>OX371224.1:48710260-53510260 GCA_947310385.1 Nephrotoma appendiculata
TTTAGAATATTAATAACAAAAAAGTGTTGTATATTTACTATAGAGGGATGTCAATCGCGTTCGAGATAAATCGAGATAAAATTGAATTGCCACTAGATGGCATTATAAACTTACATGTTACGTATTAATTGAACGCACTCTATAATAAGTATGAGTTACATCAATATTGCATTGGTGGTAGTACAATCTACCCAAATGTCAATACATCATAACAAACTGGTAAGAAATATTTACATATTAAATTTACATTTATCTTAACTTAATATTATTAATTTAGGTAGCTAATTACATTCGTTGTGTTTTAAAGGTAAGTATCTACGAGTTAATTAATGTAAGGTGAAATTATAAGTTAATAATTGTGTTACAATATACATGGCATAATTTGTTTTGATTACCAATTGAAGATCAAGTTCAAGGACAAATTATGTTATGTACATTGTTTACATATGGTTTGGTTTGTTTGGACTAATAATTTAAACTAATTTCTAGGAAATCAAAGATGCATTTATACAATGACAAGGTAAGTATTGATTTATTGCTAATATTTATTTTAGTTTTAGGTGCATGTAATTGATGCGATGTATTCCAGGTTTAATTATGTGTTACAGGAAGAGAATATCTTACAGGTGAGTATGACTGGACTTAATCGACTTTTGACTGTTGAACTGTTGGTGAACACAAATTTATACAATGATAAAAATGTGTACGCAAAACGTGGCAGTGATCAATCGGTTTTTGCCTTTCATCAACTCGACTCTCAAATAATACACTTTGTCTTATTTAAATCAAAAAGTCCGTCAATCAACGGTAAGCGATAAACTTTATTTCCCATTCTGTTTGATCTCTATTTTTAATGTAAATGACTACAAACTATCATTCTCCACAATCACCTCATTGACACGTAACTGTTCCAGTTTCCTCAATAAGTAAGGATTATGTAACGGTTCATAATTAGTTTCGAACAGTATGAAACGTGATTGAGGCTAACTTCGTTTTAATTCCAACGATCAAACTTTCAAGTTGCGACCTGGAGCTACAACCATAAACGACGACAATTTCCTAATCAAGTAGTATTTGCAAGCTGGGTTTCCTGACGCTTGATCTGATCCGGATTAGTTCATGTTTCGTGAAACAACTCAAAGACCTTACTGAATCTATATAAAAATCAATTTCCGTAAAAAATTTAGTGAATTTTGAGAGTAGTATATCGATTTTGTCTCGTGAGTTACTTATTTAAAATGAGTGAAGCAAAAAAAATTGAATACGTACACAGTGTATAATCATAGAGTAAAGAGTTTTATAAAGAGTACCGAAACAAAAGAAAAAAATTCATCATTCATAGGTTATGCAATTCCAATTGGTTATACACTTACATCAGTTTATTTATATTATATTTGTATTTACGGGTTATGATACACTTATACATCTTTGCGATTATTTTTTATGTTTCTCTGTTCTCTCTCATTTTTTATATAGTATTCGGCTACATTGCCCAAACTCGTTGTACACGAGTTTTTTTATTTATATGTATTTTGCATAGTTTTCTTTTTTGGTTTTCGATTAATTGATTTTTCGTATTATATAAACCGCGGTGAACAAAACAAAAATTTCTTGGTTGTTATTCTTCCGAAAATCATATAAGAATCCCATTTCCATCCAGCACACCCAATTCCATCATACTCGGTTAAGAATTGAACGAGTTATGCTCCAGATGACCATGTTCCAAAACTTCTACTAAAAATCATTTGAGAATCCCATTTCCATCCAGCATACCCAATCCCATCATAAATGGTTGATAATTAAAAGAGTTCCGCCCCAGATGACCATATTCCAGAACTTCTTCCAAAAATCATTTAAGAATCCTATTTCCATCCAACATACAAAATCCCATCACAATCGGTTAGCGGTTGATCGAATTCCGTCACGAATGGCCATATTCCAGAGCTTCATCTAAGAACTGTTTATGAATCTCATTTCCATCCAACAAACAAAATCCCTTCTTATTCGGTTAAGAGATAAGCGAGTTCTGTCCTAGGTGCCCATATTCCAGAACAAGTGCAAAATCTATAGTCGATTAAATTTAAAAACATTCGGATTTAACGGCCATTCGAATTAATCGGGCTCCCCAATTAGTGCGTTAAATCGAGATTTTTCTGATTTTTCACTTAAATTAATCAGATACAATGTAAAACATCTCAAATCAACATTGAAAAAATAATACAATTATATTTATTTAGTAATTTTAACAGATAAATCACAATTTTGCAACATTTCTAGAAACGGCAACACGAAAAAAATATTGTTCTTTTATTAAATTGATTAATAATTGAAAATTTATTATTTTGGATGCCAATATGTGATTAATTTAATTGAAAAATATGCAGCTAATTATTCATAAATGAGAAATCTGTTAAAACATTCATAGTTGTTGTCATATTGTAGCAATATCGTTCCATAAAAATCGTTTCATAATCCAAAAATTTAAACAAAAATTTACATCTCAAAAATGCCCTTACATGTTTTTATTTTCATTTCTATTTTTGTCATTTCGGATTCACGGACAAAAATTGTATGTCGCACAATTTTTGTCCGTGAATCCAAAATGACAAAAATAGAAATGAAAATAAAAAAATTTAAGGGCATTTTTGAGATGTAGATTTTTGTTTAAATTTTATTTTCGAGAGAACAGAATAAAATAATACAAAAATTAGGTGTTTTTATTTTAGTATAAAGGTTTAAATTAACAATAAAAAATCTATTACGACTTAGTTTGAAACCAGAAATTAAAATCTCGTGTAGCACCAGCCAATACGAAAAATAAATGAATCGAAAACCAAAAAAGAAAACTACGCAAAATACATATAAATAAAAAAACTCGTGTACAACGAGTTTGTGCAATGTAGCCGAAGGCTGATGACACACGAGAGTTTTTTGTATTTTGGCATTTTTTTTCTACCAGTGTTTTGTTCTGCTCTCTCTTAAATAAAATTTTAACTAAAATGAGTCAAAAATGTCCTTGAAATATTTTTTATTTCATTTATGTTTGAGTTGTGTGGTTGAACAGAAAATTTGTTTAAGTCGCAATTAAAACTTGTATCATAGGTAAACGGGGAAAGAAACGAAGAAAAATGCGGCATTTTTTTTACGTGTGGCATGGGCCGAATACTATATAAAAAATGAGAGAGAACAGAGAAACATAAAAACTAATCGCAAAGATGTGTAGGTGTATCATAACCCGTAAATACAAATACAAAATAAATAAACTGATGTTAGTGTATAACCCATTTGAATTGCAAAACCCATATAATTTTTGATGAAATTTTTTCTTTTGTTTCGGTATTCTTCATCTCCATATTCTTTGGTATAATACACAATTATTATGTCTCTGGATTTGTATTTTTCTTTTGTCCGTATATTTGTGTCATTTGTATGAGGAACAGTACCAAAATAACGCTATCCGGGCGAATCGGTTTAATTGTTATGGTGCTTATTTCCTTTTCTCAGCATAGATTACGTCTGCTCTCGAGCTGTGGAATGTCATTATTTAATATGCTAATATATTTTATATTTTTTTTTATCATAAATTAATTTTATATGTATTAATAAAATTTTATAAGTAAATTTGTTTTAAATTTCATAAATTTTAAAGATAAAATGTTAATTATAAAAAAAATCGAAAATACATATAGGCCCGTTCCATAAACGGCTTAAAAAGACTGGCTTCACTTTCGTATTTTTCCGTTTTTACCTATAAAATCGATGTTAACTGAAGAAATAGAAAGGAAAATTAAAAAAATTTAAGGCCATTTTTGAGATGTAGATTTTTGTTTAAATTTATTTTCGAGAGAGTAGAATAAAACAATACAAAAAAATTTGGTGTTTCAATATAAAATAAGGGTTTAAATTAGCAAAAAAAAATCTATTACGATTTAGTTTGAAGCCAGAAGGTGAAACCGTGTGTGGAACGGGCCATAAACAACACAAAAATATGGCGATTACAATGGTTAACCCTTGGAGTACAAATAAGCGCGATCGTGCTTCAAAATATACTTGCCGAAATCATGTTGGCACTCAAAGGGTTAATAAGAATAAACAAACAAAAAAAGACACGTGATTTGCATGTACAGTAAAACAATCATACACACGTAACTCACACAAACACAACTGCTTCTACTATATCTTTCCAGTTACACTCATTTTGTTTCACACATTTTGAGACAAAATTGATAGTAAAACCCCTCTTTACGATGGGCTCGCAATACGATTAAATCTTTTTACAATGAATCGACTCTACCAAAATCTAACTCACTTTACAACTAAAAATTCACTTTTCGGCTTGCTGTACAGGATTTTGAAAACCGGGGTTTCGTTCCACACTAATCATGTACATGTTCTTTCACATCTTTTTTGTAATAGTATCGGTCCATTTTAGCGTTTTCTTGTTTGATGACAGTTGTTGCTGACAGCATCCCGATCAGCTTGCTGACAACATTTCGATAGGCTTCAGTAGTACCATTTAATTTTTGTAATTTTTTTCAATTAGCGGTACTGCTTCGTTTTCGTTTATATCGTTTATTCTTACAACCCCTTTTATATCAAGTTTGCTAAAGATATGTTTTATGAAAAAGGTAATCGGTTTTAGTTTTTGTAAATTTCTTGGTGAATCAGGTTAATTCGTTAATATTCTCACTGTCGTCTTAACCTTTTCAGCTTTGTATAAGGCAGGTTGAATTAAAATTTTTCGTGATTTGACGCTAACGATTAACCGTCATTTGAAGTTTTGAACTTTCCCGATCCCATACCCGTTTGGTGATAATGGTGCAATTTGAAAAGTTTGTTATTGAGTAAAATAATATTGGTTTTAAAATCGGGATCATAGAATGTCTGGTCTGGCATTTTGATGTTCAAAAAAATAAAATTTTTAACAACTGATAATACCCGGTTTAGTAATATTTTTGATTGTCTATTAATAGTTTCATATTCATACTACTGTATATGCCCTTGCATCTAAGATTAGGCAGAAAATTTAATTATAATGATGTGTTTCCCGAAATTTTTCCGAATTTACTTCTAATTCGGGTACGCGAACTTCTGACATTAATTTTTAACCTAATGATCTCCATTTTCTTTATAGAGTTCACGAGTGTTGTGCATCTCCCAGAAGTATATATATTTCTATGGGGGGGGGGGGGGGGGGGGGGGGTTTCTATCATGTTTTTTGACCTCATGAATTCCCTTCGATAGGGTTTTATCAGACCTCAAATAAACGCTGCTAAAGTGTCCTATTCGATGAATGCGCTTTGAATGGTTTGGGTTTCCAGTCAAACATGATGCGTATTTGGCTCTATATCTCTTATTTTGTTACTCACACCTTGTGAGTTCAATCTCGTCATATTTCGATATCGATTTTATTTGATCTAAAATCTGCTGTATTTTTGCAGAATTTTCTACAAAATTGTTCGTTGGTTAGATTTTCCCGAGCTGAAAACCATTTTTGACAGTTGCTCAACTACAGCTGTTATTGGTTCTGTTATTAAGGCAAGTTCGTGCCTATAATTTATATCTTGTAGTATCGTAATTTCTGATATCGTATTTTTTTGTTGTGTCGTGTCGCGGATTCTGAAGTCTATATGCGTTGCGTTCAGGTGGAATTTAATGTTTCTTAGGCGGTTTCTCATTAGACAAAGAATTTGTTTTTAGAAACATACAACAATCGCAATTAATTCAAATTACAACAATTAATTCACTCAATCAATTTCTCAATTAAATGAAGTCACTGAGTCAATTGCACAATGAAATTAAGACACAATTAAATTAAATCATTTAACTCAATTAGTTTTTTTTACTGATCATAACACTTTACACTTTACAATCCAAAAATCATTGGAGACGGCTGTGTCAATTACCATGTTTCCATGACAGAGTTAATCTAGGTTAACTAGGCTAACTTAGTGCGGTTGGGTTAGATTCTATCTGTCAAGTTGTTTTAATTTAATTTTGTGTTTTTTTTAGTTTCCAACCAGAAATATCAGTGGACTTATCAAAATGGCCTCAAATTATTATTAAATATTTTTGAAGAGAAAAAAATATTGCAATTAATAGATGGCAATAAACAGTCGAAAATGAATTTATAAAAAATTGCGCTATGGACAAAAATTTGGACCACATCGAGAATAAATGGAAAAATCTGAAAAAAATATATTTAATTGCAAAAAAAAACAATACAATTGAGGAATCCGAAACGTGTGTGATTATTACAAGGAGTTGGATACAATTTTAGGTGAAAGGCCAAGTAGTTAGTGCAAGCAGTTGCAACAGAAACAACTAATTGATTATGAGTTCAAAATGTATAATGACCAGGTAGAAGACCTGCAAGATAAATTTTTAATTGAAAGTAAGCAAAACGTTTTTTAGTCGACTAAAGACATTTTTAACAACAATACGTCCTTGTTCAAATGAACTCCAAATGATTCTTTCTCCTGGAGTTGTTGCTGGTGTATATCCTTGCTTTAATTTCTAGTGGATAGTTATCTATATTTCTAAATATAAATGAATCTTTGAGTACAACTGCATCATGCGTACATCCTGGATGCGCTATAGTGATATCAATAAATCTGAAATTACAAAATTAATTGGCTAAGTTAAAATACAGTTTAAAAAATATTGAAGGACAATTGAGTTAGCTAATCTATAATTTGCATCCACCACTCATTGAAGAACAACCGATGGTCAACTCTTTCTATTAATAAAATCCCTGTACCCCTCTTCTGTTGGTGTAACAGGAATATGTGTGCCATCAATAGCACCAAAAATTGGGCTTATGTTACTTCTTTCTTTAGATATTTATATCTCCTTTGGTAATATAATAATTTAATAACGGCTGCACAGAAGTGTTTCAAACTTCGATGCACTGTTGACTTATGTACACTGTTGACGTCTGTTCTGTTCGGGTTGCACAATCGGCTGGATTATGTTTTGTTGGAACGTGCCGCCGTAAATCCCTTTTGTACGTTCCTATGATTTCGGACGTACGATTTGCCACAAATGTCGTCCAACGCCTTGGTTGACTGGATAACCAATCTAAAACAATTTTTGAGTCAGTCCATAACGTGACGGAGGATAGGTTAATGGATAAAGTCGCAGTAACTTTCTTGACAAGCCGTGTCAAGAGCACTGCACCCATTAACTCAAGCCTTGGTATACTGACTTGTTTCAATGGCGAGACCTTCGTTTTAGCACATATAAGATGCGTCACGAATCCTTGATTATTTGATGATCTCGTGTATACTGCCGCTGCATATGCCCACTTACTTGCATCACAAAATCTAGGTGTTTCGCATAGATTATTTCGAAGCTCAATCCACGATGATTTACTTTCTGCCCGTAATTGTTCATCCCAACCAATCTTCTGCACCCATAAACTTTGAAATAGTATTTTGATTTTAATCGTGATTGGTGATAGGAGTCCCAATGGATCGAAAATTTTACTGGCTTCTGACAGGAAGCTCCGTTTGGTGTAAATCTCTGTAGGTTGCAGGCATATACTTGAAATACGAAATTATCTGTGCTAGCATCCCAAGCTATGCCTAATAGCTTTACCGGTTCTGGATTCTCTGAGATTGTTTTAATAGTATTGGAACCCGACTGATTTAGTAGATCTCGAATTTGCTGGTTATTTGAGGATAATTTTCTTAGGTTGAACCAACCGCTACTTAATATTTGTAATACATCATCCTTCAACTTCGTTAAATCAGTTACTATGCGCGCACCAGTCATCAGGTCATCTACATAAATATCATTTTCGATTGCTCGGCTTGCTTTGGGAAATTCCTCTTCTTTTGACTGGGCCAGTTCCTTTAAGCACCTTGTCACCATGAAAGATGCTGACGCCATGCCATATGTGACGGTTTTTAATGAGTATGGGCGGATTTTATGAGTTTTATTTCGCCACAATATCAATTAATGCACTGAGAAAAAAAACCAGTAAAAATAAAAAAATATACATATAAAATCAAAAAAATATACATATATTTTTTAGGCGAAAAGTCTCGTTTTTAAAATCAAAAGAATAATCTTTTTATTTTTAAAATAAATTTTTTCGCCAAATTTGTTTATAAAAATAAAAAAAATATTTTTATTTTCAAAAATACTTTCCTTACTTATGTCAAATAGTTTTCTTAAATTTTAAGAGATTGTTTTTAAGAATAAAAAAACTATTGCTTAGTTTTAAAAGATTAACTTTAATTTTTAAATAATCATTTTTTAACAAATGTCACAATATGTATTTTTAAATCAAAGTAATCAATGTGTGCGACTGTTCAAGTCAGCGAAACCAAAAGTCATCTTCTCATAAGAACATAACATATCTACCACGAAAAGTAGAAAATTAACTCCTCCTTCCCAATTTGTAACCCCAGGGCCATTGTGTAAAAATAAACACAACCCTCAAAAAAATATAATGAGAACCCCCCCTCAAATTCTTTTTTGGCAGTTTGGTCTCGTTTCGGACTGATAAAAAGTTTTTCTAGTCAGTCAGTCAGTCAAACCTTCATACTTTTTGTATAACACAACAACATGTCGATTTGGCGAATTATATAAATAGCCGAAAAAACTTTAAAATAAAAAATAAAATATAGACGAATTGAAAAATAATACAACGGGATTTCTGGCAAAACAATAAATATAAACGTTTTCATAAGTTGTCATTATTATCAAAAAAATTGTTTTTAAATGCTAAAACACTTCTTTTGAAATAAATTATTATGTTTAAATAAATAAACTTTTTAAATCTAAAAAGTATTTTATAAATCATTTTACAAAACATGTTTTTAAAATAAAAAAAGCTTTTTATTAGTTTGCAAAAATTTCATTTAATTTCAAAAAAATACTTTTGATATTCAAAAAAATTTATAACTTTAAGAAATTAAAAACTTAGTTGTTTAATTTTACAAACCAAAATTTTTCTCAGTGTGCTTGGTGTCTTCCTCGTCTACCCACACTTGGCGATACATCTTTTCAATATCGCCTACTAATACGAAGTGATGCTGTCGAAACCGCGTAAGTATTTCGAATAAACTGGATTGTATGGTAGGCCCTACCATTAAGTTTTGGTTCAGCGATGTGCCCGTGGTTGGTTTTGTGGATGCATCGGAAACCACACGCAATTTTGTTGTGCTACTGCTGCTCTTTAATACTCCATGGTGTGGCAGGATGTATGATTGCTGAAGTTCCGCGGGGGTTGCTACGAATAACTTCATGTGTTGTAAATCCTGATACTCCTTTAAGAATTCTTCATAAAGCTGGCGGAATTGTTTGTCTCCCTTGAAGCGTCTCTCCATCGCTAGCAATCTCGATAATGCTTGCTGGTAAGTCGAGCCTACAATCTTGGAGGATTCCTTAAATGGTAGTTTGGTAACGAATCTCCCGTCTGGCGCTCGTTGTGTGGTTGCCTTGAACCAATTCTCACAATCTTGTTCTTCCTGTGTGAACTTGCTGATTTGTGGCATCTCCTCGATTTCCCAAAATTTTTGTAGCGTAGCATCAATATCGACTATGGTTGTGAACGACTGTGCAATTCTTGTTGATTCTGCTTCGTGCGTGCCTCCTATGATCCAACCCTTGCTTTTGTGTGCGATTAAATTTGATGGACCTAATCTGCTAACGGCACCTTCGAGTAGTTCGAATACAATGTCTGCCCCAAGAAGAATGTCGATCAGTGCGGGTTTATAGAAATCTGGATCGACCAAGCTGATATTTCTTAAATTCTTCATGCAGCTAATGTCAAATTCAAAGGCGGGTAGTGACGATGTAATCTTCGTAATGATGAGTGCCTTCAAGGATGCTAACTGCACGATTTCGAATCTGGACGTTAATGTAAATGTTATGCTGCCATGCGACCTTCCGCTGTTGGTTTGACCAATTCCTGCAATTAAATTTCTGCCATTTTGTCGTGACAGTTGTAACTTCTGAGCGCAAGCTTCGGTGGAGAACGTGGCTTGAGAAGCAGTATGTAGTAGAGCTCGGCGTAATCGCTGTACGCCAAAGTTGTCATATACGTGTATTTGTGCTGTAGGTAGTATTGTTTGTATCGTGCTTTTCAAACAAACATCGTGAGGAGTACGACGTACATCATCGAGACAGGTGTGAATGGCTGCGACTGTTTTATCTTCGTTACTACGACTTGAATTATCTGTGGAGGCTGATGCATTTGATGTAGTGTCTATGTGCACGAGAGTATGATGTTTGCGAAAGCAGTGACGACATCTACCGCGTATTTTGCAATCATATACCGAATGGCCGGGATTAAGGTAATTGAAACACCGTCTCTTGCTACCAATTAATGATCTTCGATCTTCGATAGATAAGCCTTTAAATCGATCGCAATCAATCAATCGATGCTGCTCCTTATTGCATGCTATGCAGTTAGAATCCGTAGTTATAGCGAAACTATTTTTAGCTTTAATTGACGTGCTTGCCTTACTTACTTTAGTGGAATGCGCTCTTATAGGTTCCAGTGCATCAGTTCTCTTTACCAAAAAGTCGAAGTATGGTTGGAAATTCGTTGGTTGTGCCCATAAACTGCGGGTTTCGTCATCTAGCTTCTGCTGCAGCAGGTATATGAGCCACGGATCCCTGGATTCAGCTTGATCACCTAGAGCCTTCAAGCCGCGTATTACTTCATCGGAAGTATCGAGTAATTTTCTTATGTTTGAAGCGCTTGCTGTGTGTATTGTGGATTGCTCAAGATAGCTGCGTATAAATGCGTTGATCGTATGCCGCTTACGATCGTATCTTTGTGTAAGCTTTCTTAGTGCTTCTATATAATTTGATTCCGTGACCTTAAAATGCTTTACCAGCCAGAACGCATCTCCTTTCAGCAAGCCTTTAAGGTATTGGAATTTTTGAACTGGTGTTATGCTTTCTCTACTGTGTATACTTGAGTGAAACAAATCATAGAAACTTTGCCACTCTGTATAATCACCAGAAAAAGTCGGTTTTTGCAGTTTAGCTAGTCATACTTCTGGTGATGAACCCGTAGTAGTCATATTAAAACTAGTATCGCCATGTGCGGTGGTTGCCTCCATTAGACCGCGTTTCTTTATCCAATCGTTTAGTTTGGTTACGACAGCGTAATAGCAATCTTCTGCGTCACCCATTTTGGATTCCTCTTCGCTATCAATCGCAAATATGGATGCTTCAACGGTATCTATTTTGTCCAAGACTTCCTTGGCACGATTAGCCTTGAAGCGCATTTCTCCGATGCTTTCATCGGAATTCTGGCTTATACAACCCGCGAACTTTAATAATTTGGTTAAAATGCCCCGGTATACGGAGCGTTGCTTTTTAAGCCTTCCAAATCACTCATTCTGTTATAACTTATATATATTGCGCACTAGCTTTGATCACTACAATTACCTCGCTTTGGTTGCATTATTTTATAACAAACTTTATGTTTTTTTATATCGAATTGCAGATTTTATTTAAATAGTTTATTTTATGGCTTATATTCTTTATAATAAAATAAAATTTTTACTTATCTGCATCCGGCTCGAAGGACCAAATAAACAATCTTGTGTGTGGGCAGCAATGAAGGCAACCGATGAAACGTGGTTTAGCAGCAATGGAGGCGTTTCAATAAGGTGCGATTCGGCTAATGTTTTCCCACTGGTGTTTCCCACTATCACTGGCTAATGTGTGGTATTGGATACTTGTACTTCCTACAATCACTTAATTAATACCAAAATAATGATTTTAATCTTGAAATTTATTTTATTTCACAATATTTGACTCGGTTGTTGGTACTCCAAAATCTCAAAAGAAAGTGACCGAGATGGTAAATTTTTACAATAAAAAATAAGTTACAGGGTGGGTTTTAAATATAATATCCCGCTTAGTACTAAATTCCTTACCATTGAAAATATATTATTCCAATCTACCCTTATCGACGGTATTACCTAAGAGCAAGTTGAATACCGAAATTTCTCTTAAAATATTCGTGAGTGTACAATTAATAAATTGATATACAGGAATCGCACTACTGTTGACAAACAATTGTCAACAAATGTCAATAAATTATTATGTGAATATTTCGAATGGTAAGTTTAGCTAAATAAATTAGGATAAATCAAGTGATTCTCAAATGTTATTAAGAAAATTATTTGTTGAAGGCTTTGAAGAATCATTTGATTTGCCCTTTACATTTGTGTTTGATTATAGTTAATTGAAAATAATGCCAAATACATTTTGTTTAGATGTACAATAACAACACAATGGAATTTGCAATAGTAATGGAATTTACAGCATGAATTTAAATACGATAAGTATTATACATTTAATTGATTTGCTTAAAACTAATTTTGTTATATAATTTCAGGTGAAGTGATTGCAGCTGAATTTGGACAGTTGAATTATATACACTGTTGACTTATGTTGTGGTTTCCTACCACTCGATAATCAGCGCAGGAGGCCAATTTATACAATGCAGTGGCAATTTTTTTATCCACTAGTATTGGCTCACGAACGCAGAAAGGATCAGGACGTAGTTCCGATTCAAGTTCAGTGCACAAAAAATCAAAAATACTGCGATCAATTCGAAAATTTTCCATCCATTCATCGAAACCATTACTCTTCACCTATTGTCCCACCAATCAATCACTACTACTTTCTTTCATCCAAACTTTTGGTGATTTACGTTTCTCACGTTGTAGTCTTAAGGCAGTCAAAATGTTATTAGATTTTTCTTGATATGCCTTATTTCCGAGGTAAAAGGCATCTATAAATTTTGACAATCTTGTTAAAAATTAATCACAACCACAAAGCCTCCAGTTACTCGGTAACTACAACCGGCAGCCATCCAATATAAAAATAAAATGACTTCTTACTTATTATCCCAGCCATGTTGTTTTGGGGGAATAAGTTATACTATTTTTTGAAAGCTTTCGGAATTAACACGGAGATGTTCCTGGGTTTTACTTGTATTTCCGTTCAAAATTGTGTTCACGTCATCGAAAAATAGCCGCAACTTACAATATTCTATTGGCTAAAACGATAGAACGAATATCATGCTACTATGTACATAGATGAATGTAAAATGAATTCTAAATGTTTACTTCTCTAATTTTCCTTCCATAACTAGGTAAAATAATTGGTAAATTATGTTTCCTATAGTTTAACAAAATTAAAAGGAGTAATACAAAGTGTTTTTTATCTGCTGAAGCGCGATTCATTTCGTTTTACGGCTGGCGCCACGACTAAATACCTTCGTCAAAAGAAACGCGATCATATGAGATTATGCATCGAAAACATCAGCTTCCAAGCGGAAGTAGGAAATTCAAGGGACTGTTTTGCTAATGCCAGGAATCTCACTAAAGACTTCCACCCAAGAAGTACAGCCATAAAAGACGGGAATGGAGAATTGAGAACAAACGTGGCTGATGTTCTCTCAGTATGGCAAACCTACTTTCAAAATCTACTAAATTGGAATGACGACGTGACCCCCATTAGAGCAATAGCTCCTCCAGGTGATGAGGTCTTCGTCGAATATCCCACAGTGGAGGAAGTAGACGGCAAGGCACCCGGTCTCGATGGAATCCTCGCAGAATTAATAAAACTCGGAGGCGCTACTCTTGCAACAAGTCTACACGATCTCATCGTATGTATTTAGGGCCAAGAAGAGTTGCCGGAGAATTGGAAGACCGCGCTCATATGTCCGTTGCATAAAAAAGGCGACCGTCTTAAATGTGAAAACTATCGTGGTATAGCTCTATTGAACACTGCATACAAAGTGTTGGCTAATGTTGTACTTGCCAGACTCATTCATTTCGCCGAAAACATCATTGGCGATTATCAGTGTGGTTTTTGTCCCAACCGATCGACCACTGACCAGTGTTTCACCATGAGGATGATCTTGGAAAAATGTTGGGAGTACAACATAACCATACATCAATTATATATAGACTTCCGTCAGGCATATGACAGTATAAACCGCGATAACCTTTGGGCCGCGCTCATATGCCTAGAAATTCCAGAGAAACTCGTTTCTCTGTGCAAATTAACAACGTCTGGGTCTGTATGTAGAATTGTAATCGAAGGAACTGTGTCAGACTCCTTTGAAATAACATCTGGTGTTCGACAGGGAGATGCACTCACGCCTGTGCTGTTCAATTTGGCGCTTGAGTACGTAGTGAGGAAAAGCAACATCGAAACTTCGCGGTGTATATTTAATAAATCAGGCCAAATTCTTGGATATGCAGATGATGTCGTGCTTCTTGGTCGAAGACCTAGCGATATCAAAGACAGTTTCGTGCCGCTCGATCGCTGCGCAAGAAGACTTGGTTTGAAGGTGAACAGTAGCAAAACCAAATTTGTATCAACACCCAGGAACATCTCCATGGCAAATCTCGGAATTGGCGACCACAACTTTGATCGCGTTGAAAACTTCAAATACCTCGGGTCAGTTATAACATCATTAAATGACATGCAGGCAGATATAAAAGCCCGAATAGCTGCCGCACGTCGAGTTTTCTACGCCCAATCAAAATTATTGCGATCTAGACATCTATCGCAGTCGTGCAAGCTCGCACTTTATAAAGCACTCATAAGACTTGTGCTGGCTTTCGGAAGCGAGAGCTGGACCATGACCACTAATGATTGTAGATTGCTATCAACTTTCGAAAGGAAGGTCATTCGCTCCATCTTTGGTCCAATTAAAGTCGCGAACAATGAATATCGGATTCGCATGAACCACGAGATAAAGCAAATTCTTGGAGGTTGCGATATTATCGGATTCATCAAATCCAATCGAGTTAGATGGCTCGGCCACGTTGCAAGGTCCCCACAACAACGGATGACCAATAAAGTGTTCCACCAACAACCAGCCGGTGTGCGTCGTAGAGGAAGACCCCGACTGCGCTGGCGTGACGACGTCGAACAAGATCTACATGCACTAGGATGCCGAAACTGGAGGACGAGAGCGATGAACCGAGACGGCAGGAGGATCATAGTGCGGGCGGCAAAATCCCTTCATGGGATGTGAAGCTAGAGAGAGAGTGAGAGAGAGAGAGCTGGCGCTGTCAAAATTGTAATGGAAAATGGAAACTTATTTTAACAAATTGGCACAGTAAATTTAAATTAATGCTCTAAAACATTTTCAACACGGTTTCGTGTGGTGGTTAAAGTTTTAACTAATATTATTTTAACACATTGACACACACACTTAATTTTAATTAAGTCAATTTTTTCAAATTAAAATTAAAACTGATGGGCATGAAATTATAGAAAGGAAAAATTGTTCACGTTAGTGCCAAATATTTGTTCCATAAAATGTTTATCATGTAATTAGCCAAAGTCTTAGTATCTAACACTTTTCTTCATACATATATTATTTCATATCGCAAGAAGTAACACGCCTTCTTCATTTTTATAAACACATGATTATTATTAATACTATGATTATACTACTCATACTACTACTATTATTGCTTTAAACAATTTTATTGTTAACCAATGGCAAAAAGTTATAATAGTCATGAATTTATATTTTACGTGTGGATTATACACATTCACTCATATTGTTCAAACTTCTTATATTACCTCTCTTTATATATTTACGTGCAGCATATAAGAAACTTAAAGTTTACTTTTTTTTTGGTGTTAATATAAAAAATTTAATAAATAAAAGATTAAGTATATGGGAAAGCTAACAAACCGTAACCAATATTTTTAAGGGGTTTAGAGAGATTTCATGTGTTGATTTAATAAAATACAACAAAAAGAAACGTGTGTATAAAATAACTATATATGGTATATCGTTTGCGCCGCATACACATGCAGGAATAGGTGAACCAATGATTACCGCCCTCGAAACAGCGAGTAATCAAAAAATAAAAACAGAAGCAACAGTAAGATACACGTTACAAATGCGGAAAACATGTACGATAGAACGTGATATATGAAGCAAATTTTATCAGATGATATGCTGCAGCTAACTCAGAGAATATATGAAGTGAAATCGATGGAAATTTAAATTAATAGCCAATCGATTTTTATGAATGGTTTATACCTCAAATCTGGGTGAAAATAATTAAGTGAAAAATTTCAATTTTAATTAGTTTCGTTTTATGAATTACACATTTGTGTTATAAAATGGAAACTGTAATTAAAAACTCATATCATATTAATAGAAAGCATTCATTATACAAATATGAAAAACCATTAAGATTTGTAAATACGTTTGGTTATCTAAATATAATCTCTTGAGTCTACGCTGTATTAGAAACCCCCAGAAAACAAGAGGTTAACGCTACTCGCACAAGGTACAACACTATCACAATATAGAATTTCTGTTCTTAAGTTAATAACGAGTGGAAATTTTGAAGACATTTCTACAGTTCTGGCACAATAAATATCCTTACGCCTATACTCCAATCACGTGCGCAGTGGAACTCCAGTTTATGGAAATTATCTGGAATAATTGAGACTGCAGTAAAATTGATGCTCGATGTGATTTCAGTTCCATCAATACGGGATACCGCAATGATTTATGTACTTATTCTAATCTCTAGTTTTCGATAGAGATTCGAAAGTTAGTTCCAGATAACATTATAGGATCTGTATACGTTGAAACAAATTTCGCCATTTCATAACCGATCATAGCGAAATTTGCTTTCTAGAGTTGTTTTTGAATTAAAATAAAATAATTTTATAACAAAATTTTTGAAGAAAAATTGGCTCTGCTAGTGCTACCACTCCTTAGTTGATTGATTTTGAATTAGGCTATGCTGGTGCTACCACTCCTTATTTGATCTGAGCTGCATTTCAATTTAAGATTGAAACTTGCGGTTTTAAATGGAAGCTAAGTAATTTTAAGATTTGTTCGGGAAATAAATTATTTTTTAATTACGACCAATATCTAAACAACTTCCACAGGTGATTGGATATTTTTCGCATAACTAAGGTTATACTTATAAGTAGACTATAGTCTAAATAGGAAATTTGGGGAAAACGTATCGTTTAAATTTTTACTGTATCACAACGATTGAGGGCCATCCAAAGTGTGATCGTGGCACAGCAATTAATATGGTTATGTATCGTTCGGTTAACAGATTTTCTATGTAGTCGAACAGATCACTGACGGGTAACACGCACAGCAATTTTGACCAAATGGTCACGAGAAATTACTCCAACCATCTGTGTAGAAGGACAAACCGCGAATAGTATAAACAACAAAATTGAGGGGTTGACGGGATGAAACTTCATACTAAAGCTTTTTTACAAATTTGGAGGTCTCATTGAGTTTTGGTCGAAATCGGTCCACAGTAAGGAATATTTAAAAAAGTATAACATTTACGAGAAAAACGATTAAGAACTAAAAGGTTTTAAATTAAATTTGCAACATACCGGTCCAAATCAGTTATCCAAAGTTAAGCGGAAATGACGATTTTTAAAAAAAATTCACCTTAAATTAACATTTTGTACTGCCCAAACGGATTAATTTATCGAAATGTCCTAGTGATGTTTGGCCGAAATTAGTTTACCGGAAGCGCTCTCATAACGATTTTTTCGAGTTTTGCAAAAATTTTAAAAATTATAAAGCTTTAACGAAAAAACGATTTAAACAACAAGCTAATAAATAAACTTTGAAACAAAATTAATAGATACCATTTTTTAAATTTTATCGGAAATGACGAGTTAAGAGAAAAAAAAAATATTTCATCATAGTTTGCATCTCTACAATCTATGAAGATTGACTATTCGGAATCAAATTTCATACTTAACTTATTTTCACTAATTGGGAGATCCTTACGAAATTTGATGGAAATTTATGTATCGGAAGGGGCAGCTTTCAGGGGATTCTTCAAGTTTTGCAATGTTGCTGAAAAGTTTATCATTTACAAGTCAGTAGTTTTGTCAACCTCAACATATTCACTTCTTAATTTTTTTTAATTATTATATATACGTAAAAAAATATTGCCAAAATAGTTTTCAGTATTCAACAGATAGATTAAGTAGACTTTTTAAGGCATTTGATTTTTTAACCGCTTTGGATACTTATTTGTTGTTATATGATTTGTTGATGCATCCGACATGGTGTCTGTAAGTATGAAATTTAACATTAACTATTGTATACAGTAATGCTGAATTATTTTATTCTGAAGTTTAATGAAGGTGTAATGAATTTTCCAGGACTTTCTATAGGCTTAAAATTGAATATTACATACCTGTTAAAATACAAAGTAGATAAATGAATGTTACTATTTTTCACGTTTAACGTATAACTTGTTCATAGAAGACTTCGAGATTTTTTAATGGTTATGGCGTTAAATTTGAAATCCTTCTAGACTCAAAATGACACTTAAAGGTCTCATAGAAGCCTTTTACAATAAGTAGGCTCGTTGAAAGCTTACTAAGGTAGACTACTTTCTAGTAAGACTGGCAATAACCAATATCCTATGAGTCACACTAAAAAAAAAATGAGGTGCCCAAGGGCTATTTCAACTAATCTGTTGAATAATCAACCCTCTAATGAAGACTCATTGAAGCGATTGCAGCATCAAGAACAACCCAAGATTGCAATGAACACACAGGTGCCTCGTAAATTAATTTGATAGCGGTTACCTATTTTCCGAATATTCAAGCTTTAATGCAATTCGTGGCCACAAACGACTATAAAGTAGTGACTATAAAAAATAATGTCTGGAACATAAATAAAAGATACAGATGTATATAGAGCCTAAGCCAGAAAGGCCATTGAAGATGGTAATAAGTGATACACATACAAAGGTAACCTACATCTTACAAATTGAAGTTAGAGAAAATATCCTAAAAAAGGAGTTAATTGTAAATAAACGAGCAACGATCATCATTAATTGCTATTCAAGATGACATTAAGAGAAAGCGGACAAATTCAATATATCTTTAATATCAAAGCAACCCAATATGATACCGTCCTCAAAACAGATTGTCTTTACTTTTTTATAACAAAGAGAGCTAACTTCTTCGGTCTGGCTTTGACGAAGGTTACTTTACATATGTGAATAACTGTTTTCAAACAACCTTAACTTCCATTCAAATTGATTATAAATCCGTGTAACAAAAGATTTCCAAACTTAAAGATGATTTTTCATCCGTCCAGACGGTCTACCATCCATCGTCCAAAACAACTGCAGTGATATTCTTGCTCAGCCACTGAAGGCATTTTTCCAAAAGTCGCTTTCACTTTCTAGGAATTTTTTTGGGAAAGATCTTTTATAGTTCCGATTCATATGAATGGCTGCAAGTCAGACATCTCGAATTACAGATCGATTGCGAAATTATTTAGTAGTATTGTGTATGATTCACTGTACTTTCATTGTATACCGTTGTTTTCTGACAATCAGCATGGTTTTATCAAAGCACGGTCCACGATCACAAGCCTTATTGATATCACTTCACAAACATTAAATATGATGGAGGCAGGGAATGAGGTTGCTGTAATGTTCACCAACTTTAGCAAGGCGTATGACAGGATTTTTCATGAATAGTTATTTTGTTGCCCCAAGGCTCTTGGCTTTCCTCCCCAAATTCTCATATGACGTTTTCATATCATGTACTGTTCATGTAATCCGTATCAACTTATTTCTCAGCAACATTTGAAGTGCCTCAGGCAGCCATCGGATACCTTTTTTATAATTCTGGTAATCTACGACGTTGAATGTATAAATAAAAATTCATCTATATCTATATACGCCGATGACATAAATATTTACAAACAGATTTCAAACACCACCGATAAGAGCCTAATTCAATCCGACCTCAATGTAAATAATCACTTACTCTCGAAAACGTGCACAGCCCATTTCTCGCGACTATTATATATTAACAATGATGCCATTACCATAACCAGTTGTGATCGTGATCTGGGGGTCATTTGTGACGGTGAATTGAATTTTAGACATCACATCTATCGTATTATCAATCAAGCCCACTCTGCGCTCGATTTCATTAAGCGTTGGTCAAAAAAATTCGATGATCCTTATGTTACGAAGGCTCTCTATTCAACATTTGTTCCTCCCCTGCTCGAGTAAGCTAGCCAGGTGTGGTTGCCTTATCGTGAGGGGTTCACATAAAGAGGATTGAAGCAGTTCGGCGTAGATTTCGTTGCTGGACATGTTCATCTTGCCTCCATACCACTTGTTTTACTTTATTTCCTTTTGTCTGTTTTTATTTTATTTAAAACTATCAAATATGTTTGTATTAAGCTGACTCGACTTCCGCTTTCCTTCCGTCTGCATCGGGCATCGTCTTGCTTAGCTTTTCACTTAGTTCGCCTAATTATAATAACATTTGGTTTTTACTAATACATATTTTACCGTTTTAACTTCCAAATTCACTGGTAAAGCAGTTCGACATCCTTGTTTATAATTTTAACTACAACAACGCCTACCTAAGCAATTTCATCACGTTCTTAAATTCTACATCGCAGATCGTCACTTTCGAGCCAAACTTGAACACGAGTACACTGAACTAAACAAAATATTAGCTAATATACCTCAAGGGAGCGCACCTATTATGTTTATCCAATAGCAACATTTGCACGATAGAGCAACCCTGTTACTTGGAAAAGAAATATCGGAAGAAACAAGCACGGTTTAAAAAGCAGTTAACACATTGAGAAACTGGACTAAACAATGGGGCATCATATTAAATGAAGTAAAATAAGTATTTATCAACTTTACCAACCAAATGTATACTGAAGTCCCGTGGTTCAACTCAAACCATATTCCAAATACAGATCAAGTAGAAAAAAAAGAGTTTAATATTAAATAGAAGAAAATGTACTACCTCATGGATGAAATTCTGAGCACTCGGTACAAATTGGTACCATTGGCTATATACACAAAAAATTGCGTCTGTACACACAAATGGTAAAACCAGTATCGACCTATGGTATCCTACTTTGGGGATATCAAAAAAACTAATTGTATACATTATTTTCCAGTATAGGATAATGATATAAGTCTTCCAAAATAAAGTACTGTGAGAGATTGTGAATGCCCTATGGTACATTAGGAATGATATCCTTCATAGGTAGTTAACTTTTAGACGCTGTTGGGGTCCTATACTGCCCCGAGGGGAGTTTTAACTTATTATGGCTCTTTTGTTAATTGACAATACAAAGTGATATTTCTTGACTTTTATTATTTTATATGATGATATTATCTATACATTTCCATACTATTACACTAGGGACGTTTGGGGTCTTATAAGACCCTAGACTAAATGGTGGTTATACACTTTCTTGCAAAACTGCAAAAACTGCAGTTTACGAAATTCAACGACATACGTAACACGAAAAAATTACGAATATTTTATACGTTACATGAGCAAATTACGAACAATTTTTCAGTACATTGTACATATATGATTTTGGCAAGACAAAACATTTTTCTGTGGTACTCACAAAAGTGTTTGATTTTTATTAGAGTTTATTACTGTTTTATTATTATTATAATAATATTCATAAGTTACCGTTGTGCTGATTGTCAGTTTTGAGCTATGGAGTTTGAAATCGAAACTGATTCTGAAGAAGATATTTCTGAAAGTGAGGACGATTTTGAATTGGTTATACAAGAAACTTGTTTTGATAGCAGTGAAGAGGAAGACAACGACAAAGAAATTACTAATCAGAATCAAACTGAAAATGTAATCAATTTAGCTTATAAGCATAATGATATTGTATGAAGTTCAATCAAGCCTACACTTATCGGTCGTATACTTCGACAACAAATATAATAATTAGAATTGAATTCTTTCACTACTAAACAGAAATCGGTGCAAATTTCCGCCTGGGTAAATCAATACGGATTTATCCACCGATTTTTGTTTAGTAGTGGCCGGCGAAAAATTCGAATAATATATAGAATTCTAATTCAAATTATAATTCATAGACGAAAATATCCACCGATTTCAAAAATATGTGCACAGGACCAACTTCATATGACAGAGCTCGAGCAACTACTATAAAAGAAACGTTTTTAGTTTATTTCCCGCCTTCTATTGAAAAAATTATTTTAGATATGACAACTCCCTCTGCTCTGACAACTCCCTCTGCTTAATATGACACCCTCCTTGTGCTTAAATTTATGGTGAAAAATGGATAAACATTATTATGTGGACTTACATGGTTATATAGGAGTCATGATTTTAGCTGGAGTATAACGCTCAAACCATGAACATGTACTTAAATTATGGGATGATAAATTAGGAAGGCCTTCGCGCTACTATGTCATTGGAAAAATTTAAACAGTTATCACGAGTTATGCGCTTCGATGACAAAGATACAAGTCAAAATAGAAAAACTTATGATAAACTCGCTCCATAATACGCGATATATGAAATCTATGATCTTGGGTATAACGTAACAGTAGATGAACAATTAATACCATTAAAAGGAAGCTGTCCCTTTCCTCAATATATTCCATCCAAGCCAGCGAGATATGGAATAAAAACATGGGTCGTTTGTGACTGTAAATCGTCTTATGCCTGGAACATGCAAGTCTACACAGGAATAATTGGAGACAAACCGGAAATGAATCAAGGTTGCCGAGTTGTCCTTGATCTAACTTTTACTTTTAGATAAGTCAAAATTGTAACCTGCGATAATTTTTCTTCCAGTTACAATTTAGGGCAGATGTTACTAAAAATAAATTTAACTAGATTGGGCACTATTAGGAAAAAACAACCCAAAATTCCGACACTAATAACACAGGTGAAAAACGTTCCAGTTCATACCGCTAGATTTGCGTTTTCTAATAATACAACAATTTTGTCTTATGTTCCTAAAAAATATAAAAATGTGTTGTTGATAAGCACTCTACATAAAACCGATGATATAAGTAATAGAGCAGATAAAAAACCACTTATGGTTCTGGATTATAATAAAACCAAGGGAGCTCACTCATACATTAGACCAGATGGTCGCATCGTATTCGTGCAAAAAAAGAACATCTCGATGGCCTGTCGCGATATTTTCAAACATTGTTGACGTTTCAGCGTATAATTTATTCGTAATTTAGTGAGAAATTTTCCCGAATTGTCATAAAAATAAGACCCACAATCGACGAATTTTCTTAGAGGAATTGGGTCTAAACTTTATATAACCGCTAATACACAGAAGATAAACATTACCGCGAGGTCCTTCGGCAAAAAACATTGTTCTAGAGTATCAAACTGATACTGTGAGTCCAGAGACCGAAAGTTTACCATCTACTTCTTCGGCTGTTAGATCTAATCAGGCAAAGCGTGGACGGTGCAATATCTGTCCAAGAAAATCGGACACTAAATATAAATTAATGAAACATTGAATAACCTCACTTTGATGTAAAAATACTATCTGGCTATCAATCCAGAATAACCCAAAATTTCATATTAAGGCTGTGGTACAATAGTTTGGTAAATCGTTTAATTTGGTAAAAACCGGATTTAGAACAGATTTTTCGATCAGTTTGCCAAAGAGTTTTTTAAAAATAAATGAATTTACCGAAAAATTTACTTAAAATTGACTTTTACCCGACTATTGGCCCGCAGCCTAAATGTTCAACATAGGGCTTACATACAATATGTAACATATATTTTTGCGTAATTATTAAATTAGTTTTTTTATTAATAACAGGAAAATAATATCTATGTACATATTTTTAAAATGCAATGGGGTCGCAAAGGACCCCAAACATATTTAGTGTAAGGTAAATATTAACATCATCTAAGGGTTAAAGATAGAATTCGTCCGATGAAATAAAGAATTAAGCAAGGGAATACGTATACAGTGATTATATCTACATGAAAATACAAATATTCGTCAAAAATTGGACAACCCAATGGAGCGAAAAGACTCCAAAGGAAGAAATCGCTCGAGCTGGGCAGTTATAATTAGATGAGATGATCTCTGGATCCGTGCCGTCGGTGTTGATGCTTCACTAGGTGAAAGCCACAATTTGTTTGCGTTTGGGTTCCTTTAAAAGAAGTGGCCATCTCCCATAACAATTCGATGCAGGAAGGTCTTTCTTTCAAGCCGTGAAAGCAAAATTTCGCAAGTGGCTCTTCTATTTTCTACATATGTCTCTGAGTCAACTCATGTGGCACCCATTTTCCTTCCTTTTTGAATCTTTTCCATAGCATATAAACGTTTGGAAATACATTTGCGAGTCGTGTTTGATTACTACGCAAGGTGATCTCGAGTTCGAGTATCATCTTCATCCAATAACGCTTGCAGCTCGGTGTGTTCAAATGTTGTTGGCCTTCAAGAGCGCTTATTGTCCTCAAAGTCAAAATCACCACTTCTAAAGCATTTAAACCAAACTTCACGCAGGTAGTTTTCGATGGTGCATGTTCGACGTAGGCCTCTTCGAGCAAATGACGTGTTTGTTTGGCACAAAACTCGACATTTTCGTCCTTAGAAAAAATATTTTTGCATTGCAATATGTGCTGGTATTACAACTGGTTATCGTTAACAACTGTCCACTCTATGAACAAAACACAACTTCTTCCATAAATGACAACTAGATGTGTCGCTAGCACTATCTGTGTGTGAAACCCGGAAACTTAGTTACGCACCTGATAGTTGTATACTATTAGGCAAATCGCGTCATTATAAGCATAGATCCCATCTGTAAGACCAAGTTATTGAAACCTTAGAAACGGAATTTACACGCAAAGAAACACCGAATACAAATACACTTGGGTGCAAAAAATTCACATAGTTGAATTTTGTCTTTTTTTAAATGTTTTTCGCAAATTGAAATATTTTTTGAATCAAAGTATGTCAAGTTAAAGATCATTTCATCACCAATCCAATGATCCCACATCTGAGTATTTTCTGTTAAAAATGAGGATAATGCTAACAATAAAACACAACCATCCGAAAACGCTCGTTCCAGGTAGAATAGGATGCCGAACGTATGGCAGGTATAAAAGAGTACGTTTTAAGGGAATTGTTATCGTTGGCATATCAACGTTTAGCTTGAACGGTTTTCTATCGATTACATCTTCAATCGGAAAAAGAAAATGAATACCGCACCAGAGGTAGCCACTGAAGTAGTTGTACTAATTGATTCGGGCTCAACCAAAGTGAAGTGGCTCGTCCACTAAATTTCCGCCGATTCTCCGTTCGTCGAGTAGGCCAAAAATATCAAGAAACGATTGTTATACAAAGGACGACAAGGATCGGGCCGTCATCGTGTTACAACACAGCATGGTGACTGCTTTATTGTGAAGACTTCGTGTCGAAATCGTCGTGTGAATGCGGTGCAACTGGATCCGCGGCTCAAAGAAGTTAGAGAAACTAAATAAAACGACTTCAAGAAGGTGATCTGACTGCACGCAGATCAGCAAACGAGCCGAAATTGATCCCAGGTCAACGAAGAACCCGCCTTCAGTTCGCTCAAAAGCATTTGTATTAGGCAGAAGAACAATGGAGAACAATCCTGTTATCTGACGAATGCAGGGTGTATAAACATGGCAACGACAGGCGACTATAAGAGTGTAAAGAAGATCAGGAGAATAATTTCTATTATGTTGCATTGAAGAACGTGTCTCGTATGCCGGTGGATCGTGCATGTTCTGGGAAGGCATTTCACTGGAGGCGAGGACAGATCTTCCGTTCATCTTCGGAGTGAATACTTCCCATCGATCGACAAAATTGACTTATCAACGGTATATTAGGGAGCACTCGAGGACTAGGTTGTACGTTTTGCCAGGTTTATTGGTGAAAATTCCTGTTCATGCAGGATAATGAGAGACCGCATACGGCTGTTATATTGTATCAGTACCTTCAAGACGTGGGTGTGCCTGTTATGGAGTAGCCAGCTCGAAGCCCGGACCTCAATCCCATTGAATATTTATGGGTCGATTTGAATTAAAGCGTTCGAGCCAGAAATATTGCTGCAACGAGCATCCAGGACCAGCAACTGGTGAACTTAAAAGGTGAAAACTTGAACATTACTTTTGGTGAAACCAAAGAAACATAGATTGGAAGCTGTCATTCAGGTTAGGAAGGGAATACTTTTTATTAATAATTTTTTTTTTTTCAGATTTTCATGTTTTAATTCGACTTTTACTACTAATTTTCATGATACAAACTCACAAAAAACGTGTACTTCAGATGTTAACTCGAAAAATCACTTTTTTTGCCACGGTATGAGTACAAAAACATACCACTGGGTAGGTGTTGAAATAGACTTTAAATCTTGATTCAAGAAAATTAAACACACATTGGATATTTTTATATTTTTGAACTTTTATTGAAAATTGATAAATGTATGTAAATTTTATACATTCCCAAGCGAGAAAACAAAAAGTTTGCGCACTAGGAAAAAATATTGAGAATTTAAATATTAATACGTTTGAATCATGGTAAATAAATTTGAGTATTACAGAAAAAAATTTTGCTCATGATGTTAACGTGCGTTTGCACTCTAATAAAATTAAATTGGATGTATTATACAGACATTAAATCATGTTGCATGCATGTACCACATATTTACTTCACGAGCGCACCAACAAATTTTCTTATTAAATTTCAATTAAGAAATTTGTATACAGAAAATCATAAGAAAATTTAAATAATTTCATGATTTATTATTTTATTAATATTATGACAGCTCAATAAAAGTATGTAATATAAAATAATTTCAATATTTAATAATATTCCATCAATAAAATATGATTATTATTATAATTGCAATAATAAATGGTAAAACATAAAGAAAAGCTCTTTTTTTACATACATAATACCTTTGAGGTAAGGTAGGGTCGTTATATGTATATTATGTAGGTGAGCATGAGGTACAACATATATACATAATAAAGAAAAAAAAAATTGACATGTTTTGATTTTTTTTTTCTTAATTTATGATTTATTGTTTCTCAATTTATTATAAAAATGTGTTATGATTATCTATTAACATATTCAAAATTATTTGCTTTACGAATTGATCGCCGGAAGTATTAGAAATTCATAAAAATATTAAAAATCATCGAGATTCTTGTGGGTGGCGTCGTATATGTTACATACGTGAGGAAAATTATATACATCCGACCTCTGATGAGGGTGTGCTAAATTAGTTTTTTTTCGGTTCAACCTGAACTGATTCTACTTGACGACTAATAATTTCTTACACTCCGTGGTATTTTAATAAATACTTGATTTGTATATGTGCGCGTACTTACGTACAGTGCGCAATCTTGAATCTCTAAAATAGGATTCAAGGTAATTCTAACAAAAAAAAATAAGTTTTATATATTATTGATGAACTGATAGGCAATACACGCCCACATCCTATTGTCAAATAATATTAAAATATATATTTATATGGACAGGTTAATACATATTGATGAATTTTCTATAAATAAATAATGGTTAAATCTGTAACTGGAATTATTATTGCCTAATATTATACAGATTTATGTTTTATAAACCCTTTCAATATCAAATTTCTGATTTTTATTAGAGCCGCGTCCACCAATTCACAAAACAATTTCATGACAACGAAACGAATCCCACCCACACAAAACTTCTTTGAATAATAACATATTTTAATGGGTTGACTTCTTTTTTCGCTTTTATTTTCATTAATTCGCTGAAAATGTTTTGTTGAAATACCGGTAGAGTATTATGTATCTAAAGCTTTTCTTATCTTTATCATTGTAAACAAAGTTAATGATACCGCGCGCGCGCAATCTAAAGAAAGAGAACTTACAGTGTTTGTTGTTGTAGATTGCTTTATATTGTATATCCGGAAGAATCAAGTGACAACATTGTATGTTGAAAATTTCTAGTTTTTTTGTATCACGATTTTATAGTTTATTTTATTAAAAGGTTTTTGTTGTATTTATATTTAAGGGTATTACCGTAAAAAATTATGATAGCTTTTTATTGATTTATATTTTTATGTTCAGATAAAATTATGATGTAATTTGGTAACAAACATTTTTTGGCTTTATTTTATTCTCACGCGATTTGAAATTAAATATTGTCGAACTATACGTAATAAATTTAAAGTTGGGTCAGCTAGTTTCATATGAGGAAAGCAAATCTAGAAGGCATTCATCAAGTTCTGTGTTCCTACTGGAAATATTAAAAGACTTTGGAAAAACATTGTTTGATTAATTGGGCTGTATAACCAAAAACTGGACAAGCGTCCCGGATAACGCCTGGCCTATTCATATAGCCTTTTCACATCAAATAATGAGGAAAGATAAATATAACAATGCCAACCTCAACTGTTCAAGTGAATTACCTGAAACCAGCATTTTTCTTAACTTTTATAACGCAAAAAACATTGACGACTGTTGTTTGATGAACTTATTTACCAAAAGCTTGCAAAGCGGAAATGGAACTTGATTATGTTTCTTAAAATAATTTTTTGCATTCTTTAGTTATTATTATGAAATTGGTGTTTCAAATCTTTGTGACGATAGCCCAAAATTCCAGCCCGAACATAAAAATAGGTGCGTATGGCAATACTATCAAATTCTATACTATTACGACATTTCATTATTTTCATTATCTAAATGTCAAAAACTGAATAAATAAAAATTTTAATAACCCTTTTAAAAAAAATTCTCTAGAAATTATATTCTTCAATACTCTTATTACGGAAGTTGTTTTTCTATCCTGCAGAAATCCTACCATTCCGTATTTCGAGAATTCATCTATCAGAGTTAGGAATGTTTTTCTTCTCAGAAAAAATGTATCCATATGAAACCTCTTCAGTTTATGAGGGGTTGGAGATATTTTAAATTTAATGTTTGTTCATTTAGTTTCATATTTATCTATTTTGCAAATTTCACAATTATCAACTTAATTAGATATTACATAATTCACGCATTTGTGGGAAATAATATTTACGTTTTAATTTTTCATAATTTTCATTTATGCCTCTCTCAATGAGCTTTGTTATGCTCATTTATGATGACTTCGGTTTGTTTTAAAGAATCGCTTATATCAATTTTTTTAGTTTTGGTTCGAATTTTCTCTAGATTTGAATCGAAGAAGTTATTAGTAAACATTAATATTCTCTACATAATAATGCTGTGATATGTTTTTTACGAAGATATTTATTTGATATGTATATTACGTCATCCGAGTTGTATTTTGATTTTTTAATTAACACGAGTTCCTGTTTAATAAAAAAATGTTTCTTTGATGTTTTCATGATCTGAGTCAATAATCATTTCTAATTGGTGTCTGAATTCATTCAAAGAACTTTTTGTGTCTTTAACATTTTAGTTCTTGCCAGTCGATGTACCAGCATCGATGTTTATCTGCGCAAGTTTATTGATTTCATACTGAGTAGCTACGTTAGATACGTTTGTAACCATACTATCCTATTTTGTTCATGTTAATTTGTGACATGTCATTAGTTTCAATTTTTTCTCTTGAGCGACTTTTGATAGAATTTATCGTTTCTAGTGCCTTCAACGCTTTTGATTCTAACATTTCATTCCTCTCTTTTCGCAATCCTCGTCAATACAGTGGCTCCATTGATATTTGGCAAAAAACTATTGACACCGAGTCGTGTTCCATTGCATAGTTTTGGCGGGTCAATACTCCGCAGAAGCATTAACATATACAACAAATATTAATAAATATAAATTATTTGAATTTTTGACTTATAGAAAAAAAAACGAAAGTAAAATAAATTTTTTACCCTTCCACGGTTGTTCTCGGCAGCCAAAATGTATTTGGGCTAAATTTGTAAACACTAGCTGTAGTGGATCAAAAGTTTGCATATATATTGTAAATTCCTTCTGACAGGTAAGCATAGTGAAGGGGAAACATTTTTTGATCATTAACCCCCCCCCCCCCCCCCCCCCCCCCCCCATTATGTTTTTTTGACTGCTACAACGTATATTCGTTCAAAATTTGGGAGCAATCGCTCGAATTCATAAAAAGTTGTCATATATTGTAAATTCCTCCTTACAGGTGAACATAGGGAAGATGTAACATTTTTGGTCGCTAACCCCCCCTCCCCGCTATGTTTTTTCTCGGCTGCTAAAAAGTATTTGTGCAAAATTTGGGAGCAATCGGTTGAGTGGTTCGAAAGTTTTTGTGGAACAAATATAGTTACATTGTACATACTTTTCTTCTTTATAGATAGCAAAGTCGTATTCCTCTAATTGGAGTCCCCATCGAATCATTTTAGATGTAAGATCTTTTATATTAAAGAGGTGAGCTAACGGTTTATGGACCATTACAAAGCTAACTTTTCTGCTATACCAGTAAGGTTGATAATACTTGCATGCATATGTGATTGGTTTGTCTGATCCAAGAATCGCCCCCAACACACAATTGGATGCAACCGTAGTAACCACAAATGGTTGACTAAAATCGAGAAATTGTAAAAGGAGATTATTTGATAAAATGTGTTTGAAACGATTTACTCATTTTATAAATTCGCTTGAATATACGATTTTTGACTGTTTCTTAAGGCATGATTTCAATGGTTTTGCAAGTTTCGCGTAGTCTTATATATATTTTCTGTAGTAGACTGTGATTCCAAAAAAACTTTGGATCTCTTTTACCGTTTTAGGTATAGGATACTGCATGGATAGCTTCTACCTTTAATAAATTCGGTTTTACCCCATCTTTTGACACTACATGGCCATGGAAGTAGAATGTTTTTTCTACTTGTACTTCTAAAATCGAAATTTAGTAAACACTTTTTTGAGGTGGTACATGTGTCCTTGAAGGTTAGGAATAAGCATTATCGTTCATAAAGCTTAACACTTGTTTGCCATGCAAACCCCCTAGTACGTTATTCATTATACGTTGGAATATACTGAGTACGTTTTAAAGTCCAACGGGCATTCGAACAAGTTCGTAATGGCCTGATTCCACTGAAAATCCTGGGTTTTGTATGTTCTGCGGAGCGATTTCAATTTGGTAAAATCCACTCGCTATAGGTCAATAGTTGAGAAATAAGTTGCTTTTCCCAAACTATATGTAAGATGTTTGTAATATTGGGTAGCGACTATTTATCATCGATTATTTGATTATTTTGTTTCCTTAAATCGATTACCAATCTCCACTTTTTACTACCGTCAGAACCTGCTTTCTTTGGTACCATCCAAATTGGGCTGAACTAGGAAGAAATTGATGGCCTGATTATACCAATCTAACAGTTTTTCAATTTCATTTTTAAATTCTTCTTTCAGATTTTGAGGCTGTCTATATTGTTTGACATACAACGGTTTTGGATCTGAGAGTAGAAGTTCGTGCTTTAATTAAAGCTAGTTTTAATTAAATTTATCTCAGCTGTGAATTTTCTGAGGCTTCTCCCTGAAAATTTTCATCTTTATTATAGATCTTTCCATTCTTAGTTTTAACTGGAGAATTGGGTTTTGTACATGTATTCGGTTCTAATTTTATAGATTTATTATTGAAATTATTTCTATTTGGATAAAACTGAATTGTTTGGATTATTAGGGTACCACCATAGAAATTTTACACAATAAAGGTCAAGGTAATCACCTTAAAACAATCTAACCCTTTGATGTCTTCACATAGGAAAAAAGTTTCGTCCACTGATTTAATGAAATTAAATATTTGTGAATTGTCTTCCAGCATCAAGGGTGTTTAAATTTTTGGTGATATTATTCACTTTAAAGAATTAAATCACTTTTTAAATTTTTTTCTTATCTATATATATTTTGAATAATTTTCCTAACTGTAATCTTTGAATTGGAGAACTTACTTTAAAAAAAATGTCTGGATTTTCTGCAAATCCCTGAAATTCTTCTTTATTTGTTTGTTCTTCAACAAAGCTTTGAAATTTAGGTATACAGTACATGGCCATTGAATTACCAACTTTTGATTTTCTAAAATTCCACTATTAATACAAGCAATTTCTGGAAAATTTTATCTTTATTCTATAGCACATATCTATCGTTGTTTATGATGCACAAAATTATTTACCGTTATTTCTGTTGAATTTGGTTTTGAATTTTTTTTTTATTTTTCGTACTTCGCAATACGAGCGATTGATGAACAAAATGTAACATTACTATTCAATAGTGTAATAAATGGGGAGTAATTATTTTTTTATGTAGTATTGAGAGTTTCGCGGTACTGTCATTATGGGGTGAAAAACAGATATTACATTGACAAAAAACAGCGTATTGCTGATTTATTGGAACATTCATCATCAAAACACTATGAAATTCCAGAATAGTTGGAACCAGTAAACATGTTGTGTCCAGAATTAAAAAATCACTCCAAAATGGCGAGGTCATGGCTCCACCGCACAGGGAAAATTGCAGAAAACTACTAAAGAAAAATTAACGCACAACATGATACTTAAACGAATTGCATATGGACGGAAATATAAGCACTTCTCAGTGTCAGATTGGTCTAATGTAAGTAAAAATTCCGTTTTGCTATTTCATTTTTAGAAATTTTCTTAAACGAACAAATTTTCAAGTTTCTTTCTCGGATGAATCGTCGGCCCAAACTACTGCCGGTGGAAATATTTTTGTTAAACGCCGCTCACATGAACGTTTGTTTTAACAAAGACTGTGTTGCACAAAAGGTTTAACATCCAACATCTGCCATGGTCTGAGGGTGTATCACCGCAAAAGGTCGTCGGCCTCTTCGTTTAGTAGATGGCATTATGAATGCTGATAAGTATATCCAGATATTGTATGTTTTTTTTGTTTTTTTTTATCAAAACTCCCTCAATTGTTTTGCCTTAGGTGAAGGTATATTTTTAAGCAGGATGGAGCGTCTTGTCACACCACCAAATCGGTTAAAAACAATTTGAGTTCCAAAAACATACCGCTATTGGATTGGCCTGTGAACTCTCCGGATATGAACCAAGTAGAAAATGTTTGGACGGTTCTAAAGAAGCAGTTATCAGAAAAACATACCACAGACAAACAAACATTGATTAAGGAAATTAAAATCATATGGTTGAACGACCCACTTATTAAAAAAACCAACTCGTTCCATACTATGCCACAAAGAGTCGAAATGTTGCTCAAGAATTAAGAAATGTTGAAACTAAATATTGAATAGTACCTCTGTTAAACTTTTATTTAATTTTTTTTTATATTCATTAAATCTTAATTTAATAAATGAAATGATATTGATTTGTTAAATGAATTTTACTGATACTGAATTCAACGAAAACCTAAATTTTATAAAAGTTGCTAATTCAATGGCCACCTACTGTATATCTGTAGACTCACTGACTGAGTTGTTTGACCGTACTTGATCAGACACAGCTTATTAAAAAAATGCGCTCTGTATTTTTGGACAACGTTTAGTTATGTGATCAATTGTAGATTTATGGACTAATAATTTTTAAATGTAAGGTAGCTAGTGATAACGTCTAACAGCTTATTCTAGTACCGTATATTAAAAATGTTTTAAAAGCACCAACATTTACACTTGGCGAATTATAACAATAATTTTACACACGTTATGAAATTAAATTGAAAGGAAATATAAAAACGGAAATATATGAAAATTGCTCACCACATTAATTTGCACATTACAACAATTTTTGGTGTGCACTCTTTCAATTTGTCAATCAAAAATGTCAATTCACATCTATATGTTCAATCACCATATTTCCACTTTACTTTCAAAAATTATAGATTATTTGCAATTTAGTTAAGTTAACCCTTTATATTAAGTTATTTTTACTATTTTCATTATCAACTGCGCCAGTTTATAGGTTGTCTAATTAGATTTGTATTTAGCTATAATTTAAAACTTAATTATTTACAAATTTGACCATTGCGATGCGTTTCCGAATTAAAACAAAATAATTTAAAGTTTACTGAATTTTTCACATACATCTTCACATTCTTTAAGGAATAATTTAATAGCAGTTAAAATAAATAATTAATATAATCATAATTGTATAATATTTACCACCATATTTAAAAAAAATACTTTTATTTTAGGAAATTATGATATATGTGGTTTATCGACTTTCTAACCGTAAAGTATAGAAAAATTGGTTCTATTAAACCTCGCTGTTATTCGCCGATAACAAGAAACCACAGAAGGAATTATCTATCTTATTAAAAGCGATCCAGCATATACGCCGCATTATTCCCGTCAACAGAGTAACAAATAATATGTTTGCAATCCAATTTAAATTTAAGCAAAATGTATACACTCTGTTCTAAATAATATACAAATTCTGCTTCAACTTTTATGTATATCGACATTTTTAGGTTGCTTAATGTAAAATTTGAAAACCGAGCCATAGACACATGCAACAATTGTAAAACCATTAACCAGAAAATTAAGTTTGCTATACTAGTAACAAAGAAGGGTCACTATAGCTACGAGAACAACATCGTGCAGCTGATTATTTAGAGATGCATTTACCAGCGGTCTATTTATTTTTATTTACAAAACTGCCTATCATCACATAAACCAACCATAAATTTCTAATTTTGACTCATAGATAGAAAATTTGTAAGAATCACAACAATCATTTTCGAACGAATGAGATTATTGATTTGAAAAATCACTCTTGTCATCAGGTCGCGACGAGTGATGTTGTTTTACTTACAAGAAATATTGTCTATATATAACAACACTACTACGTTATTGTACTAGCGAATTACTGCTTAGACTACGAAATTTGATTCTTTCTCATTTTTCATCTATGCATATTCATTCACAACTAACTTTTCGTGTTTACGATTTTTTTTATATTTTTTTACTTTGTATTTCTATTGTTATGTAGGAAATTGTAATGTGTATTTAATTCGAGAGTAATGAAAATAGGCAAAATGTACGGAGCAATCACAATAAAACCATTTCAATAGAAAAACAAAGTAAAAAAATAACCATACATTTAGCATTTTATAAACTGTCATTGTGGACTTTCAATTTATCTATCCATGATAGAGAATCAAATCAGCCGTTTAATTACTTATGGCATGAAGGAATAGCAAATCAAAGGCAAATGATATGGTTGGAGTAGGAGTTTATCATGATTTATCATCATTTATCATCAGGAAAACTATAAGCTCTCAAATACTATATGTCTATCTATTCAGCTGAAGCTGTAGTACTTCAAATTGCTTTATCCAATGCATCCAAATATAATTTCACCTGATTTGTTATAGTTTCTGATTACTATTCCTGCGTAATAACTCTCTTAAATCTCCAAATACAAAATCCCATCATTCCAAAAAAATTGCTTTCCCTTGTGATAAAACATCATATTCTTGTGAGTTCCTAGCCACACAGGAATTTACGGTAATGAGCAAGCTGACGTTCTGTCAAAGTCAACAGAAAACCAACATGAAATAATACAGGAACATGTTCCAATTTATGGTCTTAAAAAACGTGTAAAGCGTAACCTAATAAAAAAATGGAGTGACAGATGGAATGAATCTACTGGCCAAAAGTTACTTGAAATTAAAAAACAACAGCACCGTAGGGAACATCAACAAGAAAAACCAGTTTCGAAAGCGTTATTCTTACTAGAACTTTATATTAAATAAAAATAACAATAAATAAAGAAATGTTAATATATAAAAATATTAAATACAAATGTATAAAATATTTATGTAAATATTATTAGTTAAATAAAATAATTATGTAATAAATTGAGAAGAGCTTCAAAACCAAAAGTTATGTTAAAGCTCAAATAAATATTAAAAAAAAAAAATTGTATATTCTAACACGCTGTATTTCCAACACTTCTAGTTTGCTGATATACCGATATCAGCTGCGGCAGAATATAATTTTTACGACACATAAATGTTAGTTCTGTTTCACATGCATAATTAGCAAATTGATAATTTTTGCATCCCACATTAACAAACATTTTTCCGTTGGCGTGTCATCTGGTTGAGTTGGTGCCCAATTCGCATAAACCAACCCATGGCCCAATAATACTACTGGTTGCCCAATAATATTCATGTTTTGTCCCGAGTCGCGTCCCACTTGTCCATATCGATCTTAATGCCGTTGAATTATTGTGTTTAATTACATTTTCAATTATAGAGTTATATTCTTGATCGGTTGGTATGTCAATCAAGTACATGCCATGATAAGTACAAAAACGTAGGGCAGCAAACCAATTCGCCTAAACAATGAAAGTTAACGTATTAAATTATTTTAAATAAATGCAAACAAGGTGTTTAAAATAAATGTATATACCTGGTCTGGATAACTGATATAATAGTTGTTAGTATGTATTCCAGCATTGACCATCACAATAGAAACGAATAAAGCAAAAATTAAAAATGCCATGATTCGTTTTGACTTTAATGAACGCTTACTTCGAAATAATTTTTTTAGCACGATGTCAAACTATTTATATAAAAAATTTGCACTAATTAGCAAACCACAAAATTTTGTTTAGATTTATTGGCGGTTTGTTTTAAAGTGTTATCAAAATTGTATTGGTGAAGATTGAATAAAACACCAATTAATAGGCCTCATTAAGCGAATTTATGTATTGATGAATCATTATTTAGTCGGTTATACAATTTTTTGGAAGTTGTGTTTTTTTATGTTCAGCAAACATTCAAGAATTGAAAACTAATTTAATATTAAAGTATTCCTTATAGAGAAAGCTTAAACCGATTTACGTTAAAGCTGTATGGTACTCAGAAAAAAAATCTGTTTTGATGTCGATATTTAAATGCCCAAGAATGTGTCCAAATTAAACATTTTTTTTCGTCTTTTTCCTCTAAACGAAATAATATTATATACATGCCCAGTATCAAATTTACTATTAGCTTTTATCACTTGAAACTAGTTTATTGACTTGACAGCGTATTATAACAATCCTTTAAACGTTTCAAAGCATTTTTTTCTCAAAAATTTCACTCAAAATTCTTATAAGAAACTAGGTTAAGAGTGTAACACTAATACAATGATATGTTTGTTATTTGTTAAATACTTCACGCCCGTTTCAAAACAGATTTTCACCTCAAAAAATATATGTTTACTAGGAAATGTAACAAGCACCTGCATATATTTCAAAAATACGTGTACTTTAGATGCTTTGTTGCAAGCTCTAGCTGTCGAGGTTGAATCTTGATCATATTTGTGAGAATGGGTCAAGGCCACAACAATTAGTTCGTTGTATTTTGCAGAACAACGCCCAAAAGGCATACAAAATTAGATAACAAGTTCTAATAAATATTTTTGAAGACACATCAGACTGCACATGCAATATTTTAGATGTAGCTTACCCGATTCTTGAAAGTTTTCGTAGTGCTTCTCAAGAACTTCATTGTACAAATTGCAAACATTCCTAATCTTGTAAGAGAGGATTTATATTTGTAAACATGTGCAAGCTAAATGACCTCGGATTTTTCAATTTAAGCCAATGTATTGATTTAAATACTATTGACAAATGCAAAAAATGTTCAAATACTATGACAGAAACAACCCGTACATATCTAGATATAATAAGCATTTACACTGAAAATGCTTTTCCAGTTGTAAATCAAATTACGACAATATCTATGATAAAACCAATATTATGTTTTAGCGGCGTGTGCTACAAACTAAAGTCGATCGTTAGCTACTCTGCAGGAGGCGGAGGAGCACTATATAAGTTACTGTTTCAGAAATGGTAAATGGCTCAAATATGACGATTTCTCAATGAGAAAAATAATTTGTGGGCGTACGGTTGAATTAACTGTGATTGGTTTATCTCAATATATTTATAATCGCCATAAATGAAATCTATTTGACACAAATAATGAACTATTCTAGTTTTAGAAAATTTGCTTCCATGACCTTTAAGCATCAGTGTTGTGCCTGTTTTTTACATTACATAATATACTCGGTTTTTTACGTGTAAAATACGTATTTTACACATAATAATATTTTATAAAATGTAAAATACAAAAAATATTCGTTTCTAATTCAAAAATCTTTACGTATAGAAGAAATTTGCATATATGTTTTAAAAATGTAAAATGATAATTGAATTTGAAATAATTTTTGAATTTATTTATATTACTTCTAATTTATTAATTATAATTAAAAGTAAAATATTTGCTGAAAAACATCAAATAATTATTTTTTCCAAAGAAAATATGGTTTGTTTCTCAGCCACCAACTTATCCCTAGAATAGAAAAACAAAATCCACAACACTGTGGGATTAAAGTGTAAAACGATTAATCATCGAACTCAATCAACAATAATATGTATTAAAGCTATAACATTTTAATGTTATCCGTTACAAAAATTGTTTAGCTGATTACGATAAATCATTGCCATCTTTCGGCAAGATTATTTAACTTGACACTGACAGAGTCATCTGTAGTGCAATTTGTACTCTATCTGTTTTACAGTAAATGATGTACGATACCGAATAGTTTGTACTATTTAGGTTCGATTGACGCTATTGAAGGCAGACAGGGTCGTCTTCTGAATTTAACAGAACAGGATTCTAGATTTATTTTAACACGTTCAATGATTGATAATAATATTGCGTTTGGCAATAATCAATTCACCTATCTCCATAGCAAAATAATCAATTAAATTTAAGTTGGAATTCATTAAATGATACCAATAATGTATCAATACAATCGATGAGTTGGTTCCGTAATGCATCATCGCCAAAGTCACAAGTCACATACGGCGTAGCAAAATTTGTCACATCCATATTTATCATTCAGTGGAGGGAATATGATAAATTTACAAAATAATCGCAATCCCAGTACCCTGTTTTTGGGATCGGCGCGAAATGATTCAAAGGACATAAATGTTGATGAAACCAAATTGAATAAATATTTGAATAAATATTTAAATATTTTAATTATTTTATATATTTAAATATTTAATAAGTTAGATTAATGAATTAAGTTATATGTATATGTAATAACAGAAGCCTTTACAATTTGTTTAGATTTTAGGGACTGTTCCAACTTAGAAAGTACTGTGGCCTTAGATACTCATAGGCCACAGTACTTTGGGTGGTTTTTTTAAACTCAATGAACAAACTTCTAAATTATTATAAAATAGATGATGTACCGAGGATTCCTAAATTAGCTATACATATTTAAAGAATAATAAATTAGAATTAATTTTATGTCCTATTAAATATCGGGCGATTTCGTATTGGACAAATAATAGATACCCCAATTTGAAAATATCCGTTCTAATATCTGCGCTGTCGATGTTCTTGTGGATTTTGTTTTTCTATTCTAAAAAAAATAAGTTATTATCTGAGAAACAAACCATATTTTCTTTGGAAAAAATAATTATTTGATGTTTTTCAGCAAATATTTTACTTTTAATTATAATTAATAAATTAGAAGTAAGTAATATAAATAAATTCAAAAACTATTTCAAATCCAATTCTCATTTTACATCATATATCCAAATTTCTTCATATACGTAAGAATTGAGATTTTTGAATTAGTTACGAATATTTTACGCAGTGTTCCTCGCAGTATATTGCGATTGCGAAGTGTCTATTTAGATAACGACTTCTAAAGTTATGCGTATGTCCAATAATTTAATATTACTTTAACTTAGCGTCTTTTATTAATATAGTTTTTATCGAATAAAATTAAATGTATTAATATGATACAAATTTATTTTTCGTATATTATGGTTTGCGACTTTAATAAGCTTTTAAATATATCGTGGATTTATGCAGTATTATACATTTTATACGGTAATTTAAGTATTTTACCATTGTTTACGTAAAAATGTATAAAACAGTTTTTTACATACAATTGCACAACACTGTTAAGCATTTGATGTAACTAATTAATAAAATTTTAAGCATTCCTTTTGTTATAATTTTATCTCGCTTTTGCAACAACCAACAGGAATCAATGTTCTTAACATTATATATGTTCCGCAGCAACCAATACCCCTTTGCCACAACCGAGTTTATTTACGATGACAATAATTTGTTTGTCCCAATTTTCATTACTTTGTGCTTCCTGTACAAGGTAACGGGGTCTAAAAAATTTACTAAAATTTACGCATAATGTGAATAAATTTTAAAGTGGAAGGACGCGAGTTTCAAATTCATATAAAGTTTTTAATCTGTGCAGTTGTATAATGTACAATTTGTTTAATAATATTATAGAAATAATAAACGTAAGTTTAATTAGTGTTTTTTATAAACAAATATGATTATATTATTATAATCGGCTTTGATTTTTGTGATAAGTTTATAGTGCGTAAAGTAAAATATTTTCAAGACCATATTTTGAACCACCATTTTTATTTTATTTTTCGTGTGTTTTTTGAAATATTGGTAAATTATATTAAGCAATATTGTAGCTCTGCTGGCTGGTCCCTAGGAGCAATTGATGTTAAAACAGGTCATTATATTTTTTTTTTGTTGCATGTGGTTTAAATCGTGGTCCTAATTTAATAAGGAGTTATTATAAGGTTATTCTATTATATATTATATTAAAGTAGCATATATGTATATGTAACAAAAAAGCATAAAACGGCTCCCTGAATTAAAAAAGGCTGAAATTAAAAAGGTTGACTTAAAAATGGTGTTTTTATATGAAAAAATTGGACCTTTTTTAAGTCATGTCAATGTGCAAATTTAAGAGTAGAGAGTACCATTAGTCAATTATAAAATTAAGAAAACAATTTAATAAAAACGACATTTTTAAGTCAGCCTTTTTTAATTCGGGGAGCCGCATAAAACGTCTTTATATTGAAATCTAACTTAAAAGTTAATATATGTTTACAGTTGAGATTGACAATCAAATTTCATCACAGCTTCATTGAACAAAATACAATAAGTGAAAATGAACCCGTTGCTCAAAATAATATAATTGAAATTTCCGAGTCTTTTAAATATTAAATAATATAGTGACAGCCGAGGTCAATAATAAACCAAAATTAACAAAATTGATTACAGTAAACTAACTTAATATTTTTATTTTCAGAAACTTGTTTCTTTGAAAGATCTAGATTTTAAAATTCTTTTCGGACAATATAATTTAAAAACACAAATATTAACGAATGTCCAGCAAATAAAATTGGCCAAAATTATTGTTAAATGCATTTTGGAACATGACTTTATATGTAAATCTAAGAATTATATTTATATCATTAATTATTAATTTTTATTAAATTTTTTTAATTTTTTTTATTTATTTTTTTTGTATAGATTAAACCGAGCGGATTTTATTTAATTGTCCCGCACTATCTGCCAAGTATTTCAGCATGAAATTATAGAGGTTTACTATACAAGTGCAATAAATGGTCAAAAAGCTTCAGGGAAATTATGCGACGCGTTTTCCAACTACAGAAGCCCGCTGTGTGCTGCAGGTATTATAAAGAGGTCATACCTGAGCAATTCGACTCAAATTCTTCAATTTTAAATTTAGGTAAGTATTATATTATAAGTAATATAAACTAAAATAATATTACACGATCGTTTCAACACGAATAAGATGGTTTAAGATTATTAATTCGTTTAGAGAATTTTCTATGATTTTAAAAGTGTGTAATTCATACTGAACTTTAAAATTAAATTTATTTATTCGATATTTCGAGCGCATTGCTCATTTTCAAGATTTAATTATTATAATTGAATAAAATTTATCAATGTATAATGTTAAACAAATTTTAAGTAGAAACATTTTATAACAATTTTATGAAAATAATAAATTTTATAAAAGGTTTTTACTTAAATTTTTTTAACATATACAAAGATAAATTTTATTCATTTATTATAATAATTATATCTTGAAAATGAGCAATGTGCTCGAAATATCGAACGAATAAATTTAATTTTAAAATTCAGTATGAATTTTAATTAATAAAGAATTTTGTAAGGCAGAATAACAAACTTATATGTATAATCATCGAATATATAAATAACTTTTGACTTAAAACTCTGTATTTCAGGCGCAAATAACAGCGCATCAGCTATTGATTATGATTTCATCAAAAATAATACTGGTTCAGCTCGTACACTTAGAGAAAAGTGGTCAGGCTACTTAAAACAAAGATTGGAAATTCTCGGTGATAAACGGGTTCCAACGATTGATTATTTAAAGTAGTTTCCAATTAATATTCTGATCGACAATTTTGTTTTTGAATTGGTAATTGAATCTTGTTATTATCCTTGTTTTCACATTATTAAATAACTAACTTATATATTTTTAATTTAGATTCAACAGTTTGCAATATAATGCAACAGTATTTTGGAAGGCAAAAGTCCGGGAAATCAATCCAACAAATGAAGTTAATACGATTTGTATTCCAATTTTAATTTATTTTGGTGATTGCGAATGCCTTAATCCATTAGGTTCTCACATGGAATTCAAAAAATTGGAGCAGTTTACTTAAAAGTATTATCCGGCTATATCTTTCACGTTACAGATAATACTTATGGCAATGCTTTTTTTTACGGGGGACAGAAAAAGGTTTGGAAATGATCAAATATTTAAACCATTAATCGAACAAATCGTGAAGGTATTAAGCTTAATGATTACTTAATCAAACTAATTCCTTGTGTTGTTGTGGGTGACAATTTAGGCGTCAACTCAGTACTGGGTTTTAAGGAATCATTTAACTCTTTTTACTACGGTAGATTTTGCAAATGTAATATAGAGATAATGAAGCACATGTGTAAACCAGATTTGACGAGTTTGCGAAATGTCGCCAATTATAATTATAGTCAGTTTAAATGACATTCAGGTAAGTGGAATAAAAGCATATTCTGTATGGAATATTTTACTAAATTTTTACGTGGTTGAAAATTTTAGTGTTGACTGTATGCATGACCTTCTTGAAGGAGTAAGCCATTATGACTTAATTTTGAATCTCAAAATTTTTGCTTTGGAAAAAAAAATATTTTTCAATAAAACAACTAAACCAGAGAATAGAAATGTTTTACTTTGGACCAACAACACAAAAGCCACCTCTATTTTAATTAAATTTAAATTATCGGCATCCGTAATGAAAGTAATAGTAACCTTATTCTCATTACTTATCGGGTACCTTTTACCTAAATATTCACAAGAAAGGGCTTTGCTTTTAAGAGAAATTAACTTTATAGTATTCAGGAAAAAATTCTATTCAAATTCATTTAATTATTTAAGATTTATAATATCTCGTCATAATAAGTTATACATAGAAATTTCTAAAAGTCATATAAAACCGAAATTTCACTTTCTACTGCATTATGCAATAATGTTATGGAAAAATAGGCCCGCTAGTCGCAATAAATGCAATGAGATTCGAAGCAAAACATCAAATTTATAAAAAGACTTCCTATATTTCGAATAACAGAGCTAATATACTAAAAACACTGCATATTAAAAACCAACCAAAAATTACAAATCGTGTCCTCAACAAAATAGAAAACTTTGAAACTCGTATTACCCATAGACCCATGAAAAATGTTAGCACTCTAGATATATTGAAATTCGGTTTAAATACCAATACAATACAAATGTCTTGGATTCAGTATAATTTTCTATACTAAAAAACGGTATGATTGTTTGTATAGACATTGATAATAATAGTGAGCCAATATTTGGACTTATAAAACTTGTTGTAAAGAACGCTGAAAAATATTATGTGTGTTTAAAATCTATTGAGAGACTATTTTTCGATATTTAATACTTGTAATATAAAAGAACTTGGTACTAATATTATACGCGATATGGAATCTTTGAAATGTGACCATATACGTCCTACATTAGTAAATGCGCAAATGACGCAAATTATGTAATATGGTATTATTTATTTATAATTTTAAAGTATTGTAACAAAATAATTTCAAAGTATTGTAATAAACATTTATTTAAACTTTTCAAAATATGTTTTATTTTTTGTATATAGTTTTTATTAAAATACAGGTTACTCCGGGAGGTTTATTTGCAATAAAAAATAGAATATAACTCATGGTTGCGCTAATTGAAGTGGTCGCTTGAAATAACGATTTAATAATTTGAATCAAAAAATAAGTGGTAAAATTCTAAAATAAATCGATTGTTGTTATTTATAAGTATATCGTTTAGGGCGGCAAGAAGATCATTTAAATCAAATAACTTTCAGTTCTGCCAAAAGAAAATCTTTTATTATCCATAACGTGGAAACAAAACTTTCATTTGTCGTAACTTCAAACTGGTACGGTTAACTGAAAATACATGTAACAACATTTATCTCATTGCGGTTCTCACAACCACTTAATTCGGTAGGCATAAAATTCGGTTGCCACAACTAAAGTGTTTTCTCAGTGTGATGATTTCTAATTTATCCATTTTTGATAAGTTACAAGTATCAGGTAATTTCTCACCGACAGTCGAGAGATTTTTTTAGCATATTTTAATTTATCGGTTTTTGATCAATTAAAATAAAACAACGTTTACCACTGGACATTTCTGAAAGTATTCCGACATTTCTGAGTTTGGAGCTAGAAAATTCCAAATTTACTAAAGTTCATAATACGCAAGTGGTAGAATGTTTCAATAAATTATTTCTACCAGTATTCCCCATGATATCGTTATGTGATTTTGTGGTCGTGTTGTCTAATGATTCAGAAGCCTCAAACCACTACCCATTTGGCTTATTGTATTTTGAGATCGGCGCCACTATATATCAAATTAACAGAAGTTTGGCTTAATTTGCATCTGATAGAATAAGGAAATATATGGGCCCCTTATTATTTGATTGGTAGTTGGACGGTTATTTGTCCTAACCAACTACATATTATATTTATTCTAGCACTATTTCGCAGAGATATTTATGGAATCCGCACAAGAAATGTTTAAAATGTATGATTGTGGCATTAAAACAATTCTTAATTGTATAGAAGATTTTATTTTTAAATGTGTGAAATATGAATATCAGTAATATCTTAATTTAATATTTATTCTTATGTATTTAATGAAATGTTGTTTAGTTTTGTAGCTTCTTTCGATTTTTTTTTAGCTAAGACACAAATATAAAAAGCCTTTTCGGGCTGAAAAGACTTCTTGCTAAGTTATCATACGTAGAATCATCGAGCAATAAATATATAAGAGAAATCAAGTAGTGCAAATTTTATGTGCAGGTTTTTCCGAGGTTAATCTTATTTTATAGTTTTAATATATTTATATACACAAATTTAATCTTTTTCTATATTTAATCCATATATACGTATCTTCTAAACATATCGGTATAGTTATTTTATAGTTTATTGTTCTTGTTAGGCCTATACAGATTGCCAAAAGTAAAACAGATTATCCTCGGAATCTCTACATGGTTCCTCTTATATATATTTTGCTTTATGGTAGAATCTATACGGCGTTTATATTTAGGAGGCTCTGGTTTTATGCCTGTTATCAGAGCCATCTATGATTTTAAAGAGCCGTAATATTAAAAAGAGAGTTTTAAATAGAGGGAAGCTTTTATAGAGTTACTATTAGAAACCATGGTTATTGGAAAATTTTTGAACATGAATTTATGAATAAGAAATTAAACGAATCATCTAAATTTGAATTTTATATTATTAATAAAATATTCAACAAACACATATTTGAAAATCAGCCATCATAGTGTAGTATTTAATTATTAAATTTAAACTAAAGCGGAGCATAAATTTATTAATTTTCTATGAAAATGAGCTTTTAGTTATGTAGGTTAGTAAAGTAAGTTAATAAAGGGTGTTGCCGCAGATTTCTTTTCCATCCATTTTAAAATTTAATTTTATAAATATTCAACTTCTTTATTAAATTCTGGCCCCATGCATATCAGAATTTTTGGGATGAACGATGGATTTAATAACAATCTAAACAATCACATTTATAACAAAATTAAAGAGAAAATGTGAGCTGAAACAGATTTTATGAACCACCATGTAAAGCAATAATTAATATTCATTTAATAAAAAAATTTCATCAGAATTTTATTACTGGAAATGTTTACAACATCGTTGACATCGTTGATTTTCTTAATTAAATATTATAACAAAAATCAACAAAACGTAGAAAACTTCAATTATATGTGATTGAAAAACCGAGCTTTCTGTAATTTCAAAATCCGTTTACAGATGTCTCTATAATAAATTTACTTGCAATTACAGAAAAGAATAAAATAATTAAACTATTTACGAAAATAAACGATTTATTAAGTGAAGCGCAAAATATTTAATATAATAATTTAACATAATAAACAAAACTCAAAACAATTATAATTTTTATTTATAATACGGTTGGCGTAAATAAAACTTTTCGTCGCAAAATATTCACCATCGTAGTTGCTGTGCGCTGAAAAACAATAATAGAAAAATGTCACAATTTTTCCAAATTTTTTCTTTTTTTATTTCAATTCAATTCGCTCGTGTTGGGTTATTTTCAGTTCCAGGAGATCTCCATAATCTATTGAACCAGGCAGTATACATAATAAATTGTTAAATTTTCAAAACAAACATTTGAGTTTTAATATTTAGCTTTAATTTATACTTAGCGACATCTGTTGATTGGTTCAGTAATAGCGAAAAGCTCTATAAAATAATGTTTTTATTTTATGAAGCTCTGGTTTGTTTATACTACAGGATGAAACAATATAGCCAGCGAATTTGTTGCGATGAAATATCAAATTTTTAACAAATAACGAAAAATCAGTTTTCGAAGTTTGTGCATCAACAATGTTGAAATCCAGAACACAATAACCCTCATATTACATAGTTACTCAAAAACCATTTTTTAACGAACGTTTGTTTTGGGAAAGTAATGCTGAAATTTTTTGATTGAACACTCTATACTGATTTCTTATTTTCTTTACATACACATATAAACAAATTTTGGTTTATACAATAAAAGAAAAAATTTTGTGGTAGACTTATTTAAATATTTTTGCGTTAACTCGACATAATATGACTCAATTTTAATAAATGCTTTTCCTGAATATTGAACTAACCATTCAAATTAAAAAATGAAATGAAGCATTATTTTTTTTATATACAAAACAGCTTTTAAAAAAGTATTAAAATACACGGATTGGTATGAAAAAGAACAAAAAGCTTCCCCTCTATTTAAAGCTCATGAAAAAAATGGCGGAATCTTATGGCTCTTCTATTTAGGAGGCTCTGCTGTTATGCAATCATATCAAACTAAGTTTTATACATTTTTGGAACTACAGTATTAAAAAAAATCACTAGAGTATTGAATTTTACTTTTAACTTGCCATTTTTTTTTTTTTTTGCTAATTAAAGCTAAGTTAGGTAAAATTGATGGTGCTCCATCATATCCTCAAAAAAAATTATTTAATAATAAAAATTATAAATTCGTAGAATTGGGCAAGTACACAAACCTTAAGAGAGATACAATCGAACAATATTTTATTTTTATTCAAATGACTCTATACAAACCTTGTAAATATTTAGATCGTGCTATACACTAACTTAATCTTACATCGAATCTCGTCGCATAATATATACCTGCTAAATTATAATGAAATGCGCCAAAATTTATCTCAATCTGTAATATAAGTTTTATCGCAACCTTGAACAAATATTTTTCAAGTGTTGATATTGTTACATAAAAATTCTGATGATCTTAAATCAATTTTATTTATTTTTTTGTTTGCCTTTGTTGTTCTAGGTGTAATCAAAAAGTAAAAATTGTTCAAAAGCAAAATCACTAAAGCTTAAAAGAACCAAAAAAAAAATTGTCACTTTGAATTTACATTAGTTCGTGTTCCTATAAGATGATTGATGATCTTGTTTATTATTGTTTTTGTGATTTTATTTCAATGACATTTTTATTTTTTTTTTATTTTTTAAGTAATTCAATAAAAGCTTCTTATTGAGTGTCATTTTTAAATATTTTTATTAGGATGGTTTAGAAGTTGTATAGTATATATTTATACGGTATACTGTATGGGCGAGAACTTATAATCGATCTAAGAATCAAATATTTGTTTTGTATATATACAATTCTGGTCCGCACACACTTTTTATTTTAATATAATTCTAATTTTAAAAACTAAAACAATTGTGACATAGATGATCAAGAATGTTGTTGCTAATAAGGATTGATCATTTTGTGTAGGATGATGATTGAAGACAAAACCAAACTTCAAAATTATAATTCTTCTTCTTATTATTTTAATGTTGTTGCTGCTACTCATGATTATAAGCTATAATATACGAGTACCATGGTACGTCTGTTGTCTATATACATATAAAGAATCATTGTCCTATAAGTTTTGTTACAGTTTTTATTTATGTATATAGATATATATATTTTTTTAAGTTTTACTGTCTTAAATGCCTGGAGCTAGCACGTTTTGTTTTAATATAAACTTAAAATTAAATATTTTACGAAAGAAGCAAAAAAAAACTCATCGCAGAGTGGAATTCTGAATTGAACGTAAACGTCTCGCAAGATAACAATGTATTAGGCGGAATTCCATCTCTGCGAAATGATTCAAATTGTTAACAAACATTTTAATTGATGATTAAAATATTGCAAATTTCACTTCTTTTGAGCAAAACAAGATATGTATGTAAAAAAAACATCAAAGCATTTCCATTCGTACATAATTTTATTTCTTTATGAGTGCGTACGAGTATGTACATTGGAGTGTATCATAGGCACAGACGATCTAAACGTATTTTTCTGCACGTCAATTATGGTTAGCTTGCTAGTTTAAAAGTAACGAAAATTTTTAGACAAAAATTGATTGTGTAACAAATAAATTTAAGTAACTAGCTGTATACGACGTATATCTAGTTAATAAAGCGAGCGGAATACAAAAGGTTTTCTTTGGTTTGTTTAATAGACTATAGATAGATATATAAAATGGACTTCTTACATAAAAAAAATATCGTTGATGGTGATCCATAATAAGAATGTCACGATGAAGCAAAAATTTATATGATTAGCATATTCATTCATGCAAAATGTTATGTGTGTAAGAGAAGGATTATAAAAGGTTGTGACTCAATTTGGGTGGTTTAATTTACACAGATATTTTTATTAAATTAATCTAATAATTATATGGTACATTACATGCACGTAACACATTTAATACATTTACGACATCAATCAATTTCAGGTAATTGAATTATTTCAAAATTTTTTCAATATAGGACACACGTATTATGGTACATGAGATTTTCGATTACTTAAATTTTTAATATATTATGGCACGAACCAAATACAAGTATATCGAAATTGATCGCTTTAACACTTTCTCAGGTTACCGTAACATATTAATTCAGGTCCTATATAGATTAAGAAATAGTTTAAAATAATTTTAATTACTAATTTATAACAAATTTCATCGATATTATATGGCATTGTAGTTGTTTTGGCAGACAAGGGTAACTGTAGTGGTATTCGACAGATTCGCTAGGTTCTATGTATAATTAAACTTATTATTTTGGTATAAGATTTCATTAAAACTAAATTTTACTTCCAGTCCAGTAGAAATCACAGAACCTATTAGAAATATTTAGTGTAGTAAATTTCTTAGGATATTGAATTCTGTAACAAAAGACATCTTCGGTCAAACCTATTCAAGTTGGCAAGCTGGATGAATGCTTAAGCCTGTAATTCACGTCTATTTAAAAAAAACACAACTTTTTGTGGAAGCTAACCATAGAAACTATAGAACGAGATTAAGTTTTTATTAGAAAATTGAAGGTGACTTTTCCAATTTTTCTTTATTTATTATTAAACCCATAATATCATATAATAATAATCATAAAATGTAAATGACTATTCTAGTGGATTTAATGTCTTTTAAAAGTTCGTCATTCACACTTAAATGTATAAAATACAGCATTTAGTGATATAGTGACTAAAACTACATTACGCATAATAAACAATAAAATTCAAAAACATATCCATATAATTAAGTTTAATTAATTAATAATGAATGGTATTATAAATCACAAATAATCTTTAACAGATGGTAGCAGATGAGATTTTATCGTTTTTTTAAACATAAAAATATGTACAGCGCTCTTAATATTTTCAGGTAATTTAATATAAATATATGGCCCAATAAATGTTAATGATTTTCTACCAAATTCCGTTTTTATTTGTTGGCACTTCAAATGACTAGAACCTCTGGTTGAATAGCCATGACCTAGAAATTCGAATTGTATAGTCGAAAGTATTAATGGGATATGCAGACACTTAAACATGTTACACTTAATAAACACGTTTTATTAAACACTTGTTTTTTATTTCGCAAAAATTAGATGTTTGAATATTTTAATTAAAAAATTTGTTCAAAAAGTTTCAAAAATCACTCGATCGATTTCGACTTGTTAGGTTATCTACTGATATATAGTAGAAAAAACAAACAATAAATAAAAGAAGGAGGGACAAAAAATTGGCACTAAAAATTAATCTATTGATCGCGCAGGTAGGCGATTAGTCAACGGTAAGTTGGTAGATTTGGCCACCATTGCCGTAATTTATTGTCATTTGTTGGTAAGAATTTGTTATAATAATAATCAAGTATGGTTTAATAGTAGTTGTAAAAAATTAAATTTGCTTCCTAACTATACTAATATTAGCTCCACAGTAGGAAACAGGTGAGGCAGTTTATACATTGCTTTACAGTACCTATTTTGTAAAATCTTCAACTTATTCAGTTTCTCTTTAACTGCTCAGCCAAAAGATGAAGCGTATGAGAATCGGGTAAGAACAAATGAAAAATAATTTTTTTTAACACATGTACTCGAATTAGTCAATTTTCAATTCAAAGGGCAAAATTTAATACTAGTAGAATTAATATGGTCATACTTGAAGTGGTGGTAAATCAATGTGTCATAGGCGTAAGGAGTGTAAAATTATATATTTCGTTTTGTTAAAATTTACTGATATTTTGTTTAGATGCAGAAAATCTAAAAGAAAAATAATATCATCCCCCATTTGTGACATTGCTACCTGACAATTCCTGGATTCATGGAATAGGGTCGTATCATCAGCAAACATTCTAATATCACCCGTGAGCAGTAAATTGGCCAGATCATTTTCGTAAATTAAGAATAACAAAGGACCAAGGACACTCTCTTGAGGAACACCACAGTTCACACTTGAAGTGGAGCTTTTTACACCATTTAAATTCACAAACTGCTTTCGATTACTAAAAAGGCTTTCTAAAAATTTGTGTGATAGGCCACGGAAGCCATAAATTTGTAATTTCTGAAGAAGTAAACTGTGATCCATACAATTGAAAAGCTTTACGAAGATCAAGAAATAAGCCACATACATAGTTTTGCCTGTCAAAGTTACGATAGATCAAATCAGTAATGTCTGTTAGCGTCAAATCTGTAACAGAACCTTGTCAATACTGATGAGAATAGAAAAAATTAAATTTATTTTTTCTAAAATTTTGTCAAATAGAGCATGCACGGAGGAGAGGAATCCTAAGCGGCTATGAGGAATTCCCAATTTTAGCATGCGATTAAAAACGGTATGATTTTCATCGAAAGTATGTTTATTTTCCAACCAACCCAAGGCTTGGTAAAAAAAAAAACAACCAAATTATTGGTATTAAAATCTTTTGACTGCAAACGACCTAAATTTCTTCATTACAATTACCACCTGGTTAGTGTAACCAAACATCCGAACAACCGAAATTGAATTGTAGTTTTTCTACATAAGACCACGTATGGTTTTATGTTTTTTCTGTGTCTGCAATAAGCTGACAGATTCTTTGGCGGCTGGTTTCATTTAAAATTTTTCGAATGTCCTAATCACTCAATATAGATTTCCCAATTTTTGTCCTCATAAGTTTAGATTTAACTTTAATAGTCTTTTATATACCATTAGCTCCTTCGATTTTCGTGATCCAGGGGCACTATTCTGGCTTACTGAGGAAAGAAATTTGGTGTAAATATTTTCGAAACAAACTTAAATGGGAGAATATTTTTCCTGATAAAAATTTTGTGGAAAAAATGTTTCCCAATTAACTCTGTTTTGAAAATGTTTTCACTAAAGTTATTCGTTCAGTAGGCCTCAAAAATACAATTTGGAGCAAAATGCTATAAAAATGTTAATTCCCTAGGCTGCGGTCAAGAATTCAGCAGCTGTGCGGTTTGCACTGCATGTCGGTCAATAATTAAGTTTTGTAGCCAAAGCTGTGCATTCTATCGAATTAAAATGCATAAAATAAATTTAGGCTGCGCATTTCTTGCAGAAAATTTTTATAGTTAGCACAAGCTACAGTATTGTCAATTTTTTTATAACCTCACTTTAACATCTACATTCAACATGGAGAAACCCGAATAGTAAGTTGATTATTTCAAAAAATATTTTATTTATTATTAAATATTTTTTTTTTGTCAATAACGTAAATTTAGAATTTTTTGTACGATTCTGAGGTGGAAGAAGAATTACACCACTCAATGAACCTGCCTCACCACAAAAGTAAGAATGAATTTATATTTTAATTTATTGTTCATAATTACTATTTTAATTTAAATAGCGATAAAGACTATTGGAGTCCAAAATCAACAAGATTGTAGATTGTAACACGATTGGGTATGGAATCGCAGTTTATTGGGGGCAAAAAAAATAAATTATCGTTGTGGAACAAATGTTTATCAGAAATGAAAAAACATTTTCCAAACATCGCTAGCTCGGCGCTGGATGTGTGAAAAAAATTTAGCAACTTGTTGGTTACTATTGTTTGCTTTGGAGTTTAACGTTGATTGCGTGGGAGTTTAATTTTTGACCGCGATATTTTACTTCTGTGGTGGTTGCGTTTGCAACATCAATGGTTTTATGTTTTTATTTTTGTATTTGATTTGTGATTGCGTTTGCAACACAAATATATATAACTGATGTATGAGACTGATATTTGGTTTTTATTATCAGTTTTTCTAGTTTTACGTTTCACAATAAATATGTACAAACAATTTGAAATTAATAATATAAATTTTACATAATTTTATATAATATAAATTGTATTTAAAAATAATTTACATTTTTATTTTTCTTCACTTATTATTCACAAGTTTAATTTTATAATGAATAAAAACAAACGTACATTTTTCTTTTATAAATTTTTAAATGAAAGGATTAAAATTCTTAAATGAAAGGTAACTTAACATAATATGATAACTATTCAATCAATAGGAAGTATAACTATTTTAGAAATGGCACGTTTGAAAATTCCTCCTTTCGTCTTTACTTCAACCACTCGCACTTTATTATCTTTTCCTTGTATTGTTGAAATAACTCTACCCAATGGCCATTTGATTGACGGAAGGTGTTCATCAACCAGCATTATGATATCATCAATTTTAATATTTGAACTTTCTTGTTTCCATTTTACTCTGGTTTGTAGAGTGTGCAAATACTCCATTGAGTATCGTTTCCAAAATGATTCGACTAATTTTGTAATTAATTGCCACTTTATTAAATGATTATCTGGTATAAGTGACAGTTGAGGTTCGTAAATTGTCATGTGAGGACCTCCTGTTAAAAAATGATTTGGAGTTAACGGTTCTGGGTCATTAGGATCATCTCGACAATGGTCGAGAATTAAGTATTCCCTCTATTTGAATCATAAGAGTTGCAAATTCTTCTAAAGTTAATATCTTATCTTTAGTAATCCGTTTGAAATGAAATTTAAATAATTTTATGGATGCTTCCCATAATCCTCCAAAATTGGTATTTATGTTATTAGACGTTATTAAACTAATAATAGGTTTTTCTGGTTTTAATTCAAGATCTACTAGAGATTCATTAATGATTAAATTATTTGACTCAATAATTATTTCCCTTGAATGCAGGATGTGTGAACCTGTCCACCATAATTCCAATTCACAGAGTTGTTGTGGCATTCTTCCTCGGGAAACGATGTCTGCAGGATTATACTGTAATACAACATGGCGCCAAGTAAAATTAATTGTATAATGTTGTATTTCGTTAACCCTATTGGCTACAAATGTTTTTAATTTATAAGGCGGTGTTGCAATCCAATGTAGAGTTATCGTTGAATTGGTTCATAGTACAATTTCTTGAAAGTTTAAACCCATAGATTCAATTGTTGTTGTTACTAGTTTTGATAATAAAAGTGCAGCGCATATGCGCCAAATGTGGTAATGTTATGATTTTTAGTGGAGCTACTCGGGATTTACTGCACAATAAATTTATAGATACATTGCCATTTATATATATTGTTCTGATGTATAAACAGGCACCATAGGCCATTTCCGATGCATCTGCAAATCCATGCAATTCAATTCGTTGTATGATTGACTTTTTCGTAAATATGCATCTAGGCAATTTTATTTGTGTTATAACTTCTAAACTGTTTCGAAATAAAATCCAATCTTTCGAAATATTTTGAGGAATTTTGTCATCCCAACCTAAATTTTCTTTCCATAAACGTTGCATTAAAAGCTTTGCAGTTACGATTACAGGTGCTAGTAAACCTAATGGATCAAACAATTTAGCAATTTCTCGTAATATGTTTCTTTTTGTTAATGTTACTTCATTTTCTATTGTAGGCTTATTAAATATAAAATAGTCTTCATTTGGTTGCCAAAATAGACCAAGTGCCTTAATATATTTGTCTTTACTAAATTCGTTAATTTTAATAATTTCACGATCGTTTTCTGGAATTTCATTCAACAAATTGATATCGTTAGTACACCATTTGTGTAAATGAAAACACCCATTTTAAGTTGTGATTGGAGTTGCAATGCATTGGATAAAGAGTCTGCACCTGTTACTATATCATCGACGTAAGTATCAGTGAGTAATGCTTGTGAAGCAAGTGGAAATTTGAAACTTTTATCTAAAACTAATTGTTTAAGCGATTGCGTTGCCAAAAATGGAGCTGACGCAGTACCATATGTAACTGTAGTGAGTTCGAATGTTTTTAAAAGTTCTTGTGGATTGTCACGCCATAAAATACGTTGAAATCTGGTTTGACTAGGATCAACATTGATTTGCCTGTACATTTTCGTTATGTCAGACGTCAAAGCATACTGATATTTACGAAATCGCAAAATTATGTTGAATAGTTCTGACTGAACAGTTGGACCAACCATCATTATATCATTTAATGTATTCTGTTTTCATTTCCAGGTTGTTTTCAAATTTGCGTTCGAGATTTAAAAATCGTTTAACTGCCATTGTTTTTGATTCTCCTAATGACACTGATTTGCGTAGTGGTAAAAAAATATTATATCGACCTTCAGCATTTCTGTAATGCGTAGTCTGAAAATGTTGTTCACACTCATTTTCTTCTACAGATAAAAATCGTTTTGTTGGTATATTTTCAATTTCCCAAAATCTTGTTATGAGTGGTGAAATTGTGTCTTCTTGTTGAATAAATGATGTGTGTAATGTAGTTTTTGGTTTAATTAAAATAGTTGCTTTTCCAAATATTAACCAACCAAATATACTTTCTTGTAGAATGGGCAATTGATGTTCCAATTTAATTTTGTTGGGTAATAAGATGTTTGGAAAGAATTCTGCGCCGATTAAAATGTCAATTTGTCTTGATTCATTAAATTGTGGGTCTGCTAATTTTAAGTTGGAGGGAATATACCATCGATTAATATGAAAACTGGTTTGAGGTAAATTGTTTGATATTTTATTAATTACAAAAAGATTTAAATTTGATGTGTAATTTTTGTATAATGATTTTATTTCGGTAGAAATTAATTCATTTACCTTTGTTGATACTGTGTCAATTCTAGTAATTTTAATGTTGTTCACCTCATTTGTTTTAAATCCCATCTTTTTTGCCATGTGACTAGTTATGAAATTTGACTGGCTACCTGAATCCAGTAATGCCCGACACTCCTTATACTTTCCGTTTGGATGTTTTATCAGTATTATTGCTCTTGGTAATATTACTGTTTCCATGCCTTGAAATCCTTTTTGAATTGAATAGCTTTGGCAGTCTTCAATATGTTCAATTATTGGCATAGTAGTTATCGTTTGTTTACTACTGGATTGATCCGTTTGGGTTTTGCTGTCTTCAATATTTCTTATACGTTAATCTAGATGCAAAAGAGTAATGATGTTTTTTGTTGCATAACTTGCAACCTGTTGACCGACAATCAGAAACAATATGAGACGGGTTTAAACAATTTATGCAAGCTCGAATATCTTTGATTTTATTAAATCGTTCAACTGGAATTAAATTTAAAAATGACTGGCAACGAAAATATGAATGTGAAACACCATTGCAAATTTTACAATTGGAAGACTGTGACTCGTTCACGTTTAATTTCTGAGTGATGAATGAATGACCCGATATTGATTTATTATTGGTATTATAATTAGAACTTGAAATTGATTCCAAGATTCGACATCTCATTTCAATAAATTCACGAAATTGTGCCCATGTAGTTTTTTCCTTAGAAGTGTTTTCCATTTCCCACTCTTTTATGGATTCTCTGTCTAATTTACGAATTACAAGTCTTATCACTACAATTTCCGAACATTCATCAAACTCCACATCGCAAGCTTCAAGTGCTGTTACATGCGATAATATGGTGTTTGCGAATTTTCTCATTTCGAAAGCGTTTGGATTATTATTAATTTGCTTTAAATCAATTAATTCATCAATACGTTTCTCTAAGATTATTCTTGGTTAATTGTGGCAATTTAATAATAGGTTTAGTAATTTTTAGCGTTGATAAATCTTGTGTTGAAACTGTATGACAATTATTCGATTTTAATATAGTTTCCGTACAAAAGAAAATGTTGGATTTTATTTTTTGATACCTTTCATCAAATAAGTCAAAATCCATTTGATAATTTTCAATTAATTCACCTTCAGAAATACAATCAATTATTTTGTTTGTAATCGTTTCGAATTCTGAATATGCTTTTTCGATAAAATCTAGTCTACTTTTCAACTCCCTGGAGTCAAAAGTTTTGTTTTCATCTAGAAATTTTTCGACAGTTGTTAATCGTCGTTTAACTATGCCAAACCGTTTATTAAAGTGAATTTTTTCCGCCGCGATATCTATGGTGAAGTAAAAACGTTAAATAGAAATTCTCAAACTTCCCTATCTAATTAAGGTTTATGAAATTTAATGTTAAGTTGAATGTTAAGTTAATTCCCAATGAAAGAAATTCAATGTATTCTAAATGTTTAAGAACCACCAATTTAATATACAGATGAAATACAATTGACCAAAATTGATTTTGTATATTATATATATAAATTTGTTATATTTTTTATAGAACGTTTGTTTCTTGTTGTGCGTTTACAACTTTTATTTTATTATCGTTAAATAATGTTTACTTTAAATTAATGAGTTAAGTTAAATTTTTAATTTTAATAAAAAAAAAGACGGGAAAGATTCGACACCGAACTCTATAAGCATTTTTGTTGTCTATAAAGATGTGATGTGTGATTTGCGTATTTCAAATATCACGCCCACCCACACCCACCTAACCCCCCTTAAACCCAGCCCAACCGACCTCAATCCACCGTAACTCAACCGACCATAATCAATCGCAAACCACCACACCTAAAAATTACTACCACCCCTACCACCCCCACCCACTATCCAACCCCTAAAACTCATCTCACCCGCACTACCCTATACCACACTATCCATATCAACACCACCTCCATCCTTTCTCCCACACGCACACCACACAAACCCTCATCCACCAAATCGTAATTCCCACACCAAACCCAAAACACCTCATCCCATCCGCCCCTCCACCCCCATACCACTACTCCTACCACCCCATAACCACATCATCCACACAACCCCACATCCACACGGGTTATATTTTTATTCCACATTCACATGCTCTATAAAATCAAAATGGAAAATTAAAAAAAAAAATCTTTCAATTTTAAGGAGGGGGTTAACAAAACCCTTCGTATCTCCGAACACCCTGAACACGTAAATGTTCAAATCAATAGGGCACATTCCCATGAATTGCTTGAACTTTTAGTGACAAAATTAAGTTGATATCTTTATCCGTTCTCAAGTTATGGTAGACACAGACGGACAGACGGCAAACCGAAACCATATAGCAGTTTTTTTAACAAAAATGCTTAAAAACTTACAAAACTGATTTTAATGATGACGTTTGACATCCAAGTGGTGTGATGCAATCGCTGCTTAGCGATTATAATGTTGAATCCGGACGATCGATATGATTTAACTGTTGGACCAGGCTGCTTAACGAAATGTTGTTACACCAGGCTGCTTAACGAATTATTGTTGGTTTCCGGCTGTTTGTGATGACCAACTCTTGTATATGGCCATTGATAGTGATCAAATGTTGTATATGGCTGTTTGTAGTTATTAGGTGTTGTATCTGCGCTCGACGGACCAAATGTTGTTTGCTTTCCAGTTTAATGTTGATTGCGTTGGAATTTAATTTTTGATTGCGATATTTTACTTCTGTGGTGGTTGCGTTTACAACATCAATGGTTTTATGTTTTTATTTTTGTATATATAACTGATGTATGAGACTGACATTTGGTTTTTTTAATCAGTTTTTCTAGTTTTACGTTTCACAATAAATATATGTACAAACAATTTATTATTTGAAATTAATAATATAAATTTTATTTAAAAATAATTTACATTTTTATTTTTCTTCACTTATTATTCACAAGTTTAATTTTATAATGAATAAAAACAAACGTACATTTTTCTTTTATAAATTTTTCCTAGGTTGCTGTTAACCCTTTTTTTCTTTTATATTTAATAATGTACAATACGCACAATAACAAACTTATCAAACTCTTTTTAATAACTAACAAATTTCTAGTATATAAAATATAATTCAAACAGTTACTTACAATCGGATTAAAAAGAGAAAAGAAAAAAGTGGTCGAGCCCTTTTATTTTGAAAATATTACGACGAGTTCGACATGGTATATGGTGTACGGCACAACATTAATCCCCCAAAAGGGTTAATATTTGATTCAAATGTAAATTGTTCTGCAAGTATAAACGAAACGCCAGAAATCACGACTGTTATTGAAGGTGCAAGTTCATTGAAACTATAGACGAACAAGGAACAGGAGAAATGATAACATGTCAGAGTTGCTGGATTTTTTGAAGGAGGAGAATGAAAAAGAACGACTGCGACATGAGGAGTTCATGCAAAATGAAAAGTAGAAAAAGGACCTGGAGAAACAGAAAATTGATTGTTTAAAGGATAAGGCGAACCTTCTCCTACACGGAAAAAAATATATAGTATTTATTTCAATAAAATATCGGAGCCCACGCCTTTGTGGCCTATTATCGGAGAGCGTACTATATAATACTCATAAGTTTATTCTATGAAGTATAATAATATTTATTAGAAACTTGGTACTGGTTATCATAAAAATAGTAGAATATTTTTAATAAATGGTAATATTTACCATCACACGAGGTAGAGCGTCCTATTCATTTTAGAAACTATTGTTAATCCTGATAGTAATTTTAGCTATACTAATGTTAACTGTTTCAATATAATATTGTTGCGTTTGTAATTTGAATTGTCTTGAGTTATATGAGATATAGCACTACATTTAATGATTATGGTAAAGTCTGCTGAGTTGTTTAGCTATATGTATAATTCAGCATGGTACATTTTCCACGACATATAGTGATATTTTTTTATAATTGTGGTAGCGGTCACTGCTTCATATAGCACTACGTATATTTAAGCATGGTATACTTTCCATAACATCTAGGACTATTTTTCACAATTATGGTAGCGTCTACTATGTTGTACAGCTATACTCCTTATTTAGTATAGTATGATTTCCAAGATTATTTTACTAATCTGTTATTTGAAATAGTAAATTTTGCTATGACAGTTAAATAAAATTCAATTTTGATTTGTTAATTAGTTACTGACATTTTATTTTATTTTAGTTGAATATACAATTATTAAAACATATAATTTTTATAATATTATACATTATTTTAAGTTTAAAATATTAAACATGACGCATTATGTAATTTTACAAAGTTTGATCTCTCGTTTAACTCTTTTAACGTATTAATGTTAGACTTAAATCTAAAACTTAAAAAGCTAAATTCGCTTATTCTGAATTCATGTTTTCGGTTACATTACAACAAAAGCATATTTATAAAAAACGAAACATTTCATTTACTACTTAAATTAATTGCCATATTTTTATTCCTTAAAAATCCTTTTATTTTAAAAAATGTTGGTTCATCTTTATTATTATCATTTAAATTAATTACCATAATTTTTGGTGCCTTTATGATACGATAACGATAGATTCAAAATATTTAAATGAGCCCATTTCAATATATTTTCCAAATTCACACTGATTTAAATTTTCAATTGTTTTTGGAATATAAGGATAGCCGTGGTGGACTACTTCAAAAAGAAATATATGCAAAATGGTTTTGCATATATTTATTCTTGAAGTAGTACTCTTAGAGATATTTTTTAAATCTTATGTTTACCTTCAAATCGCATACCTACACCGAAACTGTTTCAAAAGACCCATTTTTCCAAACAGTCAGCAGTTTTGATATCCGAATCATTTTGAAGTACAATTTCTAAAATTTGTCTTAATATGTGCCACTTTTCATCATTTTCGGAAATAAATCCTCCTATTAAATGTTAAAACTAAAAATTTTGATTTTACTTTGATTTTTACTTTGAAAGCTTCATCTTATTTAAATGAACTCTACCTTATTTTTCAATATGCTAAACATTTGTCTGTTGTATTGACCAAAAACAATAATGACGATAATATTAGAAACGATATTATTTTTTACTCCTTTAATATTTTCGGTATTATGCAATCCTTTATCAATGCAGGGAACAGCAATAGGAACTGACATATACATTTCATTATCTCGGAATGAGTAATTCTATGTTGTTTAAAATGTTTGAAACTATTGAAAATTCTTTCGTTTTTTCAAATATTACAAATAAATAATTTTTTAAATTTTTGTTAATGCTTAACTGAGCTAAATAATAGTTATTAGTATTAAAAATAAAATTATAATTTGAGTAATAAGACTTCATTTTCATCTCTCTGCTGAATAAAATACTGGCAATATCCGGATCGTCGATCGAATTTATTCCTTATCCTTCACATTCCTTATCCAGTATACCATCTAATGAGAATATAAAAAAATTAAATTAAACGGTTTAGATTCACAGAGTAAAACAGAATTTTGCCAAAACAAAAATTATGATTCCTATGTATCATAGCACTTAATACTACACAAATGGGATAAGTTGTAATGTACATGATTAATTTTACAATAATAAATGGGAATTCGTATTGAAACTTCAATAAGCATTCCTATATATTGTTCTAACCCTTGCTATGAGTATGACACGCTCTCCGATTTGCATAGTGTTAAGTGCTATGGTAATATTGGAAACTGTCCTCCTCTATTACAATATAATTTAACCACCATTTTGCTGGATACACATTGTATACATAGAGAAATCATATTTTGGGTATAATAAATCAATTTCTTTATTTGGGATAAGCTTAGAAATTTACTAATTTTTTTAATAAAATAAAATGTTTCTTCAGTGCACGTATAATATTTTCATGAAAATGAAGAAATCTGTCGAACGGTCAATTTTTAATTAATAAAATAAAACAAGATTGACAAAAGATTAAGCTTATTCCAAATTAACACACTGAATTAAAAAATAAAAATTATTGAAACATACAAATTATTACCTTTATTATAAATAACTTGATATCACACAAATAATACAAAACACCGATTTACATATTTAATTTTTTGTATACACTTTTTTATACTTTTAACGACACTTATTTTGACGACCGCACATGGCAATATTTAAAATGTTACTTACTACTTAGTGCTTAAGGAAGAGAGCAAAGAATATGAAATGAAGAAAATCCAAATGAAAAGTGATGCATTCCTATTTATTGTTGTAACCCTAACTATGTGTATGATATGCTCTCTGATTTGCAAAGTATTAAGTGCTAGGCTATTGTTCCTTTTGAAATATATTTTAACACTCTTCTTTAGCTAAATCCTCTTTTTATAACATAGTACATATTTTTTATAAGCTAACATTTTTATCAATTTTGATTAATTTGATTAATAAAAACCCTACATTTCGACGGTGTGCTTATACTATGCCACAGTAAAAAATGCTTTACTTAACTAAGTACTACGGGATTTTGCTAAAACAAAGAGGAAGCATTCCTATACACATACGATTATTTATAATAAACATTACTATACATTATAAATAATTTGCTTATATATAGGAACGATTCCTATATAGCACTGGCTAATATGCAAATCGGAGAGCGAACCATGTACATAGTATGTTTGACAACAATGTATGGGAACCCATATCATAACAGGTTTCCCATACATATATAGGAAACAAATCAGTGTTTTTTTTTCTCCGTGTAAAGTGAACAAAACCAAAAAGTACACTATTTGGCTGTTATTATTTAATTGATTATTTTTATTTTATTGAATACGTACATACATATGTAAATTAAATTGTAGTTTATTTTTAATAAATAAAAATTTATTAAATCATCGTTTTTAATTTAATATTTCGGTTAAATAGAGTCTTTTCAGTTTTCTAGCATTGTCTACAGTTGATGCCACGCCATATGCAATGTTTTCATGCTCTGTTTCTGAAGTGTCATCAATTTCAAGCAGTTTGTACTTATTAATTGTAATAAAATTGTGAAGAACAATTGCTGCTAACACAAAATTTGGCATTATTCATATTTGAAATATGCAAATAACTGAGTCTCCTGAATCGGGACTTTAACAAACCAAACGCGTGTTCGATTACGCATCTGGTTGAACTAAGACGCATGTTAAATTTGCGATGATTAGAATTTAACACGCCGTTGTCCTTATAAGGTGTCATCAAGTATTTTTTGACCAGAAAGGCTAAATCACCAAGTAAGTGACAATCATCCGGCAACTTTAATGTATTATTATCTAATTTTTGATACACTGAGCTACTGTTGAAAACGCTAGCATCATGGCTCCGACCAGGCCATCCAAAAAAATATCAATACATTTTTATTGACTATGTCACAAATTCCCTAAAAGTAAATAAAATTTATTTAAAAAAAGTAAGTGGAAAGGTATAGATGTGCATACCGCCGATGCATCCTATAACATTAAGGAAGCCCTGGGACCCTCGTAAAATGTTAAATTGTGCGATTACATTTTTTTCATCTCCCTCTGATGGCCATTTAATAAATTGAATTGATAATTTTGTTATTTCCTTACAAATAAATAAAACACTTGACACAGTGCACTCCTTGGAAACACCAAACCTACCCGCAACATCTCGGTAGCTGCATAAGTTGCCGAGAATCCATAATGTCATACGTAGAGTTACTTTTGTTGAAACTCTTGGTCTCCGCGTTGTTGTAATTTTATCATCCAGTAATAGTAGCAATTTCTAAAATAAAATTCCGAAATTATTTTGAATAATCAGTTAACTTTATTAAATATTCTGTAAATTACCTGGAAGTTCTTTCTTGTTACACGAAAATGTGATCTGTGATTTCCTTCTTCTTTTTCTGTATTTTATTAATCGGCCACGATATGAATCAGTATTCCCGAATGAATCGCTTGCCGATTCGACTATTATTTTTATTATCATACTTTTCATTTTGCTTGAAAAAAGATTGCTCAATTTAAGAACTTATGGCAATTTAATAAAATCGTAACCTAAAAATTTATTAACACATGCCAAATGGTCGCCCTACAAACAGCTGCAAATCATTTTTAATTGCAGCCAAAATTGTACGCAGCCCGTCTTATTTTTAATTTTTTCATGCATCACAAACTGTGTAGCAACTGAATTCCTGACCGCACCCCTATTTCCAAAGAAAGCCAGAATAGTGCAACAGGTGTGCCAATATCTGCTACTGGTAAATCATGTGAATCGTCGCTTGGATTTGTTTACTCGTTTTGTTTACCATCGATTGTTTTTTGGGAGTCACATTATTTCTTTACCACTTACACAAATAGTACTCAAATCTATAAACTCCGTGATCTATAAAATTATATAGTATTATTAAAAATAATTTTGAATAAAAGACATAACACTTACCAATACATTTTTGGTACAAATGCGATAAATTCCAAGAGTTATGAAAATATGTCGAATAGCTCCCTGTCAATAATAATTTCATTTATAAGGATTTTATTATGATTGACTTGTGGTACTTTAGATAAATTCTCCGGATCACTAGTATTACCAGAGCCTCCTAAATATAAGAGCCGTAAGATTCCGACATTTTTTTTCATGAGCTTTCCATAGAGGAGAAGCTTTTTGTTCTTTTTCATACTAATCAGTGTATTTAATAATTTTAGAAGCTTTTTTGTATATAAAAACATTAATGCTTCGTTTCAATTTTTAATTTGAATGGTTAGTTCAATATTCGGAAAAGCATATTTTAAAATTGAGTCATATTATGTCGAATTAACGCAAAAATATTTAAATTAGTCAACCACAAAAATTTTTTTTTTTTATTGTAGAAATAAGAATTTGTTTATATGTGTATGTAAGAAATTAGTATAGAGTGTTCCATCAAAAATTTCAGCATTTTTTCCCAAGACAAACGTTCGTTAAAAAATGCTTTGTGAGTAGCTATGTAATATGGGGGATATTGTGTTCTGGATTCTATTACAACATTGTTGATGAACAAACTTCGAAAACTGTTCTTTCGTTATTTGTTAAAAATTTTCATCCTGTAGTCAAATCAAAAGATGTCGCTAAGTAGAAATTAAAGCTAAATATTAAAACCTAAATGTTTGGTTAACTAAAATTTAACAATTTATTATGTATACTGCCGGTTCAATAGATTATTGAGATCTCCTGGAACTGAAAATAACCGAATACGAGCGAATTGAAATAAGAAAAGAAAAAATTTGGAAAAAATGTGACATTTTTCTATTATTGTTTTTCAGCGCGCAGCAACTACGATGATAAATATTTTGCGATGAAAAACTTTATTTACGCCAACCGTATTATAAATAAAATTTATAATTGTTTTGAGTTTTATTAATTATGTTAAATTATTGTATTAAAGATTTCGCGCTTAACTTACAATAATAATGGTTTATTTTCCTAAATAGTTATTTAATTATTTTACGCTTTTCTGTAATTTCAAGTACAATTACAGAGACCAAACGGATTTTCAAATTACAGAAAGCTTGGTTTTGCAATCTGTTCAGGATCAGAAGCTGAAAAGAAAAATATTGATTAATATGTTGTAATAAGTAAACAAAAAGAATTGTAATTAATGTTAGACACTTATCTTATTTGAAGTTGAATTCCTTGTGACACTTGGCATTTAGCCATATTTGTAGTATAATATAACGCCGTAGATGTACTTCTTAATATGTATACCTATAATAATTGAAATTGTAAATTAGTTATTATGAATTTGTTTATGAATTTTGTTAAATCAATTTTACTTACCCAAAAATGTTGAATGAAATCAGCTGTTGTGTTGACATTTAGAATTGTCATCATGAATGTAGATAATGTAGCAAATTGTTTATCGGCAGTTTGATATTGTAAGATAGCGCTCTATGTTTGAATAGTTTAATTAATAATTATCAGCATAAGTATTCAGCATATTTATTTGAATGTAGATTACCGCTTTTTCCTATGCTGATAAGCTCAAGCTGTTGAAACTTACATTTCTCGTTCACTTACCTTTTGACCGCAGAGCAGCTTCATCACTTTTTTTCAATACAAATAATTTTGTGAATTAAATAAATAACATTATAATTATAACGAGCACCACAGTAGTTTTTTTTTGGTGTTTTCTACAATTACACATTGGAATCAGTACACATCCGTTCATTGTTTGGTCCTTCGAGCCGGATAGCTGTTTACGATCCAGAATTGATGAAATACATACGAAACCACATGGAATGGAAGCATCCAGAAAAGAAAAACGCATTGAGTATCAATTTTTTTATATTATAATCAATAAAGTTACAAACTATATTAAATTTTGTTTTTGAGTTTACAATTTCATTTATCCAAATTACATAAACTATAATATTATAATAGTCGTGCAAACCATTTAGTGAAACCCTATTAGTTAAGTCGTATATTGAGCGAACTTTCCTAAATCCGCGTGAACTATAATTGTTGGGTGCAAGTGAAAATTGAAACATTAACATAGTGCTAAATTGATATAACTCAATAGAACTATTAGTTGAATTCTCGAGCGTTCTTTCTTATTCCCACGTGTTACTGTGTAGTAAATTATAGTGTTCGTTCGGTATAGTGAAAATTTGTGCATCAGTTATTATAAGATGGAGGCGCTGAAAGGAAAAAGAACATATGTTAAAGGACAAATTACAAGACTCGAAAATTTTATTCGTACAATTAAGGACGACACAAGAGAAGAATTAACGGTCAGATTAGAGAAAATTCAGCAATTATATAAAGATTTTGTCGATATCGAACATCAACTGATTGAAATTTCGGATGTAGTGCAGACTGACATCGAAACCGTCGATGCTCAGTACTATAGCATCGTGCCTAAATTACAAAGTGCAATACGTAAAAGGAATGTGGGTCCACTCGTGCCAAACTTAGACCAAACGCTAAATACGACACAGTCGGCGTCTTCCGATTTCCGTTTACCACGTATTACCATTCCCCCCTTTAATGGGAATTTTAAGGAATGGCAATCGTTTTTTGACCTGTTTGGTTCAACGGTGCACGAGAATCCAAACCTGTCGCCTGCCCAAAAATTCCAGCTACTTAAGGGACATTTAAGAGATGAAGCATTAGCACTTATTCGTCATTTCCCAATAAATGATGCCAATTACATTGAGGCATATCAAAAATTGTGTAAAAGGTACGATAAAAAACGATACATTGTTGAGTCATTTATCCAAACATTTTTCGATCAACCAAATGTGAATCACGCAACAGCACAATCTATTGCACGGTTGCACGATACGTGCGACGAAGTGATACGTGGTCTTAAGGCACTTGGTACGGAAGCAGAGAGTCGAGATCCATGGCTCATCTACATAGCTACCCAGAAAATGGATCCCGAAACGAGACAAATGTGGAAGTTGGAAACAACGGAGCTGGAATATCCTACTATAGACAATTTATTATCTGTCTTAATGAAACGAATGGATTCTTTACAAGGAATCAAGCAAGAAAACCGTGGAAGCCGATCATCTACAAAACAATCGCAGCACCTAAAAACAATGCACACTGCAGTCGCAGTAGATTGTGCATTTTGTGGTAAAGACGACAATCTGACTGAGTGTGCTAAATCATCTACAACACAATCGCAGCACCTGAAAACAATGCACACTGCAGTCGCAGTAAATTGTGCATTTTGTGGTAAAGACCATAATTTAACTGAGTGTGTTAAATTTTTAGCCCTTGAGATTCAGCAAAGAAGAGACTATGTGAAGAAGAATTCACTATGCTACAACTGTCTAAAAAATAACCATTTGGTTTTTCAATGCAAATCTAGGCGAAGATGCAATTTGTGCCAGAAAAAGCATCATGACATCTTACATTTAGAAACCCCTCCAACTATTTCCGCTCAAACCTCTGCAAGTACCTCTGGGCAAACTTCGTGTAGTCATGCCAATTTACTAAATAATACAATTCTTCCCACAGTACAATTAGATATAGAACGTCATAATGGAGACTGGGAACGGTGTCGTGCGCTTTTGGATTCCGGATCACAAACATCTTTCGTAACCGAGGACTGTTTTCAACGTCTCGGTTTAAAAAAGGAAAATGGTCGAATCTGGATTCAAGGATTAAACGATGTTACGTCAGGAATTTCAAAGGGCATTTCAAGCATACGCATTAAATCTAGATTTCAGGATGATAACTATAGGACCACAGCAAAAGTTCTTATAGTACCAAAGATATCATCATATCAACCATCGATCACAGGATTGGGCGATCTACGAAGTTTGGACAACATGAAACTCGCTGATCCAACTTTCTACAAAACCAGAAGAATTGATATCCTATTAGGCAGCGATATATTTTTCGACCTACTTTATGATGGCAAGAAGTACATTCCAAATTCCAGGCTAATAGCGCACAATACGAGGTTGGGATGGGTCATAGCAGGAACGCCAATGCAGAGTGATGGTGTCAAAGCAGGTCCGGTAAACCTACACATTGACATTGACTCGACTCTTCGAAAATTTTGGGAGCTCGAAGAAATCAAGAATACTGTTCCATACACAGATGAAGAGAAATTTTGTATTGAGCACTATCAAAATACGGTTCAGAGGGCAACAGATGGGAAATATATAGTAAGCCTACCGTTTAAGGCAGGTTTACCCAAGCTGGGCAATTCAAAATAAATGGCAGGAAAACGAATGAATCAGACAGAGAAAAAATTCACTCGCGACTCTGAATTTAAACGACAATATATTGAATTCATGGATGAATATCGCCAGTTAGGTCATATGGAGATATCAAGAGACATTGGGGGCCAACAGTATTTTTTACCGCATCATGGGGTGATCAAGGAAAGCAGTACGACCACCAAGCTGCGGGTTGTATTTGATGGGTCAGCCAAAACATTGGAAGGAAGCTCACTGAATGACCAGCTAGCAGTAGGACCTCAGGTGCAGTCAAGTTTATTCGAGCTATTACTAAGATTTCTAACTCACAAGATCATCTTCACGGCTGACATCGAAAAGATGTATAGACAAATATGGGTCAACCGAAGAGATAGCGACTATCAAAAAATTGTATGGAGGAAAAAACCCTTTGAAGAATTGCACGTGTACAAGCTACTTACTGTAACATATGGTACGTCATCAGCTCCTTTTTTAGCCACACAAACGCTGAATCAACTTGCGTTGGATTATAAGGAAGAATATCCAGAAGCCGCAAAGATAGTAGAACGAGATTTCTATGTAGATGACCTAATGTCGGGGACGAACAGCCTAAGGGATGCTAAAATCATAGTTCAGGACCTAATACAAATAATGCATAAGGGGGGATTCAATCTTCGGAAGTGGGCATCTAATTGTGAAGAACTCATGCATATCATTCCAGAAATAAACCGAGCCACCACGATTTTGGATATTGACGATGGTTCACAAGCTATTTCGATACTTGGAGTGAGGTACTCAACCAAAAAGGATTGTTTCCAATTTAAAGTTAAATTAGAAGATCAAAAACTTACGAAACGGTATATGTTATCCGAGGCTTCAAAGATTTTTGACCCAATAGGCTGGTTATCACCAACAGTAATTAAAATTAAAATTATCTTCCAGAAATTGTGGCTAATAGGAATCGATTGGGATGAACTCCTACCGGATCCAGTGTATCAAGAGTACGAAGGTATTAGCATCAACTTGAAGCGACTAGAGGACATCAGGATCCATAGGTGGTTGTACACAGAGGGGGAAATAGAATTGCACGGGTTTGCGGATGCCTTCGAACTGGCGTACGCTGCAGTAATTTATAGCAGGGTGAAGACCAAAGATGGGTATAAGACCAACATCGTTACTGCGAAAACAAAGGTAGCACCAATTAAATCGATCAGCATTCCACGTCTTGAACTATGTGCCGCTACATTACTGACAAAATTATTAATGTCCGTCCTGGAAATATTTAAGAACAACGTCGTTACTACTTATCGTTTGTGGACAGATTCCACGATTGTGCTCAGTTGGTTATCATCATGTCCGAGGAGATGGCAGACGTATGTGGCAAATAGAGTGTCATTTATCTTGCAGCATACAAATCGAAGTCAGTGGAGCCATGTATCCTCAAACGACAACCCGGCTGATTGTGCTTCGAGAGGTTTATTTCCGGAGGAGTTACTGAATCACAAGTTATGGTGGAATGGTCCGTATTGGTTGAAGGAAGTCGAAGAGAAGTGGCCAAGTCAATCTAAGCTAAATAGTGATCTATCAGAAGCAGCACTGAGGGAACAAAAGATTAATTCCGTGGTATTGAGCAACACAATTGAAGATGACAGAAGCGATTGGGTGTCCAGGCTCATTGAACGCTGTTCGAGATTCACGAAAGTAGTATTCACCATTACGAGAATTCTGATGCTGTTTAGAAGAAAATCAAAGACTAAAGAAGCTGACAAGTTCGAGTTTTCGAGATTTGAGAACGAAGCCAAGATTGATGCGTTTAATTTCATAATTCGACGAATCCAATTGAACAGTTTTTCATCAGAAATAAATGCGCTCACCAATAACAAACCAATTTGTAAAAATTCAAAACTAACGTCTCTTTTTCCTTTTCTAGACAAGTTTGGTTTATTACGAGTTGGAGATAGATTGTCTAACGCGAATGTTACATTTGACCAGAAGCATCCTATTATTATACCAGCAGGGCATCAAGTGACAACATTAATTATAAGGGACGAACATCTTAAGCAGTTCCATGCAGCGCAAACCGTTTTAATGTCAACTCTAAAGCATAAATTTCACATACTCAGATGCAAGGATCAAATTCGAACAGTCGTTGGGCGATGCGTTAAGTGTGTCCGGGTGAAGGCAAAACAACAACATCAACTTATGGGTCAACTACCGCAATGCAGAGTCACATTCCATCGTCCATTCTTGTCCACGGGTGTGGATTATGCAGGGCCTCTGTTTATTAAAGCATCGAAATTGAGAGGTGCCAAATTAATCAAAGCGTACCTGGCACTATTTGTGTGTATGGCGAGCAAGGCTGTACATTTGGAATTAGTCGGCGATATGACGACGGAGGCGTTTTTGGCAGCTCTAAGAAGATTCCATGCTCGGCGCGGCATTTGCAGTCACATATACAGTGACAACGGGACGAATTTTGTAGGTGCCCAAAAGGAACTACAACGAAATTTAGAAATGGTATCTAAAGATGAGACAATTATGAGGTACATCACTATAAACAACATAGAATGGCATTTTATTCCTCCAGCTGCTCCTAACTTTGGTGGTTTATGGGAGGCAGCTATTAAATCAACAAAATTTTACATGAAGCGGGTACTTGGAGAATCACGGCTTACCTATGAAGAAATGTTGACATTATTAGTTGAAATAGAAGCGATCCTTAATTCACGACCACTGTGTGAAATGTCAGCGGATGAATTGGATCCCCTCACACCAGGTCATTTCTTAATTGGGCATCCTATTAATCTTATACCGGAATCCAATCTGATACCTTTAAAGGAGAACCGGTTATCACGTTGGCAGCATATTCAAAGGATGGTCCAGCATTTTTGGCAGCGATGGCACAAGGAATATATATTAACGTTACAGCAACGCCATAAGTGGAAATATCCCACAATGAATCCAAACATCGGAAATCTGGTGGTAGTGATGGATAATGATGTTCCACCAACAAAATGGCTCATGGGTCGTATTATATCGGTGATACCAAACAATGAACGGATGTGTACTGATTCCAATGTGTAATTGTAGAAAACACCAAAAAAAACTACTGTGGTGCTCGTTATAATTATAATGTTATTTATTTAATTCACAAAATTATTTGTATTGAAAAAAAGTGATGAAGCTGCTCTGCGGTCAAAAGGTAAGTGAACGAGAAATGTAAGTTTCAACAGCTTGAGCTTATCAGCATAGGAAAAAGCGGTAATCTACATTCAAATAAATATGCTGAATACTTGTGCTGATAATTATTAATTAAACTATTCAAACATAGAGCGCTATCTTACAATATCAAACTGCCGATAAACAATTTGCTACATTATCTACATTCATGATGACAATTCTAAATGTCAACACAACAGCTGATTTCATTCAACATTTTTGGGTAAGTAAAATTGATTTAACAAAATTCATAAACAAATTCATAATAACTAATTTACAATTTCAATTATTATAGGTATACATATTAAGAAGTACATCTACGGCGTTATATTATACTACAAATATGGCTAAATGCCAAGTGTCACAAGGAATTCAACTTCAAATAAGATAAGTATCTAACATTAATTACAATTCTTTTTGTTTACTTATTACAACATATTAATCAATATTTTTCTTTTCAGCTTCTGATCCTGAACATCCCGCGCCGGACCTGGAATCGCCGGATAAAATTGAAGTTTGTTACGTTTTGTTCTGTTTTGTAATAATATTTAATTAAGAAAATCATGACATCGTTGATTTTTTGTATACAAAAATAATTTTCGTAAATAGATTTTGTTGTAAAAATTTTATTATATGAATAATATTATTGTTTCTACATGGTGATTCATAAAATTTCGTTTCAGCTCACGTTTTCTCTTTAATTTTGTTATAAATGGGGAATGGTTAGATTGCTATTAAGTGCATCGTTCATCTCAAAAATTCTGATGTTCATGTGACCAGAATTTACCAAATAAGTTACATTTTTATAAAAGTAAATTTTAAATTGGATGTAAGATGAATCCGCGGAACCACCCTTTATTATCTTACTTTATAAACCTACACAACTAAACGGAAAACTCATTTTTATAGAAAATTAATAAATTTATGCTCCGCTTTAGTTTAAATTTACCAAATAAATACTACATTGATGGCTGATTTTCAAATATGTGTTCTTTGAATAGTTTATTAAAAATATAAAATTAAAATTTAGATGATTTGTTTAATTTTTTATTCATAAATTCATGTTCAAAAGTTTTCCAATTACTACGGTTTCTTATAGTAATTCAATAAAAGCTTCCCCTCTACTGAAAGCTCTCCTTTTAATATTACGGTTCTTCAAAATCATAGATGGCTCTGATTTGACCGTAAAACAAAATGATTTGTAAATAAAAATTACAGTGTCTTCGGTTTATAAAACTTTTATTGAATTCGGCCATTCCCATTTTAATTGATTAATAAATTTTGTAAGATTTAGGGATTTTGTAAGTTGTATGGAAATGGGATTCTTAAATTATTTTTGGAAGAAGCTCTGGAATACTGCCACCTGGGACGAAACTCGATAGTTTCTTAACCGACTATATGATGGAATTAGGTTTGTTGTACGGAAACACGATTCTTTAATGATTAATGGAAGAAGTTCTACGAAAGTTGCCATCTGGAGAGTATCTTGGCCATTGCTTATCAGCATCTTGATTGGAGGAAAGTCGATGATTACCGTACTCGCTATTTGATGAAAAAGCCAAATTCTATTTTTAATTTTTCTAATAAATTTTCTAGTAAAATGTGTAACCATTGATAGATAAGTTTCTGTCTTATACCGTCAATCTTTTTATATCAAATGTGACGATAACATTTGGGAGCAAAGATCTAGGTTTTTAACTCTTTACGATGCTGGTTGGTTGCAAACGAATATGGAAATCGAGAGAAAGCGATATAGAACGAACTTTGCTTATGAACTTCAACAACACATGTCAGGGCAAGTTGGTTGCGCTACCAATTCAATACCACATCAGCATATGTTCTAGAAGCTGGGGTGGCTGAAGTGTGTATCTGTCTTATAGGAAGTAGCTTGCTTCTGTACATGTATATGAATAGTCCGTAACCCACACACGTGTCAACTCAATAAGTGGGTTGAGCGGCAAGCCAACTACCAGCTCTCAGAAAAATTTGGTTATAAAATCTACCTAAAGGCCTTGGATAAATTTAATGTGTTGATAAAAAGAACAAGCTCCGAAAATGTATACGGGAATATGGGGTGTGTAACGAAGTCTCGATTTTCAAAATCTTGTTTTCAAAATCCCGGTTTTCAAAATTCGGTCAGCCTCTACAATTATTGCATTTCAAAATGTTTCATTAAAAAAATATTGCTTTATTTATAAATCTTGCAACTACAAAATGTTGCAATTAAAAAATGTTGCAAGTTATACCAAATCTTGCAATTAAAAAAGTTTATTAATTATTTTGTGCAGTTAGAACTAAAAGAAAAGAAAACCAGGATTTTGAAAACCGGGATCTTCTAAACCGGGATTTCGAAAACCAAGATTTTGAAAAACGTGATTTTGAAAAGCGGGATTTTGAAAGCCGGAATTTGGGAAACCGAGACTTTCCAGAGCTTCTTCCAAAAATCATTTAAAAACCCCATTCCCAACCAACATACTCTATTTCATCATGATGTTTAAGTAATGGCCGAATTCTTATACGAAATACATATTGGACAATTTTTTGTGTTCACGTCAAATCCAAGACAATAATTTTGATATACGATAAACTGTTCACACAATAAACTGTTCTACGATAAATTGTTCTACGATAAATTGATTCCACGATAAATTGTTTTTACGATAAATTGTTCTATGATAAATTGTTCTACGTCTAAAGGCTCACCATAAATTGTTCACGAAAAACTGACAGTAAATCGGAACCTCCTCTTGTTTAAACCAATATCATTATTCCTGCAATGTCAGCGCTTGTTGGAAATTTAATTTTCATGGCAAAAATTTAAATAGCTGCTGTATATGGAAACTGCCATTTCTGGTATACACAGATGTTCATCACATTTCGCATAGATCTCCCAATTTATGGTAAAAGCATTAGTATTATGTTTTATTACGATCTGAAGGAGTTATATGATCTGAAGCTAAATTGCTTGAAATTCAATTTACAATCTACTTATTTTTTTATAGTTTTTTTTTCGTAAATACTATGTCCTTTTTCCGGCCAGACAATTTTTCTTTATAAATTTAAGTCCTCCATACACAAAAGGTATGTAAGTAACTATTGTTTGTATTGGATTTTGTTGTTTTTTTCATGATTCTCGTTCGTAAAGTACACAATTGCAGGCCGGAAAAGGTTTGTGATTTCAAAATATTTACAGAAAACGAAAATCTCCTATTACATGTGTCACTTACTTTGGAAAAATGAAAAGCCATACTTTCAGTTTACCAGTTTTGTCCAGTCAAAATTCACTGCGGCGACTCCATGTGTAAAAATCGTCATATCCGTTTAAATTTTAGAAAAACATCTAGGTAGGAAGGTATTGTTGTAAAAACAATTTAAGATTTCTAAGTTTATAATCGTTTTTCTTGTGAATGATATGTTTTTCCAAATATTTGTAAAAATTCACTGGAATTACCCAATTTGAGGAAATTTTTGGTGAAAACAGATTTTTTTTTGGCAAAAATCGACTTTTTCGCTTATAAGCATATATGTATACTTATGTATACGTTTTAAAAAACTTATTTGAATCGGCTTTCTTGTAAATTATATACTTAAAGAGTATCTGCAAAAACAAAAGAAGCACCTGCTGATGTTGTCTCTTCCGGTGGACTTATTTTGGCCAAAAATCACTGGGATGTCCCTATTTATGAAAAAAACGTATGTACTGAGTCTCACTCCGATCAGACCAACCTTCTGAACTGTAGAGAGTATACAGACATTTAGCCTACATGAACACACTAACATACATACACACAATTACGGACATACAGTGATTGTTTAAAAAGTACTTTTTCGCCTTTAGCGATATAACGGATCTCGAGGTGAAAATTTTTCATGCGGCTACTATACTTTATTTTACTACTCGTATGTAAAAGGAAGTAAAAAGTGTTTTTTTCCAAAATCAAACTTTACGAGTAAGCTACAATTTTGAAAAATTGATCTGAACCAATATTATTACAAATGTAATTTAGAATCTCTTAGGGCATAATCGATTTTCTCATAATTGAGATACTTTGTCAAATATTTGCAAAAAACGGAGAATCTCCTTCTTTAAGCGCCACTTCCAGTGCACCGTTTTATCCAAATATCACGGTTTTTGTTGACGAATAGATAAATTACCTTATCTGTAGGCTTGTACGTCGAGTTTTGTTTTTCTTGAATTTTCGGACTACCAGCGATAAACCAGTTCTTTTTACACGACATTATTTTCCAGAATTAGTTGATTTTTTATTCGCCCTATTCAATATAACACTTTGCGCTGCCGTACGATTTCGAGGCAATCTTCAATCAAAAGTTGAGAACAATTTTGTTCCAGTTCGTAATTCTCCAAGTGCTTTCTCATCGAATCTCTAAGAATAGAGTGTAAATCGTTTGTTTGCCTACATCAAATATCATCATAACTTGCAAATTTGGGGCACACTTCGTTGATGCAATTTCGAGCGATTGCTTAAACTTTTAAAACCTTTCAGCAAAATTTAAACCAATCATCATTCCCCATACCAGATACCACCCGTTATCTATCGCATAATACAGATAATTTAGTTTTGTTTTGATCATTTTGTATTGATCGTTGTATAGTAGGTACGTGATCGAAAGATCGCAAAATAAAGAAGAACATACACAAAAATAGACGAAGAAAAAAGTTGTGTAAAAAAAATTGACGATAAGAAGATCATCATGATTGACAGCTCGAGGTGATACAAAAATTTCTTATGCTTTGAATTGGAAACGAAAGAAAGCAAAAATATGTTGCCCGTGCGCGCAGATCTTTGGATGTTATGCTGCTTTTATAAATAAATAATTCTTGATCTTGTTTTTATTATTATTAAAATAATATTTTTACGTGCATTTAATTAGCATAAAATTGAGAATACGTAATACCAATTTTTTACATTTCATACCATTTTAATGAATTATAATGATTATAATTTTTTTGCAGTTACTGTTAGATATACCCCGTAAGTACTCGTCTTAAGACGATTTTTTATGAGCATTTTACAAATCCTTATAATTTTTTTGTAATAAAAATGTTTAAAATTTGATTTATGGGATTTTTATTTCTTCAATATATACGCTTTATAATATGTTTGATTAACGCTTATAACGCAGAGAAGATCAGTTTGATGGTGCATTTAGCACACATAAAACAGTCTGCATGAAGAATAGTTTTGCACGCAAAATCAAACGTCGTTTTATGCTAATTAACCTCACTGTGTATATACATTTTGGTATAAATTATGGTAGCAATGCACACGTTTTAATTAACTTCATTGTTTTTGTATCGCGGGTACAAAAAACTATTAATTAAGTTGATTCGCGCGCGGTAAGGTATTATTTATATATAAAAGATAAAACAAATCAAAAAACTATCTAAATCGCGCAAATAATAAATCGATCGGTTTTAGTTTAAATTTTTATGAAATCGCAAACGTAATATATTTATGTATATAGATTGCAGATAAAATTGTATTTTGATATCTTTAAATCAGATTTTCAATTGAGATTCTGCATGAAACATAACCGAGCACAGACAAAAATAACCATTTTGCTAACGTATATTCAAATAGCTCGTGTATTACTTTATGGTTAATCTTCTTCATCAAAATTTATTAGAAATTGATACGGCTATCGTTTGGTTGCAATCAACTGTTGCGTTCATGTTATAAATTTTATTTTTTTAGAAAAATCAAATAAGGGCAACCGAAAATGCTTATGATTTCCGTTAAACATTTCTCCCCTCCCTTCCACGGTAATGTAATTTTTCTATACATGATTATAAATTCTTGGCTGTAAGGTTTTATCTGTGTAAAATAACATTGTACGTTGTTGCAATCGCACCTTCCACCTTGGTTCTGCTGAATGAGGTGAGTTAGTATTCGTTTTGGATCAACTTCCGTCTTGAGTTGAACTGTTATTGTGGTTGGAGGTTTAAATTTAGTGTTTCACTTCGGTAAGGTATGTGTTACCCAAAATTGTGAACAGTTTTCGACATTTCAAGCAAACTCAAAATTCCATAACATTTCATAGACTGGTTTGAGTTTATTAATAATCATAGATTGTTGCTGATCTTTGATTTGTAATATGAAGTGCCTATGAAGTCTTCGTATCATTTATTCAATGATCTTTTATATAATTGTGTGAGGCCAGTTACTTTGGTATACGAACATGTCATTATGATTTGTTTTGTGCATGTCCGTTCTACCACGGTGCCAGTGGTAACTTGGAGTGTAAGTATGCGTTTCACAAAGAATTTCTCAGGTAATTTGATGATTTCACTGTAATTTAGTTCTGCTCGTGAACATCTTTCTTGGGTCTGACTTATGGTATTTTTTTTTTTTTTTTTTTTTTTATGTTTTTATTTTTTTTTATTTATTTATATTTACATTACATGTTTTATTATAATTTATTTAGAAAATAATGATTTTTTTTTTTTTTTTTTTTTTTTTTTTTTTTTTTTTTTTTTTCGTATTTAAATGTACTTAAATCTACTTTATTTATTACAAGAAAAACTTAATAATAATCTGCACATATTCAAATGTAAAAAAAAAAAAAAAAAAAAAAAAAAAAGAATTAACATTCAAAAAGAAGAAATTCAATTCAATATACTTGCAGTAGAGGAGTTCCAATGAATTTATTGTTCTTTGAAGGAAAACCAGTACCACAAGTATTTACTCACTCATTCTGTAATCAGATTTTCTATTTGTATTTTTTCCGTTTTTTAATTTAAAATTTCAGATATTAAAAATAATCCCGAATAATTTCTTGAAAATGACATTTTAGATTTTTTCTAAAATGATTAACATTAAATGATTTTTTTAACGATTCAGGTAACTTATTATACACAGACGGACCGGCGAATCTTATTGACTTCCTACCAAATTCAGTATTGATGTTACCACAAGAGAGATTTTTTCCAAATCGAGTGAAATATTGGTGTTTAGTTTCACTAAACTCTAAATTTGACAGGACAGAGGACACATTAATTGCTTTGTACATATATAATGCAATCTGAAAATCGTGTAAAGCTTCTATAGGTAATATTCCATTAGTTTCAGTTTCATATAAGAGTAGTGTAGGAAAAAGCAGCGGAAGTTTACATATAGCTTTAACACATTTGTTCTGCATCTTTTTGCTCGGATTCCCAACATTATGATTGGGATCTTCGAGCTTCAGTTGACGATATTTGCATAAGCTCTAATAGCTATTTTAACTTGGTGATGGTGAACGTTAGGCCGTAGTCCGGATTCGAAGTGAGACTATAAGAGCTGCATATACGGTTAACGGTGCGGAGATATCTTTTATGATGTAGGCTTCTGGCCACCGCGAGAAACGATCAAACGTAGGTTTATATAAGAGTATCCGTTAGACGGTGGAATTTGTCCAACAATATTTATATAAATATGTTTAAATCTACTTGGTGAAATTTGGAATTTTCCGCGCGGTGATTTGGTATTGCATTGTACTTTTGGCATCAGAAATTTATCTATATAGTAAGCGGTTGTGTGGTCGGTGAATATAGTTGATTCCCGACCTCGATAAAGTCCCAAATACACATTTTTCGGTGGTAATATTAACGCCATAATTTAATAATTGTTGAAAAATTGGTTGCAAATGGAGAAAACAAAAAACGAGATTCAGATCTAGCACGATTTTGTAGATGAAACGCTGCAATATTTGAGCAGCATTTCTTGGAATATCGTCGGAAGCAATTGAAGTGAGACCACATTTTTCACAAGATAATTGTTGGAAAAATTGTGCAACCCTGTAATTGCAAAAAGAAATTTCTTATAAGGAGGACATCGTAACGATCAAGAATTGTGACTGCGTTAAGCCGTCTGTACTCCCCACATGGTCTCAAGTCGTTGTCTTCCTTCTTTTCCAAGTGTAAAAGATATTATATTGCTGTTGAAGAAGGTCGGCATATTCCTACTTCCATCATGTGTTGGAATTCTAAGAAAGTGCTTTGTGGTCGATGGGAATTCTTTTTCGATATAACAAAAAAAAAATATCATGATAGTAAAAATGTCATGATAGTAAAAAAAATTCGGGATGACATTCAAAACTAGCGTGATATAGAAAATTTTTCTGGATGACACTGAAAAATGTCATGATATTCGTTTTATAGTTTTGCCATCGCATTTCTTCGGGATATTTTTCGGGCTAACTTCACAGACATCTCTATATTGGCTTCATTTTTCTTTAATTGTTGAATAAACTCAACTATAATTTTTATGATTTTATCTAAATACGTATTTGTTTGGTGTTCAAATATTTAATTGATCCACTGTACTTAAATCGAGTAGAAATAACCTCTTTTATCAAGCATCTTAAAACCAACTTGATATTTTAGCGAAGCCCGAATTTGGAGCAGGAGTACTCATAACTAATTGATATCGTCAATTCGTGATTATCTTCACACCTATTGGCCTATTCGCCACCCCTTTCATTTCTCATGCAGTATCTTAGGTGAAGATAAACTCGATTAAACCAAACACATGCTGTATATAAACCACATCAGGGAATCATCTTGAGTAAAATTGTACAATACGATATCGAAATATTAGTGAGTGATTCAAATATTCAGCGCAGAGGTATTTACGGATCACGCCACGAAAGTTTATACGAGTTCTTAATTACGTAATAGAGGGTTGTCCAATTGAGATACAGCAACATAAACGAAAGGTACAACTACAATTTTTTATTTTTGAATCAAGTTGGGTACTTTTTTTGAAGGATTGTCGATGCTATTTTTTATCAAAAATGATATCACACAAATGTTCACCACTGCTAATGGTCAACATTAATGATGACATTTCCCAATAGGAACGTTTCTTTGGCATGTATCTCGGCAATGAAGTTATTTTTAGGCCTTGGATGATGCCTGGCCTAACAATGTACACTTTGCTTTTCAAAAATCTTCATAAAAAGTAATCATTTGGCGTTCAATCGCATGATCTTTAAACCACGCAAACTTTGAATTAATCAAAGGCACATTTGGAAAAAAAAAATTTCGGGCTGATCGTTTTTTTCGGGTTTACTTCATGTACATCCCCATATAAAAACAATTACAAAAAAACTTACAAAAACGAAATTCCTCTTGGGAAAGTAAAGAGTGAACTATACTTTGGGGAACTGCCGAAACACTTACCTTAGGCATAATAATATCCGGTACCCCGACATTCTGCTTAAAATTAATAGTAAAAGTATATCCATCTATATTTCTAGCAATCAACTAGTAGACAGCCGCGCTCTTAGAAAAAAAAACATTTTATATACGAACGAGTACTCGTATGTGCAAAAATTAAAATCACTTTCCACTTAATTAATAACTTCAAATATAGGATGTGACGTCAATCAATAAGGTAAACTAACGTACAGTAATTAATAATGTATGCACGAACGAATGTATAGATACGGTGGAATAAAAGTATGAAAAGCTTTAAAGTTCATGCATATATCTAACTGTTAACATCACAACAAAGCAAAATTGATGATCTCGTTATTAATTGAATTAATTGATTATTTTTTGCTGTAATTGTTGTTGGTGCGCGGTTCTCCCTATACACATAAAAAGTGTTTTGTTTCAAAGCACGATTTTAGACTTTTTTTTATTATTATGTATTATCTTTCCTCTTCATTAACATCCAAATATAACCTTAAGCAAAATTTTCATTAAAATACAACAACAAACTTAAAGTTAAGATCATTTTTTTTCGTTGTACTTACTTCATCTTGCTGTATTTTTTTTTTTTTTTTCTTAAATTACAAGAAAGAATTGTAAGGTGAAAAAGTTTTGTTTGGATGATGGGATCACAAAGAAGACGAAATGTACGTTTAAAAAAATATAATATACAAATATGTGTAATTAAATATCGTTAACCTAAATTTCTTTAAACAATTTTATTGTAACATCTTTTATTTGGCTTCAGTCATTCAGAAATTTTGTATATTTGACCAAAGGCAAAGTATAGATACGTTTTTTGTGGTTTTCTGTTAGATTTGATTAAATTTTTTTTTGGGTGGATGATGATCACATCATCTCGCATCTTCATTTCGTATTTATTGAAAATCAATACATAAGACTAATTATTTTGTTCGTTTAAATAAGATGCTCCAAATGTATGACACAATCTGTTGATTGATAGTAGAAATGAAGTTTACATCCAACAATTGCTTTGTGACAGGCAAACACTTTTGAAAGTTTGTTCCACAGGCAGAGCTCATTTCTGAACGCAATCACATTAACATTTCACGTCTGAATATTTTTGATTTTAATGGAAGGGCTAATATTAGTAAATACACTGTTAAGAAACTCTTATAAGAATTTTGAGTGAAAACTTGAAAATTAAATCAAAAATATTTATATTACATTTATCTGAATATATTTGCTTTTAACGAGAGGACTAGTATTAGTAAATACACTGTGAAAAATACGTCATCTTGATGGCTTTCATCTTCAGGATCCAGTGCGCTGATCGCATTCTCGGATGGATATTGACCAGAAATATATCACACCCAGAAGACTCGAGCCAATGTAATACCATTATAGTGGATAATAATATGTTGGACAAGAATTTGAAAAGTTTCTGGGAATCGGAAGAAGTTTTTCGGTCTACTCCATTATAACCAGAACACCAGATTTGCGAAGATCTTTTTAAATCCACTACTACGAAGCAAGAAGACAATCACTGCATAGTGAGGTTACCATTTAAACAAGAAGTAGCACCATTGAAAGAATCATTGAGTATCGCTATCAAACGATTAAACGTTATGGAGAAGAAATTTATGAACAATCCTAATCTGTACGAGAACTTCGTTGAGTTCATGGAGGAGTACAGAAGACTGGGCCTAATGGCAGAAGTAGATCCATCCAAACATCATTTAGATTATTTGTATTTACCACATCAGGGATTTGGAAGGAAACGTCCACAACCACAAAATTGCGTGCGGTATTTGACGCGTCTGCCAAGACCAGTTCGGGTTATTCGCTCAACGATAATTTGCTGACAGGGCCAATTCTGCAGAATTTATTAAGTGATATTCTGTTACGTTTCCGTATCTACAGAGTAGTACTTACCGCAGATGCTGAGAATATATATCGGCAAATATGGGTACATCCAAGCGATCGCCGATTTCAACGCATAGTTTGGCGTGAAACACCGAACACACCAATAAGGCATTTTGAGCTGAAGACATTAACATATGGTATGTCCTCAGCACCCTATTTAGCAACAAGAGTCGCATCCACCAAATTGCCGAAGGTAATCATAACCAATATCCAGAAGTAGACATGTATTGCAAAGACACACGTTGTTTGTAGATATGAATTTGGAGAAAAAGCCAGTGGATGAAAATATGCGATACACCTGGTGGTTTGAGATGACGAACTGAAATGCTGCGTAGATGGCCGATTGATGAGTTGTAGAAACGAAAAGAACACTGTGATCACGGATGACTTGTATATTTTATTTATTTTTATGAACAGTAGACCTAGAATTTTTACAATTATTGAATTAATTTAATGATTTTTTATTTTATTTGAGAGTCTTCACTCTTCGCCAGATTACAGAAAATAGCTTAGAATTAATTTCACAATATATTTTTACAATTGTACGTTAATCTACTGTCATTTTCAAATTGTATAATAAATGTAGATTGTATCAAAATTTTACTCTATAAATGTACTATTGCTAATATTAAGTGAAGTACTAGTACAAAATATACTATGTAGCTGCGGTTACATGGTTTAATACACTCATCGTACTACTACTCTAGTACAACATTAAATATTGACAATAATGACAGCTTGTTTTGTGTTTACAAAGTAATAGAAAAGATAAGTATTACAATTAATTTTAACAATATAAAATTATTAATTAAATTCTTAATTCTAGGTAGCTGATTAATAAATTGGATTAATTTACAATGTGTGGTAAGTAAAAGGGATCTTTTCTGGTATATGCAATTAATTTAGTTTACTTTTAGCTATAGGATGAAACCGCTGATGGAACGTCAGCTGATCCGTAGTTATTGGTTTCGATGGCCTTCGACAGTTATATATGTTCCGCAATGATCCAAATAAAAGTTATATATGTGTATATGAACTGTTATTTTTGAAAGTGGTATAAGTCCATTTTTTCATGTTTCGAGATATTTAAGGGTTTGCATTTGAAATAATTTAAAAATATTGGCAAACGTTAATCAATTCGTAATGTTTTTAACACTTTTACATTTTTTTAAATTTTATTATGAAATAATAATTATTGAAAATATTTTAAAAATAAACGTGTTTTTTAGGTCCAAATGGACTTATACGACTTTCAAAAATAACATATTATAAGAAATAAAAACAAGAAGAAATTTATGTCCATATTTTTATAGACATTAGCTTCACTAAAATTAATTTTTTAATGTAAAAAAATATCTTAAATAATTAAAATGGGAAGTAGTATTAAACGTGAATAGTAAATCAGTAATAAACGAATAGTGAGCGAATAAAAAAAAATAAAAGGATTGATGATTTTTTGTTTGTGTGAGCGAACGGAATTTGCTACAGAAAAACGTCGATTTAACGGACTAATTGGGTAGTCCATAAAATACGAATGTCCGTTAAATCCGAATGTTTTTAAATTTAATCGACTATAGATTTTACACTTGTTCTGGAATATGGCAACCTAGGGCAGAACTCGTTTATCTCAACCGATTATCAAGGAATCTTGTTTGTTGGACGGAAATGAGATGCACAAACAGTTTTTGGAAGAAGTTCTGGAATATGGCCTTCTGGGACGGAACTCATACATTTCTTAGCCGATTATGATCTGATTGGGTTTGCTGGATGGATTCCTAAATGATTTTTGGAAAAGTTCTGGAATATGACCTCCTAGGACAGAAATTGGGTATTGTGGATGAAATGAGATTATCAAATAATTTTTGGAAAAAGTTCTGGAATATGGCCATATGGTTTATGCACTCTAGTATTACAAGCACCTCTAAAGTGTAAATTTTCGCTTGGTTGGTTCTGAAGATCTTATGATCTTAGAAGGCAATATATTCCATGTTTCCGTGAACAGTTTTCGAGGTGGTTGTAGATAAGAATAATATAAATTTATCCGAGCCTTTTGTGTAGGGTTCATAACATGATTTTTGGGGAGCATAAGTAGTTGATCTGCCGCTCATGGGTGGGTTACGTACTGGCGATAGATGTTAAAGCATCCAGCCTTACCGGAAACGTGTTAGCATCATTAGCTGCTTGCTTCAAGAAAAACGGCTGCTTATTATCGAGTCCCGCCCTAGTTTAAATTACCGAGTTTCATGGCTATATTCCAGAATTTCTTCCCAAAATCATTTAAGAATCTCATTTCCATTCAACATACCCAATCCCATCATAATCGATAACCAAAAAATGGAAAATAAAAAAAATTGTCCGTTAAATCGAGGTCCGTTAACTCGAGCGTCCATTAAATTGAAGTCCGTTAAATCGAGGGTTTGCTGTACTTATTTATATTATTTTCTTCATTGATTCGATCGAGTGAATATAACTTCTTTCTACATTATTCTACACAAGTGAATAGTAAAACAAAATATTTTTTGTTGCTTTTCATTATTCTTACTGATCAGTATTACAAATAACACTATTCGATCACTAAAAAATGAATAATTCATTTTAACAAGCGAATTTTTGCCCATTATAATTATTAAGAATGGACTTATTCCACTTTCAAAAAAAAAGTTTTTGCGATAACATTTTATAGCCAAAATTCTTTTGCTTACTTTATAAGAAAACCGTACTCTATTTAATGTATGATTATAAATATGGAGAGAAGGTGTCTATATCTTCCTAAAATTACCGTTAACTCAATTTTTTTGAAAAGTGGACTTATACCACTTTCAAGTAAAACAGTTCATATGTTCTCAGCTGGTGTTTTTTATTTTAATTGGTTCAATACACGTATATAGACAATTTGTTAACTAGAGCACATTCAACACCTGAAGCAATTAAATTAGCAGAACAAATTTCACATATAATGTCAAGCTGGATTCAACCTCCGGAAATTTTCGTCGAATTCACCAGAATTATTAGGCAAAATGAATGCATCTGAGTCGTGCCCATCAAAACCAAAACTAATGTCCGAAGATCCCAATGAAATAAAGGTGTTGGGATTGCAATCTCAAATCTCTATTATGAAGCGTGCAATACTATCTGAAGCTATCCGGATTTTTGATCCGCTGGGCCTGTTATCACCTTACATAATAAAAATTAAGAGTTTTTTTTTCAAACATTGTGGGTGCTCGAATTGGGATGGAACGCCAAATTACCAGTCAAAGTTCAAAATCAATAGTAAACCATTAGAGAGGAAGCATGCTATCTAACTACCATAACCATACCAAGGTGGCTCTTCATGACCAGTGGAGAAGGACATCAATTACACGGATTTTGCGACGCCAGTGAGTTGGCATTCGAAGCCGCCGTATACGTACGCACATACTACAATGGCAGTTATGTTACCAATTTAATAGCTGCAAAGAGTTGCGCTTATTAAGAATATATCATTATACCCACATTAGAATTAAATGGGGCATTGTTGTTAACTCGATTAATCAAGCATATCCAAAAAGTCTTGCGTATTCCAAATTGTCAGCTATTCGGATGGACCGATTCTACTATCGTACTGGATTGGCTTTCAGAACCGCCGGAAAACGCCGGAAAACATATGTAGCGAATAGAATGAGCGAAATTTTAGAGGTCCTTCAGAGAGGAAAATGGCAGCACATTCCATCAATTCAGCAGATTGCAGGGACCAAAATTTCATAGTTTAGAATTTGGCAATTGGCCTAAGTGTCAAAAAACAGAAAAGACGAATCAGCCAGAACGAAGAGTTAAAGTACAAGTTATGACCAGCGTCTGTTTAAATAAATCGAAGTCATTAATCGAAGAATTATCCAGCAATTATTCCAGTTACGATAAAGTTATACGTATATTGATTCTTATACGAACGTTTTATTATCTATGTCGCAAGAATAGAACTAAACATGTTTTCACATGCTTTCAAAGAAGAAAGGATATAATCAGGGGTAAAGCAGTTTCGTCTAACAGCACAATAAAATCAATAAGACCATTTCTGGACCAAAGAGGAATTTTACGAGTTGGAGGGCGGATTGACAAATCGATGGCACCTTACGATACGCGTCATCCAATAATTCTATCGGCCAATTCCAATATCGCCAAATTAATAATAGAGCGATATCACAAAATGTATTTACATATGCACATCGTTGCTTTTAAGCCTGATACGAGGAAAATACAAGATAGTCATAGGGAGAAATTTAATCAAATCAATAATACGAAAATGTGTCTATTGCATCAAACAACGTCCAAAAACTCAAAGCCAACTAATGGGTAATCTGCCCAAGGAAAGGGTAAAATTGATTCATTGAATCATTAGAATTGAATTGTTTGTCTAAGCACGAAGGCAATTCACCTAGAACTCGTAGGGAATTTGTCAACCGACGCATTTTTATGCGCCTTGTATCAATTTTTCGTGCGCAGAGGTGTTAGTACTGATGTATTTTCGGACAATGGCACTAATTTTCAAGGAAGTTACAAAAAATAAATAAGTTTATTAAAAATAATATAGAACTATGAAGATACCAGGTTGCTTGGCATTTTATACCACCAAACGCACCTCATTTTGGAGGTATTTGGAAGCGGGCGTAAAATCAGCGATGACCTGGATGACGAGAGTAATTGGAGATAAAATCCTAACTCAAGCAGAGTCGCACACGCTGTTGGTACAAGTCGAAGGGTTGCTGAATTCAAGCCTGGATGCGTTGGCATCAGGAATATTTTACGTCGATGCGAGCTAGTACTAAATGGCAAACAACCAAAGAAGACATTCAAATCGGTGACGTAGTTACAAGTATTTCCAGGAAGCGATGGACGAGTTCGTGTAGCCGAAATCAAAACCACCCAGGACACCATCCATCGATCCATCACCAAACTTTGTCGCTTACCAATAAATTAAATACCATCGGTATTCAAGGACGCCGTGATGTTCATGAAGCACACAGCTGCTCGTGCAGCACAACACTAGTTAATTGGTATAATGTTCCTTCATTCGAAATTGACTATATTAAATTTGACAGTAGGTAGTTTATGTCAATAAACAAAACAATAACATTGTGATCGATTTACGTGAGATACAAGTTCAGATAAGTATATTTTTACAATAATTATTAATTTTTGTCTAATTTGAACTTCCTTTTCGATTTAGACAATATATAACATCAATAGAATTTACAGGTAAGTTTTACATTATGGTTTTCTCATACTTTTTTAATTACATTTTGTCCTTTTTAGGTTATACAACCATTGATACAAATTATAATGTTATAAATAAATATAATAAAAAATTATCCGATTGTTTTAATTGAGACGCGACGAGCAGCTGTGTGCTTCATGAACAACTATTATAATAATTTTGAGTGAAAACTAAAAATTTAACTCAAAAAATGTATTTTACAGTCATCAGAATATATTTGCTTTTAATAAGAGGGCTAGTAATTATTAGTATATACACTGTTAAAAAATTTTTGTAATAATTTTGAGTGAAAACTAGAAAATTAAATCAAAAAAATCTATTTTTAATTCAACTGAATATATTTGCTTTTAATTAGAGGGCTAGTATTCGCAAATACATTGTTAAAATTCTCTTGTCAGAATTTTGAGTGCAAACTAGAAATTTAACTCAAAAAAGTTGGTTTTGCATTCATCGGAATATATTTGCTTTTAACGAGAGGGCTATAGTATATTAATAAAGTCACACGACTTTGAAGTTTGTCCTAAATTGTACTAGATTTTCTTGTATTGTAACTGTATTAGTAAAACATTTATTATTATGTAAACATTCAGGCGCACAAATTAAAATATTATACCTAATAACATTTAAATTAGTGTAGTCAATATTCTCTATAAATATGAGACAAAAATACAAAATTATAATAAAACACTAATAATTAATTTATCAATCAAGCTACCGTAATATTCAAATATAGCAAAATATCATTCAAATATTCAAAATATGCAAAAAAAACACAAGTAAAATGATTTAAATGCGAATAATTTGGAAGTTCAGGGATTTACTATGCAAAATCTACTCGGTGATCCCTCTTCTAATTTTGATTTTAATTTTAGGTATTAAGTTTATCATTTATTGGCCTAGTTTCATCCTCCTAGCGAGGATCCGTGATATCCAGATACGGCAAAGTGCGATAATACACCGATTAAATGATTAAAATGCGAATAATTTAGCAGTTCAGGGATTTACTATGAAAAATCTATCCGGTGATCCCTCTGCTAATTTTGGTTTTAATTTTAGGTATTAAGTTTTACATTAATTGGCATTAATTTTTTGTCTTTTATTGAAAATAACATCTATATAATACGAAAATTTCTCGTAAAATATGTTTTTCTGCACTAAATTTGTATATTTATAGTTTTGTAACGGGTTTAATATTTTGAATATGAGAGCGTAATAGGTTTTGACAATTAAAACTAGAGAAAGTTTTTTTGTGTTTTATTATTATTATTATTCGTGTAATGAAATTTGTTTGAATATTTCAAATTACAACCGTAAGACATTAGATGATTAGATGGTAAAAGCTATATTAATACATGTAATTGAGAATTTTTGGTTTTTGTTTTTGTGAATAACCGCGAACATTTATCTAGCATAGTGAAAAAAAAATAAATAAATATTTTGTTTTTAAGGATTCATAAAATAGTGATTGTGTCGTGAATTTGTGTTTTTAGTTTTTGAATTAAAATAAACATTTGTTTTAATACATTCGTGTTAAACGAAAGTTGAAGATCTATATAATATAAAATTTTATACTAATAAAAAAAATTAATTATTAAAAGATAAATAAAAGGAATTAAATATAGTAAAACTTCAGGTTAGTAAGAAAACCTAAAGGTTGTTTGTGAGCATTTTTACTTATACAGCTGTGAATTATATCGGGCGTGAATCAGCGTCAAATTGCCGCAATGAAATTTGTAAAGCAAAAGAAGGGATCCAGCTCAATACTCACAGGAAAAAAAATGTTGTAAAAATTGATTCTGAGATTCTAAAAAACGTTTTAAAGTCAGTGTTTGGCGGAAGTTTAGAGAACTGTGAAATACCTCGAACGCGCTATAAAAATGAAATTATGACCAACATATGTAAACAATTAAATATTTTGGATAATATCAAAAACCGAATGCAAATATATAATACGTGGCACCGAAATATTAAAGATACTTGTGTTATTTAAAAAATTCACAACGAAATATTACCTACCTGTGGCATTACTACGAATGATATTTCGAGAGACGAAATTACGAATAGTATAATTTACGATGTACGTTCTCTTGTGAGCTGTAATTCGTTTAATCCGGAGCCAACCACCGAATCTAACTAATTATGTAAATAGTAGCGATGATAATGTTTCCGCAGCTAAGGCAGTATTTACCGCAAATGACATAACTACACCGGTAACATTAGCAGCAAATAATGTGAACAGTCAAAATAACGCATCACCTGAAATCTTGATTGATATTAACGAATATCCCATAGTAATTGTTAATCCACCGACAAATGAATGGATATCTCGTGGGCTTATGAATATTTCTATTAACGTTTTCGGGGACTGGACAAAAGAAATGTTAAGAGAAAGTATACGAAATGCGCTAGCTGAAATTAAAAACAACTGTTCATTAAGTTTTAGAAGCATGAATTTTAATAAAAGAGATAATAGAATTATCCAGTTTGCTAATTGCAAATATTCCACGCATAAGCAGAAATATAAATTTTTTATTCAAGGACATTGCATGGAAATATTAACCAAAGGCGAGGACATTGAATCGCATGGTGCTAGGAAGGAATTTACTCAACTCAGAGGAACATGGCGAGATGAAATTAAAACTAAAATGACCCACGTTTTACCGTACCAAGCTTATTTAGAGAACAACACGACAGTAGAGAAGGATTTGCTAAATATAGGCAATACACAACGTATGATTAAGCCATCGGTGTTAAGAAAGGCACGTTCTGAAAAATTATCAGAGAATGATATTGTTAAAGCCTGTGAAGTGTCGGACGCTTTTTGACGATTTCGGACACAACTTCCAAACGAAAAATATATTTTTTCTATTACGGAACCGTTATTAATTACTCTGATGAGCACTGAAAACCTAAAGTTCCTAAATAATCATCTTCCGGTGTTCGTTGATGCCACTGGAGGTTTAATACGAAACCACAAGTGCTGTCCGCATCATAATTTTTCGCGCATTTTTTATTATGCATGTGTAATAAGTATCCATAATACTACGTTTCTTGTAAGTGAATTAATAACATTCCAACATGATGCAGCGGAAACAACGAAGTTTTTCGTAGATTTTAAGAAACAAATTGATCGGGCAACACCTAGAATCCTTTTACCTAAATATTTTGTTTGCGACTGGTCATGGGTGTTTATAAATAGCATCATTTTAGTAATGAACGGCATGACAATTCTGCCATATTTACGTCAAACCTATGAATTTTTAACTGAAACTCACGTATCTATTGATTTGACCTGCGTATTTATTTGTTATTCACATTTCTCTGCGATACTTATTCGGCAGATTCATTCAAAATTGCCGACATGTAAACGTGAGCTAAGAGAATTAATCATGGTTATGTTCTTTTTAGTTTCAGATAGTGACAATTTATCAGACATCGACGATTTTTTTAAAATTTTGTGTACGGTTTGTTGTTCACAATTCAAGCATGGTTTATTTTTAGCCGCGTACGAGAAGTTTCTTACGTATGGAAACTACCATGATTCTATAAAAGAAAATATAAGTCGAGAGAATCAAAATTCGGATGAAATTAATGTTGCAGAAGAAGGCTCAAAAAATACGTATACTTCATCTCCGTATTACAAACGGTTTCACAAAATAAATTCTCAGGTCACCGCCGAAATAGCAAAATATGAAAATAGAAAAGAAAATTCTATTAAAAATGAGTATTTTTCGAGAGATTTTATTTTATTTTGTTTAAATAAATATTTTTCATATCTACCTTTGTGGGCTTCTATAATTTTAAAAAAGAAAAATATTCCATTAAGACCGAACAATGCCACCGTTGAAAATTGGTTTAACCTTATTAAAAATAATATAATTAGAAAAACCAATATGAAATTGGGACGATTTATTGACGAATTAAAAAAAGTAAACGTGCTCCTACGAAATACTCTAGAAATTGAATCATTAATTCAAAATAGGTCGGATACACGAGAATCTACGAATACACTTATAAAATCGACGCCAATAGGAAAACAAAACGACGAAGAGGATCCTAGTAACGTTCATTTGGAGGAAATGTGGGGTAAGAGCTCTAGAAAAAAATCTAAATATTCCGATAGACATGCCCTACAGAAAATTATTCAACCTAAACAATTATATTTTTTCGAGTGGAAAAATTTAGCATATTTTGAGAAGATGACAAAACTTGGGGATTGCTTTGATATCCTGGAATTTAATTTTGGTCGGCCCGTACGAATGACCAACATCTGTCTTTCTTCAGTCAACAATAAAGAATACTTTACCGCTAATGGTATATTTGTAGCATGCAATGTTTAATTGGTTCAAAATATGGATTATTGTCTTGATCAATACCAAGTAATAGCAACTTTTAATGACAAATCAGATAATTTATCATTGAACGACCACGAACTTATTGAATTGTGCAGAGGAAAACGAATAATTTATATTCCAATTCACAAAAATGGAAATCATTGGGTTGTGATCATGATCAACACAATTAAAAGCACAATTCAAACCTACGATCCATTAAACCCAAGCAAGGTTGATCAGGAACTAGTGAAAAAAGCGGCATACTTTTATAATACTCTTCAGCAATTGTGGAATGTTAAGAAAACCATTTTTAAAAGTGATATAAACTATAGCCTTCCATTATAAAGGGACAACTATAATTGCGGAGCCTTAGTCGCATATGCAGTGGATGTTACGTCTAATAATAAAAATATTTCATTAATTACGTCAGGCAAACGTGTGGAATATTTAAAAGCAATGTACAAATACCGACAATTTTTGAGAAAAATGATGATAGAAAAATCAACTTCGATAGAAAATCGTATTTTGTGTTTCGAAAATGTAATAGAAAATCCGTTAGTTTGTTCTAGTTGCAACAGGAAAATGCGTAATCCATGCAATCTAATAAATGAAATAATAATCGAAAGCAAATGGAAATATTGCAGTTAAACAAGAAAAGTATTGAATTTATTTTGTCGCTGGGAATGGAGCGCGAAATAAATGGGGAAAAAGTAAACTAAAGTAAGAAAAAAATGCAAAAAAAAGGTATGTAAGAGGAAGTGAGAAGAAGAGAGGAAAAATAAGAGGGAAGCTAAGACCAAGATTCATACCTCCTCGTGGTGCTTCCTGGGTAATGCCAAATGAATCGGGCAAAAACTGTAAATGTAAAAATAAAAATGTGGCTCTATCGGTATCTAGTCTTCTCATACCATGAGCAGGTTTTGCTGTCTGTTCAATGGTTGCCAAACTATAGTTTTCACAAAATTTATCATTCGCTTAATCGTAGATCTCTAAAACAACTTCAATACTCAAAACTCTTCTTATTTCAGTTCAACAAAGAAAGAGTATTTCTGGATATCACGGATCCTAAATAGGATGACGAAACTAGGGCAATAAATTTAAAACATAACATATAAAATTAGCTCCGCCCCAGATGACCATATTCCAGAACTTCTTCCAAAAATCATTTTATAATCCCATTTCCATCCAACAAATTGAATCAAATCATAATTCGTTCAGAATTGATCGAGTTACGTCCCAGGTGACCATATTCTAAAACTTCTTCCAAAAATCATTTAATAATCCCATTTCCATGCAACATACCCAATCCCATCATAATCCGTTAAGAATTGATCAAATTCCGTCCCATGTGGCCATATTCCAGAAAATCTTCCAAAAATCATTTAATAATCCCATTTCAACCAGTCTAGAATTGAACGAGTTCCGCCCCAGATGGCCATATTCCAGAACTTTTTCCAAAAATCATTTAATAATCCCATTTCAATCCAACAAACCCTCCCTTCATAATCAGTCTATAATTGGTTGAGTTCTGCCCCAGGTGGCCATATTCCAGAAATTTTTTCAAAAATCATTTAAGATTCCCATTCCCATCCAACATACCCAATCTCATCATAACCCGTTAAGAATTGATCAAGTTCCGTCCCAGGTGGCCTTATTTCAGAACTTCTTCCAAAAAACATTTAATAATCTCATTTCCATTAAACAAATTGAATCAAAACATAATCCGTTAAGAATTGATCGAGTTCCGTCCCAGGTGACCATATTCCAGAACTTCTTCCAAAAATCATTTAATAATCCCATTTCAATCCAACAAACCCAATCCCATCATAATCCGTTAAGAATTCAAATTCCGTCCCAGGTGGCCATATTCCAGAACATCTTCCAAAAATCATTTAATAATCCCATTTCAATTCAACAAACCCAGTCCCATCATAACCATTCTAGAATTGATCGAGTTCCGTCCCAGGTGGCCATACTCCAGAACTTCTTCTAAAAATCATTTAATAATCCCATTTCAATCCAACAAACCCAGTCCCTTCATAATCAGTTTATAATTGGTAGAGTTCTGCCCCAGGTAGCCATACTCCAGAACTTCTTAAAAAATTCATTTAATAATCCCATTTCCATCCAACATACCCAATCCCATCATAATCCGTTAAGAATTGATCAAATTCTGTCCCCGGTGGCCATATTCCAGAACTTCTTCCAAAAACCATTTAAGAATCCCATTTCAATCCAACAAATCCAGTCCCATCATGATAAGTCTAGAATTGAACGACCTCCGCCCCAGATGGCCCAATTCCAGAACTTTTTCCAAAAATCATTTAATAATCCCATTTCCATCCAACACACCCAATCCCAACATAATCAGATAAGAAATGATTGAGTTCCTTCTCAGATTGCCATATTCCAGAACTTCTTCCAAAAACTGTTTTTGTATCTCATTTTGATCCAACAAAAACAATCCCTTCATAATCGTTTAAGAGATAAACGTGTACTGTCCTAGGTGGCCATATTCCAGAACAAGTGCAAAATCCATAGTCGATTAAATTTGAAAATTTTTGGATGTAACGGACATTCGGATTTAACGGACTCCCCAATTAGTCCGTTAAATCAAGTTTTTACTGTGTTTTTTATACAGTCGAACTCTTACAAGTCGAATCACTAGTTGCCAAAATAATAATATGTTTGAGTTAGAGAAAATTCGAGTGAAGGAAATGAAGGACGAGTTATTCGAGTATGTATTTACATAATATAGTATATACGAGTATATGAAAGTTTTCCAAGGATATTTATGCCATAAATTGAAATTCGATTTAAGGAATAGTTCGACTTATAAAAGTTTGACTGTATTGTTATTTGTTAAAAATAGTTTATTAATTTCGTTATTGTGCGTTGCTTCATTTTATTGAATATTAAAAGAAAAAAGAGTTACAGTAACCTAAGAAACATTTATGAAAAAAAAATATATTTTTTTTCTCATTATTATATCAAGTTGTGTGTAGTAAGTTAGAACAGAAAAATTGTTAATTAATTTCAAAGAAAATATAAAATTAAAGTTAGATTAATAATTTTAAATAGCAATTTGATTTCACAATATGAATATCATACACAATCGTTGATATTAATGCAAAACAACAAAGTTAACACTCGTAAAAATTTGGTTTTCGTTTTGTTACAGTTCCCTTTTTTGGGTTTTCTCGGCATTAAATTTCAACAGCGCGAGGACGGAGTTTTGGGACTCAAACGGTTTAAAAATAATTGTTATTAACAAAATTTTATATTATTCTTATTACATTCATATAGAATAATTTCGCCTAAATGTTTGCTTTTTCATGATACATTTCTACCAGTACATTGACAATAATTATAAAAGTAGTACAATTTTAGGAAAAACTTCACTACCTTATATAGGCGAATGAAGTTTGTCCCAAAATTGTACTTAATATAATGACGTCATCTAGGACAAAGTTAGGACATACTTCATTGGCACAAATACACTGTTAAAAAATTCTTGTAATAATTTTGAGTGAAAAATAGTAAATTAAATCGAAAAAATCTATTTTTAATTCAACTGAATATATTTCCTTTTCACGAGAGGGCTTGTTTTAGTAAATACACTGTTAAAAACTCTTGTAATAATTTTGAATGAAAACTAAAAAAGTAACTCAAAAAAAGTTATTTTACATTCATCATAATACACCGGAAAATTTTCATTTTTAAGCAGTTTTGCAGAAGGTAATATTACAACATCTCAAAATGACGGGTCGAGCCACTATGTGGAAATTAGACGATAAGATGATATTCAGAAGACGGATATGACAACCAAGTGCGCTAAAGGACATTTCCAAAAAAATGGGATACTTATGAATTTTGTTCTGCTAAATTATATCAATTATATGGGTTCGGTATGGGTAGTTTTTGTTTAAATAAATCACTAAAATCGTGGAGTATATCGGAAAATTCCTATCAGGTAACACAATGAAATGCATCACGTTTCTAAAGAGGGTTGGGATATTCTATTTAGTTGAGGTAATTGAAGACCATTTTTTGGGTTTGCCGGAGAATTACACTATGAAGTTGGATAGATCTATTGCTTTGATTCTTGTCGGTTCATTTAGCTGTCTTGTTAACTTATGCCTATTATCGGGAAGAACTTATCGTCAGTTTCTTTCTGTTTCATTTAAAAATTCGATTTGAGATTAGATTTTGGTTGTAGATGGAATTGCATTGCGCATCATGATTTATAGCGACAACTATGACAGTGATTTGTTTGGACAGATTTTGCTCACGAAATTGCGTTATGTTCTGTTGTTTTCTAGTATGTATATGTATATTTGAGCTTTTATTTTTTTTTGTTTCACGTGCTCGTCATACTTCATGTTTGTTGGATCTAGTTTTTCTTGTTATTTACATTCAAGGCGTCGTGCTGGTATAGCCTGTTTTTCCTGCTGGGATCTTATTATTCGGATTTATTTATAAGGGGTAGTCACGATTATGTTGTTTGTTTAGCCAATCAGCGTAATTGATTTGTTGTGTTGTGCTGAACTGCTTTTTTTTCCTATGATCCATTTTGTATCATTGTTTTTATTCTTCTGATAAACGGTATTTGTCGTTACTGCTTGATTCGGTTCAATTCTATCGTGTGCGCAATAATATTCTTTTTGAATTTGTCATAACTGTAGATCTTCCTGTGGCTGGCGTTTGAAAATGTTTCATTACATTCGAATTTGTGTTTATTTTATCGAATGTGCTTGTCGTGTAGCAGCCCTTGAATGCAGTGTTTAGATATTTGACTTGCGATGTCACATTACGATGTTATGCTTTCTTTTATTCCAGTTTGTGTTATCGTTTTATTGCTTGCACCTCAATGATTGTCTTGTAGTTAATGTTCCTTCTAATAGTCGTGTTGATAGCTGTTCCATAAATTCTGTCCACAATTTTTAAAAACTGATTGAGTTCAATTTGTCTGTTTGTTGTTTTTTATATGTTGGCGTGTCGAGATTCGGTCTCGATTAGAAGAAACAATAGGCTGGCAATTATATTGAAATAATGTATGTTTTCTAATTTTAATATTCCCTACTGTTGACAATGTGATAATATTGATTTTCTTGATATTCATTTTAATGTTATTTGGCCCATGGTTTGTTCTCAATGACAAAGTTTATCTAATGGTGATTTTATTTTTTCGATTAAGTAGTTAGATACATCTTTGATGATCGTGTTTTCTTGTGAAAAATATGTTTAATCAGTAACACTTTCATCAGTCGTAACTAAGTAGCTTTATTTTGTCACCACCAGGAATCGAACCTGGAACCCCTGCATTACATAGCAAGCGCTCTACTTACTATGCTATCTAAGGCGACCAAATGGTCTTCACCCAAAGGGTTCCATCGGCAGTGCCAATGTTGTGCAGAGCAGTTTAAGCATTGGACATTCTAAACCTAAGATTTAAAGATACATTTATTTGGTATTTTTTCACACAACTTAAATTTATAAATCTTGACTAAAATGTTTTTCTTAAATACATCCTCTTTTTAGGGGAAATGTAAATGTTATAAATACGGAAAATAAATATTCATTTTTCGAGAGTGCAACACAAAACTTTTACACAAATAAGATGATTCCAGTGCGGGTTTTGGCCGAAATTGGTCCACCGGAAGTGGTAGCTTTTATTACAGCTTTTTCGTATTTTGTAAATAGTTTGAAAAGTATATACCGTTTACGAAAAAGATCAAATTTTCAATAAGGGTTGACCTTGTTGGTTTTCTAAAATTAAAGCATCATTATTGTTTTTATTAAACAAGGCAGTTTATAAGTTTAAATTCAGGTGTTTTTCACAACATTTTCACCCCTGATTTTATTTTAAATTTATGTCTTATACACTTAATATGTGTTTTCTAATTAAATTCTGGTCTTTCATTTTGATTTTTTTTTCAGGATTGATATACGGGGCCAACGTCACATAAATTCCTATATACGGCCATGTGTTTAGTGTTTAAATATCAATAGCCTTTCCCATCTAATAACACAATAAAAATTACAACATATTATTTTGATGATGAAAAAGGTAAGATATTCTCTTTGAATTCATAAATAATCCCGTCTTACATTTTTTTTTGTATGTATGTATATAAGATTGATTTCGTTTACAGTCAGAGGTCTTTTTTCTAAATACTTTTGATTATCTTTAATTTGGAATTATACTTGTATACAAGAAGGTAAGGTATTAATAAAGCTTTTTAAATGCAGATTTAAATCTTCTTTCTTTATATAACATTTTTTTTTCATTATGATTTGATTTTACCTAGACTATATCATTGTAAAGTACACGTTGATGTTAATCGTCTATTTAACCATATAAGAATTAAGACCGAGATTCAATGAAATTTTTTTTTAAACCTTTTCATAAAATCACCTTTCTCACTGAAATTGTAACAATGCAGAACAACACGAGAAAAATAAATCGCGAACACTTTTGTTTAATCTGTGATCGAATTCTGAAAGGTAAATTATTATTTTAAATTGGAACCCTGAATAATGAGAGCCTAGCAAAAAAGATGATCAGATTTTATATTCTAGTCAAATGATATAATTTGTTACGTTTATGTTAAATAACGGACGCGTACATTGACTTCATGTCTTTATACTCTCGTATATCGACGAAGTGTTAGAAAACCACGACTAAACAATAAAATAAAATTGTGTATAGTTAGCACGGTAGATTTAATCACCTGTTGATTACTAGGTACATACAAATAATAATATATTTTGCTAATTGTTTGCACTTTACAGATATAATAAAAATCATACATAAACCATAATTTGAAAAACATAAACTTTCCACAGTTCATAAAAATTAATGTGAGCTTTTTTCGATTTGTAGCTTGTAATATTATTTTACATGAACAGAACGTAATTTAAAATGAAACACTTTAAACAACATAACTTTCAGCGCTTAACTAGATCGTAAATTTTAATATGTTTTATATGGACCGATATGTTTAACCAAAGAAAACAAATTTGATCTAAACAGCTGTCAATACACTTCGAGGCTGTGACTAGCTTAATATCAATAATAACATTAATTCTAAACAACAGCATAAAAGTTTAAATAACGGTTATTTAGCTATATTTTTATATTTTTATTATTAAAGCTAAAGCTTACGGAACCTTTTCGATTCCATTCTCAAAAGTATAATAAATAAAATTTTGATCAATAAATTGATTTTTTAAACTTTTGAGAATGAAACCAAAACGGTTCCGAAAGCTTTAGCCATAATAATAAAAATATAAAAATTGAGCTAAATAACCGTTAGCTATTTAAATTTTTTAACAACATCTCCAAATTTTTTATGATGGCTCCTAGTTATTGAAAAACGACCTAAATTCCATAGGCACGAGACAGTTGATTGTGTTATTTCTATTAAGACAGATTAGCAGACAGATATTATAAGATTTAGCAAGGTGCGTTAGAACATCAAAGAAGTGAAATTCGCTAATAGGCTCTCAAAAACAACTCAAAAAATTATTTAATTCAATCAATATTATCAGTGGGTGAATCTACACACAGAATCCGTACTGATTGTGTGTAAAGTGGGAGGTTTATTGTACCACGAATCTGTGATGATTGGAATTGAGAGAAGATGCGCTATGTCTGAGGAATACCGTAAAAATATCAAAAAAATCATGGATTGAATTACATCCAACTGGATCACGCAAATTCCATGGTCTGAACCACATGAATACAATCAAAAATTGTATATGCCACATCATACCGTTTTTAAAGGCAGTATTACGACAAAGATACGAGTAGTGTTTGATGCTGTAGAGTGACGTCGAACAACGCTGATGTATTATAACATTGGTTAACCATGGCAAGCAAGTTGTTATGGTCAACCTAATTTCCTACTACACCCAAAAATAAAAACCATAATAATATTAAACGGCATTTGTTAGAATAGGAAAAATAGCATAACGCTTTCCTTTTCATTCTTTAACCTATTTAAATTGTTATTCATGTCGACTACTGATAATTATTTGACAAATCAGTAGTTCACCGGAAATCATAGGAAGTTCACCTGAAATCGAGTGGGAAGAAAAAATAAAACAAAAAATAATTGTTTGTTGAGGGGTGGTCGAATGAAAACGACCTAAATAGCTAAGAGCACGATTATATCATAGGAGTCAAGCCGTTTACAGTCCAATCGACTGAATTATATGGATGAATTTAAAAGAAGTGAACCAAAGTGAGACAAGATTTATACGTAATTGATTGTTTACGCATGTAATTCGGAACAATAAGCTATTTTTTATTAAATGCTTTTGGTGGCTTTCGAACTAGTGGTAAACAGTTTTTTTTTTGTTACATCGATGAAGTTGAGTACCGTTTGATTCGTGTGATTGGCTGGGTATATAGCGACCACGAATATTCCGTTCGAACATTGAGCTGCAAAACGCCAAGGCGATCACCATACTATACGAGAGAATTGTCTTAATAGATCCTGGTCGACAATCCGGTGAATTGGCGAATTGATCCGATCACTATTAGTAAACGCATTAATATTCATTTTTTTCAGCATCATTCAACGATCTCTGCAAGGCGTTACGGAGGATAGTGACTGTAAGTTTGTTTTTATTCCATATATGTACATATTTAATATCGTAATTATATAAAATAAATTTATTCAACGAATTTACCCTTTTAGTATTTGTTTAAACAATTAAAGTATATAAAAAACACATTATTTTTATATTTTTGGGTTCTGAGTTGCAGCTAACCTGGTGGTTATGTTTAAATCAGAGATGGAAACCAAAGTTTTTTTTAAGTTGGTTCGGTTTTGGTTTAATAACAAATTTTTATTATGGGTTTTGGTTTGGTTTCAGTTTCTTGATATTTCAAAATTTGGTTTTGGTTTTGGTTTTGGTTTGGGTTTGGTTCTGGTTCAGATTAAAAATTTAGATTCACATTTTTATTCTTAATAAATTCTCGATATTCAAATAAAAACAGTTTACTCCACTAATAAGTCGCGTTAAAGAGACCGTGATAGGCATACTTGTCTTATAACACGTAGGCAATGGATTCTAATTCTGTTCCAGCCATCGATAAACCTCAATCCTACAGACTTGGTGTGAGCCGGTAAAGGAGTTTTTCAATCCCACAAACCTAGTAACAAATAATATAATAAAAAATACGCTATTCAATAGCTCAAAAAAATAACATAATAAAATTTAAAATAATTCATTTATTAATATATAATATAAAATTAAATTTAGTGTCTTGTATTGTTTAATTAAAATTAATTAGAAGAATATCTTCAAGAATACTATCTTCAATGTTTGCACGTTTATCAGAGAGCACAAATTTTAAAGTAGAAAAGGTTCTTTCAACTGAAACCTGCGTCGCTGGCACAGCAAAAACAATTTTTGCAAGCTCACCTAATTATTTATCATGAAAATTTTCCCAAAATTCTATTATGCTGAAATTTGAAGAAAGATTAATGCGTTTAACATTTTCAAATGATTGAATTCTTAAAATCATATACCGGACAAGTGGTGCAGTGGTTAACGCTTCGGCACTTGGACCGGGAGGTACTGAGTTCGAATCCCATCAGAGGCTAGATGCAAATCCAATTTTCATCATCGACTACAATCGGTGATGTTAATAAACACAACTAAGACCCTCTGATGGAGTGCAGAATTCAGCGCCGACCCACCGTCCATGTCAATATACAGGTTGACATGGAGCTTGCAATGCGCAGGTGGTATACTGTAGTTGTGTGAGTAGGTGAATAGGTGAATGGGTTAATGATGTGGCGTGAATGCGTGGTATCATAATGGGCCAAAAATGGCCTAAGTGTCAACCACTGAAACCTAACCTAAAAAACTTAAAATCATATCATTTGTAAAATAATTAAGAGAGTTATTTAAATCATTTGGTAGTTTAGTATTTCCACAGCCTGCATTTATTTGTTTCTGTTTTTCAATATTTTTTATTAACTATTCCAATTCATTGTCGACTACAGAAAGTCTAGACTTAGTATTTTCAGTTTCAGGGTTATTGTTTAAATGATTAATGTCAGTCTTATTGTTATTTTTACTTTCAAAATATTTAGTGTAATATGAATAAATTTTAATCAAGTGTTCCCTTGCTTGCATTTTTTGAGTGTCTTTTAAAAGGATCTGATACCTTGGATCTAAATACATACAAGCTAGCATCGGCTGACTATCCATTATTTTCTTGCTTCGTTTGTCTAATGCAGTAATAAAATGTTTGGCAAAATTGTTATTAGTTAGTTTTTGGAGTTTTAGATTACAAGTTGTCCAAGCACAATAAAAATCCCCTAATGTTAATTGTTTATCTTGTAGAGCCATAAACGTTTCATTGACTGGCTGAAGTGTTGTTACAATTTCCATAAGATGATCCCAATGCTCAATACTTAAACGTAATTCTTTAAAATCATCCGAAAATTTATCGCAAAAAGTTCTTAACTCTAGCAGTCTTAAATACATTGTATAGGTAGAGTTCCACCTTGTTATACAATCTAAAACCGGTTTTCGGAAATTCTCAAACTTTGTTAAATTTATAATTGTATTTGTACGAAGTTTTTTCACTACTTTCCGTGCTTTGCATATAGATTCGCAAAATAAATTTGCTTTCATAATATCACCGATTGCTACAATAATTGCAGAGTGTGTGCTGCACACCGAATAACTTGAAGACAGTTCAATAATGGACCATTACCAATACGCAGTGAATTTTCCAGATCGTTCAACAATTCGTCATCAATAATATATGCATTATCGTCAACTTCTTCTTCTTCTTCTTCTGCTAAGCAGTCAATAAGCAGTGCAGCGGCCTTTACCATATTGGTTCCATTATCGATTGTAATGGTATAGACTTGGCTTATACTTAGATCATATATCGTTAAAATCTCCATTATAGTTTGGACCAAGTTTTCTCCGGTGTGTCTCACTTTAACTTCCCTCATTGCTACCTAGTGTTCTTATTTGAATTTTTTTATTTTCTATGTATTGCACGTTTATACCCAAAATAGATCTATCCAGACGAGACGCACAATCAATTTTGACTGAAAACATTCTGTTTTTCAAAATTACTGTGGTTTCTTGTCTGATAGTTTTTGCTTTATCAACAATACTGTCACGTATATTATGTCTATTTATTGTTATTTTTTCATGTAATGCATTCAAAATTGGATCTAAAATTCTGCGAAAGCCACTGTCCTCCAGTGCAGCTAGTGGTCTACCTTTTTTTCTTACTATTTCGATACATGCTTCTTTCACTTCATTGGCCGTTATTTGAATATTAATATTTGGCCTGGTTGTGGTGACAGAAACAAAGGAGTCCAATGTAGATCTGTTGCTTGTCAATTTATTTTCAATTGATTTATTTCTACGCTTTGAGTCAATTATTTCGTAAGATTCTGCGTGCTTTCTTTTGAGGTGCCGCATTAAATTTCCAGGATGGTTATTTGTCATCACAGTACTGCATTCATTGCACTTACTGTTTCTGGTTATTGCGTCAAAATGGAACTTTTCGAAAACCGGATGTTTTTTTCTTTGTTGGTAGACATTTTCTTTGAGGTTACGTACAGAAAATTTTTATTAAGGAAATAACAGGAAATTACGTACCTATTTTTTACATTGAATACAATATCCTTCCTTCTAGTGTGAGTTTTTGTCGAATTTAGTGAAATTCGAAAATAAAAAAATAATTTCACGCTTTATTCCGCTTAATAAACTAAAAAAACTAAAACTAAGATCTGTCAAAACAAAACGCCGAAATTTTAATTTTAATACAAAAATGTAGTAGACGTGAAAAAAATAATGTAGTAGTTTCAAAAAGGAAAGAGTAGATTTTTTCAATTTATGTAGGTAGGTAATAGAACAAATTTTTTACTATAAAACCGAACCGTGAACCAAACAGAAAAACATTGGTTTATGGTTCGCTTCAACTATTATTTGAAAAACTGGTTTGGTTTTGGTTTGGTTCAATCAAATCATTTTGAAAATGGTTTGGTTTAGTTTTGGTTTTGGTTCGGTAAAATTTCGTTGGTTTAGTGGTTTTGGTTTGGTTAAAATGAACCGGTTTCCGTCTCTGGTTTAAATAATGAATATGCTAAATAAATTTGTAATGAAAATTAATTGAGCTGTTGTAGATTAAGAGGAGTGAGGTGTGAAACGTGCAACGTTGGTTCTTGTGGTTCAGTTCGAAGAAATTGTTCGGTACGTAAATCGATTTGTTGGTTGAATATCGATGTCAATGCTGTTCAAGACAAACAATCATTTGACGAGCCTGTCCGGTACCAATCGTACGGTATGATCAGCAGGTGGTCACTTAAATGCTTCATGCATATCTACCACAGCAACCAGATTTAACCACTACATTACTTCATTCTCAGCAAAATATTATTACGATAAATCCAGATATAGAGAAAATGTATCGTCAGATATTAATATGACACTCACTAGAGGGTCCGAGCCGCAAACTTTCAACTTATATTCTAGCGTAAAAGTATAACTTATAGAAGAGATTGTGCACTTTTTCTTGTGATACAGTCTTTAGTGTAAGATGGGACGAATTGTTACGACAACATACCCAGAAGCAGCTATGTTATACAAAATCAGTTTTATATGAACGATTTACTTACTAAACACATTAAAGGATGAAGAATTTTGGATAAAAAGAAAATTACATTCTGAAAGATTAAAGATGTTTCACCCACTACAGGTTGGTTATGCCCCATTATCCAAAAAATTCATTTCAATTTGCATCATCTTCTATAGACATAAAAATTGCAAGGTGCCTGTTTACATCGTCAAATAAAAGTTTGATTCAACTTCACGCATTTTGTGATGCCTCAGAATAAGCCTGTAGAGCAGTAATGCGGCGTGTTGGTATTAATGGATTTGATAAAATATTGTAAAACGGTAGCAGAGTTACACATTTACGCCGGGAGAGATTCCGTGGTAATGTTACACACTCCGACGAGACGGCAAATTGTCATAGCTTGGACACAATACCACCTCCATATCTAGAGGAATAGATCCCAAATCAATCGCTAAATTATAGATAGTTGGTAGTATGGACCAACGTGGCTAGAAGAGAACGGTTGCTTTGTTGGAACCAGATCAGGGCCCTAACTATTTTTTTAGATCGTCTTAATTTTGCGTTCGTTTTTCTATGTTTGTACTATTATGTTCGATAGAGTCGAAAATGAACGACTGTAGGCGAAAATTTTCAACGCAAATTTGATCGTTGTTTATTTTCGATTGTCATCTTATGCTTTACAGTTCAATAATTTTAAAAGTAAAAACTAAAATGTGAGTATACCTATATAAGTTTATAGTTTATTTAACTAAACATATCTTTTCAATTAAATATACATTCCAATTTAAAAAAAAAATATTTATTTAATTAGAAAATATGTTTAATTGAATCCATATTAATTATATAAAAATTATTTTAATTTATATGAAAAATAGATTAATTTTCAATAAACATACAATATATGTAATATTAAAACACAAATGTCATCCGGTTGACATTACGATGTAAAAACTGTACTAAAACATAAATTTTGTGCTGGCAATACTTTAAATAATAATCTGTACTAAAATATGGGTACTGATCGCAAGCAAAAGTACGAATATTTTTCTCAATCGTTCAGAGCTAAGCGATAAAAATCGAAGACTATAAGGCGAAAGACGAAAACAATAGTAAGGGCCCAGAATTCCTTTTGGATCAAAATTAAAATCATGTGGTATACGTGCTTCGGTTTCGCAAATTGTCCAATTCAGAAAAAGGATAACCGATCATATGAAGAATATATTTTCGCCAGCAGGCAAACTACTCACGCAACTATAGTTTCAAAACCATTACAATCCAGTAATGCAATTAGATTACTGGACCTACATATTTGTAGATTCCAAAAAGATTATACGAGTAGGTGGAATATTAAGAAACTCGCATCCAAGAAACCTTTGCCCGAAGTCAAATTTCTACTAAATAACAAAAACTATACATGTGTGTGAATATACAAATAGTATATATTTATGGCGGAAAACTCGCAACAATATTATTGCGTGATTAAAATAAATTAATAATTAAAATTAATTAGGTAAGTGGTCCCATACATATAGACATGGCTTTCTATGGTGGCCTTGATATGTACTTTTATACAAAAAATGCCAAATGGTCAGTCGCTACCTCCAAAAGTTGTTGCACGAAAAATCTTTGAAAAATTTTATCCTACAGAAGTCAAAAGTACTTTTACTTACTCGACGATTGATGAAATTTCCATGAAATGCATTTAATCAATTTTGAAAGCAGAATTTTTGTTCCAAATTAAAGTTGCGCAGCGTGCAAAAAAAACTTGCAAGAAGCGAATAGTTGCAAGACTTGGATGGTAGTCGTCGATGTTCAGCCACTTGATGTCAGCCAGGGAGTCAATTCGCGATGCGTGAAATAATGAATATGAAAAGTTTTTTTCATTGGCAATCTAGTAATTTGAATTATTCGCATGTAGTTTTAAATTTTACTGTGTGAAATCAAAATTTATTACGGGGAATGCAAAACCTACTAGATTGCTAATGAAAAAAACTTTTCATTTTCATTATTTCTCGAAACGCGAATTGACGCCCAGGTATATAAAATTGAATTGAAATCAATTCAAAACGAGTTGCTACTACCCACCCGATCAAAATTACAGATTAGATTAAAGGTCTAATACACTATGAAATGGTTTTAAAATATTAGAAAATATAAAGAAACCAAATGGATACTCGGAGGTTCACGACAACCTACAAAAATTTATTACCATTGCATCAGGCCAATTAAATAATGTACACGATAGCTAAATTGAAAATATAAAAATTTTGAACTCAGTAGAACAAAGTTCGTTGGAGTTTCGTGCAACAATTGTTGCAGTTATTGATTGGTATTCATATGATTGAACCCAGGGGCCGACCATTTGGCATTTTTGTATTAAAGTACATTCCAAGGCGACCATAAAACACCATGTCTATATATGGCACTTTTGACTTCTGTATAAAACAAAAATTTTCATTGAAGTTTCGTGCAACGAAGCAGTTATTACTTTTATTTTTACATTAAACATATTCCGGAACATTAACCCTTTGAGTGCCAACATGATTTTTAAAGAATTAGCTTCAAGTGCTTTAGAGATAAAAAAAAATATTTTAATTGTTTTTATTTATAATATGTGTAAATTTTGTCCATTCATCAACAAATTTGTGTGTAAGTTATTTTAGATAAATTATAATGCATACGATGCTATTCGAAAACGTTTCAAAAATGATTTTTTTGACATTCTTTTACACAAACATAGACATTTAGTGATGACGACTTATTTTGAAGCAAGAAGCAGTACTTCAAAGAAGCCTTGTGTGAAAGCACTGATTGCATTTAAGAACTTAGCAGGCGTGGGGAGTGGAGGACTCCCACTCTTTAATTCCATTTCGAAAAACAATAAACAACAACCGACAAGTATGAAATGGGGATCATATTAGTCCGTGCGGGAGCAAAAGCGCGATCGCGCTCCTGGCACTTTCGGCCAACGTATATGAGAAAATTTGGTATTTTTTTGTTAAGTATTTGATAGGCATATAAAAGGATATATATATATATATATATATATATATATATATATATATATATATATATATATATATAAGCTTATGCGTGACACGATAAGATATCGAAGTACTTAAGGGACTATATTGGACCTAAATATATATTAAAACATCGCAACATCGAAAATCATGCTTGTATTCACAGCAGTTTTAGTACGGAATCGTTTTTGCTTCGGTATAAAGATTTATGTCACGGTGAATCAAATAAAATATGGTGTGACAATAGCTCAAACTTTATTGGCGCCGGTGCCACAACCTTAAAACCAACTATAAAGGATTAAACTATTGTTAAATTGATTGAATATTCATTGACCCTGCAACAATTCCTTTACCATCGTTTTTGGTGGTTAAATGAGAATATTATTGAAGTATATAACAACCTAAGCCATGGGTGTTTGGCATTTATGATTAGCATTTATGTCGTCTCCGACACAAGTTGGTTATAAATACCCAGTGCGGATATAAGTACGCAGTACGCACACATTTCAGGCTTCACAGAAAACTTATTAGTAATCGAAACCAAACAGTATACGAATAAAACGCATTAACTCATTTCGCTACGGTAAAATTGATATTTAAAAACCGCACATTGAACATTTTTTTATCTGCACATTCATAAAAGTTAAAACAAAAATCGGCGCAAAAACAACAAGAAATACGCTCGTACATAAAGTTAAACTTCTGTTAATTTAATTATCTTCATTTGAATAAGAAATTAGTTTCAATTTTATGCATAAATTTTCAAGTTTCGTTTCAAGTTTTTTTTTTGTTCATATTTGATAATTTTTTTTTTGCTTGTAACGTATTACATTGTATGATGTGGATATTATGCCTTAAAGCTGGTTGGTCACAAGAACGCATGCACACTTCATAAAACACGATCTGTTTGTGGTGCGCTTATTCAATTACATCATACACCAATACAAACTATTTCAAGCCAACATTAAATTTCGATTGAATTAAACGTCATTCGGGTAACCACATTAAATTTTAACGGTAACAATGATTAATTCGCGCGGTAAAATGTACTTTACCTGAATTGGTAGTTCTAAATTTTAAGTAACCATTGATAATTTATATGTGAAATCCTTTTTATGAGAATTTCTGAAATAAGCCTGTGGTTCACCACAAATTCAATGCTAAATACACCAAGAATTGGTCTATTATTCAAAGAAACTGAAATTCCAAATAACCAAGAAACTTTTCTTATAAACAAAAAAAATGTTTGGTCTTTTTTGTGGTGTATCGACCAAAAATTTTACAGTTAAATGCATCAAGAGAGATATGTCAGCCACACATCACGATGTTACGCTTTCAATTATTATTATTTTTTTTGTTTTTCTATTCAGTTGTGCTTTGTATTGTTGCTCTGCTATTCCTAAATTTTACAATAACAAAATCCCAATCATTTAATTTAATGAAACAAAAAAAAAAATCGAAATATTATTCTTATTTTTTGTCTTACATACCTGTTGTATCTACCTATATATATATATATATAACAACATAAGACAACAACAAGTATTATACATAATATCAAGACGCGTGGAAAATTCATTTCTACAAAAATTATTTACAATCAACGATTTGTTGAATTCTTTTTTTTGTTTCCATTCAATTTTTATTTATGGATTGATAGCTGTGTAATCTCATCATTAATGAAAAAAAAATCGGCTTCAAACCACTAAGAAAATATATAAACCGGAAATGGGTATTTAGGTAAGAAAGAAATTAATACTTTGAAAGTTATATTTTTACAGTTCAACAGTTATGTTACTTACAATTTTTTGTTATTACATAACCCAATTATGCCTAAATGCGGATTTGGTTTATATTTAGGTACTATAAGATGATGGCGTTGTGTTAAAGGGAAAATTATATGTACTTAATTATGATCTCTTTGTTTTTTTTTTTTTAAATGTATTTAGTTAATCTTTGCGCTAAAGTGTCGACTAATTACACCAAATTAAGATTATTAAATCGGTTTCTTTGGGTTAATGCCAAATATCCGGTTTAAAAAATATGAATGGAAGTAATTAGCTTGTTTTGTTTCAAATCTTCACGTGTAAATTAAAAAGATTATTGGGGTGACCCACTGATTGCCATTTGGGGATGTGTTGTCCAATTTGTTTATTACATTACCTAGTATGTAAGAACAGACATCCCTCTGCATTTCCTTTGAGTTCTTATCTTTCTCGAAAAACACATTTCGTAGAGTGCCTTCCAGATCGCGCATCTAGTGATGGAATCGAATGTGCTTTCAAAGTCCACGAAGAATAGATACAGTGATGACAAGCTCCATTCATTTGATTGTTCAACGATATTTTGCATTGAGTTGATGTGATGTCTCTGTACTGCTTTTACCAGGAATAAAGCCAGCCTGTCCGTTTCTGGTATGCTGGTTTAGAATTGGTGATAATCCGCTCAATAATGATAATTGCTATAACACTTTCATTAACCGGCCAAGTGGCACAGTGGTTAAATCTTTACCGGGTTCGAATCACGATAACAGGTCAACTCTACTCTGTAGTATCTGATGTCACAGTATGATATCAAAGAGCCGAATGTCGAAGGGCCGGATTTCAAAGGGCCGAATGTGTCGAAGAGCCGAATATCTCGAAGGACCGAATGTCGAATGGTCAAATGCCGAGGGGCCGAATGTAACGAAGGGCGGAATGGATCAAAGGGCTGAATGGGTCGAAAGGTTGAGTTTTTTTAGATTTTTTTTTTTTTTGTGTTTAGAAATATATTTTTTGTATTTATTTCATTTTTTTATTTAATTAAATTATTTTTTTTCTTATTTTCAATACCATACCTATTATTAGAAGGCTGTCGTAGGGTCGAATGTCTCAGGTGGCCTATGACAAAATTTTCCTTCACCAAAATGTATCGCTGACTGGATACGTATAATTTCATGAATATCCAAAGATGAAAAATAGTAAAATACATAAAATCATAAGAAATTAATTTTTTTTTTTTTTTATTTTTTATTTAAATAGTACAATCTTATCAAATGATAATTTATTACTAAAGATAATAACGCACTTATTTGAAACTAATAAGTGGAGCGAGTGTGGGTTTACAGAAATCAATATTCTGCTCCCAATAATGAAACTTTATATATTAGATGACTAGCTCATGCGGTTTAATTCTTTTAAGGCGTCTCAGTTCTTGTGTTATGTCAAGAAGTTGTATTGCTTCACTGTTGGTATGTTGCAGTAACCTTCTTTCATGTTTGATTGCAAATTCCTGGATCACTTCATCAATCCATTTGACAATTAGATCTTTGTGTAATTCCTCGTTGGAACGAGGCGGAAAGCATTCGTTACGTAGCGGAAAGCATTCGTTATTGTACGTAGAAATTTGTTTTGACAACATTAAATAATTAAACGATTTGATTGTTTAGTACTGCCCCAGAGCTGGATACCATACGTCCAAATTGGTTTAATTATTGGTTCGTAGATCAGGGCTAAGCTTAGAATGTCTTCCTATTAGCCAGTACATCTCACGTTGTTTCATTTTCATTTGCTCTGCTTTTTGTCTAACGTGATATTTCCAGTTCAATCTTGAATCGAGATGCAATCCGAGATATTTTGCGGATTCAGCTTGGGGAATTTGTACCCCATTGAGAAATGTATGGATGTTGCTATTTTTGTGCCGCCACGTGTATGTTACACGTACTGATTTCAGCTCGTTAAGCTTTATTTTCCAATCCCTGGTCCATTGGCTGATTTTATCGAGTGCGTGCTGTAAGTATTCTACTGCTTGCTTCTGCGATTCGCTTGATGCCAATACTGCGGTATCATCAGCAAAAGTTCCAATGAAGGTTGTTTCCGTTGTCGGTATATCAGAAGTGTAAAGTAGATATAGGATGGGTCCTAATACGCTACCCTGGGGCACCCCTGCTATGGTTGGGTAAAAGTTGGAGTATGTTACTTCATGTGATACTCTAAATATTCGTTTGGAGAGATACGACTCGAGCAATTGGCAGTAATTTTTTGGTACTAATTTACTTATCTTGTAGATAAGACCCTCATGCCACACTCTATCGAAAGCCTGTGATACATCTAGAAATACGGCAGGGCAATATTTCTCCTCTTCAAGTGCTTGTTCTATCTTTGCAGTCACGCGATGAACTTGATCAATTGTCGAATGTTTATTCCTGAATCCAAAGTAGAAGTCAGGTATAATGATCATTGGTCTCAGTCGTTTCAATAACAACTTCTCAAACAATTTTGAAATAGTAGGTAACAAAGAGATCGGCCTGTATGAGCCCATTTGCTCGGCTGGTTTGTCTGGTTTTTTTATCATGATTATTTGTGCAACCTTAAAACACTCAGACACATATGTAAGTCGAAAGCAAGCATTATATCTGTGGAATTAAACAAAAACAGGATATCTGCAAAAAACTAAATGTTTGGAAATCGCATTTAAAGATTTTTTGAAAAAATTTCAAAATACGTTTAATTACACATTCCAATTATTAAATCTATTAACTTTATTTAATATTAATACCAATCTAAAGTAAACTTTTCTAATTGCAATTGAATAAAAACAGATTTCAATAAAGATCAAGATATCTGATTCAATAGGCAAAATTTGGTTTCTCATAAACTTGGTAAGTGCAGATATATATTTTCTCGCATTTTTCGCTAAACAAATTAAATTTCGGTTTCTGCACATGTTGTGTTTTTGTTTAACAAAAGATTCTAGTGAAACTCGAAAAAAGGAGTGGGTCGAAACCAAGAATGAGTTAAAAGTTGGATGTGAATAAAAATGAGTACATACATATGTATATAAGAATTTTAAAATTATATCAGACTTTTTATTACATTAATAATATATCATTGCACTCATCTATTTCATTCGAAGTGGAACCTACGCTTACAGTACTAAACGGGAAACGGCTAGAAGTGCTAACTTCGCTTAATTCCGATTTAAATACAATATTTGAGTGGGGTGAAAATAAGGTCAAATTCAATGAGAAGGAAACACAAATATGCACATTCTCGCGTAAAAGAAGTTGTAACGAATCCCCTTTTTTGGTAAAAGCCCATGTACTCGTGGATGGTGACTCAATTCGTCTGCTTGGTGCTCAAATTAGCAACATCTTAAAATGAAATGAACACATTTTTACATTGGCCAAATCAGCTTGATAAAAACTCGGTTTCCTCAATAAATACAGAAGGTTTTTTAATTACGCATCCCAGATGTATAAGACCTTCATTCGACCATGAACAAAGTATTACTGTCAAGTTTGGGGTGGCGCATATGGCATTGTCTTGTAGTTGCTGAATAGAATTCGGCGGCGTTCCATTCGAAAAATACGTAACCCTAAACTTATAAAAGATCTACACAGTCTTCAACACCGCAGAAATGTAACAGAACTCTGCGTGTTCTACAGATTGATACATGGTAAATGTTCTGCAGAACTAAAGAAGAAAATACCACCATTCGCTACGCCTGGAAGGGTAACGCGAGGGACGGTCAATGCTCATAGGTTGGAATATAAAATGCATAAATTTAAGGCAGTTATAAACCTTTACTTGAAGGATCGCGCGTTGATGGCAGGAGCTCTGACAGTTACAAGGAGATAAAACAGTTTAAAAGTCCGCCCTGCACCGAATAAAAAGTATTATTAAAAAAAAAAAATAAAAGAAACTTCAAAATTATATTAAAAATAAATAATAAACAATAATTCATTTAAAATGGTAACTCTTCATTCAATAATTATATTATTGAAGAAGAGTAAGAACATAATATTACTATTCCTCACTGTCGGATTCATTTAAATAAATGGTATTTCTGATGTTGTTTTTTACGGGTAAGTTTTTATAAAAATCATGAAGGTCCTGAGGGATAAACTGTAGCAAGTCGAGTAGATCCTTATGTTTTTCTTTCGAAATATAATTGGACAAGACATTTTCAGTAGGGTGTAGTTGCTGCAGTTTCACGAATTTATTATTGACGCGAATTGTACTCATCCGGTAGACTTCAGCAGCGCTGGTATGGTTTGTTAAGTAGTCCACTGCACCACATAAATCCTTAGTGTATCTAAAATTGAAAGTTGATAAATTATAAAATTTTGAAAATATACTATGAAACTACCTTAAAATTCTAATATGATTCCATACTATTTTCCGGCCCGAATCAGTTTTGCTTGGCTTTTTATATTTTGTTTTCAAAAGTTGCGCAAACTCATAGAAATCATGATTTTTCATTTCTATGACGTTAAATTTTTTATTCTTTCCACATATTCTCATTAATTGAGCCCAATCGTGGGGTTGGAATATTTCCATATTTGATATCTTTTTCTTGTCCTCAATAGTTTTGTGATCAGAGTCACATTCTAAATGTGTATGGCCTGGCTCAAGAAATTTATGTTCAATAGTATGAAACGCATGATTTGTTTGTTCTAATAAATACTAGAACATACTACATACAATGTTATTTCTATTCTGTCCACCGCACGTATCACTATAAATAACGATGTGCTGCTTTAAATTATTTGCCGACATTAGATATTTATACAAGCACGAATTGATTTCATTAGCACCTCGACCACTCATAGCTTCGTGCCAAACATAGCAATACGTCGAGTTGTCGTCACAATTTCTTATGGTAAAATTAAAGGTCCACAAGCTCCGTTTGTAAAATGCGATATTGCTTTTTAAATAAGGTGTGGGAAGGCACTGTTGAAGGTCGACAGCCAGTACAGTTTTATTTTGATCACATTTATCTTTCCTTTTATTTGCATAAGCAAGCTCAGCCATCTCTTGGTGATTGTCTCTGTCTCTCTGGATAATAGTTTTATTTTCATCGTTTGCCAGTTTGATGTGCAATGCGTATTTGTCACACTTTTGGCACGTGTCTAACTGTGGGCGTTTTAATTTTAAATTAAAAGTTTTAAATATTTCAATGTATTTTGACAATGAAACTGGTTTTTCTGAATACATTTCTAAGTACATCTCGTACATTTTTGCTAAATTTAAACCAATGGGTAAATAACTTTTCTGAGTATGAGACCGTGAATAGTGGGACTCGTATTTAGGGAAACTGTTAACGTGATTTCTTACTGCCTCTTCCTGACTCGATGTAATTTTGGGTTTATTGCTAGATGTACCTCTCTTGTCTGTTAGTTTCGCACCTTCCTGCTGCTTTCTAATAACAGTTCCCAGTACTCCAACCTTTTCCCTAAGAACATCAAGAAAACAACTTCGGCATACATTAATTTCTTCGAGTGTGATCCTATTAGTTAAAAAGTATTTTACACTAATATTTCGTTGTCGTTTCGGATTTATTAAATTAGTTATTCTCCTCTTTCGTTGAACTTTTAAACATTTAGATATAAATGCTAATCTCCCTATGTATGTAAGTACGGACCAATATTCATTAAAACATCGCAGTCGCAATTCATCTGATACTCTCTCAACACATTTTAATTTACAAATTTTGAGCTTTCTTGATTCTCTCTTTTCACGTTTCCGGCCTTTTAATGTTGTATAGCCTTGTCCAGAGTTTCTTTTTCTTTTCCTTATCTCTACTTCACGACGTTTTGATGTTTTTATTTTTTTTATTTCACCCGGAGTACGATCACTATCTTTAGATTTATTTAGTTCATTATCTGTAAAAGAATCACAAATTGTTTCATCACACGACGATGAAGATACGTTACACATTATTCTATCACTCATAGAATTAGATAGTTCACCTGTTGATGCAACAAAGTTGGGCTCGTCGTCAAAGTTTTCCGGGCCTTCTACATCGTCAACAACATTGGTTTCGAGTGGCGTGTTCTCACTGCTATCGGAATCAATAATACCATTATTTCTGTTAATAAGATATCCCTCATCGTTAATATTGGTAGCAACGTTGGTCTCGAGATGTGTATTCTCACTGTTATCTGAATCATTTGCAGAATAATTTCGGTCCACAAGGTATTCCGCATCTTCGTCATCGTCAACAATGTTGGTTTCGAGGTGTTTCACACTATCATCTGATTCGGCGTTGATAGAATTTCCTTCAAGCAAATACTCCGAGTCGCTAAATAAGTCAGGTGACAGTGGGCAGTGGGTTATTATTTCTTTTAGTAATTTTGTACAAATTTTTGTTGTTAACATTATTGGTTTCTAACGGGTCTGTTTCTACCGTTTTGAGTAGAATTTGTATTATCTCACATTCATCAACTGTTAAAATTTCAATATTATATGTAATAATAAGTAAATTTTAAGTTAAATATTTACCAACAATTTTAAAAATTAAAATTTGATTCTTACTTTGAGTACAACTCCCCGCTTCTAATTTCACTTTTAATATCTCTTCCGGGTGCACCGTTTTAAAACTGTTCTCGCTATTACTTAAATTCATCACTTCTCTTGTTGATTCTAATAATACACAATCACTTTCATTTGAAGGTAAAAATAATCGGTCAATTGAATCCATTTCATTCGAATCCATGTTTATTAAATGCGTATATTTTAAATTAATTTACTTCCTTCGAAAGAACAACCTCTCATCACAAAATTCCACAAACCAATGTAATTATTAAACAAAAAAAATATGGAATAATAAAATAAATGTAAAAATGGGATTCCCCTTTCTCATTTTCACATAAATAAAGCGAACAACTCTTCTTTACCATTTTAGTATCTACCAAAACTAAATTATCTTTATTTTAATTACCTTAAATGTTTATAATATACTAACAAAATAATCCTTAATTATTAACTATAAAACTAAATATCTGATTTTAAATATTGAAGTTTTTTAGAAAAAAGGAGTTATCTGCTGATATTTATTGAAAAAACTAATTATCTGCTCTAAAAATGATTATAATGTTTAAGAAAAACTACCTATCTGCAGATGTCGCATTTTGTAATATTTTATATACAAATATTTTGGTTGTGTAAAATTGAATAAGTTAAGAAAATAATTTTTTCCGAAATTTTTATCGTGTTGATTTATAAACTACAACAGAATATCTAAAGATAAACTGTTATTCGTAATTAGTGTTTATCCTTCATTTAAGATAATTAGTTTTGATGAAAATTTTCTCGGAAAATAATGGAAGTTTTGGAAAATTTATTAAATTAGTGGTTATAGCTTAAAATTTTTAAGCCAATCGCATTAAAAAATAAAAAAGTGAATTTTTGTAGATATCCTGTTTTTGTTTAGTTCCACAGATATATATATATATATATATATATATATATATATATATATATATATATATATATATATATACATATATGTTAACATAGTCACTGCTCTCTTTGATAACTCCTTAAACATCCTTGGCGAAATGTCATCAACTCCAGGTGACTTTTTGGGATTCAGATTCATGTCAATTTCTTGTGCAATTTCAAGTGGGGTGGCACTTCTGATATTTGATGGAGATCTATGGACTGGTTTAGGATCAATCCTAGATTGTATGTCGTGTGGTTGAAATACTGATGCCAAATGTTGTGCAAATAGTTCTGCTTATTCTTCGTTACGTCGCACTCATTCTCCATTTATGTTCTTTATAGGTGGCACTTGGATTATTGGCCTCTTGAATCTTTTAGTAGCTTTCCAAAGATAATAATTTTTGTCAGCTTCAGGACCCAGTCCTTTCAAATAATATTCAGTACAAGTTTCTTTATATTCTTTAATTAATCGGTTAACTTTATTACTTACCCGAATAAATTCTCTTTTGTCAATAATGTTTCTGGTTCTATGCCATACGCGTCTTTTCCTACGCCTTTCTTTTATCAGTTCCCGAATCGCCAGGGGGTAGTTGATCTCTTGTACGACTTTCTCACCTAATACGGGTGTAGCCTCTATAGCTGCATCACGCATGGAGTTAATAAAATGTTTAGTTTGTAATTCAAGTTCTTGTTTAGTTTTAAGACTAACTTTTAACTCAATTAGAGTACCCAGTTTCTCTCTAAATAATTCCCAATCAGTAAATTTATTAGTAAGGTTAAGTTTGGTTTTCTTTCTTATGACTAATGTACTCAGAGTCATTAAGACCGGTGTATGATCGGAAGTAAGGTCGTCAATGCCTTCAACTTCAATGTAATTTGAGGCTATTCCTTTCGAGATATAAAAGTCAATCAAATCAGGAATTTTGTTTATGTCTGTAGGCCAATAGGTAGGTTTACGCGATGAGTGATACTCACATCCTGACATTTCTATTGCACTTAGGAGTTCTTTTCCTTTTCCTGGTGTTATGAGTCGAGATCCCCACGCAGTATGTTTCACGTTGTAGTCACCTCCTATAAAAATTCATTTATGTTTAATAAAAAAAAATTGCAAAATATTCCATAAAAAAATAAATATAAAACATTCTGTTTCTAAAAACAAAAAAAAATCGGCCCTTTGATATATTTCAAAGGGCCGAATGGGGCCCTATTTCTCCACTTTCATGATTATATTTAAAATTATACAATATATAAAATTTTTGTTGGTCTTTCGATATTATTGAAATACATATTATCAATTTTTTTTTATTAAATCCTAAATATTGTGAATAAATTATATCTCGTAATTTTCCATAAATTTGTACGATGGATATTTTAATATTGATCTACATTTTCATTTTACGTAAATAAATTTTTTATTTTTTTTTTTGTTATAATGGAGTAAATTTCGTTTTAAGTATTGGTCAATGGTATTGTTGGGAATTGGGAGTTTGAGTCAAATTTTTTTTGGTAGTGAATTTCAATTTTCAATTTTCACTTTGCTCCTATCGTGTTCCCAAGCGGTCACCAACATTTGTACTAATACAATAAATGGTTTATTTGACGTAGGCAATGAAGTTGTTGTCATCTTATCTATCTGTGACAGTTGCCTACTCAAAAAACAATATCCTTTATCCCTTGCTTATTTATTAGATCTTTTAATTCTTTGTAAATGCTACAATTTTCAACATCTTTGCAAAAATTTAAAAAGCCTCGTTGATGCTGCCATTTGCGGGACACGGATTTCTCAATTAATGGAAAAAATTTAAGTAAGAAGTTTTATTTCGAATAGTCAATCTACCTTAACTGTGTAAAGTTAAATTGTGTAAAGTTGCTTTATATCAAAACTTATCATTTCTGGTAAAATCTAAAAATAACCAGGGGCGGAATCATGAAACACGACCGGAAAATTTAAACGGATTTAAAAATATTTTCAAATTTATTAGATTAAAAGTATTTAAATTTACCATGATTGATGCAGACTGATGTATAAATGCAACTTCTATAATATTTGAAGAGCAATGGCTAATCTTTTACAAGATTTAGGAAACTCATTTTTTACCGGTACAACATTTCCGTTTAAAACTGCTCGATGATGAAATAGCTGCCGAATTAAATTTTTATGTTAAACTTTCATTTATTTGAGTTTTCATACAAAATATCTACGTCAACTTTGACCAGGACCGATATCGTGAAGTCCGTGACCGGTCAAATATTGACGGAAATCGGTATTTTACCGTCAATCCGGTATCATGAACGCCGTTTAACCGGTAATTTACCGTCAAAAATTAACTGATACCGAGCAAGTATTAACTGAAATTAAGTGCGTTCTCGCTACTAAAAGATATAAAATTATTTTACAAATATTTTTTTATTTTTTTTTATTCAAATGGAAGGGATTAATATAAATATGTAAGTAATAAAATTATACGTGTATAAAATTAACTATTATTGAATAGTAAAGGTAAATTTTAATTTTCGTTGTTTCATTATCTCAATATTTTTAGCAAAGGCAAGCAATCAATCAACCCAATTCAGAAACGGTTGATGGTTGAGTTTATGGAAACCCATTCAGAGTTGGCGAGGGTATAATTAAATTCAAAAGAAGCGAGAAACAAAAAAAAAATTTATGGGAAGAATTAAGAAAACAATTAAACTCTAATGGCCCTCCAACGAAAACTACAACCGAATGGAAAAAGGTATGGAGATTTTTCGGAATTGTTTTTAAATATTTTATGCAGTTTAGGTATATTAAATGTTAAATTTTTATTTATTTTAGGTTTGGCAAGACCAGAAATGGGCTGTAAAACGAAAGCTATGTCATAATAAAACTGAGTGCAAAAAAACTGGTGGCGGTCCTTGATATTTGAAGCCCATTTCAACGCTGGAGGATGCAACATCTAGAGCAGCTGGGTTGGAACCAACTGTGAGTGGTGTTAATGGGAGATATTTCGGGGTAAATTTAAATAATAAAAAATACGATAGCAGGTTATCGACCGAATATGAACCCCTTACGCCACACGAAATAGAATTGATCGAATTAGACGAAAACCGTGAGGATGTGCATGTTGGAGGTATTGCCGATAATTCGACCCAACAAAATAGTTTGAACCAAAAACAACAACGTAATAAATATGACTTATTGCAAAAATCGCTTAATATTAATGAAAAACTAATTGGTAGTTTTCAAAATATTGAAAAAATTTTGCAAAATATTGAAGAACAAAATAAACTGTTCATTAAAATCCAAAGGCAAATTTTAGGAGAATTAAAGGAACATAACATTTTAAAAAGACAAAAGCTCTTAGAGCAACGACGTTGCGAACCCTAAAATTTATGTTAGAAATAATTAATTAATTATGTAAATATCCTTATTATATAAGTAGTTACAATGTGATGAATTATTGAATTAAACTGAATTTAACTGTGAATACCTATTAGGAAATCGATGAATAGAATTAAAATAATATTAAGTTTTTTATAATCAAAAAGAAAATATATTATATTTAAAAACATAAAAACAAATATTTATTCGCCAAATGAATCTCTTATCATATTTCTTTGTTGTTCGGTTAGCACACGACTTCTGCTTGATAAAGGTGTTTCGACTATGGGGGACCATATATCTATCTACCTCTTCGACAGTTAAATTAATATCATATCTCAGCCGAGACATTTAATTTAATACAAATGTTATGCAACGCTGCACATATATTGCAAACTTGTACTAACTTCTGTGGCTTATAACGACATTGCCTTTCAGAAAGCAAAATCCGACACCGACCTTTTAATAGACCAATACACCTCTCTACAATCGATCTTGATTTACAATGTATTGTATTGTATTTCATCTCGGATGAACCTTCCTGTGGATTTCGGTATGGGGTCATCAGCCAGGGTTCAAGGGGATAACCAGAATCACCTATAAAATTTAAAAAAAAAAATTTTGATTTAATTAAAACGAATCCGTCTATTACCTAGTAGCCATGAAGTTGTGTTTGAATGTTCCGACGTCAATTCGACGTTATTATCAAAGCTAAGATAATGATATCGAATTGATATCGAAAGCTTAGCATGTAATTATTTTATTAATAAAAACGAGCCAAAAACCAATAAAACAAGTTCTATTACTATTGGGTCATTAGATTTTCCAATTTATAAATTATGTACTCACAATCATTGCATTCAAGCTATGACGAGATTTTCGATTAATGAATGAATGCTCGTTCTCGCTTGGCTTCAACATATATATGTGTGTGCCATCCATACAGCCCACTACACCTGGGAAATTGAATTTCTCGTAAAATTAGATTTCAGTGGCTTGCGATGGCTCAAATTTGATAAATTCGACACATATATCTTCTTCCATTTTCTGAATTTTATCACCAAAAACTTCAGAAATTGTGCTTTGTGCCATCCCAATTAAGTAATCGTTGCCTGTTCCCGATTGATAGCTTCCACTACTTAATATCTCCAGCGTAGCACACAATTTTAAACGGGGAGGTATTGCAGCGGATGTTTTTCCCCACTAAAGTCCTAATTTTTCCTCAAGAAATGTAAAGGCAGTTTTGATTAATCGAAACCTTTGTTTGAATCTAAAATATTTGTAAAAATAATATACTTTTAAATAAAATGCATATAATTTATTATGTTTTATATCTTCACATAAAATAATCAAGCTGCAATGGATCACTAATATCTCGTAAATGCTTTCGCTTCAGCCGCGTATCCCTTATGTATGATTCTTCTTCTCCAGATGAGGAATCTGCATATATAAATCCTTCAATAAAATTCCTCGAATAAAAGAAATAAATCAAAGCATTTAAAAATCAATTTTAAAATTTAAAAAATTCTTACATCTTTATTATGACGTAGAATTCATTCACGAGTTATTTCACTTGTAATGCAATGGATAACTATAATACGAGTACGATTTAGTACTAGTAGATTATGTAGTTTTATTAAACCAAATTAAAAATTGTTGTCGTAAAATTAAAATAAATTTTAAATATAAATTGTTAAATTTTTGATTGTCACACGAAATTGATAAACAAAAATACATTATTCGAGGACATATATAATTACAATTTTGACAGAAAATATAGCAATACACCACTGAACTAGAAATTTGCCCAATATTTTTCCGACCGGATTTCATGATACGGTTTCTTTACCGGTCGGTATTTCTAGCGGTGACGTTTGATGAACGACCGATTTTTCCGTCCGGATTTCATGATCCCGCCCCAGTTTTCGAATTTTTTGTGTTTGTCCATTGAAATTTTTTCTAACAATTCATTTTTCCGGTCGGATTTCATCATCATGATATTTCCAGAATTTTTACAACTTTGAAATACAAAAGACTTCAATGCCATATCATAAAATGAAACGGCGACGAACCTGGGGCAAGAAAAATGAATTTCGAAAATGTTGTAGGAGATTAACCATTGTTCTTAAAACATTATAGAAGTAGCATTTATACATCAGTCTGCATCCATCATAGTAAATTTTAATACATTTAATCTAATAAATTTGAAAATATTTTTAAATCCGTTTAAATTTTTTCGGACGTATTTCATGATTCCGCCCCTGACTTCTGAAATCTGAAAATCAAAAAAGCTTCCCTGAAAAATGCCAGTTCCGGCTGACCGATGTGTCATTTCCGCTAAAAATTTTAAAAACTGTTCTGGACCGATTTTATTGCAAAACTAATTTAGAATATTTTAGTTTGTAATGGATTTTCTTGTAAATGATATATTTTTCAAAATAATTTCAAAAACTACTCTGGAACCTACCAATACTGGTGGACCGGTATATCGGAAATATATCAATGTGGTCTCGCAATTTCAACCAATTAATCCATTTGAAATGTGCAGGGGCCGACATTTTGTTGAAAAAGTGTTTTGTCCAATTGTTATTTCCGTTTTAATTTTGGAAAATTGATTTGGACGAGTTGATCGTAAATGATATACTTTTCAAAATAAATGCAAAAAACGAAATAGCTTTAATCAAAGCTGTCACTTCCGGTGTATCAGTTTCAGTTAATTTGTGCATAAAGCGTAAGTGTGATTTTTTTTCCAGATCGATTAATCCACCTGGGCTGTACAGTGGCCGAATTTTTGTTGAAAAACTGTTTCTGGTCAAAAATGATCATTTCCACCGAAATTTTGTAAAATTGATCTCGGCCGGTATTGTTGAAAATTATGACCATGAATTAGTATAGACGACCATTTAATACTTCCAGTATAAAGCACAAACCTGTATCCATATTGTCTACATAGAGGTCTGTTTATTTTTTTATAACAAAATACTCCGGTGAAGCTATGAGCAACAATCATTCCAAATAAGGTCTGTTATTTAAATGGAAAATTCCTAAGATCTACCACTTGGTACTTTCAATAAAAAGTATATATATATATAAACCTTAACAGAAACGATTGTCTGTAAAGATCCCTTTCGATTTTTTAGAACAAAATGTTTCGTAGGAGCATTATGCAATCGATTGTTACAAATATTGACAAACATTCAATAAAATAATGATCCGTGTATCATGTGTTTATTACTATATTCAAACTTATTAATGGATCCTTATACAATAAAACTAATAAAATAATTTTTTTGACACTAAAAATAATTATAATTTACTAAATAGCAATGAAGTAAAATCAGTTATATTCTAGGGCTCCACCAAATATTTATTTTCAAGACGGAATGTCATCATGGTTAAGCTCCTAAAGCAAGCAAAATACATTCAGCAGATTTTTACACGATATACTATGGATAATTAAAGGCTAATAAAGGCTAATAATAGACTTGCTCCATTAAACAAATTTGAACTCCATCCCTTCCCACAGAAACGATGGGTTGCTTTAGAAAAAAGTAACAGAGTCCATATCAAAGTAAAATTTAAAAAAAAATGGTTAATTAAAGGTTAATTTAAGGCTAATTAAATACCCATTGGAAATTTGTCAATTCAAAGCTAGCAGAACGCAAATCGAAAATTGGACCAAAACCAAAATTCGACTGAAAAACAAAATCTATTTACATACAAATAATTTCATACCCATAATGGTCTCATCAAACACTTCATTAAAATACTTTGGGCTCCACTCCTTCTTGACCAAATTTAAATCATTTAACTTAATGAAAGCAGAGCCCAAATCTAAAATCGGACCAACCCCGAAATTAGAACGCAAAATAAGATCAATTGAAATGCAAATTATTAAATTACCACTAAATCTTTAGGGTCTACTCGGTTATTGACCAAGTTAGATTATTTTCAATGTTGGCCCTAATTTCGGTTTTGTTCAGGTTTTTTGTTTTGGATTCTGCCAGCTTTAAATTAAATGACATGCTCGGTGAAGAACGAATGGAGCTCAAAATTGTTTAATGGGGCATTTGACTAAACTAAAATAATTTTTTGTCAATTAAATTTGTTTTGCGTTCTAATTTCGGTTTTGGTCAGAATTTCGATTTGTGTACTGCTTGGTTTGAAGTGGGAAAGCGTAATGTAATTTTTTTTTTTTTGCTGTACTGAGAAAAAAAAATGATTTGAATCCTGATTATATTCGAACTTTGTTATACCGATCTGCAAATTCAGAGACTTTCGTATATCTAATATTTTTTAATATTTTGTCTTAGTCTCGTGATGAAACTACTTCAAATTATTGATCTAACTTATGTATTTTATCTCCGATGGCTTCACTGTGGGAACGTTACTATATGTATTAATCAAATCAGATCAGATTTTTTTCTATACCGGAAACTATAAATTCAATTATTACAAGTTAGAATCATCAACCGGAAAATGCATAATACTTAATGGTGCAGCTTCGCATAAAATTTAAATGGATATGGCAAAAATATAGAATATACAGTAAACAAATTAACACATTGAACGTATTTTCTTTTTCTTCAACGTATTTTATAAAATTACGAAAACAAAGATTTTACTTCATTCTGATATTTCCCACAGAAGTACATCACACTAACTGAAATAAAAAAAAAATGTTGAAAACCGTAACAAGTACGTGCAGATTATAAATGATATACTCGTAGGTACACAAACAAGAAAACATCTTCCCTCGTTATCATCAATGTCTAATTTTCAATCACCATAATACTCACTATGTCGGATCATGTGAACAAAATATCAATAACATCGATCGTAACAAATCTTTATAAAAAAAATAATAAATATAAACAAGATCAAGTTGCGAAGAAACAAAACAAAAAATGTAAGATTGTTTATCGCGAGATGATAAGAAATATAAAAAAAAATGAAAGCAATTCCGATTTTAAATGGTAAACTGACCAAATTGAATATAATGAGCGATTTAAACCATAAACTTGGTTTGCTTATTAAATTTATATATAAATCATATTTACGATCATTATATGTGAACAAGATGAACTCCGCATGTCGATCGGTTCCCATTATAGAAATCGAGTGCAACTTGATTTATAGTATTTCGTGTATAAATTTACAACTTTTGATTGATAAAATTTTTCATCTTAAAATTTAATTCTCATAAACTCGATATCCGCATAATTACAAAACCCGAAAAATTGATTTGTTCAGCGCAAACAAAATAATAAAATAAAAAAATATTGTTAAATTCAATAAATTAGAATCTCACGCAGAATACAGTTAAGATTCTATATAGATGTAATAATAAACTGTTAGAATACATTGACTGGAATCGCGCGTCTTTATTCAACTGTTGAATGCAAAAAATGCTTGCTAAAATTAAATTGTTTCCGTTCTGATCAAGTCAAAAGAAAATAATAAAATATAAATTGAACGATCAAAATTAAAAATTAATTTGTATAGACGAGTACCTCATAATTCTCGAACAAAAGATTTGGTTTTGCGGTCTTATTAAAATTATTTACGTTGATCGATTGTTTGAATCGAAGAGTATACAATACTTAGTTATTGTGCAAGGAATGTTTTAAGAACTTTATTTGCATCAAATAGGAAAAAGTAAAATTGTGGTAATTAAGATTTATATGGCCAGTGAAAGCACTTAAGCCTTTCCACATCATTTCTCTGTACAGATTTTCGTTTAGAAAAAAATTAAAATTATAATTTAAATTTTTTCCGTCTCAAGCTTTTTTTTAAACAAATCTGACCGTTTTTTGCTACACATTTTGTTAATACAAAAAGTAAATCAAATTTAATTTTAAACATTCGGAATTAAATAAACTTTCTTTAATTAAGTTTTTATATGAAAATTAGAACTTTTTTTTACTTCCAATCAATAGAGAAAAATATAAAAAATTGCACGGTCTGGTAATAAAGAATTAATTTTTCCTAAATGTTTAAACATTTCTGTAATATTTTTAAAGATCATTGGTGTGAAAGATTTGTATTGTGTACTATATACGTGATGCAAAAAGCATTACTCTAATTTTATTGAATCGGTTCTATTACTTATAATGATTATTTATCATAATCAATTAATATTGAACGGAAAAGATTAATGGATTTGGTCTAGTCGATCGTCTGTTCATTAAATGTAATCATCAAAATTATATTTTTACCGGTATCTGCAACAACATCAATTTACTTATAGCACTTGCATTTTGAATTCACAAAATGTACTGTTTTCTGACAATTTAAATAAAATCTATGAGGATGCTTTAAAATTTTAGAAAACCGCTGAATAGACAAGAACAGTTGGGCTCATCCTTTTTAGCATCCCATTTAAAAATTTTGATAAAAATGATGATTGAATCCGTTTGGCCAAGCAATTTCCCAGGTAGCACCTCATTGAAAAAAAATCGTACCGTTTTTATCAAATTTCGTTGAGTAATCGTCAGGTCATGATTGATCAACACATTTTGGCGTTTGCTCACCAGTGGCACTATTCTGATTTTACCTGGGAATAGGGAACTGAGAAAAATATATTCATAACATTTTTGTATAAAATATATTTTTCTGGTCTACTGTTGGAACTAGTTTGGTGTAAACATTTTCGAAACAAAGTTGATTGGGAAACTTTTGTTCTACAAAATTTTTACAGGGAAAAATATTTCCCAATATTGCCTCTATTACACCAAAAAAATTTTACTGTCAGTAAAAACGAAACGAGTTTATCTATATTTTTATATAGATTTTCTTTATACTAGAATGAAACAAAATCAGTAAAATTTACTGACAAAATATTTGTGTATGTGTTTGTGATGTTGCCATAATAATTTTAAAAAGTATGTATCGAGAGTACTTTTTATGGCAACATTTCATGCATTTCATACATATGAAGAAATATTGTGTAGCGATTGAAAATATTTTTCTCACACATGTATCATCAAATTTTTTATAATTAATTATGGTATAACGCTCTTTCATGTCATTTTTGATTATATTATTTTTCAATTAATTAACTGTTTTGGGTATATAGTACATTTTTTAAAATCGCGAATAAAAACCACTAATTTTAAAATTGTCAACACACACAACAAGCCATATAAAAAAATAAATTTGTTTGGTTATGTTTTTTGTTTTGTATCGGTCAAAATTTAGCTATAAAATCTTGCTATAACAAAAAAAAAAACATTTGTCTTCTTCACTCCAATGCAATTTTATATCATGTTTTCTTTTTTCGGTTTTTCAGTATTTTTTACTGACAGTACATTTTTCTTGGTGTAATAGAGGCATATATCTTTGTTTCAAAAATATTTACACCAAACTAGTTCCAACAGTAGGCCAGAAAAATATATGTCATACAAAAATGCTATGAAAATATTTTTCCCAATTTCCTAATCCCAGGGAAAACAAGAATAGTGCAACAGTGGGTAGTTTTTATTGCGAGAAAACAAAATCAAAATTGTATTAATTCAATAAAGTCAGGTTCGTCGCTTTTTTGGAAATTTTATTGTACAAAATTATTAAACAATCTAATTGGAATATACCATTTAGATAAAAATATTTATTTTTTTAAAGAACTGTCATCTAAAGTGACAGAAGACATATGATATAATCAATTCAACTTTTTAGTACTTCATACCGCGTTGAGGATTGGTCACTAGTTGATTTCGTTTGGCCATCCCTACGAAACGATGTATTGCATTAAATAGTTAAAAACTCAACATTTCCACACATTCAAAGTGTAGGAAAGAGGCTGGAAACTTGACAAATACTAATAGTTTTGTAAATTCATTGATCAGAATCTTAAAGTTGATCAAAATATAAGGATAATATGTTATAAAAAATATTAAGATTTGTTTCGTATAGAATCGTTCCGTATGTAAGAACAATTGAAAACAACTAGTGGATAATCCAAAACAACAATTGAACAGTCAATTCCGATCGTTGAACTTAAAATATTATTAGTATTGTTCAAGTTATCAGACCCGAACACTTCGAAATTTGCGGAAAGATGAGTTTTAAGGCTTTCAGTAATAAATCGTTTCTTTGGGCTGACCAACCGAAATCAACTAGTGACCAATCCTCATCGAGTTATGAAGAACCAAAAAAATGAATGGATTATATCTATTGTCTTCCACTTTAGACGACAGTTCTCTGAAAAAAGAAATATTTTTATCTAAATGGTATATTCCAATTGGATTTTTTATTAATTTTGTGAAATGGAATTCCCAAATAAGCGACGAACCAGATTTTATTGAATTAATACAATTTTGATTTTGTTTTCTCGCAATAAAAATGAGATGCTACCAGCGATTTTTTTTTTTCTTGAATTTTTCATTATTTATTTACCGATTAATCGTAAGTGACCAAACGTGAAAAACTAGTGGCCAATCCTGACCAAACCATGCACAAATGAATTCAATCATTACTTTTGTCAAAACCTTTAAATGGGGTGCTAAAAAGACGAAGCTGAACAGTTACTTTGACACAAATTCCTATCTGTAATGAATTGAAAATATTAAAAGCTCTTTGCAATTTACTTTTGGATTCATTTTTCTATGCTATCAGCGACTGCTATGCTATCGTTCGCAGTTCCGAGGTATATAGAAAAAGTTAGTCTCACAATGGGGTCCAATTAGAAACGCGATTTTTTAAAATTTAAAATTTGATAAGAGCGGGAGTTAAGGATCGGGTTATATCAGGCAGGTGAAAGGAAAAGTCCATTTCAGTTTATAGGAATTTAAAAACCGATGGGAGCGGGAGTATAGGACCGGGTAATACCAGGCGGGTCGTTACGCTCCCCTCGCTTCGTAATACACATTCTGTACCATATCGCGTTTCGAGCGGACTCCCTCACAATGCCAGCTCGTTGTACTTCTGCCAGAATTTTAGTATTTTAAAACACTTTTTTGGTAAATCTCTTTGTAATTTTATTCCAATTATTTATGCCATACTCTGTCAAAGGCCTGACCTACATCCAACTCTTTCTTATTTTCAACTCAATTCAACTTTCTTATGTTCAACTCTTATCCACATCTTCAATTATGTTTGACTTGTGATATACTGTTGAAAATTTTTCACTGAAGCCAAATTGATGTAAAGGAATAAGATGTATTTCTTCTTATATTGGTTTTAGTCTTTAGAGTAGTTTTGAATATTTTGTGAAATTATTGGAAGTAAGGAAATCGGTGTATTCGGTTTTTGTCATTAATTGGTTTGTTGGGTTTATTTCTAATGATTACTTCTTCGCGATTTTCCATTGATTTGGAACGTGTTTAAGTCTGAACACTGCGTTAATTGTTTGGAGGAGCTTACGTAGTCCTTTTATAAAGAGTGCTTAATATTTGTCCTGCAATTAAGTCACATTCTGGAGATTTCTTTACATTTTGGTTAAGATTGATTTCCTCTTTTAATACTTGTGATTTGACAGTTGATTTATTGTAGTTATCCACTTTATTTACTGGTGGTAATTTTTTCTACTTCTACTTGTCTAGGTAGAGGCTGAATCCTGTTCTCTTAGCTCATGTTCCATTTTCATTTATTGGTGGAATTACAAGTATGGGTCGTTCTAAACGTTTTGTCGCTTTCCAAAGGAAATACTCGGTATCTTTTTCCCTATAAGGCCACTTTAGGTATTTATTATATGATTCAATCTTGATTTCATTATCTTTACTTTATTAGACAAAAATTTAAAGTTGTTTAATATTTTACAGCGCCCCACTTTATTGTCAGGTTTCTCTTACTTTTTGTTTTGCTGTAACCACTTCCCTAACTTCCACAGGTAAAATCGTATTTCAGTGGATTTCCCATGAACTTGAGTTGGTACTACTAAACGCAGCTTCTTTTATGATTTTGTTGCGTTGTTCTAGTTCTTCTAGCTGGATCGGATTTTCAATTTCCACTTAGAGATTAGTATTATCCTCAACTCTATCTCTCTCTCTCTCTGGCTTTCATATCCTATGAAGGGATTTTGCCGCCTGCACTAAGGCCATCCATCCATCTCGATCCATCGCTCTCGTCCTCCAGTTTCGACATTCTAATGTTCGTAGATGTTATTCGATGTCGTCACGCCAGCATAGTCGGGATCTTCATCTACGACTTATTCCGGCTGGTTGTTGGTGGAACACTTTATTTATCATCCGTTGCTGTGGAGACCTTGTAACGTGGCCGAGCCATCTCACTCGATTGGATTTGATGAATTTGATGAAACTCGTTGCATATTATTCGACGATGTTATAACTGACCCGAGGTATTTAAAGTTTTCGACGCTATCAAAATTGTGGTCACCAATTCCGAGAGCTACCATAGAGAGGTTCCTAGGTATTCTTAAATATTTGGTTTTACTGCTGTTCACCTCCAAACCAAGTATTTTTGCACACCGATTGAGCGGCATGAAACTTTCCTTGATGTCGCTAGGTCTTTGGCCGAGTAGAACGATATCATTTGAATATCGATGTTGCTTTTCTTCACTACGTACTCAAGCATTGAACAGCAAAGGCGCGAGTGCATCACATTGTCGAACACCAGATGTTACTTCAAATGAGTCTGACACCTTCAATTACGATTCTACATTCAGACCCGGACGTTGTTAATTTACACAGGCAAACGAGTTTCTCTGGGATTCCCAGGCATATGACGCGGCCCATAGGTTGTAGCGGTTTATACTGTCATACGCCTGTCTGAAGTCTATATATAGTTGATGTATGGTTATGTTGTACTCCCAACATTTTTCCCAGATCATCCTCATGGTGAAAGACTGGTTCAGTCTGGTCAGTGGTCGATCGGTTGGCAAGTACAAAATTAGCCAACACTTTGTAAGCAGTGTTCAATAGAACTATGTCACGAAAGTTTTCACATTTAAGACGGTCGCCTTTTTTATGCAACGAACATATGAGTGCAGTCTTCTAATTCTCCGGCAACTCTTCGTGGTCCCAAATAGTACGATGGGATCGTATTCGTATATACTTGTTGCAAGAGTAAAGCCTCCGAATTTAATAAGTTCCGCGGGGTGCCTTATCGTACTTCAATCGACTAATAGCTGCGTCTACTATATACCAATTATGGTAAAATTCTGTACCCTATTCCACCAGCTCATATGAACGATGTTAAATTTTGCCAAAAAAAAACTCCTGCCAACGGGTAACCAGTAAAATGATGCAACACCCCCTTGATAAATTAATTCCGTTGAGTCCAATTCTGAAAGAGACTTGATTGGGTTTGGTCGAACTAGCATTTCTAGAGACTCATTCATTTACCTGTGAAGGTAGAAAATAATAAAGCAGATGCGGTGGTATGCAACACGAGACGAAAAAAAATATTTGACCAAATTTATTAAAAGTTTGCGTTTCATTATTTGCACCAATTACATGCGCGGAATTTACGATGCGGTTTTTGCCCCGAAAATCATTTGATGACACGAGAATTAAATATACTACCAGATAAACCCACAGATTACAATTACAAAAAGGTCCTCGGCCATTTCAGATTTGACCAAATATTCAAGATTTTACCAGTGAAGATATTGAGGATGGGCCACCCCCACCAGTATCGATCAAACACATTCGATCGATTACGATATTTGGCAGAATATTACGTATGTGAAGTTATCCCAGGATTCTATCCCAGAAAATATTTTTTTAATCAGGCAACACTAACATATCAATAACCAATTTGCTCTTGTGTGAAGTTATCCCAGCCCAGGTTTTGATTCATTTCATTCAAATATACTATATTTGTGAAGTTAGCCCAGCCCAGAAATTTTATCAATTTTAATGAAAAAACGAAAAATTATCAAGTTTATTAAATTCGATTTGTTTTTAATATAATAAAAAAAATTTAAATGTAGCGTATAAAAAAAACTGTAAAATTTTAAGTTGCATAAAATAATGGTAATATTCAGGCAATGTAAGAAAAAATTTGTTCAGTGGCAAGTTCCCGAAAATGAACTCTCTTTCATTGATTTTTATATAATTTTTCGTACCGCTCGATAAATTAAAAACTATTTCGCCAACAATAAAAATGTCTCGGATAGGGGCAACATGATTTTGAAATCTATACACCAGTAGCTAAATTTCAGCTAAATTGAAAAAAAATCGTTCGGTGGCAAGTTCGCGAAAATCAACTCTGTGCTGGGAATTTCAATGATTTTTATATAATTTTTCGTCCCGCTCGATAAATTAAAAACTATTTCGCCAAAATTAAAAATGTCTCGGATCAAGGCAACATGATTTTGAAATGTATACATCAGTAGCTAAATTTCAGCTAAATTAGAAAAAAATCGTTCGGTGGCAAGTTCCAGAAAATCAACGCTGGGCTGGGAATTTCAATGATTTTTATATAATTTTTCTCCCACTCGATAAATTAAAAACTATTTCGCCAAAAACTAAAAATGTCTCGGATCAGGGCAACATGATTTTGAAGTGTATACACCAGTAGCTAAATTTCAGCTAAATAGAAAAAAAATCGTTCGGTGGCAAGTTCCAGAAAATCAACTCTGGGCTGAGAATTTTATTGATTTTTATATAATTTTTCGTCCCGCTCGATAAACTAAAAATTATTTCGCCAAAACTAAAAATGTCTCGGATCAGAGCAACATGATTTTGAAATGTATACACCAGTAGCTAAATTTCAGCTAAATAAGAAAAAAATCGTTTGGTGGCAAGATCCAGAAAACCAATATCTTGCCTGGGAATTTCAATGATTTTTATATAATTTTTCGTCCCGCTCGATAAATTAAAAATTATTTCGCCAAAACTAAAAGTGTCTGGGATCAGGGCAACATGATTATGAAATGTATACACCAGTAGCTAAATTTCAGCCAAATTAGAAAAAAATCGTTCGGTGGCAAGTTCCAGAAAATCAAGTCTGGCCTGGGAATTTCATTGATTTTTATATAATTTTTCGTCCCACTCGATAAATTTAAACTATTTCGCCAAAACTAAAAATATCTCGGATCAGAGCAACATGATTTTGAACTGTATTTACCACTAGCTAAATTTCAGCTAAATAAGAGAAAAATCGTTTGGTGGCAAGTTCCCGAAAATCAACTCTGGGCTGGGAATTTCAATGATTTTTATATAATTTTTCGTCCCGCTCGATAAACTAAAAATTATTTTGCCAATACTAAAAATGTCTCGGATCAGGGCAACATGATTTTGAAATGTATACACCAGTAGCTAAATTTCAGCTAAATTGGAAAAAATCGTTCGGTGGCAAGTTCCAGAAAATCAACTCTGGGCTGAGAATTTTATTGATTTTTATATAATTTTTCGTCCCGCTCGATAAATTAAAAACTATTTCGCCAAAACTAAAAATGTCTCGGATCAGGGCAACATGATTTTGAAATGTATACATCAGTAGCTAGATTTTAGCTAAATTAGAAAAAAATCGTTCGGTGGCAAGTTCCAGAAAATCAACGCTGGGCTGGGAATTTCAATGATTTTTATATAATTTTTCGTCCCGCTCGATAAATTAAAAACTATTTCGCCAAAAACTAAAAATATCTCGGATCAGAGCAACATGATTTTGAAATTTATACACCAGTAGCTAAATTTCAGCTAAATTGGAAAAAATCGTTCGGTGGCAAGTTCCAGAAAATCAACTCTGGGCTGAGAATTTTATTGATTTTTATATAATTTTTCGTCCCGCTCGATAAATTAAAAACTATTTCGCCAAAACTAAAAATGTCTCGGATCAGGACAACATGATTTTGAAATGTATACATCAGTAGCTAAATTTTAGCTAAATTAGAAAAAAATCGTTCGGTGGCAAGTTCCAGAAAATCAACGCTGGGCTGGGAATTTCAATGATTTTTATATAATTTTTCGTGCCGCTCGATAAATTAAAAACTATTTCGCCAAAACTAAAAATGTCTCGGACCAGGGCAACATGATTTTGAACTGTATATGCCAGTAGCTAAATTTCAGCTAAATAAGAAAAAAATCGTTCGGTGGCAAGTTCCCAAAAATCAACTCTGGGCTGGGAATTTCAATGATTTTTATATAATTTTTCATCCCGCTCGATAAATTAAAAACTATTCAGCCAAAACTAAAAATGTCTCGATGTCTCGGATCAGAGCAACATGATTTTGAAATGTATACACCAGTAGCTAAATTTCAGCTTAATTGGAAAAAAATCGTTGGGTGGCAAGTTCCAGAAAATCAACTCTGGGCTGAGAATTTTATTGATTTTTATATAATTTTTCGTCCCGCTCGATAAATTAAAAACTATTTCGCCAAAACTAAAAATGTCTCGGATCAAGGCAACATGATTTTGAAATGTATACATCAGTAGCTAAATTTCAGCTAAATTAGAAAAAAATCGTTCGGTGGCAAGTTCCAGAAAATCAACGCTGGGCTGGGAATTTCAATGATTTTTATATAATTTTTCGTCCCACTCGATAAATTAAAAACTATTTCGCCAAAAACTAAAAATGTCTCGGATCAGGGCAACATGATTTTGAAATGTATACACCAGTAGCTAAATTTCAGCTAAATAGAAAAAAAATCGTTCGGTGGCAAGTTCCAGAAAATCAACTCTGGGCTGAGAATTTTATTGATTTTTATATAATTTTTCGTCCCGCTCGATAAATTAAAAATTATTTCGCCAAAACTAAAAATGTCTCGGATCAGAGCAACATGATTTTGAAATGTATACACCAGTAGCTAAATTTCAGCTAAATAAGAAAAAAATCGTTTGGTGGCAAGATCCAGAAAACCAATATCTTGCCTGGGAATTTCAATGATTTTTATATAATTTTTCGTCCCGCTCGATAAATTAAAAATTATTTCGCCAAAACTAAAAGTGTCTGGGATCAGGGCAACATGATTATGAAATGTATACACCAGTAGCTAAATTTCAGCCGAATTAGAAAAAAATCGTTCGGTGGCAAGTTCCAGAAAATCAAGTCTGGCCTGGGAATTTCATTGATTTTTATATAATTTTTCGTCCCGCTCGATAAATTTAAACTATTTCGCCAAAACTAAAAATATCTCGGATCAGAGCAACATGATTTTGAACTGTATTTACCACTAGCTAAATTTCAGCTAAATTAGAGAAAAATCGTTTGGTGGCAAGTTCCCGAAAATCAACTCTGGGCTGGGAATTTCAATGATTTTTATATAATTTTTCGTCCCGCTCGATAAATTAAAAATTATTTCGCCAAAACTAAAAATGTCTCGGATCAGGGCAACATGATTTTGAAATGTATACACCAGTAGCTAAATTTCAGCTAAATAAGAAAAAAATCGTTCGGTGGCAAGTTCCCAAAAATCAACTCTGGGCTGGGAATTTCAATGATTTTTATATAATTTTTCGTCCCGCTCGATAAATTAAAAATTATTTCGCCAAAACTAAAAATGTCTCGGATCAGGGCAACATGATTTTGAAATGTATACACCAGTAGCTAAATTTCAGCTAAATAAGAAAAAAATCGTTCGGTGGCAAGATCCAGAAAACCAATTCTAGGCTGGGAATTTCAATGATTTTTATATAATTTTTCGTCCCGCTCGATTAATTAAAAATTATTTCGCCAAAACTAAAAGTGTCTGGGATCAAGGCAACATGATTATGAAATGTATACACCAGTAGCTAAATTTCAGCCAAATTAGAAAAAAATCGTTCGGTGGCAAGTTCCAGAAAATCAAGTCTGGTCTGGGAATTTCATTGATTTTTATATAATTTTTCGTCCCGCTCGATAAATTAAAAACTATTTCGCCAAAACTAAAAATGTCTCGGACCAGGGCAACATGATTTTGAACTGTATACGCCAGTAGCTAAATTTCAGCTAAATAAGAAAAAAATCGTTCGGTGGCAAGTTCCCAAAAATCAACTCTGGGCTGGGAATTTCAATGATTTTTATATAATTTTTCGTCCCACTCGATAAATTAAAAACTATTCAGCCAAAACTAAAAATGTCTCGATGTCTCGGATCAGAGCAACATGATTTTGAAATGTATACACCAGTAGCTAAATTTCAGCATAATTAGAAAAAAATCGTTTGGTGGCAAGTTCCCGAAAATCAACTCTGGGCTGAGAATTTCATTGATTTTTATATAATTTTTCGTCCCGCTCGATAAATTAAAAATTATTTCGCCAAAACTAAAAATATCTCGGATCAGAGCAACATGATTTTGAAATGTATACACCAGTAGCTAAATTTCAGCTAAATAAGAAAAAAATCGTTTGGTGGCAAGATCCAGAAAACCAATTCTGGGCTGGGAATTTCAATGATTTTTATATAATTTTTCGTCCCGCTCGATAAATTAAAAATTATTTCGCCAAAACTAAAAGTGTCTGGGATCAGGGCAACATGATTATGAAATGTATTCACCAGTAGCTAAATTTCAGCCAAATTAGAAAAAAATCGTTTGGTGGCAAGTTCCAGAAAATCAAGTCTGGCCTGGGAATTTCATTGATTTTTATATTATTTTTCGTCCCGCTCGATAAATTAAAACTATTTCGCCAAAACTAAAAATATCTCGGATCAGAGCAACATGTTTTTGAACTGTATTTACCACTAGCTAAATTTCAGCTAAATTAGAGAAAAATCGTTTGGTGGCAAGTTCCCGAAAATCAACTCTGGGCTGAGAATTTTATTGATTTTTATATAATTTTTCGTCCCGCTCGATAAATTAAAAATTATTTCGCCAAAACTAAAAATGTCTCGGATCAGGGCAACATGATTTTAAAATCTATACACCACTAGTTCGCTGGCAAGTTCCCGAAAATAAATTAAAAATTACTTCGCCAAATTTGGGTTTGGGTATCATAATTACTTCTGCGATTTTCCATTGATCATAATTACTTCTGCGATTTTCCAGAATGCTGCGTTAATTAATTGGTGGAGCTTGCGTAGTCCTTTTATAGGAAGAGCGTTAATATTTGTCCTGCAATTTTGTCACATCCTGAAGATTTCTTTACATTTTGGTTAACCCTCATACGACTTTTAAAAAAAATTACACATGCATTTTCTCGTGTGAAATTTTCACCCAAATATATATTATATAAAATCCATATACATATCCATCCATATATCACATAATTCAATATTTTAACGAATTAAAAAATTTTAACCATCCTGTTCATAATAAAAAAGTTATCATTAATGGGTGAAATTTCACCCGAAGAGCGTTCTTGTGTTAAGATTGATTTCCTCTTTTAACTCTTGTGATGTGACAGGAGGTATATTGGTAGTTATCCACTTTATTTACCGATGGTATATTTTCATCTGCTATTTGTCTATAGCTAGAGGTAGAACGTGATCTCATAGCTCATGTTTCATCTTCATTATTAACTTTAGTATACTCAGTATATTTTTCCCCAGTAAGGCCACTTAGATATTTATTATTTAATTCGTCCTTAATTTCTTACTTAGCAACTTTAGTTTAAAGGTTAAATATTTTGAGTGGTTTTATATTCTGGCACACCACTTTATGACAGATTTTTCTTGCATTTTTACTGCTGCTTTGCTGCAACTAGTTCCCCAACTTCCAGAGAATAAATGGCATTTCGTATCAGATTTTCGGCACTTGAAGACTAGCACTTCCTCAACAATAGTTCCTGATATTTCTCTCTGCAGGGTTTGTTATTTGTTAGCCAAGTTAGAATAGTTTGCTTAACCATCATTGCACTGCTTTTCGTAATGAAAGTTGTGTGATCCAACTTAATCCTCTCACTTCTGTCAAATTATATGTATAGTATTAGTATTTACCTTTAGTGATAAGCCTTACAAAAATAATTTTTGATAGTATTGGATGCCAACTTCAACCATTCAAACCGATGAGACCACTCTAATTTTATTTTTATTGAACCCTTGGGGGTGTGGAGACAATTATGTGAAAATATGCGCACATTACATTTCTGGTGACCAAAATGCACATCAAGTTTTGCTAACCAGTACCACATTATGGAACTTTTGACCCAAGCTGTATGATCGTTATAATAATCTAAGAAGGTGAGAGACGTAAAACTTCGAAAACATCTCGAATTTTTAGACTTCACTATCGGCAACAGTCATGTTGGCACCGTGTGAAAACTTAATTCAATTTTATTGCGTAAGTCTTATCGGGTTAACACAGAAAAATAGACCGTTCTCATAAATATGATTTTGAGGTTGTTTTTTATAAATTTTTTATTGGTCTACCTTAAATTTATCAACCATTAACTACTTTTGCTAAAGTCTGAAATGCTAAGTTTTTTGATGAGCGCAAGATCCTTTTCTTTCAGTCCATCAGTCCATTTAGGGTAAATTGTTGTCCTTCATTTAACGCTTCAATGTTAAAACAGCATTATCCACTTGATCATATTTACACACTTTAAATGTAAAGTTAAATGCACTATATGGCTAGTTACTATTTTCCATTTTGAAAAAAAGGGTTAAACGGTGCTTTTCAGTATTCTAAATTTTATTGCCACATCTTTCTACTTTAATTTTTGTTTCACAACAAAGTGTTACAGCTGGAAGTGTTCTAGCTTTGCAAGTTCCATTTCTGTTCTTGCAAACCTGATTGTGCAACTTAACATATCCCAAGAAAAGAAAATTTAATATTTTCAAATGAATCGCTTGAATCTCACTACAAGCATGCAATTTAAATCGTACGTTAATCAAAATCGTAACATTGAAAGAAAAAAGTAAAACTATTCAGTTATATCAACTGGTTAGGTATACAGCTACTCTTGTCTTTCAGCGACAGAAGGATACTGTCTAGTCGACGGGTCTTATGTAGGTTATGGTGGCTATCCTAAATGACTAGCTAGACACAGTTTGGTCACAGAAAAAATAAATATAAACAGAAGTAAAGCTGCATATAAAATGTTTACGCATATTTTCATAGTAAAATATGGGGTCACGATCCGGTTCTATGTTGACCAAATTTAAAATTACCGTTATAATCTGAACGAAAAAAAAACTGAAAAAAACAATATGAAAGTCAAAGAAACACCTAATGTATATTCGAAGAGTTGGACATTCTAAGTTTATTATTTAAGGCGTAAAACGAGTTTGTATTTTGGGGTTACAATCTAAAAAATATGTTTCAAAATTTTGTATGCAGCTTTACCTCTGTTTTTATTACTTTTCTCTATGGTTTGGCCAAATTCGTAACCACACCAAATAATTTCTTCCCTACTTATTGAAATCATTTAGAGCATGAGGGAGCAAGGGTGACGTCATTTAACAGGTTAGCTCCCAGGAGTTTTTCTGCCTGGTCACGCTATACAGGGCAGGTGCAATGCAATTAGAGTAAAGTTTCCTTCTTTAAAGCCATGTAAGTGAGAAATAGAAGATAAAATCCTGTTTAATGTTAAAAACTGGAACATGTGTGTCAACACTTAATGTTAATAAGCGGAAACATCAAAACAACAGAATAGTGAAAGCAGAAAAATTAGAATACACACGTTTATATGGTGTTAAATACATGTATTCTGCTTTGCCATCATAATTCGGTCTCATGTCCCTATTTCTAATTTTTCTGCCTCGCAGGAGGTTGCGCTACGCAGAAGGAAACAAAACTAACAATTGCAACTATGTTTATTCGATTTTTACTTTATTTCTTTTTTATTTTGACGTATTACCATTGAATTATCAATCACAGTGCAGAAAAATATTATAAATCAATAAAACAAGAAAGCAATAAAAAAAATCTCCTTGCCAGAAATGCTCATGTAGTTTGCTCATGTGTTTCCAGCATAAAGAGAAATTCGAATTAGGGAAACTCGAAATTCAGAGTAGGCATTGCTAAGAAAATGAACTGAAAATGCTCCAGTAACAAATGAAAATTCGATGTAAAGAATAATCCAACTAATAGAGTTGTTGAAGTTTTACTGTACAAAATTTTACTATATAAAAGAAAGTTTTTGCAAAAAAATATCGTTTCCGCTTATATTTTGAAAAGAACAAATTTAGAGTACGGAGTCAGCAACGGACATAACAAGGGCGTACGTTGTTTAATTATTCCAACCGTAATATAATATTTTCGACTCCTTTTTGACGATGTGTGCCTAAGACTTTTGGTAGTGGAGGTCACCTCTTCTGGTTCTACTACAGAAAAGACAGAGAGTTTGGACAATTATTTTGGTGAGATTTGCAGAGCAAGAAGTGTTGTACTGCAACCTATATCAGACTTTAAAAATGTTGAATTACAATGTATTGGTTGAATGTATTAACAAATCTCGTTGATCGATGATTTAATGTCAACGATCTAGTTGTAGCATTTTCGAAAAGAATTTCGTTAACCAGCTGATACATTCGTTTAGCATTTGGCATAATTGCTTTAAATTCTTTACTGTAATAATTTTTGTTAGATTTAATTATCTGATATCTAAATTTAGCATTGAGCGATTTAAAAATTTCTAAAAAATATCTGTTATTTGAATGAGTTGAATTTTAGTTTTGCAATAAATTTATGTTTAAACCCCCTACATTGATTTGGTTTTTATTTGTAGAAGCCACCTCGTCAAGAAAGGCGCAACACGGCGTGGGTGGCTGCTTATAAATCACTAATAAATATAGCTTTAGCTTTCTTACTTAAGAACGTGAAGTCTAAGCTTCTTTTGATGAAACCTGACACGCCTCCCTCGGGGGACAAATCACTGGGTTCTCCAAATTTATCGAAAAAGCTTAAATATGAATTTAAATATGAATATTTTTTTTGACTTCGGCGATATAGCGAATGGTAAATCTGCAAAAACCTCGAGGTCAAAACTCTTTTCATTTTGGAAAACTAGTTTGAACTAGTTTTGACCAAGCTTTAACTTTCGGTCAACCAAAATTCACTAGGATCTAACAAATTGTTGAAAAACGTTAAGTATGAGGTTTCATTCCTATTCGTCTGAACGGCCGAATTTTTTTTTAGTAAAATATAATTTAATTAAGAATCTGTAAATTCATATTCGTTTTTCTTGTGTATAAATTCACTAGGACTCCCAATTTGTTAAAATAGCTTAAGTATCTTTTATCCTAATCGATCAATCTTTCTGAGCTGTACAGAGCCAATTTTTGTTAAAAGCAGTTTTATGTGCAAAAACCAAATTTCCACTTAAATTTTGAAAAAATAATCGAGACCACTATTGTTGCACGTTTATATTTAGAATCTATTAGTTCATAATCGTTTTTGATAAAATGATACATTTTGAAATGATATATTTCCAAAAAAAGGAAAAATTCCTGTGAAAGCTGTCTCATCCGGTGGACTGATTTAAACCGATAATCTATGGAATCTTCCAATTTATGTTAAAAGTTTTAGCATGCAGTTTCACGGAACCAGCTACGCACGCACTGAGGTTTTTTAAAAACCAATTTTCTTCTATACCAAAATTTGTCATGATTGATGTGCCTTATTTTCACTATGTAAAAGAAAGTAAAATGATTTTTGTTTAAGAAATATCAGTAATTTAGGGTCACCAATTTCTTACATTTTGAACTATTTAGTTTGTAATATTTAAATCAAATTAAACAAAAAATTAGTTCACATAAAATTTAAAGGAATTGAAGTCTCCGACAAATTATAAAAGACAAAAATTTTATAAATTTTTAAAAGAAATAATTGTACAATGACAAGCTAATTAAGCCATAACCATGTGCCATAACCTTTCTTTATGTTTTCTAGAAGCCAACAAATTTGTGCGGAGAGGAAATCATAGATTTTTTTTAAATTTCACTATAGTAAACTAGTAGAAGCGGACAATTGAAATTGTCCGACACGCGCTCGATAACATAGGAAAAATGCAACAGACGGACGGACAGAGGTGTAAAACCTCTGAAACAACTAAGGTGCTAATACAACAAATTAGCCCAATAGACAAAAAATGAATAGAATCTTAAGCAAATCAAAAAAAAATTACAGAAACTAGTTTTGCAACAACACTCTTTTTATTATAGATAAAAGTATGCCTAGAATAATAATTGAAAATTTAAAAAAAAAGTAGACAGCCCCGTCTGTGTGACCTATATTTTTAGAAAAAGTTGAATATCTCAAAAACGACTTGACCTAGAGTTCCCAAATTTTAAATGTGACCTTTTTAGAGTAGTATCTATCTGTGTATAAATTTCTCTCTGGTGAGTATAGTTTTTGCTGTGATAGTGCCAACAGACAGACGGCCTAAGTCTTTGTACATATAAGCTTGCTCGCAAGAGCGAGCGCTAATAAAATTATGTAAAGTTATCCTTGCTAAAACGACGTGTTCTACGTTTCTTGGGATCATATTAATCGAATTTCGAAGAACTATCCATCGGTTTACTAATATGCCAAAAGCGTTTTCTATTACGCGGCGTGCTTTGGACAATCGAAAGTTAAATATATCTTTTGTCTCGTCCGAGTTTCTGGATGAGTAAGGCCGGATTATGTGATTGCAATGGAAAGGCGGCATCCCCGATAAAATAATGAGTAAATAGCAGAGTGCTATTTGGTAAAACCTTTTCTGTGGGTATCGGTAGCTCATTTTTTAGGATGCGTCTACAACATTTTGAAGATTTAGAAATACTTTTATAAATCCATATGAATATCTTGCAAATGTTTATATATGCTAATGATTACCTTCGTCACTTTGACTGCCACGAGCTCCAACCGCAATATGTGTAAACGTATAGTTTGCATCACAAAAGGCTAACAGAATAATGCTGAACATTTTCTTATAATTATAAAAATTTGACCCTGTTCGAGGCGGACATTGGATTGAAATGTGTTTGCCATCTATAGAGCCAATACAATTAGGCATATTCCATTTTTTGGCAAACTCTTCACTCATTTGTAGGTAATCGGAACTGCTTGGACCTGTTACATACAATGGCGACAAAATTTGCCATAAAATAATGCAAGTTTCAATTATAATCAATCAATTATACTGTGCGAGAGTAGATTTGCCTACTTTGAAAGACCAAACAAGAAATTTTGGCGTAACACCTTGGGACAAGATACTAAAATATAATAAATTATGTGCATAGTTAGGAAATCAAGCTAAACTTTAATTCAATATTCTTACGATAGCGTCAAAGCAAGGTGGCATTCAATTGGATAAATTAGGCCCCGAATCGAATGTTTAGTTAATTTCTCCTCAACTAAGTTAAATAATAAAATTATACATACCTCGATTCATTCGAAGATTGATAAAAAATTCTTCTGAATCTAAATTTTTCATTTTTGTAAATGCTGTGTTATAGTAGTCTTTTATACTCCGGTCTAAATTTAATGGTCGCACCCACCATTTTTTTTTTGGTTTCTTTGTAGATTTTTTATAAATATTGTATAAAACATACAAATCAATTAAATAATCAAGTGCCTGTACTGCCTCTTCATATTCCATGTCAATATAATTATATTTTAAAAATTTTAAACGTTAATATTTTTGCACAATGACAAAATAAAACTACTAATTGAACACAATTATTTTCTGACAAACGGAGCGGATACATTATGTTTTACAAAGCGGGTGGAACGAGCGGATAATAAACAGGCGGTTATACTCTGTTTGAACCTTAAGAAATATATTTTTTTTCCCCTACTAAGGAAAAAAAAGAGTTAGTCCATTAGTACTCTCTATAGGAGATGTGTAAACATGGCATGTGTATAGTGCGTGCGTACGGTTTATTTTGAAAGAAGAAGAAATGAAATTTTACTAACCAGATTTTTCATTCGGTTATCATCGTCAAATTGGTATATTACTCTTTCGCTAGAATCAACGCAATTGGCCTATGGTAGCTGCAAGCATTAAAGACGTGGTCCCATATCTCGTAGTAGATATACCTCATATCTCTCCCATATCTCGTAGTAGATATATTTTGATCTGAGTTCTTGTGCAAATCGAATTCGTATCGCAGAAAGTTTATAAGTGATTCAGCTTAGGGAGCAGCAAAATAAAATCCCTGCTCATAAACATCGGCAAAAGAAGTTAGTCTCCTTTGAGAATTTTTGAAATTATTTCAGAATATAGAGCATGGACGAAATGTATGTACTTGATTATGTCTTCGACAGTTTTATTCGGCGAGGTGTATACAACTACCGAAAGCATCTTATATCGCCAATGGGTTGTGTTGTTACGCTCATATCAGTTGTTTGTCCAATGATGATTTCCTTATGCGACGTGACTGTATGAGTTCTACTTGAATTTTTATATATTGCTACTCCAACCGTCCGCTGACTATCTCTCTTGAACTGGACGCAGCATTAACAAAATTAGGAAAATTGAACATTCTCGTCATTGCGTAGCCAGATCTCGGAGAGCAAGAGAATTGAGCTACTCTACGTGACTGTATCAGTTAGGTCGAGGTGAAACGACCTGAGATTTTGGTAATTCAATGTTAAAAACCAGACGTCATTATTATCTCGTACAAAATTCACCATTACATCCTGAGCTATACGTAGCGGTTTTGTGATGAGGCGCGTTGACTTATTTTGAAGAGGACCAATTGGGTTGCATTTTTACGTTCATGGTAGAAGACATGATCATTGTTAGCCGACGTGATGAACTGCCCTACGAGACTCGTGATAAAGCAACATACACAAGTTGTTGACTGTGTCTTCTATCGTAAAAGTACAGGGTGGCTGAGACCAAATGTTACTGACTTCACTCTGCTGTCATATGTATAATTGTCATTTTCGCGGGTCAATTTTTTGACAGATTGAAGTTTGGTTAGTTGTTTACATGTGGTCAACAAATAATTGTTCTAAATTAATATCTTCATAAAAAAAACGTTATGGAATTTAAACGTAATAGTGTAATTGCAATGTATTTGAGTGGAAATTCACAAACAGCAATAGTTCGTCAGCTCCAGCATTTGAATGTGAATAAAATGTTTGTGTATCGAACCATAACTCGATACAATGAAACTGGTATCATCGTTAAACGCAACAGAGGCGGTCCTAAAAAGACAGCAACATCAAAAGAAATTATACGAAAGGTGAAGAAACGAATCCAACGAAATCCTCATCAAAGTGCCAATCAATTAGCCGCACGTCTACAAGCGCTCGATAACATAGGAAAAATGCAACAGACGGACGGACAGAGGTGTAAAACCTCTGAAACAACTAAGGTGCTAATACAACAAATTAGCCCAATAGACAAAAAATGAATAGAATCTTAAGCAAATCAAAAAAAAATTACAGAAACTAGTTTTGAAATAACACTCTTTTTATTATAGAAAAGAATAATAATTGAATAAGTAGCCTAGAATAATAATTGAAAATTTAAAAAAAAAGTAGAAAGCCGCATCTGTGTGATCTCTATTTTTAGAAAAAGTTGAATACCTCCAAAACTACTTGACCTAGAGTACCCAAATTTTAAATGTGACCTTTTTAGAGTAGTATCTATCTGTGTGCAAATTGAGCTCTCTGGTATGTATAGTTTTTGCTGTGATAGTGCCAACAGACAGACGGCCTAAGTCTTTGTATAAGCTTGCTCGCAAGAGCGAGCGCTAAAAATGTAGTGGTGGTTCGATGGCCAATGAAAGTGTATCGTTAAGGTATTTGATTTAACTATTATTTTAAAATACTTAGTTTCGGCCACATACGCCCTTTATGTAAACACATTAAAAATAATTCCAATTATTTCGTCTATTCTCGGAGCTATTTATAACCATTTCAGTTATTCGGGGTTTTATCATTTAGTAGTGGGAGATTGTGTTTGTGCTTGTATATCTTCACTTCCTCTAATCTGTTCAGTCTACACACAAAAAAATAATTCTGTTTTTCTAACAAAATTTGCTTTGTAAAACTATAAATTGTAAATTTAACACCATTTTTGTTAAAATAACATAATATTTGTAAGGTTTTTGTTGTAAATTTAACAAAGCGCTCGTAAATATATTGAATTCCGTTTTGTAATCTCAACTTCCATACCAAATCTCTTTTACAATGGCAAGTTGTAGAATTTACAAGGAAAATTGTAACAAAGTTTTACAAACTGTTTTGTAAAAATTAACATATAACATTTTGTAAAATTAACATATTCTCATTTCACATAACTTTCGTTAAATCAACGAATATCCTGTAAGGTTTTCATTGTAGAATTAACAAGTTTCCTTGTAACAATAACGAAAGATCAAAATTGTTCGATTTGCAAAACATTTTTACTGCAACATACGGATTAATATTTTATTATCCTTCAAGATCTAAAGATCTGGAATTATCTGGCACTGGATATAATGCTGATGCCTTTTATATGTATCTTTTGTAGGTTGCCGATATTTTTGCAAGACTTAAGCAATATTTGCATTGAGGATGCTACCAGTGGGCCTAAAGATGTCAGAAATATGTATAAAATTACGTGTTTTATATGAATGTAAAACAATTGACTGCAAATATGGCTTATTTGCTTTCTTTTTAATAATCTATTTTAAAAAACATGGATGTTTCTAATAGGAATACTACATAAAAATCTAAATCATTAGTGACCAGATCTACAATTTTTTACTGTATTCTACCAATCTCTATTTTTCAATGTTAGTCTAGATTCTAAGAAATGAATTTCATAATAAGAAAAGATCGAGCTCACACCGGTGTGAAGTTTCTAACGTTAATTAAAAGTGTAGCATACGCAACAAATATTCTGCAGCGCATGCAAGTTATCTATGCAGTGTATGCAACTTATTTAACATGTATGTAAATAATTTATAAGAAAACCACAAAAACTAACATTAAATTAATAATTTCGAATTAAAAACAAAAGAAAAATATATGTACAAATATGTATTAAAGTTTTCAAAGTTTTATCATACACTAATATTTACCAATTGAGGTTAAACACATAATTAACACTCCATCCTAGAGTTTTCGCAATATAGCCACTAGTATTATCGAATAGTAGACATACGAGCCTATTCAAATTTGTATAGCCCGTACATTTAAAAAGGGTTGGGCTCCTCTGACAAAATTTCATATTTTGATAAAAAAATTATATGGAAGCTGTACCTACACACCCAATTAACACTCCATTCTAGAGTTTTCGCAATATAGCCACTAGTATTATCGAATAGTAGACATACGCGCCTATTTAAATTTGTATAGCCCGTACATATAAAAAGGGTTGGGGTCCTCTGACAAAATTTCATATTTTGATAAAAAATGTATATGGAAGCTGTACCTACACACCCAATTAACACTCCATCCTAGAGTTTTCGCAATATAACCACTAATTAATAAAGTTAATTGGGTGTGTAGGTACAGCTTCCATATAATTTTTTTTATCAAAATATGAAATTTTGTCAGAGGACCCCAACCCTTTTTATATGTACGGGCTATACAAATTTAAATAGGCTCGTATGTCTACTACTCGATAATACTAGTGGCTATATTGCGAAAACTCTAGGATGGAGTGTTAATTGGGTGTGTAGGTACAGCTTCCTTATAACTTTTTTATCAAAATATGAAATTTTGTCAGAGGACCCCAACCCTTTTTATATGTACGGGCTATACAAATTTAAATAGGCTCGTATGTCTACTATTCGATAATACTAGTGGCTATATTGCGAAAACTCTAGGATGGAGTGTTAATTGGGTGTGTAGGTACAGCTTCCATATACATTTTTTATCAAAATATGAAATTTTGTCAGAAGAGCCCAACCCTTTTTATATGTACGGGCTATACAAATTTAAATAGGCTCGTATGTCTACTATTTGATAATACTAGTGGCTATATTGCGAAAACTCTAGGATGGAGTGTTAATTGGGTGTGTAGGTACAGCTACCATATAAATTTTTTATCAAAATATGAAATTTTGTCAGAGGAGCACAACCCTTTTTATATGTACGGGCTATACAAATTTAAATAGGCTCGAATGTCTACTATTTGATAATACTAGTGGCTATATTGCGAAAACTCTAGGATGGAGTGTTAATTGGGTGTGTAGGTACAGCTTCCATATAAATTTTTTATAAAAATATGAAATTTTGTCAGAGGAGCCCAACCCTTTTTAAATATATGTACGGGCTATACAAATTTAAATAGGCTCGAATGTCTACTATTTGATAATACTAGTGGCTATATTGCGAAAACTCTAGGATGGAGTGTTAATTGGGTGTGTAGGTACAGCTACCATATAAATTTTTTATCAAAATATGAAATTTTGTCAGAGGAGCACAACCCTTTTTATATGTACGGGCTATACAAATTTAAATAGGCTCGAATGTCTACTATTTGATAATACTAGTGGCTATATTGCGAAAACTCTAGGATGGAGTGTTAATTGGGTGTGTAGGTACAGCTTCCATATAAATTTTTTATAAAAATATGAAATTTTGTCAGAGGAGCCCAACCCTTTTTAAATATATGTACGGGCTATACAAATTTAAATAGGCTCGTATGTCTACTATTCGATAATACTAGTGGCTATATTGCGAAAACTCTAGGATGGAGTGTTAATTGGGTGTGTAGGTACAGCTTCCATATACATTTTTTATCAAAATATGAAATTTTGTCAGAGGAGCCCAACCCTTTTTATATGTACGGGCTATACAAATTTAAATAGGCTCGTATGTCTACTATTTGATAATACTAGTGGCTATATTGCGAAAACTCTAGGATGGAGTGTTAATTGGGTGTGTAGGTACAGCTACCATATAAATTTTTTATCAAAATATGAAATTTTGTCAGAGGAGCACAACCCTTTTTATATGTACGGGCTATACAAATTTAAATAGGCTCGAATGTCTACTATTTGATAATACTAGTGGCTATATTGCGAAAACTCTAGGATGGAGTGTTAATTGGGTGTGTAGGTACAGCTTCCATATAAATTTTTTATAAAAATATGAAATTTTGTCAGAGGAGCCCAACCCTTTTTAAATATATGTACGGGCTATACAAATTTAAATAGGCTCGAATGTCTACTATTTGATAATACTAGTGGCTATATTGCGAAAACTCTAGGATGGAGTGTTAATTGGGTGTGTAGGTACAGCTACCATATAAATTTTTTATCAAAATATGAAATTTTGTCAGAGGAGCACAACCCTTTTTATATGTACGGGCTATACAAATTTAAATAGGCTCGAATGTCTACTATTTGATAATACTAGTGGCTATATTGCGAAAACTCTAGGATGGAGTGTTAATTGGGTGTGTAGGTACAGCTTCCATATAAATTTTTTATAAAAATATGAAATTTTGTCAGAGGAGCCCAACCCTTTTTAAATATATGTACGGGCTATACAAATTTAAATAGGCTCGAATGTCTACTATTTGATAATACTAGTGGCTATATTGCGAAAACTCTAGGATGGAGTGTTAATTGGGTGTGTAGGTACAGCTTCCATATACATTTTTTATCAAAATATGAAATTTTGTCAGAGGAGCCCAACCCTTTTTATATATACGGGCTATACAAATTTAAATAGGCTCGTATGTCTACTATTTGATAATACTAGTGGCTATATTGCGAAAACTCTAGGATGGAGTGTTAATTGGGTGTGTAGGTACAGCTTCCTTATAACTTTTTTATCAAAATATGAAATTTTGTCAGAGGAGCCCAACCCTTTTTATATGTACGGGCTATACAAATTTAAATAGGCTCGTATGTCTACTACTCGATAATACTAGTGGCTATATTGCGAAAACTCTAGGATGGAGTGTTAATTGGGTGTGTAGGTACAGCTTCCTTATAACTTTTTTATCAAAATATGAAATTTTGTCAGAGGACCCCAACCCTTTTTATATGTACGGGCTATACAAATTTAAATAGGCTCGTATGTCTACTATTCGATAATACTATTGGCTATATTGCGAAAACTCTAGGATGGAGTGTTAATTGGGTGTGTAGGTACAGCTTCCATATACATTTTTTATCAAAATATGAAATTTTGTCAGAAGAGCCCAACCCTTTTTATATGTACGGGCTATACAAATTTAAATAGGCTCGTATGTCTACTATTTGATAATACTAGTGGCTATATTGCGAAAACTCTAGGATGGAGTGTTAATTGGGTGTGTAGGTACAGCTTCCATATAAATTTTTTATAAAAATATGAAATTTTGTCAGAGGAGCCCAACCCTTTTTAAATATATGTACGGGCTATACAAATTTAAATAGGCTCGAATGTCTACTATTTGATAATACTAGTGGCTATATTGCGAAAACTCTAGGATGGAGTGTTAATTGGGTGTGTAGGTACAGCTTCCTTATAACTTTTTTATCAAAATATGAAATTTTGTCAGAGGACCCCAACCCTTTTTATATGTACGGGCTATACAAATTTAAATAGGCTCGTATGTCTACTATTCGATAATACTAGTGGCTATATTGCGAAAACTCTAGGATGGAGTGTTAATTGGGTGTGTAGGTACAGCTTCCATATAAATTTTTTATCAAAATATGAAATTTTGTCAGAGGAGCACAACCCTTTTTATATGTACGGGCTATACAAATTTAAATAGGCTCGAATGTCTACTATTTGATAATACTAGTGGCTATATTGCGAAAACTATAGGATGGAGTGTTAATTGGGTGTGTAGGTACAGCTTCCATATAAATTTTTTATAAAAATATGAAATTTTGTCAGAGGAGCCCAACCCTTTTTAAATATATGTACGGGCTATACAAATTTAAATAGGCTCGAATGTCTACTATTTGATAATACTAGTGGCTATATTGCGAAAACTCTAGGATGGAGTGTTAATTGGGTGTGTAGGTACAGCTTCCATATACATTTTTTATCAAAATATGAAATTTTGTCAGAGGAGCCCAACCCTTTTTATATATACGGGCTATACAAATTTAAATAGGCTCGTATGTCTACTATTTGATAATACTAGTGGCTTTATTGCGAAAACTCTAGGATGGAGTGTTAATTGGGTGTGTAGGTACAGCTTCCTTATAACTTTTTTATCAAAATATGAAATTTTGTCAGAGGAGCCCAACCCTTTTTATATGTACGGGCTATACAAATTTAAATAGGCTCGTATGTCTACTACTCGATAATACTAGTGGCTATATTGCGAAAACTCTAGGATGGAGTGTTAATTGGGTGTGTAGGTACAGCTTCCTTATAACTTTTTTATCAAAATATGAAATTTTGTCAGAGGACCCCAACCCTTTTTATATGTACGGGCTATACAAATTTAAATAGGCTCGTATGTCTACTATTCGATAATACTAGTGGCTATATTGCGAAAACTCTAGGATGGAGTGTTAATTGGGTGTGTAGGTACAGCTTCCATATACATTTTTTATCAAAATATGAAATTTTGTCAGAAGAGCCCAACCCTTTTTATATGTACGGGCTATACAAATTTAAATAGGCTCGTATGTCTACTATTTGATAATACTAGTGGCTTTATTGCGAAAACTCTAGGATGGAGTGTTAATTGGGTGTGTAGGTACAGCTACCATATAAATTTTTTATCAAAATATGAAATTTTGTCAGAGGAGCACAACCCTTTTTATATGTACGGGCTATACAAATTTAAATAGGCTCGAATATCTACTATTTGATAATACTAGTGGCTATATTGCGAAAACTCTAGGATGGAGTGTTAATTGGGTGTGTAGGTACAGCTTCCATATAAATTTTTTATAAAAATATGAAATTTTGTCAGAGGAGCCCAACCCTTTTTAAATATATGTACGGGCTATACAAATTTAAATAGGCTCGAATGTCTACTATTTGATAATACTAGTGGCTATATTGCGAAAACTCTAGGATGGAGTGTTAATTGGGTGTGTAGGTACAGCTTCCATATACATTTTTTATCAAAATATGAAATTTTGTCAGAGGAGCCCAACCCTTTTTATATATACGGGCTATACAAATTTAAATAGGCTCGTATGTCTACTATTTGATAATACTAGTGGCTATATTGCGAAAACTCTAGGATGGAGTGTTAATTGGGTGTGTAGGTACAGCTTCCTTATAACTTTTTTATCAAAATATGAAATTTTGTCAGAGGAGCCCAACCCTTTTTATATGTACGGGCTATACAAATTTAAATAGGCTCGTATGTCTACTACTCGATAATACTAGTGGCTATATTGCTAAAACTCTAGGATGGAGTGTTAATTGGGTGTGTAGGTACAGCTTCCTTATAACTTTTTTATCAAAATATGAAATTTTGTCAGAGGACCCCAACCCTTTTTATATGTACGGGCTATACAAATTTAAATAGGCTCGTATGTCTACTATTCGATAATACTAGTGGCTATATTGCGAAAACTCTAGGATGGAGTGTTAATTGGGTGTGTAGGTACAGCTTCCATATACATTTTTTATCAAAATATGAAATTTTGTCAGAAGAGCCCAACCCTTTTTATATGTACGGGCTATACAAATTTAAATAGGCTCGTATGTCTACTATTTGATAATACTAGTGGCTATATTGCGAAAACTCTAGGATGGAGTGTTAATTGGGTGTGTAGGTACAGCTACCATATAAATTTTTTATCAAAATATGAAATTTTGTCAGAGGAGCACAACCCTTTTTATATGTACGGGCTATACAAATTTAAATAGGCTCGAATATCTACTATTTGATAATACTAGTGGCTATATTGCGAAAACTCTAGGATGGAGTGTTAATTGGGTGTGTAGGTACAGCTTCCATATAAATTTTTTATAAAAATATGAAATTTTGTCAGAGGAGCCCAACCCTTTTTAAATATATGTACGGGCTATACAAATTTAAATAGGCTCGAATGTCTACTATTTGATAATACTAGTGGCTATATTGCGAAAACTCTAGGATGGAGTGTTAATTGGGTGTGTAGGTACAGCTTCCATATACATTTTTTATCAAAATATGAAATTTTGTCAGAGGAGCCCAACCCTTTTTATATATACGGGCTATACAAATTTAAATAGGCTCGTATGTCTACTATTTGATAATACTAGTGGCTATATTGCGAAAACTCTAGGATGGAGTGTTAATTGGGTGTGTAGGTACAGCTTCCTTATAACTTTTTTATCAAAATATGAAATTTTGTCAGAGGAGCCCAACCCTTTTTATATGTACGGGCTATACAAATTTAAATAGGCTCGTATGTCTACTACTCGATAATACTAGTGGCTATATTGCGAAAACTCTAGGATGGAGTGTTAATTGGGTGTGTAGGTACAGCTTCCTTATAACTTTTTTATCAAAATATGAAATTTTGTCAGAGGACCCCAACCCTTTTTATATGTACGGGCTATACAAATTTAAATAGGCTCGTATGTCTACTATTCGATAATACTAGTGGCTATATTGCGAAAACTCTAGGATGGAGTGTTAATTGGGTGTGTAGGTACAGCTTCCATATACATTTTTTATCAAAATATGAAATTTTGTCAGAAGAGCCCAACCCTTTTTATATGTACGGGCTATACAAATTTAAATAGGCTCGTATGTCTACTATTTGATAATACTAGTGGCTTTATTGCGAAAACTCTAGGATGGAGTGTTAATTGGGTGTGTAGGTACAGCTACCATATAAATTTTTTATCAAAATATGAAATTTTGTCAGAGGAGCACAACCCTTTTTATATGTACGGGCTATACAAATTTAAATAGGCTCGAATGTCTACTATTTGATAATACTAGTGGCTATATTGCGAAAACTCTAGGATGGAGTGTTAATTGGGTGTGTAGGTACAGCTTCCATATAAATTTTTTATAAAAATATGAAATTTTGTCAGAGGAGCCCAACCCTTTTTAAATATATGTACGGGCTATACAAATTTAAATAGGCTCGAATGTCTACTATTTGATAATACTAGTGGCTATATTGCGAAAACTCTAGGATGGAGTGTTAATTGGGTGTGTAGGTACAGCTTCCTTATAACTTTTTTATCAAAATATGAAATTTTGTCAGAGGAGCACAACCCTTTTTATATGTACGGGCTATACAAATTTAAATAGGCTCGTATGTCTACTATTCGATAATACTAGTGGCTATATTGCGAAAACTCTAGGATGGAGTGTTAATTGGGTGTGTAGGTACAGCTTCCATATACATTTTTTATCAAAATATGAAATTTTGTCAGAAGAGCCCAACCCTTTTTATATGTACGGGCTATACAAATTTAAATAGGCTCGTATGTCTACTATTCGATAATACTAGTGGCTATATTGCGAAAACTCTAGGATGGAGTGTTAATTGGGTGTGTAGGTACAGCTACCATATAAATTTTTTATCAAAATATGAAATTTTGTCAGAGGAGCACAACCCTTTTTATATGTACGGGCTATACAAATTTAAATAGGCTCGTATGTCTACTATTCGATAATACTAGTGGCTATATTGCGAAAACTCTAGGATGGAGTGTTAATTGGGTGTGTAGGTACAGCTACCATATAAATTTTTTATCAAAATATGAAATTTTGTCAGAGGACCCCAACCCTTTTTATATGTACGGGCTATACAAATTTAAATAGGCTCGTATGTCTACTATTCGATAATACTAGTGGCTATATTGCGAAAACTCTAGGATGGAGTGTTAATTGGGTGTGTAGGTACAGCTACCATATAAATTTTTTATCAAAATATGAAATTTTGTCAGAGGAGCACAACCCTTTTTATATGTACGGGCTATACAAATTTAAATAGGCTCGAATGTCTACTATTTGATAATACTAGTGGCTATATTGCGAAAACTCTAGGATGGAGTGTTAATTGGGTGTGTAGGTACAGCTTCCATATAAATTTTTTATAAAAATATGAAATTTTGTCAGAGGAGCCCAACCCTTTTTAAATATATGTACGGGCTATACAAATTTAAATAGGCTCGAATGTCTACTATTTGATAATACTAGTGGCTATATTGCGAAAACTCTAGGATGGAGTGTTAATTGGGTGTGTAGGTACAGCTTCCTTATAACTTTTTTATCAAAATATGAAATTTTGTCAGAGGACCCCAACCCTTTTTATATGTACGGGCTATACAAATTTAAATAGGCTCGTATGTCTACTATTCGATAATACTAGTGGCTATATTGCGAAAACTCTAGGATGGAGTGTTAATTGGGTGTGTAGGTACAGCTTCCATATACATTTTTTATCAAAATATGAAATTTTGTCAGAAGAGCCCAACCCTTTTTATATGTACGGGCTATACAAATTTAAATAGGCTCGTATGTCTACTATTTGATAATACTAGTGGCTATATTGCGAAAACTCTAGGATGGAGTGTTAATTGGGTGTGTAGGTACAGCTACCATATAAATTTTTTATCAAAATATGAAATTTTGACAGAGGAGCACAACCCTTTTTATATGTACGGGCTATACAAATTTAAATAGGCTCGAATGTCTACTATTTGATAATACTAGTGGCTATATTGCGAAAACTATAGGATGGAGTGTTAATTGGGTGTGTAGGTACAGCTTCCATATAAATTTTTTATAAAAATATGAAATTTTGTCAGAGGAGCCCAACCCTTTTTAAATATATGTACGGGCTATACAAATTTAAATAGGCTCGAATGTCTACTATTTGATAATACTAGTGGCTATATTGCGAAAACTCTAGGATGGAGTGTTAATTGGGTGTGTAGGTACAGCTTCCATATACATTTTTTATCAAAATATGAAATTTTGTCAGAGGAGCCCAACCCTTTTTATATATACGGGCTATACAAATTTAAATAGGCTCGTATGTCTACTATTTGATAATACTAGTGGCTATATTGCGAAAACTCTAGGATGGAGTGTTAATTGGGTGTGTAGGTACAGCTTCCTTATAACTTTTTTATCAAAATATGAAATTTTGTCAGAGGAGCCCAACCCTTTTTATATGTACGGGCTATACAAATTTAAATAGGCTCGTATGTCTACTATTTGATAATACTAGTGGCTATATTGTGAAAACTCTAGGATGGAGTGTTAATTGGGTGTGTAGGTACAGCTTCCTTATAACTTTTTTATCAAAATATGAAATTTTGTCAGAGGACCCCAACCCTTTTTATATGTACGGGCTATACAAATTTAAATAGGCTCGTATGTCTACTATTCGATAATACTAGTGGCTATATTGCGAAAACTCTAGGATGGAGTGTTAATTGGGTGTGTAGGTACAGCTTCCATATACATTTTTTATCAAAATATGAAATTTTGTCAGAAGAGCCCAACCCTTTTTATATGTACGGGCTATACAAATTTAAATAGGCTCGTATGTCTACTATTCGATAATACTAGTGGCTATATTGCGAAAACTCTAGGATGGAGTGTTAATTGGGTGTGTAGGTACAGCTTCCATATACATTTTTTATCAAAATATGAAATTTTGTCAGAGGACCCCAACCCTTTTTATATGTACGGGCTATACAAATTTAAATAGGCTCGTATGTCTACTATTCGATAATACTAGTGGCTTTATTGCGAAAACTCTAGGATGGAGTGTTAATTGGGTGTGTAGGTACAGCTACCATATAAATTTTTTATCAAAATATGAAATTTTGTCAGAGGAGCACAACCCTTTTTATATGTACGGGCTATACAAATTTAAATAGGCTCGAATATCTACTATTTGATAATACTAGTGGCTATATTGCGAAAACTCTAGGATGGAGTGTTAATTGGGTGTGTAGGTACAGCTTCCATATAAATTTTTTATAAAAATATGAAATTTTGTCAGAGGAGCCCAACCCTTTTTAAATATATGTACGGGCTATACAAATTTAAATAGGCTCGAATGTCTACTATTTGATAATACTAGTGGCTATATTGCGAAAACTCTAGGATGGAGTGTTAATTGGGTGTGTAGGTACAGCTTCCATATACATTTTTTATCAAAATATGAAATTTTGTCAGAGGAGCCCAACCCTTTTTATATATACGGGCTATACAAATTTAAATAGGCTCGTATGTCTACTATTTGATAATACTAGTGGCTATATTGCGAAAACTCTAGGATGGAGTGTTAATTGGGTGTGTAGGTACAGCTTCCTTATAACTTTTTTATCAAAATATGAAATTTTGTCAGAGGAGCCCAACCCTTTTTATATGTACGGGCTATACAAATTTAAATAGGCTCGTATGTCTACTACTCGATAATACTAGTGGCTATATTGCGAAAACTCTAGGATGGAGTGTTAATTGGGTGTGTAGGTACAGCTTCCTTATAACTTTTTTATCAAAATATGAAATTTTGTCAGAGGACCCCAACCCTTTTTATATGTACGGGCTATACAAATTTAAATAGGCTCGTATGTCTACTATTCGATAATACTAGTGGCTATATTGCGAAAACTCTAGGATGGAGTGTTAATTGGGTGTGTAGGTACAGCTTCCATATACATTTTTTATCAAAATATGAAATTTTGTCAGAAGAGCCCAACCCTTTTTATATGTACGGGCTATACAAATTTAAATAGGCTCGTATGTCTACTATTTGATAATACTAGTGGCTTTATTGCGAAAACTCTAGGATGGAGTGTTAATTGGGTGTGTAGGTACAGCTACCATATAAATTTTTTATCAAAATATGAAATTTTGTCAGAGGAGCACAACCCTTTTTATATGTACGGGCTATACAAATTTAAATAGGCTCGAATGTCTACTATTTGATAATACTAGTGGCTATATTGCGAAAACTCTAGGATGGAGTGTTAATTGGGTGTGTAGGTACAGCTTCCATATAAATTTTTTATAAAAATATGAAATTTTGTCAGAGGAGCCCAACCCTTTTTAAATATATGTACGGGCTATACAAATTTAAATAGGCTCGAATGTCTACTATTTGATAATACTAGTGGCTATATTGCGAAAACTCTAGAATGGAGTGTTAATTGGGTGTGTAGGTACAGCTTCCTTATAACTTTTTTATCAAAATATGAAATTTTGTCAGAGGAGCACAACCCTTTTTATATGTACGGGCTATACAAATTTAAATAGGCTCGTATGTCTACTATTCGATAATACTAGTGGCTATATTGCGAAAACTCTAGGATGGAGTGTTAATTGGGTGTGTAGGTACAGCTTCCATATACATTTTTTATCAAAATATGAAATTTTGTCAGAAGAGCCCAACCCTTTTTATATGTACGGGCTATACAAATTTAAATAGGCTCGTATGTCTACTATTCGATAATACTAGTGGCTATATTGCGAAAACTCTAGGATGGAGTGTTAATTGGGTGTGTAGGTACAGCTACCATATAAATTTTTTATCAAAATATGAAATTTTGTCAGAGGAGCACAACCCTTTTTATATGTACGGGCTATACAAATTTAAATAGGCTCGTATGTCTACTATTCGATAATACTAGTGGCTATATTGCGAAAACTCTAGGATGGAGTGTTAATTGGGTGTGTAGGTACAGCTACCATATAAATTTTTTATCAAAATATGAAATTTTGTCAGAGGACCCCAACCCTTTTTATATGTACGGGCTATACAAATTTAAATAGGCTCGTATGTCTACTATTCGATAATACTAGTGGCTATATTGCGAAAACTCTAGGATGGAGTGTTAATTGGGTGTGTAGGTACAGCTACCATATAAATTTTTTATCAAAATATGAAATTTTGTCAGAGGAGCACAACCCTTTTTATATGTACGGGCTATACAAATTTAAATAGGCTCGAATGTCTACTATTTGATAATACTAGTGGCTATATTGCGAAAACTCTAGGATGGAGTGTTAATTGGGTGTGTAGGTACAGCTTCCATATAAATTTTTTATAAAAATATGAAATTTTGTCAGAGGAGCCCAACCCTTTTTAAATATATGTACGGGCTATACAAATTTAAATAGGCTCGAATGTCTACTATTTGATAATACTAGTGGCTATATTGCGAAAACTCTAGGATGGAGTGTTAATTGGGTGTGTAGGTACAGCTTCCTTATAACTTTTTTATCAAAATATGAAATTTTGTCAGAGGACCCCAACCCTTTTTATATGTACGGGCTATACAAATTTAAATAGGCTCGTATGTCTACTATTCGATAATACTAGTGGCTATATTGCGAAAACTCTAGGATGGAGTGTTAATTGGGTGTGTAGGTACAGCTTCCATATACATTTTTTATCAAAATATGAAATTTTGTCAGAAGAGCCCAACCCTTTTTATATGTACGGGCTATACAAATTTAAATAGGCTCGTATGTCTACTATTTGATAATACTAGTGGCTATATTGCGAAAACTCTAGGATGGAGTGTTAATTGGGTGTGTAGGTACAGCTACCATATAAATTTTTTATCAAAATATGAAATTTTGACAGAGGAGCACAACCCTTTTTATATGTACGGGCTATACAAATTTAAATAGGCTCGAATGTCTACTATTTGATAATACTAGTGGCTATATTGCGAAAACTATAGGATGGAGTGTTAATTGGGTGTGTAGGTACAGCTTCCATATAAATTTTTTATAAAAATATGAAATTTTGTCAGAGGAGCCCAACCCTTTTTAAATATATGTACGGGCTATACAAATTTAAATAGGCTCGAATGTCTACTATTTGATAATACTAGTGGCTATATTGCGAAAACTCTAGGATGGAGTGTTAATTGGGTGTGTAGGTACAGCTTCCATATACATTTTTTATCAAAATATGAAATTTTGTCAGAGGAGCCCAACCCTTTTTATATATACGGGCTATACAAATTTAAATAGGCTCGTATGTCTACTATTTGATAATACTAGTGGCTATATTGCGAAAACTCTAGGATGGAGTGTTAATTGGGTGTGTAGGTACAGCTTCCTTATAACTTTTTTATCAAAATATGAAATTTTGTCAGAGGAGCCCAACCCTTTTTATATGTACGGGCTATACAAATTTAAATAGGCTCGTATGTCTACTATTTGATAATACTAGTGGCTATATTGCGAAAACTCTAGGATGGAGTGTTAATTGGGTGTGTAGGTACAGCTTCCTTATAACTTTTTTATCAAAATATGAAATTTTGTCAGAGGACCCCAACCCTTTTTATATGTACGGGCTATACAAATTTAAATAGGCTCGTATGTCTACTATTCGATAATACTAGTGGCTATATTGCGAAAACTCTAGGATGGAGTGTTAATTGGGTGTGTAGGTACAGCTTCCATATACATTTTTTATCAAAATATGAAATTTTGTCAGAAGAGCCCAACCCTTTTTATATGTACGGGCTATACAAATTTAAATAGGCTCGTATGTCTACTATTTGATAATACTAGTGGCTATATTGCGAAAACTCTAGGATGGAGTGTTAATTGGGTGTGTAGGTACAGCTACCATATAAATTTTTTATCAAAATATGAAATTTTGTCAGAGGAGCACAACCCTTTTTATATGTACGGGCTATACAAATTTAAATAGGCTCGAATATCTACTATTTGATAATACTAGTGGCTATATTGCGAAAACTCTAGGATGGAGTGTTAATTGGGTGTGTAGGTACAGCTTCCATATAAATTTTTTATAAAAATATGAAATTTTGTCAGAGGAGCCCAACCCTTTTTAAATATATGTACGGGCTATACAAATTTAAATAGGCTCGAATGTCTACTATTTGATAATACTAGTGGCTATATTGCGAAAACTCTAGGATGGAGTGTTAATTGGGTGTGTAGGTACAGCTTCCATATACATTTTTTATCAAAATATGAAATTTTGTCAGAGGAGCCCAACCCTTTTTATATATACGGGCTATACAAATTTAAATAGGCTCGTATGTCTACTATTTGATAATACTAGTGGCTATATTGCGAAAACTCTAGGATGGAGTGTTAATTGGGTGTGTAGGTACAGCTTCCTTATAACTTTTTTATCAAAATATGAAATTTTGTCAGAGGAGCCCAACCCTTTTTATATGTACGGGCTATACAAATTTAAATAGGCTCGTATGTCTACTACTCGATAATACTAGTGGCTATATTGCGAAAACTCTAGGATGGAGTGTTAATTGGGTGTGTAGGTACAGCTTCCTTATAACTTTTTTATCAAAATATGAAATTTTGTCAGAGGACCCCAACCCTTTTTATATGTACGGGCTATACAAATTTAAATAGGCTCGTATGTCTACTATTCGATAATACTAGTGGCTATATTGCAAAAACTCTAGGATGGAGTGTTAATTGGGTGTGTAGGTACAGCTTCCATATACATTTTTTATCAAAATATGAAATTTTGTCAGAAGAGCCCAACCCTTTTTATATGTACGGGCTATACAAATTTAAATAGGCTCGTATGTCTACTATTTGATAATACTAGTGGCTATATTGCGAAAACTCTAGGATGGAGTGTTAATTGGGTGTGTAGGTACAGCTACCATATAAATTTTTTATCAAAATATGAAATTTTGTCAGAGGAGCACAACCCTTTTTATATGTACGGGCTATACAAATTTAAATAGGCTCGAATGTCTACTATTTGATAATACTAGTGGCTATATTGCGAAAACTCTAGGATGGAGTGTTAATTGGGTGTGTAGGTACAGCTTCCATATAAATTTTTTATAAAAATATGAAATTTTGTCAGAGGAGCCCAACCCTTTTTAAATATATGTACGGGCTATACAAATTTAAATAGGCTCGAATGTCTACTATTTGATAATACTAGTGGCTATATTGCGAAAACTCTAGGATGGAGTGTTAATTGGGTGTGTAGGTACAGCTTCCATATACATTTTTTATCAAAATATGAAATTTTGTCAGAAGAGCCCAACCCTTTTTATATGTACGGGCTATACAAATTTAAATAGGCTCGTATGTCTACTATTTGATAATACTAGTGGCTATATTGCGAAAACTCTAGGATGGAGTGTTAATTGGGTGTGTAGGTACAGCTACCATATAAATTTTTTATCAAAATATGAAATTTTGTCAGAGGAGCACAACCCTTTTTATATGTACGGGCTATACAAATTTAAATAGGCTCGAATGTCTACTATTTGATAATACTAGTGGCTATATTGCGAAAACTCTAGGATGGAGTGTTAATTGGGTGTGTAGGTACAGCTTCCATATAAATTTTTTATAAAAATATGAAATTTTGTCAGAGGAGCCCAACCCTTTTTAAATATATGTACGGGCTATACAAATTTAAATAGGCTCGAATGTCTACTATTTGATAATACTAGTGGCTATATTGCGAAAACTCTAGGATGGAGTGTTAATTGGGTGTGTAGGTACAGCTTCCATATACATTTTTTATCAAAATATGAAATTTTGTCAGAGGAGCCCAACCCTTTTTATATATACGGGCTATACAAATTTAAATAGGCTCGTATGTCTACTATTTGATAATACTAGTGGCTATATTGCGAAAACTCTAGGATGGAGTGTTAATTGGGTGTGTAGGTACAGCTTCCTTATAACTTTTTTATCAAAATATGAAATTTTGTCAGAGGAGCCCAACCCTTTTTATATGTACGGGCTATACAAATTTAAATAGGCTCGTATGTCTACTACTCGATAATACTAGTGGCTATATTGCGAAAACTCTAGGATGGAGTGTTAATTATGTGTTTAACCTCAATTGGTAAATATTAGTGTATGATAAAACTTTGAAAACTTTAATACATATTTGTACATATATTTTTCTTTTGTTTTTAATTCGAAATTATTAATTTAATGTTAGTTTTTGTGGTTTTTCTTATAAATTATTTACATACATGTTAAATAAGTTGCATACACTGCATAGATAAGTTGCATGCGCTGCAGAATATTTGTTGCGTATGCTACACTTTTAATTAACGTTAGAAACTTCACACCGGTCGAGCTCACTTTATCGACTACAGTGGCATAAACTCATGAAAAATTCAATGAGTATATGGGATCTTCAATAAATGAAAATTTATCTTGAATAACTTGTATCTATTCTTGTAGTTCAATTTTGTCATATTCTGTAAATATTGCATGCAAACATTGTCTAGAACATGTATTATACAAGATTTCGTTGGCTTCTATTTTAACAAATTTCATTGTAAAATAACTAGGAATGACCTGCGTATTTAACAAAAATATAATTGTTAACACGTAATATAACTTGTAAACTAACTTGGTTATTTTGATAAACGAACAAACACGTTTCGTTATATAACATGTATCTTTGTAATGTTTACCAAATTCTGATAAAAAAACATATATGTAATCCGTAAAATGTACGAAATAGTTTCGTAGAAGATTTTCGTACTCATTCGATTCAGATTCGAATAAATATTCAGTGTGAGACGTGCTACCGGTTAGAGTGGTTTTTAAATATAATAACTATAAGTGTAATGTGGAAAAATAGGGGAAAAAATAGTGGAAATGTGTTATTTAAAGGAAATTACTTATCAGGAAAATACCATTTAAGATTAGTAAGTACTGTAAAAAAGTATGTTTATCGATTATTTTAAGTTTTAAAGGTGATCTTAAATAATATTTATTAAATGTTTGTGTGCTCTATCTTTCGACATCATTCTCGGTATATAATTTTCGTAATACAAACACCTTCATTAAAGGTTTGAGAATTTAATCTGCACGACATGATAGCGAAAGAATTAATGAGAGAAAATGCAATCTGAGAACCAATAAAAGTGTAATTATATACCTTACTCGCTCAAAGCGAGGTTAAGATTACGGAACAAATCCACAAAATTAACAATCTGTGAAACAAATATATCCGTTTTCCGTCCATACATTTTTTTTTCTTAAATTTAAGTCCACCGTACACAAATGTGTATGTTATTAGTCATAGTTTGTAATGGTTTTTGTTTTTTTTATGATTCTCTTTCGGTTCTCTTTCGTAATTGTGATCGCAGGCCGGAAAAGAGATATGCTACTAAATTTATCTTAATTCTATTTTATTATTTCAGCAAACATACTTTACAATTCGTAAAGGGCAAAGATCACCAACCGGTCACTTATACAACAAATTCGACTATATGTTTCTAAAATATTTCAAATTTTTCAAAACGCGTGACGACATCTCGGTAACTGAAACATCTAAAACATCCGAAACAACGATTGATGATCCTCTGAAAAATATTTCAATCGAAGAATATTTAACATGTTTCGTAAATTTTACATTTTGGATTGTTAATCACACCGATGAATCATTACAAATGTTTCAACAAGTTTTGTAAATAATAACAATAACTATCTGTAGATTTAACTTATTTTGTTTTGTAAATTTAACAGTCGACCTTAATAAAATTACGATAAATTTTGTAAAACTTTTACAAAACATGAAAGCAAAATTTACGAATCATCCGGAAAATACCAGGAATTCAAAATGGTTGTAAAGTTTACGAATAAAAATACAGTTTATTTACGAATTGAAGCGTTGGCTGAAAACAAACAACATTTTCTGTAAAATTAACCAGTATTTTTTGTTAAAAATACTCGATTTTTTTTTGAGTGTATCTCCTGTGACTTGTATACGCCTTCAGCGCATTCCTTTCGACTGTGTTAGTGTATGTATTTGCAAAAAAATGTGTTTATTGTAAAACCGATTTTACGGGTTTCTCCTATCTAAACACCCCCCCTCCCCTTTTCTCTAGCTTCCACGTCCCATGAAGGGGTTTTACCAGCTGCACTATGGTCCTCCATCCATCTCGAACCATCGCTCTCGTCCTCCAGCTTCGGAAAATCTTAAGGCAGTTGGTGAAGATCTTAAGGCATCCAGTCCTACCTTGAACACTTTTATATAACGAGTCGCTTGATACAAAATAGACGTCCACTTCAGCCTCACCTAACCATGAGAACAGACGTTGGTTTGGTGTTGGTTTTGAGACACCAATGGATTTCCCCTGCTAAAAAAAAAAATTGAAAAATTAATTTATTTATTTAAAATTAATTTTCCTACTTTTGTTTATTTTCAATTACAATTTAGATATAAAAATACATTTTTTATTACAACAAAAAATCAATTTAACTCTTTTTTTGAAAGATAATAGTATTTTGAAAATACTAGGGCAGTTAAAGACTCATCACCAAGACCGCTTCTAATTTTATTACAAAAATTTCGTGATACCGAAATCGTTCGTTCAGAGTCGGTTGAAGTTGGTTTAATAGTGGATGTGTTTTTTAATTCAACCAGGGCTTCTTGTTGGCTAAGAAACGCCACAATTTCTTGAAACTATGCGATCAGCAAATTTTGTTGACAATAAATGAATTGTTGAATGACTTGCGTGGTATGTTGCTCTGCCTTGTTGAAACCAAAGGTCGTTGACATTTTATTCAATTTGGCCATAAAAAACTAGTTAACATGTTTCGATAACGTTCCCCATTCACCATGTATGGGCTGTTCGTTTTCAATGAAAGAGGGCCTAATGATGTCACCAGACCATAAAACGCACCAAACAGTGAATCTTGGAGGATGAACATTTTGGTACGGTCTACTGAACCAGTTTCTTCAAAAACGATCAATAATTTTGCCAATTGCACGCTCAGTAGGACGTCCATGTTGACCAAAACTCTCACGTAATTTACGGAATGTTGCTGTTTTTGAATGCTTATTTTCATAATAAAAATGGAAAATCAAAATGCGTTGTTGTGTTGTTAGCGACTCCATGATGATAAATGGCATATTTTTGACACAATAACACACACACATAACATATTTTAACATTTAATCCATTCAATCCGTTCGAAGATGGGATAGAACACGGAAGCAAGGAATACAGCAAAGCACAACTGGAGACTGGACACAGTTTAATTAGGTTCTAAATTATTATACACTAACCTTTGTTGAATTGTGTGCTACATTTCCCCATTAAACCTTCGGGCATATCGTTTCAGGCAAACATTTCTCAAGCAATAAAAAATTATATGAATTGCGGGTGCTTAATAAATTATCGGCGTTCAATGTGCATTTATTAAACCATAAACTGAAATTACCAACAAAACGTATTAAAGCTCATAAAAGCGTATGTATAATCGATGAATATTAAATTTACTAGACTGGGTGGTCAGTTTTATATCGGGAAATCTAACACAAACGTAATTATACCTCCCTTTCACTATTTTTCTCTAATTAAAAGACGAATTATTATATATCACAGCTAAATGTCCACATGCATACTCGTATACGGTACGTTCTAATAAATAGTGCCAACCTTATCATTTGCCACAAATCATATCCACTATAAAATATCTACATACGTAACACTAAATATAATTTTCATGTATTGTTATTAAAAATTTATTTAGTTTTTTTTTTTTTTTTTTGTTGTGACCTCCCTCATACAACAGTCATAAGTCCACCTATAAATTTAAAATCTTGATAGCATTAAGAAAAAAGCTATATACATATGCAACTAATGAAATTGCATATAAAGACACGATTTAATGCTAGAAAAAAAAACATTTAATTTATTGCAACAAACAAAAAATAGATAAATGAAATAAAATAGCTAAGAAGAAAAATTTTAAATAATTTAAACGACTTTTAGATAAAACGAAAAATAATTTCTTTTATGATAAAGAAAACGTTACAATTTTGTGTTACGGTTTTTTTCCTTCTTGTTATTTTATGTTTACATAAGATAGCCGTTACAATTATTATTGTTCTAGTTTTCACTTTTCTTAAATTGCAAACATTTATTAATTGGACGTGCACTTATTAAATGTAATCGGTTTATTGGTGGAACCGCTAAAATTCAAAAGTTACTTGAGTGGATCAGAATTCCTACGATTTGATAGTATTACATTTTAAGTACAGTTGTTTAAGTAATACTAATTTTCACCAAGTTAAAGTTAGTTTTGCTATTTTTATATAGTGAGGTCTGAAAAGTTCTAGGGGCGTAATTCCAAATTTTCTCAATTTTCGTGGAGGAAATGATCCCGCATTCATGATTTCTCTAGTTGTTCGGGATTCAGTCGTCATTTGCCATTTGCTCAAGCCTGTAAACAAAGTTTTGTACATTTAGTTTATCAGTTCCATCAAAGGATAAAGTCCACTTTTGCTGGATTTTATAAAAATTGTCTAATCAGAACTGTGCGTTGTTTCTTGGAAGTTGCTCACCAAAGTCAACATTTTGAAAGTTTTGATTAGCGTCCCTTATAAATGGTTCTTGAAGGTGGAAAGAAGCAGTTCTGTTCAAAGAAATATTATTCTGTATTTTGTTTAAATTGCGGGAGCCTCTAACTTCGGTGAAGAAGTCCGCAACAGAGCCTTTTATTCCCTTCAAATTATTACCCTCTATGGAAGAGGCATGCCTTGGTTGATTATTAATTGTTAATTTTGGGTCCAAGTTTGTTCGTGACTCAAGCGAAGTAGCAAATATATATGTTCCAGTTTGTCGGAAAACGAAGTCTCACCGGCACACTTATTCTCAGATCTCGAGATTCGGAGTTCTGGCATTCCTGCCACAAAGATTGGTATAATGCTTAAAAATATGTCGCCAATTTCGGTAGATTTTTATAGTGACTGACGTTTCTCCAAAGGAACGTATTAATCTCCAAATCCTCTCTTTGTAATGTGTCGATTTTACATAACACAGAGTTATAAAATATAATGAAGATGAGCTTCCTTGTTCTTGAGTGGCTTTAAACAATTCTTCTTATCGATCGTTACACTCGAGGGCTTCAGTTTCGGGACTATTGGCATTGGCATGTGTGTTCCTTCGTACCAGACTCTTATCTAATTGTTCGGCTCTATGTCTTTTGCGTCTTTAGCCTTGCTAGATAGACCTCTCACTAGGTATTCGACGTCAAGCTTCAACGGATTTAAGAGCTGGATATAAATAATTAGATCCATTGTGAAAAAATGTAATGAGTTGGATACCTATTATACCATATCAATTAACTTCTAATTTAAACCTTAACCTCAGGAAAGTTTTTTTTTTTTTTTTTTTTAATAATAACTGACTGGGTCGGTCAAAAAGAGACAGACAAACGAATATCGAAAATTGTTTTTTTTTTGTTTTAATTCAAATGAATAGAAACGACTGTAAAACTTTATTAAGTTTATATAATAGGTGAAATGATTTGATATTATTATACGAATTATTAATCAAGAAAAACATTGAAGTCGAGTGAGTCGATTCTAAATTAAAGAAAATATTCACCTTGTACATAAGCAAAACTGTTGATAAACGTTATTTTAGGAATAGGATAAAATGGATGTTGATGGGGAACAGAAAAATTCGTATACAGGGCTCAGACATCAAAACATAATCAGGACTCAAGAAATCATCTTGTTCAACTAATGATAGTTTGACGCTACACCCATACAAAATTTTAAAGACGGGGTTTATAATGTAGGAGTTGACTATTGAATTTAAATTTCGGGGTTGAAAAAGAGAAGTCTTTCCTCACCGAATCTTTACAAGGAAGCCATAAAATCATTATGTATCTACAAATAAGGATTTTGAGAGGTCGGAAATGCCTAATGATCTAAAAAATGGTAAGGTTCTCACGGAAATAATAATTAACATGCAAAAAAACAAAAATATTTAATAATTTAACTAAATTTTTAGAAACAAACTAAATCCATCAACTGAAAGATGAAACTGCTTCCAAGAACCTTAAGCTGTTACCATTTCTCTATCTCTCTCTTTAGCATTTACATCCCATGAAGGGATTTTGCCGCCCACACTATGGTCCTCCATCCTTCTCGGTCCATCGCTCTCGTCCTCCAATTTCGACATCCTAATACGAGTAGGTCTTGTTCGACGTCGTCACGCCAGCGTAGTCGGGGTCTTCCTCTACGGCGTACTCCGGCTGGTTGTTGATGGAACACTTTGTAAATCATTCGTTGTTGTGGAGATCTTGCAACGTGGCCGAGCCATCTAACTCGATTAGATTTGATGAAGCCGATAATATCGCTACCTCCGAGAAGTTGCTTTATTTCGTGGTTCATGCGAATCCGATATTCATTGTTCGCAACTTTAATAGGACCCAGAATTGAACGGATGACCTTTCTTTCGAAGGTAGATAATAATCTACAGTCGTTAGAGGTCATGGTCCAGCTCTCGCTTCCGAAAGTCAGCACAGGTCTTATAAGTGCTTTATAAAGTGCGAGCTTACACGACTGCGATAGGTGTTTAGATCGCAATAATTTTGATTGGGCGTAGAAAACTCGTTGTCCGGCAGCGATTCGGGCTTTTATTTCTGCCTGCATATCATTCGACGATGTTATAAGTGACCCGAGGTATTTAAAATTTTCGACGCTATCAAAGTTATGGTCGCCAATTTCGAGATTTGCCATGGAGATGTTCCTGGGTGTTGTTAAGAATTTCGTTTTGGTACTGTTCTCCTTCAAACCAAGTCTTCTTGCGCAGCGGTTGAGCGGTATGAAACTGTCCTTGATGTCACTAGGTCTTCGGCCAAGAAGCACGATATCATCTGCATATCCAAGAATTTGGCCTGATTTATTGAATATACAGCGCGAAGTTTCAATGTTGCTTTTCCTCACTACGTACTCAAGCGCCAAATTGAACAGCACAGGCGCGAGTGCATCTCCCTGTCGAACACCAGATGTTATTTGAAAAGAGTCTGACACAGATCCTTCAATTACAATTCTACATGCAGATCCAGACGTTGTTAATTTACACAGAGAAACAAGTTTCTCTGGAATACCTAGGCATATGAGCGCGGCCCAAAGGTTGTCGCGGTTTATACTGGCATATGCCTGCCGGAAGTCTATATATAGTTGATGAATGGTTATTTTATACTCCCAACATTTTCCCAAGACCATCCTCATGGTAAAACACTGGTCAGTGGTCGATCGGTTGGTACGAAAACCACACTGATAGTCGCCAATGATGTTTTCGGCGAAAGGGATGAGTCTGGCAAGTACAACATTAGCCAACACTTTGTAAGCAGTGTTCAATAGAGCTATGCCACGAAAGTTTTCACATTTAAGACGGTCGCCTTTTTTATGCAACGGACATATGTGCGCGGTCTTCCAATTCTCCGGTAACTCTTCTTGGTCCCAAATACATACGATGAGATCGTATAGACTTGTTGCAAGTGTAGCGCCTCCGAGTTTAATCAATTCTGCGGGGATTCCATCGAGACCGGGTGCCTTACCGTTTTTCAATCGACTAATAGCTGCGTCTACTTCCTCCACTGTGGGATATTCGACAAAGACCTTTTCACCTGGCGGAGCTATTGCTCTAATGGGGGTCACTTCGTCATTCCGGTTAAGCAGACTTTGAAATTAGGTTTGCCATACTGAGAGAACATCACCCACGTTTGTTCTCAATTCTCCGTTCCCGTCTTTTATGGCTGTACTTCTTGGGTGGAAGTCTTTAGTGAGATTCCCGGCATTAGCAAAACAGTCCCTTGAATTTCCTACTTCCGCTTGGAAGCTGATGTTTTCAATGCATGACCTCATATGATCGCGTTTCTTTTGTCGAAGGAATTTAATCGTGGCTTTCCTTGCGCGTAGGTATTCTGCCTGAGTGCTTCTCGGCTTCTCGTGTTGCGAGCCAACCATTTTTCACGAAGCGTTCCAATCGAACCAATCATTGCGGGATCACGGCGGTCTTCTCCCGATAGTGTTTTGCGCCGCGGTGGTTATGGCTGACTGTATAGCGTGCCACTGCTCCTGGATATTAGGAGGAGCTCCTTCGTTGTCGCTGAGCCGCTCTAAATAGTTAGTAACAGCTGATTGGTAATTCTGCAGTGACGCTTGGTCTTTTAGAGCATCGACATTCCATCGAACGGTTTTTTGTGCTTGTCTATTGAAGGTAGATGACAGTTTGCACTTACATTTAAATATGACAAGCACGTGATCGCTGTCCATATCTGCACCTCTGTAAGATCTAACGTCAGATATGCTTGTGGAGTGTCTCTTGGACACCATGACGTGATCGATTTGGTTTTCCGTTCTTCCATCATTCGATCTCCACGTTACTTTGTGAATTCTCTTATGTGGAAAAAACGTACTTGATACAACTAAATTGTACATTATTGCCAGGTCGGTGACGCGTTGGCAGTTGTTATTACTAGTTAGGTGCAGGCTGTTAGGACCGATGTGCGCTGTATTTTCTGCACTCCTACCGATTTTTGCATTAAAGTCGCCCACGATGATTTTAATGTCGTGGTGCGGTATGTTATTGATGACTTCCTCCTGCTCCACAAAGAAGAGATCTTTGATGTCATCAGATTTATCTTCGGTGGGTGCATGTACATTAACGATCGTGATATTATATTTATTAGTGCGAAGTCTAACCTTGCATATCCGCATGTTGATAGGGCGGAAATCGATGATGTGGTGCTTCACGCGCAGATGGATGGGGAAACCAACTCCAAATTCTCCTCCGTTCTGATGGCCGCTGTAATGAAGAGTGTAACCATTGGTGATGTCATGGATCCCACTCCCAGACCAGCTAAGCTCTTATAGTGCACGCAAGTACGTCTAATGTGTAACTTTTTGCTTGGTTCGAAAGGTTCTGGAGATCTCCAGGTCTTAAGAGGCTAAGCACGTTCCATGTTCCCATTTTTAAAGCGTTGTCCGTGTACAATTTCCGAGTTCGAGTTTGTAATGAATCCGATATGGTAATCCAAGGCCTTTGTTCAGGGTTCATAACTTAAATGGTTTTTATGAGGGAAGGTTGTTGGCCTGCCGCTCAACCCGCTTGTTACGTGTGTGGGTCACGTACTGGTGAAAATCTTAAGGCATCCAGTCTTACCTTTAACACATTTATATAGCGAGCCACTTGATACCAGACGCCCGCTTCAGCCGCACCTAACCTGGAGAACAGACGCTGATTTGGTATTGGTATTAAGGCGCCAATAACCCGCCCTGACATGTAGTGTCCATGACTATAAATAGGATTTAGTCTGAAAAACTATGTAATATGGTTTAGGAGGTCTGAAGAGTTTTAGGAGATTCATGTCGAAAATTCTCATTTGTTGTTCATCAACCAAACAATCGCAATTCAAAATTTTTGAACGCGGGATCATTTTATCGTAAAAAACAGTAAAAATTTGAAATTTCACCCCTTAACCTCTACAACACAACTCCACCCCCACACACCCAACCACCCACACAAAAAAAAAACCCCGCCAACCGCACTACGAAATTTTGCGCACATCTATGCTTCATATAATAGTATTAGTTAGATTGATGACTGGGAAAACTCGAAGCGGGATCATTTTATCACACAAAATAGTAAAAGTTCAAAATTTCACCCATAAACCTCCTCAGACTTCTCCCAAACATACCACGAAATTAGGTGTATATATATGCTTGGTCGAAAAACCTTAGTTAGATTGATGGCTACAATAAATCTTTACGTTTAAAACTATCTCAGATCGCCCAAACCATAATATGAAAATTAAGTTATATTGAGGACAAACTGGAAAAGTTTTGAAGGTGGGGCCATTTAATTAGTAAAAATGGAGACAAATTGGAATTATATGCCTTACACTCTTTTAACCATCAGTCGTAGTTTGAATAATAACCATCTGCTAAAATATTGATATCAGCACCATTTATCATTGAAAATTGAAAAAAATCGAAATTTCACGATATTTCACGAATAGCAATAGAAAGTTTGTCCTTCTCGGATTCCGTCAGGAATCCCAGAATGACAAACTGGAACAAATATGGTGAAGTGTTGGAGGAATTATTTCCGCTGGAGGTCCCTGGACCTCCGGCGACGGTAGAAGAATTGGAATGCTTGGTTGATATTGTCACAAAGGCATGCAATCTTTCATTTAATACTGCGCGCCCTAATAAAGCCTAGAGACAGGCAGAAACCGATATGATAGACCATGGAGTTGGGAACCTACCAGAGAGCATGTAGGGCAGCTTTTAATGGTAGAGCCTGGAGTTCATCCAGTAACACCTTCAATAGAGATGGACGGCATCGTAGATAGGGAGCGAATCCGGTGGGCACTAAACGGGTTTAAACCTGATAATCGGATCGGATTATACCAGCAGAGATCCGGAGGAACTAAGCGGTCATCCTCCCCTGGCTGGAAGGTATCTTCATGGGATGTCTGAAACTGGTCTATATTCCTAGAAAATGGACGGAGGTCAGAGTGGTCTTTATCCCGAAATCGGGAAAAAGCTCGCATGCCTATCCAAAGGATCTGAGACCTATAACTCTATCATCCTTTCTGTTAAAAACCTTGGAAAGGAGTTGGGCAATGTCGCAGCATGCGTACTGTAAAGGGAAGTCGGTAGACACAGCTCTGCACGATCTAGTACGCATGATTGTGAAGTCAAATTACTCGCAAGAGTTCTGTATATAAATTTTAATATATATTATTAAAATTGATATATTTAAAAATTTTTAATGATTTTATGATTTAATTATTATTTTTATATTATAGCATTTCTCGACATTGAGGGTGCCTTTAATAATGTAAAAACGGAGGCGATCATGGAAGGATTGTTATTTTTGAACGTGGACTACCTCATAAGTAGGTTGACAAATCAGGTGCTGGTAAGCAAGATTATTACCTCGAAACTGTAGGAGGCCACCATTAGAAAACGGGTGGTTAGAGGAACCACGCAAGGAGGAGTAATGTCCCTCTTTCTTTGGAATGTTGTGACGAATGGATTGCTCTTGGAACTGGAGAGAGAGAGAGATGGGATATTGGTTGCAGCGTATGCGGATGATGTAGCGAAAGCTGTCTCAGGCAAATATTTGGATACGATTAGGGATGTTATGCAGAATGCACTTGTGATCCTTACGAAATGAGCCAGTAAATGTCGATTAAAGATCAACCCTTCCAAGACAGAGCTGGTACTATTTACTACGAAATATAAAATTCCGGTAGTTAGTCCTCCTACCGTTAACGGCATTAGACTGGCTTTTGCTGAGAGAGCGAGATTTCTGGGCATAATCTTGGACAGTAAGCTAAATTGGAAACCTAACATTGTTGAAAGGGTGAATAAGGCTAATGTAGCGATTTATTCGTGTAAGAACGTCATTTAGGGAAGAGATGGGGTATGAAACTACAGCTAGTACACTGGCTCGTTACGGCAGTGGTAAGACCTGTGCTGATGTACGGGATGGGCGTATGGTAGCCAGCTCTGGAGTAGGTAATATATAGGAAGATGATGGAGAAGGTGCAAAGAATGGCTTGCATGATTATAAGCAGGGCGCTTAGGTCGACACCTACACGCGCTTTAGAGGTTATATTCCACCTTATTGCAATCCAATTTTTTGGTAAACAGACGGCAGCTAATGTGGCTACAAGACTTTTGGCTGTCTCTCAGTGGAAGTGTCTTCAAGCGGACTGTCCTTAGAGAGAAAGAATCCTGAAGGAACGGATCAATACTGGAAGAGGAGGCACTGCAATTTTTCACGGATGGTTCAAAGCTAGATGGCAAGGTAGGAACCGCAGTCTTCTGAGAGAAACTTAATGTTAATTTTTTGCGTTCGTGTCCCTGATTACTGCAGCGTGTACCAGGCTGAAGTGGTGGAGATAAGCGAAGTCGGGACATGGTTGAAGCATAACGTGGTATCCGTGAGGGATATCGCGATTTATGTGGACAGTCAGGCGGCGGTCAGGTCGCTAGAGGCGGTTTGTCTGAAATCACGGGTGGCGCTGGATTGCCGATCATCTCTTAATGAGATGAGCGAGTATTTCAGCATCCAGATAATCGGGGTTCCTGGTCACTCGGATGTAACGGGAAACTGCAGGGCGAACGAACTAGCTAGTAACGGTACAACTCTCCAGATGCAGCTTGAAAGGGCAGGTCTGGGGGGGCCTATTGCAGCGCTTAAATCAGTACTAAGTAAAAAGGCCTTGACAAACGAGAGGTGGACCAACACCCTCACGTGCAAGGTAGCAAAACAGGTTTTGCCAAAACTGGATCTGCGGCGCTCCAAGGCACTAGTATCCCTGGGAAAACGAGAGGTACGATTGGTCGTAGGGATACTGACAGGACACTGCCTTTTTGGGGAACATGCGAGAAGACTGGGTCTACAGACGGATGACTTTTGTAAAAGTTGTTTAGACGAAGAGGAGGAAGAAACATTAGATCACTTCCTATGCTCGTGCCCAGCACTATCATACAGAAAGCATAAGTATTTAGGTGTGTACGGTATGGACAGCCAGTTATCATTGTAAATGGGAAAATGCGAAATTTTACTCCCAGCGCTTCTCAGACAGATGCTTCATCGAACGGTTAAATTTTAATTGATGGCTAACTGGCAAAATTTTTAAAGCGATGCAACTTTTCACACATTACAAGTTTATTTTGGAAATGATAAGTTTATATTGTAATTTTACACTTGTATTATTAACATTGCTCGGTTACTATTCTAGTATTTTTTGGCTGGCTATAGAAACGGATCTTGTTTAACGAAATATTCGGCTGAAACATTTTATTAAAAAATTTTGTCTGCATTATCGACCTTTTTGGTTTAGGTACTACTTCCAACTCAAGCGCAGTATTTTCTTCAGTACATTCGTATTTTGTTGTGTGCAAGATATTGTATTCGTCGTATTCGTGTGGCGTTATTGGTGCGTAGGAAGGAAGAAATTGCGTAAAAACGGGACCAAATGCAAAAGAAATAAGGCAAAACACTATGTCACAAGTCATTGGATGGCCAAATTGCACGAAATGAAGTTCGAATTCCCTCATTTCCCGTATTCTCTAAATTTGGCTCCCAGCGACTCCAGGGAAAGAGATTGGCGTGAAAAGTTCAAGCTATTGTTACGACTCCTTGTGGGGTCATAACATTATTTCATTTGTAAATTTTCGAGTTTTTGCTCTACGATATTAAGACTAAAGTTTTTGTGTTATTGTGAATTGGCCTTAATTTTCTGTTTTACGTTGTATCCACCTACTCTGTATCATGTAAACGTCGAATAATTGTGAAAGCGAGACCAATGTGTACACCTTGTGCGTGTGTGAATGGATAAAGTAGTGACGCCCACGAAATCAAAATCAAAAACCACATTAGAAAAATATTATTCTAGATTTTTTTGTTTTTGTGTGATAATTTTTTTTTTGTCTAGTCTCTATTTTTTGTATTGAAGGGCCGATGGAAAATCTTCCAAATATAAGTTTTTAATTTTGATGGAGAGCGAATTAACCCTCTAATAGTTAAACAATAATAAAATTACCATTACCAAAATTTTATTTATTCTCAAAAGTGATTTGGCTTTTTGGTTTTTCTTGAGGTCAATTAAGGTTGAATTTTAACTACAGTTGTTGGAAACTACGTTTCCCAATTTGGTGTTTTGGGATAAACTGTAAGGATTAAAATTAAACATTTAGTAGCGAAAATTTTCGTGTTTATAAGTGACGTGACCAGAGGCTCGATCACAGTTACTTAGTGAAGGGTCCGCCTTTTCACGGGTCTATTTATTTTGTACGAGAGCCATTTTATTAACGAGTTGGTGGCCAACCGGTCAACGGCAGAAGACCCTCCACATTTACGGCGACCTTTCGAGGCAAAATTTATTCAAGGTGAGGAGACGCCTTCCGAATAATTACGGTTAAAGGCGGGAAGACGCGCAACAATATTTACGGTTACAAATGGCGAAACCGTGGGCATTTGCATTTTATTAAGTAACGGTGAGAAGACATCCCACCCATTCCAGAGAGCAAGGACGCCGCAACTTTTCCGCGTGAACCAAACGAAGGTTAAAAGATACGAACTTTTTTTGTTTTTTATAATTTAAATTCTATTTATGATCAATTTATTTTTCGATTAAATTTCATTCAATATCATATTGGTTTCTCTTCACAATTTTTTGAATTTCAGCGACCATTTTCTTGTTCGATTTAGTTTTTTGCTCTCCCTCCTCCTCTTATTGTTGGTGAAAATTATTTACAATAAATAAAAAAATTCACTGCAATTCGTTACGGCATTCAGTTTTTTTTTTTTTGTCATCTGCCTCGATTTGTTTTTTGTTCAGTCATTATCCTGGTTGTTTTAGCTATTTTTGTTTTGTTTTTCTTTTTTTGTAAAAAGATGAATTACTAAAGTATCGGATTGTTATGATAGGAGAAGTCTCATTGAGTGTCGGTTCCATATTTGCTGGGTGGGCTTGTCACTTCCCGTCATTCTATTGGCAGGACATCCACAGGGTCGGAGTGGCGCGTCCAGCATATGTGTCGTTCATTCGGGGTCGTCCGTAAAATCTACACAATCTTCCCAATGCTGCCTCGTTGTGGCTGTGCGGGGGTTTCGTCAACAGACATGTTCCTCAACTTTCAGCCGACACAATTTCGGCGTAATTTAATAATTCAGTTTCAGTTGTTTGTTCGCTTTTATTTTTGTTCTGTGACACGGTGTATCCTGGCCTTGTCCCTCCTGGCCTAGAGGGGGCAAGCCTCAACTTCTCCACGACCCAAAACCCCTATTCGGCAAATCACCGTGAGAGAGGCCTCTGCATGCTTAGATGAACTGTGCGGGTTGGCTTCGTGAGATCCCGTAACACTATTATCCACAAACTAAAGTCTATTTTTAGTCAAAAAAAAAATCGAATTTTGCAAAAAAATTGTTTTTTTTAGTCAGCCTCGCGACTTTTTGATCTAGGTACTAGAAATCCTGATGATAGTGATAGAAAATAGATTTGGTCCAAAATTACTTTTCTCGACGCTTAAATGATTTGAATGTATTTGATCCCAAAAATGGATATTCGGATGTTTGACGATTTCGTAGTCTGAACAATTGGTTACTCAAAAATAATTTGTGCCATTTGAATTTTTCTTCATTCTGTTTCTACATATTTCACAGAGGTCGGGGTTCATATCTCCGGAAATCACCAGACACCAACCAATACTGACGGATTTGCTTTATTTATTTTTATTTTCATATACTCATGATATCAGATAAAAATTTTGATGATACAACTTTAGTTCACTAGTCCACCGTCTTGGCGATTTTGGCAAATTATTAATTTTTGTAGAAAATATACTAATCGTATATATCATTGAAGTCTTGTCGAATACCAAACAAAAGTTTTGGATAGAGCAACGATTTTGTTAGCAATACCTACTTTAGTTCACAATTTCACCGTTTATTAAGTGGTATAGCTAATTATTCGTCATTATACAAGATTTTTGTATTGCATATCGTTAATAAGGCTTTGAAGAATGCCGCAAATTTAATTGAAGCATCTTAGTGCTCCAAAATATTCTTGTCGCACTTTTTCTAATTCTGGGGTGGCATGTTATAACATCACATTTTCGATATTTTATCGAAGTTTATTTCTCGTTTTCGTAACCTGAAATGGGCAACTGTCTCATTTATGAAATATTTCGTAACTATTGATATCACAACCTCCTGGTACAAATGCGAACAAGTTGTCTTTCTCTAATTTCGTTCAAGTATCGAAAACAAATTATTTGGTGATAGAAACGGAGTAGAATATCACAATTTTTCAATCTAGTAACCTGTTAAATGATATAAAATGTGAAATATTGTCACATTTTATTCTAAAGAAGCGAGACATAAATTTCGATAAAGTACCGAAAATGTGATGTTATAACATGCCACCGCTGATATTTAAAAGGGTAAAATGAAAAGGTTGTTGAAAAAAAAACACTAGGGTAGATATTTAGTAGTAGTAGTGGTCGGATAGTTTTCCAACACACAGTAAATTTGCTACACATATAGAAACTGTGAATTTCATCTTGTAATGGTTCCATTCATAAATTAATCATAGATTTTTGATGATTGCTAACAGAAATAATAAATTTGTCATTATCTGCATTCTCTATATTAACAACGCAAGTTTTTTAATTTCCTACATACATGGTCTACTCGTGTAGAATACTAAATAACTACGCGAGTCAACGATTGAGTTTTCTTAGTTAGATTTATTAAGTTGCCATAACCTATTTCTATAATATATCGATTCGAAAATATTTATAGGCTTCAATTTTACCGAATTGACACCGTTCATAATTCATTAATAAACTAATTATACTCATAGTTATGGCTTGCTCAACATCTATGTACCTTTTAAGGTAAATCGTTTTACAAATCTGTAACATCACATATTTTAAACAATAAATGCTGCTGAAGCACAATCCTTGTGCATATATAAAGTGTGAACAATTTTAAATTAAAAGTTATTTTTATACCAGAAAGGTTAAGTGTACTGGGTTAAGTATATGCAATCCGGATTAAACCGTATCACATATAAGATTTAGTTAACAAATTTTGTAACGCCATTTCACAACTGTGCTGTATTCCACGTTTTTCCCATTACAAATCGTCATCTTTACATAAATAAATATCTTAAAAAATATACCGCGAGAACAACAAAACAAAATCTTCATAATTTTAATGTTTCTTTGTCATTACATTCATGACATTGAATTCGTTTTAATGATGATTACACGTTGATGGCTATTGCGATGACAATTTAGTTTCGCTGCGCTGCGCTACTGCTATTAACTGTTAAATTTAATTATTTCAGAATAAATTAATTAAGTCAAAAGTTTAAAATATTTATACACAAAAAATGTATATATTTTCTTGCCTTTTAATCTTCTTTATATTATTTTAATATACTTTTTAAAATGTACAACAATTAGTCAAAAAATTTATTGCGATATCTTGATTTTTCAATTTAAAAAAAATTTAAAAAGTAATAAGCGGATCTTTTGAATTAATTGGAAAATAATAATAAAAAAAAGAATCCAATTTTATTTTTGTTGTAATCTGTGACATGTAAATTTCAATCTTGATGATTTTTATTCCAAAAAAGATTAAAATCTTCTTTATAAGATTACAAATAAAATTTTATTTCATTTATTTATCTTTATATCGGCGCATTTACACAAAATGTGGATCTTCAATTTTAATGGATACCCATTTCATTTGTGAACGTGTTTCTCTGGTTCACTTGAATGAGGTTGATTGAATCAATGAAATCATACACACACAGACATAAACGTTTATATAAAGTCACCGAACTTTGCGAAACGAGCGCGAAAAAATTATGAAATTTTATGCGCAACCGGATGATAGTGAAACAGCAAGCAACTACATACTTCTTAAGCCATAAAGGAAAAGTAAACAATTCTTAACTACTGATCTAATTAATTTGTAACCAAACAATTTTTCAAAAAAAAAACTCTCTCTAACTAGGTGCTTACATTTAACTGTCGCCTACACTAACATCTTACAATTATTTTATATTCAATAAAAATAAAAACGATTTCAAGTTTGGTTTAAAGTTATTTTAATAACTAGTTTGAATTAAAAAAAATTTTAATTATTTATTTCTGTTTACAAATTTATTTTAAGCAATCGACTGCTAGGTGGGCTTTAAAAAAACACTGAATGAAAAATTCAGAACGCGTGCTTTTTATTATTTAAGTTTAATAATATTTTGACAGGTGTCCGAAAAGTGTTTTTCGTTTCATAGTTTAAATAGAACATATAGATATGCCCTAAAATGCAGCATTCTGGTTTATAGATTCAGACTCACTTTTTCACTGTGGCTTTAATTTTACACGGTAAATTATTAAACTGTTAATTATACAAACTATTTTGACAGAAACAAGATCCTTGTATAAAAGAATCCGTGTTTCTTATTCAAGGGCTGTTTAGAAAATAATAAATTTCTCATCATTTTCGAAGACTATACGTAAAAATCTCCATTAAGCTCATGTTAAAATACAGATCAAACGAAAAGGTTCACAATAATAGGGAAAATCGGTCCATAAATTGTCTCATCTTCGGAGTACAGAAACTAAGCGATCTGGCATGAAATAATTCTTAAAAAAGCCTAAGTAAAAATTCTGTTTGTGTAGTATATACACCAAAAAAGGAATCATTTAGGCGCAACTACAGCGCGATCCATGACTATATAACCACCCATTTTCTCTTATTTATAAATAACTGATTTAGAAAAATTCAAGAAATGGCAAAAAAATAAACGAAAGTATGTACCGTAAAATGGGGTGGAATAAATAAATGTGCTTGATTTTATAACGTGTTATAATAATTCAACTTTAATCAATTAAGAATGTCGATGCCATGTCAAAGATTGATATTGACGTATTTGTAATCAGGAAAAAGCAACCGGAAATTTATTAACGGTTTTTAGATGGTGATCAAATTCAAACAATATTTGGGGCATCTTTGATCACCTCAATGTTTAATCATGTAAATACTCTTTGCATTATAAACTATATCAATGTCGGACCGATTTTGAAATCGATCAACAAACTTCTGAGATATTCCAAATTCTTTTATTAGGGGTGTCTTTGATCATCCATTTTAAGGGAAGTAAAACACAGAAATTTCGATAAAAGTCATTAAACTAGGAAGGAAAAAAGATTTACAAACAACTCTTTTTATATGGAACATAAGATTTATTAAATTCAAAATTGTGCTTACCTACATACTTAATGCACAAAACTAAAAAAAAAATGTTAAATTTCAAGTAAAAATTAAACTAAAAGTAAATAATATGTTTATATTTCCTTCACGTCTACAGCAAATTTGAAATGATATAAGAGTTGCCCATCCTTTTCTATTATTTCTGGCATGGGTAGTACTGCAAGAATTTCATCAATTTCGACTGTTGATATATATCGGATTCCACTGTTTTGAACATTGTTTTGTTTCCATTGAACGATTTAAGTCCAAGTACCTCATATTGCTTACTATCAATCACATCCTTAACTATACAAATATATTTGTACTGAACTGATTTTCGTCTTCCTGACGTAAATTTGGCCAAAATAAAATTACCAATCATAATATTTTCAGGGGTCGCTTCAATATATTCTGGGTCCATTTGAGATTCTACTTCTTCTGATACGTCCATATCTGGGTCCGAAACCTGTTGATCTTGATCATTGCTGCTTTCTGACTCACTGGTTAAACTGGTAACGCTTTTGCCTGGAATAACAATAATTTTCTTTTTCCTGGTTGTAATACGGGGGTTTGATGCAAATCGTTGTGTTTTTAGAAATGACACCAACGATTTTTCTAGAACAGAGTCAGGGTTAACTGATGAACCACCTGGAATTTTATCCAATACTTTTGGAGCGTTATAACGGTAAACTCCGGTGGCTCCAAATCCGCTTTTCAAATTTTTAGAGATGGACCCTTCCTCATTGTGAATCATTTGTTTATTATTCATTATTTTTAATGTCTTACTCAATAGAGAAGGGAAAACATCTTTTTGAAGTGTTGTTGATCTTCCATTGTTTAATTTCCATTCTGTTAATACTGTACGCCATGCAATTTTGAACGGTCTAAAGAAAACTACATCTGCGTAGAGTCTGGTGGTAAACATACAAACGCAATATTGTGCTCTTGACATAGTTGAAGAACTCGGCTTGTGAAATAGGATGCTAGATTATCTCCAATTACTACCTTTCTACCTTCCAGCAATTTCGCGTGTGGTAAAAACTGACATTCGAACCATTCTGTGAAGCAGGAAGCTTCCATCCAACCATGTGAAGTCCTGTTATACCGCATTCCTTGGACACAACACCGCTCTATGCAACATGGATAACCCTTTAGGCCATTCTTGGTTCAAGTATCCCACATATTCTCGCTTCTATATATTACGTACGGTGGCAGCAACACACCAGATGCTGAACCACATATCATAATTGTTGTGACCGATTTACTGTGGTTCATTATTTTTTCAGGATATTTAATTCCTCTCCTATATAATAGAAATTTCTTACCCGGGTCGTCCGCTACGTTCGTCTCGTCGTAATTAATAATATGTGATGGGGGAACATCTATCGATATATTTTATATTAACATGATGTTATGAGTAATCGATATAAACATCAAACATTACCTTTAATTGTGTCTTTTAAATTACGAAAGAAGTTTGTGATGACCTGCTGCGATACTTCCGCTCTGGATCGAGAAATATTGGTTGCTAGTCGCTGTCCGATTAAAGATCTGTGACGCTTTAATAATGAATATGCCAATTCTTGTCCAGGCAAATTATTCTTAAATTTGTTAATTTGCGTCCAGCAGAATCCAAATATATTTTGGTGAACATCCTTAAATCAAGAATGTTTAAAGGAAATCCCCATTCCGCGCACGTTACGACATTTCTTATTATACCAATCTCTTCTTCTTTTCGTAGAGCAGTTTGGCCTCTAATTGATAGAGTGTGCTTTTTTTAATTTTGTTATGTAGTGTGCCCAAAGGTATTTTATAGTAAATTGATGCTTGTCGAATTGATATTTCTTTAGCTAGCACTTTTTCTACCGCTATATCTAATTTGTCCGTCGTGTAATCACGATATTTTCGTGCACCTAACTTACGTACATGTTTTCGTGGCATTTTAAAACGAAAAACTGAAATAGAAAATAAATTATGCAAGTATTTAGTTAGATATTTTATCTCTGGGGTGACTTTGATCCATGAGGTGTCATTGATCATGCAATCAATCTCAACCCAAGTAGTTGATCAAAGCCAGCTATGAGTATAATTTTCAAATAACGGGAAACCAAATACGCGAATTTGGTATATTATTACACTAATATTAATTTCATAATTCATACTAACGGTTTTAATTCGACTCACTTCTTTAACACTTTAGAAATTATACGAGAGCAAACAATTTTTTTGTAGCACAAAAAAAAATTAAATATTTTTTTGACACCTGTTACTTCATATCCACACACCACAAAGGATAAACGAAAACTGCGTGAAACAAAGCAACAAGTAATATAGAACTACAAAATTGTAACGGGGGTTTCCATAATTATGAGATTTCTTTTTTATTTTAAATTATAAAATTTTGTAGCAAATCAATCAATGTCACCTCGTCTGATCAATTTCACCCCATTTTTCGGTATGTGATTCGTCATGGAAAAATCCGTTTCAGGTTTCAACTATTTTGATAAAAAACAGTTTTTTCAAAGTACTTAGTTGCATATAACCACAGTAGCCTTTGATAATATTTTTCTCGCTAACCTATTAAATGAATAAATAATTTAGTTTTATTTGATCTGTCAAACAACCAAGTGCTGCATAAAAATAATACCGGTTAGAAAATACTTATCGGATGGCAAAAACGGCAAAATCCAAGCTATTTTTGAAGAAAGTTTTTCTTTTCGGAAAACAGGCAGAAGATTAGGCCGCCATCGTGTAACGGTTTGCAAAATATTTAAAAAATCCTACTACTAATGGAATATGAAAAACCGGAAAACCCTAAAAAGATGAATTACCGACAAAAACGCGTGCTAGTAAAACCCGCTAGTAAATCGACGAAAACTATTAAGCGCCTGAAAACCGTTTTTCTGTTAAATGTATCCCAAAACATGAACCGTCGAGTTTAAAAGGAGTTAGCCACCTGAATTACAACAAAATGAAACAGATACTAAAATTATTGTCACAGCAGAAAGGTGCAGGAAGTGAAGATTAAAGGTGATTAAAAAATGTAGGTCTTGTTTATAATTACTAACCATTATTAATCAGTAGGTGATCTTTTCCGATGAAAAAAATTTTAATCGGTACGCTCTATTTAGCCTTTTCATTTAACTAGACCGCGGAATACATTGGCATCTTAACAGACCACCTCTTACCATTTCTGTACATTCATCAAGAGGAACATTTTTTGCCAACAAGCTTGCTTCATTGGTGTCGTTTTGTTGGATGACGTACCGTAAAAGTTTATTACGATAATGGGATTTAAAAAATTTTATTTTACCTAATTGGTCTAAAGGCTGTAATTTGGAAGTAGAGTTAGGTGGCAAAAAGTAAAATTCCAAATTGGATAAATTATCCAATTTTGGGTGTGCTGGACAATTATCGATTTTTAATAAAAAAATTCTATTTTTCTTCGCATTTGGGAGTTGATAATTTTAACCCAATCACTAGATAATTTGGACGTCATCCACGCCGTCTTCTTTGACTTTCAATTAACCGGCAAATGTTCAATATTAAGTCCCTTAAAACCTTTTGGTTTGGCAGCTTTACCAATTACGAGGGTTTTTAATATCACAGGCGCTACTACAACACAATAAAATTGTTAGGCGTTCTTTAGATTTTTTGCCGCTTTTACAAACATCACCTTTCTCATCTAGACTACGGTCTAGCATCATTTTATAAAATAAAGCACAATCGTCTGCAATATAGGTATCAACCATATCGTACCATATCGTATCGTTCTACTGCATGGCTTGTTACTTCATTTTCTTCTCCACACAAGATTTTTTGGCTAATGTTGTTGTGTGTCATAAAGCTGTCGAGCCATCCATTTGATGCTTCAAAATTTGTTATTCCAAATTCTTCGGCAAATTTTTTTGCGGCCTCTTAGATGATTTACCAGATATTCTGGCAGTTATCGATCTCATTTTCCGAAACCATTTAAGTGTGGCTTCATTTATATCCGAGAATTCAGTTGTTTTTCGTTTTCTCTTTAGTTCATCATCTACCGAATCATGACGATCAAAAAGTTCTGTCCTATTTTAAAAATGTTTGCAACAGTTGTTTTACAAACTCCAAATTTGGCTGCCGCGCTACATTGACTGTTTTCCCTAATTTCCAAAAACTTCAGAACTTCAATTTATTCTTCAAGGTTTAGTTCCTTTAACGGTTTTCTTTTAGCCATTTTAAAACTTTCTAGAATAACTGTAAATTAGAAGTGGAAAAATGACAATAAATATACGATGATGTTCGACCATACGCATTAAGATACTGAAATTATAACTTACTTGACTTTATTCTACTACACTTTCGACCAAGTCTCGAATGACCATCGATGTATCACAACCACTAAGGTTAGTATCACGTAAAAAGAAATTTGCTTACTTATATGATAAAACGTAACAAGTTCTATTATGCAATTAAAAACTTATTGTAATTTATTATCAAATAAAAAAATCGAATGCAATTGTTTTTTGGCACAAATTTGATATCAGAAATTTTGGGAATTGAATTCAGCTTTCGTCACTCGAACATTTACCTCGTTAAGAGGTTTTTTATTTGATATCGTTTTATTGTTACCAGTCAAAACAGTTCACACACACTCGACAGCACACAAGTGGCCGCTACGTGTTATTGTGCCTCATACAAAGACGCGCGGCATTGAAATGACGAATAGCGAGAGGCGAAGAAGGAATTACGCTTAATCTCACACAGTTGCCGGCTGTGTGTTACGGAGTGTGCATAATTCGTTCTTCTTCTCTCGATATTCGTCACTGTAGTGGCGTGCGTCTGTGTATGAGGCACAATAGAACGTAAACAATATACGTTTTGCACTTCAAATTCACGATTTTTCAAATCATATTCAAATTTTTTTATTTCAATCTCAATTTTTTAGAAGTCAACCTCAATTTTTTATACTTCATTGTCAATTTTTTGCAAAGCAAATTCGTGTTTTTACAACTAATTTCAATTAAATGCAGAGCAAATTCAAGTTTTAATATTTCAAATTCGTAAATTATTTGCAACTTTTTGCAAAACAAATCAAGTGCACCCAATTCTTAACCGATTATGATGGCATTGGGTATCTTGGATGGAAATGGGATTCTTAAAGATTTTTTGGAGGAAATTCTGGAATATGGCCACCTGGCACGGAACTCGATCAATTCTTAACGGATTTTGATGGGATTGGGTATGCTGGAGCGACATGGGATTTTCTTCCAAAAATTATTTAACAATCCCATTTCCATCTAGCATACCCAATTCTATCATAATCCGTTAAGAATTGATCGAGTTCCATGCCAGGTGGCCATATTCCAGAATTTCCTCCAAAAATTCTTTAAGAATTCCATTTAACTATTACAAAAATTTACGAATTTGAAATATTAAAACTTGAATTTGCTCTGCATTTAATTGAAATTAGTTGTAAAAACACGAATTTGCTTTGCAAAAAATTGACAATGAAGTATAAAAAATTGAATATGATTTGAAAAATCGGGAATTTGAAATGCAAAATCGTGAATTTGAAGTGCAAAACCTATAGAACGAAACTGTTTCAATAAAAAAAGAAAAACAATAGAACGGAATTGTTTCAATTGACGAATGATTCAATATGAATTATGATTGGAAAGTTGCATTTTGCACCAACTCTCTCTTCTTGTGTTTGCTTTCAAAGTGTCAACACTGCGTTCTCTTGAGAAATTTTTACCGTCGATTTTTATTGATTTGCGATTGAATTCTATGGATTTTTATCGATAGTTTTCTTGCTAGTTTTTGATTTGTTTGTGTTTTTTACATGCAAGCATAGAATTTGTATCGATTTTTAGTGATTTTTTGCGCCATTGTGGTGCAGTCAATTTCGTGTGACAACATTTTACTTTACTTTCTTCAGCGACGACAATTTTCGTGTTCTTGTGAAAAATATTTGCGTGTGCAAAATGGAAAATTCGTTCATGTTTTTGAAAAAATTAAATAAATATAGGCGTTTTTTTGGAGATTTGAGTTTCATTTTTGCACGTGGTGTGTGAGCTAGGGACGCCCGTGCGTACCGATTTGGTTTTTTTCATAATTTTTTTCTAAATTTAAATTAATTTCGGTATTTTTTAAGTAGATTTTTTTTCAATTTTTTACTTTCAATTTACCGTGATTTTTTTCTCGATTTGTGCACATTTTGAAATTAACGTTTTTCACCTCGCACGTTTTTCATCGACAATGGGGCGCCCACAAAAGCGTAAAAATTTGGCTGACAATTTCAAAGCGAATGAGTCCAAGGTAGTTAACAATTTTGTTGGCCTAGAAACAGTTACACCAGAACGAGTAGGGAACAATTTTGATGTAGTTGTAGGGAATTTCAACCAATCAAATGAAAGATTTTTGGCCAATAATCGAGGCAATCAGTGTACCGCGATTTCTTCCGTTGCGATTGTTTACAGTGTTTTTAAATCAATTTTCACTCCGGTTAGTGACGCGATTAATTGGAACGGTTCAGATTTAGATAGATTTTTAACAATCGGTGATCATTTGTATTCGGTTTCAAAGAAACAATTTGCGAACAGTTTAAATCTCTTGACGTTTGAAGAAGTGTATCTTTACGTTTTTATCGATAACCGTTGTTAGACAGGGACACAATTGTGAATTTGAAGTTTCTGAATCGTTAGCCAGTTTTTCTTCGGTGGGTATAACCAGCGCTCTATTCATTTGCAATGGATATACCTATGCAGTTTTTCTTTGTTCTTCAAAGTATAGTTTTTTCGATTCACATAGTTGCGGCCGTGGTGGTTTTCGTACATCAAACGGTGTTGCCACCTTATGCATTGCATGATTCAATTGAAGCATTAGCAAAGCAACTCTTGATAAATTATCGCTCTCTAGATTAAATATATGGAAAACAAAATGTTGTGTTTTTTCTCAATGAAAGCAATTTGGGCTGAGAGACAGATTGCTACTGGCGACAAGACAGAATATTTGAGAATATCTCGAATATTGCGAAAGAATGAAATACAGAAAATAGATGCCGAGCGAAAGAAGTTAGGTCGCAGTTTTGAGTCTGTTGAGCAACGAGCTCACAGACTCGCTGATCAAGCAAGACGATCTGAATTTTTGCGGGACGCTGAGACTGATGAGCAACGATCTCAAAGACTTGATGACATATCAACATGAGCCGAAGCGACTTTAAATAATGAGGCAATTGAAAGCGCAATCATAGATCAAATGATTTGAGAGCTAGAAAAAGAGCTAGAAAAGAAGCTGATTTAGGTCAAAATAATGATTTTCTTTCGCTTCGAAATGCTTTCAATTTGGAAATAAGCCTTGCCGATCTCGTTCAATTTTTTGCAAATGCTAATGCCAATGAGTTAGTTGTTGAAGTTGAAAAGACTGTGTCAAAAATCTACCACCACAGAGTCACTTCTGAATAACTTTTGTAAATCTTTTCTGACTTTGAAAGTAAAGTTAAAGGCAGCTAAAACTTTTTTAGCGCAGATGATGGCGTCGCCATGCTCTTCGCTTCGAAATAGTAAAAACTTATATTATCTTTTTTATGTTGAAAACTAGGGTCAGGTCTCATCATTAGGTTCAGATAGGTAGTTTTTTTTTATTATGTCAAGCACGATCGCCTACATTCTGGTGTACTGTTTTTGGTGTGTGGTAGACGATTCTATTTCTTTCTTCATTTTGTAGTATTTTAGTAGATTTTATTTCAGAATCCTTTACCACATGCCACAAACATGTCATGTCGGGTGTGATCTTATTACACAACCGGTTTCCGTAGGCTATCGTCTGAACATTTGTAGTATAGTTTTTAGTGCATATTACAGAGTAGTAAAAATTTAGATCAGATGCATGTGTTTTTGGTAGAAATTCGATTGAATAATTGAACAATTTTTTTGCATGTTTCTTGCTGTTTTGTCACTAACCGCATGCGGCTACAATTCATTTTTGATTCCTTAAACAATACAATAAAATATACATATTTTAGTGTGTCGATCACATCAATTTGTCAGTTTTTTCACTTTTTCCGCAACGGACCGATATTAGGGTGCATTTGAGACAAAAAATGAAATTTTTGCAAAAAATTAGGGTAGCTTTTAAGTTATGGAGGTCAATATCTAAATTATACGAGTTTTCTGAGACAAACAGTTGATGTCACATTTGGTGTGATCTAATTTCTCGAAAATGAATTTGTTTAAATAAAACACAACGCGATAAGGATTTAAGCTATACATTTATTTAACTATCTAAGAACTATCTTCACGACAGACGAAACAAGAATCATCCTATTTTAAAAAATGTGATATTTATATAGATAATTTGACAAAACAAAAAAAAACTACAACAATAAAATAAGATAAAATAAAGGTAAAACCTAATTAGGATCTTAAAGAAAATTGTTCCACTTTATGATACCAACAAAACAAGATCATCAATAATCCTCTTTTTTAAATTAGGATTGAGGGAATTCTAAAATACCACATGTCTTGTTTTATGTGTTTATGAATTTCACCATTCTCCCCCCCCCCCCCCCCCCCCCCCCCTCCCCGTTGAATTAATATACATAACTTCAATGTAAAATGAGAATTAAATAATGAAATTAATTTAATCTTAAACTATTCTTAAAATTATATTGAATTTCTTAAAGATAACAAATTAGTAATTTATTCTAAGGGTAGTTTACAAATTTTACTAATTGTACGTTTTATTATTCCATTTTTTGTTTTAATATTAAATACGCGGTTAACCCCATCTGATCCTGGGATAACTTCAACTATTTTACCCATTAACCATTGTGTTGTTAGTAATTGTTCATCAACAATGAGTACAATGTCGTTTTCTTGAAAGTTTTCTCGTTGATCTCTCCATTTTTTTCTCTGCTGTAACGTATGTAAATATTCAACTGAAAACCTTTTCCAAAACGACTGAAACATTTTGTTGACATTTTCGAATCTGGAAAGTCTGTTCGACGGTATTTCGATGACATTTGCTTCTGGAATATTGTTTATTAAACCTCCGGTTAAGAAATGTGCCGGGGTTAAGGGTGTTGGATCATTCGGATTTGTTGAAAGCACTGTAAGTGTTCTCGAGTTCATAACTCCTTCAATTTGAATAACTAGTGTATTCAACTTTTCATATGTCAATATTGTATTAGATGGAACTCTCTTCATGTGTGACTTTAAAGTTTTTATAGACGACTTCCATAATCCTCCGAAGTTTGGTGATCTTGATGGAATGAATTTCCATTGAATCTCTGCGAAATTGCAAAAATTCATTAATTCATTCGTATGTTCTTGTTTGCAAATTAAGTGGTACAGCTGCTTTAATTCGCGGTTGGCGCCAACGAAATTTGTGCCATTATCCGACCAAGTAGTGGTTTGAGCGCCGCGACGAAATATAAATCGTTTTAAACAGGCAATACATGTCTCGGTAGTCATATCTGATACAATTTCAAGATGTATGCCTTTAGTCACAAAGCAAATAAATATGCAAACATACACCTTATGGCTTGCACCGCCTCGTTGATTTTTATTTTTTGTGAAAAAAGGCCCACAAAAATCTATTCCAGTGGTCGTAAATGGCCTGTTAGGTGTTAATCTACATAATTTGATTGATGGTATTTGGTTTTGATTTGAAACATTTGATACAATAACGAGTTACCCTTTTTGCCAAGATTTTGCCGCGTAGAGGCCAGTAGCGTTGCCGTATCATCGAGAGTAATTGCTGAGGCCCACAATGTAAATATTTTACATGTTCGTCTCTAAAAATTAACAATGTGAAATTGCTTTCATATGGCAGAATGAGTGGATGCCTGCTTTCATAAGTCACAAACATCGCCTTTTTAGTCTGCCGCCAACTCGAAGCATATTTTGATCATCGATGAACGGATTCATATCTTTAATTTTACTTTTGCGTGATAGTGGTTTCCCGGATATTAATGATTGAATTTCAAAAAATTGTTTTTGCACTTCTCTTATTAAATAGTTCAAGCTGCCTTTAATTTCTTCAGCTGTGAAGAATCCTTTAATTTTATGTTTCAATTTATTAACATTATTTGTGAATCGTAGCAAGTAACATATCACGCGAACAAGTTTGTGAAGTGAGCTAATTTTATCAATTAACTCAGTGATATCTTCGTTTACTGATAAAGTTAATGTTACTTTTTCTGGTTTAATTTCGGATGTGACTTCTTGGGATTTATTCTTCGATATTGCTTTTGGCCAGTATTCTTGATGTTGTTGAAGGAACAGAGGTCCATTCCACCAAGTTTGTGATTCTACTAAATTCTCGATACTGGTGCCTCTTGAAATGAGATTCGCTATATTTTTTGGCTATTTACATGCTGCCAAGTGCAGTTGGTGGTCAAATTCTGTATCTCGGATGCATTTTTATCCAACTAAGAACAATGGTCGAGTCAACCCAAAGAAAAAGGCTTTTAAAATCGATCTGAAATGCTCGAACTACTTTGGTAGCTAATCTAGCCAATAAAAGTGCTCCATTTAATTCAAGCTTAGGTATTATAATCGTTTTTAGAGGTGCGACACGCGATTTACTAGCTACCAATTTTACAGTATATCCTTCAGTCGGATTCGTACTGCGAACATATAAGCAAGCACCGAAAGCCCTTTCAGATGAATCTGCGAAGCCATGTAATTCAACTATTTGTTCGGCAAAAGGAGAGAGATACCTATCCAAATGACAATTTTCGATTAAATAAATAGAATTTCTAAAATGCAACCATTCATTTTCATAATAATTTGGAACTTCCTCATCCCGCAACTAGCATTCATTTGCCAGACACTTTGCAAAAGTATTTTGCCTTTTATCAATACCGGAGAGAGGAAACCTAATGGATCGAAAATTTGAGCTAAATCTGCTAATATTGTTCTTTTTGAAACTTTACTATGAACGGATAATTTTGGAACTATTATGTGTAAACTATCAGAAGTAGGATTCCAAGCTATTCCTAGTGTTTTTATAATTTTATTATTTGACTGTTCAATGTCCGAAATTGGAATGGTTTCTAAAATTTTCTTGGAATTGGAAGACCATTTACGAAGATGCATTCCTGAATCTCTTAACATACTTATTAAATTAATTTGAGTACAAATTAACTCATCCAAATTGTCACAACCATAGTTAAGCAGTCATCTACATAAAAATCTTCCTTCAATGCTTTGGAAGCTATGGGATATTTAATTGAATTACTGTTAGAAATTTCTTTGAGAACTCTTGTAGCAAAAAATGGCGCAGAAGTAGTACCATAAGTGACTGTCTGGAGTTCGAAAGTTTGAATTTCGTTAGAATTATACCATAAAATTTTCTGAAGATGTGTTTGATTAGGGTTGATGAGAATTTGGCGAAACATTTTCTCAATGTCCGCCATAAATACATATTTATGGCGGCGAAAGCGTAAAATTATTTCGAATAATTGGGATTGAACGTTTGGTCCTGTCAATAAAATATCATTTAGCGATATATTATTGTCTGTTTTACTAGATGCATCAAACACAACTCTTAATTTAATTGTGCTACTAGTAGGTTTAATAATTGGATGATACGGTAAAACATATTCTAGATTACTGCTAATAGATGATATTTTCATGTGACCTAACCTTAAATATTCTTCCAAGAACTTTTCATACTCTACTTTTAACTCAGAATCCCGATTCAATCTTTTCTCTAGGTAAGTAAATCGCTTCTTTGCCATAGTCAAGGAATCACCAAGACAAATTGGATCGACTTTTAATGGCAAATTCACAACATAACGACCTTCATCATTTCTATATGTATAGTTGAGTTGAAGATTTTTTCGCACAATTTTTCTTCGGAAGTTTCAACATAAGAAGTTTCACAAGCTTCACTTTGGAATAACTGCTCTAATTGCTTGTTTAGTTTTATGTCTGAATTTTCGTTATGTAAATGTAAGTTTAATGGTTCTACTTCGAATTTCCCGCCTACTATCCAACCTAATTTCGACTTTACTAGAGCAGGTACGAACGGATTAATTTGGATTTTTTATTCGAACAATATATCGAAGAAAATTCCAGCACCTAGTAACACATCAATCTTATTTGGAATATTAAAGTAAGGATCAGCTAAGATTATATTTTTTGGTAAATTCCATTTAGAAATGTCCAATTCTAATTGAGGCAATAAGTTGGTTATGTTTGGGACGATTGAGAATTCTAAACTGGCTTTAAAATTAGAGCACTGTGATCGAACAATTGTGGAACACTTCCCGGAAACATTAGTTTTTTGGCTGTTTAATCCAGAAACTACTAAATTACTGCTTTGTGATTCGAAACGAAGTTTATTTGAAAGATCTAAAGTAATGAAGTTTGATTGTGAAGCGGAATCTAAAAGAGCACGGCACGAAATAAAGTTACCATCGGAATTTTGGATTAAAATTGTTGCTGTTGATAACAGCACTTGACTATTAGAAATATTATTTGAATGATGTAGTGTTAAACTATTTTCTGAGTTCGTGTTAGTTTGAAGAAGTTTTGTTTCCGATTGTTCAACTTTTGGCGATTCTTTTATGGATTCTATATGGTTTCTGTGCAAGAGTGTGTGGTGCTTTTGAGAACAATGCCTACAAGTAGATCTTGTGCATTGAGAAACAATATGGGTTGGCCTTAGACAGTTAATACATAATCGTAATTGCTTTACTTTTAGGAAACGGTCTTGTACTGAGAGTTTAATAAAATCTTGACACATTGATAAATAATGATCACTCTTACAATTGGGACAACGAACGAATTGGTGTTTTTCAACTGGCGAAGTTGATACTACTAGTGCAGCTTTTGTATTGCGATTAGAAACGTTAATTTCTATTTTTCTATGTGTTATTCCTATTGCTTCTAGTACCCGTATCTTTTTTTGTAAGAAGGTTTTGAATTTTATCCAACTGGGAAACTCATCTATCCCTAACTCATTTTCAAACTCTTTTCTGGAATTTAAATCTAGACGCCCTAAGATTATTCTGATTATTAGAGCTTCGGATAACCTATCCAATTTAAACTCACAGTTTTGCAATCAATATTTCTGATAAATTGTTATTTGAAATTTTCGGTAAATTTAAAATGGCATTTAGGTGACACTCGACTATTGTTCTTTCGTTGTCATATCTGCTTAGTAAAATTCGCCACGCGCTTTCATAACCATCAGCAGAAATAAGAATATGAGCCACCAACGATTTAGCTTCACCCTTCAATTTACCCAATAAATACGAAAATTTAGCGATATCACTCACCTGATTATTATTATGCACTGCTGCTTTGAATGTGTCCCGAAAACTGCGCCATTTATTGAATTCACCATTGAATTCTAGTAATTGTAATTCGGGCAATTTGATTTGACCGATTTTTTGATTATTGGGACGTTTGTCCATTTCAACATTCAATATTGTTTTTACACGGTTCACTAACATTTCAAACTTAGCACTTTCTGTTTCATATTCTCAAGTATTTTTAATTGATCTTTAAGGGTACTTTCTGTGGTTGTAGTAATGTCTTGTTGTTCAATCGACTCACATAAACGAGCACATTTTTTATACACTAAGTCTCTTCTACGAATTAATCGCTCCATCTTGAATAAATTTATTATTGAAATTTATGATCACTACTATTGTTTCAATTTGTGTGGACTGTATACGTTTACTATTTCACTACGAGGTGCACTTTTGTATTAATTTACGATAATGAAACTGATACCGGATTATCCGGGTTGATGGACCAAAAAATGATGTGATCTAATTTCTCGAAAATGAATTTGTTTAAATAAAACACAACGCGATAAAGATTTAAGCTATACATTTATTTAACTATCTAAGAACTATCTTCACGACAGACGAAACAAGAATCATCCTATTTTAAAAAATGTGATATTTATATAGATAATTTGACAAAACAAAAAAAAAACTACAACAATAAAATAAGATAAAATAAAGGTAAAACCTAATTAGGATCTTAAAGAAAATTGTTCCACTTTATGATACCAATAAAACAAGATCATCAATAATCCTCTTTTTTAAATTAGGGTTGAGGGAATTCCAAAATACCATATGTCTTGTTTTATGTGTTTATGAATTTCACCAACATTGTAGGTGAAGTTTGTGGCTAATAATCTTGAAAATATGAACCAAAAGTCTTGGGCTAGGTTTTTAGCAATTTGGCCGAATGTGGCCGGCCAATTTGGAATTTTTAAGTTTTTTGGCCAAAATGACCCTCCACCCTAATTTTTTGAATTTTTTTTTATATGCTATTTGATAGCTGGCGTCAATACCTTTCCAACGATATGCATATACGGGTATGTCAAATAGGTGCAGCGCTGTGGTCGTGGCCAAAATGGCCAAAAATGGCCGTTCAGAGTAGAACAAAAGTTGCTTAATTTTTCAAGTACTACAAACCCTGAAAATATGAGATCAAATGAAACAAGTACGGACAAACAAACAAACGTATATGGTGCAAGATTATATGGTGACGTCATAGAAAAATTTCAAAATGTCATAACTTTAGTCAAAATCATCCGTTTTGGATGTTTGACTTGTCATTGAATTGGTATTGACGTCTACAATCATAATTTGGTAGTTAAAAAATAATTGGGGCACTTTTTGGGGCAATTATACCCGAAAAACTGATTCATTAGGGCAATGTTCGTAAGGTCATATCTCCACTCAATATTGGTAGAAATTCATGCTTTTATACATTATCTGGGTCTACTTTTCATGATCTTTACAATGGTATATATCATGATCCTGGCGGCTTCAAAGGGAAAAAGTTCAAAACTAGCTGTATATATATACGAATTCGACTTCGAGCACAGTAGGTGCTTTCGTCACTCGTTTGGACTACCGTCCAAAGTGATTATACATTTCCTACCGTCTCCTGTTTTCGGAGAATGCTAAAATGAGAAATGCCATATCTTTTGCAAAATCCCAAATCATTTCTTCTTCTACATCAAAAACATCAACGTCATCCATTTCAGTAAATCCACTACCAGATTTTGCTGTTTTTTTATTCGACCCTTGTGGTACAGGAACCTGTTTTTCAATGACTTCCAAGCCAATTTGCAATCTTCAACTACATGAAAAGTATAATAAATGATAACTTGATTGATTTAGAAATCGCTTTCCATGAGCTAGAGGTGGCATGCGAATTTTTATGGAATTTATCCTGTAAATCCCATATGCATGTATGCAGTTTTTTTAAAGCACATAATTTTCTTTTTTTTTCACTTGAAAATCCATCTTTTTTTTTGTTTTTTTGTCAATTTTTTGGGCACTTGATGTTGATTGCTCTTAATACGCTATGTCGAAATCTCCAATCAAGTATTGAGTGTCGGTAAAAACGGTTTTTAAAAAAATATAAATAAACACAGGTGTCACTGATCACTTTGAAATTAATAAATGTCAAAATTTAGAGTACAATTAATGTTTAGTGCATTTAATTTGCAGATGAAAATTGTGGAGACTTTATAGTGGTGACATTTATATTACAATCCGAAAGACATTATTTTAAAAGATTTTTTCGCTTGAACTTCATATCGGTTAGCGAAATCGTGAGCGAAATTTTTTATTTCGACTTTAGCTAGCTAAATTTTACGTCAAATTTATATGGAAATATTAGCTTAGCTCAAGCTGCGTACCGACCTTTAGTAGGGAAACAAATATTAGTAAGCTTTAAAGCAAATTTGAAAAATGTTTGAAGTAGCCGGCGAAAAATTCGAATAATGTAGACAATTTCAAAGCAAATTGTATTCCGATTGGGGAAATTTCCGCATTCGAATATAATTTGCTTTAAAATTCTTTATGTTTTTCGAATTTTTCGCCGGCTACCTAAATCATTTTTTCAAATTTGTTTGCAAGTTTTTTATTATTTATTTCCCTACTAGAGAATAATTCCTCTACGATTTACCCAGTCGGAATTTTTTCCATAGTAGAGAAATAAATAGCAATATATATTACTGAAACAGATGAAATCGGTATGCTTTTAACGTTTCAAAACATATTTTTCTTCAAAATGCTTCTCCCAAATTGTTTATAAGAAATTAAATGAAAATTGAATCACTAATACGATGATACATTTGTCGTTTGTTAAAAATTTCACTCCCTACATGATCATTGTATGGATTGTAGTATATTTGAAATTATGTTTCTAGTAGAGTCCAAAACTGCACATCATCCGAATACTGTTTATTAGTTGTCATAATCTACTGGGCAATGGCATCAACTGCCCTAACAAAACATTTTCACAGTGCAACATTATTTGTACGAGTTTAGTAAAAGTCTTAATTTATTTCACCTTAAATCTAGAATATCAAAAAATATTTACCACCTTTGAAAAAGATTAAGTTTTTATATCAATAAAAATAATTAAGACAATTGTGTATTGGTAATCCAATTCGTAATCTACAAAATATGATGATTAGTTTGAAATTTTAATTGAAAATCCCTCTTTCAATTGAATTAAAACCATTTATCGTCATATAAAAGGAAGGTATTTCGTCTAATTATATGTTCTAATATATAATATTGAGGTTTATGATGATTAATGCGTTACACACACGATTACACAAAAAAAAATTATATACACACATGTACAAACGTATCAATATGTGATCTAGATTTCCTAAGAAATTTTTGCACAACAAATCATTTCATCAATTAAAATAATTAAAGTCGTAATGTTGTTTTTTTGTAATTTTATTTCCTAATTGATACTTATCTTTTACGTATATAAACCCAAGCAAAGTGTATTCTGTATCTAATCATAACGGTTAAAAATCTGAATCATATGTATCGCGATAAATCGATGGATACACTTAATCACACTTCGCACAGTTTACCACAACTAACATTGTATCCGCATAAAAATATTAAAATCTTTGCTAACCCAATTTTTATTACTTCGCGCATTTCGCCACCAAATCACCCGGCAATTAACAATGATTATTGACAATTATTATTATATTACAAAAGAGTTAGGTATTAAGAGGTAAAATGTAGTCGATAAAACTGTAATAAGTTCATTTCAACATTTTAATTATTATTAAATAATTGATAAAGTTGTAATTAAATTATATCTTATTCTGTAAAATTTTGTCATTTTTATAATCTCGTATCTTTTATAATTTTTTTTTTCGTATTAAATTGGTGTTGCTTCAATACGAATAACAACAAATACATTTTCCACCTCTTTATATATAGCAACATATACATCGGTAAATTGATAAAGAAAAGCGCGCACACCAAAAGCACACATGTATATGTGCATATCGCGAGCGGAGATCACATTTTAAAGATTCTCTTAAGAATTTCCCCAGTACATAAGTATATAGATTCCCCTTCCACACAACTATACGATATATACATATTTTTTCGAGACGACTTTAAAGAGATCAAAAACTATCGAAAAAAAAGCTTAAAAAGGAATGAAAACTAAAGCGCAAAGTAGTCGATTATTTTGTTATAGGTTTGAGCTGTGTGTTTTTTACTTATTCTTGTACGACAACAACAAAATATACGATTTGCAATATTACAACTCATACAGTTGTGTTTATTGAACAATTACGGTTTGTACTACATTTACATTGAATATTTGAAACGTTATAAGAAAAATAAAAAAAAAACTAACAACAGCAAAGCAAAAAAAAAAATAAAAACTAAAATCTTATTTAAAATAACATTCGTGAGGTTGGCTGGAGGTAAAAGTTATTTTATGTTTTAGTTGTTGTTGTTGTTGCTATTATATTACGTTTTGCATCTTCTCCTACCACACCCAAGAATGGATTGCGTTTTTTTTTTGCTTGTTGCTTACTATTATCAATTGTAACTGAGAGCGCGCGGTGGCGCGATTATTTTTATTTTTTTTTAGTTTTTTTTACAGTCTTACTTTTATTTTTCAATAAAAAATTTACCAATTCCTTGTTATGAATATTATTTATTTTTGTCTTATACCATTATACTGTTTGAGTTATTTGCATTGTGACGACGGTTTGTTCTATTTTTTAATTACTTTTGATTTTAATTGAGATGTGAATTTTAAGTCTATGTAGTTATATAGAAAGGTTTGTCAAGGTAACCGTATGCTGTTAAAAATACACTCTATGTGCTCGAAATTGCAACCCTATAATTGATATAAATATAATATGACTGTACCGCGGGATTTCTGGGGGTTATTTCAATAGGGCCATGAAACAGCGAGATGGGGGGAATTAGTTAAAAATTAAATTTTTTTTAATTCATTTGTCTCATCTCGGTGTTGCATGTGTCCGTAGGGTTTGCAGATCCTTTTCCAACATCATCCATCCATCGTGTATGTAGTCTCCCACAACGACCCACTTTCGTTGGTGCCGACGCAAAGGTCTGTTGATTGGTCCGCAGTTTTAATCTGCATCAAATCTAATCTTCATAATCAAATCGCAACAACCAATTATTTATGTACCAATTTATGTTGAAGTTTTGGTTTCTATCTTCTTCTGTAGATAAAATCTTTCATAATTCGAGATTTTGCCAAATATATACAAATAGATTTTGATTACAGGTTTGGAATGGGTCTGATGAGGTTGAAGAAGTGAAATGCCATATCTGTTTCATACAGGCGAAAATTGTTGATAAAGAAGTTTAAAAATTATCAAGCATTAAATGGTTTGTAATTCTCATTAAAATGGTTTGCAATTCAAGATTATGCCAGACAGACACCGATTCGGATACGCCAATTCGATGGCCGTGACCATAGGTAGATTTTAAATATAAGGTTGGGTGGTTCTGAAGTGGTTGTAAGGGTGAAATTTGTATTTTCCTCTAGTTTTGTCGACAAAATCGTTCGTCAAGCATTAAATGTCAAGTCGATGACCATAGGTAGATTTTGATTAGAGGTTTGAATTTGGTCTGATGAGGTTTATGCAATGAAATTTTTATTTTCGAATAAAAAAAAAAAAAAAAATCGCTCGTCATTCGAAAATTTGCCAGATAGAAAATATTCTGAATATATCAATTCGGTTGCCCATGATATAGTTAAATTTTGATTATAGGTTTAGGGTGGGTCTGTTGAGGTTATAGGGGAGAAATTTTTAATTGCCCATTCTTCTGACAATAAAATCGTCCATGCAGAGAAAATGTCCATCTCTCTAACCTTATATAAGAAGTTATCATTTCCAACCTATAATCAAAATCTACTTATGGCCCTAGACCATCGAATTGACATTATAAGATTGAAAAAGAAAATCAAAATCTCACCCCTATAAGCTCATTAGAATTACCCCAAATATAAAATCGAATTCTACTAAAGGTCATGAGCTATCAATTTGACACAGTTAGATCAGTGTTTATCCGGCAACATCTCGAATACCGAACGATTTTATCCACAAAACATGGGGGAAATTAAAACTTAGAACTTAAATCGACTTAAAGTCACATTTTATAAAGTTTTCATATAGTCCGACAAATGATACCGGTTATTTGGTAAAATCTCGAAAAGAGCATTTCAGAGAGCATTTCACCAATATAACCTCATCAAACCCACTCCAAACATATAATAAAATTCTACAGAGTCATGGGTTTATCAAATTAATTCAGTCAGATTGGCGTTCGTCTGTTAAAACCTTTGATTTGCTAAACGTCATTGTTGCACTGTCTCTTATTGACATATTTTTGTTGGGAAACTGATTGCTGGCATTTTTCGGTTGAATATTGCAATTAATCTTCTTTATTAATCGATACAATCTGCATTATCGTCATTTTACGGTCCATGTGATAGTTTTGATCATTGAGCCTACATTATCGACGTTTCTTGTCGAATTTCAACAACATCGGCAATATCGACATTTTCGACTAAGGCGTTTCAGCTAACTTTAAAAGTATGTGAATTACTCCATTTTTTAACCTCTAAAATACACTGTGTAACTGACGTTGACTTTTTTGTTTAAATTTCCTATCACCGGATTCCATGACGTTTTGAACAAAAAACTGAGATATTTCCAGAGAAAATCTTTATGAAATTATCTGGATATAGTCGCTTGAATATCGCCACACAATTTAGTTGAATTTTTCTTTTGACAAAACTAAGATAAATCAAGAAAAATTGTTTCTGGGATTATCTGAATATAGACGCTTGAATGAGAACTTGAGAACTTAACGTATACCATAGGGTTCGTTGCCATTTTGACTATAAACCGAGATATTTGCAGGAAAATTAATTGAAATTTTACTACAAACTGGAAGATCTGTAGAAAAATTCTATTTAGGATTATCTTGATAAAATAATAGAATTTCCTTTTTCTTACAGACGATTGACGATCACTTGTTGTATATCGCAGGATTCACTGACTACAAACTGAAGGCCAACATTCAAGCGACTATATCCAGATAAAAATTTTCTAAAAATACTTACTTAAATAGTTTGTAGTTAAAGTTTCATCGAATCTAGTGGTATATTGTAAAAGCTCGTAAAATGCGTATGAAACGAGATTCAAGTGAATGTAAGCAAAATGCTTATTCAAGATACAATTTTTCTGCAAATCTCTCACTTTGTAGTGAAAATTTCAACGAACCCAACAACCAATATTCTAATCGTACATATTGCAAACTTACCATCTCGCAAACTCATCATCCATCACTCTATACAAGCAAACAGAGTAAATGCACCAACAGATGTACATACACGCGCAAGATGGAAACAATACGACGAGCATTCCAAAACAAAATCAAAAAGCGACTCGACAACTACCGTTGATTTTGTTCGACGTGACATCAAAATTTTGTGTTTTGAAAAAATATTGAAACTATTTTTAAAAATATTTAGTGGATTGTGTATTGTAGCAGTAGTAGTAGTGCATCATTTGGCAATAAAAAATTGGAAATTCATTTCATCTTGTCGAAAGCTGCCGAAACACGTCTACAAAATTACAGAAAGGGATTTCTGACCATCGGTAAGCTTATATAAAATAAAATGTAAATTACGTTAAGACGAAATTGAGCTATGGAAAAATATCCTTAAGTTATAAATCTGAAAAAATAACCAATATTCGTTGTTATTGATGGATTTTTTATTTTATTAAACAATTTAATTATTTTGTGGAAACTTTTCTTCTGAGATCGAGTCTGCGATCTAAAAATGAAAAACAATTTCGTTTATGTGGCTCCCTCTCCTGGCCTTATTACGTTGGCCAGTTATTACGAACATTTTCGATGATTTCGCATCTCTGAATTATCCGCATAACATTCTTAACGAAAGCCCGTATAAAAAAGTCCAACTGCATCAAAACGCAGCTCTACGCAAACCAATTGACATCTCAAAAAAAGTTGATTATTCGGTTGCCAAATTTGGTGCGCCAGAGATCGATTGTCGTTGGTTTATATGACAAATGGTACCATCCTGTTGAAACATGGCTTTGTATAGGTTGCCGTTGACGGAAACGGCGTTCCAGCAGCGTTTAAAAGAAAAATTGGCCAATTATGCAATCCAATAGCAAGCCTTTTTTCGCGAACTTTCTTCACCAATTTCACAACAGCGGTTCCGCATGGCGCTCTTCCACGACCCATATTTCTTTTCAAAATTCGCACGAGTTTGAAAATAAGTCTTCAATATTTTGAAATGCAAAAATTTACCACAGCCAAGTTAATGTAAAGATTTCAAGACTATATTGACTACTGGACTAACCAATACCCATTCCTCGATGTTTTTGGGAACCATGCGATATTTGTTCTACAATATTTTTTTTATTTTCGTTTTATATTCTAATTAGAGGTCTTGACTTAGTTAGATATGTGCCGATTTTGTAATCCAAATTTTTTAGTTAAATTATTGTCGTTTCTCCAAATAAAAAATCATTACCGTCTAAAACCTCCGTGCTACACGGTTAGAAATTAGACGCGATTTTTAACATGTATTAGCTTACACCAGCGCGAACTTAACCTAGAGACGTTAAAGTTATTAAAATATAAGACCCTTTTGGTGGTCGGTAGTTTGTAACAAATATGGGGCGTGAAAATAATTTAGCTATTAAAAGTTGATAAAATAATTGTTTAAAAATTGTAAAATTTGGAATGAAAATGGACTACTCAAAATAAGAAAGTTATTGACGATATTACTTTTATTTAATAATTTTGGTTTGTTTTGACTATTTGTTCAGGGATTGTCACTATATGTTGACAAAACTCGCCGTACATTTACTTTTTAGGTTATTAAAGGTATATGGGTATAATACCTATAAATCGTTCTGAACCTAATAAAGGGTTATTAAGAAATATCAATCAAAAGTTATTAAATTATTTTGTAAGTTCGTACCAGCTGAGACGTGTACGAAAAACATGGGTATTCAACAGTGTGGCTACTATATTTTGGATCCCCAGTTTAAAGGTCTTCGTTTTATACAATTAAATATTGGTTTGTCTACCCAATTCAATAGAAAAGTATAATTCGGCACTTGCTCCTGGTATACTCGTAACTAAGTTTCCATTATGACACGAAAATATTTTATTCTAATTAATTGCTTTCTAACCCGACCATAAATGGTTGGTGATGTTATTTACTGCCACACGTCGATCACGTTTTTTTATTCTTTGATTGTCTCGTACCCTTTTAGATATACTCTCGCCCATTAAATAAAATTTTTGTTTGTTCCAAGTAAATTTTTAAATCCCATAATCGAAGATGTACATACTTTCTTTGTTAAGATAATAATAAATGAGACTAGATTATGTTCAATTCAAAACATCACGATAATAAAAATAAACAAGCTAATAAAAAATTTAAATATTTCCTTCAAAACTTGGACCACTAAGAAACCATGCTTTTTCCATTCGTCTAAAGCTTGGCCTGATTTCATCAAGCCTAAATAGTAGAAAATATATATCTGTACCCCGGAGCAATACAACGCTATGTCCAATTTTTTCACAAAATGAACTGTCCACATTGTGGGTTCATTATGTTTAATTCTCTTTCTAAAGGAATATGAAACTATGTGATCCTTAAAGTCCTTACGTTTCACATATTTGAAATAACACCATGTGCAGTTTCCATTAGAGGCAGAAGGCAGGATCTGGACCTAAATTCATATACATCTGAATTTTTTTTTTTCACATGGTGTTGTACGCATCCGAAGTACAGATATACAAACTCTTGATACACAGTTTCCGCAATTTCGAGTATTTGCGGAGCAATGTTCCAATTTACTCGAGCTAAAATATAAATAATGTAAATAATATACCTTGTTAAAGTTAGCCGAAAGTTGTCAGCCGAAAGTGAAAAAATCGATAATGCAGATAGTGTCTCGACTACATCAGCCGAAAATAAAAAAAAATTGTATTGCATATAAAGAAATATCCCAGCCGAAAGTAATAACCTAAAAAATCAGCCGAAAACAAATGTTTCATAACAAAAAACAAAATTTAAATACCGACAATAATTTATATGAATATACTATAAAGTATATAGTTATATGAAACGTATCTAAAAAAATTTCAAAAATTCGTAAAAACTTAACGTTTAAAGTGTTATGTCTGGAAAAGGTCTCGTTTGGATCGGTTTGTCGATGGTTATCGCTGGAAAATTTTCCAGGTCAAATTTTATGTTGAGAGTCCGGAAAAATTGGGGGGAGTGAAATACACGTGCAAACTTCAAAAATTCGTAAAAACTTAACGTTTAAAGTGTTATGTCTGGAAAAGGTCTCATTTGAATCGGTTCATCGATGGTTATCGCTGGAAAATTTTTCAGGTCAAGATTTATGTTGAGAGTCCGGGAAAATTGGGGGAGTGAAATACACGTGCAAATTTCAAAAATTCGTAAAAACTTAACGTTTAAAGTGTTATGTCTGGAAAAGGTCTCGTTTGAATTGGTTTGTCAATGGTTATCGCTGGAAAATTTTCCAGGTCAAATTTTATGTTGAGAGTCCGGGAAAATTGGGGGGAGTGAAATACACGTGCAAACTTCAAAAATTCGTAAAAACTAAACGTTTAAAGTGTTATGTCTGGAAAAGGTCTCGTTTGAATCGGTTTGTCGATGGTTATCGCTGGAAAATTTTCCAGGTCAAATTTTATTTTGAGAGTCCGGGAAAATTGGGGGGAGTGAAATACACGTGCAAACTTCAAAAATTCGTAAAAACTTAACGTTTAAAGTGTTATATCTGGAAAAGGTCTCGTTTGAATCGGTTTGTCCATGGTTATCGCTGGAAAATTTTCCAGGTCAAATTTTATGTTGAGAGTCCGGGAAAATTGGGGGGAGTGAAATACACGTGCAAACTTCAAAAATTCGTAAAAACTTAACGTTTAAAGTGTTATGTCTGGAAAAGGTCTCGTTTGAATCGGTTTGAAAAATTTGCACGTGTATTTCACTCCCCCCAATTTTCCCGGACTCTCAACATAAATCTTGACCTGAAAAATTTTCCAGCGATAACCATTGACGAACCGATTCAAATGAGAACTTTTCCAGACATAACACTTAAAACGTTAAGTTTTTACGAATTTTTGAAGTTTGCACGTGTATTTCACTCCCCCCAATTTTCCCGGACTCTCAACATAAATCTTGACCTGAAAAATTTTCCAGCGATAACCATCCACAAACCGATCCAAACGAGACCTTTTCCAGACATAACACTTTAAACGTTAAGTTTTTACGAATTTTTGAAGTTTGCACGTGTATTTCACTCCCCCCAATTTTCCCGGACTCTCAAAATAAAATTTGACCTGGAAAATTTTCCAGCGATAACCATCGACAAACCGATTCAAACGAGACCTTTTCCAGACATAACACTTTAAACGTTTAGTTTTTACGAATTTTTGAAGTTTGCACGTGTATTTCACTCCCCCCAATTTTCCCGGACTCTCAACATAAAATTTGACCTGGAAAATTTTCCAGCGATAACCATTGACAAACCAATTCAAACGAGACCTTTTCCAGACATAACACTTTAAACGTTAAGTTTTTACGAATTTTTGAAATTTTCTTATATACGTTTTATATACTTATAATATATATTCATATAAATTATTGTCGGTATTTAAATTTTGTTTTTTGTTATGAAACATTTGTTTTCGGCTGATTTTTTAGGTTATTACTTTCGGCTGGGATATTTCATTATATGTAATACAATTTTTTTTTACTTTCGGCTGATGTAGTCGAGACACAATCTGCATTATCGATTTTTCTTCACTTTCGGCTGGCAACTTTCGGCTAACTTTAACAGTATAAATAATATTATTGGAGAAACGCTAAATTATTTCTTTACTAAATAAATAATCAAACTCCTCTCGATTGTAGCTAGTTACACTACGTCACTTTACTACACAAGAAAAATTAAACATTGATTTATGTGATTACATTTTATCTAAGTTATTTGTTGTTTGTCGTAACATTCAATATTACCTGCATCAATGATATTCAATTGTCATAGTACACAAAAAAAAATTAGACAAAATTGATCACACTCACTGTATTTGAATTAGGCTGAGGATGGCCATATTTTTATCATGCACTTGTTCAAATGTAATCCACTAGATTCACTAAAATCTACTAAATATCAATTTATCACATTTTTTTTATAATTCAATTTTATAGCACGAGTCGCTGTTTCAACTTTAAAATTAAAATTGCACCTGAAAAAATTACATTCCAATTTTATATCGTTTTCTGTGACAGTCAAATATTGATTCCGGATCAATAATATGACGTCATTTTTGATCCAACATGGCTTCTTTGTTTACATTTTTGTCTTTTTATTTTTTGATCCCAGATCAATTAAAAAATCCAAAAAATTTGCTGGATTTTTTTTGACGTTTACTCACACATATTGTGATATTGTGTGAGTAAACGTCAAAAAGATCCCACACATTTTTTGGATATTTTAATTGATCCGGGATCAAAAAATAAAAAAACAAAAAATGTAAACAAAGCAGCCATGTTGGATCAAAAATTACGTCATATTATAGATCTGGGATCAATATTTTGCTGCCACAGAAAACGATATTAGTAACAAATGAGAGAGAGACAAATGATTTTAAAACGACAATAAAATTGGCGTCCCTTGATCGTTAAAATTAAAATTTTATATTTATAAGTATGTACTCAAATTTAACATCCTCAGTTTTACTGGGTCGTCAATTTAACCCACCATTTTTGTTCAATTTGAACCTTGTGCGTTTACGTTGATGTAGGTAAAATTTTGGTAATATAATTAACGTAATTTAAATTAATATATAACAATTAATATTTTTCGGTAGTGAAAGGTTGTCATAATAAAACTTTATTTTCCGAATTTGACTAAAAAAGAATATTGTCGCACCGTATACTCGCAGAATGTTAAAAATAACGTTTAACTTTTTTTGCATACTGTTTAACTATCCTTATTTTAGCTCCCCACATTCTTCAAAAACTATCAAGCATTAAAGTTTTTGTAATTGTCGTTAAAACGGTTTGCAATTCGACATTTTGGCCCTTTTCAAATTATTTACTTATTTGTGTAGACGTACTTATTCAAATAAGTAACCTCGCGAGGTCACTGAATAGGTACGTCTACACAAAAATGTCTCCAAAATTGTGTCTTGACTAAATGTAACCATTAAGCAATAATATATTTTGTATATGTATATTTTGCTTTACGATGTAATACATGCAGTTTTTATTTTCAAATCTAGTGACAATGACTAGCATGTCAATAATTTTTTTCTTCTATATAAATTCTAAGTTGAATGACAACAATCTGTTATGGTTAAGACGTCAAAGGCGTATATGAAAAAGGACATTTTATTTTTTTATTAAATATATTATATAAAACAAATTGTTTTTAAATATTTAACCACAGGCGTTTTCTAAATTCTGTAGCGCTGGTTTAAAGTTGTTGGAATTCTTCAACGCAGGGATCAATTTCATTTTGAAATACTACGTTTAAACTTATAAAATCTCCGGCATCCATGCAAATATTATGAAGTATGTAGCAAATGACAACAATCTTACAATTTTTTACCTTGTTTTCTAACGCTCTCAAAAAATACATCGCCATCTCGTCTTTAATTGACCAAAAGCTGGTTCCACTGCAATCCTTGTCTTACATGCAGACGGTTGAATTTTTTTCTTGGTCCGTCAAACAACGATTTTCAGTAAAAAGGGTGATGATAGCAATGGGTTCCAAGGTTAATTTATATCCACTGTCCACATTATATGTATTCTTATTTTTATTTATGAATTAGTTTAGAAGTAAGAATCGTTTTTTGTCTGTCTATTTTTAATAGAAATTTTCGATCAGCAAGGTATTGATTATACTTTCATTAACAAGCTGTAAAAATAAGGAAGTACATGAATTGGAACGGATTCATTTACTTATTTAAGATGGCGACAAATAAGTTAATACGTTTCAAATAAGTAAGTAATTGGAAAAGGGTCTTTGCCAGATAAACACCAATTTTACTATACTGATTTGATAATTCATTACTAGGGTGGTTTTCATGAGGTTATAGCGGTGAAGTTTTTTTGTTCTCAATGTTTTGTCGATAAAATCTTTCATCATTCGGGATGTTGCCACGTAGGCACCAATCTTACTATGTCAATTCGATGGCCCTTAACTACAGGTAGATTTTGATTATAAGTTTATGGTGAGTCTGTTGAGGTTATAGGAGTGAAATTTTTATCTTCGCCCTTCTTCTGTCGAAGAAATCGTTCATGTGGAACAAAATTTCCACCTTTCTAACCTAATCAGAAGGTTACCTCGCCAAACCTGTAATCAAAATCTCTCGAATTGATTTTATTGACCAAACTCCAAACATCCAAACATAAAATCAAAATCTACCAATGGCCATGGGCTATCGAATTGACATAGTCACACTGGTATCTATTCTGCAACATCTCGAATGACGAACCATTTTATCGACAAAACATATTGAAAATCAAAATTGTACACACAACCTTGCAGTCTAAACTTAGAATTTAAGTCTACTAACATGGACTCTCCAACTGCTATTGCTATCTAGTTATGCCACAAAATTTCGATCAAATAGCAAGTGGAGACTCGCAATAATATTTATATGCTATCAGTATGCTATGAATACATGCTATGTCGGCATAACTTGATAGCATGTATAGACTATCGACAAAAGAATGATTTCTAAACGTCAAATTATAGCAAGTTTACCACACCAGACTCCATCTTGGCAAATTTTGATAGAAAGAGAAAATAAATTGCAATAGCATTCAGATAGCAGGTCGAGAAACCGTGTTAGAGTCATATTTGTTATAGTTTTCATAGTCAGGCAGGCACCGTGGTTATTTGGCAAAATCTAGAATGGTGAATAATTGTACCGTCGAAACTATTGAAAAAGGAACACTTAGGGTCATCGTTCATCAAATAGGTTGTCAGATCGGGGTTCATCTGCCAAAATCTCGATATACAAACTTACTGGAAAATTGATGATTCATTCGTTATTTTTAAACCTGTATTACCGGTATCCTAAAGTAAATGTTAGACATAACAATTACATATAGATGTCTCTAATAGTTTGCAAACGATTTGTTTTGCAGCATCTAGGAATGAGAAGTATGAACTAACACCTCCATGAAGCTAGCTACTTCTGTAATGACTCGAAATACACGCCAATTGAACTATACAGCAAATGTGTACCAGAAAATATACGCAAAATACAGCTTTAAATTTATATTGTAGTAAATAACTATCGAAATAATTGTGGCTTCAAAATTTTGTCTAAACTTTTTGTTTTGTGAATACCAGACTAAAAAAATTCAATACATCAAATTACAACCGCAGGCAATTTACGAACACTTGGCGTATACCACCGGATTCGTTGGAGTTAGACTACTATAACCTGACATATTTTCAGAAAAATTCTACCTGAAATTATCTGTTATAGTCGTTTGAATATCGCCCCTTAGCCATTCACGATTACGTGAATTGTTCCGGAAAAATTCTGAATATTTTTTTATAATATTTTGATAGAATTTTGTCTGATTTGAATTTTGCTGGCCTACTGACTCAATAAGGTTGATGTCAATATTTTCTAAACAAAGTTAAATAAGGCATTATTTTTCCATCAATAGATTTAAGAGAACCCATTTAACTTTCTTTTGAAAATATATTTACACAAAACTTATTTCCTTATTTCTAATTCACTATTCCTAGGGAAAGCCAGAATAGTGCTACTGTGGCACTATAGTGGCTTTACAGAGCTCTCACAATAAAAAAAAAATAGCCTATACCTTTTGCCTTAAACTTTACCTTAAGAGTTTACCTTAAATTGCAAAAGTACTCAAAGAAACAACCAACGATGTTTTATGTATGGTAAAACATTTAGGGGACTAGTTTTGGGTTCATGTTACATGCTGCATTTGTTATGTTGGATTTTGCATTAAATTGTTGCGCTAAATTGTTGTGTTGATTATGTGACATTTTAACATAAAATGTTATACAGAAAAACCTCTGTTATACAGCATAGGACAGAACTCGATCAGTTCTTAACCGATTATAATGGGATTGGGTATGTTTGATGGAAATGGGATTCTAAAATGATTTTTGGAAGAAGTTCTGGAATATGGTCACCTGGGACAAAAATCGATCAATTCTTAACCGATTGTGATGGGATTGGGTTTGCTGGATGAAAATAGGATTCTTACATGATTTTGGGAAGGAAATCTAAAATATGGCCACCAGGGACAGAACTCGATCAATTCTTAACTGATTATGTTGGGATTGGATATGTTGGATGGAAGTGGGATTCTTAAATTATTATTGAAAGAATTTCTGAAATATGGCCTGGTATGTTGGATTTAAATAGGATTCTTAAATGATCTTGAGAAAATTTCCTGGAATATGGCCTCCTGAGATGGAGCTTGATCAATTCTTAACCGATTATGGCGGGATTGAGTATGTTGTATTAAAGTGGGATTCTTAATTAATTTTTGGAAGAAGTTCTGAAATATGGCCACCTGGGACAGAAATCGATCAATTCTAAACTGATTGTGATGGGATTGGATATGCTGGTTGGAAATATGATTCTCAAATATGGAAAAGAAATTCTCGAATATGGCCACCCGAGACGGAACTCGATCAATTCTTAAGCGATTATTGTGACATTGGGTATGCAGGATGGAAATCGTATTCTTAAATGATTTTTGGAATACGTATATTGTGCAGTTTCGAGTGAATATACTGGTGGCCGATCAGGTTAAGATATTGCCTCAGCTTTCATCAAAATATTGGAAAGAATATTTGAAAGTAACGATTTTACAAGAATAATCACTTGAAGTGATTCATGCTTTCCGTAATACAAAAATTCATTTATGGCATACGCCATTAAATACTTTATGGTTCAACATCCGAATCTTGAATTCATTGAAATGCGTTATTCATTACTATGCCATTCAGCGATACAGGAAGTGTATCATGCCCTTAGCGAGATAGAAAAAGTGATATCCAAAAAATATTTTTTCTCGTCTTCCTTAAACGATTATTCAAATGCAACCTGGTGATTTTAAGGATTTCGAGTCATGTTCTTAACAAAATAATACACACAAACAAGTATAATCTTTATTTTCTTGTTTGAGACTGTCGCGCGACGCCATATTTGAACTAAAATTATTTTGTTTGTGTTATTTTATTACTTGTCATTTTATTTCATATAGAAACCGCATGTATGCGTTAAATTCAATAAAGTTCGAGGCTACGAAGAGGTTAGGAATTGCGTCGCGAATCATTAAAGTTTGCTAAGGCATTGTGATTATACTTCGATTAGTTCAAAGTATTTTCAGAATTTTTGTAGTTTGGTCAGTGCAGGATGATGAGACGACCGAATCTTTTAATACTAAAAATTCAATGTTTCATTAATTCGAAACCAAACTGTTAAAGTTTTGGTAACCTCACCTTGATTGAAATGTTTTATTTATTTAGATTGAAAAATCATAGTATTCATTAGGAGTCTAATTGTTAGCACGGAAACTGCGTCAAAAATATGCACGGTGAACGTTTAATTATTCGCTCGGAATTGTGTGACAAATATGCACGGAATTTGCATTGTTGATATTTCTTTTTTGCAAGGATAACGGACGATTCTGCGTAATGTTTTAAACTGCAACATTGTGCGCAAATGAAGAAGAAAAAGTACGGAATGCATTTGGAAAATTCTTAGGACGCCGTGCACATTTACTGTCCAAAAGGGTCCGCTTTCCGTACACATTGTTTGTTGGGTATATATACATATTTTTCCTAATTCCTCTTGCCTATAGGAAAACCAGGATCGATCCACTCAGGAAAGGAAATGGCGGCCACTTAGTGGATGTTTGTTTTTTCGATCTACCGAGTATTCTTTATTATTTTGTTTTATTTATATTTCATCTCGATAGTCTTATTTCGATTAGTTTTTTTGTACAACTAATTTTTCACACGTCAACTTTTTATAGTTCACTAAGTTTTGATGTTTCTTGTGATGGTACTTTTTGGTATATTTTTGATTGCAAATCTCTTTTGGATTGACGTCGTTTTATTTTTTAGATTAACATTTGATTATAGCTTGTTAGTTTTAAATATGAACCAATTTTTGTCGAGCAAAGCTAAGTGCTCTAGGATTGTTTATGTAACACGGAATAATAATAAAATGTGCAGTTTCAGCATTAAAGTTGAGTTTCTTAATGTTACGTTGAGTTGGTTTTTGCATTGCTTATTGCAACACTTTTCCGATCTTAATCCTTTATTAACTTAAAATCAAACTTTTCTAAAATTGTTTTTATAGTGAGTCAAACAGAAATACCAACCAAATATTCAACAAACTATAAAATTTAAAAGTATTGTACCATAGTTAAATATATAAGCTAACTATAAATTCAGTTTGAATTATTGTTGTTTAAAGCATTAAGCTCATAAAATTTACCACCCGTATAAAACGTTCGCGCCCCAAAACCACAAAGAGCACATATAAAGTAGCCAAGTTGCGGTTTAGCATTGTCCGTCTAATTTTCAATTACTCATTTCGCCCAAACTCTTGGCAAAAATCTGTCATTTATATAACAATATTAATCTGTGGCTTTGAAATCTGTGAAATAGAAATAAAAAGCGAAATATTAAAAGTTCAAATAGCACAAAGCAAAAATTTGAAAAATGATGAAACTTTTTCAAGTTTTTTTTTCGTATATTCTTAAATAAAAGAAATTCCGAAATACAAAAAAAAACCTAACTAAAATAACTTAAACCTCGAAAAACATTAAAATCAATTTCAACAATATTCCGATTTGCATGCGGTCTCTATCAAACATTTTTAGATTTTTTTTTTTTTTTTTTTTTTTTGAAAATACAAAACAACTTCTTATACAAATTGATTAATGACTTCTTCAAAATTTCTTACCCGTTTTTGTCTTATTCCTATTTTTGTTTTTCATTTTAATGTTAATATAATAAATAATAATCAATTACGATAGTAATTTTTGTTCATTTTTCAAATTTAAAATTTTTATCAAATTTTTGTCATCTTTTTTTTCTATGAATTTCGTATTTCTATAACTACTGTAACTACTTGTCCCTTTCAAGGATGACGACAAACCCACAACACCATCACCACATTGCTATATAGGTATGTCTAAGAGGCTTTCATAAAGCAGCATTATAATAACGACCAAAAAAAAAAATTGTTCTAAGATTTATGTTGATTTCGATTTTATTTTATTTCATTTTTTTTTGTTTCAAATCGAGATGGATTGAACGCAGATTGGAATGAGTAATGAGATCATTTTCGGGTTCAATGATGAGCGTGGTATTTTAGTTGTTGTATACTCGTATAATAAAATTTGAAATTGGAGATGGGTGGATTGATTTGCTGCTACTGCGCGCGTGATATCTGCTGTGTTATGTAATAATAATATTTTTATTAATATTTTTATTATGTTGTAATAATTATTGTTTAATGGAATTTGGGAGTGATACAAATGTATAACAATTTAAAGAGTTGCAAAGCAAATATACTACTTGTTATAAACATTTTAAAACTATTTCCTCACGAGTACCTTGACGACAATTTAACTCCTGGTTGCATTGTTGGTGAGTAAAGGCATCGAGATTAACATCTCCCTAAAGTGAGTGGGGCTTAAAGGGACAGATTGAAGGAAACAAGTGGATTTATATTGTCAAATCAGCAGCGCTGTATGGGGTTGTGACAGCAATCCTTTGAATTTCTGAGTTATCAAAATTTGTTCGTCATCTCGTACATTTTGTTAGGTTAGAATCTCGACTAAATGACAGATGGTTTTTATTTTATATAGATGGCATGTTTATGCATAAAAAAATGTTCAGAATGAATAAAATAAAAAAATAAAAAAGAGGTTGGTGCTGATCATTCAAAATGGTAGACGTAGCAATAGAAATACAAAGGTATAGTATTATAAAAAATTAGCTTTTTGCAACAGTGCTGAGATGTCGAGTGCGGAGACAATTGAATTGGTCGCGGAAGTTTTCGGGGGCCTGAAACTCAACAACTCTTATTTTCTGTACAGTTTTATCCACTGCAACGTGCTCAACACCATCATGCATCAGTTTTAGTATGCGCCAACCAATTTGCTTTGGTACAATCTTTCATATGTTTCCACCTAATAGAGAAATAAACGACCGCCGTTTAATTCATGGCTTTCGTTAATTTGTATTAACAGTCTCAGGTCTTTGTTTTAAAATTTTAAGAGTTTTCAATAAATCTTCGTCAAGTTGTTAGTCAATCGATTTCAAATTGAGGAATTTCAAAAACACCAAGTACCATCACAGTATTTCTGCTTAATGCGTTCAACGCTCAACCAAAAAATCAAACTTCGCCAACTTCAACCACCATCTGCCATTCATGGAATAAGGTTTTTCTTACACTTCAAATACACAATGGAATCGTAATAATGTTTGGGTAACTGGTATAATGTAACTGGTCTTGTTTCGTTTATACCGTCCGTTTATAGTTGCTCTGCTCAGATACTCAAAACATCGCGGCTTCCTAATTAAGTTTTTACTTCGTTAAAAGCTCTATTTTGTTTGTTTGCTCTAGTCGTACCTAATAAGTTGTCTAATTTCATGTTTTTCCTTCGGGACATTATAAATTGTTATAGCGGCCGTCTTAGAAGTTCCCATTTTCCGAGATCCATCTAGATCTCAGGACCCAAAAATTCGACCTTTTCTTTTAGAAATTAAAATTTTTTTAACTCACCCTTGTCGCTGAGTCCGCGGTTAACAATTTTTCTAGTAGTTCTACTCTTCTTGTATTGATCGACTACGTAAAATAATATCATCTATATAGACAATGATTTTGTCATTTATCTCGCTTCCACTTGTATAGCTTCTGGTGTACGGCTATAAGAGCATTCGCCAGGCCAAAGTGCATCCGCATAATGCTCGTCTGGAGTAACGCGTAGAATGTCACCTGTATGGAATCTTTTTCTATAAAAATTTGGTTGTTAGACCAAGAAACTAAATCTTAAACTGTAGAAAAATTACACCCCCAATTACTTGTATCTGGTCTTCGACTACACTGGATCTTTATTCAAAATTTCTATTTTGCCATATAGTTCTGTCAAGCCACATGCAAAACCACTCCCAAATTTATCAATTAACCTCAACAGATCCCCACATTCCTCTACTATCATTTATTTCAATTTTCTTTTCAATAACTTAATCAATCTATGTATAAATTTTCCTGGACGGCATTCAATATTTCTTCTGTAGAGATTATATCATTAATTAGAAGATTTTGTTAAATGTTGATCATTGATTTTACCATTTTGGATTGAAGATTGATTTGGTATAGCGTTGAAACTAAAATCTGGGGCGCATAACTATTTAATTCGACGTTCATTTTCGAAGGCTATTGTTTTCCGATAGTAGACAAAAACAGAAAAAATTATGAAACTTTTACTATTCTTTTCTCTTTTGTTTCTAGGCTTGCTATAGGGAAAAGATAGCCGTCGAAAATGAACGTCGATCCTCGACCAAATTCTCAATCACATTCCCTAACAATACGTTTCCAAACATTTTTTTAAAATTTATGTTCGAAATCACTGTACATTTTTTTCGTTGCTGCAATTAATGCAAGTGTATGTCACTTTCACCACTTTAAACCACTCTGTTTCAAATTACTATCTGCGTCTTCTTCTTTTATCATCAGACCTGTATTATTTGAATTTCATCCTCAATGTTATCTTAATATTCTGTAACGTTTATTGAAAACGTCCGTGATTTTGTTTTATTTAAAACTAACAGAATCCGGCCAGCGTTGCCGGTCCTATCGTTGCTTTCGATGTTTTCTGTAAGTGTTAATTTTTTGAAATTTTGTCACAAATGCGATGCTTTCAAACACGCATTTAATTCATCTGCTGGTGTTAACCGTGTGATGAAGGATGTGGGTTCGTGAAATTTTCACGGAGAATGAACGGAATCTGCATGGCTTCTTTGCTAAAATTTTCTTAGTAATTAAGGAAAGTGATGAGGAGTCGTTTCGCAAAGCCACCCGAATGGGTATTCAAAAACTTGAAGTACTATATAGTTTAGTAGAATGTAAGCTTCGAAAGCAAAATTTGATTAGAAATTCTATTGACCCGCAGTGCAGATTAGTTTTTTAAGTACCTATTTTAATTTGCATATCGTTAAAAGTTTATAATTACATATATTTATGAAATTAAGTTATTTGGCGCAAGGTGCATGCTGGATGAATTCTTCTCATTGAGGAACGGGAAAGTTGAGTGCATCGAGGGTCCTCGATTACTAACGAATCTGCGCTGTAGTAAATTTCTGCATCACCATGAATCAAGTTGATTATTATTCAGCTCATCTCAAGCGCCTGAGCATTCGTTGGAGCAACAATAACTCTTTTTGAGAACTCATCTGTTGACATTTGCTCAATCCGCAAAAATGACACTGATTAGATCTTGACTTGTGATCATTTCGGTCGGAATTGTGTCCTTCTCATAAATGCCAGGTGTTGCAGGCAAAGTTCATGCGATCTGACTTGCAGAAGCCGTTCATTGTGCTCGTGTTGATGTTCGCTGTGCATGTTGGTGGTCAAAGAAAGTTGTTCAAACTGGTTCCATAGAGGGCTTGATTTAATGCTGCATTCGATGATTTTAGTGCGCGTTCCTCTTTGAACGATTGGTAGCGTCTGACGAGAATCACCGCCAAGGACCAAAACTTTACTTTCGAAGCTAATGTCATTTTCCATCACATCATGCAAGAGCGTATCAATGCACCAGAGACCATTCTTAGGGAGCATTGTAATTTCATCGATAACAATAAGAACAGCCTCACGCAAAACTGCCAGAAGCTGCGGATGTCATTCGCATTGATGAGATTGAATTATCATGAAGTGGTACTGGAGGAGGTTTAAATCTACTATGAATCGTGCGTACTCCCTTAAGCAGAGTGGCTGCTATTCCGGCAATACAATTTTTCGTTCACCTCGAAAGTTTGCCATTAAAGTTGTGTAAAAGAAGGTTTTGCCTGAGCCACCGGCACCATCGATAAAAAAGAGCTTACATTGTGCGTGATTATTTTCAACTGCAATCATTATTTTGACGTATGCCGCATGCTGGGCTTCATGCGCTTTCCAATTTGTTCAACTGCTAATCGCAGTCTTCTTCTTCTTGATCATAAATTTGATCTTCTTCGAGGGGGTTACCGTATGACCGCTTGGAACAGGCAAACCAACTGAACCGCATGACATTCCGTGCTGTTTGAGGACAAAATTGATATCATGAAGAGCCGAGTTGATCGACATAGATTCACTGTTTCGTCGCACGTAGTCGAGTATAAAATCGCCTAGATGATCCTGCCATAATTTGAGGGGCTGAGCGGGTTGACAAAAAATAAAAATGTAAGCGAACATCTTTCGCAATTGCTTAGGCATCAAGTGTGTTCCACCGTCTGTCAAGCATCGCTCCCATTCTTCATCCGACTCAAGTAGTTCTCTTGCCATCGCTGCCGCAAAATCTCTAAACTTGTTGTACCAGGTACATGTAGTACCAGTAATCGAGAAGTATTCTTCATCATTAATGCTCACCACGTACATTTGTACTATTATCCTTTCGCCTCCTATGTCGCTCTTGCCATTGACCTCACTTATAAACAAAATATGGTAATTGATGTCGGTATAAAGGTGAACTCGTGCAGTTGCGTCTTTCGTGTTAAGCAGAAACAAAGATTCCAAGCTTGGTCTTTTCAGTACGCGCAGCCAAAAGTGCTTCTTTTTCATGACCTACTTCAAAAACAACTCTTGGCTGATTTAGAAGGTGAACTGGCAGTGTGAATGTTAAAAAATTCCATTGCGGGGAAAAAACGCAAAATGTTTTACTTTAGTAGAAAGTATAGTATTCGCTTAGAGCGTTTGTGTGGAAGGGAGAACAAAAATACAGGTACTGCTCGCCGTGTCGAAATTTGAAAATAAATAGGACATTTTATAAATTTATTTTTAACGTCTATATAGGAAATAGAAGTCCATACATAATTTTTAAATATGTCTCAGTATTTGTAATTTTGTTAATTGTAACTTTTGGCTGATTTAAACATCATTGATCGTAAACGAGATCCATCTGATAATTCTGAAATATCACATTTAATGGGAGCGGATTTCGGTTTCTTAATTGGGGGATAAAACTCATATAAGTATTTTCCCTTAGAATATTTCACCTTTGAAAGCTGCCACATACTTGGTTTACCCCAAATTTATTTAATTTACATTACGTTTTATAATAAACATTAAATTATTCGAGAAAGCCGTGTTACAAGATGTGTTTAACTATTTAAAAGTTTGTAGCTGTCAAATATAAAAACGGCCTATTTTATGTAGACGAAAGATGGCAGTTAATATAGCAGTAGCCAGTGAGTGAGTCACATAGAATAATATAGAAAAAAAAAGTTTGGTCACCCTGGGAGGTGTTTTAAGTGTAGCAACGTAGAACTTCGGAATACAGTAATGTTTTAGCAAATTCATCATTTCAACACAAAGCATAAAAAGCAGTTAATGTTGTCTCTGGTGGCTGTGCTGCTCGTGCGGCAATATTTTCTGTGGTAAAATATACTCGTTATTCATTTTCCAAATGAACAGCCAAATGTACTCGTATCTTGGATATCTCTCATGAATTTGAAACGCGAATATGTGCCATACTGCTCTTATCGCTTCTTTTATTTACATATTTGCAAATATATTTTATTGATTTAACAGAATTGCAATATTCAACATTTATATGTGCTTTGTATGTTTTCGATAATAAAGGTGAATGTGGTACTAGTTCCATATTCGCCTTTATTATCGAATCCAACGGTTATCAATTGTAACGTTAGTAGTTGCATTGTTATTGATCTTCCTGTAATAGTTTCAGGAATTAATTGTCTGGGATATATTTTAAAGCATTTACCATCGATTATACGTGGCGAATTTATGTTTAATGTTCCACATGGGCCATGTACCATATTTTGAGTAACAATTTGGAAAAGTTCTGGATCAATTGTTGAGTCGGGTATTTCTGCAGAGACAATGTTGTCGATTTCATTTGACTGCATTTTATTCAAGCACTATATACGAATAAGAACATGTGCCAGTCCTAGTTTTTGCCATTCACAGTTGACTACATCCAACATCGACAGAGCCAAAAATATTGTGTTTTACAATAATATCAATCAAAGATATAAATTTCTGTTTAAACATTCGTGCAGTGATGTCATGTCGATTAGTAGGTGTACTGACAATAAGCAACTATTTACCAGTTGAAGGATTAATCATTTTCAGTTAGAAGTGATACCCATCTTCTCCTTGCTAAAACAATATTGGGTATTGAAGTGCGTCACAAGATCTTTTAGTTGTAAAATGATGTGTCTTGATTCGAATTGATTGCCAACAATGACAATGGTGACTTCATTTGTTGTTGGAGCATTGAATCGTCTAGAATCCTCACCAACCGCTGTTTTATCAGCTCTTATTACTATTTTATGACTGTCGGAGGGCATTTGATCAATTGGAGTTTCAAATAATTTTACTAATTGATTGTGCTGATGAAATAAATTTTTCAAAAACTGAACAATATAACGTTGCATTCCCGACACAATTGCACAACTTGTGTCGAGTTCGTGATCATCATTTCCCAGAAAATATATTTGAAAAAATTTGTTTTGGTCGTCTGGTATTGGTAATAAGGATCCTGCAGTATGATATATCTGTTCTTGGACTCTTTAAATGTTGGCATAAAGTAATCATTAATAACATTATCTGCTCCAAATGAAGTCATTTGGAAGGAAGTGTTATATTTTCGAATATTGTTTAGAAAATGTCTTGATTGTGTCGTCGTTCCTGATACCAATAATAATAGCGGTTCTGGAGGGGTGTTTAATGGTGTCAATTGATGGTTCATTTTGTATTTTAATGCTTTGTAATGCAAGCATACATTATCCATATTACTAGGTAACGATGTGAATTGTAATCAATTGTTGAATCATATCGAAATGCAAATCGTTTACAATTAGTTCGATTAGTTTTGTGTCGTCGTTTCATGTCTTTGTTCTCACTTTTTCTTCATCATAATACGCGCCTTTTTTCTGTTAAATTACCACGATAAAATGACATCCTTTGTCAAGATTCTTCTATTTGTGCAGTGTGTTCCTTTAGTGTTTGTTGTGACCGTGTCGGTCGGTATATAAACGATCAAATAATTTGTAGTGAAATTGCAAAGAAATTTAAAATTTTAAAAATTCAAAAATTTACCCAAAATTTCTTACGACCCATGAATCATAAGCGTAAATTTATATCAAAATCATGTCACTGGTTCTTAAGATGATGATCTTTTATCCCTGTTTCAACCAAGAAAACAAAAAAATTGGCTCAGTTTTAGTCCAACACACACAAATGTGTGAGTAAACAACCATAGTATGTATAATGGTGTTGTTGATAAAAATTTCGCTTGATTTGAAGTAAACCCAACACAATTGTGTGTATAGATATAGTGTTTTGTTTTGGACGAAAATAAGTTAAAAAGGAATTCACAAATGTGTAAGTTGGTTCAAAAAACATACAAAACTAAATTTTTGACATGGTACTTTTGCCCTTCCCGCACAATTGTGTTAGTAAATCACAAGAGGGTTATAGATGATGCCACTTCCTTAATCGATCGGAAATCACTTATGGAAGCTACTACTACCGGTCGACCGATTTTGACAAAATTTTACGAAGACCATGTTCACCAACCATAGAATATATGTATACATTTTTATCATAATCGATGTAATAGTTCTTGAGATTATCGCTTACGAACAAACACCTATCTTTTATGTTATTTTCGGTCTTATCGGACAAAATTTTATTTTTAATGGCTCCTTGGACAGGGCCGCGGGTCGTTAGTGACGATAACATATGGTTTTTATTCAAAAAACTTGGTGTTTCGGTTTGGGTGGAAACTTCATTCATGGCACTGTAATCGGATGCTCTTCTGGATGAACAGAAGAGTGGGGCCAGGCATGAACCACTATTGATAATTTTTCTTCTCATGTATCCTATCTTTAGAGAACAATGTCGATTTTCGTCTACTCGCTATTTTATTTTTTCAGCGATTCATGAACTTTTGAATTGATACGGGATGATCTATTTAAACGTAAAAAAATACAAAATTACGAACAACTTTTGCTATCAAACTTTAATTAAACTGGCATCTAGCTATTAGAAAAAACATTAAAATAGAGTAAATTCGAAATTGTTAAACTGTTACATTTTTAAATTAAAAAGATAGTTTTAATCAAATTTGGCTAGGTACCTGATGTTTCAATTTTGAGGACTTTTAGAACTTGTTCAAATTGTAATCAGATGGAATTTAAATTTGTTATTAATCTGCTGTTCGATTTTAACTTATAAAATTTGAGGAAACTTCAATTTGAACTGGAAATTAGTAAAGCGACACCGTACTGAAAACATTGATAACATAGTGTGAAAAATAAACAAATAATAAATAATTTTCCACATTCACGAAATGTCTAAAGAACTGTCGATGACGGCAATAAATATCAGTTCGTTGTTAGCTGATAAATAATTAATTAAATTTTTTAATTTTCTAAAAAGTAAACTTTATTCGTTGTGTGAAAAAATTTTAAATAATTCCAGCGGAAGGTACAATTTGCATTAATTACCTGTAAAGCAGAGAGCCGAGTGACGTTTAGCGAAACTTTCGATATGAAAAATTGTTGGTCAAAAATTTTAAAACTTAATAAAAAATGAAAATGTAATACAGATGGCAGCACCTACTTAATATTAATAATTGAAGTAAACAAGTATCATTTGACGAATATACGAAAATAAAACTTGCATTTTAATGTGTTTAGAACGCACAAAATAAAAACCGCTATGACTATACGAGCAATATATCATGTTATGTAAAATAATTTTCATTCATACGTCTATCTAAATCTATATACGTTTATGCGATAGCCATGATCAAATTAACTTAAAGCGTGATATAATCCAAATCATGAACCAGAATTCCAAAATATAAATCTTAAGAAATCTAGCCGAACTTGCATACCTACAACTAGCTTTACGGAGCGAGAGAGAAAGAGAGAGAGAGGGCGAGAGATCAATTTCATTTATTTTTAAAAGTACAAGAACTAAATACAGGCACACACAATTTTACATTAAAATGTATATCGAAAAACCACTTTCCATTTCAATTGACAACAAAACTTTATAATTTTATATACAAAGTACGTAGAAATAAAATCAAATCTCAATTTTAACCACCAAGAACAACACACATAATATATCGTATCCATTGACATAACACCAAAAATTAATCATTTTACATGTACATAGACTATATATAGGTAACAGCGCGGTACGCATGCACACAAGACTTTATCTTTAAGACGTCGTTTTCTTACAAAAAAAAAAAAGCTCAACTTAGAATTTATAATATAGAAGTACGCCGCACGGAGAAATGAGAGTGGGAGATATCATTTTCAATTATTTATTTATTAGAAATAATATTTTTTTTTTGGTTATGTATGCATCAAGATTTGGATTTTTTTTTGCCATCGAACTCTCGCGCGCGCTTATTAAGAAAACCGAAAAAAATGTAATTGTGTATATACCTCCTTTCATATTAAGATGAAGAACGAAACTAAACTGTACGTGTAGGTACGTAAGAAAAATTTGTAAGTAAAGTAAAATTAAAGATGAGAGAGTAATAAGATTTGCTCTGTTTTTGCTCAATATTATTTATATTTTTTTAGTCTTATGTACAACATTATTATTACACTTATTATTACTATTATTTCTCCAATTGAAGTAAGAAGTGTATTTTTGTTTTTTGCTTTACTTTTTTTTTTTTGTATTCTGTGTACAATGTACACACAGTATATAGGTACATACTATATACTTCAATTTGGATTGGAGATTTTTTTTTCTTTATTATTACTATTATTTTTATTATTATTATTATTATTATTATTATTATTATTGTTGTTATTATTATTATTACTCACACAACAAGACTTTGTTTTAATCTTATTTTTTATTTTGGTCGAGTTGGATTTTAATGTCCAACTGTAAGCATGCCAAAGTTTTTAAAATAGTTTTCAGTGATTTTCAGTACTTGGTACTTGTAGTTTATAATTTTTGTATAAAAAAAAATTATTTATAATAAATTTTTATTTTTTTTTTATTTTATTTGTAACAATAATTATAAAAAAAAATATTTTTTTTTTATGTTTGAATGTTTATTATTAGTTTGATTAATTTTAACATGTGTAAATAGTGTCTTTAATGTGAATATCGTTTTAATTAAGTATTGTGTCGCTTATTTTTTTTTGTTTGGATTTATTGTAGTCGCCCGAAATAAAAAATTTCAACTGAAAATTTTATAGAATAAGTGACGAACCTGGATTTATGTGTGTAAAATTGATATATGGATAACAACAGTTGGTTTTGATAAAAATCGGTGATAAATTTTGTGTTCTTTGTATAATTAATAAATAATATTGTTAGTGCGAAGTTAATTATTAAGTGCTAAAAAAAATTACGAAAAATAATAATATTTATTGTTTAGTGACTTTTATATATAATTTATGTGGAAGTTGATGATATTTGTTCAAGCAATTTTAATATCATTTTTTATTTATTTTTAAATCGTCCTCCGATTATAATAATATTTTTTTTTAAAAACAATCCTCATTATATCGGATTTTATTGTTTGTCGGTTTAAAAAAAATTGTTTATAGTGGAAAATAATAATTTAACCGCCTTCAATCTTCGCATATATATACAATATGAACTTGAACCAAAATTTAAAAAAAAGTTGTAAAATTATATAAAGTTTAAGTGGATAAATGTGATTCTTTATTATTATAAGCGCAGATAAGCAAGAAAAAAAATGTCAATAAATTTGTGTTAAGAAAATAAAAGAAAATAAAGTTCTTGAGTTTTGTAAAAGAAATAAAGTGATTGATTTAAGATAAAAATAAAATTAAATATATAAGAAGAATAAATATACGAAGAAAAGTGTTGTGATTTTTTTTAAATAATATTATTGTGACTTCTGGAAGAGATTATACACTTTTTTGGGAATAATCAAGATTACCTGTAATAAGGAAATTTAATCAATAAGATTTAATAATATTTGGTGAGTGGAAATTTTTATTGGATACGTTTATGATCGACGTCCGTCGGATGTAGTTAAAATAAAATAATATTTGATGAGTTTTATATTATGTCGTTTATGTGCGGATGTTTGATATTCATTTGGATTGGCAAGGTATTATATATATATAGCTCGGAAATGGAAAAGTCCTTTTTATAATTTTAATATGCGGAAATTTTTTTATTTTTTCTGACTGCATTGATAACCGGATATGAACCTTCTTTTAATTTTCGTGCTATTTTAGTTTTAGTGTTTTGTGGTTTACTAAAGTTACTCCTATTTATATAGAAATGGAAATGTTCGAAAAATTTGTTTTGCAATATCGAGCTTCTAGACAATTTAAAAAAAGGACAGTGATTCTTTGTGGATCACCATAATAGTCAAATAATTGACAGATAGCTCCAAAAACGTTTAGGCTTGTTTCTAATACTCGATTCAACCGCAACAGTATATGAATTTTATAAGAAATGATTTGAGTCTACTAGAATCAAATGCGATCTATTCCACTTTTCACGTTTCTGAAAAAATTGAGAAAATTTTTTAATTTTAAATTACTGTGCAATTTGATTTTTTTATTGGTTCAGTGCCTTTATTAGAGGCCTCTAATCGAATTTTTAATTTAAAACTCTTAAAATAACCATTTTGAAACTCGCTATAATGGAATAAGTACGTTTTGAAATTTTCGATTTGGAATAGACTCAGTTTGTAAAAAAAACAGATTAAAGATTAGAAATATTTCAGTCATAAATTAATTATTCACAATATCACATTATACTTAAAATATCAGTTCGACTAAATTGCAAATTAAAATTAAAAAACTAAAACTAAAAATTTAAACTCTATTTATATTTGATTCGTAGAGTTCGTTATGATCTATTATCTCTTTAAAAAATCGTAAATCATCAATTGCTCGCCAGTCCGTTCCAAAATGTTTTTTTAGAAGTTTGTCAACATAATTAATTCGCCTCGTACTCCAACAACTGTGCCGTTTCTGTTTTTAGTTACAATAAACCGTTTGAATTCATTGAATTTGAAATGCCACTTTGATGTTGGTTTAAGAATTTTGGATATCTCAGTTTTGAAATCAAGTGCGGGACACTCATCACTTCCTAAGTTAATTAGGATTCAAGGTAATCGTTGACGTTGATAATGGTTTCTTTTTTTCGGACGATCTTCTCAATTTGAGAAAAAAACTCTATCTGGAAGGATGTACGAATGACTTTCCATACTGGAAAGACCAACTCAATAATTGAATTTTTATTTTGTCCTCCGCATCCATCCAACCACTAAATGAACTGTATGAATATTGTATAAACCTGTATGGTTCAATCTGTGGTACACCGAAGACGCTATTTCGTTTGCTCCTTTAGCCTGACAATGCTCGGTCCAATAATATAAAAATACATTATTCGACGTTAATGATGAATTCCCGTTAACAATCACCATTCCAAGCAAATATAAATAAAGCTGACGACTATAGTATGCAGCTTGATCTGAGACTTTAGGCTAAACCATATTCTTTTGACAATCAAACGATATAATGAGTAAACCGTCGGCCTCGTCATTGAGAAGTGTAAAGAAAACTTTGCTTCTGAGCTTTTTGTTGGTTCAAAAATCTAAGGCACGTCGAACATTTATCGGTCGCAGGCGTTTTAAAGCCTAAATTAAAATTATTACTAAATATAAATATAAAATAATTAGATTTTACGAGGGTTTTCATTTTTAAATGCCTTCCACATTTTATTAATCGAGAGTTCTCCGGATAAATATTGACGGTGCGCAATCTGGGTTCCACAGTAATGCATCTTAACAATTTTATATTTTTTTATAAAATTAATAACAGCCAGTTTTGTATCCTCATACTTCAAACTTTTCGTATCTCCTCCTCGTCGTTCTGATGGAATTTTTCCCGTATCAAAGTTTATTTAGCATATAGTACGCGCACGGGATTTTGTCACACCTAATATGCCTAAATACGTATTTTGGCAAACTTTTATTAATTTTCTAGAACGGTTCTGAATATAGTAGTTGACTGAAGATATTTTACGAGAACCTTGTTTTAGATTGCGGTTAGTTCTGTGAGGCTTGGCAATTTTGCAATGATTTAATATAAATGCGTCTTGAGTCAGCTTGGTCTTGTTCGAATAAAAGTTATTAGAGAACTCTGTTGCATCGCAAGGTTTCAGTAGATTGCATTTAAACTGACTATGTACACTGTGTTTACATTTTTGCATTTCTTGTAAACATTTCCGTTTGTACCTGCAGATAAATTATTATATTTAATATTAAATGAACCGTATCCATTATGTATCTGAATTTTAGTCACTTACTTCTCGAAACAAAATTGTACTGAGTTTTTATTAAATTTAATAAAACAGAGGACTTTTAAATACTTACTAGAAATTAAAAGATATTCTAGAAAACTAACCACTTTCTGTCGACAGATATGAGCAACTGATTTTTGTATGAACACTTTTTGACGTTTATCACAAGTTGCCCGCCAAATTTGGAATAGATCGTTTTTGATTCTCATATTCGCAGTTTATATTGGAATAGAAGTTTTTTGATTGTAAATTTCAATGTAATAGACTTGTTTTGTACCAGCAAATGTAATGGAATAGAACTGTTTTGAACCGTAATGACAATTTCGTTCTCAATTTTCTCAGGAATACAGTGAAAATATGAAATTTAGTTAAAGAAAGTAAATACAGTGTGTTAAAAATGGAATAGATCGCTTTTGATTCCAATAGACACATTTAAATGTGTAAACTGAGATTCGAGACCACCATATAAAATGTTTATTATAATGAATGGATGGATCTAATTTGGTATTTTATGATCTTCAGATTTTTGATTTTTACAGACAAACGAAGAATAAATTGTTCAATTGCCAAGCTCATTATTTTACAAACCTATAATCAATATAACCATCCGAACTATACCCAATATTGTCCTGAAACTCATTTAAAATATCATATGCTACGTTTTAAGTTGATCGGGATCATTTCAAATTTTATGTCGTCGACCAAAATCAAGGAGATCAAAAATCGTGTTCTAATGGAATTCTAAAATTTAACCGTATTAAAATTTTTGAAGAAGCTGTATCCCAAATATTTTACGATGTATGGTTTAGGCTGTAATCTTGCTTGTCTACAGAAATCAACATCGCCAGCCGGAATATTGATGGTTCTATTTTTAATTTGTCTCTCAATAACCGAGTACATGGAATCTACCTCAATTTGGGTGTGCAGTTGTTTTCAAGTATTTTCTGTACTAATAAAATATTATTCGGCATGGCAATGTTTACAAGTGCATTTGAGAGTGTAGAGTTAAGATTTTAGCTGATACATCCATCACTGTAAAACATTATTTCCTCTGCGGGGTTTTTTAAAATTTTTGCCACTCCTCGTAAAATAAAATGACAAAGTATCGATGAAATTTCATTCGAACCATCACTTTCATCACCTCCATGCCATAACAATCAATGGCTGTCGCACGTTTTTAAATTGTAAATAGTAAAATTATGAACCACAATGGATTTTGGACAGAGTAAAATGGATTAAACCTTCCCCCTAGACTCTTTTTTATAAAAAATAAAATGTTTGAAATAAACTTAAATTTATTCTAGTGCGACGTTTTTTTGGAAACACCAGTCATTTTTATATTCAGCATACAAACGATTTTTACTCTTCCGTTCTGGCCCCAAATATAGTTCACTGGTAGAAGCTTTACAGTAATGTGATACCGTTTCAAATAAGCTTTCAAAGAATGGCGTTTTAGACTTAATTTTCGAATGTATTAAGCATCGGTTCACTAGTTTCTAATTTGACCTGTTTGCCTTTTCTTTCAGATTTTGCATATAATCAATTAATGATTGTTCCTTGACTTATGCTAAGAGTATTGACGAACATATCGGCTTTTCTTCAACAATATATAATCGATTTGATTCGTCGAGAAACCCCATTATTAAATTATTTCGTAACAGAATTCTTTGTTTATCTGCTACCTGTGCACGACAAATCACAATAAATGGCCCCTGTCCACCCCACGGCAAAACCCGCAACAGATTCAAAATGGCTAATCGATAGTCGTCCGTGATGTTGTTACATTTAATGATAGATGATGTGTCCTTACACCTAGGCTTAATAGTTTTAGCTGGTTTAAGAAACTCGCATGTCCACCCTGCATTCATTTTCTGTGTATATTTATATGATTGGCTTTTCTCTCTCCGATTACCATTTCTTTTTTACATCGGTTTTATTTCGGTTTCTTTGAAACGGGCGTTAAAATTGACAATAAAGTATTTGTTCCGATAATGTTCATGACAGGCGGCACATTGCACTAGGAATTTCATTTTAAAACCGATTGCCGGATTTGGACTCACATAGGGTTATAAATATTGATAAACCTCATGAAAGTATATTACAAAATATACTTTCGATTCGACAGAGTTACCACTTTTACTTTTACTTGCGTTGCAGACATATTTCATTTGATATTTTTCATCGATAAACTTGAATTAGTCTGAAAATTTTAAAAATCACCTGGTTCCCAACAAGCTTTATCTGGTTTCAAAAGTTCCTTAGCAAACATAAGATTCTCTGCTGATTCATCCAGAATTGTCAATAAAATATGATCTTCCAAGACATCCTTGTAAAGTTTCAATTCAATCCAGAATTTGGTGACATTCCCCGAAAAATTTTGCCGTAATCTTAAAATTACCAATTAATATTTAAATATTTTAATAATTTTAATTTCTCGACCTTAAAATTAAATCTTTGCTTGGTTAAGGCCGCATTATCAATATAAAACGATGATAAATTTAATTTGAGGGTTTTGAGTTCCTTCTTTCAATTCGTTCGAACATCTGTCTATAATTGGATAATGAGAAACTCATAAATCATATAAAGAAATCATATAAACTAAAATAACTCATTTATGGGTTCCACTGCTCTAACAATTTATGAACTTTCGACATGATCCGATGCGTTTTGGGCTTGCGCAAAATGATTGAAAATATTTTTTACTTCGGAGCATTGCATCGGAGCAAAAACAAATTTCTTTTGATTTTATAAAATTTGGAAACTACTCCGTTTAAGTGACCGCAGTCATTTCAACGACATCGTTGATAGGCTAATAATATTTTCCATTGCAATTTTGCTTCCTTTAAAATTTGATTCAATTTTATTAAATATTTGCTGGGCGATATAGTAGCGCGCAGTTCAATTTTTATCAATAAATTGTGTAACCATCTCTAATCATGTGATATTAGACAGATCTGCCGTTTTGTCGATCATTAGAGAAAATTTTATGCTTTGCAGTGTTCAAATATGAAAATAATCAACCAGTAAGAGCCAAAATTGGTTATATCTGTCTAAATGATAGTAACGGATATCATAAGGAAATAGTGAAATTTCTCAACCTTCAGTTTGTGGCGTATCATTAAGAAATAACAAAAAATGTTTTGATCGCAGAATCCGCAGAACACCTGAATACTATTTTCGAAATATCATTTTATTAGCTTTATAGTGTAGAGTGGAAAGTTGTATTTTGTATATAGCATCATACCCGTCGTTTGGCCGGTTACTGTTCGAGCCAATGGGATTTTGGCCTGGTTTTGTTATTGAAATCACGTTATCAGATCAAACTGTGCTTTAAACAGGTAATTAATTTGAATAACGATTTTTACTAGGTGGAGGAAACTTAGTAAGATTATTTGTACACTGAATCGATTTTTAAGCTATATATTTATTGCTTGCCAATAAGGCCTAGTTATTTTTATAAAGTTTTGTGATTTGATTGGTCATTTACCATTCAAAATTTGAAAAATGGTCTCCCTAATTACTTCGTTGATTATTAAAAGATTTTCATTCGAAATGACTATATTGCGTATTTGTTTCATAAAATTGCAAGTGGTACAGAAAAGGCTACTGCATGTGCGATAAGGTCGTTTTTGGAATTGGGCAGTATTTTGGAAATTACTCCAAATGGGGTATGTGCACATTTTTATAATTTGATATTTATTTAAATGGTATCTTTATTTAATTTCACTCAAAAATGTAACCAATTTTGAGCTCCTTAATATGATGATGCATAACGTAAAACTATTATCATAATCGTTTTCTATCTATATGTGAATATATTTGAATCTCAATCTCCATAGGTTATCTCTTACTTAAGCTTAGATCTTGACCTCTTGGAAAAACGCTTTTCAATCGTGTAAACGAATTCAAAAAACATATACAATTGATGAAGTGCTCTGTTCTATAATATATATTATAAACGTCTATGTCACTGAGTGACTCACTCGAGAACGCACACGGTGACCAAAAAGAAAATCGTCCGTGTGATTATTTTTGTTTTTCAAAATTTCGTCAACGAAATACAGAAAATGCAACAACAATGAAATCGTAAGAGTATCTGCCATTTTATTACACGAATGCCGACATGTATTACTTGAGTGCGCCGCTAATCTCTATAATGGAAGATGTCCCACATGTTGTGGTGCGAACATTAATCCAAGGCGTTGCTTATTGGATATTTTATTTTTGATCGATTTGAACGTCAGTGTGCTTAATTTTAAATTTTGTTAAGTGCAAACTTCTTATAGGTGAGACTTAAACCACTTTTATTTATTTAACATAAAGTATAAAGCTTAGTAAAAAGCCTGCCTAGCTCAGTAAAAAAAGACGATTTTTGTAAACATTTGAACGGTTAGCAGGCAGTATTATTTTACCATTTCGAATAGAACCAAATTTCTCAAATAAGTAAAAAAGAACCGGATTGTTAATGATTTTATATATATTCTGTCAAAAAAGTAACGGGAATTGGTCAATAAAACATAAAATATTTATTATTCATTCAAATTTATTGTATCGCCTTCAAAGTAGGCCCCTTCCGAAATAATACACTTAAGCCAACGAATAATTCAATCATCAAAACTTTTTTCACGCATTTTCCCGGAATCGACTTCAGGCGACTGAAAAATGGTGCCTAGTATTTGTAATTTGAGTTTTAAAAAGAGGAGAAAAAATTAGTTGGAGCCTTATCAGCCGGATACGGTGCTTGTTCGATTATATTTGTTGAGTTGTTGGCCAGAAATTCGTTCACAATGATGATACGCTGTCATGGTGAAAAATCTGTGAGTTTTCCTTCCACAAACCTCACCTTTTTCGACAAATTTGCTCTCTCAAATGCCGCATAACACCCATATAATATTCTTTATTTATACCGTCTGATCTTCTGGTAAGAATCCTGAGTGCACAACAACGCGATAATCAGAGAAAACAGTCAATATTATACCTTCACTTTAGACAAATTTTTGACGCGTTTTTTTCAGTTTCGGCGCAGTTGAAAGGCACCATTCCAAAGCTTGCTGAATGGCCTGCGAGAATCTCATGGGACAAAGATATTTGGATGCAGTTTACTAGACCAATATTTTCTACAATAACACCATCCTTTTCTAAAAGTTTAATATCGTCAATAATCGGTTTAAGAATTGAATTTAAATTAAAATCACCATGCAAATCATTCACAAAAAACAGAGAAACCAAGAAAATATTTTGCAATTTTGATTTTAAATACAATGGACAACTAACTATTGTAAAATAGATAGCTACAATTTTATGAATCAATGTTTTACTGCCGAGAACATTGGCTGCCTCAAAATCGTCGTAATATATGTGAATGATAAAATCGATATTCAGAATTTAATGCATGGAAACACCCTTCCACAACACGTGTTTGTATATAATCCTTCTATGCACAAGTGAATGTTATTGAAATCTTTAAATAAACTAGCGTAATGAATTTTCTTGGACATTTTTTTAATAATTAAAGAAATCGGAATGCACTTGATTGCTTATTAAACCGTAGTTCCCAACGATACCCTATTGCTGAAAAGTTTTTCACTTTTAAATTTTGAAGAATAATTTTTGAATGTGTTAACATTTTTGTTTTGAAGTGGAAACTACTTTATTAGCCTTCTCGACGACTGCTTTAGTTTCAAGGAGAATAGTTGTAATCGTATCCTCAGGCAAACCGATTTTATTCATTGTGTGGTACATATGTTTTAGACTATTTTCAAAATTTGATAAGAATTATCTAAACTTAAATCATTGCAGTTTGAACTAAATACATTATTCACTCTACTTAAGTAACTCACTGACGAACTAGATTCATTTTCATTAGTAGTTTCATGACTTTATTAAAGATTGTATTGCTTTGTTATATGTTTTTTTAACGAAAGGAATCTGATGAACGAGCCTCGATAATGTTTATCGGCTCACATTTTATTGTACTGGGTGAATTCTCATTTACAAATTCAATATACTTTAAATGTAATTCCAGCATAAAATAAATAACTAAAACTTATCACTAAACTTGAATATTCAACTAACCTGCAGGTTGGATATTTCTATTTCTAGTTTGCTGCATATTTCTTTTACCCGAAGTGTGGCCGATTCCGTCGATTTTATTTGATAGAAATGGCCAGCTATAAAATTATAGAATGTCCGTCTGGAACTATCAAATTTTTGAATAAAAGTTGGTTATTTGCAACGGTTTTTATATATACGGATGAATAACATTTGCTTCATTTAATTCGTCAATCGTCGCATTTATCTGAAGTAAGCAGCAGAATAATTATTAAGGGATTCTAATTATTCTTGCAGTTACATTACCTTTTTAAAAACGGTATTTTTTTTATATTAAAGTAGAAAAGCTGTCTCTTTTTTTTTGATTACGATATTCTCCCAATACTTTCTGGAACTAAATTTATCAGCTATAAAAGTGGCTTGATCGATTCGGTCCACTCTAAAAGTACAGATAAAAAGTAAAAAAACCTATCAATAAAAATTAACAAAAATCATTTCACACTTTCAGAACTTTGGTGACTTAACCTCAGCAAATACCTTAGGCATGAGGTTAATCAAATTTTTATCTAACTGTAATTTTATCACATGCTAAGCCAGGTACATCATATGATTTTTTTTTAAAATTTCGATGTATAATTGCATCGCATAGTAAAAAATTTAACCTCGTTATTTATTGCAAAATAATTTATTGCACTATTTCAGTAAATTACGTTCCTATAATCACATATTTAACTATAGATTACGTAAAGGTACATCCTGATACAACAAAATCCTCATACTCCCAAATTGCACCGTATTTGTAAATTGTGCAAAAACTTAGGTTACCATTAATTAAATTACATCAATTTTCTTATAACTTAAACTTTAAACCTTTCACTTAAATACTTAATTGTTAAAGTAAACACGGCCACTTAATTATTTTTACTTTCTTTATTTATAATTTTATTATAATTAATTATATTTTTAGATCACACACCCGCACCATATATTAATAAAATCAAAACTAAACTGTAGCAAGTAAAACTGATGTCTAATTAACCCTGTTAGTTCAAAATACTCGTAAAAGGACGTTGGTTTGTAAAAAAGATATGAAAATGCAGATAGATTATTATTTAGAATTAGAGAGTTAAACTTTTTCTGTAACGATTCTTTTTAAATTTTATGTTCTGTGTTAAAGGTTTCGATGTAAATTGAATCATTTTCAAGGATGCAGTGTAAATTATAGCTAAGTCTCTTTCGATACAAGTATTGCACCATTTTTAGGCGTTTCGATACAAGTTTTGTTTCTAAATGTGATACACGATTGATTCGTATAATTCTCGGTGCAAGGCTTACATCGAAAAACGCTGGAAAATTTCTAAGAGTGCAGATGCATAACATATTTCCCATATTCTACTCATTTATGGAAAAGCTTGAGTCTGAAGTTTCATTCTGAATAGCCTGAAATATACGACCTGAACTAATTTTGTTGGAACTTCGCTTTACAATATTTTTATTTTAACGGTTTCTTCGAAAATTATATATGCTTTTCAAAATATTTTCAATAAACGAGAAACCTCCTATGAAAGCTCATAAAGCTGAAAGATCTTAATTTTCACTTAAATTTTGGAAAACTGTTTTGGACCGGTTAGAGGTGCAAAATTCACGCGAAAACGCAAAAGCTTCTATTGAAATTTCTATTTTGGACTATCACTTCCCTTGGAAAAATTAAAAAGGGCCAAAGGAAGCTGTCACTTCCGATGTATACCGATTTCAGCCAAAATTCACTCAAATCTTCGAATTTGTAGGAAAAGCTTTGATATGAAGTTTCACACCGATCAATCAACACAGAACTGATCAGGAATGGTATTGTCGCGAATTACATATTTTATTCGAAAACTGAGACTTGAGAGTTGGGAGTTTTTCTGTTGTTTCATCAGCACACTAGATGTACATACATATATAATTAAATTATTATTGAAATCAATCAACAATAATATTAATTTTGTGCATCTAGTAGATTAGTGAAACAGCAGCACAACTCCCAACTCTCAAGTCACAGTTTTCGAACAAAATCTGTACGCAGGTGGATCTTTTTCAGCCAAAAATCACTGTCATCTCTCCAATTTATGAAAAAAAAATTTTTTTCTGCCCAATCAATCCGTCTGAGCTGTACAGGGCCAGTTTTTTTTGTTAAATAACAGTTTTTTGTTTATCAGAAATGGTATTTTCCGGTTAAATTTTCAATTCAATTTAAAATTACTTGTATATAATCGTTTTTTCGTAAATAATATACTTTTCAAAATATTTACAAACTGGGAATTGGGATATTCGAATTCAGGGAAAAACAATAAGTTTAAATATTATTCCCGACCAATCAATTTATCTGGGTTGTACAGGGGCCGACTTCAAAATTAATGTAAAATCTTTTAATTCATAGTCGTTTTGAAAATGATTTTGAATGATTTCTGTTTAAACTTTTAAAAGATACGCTCCACAAAGTATTTGGTACTTTTGCTTAAATTGTACACGAAGCTGAGTAAATTTTTAAATTATTATTTTTAATATAAGTTCGCCATTCCGGGTTCGTCTTATTACACAGTGAACGTATATATCTGTCATACCACCGGGAAGCCTGCGACTGAGATTTGTATGCGTATAAACGGTACGAATTTGAGAAACACTCGAATAATTTGGAATAAAAAATAATTGTGCACGTATTTTTGCTCGACTTGCATATGACGGGCTGTGTCAGTGATGATGAATTCTAATGTAGCCATAACCCCTAACATAACAACTTTGTTATTTAACTGCTCGGAGCATCGCGAGAAAAATGGATCAACTTAAACTATTATTTGATGACGTAAATTTGGATATTATATGTGTGTATGAAACTTGGTTAAGAGACCATAACTACGATTCTTCTATATTATCTCAACGGATTCAATTTGTATCATAATGACCGTATTACTGATATCATTGGGTTTGTGTATGTGGTCTACAATCAAAGGTTATATTTAAGAGTAGTACATTTAAACCAAACTTAGAAATCCTGCTTGTTGAGGTTATAATCAATTCATATAAAATACTAATTGTTCTCATATATAAACCACCTATAACAAAAAGTTTCGTACTGAGCTTAACGATGTTTTGGAAGAATATTCAACTAAGTATAACGATATCATTATATGTGGCGATTTAATTATTACATGTTGCATGATTCTAAGAAAAATACTTCGAAGTTATTAAGCTTACTGAAATCATATTTTTAAGAATTTTTTAATAATGAGCCTACATATTTTTATGATAATTCGGTATCTTTGCTGGACCTGTAGGGTTTCTCGGTCATGAATTATTGTTTTGGAGTTACAATCCTTTTTCAGGCAATACTGGTGAACTTATAAGGTATAGGGATTATAAGAACATAGATGTGGTTAGCTTATTAAATGGATGTGTGGCTTTGTGCTGGCAAGACATATTTAGTTTCACTGATGTTAATGCTCAACTAGAATTGTTTAACGAGTTTGTTGTTTATTTGTTTCAAAAATTAGCTAAACCACCACGGCTTATGGAGGCTATTCAAAACTTGGTCGTTTTAAGAGATTTTGCATTAAACAAGTGGAGGAAAGATAGAATAGAAACTAGTAGGAAGACATATACTAAGATGCGCAACAAGGTTACCACAAATATCCGTTCGCAGAAGGTTATTTACCTTAATAGTGTGTTTAACTCCTAGCTGCCACAAAAAACATTTTGGAATACAATTAATAAATTAGATTGCGGTAACAGAAAACAGAATCAGGATTGCTTGTTTTCTGCTATGGAAGAGTGCTAAACTAATTCCACTTCCGAGGGAAGGACATAGTACATATACGGCTATATTAAATATTGTGGATGGTATTCGGCGGTATGCTGGTTCTCAAAAGGCAACTATTTTAGTTTAAATCGATTTTTCGAAGGCATTCGGATTCAATCGATCATAGAATTTTAATCAATAAATTAAATAGTAACATCCAATTTTATTTTAAACTTATTTATCAGACAGAAAGTTTACTGTCTTTAGTTCCGGCACGTTCTCAGATTTTGTTACAACCTCGTGCGGAGTACCTCAAGGCTCGGTAGTAGGTTCTTTGCTGCGCTCTCTCAGGTTTACGGTAGTTGCTCACTAGGAAGTAAGAGTGATGGAATAAGTAATATAAATAATAACATTTTAGCTTTTCAAAACTGAGCTGCGCAGAACAACCTACAGTTATGCCCCAAAAAAACTCAATCAATTGTTATTTATAAGCATGGCCGTGACACATCCTCCTTTGCGTCGATTACAGTATGTAATCAAAATATTCCTTTCGTTGATTGTATTAATGATTTAGGTGTTTTAATCAATAAATCCTTATACTAAACCTTTATGAAAACTCGAAGTTTATGGAATTATGTTACTGATTTTGAATCAATGAGCTTAGACGGAAATTATTTTTTGCCTACGTTTTTCCTCATTTCTCCTGATACTTTTTGGAATAAATGAATATAATATGGAAAGATTAAATGGGGCCTTTAAAGCTGGTGTAAGATACATTCATCGACTTCGCAAATATGATTACATTTCTTTGTTTCTACATAATTTGATTGGGTGTTCGCTTAAAGGTTATTATACATATCGTACGTGTCCATCGTATTTGTTTGAGAAATTGGTCCAATCTAATCTATCGCGTAATAAATCCTTAATTATACCGCGAAATAATAGTAAATTGTTCAATTCATCATTTTATGTTAAAGGTGTTGGAGTAGCTTACTATTGCATGTTAAGTCAATCGGGTCTTGTGCCAGTTTTAGGAAATCGTTTTTTCAGAATTTTTGAGATACAATTATTTATTTTCCTTGATTTACCAGATATTAGACATTATTATTTCGTTTATTATTATTATTATTATTAATTTTATTATATTACTATATTATTACTATTTTTTAAATCTATTTTATGTATTTGTAAATCTTTTATTTTAAAAAAGTTTCTTGTACTGTTAATAATTTCTATTCATAAGGTAAACGATTTTTTTAGAATTTTTCTATGAATATGAGTTGAGATATAGTCCTATGCATAGAAAAATTCTAAAAAAAATTCATACACGCTCCTTAAACATTCATAGTATTATTCTAACTCTTAGCCCTACAAATTCCAACTGTCACGTCATTTTTTAGTTCATAGAAAATCTAAAAAAAATCGTACATGCTCTTTAAACATACACAGTATTATTTCTACTCTCAGTCCCGAAAATTTCAATTGTCATGACATTTTTAACTATCATGATAGCAAATATTTTCGGGGATGAGAGTAAAAATGTCGAGATTTTTTGGGCTGAGAGTAGAAAATGTCATGATAGTAATAATTAGTGTTGCCATCGCATTTTTCGGGGATGGAATTTGGGCTATCTTCACATACATAATAATTTATATTTTGATTGTTTTGCATCAATGCATATTCTGTTATGTAGTTATTTCTAGCAAATTAGGTAGAATTCCATATAAAATCACTCAATCCGCGAAAGAAATTAACTTTTTAAGATATTGGAAACTATCCTACGAAAATTTGCAAAATATTAAAGAATTATAAAAATTAAGATCCAATCGGGGAAAACTCCGTTTTTACAAACAATTTTGAGTGATATTTTCAAATCTCTCTCTCTCTCTCTCTGGCACTATATCCCATCAAGGGATTTGGCCGCCTCACTTGAGGTTTCATAATCGTATTTTCATTTCGGATAATGAGTGATTAATTCATTGATCCTAAACCAACCGTGAAATTTTTTCCTTGTCACCACCGGGAATCGAACCCAGGACCTCCGGTCGCTGGAGCAAGTATGCTAACCACTTTGCCACCGGGGCGGCATTTTCAAATCGCTCTACTGAAAAATTAAAAATTTTGGATTGTGTCACTCTTGCAGCAAATGAGCGAATAAGATCTAGAGGAACGTAGAAATCAATCATTACTATTTTTGGAAAGTTTTTCTCGCTGCCAGAAACCATTCCGAAAGTTTAACATTCTCCAGCCGTCTCTAAATATCTGGTTCATATGGAAAAAGTCCGAAATCGGTAAATGTCCGAATAAAAATTAGAAAAAAACTGTTTTTTTTACTTTGAAATGAATGCACCTCACGGAACATTTCTTATAGTATTAATGCAAGGGAATAATAGAAACTCTGGAAATGTAGAGCGTAACCATCGGACCTCTTGGACAAACGGGTTTTAATCGTGTAAACGAATTTAAAACATAAAATAAAATTTCAGACATTTATCGATTTTGGACTTTAGCCAGCACATCGAATTGCTGAAGTGCTCTGTTCGATAATTCAATATATGTAATTATATTTGAAGCGATGTTCTTAGTGGACGCTCTGGTGACCTTGTACCTAAGTAATCGCAAACTATTAATTTATTTAATGTAATTACTTTGAATAATTAATTAATATTTTGCTGGATGATGCATATTTTAATTACTTAATCGCATAATTAATTTAATTTATTGTGAATACGACATGTGTGCATGACTTTATGTAAATTGACGCCGTTTATTCGTTCCTTGAATTGCGAAAAGATATCGAAGACCAGAATTAATTATATTCAGACTTTATCTATCTGATCTAGATTTACGTTTTTACAATATGCAAGAAATGCAAAAAAAAAATCGCGGAATTTTAATTTTGTAATTGCGATTCCTACCGAATATGTAAATTGTTATTTATGGAATCTATAACCTTTATTGATTTATAATAGGACATTGATTAATTTCTAACAACATACGAACTTCCAAAATTGATTGATGAATTAATAATCCCTCATATATCAACCTTGGTATATATAATACACGATCAGTAATTAACTTCAACATATTTTTACGATGGTAATTAAAAGGAGTAAAAATTAATAGTTTTTTTTTATAAATATATATATTTATTAGTAAAGCAAGCGTTAGTGCAAATACCTTAGGCAAAAAAATCACCACACCCAACCGCAGCGCGCGCGCTTATCTTAAATCACATTTCACCTTTTGCACATATGTGTATTATATATACCGTGTGGTATTGCAAACCAATATACAAAACATAAAAAATTTTTTTTATATAAATTCCATTGTCAACTAGCTTTCAAGCTTTTATATTAATTAATAAAAAAATACATTCACCTCATATATTTTAAAATATGTACTTACGTTAGGAAGTAGAAAAATATTAAGAACACCGCGAAGCATATTAATTTATGGTACAGGAAATACTAAAGTATTAGATGCAGTTTTGGGGCAGTACCTATATGGATACACGTCGCGCTACAAAAACAACAACCATACTAAAATCATGAATCTCATTATCAACAATAATCATTTTTAAACGATTTCCTTCGCTTTAAGATGAAGATATTGAAGAAGAAATATTATAATGTACAAGATGAAACAATAACAATAAACTAAGAGGTGATGAGTTAATCTATAAGAAAATTACACACGACAAGTAGAAACATCAACAAGTTTGTTTTTTTTTTTGTAAAACTGCCATTAATTTTTTAATTATGATATTTTTTTTTTTGTAACATGAAAATTTAAATTTACGATTAACTATATTTTAATGATAACAATAACAATCAGTGTAATGAATATTGTTAATAATAATAAAAGTTTTCAAGTTAATCAAGTGTTATTCAAAGTGAATCTTGTATACACACATGCGGAGACACTTACGACTTATATGCGTTTATTTAATTGGATTTAATTGTTTTAATTTAAAAATTTATTATTTTTTTGAGTCAGAGCTTTTTTATTGTCATTCTACGTTGTTATATGATGTTTTATGACATTATTTTGTTGTGTATCAGTTTTATATAGAGGCCACACCAGATAAAATTTTGTGATGTATGTAGATCAAAAAATGTCTGTTTAATATTTTTTTGGATGACTCGTTTTCTATACATATATGTAAATTATGAATTTTTATGGTTTTTTAACTTTCTATAGATAGAATGGTCAGGTTGAAGGTTTTTTCTGTTATAATACACATTGTATAAATTATAAGTGTTATAATGACTTATTTTTTAAACATCTTTAATTCACACTTCGTATATACATATACATAACCTGCGGTATCAAGAATTTATATATAGTCATGCAATGTATAGATAATTTTATTTTTGTTCTCATGCATAATGCCTTAATATATAATCACGGCCAAGGTTCTCGCGTTTAACCGTTTTATTACCTCATTTACGTACATACGGCAATGAAGGATACGAAAAAGTTTTAAAAATATTCTGATTTACAGCAGTAAAACAAAAATCCTTCAGAGTTTTGTGGTACGCGCCCCGTTCCCTTTTATACACATGCGCTTTATCTTATAAATTTATGTTATCATCCGGATATTAAGTACAAAGATCAATGATCAAAGTGAAAAATTTCTATTGCTTACTTAAATTAAAATTAAAATTCAATTATAGAAATACATGAAATCCTTATATATATAAATTTAATTTTTGGCTTAAGCTGAAAATGGAAAATTTAAATTAATTTAAATTCAATGCTTATTTTTATTGAAGGATATCGAAAATAATTTATATATTTTGATGTGATCGGATTTGTGTTCTACCTTAATTGGATAATCTTATAAACACCTTGGAAACATATGCGCTCGCATGCCGTAAGATGATCTTAATGTTGATGTTAATTAATGTAAAATATTTATTATGTTTTGCTTATGTTAACTGTGTTGATTGTTTTTAAATTATTTGAATAAATTTATTGTTGACACCTTGGATTATGGGTGGTCTAGGAGGGGGGGGGGCGGAGCAATTTCTTGCATATGAACATAAATATTGTGAGAAGATTCTAAAATTAAATTAAGGTTTAGCTTAAATTTTATAGACAAACCTGCTCAATTTTAATTCATTTTTCCACACATAGGCGAAATTTGAAAGAGCGGGTTTTGAAAAGCTCTCTGTACTGGTTGCATACTACAGTACTATCTATAGTAATCTGTATGCGACTTTTCTCGGAAGAGAAACACCCATTAAGTCAAATTTTCACTGTTTTCGTAACCTGGCGGCAGTGTTGTTAAGTAGTTTTAGGAGATAAAAACTACCTCAAAAACTACGTGTAGTTAATCCATAAACTACGTAGGCAAAAATCATGAACTAGCTACATATTAACTACATGCATTAACTACATTCGTTAACTACAATCGCCCTTCTTTCACTCCTTTAAATTATAATATATGTAGTTACAAAACTCGTTCAGTACACAAAAAATCGATGTTATGTCAAAATTTAATTTTCAATCACTCGAACAAACTCAACAAAAGGTAGAGACTAGAGAGTAAAAAACAAAATTTAAACCAAAATAACAGAAATGCGCATGCGTATAAAAAACTACATTGACGTCATTAACTACATGAACTACACTGAACTACATTAACTACTTTAACAACATAAACTACATTGCAAATGTAGTTAATGTAGTTTTTAAAAAATTACTGCCTGGCAGTCACAGAGATAGATTCGATAAAAACTGGATCACCAGTTTTATAGCCAAGACTAAACTTCACGACAAGTTTATTAATAATAAAACAACCGACCCGGGTTCAGACACCTGACTGATCGATTATATTTAGTAAAGTTGTTAGTGAAATGTATTTCTGTTGATACTCCTTAAATTAAATAATAACCAGTTAATTAATTTTATTAAGTAAAGTTAGAAACTCAATTAATAAATAAATAAAATTTCAATAGATTTCTAATCCGAACGAAATACATTGATTTGCGATAATGATCATTTAGGGCATATAATTGGTTAACCATCCTCCAAAAGAGGTTTAATGTCTTCAGAGCACATAGTGCAGAATGAAAAAATTAGGTTGAATCCTTTTGAAAAATTTTTTTCATTGTAATAAAAATAATTTAAAATTGAAAACATAAACATAATTTTAAAAGATTCTAGAACTTTTTCGTTATCATACTAAAATTACTCGATCCTATATTGAGAAATTATCAATTTTTTGAAAAATCATTCCCATTTCAATAGAGAACGTTTCACGGGTGGCTCTCAGCCAACCCACAGTTATCAACCAAGCACACGCAGACGGCTCTTTCACGGTGATATTTTGCCGGCTAGATATCAGGGGTAATGGCATGGATCGTTGTGGGGAATTAGAGGCTTGCGTGCTCCTGGCCTATACTAAAACTGAATTAAAATTAAGCCGACCATAATTTGTCGACCGTAAGTTAAGGAAGCGTAACAAAAACAAAAATTAAAAGACCAATGTGCACCCCGGTCACGTGCACGACTACCGTAAGATGGTGCTCGACTACAACTGAAAACCGCAAACAAATAATTTAACTTAATTTCTCAAACACTAGCGAAAAACAAATAAAGAGATGTTTCTTCACCCCCATGACAATTTCTTCGATTGCCCTTTCTCTCAAACCAAACAATCGTTGTTTATATGTCGCACTCATACAACTTTAAATTGTTCTTGCACTAAAAAAAAATTTGCGAAAATCGAAAAGGTTGATCTTTTCCCTCCAATAAAAATTAACTTTAACTCTTTCCAATTCTTTATTTTTATACACCCACACAAATTATTTATATTTTCTCTACAACTTGTTTACAGAAATTTTTTTAGTTTATTTCAAACCAAATATTCTATTATCTCGCTGTCATTACACGCAGCCCAAAAAAAAAATATTTTATTATTAAAAATGACACTCTACTTCGTTTGTCCAATTCCAAAAAAAAACTCACCAAATGCCGAAAGTACCGAAAATACCGAAGAATATTTTTGTTCTCTTTCGCGCGGGTCACTAGCACACCCCCTTTCCTCACCCGCATCAGCTGCACACACTACAACAAGAAAACACAACAAAAACATTCTTCTATAACTCAATCACTCGCACACACACACAAGGGGTACACATTGGTCTCGATCTCAAACTATTCGACGTTTATGTATTATCTAGTCATAGAATTCTAATACCCATATGCCACATTGCACAAATAATTTTAACCCCCATGTCACATTACAATGTATAATGCCATCAGCACGAATCAAACGACTGAAATTCAAAAATGTAAAGTAAAAATTACAAGAAAGCGAGGTTATGACCAAACAACAAACTGTTGAAAATTTTGGGTATTTTTTTGAATGAAAATTTTTACCACGCAAAACTTTCATGTAAAGATACTCAATAAGCTCTTTGTTAATGAACTGGATGCCACAATACCAACTTTAACAGTCGTCCATAAAAATTATTAAAATTGAAAACAAAAACAAGATTTCAGGAAATACAAAAATTTTCACGTTACCACACTAATGCCCCTATTATGGTACTCACCTCACCTCAACTCACCGAGAAATACGTCATAATGGTGACTTGAACTCACCATTTTGAAATATTTGATATTATATACTTGTTGCGGTGAGGTGAGTCTACTAGTGTCAAAAATGCTCACCAACAATATATTGGTGAGTTCATAGTAGTTTTTCAAGATTTTTAGCAAAAACGAAAACGTAAGTAATCATGATGGATAGCAAAATACGTAAGATTTTTTTCATAATAATTTTTATATAGGATTTCATTTTATAAAATTATTGCATAATAAAAAAAATTTTTCTAGGCATAAAATAAGAATTTCTAATGAAAAACACACGAAACGTCAATATTGTGAAAAATGTATTACCAAAACGCCAAAAAATACAATATTTCCAACTTAACAACTAATGGAAATTGTCATAATAAACAAACACATCTCACCAAAATAAAAGCGAGCACCATTACATAAGTCAAACTCACACCACTTGGATTGGTGAGGTGACTCGATCGGTGAGGTGAGGTGAGAACCATATTCGGGGCATACAACTTTATGATCACCCCGATTCCCTCATACAAAATTATCAACATTTGGGCGATTATAAAAGATTATCGAAGAAATAATTTCAAATCAGTACTCGTAGCGACATCTTAAATTTCATGTATAAAACTACCATTGTGTTACTATATATATGATTTTTATATTATGCAGTTATGGAATAAATATCTAAAATGTGTTACTTTTTAGAATTTACTGAAGCTACAAAGTTTCAGCAAACAGCGAGTATATAGAGTACGATACATGAAAAACTTGATTTTTGGAGAAAACCTTTAATTCTGAAATTTATGTAAATATTTTAAAATGTAGTATTCGTAGCGTTTTTAGGAGAAGCAAACCAGAATAAAATAATTCTATCATACATTTTTTATTTATTTTTAAGCAGATTGTAAAACTTTAGAGCTTTTGTGTAAATTGTTCATTCGATAAATTGAAAAAGTCACAACTCAAATTTTAGCAATTTAATATTGGTTTTTCTAAGAGCTTTACGGCGAAGTTGACCAATCGATCTTATATTCAACTTCTGCAAATATTGAGCTTATCTGCTGAAAATCTTGATCAGGATGAACATTGCTATTTAAGCGCTTTGTGTAAGAAACAAAGTATTTTGGAAAAAAAATTGGACAGCGCAATTCATATTTAAAGTTTTTCTGCATATCGAAGGAACCCGAACCAATTCAGTGGTAACTGGCTAACCGCAAAAGAAAACTTTCTAAAGCAAGATATTTTGCAAATATTGATGAATTAAGCTTTTTACATAAATTAATAGATGTCTTTAGTACCAATGCCGAACTGACAAATAACGGTATTGGTGGCCGCTTTCAAAATTAGTGAGTTTCAATTGCGAAAAAACTAATGAACTAGCTTCTAGTAACTGTCAGAGCTTGTGGCTGCAGACGCGCGATTCTTCAAGTAAAGTTTTATATGTCCTTTAAATTCGTGTATTTTATAGTCTAGCAGAAATTCGAAAACGCTTAGCAAATTCTGCTTTACCGTAAACCTCAGTGCTTTGACCTTTCCCCTTGTTTCCCTTCCTTGTGTATCGAATGTTGTTATTTTCTCCTTTAGCTGTGTAGTCATTTACCAAGGTACTGTGGGTAATCCAAATCTTTTGTGATCCAATCAAGTAACTGGAGGGCAGTACCATACTCTACCCCAAACTTGAACTCAATCTTTATACATATTCAAATGGAGGTCTCATACGTGTGGAGAACCCGAACCTTCTGTTGGCGCTGTATCTGTTGCGAGTAACCATTATAAAACTTTTGGAGCTGGTGAAAGAAACCATTAGGAATATCGCGAAATCTTATGCGTGGACAGATTCTATTATTGATTGTGTTAAAGTGGTTATCCGGTCATCCGCAAGAAGATAGAGAACATTTGTGGCTGACCGTACGTCCCATATGTTAAGTAAATTATCAAGAAGTTATTGGGGTCGTGGTATAGATCTGAACATTACATTTTATTACTTCCATCGCAGCCTAGTAATTTAATTTAAATGAATATGGTACGGAATGGTTGAGGGGTCTTAATTATATTATAGTTTCCCAACATGTAATTCATGAAAACGGTATTTGATGGAAGAACTTTTTTCTTTACAAACACCAGCGAGTAACAGAATTACAACTTTTCTTACCGTAAAGAAAATTCGGATTGCTACAGACGCCATAATAAAGCATATACAGCGAGAAGCATTTGCTAAATAACTTGAACCCTACAGAAAGAAAAGGTTATCAAAAAAAAAATAGATATTCGAAACAACGCGAAAACGTGCAAGTAGTTGAAAGTTCTGCAAAAAGCTTTTGAATCAAGCCGGCCAGACCATTTATACTTCGTGTGTTGTAGATTGTGTTGGGATCTATGCAAGACGTTTCAAAAAAGGAAGAGGGGCCAGACTATAACAAAGGGATATATAGCCTTATTTATTTGTACGATGATACCCTCAAACGATGTGGCAAGACGAGAAGCGCCAAACACTATCTACAGGGACAACGGGTCCAATTTTATTGGAGCTAAGAGAAAGCTCAATATAAGGGTTACTAACAATGAAATACAATAGCTTTTTATTCAACCCGCATCGTCGCACTTTATGAGATGGATATTAAATACGCAAAAATTCACCTTTCAAAAATGTACATTAAACACCCATTTGGTGTTTCAAGATATTACTACCTTGTTAGCAGATGATGATTCAGCTTTTAATGTTTTAACACCAATACACTTCCTCATAGACCCAGTGAGTTTTTATGTACCTGAGGCAGAGATCAGTGAATGCACGCTAAAAGTGACCACTAGGTAGAATATACAACTTTGCGTCTAGCCATTTTGAAATAAATTTTGAAAGCTTTCATAAGAGCCTTTTTGTGAATATTTTGAAAATATGGAGCATTTACACGACAAACAAGAGTTTAGTGCAAAATTTGCAACAATATTGGCCAAAAATCCGATATTTAAGCGAAAGATACGTTTTTTGGCAAAAAAATGGGTTTTCAACAAAATGAAGCACTTCAGGCGAATTAGTTGATTGGGATGAAACTTCATACTTAAACTTTTTTCCAAAACTGTTAGATCACCGTGCATTTTGGCCGAAATCGGTCCACCGTGACAGCTTTCATAGGAGCTTTTTAGTTTTTCAATCGGAAGTGACAACTTCAATGCAAGCTTTTCGTTTTTTAGAGCTTTTCTGTTTTTTTGACAAAAATTATTCCCCTAATGCAGCCCAGACACATTGACTGATCCGAATGAAACTTCATACTTAAGATTTTCTCATAAACTTTGAGATCCTAGTGATATTTTGCCAAAATCCGGAAGTGGCATCTACCTTAGGGTCTTTTCCGTTTTTTGTAAATATTCTGAAAAGTATCTGATTTATGAGAAAATCGACAGTGCACTTAACAATTTTAAATTAAATTTGCAACAATATCGGTTTAAACCAATTTTCAAAAATTTAAACAAAAAGTGTGATTTTTGATAAAAGACAAATATTGTGAATGAATGTCATGAAAATTTTTGATATCGAGTTTTTTGACTAAATGTCTGTCCTCTTTATAGCTCAGATAAATTAACTCATCCTAGTGAAACTTAATATATAAGCTATTTCCATAAATTGAGCAATTCCACTGTTTTTTGGTCGCAATCGGTTCACGGGAAGTGGCAGCTTCCATAAGCAATTTTTAGTTTTTGAAAATATTTCGAAAAGTATATGGCATTAATTTTTATACAAAAACCTTATTTCACCGAATCAGAAGGTGGATTGACTATTCACAATAACACTTTAAACTAAAGCTTTTTCAATAAATTGGGAGAGCTTTGCGAATTGTGGTGGGTATTTGCGTACAAAAAGAAGCAGCTTCCGTAGGAGCTTATGCAAAGTTTGCGCTATGAAAATTACATTTAATGATTTTAGCTTTTACAACATCAATTTTATTACAAAATCGGTAGGTTTAATATTTCGCTTTAGAAATTCAGTGTGGTGTACTAAAGATCTATGTACATGAGTCAAGGACCCATACCTCACTTTTAACAATATTTAAAAAAAAATCTTTGTGTTATAACATATAGAAATTTGGGTCCTAACAAAATATTAACATGTAATTCAGTTTTGACCAAAAACAACATTTTGGCCATTTGTCATATAAAATAGGCCGACCATCTTAAAACCATATAGCTCTAATTGCAGAAATACACTTCTTATTTGAAATGAATTAAATGTAAATAGATTGCTCTATAAGAGGTTTAAGTGTCCGTTTTATAAAACCTCAAGCAGACTATTTTTCGGTGGCCCTGATGGTTTGCCTTCTACCGTTTTAAAAAATTGTATTGGTAACTTAGATCAACCACTTATAACTCTGTACCAAAACTCGATCCTGCACGGAACATTTCCATCAATATAGAAAGACTCTTTTATAGTTTCGACCGATAAGAAAGAATGTCTTCAATAACAGGCCAATTCAGTATCTCAGTTACTATATTCAGCTATTCAGTATCCAAGTTACTATTTGAAAGTTTTATATACGATTCTCTTTATTTTCAAAACTTTCAAAATAAAACATTATTTTCAAACAATCACCATGGTTTTCTTAGAAGACGATCTATGACAACCAATTTAACCGAATTTGTATCTCGTACTTTGACCGTTATGGGTAGTGATAACGAGGTGATGTTTTTACCACTTTAGTAAAATACTTGCCAGGGTTTTCCTTAAGATGATTCGGTTTAAACTGAGAACTCTAGGTTTCTAACATCAACTCTTACTATAGGTAGACACTTATCTGAAGAAACGGAGGATCAAGTGATATTTAAATCATCAATGTCTGCTTGTTTTTTAGAATCTTCCATCAACGACGTCGATTTCTTGATTAAAAATCCGTCAAAATCCATTTATGCAGAAAATATGACAGTTAACTGACAAATTTCAAGTTTTACCGATGTTCATCTGTTACAGGATGACATAAATAACTTCAAAACGCTAAAATTAATCTTGATATGAATGTGAGTAAATGCCAATCCATTACATACTTTAGAAAACATGCAAGAATGATGTAATTGCCAAAGTGTTTAGTCATATACGAGACTTAGGCGTAATTCAGAGCTCAGTAACCAGCTCTGTCTAAAGATTTTTTGTAACCATTTGTTACGAGTGTTATTTTTAAGACTGTTGTTCGCTATTTGATCGATAGTGTTAGTCAGGTTTGGTCCCCATCCATGGGTGAACATTTACAACTTGCCTAATCATCTCGACCGCTTGGCGCTCATTAACTTAAAGCTTAACTCAGTAAGCGACGATCTGTTGCAGAAATCGTTTTCATTCATCAAATTTTATCAGGTAGGGTAGATTCTTCAGCTCTACTCGTAAAGAGAACTCTTAATATTTCGCTGTTCTTTGAGAACGGCACTTGGTTATAGAATTGCTCCTGATAGAACGGCCTACGGTTAGAATAAGCCGTTTAGGTTAATAGAATCATCTTATTCTGAGTTTTTTGACTACAACATAGTCAAAATCCATTTTAAAAATATTATTTGCTGTGAACCGATAGACCATTACACTTAAATTTTTTTATTTTTATTTACACAAATTTCGTTTTTATACAATAGACTAAAATACTAAATCTAGTATTTATCATTGGAAACATTTTTTACTCTAGTTAGCCGACTTCAGCCGAAAAAACACCGATAATGCAGATTTAAACTAATCAAACGAAAATGACATCCGATTTTTGTCGGCAAAGTGTCATGTCTGGAAATAGATTCAAATGAAAGGTTTTAATAATGCTCACACCTCCTCCATGTTGGGAGTCCGGGAAAACTGCATTATCTTTATATATTTAATCTACATTATCGACATTTTTTGGGTGGGTATTTCTGTGAATTTTTTAGCCATTTTATATATTTTATTCAACCGAATTTTTGCGGACTCGGCACATTAAAATTGATCTTGAATTGTTGATGACACTTTAAACGGTCAATTTTAAGAAATTTTCAAATTTTGTGTGTGCGATATATTCAATCGAGTTTTCCCGGACTTCCAACATGGAGGAGGTGTGAGCATTATTAAGACCTTGCATTTGAATCTGTTTTCAGCGATCACACTTTAAACGTGGTCAATTTTTGGTGGTTCAAACGTGTTCAACCGATATAATTATGTTAGTGTTGCCTGATTATTTTTTTTGTATTTCGGGAATAGAATCAGGGGTTTACTTAACATATATAGTAATTTGGATGTCATTCACCTTCTATATAATTTTAAAGTATCACGAAACTTTTGCGACGAGTAAATCTAAAGTTATACCAGATACATAACATATTACTATATATATTCCAAATTAAAAGCTTTTTACATTATATATCACGCCGCAGGCCAAATTTTATATTAAAACAATACCATAAACTATTTGTCTATATTCTAATTTTGTTGTGTGTGTGTAAGCATAATAATCATAATAATATGTTTTTACAAATTTTGCTCGTCTTCATTCATCAGCACTTCATAACAAAAAGCGCGTTAAAAAGCATACCGTCGTCATTATACACGTATATATATATATATTTATATATTCATACACACAAATATTGTTTAAACTTACTTTTTAACACTAGTAATTTAAATATAAATTACACGGTGAATTCAAAGTAAAAATTAATAGTATCAAAGTAGATGAAATAACACCTCGCGGAATACACTTTTGATTATGAACTCATCGATATACATACATAACGTGTATTATGTTATACCACAAAAAGCTCGTTTGTATCACAGGCACAGCTCTAATTTTCGAACTCATTAAAAAATAATAAAAATATTTTCTATACGGCTAAGCCATATGTAAAAAAATGTCTTGTCAAAATACTATAAAAATTTTCTAGATCAAAAATAATTATACGATGCGAAAAAAAAAATATTTTTTTATTAATTACCAAATTATATTATATACCTTTCATCTCTAGACGCGCACAGCATCTCTTTAACCAACGTACATATATACAAATTTCTTAACAAAATCTTTTGATTTGATGTAAGTCTTCTTATAAATATTTTGCATGATTAACGTGCAAAAGTGAAATAAATATTAATGAATACATTTTTTGTTTTGTATATCGTATGCCGAGTCTCGTGTATCTTTAAATATTATTTCATTTGTTCATGATGACTTTGTAATCTTCAATTAAAGGTATTGTGCTGTTTTGTACATAAATATATTTGCAATAAGATTTGTTTTTGTTTAAACTTTTATTTATGATGTGTGTATGATACTGTTGAGTGTTTTGCATCGGAATGCATAATAATGAAACACAGGCATGACTCGATTACGTGATCTGCAACGTACCTGTGGTTGCACTGTGAAAACTTGTGGCCTGAGATTAACTGTATCTCAAAGATAGGTTGGTCGAAAACAACGTTATCTTAATGAAAAGTCGAGCTCGGCCGTAAAATTGCTGACATAAGGTTTTCGAATACGACAAATAGATTGTTAGTTTTGTTGATTTTGGTTCCTGTATTAGGCTCAAAATCTATTGATAAAAATTGTTGAGGTGTGTTTTTCGACTGCCAAGAAGTCGCAATAAGTCCTGATTTCAGGGAAATTTGTATGGGCGGTGGCTTTTTCAGCTTTATCGATATTTAAAAAATTTGGTGAGAGTTCTCGAGTTCCACAAAATGTAAACTTTTGCACCACTTAACGTTATGTTATGTGATGTTGCACTACTTTGTATTACATATGTTCTGCCATTTTGCAACAGGTTACATTATCGTCATACTGTTGCGCCATGTGTTTCGCGCTTATCAAATGTCCGGTTATGCATTGCATTATTTTGCATGGTGTTGCGCCCTGTTGCATTATGCTGCGTTGGTTGTTATTAAATTGTACCATTCCAAATTAGGTATGGTGGACGGAAATAGGAAATTTTGCGTGGCAGATGAAAATAAGATTTACAATTTTTTTTGTAAAATTGTATGGAATTTGGTCTTAATTTATGGAACGGTATTAGACCACTTTATAACCGATCAAGATGAAATTCGATACTTACGATGAAAATGGGTTTCTGAAATAATTTTTGGAGGTTGAATATAGCCTACTGAAGTAGAATAAAACTTAAAACCAAGCAGGTTGAAATTTGGATCATGGGTGAAAATAGGATTCTAAACTTGGTAATGGCCAGCTAGAGCAAACATAACGACACTATGAGCAACTGGAACAAGCAACCCGTTTATTTAATATTGATTATTTTTAGAGGAAGTTGTTGTTTTCGAGCCAAAGTAGCTTTGAGTTTTGGCACTAAATCTTAACTTAAGTGCAAAATTGTTGCCTGTGCCAAGAGTTTCGAAAGCAATTCGATCTATTTTGATGAAAATTAGTTTAGATTCTAATTTTTGTTGTTTGTCAAATGGTGCTTACTTACTTTCATGCTTCGGACATTTTTTTATCTTACAGGTTTCCAAAAACCATAAACTGGAAATCCTCTAATTTGAATGAAGCTAAGCTACTTGGTATAAAACTCGACTTTTATGACAACAAAATGATTTAATGTTAGTTCAGGTTGTAATAGTAATAGTAAAAATGGACTCAATTATCATTTTCAAATATTAGTTCCAATTTGGTTCTGAAAAATGAACAATGTAATAAAACTAAGCAATTTGTTAAACTTGAGTTGCACGAAATTGGATTCCAATGTGACTACTTCTAGTGGTTCTAGAAACTGGTTCATTTTATGAAATCCAACCATTTCTCAACAAATTGGACTAAAGCTCAATTCGTTCCTACATGAAAATTGTTTCAAATAAGATATTTCACAAGCAATTAGAATACACCTCGGTTCGCATGATTGTTAGGGGATTTCAATATGAGTTTCGGATTTGGTTGTGGTAATGGTTTATTTTTAATGAAACTGACATGTTTCTCAAATATTTATTAATCCATTGTGACTATAAAAATGAATATTCACTCTATGGTGACTGACATAGTGTTGGAAAATTGTTAATTTGAATGTAATTAAGCCATTCTTAAACGATTTGGATGTAAATTATATCGTACTATGAAAATATTAAATTTCGTTGCATGGATTTCGTGGCTTTTCGTGGCGTCGTCAAATTATATCGCCAAAATTCAAAGGATGATAGGAAAAAACTTTGTTTCATTGATAACTACGAAGAAACGCGTTACTACTTTTAAACTGTTTTTATTCAAGGAGGCAGAGCAGAAGAAAAATGTATTAAAAGTCTTAAATTACCGTAGCTCAAAAATACCTCATTTTCTTGATTTTGAAAATCAAAATGACGCAAAGGATCTATCTATTCTTCTCAGCGCTGGACACGAAATTCTGTTTTCGATCATTTTAATTTTATGTTTATTTTAAATTCTGTTTAGATCCTTTCAGCTCATTAAGGGATATATACAATTATCTACAGGAGAAAAATTGTTAACGTTAAAAATTTGACATGCACATCCCAGAATCCGAAGGTGTAGAGCAAGGTAGGAAATTTTGGATTGCCCGTAGAAATCTTTTCAATAAATATTGATTCTAACGTCTTAAATAAATTTATTGCTTTATTGTTGGGTTCATTAATTTACGATATGAGGTGCTTGTGACACCTTTTGTGTCGAGCAAATGTCAAGCTGCCATTTTCGATACACTGTAAACGGACTCAGCACAAATATTAAATTTAAAAATGTTCATTTTGTTTGGGGGTAAAACCAAAAATGCATTATCCGCTGATAGTTCACAACGGAAAACGTAGCCTTAGTTTAAAATTTGGTGAAGATTTAAAACTTAAATGAGCCCAATGCTTTACCTTAGTTTGTTTAGTCTATAAGGAGATTAGCCATCGCACCCATTTAATAAATGGAGAGTTTTATGCTATAATCCTTCTCAAGAGATATATGCATTAAATATTTCAATTTAACAGATTGAAATTTTTCGTGTGTTATAAATTGTTTATTTCTATTTACGATACGTACACTTCTGAAACATTTTTACTTTAGATACGTATTTTGCAAAGAAAATCATTATAACATTTTATGTAGATCACCTGTTATTTAGCAGCAAATATAGTTGGTGTTTTAACACTCAGGCCTGTTAAATTGTTTAAATAACAAAAATGTTGATGAGTTCCATAAGCTCAGCCCAGTAAAATATTAACTGTAGTGGGTTTCCTTCTAGGGGGAAATTGAAAAATTCATCACAAAAGCATTACATTCGCGCCAATTTTCACATGCCTGTGATAAATCGATGCACGCGAGACGGCCACAAATCGAAATATGTAGGAAAATGGAAAATATTTCTAGAACAGGAGCGAGAAACATGATATCGAATTCACAAACAAAAGCTAAAATGCATAACTAGATATGAGTGTGGAATGGAGATCCTCGCGTGTTTCCAGTTTAGACTGTTCAAATGAGTGAACGAACCTCATTCGAGAATCATAAATATATGTACAGTATTTTAAATGAATCTCGATGCCAAAAGGACGTGTACGACGTTTAATCGGGTTTATCGTGACCTTTTTGCATAAGGCTGAAATGAACGTCAACGGGGTCGTGACATCGACCAATAATGTTGCAGGGTCTCAGCTTGTAGCGACAATCAGTTTACACTCAGATTATAGCAACGAATGGGTGGCCGAAGACGGGCTACACAATCAACGTTTTCACCACGGACTTCAGGAACAGACATCGGTGTGGAACTATTTATATTTGGATCGGTACACATTCAAGTCATTACCATTACCATGTCAAACTCTACCCATTAGATCATTACCCGAATACAAACGGAAACTACGTGTCGAGAGGAATAAAGTCGCTAAACCGACGATTTTGATCGATTCCTTTAGATAATGTTTTTCAAAACGAAAATAAAATCACCAACGCCGTGGAAATCAACTTATTGATTCTTACAAAATTTTTTAATCATTTTCATCCATTCTGAGAATGAGACAACAGCAATTGTTGACAATTGTTACAACAGCAAGTTCTATAAGTCAAAACGAGGACGATGATGATTTAAAAGCTCGTGATGTTGATGATGATTCGATAACAATTGTTCAAAATTAAATTTTGGGTTCTACAATGTGTCTGTTATCTGAAGAAGTCATTATCTGGGCTCAAGCAATCAAGTCGTGTTTGGAATCAGCGTTTTGACACTGCGTTGAAGTATTTTGATCGTAGCAACATATTGATTGTGGCACTGCTCAGGTATCGCGACTAGATATACAGTTCACATTAGGAGCTATCCACAAATTCAACGGCAACGCAAGGAAGAATTTGGTGGCGGTGTATAGGTCAGAAGTTGCTGGGGAAAAATAAATGTCGACCAATCAAACACTGCGGTAAAGGAGGAGCGATCAAGTTGTTAGATATGTTCGACAGGGTAGTTAAATTCATTTCTTTCAACACAAACGAAATGTTAGCAGATATTCTTTCCAAATCGGTAATCAATCTTCTGAAGAATTGCGTTCTGAAAAGTAAGACTCTAGTGAGGGTATTGATTTTTCAAAATGAGAGCTTTAATTTAACTTTATCATTGGCCGCTTGTTACGAAATTCATTGTGTTCCTGTTTTTGGGTTTTCAATAAATTTCTCGTATCAAAATGCTATATAGTATCCAATTTTATTTTATTTAACCCATTCATACCCGAGCTTTCGTTTAAATATTTAATTAAATTAAAAAAAAATAAATATATAAAATAAATATTTAATTTTTTAAACAGATAAGAACTGTTTTATTAGTTAATTTGGGATCGTAGAATTCAAATGTATCATCTTAATTAAATTAAATGCTATTGCCAAGAAAGTTATGGCGTGTCAACATATGAAGCCAAATTGACGAAACAGTTACAACCCAAAATGATACGGCAAAATATTTTCCAGTAGTATTTATTTCAAGTTTTAAGATAATAAAACTCGAATTTTCAAGAATGAATTTGTATTTTCACATTTAACATAAACACCTTTTTATACAGCTGGCATATGAGTTCTATCCCAGGTGGTCATTTACCAGAATTTTTTCTTAAAATAATTTTATCATCCCATTTCCAACCAACATATCTAGCTGCCCAGTCGGTTAAAAAATGGCCGAATTCTAACCCAGGTCGCCTTATTCCAGAACTTTTTTCAAACATTGTTGTAGAATCTTAATTCCATCCCAGATACCAAACCCAGAAGTTCTACCAAAAATAATTTTAGAACTTTATTTCCATTAAAAATACCAAATTGCATCACAATCGGTGAAGAAACGGCCAAGTGCTATCCCAGATGGGCGTATTTGAAAACATTCTTCCGAAAATAGTTTTAGTATCCCATTTCCATCCAACAAAGCCAATCCTGTTATAATCGGTTAATATTCCAAAACCTCTCCCAAAAAGTAATTTTATAATCACTGGGGGGAGGGATTGGGTAACATCATAATCGGTTAAGAAAAGTTCGAGTCTTGTCCAAACCGGCCATATTCCAGAACTTTCTCCAAATTCACATCTTTCATAATCAAAGGTGGCCGTATTCCAGGACTTTTTGATAAAATCATTTTAAATTCATATTTACATCCATTATACCAAATCCCATCATATTCAGTTAAGAAATGGCCGAGTTTCGTCCGAGGTGAACATATTCCAAAATATCTCCAACATTCATTTTATAATCGTATTCTCATCCGACATACATATTGTGACCAGCATGATCAGTTAAAGAATTGCTTAGTCCGTATATTTTAATTCAACAATTTGTATTTCTTATTTCCGGGATTTTGAAATCCGCTAACCTATTTTTTAAAATCTATGTATGTGTGTGGTGCCGTGCAGACTAAATGTATGTGGCTTCTATACGCAGGCCAGTTCAATTGACTGATCGGAGTAAACCTCTATATATAAGCTTTTTCCATAAATTAGACATTCCAGTGATTTTCTGCCGAAATCCACCCACTGGAAATTGGAGCTTTAAAAATATTTTGAAAAGTATTTAGCATTTAGTTTCAACCAAAATTTGTTCTGATATTTTTTTTTTAATTTTACCGGGTAAAATGGACAGAACCGGTTAGAATACTCCGTTTCCAGTCGAACCGCATTCGTCCAAATTCGATATACGTACAAAATTTAATAATTCCGCTACCCGACTTTGATTCTGCGCAAAACTCTACATATTCACTAATTAGAAACCATTGAATTGTTCATAATAGTTAAGAATATTTTGCGGTTTCTCTCGATACCAACGATATCGATTCTAGTGTGAAATATTTGGACTGGTTGTGATTCATCAATTTTGAATCAAAAATGACGATTGAAATTTTATAATCACACTCGGCTGGTTTTGGTGTTGCGGCGCAACCAAATTTTTTTTTGCGAAATTGGGTAGCATTGATGCAATAATTTAGACCATCGTCTCAAATTGTCCAGCAAATATAAAATTTTTTAAATACATCATTACACGTACTCTACATTATTTTCTGCAGATCAGCATAAGTAAAATTTTTATTATCAGAAGAATGACTAATAATTTTACATACAAATTAATCACATATTCGTGCTATATCGAGTGCTGTTCCTTAATATCACAAAATCACATCATACACCCTGTTTTGCAGTACGAAACGGTTCAATTCGTCGTTTCGTTCGATTCGTCATTTATATTAAATTTTAACAAATATTAAAGAGTAATAAAATTAAATAAAAATTTATAAATTTCTATGTCAGAAATTTGTATGGCTTGATATATTTATTTACTATTTTATTTTGACAACTAACCTACGCAGTTAAATTTAGTTTTACTTTTTCACCAGCAGTGTTGATTTTCGAATTTTTTCAAACTTGTACTAAAACAGCTTATTTCGTTCTTGTACTATAGCAAATATAATACTATTTAATATTTGGTAATAGATTAAATAAACGAGAATATTCCTTGGCAATATATGTTATATATACAGGATGCGAAATTTTCATCAACAGATTACGATCTGTGATACAAAGAGACACAACTACACCCCTTACCAGCGTGAAAAACTAATGGGCCGACCCATCATCCATGTCCTTTACTATAGGCTAGCATTGAGCTACTCAATGCGCAGATGATAACGTTAATCGGACCTATAGCCGTACGCGAAAGAGTTAGGATTACTTGAGCCGCAAGAGTTAGGAGTACTTTAGTGTTTTATATCTCGAAGGAATTATTTAATATTATTAAATCGAATAAATAAAATCTTAACAAATAGGCGTTAAACCACAAACACTTCCAAATTTTTTTTACATAAAAACTATTATAAAGTTAACCAAAACGCTTTTAATAAATTATTTGGAAAAATTATCAATATTTTAAAAAACCAAATGTATTAGGTGTTTAGTCTCTACAAGAGAGGTTCCACCCGATATTAAAAAGTGTTTTTTAAATCTAAGTAAGCTAGTAAGCTTTTTAAAAAATGAAATAACAAAAAACACACACTTAAAATGAGGGAGGGGCATGGTACTTTCATTGATAGTTACTTATCTGTATATGCGGGTAAAATATCTCCTAAATCCTGAGTGGTCTGATAGTCTGTAGTCTAAAAGATCTGTGACAAAATTGGTCACTCAATGAATTTCCAAAGAATACAGGTGATAAACTATGAATTAAACATGAAGAAACCGGGAAATCCAGCTATTAAAATATTCTATAATGAATCATAACCTAACATGCCAAATAAATAAAAAAATCAAATAGTAGGTAAACTATTTGTATAAGCCTGCGTTATACGAGGCACACCTGTATAATATCTGCGATCATTATGCATTTTCTTATTCTTTTCGTTTATTTATCTTGAGTGTACCATAAGATGTGATTATTGTAATATGATTCAAGTTCATTTATATTGATTTGATATAGACGATTTAAAATAATTTCAAAAATTCTCTTTTACAGATACACGTACAAAATTTTTGGATTAATACGCGCCTCTATCCCAACGCGATACGAAAAACGGAATCACGTTCATCTACTTAAGGTAAGAATATTTTTTTTTTGTATATTATGCTCGTACCATTAGGATTAGAATTCGTTACAGATATCAATTCAGATTGGGCTAATTAAAATACGTGTATATTTACTACCAATTCTAATTACAACGATTTAACAATCTTGCATTATTCGAATCACCTTTCACTCTACATATATAGAATCTATATATAAGAAAAAAATGTAACAGTATATATTACTCACAAGTTCGATTACAACATTCCAATCATCTCTATATCACATTTTTCTCGTATAAGGTATATATTTTCCAAATCTAAAGCAATAACAGTAATAATTAAAACTAAAAAAAAAAAAATAATAACCAACCACATAATTGTTTCACTATCGATAATCACTATAATAGTATCCGGAATGGCCTTCAAAAAAAATTCTTTTTTCCTCCTCTATTTTACGTTACTTTTACGCGATCACCGTGTGCTTAAGAAAAACTCGAGTTTTTTTTTTCTAAATCGATAAAGCTTCCATATAATGGTCACAATTTAATAGAGGAAAAACTATTTTAATTCAAGTATACAACATAAGTATAAATAACAAAAAAAAATAGAATAGGAGATGAAGATGAAGATGATGATGTTGAAACAAAAAAAAATAATTATTTCTTATTTGGAATGTTTCGTTTATTTTTTTTTGTGTTGTTTAAGATGAAAATTAAATTATACCACCAAGCACGTGCTATCTTAGAAATGAATCAAAATGCATGCATGGTATTCAATATGTGAGGATCATAGAGTAATAATAGCAGCGCGCTTTCTTATTATTGGAATTTTTGGTGAATTATTTTTTTTTTGTTATGTCTTAAAGATGGAATTTTAAAATTACTTGAATTTTCTGTTTTAATTGTGTTTAACTATAGTTCGGTAGTTTTGCACGATATAAATATATAGTGAGGTATATGTTTGTGCAAAAAACAAAACGCTAAAACGATGATCGTGATCTTATAAATTAAATGATGTGTGTTGTGTGTCACTGATTAATTAAAATTAAAACGAAATGGGTTAATACACTAACCGTGATCTTCTTTTATTGAATTGCCGCGCGGCATTGCATGATGGAATTTTTAACTTCTTACAATTTTTTTTGTTGTTGTGGGTATGTGCGGATTTTTTTTTTTTTTTTTACTCCGCCATGCGATGTTGTGACCTACAACCGTCCAAGTTTGATATCAAAAGATCAATTATGATGTTGGTTTTAATATATAATTTTTTGTATATGCGGTTCGTGATTATTCCGCACCTTTGGCCATTGTTTTGATATGTGTATATATGGAGGCAAAAATAGCATGTGATGTGTGTGGACTATGTAAAGGTCGATATTTAATAGGTGTGGTAATAAAAGATTTGGAATGGTTAATTTTTTTATTTTTTTTGAAAGCGAACATACATATTGAGGCGGATACACTTTATCGGTAGCGATATTTAAAATTAGTGGTTATAGATTTTTAGGGCCACATTTTGGTAACTAAATTTTAAATTTACTAGAGCATTTCACAGTTTTAATTTTACAGGCGTAATCCCGAGTACAATCACCTGAACAATTGTGATGATTTTCTCAAATTTAACGTAATATTGGTTATCTTCTACACATGATTTGAAAATATGATCTAATTTTGAAGGGTTGTTTAGAGTTACGAAATGTTCTAAAATTGGATGAACCGTTGAAATACGATAAAATATTTTTTTTAAACGATAGCGATTTCAATTATATCGTGAAGCTGACTCGATAGCCTAAGGTTTTTATTTATGGCCTTTTCTGTTATACGTCAGATTATTTCTGAATTGAAGTTCACATAGACTAGAGTGAGTTGCTATTCACAACGTTATTTTACGAAATGCTAATAGCGAAGGCTTTGGTGTGTTTGATATTACTGCGATACTGCGAAACAATACTATCGAAAAGCGCAACTCTGCCTATTCTCTTATTGTACATGGCTTTTACCACATGTAGGCATGGTAAATGTACATAGCGCTTATGTTTTTTCAAATACCATTTGGAAAGAAATGTTACTACCGAATTACCATTCCATGTTAATCCAAGACATTAATTATGATCATCAAAAGCAATTTGACAAAATTCGTGGTCTTTCTTTTTAAATCTTTTACACAGATCAATGAACATTCTCCAGTTCGGTTTTCACCGATAGTGGAAAAATAACTGTCGTTGTTGTAACTCACAAAAAGTGTACGCGAGTTGAAAAATTGATCGAAACATACCCGATGATTCTTTGGCCTTTCAATTAGTCGCAAAAGATTGCGTACCGCATTTTCACCTAGTCCCATTCCTGGATCAAATGATTCATTCTTATCAGCATATAGAAAACCACAAACAAATCCCGTTGAAGATGCAAATCTGATTGACGCCCGTGATAAGGCCAAACTGATTTGTCTACTGACAAGTTGAGTGAAAAAATGTGACTGGGAAAAGATTTTACATAGCTTGTATCTATAAATCTGTTTTTTCTGGCCTACTGAGAAAAAAAGTTCGATGTAAATATTTGTAAATTAGAAATTATTAGGGAAAGTTATTTCCAATTTCATTTTGTTTTCAAAAAATATACCACTAACATTTTACCTCAGTATGCCGGAAAAAATTATTTAAATTATTCCTTATTCACGGGGAATTACCAGAATAGGGCCACTACGTTAGCCAGAAAATAATAAAATTTTCAGAAAGCGATTCAAGTATGGTAGAGTCAAGCTGAAGGTGGTAACATTATTTTGACTGGCATAAAGGTCAAATTATGTACGATATCAATAAAAAATTCGTGGAATAAGTCAACAGGAGATTTTTCAATTAACAAATTTTTTTAATCCTTGTTCTTAAATCTCGTTTTTGGAATTCAATATTTTTTTTTTTTTTTTAAATTGTATGGTATTTGAATGAGAGAATACCCACGTATTATCTCTTCGTGTTCGTTTGTTTTAAAGTGTGTGGCTTAGAGAAATTAATCCGCATTGTCATGAATTTCCAGAGTTCCTGCAACATCGTGTGGTAATTCTTCGTTGACGTTTTTCCCGTCAAGGAAATCATTGTGTACAATGCCACAGTCACACTATTCTGGCTTTTTCTGCGTACAGGGAAATGGGACAAATATTTCCATAGCTTTTTTGACTTGTATTTTTCTGACCTACTGACCTTTAAAGTTAAATGGGAAAATATTTTTCTCTATAAAAATTTTAAGGAACAAAAGTTTCCAACTTATTCCTTCAACAGGGCAGAAAAATACGATTTGGACAAAAATGATATGAAAATAACTTTCCCAATTCCCTATTCCCAGGAAACGCCGAAATAGTGTCACCAGTGTCCTTTAACTATCATTACATGACAAATTTTCAGATATTCTATTTCATATTTTTTTTTAATTTTTTGAAGCACCGCAACTTGATTTCACTATACTCAAATATAGATGTCATTCAAAAAAGATAGGAGTTTGAAACTAATAAAAATTGGCCGCAAATATGTGTGTCCAAAAATGGAACAACCGTGAAAAACGGATGTACATTTAAATATGTGAAAAAAATATTTATTAAGAGCTTTTAAAAATATTACAATATTAAAGTGCCATAAAATTAAATCCATCATTGTATAAAAGTTGGTTTTGTTTTTAAACCTGATTTCGTAAAAAAACGTTTGAATTTCAAAGAGAGCTGAGAGAAAAGCTCAGCTGAACTGAGGAGTGAGAGGCAAAGTTTTGTTAGGCAATTTATAATATGATGTTTCAATAAATCTATTAAAGTAAAATTATAAAATATTTCGATATGGAAATATCTTTTGTTGAAATTGATGGGTTTTGCAAGTAAGTTTAGGAATTTATGATTTTTGAAACCATCTAAACGTTTTAAAAATATCACAAAAAACTAATTAAATCATGTCAAACTGTAAACTAATTAATTTTTTATAATTAAAACTACCAACAAAAGTTCAAGTTGATTGTTGTCATTTTCAGAGTATTCATATACTTCGGATTGAAGAACGAGATCGATTATACCGTAATTCATTGATATCCGCCAAATTTCGCCGAAAGTGTTTGTTACGTTTTTGTTCTCTTTGTCACTCGATTTACGAATAAACATGAATCGTATGATATTTAAACAGATTGATTTACCCTAGAGTCATCACTCCGCAGCATTGTTGCCGACTATCGCTCAGTCCGTCGTGGATCTTCTTGGGTGATGTCCATCCGAAGGCGAGAGAGCCCTTTCCCCACCAATATTCACACTCCATAAATCCTCTAATTGACGACATTCGAGAGATTGTTCCGCTATAGTTTGGAATTTATGGGTAGGTAAGAGTAGTTTTAAGCCTAGGCACATATTATCGATTAGGACTTGTAAAATCTCAGATTCAGGAATTGGAATTTTTGCTTGCAAAGCTAATCGTTGAATTGAATCTTGAAATTGCCCAAACGTTTCCCTTGGATGCTTTTGTTTTCGAACCTGCAATGCCCTACGAATCCCGATCACATCGAAACAGATTGAACCGTTCAATTATTGCATTTCGCAAACCATTCCACGTTAAAGCATAGCGGCTCTGACTTTCTATGTACGTCCAATATCAGTCTGCTGCCATTCCGGTAAGGAGGGTACCAACAAGTCCTCTAATATGTCCGCAGATTGTGCCAAGTATTTGATACGAAAAATAAACCGATCCATCGTGAAATGGGTTTATCGAACTTCCTGCCCACTTGAAACAAACGTTGTTCGGGAGTAGGCCGAGAAGAAGGGTATTTTGGAACATAAATGGTTTGATTAGTATGTCAATACGTAATTTCTTGCATGTATGGAATATTTGTTTGAGGAGGTGTTTCATGTGAGAGCGGTTCCCTACAAAAGTTACTTTCCGGTTGGATATTCTCGGATTGATACTGGTTGTAATTTGAATAGTTGGGAGTAACCTGAGAATGAATATTCTCTTGCGGCTTCCCAATTTTATCACGAGTTTCGTTCAATATATTGCCAAGGCCACCAAACACCTGAGCAATAGGAATATCCCTCGATTCATACCTTCGATTATTTTGGTCCGTTGAGGACATTTTTCCAGTGTGGGTATGGTTATAGTGGTGATCAGAGATTCAAACGTCTGTGTTATTGGCCGATTTAAGTGTGTTTTCATTAATGATGAGTTCGGAATTGGCTGCGGTTGTGGAGGTCGTTTTATAATATTTTCTTTACTGGCAACCCATCCTTCCGCCAACCCGCCAACGGAGATGAAACGAAGTCGAACAAATGTTGCATTGCCGATTTTGGATTCACGCAGATTGGTTTTTGAGGTTCCAGTGCTTTTACTGTTTCCGAATAATCTACACCACTCTTATCGTTAAAATCAACTAGAGAAATTTCTCGCTTATCCTTTGAAGTACGGATCAAGGCCATTAAACGTTCACTCCATTTCGAATATAGATTCACTTGTTCCAGTTCGAAACCCAAATTCTGAAGTCGATGCATGCGATCTGATAAATGAGTCATTCGTGAAATCAACACGTTCATTTGATTTGTTGTTAAGGTAGCTTTGCCAGATAATTCAAGGATACGAAAATCCGATACATCTGTAAGGGTAGTACTATATCTTGAACTATATATAGATAACTTTTAATTAAAAACTGAAATAGAAGTAAATGGTCCTACTGAGCCGTATTTTTGGGCGCCACTGTTACGTTTTTATTCTCTTTGTCACTCGACTTACGAATAAACATGAATCGAATGACATTTAAACAGATTGATTTACCCCAGCGTCATCACCCCGCAGCATTGTTGCGGAATATTGCTTAGTCCGTCGTGGATCTTCTTGGGTGATGTCCATCCGAAGGCGAGAGAGCTGCAATTACCTACCATACTTGACAAGCTTAATCGTCGCCCTTTCGCCACCAATATTCACACTCATCTACCGTACTGACTAAATTACAATGAAAACATGCTTTTGAATAATAATCTTAACTGAAATATATTTTATTTTCTTTCATTTACTTTCGACTACCTACATTAATACATTTGTACGAGCTCAAAAAAAACGATTATGTTAAATGATACAATACAATTGGGAAAGACCCAAAAAAACTACGGAGCTCTATAAATTTATTTTCTCGTAACCGTTTCGCAACCCGCGCCACAATTTCCCACTCCGAAATTGTAGTCAATATTACCCCACGTTTCAACTGTAAATCCGAAGTCCTGTAATGGTGCACGAGGAGCTCGACGTACCCACATAGGATCTATAAATAAATATGTATAACAACAAAAAAAATAGAATCACGGGTTCTACGGAACAAAAGTGCTACGAATTGCCTTAGTTTTTCTAATTTACAACTCTACCTCAAAAATACAACAATTACTAAATCACACCTTTCAGTTAAAGATCGGATTAACAAAAAATATATTTACTAACTATTTTGTAATAAAAGGATACTCTCACTTGTCACGATTCAACCCGTTCCTCAGCCACAGCATGCGTTCTCCTTCCATACGATACAATCTGCATACGTTCAATCACTTCGTTTAAACGGCCCCTTTTCCTTACGCAGCCGAATTTTCCCTCAATGGATTTTGTAGTTGCTCGTATTGGACGGTTATCACTTTTTCGGACACAAATTTCCAGCAATGAAATAAATTTCCTTTTCCTTTAGTACCGCCGATTACGGGACCGTTATTCGGTATTAGAAATTGGAGCATCGACCGTATTTCGCGAACCACACTGACACAGGAAGCACGCAAGAATAAATAAGTGAAATAACCTTGTTTATACTATCAAACTTTCACAATTAGTAATCAGCCGACTCTTTTCTTTTTTTTCTGCCACACTCACTTAAAACCCGAAAAAGAATCACGACAGATTTCTTTGGCTGCTGGAGCTTTCATTCGCGCACTTATACCCGAGTTTTTCGTTTTTTGTTTTCCCTGTATTTTTGTATTTACGATATATTTCCTTTAACGTGTTGGGTTGCTATAAGGTTGTAGACGGGGTACGTGCTCTCCACTTCACAGCTCGATCAAACAGAAATTTTGTTTTTTTTTTCATCAAACAGACATCGCCTCGTTTGACGTTTAATGCTACGTGTGTTTTTTTTTATTTTTATTTTTTTTTTTTGTTATTCTCACTGTACCAGGTGAACACGAAACATCGAAAACTTTAGCGAAGACGCAACTCCGAAGTTAATCGCAACACAATTTCCGACATATAACCGGTTACATCGTAACATATTTTAAAAGGTTATTTAATTCGTTATTTTTTGCCTTTTCAATAGGAACTCCGATTTTTAGTTCGTTTTTCTCCATTTGAGAAAACAAAGTGGCTTTCTGTATACCACGTGAGGAAAGGCTAAAGAAATGACACACGGCATCGAGATTTCTGGCGAAAGTTAGAAGAAAGATTGAACTCACTTACATTTCACATTGAAACAGTTGGTTAGGAAATTGCCGAGTTCTTTCCCAGGTGGCCATATTGCAGAAATTCTTCCAAAAATCATTTAAGAATCCCATTTACATCCAGCATATACAATTCCATCATAATCGGGTAACAAATTACCGAATTCCGCCCATTGGTGGCCATATTCGAGAACTTCTTCCCCAAATCATTAAAGAATCCCATTTATATCCAACATACCTAATCACATCATAGTCGGTAAAAAAATTACCAAGTTCCGCCCCGGTAAAGAATCCCATTTCCATCCAACATACCCAATCCCATCATAATCGGTTAAAAAATTGCCGAGTTCCCCCCCCCCCCCCCAGGTGGCCATATTAGAGAACTTCTTCCAAAAATCATTTAAGAATCCCATTTCCGCCCCAAGTCCCAACTAATTTTCTAAGGAACAACTCCACATATTTTTCAATTCTCAACAATATGTTACTTTCCGCGACGAAATATCATTGTAATTATAAAAGTTATCAACTATATTCCTGAGTAGTTCAGACATTTAGAAAGTGTGCGTCAATGTGTTACGAAAAAAACATTTTAACTACACATATTTTAATTTTTTTTCAATACGATGTTAAATAAATGTTTTGTTTTCGCAGACACACAGAATTGAGAATTATTTTAAAACAAAAATTAAATAATTAAATAAATTTAATTTTATTTAAAGCATATTTGCATTTTCAAACTTTAAGTTATAAATGGAAATTGGCGCACATTCGCGCTAACACAAACACACATACCACTACTATATACTTGCGGTTATTTTTTTCGTCAACTCTTGAATTTTGAACAACATCGACTCCAATATGTCAAAAAAACAATGGCGCCGATGACGTGGTTTGTCGAAAGGTACATTGGCAGTTGGCGCCATTTAATGGTAAATTCATATTGACACGCGTATCACGAAATTGTGAAGTATGAAAGTTATATAAGAATAATAAAACAAATAAATTTATCAAAGATAATTTAACAGTTATAGATTATTATCAAAAAAATGAGGGTCACAAGAAAATTATATATTATTTTGTGGGCCGCGAGTAAAAAAAGGTTACGAATCACTGGTTTAAATGATCCATAGAAATGTCATTAAATGATCGATGAACTATGTTACATACAATTACTTGTGTTGGTTTAAATTTTATCACCTCTCTTATTTTCAAAAACTGAGTGACATTTATACCTGCTGATCAATGCGGCATCATAATGCAAAAAAGTATAAGGGATTAGACATTTATAATAAGTTTTGACATCAGTAAACATGAAGTTAGGCCACGTTTTGACACATTTGATAAATAATTGTACAAACCCAGTTGTATCTAGGAGAATCAGGTTGTTGCATTTCGATTCTAAGGATATTATTTTTATTATTATTATATAAAATTTTATAAGTTTAAATGTATTGAACACTTTTAGTATCACTCGCCAATTGTGGCCGCCAATTGTGGCCGCCAAATAAAGCAAATGGTTTCTAGGAAGGTCTTGATGACTGCTTAATACTGAGAGAGCTAAGTGATCGATCTCTACCGGTTTTCTACCGGTTCATTGCTGAGCATCAATTAAAGTCGTTTGGTAGTAATCTATCGCTCATCGAAGAGTCGCTACCAAAACGGCTACTATCTGTGTTTCTTCTTTATTTATCGCCGCTGAAAATGACGCCACATTTGCAAAGCAAAAATTATTTTGATAAATGTCTAGAAAAACCTCTGTAATTTTCCTTAAGATAAAATATTTTTAAATTACATACAAGTATATTATGACTTTTTGATGGCTGGTATGGTATACAGGCAGTGTGAAGTTTCTGACAAATTGACAAAAAATCTTATATCAGCCAAAAAGTGTAAAAGGAAATGTTTCACTAAATTAAGAATGGTACACTTTTAAAACATAATTTGTAATTAAGAACAACAAGATAATTAAAGAAAATATGGGAAAATATATTTATTTAAATTTATTTTTACTTCATTAAAATCAAAAGGCGAAAAATTCTTCAACTCACAAATTCACTCTATGGAGCCATAAGTCATATTTTAATTTTATGATTTTTATGTTTTGAATGTGTAACCTTGATTAAAACAAACATTTTGAGTTACTTAATTTTTTTTGGTTGTACTTGTTGTTAAAGAGATAGGGTGTCAAATTTTGAGAAAAACGATAATCATGATGTTGTATATATGTCAATAAAAAGAAAAATAATTGTCCGATAATTATGATTTTGGACTCGTTTTAAAGGTGTGTTAATAAGGATTTATAAAAAAATATAAAAATAGTATACTCTTTAATTCCTTCATCTCTAAATTTCCCGCCAAAATGTTCTTTTTAAATTTTCTCAAAAACCTATTTTCTAAATTTTTTTTTTTTTTTATAGAATTCGACAATTAATATTTTACAACATATCAAAAAAATTGAATGCCGTTATTTTTTGTTTTCTTGCAAAATTCGTTTTGGTAAGAGAAGTATTTCATTTTTATATAAAAGGCTATATAGATATTTCTCAGTGTTTTGAAATTGTTTACAAAAGACGTAGTTCACTTAATTTGTGTGTTTGATTTATTATTTATTGTACAAATTTGTGTCATATTTAAGTATGAGTCACAGAATTATGAAGTGCCACCCAAACGAATTACGGATTATATTAAGCAATTTATGCCACAATCAGTTGAGAATTACGATAATTTGTATCTCATTGTATCTCATCTCATTTGTATCTGGATAATTTGTGCTATATAAATATTACCTGCAAACGACGAAAAATAGAACTAGAGCTATCACCAGTTGCGGGACCATCAACAAGATCTCCTCTAACACCTCAAATAGCCGATAACGATAAAAGCGGTGATAGTGAAGAGTGTTATTTAAAAAATGTGTCTGTTTTGGAAAAATGAATGAAGTGTTACCCTTTCTTGGAAAGTCTCTTATATATCCGAGTACGTTAGAACCCAGGCCAAAACATCAGCAGCAAAAAGTAATAGATTTAGCTTCAGTAACACCATCAACATCTTTGGTTCCGGGAATCGTGCCGCTTTTGCATCAGTCAACCGAAGATCAAAGGAAGGTTGCACTATATGATGAATTGATTGGTGATCTAAAAGCTAAATTCGATAACTGGAGAAAACCAGTGATAAGATTCAGTTATTTACTATATTGCCAAAATCCAAAAACCATTCAAGAAATCTAGAATGAGTTCAAGGCAACGCAACATATGGTGCGAACCGCTAAAGATCGGATGACGCTCATAGGATGACGAATCAAAAAAAATTGGATTTTCTAAATTTTCAGTATTTCGTTCAAAATACTGTGTACAACCAAGTAGTAGTGGAACGCACACAGTCTGCGTGTGTACCATACATAAAAATGTAAAATTAATTTTTTATGGCACCAAAATGGAAAGTATTACTAACGGAAAGATAGCGCACTACCGGGATTGTATTTCAACTATTTTATGTGATGAGCATACACCAACATGTTACCTTCTACAATGCGAAAGCTGCCCAGGACTGGATAACTTTAAAGAATATTTGAAAAATGCATTTCGGGAACATGGCTGCGAGGATGCTGAGTTAAAATTTAATCAGTGGGTTTCTACCGATAGTTGCAATCTGCAGACCTTTTCTCAATCGTTGGATGAATTTCTGGATTATTTCATAAATAAGCTGAAGCATCTGTTACCTCATTGCTTCATTCCACTTCAGCAGTCCAGCTTTCTTCATTGGAATAATAAGCAAGCGACTATTCATCCATTTGTAATTTACCAAAATTTGGAAAGCAAATTACTTCACCACCCCTTCATTATAATATCGGATTGCCTTCACCACGATACTGTAGCGGTTCACTTATTCATTGAAAAATTGATGCAGTTCTTGAAAACTAAAATATCCAGTTTATCTAAAATTTATTATATTACCGATGGCGCAGTCACGCATTATAAAAATAAGAAAAATTTTAAGAACATTTAAAAACACAAAGAGGATTTTGGAGTTGATTGTGAATGGCATTTCCATGCAACAGCTCACGGAAAAGGTACATGTGATGGAGTAGGAGGTACCATCAAAAGAATAGTATCCAGAGCTAGTCTCACAATGGAATACAGCAGTACAATAACCAATGCAGATGCATTATTTAAATGGGCTAAAACGTTGAAGACAGATATCAAATTTGGATTTTGTTCAGACGCAGAACATAAATCCAAGCAAATCAAACTTGCAACTAGGTTTGAAAATTTAAAAACAGTAAAAGGAACTCACGGTTTCCATGCAGTTATTTCAACAGAGGATGGCTATTTGAATTGTAAAAAATGTTCTAATTCTGACGATTACGTTAAATTTAAATTGTAATTTTTAATTAGAATAAGGTTTAATGTTAAACAATAAAATAAAATTATCAAAAGAATTTGGGTTTGAAATTTTAAATATATGCAATTAAATTTGAATAATAAATATCAATAATTTAACTGAACTATCCTTTTTGTAAACAATTTCAAAACACCGAGAAATATCCACTGTAATACAGTTTTTCCATATAAAAATGAAATACTGCTCTTATTCAAACGCATTTTGCAAGAAAACAAAAATAACGGCATTCTATTTTTTTGATATGTTGTAAAATATTAGTTGTCGAATTCTATAAAAAAAAAAAAAAATTTAAAAAATAGGTTTTTCAGAAAACTTAAAAAGAACATTTTGGCGGGAAATTTAGAGATGAAGGAATTAAAGAGTATACTATTTTTATATTTTTTTAAAAATCCTTATTAACACACCTTTAAAACGAGTTCAAAATCATAATTATCGGACAATTATTTTTCTTTTTATTGACATATATCATATTGACATCATGATTATCGTTTTTCTCAAAATTTGACACCCTATATCTTTAACAACAAGTACAAAAAAAAATTAAGGTATTTCAATTTTTTTTTCAATCAAGGCTACACATTCAAAACATAAAAATCATAAAATTAAAACATGACTTAAAAAAATTTGTGATTTCTCGTATTTTTCACCATTATGTTTTGAATCATAAAAATTCGAAAATTCAACCATTCGAAGGCCATTGACAAGGCATCGTAGAGATGTCTAAGTAAATCGAAGTATGATATCGTGTAGTTCTGATCCTATTGCATATTTTATAGAAGTCAACATAATTATGAGTGCCGTCGAAGCATGTGGATTCAACCATGTGAATTCATCATCCAACCGCGTGAATTCATTATCGATTTCTTCATTGTTCATTGTCTCTACGATGCCTTGTCAATGGCCTTCGAACGGTTGAATTTTCAAATTTTTATGATTCCAACATAGAAAATCTATGCTTCGACGGCACTCATAATTATGTTGGCTTCTACAAACAATGCAATACCGTCAGTACTGTACAATAGCATACTTCGATTTACTTAGACATCTCTACGACACCTTGTCATTTACGATCGAAGCATCACTACACTTTGTTGTATATAGCAAAATTTTAAAATTAAAAAAATCTATGACTCCGCATAAATATGTTGCCTTCTAGAAAACAAAAAAGTATGGTTATGACTAAATTAGCTTGCTATCGTGAACTTATTTTTTTAACTAGTTATTTCGTTTTGAATAACACGTTTTTGTTGAAAGTGTAGATTTACACTTTTTGGGCTGTTGTAAAGTTTTTTGTCATTTTTAGTTTGTCAGAAACTTCACTATAGTTGGTATACATGTGTTCTGTGTAAAATCCTTAGGTTTTATTACTCGCCTCAAATTATTCTAGCCGCCCGCATGCTTTCCCAACCATATTTAGGTGATTACTGACTGAATGGTGCTATTTAGGAATAATCAAAATAAAAAATTGATTTGCAAAAGTTAACGTTTTTTTGCTCCCACTGCTATCGTGTTTTTAGAAAGAGAATGGAATGAGACCCATATTGTGATTGAAACCTATTACGTAATAAAGGGTGATTTTTTTGTGGTTAGGATTTTCATGCATTAGTATTTGACAGATCACGCGGGATTTCAGACAAGGTGTCAAAGAGAAAGATGCTCAGTATGCTTTGACATTTCATAATGAATAGACTTACTAACGAGCAACGCTTGCAAATAATTGAATTATATTACAAAAATCAGTGTTCGGTTCGAAAAGTGTTTCGCGATTTACGTCCGATTTATGGTCTACATAATCGACCAAGTGAGCAAACAATTAATGCGATTGTGACCAAGTTTCGCACTCAGTTTACTTTATTGGACATTAAACCAACCACACGAATGCGTACAGTGCGTACAGAAGAGAATATTGCGTCTGTTTCTGAGAGTGTTGCTGAAGACCGTGAAATGTCGATTCGTCGCCGTTCGCAGCAATTGGGTTTGTGTTATTCGACGACATGGAAGATTTTACGCAAAGATCTTGGTGTAAAACCGTATAAAATACAGCTCCTGCAAGAACTGAAGCCGAACGATCTGCCACAACGTCGAATTTTCAGTGAATGGGCCCTAGAAAAGTTGGCAGAAAATCCGCTTTTTTATCGACAAATTTTGTTCAGCGATGAGGCTCATTTCTGGTTGAATGGCTACGTAAATAAGCAAAATTGCCGCATTTGGAGTGAAGAGCAACCAGAAGCCGTTCAAGAACTGCCCATGCATCCCGAAAAATGCACTGTTTGGTGTGGTTTGTACGCTGGTGGAATCATTGGACCGTATTTTTTCAAAGATGCTGTTGGACGCAACGTTACGGTGAATGGCGATCGCTATCGTTCGATGCTAACAAACTTTTTGTTGCCAAAAATGGAAGAACTGAACTTAGTCTACATGTGGTTTCAACAAGATGGCGCTACATGCCACACAGCTCGCGATTCTATGGCCATTTTGAGGTAAAACTTCGGAGAACAATTCATCTCAAGAAATGGCCCGGTAAGTTGGCCACCAAGATCATGCGATTTGACGCCTTTAGACTATTTTTTGTGGGGCTACGTCAAGTCTAAAGTCTACAGAAATAAGCCAGCAACTATTCCAGTTTTGGAAGACAACATTTCCGAAGAAATTCGGGCTATTCCGGCCGAAATGCTCGAAAAAGTTGCCCAAAATTGGACTTTCCGAATGGACCACCTAAGACGCAGCCGCGGTCAACATTTAAATGAAATTATCTTCAAAAAGTAAATGTCATGGACCAATCTAACGTTTCAAATAAAAAACCGATGAGATTTTGCAAATTTTATGCGTTTTTTTTAAAAAAAAAGTTCTCAAGCTCTTAAAAAATCACCCGTTACAACAACAAAATTTATAAAAGCTCATTACTTTTTCATTTTCGAAGCCGATTTTCACATATTTTAAGGGTTTTCTTGAATCATACTTTGAACTAATTAAAGTTTCAACTTTTCTCTAACTTTCTATAGAAAAACATTAAAAAAAGCTCATGGGTCAAATAGACGTAAATTAATAAAGAAAATTTATTTATAGAAAAGGGGTGACATATAGCACAAATCCAATTAGGAGTCACCACAATATATAAATAATTATACATATAAAAATATTAATTAAAGTTAGTTAACTGCATGAAATTAGCTATAATATTAATAAAGAAAAATTTAATTATAAAAAATAGGTACATACATATAATAAAAACGTTATGAGCTACTACATTACATTTCATTACCAATTATCAAGAACATATATAAATATGCGAAATAGAAATAAGGTAATTTTATCGTATTGACAAGACACAATTTGTATTGGCGCAGAGATAATGCAAATAAATCCAACGAGTTAAACAAATCATTGTGACTATGTTGAATTCTAGATTGGCAAAACCCAAGTTTGTTCGAGAATATTTTGGTAGCAAAAATTTGGGCAGTGCGAGTATTGTACGCTGGTGTATATAACCAGATTTTAGATAACATAGTTGTTTCAACTTTCAAACTTACAATTTTGTACAATAAAACATCGTCAAGCATTAGTCTTCTAGGTTATCTAGGCTTCACAAATTAAGTATGTTCAACCTCATATTGTAGGAAATATGACCATTGTGAGGTATAGATTTAAAGAAGAGAAATCTTGTAAATGTTTTTTGAACCTGTAGCAAATATTGTACGCTACAATCAGAGGGTTTATATTTGAAGTGGAATCTGAATTCAATTATTTTTGGTTTGCGTTCAATATCAATCCATTTATGTACTACAATAAAAAACACCATTAAAACCAACAACAACAAATGACAATTAACAAAAAACAATACAAAAATACGATGTGGTATTTACCATTTCTATTTGTCTCAAAAAAAATGTCACCAAAGTTTTTTTTTTATGTAAATAGGTATTTTTTTGGTTTTAATTTCGATTTAAATTTGGCTTGGCACCATATACGATATTTTTCCCAAAACTCAAAGACCCATTTAAAGTCTCACCGACTTACTAACTCAAATCTAATTTCTCCATCCCAACAAAGCTCGTATTTTTGTATTGTTTTTTGTTAATTGTCATTTGTTGTTGTTGGTTTTAATGGTGTTTTTTATTGTAGTACATAAATGGATTGATATTGAACGCAAACCAAAAATAATTGAATTCAGATTCCACTTCAAATATAAAGCCTCGCTTTATAAAAAAAAAGTATTCGCCTAACGATTTCCCGTTTTTATCGACTAGTTCAAATGCCACGTTACCAATTGGTTTCATTATTTTTGCTTCGATGAATTTCGGAGCTAATTTTGCAACAAACTTTTGTGCCCTGTCACTTTGAACGAAGTTTCTAGCATATACGATTTGTCCAATTTTGAATTTCCGATCACGACTGCGAAGATTGTAGTGTTGGCCAAACATCAAATAATGATGCAAACACTGTGTGCTCTGATGGATGGTATTACTCACTGCGGAACTAATTTCATCGATATAAAGGTTTCAATTCCGCCGTTCATCTTTAAGGTAAACTCGTAGAGCCGCACCAATAGTCCGATTGACCCGCTCCGAAGCGTTTGCCTGTGGCGAGTACTTTGAAGTAAGTACGTGTTGGTTAGAGTATTTCTTCACAAAATTCTGGAAGAATTTAGAAATGAATTGCCATTATCACTTAAAATCAGTTCGGGCACCGAAAATAGATACTTAATATCCGTTTTCGAAGTGGCATCTCTCAACGGCTCTAGAAGAATAAACCGTGAAAATTGGTCAAGGACTATAAATAAGTAACTATTACCGGAACGAGGTCGCGGATAAGGTCCTACAAAATCAATAAAAAATGTCTGCCACGAACGATTTATTTCATGATAGGAACCCATACGAGGGCGAGTTATAAAATTCGCTCGATGTTATAAAATTCGATAAAATTCGATGGTCTTATTAAAACCCATGTGGGCTGCATTTGAAAGACAATGAACTCTTTTGTTAGTTCGCTTGGTACGTATAACTTCCAATCTGGAATATCCGTTTCGGCTTGATAGGGATTACTCTTTGGGTTGAAATAAATTTTTCCATTAGAAACACATAAAGATTGTTATAGTTTTGGTTGGTTTGCAATAGTATTCATCAAAGTTGTATATAGGCATTGCTTTTAAACGAGACATGGTCTAGATCAATAGAGGGAATTAAATTCTCCCACGACAGTTCAGTAACTACCAACCCCTCTGCGGATTGCCTTGATAAAACATCCTGCACTACGTTTTCACTACCTTTACGGTATTTGATAGTAAAATTGTAAGCTTGAAGCTTTAAGCTCCAGAGAGCTAGTTTACCCGATAAGTCACGCTCCATTAGCCGCTTAAGGGTAGCATGATCCGTTATAATAGTGTAAGGGAATCCCTCCACATATTGTCGAAATTTTTTTACGGACACAACAGCAGCGAAACCTTTCAGTTCGGTTATCGAGTAACGTCGCTGAGCAGCGTTTAGTTTGTTTGAAAGCCTACGTTTCGGACGTTCCAAAAATTCATCAAAAAAATTCATCAGTTTTTTGGAATAGCACTAATATAGTTTTCAGATTTTCGAAGGCATCGTTGGCGGCTTGGTCCCACACAAATGTACTACTTTTCTTTAACAAGTTAGGAAGTGTGGCGGCTACTTCAGAAAAATTACGGATAAAGCGCCGGTACCAGCCAGCCATTCCAAGGAATCTACGAACTTGTTTTACTGTTTTAGGAACCGGGTATGCAGTAATCGCGGAGACTTTCTCGAGATCCGCTTTCACGATGCCAATATATTCCAAATAACGAATTTCCTGCAACACAAATTTGCTTTTTGCAACGTTTATAGTTTATTTGGCTTGTTTTAATAATCCTGCTACCCTAGTCAATAACGTACATGCTCATCGAAAGTTTCTGATGTTATTAACAAATCATCCAGGTAGACGAAGACCTGATGATGTAAATGATGTGGAATAACACGATGAATGATACGGCACATTATTTGTGGCGCGTTGCAGACCCTGAAAGGCATAACGGTGAAATGATACAGCGGTCGACCGGGAAATTCAAAGGCTGTCTTATCCCGCGATCCCGCATCTTATACTTGAAATCTGATACTTGAAATAAATCTTGTTTTGCCAAGACGCCCCAGTAACCCATCGATGAAAGGAAGGGGATAAGCGTCCTTTACTGTAACCGCGCTCAATTTCCTTGCATCAAGGCACATACTTGCTCTGCCATTTGCCTTTCGGACTAAGGTAACAGGACTACTCCAAGAACTATGGCTCTCCTTGATTACTCCCAATGAGAGCATCCTATCCAATTCTTCATACATTTCTTTTTCTTTTGCAAGTGATACGGCATAATGCCTTTCTTTATGCCTTTCTTTAATAGGCTTACTTACGAGCACTATCTTATTCATTTAATGCAGACGATAAATTGTTCAGTTTAGGTATAGGACGTTTTTGACATATTGGCCAAAAACGGAAAATAACTTATATGGCCGCAGAAAATCAAAAAAGTCTAGTGAAAATTCTAGTCAATGAATTTTCCCCAAATTTTCCATATAGTCTCAGTACGACCTAAGCTATTAGAAAAACAACCGAAAGTTTTGGTTACTTGTGGAAGAAATGGCGGGTAGATGAATTATTTTTAAATTTCAAGATTTCATATAGCGAGTTCCTTTACTTCGGAGATCAATCAATTCGCCATTTTAAGGATCACTTTTAATGTTTTATTCCGCTGAGATATTTTATTTAGTGAAAAACGTGGTACATAATGAATGAAAAATTTCCGCTGGTGATTACATAACAAAATTAATTCTCTTTAGCGATAGTGCTGCCACTGCCGGCGAGCAGCGCAATCTCTTATTTGCCGCTGTTAAAGTTCCGCTATCTTATACTGCATATCGAATATACTGTTGAGGCTAGGAATCACACTAATTACAAAACATCTTTTAATTGCGATTAAAAATCCACCTCCGTCAGACGTGTAAGATAATGCTAAATTTCGATATTTCCGGATGACGTTGTTCAGCAAAGTTTCCGTCAAACAAACTATGTCGAAATTATTGGTCAATAAATTAAGCTTCAAATCTAATAATTTAGTTATTATCTAATAATAATAGATTTTAGTCCACTGAAATTTTGATAATATATCGCCATAATATAATATTGCACGTAGTAGCAGACAATTAATCACAGTAAGAACTAAAAGATAAAGAGAAAATGAGGAGAGAAATTGAAAACTGAATTAATAGTGAAAAATAAAAATTAAAATATAATTATTGTATAATTATTGTAATCCCATGATTAGCCACCAGCAGATCGATCCACATAAAGTGACATTATATAATGTTGCTTTCTTTAATTTGGCAGATGTCAAAAATCGTTGATACAATAGACCAACCAATATTTTAAGTTTAGTGGAAAAAAACTCGAACAGGAAGGCTTTATTACTCCAGGTGGCTCTAGATAAATGTACACCGTGCAACTAATTAGAAATAACACACATAATGCAAAAAAAACAAAATATTTATAGTTTATAGCAGGTAAAAATACTATATATAAAGTGAAAGTGAAAGCCACTATTTTTGAGAGACACACGAAGAAAGCAATGCATACATAAAAAGACATTGCAGTATCACGTAACACACACAAAAAAAATTAATTTAAATTATCAGATCAATTTTAATTATTTATAATCATTTCTAAATATTCAAATCGTTTTCTGATAAAATAAATAAATAAAAACGCTTTTTACGTAATTCAGAAGAAAAACTAAGAGAAAATTTATTCATGCTGCGGTTCAAATCTTGATATAATCGCGTATTTACGATCCTTGTGGTATTATTGCAAATATATCGGTTTTGTGTTCTGCGCGCTCTGTATACCGAGTATACGATATGTAAATATTTGCAGAGATGCAAAAACAAACAAAAAAAAAATGAAAAATTAATTGCGCCCCAATAAGTGATTAGCATAACTGTGCAGAAAGTAGCATGTTGATTTTAAAATAATTGATTTTGTATTGTGCAAGCTTTGGTTTTTATGGGATATAAAAATTTATATCTACTTATTGGTGATTAATTTATAAACCCTTGGGGACCGCTGTAATTGCCACGATATTACCTAACCAAAAATAATGTATAGATATATTCTGCTACCATAAAGGGTTAATTTTCATTTGCAAATATATATATATTTTATATTAATAAAATTAATGTTTTCCATTGTGGGTGGTCGTATATTATTTACATTTTCTTCTTACTACTATTTTCTTTCTTTCCTTGCATACACAAAGTCTCTTCTTATGTATACCACAATATAAAATGTCGCCTTTCTTTTAAGTCAAGCTTAGTACAAAAAAAAATTAAATACAGAAACCAAAATAAATTACAAATCTTAATCCAGATCTTATTAGAAATTCTTATTCTTATTAATAAATTTTAATGAAAATCTTTATCGCTTATTTTATTTTATTTTAAAGAGATTATTAAATTTGATTGTTTAGGAAAATAAATGTTTATTAGGATGGTTTATGCTCGTAAATACACCATTGTCCAAGACGTAAGTACCCATTTAATGTTTAAGCTCGCTCTTTATCGATTGAATAGGTAATATGGCCTTTATTTAAACTAAATTAGATTACAGTGTATCGTAGACTCGTGTACCATTTTCATCTTGGACATGTACGAGAATTTTTATTATAATTTTTATTTTATTTTTTTTATATACATTTTAAGAAAAGTATCGTAATAACAATAGTTTTTAGAATAAATACGTTTTGTGATAAAAAAAAAATGGATTTGGGATAAAGAAGTAAATGAATTCTGTAAAATCGTGTTTGAATAAATTATTTATTTATTTTATTTTGTTTGATCCACTTTGATTGAGGTTTTTGATATCATATTCTCGTACGTACGATATACGTTATTCAAGTATTCTGGATTTAAATTAAAAATCCAAAAATGAATTAAATCTTGCTTTTTGGATGATTTATTCAGTGGAATGAAAACGATTTGAAATTTTAATTACTTTGTATATTACTGTAAAATACTTGTTATTTTTCAATTATAAATTATATTGATTTGATTGGTTTTGTGTATAGGCGGTTTGTTGATTAAGAAGTTTGATTCTTTCCATCCAATTTGATTTTTTTTTTTAATGATGAAGGTTATTGATGCATGATTGATATTGTTGTTTGATTTGAAAAGTATAAAATAAATGCTGTGTGTTTATATTATGGATATAAAGTTAATAACTAATGCAGGTTGATTTTAATTCATTTTCGTCTAACATGTCTATAGATTGATATAGTGGATTACACCACATTTTTTATATTTTATTTTATTGGGAAAGTTAATTAGGGAATGGAATGATAATGATTCAGCATATATTTAAGAGTGTTTAGTGTTTGTTGGATGGTTCACTGCTATGGAATTTATTTTAAAGAATGCGAATTTGTATAGGAATCTCGAAAGCTTTTTATTTGGGTTCCTGACTTATCCGAATTCAACATTACTAAATTATTGAATGACAAAAAAAAAATGACAGCTTGATGATGTAAATGACAGCTTTTTTTATATGAATTTTGTATTTACATTTTATATGAGATAGGTGGTGCAGTGGTTAAAGTTTCGGCGCTTGATCTATGAGGAACTGGATTCGAATCCCACCGGAGGCTGCTTGTAAATTAGTATTTAGTTTTTATCCGATCTATTTATTTAATCTATTTATTTTCTCTATCTAAAAATACACTGGAAAAGTGGGAAAATTCGGAAAATCGAATAAGGATGTTTTTCAATTTTAATGTTGGGAAAATCCACCGGAAAAATCAGAAAATCGAAAAATGATGTATTTTAGTTGAGAACGGCAAAAACGATTTGGCTCAATCTTTTTTGTTTTGTTCGCAATTGCTAGAAGATGGTTCTTACGAAAGAAAATTTTGGGAAAATCCACCGAAAAAATCGGAAAATTCGGAAAGTCGAAAAATGATGTTTTCCAGTTGTGAACGCCTGAACCGATGTGGCGCAATCTTTTTTTGTTGTGTTCGCAATTGCATGGAGATGGTTCTTACGAAAGAAAATTTTGGGAAAATCCACCGAAAAAAATCGGAAAATTCGGAGAATCGTAAAATGATGTTTTTCAGTTGAAAACGGCTGAACCGATTTGGCTCAGTTTTTTTCGTTGTGTTCGCAATTGCCAGGAGATGGCTCTTACGAAAAAAATTTGGAAAATCTACCGGAAAAGTCGGAAAATCGAAAAATGATGTATTTTAGTTGAGAACGGCTAAATCGATTTGGCTCAATCTTTTTGTTGTATTCACAATTGCAAGGAGATGGTTCTTTCGAAAGAACATTTTGAGAAAATTAACCGGAAAAGTCGGAAAATTAAAAAATAATGTTGACTATGAAATTTTCAAATCAAATTGGCGATGATTTGACTAATCATGACAGTTGACCTGAAATCGCCCTAGATCATTTTCGTTTGTGCAAACGTGTTATTTTTTTTGCTGCCATTAAATTGAAAATTTGAGTATTAATTCACAGTTTTATGATATTTGAATTATGTGCATTGCAACCATAAACGGTAGCATTATTATAATCATATGAAGTTGGGTGTGATTTTTACGATTTCGATATTTTTTTCCAGAAATTTTTGTAGTGCGTGACAAGTGCAATTATCAAATTGATTGCGGGATTGAGATGAATTCGATCTATAAGTTCATTTTTGTGGATTAATGATTTCAAAGTAAATGAGTCAAATGAATCTTTGTAATGTTTAGGAATTGATTTTTGATTAAAATGCCGGCTATCACCTACGACGAACAAAAACCGTAATTCACAAAGAATACACGATGTCCGTGAGAATGAAATGCAAGAGCAACGCAAAGAATAAAATGAACAAAGACCTGATAATACTGGACAAGTTCGCACTGCACGAGCTCATGTGAAGAAGTGCGGTGAACGTCGACTTGAATCGCGCTGCTTTCAATTATGACTCTACAATCGCCTATAAAGATCTTCACTGCCTTGATATTGGAAACATTATTTGTCCCTATTTTTTTGAAAATGACCGAGGTGTTGAAGTTACTGTTACTGCTGAACGGTACCAAGACATGATTCAAAATTTTCTTGTGCCTGAAATGGAACATCAATGACTAGAGGACATGTGGTTTCAGCTAGATGGGGCCACAGCACACACAGTCCATTCAACAATTCAATTATTGAATGATGTTTTTCCACGAAGACTAATTTCGCGAAATAGCGATTTAGCATGCCAGCCACATCTCCGGATTTAACAGCCTCAGACGTTTTCTTATGTGGTTTTTAAAAATCAAAAGTTTATGTGAATAAGCCCCAAACGATTTAACATCTTAAGACAATTTTCGTCACGAAATTGAAGAAATTCAGCCTGAGATGTTGCAGGGTGTTATGAAAAATGCATTAAAAAGAGCCGAAGGTTGCATAGCGAATCGCGGTCACCATTTAGCCGATATAACTTTCCAATCATAACGAAAAAAAAATGTAAAGACCAAATAAACTTTTTATGAAAACCAAACTTACTTATCTTTTCTTTGAACAAAGTTATAGGCAGTCAAAATGGTAGCGGGACTTTTGCCCCACCCGTTACTTAGTGTAAAAAATAATAATTTATCCTGTTTAACAGATTATTAGGATATATCTTTAGTTATCACAAGTAAAAAAATAAATTATATTTGTAAACCTAAAATTCGACTTCATCATCATCATTTTCCTCCTCGTCGTTACATCTCAATGCTCTATAGAATCCTTGGTAGAATTGAGGAATGAAATTTCCATTGCAAGAGGAAATTAGTTCATTATACTTTGGTTTTGGCACAGGTATCGGTCGACGTGATATAGTTTGACAGTTTTGTGCGCTTCCTCAAAATTATGTTTATAAAGGGGGCCTCATGCGATATTTGTATTTCTCGAATTTTGGGCATGTTGATTTTTTTATTATTATCATTGTGATTGAAATTTTACTTCTTAGAAATAGCTGTAAAGTTAAAAAATTGATTTTGCATCATTTCTATTACATCATATGGGTCCCTTGTCACTTTAGCATTTCGCATTACGATGTACCATTGAGCTAGTATGTATACTGTTTTATGTTTCTTTGTTCGTTCAATATTTGAATGCACAATCATTGCCTCGCTCGTTCTGTGTATGCCCTTATTCCAGGAATCTATGTGTAATGTTAATTTTAAACTTTCGCACCATATATGCATAAGCAGAAAAAACAATGCTATTTTTGTTCTGACCGTGACAATTATCACTCCAAAAAATTAGTTCTTTAACACCTGTACCAACTGCATCTAACCAACTAAATCTAAAACGAATTTGAAAAGGCAACTACTTACTTCGTTCAAATGCCTTTAGTTTATCGATGTTTTTCATTTCGCGGGCTTTGGTCTTATTGTATAGATGTTCGATGTGAGATGTTTGATTCCCCATTTTCTCATTCTCACTCATGTTTTCATATACCGATCAAACATCGCATAGATCTTTTTTGGGAAACCCAAACCAAAAGTTAAATTTCGAGTTAAAAATATCGCGATATTGTCTTTCAGTTATTCGTGGGGTCAAAATTTGCTGTAATTTCAACCAATCTAAGAATAACCAGTACAGTTTTGCAATATTCAAACCTCCGTCTAAATATTCTCGACTAGTATTTGCTCTGCAATGTGAGAAGGAAGATTGTACAACTCCGTCCCCAACCTTTTGCTTTTTTAAAGCTGTTTCTACCGATTGTTGGGTAATTGCCAAGGTATTTAAAACATTGTCTTACACACTTTCATATTCGATTTGCTGGCTATTGTAGGTAAATAGTAAGAAGGAACGACGGCTATTATTATTTAAATTGCGACAACTCTTTTTGGGTATTTCTTTAATGAATTACATAATGAACCCCCATTGTCTCGTTTTGTCGCCCAAATTATAAAATTTGTCAAAAATAGCTTTTTTTTCTTTTTCTTGAAAATTGCTACTACATTTCAGAATACAGCTATCCCCACAATTAGGCTTTATCGTTTACCCGGCATAAATTTAGCACCTATGCAATAAGCCTCGCCTTTGTTTCGCTTCGCTTTCAAAACATTTTTTCTCCAGTTTTGTGGGTTTCGTTTGAGTTTTCTGGAACGCTTTGCAGAGACTGGTGTAATGTCAAGGTTTCTCGAAGAATGAACTGTAGGAATGTTTCTTTGTGAAGTTATTGGACTATGAATTAACATAGATGATTTGTGAGAAGAGCTATCTGACGAATCTAATAAATTTAGGAAAATTTAAATATCGGCACATGGTAAATTTAACATATAAATTCTAATTACTTTCATAACAGGATGGGAAATATTCTCGATCCTTATCACTAGCATAGGCGACTTCCTCCTTTAAATCGCTATTATTAGGTAGTTCATCTAATACGTTTTTAGGTTCTTCTTGATCGCCGTCCTCTTCTTCGATGTTATCTGGATAAAAATTGTCGACTACTTCTACACCTTGGTTGCCAACATTTGTCATTAAGAATTCGTTAACACTTTCACTTGTATCGAGATGTTCTTAAAATGATAATGAATTATTATTATTAGAAATTAATTAATTTTATTCGATTTGATTTCTACCGTTATGTTCTTGGTTTACAAGACGGTTATATCGGATTGTATCTTCATATGACTTTCAACAGTATGTGATTGAGCCCTTTTTCTCCAATACAATCTCAAGGGACATGAACGCAAGCAAGAATGGTCAACTTTTTTTAACTTATTCAAAACTAGGAAAAGGCTTGGAAGGCGCTGGAAAAGTTCGATAAAATTTCGTTGGCTGAGAAAACGGGCAGGGATATAGAAACGGAGGCGAAGACCTAAGCCGCAGATTTCTAAAAGTTATGAGGATGGCACTGGAATCGTGGTTAGTTTACATCTTGTCCTGACCAACATTCATTGACCCTGTACAAAATGGCTGTAGTCAACCTATAGGTGAAGTCTGACCTTGTGCTAGACTATATTAAATAGAGAGTTGTTAGCTGCGCTGACGAGAACTACTAGTTTATTTAGGTTTCCGCGTCGTCATATACCAAAGATTTATAAGAAAGATAATAGTGGCATCTTCAAACGCTGGTACCGCTAGAAGCCCAGCTGATAATCTAAACATCATGAAAGTGGGTGAGGAGGTAGAAGACTATCTACAGATAATACGATGTCCATTTAGATGGGATTACTTTGTAAATCAACAGCAGAAAAGCACTCCGATGGAACTCTGGTGGAGTATGAAGTATAAGGAGCAAATTTAAAGTTAAAGTTAGATTAAGCTACATCACTTCAAGACAGCTGTAGGCCATTGTAGTCGAAGAACCTTGAATGAATGTTCCCTGTATGTGATGCAAATTTTACAATTATTAGTTAAGAAATAATCGAACTTTCCCAAGTTTAAAATCCACTTAAATCGTGTAGAATGTAGAGATACCATTTTTGCTTGAAAAATTTATATTTCAATAAAAAATCAATCTATAAAGCAATTTTCATAAGGATTGGATATGGAATGGCCAAGTTTAGTCCAACATGATTTCAAGATTTCATTTACCGAATTCCTTTACTTTGGACATTAATCAATTTGTCATTTTAAGGCTCACTTTTAATATTTTATTCCGCTGGGTGTTTTATTTAGTGATAAAATAGATGCAAAATGAATAAAATATTTCTGCTGGTAGTTACAACAAAAAAATTTTCTTTAGGATAGTGGTGCCACTTGAGGCGAGTAGCGTAATATCTTGTTTTCCACTGTCAATTGTCCGCTATCTTATACAGCACCTTTTTTGGTCAAATTAAACTTTATTGAAAATCTAATTGTTATAAAGATTAAGGTAGATGGTTTCAAAGCAGTCATCGAAATTTGCACATCTTCAACTGTCGTGAACTGCTGGTCTTTTAAATAGGATGATTGTCCTAGTATAACACTTTCTTGGCATGAATTTTCATTTTTTCAACTGATGTTGATGGTGGCCTGGATTAACCCACGCCTTCTGCGTTTAGGATTATCTTACAGAATCCACTTTTCATCACTCGTAATGATTTTGTACAAAAAATTCATTCTTTTGTACCCTGAATTAATGCAGATGTCTGGCCAGTTTATGAGAAACCCATTTTCCTTTCTTCAGTACTTTTCCAAATGCATGCAATCGAAGTGATATTGTTTGGTGAGTAACTCCTCACTTTTCTGCAAGCTCTTTTTGAGTTTGATGCGCATTTTCATCCAGTAAAGCTTTAAGTTCTTCGTCTTCAAATTGTTTTACTACACCTGAACATGGATCGTTCTTAAGACTAAAAATGCCATCACGAAATCCTGCAAACCACTTTGTTACAGTTGAATGACTCACAACATGTTCACTCAAAGTTGATTGACGTAAATGATTGAACCGCAACTTCCGGAAACCAAAGCCGCTAGTTACCACTTGTCATCATGTCAATTACTGATCATACATTTTTTTTTAAATTTGGTTGGGTATACTACTGTTGTGATTGGTGATACAGGCTAGTATTTAAATGGGCCATTATATTTGACAGAGATTTCCTTTAATATACCCTGAAACCAAAGAGTCACCATACAAATTTCAAGTCAATTGGCTTCATTGAGAACCTAAACCTTGAGGAAAATATAGGGACTGATTAAAAATGAAGCAAAATTCCAAAATTATAGCCACGACGATTCTCACTGTTTTTAATGAGGCCTCATCAAAATTGTCTCCTAGAATTACCAATTCTCTATGTTTGAAATGCCAACTTTGCTTTGAGATGTTTTTTTTAATTTGAGTGGAACGTGTTTTGTTTTGTTCTAAGATAAATTTCTCTGAAATTTCCATGCGCATACTCGTACGCGCATCCAATATATTATATAACTCAATAAGTCTCGATGGCGCATTTTATTCAAAAATGTAAATGATTTTTATAAAGTACCAACCTTCAAATGATATGTATCAAAATGGTATCACAATCCGACCATCAGGTTACTAGTTACAGTTGTTTTAGTAAAGCTACTTTTGTTACTCGTGTGTTAGCAAAGCAATTCACCGAAAGCAATCGTCGGACGTTGGTTCAAACACCAAAGATACTGAGTGCCCAGCGGCCTGAATTCAGCAGTTATTTCAGGAAAAAGAACAAAAAATCGTTTTGCCAGGCAAACGTGAGATAGCTGACCCATTAAAGATAACAGAAAGCAGCGTACACACTATTTGTCCTTGAGGTGATGTGTTTAAAGTGGACGTCGCGCTTGCTAACATTGAACCAAAAACAATGAATGATACAATGAATAAAACATACGTCCACCACTACACTCAGGATTCAAAACGTCAGTACACTGAGTGTATCGCAGTCAACGAAACCTGTCCGAAATTTTCATCTTCCGTGTTTTGGGATGCGCAAGGTATTTTATTCGTCGAATCTCTTAAGAAAGGAAAGACCATCAACAGACGGAATAAATGGTGAAAAATGGCCCCACACGCAAAAAAAAATGTGCCGTTCACCAACACCATGTACCATGTTTCAAGTGGTTCACTATACCATGGTAAAATTGCACGAATTGACGTTCACGTTAATTACTAAAAAAATTTTACGAATTGCTTCTTCATTACTGACTACACTTTCGGACATCTATCCTAAATACTTGGGTAACCGTCCTGTGTTTGGTCGTCCATTGAATTTCAAGATGTCGTAAGCAATCAATTTAAAGTCGTTCAGCAGCTCCTGAAGAAGAAGTTCTGCTTCGATCGATTTCAAGCCCTGTGTCACGCTGTTAAGGTGTTTCAACCGCTTTTGTGGCTTTCATCTTCTTCGACTGTCAAAAATAGCAGTTTGAAATTGTTAACCTCAATTTTTGATAGCTTGAGAACATTTGATTAAGGCAGAATGCATTGACCTTGCTCAATAATTCAGAAAACAGCATCTCGAGCTAGTTAATCATTAAGCTAATGACGTGTTCCTGGGAGCTTTGAAAAAATGCACTTCCCAGCGTTTCGAGAAACATAATTGCATATACCATGAACACGTCACTTTGGTACCTAAATATTTTGGTATATGAGTTTGAATTTCGCCATCAATTCAAAAAATAATTCCACTCACGAGACGGTACCGAGCTTGTACAATGGATAACGTGATTAATGAGGAAACTTAATGAAACATAATAAAATTATGGTGTCATAGAAATACGGATCAATATAATTATGGCACCTCTATGAAACCATCCTATATCTCCTCTTTCATTGCTAAGTTATTCATGGAAGATTTGTAAAAAAAATCAGAGAAACTTCAAAAGTTCAGAAAAATATATACATATTGAACAATAAATTAACGGTTTAGATTTAATCTAAAGTATAAGATATTTTTAGTAATATTGGACAAATCATATGATTTAAAAACAAATAAGTTCTTAAACAAGTGAAACGTAGTGTATATTGTATTGACCCTATTCATATATACCGCGCGATTTTTCTTCTGCAATACACAATAAATTCACAAAATCATAATTCCGAGAATAAGATCTCAATTATATCACATTTTGTGAGACGTATACACGTAAAATTATATATTTCAACAATTATTTTATCATTAAACAATAATTACAAAAAATTGCATTATGTATACGAGTATTGAGATACGCACGTTTGTAATCGAAAAGTATTAAGAATGTGAAGTGCAATAATAAATCTTTCTTGGGTACCTATAACCATAATCATCCATATGCGGACTCTCGGTTCAACTGCGAACTCAAATAATAACAACAACAAAATATTTATAATTGAGTTAAAAGAAAAGGTGAACACAATCGACTTAAAGTTTTAACAAGATTGTTAAATTATTTGATGAAATATAGATAAGGTTAAATGTGCTATGGATGTAAAATAAATTAAATTGTGCAACAAACATGTAGCATGTTCAAAATGTATATGAAAAAGTCATATTGCCTAGTTGCGCGATACTATCGCGATAGTAAAATAATTTCTTAGCTATATTTCTGTTATTTGTTTTACTGTACATACTAATTTTAAACAATTTTTGTTTTTGCACGTAGGGCCATTTCTTAATTTTATTTACTTTAATATTGTACATAGTAATGAAAAGTGCTAATTATAAAAATTATTAACAAATATTTGTGACGTGCTGCATGACTTGTTCAATAGCAAAAATATTCTATCTTTAGGAAATTTAATTTATCGTGTAAAGATATTAATACGAAAGACTGCGAAACAGCCCGGGCCTAAATTTAACCTTATACTAATAACCTTAACCTTAACAAGAGAGAGGATTCCAATTACTATTGTAGTGCCAAAGAGATACTATTCGTAAATAATGCAGCAGATATGCAATGTAAATAAAAGAAATCCATTCGAAAGGTAACACTTTGAATAGTAATTTGAAATGCGTAAGGACTACCACAGCATGTTCCAAAGCTATACGGTGGATCTACTGAAAATTATTAAGAAAAATATCAACAAGAGTCGGGCAATGAAACAGTATATATTTACTGCCCCTACGCCATCTGTTTAAAAAAACTATACAGTCGACTTTTAAAAGCTCAAGAACTAATTTTTTTCATAGGTGGTAATCTTAATGCAAAGAATACCTAATAAATATCTGAACTAACATCATCTAAAGGAAAACAGTCGATCTGGCAATAACGAACATATTGACGTACTAACATTCAAAAAATATTAGATCTTCTTTCCATACTAGCATCGAACCACTCACATGTGATCATGACTAAATTGTTTTAAATCTTTACCATTTTTTGTAAATATAAATAACAGCTTCAACGGGAGATTTTTACATTTTTGCAATGATGTTAAAAAGTATAGCTTTCAACATCATTGCAAAAATTTAAAAATCTCCTTTTGAAGCTGTTACTTGAGGTACACAGATTTCCACCAAATTTTGCAAGCAACACCCAATTAAAAGGAAACGAATAAATACGAGTATATATATGTAAAGTATTATGCCGAATAGTCAATTCGCGGTCCAGGTAGATATGTCGAATTTTTGTGAGATAATTTTTCTATCAAAACTCAAAATTTAACAAACAATTTAAAAAAAAAATTTTTTAATTCAATCTACATTCTTATTCCTTTTAATCGTTTCTTCGAATGATTATACACTAAAAGATTCTATAAATTAAATTTGCAATAATATCATTCCAGATCAGTTTTCCAAATTGAAAGCGAAAATGGCAATTTGTTACAAAAAAATGTTCTCAATCAAAGTTCGCCCTCTGCACAGAGCAGACGGATTGATTAATCGGGATAAAATTTCATACTTAATCTTTTATCATAATACGGAAGATCCCAGCGATATTTGGCCAAAATCAGTCTACTAGAAGTGACAGCTTTCAAAGGAGCTTCATCTGTTTTGAAAAGATTTAAGATTTATTTTCCGGCAATAGTGGAAATGATAATTCCTGATAAAAAACTGATTTTCAACTAAAGTCGGTTTCTGTATTGTCCATATACATTGATTGATCCGGATGATACTTCATAATTAAGCTTTTGCTCTAAATTAAGAGATCATACTGATTTTTGGCCAAAATCGGTCTATTGAAATTGGCAGCTTCCATAAAGGCTTTTCGGAGTTTTGCAAATATTTTGACAAGTTCATAGCATTTACGGAAAAACGATTAAAAACTAATAGGCTGTAAATTAAGTTTCAAACAAAATTAGTCTGGGCTATACATTTGCCGAATTTTGAAGAAAGTTTTTTCAGTTATTTCTGTTTTTAATCGTTTTTCGGAAATACTATCAACTTTTCAAAATACATATTTGTTAAATATGAAAAGCCTCTATGGAAGCTTCCATCTCCAGTAAACCGATTTTTAGCAAAATCTCTAGGATCTCCAATTTGCAAAAAAAAAACTTAGATATGAAGTTTCACCCCGGTCAATTACTCCAACTGGGCTGAACAACAGGGCCGAACTTTGTTGATTTATTAATTTTTTTTTTCAAAATTGTCATTTCCGCTTTCATTTTGGAAAACTGAAACATTTTGGAAAACTTCAGATGTAGAAGATAAAATGTTGATAGAATCAATTACCAAGAAGAAATAACATCTGATAATATCGACGCAAATATAAATAAATTTTACGACATCATCTTTTGCGGGTTTGAAAGAACTGTTCCGCTAATAAAAGACATTCAAACAAAAACCCACCACCATTTCGAGTTTGATATAATACCCAAGACATGATCAAAACGGGATTCAAAATACGATTGAAAAGTGAATTCAAAGGTAACCTGACAACAATGCACCTATAAGAAATCCTAAATCATTAAATTCTAAAGTAATAGCCAATATGATTTAAGACATCCACGACGAACAAACAAACACTGTCAAAATTAATTTCCATACCAATCATTAGCCATAACGAATACTCGTTAGAAAAATTGGGACGGTTGCTCTTCAGATGGTTTTTCATCGTTTAGTAAAAAAAAATCAAGTTAATCATTTTATGTTGCCACTCCTCATAATAACAGTTTCCTCTCTTTTTCTCTCTAGATGCTTTTAGATAACGACTAGCAAGCAAGGAATTTGTAAACCGAAATCCTAGGCTACTCAACCAATTTTACAAAGTAAAATTGAATTTCAAATTACAATTTTGTTTAATTTTGTTTTATTTTGCTATTGCAAAAATAAACCAAACTTTTATGACAAATATAATTTGAAATTCAAATTTCCTTGGTAAAATGAGTAGCCAGAAATATTTCTTAGAAGTATTTTGAGTGAAATAAAAGACACTCATGAAAACAAAAAAAAAATTTTCCCCATATTTTCCTACGCCGCCCTTTTTGACTATCTGCGTTTAAAACAACTATCTCGTTCCATTGATGCTGTATTCCTGTTTAGATATTTGTGGTAAATTAAGAATGAATTAATCAATTTAAAAGAAACTACAACATAAAAAAAAATTGTAAATCTATAAAAAAAATTAAAATGTTAGAATACGTAATTCGATGTAAACAAACCGAATAATTAAGGACATATGATCAACAAACCGTAAAGTCAAACTACAAGTAGGTTACTTTAATATCAAATAACAAGAAACCGCAGGTTTGTTAACCTTACAAATAAAATAGGTTTGGTTTCCAAACGGATTCGTCGCAATTAGTTTTTTGAGGAAAACTCGTTAGACGAGATAGCACACGTTAAATGGAATTGTTTTATCGTTTGAAAGATTTAAAAGGTTTATTTCAGAAAATAGTGGCATTTTCATACAAACTTTTCAATATTTTGTTATTGGCCATTAGTATTCCACTCAGACTCCATAAGTGTACTAAAAACGTTATACTCAAAAATCTTCTAGTATCAATCCGTTTGGTATAAATTATTTATGGTGTTCTGTTATTGAAAGTTTAAAGTATGTCACCTATTTTTTGTAATAAACGAGTTGAAATTAAACGTAAATATGGCGATGGACAATTTAATTGTTTGATCCAAATTCTTATTTACACCTCGATGAAACATTTGTAGAAAAGTTGTTTTGAGTAATCAAATACTCAACGTCAGTGGTGTTCAATGAAATAGCACACCTTGTATTTTTTTCATAAGCAACTTTTTCAAATTTTATTTCAAAAATTTCCAATTTTATGTAGGTGACAACAACAGCAATGTTGCCTACTAAACAAACTGCCTATTGGGAAAATTAAATTTGTTCATACATTTAGGGAAGTCACCGAAAACAAACATATTACAATTTTTTCGTGTTGAATGAAATAGAACATTAGTACTAAGACGAATTGCCAGAAGATTAAACAACAAGGGATTTTGCTAGATAACCTAAACTAGTTTTAAACGAACTAAAACAGGAGACCCAGTCGAAAATCGTGGTGGAAGACGGTAGACAACCAAAAAAAGGATGATTTAATTGTTTGAACCGCTTAAAAAATTCCTTTTATTAGTTCTAACGGGATACGAAGGGAATTAAACCTTAATTGCTCAATATTCATCATTCGGGCTGCGCTGTCCAGCATGTCCCACTTCTATCAACAACAAAATATAAGAGCCAGGATTAATTTTGTTAAAAATCACTTAGCACTCAGCAGACGAGGAAAAATGGTGGAAAATAATATATACGACATCTACCAAATACAAGTTTGTCGCCATAGTACACGGATAAAAGATCGTATGACAGGGGATATTTACATCCAAATAGTGGACGACGTGTTGCTCTGATATGTTGAAGATGCCATGCCGCACGGCAGGATTTTTCAGCAGGAAAACTTGATTTAGTGCAAATGAAGTGGACGTTTTGCAATAGCTAGCATCTAAATTCAACCGATCGAGAACTTGAGGATTCAACTAAAACTAGCCATTATCCAAAGAAACTACAGCAATATGCAGGAATTATTTAATGCTATTAAAGAAGAATGGGGAAAAATACCAGTTAATAAATGCCAGAAGCTTGTGGATTCCATGGACCGCCGATGTAACGAAATGCTAACAAGAAAAGGTCACAGGACTAAATACTTGTTAGGAAAGCAATCTAATTGCCTAAATTAAATAGAAACAAAACTGAATTGACGTTAGTACTGAAAATTATTATTTACTTGGGCTATTTCTGTGAACAAACTTTTATGCAACGAAATGCTTGATAATTTTTTTTCTATTCCTATTATGAAATGAAATTTAATTGTCTTATTTATTTGTAGGTATATATGTATATATATACACACAATCTATAAATAAAACAACATCATAGAAAATTGATAATCATTTGTCTATTATTAACAATTTCCAAAATAATTCGCAACTGTGCTATTTCAGTGAATACCACTGTAAATCGGAATTCAATATGAGTTATACATTAAAGAGCGAGTGAGCTAAATATCATTAGAAAAAGACAACATAATTTTTCATTTATTTCTAGTCTGAAAAAACATGGCGAGCGTTTCTTCTCCCGTAAAACAATTTTCTAAGTATTGTGACCCTTACAGCTATTTGGGCATCTAATCCTTGACGAACATTGGTTGAAAATCATAGACAATTATGTCTTAGCAAATCCGACCAACTTTAGTAGGCCAAATATACTAACCATTAGTTGGTCACATTTGACTGCCGAAAATTTAGTTGTCTATTGATCAACTATTGTTAATCATAATTGACCGGCATACATAAGTAAGTTAACATTGACCAACAGATGAGAACCAATTCCGGTGGTCAAATCTCAATACTGAAATGCACCAATGTTACATCGATATTGGCCAACGAATATGACCCGAATCAGGTGGTCATTTGTCCGTGTAGTATCGTAAATAAGATATAATTTTTTAATTTTTCTTCAGTCATACGCAACATTTGGTAAATTGGTAGCGCTGCCAACTAATGGCAAGTTAAGGAAATTACAAATCTACGTTTTAGCATCAACTGAGCAGTAAATTTGTTGTTTATTTTCGAAACGTGACTTTTTTCCTCAAATATTTTGTTTGCTTAGATGAGTGCGACGTCTCGTTGTGATTTTGTATCTATATTAAAAGCTGACGGTTATATAGTTCACAGACCAGTAACCATCAGGGTAATTAAGTTCAAAAATGAGAGTTTCCTTTTTTCTGAAATATATTATTAAACAAACAATTTAAATATGAGCACTGTACACTCAGCCAATTTCGTATAGACTGTCTTTATTTTATGAAGGGGGAGAGGGTTGGGCGGTGAACTGATTTTTAATAAATATATATCTTTTATTTTGAAACCATTTATATCAGCTAGTAACTATAGGGCCTAGTTGTCTTTATTAAGTTATTGGTCGTATTTTATATAAAAATCTCACCCAATATTTAATTGCCTGGCTCTGGTGGGATTCGAACCCACAACCAAGTACCGAATTTTTAACCACTGCACCGATTTACCCGTTCACCACTAAAAGAGCATAATTTTGCAAATAATTAAATTGTACTGCAATTGTTCATACCCAAAGTAGATTTCCACGACTTTCAGCTGAGATGTATGACTAAAAGATCAGTTCGTGGGTGGCACAGGATTTCTATTAGGGAAGAGTAAAAGACACACCGTATCATTGAATTTTTTTTTCTCCGCAAAAGTATACTAGATTTAAGAGGATTGCCCATTGAATTTACTATACCTTCTAGATATCCGGACGAATCTGTGTTCAATTTAAAAGTGTGCGCAGTATCAATATGAAATTTTAAACTTATATTTTTAACAGTGTTAAATTTTCTCTCAATTTTTATTTTATCTACAATATTAATCGCGCTTGCCCAGGTGTATTCGTGGATTACATGGACTTCAACCAGCTTCTCATGGTGACTTTTTGCCCGCAACTTCTATTTTTATAAAAAGCAGCTAGAATTTTAAACATAAGGAAAGATAAGAGTTTAAAATTTATTTACAATAAACTATAAGAAATATTGGCGTAATTTTACTTTACGTATCCATCGAGAAATTCAGGTAAGGAGTATAAATTTTGGAAATTTTTAAATGAAGGATTGTTAACTATCAGTTTTTAGGAGGGGAAGCTAAATTTTTCCGGAAAAATTTTTGATTTTCCGGGAAAATTTTCACTTTTTTTATTTTTTCAATATTTCTTTTTATTTTTATTAATAATAATTGCTTCGTCAACCTTGACGACACAGATCAAAGATTTTCTATCGCTCTTATCGTTTCTATCGCTCTTATCTTCTGAAAGTGCCACAAATGTTAAAAAAATCAACTTTCATAAATATAAATATTTTTTAATGTAATTTTAATTCGTTGTATACCTTAGAGCAGTGATTCTTAACAAGAGGGCCGCGGCCTGACTGGAGTCCGTAAGAAGGTTGCCGGGGGCCGCAAAAGTTTACAAAATTTCAGAATATAATACAAAGAAAATTGATGTATAACCGAATATCGTTTTGAAAATAGAATAAGAAAAATAACATTTTCTTATTTAGTTTTTTATTTTATTCATTTCTTATTTCTTCCTACATACAACTTTCTTAGCTCAGAAGAAATAAATGCAAATATGCGACTTACACGCGCGACTATGAAACTATTAACCACTTAAGTGATTTGCCCGAGCATGACTCGGGGGCGCAGTTCGATTGTTTGTTTGATTTGCCCGAGTCTTGCTCGGGCAAAGCTTGTTTTGAGATTTGAAAAAAATTGAAAAAAAAAAACATTGTATTCAGATTACTTGGTAATTATTTTCTAAAGAAATAAAAAAAACCTGACAATTTATGGATATACTTTCTCGAAAAAAAAGCCGTCACTTAAGTGGTTAATGCTTGTAATTTTAAAAATAATTAGAATTTTTTTTTTAACAAAATACGAATGTTCAGTTGATTATAATGTTGTTAATCAAATTTGGTTTACCAGGTGTGTAAATATGTAACCGGATTTTTTAGTAAAAAAGCACACGTTCAGCGTATGATAATGATTAAGAGTAATTTATTCAAGTATCGCCCATTATTAGTTTCTGGCAACGCGTGGATGCCACGCCAAAAAAACTGTTCTTCTTTTGAGGCAAACCAGCAATCGAGCCATTTTGTAGGAAGTGGAGTGCTCCTCAGCAAGCCCGTGCCTCATTGCCATGTTTCCATGACCTGTTTTGCTTTTGTGATGGTGAATTATCATGAAACAAAATCATTTTGTGTTGCCTTTTATCATATTCTGGTCGTTTTTCACGCAAAGCTCGATTGAAATTGATCATTTGTTGTATGTAGCGTTCAGTGTTTATAGTTTCACAAGCTTCTAGCAGCTCAAAATAAATCACACTCTTCTGATCCCACCAAATACAGAACATTGTCTTCCTTCCGACGCGATTTGGCCTGACAGTCGATCTCGATGGTTCTCCTGAACCAACCCAAAACATTTTGCACTTTTGATTCTCAAAATATATCCTTTTTTCATCGCCAATCACAATTCGATGGAGAAATAATTTTCTTTTGTATCTGGCGAGCAAGTGGTTTTTCTATGTTCAAGTGGCATTTCATTCAGTTTATGCGGAACCTATTTTCCTAGCTTTTGAAATGTTCGCTTAATTGATGCGCGAGTTGTTTTTGCGTTTGAGCATCATCGTCATCCTGCAATGCTGGCAATTCATTATCTTCAATTTTTTTGGTGGTCTTCCACGTTCTTCGTTTCTCACGTCAAAATCACCACTTTTGAATTTATTAAAGCACTCATAGCATTGCGACTTACCAAATGCATGCTTATACGTAAGCTTTGACAAGCATTCGATGTGATTCTGCAGTAGTTTTCTTCAAATGATAACAAACAATCAATGATCACAAATCGTAATATATATGCACAAAATTCGACTTTTTTAACACGTGAAACATGATGACGTGTTTAGTCGGAAGGTACATTGACAGGTGGCGTCATTTATTGGTAAATTCCGGTTACATATTTACACACCTCTGGCCCTATAATAGAATAATTTCCCTCCCCGAGAATAGAAAATAATTTCTTTTTGTAGCAGCTATTCCCCAAACATTTTCCCCAATTCCCCGTTTTCCAAAAGTTAATTCTGGCGATTGGGGGAATAAATTTACGGGAAAAATTTATTAAAGTAAAAAATTGTATATTTCCAATTGATACTACCAGTTTTCAGTATAAATTTACAGCAATAATATTGCTATAAGTAAATATGTATAATAGGTTTCCGTTATTCCCAGTTAATTCTTTCCTAAAATAATTTCCTAATGGGGAATAATTTTTTCGCATAAAATGTTTTTCCCAAAAGCCAGAATACACTTTGGAGGAAAAGTGAATAAAAGTACTAGAAAATTTAAAATTTCCTTTTCCCGGGAATTACCAAAATAGGGCAACTGATACATATATACTTTAGTAAATTTAAAACCGTAACACCAAATTATGAAGTATGACAATTAAATAGATAATGAAAAAATTAAATTCCCAAGTAGCAATTTTTGGTTTCAAGTAGGTTTAATAACCAGTACGAAAGTTTGGTTTTAAAACCAAAATGTTTTTGAAATGGTTTCAGACACGTTTCCGACACGTTACAAAGCCTTAGCAGATACTGCTTTTGGCCGCAGTTTTTGATACCATCTCATTTTATTTTTACTAATGCGGAACCGTTTATAAACAGTTTTAAAAAAACTCAAATTATTTTAAACGGTTTTAAATGACTTCAAATGTTTGTGACTATATGTTTAGTTCCACATCAAACATCGTACAATAATAATTGTAAATAAGTGGGTAGTCTCAATTAAATTAAATTAAATTTTGGTCAGGTCGAGTTACCCAAACTTCGCTGGCCTTAATTGAGCTGACTGATTTTTTTCTTCCTCCGATAATAGCTCTTTGGCCGCCATTATCGAGTCTATGGTACGAGGGCAAATCAAAAAGTCTTGCAATATCATATGAAAAAAAAGAGTGAGTGAGACAGCAATATTTTTATTTTTCGACATAATCTCCTTTAAGGTTTATACATTTGTCACATCGATCAATTAACTTGCCTAAACCCTCTAAAAAAAAAGATTTCTTTTGCTCCATAAAATATTCATTTACAACAGACTGTACTTCATAGTCACTGGAAAATTTCCGGCCCCTTAGTGTTTTTTTTTCAAATTGGGAAACAGAAAGTAGTCACTGGGTGCCAAGTCTGGATTTTACGGTGGATGCGGAATTTCCACGAAGCCGCAGTCCTTTAATGCAGCTTGAGCAATATTAGCCTTGTGCACGGGTGCATTGTCGTGAAGAAGCAAGATTTTTTTCTTAACTTTCCTTTCTTTTTCCTCGTTTTTTCCGGATCGCTTTTTTCAATTTTCGCAAAACCTCTGCGTAATATATGCCTGTGATTGTGGTTTTCGTTGGCATATAATCGATTATAAAAATTCCTTCAGCATCCCAAAAAAGTGTTGCCAAAACCTTACCAGCAGACGGTTGAGTTTTGAATTTCTTTGGTAGTGGTTCACGACGTTTAATCCATTGCATCGATTCTTGTTTGGATTCCGGATCCCAGTGATGAAGCCATGTTTCATCGCCTGTTATTATGTTATCCAAGAAATTTTCTGGATCTTCTTTGTACATATCTAAAATCGCCTTTGAAGTTTGAACACGCATTTTTTTTGTTCTGCATTCAAAAAACGGGGAACCCATTGCGCACTTACTTTCGACATGTGAAGGTGGTCATGTAATATAGTATATGTGGTACCGTATGAAAGAGAAAGTCTCCACGCTAACCGCGGAACAGAAATACGCCGGTCCTCCAATACAATAGATTCGGCCAAAATTACGTTTTCATGGCTAATGGCATCTGCTGGCTGACCCGAGCGGTTGTCGTCTTCTAATGACTCCCGACCACTTTTGAATAATTTTAACCACCTTGTTACTGTGGCATATGATGGTGCAGATTCACCGTAAACTTTTGATATATAGTTGAATATATAAATTGCATTTCGTCCATCTTTACAGAAAAATTTAATAACGGCGCGATATTTAATTTCATTCATTTTAAGAAAAATTCAAAACACATGTTACTAAATTGACAAAAACAAACGAACTGTAAAATTTACATCGAAATGTTCTTCTAGAAGTTTCATCGCGATAAAAAATGGTTTTAAAAAATATATTGTTGTCTCACTCACTCTGTTTTTTCATATGATATTGCAAGACTTTTTGATATACCCTCGTATCTATCAATAACCGATTTGTTTCTTTGGTTTTTGTTATATTTAAATCGGAAAATTATGTTTCCGCTGCCCCCGAATTGTGGGGCAAACTCATTAAGCTATTCATAAACGTGGCTAATTTTCCAAACAATAATATGCTCGTTTATTAAATTTCTAATAGATCCAATTTTAGACCAGAACTCCTCAATATCATTGGTATTTAAATTTAAATGTGGGGACAGTTTCAAAACTTTAAGATCGTCCAACAAATCTTGTTTGTCGTTATTTGATATCAAATTTGGAAATGAATTCAACAAAGGTATGGCGAACACATTTGATAAAGTTAAATTTTCTGGACTGATAAGAGCTAATTGCTTAAACGTCGGATTCTTGAAATTAAATCGCGATTTAATTTTCCCAGCGAGTTCAATGTAAAATGTTTTAATATTTTCGCCCATTTCGAGCATTTTATCTTCTTTGATTATATTAGCCGCTAAATATGATAGAGGTGAACAACCCATATAAATTTCCTTTAGTGGTAAATGATTTTCGATTTGTTTAAATTTAATGTGATTAAGATTTTCGATAAATTGAATATGCAGTTAGGGTTTACAAAGTTACTCAATATCAGTTTGAAATTGGTTTCCATAATTTCATATATTTCAGACTGAAACTCGAGATTCATTTTGTTTCCTACTTTTAGCACGTACGATAAAAAGAGGAAATACACTTTATTTTCTGGCTTTAGCCGTTTTTCTAGCGCCTTTATCGCCCAATGTGTACCGCGCTATAAAATTTAGCTGCAATGCATCTCACTGTTCTAAAATTCGATTAACGACCATTTCAAGTGAAACCCATCGTATTTGTGCAAGTCCAAGAATTTTATGAGGCTTAATGAGTAATATTCTTGGAAATATTGTAATTCAATGCATCTTTTTGAACTATGCGCAAAAAATTTAAAAAAATTTTGAGCCAACTACTTATTAGATTTCATTAAACCTCCATTGGACACCAGTAAATTGGCCAGCCATAACCGACGTGTTATCAGATCCAAGTCCCATTATATTTTGCACGGGTATTTCCAAACAATTGATATGATTTAAAATGGCAGTAAAAATTGAGGCAGCATCGGTTTTGATCAGTCTTAACAAATATAAAAATCGATCTCTCATAACACTTTTTTGTTGTTAAAAAAACGAGGTACTAAGACCAACGACTTTTCTGAACTTACATCCGTCGTCTCATCAATAATTAATGAAAATTTTGTCAGTCTTTAGTTGTCTAGCTAAATTTTGCCGTCCTTTTTCTCCGAGAATATTTTTTACCAAAGATGCGATTTTGTCTTGCCACTCATTATGTTTTGGGCAATTTTTGAATCCGGACAACATTTTTGCAACAAATTTGGTAATAACTCCATCAAACTTAAAGGAAATGATGCATCAAACAAAACATTACCATTATTATTTCGGTTTATTTTAGATGCGCTTCAAAGATCGATTTAGCTGAATTTGCAAAAAACTTCACTAATAGAAGTCAGCTTACTTAAAGAAAATCGTCTTTTATAGACAGCATTCGCGTTATGATTGATGTTGGTAAGTCGAGTATCGCATACTTTGCAAAACACACAATCGTTGCGGCACTTTAGCCATTGATGGTCATCAATCCACTAAAAAGCTCTTGCTGACCGTTTGACCGTTACAACAAACATAAATATATTTTCAATTCCTGATTAAATATTGAGTTATTAGCGAATTTACTTACATGATAAAAGTGTCCAAAATAAAACCGTTTACGAATGGTTTCAAAATAACAAGTAATTTTTGGATATTTGGTTGGAAACCATTTAAAAATTTTTGCTGGTGTCAAAAGGGTTTTATAAAATTCGCCCAGAGACGTGTAAATTATACGAAAATGAAGATATGTTAGAACCAGTTAAAAAATACTAGTTACATAAACTCTTAAATGCAACCTCGATTCTGGTTTTTCTGAAACTTTGCTTTCATTTTGCTATTTGCGATTTTTTATGTTTATTATATTATATAAAAAATTAAAGGAATAATAAAAAAATAAATTTATTATAGATAATTTAACAAAAATAAATTATTATTAAAAAAAAATGGGGGCCACAAAATAATTATGATTTATTTGGTAGGCCACGAGTAACAAACGGTTAAGAACCACTGCCTTAGAGGATGAGGCTGCCCCCAAACCCCCGCTTTTCCACAATTTATACAATTTATACAAAGTGTCAAACGAGGTAAAAAATAAAATTGAAAAAATTTCAATATTTTCCTGGAAAAATTACTTGTAATCTCGAAAAACTGTTAAGACACAATCATAATATCAAAATTTTTATAAAAGTTGCACATTTTTACGTATTTTGAATAAAATAATACGCAAATTTTTTTTAAACCGAAAATTTTCCCGCAAAATGGGGTAATTTTCCGGAAAAATTTAGCTTCCTCCTCCTAAAAACTGTTGATAAACAATTCTGCATTTAAAAATTGTAAAAATTTATACTCCATACCTGATTTTCTTGATGTATACGTAAAGTAAACTTTAGCCGAAATATATACCATTTGTTCAGAAAATGGTTTGTTAAACAATTGTTTGTTAAAATTGTTTACAGCAGCAATGGTTTTGAGAGGTAGTACTGGTACAGTTAATAAAGGATCCTCTTCATAATTGATTTATTTGCCATTCTTCTTATAAAACTAAGCAATTCTGGCAGGTTTTCCGTAAAATTTCTCATCGAACTTTCCATGATTCATCCTATAATTTGAACCTTCGGCTGGTCGTACATACATATCCATATCAATGATTATATCTGTAAATAAATAGTTTTCTTAAATGAAGTTGGGGTCGAATTCGGTTCGCGGTGCTATCCCAAAATCTTTGATGCCTCAATAAAATTAAATGCCTCGTTTAATCCAAATGTTAAAATTTTTTATGCTGAATGTAATTGTGGGCTACTTCTTTTCCAAGTTGGAAGAAATTTTGTAAATTTCGAAAACGCTTTTCTTTTTTTTTGCATCGTTGCTTGTATCTAATAATAAAATTTTTATCTTATCTTACGCAAAATCATATTGATCTCACTTTTTGCGCTTTTTCTCCTGCTTATTGAAATACTGAACTGATTCACAAAAGAAAGTCATCATCGCAACATCTACTGTCAGTCAACCACTCTCTCTTTAATTAGCCAATTTGACCAGAATTTTTCCACCCAATGGAAGTCCTACAAATTATGTACGCATATGCATATTATCAATATAGCAACACTTCTTTTTAATAATTCAATAAAATGTGTTCTTCGATTGATATCATACCTTACGTAATTATTTCTTCAAACTATTTTGGATTTGTTAACCAAAACTAATTGTTATTTCCCTTTTTTTTAATATTTTTCGCACACGACACTTTACTTCACAAATTTCAACCCCAAGCTAATTAAAAGCGTGAGTTTTGCACACAGAATGACCATAAGCGGCAATCATAAAACAAAAGAAACGAGAAATTTTAAATTTTTAGGAGAAAGAAACAGTTTTTGTTTTGTTTACTCAAGTAGCCAACTTTGACTATTGTTTGACAAATATATTTTTGTTTTATGTAGTCTAGTTATTTTCGTACCTAATTTTATTTTTAAATCCATTTCTTTCTTTTTACTCTAAAAATAGTATCCTCATTTTATACCCTCATTTTGTATCAATTGTACAGAAATGAACTACATTGCTTTTAAATGCCAAAACAATATATTTTGTTCATCAATTTTTCATGCCAACAACAAAAAATGGGTTACTCGATCAAAAAACCTAGAGGAGAGAAAATTACCCTGGGTGTAACAAAATATTACCCTTGCCGTATTTTATCGAACATTTTGACAGCAGTTCTCTAGTACCATTATTATAACTCAGGGTAACATTTTTCGTTCAATCGAAATCAACATAAATAAGTCAATTCCGACTGATTTTTCCGTCTCTTCGCTGGTTTTTTATTTATTTTGACCCTAAAAGCAGACGCCGAAAGCGATTGAGAGCAAAATAAAAAGTTTTTCTCCGGAGCAAAAAAACGAGAGCAAACTTTTCTTGCTCCTAAATAATGCTCCGCAAAGAACAAAATAAATTTTGAACCTGTTCAATATATTGTTCTGATAAAATAATCCTGTGGGATTCTTGTTGTTCAACTTTTAATTAACCTTGTATGTAGATGATTTTTAAGAGATACATGTTAAGAAAAATGTGTCTCCCATAACGTGCATTTGTTTGATGGAAAAGAACATCCTCAGTGGATATGTGTCCCGGCTAATTTTAGCTCTTTTTGTAGAGGAGATTTTTCGTTAAATAAGTTTTGAAGGCTGTTTTGCAAAAAAAACTGCACGTGTGACCCCCCATTTTTTTAAAAACGCTTTGGCATATGTCCACTATGGAAAAGGGTTTTCGAGAAATTAAAAAAAAATAATTTTTGAGAAATTTATTTTCAAAATATAAAATCAAAACGAAAACTAAGCTTATTAATTATGATCCTTTTTTATTTAGTATAGACAAGATTGATATTAATCAATGATTTAATCTTAACAACAAAATATTTTATTTTATTTGATTAAATTACTACGATGTTCGCTTAATATTAATTTAAGCGCAGACAAATTGTGGCCAACGCTCACCTGAGTGGCTGGCACTGATACAATCATTGTCGCCAATTTATGAAATTCTTGACATCCTTCTAAAGTCTTTTGTTGTATCAAAATTCCAAAACATTACACGATATCGACAATCACCATAATTATCCCCCCCTCCCCACAAATCCTTCTATTAAATAATAAATTTATGTTTAAGTACGAGAACTTTATGCTACGAACTTTGTCCCCGGGGATAAACATTATAAAAGAACAATAAATATTTTGCTCTTAACGATTAAATCACGCTGAGAACAGAAAACCGAAGAGCGATTTATTTTCCTCTCGTTCGGAGCAAAATCTTTAAATAATTATTATTTTTTCTCTTGCTCGGAACGGGACGATATAAAACCTAAGGAACTATTCATACAAACATTTCATTCGGTAACTGCCAAAAAGAGACAAAAATGCCACAATAGACGGAAAATGTTTTACGGGTCCATTTCAAATATAGTGAAATGAAAGCATAAATTAATAGAGAGGTTGAATTTTGTGTTCGATTTAGTGAAACTCTGGTTTAAGGTTCAAAAATGAGTTTCCTATTTAACATTTAACGAGCTTTCGACAGCGGTATAAAATGTGTTAAATATAAAAGTACAAGTATGAGATAAATTTGTGTCATGCGTCAAAACAAATCGTGGAAAATAAAAAATCGATATAGTTTTGAAAGAGTTACAACTTTTACGATCGGTTCGTGGTTTGGTTGGCAGAACCGTGATTATTATAAGATAAACTAATTCTTATCTACAAGCTTAAAGCTTAAGAAAACCATAAAGTAACAAAATATATTTAAACGCCTCTTGTTAACTCAAACATTAATAATGTTAATTAAATTTAAGATACATCAAGTAGATTTACTTCTATTTTTCATAAAATTTTAATAATCTCTCATCAAGTTTTTCTTTTTTAAGTAATCACAAGATTTCTTTGCTGCTTCGCATAATATTTATAACAATCCGCTTCGATTAAAATACGAGTCTATCTAAATACGTAATCTTATTCCGTTCTATATAGCATCGAGTTATCGACGATATAAAAGATAAAAGATAACAGGATGATTATATGACGATAAATTCCATTTCTTTATGAGTTATAAATCATTTTTTATCGTTTTATAATATTGAAAGTGAAAATTGGTTTAGACGAGTAAGTGGAGAGCATTGGAAGGCATCAGCAAACAAAACTAAAAGCTGAACGCTAAAAACAAGTCGATCGATAATAAATTTCCACTTTGATAAATGAATACCGGAATTACGAGCAACCGTACGTACGTACGTACGTACGTTGATATACATTTTACGCGAATTGCATGTAGTAATTTTAGATATATAAATACGGGTATGTAATAAAAAAAAAATATTAAAAGTAAATTGTAAATTAGAAAATATTTAAAAAAAAAAACTGAATTTATTTATGGTGTTAGGATGGAAACTAATAATAAGTTTAGTATATTACAATTGTTACAATTATTTTGTGTAACGTGGAGAAATTTTTTTTATGTATACTGTAGGAATTCCATATATCGATATTACGCGATATATCTTCTCTATGTGTGGCAATAAAACCTCGAGTACCCAAGTATAACAATTTTATCTTGACAATTTTGTCTAGTTTAAATATTATTCTTACATATGTGAATAAAAAATATTTTAATTTTTTATCTAAAAATTTATATCGGAATTTATTACGTTCATTGTGCATATGCATACGTTTGGTAGGAATCTGTAAGTACCTTGGATATACGTACAAACCGACGTCTGTATATAGAAATTAGATAAAATAAATAATCGTGTACATAAATCATGAATATTTAAAGTATTTTATACATAATTTTATTTAAATTAAAATTATTTTGAGCTTAAATTGTGTTTAATTATATTTAAACGTAAATTATTAGTTGTGTACCTGAATAACTAAGGTGAGTCGATAACAAAAATATGTGTATCGTTTCTTTATATAAAACCAAACATTTACAAATTTATTTATACGTTCGAGGATGAAATTTATGGCTGATTGTTATCGACATTTATTTAGGTAAAATGTTACATAGATTTGTACTCAACAATGATGAAGTCGATTAGATTTAGAGTTAACAACTCGCTTCGTAACAATATTGGAGAGACTTTTTAGACCATTTTATTACCATTATATATTATTTGATGCAATGTATTGAGCAAGCCTTACAAATGCTTCAAGAAAATGCGTGAACACAACTCGCAAAACTTTTGTGAAAAAATCATCGTCATCATCGAAGATTTTCAATAAATAAATATGAAACAATACCAAATGATTTCTATCTATCCAATTTTTTAATTTAAATCTAGCCTAAGTGTTCTTAGTGAATTCTGGTTCTCCATAAATATCCAAGGCACAATACGCTTCTGAAACATAACATATAGGTGAGTTAAACTTGAAACTCAAAACAATCGAGCTGCCGTTACATTTGATGAAATCAACCAGTTCCTCCGCTTCAGGCTTCAAGAAACCGACGTTCAAGTCACCGATATGATCGTTAGCATAATTTGATCAAATTCTCAAAAAAGAATGGAGTAACATTCTTAACTTAACTTGTCCTAAAACCAACAAATTGTATTTTGTATATATGATAATTATATTAAATATATGTAATAATGTCAATGACATTAAAAGAGGTTACTATAGCTGGAATGGGTGACTTCACTTATGTCGATTTTATTGAAGAAAAAATCGTACCCTATGGTACCCTATGGTACTCCAACTGCTGTCAAAATGTTTCATTGAAAAAAAATATTACCACGAGGGTAATATTTTGTTACTCCCGGGGTAATTTTCTATACTCTAGGTTTTTTGGTGGAGTATACGATTTTGTTGTTGTTATAAAACTATTCTATTTTTTTCTGTCATTTGTCAAAATATGCGGCGCGTTGGTAATTTGATTAGTGAAATTATAAAAATCAAATATAAATAATAAAGTAAAAATTAGAAAGTAGTAGAGTAGTACATTTTTGTTCCATTGAAACAAAATGGGAGTAAAAAATGAGGGTAACATTTTGGGAGTGAGAAAAAATCAATGAAAATCGACATAAGTATTAGACCCAATCCAATTCTAAAACATGAATTTTCCGAAAAACTTAGGGGAACACCGGGTGTGATATTCAAAACTTGTATAGCTTTTTAACTATCGGCTGGAATAAGTGTTTTCACTTTGTACAAGACCCGATCCAATTAAAAAATATCAATTTTCCGAAAAACTTAGGGGATCAGTGGGTGTAATATTCAAAAGTTGAATAGTTCAAAATTGAATTTAAAGTGGTCTGTCCAAGATATTTCTAAGAGCTAACTACGAATCGACTAGATCAAATCCAATTAAAAACATGAATTTTCCGGAAAATTTAGGGGAACCCTGGGTGAATTTTTTAAAACTTGTATAGCTTTTTAGCTATCGGCTGAAATAAGTGTTTCCGCTTTGTATAAGACCCGATCCAATTAAAAACATCAATTTTCCGAAAAAATTAGAGGATCAGTGGGTGTAATATTCAAAAGTTGAATAGTTCAAAATCGGATTAAAATGGTCTGTCCAAGATATTTCTAAGAGCTTACTACGAATCGACTAGACCAAATCCAATTAAAAACATCAATTTTCCGGAAACTCTAGGGGAACACTGGGTGAATTTTTTAAAAGTTGTATAACTTTTTAGCTATCGGCTGGAATAAGTGTTTTCACTTTGTACAAGACCCGATCCAATTAAAAATATCAATTTTCCGAAAAACTTAGGGGATCAGAGGGTGTAATATTCAAAAGTTGAATAGTTTAAAATCGGATTAAAATGGTATATACAAGATATTTCTAAGAGCTAACTACGAACCGACTAGAAGAAATCCAATTGAAAAAATAAATTCAAAATCATTTCTCCAATTACTTAAAGTTTGGCTTTTTGAGCACCCTAATATCGATTTTCTATTTAGAGTTTTAGTCTGATGCAGCTTAATTTAAGTTTCAATAGTTTATCTTTTTTATATTTTTATTTTTTATATTTTTATTTTTATTCTTTATATTTTTATTTTTTATATTTTTATTTTTTATATTTTTATTGTTAAATTTTTATTTGTAATATTCATTTAAATTTTTATTTGTAATATTTATTCAACTTTTTTTCATAATTTTTCTTATTAAAGGGTAGATCAATACTGCCGTTAAATCGGTGATGATTACCCTACTCATTTATTTTCTTTTTGTATATTATTATTATTATATGTGACAAAAAATCGTATTGAAAATAAATGATAAGCCTGCGTGCTTTAAATATTAAAAAAAAAAAATATTAAAAAAAAATTAAAATCATGAATTTTCCGGAAAATCTAGGGGAACACTGGGTGTAATTTTTAAAAGTTGTATAGCTTTTTAGCTATCGGCTGGAATAAGTGTTTTCACTTTGCACAATACCCGATCCAATTAAAAACATCAATTTTCCGAAAATTTAGGGGACCAGTGGGTGTAACATTCAAAATTTGAATAGTTCAAAATCGAATTAAAATTGACGTGTCCAAGATATTTCTAAGAGCTTACTACGAATCGACTAGACCAAATCCAATTAAAAACATGAATTTTCCGGAAAATCTAGGGGAACACCGGGTGTAATTTTCAAAAGTTGTACAGCTTTATATCTATCGGTTGGAACGAGCGTTTTCGCTTTGTACAAGACCCGATCCAATTAAAAAACATCAATTTTCCGAAAACTTAGGGGACCAGTGGTTGTGACATTCAAAAGTTGAATAGGTAAAAATCGGATTAAAAGTGGTCTGTCCAAGATATTTCTAAGAGCTTACTACGAATCAACTAGATCAAATCCAATTAAAAACATGAATTTGCCGGAAAATCTAGGGGAACACTGGGTGTAATTTTTAAAAGTTGTATAGTTCAATTATTATTAGCAGATCTTGTTCTAAAATAAATTAAAATGTGTGTTTTCTTGTACTATAATCGTGCTGATTTTGGTTCTTAGATAATTTAAAACTGTGCTTGATCTGATTATTTATTTTTTTTACTTACACTTAAGAAACCGAGAGATTGAATTTCTTCGAAAAGTAAAGTTTTTCTGATGGATATCTGATAGGTTTCTAACTCTTTGATCTAATATTCTGAGCACCTTCTCCAAATCAGATTAATATACATTAATCACGATTTAATGTATGAGAAATATATTTGCAACAAATATTTTTTCGGTTAAAATATATTCCAGCCGTAGTAACCTTTTAAAAATATCTTAGGACAAAGAACTTTAAAGCTATTTTGAACTATAGAACTTCTGAATATTACACCTAGTGTTCCATACGATTTTCCGGAAAATTCATGTTTTTTTTAATTGAGTTGGGACTCCGTTGGTTGAAATCACCCATTCCTGTCGTAGTAAAAAAATGTCTTTTCTGTGCTTCAGCAATTTGTATTTTAAACCGCGCCTCAAAGTGGAACCGACCAAGGAGTTCTTGATTTGACAATAAATAGGAGTAACATGCAATGGAGGTAGTTGTCCGAGTTCACCCACTAAAAATATATTATTATTCAAAATTAAATGGCATATACTTCTAATTTGTTTCATTCTGGCGTCACGATTTCGTGCCTATATTCCTCGAACTTCAACAGCATATCGTAATTTATATAAAGCGAAAAATGTACTTTTCCCATCTCTTTTTTCATGGCTTAGAAGCATCATTTGGAATAATAGAGTGCGCGATGACTTTAACGAACGTTAACTTCGCTAATTTGGGTATACGTTTCTCGTACTTGTCGAATCAACTTTTCTTCCGTTTATCCGTAGAATCGCCAAAGGATTCCTCCTCGTCTTGTTGCCCCTTTGATTTTGTGGCCAGCTGCCACTCTAATGGTCAGCACAAGACACTTTGAATTTAAATTATCAAAAAGCAATTTTATTGTACTCTTAATTTTGATTAAGTTAAACTCCAGATGCTTGTTTAGAGTTTGAACCATTCTACACAATTATTCTACATTACTTCGAATATATAAACTGAATGTTCATAGTAGAGCCAAGCAAACTGTTCGTATGTCGTTCGCAGAAGACGACGCCTCCTTCACCCGATATTTCAGAGTTCTCTTATAAGGCAATCTATCCGAAATCTTTTATCAAAGCATTAAGCACAAATATACACTTCTCAATGGTTTAAAAAATAGGGTTATCTCAGTCTTGAACGGAATGACTCTAAATTCACATCTGCTGGTCCGATTACAAGGTCATTTTGTATTTGCTTGTTTCATTCAAATCTAGACATTTTCTTGAGAGACCTATATCGATAATTTTCTTATTTAAAGGTCCACGTCCACTGAAGGTAATACTTCCATGACTACCTTGTGCGCACTGCGGAAAGAGTAGCTGTACCTACAGAATTCTTTTTTACGATTGACCTGTTGAGATTGAGCTCGGCTACTAACCTTACTCTATATAGGTCAAATATATACGTGTAGAAACCTTTTAAGTAGTTTCAAGCGAAAGACCGATAGAGTTATGGGTTTTAGATACTTTTGTTAGCATTGTGAAGTGTTGTCCTCTCGGGATAAATATAACACATTGATTTCTAACCATTAGGAATATATAGCAGTTTTAAAGCTTTAACACCAATATTTTCATTGGAACTATCCAATTGAAATACATCCATTGGTCTTTAAAGTTATATTATCAATTACAGGATCCATCTTTGACCTACTTTTAGGCGCAAACATTAAGTTTCTTGTAATTTTGACTAAATCAATATTCTACTAAAGCATAGCAAAAATTCATAACTTCGTCCTTGTTACAAGAGGGTCTAAGGATTCCTTATTTATCATCATAGTGGAATATCTAAAGTCTCATTTAGCATCCTCCTGATTGGCAATTTTCTAATCTTTGGTCGGAAAATTAGAATTGCCGGCTTGAATAATCCATATAGGATTTCAACCGCATTCGGCTCGATTGAATACCAGTATGGTAGACTTTGTGACTACGAGCTTTGCGTCAGGACACTTTTTATCAACTTCTATTACTGTCTTCTAGTGGAGGTTCGTTGATTTTTCTTTGGCTATACTTGACTGGAGATCTGTTGGTATTTACAACTGGGGGACACCATAGGTATCAAGTGAGCATCGTAACAGTTCATATTTTCTTGCTTTGGTTCGTCAAAATGTTAGGGGAAGTTTGAAACTAGAATACATATATATGAAAAGATTTAAGTTACAAACCAACACTTCTTCAGTTAAGATCACCAAATTTTTATCACGGCTTCATGAAGCTCTTTGACTTAGATAGTAGAGGTAGTAGTTAGATTTTGAAAAGAGTTTAATGTTGTGATAGGTATGGCCTATATACATTTTAAAAAGCGTTTTTTTAAAAGTTTCCAATTTCGATGAAACTTTGAAACATTGTTTCATGTTACTCTAATGTTTGTTCAATTAAAAAAATGTCGCGCTAAAGGGTTGCAAAAATTAGAAAGAATAGAAAATTATTTAGTACATTATGCAAGTTTAACAGTTATTTTTAAACAGATATTCTCACTTCAAATATCTTCGGTTTCTTGGAAATCCGTAAAGTGGGTTGGATAATTACCATTTACTATACTTCTTGAATTTTTTTCAAAAGCTCATAATTAAACAACCTTTTAGAAAACACAGACTTGTACCGCAGATTAAGTTGTTGTTCTCCAAAATCGGCGGTATTACATAACCAGGTGGAATAGCACATCGCAGAACCCAAAACGAAATCGTGACTAAAATGTTACCCGTTATCAAAACAACATAAAGAAAATGTTCTAACAGCAGCTAACACGATCGATTGTTTTTTGAAGTCTCGTTATTTGTTCTCAACATGTGAATTAAACTATGATGCGGGAAATAGGTACTAAGGATTTAGTGTCTTGTTCAAAATGAACCTTCGTTCTGTGAATCTTAGTGCAAAGCATATCAAACAAAAATGAGTGTTTGGCAATAAAAAAGTTCTTTTACAGGAGTGAGGTTAAATTATGAGTAGTATAAAAGAAGCAAAGAGATAATCCAGTTTTAATCCCTCCCCCACACCCCTCCATATTGTTGTTAAGTTTATGCATAATGTTGAGTTGTGTTTTGACTAGCCAACTCTGTTAAATATTAAGTTAAGACCCTTTAATCGAAAATCTCGAATTGCAACACGGTTTTTCAGAAAAATTGAATGCATCGTTAGGATCCTCGCTTACTAACGAATCTGCGCTGTAATAAATTTCTGCATCACCATGAATCAAGTCGATTATTCTTCGATTCATCTGAAGCATCTGAGCATTCGTTGCAGCAACAATAACTCTTTTTGAGAGCTCTTGTGTTGACATTTTTACTCAATATTATTAAAAATGGCACTATTAGATCCGTGACTTGTGATCATTTCGGTCGGAATTTGGATTGTGTCCTCCTCATAAATGCCAGGTGTTGCAGGCAAAAATCCTGATCCGACTTGCAGAAGTCATTCATTGTGCTCGTGCTGACCTTCGCTGCGCATGTTGGTGGTCAAAGAAAGTTGTTCAAACTGGTTCCATAGAGGGCTTGATTTGAAACGACTGATAGCGTTTGACGAAAATCACCGCCGAGGACCAAAACTTTACCTCCGAAGCTAATGTCGTTTCCCATCACCGCTCACAAGAGCTTATCAATGCTGCGAAGACCATTCTTAGGAAGCATTGTAATTTCTATAACACTCAACAATCAAGTAGTCCTCTTGCCATCGCTGCCGCTTTAAATGTTTCGCATAACTTTTCATGTACCGTACACAAAATCTCAAAACTTGTCGCAACAGGAACATGTAGTAGTAGTAATCGAAAATGGAAGCGTTCTACATCCCCAATGCTCACCACGTACATTCGTGCTATTATCCTTTCACCTCCTCTATGTTACTCTTGCCATTAACCTCGCTTATAAACAAAATGGTATAAGGAATATCGGTGTAAAAGTGAACTCAAGCAGCTGCGTCTTTCGTATTAAGCCGAAACCAAGTTTCAAGCTTTGTCTTTCCAGTACGCGCAGCCAAAAGTGCTTCTGCTGCATGACCTACTTCAAAAACCACGCGTTGTTGATTTGGAAGGTAAACCGGCAGTCTCATAACAGAGCGCGATCTATCGTGCATTGCTGACTCTCGCAGGCGCCACATTGCTTCAAGAGTACTCACATATCGGCAATCGATGAATTTTGTAATCTCATTATATCGCAGCTCAGGTTGACCATTTGTTGTGATGGCGACAGTGGAACAATCGTATCCCTGTATTTGTAGATATATTCTACGAATCACAGAGAAGTGGAGCATTCCAATTGATGTGAGTGTTATATTTCCAAGTTAGAAACGGATTATACTGCACCACATTACGAGTATCCATTAAAACTCTTCACACGCTTACTTGCTCACCACTTCATCTTCAATACAAAGGATATCCTTTTACATTGAGTTGAGTTTGCTCATTAATCCTTAAGAAATTGTTTCGAACATTTTCCGTCCTTCAGGCACGGAGCATTTGGGTGTCCACCGCCGCAAGGACCATGAAGCATACATTTAAGTACGATTTCGCGTAGTGTTGGACGTTCTGTCGATGACCTTGCTATCGATGAATCAGCTGTCGGTGGGATTTAGAGCAATTGTAAATTTATCTTGACTTTGCATAATGTCACTAATATGTGTGCGTGCGGAAGACATCTCGATTGTATAAACATAAACAATTGATTTTCCAAGGATTCAAACTCTGACTAAATCATTAATGAGATCATCTAACTTGATCTTGTAAACTCGAGCCACTAAATCGGGAGAATCGGAAGGGGGTCATTTTGCAAAAATGCTCATTGCATCACACAACCGCTAATAAGAATTACAGAAACGCCGGCTGCCATGTGTTCATTTTGCACTAAATTTGCGACGTGATCAGCGAGACCTTGATACTGCTCAGTCCGAAGTCGTTTCTGATTTTGACGAATGTAGTTGAGATTATTTCCTTCTACGATGTGAGTCAATCAGCCATTGCTGTGTTAGTTTTCCTATGTTCATGATTGGATTGAAGTCACCTCGTATTGCTGCCGATGTAGCCTTAATATTGAAGCATACTGATATTCTTACGAACTGAATTTATTTTGCACTATTGTAATTGCCATTCTGATAATTGGGATGCCAGCCAGGCTCTCCACATGGAAAAAGTATTGCATAAGTCATCGGATCAAGTTTGGACTGAGAATATTGATGTTAATGAACGGCTGATTGGGGATTTTCAGGATTAAACGGGTAAATATGGATGTAACGATTAAATGGCGGCTAACCATCAGCATTTACGAATATCATCGCAATTTCATTGGATGTTGGCAAGTTGTATCTTCGCTGCTCCGATTGACGATCGCGTCTAAACACCATGCTCACAATTCAAGGATCTTCTTCTGCTTCAACATCACGTATCAGTTGATAAGCTAATAATCTTGTACAAAATATCACGGCGACATTTATCATTTGCAGCGCGTTCTTGACGCACATCAGTAGCTTGTGTACTATCAAGTACATAAAGCTGGGAAAATTGAGATGCTTGCCATTGATTGTTTGCAAGTGAGACGTTTGATGATATGTGGTGCTATGATACATATGGTTCTCTTCTTGGCAAATCAGCCATTTGTTGCAGCCATGGATGCGAATGAAACGGCGCAGTTGTACGATCGAATATTTTGTCGGAAATGAGTTAGATTTGGATTTGTTGTGTCGCACATAAGACTTTTGAGAAATTCAACATACTCAACAATTTGTCCTTGAATGTCAGTTGGATTTCTTCAATTTCGTGACGAATATTGTCTTTAAGAAGTTGAACCGTTTGGTGCTTATTCACATACTTTTGATTTTCAAAAACCCCATAAGAAAAAGTCTGGTGCTATTAAATCCGGAGATCTGGCTGGCCATGCTAAATCGCCATTTCGCAAAAATAGTCTTCGTGGAAAATATTGTCACTATTTCTGCTCGTTCTTGTGGCGTATATTTATCCATTATAAAATTAGGGCGTCCACACAACATAATGCGGTTAAAGCGAAACTGAGCTAAACGTCACATAACCAAGATGGCGCGCGCTCGAAATGGTAGCGGGACTTTTGTCCCACCCGTTATAAACAATTTTCACTGTTTTTCTTTATGACGTTTAATAATAATAATGTGCACAGTACTTGTATTCAATTAAAACATAAAAGGTGATATGGTAAGTAACCCACGACACTTTGGGCCAAGTAAATGCTTTTACTTCAATTTATGAATTTATTAAAAATTTAAAAGAATATTTCTAGCAGAACTAGTACAAAACGGTTTATGAGCCGAGTACTATTTAACTGTTACTCCATCAATTTTAATTATCTGTTTTGTTCAATCTCCACTGTTAAAGTTGCTTCAGTAAATAAAATTAAAGTAAAAGGATTTACTTATTTTTATTCACTTGGCCCTTTGCTACGATTTTTTTTCTAATTACCCTGTGCGTTCTCGAGTGAGTCAGTGACATAGCCGTTTTTAAGATTTTTTTCGGTTTCGGTTTTTCAGTAAAAAAATGCTGACAACAACAATTAATTCTACTGTGTCAATTGTTAGGTTAATAACACTGTGCTAGTTGAAAAATGTGACAAGCCGGGAACCCAGGGGGATAAACCTAATTCGAGTACGCTGAGTTCAATGGTAGTCCCATTTTAAAGTTAGTTCTCATTTTTGAGATATCGATTTCGACATGTTTTGGCGCTGAGTCAAAATATACCCTCATTTTCACGTTGATAGCTCTTGAACCATTAAGAATTTTGTTTTGTTATGCTTTCTTCAGCAAAGTTGTTGCGCAGGTCAATACCAACAACTTTGCCGAACATATCAAGACCGAAAAACCTTACGTGACGTAATTGTTAAAATGATGGGATGGAAAAATCCAGGATTTTTATCCACTATCGCAACGGCACGCCATTGTTTTGTCAAAGAGAAGAAAAATGTTAATTTTTTAGGAATTTGTTTTTAGGAAAAATCACCACAAAATCAACTGAATCGATTTAACTTTCTTTTAAATAGTTTCTATTGTACACCCTGCGCCATTGAAATGTTTGGTTTAATTTTTTTTTTTGTAAATTTTGGTAATGCCGCTGTTTGCTTTAAAAGTAGTTGTCAAAAATGTTAAATTCTGATTATCAACATAATTTCTACACTATTCTAAATATGGAACATATATAAAAACGTTGATCCGACATTTTAAACCTACATAACTTGGGACAAGGAATAGTTCCCCTATAACTCGTACCAATTTGGTGGTTCTTCACAGGCAGTGCTTTTAACAAAGTTACTTCAATTGAAAACTAGTTTGTTGTTAACAACGGTAATTTTTATTCAAAATAAAGATTAACATAAGTAAAAGAATTCATTTGAAGCAAAAAAAAATTTATGAGTGAAGAAAAATTGCACTTTTTAAAATCAATAATTAATGGGGTTTTATGGTGGCTTTAATCGTTTTCGGCATTGAATAGTAAAGTTTGGTTAAATATTCCTTTGATATTTCTTCAAACCAGACTTTTTCTATGAGTTTTTCTGCTCTTTGACACTTTTCGGCTTATATTTTTTGATGTTTTTCTTCATGACGGACCAACAATTTTCAATAATATTGAGGTGAGGACTATTCCCTAGCTAGGGTACTCAATCCCCAAGCTATATTTAAATTCGGCTACCTAAAGAAAATATACACTAAAATAAAGCATTATTATGACACAGATACCATCTATAACCTACAATGCATGCCCTGTGCCACGGAGCTGAATCGTCCTGGAAGAGTGGACTATCGACGTATTGGCTTAGGTCCTCAATAGTCGGTACTACGCAAATTTGTGAATGTGTGTACTTTTTTGTCTCTAGTTGCAAAATTTTGGCTTTTTCGTCAGTATTTAATTTAGCGCGTCCCATTTTAAAATTAACTCTATGACTACTTTATTGAAACTAAGCTAATAATTGATCCTTATATTTGTTTTAAATATTTTGTAACACGTAAAACATACAGTAAAATTTTCACTTTTATGAAAAAACATATGAAAAAAACAAAATCCATAAAAAATAGTCAACAAACGTAGTAGAAAACGAAAGAATTGTGTAAGGTGTATCTATATTTGTCGATGCGATGTTTATTCGATCGATTCTACTCGATTTAAATTCAACAAAATGATTAAAAATGATAAAAACAGTGTTTTTCGTCGAAATGAAAAGCAAAAAAAAATTAGTTGTGGTTTCTCGGTCTTGATATGTTCGGCAAAGTTGTTGGTTTTGACCTGCGCAACAACTTTGCTCCAGAAAGTTTAACAAAAAACTTAATGGTTCAAGAGCTATCAACGTGAAAATGAGGGTATATTTTGACTCAGAGCCAAAACATGTGGAAAGCGATATCTCAAAAATGGGGACTAACTTTGAAATGGACTAGCACCATTGAATTCAGCATACTCGAATTAGGTTTACCCCCCGTGTGCCCAGCTTGTCACGAAAAAAAGTTTGCAATTCAAGCACAGTGTTATTGTTGCTAATTTGCGAATATGCGATTCAAGATATAGGGTTTTGAAATTTTAATAAAACGTTTTTATCCAAGTCTTGGAGTTAACTTTAGTTTTAAATTAAACAAACGAAATATATTTTTTGAATATAAGGCAGGTTGCAATTTTCTCTTAAAAATTTCACATGGTTTCTATATTACGAAAATGTTTGAACTCCGGCGATCAGAGAAATAACGTGTACATCCACAGCTAGCTTTCTGATCGCTTAAATAAGGAATTGCGGATTGAAATAAACTAAAGTTAATTTCAGAAGCACCCACCATAACTAATATTTGCACAACCAAGAATATTGTACATATCCTTTTAAGCATAGATCCGATGTAAACATAATTTACAAATCTGTCTCATATATAAACCCAATGCCATAAAGAACAACCAATCGTCACTATAAAGCAAAAAAAAATCTTAAACACCACGAAATGTTACCATAAAAAAAACAAATCAAAGGTATTTTCTGAAGGTGTACCCGTACAATAATTGTTGTTACGTTTATTTGACAACAACAACAACAACAAAAGCGCACAACAAAATAAATATTTTTATTTTCTTTAATGAAGGCGTTAGCAAAATAATTTGTCACAGAATCATCTTTTAAAAAAATGTTTTTTCAAATTTTATTTTTTAAGGAAGAGACATAAATTTTCTTTTATTTGTACGTTTTTCTTATAATGTGCGCGCCCGAGATCGTCATGGTGTCGTAAAAGATTTGTTACTTATGCATATATAAAATTTAACATTTTTAGTCATGTTAGTTGTTTTGTGTCTTCAATATATATTGTACAATTATTATTATTGTTATTATTGTTTAATTGAGTGGGATTTTCTTCATCATCATCTTCGCGCATATATTTGAATCTAATCTCATTTCATCTCAAGGATGTACATACGTACATGCATATATACATATCTCGGCTATGTATATACATATGGTATACAATATTAAATATTCACAAAATTAATTTGCATATATAAAATAACATTACAATATATCTTCTTCATGTACATGATCCATACTCGTATAGTTTCTTTTTATATTGTTACAAATTTTATTTCTTTACATTGACAAAATCAAACATAATTTTTAATTTTTATTTATTATTTTTTTTTTTTCAAATTATTTTATTTTTAATTAATTCCACCCTCGCATTTAACTAAAAGATGTTAGTTAAGAAAACAAAATAAATTTATACTTTAAATGTTAAGTCTGTCGAAGTATCGCGCGCGCATATATTGACGGTTTATGCATTGTGCTTTATTTTTGAATTTCAAGGATTGTTTGTATTGAACAGGATTATTATTGCTTTTGGCATGGGGGCGGAATATGATATTAGGGTACAACTATTTTTATATTGCGTTTATAATGTGCGCCTGTAATTTATGAATCGCGATTTTTTTTTTTCTAATTATACATTTATAACGATTTTTATGAATGGAAAGAAAGCGCAATTCAATATGAATGAATCTTAAGGTCATACGAGCTATTGGAATGATGACGGTGCAATTTATATGTGAAGGCGTCATATCGTTAAAATTTTATTGGGTGTCGGGAATGTACCAGTTTTTTCTTAAATATTTAATTTAGGGGTATTTACCAATGGTTCTATTTCAAGGGAAATTGAGAATGTAAGATTGCTTTTATGGCGACAGACACATGACATTTATAAAATCGTATTGTCACCATTATAATACTTTTCCTGTTGCTCTTCTGAGGCCAAAGCCCAACAACAAGCGATTGCAGCAATGCAAAATTTGTGATTTCAGCAAGAAACACTATGAGAAGGGCAAGCACAAGGACAAGTTAATGCAGGTGCAAGCGTGATGAAAGCGAATGCGACAACAGAGGAAACTGAATCAAGGCCATTCAGCTGCGCAAAAAGTTTCCGCATTGCTGTCAGAAAGGTGAAGACAAACAAACTACCGAATTCAAAACCGGTCGCTCTTATCTGACACAAGCAACCTTGACAACATTAATTTTCGTGACCATCTCCGATCAAAGAATAGCGTTGTTTAATTGGCATATATGGGCTAAAAAATCGTAGAGCTACCTGATCGTATTCCTTATGTGTTCAAGATTCATGGTCAAACTTACCACAGAACATCTCATAGCTCAGCTCTACATGGTTGAAGTTGAAACAAAATCACGAAAATAAGCAACCGCTGCAAATGAAGAGATTTCAGTTATCAACATGATTTTCCATCAAGAATGATAGTCGGACCAACGTCGCCTAAAAAATTCAACGTCAAACGAAGTTGCAATGGTTTTGTGAATGAATATGGAGAACCATTATTTAGATCGAGACATTCGAATTTATATCCGCGAAATTTGGTTGATCCGGCTCAGCAGTGTGCTAGCATAAACAGTTTAAGCCTAACCGACACTGTTTTTTTCGTATGCGGGAAGGGGACTAGGATGCAGCCGAAATGGGTATGTGCCAAAATCGATTCTTCAAATTATCTTCAACCCAAATATGAGAGCTGGCAAGTTGGCGCAGCAATGGTTGGTGAATTCATATACCTTTAGGTCGAAGCCACCAGATTAAAATAAATTCGAGTAAGCCAGATAATCCTGCGTGCAGAGCAATATAAAAGACTCACGGTGACTTCGCAAACTGGACTCGAAATGCAAATATTGTAGCTGATATTCCAGTTATACTCTCAAAATTTCTTTTAAAATAGCGATCCGGGCACGATCTAAGAACCCCCAGAACCTCATACAAAAAAATAAAATTGTACATTGTGCAATATGCTGCAACATCACATAATATGGTGCAAAAACGTGCAACATGGTGCAGCATCATTCAACACCGTGCAACATCGCGCAACATGGCAAAACATGACTCAACTTAACGCCCTATAAACCAGGACCTATTCCCCTCACCAATGTTTATCAAAATCGTGCGAGCCAAAAAACACACAATTGAATCCGGCCTCCTTCTGGGGATACCCTAAACAACGTTTTCCGAAATCTAGACTAATCTCAATCAATTAGTATTCGAAACCAATTTTCATCAAAGTCGGCGGCCAATATAAAATTCTGTGAAAATTCTATTCCATGAATTTTCCCCAAATTTTTCCCCAATGACCTAAACTATTAGAAAAACAACCGAAAGTATTAAATCCCGTGTTAGAAATCCCGGAAAGACGGAATATTGTTAAATTTCAAGATTTCATATACCGAGTTCCTTTACTTCGGAGATCAATCAATCAATTTTATTACGCTGAGATATTTTATTTAATGAAAAAGTGATACATAATGAATGAAAAATTTTCGTTGGTAATTACATTACAAAATTAATTCTCTTTAGTGATAGGCCTGCCACTTGCGGCGGGTAGCGTAATCTCTTATTTTCCGCTGTCAAAATTCCGCTATCTTATACAGCATCTGTAGTTTTGTAGTTTAACCACACTTCTCCTATAATACTGATGTTGACGCTGGCACGAGGACGAGAACAGGGACAGTTCTATTAAACAGATTTACGGTTAAGTGGTCGTAGTTTGGCCCATTTCTCGCCTTTACTGACAGTTTCTTTGTAGAACTTTGCCTCGATGTTTATCCTCGATGTTTATCACCTGCTCTTGGCAGTGAATTCATGAATTTATTTGATTAGGTAGTCTCCTAACTATAGAGGTTTTCAGTGTGGTTAATGTTTAATCGTGTGGCAAACTCATCGTTGATTGTTGAATCGGAGTATTTCAGTTCTATTTGGCCGTATTCTAAAAGCACATAAATACCAAATGTTGGTGGTCACTATCAATATCAGCCTCATGAATAATTTTAATATCCAACAATAACCCGAGTAACTTCTGGCCGACCAAAATATAGTTAATTTGGTAACGAATTCATACATTCGACCATGTTTATTTATGGATGTTTTTGTGAAGGAATTGAGTGCTTCCGAGAATAATTTCTAAGGTCATATAAGTATTCCGAATTAATTTCAAATACATTGGTGATATTTTGCAAGGTATTATTAGGGTACCAACACCGTGTATCTGTATCGACATACAAAATTGTGGTATATCCTAAGTATTTTATTTAACCGAATATTTCGAGGTGACAATGATCCTTTTCAATAATCTTCAGGTATAGTATACCGTTCAACTTTGTACTAAATTGCAAGATAGATGCCCATTTCAATCGCATCTAGCATGGATGTGTTGTTGGCCATAATATCGTTGGCGCCTCGACATGAAATGCGGTTAAGTATAATAATTTGTTCTGAATCCGCGAGAAAGGTTAGTATTTACAGCTAAACATTGAAACAGCAGCAAACTAATTTCAAATTTTAGTTCAAATTTCCGTCCAAAACCGACCCAATGTATAAGATTATTAAATTCTGAACCAAACATTAGCACAACTAGAAAATACAATGCCACATTTAGGACCTATTGTGGATGTTAACTGCGGACAAGGTTTCCAAAAAAATATTTTTGAATTTTTCTAGCAGACAAACAGATATTATAAATTTTCTAAATCTGCCGTTAAATTAATATATATAATTATATATATAATTATAACATTTCTAGAAATGTTTTACTTAATTTGACTACTACACTTTTTTTGGATAACGATGTTATTTTATTTGCTCCCTTTATTTGTTCAAAAACGAATGGCGAATGGACGGTTTCTAGTGAAAAGACTCCTGATATCTTGATGGAAACTCACTTCCTGGGTAGTGAGGACGTGTCGACTGCGGAGCCTTTGGATGGTTGTGGGTCTAGAGATGACTGCAGGGTCCAACTGTTATGTACAGAGAATATTCTGAGCACACGGAGAATAAAATAAAATAAAATGAGCTATAGGGTGATCTTCATCCCGAAGGCGTCAAGAAAGTAGCACAGCAACCCTAAGGATTTTAGACCAATATCTTTGTCATCTTTTCTGCTGAAAACCATGGAAAGGATGCTGGATGTCTATATTCGTTCAAGAATTGAACCCAATAACTGAGCTCAGTCACAACATGCGTACCATAAGGGTAAGTCCGTAGATACGGCATTACATACTCTGGTTCGTGGAATGAAGAAGTCACTGGATTTTCAGGGATTCTCGTTGGTGGCGTTTCTCCATGTAATATTCGTTTCTCTATATTCTCCATATCTCCGATATAATGCAAACTGCGCTATCGATAACTGCGGGGTGGGCCAGCAGATGTGGATTTCCATCTAAAACAGAACTGGTCCTTTTCACTAGGAGGTATAAAATTCCGGCAATGGTTTTACCAAGCCTAAATGGTACTATGCTGGTCCTTACTGATAAGGCGGGACTCCTAGGGATTCTTCTGGATAGTAAGCTCGGCTGGAAACCATACACGTTTGAAAGGGTAAAGAAGGCCACTGTGGTGCTCTACTCTTGTAAAAATGTCATTGGAAGGAAATGGCGCTTGAAACCGGAGCTGGTGGACTTAAATTACACGGCAGTTGTAAGGCCCATACTGCTGTATGGTGTGAGTGTATGGTGACTGTGTATGGTGCTCTGCAGAAAGTATCATATAGAAACATGATGGCGAAGGTACAGAGGGCAGCCTGTTTGCTCATTAGTGGGGCGCTGAAAACGACCCCCACTAGTGCCCTAGAGGTTTTGCTGTACTTTCTCCCGTTGGATATTATCGGCAAGCAAATGGCGGTTAACACGGCCGCCCAGCTATCAGCGACTTCGGGTTGGAAGTGCCTGCAAAAAGGGCACTCAACTATAGCTAATGCAGTAAGGCATGAACTAGTGAACTTTGACTACAAAACACCCCGTTTGTGCGTCGACAAGTTTTTGAAGGTGATTCTCGACTCTAGGGAGGATTAGAGTAGTGATCTCGTTATGGAGACCGGGACAGTTAAATTCTTTACCGACGGCTCCAAGCTCGATGGTAGAGTGGGAGCTGGTGTATTCTGTGGAAAATTAAATGCAAATTTATCTTTTCGTCTGCCCGAGTACTGCAGTGTATACCAGGCTAAAGTTATAGCGACTGAAGAGGTCAAGAACTGGTTGCAGCATAATGTAATATCGTTAACTGATATCACTATCTATGTGGACAGTCGGGCGGCCAATTTTTTGCTGGATTCAATTTCCCTAGCGTGAAGGGTGGCGTTGGATTGTCACATATCTCTTAACGAGATGAGTGATCATTTCAATATCCAGTTGGTCTGGGTTCCGGGCCATTCTGACGTTGAGGGAAATTGCAGGGCAGACGAGTTAGCAAGGGCGGTATGAATCTCCAACTGGAACCAGGGAAAGAATGTGTAGGAAAGCCTATGTCTGTGCTGAACGCTACAAGCCATAGGAAGGCCTTGGCAAATGTCAGGTGGAGCGTCAGTCCAACTGGCAGGGAAGCACAACAAGTATGGCCTGAGCTAAACTTGAATCGATTCAAGATCCTTATCACACTGAGTTAGCGTGATTTATATAGAATTGTAAGCATAATTACCGTGCACTGCCTTTTCGGAGATCATGCGAGAAGGCTGCAGGGACGAGGAGGAGGAGTGTTCACTTCCTTTGCTTGTGTCCTGCGCTAGCTGGCAGAAGACATGATCACTTGGGCAAATACAACATGGGCAGCCTCTGTGATCTTGAAAGCTGTAATGTGCTTCGAGTTTATGATATTAGATCCTGTGATATCACAATGGGCCATAATTGGCATAAGTATGCGATAGCAGCCACTGAAACCTAATCCTATTTTTCTTTTTTTAGCCAGATTTCAATGTCATAGATATAAGTTGATGCGTAGTTTTGGAAATTTGTGGAATTTTTAGATTAATTTTTTACGGAACAGACCCTCGTTCCAAACTTTATCAAATGTTTGTGAATCGAATATGCAACATTGAAGTTGAAAGTGTTCGTTGCACAGTACTTGCAGTCGACGGTTTTATAGGCGAACTTGTCGCAACTTTTAAGGAAGAATTGTTCATTTCCGTAAATGTGTTTGTCCAGACTCACAATCTCATGGACCGAATTTTTGCTGAAAAACAGTTGTTTGTTAAAAATAGTCATTTCCGTCTCTTTTATCGTCACTTATATATCATCATCAAATCATAATTTTCCTCCATCAAATATTGAATATCCAAATATTCCATAACTTTTACCGATTTTCTCACCAAATCTAAACTTTCAAATAAACAAAAGGTCAAAATTTATCTGCAATTTAATATACCGACTGTGTAATGACGTTACACTGGAGCCATCTACAGGACATTCCGCACACTAATTTTTTTAAATTTTTTGCATTTCGCGATTTCCAATAAACCAGTTGACATCTGGCAAACAAAACGCAAATCGAGTTTGCTATGAATCAAGGAGGATTATAATTGTCACAACAATGGATTTGACAATTATCGTCCCCTTTGTAGACGTAGAAACCAACGCTGAAAATCTATTAGTATTAGCTTAGTTCGAGAGCTGCGTACCGGTGTAAATATGATGTTCCAATCGTAGGACGAACAGTCTGATTACTAGTTCTGCAAATGTTTGGCATTTTTATTAACTAGTACAAAGCATACATCGCAATTCCACTTTTTAAAAAAATGTCTGTGAAAATTTGTATATCTTTTTCCAGCAGCTTAAGTGAAAATAAATTAAAATTCTTTCTCATAATGCTGAACATTTCCGTGTTCTATATAGCGCTATGTACAGTACGTATATTATTTATACATATATTTACCGTAAAAACGAAAGGTATTAATTTTAATTTCTTATTATATCGGTATTTTTTTATTTTGTTTAAATAAAAATGACATAAAATTTTCTTTAAAAATCAATTCGTACAAAAAGATATAATTAAGAAATCTGAAACAAAATTTTATTTTTTAATTATCCATTTCAAAATGTGGTTCGGTCCAAATATATAAAAATGGGAGGATTTTTTATTTATTTATATGTTTTATTCGAAAATATGGGTAGAAATATAAGTGACATATTCACCGTACATAATACAATAATTCCCAAAGTTAAAAAAAAACGTTACGTTGCGTATACAAGAAAACCAGAACGCTTAAACCTTTTGAACTTTTACAAAAAAAAAAAAAAAAATACAAAAATATTCTTTTTCCTTTCTCAACTTTCAAAATGACAAGAAAATATAAAACTGTTAAAATAATTTAACACGATTAAGTATTTTTTTATATTTTTTTTTTTTTTGTATTATAAGATGAATAAGTCAACATGATGATGATCATCATCATTAATTTATGTGGTCACTTTATTTTCTTATATATACACAAAAAATAAAATCCAAGAAAAGATAGAAAGAAAAGATTTTAAGCCAAATATTAACACTTGCCTCCGTTGCTTATAATTTTTATTTTGTTTTCTGACGTTTAATATAAATAAGAAGAAGTCTTCTTTTATTTTATCATATTAATATTGTAAAATGTTTTATTAATTGAATTAACAATAAAAATTTATTGCTAATTGTTTTTTATATTTATATATTTGTAAATTATTGTGCTCGCAGCAAAGTAACACCACCTACAGAGTTTTCGAACATTGCACATTTTTTTTTGTTCGTTTCAATTATTTCGATTTTGCAAATTATTTTGGCATCTACTTTTTACATAATTTCCTAACATAAACGAATTCTTTAAATAAAAGTGAATTTTGTACATACCCTGCGCTTATATACGAGAATGTATTGTTAAATTATTTCACTTCGGTTTGATGAAACGTGGGAGTTTTTTATTTTAAGTATTTATATCTGCATATAGAGTGTTACACGTCTCACCAAAAAACAAGTGAGATATATTCTTTTCCAAGACAATAGAAAATTTCGTTTTTCACTGCATAAAATTATAACGAAATGCGAGAATTATGAGAAAAGTAAAATAACTTTGTGCGTTCTTTTTAATAAAGTGGATTTGGTGCAAGGTCGTATTCTAATTTTTTTAAGAAAATAAAAACTTATTTATAATTTGATTACATAAATTATAGGCGTAACCTTATAATTTTTATTGCAATTTTTTCTTTTTTTTACATTACATTCAATGGTGGGTATAATTTACACTCCGCGCGCGATTTCAATGTTGAGATACGCGTAATATAGATCAGTGCTTCGTAATCTTTGTGATTCTATAGAGAATAAACATTTAAAGGTTGCGGTTTTAAGCTCTGTATCCTGGAGGTGGGGCGCACTATAGTTAGCTGTGTTTTCTCAATTTGATTTATTTTCTTTTAATTAATTAAATTCGTAGACGTAACACACGTTAACATACGTTCTCGTTATGTTCTGGTATAACAGCGAAAACTGCTCATCAAGTAGATTTGTATGATGCATCTACACAGTAAAAAATTTTCAGTGAAATTTATGCGTTTTAACAGTGAATAAAATTGCCTACTCTTTTCATGTAATTTTACTTGCGATTTGAAATTACTATTAGTATATTAAAATTAAATTTTAAATTCACATTAAAATTCTAACTTGTTTTTAAAAGCAAAAGGCCACCATAAAACTTATTCGAATATATTAATATTGAACTTCACCCGCATAATTCCAGTATTCTAAATGCGAATTTTCTGACCCGAATGTAATTGTGTGATTTTATAAACGATACCAATAAAATTTTCTTGCTGAAAACAGATATTTACATGCCAAAACTACTAATCAAAGAATGAATTTCCAGTTAAAATTACGGACTATGGGATGCAAAATAAATAAAAAATTCAATTCCAATTCAAAAATTTTAGTATATATTTATTAATAAAATATATTTAATTATAATAAAAAGTTTAAATCCATATCCAAAGAACTTTGTGCAATTTTGACTTCAAGTAAATCACCTTGTAAATGCATTTTGTTATTTTACGAGAGCTCTATTTGAAGCTTGAAAAATGTCGTCTTTCAAAGACTATAATAAAATATAATTCAAATCATAATTTTAAATTACTATATCTTTAAATAAATAGTTGTTATTCAAATATGTGTTACAAGACTTTTCTAATAAAATTACAATTGCCTTACTATTTAGTTTTTGTGTTTAGACCTGGAATAATCCGTGTTAAGATTTAGACAAGTCCTTTGTAACAATACCTCCAATGTTTGTGACAGGTTAGTTGGATAGTTAAAGACGAAACATGTTGCAACTAGTTGAAAAACTGCCCTTTTCAACGAACAACATTGCGAATTTACAATTTTATTTTCAATAATTAAATGGAAAATTTGTTCATCGTTCTACTCTAAAAAAAGAGAAAAAAAATGCCTATTAGTTATGTTTAACAATATGGGCATTAGATTCTAATCATGTGAAGTGACCCATTCTTAGGATTTATTCTAAATTTCTATTACCATATGTATGATTAGTTATCATTGTCTAACCCAAATGTGCAAGCCTTCTTGTATATTTGAATGTGAGCATCCAAAAAATTAAAGGAAATTATTTAGTTTTTCCAAAAATTTAGAACGGCTTTGTAGGTGTAAATTAAAAAGGCTTACGTATAATTGCAAGAAAAGGAGTGGCAGTTAATACTTCAATATCATTTTGTGTAGCTCCTTCCTGAAAATAAAATGCAATACAAAAATCCAATTAATTCATAATTACCTGATATGTATACGTATCATCAGTTCTAACTTTTCTTTGAAATGTTCTGTAATTATCTAGAGAATTTGCAAGTCCACATCCAGCGAATAAGTAAGGTTTCTGTTGCTTTTTTTGCGACGAAAAATTTAAAGTTTTTATTTTTAGATTTTCCCGGTGGACAAGAAACATTTTATCCTCTTAGGAAAATTAGGAATTCCGGAGATAACAAGTGAGGCCTGCATTGCTGCACTTCAATGATGCTTGGGTTGTTATTTAAAAAAATTCGTTCGGCACTAAATGTATTTTTAAAAACTGTTCTAATTTCTTCCTACAATTCATCGTTATGGTTACATCCATTTTCAGCCATATTCGATGAAATGTCGTCAGAATAAATTTCAATATTATTTTAATAAAAATTTGGTATGCCCTCCGATAATTTTGCACCTCATTTGGTTGCCTTATTTAAGATATTGCATTTGTCAGTGGACGATCTATTGATATTATTATTATGGTTTACTATAGCTTTTTGCTAGGCCCACCGAATTCTCGGAAACCAGATCCCCAATACTGTTCACTATACTAAAAAGGTTTCTGGGACATGCCAAAAAAGCTGAACTGCGATTTTGCTAAGTATGGCTTGTGGAAGAAATAAAAGAGGATTAAGGTTGATTTTATAGGAATTACGAAAAATATTGAAGACACCATAAAACCTAATTGAAGTGATTTTTAAGTTAGCAAGACATCCAAACTATATATGTACATTGTTAAAGCAAGGTAGCATGAATAATATGAAATAATATGCTTTTAATTGCGAAATCATTGCATTCCAGAACCCGTGCATTAAATATAAAACAAGATACCATTTCAAGATAACCTATAAGACGGTTAAATTAATTTTACAATAATTACAAAACTAATATAGACTGTTTGAGTCACGTCATATTACCATTGCACCAATGATCGAAAAACAGTCTGGATATTTCACATTGACATATTTGCGTACGTACCTGTTCCATTGCCTTTTCTCCAGGTAATATTATAATTTATTTTTGATTTAATAAACTTCAATACTTATAAAAACACTGAATCACTTTGCATAACAATAATTTGGTTTTTCCTATTTTTTTTTATTTTTTTGGAGTTCAGTAAACCTCATCCTTGGAAAATGAACATCAATAATGATAATAAATTATGCTCTACTCGTTTTAGTGTCGATCTCAAATTATTTACTAATATAAGTATAGTAAATGTCCATTCTACCAGAAAATGTTTTCTAATGCATTTCTTTTACTGTATTTGTAAGTGTTGCAGTTTTTAATGTGGGAGGAAAAGCTACCTATCTTCTAAATTTTGATTTATTTCGCTATGAGAAGTACAAAAAAAGAACAGTGGTTTTAACTGACAGGACGTTTGAACCTTCTAAAGCATGAAATAAACTATAGATGCACTCTAGTAATAATCAATTCTCAGAGAATTTGAGAGCAAATGAAAAAGCGAATGTTTCCATGATTGACACTCGTGTTTAGACTTTTTACGTTGTTTCCGTGTTTACTGATTGTTTTTCTCTGCCAGGTCGTCGTCATCTTATAGTTCTCCAGTTTAAATTGGGGTTTGCCTATATTTTGGCAGTCTAAATTCAAATTTTTTAAATCAAACTAGTGAGCCCGGTAATTAGATAACGAAGTATAAAATTTAGAAAAGTGGATCTCTTAAATCTAAATAATGAATGTTGTGGATCTATTAAATCTAGACTAAGTAATAATAAATGTTGAAATGGATCCTAATGCAAATGTGTGTACAATATTTATGAATATTCCATCTTCTGTAGTACTATTCTGGTTTTGCCTAAGAATAAGGAATTAGAAAAAATATTTTGGGAAAAAGTTGTGTGTAAATATTTTCGAAACAAATTAAATAAAAAAATATTTTTCCCAATAAAAATTTTGTGGAATTAAATTAGAGTTTCCCAATTAACTTTGTTTTGAAAATTTTTGCATTAAACTTATTCCTTCAGTAGGCGAGAAAAATGCAATTTGGACACAAATACTACGAAAAATTTTTTCCCAAAAACCAGAACAGTGCCATTGTGGCCCTATTCTGGTAATTCCCGGGAATAAGGAATTGGGGAAAGAATTTGCATAGAAATTCTACTTAAATAATTTTTTCAGGCATACGCAAAGGTAAAAAGTTAGTTCTGATTTTTTTAAAAAGAAAACAAAATGGGGAATAACTTTTCCTGGTAATTTCACTATGGAAAAATTATTCCCAATTTATAAATATTTACATCATACTTTTTTTCTCAGTGGGCCAGAAAAATACTGATTTATGATAAAATCTATGTAAAATCTTTCCTTACAGTTTCCTATTCCCACGGAATTACTAGAATATGGCCACTGTTGTACAAATATACAGGTCTGATGGTTTGCCGACCCACGAACACACAACGTAAAGTTGTCCGCCTGTGAGAAAGATGGGTTTTCAGATTCAATCCAAATATGGTCAATGTTTGGTCTTGCACCTTATTTATGGTTATTGCAAAGGCCAAACGAATATATACAGCACTAATACATTCTCTTCATTTGATCACCAACCGCATGCCATTGCACAGTTTGAGTAGGTTTAAATTGCGACGCAAAATGATTTGTGAACAAAAATGTGTTGAAAAATGTTTTAGTTGTATTTTGAAACTAATTTGATCAACATCCACATTTTTAGCTGCCAAAATCTCCTGTTTCTAGTTTGCGATCGTACTCTTGCAAGTATCAACGAAATGAGTATTTTTTTACCTTGCTAAGCTTGGATCGTCAACATAATTCGATGGTATATGGCCGTTTGCTCGTCAGTTAGCAATTGCTCATTAGTTGCAACAACTGTAGCCAAATCGATTGTATTGAATTGTTGTTCTCGATGTATATCATTATCAATTAAATGCCGCCCGATTAAGTGATCTGTAGATCTTCATTTGTTTCATTTGGGATTCATTCCACAGATTTGATGCGTGTGCCGGAAAGCATTGCGTCAACAAAGTGGCGAACAATTGACGGATATGATGTGCTGCAGAAGCAAATGTCCCAATGATTGTCGTTTTCCAGCAATTGCAGTTCGCGGCACGCGTCATGAAATGTATCGTGCAATTGGCTGTTGACAGTTCATAAATATTCGAACGATGTTTCCTTGAACATTTACCAATAACAAACGCAAGTAGAAGCGCTCACATTGATTTGGGTAAACAGTTGATCGTTTTCAAGATGCACGGCCACATGCGTGGAATATGGGTCTAGTTTGTGGTTGAAATAACCCAGAATACGCCAAACAGATTCGTTGCTGGTCTGCCCAACTGGTAGCGTGTTATTTTGTCGTTTTCATTTACATTTTAATTTTGGGCATTGTCTTTTTTTTCAATAGAAAGAATACGGTCGACATTTGACATTCACATAGTAAATGAATGACATCCATTTTCTATGTTCCTACGACGATACAATAAATAACCGTCGGTGTTCGTAATAGTATCCGTAATATATACTGTCGTGGGAAATGATTAGTACATTTTCCATACATGGCACCGTCGTGTTCAAACCACCGCATGGACCATCAACCATGTTTGTATTTCAACCGATCTGGTATTTATGCTGAAATAATGTGGTCAATTTCTTTTGGTCGTATTTTGTCGACTAACCATATCAAAATGTGCACATGTGGTAAACCCCTTCTTTGCTACTAAATAGAATACAGTCAAACAAACAGGCTACCATAGACGCTATTAGGCACAGGTTCCCGTCTTTTCTAGATTAGGCCTTGGTAAAACCTCGTTGGTAAGTCATAAAATGGATGTTGGCCCCGCAAAGCCTGTAAAACAGATATTCTGTATCACCAGAGATTCAGAAAAATATGTTTCAGGAGTTGGTTAGAATGCTTTCTCTTGGAGTCAGCGAAGAAAGTCATAGTGCCTGGGGCTCCCCGATCACTCTGATGCGTAAGGCAAATGGTAAGGTTCATCTGTGCTTAAATGCTCGTGAATTGAATAAAGTCACCGTCAAGGATACGTATCCTTTGCCAGTTGTCGATGGATTGTTTGGTCGTTTAGATCAAACGAGATTTATCTCATCAATTGGTCGTCAGAGGGACGGCCTTTATATCAATTCACAGTCATGCTTCACCGTGCACTGGCTGATTTCGCACCAGCTACGTCTATCTGGATGACTTATTGAACACCTCCGCCACCCTAGAAGAGCACCTTACCTTGTTTAAAAAGATGCCGAACTATGGAAAGATGCAGGTTTGTAGATCAACTTAGGAAAGAATCGCTTTTTGTTAAAGGAAGTCTGGTATCTAGGATACTTGGTAGGCGATGGCTGTCTAAGAACCGATCCGGAGGAGATCCGCTCAATCAATGAGTATCCTACCAAAAATTTCAAAACAAATTAGGCGGTTCTTAGGTATGTGTGGATCTGAGAGAAAGAGGTAAAACTGCAATAATCCGACGAAGCAGCAAATGAATCGTTTCATATTCTGAAGCTTGCGCTTTGGAAACCCTGATTTCGAAAAGCCGTTTTATATACAATGCGACGCCAGTACCACTAGAGTAGGCTCAATGGCACTCGTTTCGCAGAAACTGAACGCAGCTCACCGAAAAAATCCGAGCATATATAGAAAGATACCATTTCACGATTTACACCGATCACGCAAGTTTTCTGTCACAGAAAGATCTGTCACGGCGATCAGCCAAGTCACGCTTAAAGCTACAAGCACTCAATTTCCGTAAAGGGTATCGAAAAGGATCGGTGAACTTAGTACCCAATGCGTTATCTAGAGTATTTTGTGAAGAGCCAGCTATTGTATCCTCGATTTCGTCCGACAATATGAAACCACTTCACATCGACTTGGATGCGCCAGCCTTCAACGAAACTGCATATTAAAGTCGTATTATCAGGATACAGGAACTAGAATCAAACAATCATAGTTTCCGCATTCAAGGGAATAACCTATTATGTACACCCTCTTCGGCTAGCGATATGACGAAATCGATTTACCAAATTGGAAACTTATAGTTATCCCTGCCCCATTAAGTGCTAATTTGATTGATCACACTCACGTACCTCTGCCGTCGGCTTATATGGGTACTGCGAAGACGCTGCAAAGACTCCAACGTGAGTTCCACTAGCAACGAATGGCCTTGCATATAAAAGAATTTGTCGCAAATTGGGCTACATGCGTCTCAGAGCGAGCCTTTTAGAGTTTATATATTGACCTTTTAAGACATTATCGCAGATCCAAACGCGGTAACGCGTATATTCTAATTATTCTGGATCAATTCTCAAAATTCGTTGTTGTAAAGCCTCTGAGAGAAGCGTCCTCAGCGCTAATATGCCACTTCCGCAAGAATGAAGTTTTTATTGTATTTTCTGTTCCAGAACATATAACCAGCGACAATGGGAAGCAATTTACTTCGAAGATGTTTCAAGCGTTATTGGAAAAATACGTATAGTTACCCAAATTCGCACCCCAATATTTTCGCCACAAAGTAATGCCTCCGAACGAGTCAACCGTACCATTTTCTCGGCCGTACGTTCGTATTTGAGTGACAAGAGACTTACATATTTATAAGATAGCCGCTGCATTTCAATAGGACAACCAAATACTTTCCGTCGTTTAAATTTAATCCGGAGTAAAATAATTCACCATTTCAAAGTTGCATACGCACGACCCGCCAAACATTATAATCTGCGCATCCAAAATCGAGTTTTTTCGGTAAGACAAAATGTTTTTGTCTGCAATTTTTCCCACTGCAATGCAGCCAATAAACTCTGTGCTTAACTTTCTCCGAATTTATACCTGCTATCATTGATAGTGAAATAGGAAACGTTGCTTTCCAGGTTAAACATTTGGAAGGTAAATTACTAAGAACGTTTCATATCAATACGCCTAAGTCTCGAGATAATTCTCAAAATATGTTACCGGACCTAGCAAAGTTTATAAAAAGTCGTCAGTATAGATTGCCCGGCGTGAGACAGTTTCAAGGTGTAGGTCGTCCCCACGATTTTTAACAGTGCATTCGCGCACTTTTATCGTGTTAGTCATTTTCTGGCTGTACATAATGTTGTAATACTGTGCGAATAATAGCCCCAGAATGTATGCCAATATGAAATAAGTATTTTTTTTTTATTTATTTTTTTTTTTTGGAAAAACTTTTTTTATTCATTAACTCAGTATTTTCATACTCATTTAAAGAAATTATTTATTTTGGATATTAATGTTAAAAGTACAGTTTGAACAACATTATTATCGTTTGTAACCATATTGCCAACAATATTGGTGCTTAATATTTCTGCAGCAATGGTTTCCCCATTTTCTAAAGTATCATGAGCGGTTATATTTTCATGATTAGTACTGTAGCTGGTACTTAGCTCATTGAGTCGTAATATTCTTATAGCAGTGTTTGTTTTATTTGTTGTGGAATCTTCTAAGTATCCCTCAGCTACAATATTAGATTTCCAACCACCACCAGAATCTACAAGGAGTGTAGCTGAAGTCCGGTTCAAGCAATGGCCGGTATATTCGCTTGCATTTTTTAAAGTTAAATGCAATGCCACTTCTTTTGCAACGCTACTAATTTTGTGAATGTTAACTACTATACGCGATGACATACTCCACCTTGGTATTTTATAAAAAGACGTCATACCTCGAAATTTTCTGGGCGAAGAGCAAAATATTTTCTGCAAATTCCCAAATAATTTTCTCCCAAAACCGTAAAGAGTCAAGATATGTTTGTTTTGCAGTTAAAATTTTTTACCAGCAAAGCTGATTGAACGTTTTCAATATCATCTATCATTAAGTAGACTTGTTCGTCGCAACGACATGCACCCGCTACTCCCATTATTAAAACAACCAGCAAGGAAAATACCAAAAAATAAGTATATATATATATATATATATATATATATATATATATATATATATATATATATATATATATATATGTATGTATATGTATATATATATATATATATATATATATATATATATATATATATATATATATATATTATGTTCAAGTTTTAAAACTTACCTGCATCATTAAATGTCTTATCGGGAGCAAAATTTAAAAACAAGTCGATTTATGCTTTATCGAGAATCCTGGATTCTTTTGCTGTGTACCAGTATTGATTGTTTTTAAATGCTCGCAATTTGGAATATTTTTCGATATCTACGCTATCCATTCCCCATTCTATTTCTTTATCATAAATTTGTTATTTCGTTGGATATGTTTTTCTTGTGTAATTTCTATAAAAGTGAAATGAGAATTTATTTTTACGAGCAGGGAGAGGATGGATTAGTGTAAGTATCCCATCATAGATAGATACATGGTTGGCATCGTCCCTTTTCCCACGGTTACACGTGTGAGCCCAACTTTCTATAGCCTAATATGGCTTGGAGAATTAATCGAGTAATTTTTTTTGCTATTTGATACTTTCGTTTTAATTTTCTTTCTTGTACTTTCATTTCTGGTCGCAAATTCACCAGGTCAGACAAAAGCTACAGTGACACCCAACGTGGGACCCGAACCCACGACCCCAAGATTATCAGGTATCATTTATCAGACTCTGATGAATAAATCTAGATTTTAGTAAACACTTGTTTTTTATTTCGCAAAAATAAAATTTATGAATATTTTAATTAAAAAAAAGTGTCCAAAAAGTTTAAAAAATCACTCGATCGATTTCGACTTGTTAGTACATCATCAGGAGTGTCAGCAACTACTTCTGATAATGACCTAACAAGTCGAACTCAATCGAGTGTTTTTTAAACTTTTTGGACCAATTTGTTAATTAAAATATACAAAAATTTAACTTTTGCGAAATAAAAAACTAGTACTTAGTAAAATGTGTTTATTAAGTGTAAGTGTATTTCCCCAAGTGCCTACGGCAAATAGTGTTAAAATTTAGATTCATCTAGCGAGACAGGCAAATTCTCCTAAAATTATGAATTTTTGTTATGAATTTTATTTCAAATAAAATCTTTAAGAAAAACGACATAATAACATAATATTTTGCATGAAGGACTCAGATACCACGGTTTCGGTTAGCACGGTGTTTTAGTGGCACGTAATCACTGTGCTATACGAGGGTTACCTGATTATATCCCGCTTCCGCATCAAACAGACTCCACATGTTAATTTAAATGTCTAAGCAACAAGTTACAAAATTGAAATTTACTACTAAAATTACTCCTTGTAGTAGATAGTAATTATTGCCAAAGTACCGAATGGGGTCTAATTTAAATCACCTCTTATTAATAACCAAGTCTAATTAATTAATTAACAAATAAAATCCTCTAAACTCTAAAAAAAACTTTGTATCATGATTTAATTTACACTCGATACTTTATGTACATGTAAAGGGCTGCCGTTGCATAATAACTCTTAACAAGCGAGCTACCACATAAAGAATTACGTGTAGTTAAAAATAAATTGGAATCCAAAGTAGTTAATTTTTGTTAAACGAGAGGCACATTAAATGTAACACAATAATCTCGTGCAATTAAACCGAACACAGCAGCAACAACAACAATAACAACAAAATACCTCAAAACTATTTGTTGTGTGTTAAAAATTTTCACAATACAATAAATGTTTAAATCTTTAATGTCTTACAAAATAATCTTAATAATTTACCTAAGACAAAGTCATCATTCATTGTTGATTAAATACGTATACCATATTTTGTTGTATATATACTTCACAATATATAAAATTTTAAAAAATTAACAGTTAAAATTACGAGATTATATGAGAATTTTTTTTATATTTAATACAATTAAATGGTCTCGTTTCTTATGTACAGATTTTCAAGATGAAGATAGTCATCATCATCATTTAACACACACAAAAAATAAAATTAATTTCACGGTCTCGAAACGAATTATCTATGCGAGTATTATTTCTATAAGGGACATTTAATTTATAATTATATTCACATATACACATTCACATTACACATATACATGTATATAATTATAATTATTAACACATATTGTGTTATGAAATAAGTTTTAACGGAAGATTAATATCTTAATTTTAGGTTTTTAAGTTGAGATTTTATTGCAAAATGTTACGTATACTCGGATCTCTTTTTTTTGGTCCAGACATTGATGAGTTAATTACAGCAATTAGAAAGATGGATTTTTGTCCGTGAGGAGGATTTCTTGGCGCATTTTTAATGCGGCCATCCTTGACGTATACAAAACCATGTCACATTCTAAATATGTACGTATGCACCAGTATATGTAATATGTAGAGCTTCCACAATCCACATCATAAAATGGAATGCGGAAACAATTAAACGCAACCGCATTTCATGCAAATATAACCTTTCATCGTACTTAGTGCACAGCGTAATTTAATGTGTGCGGTGTAACAAAATGTATGCCTTTTTTATCGTTTTATTACGATTAATTATTAATTCTAGTCGAGCAAATTATCTATCTCTATAACATATGCAGCATTTTGGCAACAAGGTAGACGTATATGGGCATAATGTTAAATTATGTAAGATTCTAAACGAAGATATGCCTTTTATTTCGAAACATTTAATTTTTGTGTCAAAAAAAATGGTTTTGAACTAGTTTATCATTAAGTTGGATGATAAGACGAAATCAAAACTCACTAAAAGGTTAAAATGTTAAAATTAACATATAATTATGGTAAATAATAGTTCTATTGTATAAAAAAAACGAAATTTCTTTTTACATTTTCTTTTTCAACTTGTTATCAAATTCTTTAAATATTTAATTTTAATGACCAGTGGATTTTATGTTTTTTTCTTTTTTTCTTTTTCATTACAGGTAAGAAAATTTAGTTAATTGGAATAACAACCTCAATTTATGTGTTTAAACTATATGCGCAGAGATAGTTTTGATAAGCTACTAGTAAGTATAAGTACTTTGATATTAAAAACAATTGAATTGAATTTATGTAAGCACTTTGAGGAGGTCCGACTTGATGGGAATATAAAAATTATGAAATATTGTTAATAATTCGTTCATTATCAAGGTCTCATGAACAGCAATTAGCTATTAAATAATAATTTCTCTCGTAGACCGTGCAATTTCACAACTGTCACTCGACAAAATGTTCCAGATTAAACCAGATATTGAATATCTACACTAGAGTCTCGAGTTGCGTCTGTTTAACTCGAACTGTTTTAAGTTGAGCTGTAAACAAATGAGACTCAACTCGAGAGTAATATTAAAAGTAAAACCAAAACAAAATCGACGAGTATAAATTCAGCTTGGCTCAAAATTTTCTCGATTTGAACGAGATTCGAACTAAACCTTAAGACTAAGTAGTGATGAAACAAACGTTTCTCTCATTGGATTTGGCTATTGTAATTTATTATAAAATACACAGATTTTTGAAAATTTTATGATTTTTCGATTGATGTGTCAGTTTTACATAAAGATTTTAGAAAGACCTGTTATGTTCTTTTCACCTGGCGCGGTGTGAATTTATTGTTCGTACTCAGACACAAATATGTATAAGCTGCGATTTTTTTGTTTCATGCAAAAATATAATTTTTTGCTGAAAAAATTTTATTTTATTAGGTTTTGGTATTTTCATTTTTTTGCTTGCCGCTGCGCGCGCTGTTTTAAAATCAACAAAATGTGGTATAGAAAAGAAAAACTATTCGAGCGTAGTATTTACTATTTTCAAATTAAGATGTCACATGGTCAACCCTTCCGATCCGGAAAATTAATACTCTAAGTACATAGAATTTACATTTTGAATTTTATTGATCAAGAACTGTTAAATAAAGCACATTTCGGCTTTTTTAGCTCCCATTTATGTTAGGGGGCAGCGGTAAGGACTGGGACATATAAGTCCCAACCGGTTTTTTTTAGCGGGACATTTGAGTCCCGAGTAGTTATCGTCACTGCCACTTGATAAATCGACACAGTCATCTGACTCTTCTACAATGGTTCGAAGTTCATCTTCGGTGTATGCTCGTCGCATTATGTGGCTGTTAGGGTGCACAAAAAAAATTATATGTTGAGAATGTTATTTCGCCGGGCAAAATATGAAAAAAGGTTCAAATTAATGAATTTAGGTGAAAAAAAAATTAAAAAAGTTAAAAAGAGCATTTAATTACCTTTCAAACGTGATATTATATTCTTAAATATCTTACGTGGATCAAAAAATATAAATTGTTTTCTGAAACAAGAATTTTCGATTGAAAGAAGTGTTTCGTAAGTTTTGTGAATTTTATAGAATTAAATTTTTTTTTTTTTGTAAATTTCACAATTAATAAATTTTTGATGCATGTCTGGAAAGTACCTGAAAAACTGCTTCTGCTAAAGGTTTATCAATTTCTTCGTATTCTACTAACTGTTTAAATAATTTCAAATCATTTTTAGCTGCTTTAGCTGGAATACTGCATTCGAACCAATATTTGATATATAGCCTCATTATAAAGATATTCATGTTTTTGGAGTGCAATGGGTTCTCTGTCTATAAAAAATAATTAAAATTGTTAAAAATTAAATTGTAACAAATATTATAAAATATATTACGTGATAGAGTGAATTGGTTTCGAAATAAATATATTTTCAAACTATATGTTGCTTTTGCCATGCCACCTTGCATATGATGTAGCACCTGGATTTTTAACTTGTCCGTTAATTAATTCCCCAAAAAATAGAACCCCTTGTTAAAAAAAAATCAATATAATTCCCACGAGCTTGATGAATTTTCTTGCTTTTCTTGATCTTGCATGCCAGATACATACGAACTTGTACCTATATTATTCCATTGTTTCTTAAAGCGATCAAATATTATAATCACAACACCTCTTGTTGATGGTTCTATCGTCTTTTCGAATGCTTTGCTTAGCAAAAACTCCGCTATATGGTATCGACAAGCGAAAAACATAATTGAGTTTGCAAATTTCTTTGCTATTAAAAACACTGCTCCATTTTCAATTGCAGTGTTCGATGCTGTGGTAGATTATTATAAATTTTCCAGTCATTTAAAGTTTTGAAAACAGCTTTTGCTTGCATGTGACCAGTACTATTTTCCAATTTTGGGATAACATTTTTAAAATGTATGTTTGGTTTCATATTTTTTATGTAAAACGAGTTTACATGAAAATTTTTATAAGTATCACAAACACTTTTAATAACTTTTACTTTTAATAACTTAAAATTATAAAGCAACACTTTGTTAACAGTTCAAGCGAAAGTATAAAACTATTTTTCCCAATTGATTCATTTTGGTTTTTATACGAACAACGATGATTCAGGCATCAATAGGAATAATCGGTTCAGTTCTCGTTTCTAGATTTACTTCGATAATTTGTTTGTGAGTTGTACAGAGTAATTAACATCGGGTCAAGATCTTTATCAGATAGTTTTGTAAGTTATGTCTTTCAGATTATAACGGATCTTAGTTAAATCGGAAACATTTTTGAAAAAAAAAAAACATTATAATTTGCACCCTTATTCCCCCAGTGGCATCACTTCAAGTGACGAGACTACTAATCTTCTTGGTTACTAGATCATTAGATCGAAATTTACAAAATAATTGTTCTATAAAGTCGTTCTGACTGTTTTTTAAATCTTAGTATGCTGCTTTATAAATATTTCCTTGCCACAGCTATTACTTCAAACGACAATTTCTAACACTTGAAATTTTCAAACTAATGCAGGCAACTAAGATTTAAAAAATTATAATTGAAAGTTTTGGCCAAAATTATTTAGTAAATTTTGATTTTAAAATCTAGTAACCAGGAACATCCATATTCACGTCACATGAAGTGATACGTCTAAGGGAATTAAGTATTTCATAACATAAATTATATAATATATAAATTATTTGTTTTTGATAACATATTAATTATTTTACTATTATTATAGTTATAGTGTTATTTTGGAATGCACAAATGTGTTATGTTGGTTCAAAATACATACAAAAATACTTTTTTGACATGATTCTTTTGCATTACCCACACAATTGTGTAGAGAGGCAGGAAAAATGATATGACCTGAGTTCCTAATTGCTTAGTCAGTAATTGAATATTATATTTTATTAATTGCAATGAATTGCACTTTCTTTTTATTTATTTTATTTTTCATTTCATTTATGAGATTTTTTATTTTTTTTTAAATAAACTATAAAATCACGAAATTTATTTTGTTTTTTTTTTCATTTACTCCTTTCCTTCTCGAAAAGTTATGCTGTACAAATATAAAGGATTATCCGATTTTGTTATCGTTGGCGATATTAATATACATATTAACAAAAAATCAGTTCTAATCTTAAATTATGAAACTTGTCTGTTGGGTCATGGAATGATTGCTACTAACAATTATACAACTAGATCTGCAAGTGACAATATACTAGATCATACAATAAGTAGCTTCCTTAATATTGAACGTGTTTTGAGCTCAACTATCTGTGCAGATATCAGTGATCATAGTTTTGTTTTTTCTACGTTTCTCTTTAAATCAAAATATACGTCTAAAATACTAGAAAAAAAGATCATTGATCATAAGAAAGTTAATCAGCTCTTTGAAGACTTTCTTCTTTCCTCAAGATTCGATACTCAAAATCCTGATTCTACATTAAAATCTATTACTGAAAAGTATAGTGAATTACTTGATAATTTTACTACAATTAAGCATACACCGATGAACTTAAAAAACTCCAGTAATTGTCCATGGATGTCTTATGATCTTTGGAATTTAATTAAAGACAAAAGTTGTATCTTCAAAAGACTTAAGCGAAATTCGAATAGTGCTCAGTTAAGACACAGATTGGAATTGCTAAATAAAAAGATTAAGTCCGAGAAATATTATGCAAAAAAGCGCTATTTTGAAAAATTGTACAATAATTTGAGTCAAAAAGAAGTTTGGAAGCAAATCAACAATTTTATGAAAAATAACGTTTGCTCGAATTCGTATACTATAATGTATAATGATGTTGAATATAGCGACACGAATATTATTGTTGATTATGATTGAATTTTTAAATAGTTTTAATTTCTTTTATCAATATCAATATGGATTTAGACATGGTTCGGGTACTGATCTCGCATTAATTGAAATAAGTGATTTAATTTACAGAGCTTTTGATAATCAAAAGTATGTGTGTGGATTATTTTTGGATTTAAGAAAAGCTTTCGATTCCATAGATCATGAGTTGCTGCTTAAGAAGTTATATATGTTTGGTTTCCGCGGTGTGTCTTATGATATATTGGCAAGTTATCTTACTAACCGCAAACAATTTGTTGAATTGAACGGAATAAAAAGCGCCTTACTAAATATTGACTGTGGTGTTCCGCAGGGTAGTGTCCTGGGGCCTCTGGTGTTTTTAATTTTCATTAATGACATAGCACAATTACCTATTTCTGGACCAATCAAGATGTTTGCGGATGATATTGCAATTTTTTACGAATTCAATGATTGTACACAAATGCAGGTTTGTTTAAATAATGATTTAAACATGTTGATTGAATTTTTTGATATGAACAAAATTTCTCTTAATCTCAACAAGATAAAAATTATAATTTTTCACTCATCATATTTGGCACACTGTGAGTTTCCAATTATGCAATATTCAGGTGTTACTATTGGATGTGTTGATAAACTTAAATACCTGGGTGTTATACTTGACAAGCATTTATCTTGGGAAGATCATATAAATTCAGTTTGTTTGAAAGTTTGTCCATTCTTGTTCTTGATCAGAAAATTGTCTAGTTTTGTTCCAACTCATGTTTTAAAAATGATTTATTTCTCTTTTGTTCATTCACGTTTTTATTACGCTATTGCAGCTTTTGGATCTGCAGTGAAAACTAGATTAAGGAATTTACAGATTCTGCAAAACAAGTGTTGTAAATCTATTTATAAACTCCTTGTATTATATCCAAGGGAATTCTTCCAAGTGGTGCATTATTCGAATTGCATTTATGTGTTTATATGTACAAATGTTTGATTGTGCCCTCATGTTTATCTAACATGGAATATAAATATGTAACTCATAGATACGAAACTAGGTCTACTAATTTGCTGACATGCTTAAATATCAGAACAGAATTTGGAAGAAAATCTATATGATTTATTGGACCTTATATTTATAATAAACTGCCCGACCCAATTAAAAACACTTATAATATTTTTAAATTTAAGAAATTGCTAAAAGCACATTTGTTGTCTAACGTCGTGAATTATTTGTGAAGTATATTTTTATATATTTTGTATATTTTTCTGTTTTTAATATTTATTGTTTTCAATTACATAATATTATTTTTATATTGACAAATTGTAATAATTTTTGTTAAAGGGAAACTGTATGGCTTTAAAAGGACTGAAAATTCATTAGCCGATCTGTTTCCTTTATTTCTTTTCTTTTTCTCTTATTTAATGTGATTAAATTTTATTTTCAACGACATATATTGTATTGTAAAATGAGGAAAGAGCAAAGAATAACTAAATAAATAAATTAAAAAAAAAAAAAAAAAAAAAAAATACTCCTATTGTTAAACGATTTCTACTACTTTTGATTTATGGAAAACAACAACCCTGGTTCCTTATGTTATCGCTTATGTTGGATTTTTAACACAAACAATAATTTATATATCTCTTGTATGTTGCAATTTAAAAAAATTCATACATAATTATTTAATATGCACCGAAAATTTAGTAATTGTGACATTTACAAAAAAAAATGTATACTGTAAAAATTCAGACAATTTACGAAAAACTGCGTTCAATCGAAAAATATTTTTTTAGAAAACAATTAATCTTTTTTGATCCACGGAAGATATCAAAGAGTGTAGTATCACGTTTGAAAGGTTATTTAATGTTCTATACTCCCGATCAACGATTTTCATAGCGTTTTATAGAAAATGCGAAAAAAGTCATAAAATGTTGTAAATTAGTGCTCAGAACTACCTTTAATGTTAACAAAACACCAATTTTATGGATCATCAAGAGTTCATACAGTTTTACTTCAGAAAATGGTATATTTAATTTTTTTTGGAAACGTGTGTGAGATTTATATTTTATTGCCAAGAATTAGATAATTTTTCGAGTTTTTTTGCGTTAATTTTTTTCACCTAAATTCATTAATTTGAACCTACTTTCATATTTTGCCCGGCGAAATAGTATTCTCGATACAAACTTTTTTTTGTATACACTAAATGTGCACCCTAGTGGCTGTTACAATATTAGAAAACTAATTTGTATGTATAGTTGCTGTAATTTGATAAATAAAAAAAAAAAAAAAAAACCTTTCGTTACATAACATATATATCTAAAATACTGAGTAGGACACCTGTATCCCGTTAGCTAAAATTTTTAAATTCAAGTGTAATTGAATAAAATAATAACACTTACGCGGCTTTTACATCAAACGAACATGCATTAAATATATTTGATAGATTTTTATGATTCTTGCGACATCTATTAGACATTGTGAATACTGTGAAACTGTCATTCGACGTCGTTCGACACGAAACCTGTATATGAAACATTAATGGCTGGACTAAGAGAATCCACTTAAATTTAAATAGATTTTTTTTTTTTTTTTTTCAAATAGAAAGATAACATAAAAACCAACCAATTAACACTCTTAGATTAAAATAACAACTGCGTAAATTGTGAGATTAAATATTACAATACCACCTTATTGCTAAAAATCTGTGAAAAATAATAAAATTAAATAAATATAATTTCTCCGCCATCCTATTTCAATATTTTGACATATCTAATGCAATCTAAAAAGCGCGGGTTACTCGATATACTCACATTAAAAGTGAAATAGCCTGGTAGAAATAACTAGTTTTATTGACAACCGCAACCTTTTTGTTGGTTTGGCGTTTCTTTAATAAACTTTTGAGTTCGATAAGTCAATTCTTTTTCGAAGTTTTTATGGAATATTAAATTCGCTAAAAAGTTCATAACTCGCATGGCTTTAAATTTTTCTTTATTTTTAATAGCTTAAATAAGATCAAAGTTTTTAAAAATAATCTTTGTTCATATTAAAATCAACTAAAAATATGGTTTTTCGTTAGCAAAAATGTTTATCAAACAAAAAGTTTACTTGATGTAAAAGCCGCGTTACTCTTTCTTATATCCACACACGACAGTATTCTATGAAGCTTTTGGCAGTAAAAATATCTAGTTTCCACCACTATTTTTGACAAAAACCTACATGCAATGTAATCACTTTCACGATTTGAACAAGACTGAACAGGTACAGAGAAAAATATTGCATCTCTCTTTCCTTTTGATTGATAAATTGATCATAAACTCTATTTTTGATTGTATAGCTGATAGAATGATTACTGGGACATACGAGGGCAAATCAAAAAGTCTTGCAATATCATATGAAAAAAAAGAGTGAGTGAGACAGCAATATTTTTATTTTTCGACATAATCTCCTTTAAGGTTTATACATTTGTCACATCGATCAATTAACTTGCCTAAACCCTCTAAAAAAAAAGATTTCTTTTGCTCCATAAAATATTCATTTACAACAGACTGTACTTCATAGTCACTGGAAAATTTCCGGCCCCTTAGTGTTTTTTTCAAATTGGGAAACAGAAAGTAGTCACTGGGTGCCAAGTCTGGATTTTACGGTGGATGCGGAATTTCCACGAAGCCGCAGTCCTTTAATGCAGCTTGAGCAATATTAGCCTTGTGCACGGGTGCATTGTCGTGAACAAGCAAGATTTTTTCCTAACTTTCCTTGGCCGTTTTTTCCGGATCGCTTTTTTCAATTTTCGCAAAATCTCTGCGTAATATATGCCTGTGATTGTGGTTTTCGTTGGCATATAATCGATTATCAAAATTCCTTCAGCATCCCAAAAAATTGTTGCCAAAACCTTACCAGCAGACGGTTGAGTTTTGAATTTCTTTGGTGGTGGTTCACTACGTTTAATCCATTGCATCGATTCTTGTTTGGATTCCGGATCCCAGTGATGAAGCCATGTTTCATCGCCTGTTATTATGTTATCCAAGAAATTTTCTGGATCTTCTTTGTACATATCTAAAATCGCCTTTGAAGTTTGAACGCGCATTTTTTTTTGTTCGGCATTCAACAAACGGGGAACCCATCGCGCACTTACTTTCGACATGTGAAGGTGGTCATGTAATATGGTATATGTGATACCGTATGAAAGAGAAAGTCTCCACGCTAACTGCGGAACAGAAATACGCCGCTCCTCCAATACAATAGATTCGAGCAAAATTACGTTTTCATGGCTAATGGCATCTGCTGGCTGACCCGAGCGGTTGTCGTCTTCTAATGACTCCCGACCACTTTTGAATAATTTTACCCACCTTGTTACTGTGGCATATGATGGTGCAGATTCGCCGTAAGCTTTTGATATATAGTTGAATATATAAATTGCATTTCGTCCATCTTTACAGAAAAATTTAATAACGGCGCGATATTCAATTTCATTCATTTTAAGAAAAATTCAAAACACATGTTACTAAATTGACAAAAACAAACGAACAGTAAAATTTACATCGAAATGTTCTTCTAGAAGTTTCATCGCGATAAAAAATGGTTTTGAAAAATATATTGTTGTCTCACTCACTCTGTTTTTTCATATGATATTGCAAGACTTTTTGATATACCCTCGTATGTGTGTCCCAACAGGATCGAAAGCATTAAACAAAAACTAATTTATGAGATGTGTCTTGAGTACTCTGTCTTGGCTGTTATGCAGTTCTCAATATTCCGTTTACATTCGCGGGCAAGAACCACTCTCTTTCTACAGAAACAGCCATATAAAGTACACGAAAATCCATACTACTCGTAAAAGAAAAGTGTTCCAAAAATTCCAGTGTGGGTGTGAAATTTTACTAAAACAATAGAAAATCAAATTGAAAATAACGTGGAATCATGTCGGAAACTCAGGTTTATTCCGTAAACAATACATTTCCCTACCAATTTAACAAACTTTACCGCATGGAAATAGAGTGGCTTTCCAAAGCACTTTTACATGGAATTAATAAAAAATTTCTATTGAAATTAAGAAAAACAATTTGTCTTACTTTTTATATTTTTTATTTAAAAATCCACTTCTGAGAACAAAACAAGAAAAAACAAAAAAATTAAATAAATCGAAAAGGGTCCCGGTCGAAATGGCATGTTTAAAACAATATTTTTCAAAATGGCATTTTCAAGACGACATGTTTCAAAACGACATAGGTACAAAACGGCATTTTTCTTTGCACATTTTGTAATAAAATATGTACTTGTCTTTAATAGTCTGGAATTATAATAATTATCAGAAATATTCTGTAGCTGTAAATTAGATCATATAAAGTTTGGTTTTTCCATAGCTATCGTATATGAAAAAACCGAACATTTTAAGTTTTAATTTTTAGCTTCGACCTAAATCGATCATTTCATCTCAACCTAACAAAATTAATCCTTATTAAATCTCATCGGTAATTTTTTTGTAGACGTACAAGAGAGTAGTAACTAACTAGAACTTCGAAGCTCTATATATATAAAAATTTAGGTGATGCAGCATACATACCTGTGGATTCGATTGTGGCAAAATTCTGCAGTTTTGAGTGTAAGTTAGACATTGCTCAAAATATTAGTCTATTTGGTATGTCATTTTGCTTGTCAAATTTTTCATTTTTAATTTTCGCTTGGACGGTGTCTGTGTAACATCTTTAAAGTTTTTTTTGGTATAATTCAAGCGACTGGCTGATAATCATGTTGGAATGGAGGTAAAGTTAAAAGTGATTAAGGCGAATATTGTTACAAGTAATTAAGGTGAATACTCGGGTATTGAGCACGAAATATTCGTTGGCGTGGTCCAAAGTATACATTTTTTATGCAGTTGAGAGTGTTGTTAATGAATGTTGCAGCTGTCATTCTTGCCATATTCAAAATGGATAAAGAATTTCTGATTTAATTGAAGAAGAAAACAATTTTTTCAGCAACAAAAATTTAATTTGAATATTTATGTGTATATTTAACAATGTATCATATTAAATTTGAAAATATTTGCAATATTATTTATTAGTTTATCCATGGTCCAGTCATAGAAATAATAATTATTTTTATTATTCTCACTCTTTATTGATAATTATAGACAGACTTCTATAAGCACGCATATTATAGTATATATTATGAATATAATTTAAAATTGACATAAAAGTTACTTCCAAGTAACACCGATGTCTATCTGACATTTCTAACAACGACAACCAGTTTTTGCAGTGAACAGCACCAATCGCTCGAAAGTCACCACGGAATATAAGGCCAATAGTATGTGAATGTCTGACGGTGTCTTTTGCGCTGCTGTCGTGACATGGCCGTTAAATATCCCGAAGTGAAATTTGAAGAACATTATTTGGAAAATGATAAATATGGTGTATGGATCCACGTAAATATGAAGTGCTTGTTTCGCCCAAATTAACATTTGTATTGTATGGTGGTTAGGCACCGAATAGACATAATCAGAACCGCCATTGCGTAGACCAAGACATTTTTTTCCTACCTTATTTTTTAACAACTCTATGTTATGGAATAAATCCAAGAAATTTTTTTCCTCTTAAAATTTAATAAAAAGTTTGATTTTTTATTTGTTACTTCATATCAAATACAGCCCCTTCATCACTATCGTTAATACTGCGTGATGATCAATCTAGATGACGTCCTCTTCATTGCATTGGGATCACTTCATAACATAATAGTGTATCTTTACCGGACACAACTAATAATTGCCCCGAATCGCATGCAGCAATACAAAATAGTGGCGTATTTGCCGAATATGCTTGCTGTGATCAGTTTATAATGGCCATTTAATCCTGTAAAAAATTCCGTTCAGGTATACTGAATTAAAATAAAATCATTCGATGGGGATGATGGTCTAGTCAGGGTGTCAGCGAACATGTGTTGCCATTCAAAATTCATTGTAATTTCCGTTTCGCTTTTACGCTGCTTCCGTACATTTCTTATCTCTGTTTTGTTCACTGGATCCCCTGGTCGATCATGACAAATCATTTTATTTCAATCAATTTTGTATTTTGAGCTAAGACTAATTGTAGTTGCGTTTGAAGAGCAAGTATTGTCCCTAATTATATAATTATACGTAATTACCTTTGCTGCGGTTTCACATCTTCGACCAGTAATGATTTCAATCGTTTTCCATTTTCAGCAAATTTATTTTTTCCAAAGCATCGAATTGTTCATCGTTATAACTTATCTTTGGTTATAAGTTAGTGAACGAGTAGGAAGCACGCAGCAGGAATCACTCAATCGCACGGACGTAGAATATTTCTGGTTGTATTTTGTCATTCTCGCGTTAGTATCTAATCAGTTACTGACTTTTCGGAAAGTTGTCGGACAGGATTCACAACCTTATCAGTATCAACTTTTAATTTTACCACCTTTTTTAAAAGTAATTTAGATTTAATGTAATATGCATCCAGTTTAACAGACAAATATATTATCACACTGTTTTATACACATAGACATAATACTAAATTAATATTAAATATAATGTATTATTATTTATTAATATTATTAAAATCTTTAACAATAATATTCTGTCAAATATATAGCAAAAATTAAAATGGCGGATTACGATGAGTACAAAATTTAGTTCGATTTCTAGTTTTTTGTTGGCAAGCTTGAGGAAACCATAGCTCAAAATAAAAAATATTTCAATTTGATTGCGGCAAGAGTAGACGGGGCATAAAGCATTTCACGCAATTTGATTGGTTTAAACTGCGGGAACGATTGCGACAATCGTTGTATCCGCAAGTAATTCAGCATAAAGGAGAATAGTACGCATACTAAAACATGTCTTTGTGATTAGGGTGATATTATACAATGGTCGATGACACGCCGGATTTGGATTACTAAATACGTTGACGTCGAATATAAATGTAACGTGTTCTAAATGAAGATGAAATAGAAACACTTCAATGCGACGGTTTAGAATATCTGGCAAGATACATATGCCTTAGAGTTAAAAACCCCGAGTTGGTGGCTCCTAGTTCCGCAATAATGTATTTATCCCAAGATTCCTCATTTACCTGGACCAGTCAATTATCTGAAGGCAAAAACCTACCAAAAAATTGAGACGGAATCGTATGTTGTCTGGGTTTCGTAAAACAATTTCTAGAACTGGTTATGTGTGAACAGAAGGTGAAGGAAATTTTTTTCCAATCACGGGTGTATTTTCGAATTAAATACTATACTATTAAAAATAGTGAAGTAGAAGGTACTAAAAGAAAATTAATTAAGATGCGCAGTATATGTCAGTGGTTACAATATAGAAACTAAAAATGAATACTTCAGATATCTATATGAAGCAAATGCAAGTTGACTTAGCGAATTATATTACACTATACTAAAATATAAACTTAATGAAAATCCCTATTGTTCAAGTCAGTTATACATTTGTGTGAGTCAAGCTTGATTTAGATAATATGTCGGTTTAATTTGATTGACATGGTTTATGCTCTATTTTCATATGTGGTTTTTAGGTTATTATCTACCGAACCCACGAAGTTCAGAAGGCAATATTTTACAGGTAAATCGTTTAGTTTTATGAAATTGTGAAGAGCAATATAGTCGCTAGAACCATTGTTACGACTTATTTTTGTCCTAACAAGCATTTTTCCCACATACGGTCATTCTTGTTAGTTTACTTCTATGGCGAATCTTACGATGTGACAGACAGCACTGCCACCTGGGTACGAACATATGGTAATGTGTATGTACTAAAATATTATTGTCATGTAGACATGTTTTTATTAATTCTCGTGTTTGTCCCCACGATGAGGCCGTGCGATCGACGGATAAAGTGGAGAGCGAGACCAATGTGTAGCGGGTACATGCGAAGCAATGCGCTCTAGGGGGAATGTTTTTTATTGTTATATGTTTCTCGTTTTCATCAATGTAAATTGATGCATTCCAGCAGCTAATTAAAAATTAACAGTTCACACAAAAGTTTTGGTCGTTCTTTAAGTTGATCAGTGTTAATTATTTGACAGAATTCTATTCGAGTGATATAAAATATTTCGGTTGTTAACCGTTGCTGGTCAATTCGATTCTCCAAAAAAAAAAAAAAAAAAAAAAAAGAGAGAAAGGTACAAGGTCAAGGCCGTTTGTGTTTCGGTGGTGGAGTATATACGTGTTCGGGTGGCCAACAACGTCCGGTTTATTTTTTTTTTATTATAATTTGCGCGTTATGTTTAACTTTTGGATTATCTATAGTAACCACGGTGTAGGCCGGTAGCCCACGCAAGCCTCAAACCCCACGACTCATAGCACTTCTCCCTGAGTAGTAGCAGGCAAAATATCACCGTGTGAGGCCTCCGGGTGCGCTTAGTGAAATCTGCAGGATGGCAGTAGCCATGCTGTAACACCATCATTTCGACACTTTCGGGAAACATATTTATTGAAGATTTGAAACGAAAACATCTTTTGAAAATCTCGCCTTTTCATGTCTATTAAATCTTGAAAAGGCAACGCATTAATTTCGTTCGTACGGATGAATTAATGAATTTCGTTTGCAAACCCAATGCAAATTCATTTATGTTACGGTTGTTTTGATTTCTCAAATGCAAATATTGATTAATTGTGTTTGAGTCGTGTACAGGAAAGAACAACAAGCCGCATAAAAATTTGGAAGTTTGTTTTATTAAGCCGGCTACATTATATTGCGTAAACCAAATATCTTAATACACAAAGTGAGTTATAAATTTATTTTTAAGTGTTCCTCATTCAATTTCCTTAAAATATTGGTTTACAGATCTTGTATCATCGTGCAGTTTAAGTGTACATCTAACGGAGGGAATACTCTATTGTTGTATCCCACGTCATTAGGACGAATACGTATATATTATAAATATTATACATACATGGGTGCATGACTATTAAGGTAATTAACAAATTTCGTTAGTCTAATATATCTAAGTATCTTGAATAGTGTTTTAAACTCGATCTAAATAGGTATCTTTAGTGCTGAAAAATCGTCCGTTGTTAAAAATTCATTGATACCGTTGAAGAGGTTAACTTGACGTTTCGGACCGCGATATTAAAGTATAAATACCTGTGCCGCAGGTTACGTTGAGAGTATAACTGTGTAGTGGTGTGACGCTTGCTACATTGCTACATATCTAAGAAATTTGCGTTTGCTGATTGTAGTCGGCAAATCGGTGGAAATTTAGTGGATTACCCGCAAAACAACCCGAATCCTAAAGGACACATGTTTTTCGGCTTGTTTCAAAGCATAACGTTTTTTGCCACCACCTCATCACTAATTGTGTTTTAATTTTAATAATTAAAATAATCATAATTAGAGTATATCTTATGTCAATTAAGTGCTTTTAAAACATCTCACATAGAGTATAGTTATAATCTTAAAGTTATAAATTCGAAATTTCTTTAATAGTGATTCTAGTTATTTAATATAAAAAGTGCAATTTATTTACATCTATAAAAATATCCGTATGGTGGACCTACTGTTAAGGTCATCTTCGAGTTAAAGTCGTTTCTAAATTTAAATTTTTATTTTAACTTCCTTATTCTAAATTATCTTCGTTTCTTTATTAAAATAATTTATCAAAGTGATTTATATAATTATTAATTTAGTATCCGTAATTTAAGTGCATGAATAGTTATAAACACGTATATCGGCTACTCACCAGTCGTCCGTAAAGCGCTTTGCAGATGTACCGGGTAAGCTTTTTTTTGTTTGCATGCTATTTAATTTAATTTATTTTAAGTTACTTTCTATATATATATATATTTCTAAAAACCTTGCCTAATGTCATTTTCTACAAAACCGAACAATTTAAATAAAAGAAGTTAAAAGCTTGATTATAATGGTTTAAAGTAGTGTTTTGTAAAGGGGAATGGGGAGGATTTCAACATGAAAAGTGGTGTAGGTTGTTATTTTCTTTTGACTCAGTAATGCAGCTATTTAAGATTCCTCGAATTTCCCATTAACCACCCCATACCGATTCAGCTGGCGGGCTAATGGCTGCTATGGGAAAACAATTCGTTGAGTTATTCTGTTAACAACTCACAGTTAAGTGTGAGTTACGTTACAGATTTTAAAATGTGTCACCGTGCATATTTTATTAGATAAAATATTTAATTTGCATCGCATACCGCTAGTAATAACAATGTTGAAAATATTCTGTATCTGAAGATGTTCGTATGGCTATTCGGTGGACATTGAATGGCCATGTGTTTGCCATCAATGGCAGCAACACAGTTAGGTAATTTTAACATGCAATTTAAGTCTTGAGCAATTTGTGAATAATCTGTTTAATTTGTAATTGCTGAATTCTATAAACAAAAAACTTTCCAGAACAATGTTTTTAATTGTGGTTTACCCATTTATAACTCCAAGAAAAAATTTAGGAGACGCACATTGGCAAGATATGTAAAATTAATAAAATGACTTAATTGTAAATTTGTAAATTGTCGGAATGTTTTTTAAATTATCCATTTAACAACTACATTTTCTAGACAATAAAGCACAACAATATACACTACAGCAATAAACAAAAATCTCAGACATGTTTAGACATAACTCTTAGTTTATTAAGACAAGGAAGACTCAGGTCTATCTAAATTGGTATGCGTCACATCCCAATAAAAAGGGTTGGGCTCATCTAACGATCTTCTAGAAATCGTATAGGTTTCTTAAACATCATACCAATTAAAAAAAAATCTCTAATATTTGTTGGCATAACCACTAGTATATTTAGTCAGGAGACACTCAGTTCTATCTAAATTTGTATATTTTATTTCATTAAATAGGGTTGAACTCCTCTGACGGTTTACTAGAAAGTGTGCAAATTCATTCGGTTCTGACATAATTTTGGACAAGTGTTTGCTAACCTACTAAGATTAATATACGAAGTACCCAGGCCTATCTAAATTAGCATGCGTTAATCCAAAAGCAAGGATTTTCTAGAAATCGAAGAAGCGAATGGGATTGTATCCTATTCTCCTAAAATTCTAAGACCATTTTCGAAAATTTTAAATTTGTTAGAAAAATTACTTAATTAATTAATTAAAAAATCGGGTTCGTCGCTTATGTTTAAAATCTTTTGAAATTTTTTTAGTAAAGTGACATTTAGTTAGAAAAAATTGAAAATCGATATTTCATGTCTAGTGTAATAAATTTGGTCTCGCACTAGTTTTTCAAGGTTATGGATATTGTATTTTTTTTTTTTTGGAAAATCAAATCCTTTAATCAAATTCTAAAACGATTAGTTTAAAATAACAAAAAATTTTAAATTACCGAAAATATGAATGTTAAATTGTTGTTCAAATGAAGACATTTCGAAAAATTAGTGACCATATCAACGACATCATAATTTTGCAAAAATAATTTAAGCCAAATCATAGTTTTATTTTTAACATCACAAATTTTTTTTCTGATCGGGTGAAAGTCTCTTTTAAAAAAATAAGTCTAGATTCATAAATAGGTAAACAAAAAATAAAGTTGCTATATAAAATTACATATATTTATAATGTATATACATACGAGTATATATGTTATGATTTATTAACATAAAAATAAAACCTATGTTTATGTTACTTAATATGATTAATGTTTATGTGATAAATCATCATCAACATCATCAACGAAAAAAAAAAAAAAAATATAAAAATTATAGAATGATCTCCAAACTCTTATATACGAGTAGGTATATAAACTTACCAGACGTCTTATGGATATACTGTAACATTTTATCGAAAATTTCAATATTCAATTTCTTTAATTTAAATCAAAAGAAACCGCGCGCGCAACTTAAAAATAAAAATTGAATAGAAATACGTTTTGAAGTCGTTTTTGAATATATAAATGACAAATTATGCTCTGTGGAAGTCGTTTTTGTACAAAGCTAATTCATCAAAATGTATGATTAGATGACTCCCGTGTATATATCTAAAATATACGAGAGGCATGTCTATGTGTTGGATATGCGGAGGTATGCTTACACGATTGGTATGCCACCATTGTATATCGTTAGCAATTATCTGTTTCTCCTGACTTTTGTTTCATATATAAATGATCTTAATTCTGTACTCGTATATTTCAAAGAACTATAACCTCCTTGGGTATATTTGTGTAATGCATATAGGTAACAACTAATAAAAAATTTCCTAATAACAATTAAAAATTAGAAATGTACCGTATTTTATAATTATTGAGAGTTATTATAATGAATGCGCGATTGATTTATTGCTAATAAGGTTAATAGCTATACAACTATATGTTGGTACATATGTCGTGATTTGTCACTTGCAACCGCTTATATTATACACGTGACCTAATTGTTGTCGATCCTTCATATCATAAAATATTATCGAGCATCTCTCATAAATCAGTTTAGTATTTCGAGGCAACACAAAATCGATAATACATCGCCCATAATCCATACACGTACAGAATTTTAATTACAGCGTACAAATCTAATAAATCTTAATGAATTTTTTTTGCTGCTGATCTGCTATACTTTTATCCTTCACCTTAAATAGAGCTATCGCAATATATATAAATATATATATATAGAAATTTATCTAAAACACAACAAAAAATAACGAGAAATGTATCTGATCTCAAATCAATCTTGCAAAATCGACATTTTAAGTGATAGGAGAAAACTAATATTGGTTGTAACATAAAATATCACCTCTAAAGTGGTTTGAATTGTTTTAGAATTTTGAAATTAAATCTGTATTACACATTAAGACGTGTATCTTTATAAAAATATATATCTGAGCGCTATACGAGTACGTGTGTTTAAAGGTATAAAACCGCATTCCATTAAGTTTCACATTTTATTTCTAATAAATATAATTTTTTTATTTATGTTTTTAAGAAAAAAAAAATAATCTATTATTTGATGATGATTTAAATTATAACAATAAATTATTTTATTTATTTTTTTGCTTCTTTGATTCATGAAAGAATTTTATAAGCAATTAATATGAGTATTAACATGACATCGATACGTCTTCTTGTTGGTATTTGCTATGTAGAGTGCAATTCGTATATTTAAGTTGATTATGGGTTTATGTTGCAGATCGAACAAATAAAGCTAGTTTCTTTGAATTTTAATATTCGTATTCAATTATAAAGAGATTATTTAGCGAATTCTGGGTCTTCGATGAAAAATTATACGCCAATGGTAGCAAATGAATTGTTTGTTAAATGTTTAAATTTTGAAGTTGGTGGAAATTAGATTAATAAAGAAAGTCCACCAATACATCCTCATGCTAAAATTAGTGGTCAGTCAAGTAAATACAGAAATCCTCACGCGATATTTACCCACGCAGAAAATACAAAATAAAATAATGTCACCAACGTAATGTGACAACGACTTCACCATCAAGATCCTACAACCATTTTACACGGATTAGTACAAATTTTGTTGACCGCATGGGAATAGCATAAATGCAAATACCATATGCCTCATTTAGCATCAGAATGCCTCTTCCAGCCACTCTTGAACTTGGCTAGGATTCACACATTGAGCCTAAAGAGAAATTAATTATGTAATCTCAAAAATAGGGCGGCCAAATCCCTAAATATGATGTAGCGCCATCAAAATATCTCGGACAAATTTTAGCCGATTTGTTTCATATTTGGCCATATACTGGTAATTCCCGGGAATAGGGAACTTAGGAAAGAATGTACATATAATTTATGTTTTAGGAATAAGTTTCCCATTTTTATCATTCAAGATTTTGGCAGTTGGATCTCAATAAAATATCCTTTAATCTAGAATAATATATTAGGTTTGGGGTTATTAAAAAACTGATTGGTGAATCGAAATAGTGCCGAATGGACGTCGATCTCAGTAATCCAATTCATTGGGCACCTTATGTAAAATTTGAAGTTAGTTTGGGGTCGATCTTATTAGGTTATGCGTATCTAATTATCATTTTAGTTAGTAGAAATATCTTTGCTATCATAGTCCAAAAGAAATTAGTAAAAATGTTAATAAGCCACTGTATACGAAAAATGATAACATTATTTGATTCATAATCGATCAAATGGTTATTAATTCATAGGTCAGTTTTGTAAGTTGATGATATGACTATGCGAATACAATTTATCAAAACACTAGGTAGGAATTGATTACCACTTTGGGGTTGGTTTAATCGGTTACACTCCGATTTCACCGTTCCAATTTGATGACACATGACAAAAGGTAAAATTTGATTATTGGTTTCGGGTGGGTTTGGTGTGATTGTGGAAGGTGGTGTTTAATTTTTTCCGATGTTTGAAATCTAAAATAAATTTGAAAACAAATGAGGTCAAAGATTCGTTTTTGTTGAGCAACAGGATATTAATATCAGTACTAATGACCCTAACAGCAACATTAAACCAGTAATACTCTGAACCGCCAAATTAGTCATGATGTTTAATTTAGTCGATTCCCGAAGAAACGCAAAATTAAATCGGTCACGTCACGAGCTCAAAGTGACATTCCGTTTCGTATTTAAGCCGTTAAATATGGAACTTGGAAAAACATATCACAGTTTTGAGCTGGAGACGTTAGCTCAAACTATTGATCAATTCTGTTCATATTTATTAGGTACACAATTTACAGTTATTACAGACTACAACGCTCTTAAGACCGCAACTACTAAAATGGATATTAACTCACGTATCGGTAGATGGTGGTTACGTCTTGCAAATTATTTTGTAGAAAAATGATAGCAAATTTATTGAAATAATAAGCGATCTAAGTAATGAAAAATAGAATCAATTATAGAACATGATTACAAGTTGTTGAATGGAAAGTTGTACCGAAAAATAACTAATCATTTATAATTTATAAGTATTGATAAATCTATAAATGTTATTCAGAAATACTAATGGTTTCCAAGCTGCAGCAAGTAGTTAAAAGTATATTTCATCGTGTATCGAGTGTCTCTACTACAAACAGAAAAGTTGCAGGAAAGGAATTGGAATTCATTCTGTTGAGAAGGTGTCATTTCTGGCGTCTTGATCATTTAGGCACATTTAAGTTCTATAAACGAAACTTCAACACAATATGTCACTTCTAATGAACGAACTTCACGTCAAATACTTTCCATAATGTGCTTTCCTGTGTTGAAAATAATGTAGGTTGCATCAATAAGTATAGCCTACCAAACTCTACAACTATAAACCCTCACGTCCATGTCCTATTTTGGGAGAAAAAATTGCATTAGAGATGTATCAAACAACGAATGAAAATTGTATACTACGGAAATTGATTTACCAAAGCTATACATGACGCGTCTACTCGTATTAAGAAAAATTGGAAGCAGCAAAAGATTCGATTTTAAAGAAGTAGTTTAGTAGTAGTATTCCGAGACCCAGTTTCAACTGGTGAAGTAAGAAAGTTCATCGAAATGTTCGAGATCCTTACACCGTTACAAAAATATTACAGGGAGATCGATATTTTTGGACAGATCAAAATTCAGAACCTGTTGGAATAAGAATCAATTGAGTTTTATGCACCGGATAGCATACAATAAGTTATCAGTCCAAGTGAGTGTAGTGATCATTGAACCAATTACAACAATGTTGATTGTCCTATTTGTCAACATTTAGAAATGATTTGCAATTAGTGTTTCCAAATATTCAAATTTTCTGTAAACGCGGATATCAGACAGTACTTTTGGAAATATCCGAGGGACATCGAATAACCGTAACAAAATAACCTCAGATCATAATTAAAAAAATTTTTTAGAGAGCGTTTAGAAAAGCGCATTATTCACAGGTTCTAACGTTAGTGTAGAACCTTCACGAAACCGAACATATTTCGTTCGAATCAGTCCACATTTGCTTTGTTTTAAACGTGTTTCTTGAAAAGAGTTAAATTCTATAAATGTAATTCTTTAGTGAATCCTCATAATCAGTTCTGGTAATATGTGAATTCGTAGCCAGCTAAAGACTAATGTTATTGAGGTAAAATAATGACCCTAATGCTGCACCAGCACTTGTAGCAAAATCCAATGAAAATGGTACTGGAATTTTTTACAAATTAATTACAACTTCTTCAAAAATGGCATAATTAAACCCCTAGAAAACTACCCCAAATGGGAGCAACCGTTTAAAATCATTGTATCGTAATGGACACTGGTTTATATAAGAAGTTTTTAATAAATAGATTACAATATATTGGAATAGTTCAATAGCCAAAAACTGTCCCGAAAAGTGAAGCTCTTTAAAACAATATTTTTCTGTATAGGTAAAACCCCTCCAATTTTTACCACTGAATTTATTACAACAGCCCACACCCACAAAAATCGATCATAATGCATCGAATTACCTTCCTATGCAAAAAATAGGTATCCCTGAATTTATTATAACAGCCCACACCCACAAAAATCGATCATTATGTATCGAACTTCCTTCCTATGCAAGAAATAGGTATCCCGGAATTTATTACAACAGCCCACACCCACAAAAATTGATCATTGTGTATCGAATTACCTTCCTATGTTAAAAAAGATACCATTGAATTTATTACAAAAAGTTGTAATAAATTCAGGGATACCTATATCTTGCATAGAAAGGAAGTTCAATGCATTAAGATCGATTTTTGCTGGTGTGGGCTGTTGTAATAAATTCAGGGATACCTATTTTTTGCATAGGAAGGAAGTTCGATGTTTTTATTTTTGTTGTAAAAAATTCAGGGATACCTATTTCTTGCATAGGAATGTAATTCGATGCATTATGTTTGATTTTTGTGGGTGTGGGCTTTTGTAATAAATTCAGTGGTAATTATTGTAGGGGTTTTACCTATACAGAAAAATATTGTTTTAAAGAGCTGCACTTTTAGGGACAGTTTTTGGCAATTGAACTATTCCAATATATTGTAATTTATTTATTAAAAACTTCTTATATAAACCAGTGTCCATTACGATACAATGATTTTAAACGGTTGCTCCCATTTGGGGTAGTTTTCTAGGGGTTTAATTATGCCATTTTGTTGTAATTAATTTGTATAAAATTTCCAGCACTATACAACAAAAATTCACAGAAATGCAAAAGGCGTGGTGTGACGAAAAATAAGGTTTTAAAAAATTGCATCCCTTAGGGGGAGTGTTTTGGGGGTTGATCTATGCTAATATGTTATAGTTAGTTTGTTAAAAATTGCAGTATCACCCCCAGTACGATACAAGAAATATAAGCTGAAATGACAACAGCATGGTTTAATCAAAAATTAGGTTTTTAAAGAATTGCACCCCCATGGGAAGTTTTTTGGGGGTTGAACTATGCCAATATGTTGTAGTTAATTTATAAAAAATTTCAGTACCACCCCCAGTACGACACAATATATATTAACAGAAATGTGATAAGAATGTTGTAAAGAAAAATATGATTTTTGAAGAATTGCACCCCTTAGGGGTAGTTTTTTTGAGGGGTTGAACTATGCCGATAAGTTGTAATTAATTTGTAAAAAAATCCAGTACCATTTTCATTGGATTGTGCTACAAGTGCTGGTGCAGCATTAGGGTCATGGTAAAATACTTGAATCAGCATGGCATTTTATTTCAGCCGAGTTAACGCCATTCCTCAATGGATTAAGCAAACAAATATAGGTTAGGGCTGTAAATATCTGCATACACTGGATACGGATAAATCCGGTTATGTAGTTCTATTTTGGATATAGCTTAAATTATTTTAAATGACAAATCTTACTTAATTTGTTGCAAAATTAACTTCCAAAATTATTGAAAGGCTCAAACCAATTATCTTTCCGAAATACGTGTAGATGGACATCACTTATGATGTTTGAGCGCATTTCATTATATGAATTTATACGGTTTGTAGAAAATCTTTAGACGAACTCAACTCTATTTATTGAAATAACACATCCCAATTTAAATAAGCTTGAGCCCTGTCTACACATCTCAGAAATTTTAATTATTTTATAAGATTTACTAGTTCCGTTCATATTTCAATTACACTGTTAGTATTAAAACTTTCCTACATTTTAAATTTGTTAGAAAAACCCTTTTTTGTTGTTCTGTTTATGGAATACATCATTTAACAGAAATGGTTCCTCCCCCCTCATTTGTTATGTTATTTACTTGGTTACATCTGCGTATGAACAAGTTTCTAGAGTTACATTTTGTGATAAAAAACAATTTTCTTTATCATCATGGGCCCACTGAATATAACTGAGATTTCTTTTAAGTTTAGTTTTAAAAATTCAAACTCTTTGAGCAGAATACCTTTATGTTCAGGAAGCTTTGAAATTTGGCGTCCATACATCATTTTGTACTCTACTTATAAATATTAAACTTCTAGGTTTGACTGGCGGTGACGTGCCGAATGTAACCGTGTTCTTTGTAGTTTCATCAACAACATGAACTGCTGGTATACATTGTCGATTGTCAGTGGTGTAGTATCTTCTTGAATAACGGGTTAGTTTACCACTTTATTCTTTTGATTTGTGCCATTGTAATTTGTGTTGTAAAAATGTATTCTGGTGGCGGATCATAAGCCCCTCGCATCATTATTTCACAACAGAAAAAACTTGTCCGTGACGACAGTCAACCGTCTCTAGCGTTGGACTTTTTTTCTTGAAAGATAGCTATTCTATCGAAAACGTATCGATACGAAAGATGTGATTGTTACAACATATCGATACGGTATACTATCAAGTATAAGGTAAGCGATAAGCACGGCAATGCCTATACACTTTTACGACTTATCTTTGCTCCATATGTGAAATTTGATCGTAAAGAGTGTGTGTGTCAAGTGAAAGAAAAATATCGCGAAATGTTGAGAAAGTTTTCTCTGGATAGTAAACAAATTACTACAAAAACAGCAGTTCATCAACTACGAAACGCTAGTTTACTACAAAAACAGAGTTCTAGTTAGTGTCCAGTCTTGAAGGAAGGGTGGCCAAACTCGGTACAAAATCAAAATCTTCAAAAATTCCCTAAAACCGCCATGAAGAAACTTCGTAATTTTACTTTACGTTTGCATCGAGAATATCAGGTAAGGAGTATAAAATGATTACTACCAGTTTTTAGGAGGAGTAAGCTAAATTTTTCCGAAAAAATTTTTGATTCTCCGAAAAAAATTTCATTTTTTTTATTTTTGGAATTTTTTTTTTTTTTTTTATTAATAATAACTGCTTCATCAACCTTGCAGTCGCAGATCAAAGAGTTTCTATCGGTCTTATCGCTTCTTCTACCGGACAAGGTACTGGGTTCGAATCTCATCAGAGACTAGATGCAAATAGAATTTTCATAATCGATTACAATCGGTGATGTTAATAAACACAACCAAGACCCTCTGATGGAGTGCAGAATTCAGCGCCGACCCACCGTCCATGTTAATGTTCAAGTTGACATCGAGCTTGCAATGTGCAGGTCGTGACTGTAGTTGCGTGAGTAGGTGAATATGTGAATGGGTTAATGATGTGAGGTGAATGCGTGGTATCACAATGGGCCAAAAATGGCCTAAGTGTCAACCACTGAAAAGCTATCGCTTCTTCTGATAGTACCACAAATGTTAAAAAAAACAACTTTTGTAAATATAAATTTTTTTTTAATGTAATTTTAATTCATTGTATGTTGTATTTTAATTCATTACCATGTATCATTGTATTTTAATTCATGAGGGATGAGGGCTGCCCCAAACTCCCGCTTTTCCAGAATTTACACAATCCTTCAAGTGTCAAATTTTATTAATAATTTTAAACTAAGGCTGTTTTTCAAACGAATACTTATTTGTGGAACTGAACTCATTCAAATAAGTAAGCTAGCGAAGTGACTTATTTTTTGTCTTTTCTAGCCGAAAAATCTAAATTGGTTATCAACTTTTTGTTGTTATTTATATCAATTTATGACTTTTAGAATTTGGTTAATAATTATTTCTATTTTTCCCGGAAAAATACTGTTCTTCGAGTACTGTCGAAAAACTGTTAAGAGACAATCCTAATATCAAAATTTTGAGTTAAAATTTCTCGGAAAATGGGGTAATTTCCGGAAAAATTTAGCTGCCCGCTCCTAAAAACTTTTGATGCATTTAACAAATCCTGCATTTAAAAATGTATACTCTTTACCTGATTTTCTCGTTGTATATGTAAAGTAAACTTTAGCCGAAGAAACTATTATTAGCTATGGACAAAGAACTGATTGTAAATCTCCGAACGAAAAACTTCATGATCGATAACCAAGGACTCTATTGTCCAGCTGGATTGAAGTAAAGATCAAGCAGATGCTTGGCAAAGTGACCTAAAATGTAGTGGCACAGAATGGTTTGATGTGACGTCGTCACAACCAAATACGAGCGTCAATGCGTTATCAGTTTGTTATCACTGTTGACACATCATCATTTTCTCTGTTCTCTCGCCAACAAATCTGCTGGAACATTTATTGTTGTTAACTAAAGAGGACATTTTGTGACAATTAAAAGTAAACACATGCAATATCTCACGAAACAGAAAGATTATCCCGCACCATTAGAGATAAATGAGAAAGAGTCATTACCTTGAGTCAGTAACCTTGAGGTGCGCACTGCCAATATAGAATTCCAACTTACTCGTAGTTATATTTCGAAGCTTAATTCATATTTTATATTTGGAAAGGTGGAAAAAATGTTGGGTAAAAAAATTATTTAGTTACACTCGCTGAGTGTGACCGTGCTATATATGGCCATATTATCGAACTCTTCAATTTTAATTATACCGATCAGTACAATTCAATTGAAATATAAATTAAATTAAATTATCTTTAATCAAAATAAAAATTAAAAATTTTCTTTTCCATTCTGTGTAATTTAACTTGGCAATCCAACCATATAAAATTACCATAAAATCTAGAGACGAATTTTATATAGACTAGTTTTCGGTTAGATAGAAAGTTGACAAAAAACAAAAAATTGTACTCCGATAAAATTAAAAACTTGTAGACCACAAATAGGCATCTTCCACAAAAAAAAACTAAAAGTAAAACTTTTATTTTTGTATAAATTAATGCTCTATTTAACACTTTGATAGTTGAGAGTTTGACAATAATTTAGTGGACGTGTACCACGCGCAAAAATAAGGTCGTACCAGACTTGTTCCAGTTTTCCATGTCTCTGTCAAAACTCACAAAAAAAAATTAATTAACTTTAAAATCCTTTAATTTTAATTTAAAATATCATGATTCACCGTGACATGTAATTTTTCATTAAAATTACAAAAAAAAATGATTTACTTACATATTTTTATGTGTTGTGTTTACTATACGAATGGTCCGGAACATATTTGGATTGTGACTGACACTCTTGACAGATTTTTTTGCAAAATTGTTGCGTGTAAAACTGATGAAAATTATGTGATAAGATGTTTTCTCACCGATCATATAAATTAAATATTCAAGGCCAGTTAGATAACAGTACGCAAATTTTTCTCACACTAACTACCTAACTCGTTCTAATTGCAAATCGCGTAATATTTAAAATTATGTACAGTCGTAAATCAATGATGAAATTATACACAAAGTGTTTTACCATAAAATTTAATTATTTATTTCGGAAGTTAATTTCGTTCGTCTGCGTAATTAAAGATTTTAATTACTTAAAAAACGGTTCGGAGCGAGATCAATTTCATAAATCACACGGAAGATGTGTATGGAGCAAAATGTTGATTTAATAATATTTTTTTTTTAATATCAAAAAGTTACGTGGTAAAATTTTCTAATCGATTATTTTCCATCATCATCGCATAACGTAATAAAATTAGATCAAGATGTTGTTCGTAAAAGAAAATTAATAAAACATTCTTCATGATCTGGTGCGGTCACAAAAAAAAAATGTTAACCGAAAAAAAAATCGGTTGGTAACATAACAAGTGAAGTTTAAAGAGATAAAAATATAATTTCACCAGAAATGTATCAGAAAACTAGTGATCCGCTTCAAGTAATTCAACTATAATAACATAAACTACCAACAACAACTAAATTTGTTACTTTTACATTTTTTTTTTTATTTTTCAACTTTAATGTACACCAAATAGTTGTCATCATGTATCTTGTTACAAATTTCATTTCTTTTATATATCGGGTATACAGTGGTAGGGACACACAACATATAAATATGTTTGGAAGATATTATGTTTATTTTAAAGTTTTAATTTATTTTTTTTTTTTTTTGTACAACAACCGTGTTTATTTGTCTGTTTATTTACATGTTTATACATTATGTTATATGAAAGTCAGTACACACATGGAATTATTTAAAATTTGTCTCATCATGTGTTAGATAATACTCTACATACCCAGATACCTAAACATATTTTATAATTGAAAGTTTTTATGTTATATTTCATTATACCTTAAGGTGGTTTAGAAGATGATATGTTGAAATGTAATTAATATTTTTTTTTTTTTTAAAAGCTGTACATAGTTCTCATAGGCCGCGAAAGTCACGCCAAAATATGATGACATTTTACAAAATAATAAATAAATCTAAATAGATTTAAACACAACAAAACTGTCAAATTGAAATATAAATATACTATTAAAATTAGATTAGGAATAGAAAAAAATTTTATGATTTCAATGTAGAAGGGAATAGAATGGTATTTCACGTATTGTGTATACAAACATTGAATGTACGAGTATATAGAATGGATGTTGATGTGTTCAAGAAATGTCTAATTAAAATGTAATATAATTGTTTAAGAAACAAAATTGAGTGATGCAATTATTAATTTTGATGGTAAGTTTTTATTTTACCGCACTACTTTGTTACGGTGAATTTCAAAACATCACTATATAGGTATTTTAAATCGTTTAAAGGCACCATAAATCTAATATAGATCGATCTGAGTATAGGAAGTAGGCAGAGATGGGCGTTTTCACGTCATGTACTAATTTTTACGTGATTTCAGTTACGTGATTGCATTTTACGTGATTGAAGTTAATTCAACATGGCGGCAACCACACTTGACATGTCGTGGAAAAGCCAGAAATTTTAAAAGAAATTGTGTTAAAATTAGCCGATAAAGTTGGTGCAAAAACTCAACCGGAAGATATCGCCTTTGCATATCGTATATTGGTGTAAAGGATGACAATATTAGAAAAGATTTTATAACACAATGCAAGGGGGTGAATCATCTTAGCACTCAAATTCTAGAATAAATTGGTAAAAATCGGAAAACGGCCGGATAGTGCAGATTTATAATCTTATACAATTGAATAATTTTGCAAAGTAACGAAAATTATATGCCAATGCCAATAAGCCCGACTATAATCAGTTTATCTAACATCACTAATATCCAAAAAACCTCTGAAAAAATTTTTAAAATATTGTATTTTATTGCACGTAGTGTTTCAAATAAAACTGAAGATCTTAATTTCATCTTAAATTCAATCAAATCAAACATACATGTAGTTGCTATAACGGAAACTTGGCTTGGAGAAAATGTGGACGTAAACGTATTGAATATTAATGGTTATCAACACATCTATGCGGAAGACCGACAAAATCGGGAGGTGGTGTTTGTTTATTGGTATTTGGTATACATAAAACGATATTAGATTTTGATTTTGTCGAAAAATACAGTGATGACCGAATAAGTTACTTATGTATCAAAATAACACTTTTTAAACAAATTCAATACGTTCATGTTGTATATAATCCACCAATGGAAAAATGTAAATTATATTTTAATAATTTTGTATCTTTTATGGATAATAAGCTATGTATGTGAAGATAGCCCAAATTCCATCCCCGAAAAATGCGAAGGCAACACTAGTTGTTGCTATCATGACATTTTTTTACTCTCAGCCCAAAAAATCGTCACATATCACGACATTTTTGACTATCAGCCCCGAAAAGTTCGACATTTTTACTCTCAGCCCAGAAAATATTTACTGTCATGACATCGAAAACTATCACGGCACAAACTTTTTCGGGGCTGAGAGGAGAAATGTTATTTTTTCATGATAATATGGAAACAGAAAAATTTCCGGGGCCAAGATAAAAAAATTATATTAATTATTTACCAATCCCCGATTATGTTTTTAAGAAATTTATTTTATGATCGAACTAATAGCTTTAGTCTGGTGATTCAAAGTAATTTTGACATTATGTTAGAATTTTTCTATGGAATAGAGTTGCAATATAGTCTATCAAAAACATCAGATATTAGATGGCCGGACTAGGATGTTACATCGGGTGAAAAAAGAGCATTTAACGTATTTGAAATAATTTTTTGAGAATTTTTGTATGTTTAGTATTCGAGGAATAGTCCATTGAACTCAGAAAGTATTCGTTGGCTGGATGTAACCCACTAGTACGGCCATCGAATACTTTCTGAGTTCAATGGACTATATTTCGAATACTAAACATACAAAAACTCTAAAAAAAAATTTCAAATACGTTAAATGTTCCTCTTTCACCCGATGTAACCCACTGGTCCGGCCAACGAATATTTTCTGAGTTTAGTGGACTATATCTCGAATACTGAACATACAAAAATTCTCAAAAAATTATTTCAAATACGTTAACTGCTCCTCTTTCACCCGATGTAACCCACTAGTCCGGCCAACGAATATTTTCTGAGTTTAATGGACTATATTTCGAATACTAAACATACAAAAATTCTCAAAAAATTATTTCAAATACGTTAAATGCTCCTCTTTCACCCGATGTAACCCACTAGTCCGGCCAACGAATATTTTCTGAGTTCAATGGACTATATCTCGAATACTGAACATACAAAAATTCTCAAAAAATTATTTCAAATACGTTAAATATTCTTCTTTCACCCGATGTAACCCACTAGTCCGGCCAACGAATATTTTCTGAGTTTAATGGACTATATCTCGAATACTGAACATACAAAAATTCTCAAAAAATTATTTCAAATACGTTAAATGTTCCTCTTTCACCCGATGTAACCGTTAGTCCGGCCAACGAATACTTTCTGAGTTCAATGGTTTTCGAATACTGAACATGCAAAAATATTGCATTTTGGTGAAGGAGGAATATTTAAAGTAATTTTTGATTTTCGCTGTCAGTATATTTTTTGGATAATAGAGTTTAGTTTTTTTTTGTTAATTTACACGTTTTATAACTTTTTGTTGTTTTTATTAGACTCTTAACATTTTTATTTATTATTTAGCTTTTACTGGTATAGTTGTAATTATATGTCGCAATAGTATACATACACATGTATAGTATTGCCATAAGCAACTTTTTCGATTTTCGGGGATAGAAACTTAGGCTATCTTCACAGAGTTTAATAAGCTACTAATGTTCTCAAATAGAAAATCTAATTTTGTAGGAGACTTCAACTTAAACCTAAACGATGTCAGTCATCCGTGGACAAACTTTTACCAAAACCGTGTGCGAAGTTACAATTTATTTATTATTAATGATAGAACGCCAACGAGGCCACTCTCGGGAACGGTTTTAAATCACCTTATCACAAACGATGTTAACCAAAAGCTAATTATAAATCATATAACTATGTCGGACCTTAGTGATCATAATTTACTGATATGTGAATTTATAGAAAATTGTGCATTAACTCAAAATGAGATTCAAGATACTCATACAGAGTCATAACAAATTTCAGAAAGGTAATCAATGAGATAAACAATAAACCTATAACGTTACAGTCATCTGTGTGTGTGAACGCCATGCTTCGTGAATTAAAAACTGTAATCAATGAAATAAAAAATAATGGTAGATCGATGATGAGTTAGTACAAATAAATATCAACAAATATTACTGGTATACAGAAAATTAAAAATGGCCAAAAATAAAAATAATATCGATAAAATTGAAAGTGAATATAAATTTTGGAGAAATAAGTACAGTGTTATCAGAGATCTTAAAAAGAAAGAATATTTTGGCAATAAATTTAGAAATAGTGTAAATAATTGTAAAAAGAAGTGGGATGTAATAAACTGTGTCATAAATGATGGTGTGTCAAAATGTAAGGAACCGTTAAAATTAAAGACTGATCAAAATATTTTAATTTGTGACAATAAAAAAGTGGCGTATATATTCAATCGTTGAATCGTTCAATCTCCAAGTAATAATGTATTCTCTTTCAAATTAACCACGACAACAAATGAAGAAGTGATTTCTGTAATAAAAAAAATTAAAAGATACAAATTCACAGGGGACAAATTTAGAACACAAACAATTAAACAATGCAAATATTCCTTAGCACCAGCAATTGCAAAAATTGTAAACCAATCATTTAAAACCGGAAGTTTTCCATGTGACCTCAAGTTTAGTAAAATTATTCCCGTATTTAAATTTCCCGTGTGTCAATATTCACAAAAAATTTCGAAAATATCTTCAAAACACGTTTAATGCAGTTCATCGATAAAAATAATTTGTTATGCTGCGAGCAATATGGATTCAGAACAGCATCTCACACTAATATAGCACTATATGATATGATTAGCTGTATTCAAGATCGCCTACAACAAAAAAAGAATATTTGTGCTCTGCTTCTTGATCTGAAGAAGGCTTTTGATTCCATAAATATAGAGATCCTTTTAATCAAATTGGCTAAAATCGGACTGTGTAATAAATCTCTGGAATGGCTCAAATCGTACTTGCTAAACCGAAAACAGATACAGATCAACCCGTTTAATATCATGCTTCCCGTGTCAGAAAAAATCATGATAAAAAGCGGGTTCACGATTCATGACATTAATCGAAAATTTATTTCGAAACTTATTCGATTAGTTAAATTCGTAACCTTGTTCCAAGATTCTTTAACTAAAAGTAAGGCGTTCAATAAATTATGTTTTTTTAGAATTTTGGTAACTAATATTTGATTTGTGGAAGACTCAATTTCCGCAAGCAATTTTAGCACAAGTAATCTTCTGTAATGGAACTTAAAATTACGGATCACACGGTTGATTTAGTGATGTCACATTAGGTGGTAAAAAAGTTAATTCGATATTATTTAGTTTGAACTTAGGATGAGCAGAACAATTATCTAAGATGAGCGCAATCATACGACTTTCGGAAATCAATGCTTTATCACATTCTCGTAACCATTCTTCAAATATAGAAGATGTCATCCATGCATTATTATTGCTTTTGTACTTGACTGGCAACTGTTTTATACCACGAAAACAACGTGGTGTTTTAGACTTGTCAATTACCGAAACTGATTGCTTTTCTCCATCCATACTTCCATAAAAAAGAATTGTTTTTTTTTGAAATTTTAATGCCAGAATGTTCAGTTGTCTTGAGATCCGCTAGGCATTGCACCCCACAAAAGGCCAGTTTCGTCCTCGTTGAATATATTCTTTGGTTCATAGGTACGAAGAACATTAACTAAGGAAGTAGCTTGCTATTCATTGGTTCCACCAGCAGTGCTGTAACATCTGCATCAACTTTCTCACGATGAGCTTTTTTATAAACGATCCCGAATCTTTTCTTTAAGCATGACATTAAGCGGGTTGACCTGTATTTGTGATTTTTTAGTTTACTTTTATAATATTTTCAAATAGTACTACAGAGATGTAATACCGCGGTCTTACATATTCTCTTTTTTATAAATTCTTCTTAATTTCTCTTGTTTTCTAATTTTTTCTTTAATCTCTCTTCTTTAAGGGTTTTCTCTTGTTTTATGGCAGGATGTTTGGTTTTAAAGAATTGTTTGTTGTCTGGATAATGTTGCTGGGTTTGTAGTTAAAACCGTTACTGAGATTAGTTGAGACACAAATAATATATTAAACTAGATATGAAAACAACAATTAAAATTTCGGTAGTTCAATATTTAAGTTAAGCTCCATTTTTACAAAAATAAAAATTGTCTAGGATAAAAGCTTCTAACACATAACCCGACAATTATTCGATCAAAATAAAATTATATAGTTACGCATTATTTTTTGTTTGCCTTAATGCAACAGAGCAAGATGCACAATACACGTTGTATACCAGAAAAACAAAAAAATTAAAATATCCAATAGGATACAGCATTAACGGGACTTTATGTTTATATTTGTATCACAATGTAAGCCATAGTGCTAAATGTATTATCGTTTAATCATTTTTGAAAGTAAATTCATTTACTGTCTGTGAACGTGTTTGCTTTTACGAGGACGAAAAATATCTACACGGTAATCAAAAATTCACTAGATGTGAGCAAACTAGATGATCTAGTTGAATCAAGTAAAATGTATGTTACTAGATTTCTGGTAGTTCATAATTCAAGTAAATTTTACTAGTATAATAATGTAGTAAAACCGGAATTCTAGTATAATATATTGTTGCATTTCTCAACCGGAATTCTTGTATAATTATGAAATAGCCTGTTTTTCTAGTAAAATCACTAGATTTTCAGTTATTTTTTTAACTGAAATTTTAGTAATATTACTGTACTTCCCGCTTTTAAAACTGATTTCTGGTAAGTTAAGGTTGTGCATCTTATTGATATTCCAGTAAAAGTAACAGACATTTTTTTATGTTCTAGTAAAATCAATATTTTTCCAACAGAAATTCTATTAAAATTAATAAATAAATAAATTTTTTAACCCGATATCAAGTAGTATTTGATGTTGATTGTCTTGTAAAATTTAAAGAATTTTACCAATTTTCTAGTAAAATCACATGATTTCTATTATGTTTCTAATTGATATTCTATTAATATTGCTAGACAATACCAATTTTAAAACTAATTCAGCCTACAAATTTTAATTGGAACCTAATTGTTTTATTATTGGAAAATCGAGAGTATGTTGTACATTCAACGATAAATTTTCCTTTAAGCACCCATTTATATTGACGTGAAGTAAAGTTAGAAAAATATTCGAGTAAACCCAAAGTGGTGGAAATTAATGTACGTAATAGATTACCAGATGTTTACCGATAAGTTATATCATTACTATAAAACACAAAGAGGAACGCCATGCTTGTTCCAAGCAAAACCCTGTACCAATAGGAACAAATCGAAAACAATTCTAAATATATGGAAAATTAAAATAAAAAACTAAAATTTGCTTTAAACATTGTAATTTTAAAATTCATTATACATATTAAAAAAATGTATCCAGAACTAACAAATATCTTATACTTATTAACGACCGATATATAACATACTAACTAGTTATTAAACTATGCTTTTGTTATACAATTGAGTATACAATTTTGATACCCTTAGTGTTGGTGTTGCTCCTTTTATTTTATAAAAATACACCTCGATGAAATTGTTAAATATAAATAGCATTTTTCGGATATTTCATTTCGAATACATAAACAACTTTAAACAGTAGGTCCATTGCATTAATAAAGATGGTCTGCCCAATATTAATAGTTTGTCCGTCGATTATTATCCAAATTATTCCCTGGTGCAGTAATTCATCGGCGAACTATATTAGATATGGCTGCGATTGTCGTGTATTTTTTATTATTTCGGAGGTGCTTTCTTCAAACTGTATCATAAATAAAAATGAAAGAATAAATTAAACTCTTATGTCAAAATCACAAATAAAATGTTAAAATAATTGACGTGATACATATCCGGTACATATAGACCTAAAAATGTTGTTTACATAAAAGTCTTTAAACCCGATATTTTTACTAAACTAATAACAATTATTATTACCTTAGGCCAAATGCATATGCTGGACATGCGATTTAAAATAAATTCTTGAGACTCCGCGTACGCAGGAACTAATTTGGAGCTGGCACCGACTGATGTTTTATATTTTATTGTTATAGAACAATAAAACCCCAGAACAAAAAATCCCCAATAAACTTTATTTCGGAAATATTTGCACTCAGCTAATTCCAACAGTAGGCCAGAAAAACATAATTTAGACAAAAATGTTATGAACATATTTTTCCCAATTTCATATTCCCAGAGAAAGCCTGAATGGCATTGGTGACCAACTCGATGTATTCAATTTTGTATTATAGTATTTGCTTAATATATTTTAATTTATTTAATTGGTATGTATTGGTATGTAAACTTGGTATGTAAACTGTATTTTACCTTGCAATATAACAACAGATGCGGAATCTTTATTTGTGGACGCCATGCTTGGTTATAATTTGAACCAAATAAACACAATTGCTAATAATCGTGATAGATTATTGGATCTTGTCTTCAGCAACGACATTGACACCTTTAAAATTTCTGAATCCCTATTACCTTTTGTCATAAATGATGTTAATCACAAATCTTTGGATATTGTATTTGACTTAACTAAAATGGCGAGATCAGAACACCTACAACCAATGAAATACAACTTTAAAAAAACTAACCGTGTGGGGCTACAAAGTTACCTGGAATCCATCAACTGGCAAATAACTCTCAATTCCAATGATATAAACGAAAATGTGAACAAATTTAATGACATCATGCTTCAAGGCTTCGAAATGTATGTACCTATGTGCTGTAAACCACAAAATGCTCACCCTCATTGGTTTGATGATAGACTAGTTAACTTAAAAAATCGGAAGTCGAAAGCGTATGCCAAAATGTTGAAAAGCGGGTTAGAAGCGGACAAAACTACGTTTCTACAACATAGTAATGAATTTGAAATTTATTTCAAATCTAAATACAGGTCGTATCTTAATCAAATTCAAGACAAAATCAAAGTAAATCCAAAACAATTTTGGAAATACTTTAGGAATAAACGCGAAATTGAAGGATACCCTGCTAATATGACGTACAACAATACCTGCTCTTCAAACGCCAAAGATATAGCTAACATGTTCGCGTCGTTTTTTCAATCAGTCTATAGACCAAGCGTTACTAGTGGATTGTACGAACAACCCAGCAACAACAACACATCAATAACTCCTCCTATTATTTTTGAGGACAACATTTTATCGGCTTTAAGGGGGTTTGGAGATGGTTGCGGTCTTGACGATATTCCCTCCTCTATTCTGAAGGAGTACGCTGAAATTTTAACAATTCCATTATGTTATCTATTCAATCATTCCTTAAACACCGGCGTGTTTCCTGAAAAATGGAAAATTTCAAAAATTACTCCAATTTTTAAATCGGGTAAACGTGAGGATATCTCATGCTACAGAGGAATATCAACTACATCATCAATTCCAAAATTATTTGAGTTAGTATTATGCAACAGTTTTAAATCCACAATTGCACGTCATATATCAATAAACCAGCATGGGTTTATGCCTGGCCGATCCACATCGACTAATCTGGTTGAATTCACCAGTAAACTAATTAACGAGATAGAAAAACACCGTCAAGTTGATGTAGCGTACACGGATTTTAGTAAAGCATTTGATTCTAGCTGTCATCATAAAGCACTCCAGAGTTTATTCAATTTTGGGTTTTCTCTCGATTACATAAATTGGTTTAAATCATATCTATCTAACCGGTGCCAATTTGTGATAATGGGAAATGAAAAATCAAACGTTATTAAAGTTACATCTGGTGTTCCCCAAGGATCACACCTCGGGCCTTGGATTTTTATTGTTTTCATAGACCGAATAACCGAGATAATCAAAAACTCAGACGTGCTCATATTTGCAGATGATGTGAAAATTTTTCGTACTATTAATGGATTGTTAGATACGGAGAAACTTCAAGAAGACTTAGATAGATTAAGTGAGTGGTGTGATCGGAACTCACTATACTTAAATATTAAGAAATGCAAAATCATGTCTTTCCATCGTAAACGAAATCCAATAATTACTTCATACAAAGTCAACAACGAAGTACTGCAAAGAGTCAATGAGGTTATAGACTTAGGTGTTACATTTGTCGAAAACGCCAGTTTCAATAGGCATATTGAAAATTGTATTGCGAAAGCGAATGCCATGTTCGGATTTGTTAAAAGATGGACAGGTGAATTTAAGGATATCCAAACCTTATGTTCACTCTATTTCGCTTATGTTCGATCTCAACTGGAATACGCTGTAACGGTCTGGAATCCATACTATGCTGTACATATAAAAAGAATTGAAAGCATTCAAAAGAAGTTCCTGATTTTTTTGTTAAAGAAAAGTGACTGGGATTACGACCACAACTTACCATTCCATGAAAATGTGGCTCGCTTACCTCCATACACAACAAGATGCACAGATTACAAAATATGCACGCTTGAAAATAGACGACTTCTCTTGGGAGCAGCTTTTATTGGTAACGTTTTGCTTGGTCACGTAGATTCAGCTTACATCTTGGAAAACATATCAATTCACGTGCCATGCAGAACATTTAGAAACCATAAATTTTTAGCACTTGAACACCATTCCACCAACTATGGAGAAAACAACCCAATTAATAGGATGTCTAAATCTTTCAACTTAATTGACGATGTATTTGACTTCAACTTATCAAAGGACAACTTTAAAAATATCCTTAAAGACTTTTTTCTAAATTTTTAATTGTTTAAACCAAAATTTGGTTTATATTTTTTTTTTTTTTTATTCTGTTTTAAAGTTTTTTGTTGTTTTAATATAATTTTAACTATAACTGTAAATAATCTGAAATCATACATGTATATTACAAAATAGATTTCTTTAAATAAATAAATAAATAAATAAATAAAGTAACGTTAAAATTTTATTGAATTATAATTAAAAGCGCTGTTAAAACTTAATCGGAAATTGTATACACTCAGCATTTACAAAAATTTCATTACAATTCCTTACAATACAAAACATACAATAACACCTAAACATTATTTAAAAAATTATTCCGGTAGGAGTACGTATCCGAGTAATCATTAAAATAAACGTACCATTATACTATAATTAAATTCAAAGAAGTTTGCGAGCCTCCATGAGTATTTCGGTGAGATCAGGAAAATAATCACTAAAGTAATATAAATTATAAAGGCTTACCTGATAAAATTGAAATCACATCTTCTGGAATTTCATTTTCTTTTAGAAAATTGCTTACATAATTCTATTATATCCATTTTAATTTTAATACAAACATCAAATAACTTTTCTTAATAACTCAAATAATAATTACGGAGATCACTTTTTTATTTTGATGTCACTTATTGAAATTTTGCTTAATACTGAAGAATTCCTACGATAATTTGAAAATATATACCAAAAAAAAAAACAGAAAAAAACTCGAATAACTGTTAATTTTACAAGATTCAAGCAATATTTCAGTAACTTTACTAGAATTAACGGGATTTCAGGTAAAATTAACAATATCAATGTAAAAAAAAGATAAAAACCGTTTACATTCACTAGAATTCTCTTAAAATTCTAGTAAACGATTAAATTTTACTAGAATAGTACTAGAATTCAGGTAAATATTATTCTTGTAAGAGAGGTAGTATGAGATGCATAGTTATAAAGTGAGAACATTTTGAATTATAAACTTTACTGCAGAGCATATAAATAATAAAATATTCGAATTTTACTAGATTTTTACTGGGATTCTGGTAATGTAAAATGTTATCGCTATTTGTTAATTTTTTATGGAGATATATTTAATAGAACTCCCGTAAAATGTAATAGAAATCATTATGTAAATCCAAAATAATATGGCGGAATTGGATTTTACTAGAATTTTGCAAGAATTCATGTAAATTAAACTTTTAATGGAATTCTAGTAACAAAATTAACTTGATTTCTAGTGAAATTAACTAGACACTCCATTATAGAACCAAACAGAAATGATCTAGTAATTTTCTAGTATTTTTTTTACTAGATAACCACTAGAGTCCCAGTATAATAAACACTAGAACTAGAAACTAACTAGAACTTATTAAAATTCTGGTTTTAATTTTATTTTGACTGAAAATCTAGTATATTCACTTTAAAATTTAACTAGAAAACAAAATTTCCTTTTTTATTTACTAGAATTTTACTGGATTTTAACTGGAAATAGTAATACCAGACCATCTAGTGGTCATTTACCAGATTTTATATTTACCGTGTACATTATTGTGTTGATTGTGCAACGTAAATTTGAATTTTTTCTTAATTTTTTTTTGTTTCTGCAATAATACACTTATACTTAGTTATTTAAAAAAAAAATTACTATGGAAAAAAAATGCCAATACATTTTTACTGAGCATGGTTTATTTCATATGTGTGGAGTTAGCAGGACTAATATTTAAGTAGATTCTAGTTGTAACTATACATCCATGCATACATAGTAACGAGCAAAATAATTTTTGGTACACATATGTCGTTTGGAAATTTTTTTGTGTTGTCCGCGTAGAATTTTTATTATAACTGTAATCGATTCTGTTATATTATTTGAGCTCAAATTTAGAGATAAAAAACAATAAGTATTAAGTGTTAACAGTGTTTGATAGTTTGCAGAGTCTGTATGATTTTAATTCATACAGAAGATTCGTCCATTTACAAATATTGGATTATAGCGCTAATTCTAACATACACTTGGATTTGGGTATTTGTTCATGATCATGAGTATCACAACACTTTAGGTTCCATGGAACCATCCATACAAATGTAAATTTAACAGTTTAAATTAATTATTCCATCTCAGGATCCTATAGCGCCAATCATAGCATACGAATGGACTTGTACTATTTTTTAGGTATTATTTTTTTTTTTTTTATTTTTATTTATTTATTTATTTATTTAGTGACATACATTTTGTGAACCCCACGCCTCAATTGAGCGTACAAGCTCATTCGTTTAAGGTATGAGGCTCATGATAAATACCAAAAATTTTGATGTAACTTTTTTCATATATGTTTAAGCAGGAATATGTATTTCAGGCAACCGCTTCTTAATATTTTGTACGACTTCAACCTGTTTTGGGGTACGTATACATTCCACCAGACAGCACCGCTTCACTCCATTAACAACAATACAATTTTCAATTTCTCTTGAATGGTTATTTTGTATACAGCTCCCAATAAAGCCAGATGAAATTATTTACTTTTAAAACATTATATTTATTTTCATTTTTATATAAAAAAAATTCAAAAATATAAAATATCTGATGTCTGCCTGACACGAAAGTCAAAGCAAACCTTCTTTATTAGACATCATTTTGTGTAGAAATCAGAAAATATCAGTGAGTTCATGGAGGTGTATTATTATATAAGCTTTCTTACCGGAAGTTAATAAAATTACACTAAACTTGGTTAAGCAACGGCTTTGTTCTATAAAATTTGAAACCCGGTACGAACCGGGTGTAAGTTTTATTAATTTAAAATGACAAAAATTCCACAAGCACGGACCAAATTTTATATTATATTCCTATTTTCATCATGTAATCAGAGTTCCACCTCCTTCAATTGAAAAATGACGTAGTTCTATTGTTCAACAAAATGCGCCATAACGGCTAAACTAGAGCACCTCTATACAAAGTTTCCTGTATTATGAACCATCGCAGTTGATTCATAACACTCGAAAATCCCTTCTCTATTTTTTTTTATCGTTCGAGCCAATTTTTTTCAAATAGGGAGTCAGACCCCATCTGAGAACTATCTGAACAAATTATTCCGAATTTAAAACATGATAATCGATTCTTACCACTCGAAAACCCTCTCATACAATTTTATCAAAAATCGTTCGAAGCGATCAAAAATCTTAAATAAATTTTCCCAAAATCAGAAGTCATCGCAACCCATTCATGCCAATCTCGAACTAGAAAACCCTTATCATCACAATTCTTATTAGTATCGTTCGAATCGAAAAACACTTAGCAAATCGTCTCAAGATGACCTCTAAATGAATTTCCTGAAATCAAAATCCATCGAAATTGGACGCAACCGAAATCAAGCTACACCAAAATCATTTGAGGCGGAAGAATATGTGCAAAGAGGCTAAGCTCGTAACATTAATTAGGTAGTGAATCCTGCAAATCAATATTGTTTCTCATGACAACGAACTTTTTCAAAAGGCGCGATTAATGAAAATATACAACCTGTCATCGTACCGCAACCAGCACAACATTCATCAAAATTATGCGAGCCGACCAAAAACAATGGAATCCAGTGCCCACAGGATGACCCCTAAACGAATTTTCCTCGAAATCGGGATTTATCTCAATTGGTTTCTGGAAATTCGAAAACGCGCTCTCAAACAATTTTATAAAATCGTCCGAGCCGATAAAAAAATTGAAAAATTTAGCCGGGCCCAACCGGACGCCCCTCAATGGATTTTCCCGAAATTAACATCCATCGCAATTGACTCTTAGCACGAAAAAATCCCCCTTACCATGTTTCATAAAAATCGTGAGAGCTGAAAAAAATAATGAATGGGATCCGGGGTCCACTGGATAACCCTGTCAATACTTTTGCTTTGAAATCAGGATCAATCGCCATAACTCTCGTATTTGACGCTTCATTTATTTTTATTAAAATCGTGAGAACAAAAAAAAATTAAAAACGGGACCCGGGCTCCAACCGGATAACTTTCAAAACGAATTTTTCCGAAATCGATCCATCTCACTCGATTCTTGGTATTCGAAAAACCTTCCTTAGAAATTTTCATGAAAATCGTTTGAGCTAAGAAAAAAATATGAAAAATGGAATCCGGGTCCCACTGGAGGGGGACTTCCTAAACAAATTTTCCTGAAACCAAGTCCCATCGCAATTGATTTCTGGTACTCGAAAACCTCCTTTTAGCAATTTTCATGAAAATCGATCGAGCAGTTTTCGAAACCCTCGTACAAACATATAAATGTTTTTATGTACAATTTATAATTGAGCCGTTTATTTTGAAAGTGGTATGTCACTTTTTCAAAAAATCGAGTTAATGATAACATTAGTTATAATTTAACGGTATTTTTCATTTTAAAAAAATCCAATTAATATGTTGAGAACTCTAGGAATGGTTAGGAAGAAAAAGTAAGCAGCGCTTTTTTTGATAATAAATAAAAATATTATATGAAACTTCTTAAGTTCTTTGAAAAGAATGGTAAAAACCCATTCAACAGAATAAAAATTCAACTGATTTTTACCAATTTTTTATGAGCGTGGTGCTTATGAAGCTTAAAGTTTAAAATTGTCGTATTTAGGGTAAAAAAGTTTGGAATCTGTTCATTAAAAATTGTCAAAATTGCTATGTGCCAGGACAAAATATTATAGTTGATCAACAATTATTTCCAACTATATAGCCAGGTGCAAATTTAGCCCGTATATGCCGAATAAACCGAGTACATTTGGAATTAAATTTTAGCAAATGTTTCATAAATGGATTTCCATACTTAGAAAAAATAAACCAGTATCAATATCTTTGAGTGAGAAGTTCGTTGTCCTAACATAATTGAGCCCTTTAGTGTCACTCTCCACTTTTTGATTACACGCTGCCAAGAACAAGCCACACACCACACCATTCATTTTAAATCGTTTGTGGGAGGAAATCAATCTAGAATTGGAACTTAAATATTCCATACTATTCATTCATATATAAACCAAATAAAGGTTCAGCGAACGTTATGCACAACCAAAACATTTGAGCCAACTACGTAAATGGACGTTGTTTTACTTAAGCGTAAAGTAGAATTTACTGTACTGCTTTTATATTAAATATTTCGTGTATTAAAATTATTTAAATTTTAAAGACAGAAAAGCAGGAATTACTAATACAGTTGCACTCAAGCAAAAAATGTCCCATTGAACCAATAGTAAAACCCTAACCCCTGATAATTTTTCATGGTTCTTTGTTCCGTTAAGCTATTTGTCTCGCTATTTTTGTGCATGTAAAAATTCAAGTTTTAATATTTTGCAGCTTGTGAGTTCAAAAAGCTTTGATTTGTGATAAAACTTTCATAGCTCAAAATTTTCATAACCTTGAACTAAACTAAAACAATTTAAATTCTAAAAATTTCGAAAAAGTCGGGATGAAAAAAATGTGTTCAAAATTTTATTTTAAGGCTTTCTATAGCATTTTTCGAAGCTTTGGATGACCCATTTCAAATATGTGTGAAAATAGGCAAATTTTCATCCCTGTAAAATGAGGTGGCAACACTAATTGTCATTTATGACTATCAGTACCGAAAAATGCTATATTTTTTACTCTTAGCAACGAATATTTGTACTGGCATGACAGCTAAAAGTATCATGACACAAACATTTTTCGGGACTGAGAAAATATTGTATGACGACATAAAAAATTTTTGGGCTGGGACAAATAAATGACATCAACTATTTGCCCGTCCCAAACTATTGGCTTTTGTCTGGTGATGAAGGACGGTTTAAAGTAATTTCAGTAATTTTTTCAGAATGTTTCAATAAGGTGGAGTTGAGAAATAGTCCTTCAAACTCAGTAAATGTTCGTTGGCCGAACTATCGGCTTATTGATGAAGGAAGAAGTAAAGTCTTTTTTGTGAATTTCTAAACTCCTAAACTCCTTCCTTCTAATGCATTTTTTTGAATCGACATGAATTGAATATGAATTGAATATGAATTTTTGATATTACATATTTTTAGTATATGCTTTGCAATAGCGACATAGCACTCTTTTGCACAAAAATTGCAAAAATATTTTGCACAACTAGAACTTATAGCACAAATCTGCCATTATAAGATGATAGTGTTTAAATATTTGATGTTAACTGGGGGATATTGAATATTTTATTACAGCATTGGTAGAAATGCCGTAAAAAATCTTTTCACTTTTTAGAACTCAGTTTCACTTTACACCATAAATTTAGTTGTATACGTAGCGTACAAACTGCATAGTCTCCATCAACTATTTAAAGAAATATGTGTTTTTACAACATAACATTATAAAACCATTCAACATTCATCTTAGAACTTTCCGGTTAAATTAAATTGAAACGTTTCTCTAACATTAAAAGAGATCGCTTTTAAATCATCATTTACTATTTCATTGGAAAATGATTTATCCATTTACTCGTACTGTTATAATTAAGTGTTGACTTTTATGTTAAATATTTATTTAGGCTCTAGTTTAGCAACGTACATAGATATCACTTTCAATTTGACGAAGGCATGATTTATAAGTGTCTAGTTAAATTAAAATAATATTCAAGTTTTCTATATACGAACTGTCAACTTTCAAAAATGTTTATTATTTCCTTGGCTTATAATATATAATTTAAAATGCCGGATCTTTTGTGTGGTGTATCTCAAATTGGGAGCACGCACAACGGATTTGCAAATCACGAGGAAGCGCAAACACCATTTTTGGCACTGTATATCTTTAAACGATCATGATCTTTAAAAATATCAACGCCCAAAAAAAAAAATTCTGCAGTAATGTGAGTTGACCATTTCAATAAACCTGAAGGTTTTTCCACATTAAAAATACATTTTTTTGTTTTATTGTGAACTTGTCTCAATTTAATTTTTTCATGCATCAATGACTAACTCAATTAATCATTTTGATTCGAAAAATTAAAAAAAAAACGAAATCCTTGATTATAATTAAAGTTTTCTGTTTGTTATAAGAACAAATATTTTCGTATCTTTTACACACACACACACACACAAAAAAAATTAAATTATATTGTTGATTGATTGGTTAAATAATTAAAAAATCAACGTAATTTTTATATGCAAATTATTTATTAAAAGGTATACCGATCAACAAAACAAATTGAACCAGGGTTGAATTAAATTTCACCCGAAAAAAAAATTGGCGACTACTTTTTATTGTTGTTGTGAAAGGAAGTGTCAAGCAATATAATAAATTCCCTCGAGGAATGTTAAGATGTCAATGGTTAACTTCTTGAATTCTTATGTTGTTGTTTTTTAGATATCGCGGATGACTGATCTTTATAGAATATATATATACAGCTTTCTGTTTTCGTTGTTAATATTATAATGAAGATCATTATCATTACTGTTATTATCATTTTTGTGGTTTTGTGTATAGATACAATATATGATTATTATTAGCTATATATGATTTCTGTAGTTAGTTTAAACAAAACCAAATCTAATGCAACAATAGTCATTACAACGAGTAAGTAACATTGGAAAACCACAAAAAAATTTATATTGCAACTTTCTATAAAACTTTTTTGTTATTTATATCGTAAAGTAAATATTCTTTGATATGGATATAATGTTACGTATACGATATATAAACAATAGCGCCAAAAGGGCCATAACAGCTCTCTATATATAGAGATGAGCTATACATAAAGATTAAGAATATATATCTATTGTGTTATCCCATTGTTGATGATGATCATCAAACATGATTTAAAAACTAAAAAATTTAATTTTCTTTGAGATTTTTTCTTCTTTTCTTCATTTATCACTCATGGTACTCGTTGTAATAATAGAATGAAAAATAAACGTGCGCGCATATATCTTTAGGTAATTTGGAAGTTAAATAAGTATAGAGGTAATTTAACAAAAAAAAAAAAAAAAAAAGTGTTAGATGATATATTAAGATTATTGATGGGATCATGTTTATGATATAATAAATAGAAAAGTTAAAGGTGAAACTATCACAATATTGTTTGATTTTTTATGGTTAATTGCATCCGATATTTATTTTCAAGTAGTTTTTATTATTATTCTTCTGTATATGGAGTAAATCATTATTTTAGGATCTCACTCGTATTTTATATAGGTGTCAAACTTCATACCATCAACACTATAATAAATCTTCAGCCAAAGTAATATTACTTTGGTTCGGAAACATTACAACATTATTTTGAAAACAATCTATACGTGATAGAATCGAATCTATACATTGGATGCGACATGGATTGTATACCAGCCTCATTATTAAAATACTTCAGAAATTTGGTAATTCCTCTGTGACTTTAATCAATCACTGAAACAATGCGTTCTTCCCCATAAGTGGAAAATAACAAGAGTAACATCAATATTCTAAACTGGAACACCGAATGGTAATAATATACTATTCATTCAGGACCGTGGTACTAAGACACATATCACAAAATCAATATGGTTTTGAGCGTTACAGAATTCACCAGCATCACGATAAAATAAATAGAAAATCACAAGCAACTTGATGAGGTATACACAGACTTTGCTAAGGACTTTAACCTCATCAGTCATTATAAAACCTTTATAGTTTAAATCTTACTTAAGCAATCACTCTTAATACATCGAAGTGGGGAACAAAATTAACCTCAGTCACCTCCGGCGTGTCTCAAAGCTCCCATATTGGCCCTTATGGATCTTCGCCTTTTTCACTAATGGAATCACCGAAGTAATTCATTATTTGAAGATCTTAATGCATGCAGATGACCTTAAAATGTTTAAAATCAGAAAAACGGGACTAATGAACATATTTGTAATATAGAGTGTAACCCGAAGTAATTTGTACGTTACTTATCTTGAAAAGATTGGTGGAAATACGACAAAGATTTACCGTAACACATTAAGCTTCAACAATTTCCACCATACCTCACTGGATGTAAAACCTACAATCTGACAACCATGGACAATAGCATAGAGCATTTCTAATGTTCATTTATTGGAAACTACTTACTGGATGAAATCGATTAAAATTCTGAGTTTCTTCTAAATAAATAAACACAAGACAAATTGTAGTTTTCACGAGCCGGTGAACATCATGTGCAACCAAATTGACCATCTTTTTGACTTGCAAAGACGGTTTTAAAAGAAAATTTTACACTTTTGTTTAGGTCAGAAATTTATGCGAGTATCCAAAACTAATAGATAAAATATAGAATTTGGTCAAATATTTGCGTTCGTGTGCATTTCCAAATAGTGTAAATACAAAAAAAACTTTGTTCGCAACAAGCATCAAACTTTTGTGTGTCATATTTTTTTCAGAAATTATTTAAATCCTCAGGAATAAATGCAATTTTTAGATGAAAGGATGTCGTTGTAGCTTATAGTAAAGTACACGAGCTCTACGGCTCATTTCGAAATGACATTAGGAGATTGTAATTTTATAATATGTACCCTTTAAAACTTTTATAGCCAGTATGAGGGCAAATCTCTGAGATTCGTGTAATTTACCCTAGACTACAACGACATCCTTTCATACAAAAATTGAGTATATTCCTGATGATTATAAAGTTTGATCTTTTTCACAAACAATTTTTTTTTTTATATTTACACTTTTTAGAAATACATACGTGTGCAAATATCTGTCTAAAATCCATATTTTATATAAAAAATATAGTTTGGAACACTCGCATAAATTTTTGTCCAAATTAAATGTGTTCAATAATTTAAAAATGACCAGAAACGGCACACAGGTCGATATGCGTGACTTCCCGTTATTATTATCGGTTTGATATGCTGGTATCAGTCCCTTTAATTAAACTGAGTAAAAAACTGGCGAAATAAACGCCAGATCGAAAAACGATAAAACAGGTGCTCAAATATTTTTTAGAATGCCACCCATGGCATCAAACTTGAGGGTCGGGAAGGCTCATTTTAAAAAAATTTGAAAATGTACACCAATTTTTATTGCAGAATCGGATTATACGCCTCAAAGTATAAAAATTCTGTTCGAATCTAGTTTTTCGTGCGATAGCTGTCGCTGTAATCGCAAATAATTTGTTTTTCGTCAAAATCAGAAAATTAAAATAGTTGTTAATTTTGACTCGAATTTTATTTAGAAAAGTGTCATTTTTTGGCTATTAGTTCATTTAATTTTTGCCAACTATGACGTGAAACGATCGATACCATCCTGCGTTTCGAAGTCTAATACCCCTGATACTATTTGCTACAACCATACACAAATTTACGAGAAAACGCGCGCCACAATAGATTACTGGAACAGGGGAATATGGATACCGGTGTAATTGCTTATAGCGAGGATACTGTTGCTTTTGAAAAGGTATTGTAATTTCAAAAAAAAAAACTTTTCGGATAATTGATAGTTTTTTTAGTAATTTAACAAGTTGGTTACTTAAAAATATTATCTTTGCTTGATATTGATATTATAGAGTGATGTTAAACAAAAACATAAAAAAATTAAAAAACTGAATTGTCTAAACCTATATAAATCTGTGGACACAAGGCGTAACCGCCTAAGTTGATTTAGGACAGAATTGAGTTATACACACCATGAGATTCACCATAATCGGCTACGCACGTACAATTACACCATAATGAAAAAAATAACTCTATTTTGATAAATTAAATGTACATGCACTAACCGCCTAAGTCTGAAAAATAGACAAATAAACAAAAATAGACACCAACGTTGTTTTTTTGATATAAATATTTTTAAATATAACTCTGCCGACCATGTGACCTATCTTATAATTTATAAAGTCACTCTAAACTCCATTTTAAATTTCCTATAAAAATATTACAAAATTTTCAGAAAAAGCTGTTAAACTTTAAATTGTTCTACGGAAAAAACACAAAAATTCACTTAGGCGGTTACGCCTTCTGTTCACAGAATATAATTGTGTGCTTATCTATCTATCTATCTATTATATTAATACGCTTAATTTTTTCAAACTCAACCCTAAAATGATCCCTAAACATGATATGATCCTTTTAAATTTTTCAGGGTATAGGTCGACATAAATATAGCGGTGTGCCTTTGCTAGAAAAATCGGAAAAATTCCACCGGGAAGTACTTGAAACGGGTACCTCAGGTGTTTTCAGCAAAATTTTGTCACGACGCCAGAATGCCATGACAAAATATGTTTATATTGAATCTGATCATGCGCATTACACCGTGACAATGTGTTACGTGCCTCTGTATGCGCGGCTGACACTTTTCGAGTCGGGTAGATCTCAGAGGAGATACGGGGGTTGCCGACATACTTATTCGAGACACTACAAACCAATGTGTCATTACAAATCACAATTCACTCACAAAAAAAAATCAAAAATCACTAGCAACCACTCTTCCCCACTTCCCAATCCAACACAACACCATTGACCATTAATTAGAAATAACTCACTTCATTATAAAACTAAGAATCATTTATTTAAAGTAATTTTAAAAGAACAAGAAAAAACATAACTACGACGATATTTAACCTTTCGTCATACCAACCAAAAAAATGCAAGAAAATTATATTTTTATATTAGAAAAAAATTTGGAAAAAATTAATGAAAGACTTTTTTTTCTTAAACTTAAACTCACCCGTCTTTTCGTAGAGTACTCTGCGCAAGCGGTGGTGATGAAACCTGTATGTGAAACACTAAAACAAAAACTAGCACTTTTCATTCACTTTAAACTTAATGTATAACTTCTTAAAATTATTAACCTATTTGACTGACTAAATAATTATCTTAATTTTTTTTTTCTGTGGCTTCTTGTTAAACAATTTTACAGATATTTTTTTCTTTCTTTTTTCATAATAAATCAGGGCATGTTTGATTTAAATCGTTGATTAAAATCAGATTAAAATCAATTGATTTTTTTGCTAAAAATCATTGATTTAAATCATGTTGGTAAAAAATATAAAAATTCTCAAAAATAAACGAACGCACTCTAAAACTTAACGAAAAAACTTAATTTCGCAAATATGGTAACCCTAAAAAACTAAAAAATACGATAACAATAAAAACGTAATTCCATATTAGCTGTATTTTGTTGAGAATTAAAATATTAGAGGCCAGTTTTGGAATTAGCCATGTTGGTTTCTAAATTTGTCATAACGGAAAAAAAAATTTCATCATAGTTAGCTTCTTTTTCAGTAGTAATTATGATTCTTATCTAAACCTTCAATTTTTTTGATTTGTATAATTCAAACCCGAATTTTATTACTTCTGATAAATTCGCCAACTATGATGAACAATTTCCTTTTACTATGATAAATTAGAATACAAACAATGCTTATTCCAAAACTGGACTCTAATATTTTATTTCTCAACAAAATACAGCTATTATTTGGTGAACCACATAGTTAGTAAAATACTATCTGTCAAATCGTCAATTATTTTATTTTTTATTTTGCACGTTTTAAAAAGCTAAAGAAAGTTGAAGGAAAATAATAATAAAGTGTTAAAGTTTGTTTTAAATGAAGGTATGGTTTTTTAATGTTTAACATGTAACCAATCGAACAATATATAACATTTATTTTTAATATTTTTATGTTTTTTTGCAATAGCCACTCTGAAAAAATGTCGCATGCTGGTCGGAAAAAGAACGTAGTCTGGTCATATTATGAAGAATTGCCGAAAGTTCCAAATAAAACGGGAGTACGTGTTAAGTGTAAGAAATGTCAACATGAATTACAAGGTTTGCTTGCTCGTATGATTAAGCACAATCAAATTTGTTTATCAAAATCTAATGATGATGTTAAAATTGTCGATGACTTCATAGAAACGGGGGATGATTTAACTTCTTTTTCACGTACAACTACTTCTACGGCAACGTATGAATTGAACCGTAAATCATTTCAGAAAAAGCATACAGCTTCAACTTCAATTGATAAATACGTGGTAAAAACTAGTAAAAATGACAATAATAAGTTTGATAAGCAGCTAGCTAGATTTTTTTATGCGGAAAATGTTGCTTTCAGAAAAGTTAATAATAAGGAATTTATTAAATTTTGCAAGATGGTCCGACCTGGATATAACCCTCCTTCTGAGAGACATTTATCTGGAAAATTGTTAGATTTAGTGTATGGAGAAAAGCAAATGAATTCTGTCGAATGTTTAAAAGATCAAATAGTTTGTCTTACTCTTGATGGATGGTCGAATGTTAAAAACCAACCCATATTGTGTGCGTGTGTAATAAAAGAAGACGGAGAAGTAATTTTAGTTGAAACAATAGACAGTTCTGGGCAGAAACATGATATTCAATATTTACGAAATTTAACGGATGAAATTATTAAAAATACTGAAGCAAAGTATTTATGTAAGGTATCAAGTATTGTAACCGACAATGCCCCTAACATGGCTGGTATGAGAAGTAATATTGGAGACATAAATGAAAAGTTAATCACTTATGGGTGTTCGGCCCATATATTAAATTTACTCGCACGTGATTTGGGGAAAAGAAGTGAAGAAATAACGCAGCATGTAGTGCAGATTATTAAATATTTCCGGAACCATCATCAACCGAAAGCTTGGTTTACAGCTGCTAATGGAAGTGCATTGATCGTTCCGCAAGAAGTTCGCTGGAACTCATATTGTGACACTCTTGAATCATATTTAAAGAACTGGCCAATATTGGTAAAAGTTTGTGAAGAGCAATTTATTATTGTCATATATAAATAATTATATTTCGTCGAAAGTGCTGAGTATGGGTATAAAAAGAAGTTGTGAGGATTTAGTTAAAATTTTAAAGCCGATTTCAATTGCTCTGGACAAAATGCAAAAAAATACTTGTAAAATTGCGGATTCTGTCGAAATATGGAAAGAGTTAGAAGCCATATTGAAAAACGAACTTGATCTATCACAAATGAAATTATTTAATGATCGCTATTTATTTGCAATGCAACCTTCTCATTTTGCAGCTTTTGCACTTACACCGTCAATGCAATTTCGAAATATTAAATTAACAGAAGCTGAAAAATCAATGGCTATGGAATATATGGAAGATAATTTCTCGCTCAGTTTCATGACAGTGTAAAAAAAGTTTCAAGCAAACATTCCTCCATTTGCGGGACCAGTTATGCAAGAAGAAGTCATAGCAAATATGACGTCCTTTGAATGGTGGAAATCGATGTTTGCTTTGCACAAAGGATTGATAGCGACGTTAGGCGAATATAAAATCCAACAATTAACAACAGCTACGGCTTCATCAGCTGGAGTCGAACGTGTTTTTTCGACCTTTGGGCTAGTTCATTCAAAATTAAGAAATAGCCTAGGGATAGATAAGCGGCAAAATTAACATTTTTGGCAAAGCAGCTGAATAAATAAAAGGTTTTATTTTATATTGTTTTATATCATTATGAAATACTTGGTTTTAAGTTTTAAATTACTTATAATTTATTTTAAATCAATATTATTACTGAAGCACCACAACCAATAAAATTTACTAAATATGAAAATTCCTTGATATTTAAATTATTTGATTTAATCTATTTTTAAATGAATTTGTTTCTGTATATTATATTTTATTCCATTTACTATTTTAAGGAAATAATGAAATAAACTGATTGATATAAAAAAGTATTTAATTGTTTATTACAATTTAAGATCAACATTAAAAAATTTTATTCAAGAAAATCTGATTTAAATCAAAAAAATCTGATTTTAATCAAAAAAATCTGATTCTTTGATTTTTTTCAAAAAAATCAACAAAATTACATGCCCTGTAATAAATTTTCTTTTGCGATACTAAAATATATTTTTTTTCTTAACCAAACACACTATTTTTATTATTTTTTTTTTCGGTCAATTTGACCGAAATATGCAGTAACGCCGCCTGCACATGCATGCACCGGCTAGCGGTACATATAGAATGAATTTCCTGTTGCTCGAGGAAAGTTCGCGTTGACGTCACCGTATCCAGGCCACAAAGTACAATTTCTCGTCCTCAATCAACCGTTAAAATCAATTTATACAGGTGTAATATGTACCAAGAAAAATTAACTGGTAAATAAATAAGAAAAAGACGTGAGACCCAGGTGGATGGAATCCAATTCACGGCCCCACAAGCCTACCACAATATTCCGTTGGGTTGAGGGTTGATCAGTGGTTTAATTAGTCCTCACGCTAATTAAAAAGGTCCGTTATGTATACAATCTAGTGTTGTAATGGACAAAAGAAAGAACTTATATAACTTCGTGAATTTACCACAAAACACAGAAACTTACCCTTTGAAAGGATGTTATAAACAAAATATTTGACACTAACATAATATTATAATACCAATATTTTGCTTTACTTTAGCTTCCAAACCACTTCGAATTAAATATTTATTGGTGGTTGCAATCTCTCGATGGTCTCACGTATAAATGATATTTCAACATCATAGAAAATATAAATTTTAGTTCGAGTAAGGTACATAACATAAAATAGACCGTAGTCCAATTTAAGTATATAATAGTAAAATCGTACGATCTCAAATTCCCTACATATAGCAAGAAAGATGTATTTGTGGGTGGATTGCATTGTTTCCACTTTTTATGATACATAATTATGATTGCTATATACTATCGATAACCAAGTATATACAAATACTCTCATTAGTCATCCAATATATATTTCTATTTTTTGGTTTTCTATATACCGAAATATATTGAGGTTCTTCTAGTCCATAAAAGTTTATGAACTCGTCATCATAAACTTTAGATCATAAAATTTCTTTTACAAAAAAATATTGGGATGAGTTGAATATTGTGCTTATAAATACCAATAGCCATTCGATAGCCGTAACAAATGACAAAATTTATTAAAATTGCCGATGTTTTTCTTATACCACTGTGATGACAAAATGAGTAGAAAATTTGTAATTTAATCTCAATTAAACAAACCAGAGAACATAAAATGATTTTACATACATTTTGATGTTAATAGTTGTGAGTGTAAAAATACAATTTTGTCATGACACTCTATCTATTTAAGATTTTAAAATTAACCGCGTAGGGGGAAGTGGACTATTTTAAGCGCGGGGTAAAAATAAACAGACAAATATCTCTCGATCTAACCGTATCAGAGGAGAGAGAGATAAAACAAGGAATAACGGTAATAATAGTATTATCTTTATGCTAAAAAAAATGATTTCTATATTCAGTTTCAGTTTGGATTTACAGTGGTAAATATGTTTTTGACAAACAAAAGTAATTTTTTTGGTGTTTCAAAAATTTTTATTTGTCGATTTATATCTGTTACAGGTATTTAATTGTTTATGGCATTATCATCTATATGAAATTTACTGTTTTGTTACGAATTATAGTTGTGATTATGATATGCATTACACATATTTTTGACTGCCATTAAAAAAATGACACGGGGCTAAATTAAGCATTTAGCATGGGGTAAAAATAAACATGCTTATTTTAATTCCCAGACATTATAATTAAATTGTATATACAAACACTATAATTTATGTGAATAACTAAACTTGAATTAAACATCTTTGAGAGATTTTTTAATAAGGAAACAGTCGATTCGGGGAACTACTTTAAAATATTTAATTAATCATAACGCTCTGCGGGTAACATAACAAAGTGGATAAAGTTGGCCAAAAAATTATCCACTGATGCAACAAGAGGATTCGGGAAATGAGAGTGAAGATAGTTTAACAAATCCAAAGTCGGCCCATCACAAACAGGTAAAAAGACAGGTTCCATAAATAAATAAACAGGTTCCGGAAAATTTCGTAAATCAAATTTTCAGGCCCTTTAAAAGCGCTCTTAAGGTTGCATTCAACGATTATTTGCTAACACATTCAGAAAAATTAATAACGATCTACGATTTCGTCGATAATGACGGTATTGAAACTGAAGATTTTGTATTAGTAAATTCTGAGCAGCCTAAAGAAAGCCAGTTTTTATATTGCTAAAATCGAACGTGTATTCAATATTTACGATTTTGTTGATAAATTTTTAAGAAAGCATAATAATTATTATGTTATTCCAATAATTGATGCCATATCGCAGATCAATAGAAGTGATGTTGTCGCAAAATTACCCGTACCTACTCAAATACCTGGGACTCTACGAACTAAGGGATACTACAACTTTAATATCAATCTAAATGAATACAGCATTAGATAAATACGCTAATTTATAAGATTAGGTAGCATAACCAATGGAATATTAGATTTTTTTTTTATATTTTGCACTGAAACTGTTGTATTTTTTTATTTGTGACATTAATTTTATGAATAAATTGGTTTGCATTAAGAAAAACTGCAATTTTTTAACCTGTTTATTTTTACTCCATAGAAAAAGTGCTTATGCTTATACTTACCCCACTATAGGGGTAAAAGTAAGCGGACAACATGTTTTTTTGATAATCAGTTCTTTGAGTACATCAAAAGCATTTTGTTTGCGACTATTGGCTTATTCCATAGGCAAAACTGTAACAAATAGTATGTATATTGCAATGTACTTAATATTGAATACCTGTTAAGCCGTTGTTATGGAAATGATGAAAAATGCTTACTTTAGCCCCACCTCCTCCTATATGAATTTACTTTATTTTTGATAAGTGCATCAAATTTACATCTTAAAAAATTTTCTTAATCATTTCTTAACCAAAAATTCAAAAAAACGTATTGAGGTTACTGATTATTCAGTCACAGGTCAGCTAGTTAAAATTAATTTTCAAAACTCATTTTATAAACTGTTAAATTGTGATGCAAGCATAACTAATAATGTACATAAAAATATAAAACGCATTCTTTACGCAATGCGAAACCGAAACTTGTTCTTGTTTGTATATACTAACAATAAAAAATCGCGAATCGTCAGTTGTAATTTCGGATAATTCCAATTCCATCACTTCAGTTCCATCATTTATAAACTTGAATGAAATGAATAAAACTTTACAAAATTCGGTCAAAGCTTTTGCATTAAAAATGCACAATCATCCTAATAATAATAACAGACAAAATGTATTTGACATTCAAAGTGACATTTTAGAAAATTTCTGAAAACCATTTTCAAAATTTATTTCCAAGGTTGAACAGGTTGAAAATGTAGAAAACTGTACACGAATTGAAATTTTTTTAACAGAAAATCAAAACACTTTTAAACTAATAAAAACCGATTATTTATTTCTGACACATTTAAAGAGTTTAGGAGTTTTTCGTCCACCAGAATCTTGTGTTATAAATACTGAATTAGCTGAAATAGTTAGCAATGGAAATCCTAATATAAAATCGATCAATACAGAGGGATGTTTACATTTTCAAATTAAAAAATATTTTAAAAGCGGTAATATACTGGAATAAACAATTCAAAACATTTCCAACTAGAAAATCAAAATAATCTAAAAAAAATTATTAATAGTAGCTATGGTAGTCAAAGAAGCAAAAATTTCATGATAAAATATTTATTCCATACTTTTTATATTCGGATGATTTCGAAATAAATAATCCGTTGAGTTCACATGCAGGAAATCAATGAATACGCGTAATTTATTACACATTTCCTGTAATTTTGGAATTCCAACTCATTACCAAAGCAAAAGATAGAAGCGAATATGGAAATAGAACCGTTCCAAATAAACTGTGCTTAGAGCTAGAAAATGTTGGTTTGGAAATTGAAAGTTCTTCTAAAAATGTATACGTTTACATTTTATGTTAGGGCAATTTATTGGCGACAACCTAGATCTAAACTACATTCCATTTTACTGCCGTTTATGTAAAAAACGTAAGACTCAAACAAAATCTAATTACTTGGAATTTAAAGCTGACCTGGTTATAATTATAATTGACAGAGAAATTTTATTTTTAACTCTATTGCATTTTATGCTTCATTATGCTAGTACAATCGAAAAATGTGGCCCATTTAAACATATGTGGTCCTTTCGTTTTTGATCTATGCATACCGGTTCCATAAGGATTACGTACAAAATATAGCATTAACATCTCATTGTCTTATCTAAAAAGTATGTTTTAAAATTTGCATATTTGCTTCAACCCAAATCTTTTTTCAAACACAAATTTCGTTTGAAATAGAACTAGTAGAAGCGGACAATTGAAATTGTCCGACAAGCGCTCGATAAAATAGGAAAAATGCAACAGACGGACGGACAGAGGTGTAAAACCTCTGAAACAACTAAGGTTTGAGATGTCAGCTGACAACGAGGTTGCTGTTTTGTTGTTGATGGGCAAGTGAAAAGCAGAGTGATAGGTGGTAGCGCCAATATTGAAAGGTGTTTTTCCTGTAGGAGCAAAAAGGAGAATGGATGGTTTATTTGGATCAAGTTCTTGTAAGTGAAGCCGGCGAAGGATTTGGTAGAGTACGCGAATGACCAGCGACTTTCCAGTTCCAGCTCCTCCTTTGAGATACGCTAGTAGAGGAGCAGCTCCGGCTGTCTTGGCATGATTGAGAATATGAAAAACGAAATCTCTTTGTTCGTCATTGAGCATACTGAAATTTTCTAAAAGGCGTGCGTTCGAATCTATATCTGGGAGACGGAAGCGTCCCAAAAAGTGCTTTCTTCGTTCTCCTCCGAAATCAACCATTTCACAAGGATCTTCTTCGAATTCATCATGTTGATTCCAGATTTCTGCCTCTTCTCCCTCTTCGTCGTAAATTCGTTCATCAGCATTGTTTTCGGCATCTCTAATTTGATCTTCAAGGTATTCATCTTCGAAAAACTGGAATTTTTTTCGATTTGGTTGAATAACTTCAAGATTTTGCTGATATACAGACTGACAATGGACACCAGCCAGCTTCTTCACTTTCCGATCTCCAAGGCAAGTAGAGAGGAACTTGTTCTCGATAGTAATTTGTTGGATCTCTAGACTTGTTATAGCGTACGAAGCGTATAACTTTCGGAAACTTGCGTCTACGAACAAATCCAGAACCATTGTTAAGTCTCATAACAGTCGAATGCTCATATTGAATGTCGTTGTTGTCGTTGTCATCATCCACATTTTCATCAACTTGCCCTGCAATAGCGCGTTTCCGTTTATAATATACATACCATGCAGCAAAGTGAGCAAGGCATGCTTCTTCAATATCAGTAGGACGGTGTGCATGGTTCACATGGTGAGCAGCTCCCAGTTCTCGCAGTCGTTCTCGAAGGGTGGTATTTCGTTTAGCATTCTCATAATAATCTTATTCAGAAAAAGTGTCACTCCTCTGTTATTCTTGATGATGTAATCAATGATGTAACAGCAGCAGGCGTAGGCATCAAAGATGTACTGTATATCCATATTCGCTTTCTGAAGAGAACGTAATTTCTTGTTGTAGTTGTTGATGAAGATTTTGCACGGTCGGCGCTTAAAAAATACTTTTGCCCTCTTGAGTGAAGAGCGAATGGCATAAAGAGTGAGCTGGAGTACAGTTGACTTGAACGAGAAAGTCTTGAAATGTTAAAGACGAAGCTGGAGGATTATCAGATTTGAAATTATCAAGGTATGCTCGAATTCGTTTATGAGAAAGTTTGTAGATTGGAAGATTTTCTTCGTTACTTTCAAAGCGACGAAGAATTGCTGTCGCATTCATTGGCAAGAAAGGAATCCCAAATTTGCACCCTGTATTTTTCCTTCTTCCCTTTCTGCAGGTAAAGGAATGAGTATGAGTCTGAAGAGCAAGAAGACGTGTCATATTATCGGTAGTAGGATAGTCGGATGTGCAGGTAATGACTTCATCGATGAACTCGCAGACAGCCGGATCGGAGCCGGACATGTCAGCATCGAATACAGGTGTGTTGGATAACCACAAGATCATGTGCACATGTGGACTTCCTCGTTGCTGAAATTCAATCCGATGATACTTGTGAAGAATCTTTCGACTACCAAGAGGCCCATTTGCAGACGAAAAAGTCTTCATCAATGCTTTGAAGTGATTGTCGAAATATCGAGCACAAGTGATAGGGTCTCGTTGAATTAATGTCAGCTTGTCAGGTTTTGGCAATTGCTCTACGGCTTGTTCAGTAATGACTGTATTATCCAAAACTTTTGTAAGTATGACAAAAAATTTCATTCCATTGGATTTCAGCAGCACTGACAGTGACAAATAGGTGAGGTAATCCAAACTGTCCGACCATTGCTCTGACATGCATTCCCTGTTGATGTCAGTGATGCGCGGAATTTCGAATCCCTTGAAATACTCGGAAAGCGTTGTCATCTCGAACCATTGCATCAAGTACTTCGGGATCTCGAATTTCACCTGCTGTAAGAATATTTGCTTCCCCAGTGCGTCTCCTCTTGCGAAGAACACAAATTGAAACATTTGTAGCAAGCACTGCACAGATTCGGCAACTCTTCTGTCAGAATTTCTTGCAAATGCTTTTGAAAGTGATGATGAGCTGACTTCTTTCCCGTCATGAAGAGGACTCATTCTATGGCCAGCGAAGAGTTTGAGAAAGCTGAGGAAGAGTGCATCCTTGTCGAAAAGTACAGATATATAGGGACATTTCCTGCAGCTGGAGCCATGCGAATGCCTTCCAAGCTTGTAAGCATAGTCTCCGTTCTAATTTTTTCGACGTCTTCCAACTCCTCAACAGGTTCTTCTTCTGGATTTAGTTTCCTAATTTGACTTTCTACAAATTGCGTGCATAAAGAAACATTGTGCTCACTGTATAAATGAGAATCGGAAAGAATGCGTGGTGCAGTGTAGACAACATGTGGACAATGTTTCCTGCAACGTAGTTTTGGTCGTAGTGCATCTGTCGAGCAATTCGAAGTGGTAACATGCAGGCGTCATTAAGCTGTCGTGGAAGTGAGGAGACTACAGTGTCGACAGACACTGGAACGTTGACGATTCTGCCTTCTGCATGCAATTGACCATGAACTCCGTGCACAGCTTTGATTTGCTGGAAGACATGACGTACTGAGACCAAACGACCTTCGAGATCGGTGAGCCTTGAGACTTGAAATGGAATCACTAGAAAGCGAAATCCATTAGAGAGACAATGCTGGGGAACTTTTCCAGACCGGACTGCGAGGAAGCATGTCAAACAAAGCGGAAAATCTGTCTCCTCAGAAGCAAGACATATAACCTTGTTGATGAATTCTTGACCATATGTCTCGAGATGTCTAAGTTCAAGATTCCGAATTGACCTCTTGAAGAATAATTGAGAGCAATAGTGACAGACATGTACAGGTCCTTCACGTGCTTCCTTCTCAAATTCAGATTGAAGGTATTCTCAAGACATATTCTCTAGATGGTCTCGACGTCTGATAGTGTTGTTTTCCTGATCAGCACGAGCACGACGATATTCAGGATCAGAACGTGCTGTTCGACGAGCTGTAGTATCACGTTGTTGCTCGGGCTCGCGATATGCAAAACTTGTTCTCGAACGTTTGCGGGCTTCAGTGTCGCGCTGTTGTGCATCTGCTCTTTCTGTCTCTCGTTTATTGTTTGCCAAAATTGCACGCTGATCTTTAGTTAATTGTGGAGGAGCCATCGTAAATGATTCTACAAATAATGATAAAACAATTATTAATATATGTTAACATCAAACAATATGAATTTAAACTTACATAGTAGAAGTGTGTCAATTATACGTCATAGATATGGGAAATCCGGATCGTTTTGAATAAAAAGCTAAAAAGGAAAAGAAGAGAAGTTGAATTATTAAGTTTATAAATTAAATTTAAATTTAAGTTACTTACAATGTAGTTGAAATTGACGGTGATGATTGAATGCTAGAAGCGAGCGCTAAAAATATATCTTTCCGTTGTTTTTTCGAAACGAAAAGCGCATGATTCCAGTATGTTGTATTTGTTGCTAAGCAACAAGAAATAATAGTACAAGAATATTTTTTCTGGCCTAGAATAATAATTGAAAATTTAAAAAAAAAGTAGACAGCCACATCTGTGTGACCTCTATTTTTAGAAAAAAATGAATATCTCAAAAACTACTTGACCTTTGGTTTCCAAATTTTAAATGTAACCTTTTTAGAGTAGTATCTATCTGTGTGCTCTCTGGTATGTATAGTTTTTGCTGTGATAGTGCCAACAGACAGACGGCCTAAGTCTTTGTATCAGCTTGCTCGCAAGAGCGAGCGCTAAAATGACAAACATTTTAAAACAGAAGAACATTTTCAAAAACTGGTTTTAAACAATCTTTATTCTGAATCTGTAAGTGTGGTTAGAAAATTTAAATATAAAGGTAATCCTTTTGAAAAGTTTTATTCCATCCCCAGAAGTTTTTCTAGAACAGAATTACCCAAAGTATTTGAAATACAAGACATAATAAAATCAGAGGTAATATATTTCTTTTTAGTAAAAAAAACGGAATAATTCTTCTTTTCTTCTATTTAAAGTGATTTTCATTTAATTTTATCGTTGAATTTATTTTCTATTTTAAATATAAATGATACATTTTACATATAAAATGGTCACATTTTATTTTTGATTTTATCAAAAACTGTTAATTTCAAAGGATTAGAACATTACATTTAAAAATTCTGGAGATGGGTCAAATTTTATTATTTTGCTTTTTTTGTCGCAATATTCAATATTCAACCCAAACTAATTGTATAAATTTTTAGACTAATACACGATTTTCTTTGCAAACGCCCAAAATTGAATACGGGCCCAATCAAGTTGCAAATGTATACTACATGAGGATGAAATAAATTAAATATTCAAAATCTTAAATATCATTAGAAATTTATAAAACCAAAGATTAAATAAATTAACGGAAGAGCGGAAAATTATTACAAATTACTATGGTAGTATACTTCACAAGGCAATATTTTCACTCAACATACTTATCAAAAACAGCCAAAATTAAGGTCGGGCATGGAAACTGCGATTGTGATAGAATCGACTGATACAGGAGGCAGGAAGGGTTGATCAGCTTTGCTAGTGGAACTGATCATAATTTCAAATATAGAAAAAATTTAACAAGATGACAACATTACTTAAGTCATTTTTAATGTATTTTAAAGAATGTGATTCCGTGTAAAATTTCATCAGTATTACTCAGACAATAACTCAGATAACCTTAAAACACACGGCGGAAAAGCAATTAGCTAATTACCTTTTTTCACAGATTAATTACAAAATATTAATGTAAATTCCACATTTCAAAGTTGACTTTTAATAAAAATATGTTCATCCAATTTTAATTTATGCGGTATGTGTTGTAATCCTATCCCAACACACACGCACACAAAAAAACATTAATTAAAAACCGATAAATCAATAAAAATCTTGACAAAATATCAAATTTTTTTTATTTATTAAATTTAATTAAAATTCGATAATTAATTCTTTGTATCAGGTACATCAACTGTGCGTCGCTCGTTGTATTAGGCATCCATTAATACGAGAGATAAATCATTCATTAATCAAACAATATAAATTTTCTCGTATGTTTGTGTGTGTAATCCCGCATTAATTGAATTTCCCAATACAATTCTTATTATTAATTATTATTGCGTTTGTGTACAACATTTTTAATTAAAAGTTTCTATAAAAACAATTTCAAGTGCAATTTAGTTAATATGCAATACGTGTGTACACGTTGAGAATTAGATCAAATAATTTTTCATTTTTTACAAAATCACAAAATTTAACATAAATTAAAACAGACAGGCAAGATCATTTTTCTTTAAGTTGGTACAACTACAAACAAAAAGTTAAAATCATTTCGTCTAATTATCATTTCATAAATAAAACAATAGGAATTATAAATTTGAAACTGAAAATATGCAAATCGGTGTGTACTTGTTTCGATGTTGCAAGCATGTGTGTACCTTACTCGTACGTGAGAGGTACATAGACGAGTTGTGAGAAAATTTGGAAATAATTTTTGTTTTATTTTTCATTAACTATTATTGATGACATTATAATGAAAATGAATTACATTTATTTCTTGACCAACATACACAAATTTTGTCATTTTAATTGTTTTATGCGGTGGCAAACATTTTTTTGGTGTGTGTGTGTGCGTGGTGGAAATGACTTTTAGTTTCTTGTATATTACTCGTAGTTTAGTCGTCACCTTCACTTGTTGAGTAATATGAGAAATCGTTTATGTATGTTTAACATTGTTTTCTTGATTTAACAAATTATAATTTGCACAAGTTGGTCCATTTTTTTTTATTTTTATGGTAATTTAAAAAATGTTTTGTTGGTAATTATGATTTTACAAGCGTGAATATTTGTCAATATATGGGAATGGTAAATTTTATTTGGATAAGCTCGTAAATGTTTCTTATGTAAGTATTTCCAACTTCACCAAGCTACGAGACCCTGTACAAATTCATTAACTCTAACTTTAATGAGCCCACCACCTGTACAATGATGAGATATCATCGTACATTAAAAATATAAATTTTACCGACAACATACAAATAGCATAACCTTGCATTAAATTGCATAACGAAAATATTTGGCACATGCCAAAAATTAATTTAAATGGATAAACTGATTAATTTGAAGCGGAACAAGTTTAAAGTAGTAATTAAATTTCCTCCAATTAATTTAATTTTTTATAGGATAACCCATAAATTACAGAGCTTAATATATAAAACTTGTTGAAAAAATTCAATTTAAGTAAAATTAAAATGATTAAACAGTTTTTGAGGGACCGGTTGCTAGAAATTTTAATTTTTGCAAAAATCTGAAAACAGCGTTTGTCCCTGTCTAAAGTTCCGCGTGTACATTGAGAATGAGTGCGAGGAATGAAATTAGTTTTTGCTAAATAATGAAAGAAAATTATAAAAGTAACGCAAATAGCGTGTTTTTTACTGATCGTTGTGAATCGTCGTTGAAAAATAGAATTTTGATAACTTTAACACAACATTTCAGATCAGCGTCATAAATTAAAAATTTTGAACAATAGATGTCACTTTGGCATGGGGTCCACTCGGAATCCATAACTAGTCCTCTAGTACGGCACCTTTGAATTCGTCCCTGGCACTGGTTGTGGCGTACACACATATAATTTATTTTGCAACCATACATTGAACTAGAATTACTGTTGCATCACCTAACGTACGCAAATTATTAGAAAAATGTTAGTTAAAATGTATACTTACAGTAGTAGCAAATGATACTATTTGGACGAGTTTCGTGTCGAGAGCATCGAGGCTATTTGCGAAGTTCCTACACTTTAAAATTTATTAGAAATGTCCAAACAATCTTCTTCATAACGTGCAACGATCGTCCGATCGTCGAATGTCTCCAGCAAAAATGTAATGATAAATACCGGAAGGACCATTCGGTAGCTAAACCCCGAAAATATTAATAAAATTCATTTAGATTAATTCCATATGTTGATTGGTATTTCATCATAGTGACTAGTTTTTTCTTGCAGAAATATACTCCGGAAAATTCAATGGTTTTGGTTCAAGTGTACTTTGCGGATGGTGTTAAAAAGTTTATCAAAAATTTTTATTGGTCCATTCGAAAATATTTAAAATAAAGTTTTGGATATTTTACTAATTCTTTAATAGGTTTGTGGCATAATCTCCGAGTAGACCACTTTCTCAAATACGGATGAATCCAATACCGTTTATTACTTTTTGATTTTAGGCGCGTTTCATTCAACTGAAGGGCAACAACTCTTCACTTCCTGATGTATACAAAAACCTATTTTGAAGTATCTACACGAGCAAACTATCTCTTCAGTTAACTCAGTAGCTCATTTTATAGTTGAAGTGAAAAGCTGTCAATCGAACATTATCTTCACTTCAATTACTTCAGATGTAACTACTACTTTAGTTAACTCAGCATCTAGTTAAACGCATCTTTTATTAACAAAAAAAATTGCCAAACACATTTTCATTCTCATGGTAACCATATTTTTAATTCAAAATATAAGAATGACAAAATTGAAAATGTTGATACGATATACTGAATTTAGAAAAATTTAATTTTGAAATTGTGAAACTGCTATTATCGTTCGCCTTAAATGGGAACAAAAGTTGTTATCGCTTATTACTCTTTTCTCGTTAATCGTTCTCAATAAGCACCTACCATAAAGGTACAGTGTCAGAGAAAAATTAAAACCAATTTTAAACGTTTTCTCTATTGATTTTTAAAAATCGAAAGGGTGAGAATATAATCTGGTGGTTTTCGGTAAAAATTTCCTTTAATAACATGCAAGTTGTTAATTACCGCTGGAGCGAATGAGGGTTCCCTCTGGTGTTGCTTCATCAGTGCAAATCTTTTTTCGTAAACTTGCTGCCCGTCATTTACTGACATTTGAGATGTAACCAAACTTTATTACGTATCCTCAATCTGTATCCTAATATTCCAGAATAACTCCAGTTCAACACCAAAGCGTTTTATCTGGCTCATTTCTTCACTCCGCATATAATTATTAAATTCTCCATTTCTCAAATGATTTTACTCAATGGGAAAGTTATCTGTCGTTTTGCTTGCACCATCATACTAAAGATTATTTGTTTATCTGCTCTGCAGTCTGTCGCATTTCTGATCGCTTTGCTGTCGCTAGTTTACCTCTTGGCTATCTCAGACCTCGTTGTAAACGTGGTTTCCTTCTGATTTTCCCCCTCACCTTTGAATTTTATAGCCTATCCGCTTCGCGTCATTTCCCCTCAGAGTTCTTTCATATTCAACTTGAAAACTAACAAATTGGTGTAATTTCTCGTTTTTTTAATCAAATTTTGAGCCCATGACAACCACTCGCTTTCATGGTCACAACCATCATAGAAATATTACAGAGGTATGTTCCAAAAAAGGAACAAATCGCCATGTTTTTTTGTGACGTCATTCTTAGTTATGACCAGCACACTACTGTTTGGAATTTCGTTAGTTTAGTTGAGTTTTGTGTATTTTATTATTCCATTTTATTCCCAAAACATAAAAATATTGTTATTTACTGAATCCATTTCGCACTAAAAATTTCGAAGTAATCTCTTTATTACTCATAATGAAGTCACATGCCACGTGCTCTCAGCTGTCAAACATACCTTGTAATATTTCTGTCATGGGTTACAGCTACTCTAATTTATTCTCGTACTCTTCCACTTTTTACTCTACTCCTCCAACAGACTCCAGAGACATCTATCTCTCATTCTCCCAATTAACATCGAGCCAAGATTCAAACCATATAATACATAAATTCGATTATGACACGGATTTTCAGTTTGCGTGAAAAAGGTAAACGGCCATTAACATGTCTAATGATTTGGACTCAGGTTTCATAGGCACCATAAATAGGTTACTAAATTGGTAAAGATAACTTGATTCGAACTTCCAAACCAAGACAGTAAATTTGTTACAAATGTTTGGAATTTCAATGTTGAGTCTGAGCGACGGCCATTAACACGCCTTTCCAGAAACTTTGACCCATGTGCCAAATAATATGCTAAATTGCTCAAGCTAGATTGAAACTTCCTAACCAGGACAGCAAATTTGTTAACAATTTTTTAATTTTTGTTTTGAGTTTGAGCGAAAATGGTAAATTGCATTTAACATAATAAGTTAAATTTTACAAAGTTGTCATGGAACGATTTTTTCTAACTTTTCTAAAAGTAAGGCAGAAGTGTGACGATCTCAGAAACATATAGCCTTTTTTTTTTTGATCAACGATCTAACAATTTATTTTTATTGATTGCAAAGAATATATACAAAAAGTTGAAACAACTATAACGCATGTCGTTATTTTAATAATATGTAACAATAGTTTTTTTCTTTTTTCTATAATGATAAATTAAAATTTTAGTTATAGTGGCAGCATTATTTTAATATATCATTATTGTGAGGCTTGCAGCAACAATAAAATCATAATTATGTAGAAAAGGGTATTTCTAATTATCAATCATTAATCACTTATCACATTAAATGAATTTTAGTTTATTCAACCATTTACCCACTTCATAAAAACATATTCTTTTAAATATTACAATATTTCTAATATTTTTTAAGTCAGTGAGATAAAACGACAAAAAAATACATTTCTGGTTGCAGAGGTTTTTTTGGCATTAGTGATTTTACGTCACATGATTACATATACCTAGTGGGGTACAAATGAATAACCGTCCAATTTTAGTATCTATATTACACTTGATTAATTTTAACTTTACCTTTTGAACAAACAAAATTACTTCAAATTCGTACATTAAATGTAGTAGTAGTAGGATAGAAGGACATTTGATTAATTTATTCTGCAATACCGAAAATCCCTGTAATCAATCTTTTGTTGTACAATTCCAGATAAAATTCATGTACGACAAATGAGAATTTATGTAGGCGCATGATAAATCCACCAAGCGCATTTGTCATTTAGGAAATATCTTATTTTATATAAAACAAATACAATATGCGATATTTTTTTACGAACTTTTGCGAGATGGCTATCCCAATTTTGAATCAATTACAAGCCCAAGATATGTTGATGAGGAAACTTGCTTAATGTGAACCTCACAAAAACTTAAATATTTTGGTAGGTCATTTGAAAGTGGCTCGTTTTCAAGAATAATATAATTTGTCTTTTGTAAATTTAGTGATAAAGAGTTGGCTCTTAATCAATCATTAATCAATAATAAATCATGAAGCTTAGCATTTAGTAATTGGCGAGAGCCCTTACACTTGTAAAATATAGCAACATCATCTGCATAACACTGAATGGATCCAATTAAATTCAATTCGAATATATCATTTATGTAGAATGTGAAAAGTGTTGGCCCGAGGAAAGATCCTTAGGGTACCCCTGCAAGAATTTATAATTTGTCACTTACACTTTCCTTATTTATTTTTTCGTATTGCCTAACCGATACGTAATTCTTTACCAAATTAATACTGGGTTCATGTGGATTCAGTTTTTTTAATTTGGCTATTAACGTTTTATGATTAATACAAAAGCTTTCATCAAAAGCTTTTTGAATGTCAATAAATAAAATTGACACATACACACTTTCATCAATGGCTGACCCTTTCAAAAATTTTAGCACAGCACGTTACTACTGAGATTGGTCTATAGTTCGAAACCACGGTCTTGTCTCCCTGTTTATAGATCGGTGTTACCCTAGCCACTTTTAACTTATTTGGAAATACTCCCTCCAAAAAACATTTATTAATTAAACAGACCAATTTAGGAAAATACTCTTTGATAATTTTAAAATTCTAGGACTAAATTGATCATATCCAGCTGCAGAGCCAATTTTTAAAGAGTTCATTGCAGAATCAATCTCCCGATCATCAATTATTTGAAATTTCAATGGTTCAACTACCGCATATGACAAATAGGTTTGAAATGGTTTTATCAGTCTATTGATTGAAACATTGTTAAATAAACTATTAAAAATGTTTGCTGCTTTGCTAGGAACAGTAGCTAATTCACCGGTGGAGTTTAATATAGCAAGTTTGTTTGTATAATGTTTGGAGTTTTATTGAAAATAAGTGAATTGATCAAGCTCCAATCCTTTTTTGCGTTACCATTATTTTTTATTATTTTGTTTGAGTAAAACGATATTTTTAAAGATTTAGCGAGTGCAGCACATTTGTTACGCATAATTACGAATTGGGATTTAAAATATGGGTTAACAGGGAATTGCTAACACATAAAATGTATCCCTAGTTTTAAATTTATTGTGATTAAGAAAATTTAATTGAATTATCACTGGCTTTGTAATCGTAATTTTCAATTTAAACATCCAAAACAATTATACGATGGTCAAGCAAAGCCATATGAACATACTAAATCCGAGAGTTGCACACAGTCTGATTTAGTTTGGTTAAAATAATTGATATTAAGATCCCCCAAAAAAACAGATGTAAGATACTTATCTAATATTCGATCAAAACATTCGAACAAAATATTAGCAGGTGATTTTGATGGTTTGTATATGCCAATTACGTGTACATTTTACGGAGACAATTTAATTATTAGAAATGAGATATTATCTCTACTGTTACATTATAAATCGCAATAGCTAGAATGCTCGATCTCACAAATATTGACATACAACCACTTCTTTTGAATTCACGAGTGCTGTGGAAGGAACTAAAATTCGGCAGATTATAAATATCCACTTCATGTTTAGCTATCCAACTCTCACTTATAACAACTATATCGGGTTCTTTGTCATAGCCTATAAAAGTTTATTCTATGATATCCAGTTTATTACGAACACTCCGAGCATTAATATGTACGAATCGTAAAAAATGTCCAGATAATTTAGGATGTTCATTTAAAAGGTATGAGTTTCCGGCCGAGTTTACTAAAATTGTATGCATAATAAACACAAAATGAATATTCACGATCAATTACAACCAATGCAACACAGTGTATTATCATATATTAAATAACATATATTTATAGGACGTTCGTGTTCTTTTTTCTCTTATCTTATCGCCGTAATACGATTTTTTGTCACGGTGTCGCTTGTGTTGTTTTTCGAACTTCGAAAAAAATTCGAAGTAAAATCAAATTGTCAAAAGTTTACAATTTTTGGTTGTCAAAGAAAATAGTGGAAGTTAAAAAAAGTGTTTTAATTATCATTTATTTATGAAATTACATAATGGTGTTCCTTATCACGTAAGAATCGTCGAGGTTAATCTCATCAGTCATCATTTATGTAATTTGGATCAGAATCTTTCAAATCCCCTGCGGCGCCATAAATATCGATCGTAATGGTTTTTTTTTTAACACGAAACTTGATTTTCTTGAAATTACAAAATGGTGTTCCTGGACATCTGTTTCGAACTATTATGTCGGTTAGGTTTTTTGGCAAGCAATACTAAAATATAACAAAACAAAATTTATTGAGAATTGTTTAAAACATAACGGATCAATTAAATTACATAATGGTTCCTGGACATTACATACCCCCCCCCCCCCCCCCCTTAACATATATAGTTCATTAAAACCACATGTAACATGAACAGCACAGTACCGACAAATTGTTCAGTCAGTCGACCGTAAACAGAAAATACTTGCCGATACTTTCTATAATGTATTGCCCGTCTTCCTCGTCTGCAGTTGATTCACCACTTAAGAGCTCAACATTTACATCTTAAATAATTCCTATGGATTAGAATCGAACATAATGGCATGGTCTATACTTTTAAACGGGGTGGCATGTACTTACCACCGGTAACCAAAACATACGACATCAGTAACATGCAAATAAGTTCATTGTGGATGGCTGAAGAAACCATGATGGGATTTTTAATTAGGAGCTTCCAGTATGCAGAACGGTGAACTATATAACATTTCTAGCATTTTAACAAACTACACTAAAAATTAAGGCTATGTTTGACTAGACATGCACATGACATTTAATTGTTTATTTTGACGCACAGTTTTTTTCACCAGCTGTGATGATTTTCGAATTTTTTTCGAACTTGTACTAAAACACCTAACTTCACTCTTGTCTTATAGAAAAAAAATTCTGGAACACGATTTTAAATGGCAGTGTCCTATATTGATACTATTTAATATTTGGTATTATACTTTTTTTTTTTTTTTGCAGGCTTCAGTCCCAATTGAGCACAGGTCATTGGATCCTTTTTTCGGACTGTAGATAAAATTTCACTTTTGAATTTGTAGGATCCCATATTCAGACAGATTAAAATAGTCTTTTTATTTAATCCAGTAACAAATTTGTTCCATGATCGTATTTTGTCTTTATTAAACTTCAGCACATCTAGTATTCTTGTGAGGACGAGACTAATATCACAATTTTCGGTAAACGGACCACTAATTATGATGTCATTATTATATTGTTGCTGCTTTAATGAGTTGACTTTTACATCAATGAGTTTTAATTGAGTTTCATGGTGTTCAACAACCTTGGTAACTCTTATGATATCGTTTGTGTTTTTGGTCACTGTAGATTTTAACAATTTTAGTTCCTCACTTATATTTTTAACTTTCGCCAATAAATCAGCATTCGAACACATAAACGCGGAGAGTATATCTTTTGGCAACGAGTTGTTGTTTATAATGTTTATACACTGTATATACAAAATTTAATTTTCGTTTTTGGGAATCGGCGGGGTTTATACAAAATATAATACATAAGGTTATGTTAAACTATTAGTATTCTAAAAAATTCTCCTAATTTAAAAGTAACGAAATTTATTTTTGTTCTTCACACAAGAGGAAATGGGGTTTTTATTGATTAGTGTTGCCTAATGATTTTTTATTTATTTGCTGGGATAGAATCGTGGGATAACTTCACATACACTGAAATGGCCATGTTTTTAATTACATTTAAATTTAACAGTGTGAAATAAACTAATATAACTTAAAAAAAGAAGATTTGTGTATAAAAGGCATAAGCATCGAGTCTCTGGTGAGTTTGGAGTCACAATGAATTCACATTTTTCCAATTTAAAAAATATACATAGTTGTATCACAGACAAAAGTATCCAAAAGTAATACTTTTCTCGATGTGTTGATGGTTGGCGAGTCCGAATGTCGCGCGATTTAAATATTCTCACCAATCTTCTTCTAATTTTAGTTCGAAGAATTCGTTCTCATCAGGTACCATTTGATTTGAATTTACTGTAGCACCATTCTACAGTAAATAAAAATCATTTATATTATTTTATTGAGTTATCTTATGTCTGACACTTTCTGACATAGTTGCTATAAAATTGATACTGTTTTTATTTGTTACAAGGGTTTCGGTAAACTGGGAAGCCCAGGGCGCATATTCTTGAAATCGGTGGATATTTTTGTCTACGAATTATAATTCACATTAGAATTCTTTATATTATTCAAATTTTTCGCCGACTACTTTAATCGGTTTTTCAAATTTGCTTGCAAGTTTTCTATTATTTATTTCATTACTAAACATAAATCGGTGGAAATTTCCGCCTGGGTAAATCAATGCGGGTTTATCCACCGATTTTTGTGTAGTAGTGAAATAAATAATAGAAGAATTGCAAGCAAATTTGAAAAAACGATTAAAGTAACCGGCGAAAAATTCGAATAATTTTAAGAATTCTAATGTAACTTATAATTCATAGACGAAAAAATCTAACGGGAAAATCATTTATTTCGAGATATTTCTATGAACAATTAAAAAATATTTTTAAAAATGATCAAAGTTGCCGTTGAATATTTTTAAAGAAATCAGAAATAAACAAAAGTTTTACGGCAAAGACGACTATTCATTTTGGAGCATTTTTGTACGGAATTCTATTTTCGGTAGAAATTGAATTAGAAAAATTTCCTATAATAGATAAATCAGTACTAAATGGAAAATTTCCACAGTTTTCATCGAGTAGGGTGGAAAATTTTTTTAATCCACTATAAATGTCCAGTCGTTTTTCATGATTCCGCCCCATGATGTTAATGCTTTGTTATTTACCACTAAAACTATAGAAATCAATTATTTTGAAGGTGTATCGATCGATACTCGTGTCATAATTCTAAAACTTACAACAAAACCCATATTATTCCTTAATCTTGTAAATCTTGTAAAAAGAGACCTCACGCTTAAATACTTTCACTGAGCAATTCAAATAAAATCTTTTTTAAAGAGGTAGCACTATGATACCACACCACGCCAGTACAAGGTGAATTAATTTTTTTTAAGTAAGCATACTTAAGCAAAACGTGTCTTAATTATATAATGTATTTAAGACAAAAAATCCACAAGACAGAATATTATAATATAATTATATATTAATTACATTCAATTTAATTAATTTTTATTGTTTATAATTTAAGTAAGTTAATTGGATAAAAAAAAATACCAAAAAATAAGATTAACAATTGTGTAACGAACGTTTTTTTGTGAATTGTTAAGATTGAACCGTGTGCTGGCTGCATGCCGCTATATATAACTAAAAAATACCTTTGCGAGATCGAGAGAAATCACCCTCATACGACCTTACTTTTTTTACATAATTTTTTGTGTTGTTGTTAGAAAATCGTGATTAAATGTGTTTTCTAATCTATTTTGATGTCTTATGTACGTCTTGCGGTATATATACGAAATGATGAAATTCAATTCTTTATTGTAAATATAAAAAAAATGAATCATAATATTTTGACTTGATCGTATACACAACCAAATATTATAAAGATGAGCTTTTTATTAATAAAACAAAAGAATTATTGATTTTTATTAAATTAAAACAACAACAACAAATTGTTGATGATTTAAGCCTGAGATTATAATGAAAAGGTTTTGTTGTGCACAGTACATGTATAGTATTTAACCCGTAATAGTATACGGTATGTTGATAGGTCCATCCAAGTATAATACATAAAAATCGGACATGCAGTTGCGGGTTAATAATCCGTAACGATTTTTTTTTTTGGATTTTGGGGGGAATGATTTAAGATTAATAATATAAATAGAAATATTATATAAAGAAAATTAATAAGATTTTAATCATTTTCAATTAGTATATTTCATTTTTATTAACAATAATAATAAGACTTCTAAATGTCAATTTCATGGCAATAAATACCAATCTTTATAATTTTAAAATTTTTTGTGCATAAAGGATCATTGAGATCAACATTAAGGTTAGTTTCTTTGTATATATTTTTAATTATTATTTTATTTTTTTACGGTATATTGCAAATATATTATTGTATACTATATAGACGAAATATGATGATAAAATCCCGCCAAATTTATTTATAAATAATACGATTGTTACGTAATTTTGAATGATCTATAGAGCGCTGCACGCTAGCAAACAAAGTAGCAAAAATACTGTCTGATCAGATCGTATTACTCATCGGCAGCATATAATTCTGCCTTATGTGCAATGCAACCAATGCCCCTCGGAATACTCTATTATACACGGCTACGGCTACATACCTTGATTAAATTATTAATTGCTTTAACCTTTCAACCTATATGGTGAGTAGTCGAGAGAGGTGGTTGCAATTTTTCTAGCAGCAACGTCAAATATTCGTATACGAGGAAGGTATATTGAGTTAATAATAATATTTTTATTACCATTATTAATTCCTACTGTTGTTTAAATTAAATATAATTTCAAATACGTTTTTTTTTTTTCAACGTACGTGTGTACTTATTCTTATTTCTGTCTTTCTGGATTCCTGACAGAAATTTATAAGAAAAATAAAATCGCGTTGAAGATGAGATGCTCTTTCTTAAAAATAAAAATATGTTTAATGTGTAAGATGAATACTTTATATTATATCTTCGTGATATGGATGAGAGTATATACCAACAGGAACACAACAACATTAATGATATGTCAAAATGATATTATTTAAAAAAATAAAATGTTTGCATGGCTCTATATTGTAAATATAGGCTTTATATACATAGTGGTGAGATGAAGTGTAATGCTGACATAAACATGGTTAAATTTGAACGTTATATTTAATAAATGCTTGGGTATGTGCTTGGAATGCTATCATTTTACATCGTGAAGGGAAATTTTTAAAAATCATTTTGTAATGGTCATCTTATTTATATATGACATATTCAAATTGGGACGTGCAGACTAATAAGGTTGTGATATATAGTTTATTCTGAGATAATCTAAATATACTAAAACATGTTTTCTTAAAGTTTAGTGAATCACAAAAAAAACCACTACTTGCGATTAATCGAAAGCATGTACTGAACAATCTTTAATTACAAATAATTACAATTAACCCTTGTGTGAGGAACCCAACCTACCAGAATACGATCCAGAAGATTCAGATTTTAATCTTTATGTGATTGAATAAAAAAACATCTTCAGCAGACTGTAATAGGTACAATTGTACAGAAATATAAATTAACCGAGAATTTGAGTAAATGATTATTTATAAAATTGTTGTACATAGAAAAAAAAATATATTTCTCCTCAAGCAAATCGACACAAAAAAAGAATAAAATTAAAGATGTCAGAGAGTTTTAGCCACCTGCGTAAACTGCATCATAAAAAATGTGCATTTGGATACAATTGTACCCATTCAGTCACATAAAGGTTAATACTCGTATATGATGAGCTAGGTCCGGCCCCGTCACATATACTGCGTCAGGCAAGGAATGGAACAATATGGAGTGAAGTTCCTCCTACATTTTTTTAGAAATCTGTCCCACAACGTTTAAAATCGTCCACATCTGGACCAACAAACAAAACAGTCAAAACAACAAACAAATTCGTGAAACAAATCGTAATGGCGCCCAAAATTACCAGGCATGAAACAATGAAAATCCGGATAAAATTCGTACATGGCGGCTATTGAACGATTTTATACGATAATCCTTTTTATTAGATTTGTCACAGTGAATGAACAACTATTTCCATATCGAGGTGGTACACGTTTCACACAATATATCCCATCGAAACCTGCCAGATACAGAATCAAACTATGGTGAGTTTGTGATTCGAAAACATTTTACCCAATAAAAGGACAAATATGTACCGGGATGAGCCCAAATCTACGAAGAGAAACCAACCAAGAAAGGCGAGTGGTGAAAGATTTATGTTGCAAGTTTTTCCAAGAGAAAAGAAATATTATTTGTGATAATTTCTTTACAAGCTACAATCTAGCTACTAGTTTGATGCTCGATTATAAATTTTCAATACTAGGTACGGTAAGCAAAAGACGACCTTTCATACCAGCAGAATTCCTCATTGTAAAAGGCTAGCAAACCTCCACCATTTGTGTGTTTAGCGATAACGTCACAATGTGTTTGTACATTCCAAAAAAAAAACAAAGCTGTGGTTCTTTTTCGGCTACGCACTATGATAAGGAAATCCAGTATATCGATTTTGTCTCGTGAGTTACTCATTTAAAATGAGTGAAGCAAAAACAATCGAATACATACACAATGTATAATAGACAATTATGTCTTTGGATTTGTATTTTTCTTTTGTTCATATTTGTGTCACTTGTATGATGAGCAGTACCAAAATAACGCGATCCGGGCGAATCGGTTTAGTTGTTATGGTGCTTATTTCCTTTTCTCAGCACATTACGTCTGCTCTCGAACTGTGGAGTTTCATTATTTAACATGCTAATATATATTTTATATTTAATATTTATATTTTAAATTTTTATTTTTTATATAATCAGTAAATTTAATAAAGTTGGTAATGGTTTAGGGCTCGTTTTTATTTTAAATAAAATAAAACAATTTAAAGACTGAGCTTTCGATGTCTCATCGACATCATTTTCAAAGCTACTGAAAATTTTTAAATATATTTCTTAAAAACAAATAAAAAAAGCAAATACAGTAAATACAATTTTTTCAAATAGCAAATACAAAGTAAATTTTACAAACAAGTATATAAAATATGAATATAATTTTAAAATTATTAAAAAAATATAAATGAAAATTGTATATATAAATTAAACAATGAAATAAATTTAGCAAAGAAATAAAGTAGACAAAAAACGAAATTAGACAAAATAATTGTAGCAATTGCCAATGTAGGCGCAATCATTATTTATATTTATAGAATTAATGCTTGATTTAATAAATAGCATCTCTAAAATTGATCTTTTCCTAAAATTTCATCCTTTTTCTAATATTTTAACATTATTTAGGCTAATTATGTGACTTGAATTCTTTAAATGTGTAGAAAGTGCACTAGTACCTTGTTCTTCATCTTTATTTACACCATTTTTATGTTGATAAATCCTTTTTTCCAAAAATTGTTTTGTTTGACCCGTATAAACAACATTACAGTCACATTTAACTTCATAAATTAAATTTGACTGCTTATTGAGTGGTATAGGATCTTTAAGTTTAGGAAAAAGACAATCATTTAAACAAATTGAAGAATTACCGAAAATTTTGAAATTATAATTTTTGAACAAGTGTTTTAGTTTTTCAAATAAATGTTTAACATAAAGAATTGAAAAATAATTTTTATCATTGTTAATGGGCCGAATTTCAAAACTTGTAATAAAAATTTTTTTGTGGCCAAAAACAATGATTTATTAATTTGGCGTGATAATGATTAATTAACAATGTTTATTTTAATATGTTAAAATTTTTATTGTGAAATTTGAGATCTGAAAGTTTCAAAATTTGTTGAGCCAAAATGTTTACTATATTAATTTTATAGGAAGTAGGAAGCCAAGAATGAAAATTTAAGTATCTACCAGACCAACTGTCTTTGTGATACCAATCAAAAGAAATTTTGCCATCAGGCTCATGGATCAAAAGTAAATCTAAAAATGGAATTTTTTTGTTAACTTCCTTTTCCAAAGTAAATTTTATTCGATTAAAAATTTTGTTAAACCTGTTCAAAAATATATCAATTTTGTTTTCAGGAATAGCCGTTATAATATCATCAACATATCGATAGTAAAATATTGGCTGAAAATCTAAAGAGTTTAATGCCAAATATTGCAAATTTTCCATTAATATATTTGCTAATATAGGGCTTATGGGAGAACCCATTAGAGAACCAAAAATTTGTTTATAATTTTTATTGTCAAAAGAAAATCCCGAATTATCTAAAACAATACTTAAACCTTCAAGAAATTGGACTTTCGTCAATTTTGATTTTGCGTTCTTTTTAATATCTCTCCAATTTTTCTTGATCATTTCCGAAACTATATGATTATCTACATTAGTAAATAACGAAATCACGCCTAAAGAAATTAACAAAAAATTTGAGGGTATAATGAAATTTCGAATTTTTTGTTTAAAATCTTTGTTTAAAAAATTTTAACATATTAAAAGAAATATTTATTATAGTTATTATTGGCTCAACAAATAATTTTTAATTTTAATAAGTAAATTTATTTTAAATTTTAAAAATAAAATTTTAAATATAAAAAAAACGAAAATGCATCAGCAATAGACAAATCTAGCGTTTACAATGGCTAGCTCTTTCAGTGCCAAGAAGCGTGATCGTGCTCCTCAATACACTAGCCGAAATCATGTTGGCACTCAAAGGGTTAATATGAATAAACAAAAAAGAACGCCAAGTAACTTTCATGTGCAGTAAAACAAGCATACGCACGAAACTAACACAAGCACAAATACTACTACTATATCTTTCCGGTTACACTCATTTCGTTTCCCACATTTCGAGACAAAATCCGTGTACTGGTAAAATTAGGAGTATCTCGAGAATTGGCTGTGACACTTCGATTGTTAGGCGAAGTAATGTTGGCTAACAGATCGACAAATTCTTGAAGTAATTTCCAAAATTTGAAACATTTAGAAATTGAGAACAGAAAATTTATTTAAATGCTCTAAAAAAGAATGGGGGTAGAATTGGAAGAATTCTCACCTTGTTAATTTAAAAAATTCCAAGCAATCTTGATTAAGATGCCTAGTGAAAGGAAATTTGTGTTCTTCTCATTGTAGATCGTCAGAAAGATACATCATTGAGCGTATTGATAATTGCCAACCACTTAGACATTTAATTTTATTTGAAATACTTTGCCCATTTCTAAAGGTTACTATTAGTTTTTAAAAATTAAAGGGCTCATTTAAAAATTGTTTTTGAAGGGTATTGTTCGAAATTGTGCGAGTCTGCTGAGTGAGGCATTAGTCGCAAGTTATTCGTTTTATCACTGTTATAACATTCCTGGACGTATTTACGGATACTCTTTATTAAGAGAGCTGGGACAATTATATAGGGTTTATCTTTACTTCAAAATATTCGAACCCTGATCCCCGAATAATATCTCTTACACTTAATCCAGATGACACATTTTTTTCGATATCCCGAAACTTTTCAGTTTTAATTTGTAACGCTTGAAAAATAAAATCTTGACAACGGGGGAATGTTGAAAATTTTGCGTTGCAAAGTGCAAACCGTTGATAAATTAAAATCTAGATATAATTTTCTATAAGCCTTAGGACCACAAATATGAATAATAATTTTTAAATTCAGCGCTAAACCAACCCTTTCTAGTTTGGGCATCCAAAAACATTTAACTCTTGGAGAATAATTCGACATTCTGTTGCTACCTCGCATATTAATTCTATTATCGTACCGTAACCGTTTAATACGCCTGCGAAGTTTAACACTAAACATACCGACATTTCATGTTTACCTAATCCTACCATGAGCGGGCAAATGACTGCTTTAAAAAAACATATGTAAATTAGACTAGATATAATATAATTTGTTTTCAGAAATTAAACAATAAAAAAGTTGTAAACATCTTAAACATTCATTGTACAAAATTACAAGATTAACATTTATTTTATATATTTACATTTTCAATATCAAATAATATTGGTTTTAGCTACATAAGTAAATATTTTGTCACAATTAAAAAATTCGCTAGTTCAATATGCACATATAAGCAATATATATCGAACTTAAACTTTAAACAAATTAAAATCTAAAAGTTTCATTTTTAAAAATTTGTTTACTGCCGCATAAAAACAATGCATAAAAATAAATGCAACAAACAATGCAATAAATGCTTTCGTTTGCAATAATTTTGAATTTTATTTTACGATTAGTGTACAAATTTTTCGTCCTTAGAATTAAAAACCAAACTTTAACGCGGACATTTACTAAAATTAAAATCTTGTATACCACAAGCTGTAAAACTTGTTTTATTTATATAATTTATGTATCTTACACCACACTTTACGCGACACTATTAATTTTTTAATTTTAATTTTATTTTGTTCTGGGAGAACGTTCCCAAAAATATTTATATACTTTTAACAGTATCTATCGATTATTAAGGACGATTCGTTAATTTTTTTTAATAAAACCGGAGATAGTGAGGACCCGTTCGATACGCCCCACGAATTGGATATTCTGAACAAGTTTCAGCTGCACATTGAACATGTGTACAGTGCTGAGTTTGTCTAGATGATACAATACTTTTAAGACAATTATTTCATTTTCATTTCATCAATAAATGATAGTTTAATTAATTTAATTTCCAAATCAAACTACTTTTATTTACCTCATTTATTAAAATTTGGCTCGATCACTTTATCGGGCGAGAAACAATTGGAAATACTTGTCATAAAATAATAAAACGGTTAAAATTTTCTTTTTCAAGCAAATGTTTTCAAAAATATTTGTTGGTCGTCTGTGGATCAAGCAGCGCAAAGATAAAAATATTTTAATTTGCAGGAGAATTTTATATGGAAAAAACTCAAGGAGAAATATTTTCAAGTGTTTTGATTGGTTTTGCGTGCGGATCAAAATTATAAAATTTCCTACGCACTCGTGCACTCGGGCAGTCGGCTTAAAGGATAAAATACACCACAAGAGCAATGCGACATAATCCAAATATTCCACAATAGCGGCTGTGTATGGACGTACACACAGCAGCCAAGAGCAGTAAATGTTTGCTGTTGACTGCTGTGTCTATTGATGTCGCGATAGATGCAACTTCATACTACACTCTATTAAAATTAAAAAATAGTTGATTTATTTGAGTATATTTATACTACCTAACTATTTTCTCTCATGACATATGCAAATAAGTTAATAGTTCCTTTCCAAAAGACCACCGTAAGAACTTGTAATTGCGGAAAATGTGTAGTGGCTGAAGTGTCGATTGGAAAGCACAAAAACTTACAAAACCAAAACATAACCTACAAATGTGTAGTTTATTTGTGATAAATTTTTTATAAAAAAAAATATCTATACCTGAATTTTATTAGTGCTTCACATAGAACAGTTGTGAGTAGTTAATTTAGCAAAGCCAAAAACCTTAAGTGCTTACAAGTCAATTGGAAAGCAACTAATATTTTTAAATTTCCTGCTCGTTGGTGCTGCTGAGTATAATTCATTATTATAGGAGACATATTCAACCCTGGAATACACATGCTCGTAGGAGCAAGCTGTTTGTGTTTTGACATTAAAAATATGTTTGTTTTATTAGAACGTTCCGATCAAAGACCAAAAACGTTTCGTTATGGTTGTGTTGGAAACGTATTTCTTATCATTTAAATTTTATTAAGAGGCAGAAATTCTAAATTCTTTAAATTTGATTTTAGGTTTTTATGAAATTGCAGGTCGTGGAATACCTGAGAGTGAAAATGCAGAAATTTTTCGCACTATTTATGGTTGCTTTTCTATAAATGTTCAGGCAGTCTCTGATTCCAATGACAAATTCATAGATATCGAAGCTTTTTGGCATGTGGATCGCACGATCAGTTCATTTTAAATTTTCTTAATATTAAATAACGATTCGAGTTAGAAGTGCTTAAAAATGTTATTTTAATTGATGATGGGGAATATGAAAAAAAAATATTTAAAAACTCCGTAATGCAACCCTTATATGACTATTGCACAGCAACAGCGATATACCATTATAACCCGACAAGGAAATGTTGCCAAAAGGTGGTACAAAGCCAAAAATTCTTTCTGATGATCAAATTGATTTGATGGTTTCGTAGATAGAAGAAGACTGTACCATAACATTGAAGCAATTAAAAGAAAGGGTTATGAGTAATTTCAACAAATTGTTATCTGTGTCAACCGTAGGTAATTACTTAGTAAGGCAGACTGTTTAATACAAAAGGACTTGTTACAATGAATTCTGATATGAACAAAACAAAACGATCTGAATACGTACAATCCTTGAACCAGTACATACAGTAGGGGAAACAAGTTGTTTGGATGAATGAAACAAATTTTAATTTGTTTTGCCGTCGAACGAGAGGCAGGTAAGAGTTCGAAAAAAGCAGTACAACACCTTCCAGCATCAAAAGATCCTAACATTCTTTTAATTGGAGCAATTTCAACTACAATAGCCGTATATGGAACGCAGAAAGGGTTCATTACTGCCCAGTTAGCAAATGATTGGTTAGGTATTTTAATACAAAAGTCTCGTGTTCCAAACGTTGCACATCCTGGTCTAATGGAACAAAGATTGATCTACTTGGAGGATATTATAGATCATGCAACGGACACCATAACTGGGGGTGATTGCGCTCGTGCTGTGCAACATTGTACAGTTCACCAAATTGGTGAATATCCAAGTTTCATTGCCTTGGCAATGAATGACATGGCGGTCGGTCGATAATTTATTTAAAAAAATATTACGAAATATTTGGATCTTTATCGCAATTTTTTGATATAATAAAATAAAAATAAATAGTTAATAAAACTTATTTTATTTCTGAATTAAAATTGATGCTTTCTGAATTACAATTAGAAAAAGGAAATTTATGTAGGATGTAGAATTTGGTCGTGGTGAATGCAACAAAGCTATTTCTTAACAAATTATGGGTAAATTGGTATGTTGAGATTATAACGTGAATTTTGAGTGAACGTTAATTTTAACAAGTTTGGATTCAATTTTGGATGCAGTTCTAAAATTTGGCAATGCTGAAAACTAGGCAATGGATTTCTTAATTATATTACAATTTAAAAATCTAACCTCCATTTTGAAAGATCTTCAGAATTTTAGACATGCTGAAACTAATAAATGATTTTTGAAATTTGATATAATTTGATTAAAAAAATATCAGCACGACCATAAAAATAGCTGTTATTTACAATTTTTAATCGATAAATCATCGTATTCAATCATAAAAATTCTATAATTAAAATATCGAGTTAATCCACGGGTATTGTTTTTAAAAAATGTAATAAATTAAAAAAAATCGGGGGAAACTCCCTGGTTTCATTTAGCATAACCGAACTCTAGAATTGTATTCGAAATTAATGCTCAAATTTCCATTTTTCGTTTCCTATAACTGAGTGCTATAAACCAAATGTTTTTTTTTAATATCTAGCTTTTTATTATTATAGACGTCATTTTGAAAACGAGAATTATGAAAGCCTGGATTTTGGAATTCGTGCTCTTGGAAAGCGGGATTCTAATTTCGAGATATTGAAGAGTGGGCAAACGACCTAAACCTAGTACAAATATTCTGAAAAAATTGTCATGATTGGCGGAAATGGATTTCTCTCAGCAAATAAGCATTTTAGGTTATTCAAGGTGCAGAATCAATGAACGTAAACAAATTTTAGTATACGGTGGTTCTATGAAAATTTTATACAGGACTTGCTTCTTGTTGTATCTATTTAAAATCTATTTAAGCGGCCATAAAAAATTATACTCAATAGTTTTAACTTAAATTACTGGGGCTAGTAGTTTTTTATCTGCCGGTTTAGTTTAGTTCAAATATGTTTTTCCAAATTATTATACTAAATAATGACATCTATGGCAAAAGCTGTAGTTTCTCTGCTTTGAAAATACTATTTTTTTAAGTATCAGAATATATTTGTAATATATTATAGAAAATGCCAATTTGAACTAGAAAACTATAAGATAGCAACCTCGAAGCAATATTCTACTATACATACATAGAATATTGTCTATTCAAACTTCAATTGTCTACACTATTTTCGACACCAACGTGTAAATAATTCCTGTGTTTGGGCCGGAAGGTACAGGATACTTACAGTTAGAGATGGAGCTTGCAAATTGCAATGTGTACATGGCCTATTTTAATTGAGGTGTATGGGTTGTGTATGAGCGAATAAAAAGTGAAAAACTAGTTGATTTGTGTTAAAAGAATCATATATGCATTGACTTATAACGCAATCAGCAAACGTAGTTATGACAGATAAGAAATATAGGTTACCATGTCATGTGCCCCACGTATTTTCTCACAATAATTACTTTGTTAAAGACCTGCGATATTTTAATCTGAAACCTGAATATCTTATGCTATCAAAAACTTTCATAAAAGCTACTGTTCGTAAACCATCACTACCAATCAAAATTTGTTTTTTGTGAATTCCACGAAACACTTTAATATACAGTATATCTCGTCCCAACATTTTTTTTTTCTAAAATACATATTTCTCAATCATGTTTTCTAATCTCAAAAATTAATCAGCTTAAACTGGCAACATCACGACACGACGATCATCAACACTTGGCTTAAAAACATAGATATAGTTACACGTCGTATATAATATTCAAGTCTGACCTTTAAACAGTTGGTTAATTTGCTACTAAATATCTTCAAAAATAAAAAACTTATACTCATCTCACATCGGATCGCATCTCATCACAACAAATAAATAATTTATTTTCGCTCAAGTATTTCATTTAAATATTTGCTGATTTATTACCTTATTGACATTTAACATCTGGTTGTGAACGCGAAAAAATCGGTTTACCACACGCCCACCACTCATGTATTGTTATGTACACAGTACAACAACAAAATGGCACACAAAATAAATTGCAAATAACACCCAACCAACACTAATTTCACCAATTTACAATATTTAATCCCATCAAACATCATCATCAGCGTCATTGTCGTCGCCGTCGCCATATCATTATTCTATATAATGCGCAACATTTATGTTAAGTACATAAGTTATGATGCGACGAAGTTATGGCTACTTATTGCATGCACAAAGCAAGAAATATAGTTGATCGGGAGGGCTCGCCAAAAAATATTAACTTTCTTATTTGATTCTGTCTTCTGCATAAAGCACAACATATATATAACAACAACAAAAAATTGGTACTTCAATTTTATTTCACAGTTGACAGTTAAATGTTTATTGAAGTTGAAAAATTATTATTTTCTTAGAAATTCTTTTGCACACCCAAGCTCGGTTAGAAATTTTATCTTTTTTTTTGTGTAAACTACTTTACAAAATGTGCATAAGTTTTAATTTACTGCGACAGTTGACTAGTTTTTTAGTTATTTATACAGTTTTTCAATCCGACTTAACTGTTTGTTATTCGTGTTTGATTAGAATTTTCACTTAAGACGTTTTTTTCCAAGTTCATTTCCTATATATAAATAGAGGCGATTAGAATTTAGGGCTGTACACGTGCGCTTACGGAGAAAATCCATCAAACTTTTATTTTTTAATTAAAATTTAGAAAAAAAAAATCTTGTCACATTCTTATCACGTTAATTAGATTGACAGTCGACAGAAAATTTATAATTTTTTATTTTTTGTTTTTATTTACAGATATTTGGAGTCATCTCAAGTTCATATGCCCAAAATGATTATAATCTGATATTTCTATTTTGGATTAGAAAAAAAATTTTAACGAACGACGACGGATCGTACTTACATAGGTAAGATAATTTTATATATAAATACTTACATCTTTATACGTCTTCGATATACTAATTTAGGTTTAAAGTTTCGAGCACACAAGTATAAAGTTAATAGTAGACACGATATGGGAATACACACCCAATGCAAGATTGAAATCTCTTTTTTTTCATTTTAATTCAATGTTGATTTAAAACTCACACTTTTTTGGTGCGGTGCAAAAATTGGGAAAGTGCTCGTAATTTGAGTTATTTTTTATATATAAACTGTGTCAAATGGAATAAAAATGGTATATCGAGTTTTAATTAAAAATTAAAGTTTTTTTTTTAAATGTAACAGGTTTTATTATTTTTGATAGTTTTAATGAGTCAAATTTTTATAACTTTTTAAATTATGTATATACTTTTTTTTTTGGTAACGTGTTTACAACAATACGTTAAAAAAAATTATGGTTAAGAATTTATTTTTGACACAATCACAGCAGCATCTCGAACGTAATTATGAGCGGTGTTAAGAAATATGTAAAAGGTGTAGACTCGTGCGATCGAGGCTTTTACACATATATTCAATGTTATTTCAATCAAAAATCATTCAATATACGGAGATGGGTGATAATATCGAGAAACCACCCATCTTGTTTGATTTATAGCGGCGTATTCAAAGCTTAGGGAGTAAGAATATATATATATATATATATATATATATATATATATATATATATTTGTATATCTATATATATATCTATATATATATATATATATATATATATATATATATATATATATATATATATATATATATATATATATATATATATATATATATATATATATATGTATATATATATAAATATATATATATATATATAATATCATATCTTAACTACAAATACACTTTTCTAATCTCCAAATAGCTCGATAACCATATTTTTAATTTTCTCTAAGATCAATTACCTAAAGTAAAAGCAGAACCTATTTAAATTACCAGAATGAACCGTCATTGTTAAAACAAACTTAAGATTCTCGTTTAAAGCGATGAAACACTCAAGCCTATGGCTTGTCATTTAAAAATTGTGGGCCGGCACTGTTAAAACTTTAAACAATCTAGAAAAATTCAAGCAAAAATCTATTCGCGATTTCTAACGAAGTGCATGACATCTGTGAACAACTTGTGATACGAAGTTTGCTATGGTATCCAATTATTGACCCCTTATAGACGAAGAAACTAACGCTGGTTGGTTAAATCATGTTAAACCGTAAACAAATCGTTTCAAATTTCCAAACAGTCTCAAACTGTTTTAAATTTTAATAAAATCCTTGAAATATTTTGGTCCAAATCATGTTTTCCTATAGCCAATGTACATATTGTAATAACAGGTATCCATCGTTTTCGAGCCCACTGTCCATCATTCTCAGTAAAAAGTCATAGTCAGGTTAGAGTAAATTTTCGGTTCAGATATTTCAAATTTTTAAACAATTTAACCTTTAACCTTTTTTCAAATTGATAAATAAGTGACTCAGGTTAGATTGTGCAGTAATTGTCGGGTTAAATTCAATTTGTGGGACATAAGCTTAAATCTTCGGTTAGTAAAGTACTAGTAGTAGTATGTCAACATTAGTAAACATAATCTAGACAGTTCATATAAAATTAGTAAAGAACGTGAATTGAGTTTTAAGAGCCAAAATACAAAAGGGAACTAAGTAAATTTCTTTTCGGACATCTACTTAATGGCCAAAATTACCATTAAACGTTAGAAAACTTTAGAGTGAAGATTGTAAAAGCTTGTACTACTAGGTCCCGGAAGGTCATCCAACATACTTTACATAACATAGCCGTACAATTTCTATCAAATATTCAAAGTCCTACACTTACCTAAAATGTCTTATGTCTTCTTTTTCACTAAATATATAAACTACTATTAAATTTAATAAATTATATATGTACATATATTCCATCCTACACAACAAATTATCCGTATTTAGCACGACGTCGAATAAATTAAGTGTTTCCTAGCGTTAAGTGATAACTTCGAAGAAAGTATTATTTGAGCAAAAGATGAAGTACTCAAAATCACTGTCAACACCGGAAATCTAACCAATGGTTGCTAAATGCAAGCTACAACGAATATTTTGAGGAAAAATAAAGGCCGGCGATTCACAAATCAATGGTCCACGATACGATAATATGACGCTGTTTTTAGAAATTGGCTACCCAATTAACTTTCACTCTGTGTATGGTACAGTGGGTAATTATCCGTGTGTGGGGTAAAAACTACACCCCAATATATTTTATACTTAAAAATTATTTTCTATAATAAAAATTATTATTTTAACTGTACTTCTAATTTATTAAAAATACAAAAATTCAATATTTATAAGATTTCGATTCAATAATTTTTAGTAGTCAGTATTTTATTTGCATTTTTGTTGGTCTGGGGTAATTTTTTACCCTCATACACAGAGTGAAAATTAAAGGACTTTACTATGTTTATTATAGGAGTACATATTGGATTTTATATCGGGCTTCCACGAGCTCCTTATGCTATTAAATGATCTTCTTTCGGGTTTCCGCTAAGCGGGTGGGCATATTACACATCTAGCACCTAAAACTGTTTTACATTTCACCATTTAAAATTGGCATGAAAATGATAAGTACTAAGTTAACATATTTATTTATTAGGTAACAATAAAAAAGAAACAAAATATTAAAAACATTTGAATTAAAGCAAAAATCACTGTTTGCTATCAAAACTTTGGGAAATTTATAAGAAATGGCACCCACATGTGGATCTCGACGAATCCGAAGAAATTAGCATAGAATCCTACAAATATTGGTTCAAAGAACAACGGTTACCGTAGCGCGAAGTCTCGAATAATGTTGTTGCATATATTTATATGGTTCAGTAACCATATGGACATATGTTTGGCCACCAGGCATTATCAATTCATCCCGTGTGACTCACTGGAATGTTTGTTCACAGGATCATATATATGGTTATCTCAATTTTGAAAATTGAAGTAAAATGATTGTTTACATTTAAAATAGGGTAAGCATGTAAATAATGTAAATATTGTGAATAATAATGTAAATAATATAAATAATGTACATAACGTAAATAATGTAATAAATTAGCACAAACGTATATTGCCTGGTTATTTTAAACAATGAGCACTGCACTCAATCTTAAATAACAGTATTTTTATTAATTTAAATTTAAAAAAATGACTGCCACCTGAGAAATAGAAAATGAATAATATTAGTGGCATCTAGGTTTAAGCAGTATAGCATTAGAGTAGTTTTATTACAGTTTTGTGGTATTGCAGATTATAGTAGCCTAAAACAGAACCGCCGAGAATTTTACATTTGTATAAATCCAGGCGTGTCTAAATCTTCAATCGGTATATAAATAAGTGTGCAACGAACGCAACGTAATGGGTAAATCATCTGGCAGATTGCGAAAGATTAAAAGCGAAAGTGAATCGCGGGAAAAGAATGAGTGTCCAAATTAATTGTAAATGGTAAATAGCGAATAAATAAATAATTACGGAAATTATTTGTTGTGATTTAGCGTTGGTAAAATAAAAGTGGGAAAAATTTTGCCACAATATTTGAGAATACTCCAAAAATGGCGTAAGTATGTCGTTAATATCTGGAAATTATTCAGATAATATTTCCGATGAAATGGAAATTATTCAGATAAAGTTCTGGAATTCGGCTAACCATGCCTAACCGATGTGTATATAATTATAAGGGAATTTAAATTAAACTCCAGAACTTTGCAAAAAAATTAATATTTGTCATAATTATGACCAAAGAAATTCAAAATGAAAAAATATTTGTCGTTACTATGAACATTTAAGAAAATTGTATTTTGTGAAATTAAAATTAAATATTAGTGTTTTTCCAAAAATACCGTTAATATTTTACATTAATAAAATATAACGTTTAGGACCTCCCAAAAGAAACATTTTACAATTAAATAAGTAATCAAAATTTTGAAATTTTTTTTCTAAGGCACTGCTCGAATTCTATGGTAATTGATCGAGAAACCACCTATCATTTTTTGGCATTTACTGCGGTATAAAACGTCCCCAATCAGACCACCACAGTCTTTTCATTGAAATAAAAGTGTAACTCGCTGATCATTCTTGAACAGAGGAATGGGCTCCAAGTGCGGATCTGGCAAATGGTTATGGGGGGTGAAGGGGGGAGGGATAAATATTTAAGAAATACAATAAAAAACAAAAACTTGTAACTTACATACCTACATTGAATTCATAATAAATTTAAATTTCGGGATTTCTTCGATGCATATTTGTCGATAACGTCATTTACTTTTAATTCGATGTCTCGATGAATATGAAGCAAGGCAGTCTTTCTTGCGTCATGGTTCATCTTAGCCAGGTTTTCAAACGTTTTAGCGAAGAGAAACTTCGTTCAGTGAACAATACAAAGACATCGATACCTTAATAAACGGAAAAATATTTTCATCGATTTCATTAAGAACGTTTAACTCAAAATCATTTAATATTTAATTTTTTCAGTTACATTTCCAGATTTCCATTTCTGATAATAACGGCGCTGACATTATAGTTGTATCGTCGTTATTAAAAGCAGATAAAATTTTACCAATGTTAACACTTAATTCCATTAAGTAATTGTAGTCTTTTGAAACTATTTCATTCGGCATCAGCTCGTTAATGAAAAGGTTTTCAAAAAAAATTGAATTGAATTTAATGTCATTCAAAACATTGTCAAGCACCGGTATATAAATAGCAACTCTGTAATAATCTTCTGCAGAAGTTGTTTTGAAGTTATCTCGATGTGTTTGCCTTCCGGTTATTCGGGGTAGCGAAATTGCAATTTCAAATTGCTCGTGAATCTTGGTTATCTCTTCGAAAATAATTTTGAAATAAGAATCAGCTTCGTTTCGTTTTATTAATAAATTGTCACTAAGAGCTTTAATCGTATTTTCGGCCAATATTTTAATTAAAGTTTTCTTTTGCAATACACTACTTATTGCTTGTGTGGTACCTAATAAATCTAAGAGTACACAAAGCGATGCTATGAAAGATGTTGATAACACAGAATTCAAACAACACAGTGCTTTTGACGATGTCTCCCTCTCTTTCCACTTTGAAATACTTTGTAAAGATTTCACGATGTCCGGTAAAATATTTTTAAATTTGAGGACCGATACATGACGTTCAACCCATCTTGTTTCACATAGAGATTGTAGTTTAGTATCTTCATCAATGCCACTGCGTTTTGAATAGATTCCACCTTCGAACTCTTAGATATGGATAAATTTAAACCATGATTGTATAGCAAGGGCAATACGTTGTATTTATTAGTACATTTTTTTTTTAGTACTGCAACGGTGCCCTTTGTTTCCGATGTCATTGCAGAGCCATCAGTTGAAATGCCAACACAATTATGGAAATTAAGGTCGAATTTTTTCAATGATTTTTCAACTGTATCGGCTATTACTTTCCCTGAAAGAATTGGTTCTTTTAAAATATCTGAAAAATGTTCGTCATGACAATCAACAATATTGCTCTCATATATATATCGTACAAATTTAGCATTTTTAATTCAACTTATAATCATATTTTGGATAAACCCCCGTAGCATGAGATGATTTTATTTTGTGTGGTTTTGCTGATATATGTGGCATTACTTTTTGCATTTTTTAAACAATTATTCAATTGTTCATTGTATTTCATACGGTATTTAAGTAATTCACGAAAATTACCTTCATTTTTAGTTTCTGTGTTTTCTAACATTAAAGGCCCAGAATCGCGATGGCCTCTAAAACTTATATTTTGCGGTCCCAGAAAAATTCTGGTTTCGACGATAGGTTTGAGGATGTTGTCTATTTTCTCAAATTTGTGTTTCTCCTAGAAAGTCTAAACGATTGCGGATATCAATGTTGGGCGTTTCTTGAGTTGAAAGAAAGTCCTTTCCCTTCGTGCTGAGTTAAATTACCATCTTTACCCAAAAGTTTGGAAAATTTTGTCAAAGGCTTCGATACCAATTTACTTAATAGCATATTTGAATTTTCACCACCATAAGTTGCAAAAATAAAACAATATTTGCAAAAAACTCCCTTTAATTCTTTGGAATAAGTTAGCCAATTAAAAGTTTCAAAATGTTTTTTAGTTACATAGCATTTAATTTGTTTACCAACCTTTAAATGTGATGAATAAAAACTATTATCTTGGGGCATATTATGTTTTATAGTTAATAGATTTACCTTATCAAAATCAGTAATAGGCTTATTTAAATACTCACCAATGTCGGTATAATTATTATATTCGATAGTTGCACAATTCATATTTTCATGGTCTTTGGTTGCACTAAGGATTTTTTTTTCATTTTCACTTGTGTTATTTCCAGATTCTATAAAAAGCGTGGATTCAAATGGTATTTGATTTTCGAATTCCCCTTTATCAATATTAGAATCACTAAGTTTTTGTTTTGGTTTGAAGAAAGAATCGATGGTGGTATTTTATTTCCGTTTACTTATTTTTAATATTTAATACACGACACAACAAATGGTTAAAATTAAAAAAAAAATGCAAAAACTTCGTTTTGGTCAAAACTTCATACAAAATTACACTGTACACAGAATTTAATATCCTCAAGTAAGTAATATATTTATTTTTAAATTAACTTAATGCTTTTCGTAAGAACATTATTTTTATCTACTTCAATCATCACATTTAAGTTTAAACGAATATGCGATATAAAGTATTTTACTATTGTCACACTAAATGACTAAAACAACCAGCGATTTTCTTCCACTGAACAATTCATCTATGGGGGGTGCAGAGGGGGCGATGCACCCGGGCCCTTACCAAAATTGGCCCCGAAGGGGCCAATATAAAATACTTTTTAATTAAATTTATTTGATTTAAAAAAAAAAAATATTGTTTCCACAATTTTTTTATAGGTAACAAAATTTGAGAAAAAACTGAACTCACGTGTTCATTAATAAAAACTTGTAGTAGTTGAACAGCTTCAATTTTTAAACTGATTAACACTACATGCAAAATATATGACTGATAATAAACTAATTATCAGTCATATATTTTGATGATAAACTAATCTCTGATGATAAACTGATGATAAACTAATCGTATCTATTAAAATTTTTAGTTTAGATATAAATACGTTTAGTAGTGATCCAAATTATTGGGAATTCCCAACATATTCTCCTTTTAGGTCTGCTGTTATTAAGCTAGGTCCAAAACAAATAAGTCTAAGAACTTTCCAAAGAGTAGCAATGGCAGATCATTTTCCAGCCATTATTTTACGAGAAAGTTAGTAAATGGTGAGACACAAAAACGAACATGGTTTCTTTATTCAACCGCTAGAAATGAAATGTTTTGCTTTGTTGCTTCTTGTTTGGGACTGAATCAGAAAAACAAAATTGTTTTATGAAACGGAAAACATTAGAAGCTAATTTAAAAAACGATAGCACAATTGATCAGCTTCTAATTTCATCAACAAATAAGAGGAAACAAGAACTTATTCAAATACAATGCAGAATTTTAGATGCTATTCTCTTTTAAGCAGAACGAAATTTAGCTTTCCGAGGTACTAGCGAAAACATTGGATGTCCGAAAAATGGTAATTTTTTGGGTTTAATTGAATTTTTAGCGAAATATGATACGATACTGAAAGATTATCCTGAAAAAATTAAATCTAAACAAATACATATCCATTACCTTTCTAAGACCGTTCAAAATCAATTTATTGTAGAAGGTTTTACCAAATTAGTAGTATGTGAGCTCGAAAGAAATAGTATTGGCATTCAAAATTGCAGAGGGCAAGCTTACGACAATGGAGCAAATATATGAAAGGCAAATACAAAGTCGGCCAAGCAAGAATATGTAATTTAAATCATCGTGCGTTATATGTTCCTTGTTTAGCTCATAACTTTTATTTGCTTTTGTGTGATGCTGCTTCGTTCTCCCTACATTGTAAGAACTTATTTGGAAATTTGCAACGTCTTTATACTCTGTTTGTTTCATCAACTAAACGTTAGAAAATTTTAACAAAACACGTAAATATTTCATTAAAACCGTTGAATGAAACTCGTTAGGAGGCCAGAATAGAGGCAATAAAACCTGTGATATCTCAATTACGGCTAATACGAGAAGCTTTAGAAGAACTAGCAGCATCATCAAATGATTCAAAAACAGTTTCGGAAGCAAATTCTATATACTGTAATATATCGTAACAAATGTTACAAGGAGAAACAGTAGTTCTGAGTGCAGCTATTGATTTGGTTGGTGCAGTGCTAATAAAATTTCAAGAATATCGAATTATAATATTAAATGTTTTAACAGATTTTCCGCTGATTCGATTGCGCAAACGAAAACGATTATTCGATGAAATTTTTAACGACGAAATTCCAGCTTACACGGTTTTTAATTTTATGATCTCATCTTTTCTTCCATTAATGGAATTCATATGAATTAGAAAGCAGATTTGCTGATGCAAAAATGTTTTGCAGCAAATTCAAATTTTTATTTAATTTAAAAAATTTATCAAACGTGCAACTACAAGATTCTTGTAAAGAATTTGTGTCATTTTATGCTGGAGATGTATCAACTGATTTAATATCAGAAATCTCTTTAGTACAAAATATTATTCCAGCAGAATTCGACAAAATTTTTTTGGATGTTATAAATTATTTAACGCCCCAATACTCTGATATCGTTCCCAATTTTATAATTGCATTGCTTATATTTTTAACCTTTTCAGTAACCGTAACCGTTGCTAGCGTAGGGAGATGATTGTTTAGTAAGTTGAAGCTAATTAAAATTTACGTTCACTCTACTATGGCACAACAACGATTATCATCAGCATTGGCGTTATTGTCGATGCAATCGGACGAAGCAAAAACTATAAATTTCAGTCAGTTAATAGCTATTTTTGCGAAAAAAAGCAAGAAGGCTTAAATAAGTGGACTTTTTTGGTTATTTTTTTACACTGTGAATTAATTTATGTTATATTACTGTGAATTTAATCTAATAAAAAAAAGATATTATTATTTTATTATATTAAAACAATTTTTTTTTATTAACTAGTATAGGGCCCCAAAATCCCTACTTGCACCTGGGCTCCCAAAGGGCTAGATCCGTCGCTGGAACAATTTTTTATTTTTTTGCAATAAATAACGACGTGAAGTAGTAAAATTTAACAGGAATTCTAGTACTACTCCCACTGTTAAAATAATATAATTATTATTTTCATTCAAAGATGTCAGCGGTGGTGTTTAATACAATATTGGTATTGATATAAATAAATGGCATACAATGTAAGTAAACTGAAATTTTTCTGTGCATCATTTGGTTTTCTATAACATTCAACAAAAAATTCGCAAAATTATGTAATTTTTACATGAAAAGTTAATTTCGCAAAATGGTTGTTTAAATAACGATGCAGGAATAGAACAATAAAAACATAAAATCACAAAGCTGAGACTTGCACCCAAAATTTTGCTCATAAATTTATATCATAATGTTTTTATTTAGTATTGCACATGTACGATAAAATTCTGCATGTTAGTATGTAGTACACATTATATTTACATAATATAAATAATATAATTCGGTGATTCACCTTATATCATTTTAATTAACTATGTATTTTGTTTTACGTGCTGTGAAAACTCGGAATCTTATACAATAATTTTGAATTTTTTGTACTACTAATTTTCATATTATTTGGATTAATATTAATATTAATATTATTTATATAGCATTACCCCCACCTCCCTCAGGTCCACGCTTGATGGGCTCTAATCTGCAGAGGTATCCGCTATCATTCAAAATAATGTATGAAGGAGAAGGCTATAATTTTATTGTAAAAATCGGACTATTATAAAATTGACTAATTTCTGATTGATGTATGGTTATGCAAATCAACGAGCAATAAATATGTATATAAAAGAAATCCAGTAGTGCAAATTTTTCCGAGGTTGATCTTATTTTATAGTTTTAATATATTTATATACACAAATTTAATTTCTTTCTCTATATTTAATCCATATTTACGTATTTTATAAACATATCGGCATAGTTATTTTATAGTTCATTGTTCTTGTTAGGTTTATACAGATTGCCAATTGTAAAATAGATTGACCTCGGTATCTATACGTGAGTCCTCTTATCTATATTTTGCTTTATGTGCAAGTGAACTGAGCACAAAAAAATATGCAATACTAATCTTGATGTCACGAGTGGTCGCAACAACATTTTTAGATTTAGCTCATAAATGTCACTATCTCTAAATCAAGTTGCGGATATTTTCAAATGCTTCCTTGTTTTCTATTCATTCTAAAATATTCTTTATAACTGGTTTTTGAGGTCTAGGAGTATACTTCAGACGCTATAAGTTGAAGAAAATGACGTATTTTACGTTTTTCAATAATCTAAAAAATCATTTTGGTTTATCTCGGATTGCCTTAATAAATTGAACATCATTCGTCTTAGATGTTACCGTTTTTAGTAAAACGCCAATAATAAGAAAATAACATAAGTGTTTAATTTAGAATAACCACACATTTTTTATGATAACAATGTATCGAGTTTCATTTTTTAAGGTTTTATTTATTTAATTTATTTTTTAATTTACATTAATTTAATTAAAATATTATATTACAACTAACTTTTATAATAATAATAATTATAATTATCGATTTATTTATTATACAATAAAAAATATTATACATATATATTGTTGGATGCAGTTCGCAGTGGATTCAGAATCCCTTAAAGAGAATTGCATACAACAATATTCAATTCTATACTCTACAAATAATAACATATTTCAAAAATATAATGTAAATAAAGACTACTATAATCTTGGCATCTATACCTTTTTATATAATATATTTATTTATAATCGCTTTTAAAAAATCAACTATTCCTTTTTTAAAATTAACATAATTTTGCTGTTTTATTTCAACAGGGACTTCGTTATACATTTTAGGGCCTACGAAACTAATTAATTGGCGACCACACTCAAATAGAGTAGCATTTCTTATCCGATAGATATACTTGACAGTCTGCATGAAGTGTAAGGCTTTTACTGGTAAAATATTATCAGCCTTTAGAGCGTATAAATCTCTCGATGAATATAGAAATGGTAATTTATATATTGCTTTAATACAACGGTTCTGCAGAACTTGTAGCTTTCTCAATCGCGATTGGGATGAGTTGCCATAAACAACGAGGCCATAAGTAATTCTACAGTGAATGAAGGCAAAGTATATGCATCGAAGTATTTTCGTAGGTATATAATGAGAGGCCTTACGTGTAAAACCAATTATTGGAGAAACTTTTGAGCAGACCGTATCAATATGATGCTGCCAATTAAGATGCGAGTCTAAAATCATTCCTAAATAACTATAAGTTTCGACAAGCTCAATATTGACATTTGCTACAGCAAGACTAGGTAATGTAGGAAGAGGTTTGCTAATTGAACGGAATACCATGTATTTAGTTTTAGCCAAGTTTAAAGTTAACATATTCTCCTTAAAAAAATCAAGTAAAATGTCAAGATCATGTGACATAAACTGCAGTCCTTCAATCGGATCCTTAACTTCATAAAACAGTGCTGAGTCATCAGCAAATAACCTAAGTTTTCCTTTTAATGGGAGATTACCCATGTCATTTATGAATAATAAAAATAACATAGGGCCGAGTACACTGCCTTGAGGTACACCATACTTCACCAAACTACTCTTACTACTAGCGTCATTAACAAAAACGAATTGTTTTCTATTCGCGAGATAACTTTTCAATATGTCATGAGATTTCCCTCTAAATCCATACCAATTCAATGTATCTTACTTGGGGTGACCATTTAGTTAAGGTTAGTAAAACGGTTTTTGGAATGCTTAGTTGTTTGTATAAGGTTGTAGGGTTCGCCGATAGTAGTTTTAAAAAGCGTATGTTCCTCTCGAATTTTCTTCCACATTTTCTTTATGGTGACGTTGTTTTGTTTGGAATGCTTCAGGATAATATGAATGTTCTCCAAAGATGTTTCAATGCTTGTACTCGTTTCATTTTTAGTATTAGGAAATATGATCACATTTCTCCTTTCTTAAATTTGACTCTTGGCTGTAGTTTGGTTAACTTCTATGAACTTCGTGTGTGTCTTTTTATTTTTAAGCTTCTCAGATCGAAGCAACCTCCCTATTTATTTAACAAGTTATTGTTCAGTAGGTCCCATTCTTCAAATTTACGTTTACTTCCCCCTATAAATCTGTGTAGGTCTTTAAATACATCCTTTTCTGTTAGGAGTATTTCTCTTTGGAATTCTATTCCACTAGAAATTAAGAGGTCAGCGTCGCCTAAATCTTTTAAAGCGGATTATTTAGCGTGGCGCGCTTGAATGATAATACATGTAGTACTATTTTTGTAATAATTTTTTTCATTTGTATTATTTTTGTATGTAGTATGTAAGTATTCACTTCTTGCAGTGTTCTCTGTAACAAATGAGCTTGAGCTCAATACGGAGGGTACTAGCATGGAGTGGATTTGTTTTTTGAAAAAATCTGAGGTTTTTATGCCTAATGGAAGTATTTTTTTTTTTTTTTTTTTTTTGTGGTTGTTGTTCTTCATTTATATTGCTTCCATATGTGCTTTTTCCTTTACCAAAATTGTAATGTCAATGAACAAATAAATAAATAAATAAATAAAAATAAATAATAATAATTCATGGTCCACTGTATCAAATGCTTTCTTTAGATCTAAAAACAAAGCACATACATAGAACTTATCATTTATGGAACTATTAATCATATCAACTGTTTCAACCAAAGCAACATCAGTCCCTGAACATTATCGGAAACCATACTGAAAATTATATAATAAATTGTGAGTCTCTAAGAACGAATTAACCCGTAATGCTAACAATTTATCTATAATAGATGACGTAGATATTGGTCTGTAATTCGTTAATTTAGTTTTATCGTTACTTTTGAAAACTGGAATAACTTTTGATAATTTTAAATAGTTTGGATATATTCCAGTTTCAAAAGCCTTATTAAAAACGTTTGATAAAATCTCCGAAAAATTGTTGATGTGGAATTTTAGGACATTACTATGGAGCAAATATGGTCCACCTTCTTTCTTGGATTCCAAATCAATAATTAAGTTAAATATTTCAACAGATGACGTAGGCTTTATAAATATAGTTTGATTAACAACGTGATACGTATTAAATTTAAAAATAATTTTGGAACTATTAATCTGGCCAGCCAAATCTTCCCCAACATTCGTAAAATAATTGTTGAATTGAGATGCAATTCTGTATCCGTCAGATATAATTTCCCCACCAATATTAATAACAAGGTTATGATTGTTGCTATTAGTTCTACCCAGTAAAGCATTTATATTGAACCACAAGTCACGTTGGTTAGAAACATCCCCAAAAACCTTTTCAAAATATCTCTTTTTGGCATAATACTTTTCACGTTTAATCACCTTATCCATTTCTAGAAGTCTTTGGTTATAATCGCTTACATTTTGGTTTGCTGCTGAACTATTACGGAGTTGCCGCTTGGATTTCGTTAGGATTAATTCCTTTTTATTAATTAATTGCCATAAATCGTGCGTGATCCAAGGGCAATACGAATTTTTTAATTTAACTGTTTTTTTAATAGTACGTGTGTATTTGGTAATTAGTTCTTCATATTTCTCTGTAATGTGAGACAAAATTATATCCGGTTCAAAACAATTTACATCCAGACTTGCCAAATAGTTGTCAAAATCAGTATTTACTCGATTATAATCAATTATTTTCTTTTCTAAAAGTTTATTAATTCTTTTGTTTTTATACGAGAAATGTGAAGCAATAAAGTTGTGATTGCTAATATCCTAGAATAGAGTTGAATTTACAACCTTCTGTAATCCATTAAAACCGCAGAGCACATGGTCAACTATATTTCCTGATTTAGACCGAGTTTCAAAATTGTTCGTTGCAACTATCCCAAAACTTAACAATAAGTTTTTATAGTCTGTTACTACAGGAGTTGACTTATTTAAAGGTATATTAATATCGCCTAGTATAATGTTGTTACACTTTTTATGAATAACTAATTCTAATTCTCTAAAGAAAAAAGCAATATTCGAGTCAGGTGGGCGATAAAACGCAGTGACATAATTTCGTGAAACTCGTTAAGTTTTATTTGAATAAACTGAAATTCAAAATTTGATTCGTCGGTTCTGATTATATCGAAGTTAACATCTTTCCTAATATACATCACTATACCATCACCGGTTCTATCATCTCTGCACGAAAAAATACTTCTGAAACCATTTATATTATAAAAATTTACATTTTGTGTTTTAATCCAGGTTTCACTAACAATAATTATATGAAAATCGGAATTAAGATTTTCAATGAATTCGAGAATCGAGTGAAATTTATCAAAGTTATTCATGCTACAGGCATTAAACTGCATAACGCGTAAATCCAAGTCCAGAGCTTTTGATCGAACTGATATGTCTATTGTAGTCGGATCCGCAAAGGAATTATTTATTTATACAATTATCGCTAAATATATTATCTAGGTTGTAGCTAGCCATTACAATAAATAAAAATATTAATATTCCACTCAAATATTGAAGGAATATTCCTCATCAAACTACTCTCAAATAAATTGTAAAGATATACAAAAAAAATATTGTAGTAGAGAACAAAACCAATTATCAATTCATAAAACATTTGTAAGGTTCTATTTATAATATAGCGCCTAAAAGTATATGTATTTTTACTTGTCAAAATTAAACTAAAAAATCTGAGTGAAAACAAAAGTTTGACATTATACGTCATGTAAGTAACTAAATGACAAAAAATCAAAAAAATCTGTAAACAAATCTCTATGGATATGGATAAAAATTATGTAAAGGGTAAGTTTCAAAAAATATATAAATATGAAAAGTAAATATTTAAAAAATAACTTAAAAAAATACTTAATTTATGATTTATAATTTTAATTTCCGGAATCATCGGCCTGGATGTTGGGTTGCGCTGAAGATGTTGTGGAACTGGAACAGCTTTTGATGACGCGATTGATATCATTGAATGAATGTATGTGATACACTTTTGCATCAGTTGATTTACGTAAGCAAATTTTATTATCACTACACCATAAAAATTGAAATTTAAACTTGTGCTTAATATTTTTAGCTTCGCTGTATAATCTTGATTGATATTTCGTGAGATGGTGCATAATGATAATCGGACAATTTGAAGAGTTGTTGCCAGCTGGGTCATGCAGATAAATTGATTTTCTTTTTTTACGAAATGTTGTTAGTATTTTAGATTTTAATTCTAATGATTTTAACGTGACAATATACGAGTTTTTTAATTGTGAATTTGATGATTTGTTGTGGGAAATATGACTAACTGCCATAATATCCTCATTAGAAATTTGTACTCCAATTGTTTGAGTTGAAACACAAACTTAACATTTGTTGAGTTGAAACACAAACTTAAAATTTAAATGCAAATTATAAAAAGCTTTATTATTATTTTCAGATTTAGTTTACTCAATGTACATATCCATACTAGAAATCAGATCCTTTTGCGGCGCAAGTTTTCGAGTAGCAAACCAAGAGACGAGAAAAATGGTTATTTTGTAATGTCCAAAACAACTAGTGATCTCGACTAAAATAATATCACACATTACATTGTGATTATATGATTATTTTGTGTCCTTAATAAAAGAACCAGTTGTCCTGAGGACAATTTTATTTTCGTATTGGTTTATTTCAGAATCTATGTGGATCTTAGTCAAATGTTTAGCGATGACATCAACACAAAGTCGATTGATGATGAGGTTGATTTTCGCCAACTCTTGGCCAATATTAGTAGGGGTGTTAACTAATACTATAAAATAGTTAGTGTCAATTTCAGTGACACCGTACTGTAATTTATCGATTTATAATAAAAAAACAACTCGAGTCGAAGTACCACAAAAAAATATATCAAATGAACAATAAAATTTAAATTTCATAACACCTCGATGTGCCCGTATAGTCCTCTATGCATTAATATATAATTGATCTAATTGTAATTTAAGTATATCTGAGTACTATACATTTGTAGTTAAGTAAAAAGACATTGACACATAATCATATAATAGCTAATGCATGATTTAATACCATAAAAATCGATGTATGAATATATAATTTTAGAATCTCAAAGTTATTCATTTCAATTACACACCAATTTGTTATATATTAAGCATATTTAACAAACTTTAAATGGTTAAGAAATTATATAAGAAAAAAAACTAATGTTAGTCTATCATTATCGGCATAAGTGTAAAAGAAAATTATCAAGGTAGTTGCGCAAATATAAAGGTTGTACTTAGAAGATTCTGTCACCAGCGACAACTTATTTTTGTATATATATGTACATTACGATTAAACGCTTATTTACATAATGCTCAAACGATTTTTCATTGCAAACAACTTCCCGCGTGTGTGTCACATAGTAAAATGATGTTGATATCGATATCGCCAATATATTTAAATTATCTTATAAATTTTAATTAATTTTTATTTGTAGAGAAAATACATTTTCATATAATTACTGTTATAATCGTTTAAAAGAGGTTAAATTTTTAAATTACATGCGCGCACAAAATAATTCCAAGGTACATATCTTTGAATTACGTTACGTAAATATTTTGCTACATATATACATGTATGTGTGTGTATAATGTATGCGCGATGCTATTTATGTTATTAAAAAAATTTCTTTACTGACAAGATCATAAATTTCATGACAATAATTTGTTGTGCGATTTCTTCATTATTTATACATACAAATTTACAGCAAGCAAACAAACATATCCATTATTAGCATATATCCATTACACAAATGTACTTAAAAATAATATGCAGTTTAAAAATCCATCACAAACATCCCAGCTTTATATATATGTACCATGTGTGTGTCGTAAGGTTAAATTATTAACATCTTAATAATAATAAATATCTAGTATATTAAAAATAATAAATAAAAATAAGCTTCTTATAATATAATTTATTTCTTTTAGAAATATAAAACTTCTAAAATATAAAAATAAAATAAAAAAATAATGAGATTTTAAAGTCATAAAAAATAAAATAAATAAATAAATAAAACAAACATCTTAATTATTAATCATGACTATTTGCTATCAAACAAAATAACAAAATTTTCTTCTTGTACACTTTTATACTGCGCTTGATAGGCTAGGTATACACACGCAGCAGGTAGTCATTTCTAATTCCATAAAAAAAACAAAAACAAAAATATAATTTGATTGAAAAAGTAACAAGAAGTTTTGTGAAGAAATGTGTTTAAATAAACGGAATCTTATATACAAAGGTGTCCAATCAATATTAGAGAAGATGTTTTGTAGCCAAAATTAAAATGTAACGAAATTGTTTCAAATTAAATTAGTTTACATGTTTGAACTTTTATAAATTAAAATGGATAGAAAATTGTGTTGTTTCGAAGAAAGTTTGTTAGATGGACATGTATACGAATATTAGAGAAAATGAAAATACACCACATTTTAGGAGTCCGATTAATTAAAGTGTTATAATTAATTTTAGGGCCTCGCCTTTATAGCACTCCAACATTAATGCTATACATGTTGATGTTTGGTCATCAACAGATAATTTTGTTTCAACCCAGAAAAAAAAGATTATTAAATTTATATAAAACTGTTTTTCATTTTGCTAAAGTTGATGACTGATTTTCAGCTTCCCAATTTATTTTGGTGAAACGGACGTGTAAATTAGTTGATATATTTTCGTTGACACAACAAAATGTTTATATTAATCAACTAAAAAATTGTACAACAATGCTAAATGACAAATGGTATTTTTACCTATTTATTTGGCCAGTTTTATAAATTTTAATTATTAAAATTGACTAATAATTTTGCTGAGTATTTTTGGCAAACTTTGTTTAAGCCAGCAAATAAATTACGTGAAACAACTAATTAAAATTTGTAAAGATACCCAATTAGATTACATGTTTGGTAATTTAATTAATTAAATTAGCAAAATAATTTAGGTGAATTTTCGCGGGAGTGGGTGAAGAGCAGGGGGAGGTTTTATGAGGCATTACTATTTTTTTGCTTTTGAATTAGAATAGAATTTTCAATTTTTATATAATTAAATTTATTAATAATTAAAATATATACATAATGTGCGTATCCTTCTTATTATAAACTTAACTTTAATTATTTATTTAAATGGTGTTTTTTAACTACTTTAAGCCTGTTTGGTAAAAAAAATAAAATTCGTGGAATAATGACTCAAATGCATTATATCAAAAATAAAATAACAATTATTATTATCATTATCATCATTTAAAACTAGGCAGTTAAAATGAATATTTTTCTCCTTAACATTAATTTTTTTACAAGCAAATAAACAAGTTTGATTATTGAAACTTAATATATTTAGAATTTCATATAACTCATTTTCAATATTTCGGAAAACTAGGTCGTTAAGACGTTAACAGAAATTTTTTTATTATTATAAATTACATTTATATGTACTACTAAATACATTTGAAAAATCAAAATTAGTTTGCGCAATTGACGTTTGTAGTCGTCCACCTACTGGCAGGTATTGTAAGTTGTGTTGGGATACACTATTTTGACATACGATCATTTTCTGTGTATTTTCTGCCGAATTGTTTTGTGTTCTTTATTAAAAGCTAGTAATAAAGTTTAATTTAAAATGTCTGTTACGGTGTTGAAGCAACAATAAACAAGTGTCCTATTGAAGTGTACATGTACATTGATTTACTTACCGATAAGTGGCGAAATGGAAACCATTAAAAAAATTAAATGAGGTTTAAAACATTGGGGAGCGCCCCAGTGCAACTCTTATAAATCACCATCAATATCAATGCACCAAATTCCAAAGAAAGTGTAAGAGTGTCGATCGGAATTGGCAAAATGGAAAGCTGTTTTAAAAATGGGGAAGAACTTCCCACAAAATTTTAAAATTTGCAGCCAGCATTTTCAAGTGAAATATTTGCTTACTCCATTTCGTTCTCCGGGGAAATTATTTAAAGTCCATTTAGTTGGATGATGCATTTCCAACCGAGAACCTACCAAAATCCATGATTGAAACAAAGCGTTGTTCAGATAATTCCAGAGCAAATCGTTTGTTGTTGAGATCTACAGTTATTTCTTCACAATCTTGGTTCGTACAAAACTTAAAGTTTAAGTTAAATTTAAGTAAAAACATTATTAATAAAAATTATTTTATTTAGCTTTGATGTAGCTCTGAAAATGATTCTGAAAATAATATGACTGATCAAATTACAGATTTGCTTTCTAATGAAGCCATACAATGTGCACCTCAATGTTCCGATAAAGGATGCAAAATTAAATACAAAGACGGGAATCCCAAACAGTAGTATATTAAAAGTAATGGTAGAAGTTTGCCAGACAGTCAGAAAAGATGACACCTGTTCATTGGCTATGAGAGATCGTATTCTTCTGACTATGCACAAATTGAAATCTAATTGCTCTTTTTCTGATCTTGCAATTGATTTTGAAATAAGCGATAAAAGTGCAAAACTGTACTTTGCTGATACAATTCAGCTTTCGGCGAAAACAATGAAAAAATGAATAAATTGGCAATCGCAGGAACAAAACTCAGACAATCTGCCGAGTGCTTTCAAGAATTTTCTAACGATAGGATTATTCTAGACTGTACCGAAGTACGCACTGTTACTTTCCGTTGTCTCACGTGTAAAACGTGTACCTACTCTCACTACAAGGGGACACATACCATAAAGATTTTAATCGGAGTTTCACCGTCTGGATTGGTTAACTTTGTCAGTAAGACATCCACTGGGCGGTCATCTGATAAGGCGATTTTTAACCAATCTGACCTGTTAAGTAAGCAACAACCTGGCGACGCTGTCATGGTCGATAAGGGCTTTTTGATAGCTGATGAATTAGCAAACGCGGGCATAGAAATGATAAGACCATCGTTTCTATATGAAGCGGCTTTCAAGGAAGAAACTCAAAGAAATAGAAAAATTGCTGCAGCACGAGTTCACGTGGAAAGAAGAATCGGTCGTCTAAAAATGTTTAAGGTTTTGTCTGAAAAAATAGGTGTTTCTGTAATTCCGAATGTTGATGATATCTTGACCGTCATTTGTGCTTTATCGAATATTTCACAACCATTACTAAAAGACGACAAATTTATGTAAGACGTCTGTAGGCTTTATTTAACAAAAATAAAATTTATAATAAATTCAAACATAAATAAAAAAAATAAAAAATTAGTACATAAATATAATGACATAATTATGTCTAATTAATAAAGAAAATTTTTGTTTTAATTCTAAGTTTAAAAGGTGATAAACCTAAATTCAATGTATCACAAATATTATCAAACATCTAAATATCTATAATAAAAAATTTAATATATCACATATTAGTTTTAGAAATCCCATCAGGGCTTACCGCCAGAAATGGAAGGTCTGGTGAAGTAATTAACCCACTTACAAAAAACAAACAATTTTGGCTATAAACCTCCTTAGCTAATTTTTCGGCAAATAATCCATATCGTGTAACATCGTTTCCTTTGAAATTGCTCTGATATAAAGAAGCCAATTTTTTTTGCCAATCAGGTTGCTTATTATTTGCATATGTAAATAAATTATAAGATATGCTGCTTGTTATTCTTTTTTTACGTTCAAGCGACCATTGAACGTTTATTTGGCAAATGGTGGCCTTACATATAATTATACATTCTTCCAAGGTTTTCCTAACATTTTTCAAATATTCGTCGTTTTCTTCGTTAATAAATGATTGCATTAAAGGTACAAATGTTTTCAAGTAGTTGTGGTTGATCATCAACTCAAAGAAATCATCGATGTCTTCTTGTGTATTTTCGTCGTATTCATTTAGTCTCGATGTATTTTCTGATACTCGAGCGGTTTTTAGTGATTTTGCCAAACCAGAGTTTGGTGTATAGCTAAAAATAATATTTTTAAATAGTTTTTAAAATAATAATGTACTAACTTAAACGGAATAATACCATTAATATATTTTCGACTGAAAGCATATTGCTCATCTTCGGTCACTTCATCATCGCGAATACAATTTTTTTTGCGCATATGACACATTTCCGTGGTAAAGACAGAACTATATTGTTTGGCGATGGATCGACCAATTTTACCCCATTTTTGAGTAATTTCCGTACAACTTATTTTACCAAGAATTGAATATCTATAAGTAACGTAAATTGATTTAAAAAATTCAAAACAAAACTTCTTATAAAAACCTGTGAATGTGTAGAAGGCAAGCAGCTATATGTTTACATTTTTCTCCATTACCCGCTTTGCAAGAGCATACAGATTTCCACTTTTTGTAGCTTTGATTTAAAAAGTCCAACTTTACTTCGTGTGGCTTGGATATAATGGATGACGTTTGCACAATGAGGCCCATTATCCGATTTTTGACGGGAGATGGAGCAATGCCAATAGCATGAACCCAACCAGCGTTCAGTAACTCAGTGCCTTCACGAATTGGGCGTTTTGAATTATGAAAATATTGGTATATGTCGTATGGCGATATGAACTCGGATACGTCACGTTGAACTACATTTAATGACGGTTGTCGATGTGGATTATCCATTTGTATAACAAATGGATTAATTGCTACTTATTAATTAGCTTTATAAATATAAATATTAATTAAAAACAAAATCCTAAAGTAAAAAAAATGTTTCTTACATTTTGGGTTACGGATAATTTGCTTGGTCTCAGAGTTCACATTACACACAAAATTATGAAAATAGATATAATTGTTCGATTTTTATTAATATATTGTTATTATATATATTATTCTTATGTATATTATTTATATAATAATATAACAAACTTATTTTTAAATTAAAACTGGCACACGAAGAAGCAACTTTCATATTGAAAACTCAGTCTGTCAAATCGTGTAGTCGATCACCAATGTTCTACCGGCCGATAGAGGCGCCGTGTTTTGGTATTTGCAAACGTCAATAGAACCGCGAAATTCTATATTTGAAGAAAAGTCAATGATCTCACCGTTCCCAATTTTATTGACTTTAATTGTTCAAATTAGTTACGAGATTACTTAATACTGCACTCAATGCACTAGTTTTCTTTGAAAATTTAAAATTAAAAAAATATACTTCAATGAGTTGCCAAATTTGTATAGACTGTTCCGGATAATGAATATCCAACATATGGAAAATGTAAAATGTCTTCGCAACTGCTTGCAAAAATGACGATGTCGTGTACAGATAATTATTAACATTTACATAAACCATTTCGATTTTGTAAGCTGTTCCAACTGCTATTGTAAAAGGTTGAATCTTAAGTTTTGTTAATGCAACGGGGTTTCCTATAACAAAAAATACATAAACTTGTAAGTAATGATTGTATTAACTTTACAAATGCATGATTTGTGAATCTAAAATAGACGATTTCCATTGTTTTTTCGTAGATCCTTTTTCGTATCGTATCGTCTTAAGAACCAGAATCGCGTGCTCCAAAATTAAAGTTAGGTAGTGCTTTGTATCTATAAAAATATTATAATGTATTTGAATAAGTTATATTGATAGTCATAATTATTTCTTAGCTTATTTCTTTTAAATAGCATTCATACATTTTAAATTTAAATTGTTGTCTAGTTCAACATTTTAAATTTAAATTGTAGTTAAAGTTTGAAACAAAATATAATAGAATAAAATAAAATATCGAAAATTATTTGTATAATAAAGAAGCTATAAGATCAAAATACATATTTTTAACATATAAATTTATTAAAATTATCAAAATAATTCTTTTACCAGACATAAACAAAAAAAACTTACCGTCACTTGAAGACTTATTGGATAAAATTTCTAGATTTTTTAGACTGGTGTTGACTAATATTTTATTGATTTTAATTGAAAATTCATTCCATTTTGAAAACTGTAGATGGCTACAATGAACATAAAGCTAATCAAAATCTTGCTCAATCTGTGTTGTTAAAAAATGAAAATAAGAAAAAATTGCTACAAACCAAATGATAAGTACTAATATTTATCAATGTCAATCCAATTTGCTGAGGTAAAATCGGCCATTCGATAACAATGTCAATATGGGGATTCTTAATATGCTTTCTTCTTAACGGAAATGTTAAGTTCCACTTTTCTAATACGAGGCTCTCGGGAGATATTTTATTTTTTAGCCAAGTAAAACTGCTTATGATTTCGGAATTTTCCTCCACGTCTAATAAAAATTATAAGTTAAATAGATGATAACTATATTAAGGATGAAACACACCAAGCAGCAGCGAGCAGCAAATTTATATATTGGATTATTTTTTATTTATTTATTTTATTTCCTTTAAATCAATACAAAAGACAAACATACTTAATTACATATCAGATCATTTTTGAGTATAATTAAGAATAATTAACAAACAAATAATAATTATAATAATATAATATAAAATATAATAATAGTTAACGCTAAGTACTATTCATGTCAACAAAAATTATATTTGTATCGCATAAAGAGGAAATTAGGAAGTTCTTGTGACCGACTAAACGATCAATTTTTAGAACTACCTGCTCCTAATTAAAAACTTCAAAATTAAATATATTTGATGAGGGCCGTCAAATATAAAATAAAAATTATACTAATTAAATTATATTAACATAAAAATCCGAAATAAACAAAATTGTGTAATACATTAATAAAAATAATAATAAACGAAATTACTTGATTACTTTGAATAAAATTTCGGAATCATCCAACTCTATTAACCAAGTGCGCAAGGACTTAAAGAACGGATTGATATTAATGATACTTTTTATATTATTTGGTAGTTGATTAAATAACATAGGGGCGGTGTACACATAAAATCGCCTGAAGAATTCTTTCTTTGAAGCAGGAGCCACACAATATTTATTTCTTAATGGATACAATAATTCTTTAAAATGACGATTTCCGCTTCGAATAAAAAATAATTTTAGCACCTTAAAAACGTATAAATTCCTTATTGTTAGAATATTCGCTTTCCTAAATAACGGTTTGCTTGACATGTGTCTTGATGCATTAGATAGATTTCGTAAAATAAACTTTTGGGATACATGCAGTCGCTTTAAATTACTATAGTATATCCCTCCCCAACAATTAATTCCATAACTAAGTCGAGATTGAACTAAAGAGTAATACAAATTTTTAAGAAGAATCTGTGGACATAGTGGCTTTAATCTAAAAAGAATACGATTTGTAAGAAATAAATGGTTTTGTAAGATGTTGATATGCATTTTAAAATTTAGGTTCTTGTCTAAAGTTATTCCTAATTATTTGAAGGAATCAACATAATCAATTTTTACACATGAGCTGGAACAATTATTATCAGTGAATTTAATATTAGAATTATTTTGACACGTTGTTGCATGTGAGTATATAAAATTGGAATTTCTATCAAGTAAATTATTTTTTATTTGGAATTGAATTAGTTTAGATTTATCACTCACGATCATAAATTGATGATCAAACCAAGCTCGCAAAAATCTCAAATCATGAGTTATTTTCACAGATAAACTTAAACTACTAGTACCACTATATATCAGTGCAACGTCATCTGCAAACGCTACTTTATCAGCATATAGATTAAGTTCAAGAAATGAGTTACTGTAAATGAGGAATAGTAGTGGCCCTAGAACAGTGCCTTGAGGCACGCCACATTGAACCTGTTCAATGTTACTCAAATTTCCATTGATATTACATACTTGAATTCTATTTTCTAAATAAGATCGAAACCAAAGATTAGTAACTCCGCGGATTCCGATTGAGGATAATTTAGCAATTAATAAATTGTGATCTACCGTATCAAATGCTTTTTAAAGATCTATAAACAAGCAATTAACAACACGGCCTTCATTTAAAGTGTTGTAAGTAGAGGTAAGTATAATTCCATTAGTGCATTCTCAGTACTAAGTCCTTCTCGAAATCCATATTGATGTTGAGAAATAAAATTTATTTTATTTAAATAAGACAAAACACGAGCTTTAACACACTTCTCTAGAATTTTTGAAAAAACTGATAATAGTGATATAGATCGATAGTTAGAAACTAAATTAGCATCACCACCTTTAAACAACGGTATTATTACAGCTTTTTTAAGTGCTGCTGGAAATTTCCCTTGAATAAAACTATTATTGAAAATATGAACCAATGGAAAACATAAGATGTAACCAAATTTCTTTATCACAAGCGAGCTTATGCCATCACTGCCTGATACAACTTTATTTTTGAGCGTAGATATAATAGTACAGATTTCATAAATATCAGTAGGGAAAAAGAAGAAATTTGACTCATTATATTCATCATAATTTATGTAATTTGTGCAACTATTAAAACTAATTGATGTTTTTAAAGCCTTACCTATATTCGCGAAATATTGATTAAACTGATAAGCAATCACAACACTATCAGTAAGAATTGTATTATTGTCTCCAATGATACTATTTATTGTGTTAGATTTACGACGTTTTCCTAGTAAGTCATTCAGTAAATTCCATTGCTTTTTTTGGTCAAAACTTACAGCCTCAAATTTTTGAATATAATAACGTTTTCTAGCAGTTTCGCAATCTAATTTGATTAATAGAACATTATTTATCCAAGGTTCAGCATAGTTTGACTTATAACTTATCACAGAGGAAGTCGTGTAGGTTGTCACATGTTTAGATAACGTTGATAAAAAAATATCAAATGATTTAGAAGGATCATTGTCTTCAAAAACTTCCTTCCATGATTCGATTTGTAAACACCGGTCTAATTCTTCAAAGTTAATAAAAGTTTGTTGTCTAGGTATTTTAGGCGGAGGATTATTCGCTTATGTAATGATTTAAAATCATAGTTTGAGTGTAAATATACGTATTTCCAATAAAAGAAATCAAATATTTTGTAATTTTAATAGAAAAATTTATAAAAATTATATTGAATGAGTTTGCATCTAACGATCTATTAAAATTATAAAATATTTGATTTCTTTTATTGGAAATACTTATATTTACACTCAAACTATGATTTTGTATCATTACATAACCGAATAAGCCAAAATATAAATTTTCTGCTCGCTACTGCTGCTTGGTGTGTTTCATCCTTTATACGGGTACATGTAACGACCATTGTAAAGTACCTGATTCACTGGATTGATTGCCATTTGTCGAAGCAGGCGGATTTGTTAGTTTTCTTTGTAAGTTGTATTGACTAGAAAGGATCCCTTTTCGTTGATATTTCCTACATAGTGCATAATACTTATCAGCTAATTTACCCCTGATGTTCTGGTCACCTAAATAAGTAGCCTGAAATAATTTAAAAACATTTTTTAATTAAATCTATTTCCTTTATATCACACAAAATTATATCTTACCAAGCTTTCTTGTGGAAATAGTTCCTTAATTTGTTCGGCGGCTTCGTTCTAGATGCATTCGCTGATCTTCTCTTTTGTGTTAACCCAGTAATCACAGATAATATTCACCAGTTGCTGTCTGGCAGTTTTTGATAAAAATTTGTTTGATTTATAGTCCTCTATAACTGTTTTTACTGCAATCGTGTTAAGCAGCTCTCGTAAACTCTACAACAAACGTATTTAGATAACTTACGAATTTAGTATTATTAGATGACTGGGTAGTTGACTTAACTGATTTATCTGACGATTCGCAATTTTTAAGTGAATTTACCCAACGTGACACCGAGGAATCCATCGACACGGTATCAGCAATTGGAGGATTAAAGCCCTATATATATATTACGAATTAAAATGTGTTTAATTTATAAAATTAATGAATGTAAATATTTTTATTATATTGCCATTCAAAAAGTTTGGTCCTAAATTTGATTCTTAAACCAAATTGTGAATCCGGTATGAGCCGATTTATATCATCAACCGTCAACTGCTTGAACACTTCTATGCTAATTCCTAAATCTGTGTATCATGTTAAATATGTTTTCTCTTTCTTCACTTTAAATAGTTTAAATTTATTAAAAACTTACCCACAAAGCTAGTTATTAACAAAGACCCAGTTCACTAACAAAACGTCGGATTCCGTTAAATCTCTTAATACTGTGTTTGTTAAACACTCATACTCACCCGATGCATCGGCATCCATTTTATTAATATACCACGTGTATCACAATTATCTCGTTAATTTGTTTATTTCACTTTTAGCACTAAACAAATAATGTATTTAATTGTTTTAACACTTTTAATTGTGATCATACGGCCACTTATTTATTATTAAGTATTTACTTTACACAAAAGTTTTGCAAAACTGAAATATTTCTTTAAAATCAAAATGAACCACTATTTTTGTTGTATAATGAAGAATTATGCTAATAGTTAAAACTCGACGAATTAAACAGTTATTAGGATTTCATGTAATTTATTTTATTTCATGTTTGTTAAAAGTACCTAGATATAAAATTTTAGCTAAATTTTAAACACATTAGTAAATCCACGATATTTCATATTTATTTATACAGCAACTCAAAAATAGTTTAATCAGCAATTTTGATTTGTTCAAGTTTAGTATTATTATCAAAAGAATTAGGTAAAAACTCCATTTATTTTTTTAACTATTATTAATTGGGTGAAAAATCAAATTGATTTTCTTCTGTCAACAGTTGTTTCCAGATGGATTACGATTTTAATCTTTTTCAACACTATGCTTTTCCTTAATCTAATTATAGAAATTATAAAAAACACTTAGTCACCAATACTCAATTCCAGATATACAGTCAAGGACAAAAGTATTTGCGTATCGTAAAAAATGTTTCAGGAAAAGTAAAATTTTTAGCAAACAAAATTATTTGTATATTACTATAAAAAAAAATCGCTAACTACGGGAATCCTTTTGTTTTTTGGTTTTTTCATTTTTTTTTTCTTTGAGTCCTGATTAAAACCATTTTAACCTCTTAACTGTTTAATTCGAGTACACTTGTCAGAAGCAGAACGAAACCTAAATTTTTCAAGTCACCGGTGCCACGAGGGGCTTTATTTTGAAGCCGGCATCTGCCTTTAAAATAAGTCGTCATCGATAAATGTTTATGCATGTGTAAAAAAATTGTCAAAACAAATCAATTTTGATCGTATGCAATGCGATAAAATAATTAATTATAACTAAAACATTCAGGTCAAAAATGAACTGGAATTTTTTTTTTTATTACTACTTTGAAACCGTTATTTTATAGATCGCAATGGGGTAGATTCTCGATCGGCTAGCTATCAAAGAAGTTGCTAGTCGAAATCCTGGCTACTCAATCAATTTTGCCAAGGAAATTTTAATTTCAAATTAAATTTTTGAATAGTTTTGCGATTAAATAGTTTGTTGTAACACAAAAATTTGCTGTTCATTTTTTGAAGCCGCAAATTTTACTGTGCAGTCGCAAAAAAAAACAAACATTTTATGAAAAACATAATTTGAAATTCAAATTTCCTTGGTAAAATTAATTGAGTAGCCAGGATTTCGACTAGCATATTCCTAGCTAGCTAGCAAATCAAGTATCTACCCAATATCATCACCCCAATTATTTTTTTTTGTTTTATCACTACACACTCGAAAAATAAAATAAAATTAAAAAGCACATGCCTTTATTTTATATTTAGACACAAATTTTTTTTTATTGTTTTATTAATGATTTAATTCGATTAATTCGAAATGATTAATTCGAAAATCAAATTTAAACTAGAATCTACATGTGAAAAATGGGTCCCATTTGAAACGCGATATTTTAAAACGCGATATGGTACAAAACGTGATATTTTATATCATTAAATCGAATTACTGATATTGAACAAAAGTGTTCGTGTCCAATATATAAAGGGTAATTTATTAAAGATTAGATGAAAATTTTCAATTTGTCCAAGTTACAATATAAAGAGGTTGTCAATATAAAGAATATTTTTACCATTTTTGTAAAAATAACTATATGAAATTTCAAGGGACTGAATGAAAGTGTCCAAGATACAGAAATGCCCAACATTGAAGGTTTTAATAAAATTCAATTTTTCATTCAATTTGCACCGGGTATCAACATGACGGCCGAAAATTTTAACTGCGTGGTTATACTTCCGAATAGGTTATATACCTCCAAAAATTCTGAAAATCGGTATACTAAGGTACTTTCGAATGCTGATTACGAATATGGCCATGAAAATATCCAGAAACGACCCTAAGTAGCTCTCAATGATCCCAAGTTGCCCTAAATTCCCCAAATGGTCTTAGAAGACAACCCAAACGCGAAAAAATATTTTCTTTTTTAGAAGCACAAATGCTTTTATGATTATTTTAAATCATTTTATATACCTCAAGATTGAGGGCTACCGCCCCAAATCCCAACTTTTATACAAATAAAAAAATTTACTGTTATTTCAATTATTTTATTTCAATTTTTTTTATAATCCACATAGGGGACATTTGATTTTAGTTTAAAGGAATTTAGAAATCGATAGGAGTGGCAGTTTAAGATTGGGTTATATCAGGCGGGTCGGCTCTGGTCGCTTCGTAACGTACATTTTGGAAAAGGGGAAATTTAATTTCAGTTTATAGGAATTTAGAAACCGATATTAGCAGGAGTATAGGATCGGGTTATATCAGGTGAGCGCTTCGCTCCCTAGTTAGAAAAAAAAAACTTCAGTTTATGCGAATTTAAAAATCGATAGAAACGGGAGGACATCCCGTTGTTATATCAGGCGGGTCGCTGCGCTCCTGTCGCTTCGCAATGCACATTCTTCTGTACCATATCGCGTTTTGAAGTATCGCGTTTTGTACCATATCGCGTTTTGTACCATATCGCGTTTTAGAAACCGATATTAGCAGGAGTATAGGATCGGGTTATATCAGGTGAGCGCTTCGCTCCCTAGTTAGAAAAAAAAAACTTCAGTTTATGCGAATTTAAAAATCGATAGAAACGGGAGGACATCCCGTTGTTATATCAGGCGGGTCGCTGCGCTCCTGTCGCTTCGCAATGCACATTCTTCTGTACCATATCTCGTTTCGAAATATCGCGTTTTGAAATATCGCATTTCGAGTGGCTCCGGTGAAAAATGTCCTTGAACTTTTTTTTAATTTCTTTTTTGTTTGTGTTTCTTTGTGTGACTACTTACTCGTCTGCGCTGAAAAATAATTAAGCAGAGAGAAAAAGTTTTTCGAAACAAAATTAAACAGTTAAAGGGTTAAGTAAAAATAAGAACAAAAAATTTAAAAAATAGTTCAGGATAGGTTTTACCTAATACACACGCACATGTACAAATCGAGCAAAGATAAACTATTTTTTTATTAAGGAAAAATTTTATAAACTTATTATTTCAAATTCAAACTTAAAAATGTGTATTTAAAATGCAAAAATAATTCAAAATACATACTCGTAAATTGCTTCTAGCAAAAGTAACTAATAATATAAACAAAAATTTAAATTTTTCAGTCTGACAGTTTTTAAAATCTCGTTAAGTTTTTATGGAATTTCAAAAACAGGACCTCTCTTTTAGTAGACAAAGATGTATAGAACATTTTCCACAGAAAACGTACGTGCAAAGCGCACAGCTTTCGAACTTGCATCTAGTTGTCACTTTGTTTCCACTAAATTTAGGAAAATGATCAATAATCATACCGAATATCCAAGATTGAACGAATTTTTCTTGAATGAGATGGAAATCCTGTATTGGTAATATCCGCTGGAGGACGCCCTCGTGGATTGGTGCAAGAATTCATCAGAAAGAGTGACATATGTAACCGGAATTCTAACAAATCTAGTATGTCTTTAGCTGGTACGTTTTAATTTTGCATATATGTAGTTTATATTCAATCCAACTTGAGCTGATGATCATTTTTTGGATCTGATAAACGTTCTATATAATTGGATCAGTTGATCTAAAAGATAAACTCCTCCCATACCGCTGTTATGTACAATTTCCAGTTGTAAATGGTCAACATATCGCTTTAGGGGTGCGCTCTATCTTTTTATTGTGTTTATATCACCCTTTCCCATAAAATTTGATGCTAGATAAATGAGTTGGTTATCAAGCCATTTGACCACAATAATTGTATCATCCTTGCTGACACATTTCTCTAAATAACCGCGGTCCTGTTTTTTAATTAGCGGTCTTCCGAAAAATCTAGCTTGTGGAATCGATTAATTCGAGCCGTCCCAATGGCATTAATCCCTCTATTTGTTAATATTTCCAATAGATTGTAAGTCGTAAAAAAATTATCGAAATACAGTTTGTGTCCCTGCACTCAATTCTTCGAATTAAATAGAGGACAATTGCTGCACAAAACTCAAATTGTTGTTGAGGGAAATCAGAAATTTCAGGTCTTGTTCTTGAAATTTCAGTTACAGTTCCTTCGTTTGATACTCCTCTACAATTGCAGCCACTGTTTTCGGATCGGTGTTTGCGTTTTTGTCATCTTCATCAACCGCCTGTTCTACTTCGATTCTTGTTGGACGTCTTTTTGTGGTACGTATATTGATACAAAGTCCCAAAGTACATGATGTTATACAATGTAAATGAGGATGTTGTTTTTAGAATATACATTGTTGGATATTGAAACGTATAAAAAATATTATTTGGCTTACCCGGATTTTTTTTATTTGCACTAAAATTGGGCTAAAAAATAAAGGATTTCCACTATTAAAAAAAATGTAATTGTACCGTGATGTTTTATTTAATACTGATCTCATTTTTGTAGTTTGAGGGAATGTGTTGTAATAGAATGCTGAAAAAGAGATGAAATACTGAAACAAACATGCAATAGACGAGAAAATATGAATTTCGTCAATACTACGTCTCTTTGAAAAGTTTGTACATACTCATGTACAACAGGTCTAAAAGGGTTAAATGATAAAGTGTTTATTATTAAGTTTCGACACCACGGGATAAGTAATATTTGAAAAAAAAAGTGATAAAAACAAAGGAGTTGACTTTAGAAGTTCGGACCGCGATAGTTGCGGGTTATAATGCTGGAGTGCCAATTAACGAGCTGGGTCAAATGTTCAATTGCATAAAAATGCAATCACATATCAAATTCGGAAATCTCAAACCAAAAACAGGTTCACAAACACCCAAGGAAGAAGACGGAAAATAGTCATCGCACATCAACGGTATCATATAAATAAAATAATATCTGTGCTAAGTCAAATAAACTGCTCAAGCAAAAATAAAATCACCGAAAAAGGTGTTCGGAGGTGGATTAGCGAAACAAATTTTAAAGCTTATGTGGTACAAAAGAAACCATTCATCGGCTCGAAGAATAAAGTACAGCGTCTCAAATTTGCACTTTTATTTAGCGAAGCCTGTCGAGTTTTGGTATTGTGGACGGATGAATCGTGTTTTTCCTTAAATGGAACTTGCGTACGAGAATTTGTTTAGTCAACACCCCAAAACAAGAAAAATTGGTGACGTCAAGCACGTATCTGCATGTGATTAATGATGGTGCTTTTGTTTCTGCGGCTGTAATTTGATTGGAAATAAATTTATTTTACAACAGGATAATGCTCCAATCCCTAAAAGTAAGTTTATTACTAAATTTCTGAAAGATGTGAAGTCAAGAAACACTAGACGGTCGAGCACAGAGCCCGGATCTAAATATAGTATAGAAAATCTGTTGCATTATAAAAAACGAAAAAGGGGAACATTTATTGATAGAGACCCAAACAAATTTTAGAAAATTTAGTCCAATCCATGCCTAAACGCCTACATGAGTTGCACAACAACCCATACGGGTTTAACCTATCAAACGAAGCATGATTCGTTTCAATGTGGATTTGCTCAGTACGTTTTTTTGAGCAAACTTCTCATTGGCTCTTTTCAGAGATTTTTCAGTGATTTTCATTCCTTCTAACAATAATCCTTTTTCTACAAGAGAAAAATATTTTATGTTTCAATTTAAGTCCAACCCACTCAAATGTGTGTGAAAAAATAACAGGTTGTTATGTCTTCCGGATTTCAACGGATCTTAGTTAAATCGGAATTATTTTTGAACAAAACATTATAATTTGATAACATATAAATTATTTAACTATTATGATAGTTATAGTGTTATTTTTCGGTCGAAAACCATGACCCACACAATTGTGATGGCCGGCAGGAAAAGGGATAAATTGACGGTATATTAGAACATTCCTTTAAACGTTTCAAAACAATGTGTTCTTTTCAAAATATTTCGATTAAAATTCTTACTAGAAATTAGAAACTACTAAAAATTTAATCATAAATTATATTATTTTTGTTTACTGATTGTTTTCCATACGGATTTAGTCATCACTGCTCTGCGCCACTTCTTAAAACAACCTTTACGTATGTTTTCCTACACTAAAAACGAATGTTAATCTGTACAAATCTCCCTTCCATTTATAAACCATTGCAATACCCACACTGCTCCAACTCGACAACCTTCCGGTGAATTGCCAATCGCCAATCACCGCTTTCGATAATCTTGCTGCCCTAACAGCTGGTAGACAGATACACTTCAATGTTCTATTCAACGGAATTTCATCCGATCCTAACATGACCGCTCCAATAATCCTATACTGATCTGGTGATCTCAATATTCGTTCGAATTATTTCTTTCCATTCTGCTTAGCTGCCGAAATTGCTCTTTGGTATCATCAGAACACGACTCATGCATCGACTTTCTCATTGTTCTGTAACTCATGCATACCGGCATTATCCGTACTTTCCGTTTTCCTATAGGAAAAAAAAAATTTAGGAAAAATAATTTCATAGCGTTTTTGTCAAAAATATCATTTTCTGGCCTACTGAGACATCATGCTTGATCTAAATTTTTATAATTTAGGAAATATTTTATCCGTATCGAAATTAGATAAGGAAAATATTCCCAATTTAATTTTGTTTTAGAAGAAATTTACACCAACTGTTTATCATAGTATGCCAGGGAAGAAATTGTGACAAAATTACTATGAAACTATTTTTCCTAATTCCTTTTCCTACAGATAAGCCAGAATCGACTTGATGGAATTATCACTTTCCTCAACTTTACCATCGTTTTCCGTTGCATAATTAATACCAACATGAGACGTCAATTCTTTACATATGGTTGAGCATTCCAAATCCTGAGTAGTTCGTTTCTATTTCCTTGCGTGCTGTAGCAATGGTTGAATTGTTTATGACTTTTGAGCTGGCTCAGCTGATTCTTTTTATCTGCTGTGTCCTTGCAACTAATTCCATAAACCCTAATGGTTCCTACTTACCGATAGCAACCCCATTCACTCCACAACCCTTATCCTCCGCTTTCACCTTAGTACCGACAGTTATTTCCAACATCAGGGCCGCTATTCTTGACATCGGTGGATATTTCCATGGGCGGATTATAATGCAAATATTTAAAATAGATTAAAGTAGCCAGCGAAAAATTCGAATAATATAAAGAATTTTAATGGGAATTATAATCCGCCCACGGAAATATCCACCAATTTCAAGTATAGCGGCCCAGCTCCCCACCGTTATGTAAATGCTCGACCTTCTGCTCCGTATCCAATTTTTACTCCATGTTTTCAAATTTTATATTATTTGAATAATTTGCTTAGTTTAAACAGCCAATACTTGCGTCATATCGAAAGTTCCAAGTGGCCTGGAAACTATACGCCCACCATCACGCGTTTTTTTGATTGTGACGGATATTCCCAAAATATTCCGACAAATATTTTCCCACGCTTCTTTCACCAACAATATTTCACAAAAACAAAAAATTCCAGCAATTATCACACCACTATTTTCACTTAACACCTCGTTATTCTTTCCCGCGATGTTCGTTCTAATCTTCCGCCTATCGAATCTCACAAATGACTCACCCATTGTGTTCGTTGCACTCGTATTAATATAGCGATCTAACAATCTAGACTCACCTGGGTCGACATGTTGTAACTAACACTATTTTAGCTTCGATTCATTTTCGATAGAATAACGGTATTTTGGAAGTAAAAATATTTTTTATTTCTTGTAAATTTTTAAATTTTCATCAAAGTAGCACGGTTTTTTCGTCGAAGCGAAAATAGTGATAGTTACTAAATGTCGGCCCTGAACTTAGGGAACAAAAGTAATATTTTCGACTGTTTTGTTCCAGGCTACTATATAATGTGTACAATACCACAATACTGTTATAAAATTACCCTAATGCTACTCCTTAAGCCTAGATGTCACTAATCTCTAAAAACGAGGAGGAGAGATCGTAACAATATCACTTTGAAATTCCCATACCAATAATGAAAACGAATTTACCCAAGATCTTTTTAAGAACAGTTGACTTTCGACTTCACGGTTTAAATAGAGGTACGATGCTAGGTTCTGTAGTAAACCGTAATTGTTACGAATAGGTAAAACTGTGATAGGTAAAACTGTGTTACACAGAATGAATGAAAAGGATGTATTGAGTGACCTTAAAAGGAAATAAATTTCATTTTGCTAATATACAAATAGGAAATTGATGCTCATCGGTGAAGACATAGCCGAACTATATTTAGAATGAACATGACCTTGCAAACCAAATTATATTATGATCTGTTACAAAAAAGTTCAGAAAAAGTAGAATAGAATTCTTTACACTACCCTCACCGTAAATCTGTTTGTCCACATCCCAGAGGCCCTATTCCTGAATAAGATACGAATCTTCTTACGATACGAAAATTCAATACGATACGAAAATAAATTGGTATTCCTGAAAACGAACGAGCCGCCACACATTTTAATTTTTACAGTGTAGGCAGAGGGAAATTTTTTTGTTGTAAAATTTTCTTCATAATAAGAAAATGTAAACACAAAGATGTCATATTGATAATTTTTTAAATTTTGATATCGTAAATAATAATGAGTTGCAAAAATCGAATTATATACTAAACATTGAATGTGATTTATTTGGCCATATAAAATTTTCTATTTCATGTGTACCAGATGTTTATAAAAAAAATACATATTGCTCTCATATCGCAAAGAAAAAACCTATCAATTAGTTTTCGTTTTTGTTCAAATGGACAGTAAAATTTTGTGCCTTAAAAAAATATTGAAATTATTAAATAAAGTAATTAAAACATTATAAAATATTTAGTAGATTAGTAGATTGTGAGTACTAGTGTATCACTTGGTAATAAAAATTATTTTTTTAAATTAAAACGAAGTGTCTTTTGAAAAGGTGCCAATGCCAAAACACGCCCAAAAAACTATAAAAGGATTCTTACGATCGGAAAGTTTACCAAGTGTTTTTATAAAATAAAGTGTTAATTATGTTAAGAAAGTGATTTGTGGTAAAATTATCTTAATTTAAGTTTTATAAATTAATTCCTGTACGAATACGAACAAAACATATACGAATTCGTATGATTGGTATTCCTGAATACGAATACGTATAATTCTAATACGAATACGAAAATGTACGATACGTCCAAAAATTTCCCCTATTCCGCAATACGAATTCGAACAGTTTTTGTTCGTGCATGAACGAATTTGTGTTCGATGTCATTTTAGTTAACGACAATGAAAATAAAAAAACAAAAATAAAGATGTAAAATACATTTTTTAAATTTTAAATTTTTTTAAGAAATTTATTTTATTTAATTATAAATTAATTAAATATTATTCATATATATATAAGTATTTTAATAAAATATTTAGAGTAAAACATAAAAAACAAAAATTCTTAATTTTTTCGCATTTACAACTTTAAATAAAGATAATTTTACCATAAATCACTTTCTTAACATAATTTACATTTTATTTTATAAAAACACTTGGTAAACTTTTCGATCGTAAGAAATCGTTTCTGTAATTTTTATGCGTGTTTTGGCATGGCGGCTTTTCAAAAGACATTTCAATTTTTTTTAAAAAAATCTTTTTATTACCAAATGATACACTGCTCATAATCTACTAACCTTTTTATAATGTTTTCTTTTAATTAATAATTTCAATATTTGTTTAAAGCACAAAATTTTACTGTCAATTTGAACAAAACCAAAAACTAAGTGATAGGGTTTATCTTTGCGATATGAGACTGCAATATGCATTTTTTATGTAACCATCATGTGTAGCAGTTCGAAAATTTTATACGGGCAAAATATTATTTAATATATCCCTTTTTACGGCCCTCGATCACAATTGTGTAAAATTTAAAAAATTTATTTTTTTAATTAATTAAAAAATTTGACATAATAAATATTGTGCTCAAAGTATAACAACCAAACATTGTATTTACTTATTTTTATTAGTTGGAATTACATTTTGTAGTTAAAAAACGTGAAAATACAACAAAATATATCTAATTAAGATCGAATATTATTGAATATTATTAAAAATCGTAACTAATTTACAACCGGCAGAATAGAATTATACTATACAGAAAAAAGTTGGTTTAAAACAATTCCAATTTGGAATTACATATATGGGATTGTTGTTGTGAATTTCTCAAAGTAAGACCGCAATTGTCTTTTTTTGAAGGAAATTTTACAATAAAAAATTTTCCCTCTGCCTACACTGTAAAAATTAAAATTTGTGGTACGTTCGTATTCAGGAATACCAATTTATTTTCGTATCGTATTGAACTTTCGTATCGTAAGAAGATTCGTAAAAATAAAAAAAATAAAAATTTTGGTTGTTGTTGGGATATTTCTCTTTGTAAACATGTTTATTACCAGTGCCGCATTTTTCTTATTACTATGGTTCGAAAAGATGATGTTGATTGTTTCATGTTCTACATGCTTTTCTTTTCATAATTATTTTTGTTTTTGCATTGAAAAATATATTTTGCTTTTTTTTAGGATAAGCTAATGTGAGGAATTAAAAAACAATGGTTGAACTCAATTGGCTTCGATGTTTTCGAACCATAGTAATGAGAAAAATGCGACACTGGTAGTAAACATGTTTACAAAAAGAAAAAGCCCAACAACAACCAACATTTCTTTCTTACGTTTTTCTGTTTATAACTTAATAAGAATAATTTTACCACAAATCACTTTCTTCTTAATATAATTTATATTTCATTTCATAAATACACTTGGTAAACTTTCCAATAGTAAGAAATCCTTTCTGTAATTTTTAGGCGCGTTTTGGCATTGGTAGCGTTTCACAAAACAATTCATTTTAATTAAAAAAATTCTATTTTTATTACCAAATGATACAACATAATCAACTAAAATCAACTAAAAACATAATCAACTAAAATTTTTATAATGTTTTAATTATTTTAATTAACAATTTCAATATTTTTTTAAAGCACAAAATTTTACTGTCCATTTGAACAAAAACTAGTTTGGTAAATTTTTTCTTTGTAATATGAGACAGCCATATGCATTTTTTCTATAGTATATAACTTCTACGTAAAATAAACACACATACACAAAATCATTAGCAATTTCTTAACATTGTAAATTTAATTATTATTATTTTGATTATTCTGAATTCTACTTTATTACTAAATAAAAAAAAAGCTTAATATTATAAAATAATTAAAACTATTTTACTTACATCTTTATTTTCGTTGTTCTATTTTCAAAGTCGTTAACTAAAATGGCAACGAAAACAAATTTGTTTTTGCACACACAAAAACTGTTCGAATTCGTATTGCGGAATAAAGGAAATTTTTGAACGTATCGTACATTTTCGTATTCGTATTAGAATTATACGTATTCGTATTCAGGAATACCAATCATACGAATTCGTATATTTTCGATTCGTATTCGTTTTCAGGAATAGCGTAGCAGGTCTCTTTTTATTCGGTATACATCGTCGCCGATCCTCATGATACTTGTTTGTGAACTTTTCCAATCCCGTTGTGCATCTGGAGATCAGCTTTTCTACTTTCTGGAATTGTACAGCCACACTATGTCACCTCGTCGAAAATCGACAAACATCCCACTCTCGTCGTGTTACGATTCCAATTTATGTGTAGCATTCGTGCTGTTGCTCTCGAACTTTGTACATTAGTCGTCTTTAATCAGCTACATTACTTGTGAGGCCTCTTACTACTTGAGGAATCCCGATCAGCACACCTCTATCTCAACTTCAATGCACATATCATCTTTGCGTGACCCTCCGTCGCGACCTTCTGGATCGCTCTCTTTAGCAATCAACTCTAATACCGGGCTCATCCTTTACAATCGTACTGAAATTTGCTGCTGGGCCTCTGAATCTCGTATCTCTCTTTCTAGATCTAGTGACCTCTCCCCACGTAGTTGCCGCTTGGTTTGTAGTTGTATCTTACATAGATCGCTGACGTGTGCTTGTACAAATATTAGGTCCTGCTCTATAGCTACCCTCTCATAGTTCCTTTCTGTTGCAGATACAGTCTGCAAAACATTTGCAGCTTTCCCTCGGAGACCCAAAATAAGTACAAAATACGAGGTCTAGGTATTCTCGGTGATTCATTCACTGGCGAACCAGGAATGCCGTTTGAATGACCGCTTAATCCTTTTTTCATTTTATTCGTCTCTTTGATTTCTTCTCTTGTTGGTTATACCCCCTAGCAAACAAAAAACTTGCCCCGTAAATTCACAGTTAGATTGGAGATCTGTCTGTGCAATTTGTTTAAACACGTCAATCGTATAATTGGTTTAGAATTTTTAACAATAAGACACCTTCGTGAGTCAGCCAGCTTTTCGAGCAAAACGTGCCAAGTATAGCCTCCCACCCAATAGAATTTTTTAACATCTAAATTTGTCTACAAAGCCCCCATTATCAGGCGACACATTACATCCTTAATGGTCATCTGAATTTGAGTTTAAATGGCAATCAGTGTATTATTTAGGACAGCTTCCCAAATATCATGATTCATAAAATTGGTCATAAGTAGATGCAGGTAAATACATAAGTGGTATGAAATAGGTAATTAAAAAGGCTAAGAGCCTTTTAATAAACATTTGTATCTTCAAATGTACTGTTGTGTTCTTAACTTAAATTACAAAACCATCTACCATCAAAAAAATAAAAGGGTAAAATCATAAAAACAACAACATCGTTGCCTGTAACATTTACTTCGCATTTTCTAGAATGAGATTGTTTTATGAAGTAAAACTAAAATATAAATATTACTAACGTCAAATTATGTAAAGTAAAGTAAAATAAAATTTACTTAAAGCATAGTAAAGTCAATATGAGATCTAAAATTTTAATTATTTTAAATTAAAAGATTCGCTTTCCTCATAATACTTTATAGTTGTTAAACTACAAAATTAATGTGGTACTATTCAAGTATTTAAAGAAAGTAAACACCAATTAAATTAGCGAATTATATTATAAATCCACCAAACTATTGTTAAAAATTTTGAAATCTCCAGTTTCCTTGTATTTCAGCATACATGCGATTTTAAATTTCACAAATTACTATATAACCTTTACTTAGTATACTTTAACTTATATACTAAGTAAGGTACTAAGTCTGAGTAAATAATGTAAAATATATCGTTAGTTCTACAATTTTTTAGTATTTAATATTTACTAGCTTATTAAGTAAAAAATCGGATCGAATATTTTTTTAAGTGTAATGTAAATATTGAAAGAATTTGGGTTTTTTGCAAAAAACCTGAAGTCATGCAATAGCCAGACCTGAACCAAGAAAAAACGCGAAGTCGTGCTTTGAAAGTGGTTTTGGTTAGGTGACTCAATGACCAACTTAATGTATTATCCAGATCTGAGTCACAAATATTGAGAATGGTCGATAATGGGTATCCAAATTTCAGATCAAACCCCTGTTCATCAAGCAGATCATTGAGTCACCTAACTAAAACCATCTATAGTGCAAATAATGCATAACTTTGAATTATTACTGTACAGTGTACACTACCCGTTAATATTAGGACACACCTCTAATACTAATTAATAAATACAGACCTGTAAGAAAAATTTGACCTATAAATTGAGCAAACCAAGTTAATTAATTGAAAATATGCTCACCTCACAGTTCAATATCGTGCCTAGAAAAAGATTGGAGTACTTATTCCAATTAATAAGATTGCAACTTTGGGGAAATAAAAACTCCGGTGTCAGCCCATCATATAAAGTACAGAGCGAGGTCTTCCATAGCCTCACAATTTATAACGATACTATAAATAAAAATTCAATTAGTCTAATTAGACTTTGTAAAAACAAGTTTATTACTGCAATTCCAATCGATATACAAACAAGATACAACCTTATTTCCTTTCTTACATCATAACCATCGTTCAACATAGTTTTCTTCTTCATTACGAGTATATTACATGATCATTAAATTTGTACACATATGTATGTATGCTACTCTATTTAGCCGCAGAATATGCGCTGTAATCATCAACACATCACAAACTCCATATATTACGCTGCTTAGTGCTTACAATATTGCAAAAAATATAAATAATAATAATTAAATTGATTGATTTGACAAAATTAAAATTAAGTAAATAAATAATAATTAAATTAATTACAAATAATGTTAATGATGTTTTTCATGTTTTTTGTCCAAAACGTTTAATTGATGGCTATAAAAAAAGACTTATTGCCAATAATTACTACTTGATTTGATTGCAGATCAGGAATATTACGAAATAATTTCCTGCTATATATCGATATAGATGCTACATATGTCGAGTAAATATATATAAAACCAATAAAATATAGAGCATCTTTTGTGCAAAAAGAGCAATCATTTCGCAATAACAATTTAATCATAAATTATTATAATCCAATTTTAATAATTTTACACTATGCGACAAATAGCGGAAATTAAGAAATATACAAAACAGCAAAATTGCTTGAGATATATAAATGGTGAATCTATCGGATATTATTAACCTCAATAATAATAAAAAAAAATGAAATAGTTTTGATTTATGGCTGAGACGTGAATAAATTGTTTCGCTGAACTATATTAACGTTCCAAATATACATAATGATATATAATGATATAGAATTACAAAAGTGTACAACAAAGGATGGTGGATGACACATAATCTCATATAATTTCCAAATACATATGCATATAAGCTTATTCGCGGTTTAATTCGCGCGCACTTCAATTCATATACCATCGTGATTCAATTACGCTTCCACAATGTATAAGAAATAAAAAACCGGATATTTAAAATCTCTCTCCGCTTCATTTATTTATTTTGTTTTTTATATTAATTGATTTAAATCATATTTTTAACATTTATTCATGTTATTACCATTATAAAAATAAAAAAATCGTACGGTAAGTTTCCGCGCTCGCGTATCTAGCAACAAGATGATTTTTTTTTATCATCTCGCGCATAAAACTCATAACAACTTTTAGAGTACAAATTATATTGTTAGTTTATGAAATGTAATAGACAGAAAATTAATTTTATTTTTTACTATTTCAAGATACAAGCACACATATTTACAAAAAATGTAAAAATCTTCCAATGGTTTAGGAAATTTTTATTTTATCTGATCTAATTGTTTTTTTTAGTTGTTAGTGTTGTTTAAAAAGATTTATTCGATGTTTACAGTTACACTTACTGGGTACATTGTCTACCAAATCAAGTATGAAAAATTATTAATGTTTTTTACTTAAAGTCATTTTATGCGCTTATACGACTCTACATATAAGATCATGGATAAGAAGGATAAACCTAATAATGTATTCGACTTTAGTGGTGGTATTGATTTTTAATAGATATAGGGAAAATAAGTAGTTTTTCTAACATGACAGTTATTTAATGAATTGCATTCATGTTTTATATACCCACTTAAAGTCTCCGGAGATATTTCATTTTGGATTCGACTTTGTATTTTTATGTGTTTTAAACTCTGATTAGTTTAATGTGCAACTTCAGCAAGTGAATGTACTAAATATGCACGAGTAGAGACTTTAATTTAAATATTAATTTTGTCAGTGATTCATTCAATTAAGAGGATATAACTATGGGCGGGATCAAAGGTAACATTTCAATAAACTTATTTTCAAGTTAACCTTGAGCTTACCCAGATCGGCGGGCCCAGATGCGAGCCAATAAAACACATTCAAACAGACGTATTGGAAGTTTTTACGAAACTTTTGCGACTCGTTTTAATTGCATATGTATTAGTGTTATTACCTGCGCAAGACGAAACTTGAATTATACTCGACAAATTTTAACAAAATTGGTACAAAGTATAGAATTAAACAATTAAAAACATAACCTCCAAAATAATCAGATATTACAAATCCCAATTGATTTAATCAGTCATATAATGCATATTAAATATACAATAATTAATGTTTTTTAATATGACCAAAAATTCTCTTAGTAAGATGGCACCAGATAAATAAAAAAAACTTGTATGAAATAATAGGAATCTGGCCCAAAAGTCATCTACACAATGCAATAGATAAGAGCTATCCAATACTGACTATTACGTATAAAGTCTTTGAGGATCGTCAGGGTAACCAACATTGGTTCGTTCGATTTTCATAATTAGAACGAATAGGTTCGCAAATAGAAATTCTGTGGAGCGAATCCTGGAGATTTTGCCACATGGCCACATACATAGTGCAATAGAATAAAATTGTTACACTTCACAAATATACGCCTCATGTCTATGCGGATCGTCAGAGTGCCCCATTTTGGCACTTTCATTTTATCATAATTAGAACGAAAAAGTCCGAAAATGGAAATTCTGTGGAGCGAATCCTGGAGATTTTGCCACATGGCCACATACATAGTGCAATAGAATAAAATTGTTACACTTCACAAAAATACGCCACATGTCTATGCGGATCGTCAGAGTGATCCATTTTGGCACTTTCATTTTAGCATAAATAGAACGAAAAAGTCCGAAAATGGAAATTCTGTGGAGCAAATGTTGGAGATTTTGCCACATGGCCACATACATAGTGCAATAGATTCAAGTTGTTACACTTCACAAAAATATGCCACATATCTATGCGGATCGTCAGAGTGCCCCATTTTGGCACTTTCATTTTATCATAAATAGAACGAAAAAGTCCGAAAATGGAAATTCTGTGGAGCGAATCCTGGAGATTTTGCCACATGGCCACATACATAGTGCAATAGATTAAAATTGTTACACTTCACAAATATATGCCACTTGTCTATGCGGATCGTCAGAGTGATCCATTTTGGCACTTTCATTTTATCATAATTAGAACGAAAAAGTCCGAAAATGGAAATTCTGTGGAGCGAATCCTGGAGATTTTGCCACATGGCCACATACATAGTGGACTAGATTAAAGTTGTTACATTTCACAAAAAGACGCCACATGTCTATGCGGATCGTCTTAAAAGACATTCGTTTACAAGAATTTCCCCCGGTTTTCTTCTTACGAGAATTCTTCAATCTCCAACATGCAGCTGTAATTTTGATTCATCGGGGAAAATCATATTACTTTAACTCCAATCACCGTAATTTAAATATTATCGCATTTTTCGGGGTTTAGCTCCTAAATTGCAGGTAATTTGTTTTTTTTTTAATTTATGAAACAATAAGCAAATTGCGTTCTAAAGTTTTGTAATTTTAGCAAAATAAGACTCCAATTTGCAATAAAAGAGTTTGCCCAATTTTTTTCCCAGCACTGTATGTATATTTTTGATTATTTTAAAATACAAATTATTGTATGTTGAATTCAAAATTAAATATTTCATTTAAATTTAAAACACAAAAGGGAGCACTCTGACGATCCGCATAAACATGTAGCGTATTTTTGTGAAGTGTAACAACTTTATTGCACTATGTATGTGGCCATGTGGCAAAATCTCCAGGATTTGCTCCTGTGGCGTATGTGGCGTATTTTTGTGAAGTGTAACAACTTTAATCTATTGCACTATGTATGTGGCCATGTGGCAAAATCTCCAGGATTCGCTCCACAGAATTTCCATTTTCGAACTTTTTCGTTCTAATTATGATAAAATGAAAGGACCAAAATGGAGCACTTTGACGATCCGCATAGACATGTGGCGTATTTTTGTGAAATGTAACAACTCTAATCTATTGCACTATACATGTGGTTATTTGGCAAAATCTCCAAGATTCGCTCCACAGCATTTCCATTTTCGTTGGAGCACTCTGACGATCCGCACAGACCTGCGGCTTATTCTTTTGAAGTGTTACAACTTTAATCTATTGCGCTATGTATATGGCCATGTGGCCATTGTTTTTACATTTTAATCTTTGATATTAAAAATCATATTTTACGGTCATTTGAAATTAAATAAAATTTATAATGATAACCTTGTTTTTCGTTTTATACAGGGTTAACTCACTAATACATGTAAAGAAAAATATGGCTTCGTGAATACTTCTCATGATCCATTCGATTCGAGAAATTTTTACTAAAAATTTTGCTAAACAATTCGTAAAGAAATCAGTAAAATTTTTTCGGACATTTCAAACAGTCACAATTTTTTTATTTTAATTTTTTTCACCGAAATATATACAAAAGAACCGAATTTATTTTGATAGAGTAAGAAACGAACCTGAAAATATTCGCATGCATTTATCTTATATTATTCTAAAGCAATGTTGTGCCGCATTGTCTACACCGCGTATATAATTATTATTCTATATATCTAGAGAATGTATGTAGACAATTAAAAATTGGACAATATTAAAAATTATTGCTTCTGTTATCACGGGTTTATCCTGAGTATGTCCTAACTTTGTCCTAACCTTTTGAAACGAATATGCATTGGTTATACTCTCGTTATAACGAATTTTAAATTTATTACAATTTTAAATGCAAATTGGGTATAAATGTATAATGATAAAATCGTATATTACCTTTTTAATTGTAGAAAAATAGAGGGTGGCTGAGACCAAATGTTACCAAATTAAAACGCTGTAATTTTTTTCATTTTGATTATTTTTTATTGAAATTTCGTGGAATATGTTGAAATCATATTACATTTTATGAAAAACATGTTACTGCTCGATATGACCTCCTTTGGCTCTGATTATTTGATTCAGTCTTCCATAGAAAGCATTGCATGCTGACCGAACGTTGGCTTGCGGAATTTTATTCCATTCTCGAACAAGAGCTGAATTCAATGCATCAACACTTTCGTATTTTTTAGTGGACACCTTATTCTCCAAAATGGACCATATAGAGAAATCCATGGGATTCAAGTCTGGTGAATATGGTGGCTATTCTTTCGACGAAATCAGCCGTGGAACGCAATTTTGTAAAAATTGCTGTGTCGCTCGAGCTTTGTGTGATGGTGCCGAGTCCTGTTGGAATGTCCAACGTTTCGTACCAAAGTGTTTACGTGCCTGGTAGCAAAGCATCGTTTAGGATCTTTTGGCGGTACACCTCTTGGTTTACCTTGACTCCAAGTTCGATGAAAACCAGAGGAGTGCGTCCATCTGCAGTCACTGCAGCCCAAACCATAACATAAGCTGATGATTGCTTGCGCATGGCAACTCTTGTGTCCAAATTATCGTTGGACTTGTGCTATAACCAAACACGATCATTTTGTTTATTCACATACTGTTGAATGGTGAAAATTTTCTCATCAGAAAAGACAATTTTTGGAATCTCATCACGTTCGGCCAAGGCCTTCAATGCTCGTGTTCTTTCAAGCCTAGCTTTTTTTGTGCCTCCGTAAGATCTTGAACTTTTTGTATCTTGTAGGGCTTCAAGTGTAGTTCATTTTTCAATATGGTTTGAATGCTGTATCATGAAACATGTAGACGTGCGGCTAATTGATTGGCACTTTGAAGAGGATTTCATTGGATTCGTTTCTTCACCTATCGTATCATTTCTTTTGATGTTGCTGTCTTTTTAGGACCGCCCTGTTGCGTTTAGCGATGCTACCAGTTTCGTTGTATCGATTTATGGTTCGATACACAAACATTTTATTCACGTTCAAATGCTGGAGCTGACGAACTATTGCTGTTTGTGAATTTCTACTCAAATACAGTGCAATTACACTATTACGTTTGAATTCCATTACGATTTTTTTATGAAGATATTAATTTAGAACAATTATTTGTAGACCACATGTAAACAACTAACCAAACTCCAATCTGTCAAAAAATTGACGCGTGAAAATGACAACTACACAAATGACAGCAGAGTGAAGTCAGTAACATTTGGTCTCAGCCACCCTGTATTTAATGAACAAGGCATGATATTCTACGTAAAATTAAAATAAAATACAAATAAATTTCGAGAATCAACTAATATAGAAACTATTGATACGAACGAGTACATAAGAACTTTCTATACAAATAAAATTTAAGGCATTGTCAAAGAATTTAAACGAAATTCGAAGACGTAGTCGTTCCAACATACAGAAAAATTTCATAATACATATCGAAAATGTCTATTTTTGAGTAAAACCTTCCGTGCGATTAACCAGTATTGCTGATATTACTGTTAAACCCGATTTATGGTACCGTGATTTATACCGTTAGATTCGAGATTAGGGAATCAAACCTGGGACCTCCTGTCGCTGGAACAAGTATGCTGACAACTTTTCCACCGAGGCGGCAACATGCGGGATGCCACACGGGTAACTCCAAAAGAATCCGGCTGTACATTGATATTTAACTACAGGATGGCTAAAGCTACACCAGTACCGATTTCCCCAAGCACCTTTCTTTGTAAACGAGTCCAAGATAGTGAAATTGAGGTTACAAAATATGTGTTGAGGACGATCCACGTCCAGGTACAGTAAAATTAAATTGAAGCCGAAGAACTTAAAGTTTTAGTGGATGAAAATTCGTGTTGAACTCAAAAAGCGATTTCATTCAATGGGAAAAATACAGAAGAAAGGAAAATGGGTTCCTCATAAATTGACCGAAAAAACAAAAACCAAAGAGTTGTTATCTGCATGAATTTGTTTTATTGGTATACAAAAAAAAGAATTTTTGCACAAAATCATTACGAATGATAAAAAGTGGATTTTGTACGATAACCCTAAACGCAGAAAAAAATAAGTTGTTCAAGGCCAGACATCAACATCAGTTGCAAAAATGAATATTCATACCAAGAAAATGTTACTGTGTGTCTATGGTGAGACTGGGAAAGAGTCATTTATGACAAGGTTCTGGAACCCGGATTATACAATTACAGCTGAATATGCTACCAGGCTCAATTGATCAAATTAAGTGATGCTCTGGAGGAAAAAAACAATTTTAGGGCCAAGAAAGGCGAAAGGAGGTATTGTTGCATGACAAAGCTCGTCTTTATACAGTAAAATCAACACAGGAACTCATCTTCTCCGTAGGCTAGGAAGATTTACAGTATATGCAGCGTATTTTCCAACTTGGTTCCCTCTGATTACCAACTTACTCAGACCGATGTCATCACATTTGAAAGACCAGCAGTTCACGCAAGTTAAAATATGCAAAAATGGCTTAATGATTATTTTGCTTCGAAACCACCAAGTTTTTATCGCGAAGACCATAGATAGTGATGGCGAATATTTCGATAATTAATTTTTGTTTAACAGTTATATTTTCAATAAAGGCGAATTTGACCAAAAATTACACTTCTACTTGCACACCTAATACATAAAAAGAACGGTTGGGGGAAAAAAATTCGTTATTTTTACGTCCAGAAAATTATTTAACATGGCTACAATCAAGCGTTTTGGCTCAAATATATGCCGTTTTTTTCGATAAATCGTTGCTATGTAGAAGGCAATTTAATTATTCCTCTTTTCCAAAACGCCTTGTCCCTATTAGAGAAAAACTGAAATAGCCAGTTTTTCAAGCTTCTCTTGAGACCATTTTTACACCACCAAGAGCGCTTGGCGTTATCTTAGTGGAATGCAACACCTCCACCTCCACTATTGGCTAATTATGGCCGCTTCTGTTCGATTGTTGTCTTCAATCGGTGCAGTTGCTGGCAGTAGATAACCGAATTGAGCGTTTAGCTATTAGACAGCAGCTCATAGTAGATGTTTCCCTTCCAGTCTCATCAAACACACAGCATAACCTTCTGGCCATCAAAACTTCTTTGATCACAGTTTAGGTCGGTTCGCCGGCCTTCGAACATGATATTTTTTGCTTGGTGCAGTTATAATGGTGCAAATATATGATGCATATGATGCATATATGATGCACGGCCCATCAGTCTTATGCAAATGGTTTAAAACTGGTTTGTGGTCGAGCTTTAGGTGCTGGGCAGCGCTACGACATCTGGCATGCCCGTCTGCTTCAATAATTTCCGGAATTTTAACGACATTTTCGACGATAGGCGTTTTAGTGCGTCGAGCATCTTTGATATGGAAATTACCGGAACGGAATCGACGAATCCAAAATTGCGTATGATTGGCTGTGATAGACACCATTCACAATTTCAGCCGCCTGACTTGCTTTTTTGCCTTAATTAATTGGTTTGTCCACGTGAAAGAATAATCTTGATGTATATTCACCACAAAATTATGTATCACCAACTCCTTAATTTTATGGCAAATGTACCCAGCCAAATGCTCTAATGCATCATACCTTAATGCATGTAATTCGTCTTCGGCAGCTTCTGCAGAAATATTTATTTGGGAAGTTAATGTACTATTCCAGTCTATCAGGATGGTCAAACAAAGCAAATTTTGCGCGAATAACGCCAAAAAAGTTTTCCAAAACATTTTGGTTTAGACGATACGTCAATAAGTACGACATTTCATATTGCGATTTTAAATCATAATAGAGCGATTTTAACGAAGTATTGGTCATTAGAATACTAAGATTTAAAAATGAATTAATATAAAACGGTTTTAACTTAGATAATCCATTATATCTTTTTGAAATGGCAACATATTTGATTTTCCTTTCACGCGCAGTTTCAAACTAGATGAACTCTGAAAGCCCAATTGCTTGACCCCGTTGCCAACTGTCCTTCTCAGCTGTTCGGATGTTGAGGCAATCAATAAAAACATTCACCTTTAATAATTAAAATATTAATATTAAACTTATTGATTACATATTATTAAGTGATTACCAATTTCAAAAATTTCGCACATTTCAGCCAACTCTCTCACTTCAGTTCACCTAAACTACCAGCACGCAAAATTGCTTTAGAAACAGTAGGTATGGGAGAAAAGTTTGGTTGCTAATGTTATTTGTTGGTGTTCTGCGCCTTTGACTGTCAAATTTGTGCCGATATCTTATATGCCACACTAAGATCCGATTTGTCATTGGTTTTGGTAATTAACTCCTCGATAAAACTTTTATTGATGACTTCGCCATCAATTTCGAAATCATCATAATCAACGAAATTGTTTCTTACCAGTTTCATAAGATGTGTTACAACAGCAAACACACTTTTGTGAAGATAGCCCAAATTTTTATCCCCGAAAATCGAAAATTTTGCTTATGGCAATACTATACATGTTTATGTATACTATTGCGACATTTCATTATTAATTATAGCAATAAATATAAATTTTTAAATTTTTCCAGGAAATTTTTTCAATATTTTTTTTACTTAGTTTGACATTTGAAGAATTGTATAAATTGTGGAAAAGCATGGGTTTGGGATCTCGCTCCCCCTCTTCTAAGGTAAACAACGAATTAAAATTACATTAAAAAATATTTTGTATATATACTAATAATTGATGTTTTTAACATTTGTGGCACTATTAGAAGAAGCGATAAGAGCGATAAAAACTCTTTGATCTGTGTCTGCAAGGTTGACGAAGAAATTAATAAAAATAAAAAAAATATTGGAAAAATAAAAAAGTGAAAAATTTTCCCATCTTAAAAACTGATAGGAAACAATCCTGCATTTAAAAAATTCCAAAATTTATACTCTTTACTTGATTTTCTCGATGTATACATAAAGTAAAATTACGCCAAATATACCGACAGCGAAAATCAAAAATTACTTTAAATATTCCTCCTTCACCAAAATGCAATATTTTTACTCTCAGCCCAGAAAAATGTTTGTGTCATGATAGTTTTAGCTGTCATGATAGTAAATTTTCGGGGCTGAGAGTAAAAATGTCGTGATTTTTTGGGCTGAAAGTAAAAAAAAAGTGCCATTGCAATAATTATTGTTGCCATCGCACTTTTCGGGGATGGAATTTGGGCTATCTTCACATACATAGCGAACACTTAGATTTTTTTGGATTCGTTGGATCGGTTTTGAAAATAAGGTGTTGTTACAGTTATATTCAAATCTCTAAGTAGTCCTTGGTTCAACCCTCCTAAATCACAAACAATTGCTACTGCGTAAAATCCACAGACTTGGATTGAATTTATAATTTCAAACAAAATATTTTTTGTCATTCTTTGGTCGAAATTGTAGTATATAGGCTGTTTCCAACTTCCATAAAGACCACGCACCGCATTGCAACTTGAACGTATTTCGCATTTATTAAAGTTTCATCTTTCGTCTTATCGTAAACATTTTTTTCTTTTACCTTCATTTCGTCGAAGGAAAGAATACAAACTTTATCAGTAACGGTCATGTCAACTTTATACGTAATATTCAATGCGCATTGAATAATTCCTGGTTAAATTTTAATTTTAGCACACCATTTTTTTAAAGTTATTACGGCGGGAAGGGGATGTTTTTTTTAAGTAACAATCAATTTGCTCGTGGGCCATAAGCATAGATAGTAACAACATTAGCAATGTCGTCCGTTTCCCATTTGGCTCGCTTTTCAGGAAATTCCGTTTTTTGCTGTCCGTTTGTAAAAATATGGTTTTTAGATTTAATAACATGTTCCTGTTTTAATGATTTTTGTCTTAAATGAATGACTTCTTTTTGTAATCTAAGAAGTCGAATGCATATTCATATTGAACTTAATTTATTTCACAATTATTTTTTACTTGCTGCGAGTATGAAGCCAAATTTGAGTCGGTTTCTGAACATTAAGATTGGTCTTTAGTCTCAAAATGAGTCTGCGTGGCTCAATCTTTCAGTGTAACGTCAATTGGTTCTGTTTCCATATATTTTATTATTAATCTTAGAATCAATACTAAAATTTGCAGATGTGATAACATTTTGATCATTTTCAATTTGCGTTGTTGGTGGATCAGTTACAGATGGATCGGCTTAACTTAATGTCATAATATGTGCATAATTTATACCATACCTTGATTGCAAATCACGTTTTTGACTTCTCACATTGCGTGGTGTTGCCAAATCAGCTTGTTTCTGCAGTGGCAATAAATGCGAGGGAGAACAATTCTTTTCAATTGTGATTTTACTTTTACGCTACGAAGTTTGCGTTTGGTATAATGAAGTCATCAGGCTTAAAATATTTTGAACATATAATCGAGCAGTTTTTGTATTAAAGACATCTTTTCTGCGGCATATATACACCCAATGTTTACAAATTTTTTTGTCTTTTGCAAATGTATGAAAGTATATTTTATTAACAAAACATTTACCAGATGCGCGGGAATGAACGAAATAAAAATCATGAGTATACTACCTCTATTATGTCTACTGTGTTGCCGCATTGTCTACACCACGTATTTAATTAATATATTCCCATAAGTAGAGAATGTATGTAGACAATTAAAAATTTGACGTCGACAATTATTGTTTGTGGTATCAATCAGTAAAATTCTATGTTTATTCAACTATTTAGACCAAATTTGAAAATTTTGAACCTAAAGTTTTTATATGGTACTAACGTACTGATGCTTTACTCGGAAATTTTCGGGAAATCGGTTTTTCTTACATATTATTATACTTTAGTTATGTCAGTAGTTTGTAAATATATATATATATATATATATATATATATATATATATATATATATATATATATATATATATATATATATATATATATATATATATATATATACAAAATAATAAAAGGTCACCACAACACCGAATCGGTGTTACATAGTGTCCCACCGATCGGATATTTATAATTTGAATCCAATCGGATGTTATAATAAAATTGTCAAAAAATACTATTGGATAAAAACTTTTACACCAAATTTGTTTATAAATTATATCCATTAAAATAATTATTATATTAACACCGATTTGATGAACTTCGTAACACCTCTTTTACCTTTTGGAAATATCCTCTTGGGCATTTTAAAGACCCAAATTGGGAATTTTTGAAATAAGTAAATAACATAAATTTTAATTTTATAATTATTTTTATTTTATTTTTGTAAATAATATATGGTTTACAATTTGGTAAAATGCCTTGAATAACGTTGTAAAGACATTAATGGTTATAAAATCAATGATAGCGGAATTTCCTTACTATCGCTAATAATCCTGTATGACAAAACTAGATTCTTTGATGGACCTCGAAGAATCAGGTGTGGCTGCTTAATTACATCTGTTATAGTTGTTCCATTCTGAAAATATATGTTATTATTTTATTTTACGTTTTAATTTATAAATATGAATTATTAGCACACTTACTTTTTCAAACACTAAAAATGAATATGGCCGTAAGTTTACGGCAGTCGTTCATACATTTTTTTTCTCTTAGTATGGGAAAGATGTTTCAATTCAAGCAGTACACTGAAAATGTAATCAAATTCTAAATAAATTAAAAAAACAAAAATTAGAATTAATTTTTCATTCACACATTTTTTTCATTAATTTATTTGTTTACCATTTTAATAGATTCTTAACAATGATGATCTCACCTGAATATTTCCACAATTCACTTTAATATACACTACTACAACTTTTTATGTTACATTTACAAAAATTAATGAAATTTTGAAGTAATATCCACAAAATTCAAATGATGACTGAAATGTAATATTTAAAATCGTTAATCCTTGAAATTTTTTTTATGAAAAAACTCCAAAAAAGGATTAAATTTTATCCAAAGGGAGTTTTCCTGAGTTTTTGGGGGTTTCCCTAGTAATACATAACATAACCACAAACGGTTGAAAATTCCTTAACACCAAAAGAGGTAACAAATTTTATTTTCAAAAATAGTTATCCTATCGGGTAAACTTAAATATCTGGCCGATGATGCGGTCTTGGATTCTAAAATAATTATCCGATTGGATAAAAATAAACTAGTCATTAGGATAAAAAATCTATTAACACCGCTTATTTTTGTGTATATATATATATATATATATATATATATATATATATATATATATATATATGTATAAGTACCGATCGAGACAGGACCTCACTAATGATTAACTTGGTAAACACACTGCATTGGTCTTATTTATATTTGACATCGTCAATCATAACGTGTAAAATTTCTTAAAAAATTCTGTGTGGCTCTAGTTTTAATTTTGACAAGTGAATCTCCAAAAAAAATGTAAACCAAGAAAATTATGGATACGGTATGGCTTATAAAACAACCAAGATTTTCCTATGAAAACCTCCTCAAGGCGCTATAGTTATCTTCGCTTGAAGATTATCCAAATGCTCTACGTATGCATCATTTTCAGGGTTTTTATAAATGTTTATCCAGATAATAGTGAAGCAAGGTTCAATTTTAAGAGGTGTGATATCACCAGCTGAAAGGTTATCCAGAACATTACGATTTGTTGCAACAGGACAAAGTTTTGAAGAAATCAATGCTACACTGCTTTAATTCATAAATTATTAAAAAAAAATTAATTCTTTAATTTTAATTTCATTAAATTTTGTCGTTTTGGCCACTATAATTCAAAAACTATTTAGTAGCTGAATATCACACACATATTACATACATATAAATATTTCTAAACGCGAAATAATTGGAAATGACGATTCAACAATGCCGTACATGTTTATTCCGAATGACGATTTTGCGCTTTCGGAGAAAATAAAAAAGTCTTATTCTCAAAAAGAATTAACTAAAGCAAAACGAATCTATAAATATATAGATTATCTCGTGCTCGGTGAATTGTGAAATACGTTTTCAGAATACCAGAAGGCAGATTCTGCATTCTTTTAACGACCATTAACCTTGATCCAGTAACGGCAATAAAAGTAGTAATGATGTGGCCACTTACATAATAACTTAGGTCAGAAGAACGGCCAAATTGAACAAGGTATTTTGTGACGTTCAACAAACCGAAATTCTTAATCTTCTGTTAAATTAGCACGGCATAGATTCTTCGAGTATTTCATTACTGCAGGTGCATTTCTATAGTCAAACAGTCTATTAAATTTTACTGTAAAAAGTTTTAAACTAAAATTTTAATTTGAAATTCCGGAACTTGGTGAATCTAGCAGTTTTTTATCTTCTAGTATTTCAATTTTTTTATTTTTTTTTTTTTTTGAAGGTGGCAGTTGACACTTTATCAATTTCAAAATAAACATTTAACCTGCGTAGTTATTTTTTGGAAATTATTATATTTTCGAATACAAATCACCAAAAACAAAAACTGACCCATGAATTGGAAAACTGTGAGATGACATGTTCTAACTGAAAAACATTGGGAAAACAATAAAATACACAATAATCTGCATACATTGTCTACGAATATTCTACATACTCTACAAATTATCTCTACAGATTACGCGTAGACGAACAACACTGTTCTAAAGGAACACTAAACAAATTTTTATTTATTATGCCGAGCGTATGCCCAGTTTTATTTTTTTCCGCAAGTGTTCGTAAACGTGTGGGTAACTGCAGCAGGGAAACTTTCGAATTTCAAAATGAGACTTTGCATACCGATTAAGCCCAATTTGTGCTATAATTAGTGCTAAAAGTAAAAAATAAGTGCTAGTCCAGAAGCCGATAAAACGGGAAAATAGTGGCTGAATTTGTGCTGATCCACAATCGTCCCAATTCCATTGAACAACAAAGACTGTTGAAATCAGCCACTATACTTTTCAGATGGCATTGAATATACCTGATAGGAATATGCAATCAGAGTGCCAACTCATTGGTTTCTGGAATACTTTTTTCAGAAAATTATCCATTCAAAGGTCTTTGTTGTTCAATGAAATTGGGCCAATTCTGGATTAGCTAAATTCAGCCATTACGTTTTTCGAATGGTAATAAACATAACTGATAGGAATATTCAATCAGAAGTGGTAACTTCATTGGTTTCAAGAACACTTTTTGTCAAAAAATTGTTCATTCAACGGTCGTTGTTGTTCAACGGAATTGTGCCAATTCTGGATTTGCACAAACTCAGTTACTATATTTTTCGGATGGCAATAAACATGCCTGATAGGAATATGCTATCTGAATTGCTTATTCTTGGATTTTATAATACGTTATTTCTATTAGTTAGTTTGTTGTTCAACAAAAATATTCTTGAACGGTATACCGATGTGTTGTTGTTTGTAAGATATAGTATCTTTTAGGGGCTAGTTCATATTTCCACAATTAATGAATGAAAATTTATGAAAATCATATATCTATGATAAGCACAAATTTCATTAGTTTAGCCGCCTTTGGAAAGTTTTAAAATTAGGCATAAATTATTTCTGGTTTTTTCTAGAAATTGGGTTTTATTAGTTTTGTCTTTCAGACGAAATTTGAAATTTTCTTTCCCGGTTTTCTCGGCCCCTGGGCTAGCACTAATTTTCTCCCGTGAGCATCTAATTAGCACAAATTAGGCTTAATCGGTATTCAAAGTTTCATTTTGAAATTCGAAAGTTTCCCTGCTGCAGTAACCCACACTTCGTAAACGTAAATTAATCCTATTGGAATATTTATTTTACTACGTATCAGATTCTGATTGAATTTGTTTGTGTAAGAGAATGGGGCACACTGTTATGAGTTAACAAAAAAATAAAAGTACTAAATCAGGCTGTGAAACATATTTTCATTTTATGTTAACGAATTAAATATTTATATAAGATATATAAATTACTAAAACTTGTATTCACAATGTTTGATAAATTTTCAAAGTTGCAAATCTTACAATTGATAGTCTAAACTAAAGCTATTTTAATATACAATACTTAAAAAAAAACTCCAGGTTAGCGTAATATACAGAAGAAAAAATTAGTATTTTGATTATCATCTTGGTAGGAAAGTTACATTTCGGTTAGTTGGATTGCAATTTAACCTTCTGTTCCAGGTGATATCAGAACCCGAGTCCAAATCTCTGGGAAGGAATTTAAACTCAAAATGGAAATTCAAAAACTTATAAAATCTTTGCAGTCCTGGTTTCGAAGTTCTAATTAGATTGGCTGGAAGAGCAATCTAACGCCTTATTTAAGATACAAGTAGAACTTCAAAGCGGAGTTCAAATCTCTGTAAAGTAAATTTAATTACAATTTCAAATTGTTACTTAAATTTAAGTTTAAATAAAAATTTCTATCAATTTTATAATTATACAACTGTTTGTAAAATTGCATATAACAAACTAATATTTAATTGAATAACAAACATTTTAATTGTATTTTAAATACTAATTCGTATTCCCAGATGGATTCTGATAAGAAACTAAAATAAATCAAGATCGCAAACCAATCGAAAACTATACCCTAAAATGAAAAATAATCTTGAATGACTACAACCTAGATGAATATATTAGTTAGATAATTTTACAAAAACAATCATCTTTTTTCAAAAATGACAAATATGGTCACCCCAATTCTTCGGTAGATATATTTGAAATCCTTTTAGCATCTTAATACCTCCAACGGAGTTTCATTCTCATTATTCTCAATTATTACCAAACAAATCAATCAAATTAGATTAATTATTAATTTCATAATGTATTCGTGTAAAATATTTAAAAAAAAACTGTTTGCTAAGTATTCATGTAGATCGCCATATACGCTAAAACGTATCTAATTTGCAAATAAATTTCGTGGACCACAAATCCACTCAAAACAAAACAATAACTCTATTATTATTGAGTATTACTGCACAAGACATAAAAATCACAATATCGCGGTTATACATATATCTACACCCATACATCTAATTAAATTTCAAAGCAAAATTTTCTTCTGATTTGTGAAGACATAAATTTCAAACCACAAATTTTATTGTTCATGAAAACAATCCAATTGATTCAAAATATCTATAAAAAATAAATTTTTATAGCGATGATTAAATTCAAATTTTAATGCCACTCAATCATCATATAATACATCAATATAATACCACTCATGAAATTAATTTACCATAAATTACTTGTACGACGTACATACACCGAGTATTTTTTTTTTTCATTAATTATTTCTAATTTTATTTAATTCATCTTTTTAACACTCATCAAAATAATTAATTTATTATGTTATATATCTAATATGGATATATATCAGACGTAGTATATCTATACAAAATTTCTTGAATGGAGATGAAGATGATAGATACACACACGGTACTCAGTTGTGTTTTTTTTTACATAATCATTAATTGAAATGAAAAAAAAAAAACGAAAAGAAAAGTTCGCATGTCAAAGTAATTAATCTTGAAGAAATAACATAATATTTCTTTTAATTTTCATTAATTAACTAATAACAATTTAATTGATTTATGAGTTTGCAATAAATTATAAAAGTGTGATAGCTTTTTGTTTGCTTTTTATTCGCTTTGAACTTGAAAAAAAAATAAAAAAATAAAAAATAACAACTTCTTGTTGATGAAGATGATTCAGCTGGTACATAAATAGTCTTATTTGGTAAATTGCAACAAAATTGTGAAAAGCATGGTTGATGATGCGCTGACAGATAAAAGACGTACGCGCACTTAGTGAAAGTTTTATGAAGACAGATTTAGAGTTTTTTTATTTAATACAACTTTATTATTGATTAGTGCAGACTACTTTCTGTGCATCTAAATTTTAATTAGGTATTTCTAGTTTAAAATTTAACATTTTGTACCATGTTATTTTAGAAATTTATAAGCAGGCTTGTGTGGTCCAAGCGACTCGGTAATTGCTTGGCCTTCATATTTTTAAATTTATTTTGATACTATAAGAAGAGTGTTCACTAGGTGTGTTCAGTTACAATTCTTAAATGTGGATTTAATGATATGGGTCGCGTTATAGTCTTATTCATATTTTCCTAGTTTTTATAGAATAAAATATATTTAATCAAGTTCACGATGATTTTTTTTTTGTGACAACAAAAACAGGGGCGAGATTTTGTAACATCACTTTCGATACTATATCGAAAATGATAGTCGATTCGAAAATGGTAAATGGTGATATTTTGTACCAGATAAACGAAATTTATATATGACTTCTATTTTTCGAAATTAAAATTACAAATATTTTGTTATGTCAAAAATTGTGTTTGGTTTGTCAAAATTATTGTTAAAAATTTTCATTCTGCCATTATAATTAAATTTATAAATGAATTTTAAAAAAAATGATGAAACGTCATTTTTTGCTTAATTGCTATAACGTGCTGGATATGACTGATTAAAAGTAAGACCCCACCAAATTTATTAATTGCATATACATGTTTTATTTAAGATTTACGGAATCTTTCCGGGTTTCAAACCCCGAATTCAAAACCCCGAATGAATTTAGGATTAATAAAAACTAATATTTTATTACGAACCAAATTGGCCGCCGTCTAAAATTTGTATGCCCCTAGATCTTACCAGAGATCAGGAATCGGTAAATACCATAACTGGAATTACTGGAGTGTGTGCCATCAATTCGTAGAATTTCCATATGAACGAGCAAAATATGCTTACATGGAAGGGTATTTCAATAAAAGAGGTCGACCCGGCATTATTGGGTGCATTATGCCACTTTAAATTAAAAATACAAATTAAATTTATTTTTATTTTTAAACAATATTTATGTTTTGTTTATAAATTATTGGTATACAAGATCATTTACCTATGATTTAATTTAATTTAAAATAATTATTTTAGATTATCACATAAAATATCACATATCACTATGATTTTCTTGAGTGATGTTGTATCGAAATTATCGCTCGTCGATAATGATACAAAATACCGACTTTTCGAAACTATCGATATTTTTTCTAACTTCGAAAATTGTGATGTTACAAAATGCCGCCTGAGATTTCATATAAAACGTTTAACTAGCGCACAACTAACTGGCCGTTACTAATTTTTCTGCGCAACCAGCCATTCGTTTACTTAGTTTATGTATTTAGTTTAGCTTAATTTATTTATTTATTTATTATAAATGTAATTAAGCTAGGAAGCTTTTATTTAATTAGTTGTGTAAGCTTTCTTAAGAGAACATGACAATTAAAAGAAACTTAATTCATTCGTGAGAAACTTAATTCCAAGAAAACGACAAAAGGTCGAAGAAACGTAGTTTTGAGCAACGCTTCAGTGAAAACGATAACTCACAGAACGACTTTTAAGAGTAACAATAGTATTCATTACATTTATTTATTCATTTATTCAAATGTGATTAACAAGTGTGATTTCAGATTATTTAGTTTAAAACTAAGATTTATTAAAACAAAAATAAAAAATAAATAAAATCACAACAAAAAAAAATAATAAATGAAATTTTGATTTAACATTTAAAATTTTAAAAAATATTTAAATCAGCCTACCAGTGGCACTATTCTGGCTTTCTCTTGGAATATGGAATTGGGAGAAATATTTTCATAGCATTATTGTCCAAATTGTAATTTTCTGGCCTACTGAAGGAACAAATGTTTAGTGCAAACATTTTCAAAACAAAGTTAATTGGGAAACTTTTGTTCCATAAAATTTTTATAGGGAAAAATATTTTCTCATTTAACTTTGTTTCGAAAATATTTATACCAACCTTATTCCCTCAGTAGTCCAGAAAAGTACAAAAATGCTATGAAAATATTTCTCCCAATTCCCTATTTCCAGGGAAAGCCAGAATAATGTCACAGAAGTGAAAACTTTCATAGGAGCTTTTTGATTTTGCAAATATTTTGAAAAGTATGTCATTTATGACACAAAACGGCTACTAACTAAAATATTCTAAATTAAATTTGCAACAATATCGGTCTAGTTCGAAAAACATAGTATGTCAATCGTTTTTTACTTAAGCGTGGTGATACCATAGAAAAATCAGTTTACCATAGATTTCTCATTTTTATAAATCAAGAAACAAAAATGAGTTTAGTAAAAAAGTTCTGATAATTCCAATGTCATGATTGTATTTGTGACTTGCAATGTAATATTACAAATACAATGATGACATTGGAATTGTTAGAACTTTTTACTCAATTCATTTTTATCGTTCGATTTATCAAAATGAGAAATCTATGGTAAACTTATTTTTCTATGGTGATACTATTAAAAGAAATTGGGACCTGGGGCGTTGTTATTGAAATTATATTCTGGCTTTCCCTTGGAATAGGGAATTGGGAAAAACATTTTCATAGCATTTTTGTCAAAATTATATTTTTCTGGCCTACTACGGGAGTAAGTTTAGTATAAAATTTTTTAAAACAAAGTGAATTGGGAAACTTTTGTTCCAAAAAATTTTTATAGGGAAAAATATTTTCCCATTTAACTTTATTTCGAAAATATAAACACCAAACTTGTTCCCTCAATAGGCCAGAAAAATACAATTTAGACAAAAGTGCTTTGAAAATATTTTTCCCAATTCCCTATTCCCAGGGAAAGCCAGAACAGTGCCGTGAAAGTAGCCAATGAAATCATTTCAAAAAAACTAAATCAAAAAATTTGAAAGCAAATGGCATTAAAATTTGAATTGCGGATAGAGGAACGGTTCTAATTGGTGATACAGAAACTTTCAATCATTTATCATCTCATTAATTTTGCAAAGGTAGCTAATGATTTAAGAAAAAACACTTCATAATTGGATAGCCAGTTGAATGTCCATATCTCTCATAGGATTTTGATAAAAACACATTTTTATTACCGGTCTCAATAGAAGAATTACATCTATTATTGATTCATTAGAACTAAAACATTCTCTAGGCGGTAACGGTTTAAGTAATTTTATTTTTAAATCCACTTCAAAACATGTAACTTCTATTCTGAGACACATTTTTAATATTTTGTTTGTTCTAAGAACTACTCCGAATAGTCTCAAACTGAACATGATTATCCAGATCTTTAACAGTAGTAAACGCAATTTCGGCCAATTGCTATCCAACCTCTAATTCTGAAAGTTCTCGAGAAAGCAGTGAAAAGCATAGTCAATAAGTTCTTCGATCACCACTGGATCTTGTGTACTAATCAACACGGTTTCGATAAGGATATAGCACCGAGACGGTTTGCTGGAATTTCTCAGTAACAACCATAATGGACGGACTTCGTTTGTTATCGTAGGCCACGTACGACTTTAACAATTTTATCCGTTATTGAGTTGAGAGACCTGTAGAACCAATGGTTAGTGGCCCAAATAGTATGAACATCGGAGTACCTAAAGTTTCTTCTAATTTATTCTAACTGAACCTTGAGATTAGATTTGTATTTTTTTTTTATTTGTGATAAATTCACTAGAGTTGCAGATGATTTATCTTTAACTTGTATCAGTAATTGTTCGGCCGAAAACGCCCAATTATCGTATAATGTATAGTAAAGTACTTTTAAATGCAACCGCATAATCTGTATTTCGGATTGCATAATGTCGAAATTGTCAACTCATTCAAGTATCTCGATATCCACTCAATCAAGTATCTGATTGATCGGAACATACTTCATATCTAAGCTTCTTTCACAAATTGGAAGATCCCAGTGAATTTTGGTCGAAATCAATCCAATAGAAGTGACCACTTTTTCGTCGAGTTTTTCGTTTTTCCACCTGAAGTGACTGCTTCAATACGAGCTTTTTCGTTTTATAACGCGTTTTAAAAAGTATATCATTTACGAAAAAATGGGAATGAAAGAACAGATTCGAAATAAATTTTGTAACAACACCGGATCAGATAACCTTTCCAAAATTTAGGCGGGAATAACTATTTTTGAGAAAAACCTATTTTTCAGTAAAACAAAAATTGGTTCCCTGTTCAGCGATATAGATTTATTGATCGGAGTTAAAATACAAATTTAAGATATTTTCAAAAATTGCGAGATCCCAGAGAACATTAGCTATATGCGCAATATGATGGGCACCTGCGTAACAGAAGTAGCAGCTGCCGTAGAAGCTTTTTCAGTTTTTGCGGTAAAGATTAAGTTTTCAATAAGGGTTGACCTTGTTGGTTTTGTGGCTCAATTTTTCCTTCTAAAGAAGAAGTCAGCTGTTGGCCATAACAATTACACCTCTCCATTTTTGTGTACGGTTTGTTTTATCATATATTTAATTGATTAAAAACGCATTCCAATAATCCATATCACTAGTATAGGCATTATAAAACATCTATAGATGTCAATAATATTTGCTAGTTCACCAAACTTTCGAATCGTCCATTTATTTTTAACGAAAAGTATCTAAATCATCTAATATTCGTGATGTACACCAAGAGCAGCAAAAAGTTTGATTCACATTATTTTTATATACACATTGATTTAAATTACGTGGTACAATAGAAGAAAAAATTGCAATCAAGTGATGAATTTCCATCTTCGCAACAAAAGCTGCGCGCACAGAATCAAATTATTTCAATTTATATTACGTGATATTTTAGCTAATAATAATACGCGCACTACTATTATACATTATTATGATTATATTATTATTATATTTTTTTTTGAAAAAAATCACGTACAAAAGCTCAGTTTCGGATCATAATAGAAATTAATGTTTTTTCAACGCTTTAAATGCAAAATTGTATATGATCTTATTTCCTTGTTTTCAGTTAGTTATTGATTGTATCTTATAAATTATAATAAGAAACTTTATAAATGACATGTTATGGTTTTAACATAATATTATTATATTTATTGTGTCTATGAAATACTCGTACTCGTATACATTCGGAGTTATGCTGAATTTGAAACCAATTAAAGAGCACATTTGTTGTGAAGAGATGTGTAGATACGGTTTATAATCAATTTGGGTACGAAATACAGCTTTCGATTTTATTCCGCCTTTATACCTACGTCCTACGTTCATGTTGAAGTTATTCTAGTTTAGTTTTTAAAGTTTATCATTTTGATACCGATATACCGGAAACGACTCATCATAAATGAGACATCTTACTTCATTTGCAACAACGCTGGAGTATTGTGGGATTGATCAACATGTCTGCGCACCGTTACCGTTTATGGTTTCCACACCAGTAACTATCACTGGAATCCACTTGGGCCCAGTAGTATAACTTAGGGTTCATAATCTCAATTTGCATTGTCGTATTGACTTTCTTCTTCATAATTTGAATACAAGATGACAAGATGGAGTCTACCAAATATATAGGCCCCGGTAGAGCGATTAAATAGAAATATGATAATGAAATTTGTTAAAGAAAAGTTATTAAAAAATTACACTGTTAAATTTGTTATTTTTCCAATTGGAATTTATTTAAATACGAAAAATTATAAAATTAGACACTATTCCAAATGTTGGGTCGTCGAATCTAGAATTTGTAGATATTTCTAGACTCGCCGACCATGAACGTAAGGTCAGACCTTTCTAAAATTTATTAAAGTATATTTTGTGCAGTTTTGATAGGTTTCAAGAAATATTCCTGGCGAATGTGACATAATTATGATGAATTTTACTATGTTTTATAGATGTTAGAAAATTTACCATTTTTATGAATATTTCAAATTTTGTAAAGTGCGAGCATATGATTTTCTAAAATTTTCAAAATTTTGTAAAACCCACAAAACCCGCCAGAGTTTTGCTCATCCGTGTATTTTTTTTTAATAATAGTCGGATTAATTACAACATCTATTGGTTTCTACTTATTTAAATAAATCGATTAAAATGGATTCGTTGCTTGTAAGCAAATAATAATTTTTTATTCAAAATTACGGAAATTCAAAATTCCAAAATCATTATAAAACTCAGTACAATTGACGAAACATATAACCAAGCCTCCGGGGACATGTCTGGCAGTACAAATTTAAATATGAATTCTCTTATGAACATAGCAAAGGCAGTTAGAGTTGGATGCTAATCGCTATAACGATAGAATAGAATATTGTGCAGTAGTCGATTTGAAAACGTGAACGAGAACCTGTGGACATCTCTAAGATCGGCGGTATAAAAAAGTAAATTTGCTTAAAAAGATTAGTTTTATTTACCAAAGCTAGGTTTAACAGAATCGGGTTACGTTCTCTACAATTTTCGTGTGCTGGTAATCAAAATTTTTTGAGCTACCTAGTAATATAGGTGTAATGACGTGCGCATCCCTAGGATCCGCGGTAAAAAAAAATTACATACACAAAAATTATGAAACCGTTAAATTGTGTATAATAGTAATAAAAATCGTTCAGGATTGTCGATCTTTATTTTAACTGATCTCGAAATCATTTAATTATTTGTCTTGAATAATTTAAATTTTCGGGTTCTAGCCCTTTATAGCTAATCCCTGTTACAGTTTTATTAGATGTTTAGCCGAATTCGCGGGAACAATTTCCTAAACTATCCTAAAAATCGAAATAGGATTATTTAGGAAAAACTACACGTGTTTGCACAATCGTCGGAAGTTTTTCTTAAATCCTAAAAATCTTTGGAGGTGTGCGTGAGTATGATATACTTTTTCGGATAAAACGATAAATCCACTAATTTAACCATCTATAGAAAGTTATTATAGCCAAGCTAGTTTTAAAAATTTGAATTTCGGAAAAGTTTTGTTAAATCCATCAATCGAATATATTTTGACGTTTAGCTACACGATGTAGTCAGTCTAACTAGTTTATATGAGTTTAAAGGAAAGTAAAAGTCCGACAGCTTAAATAATTCGGAACTGGCAATATAACAATAAAAAGTTCTTTATATTTCAGAAAAAGGAAGACTATTCTGAAATATATCGGATTCAAACAAATTTAAAACCTAAACTTATTTTAGATTGATTATCTTAATAACTGTCGCAGTGAACTTTGTTTTAATAACCAATTAATTTATTTATGTCTTGGATTGATTTATTGAAATAAAATTATCTAATTATCTATTGTTTAGTGAAAACCAAAATAGTTTGAACTTTTTTCTGTTGTTAATTTAAACAATATTCCTTAACAAAAAAGCACTAAAATATTTAATATAATTTGAATCTTAAAAATTTTGAAAAACTGTTGCTATAATTATAAAAACCTATCAAAATATTTTCTCAAATGTGTTTTCTTTAAAATAAGAATGACAACAAATAATTTAAAAATATTGCTATAACCGTCTTAAAGTCGGTATATTTTTTTTATCTCTTAAAGGCTAACATATATCCTTTGAGAAACAAAAGCCAATCTTGCTTAGTATCAAAAATATTATTAAAAAACATATTTTAAGTAAATAACAAACAATTGTCAAACAATTTCCTGTAAGCATTTTTCCTAATTAAAAAAACCTATTACTAAATTCTATGCGCACTTTTTGGAACTTTTTTCCTATTACTTATAAAAGCCGCTACCAAATATTAAGCGCACTTTTAAGTTGTTCTGGATCAAAACTAACCAATAAATACCAATCAATTTAAAAATCTGGCGGCCCAGGGTTGGCATTTCGTATGGTTTTTCCGAGCATTTTTCTTAGTGGTAGAAAAACCGCTGCCAAATACTAAGCGCACTTTTAAATTGTTCTGGATCAAAACTAACTGAAAAACACCGTTCCATAGAAAAATCTAAGAGCCTCGGGTGTTTTAGTAAACAAAATTTGTTTTTCCACCACTAGGAAAAATGCTCGGAAAAACCATACGATACGCAAATTGACCTCTTCACAAATTTTGTTTATTAAAACACCCGAGGCCCCTATATTTTTCTATGGAACGGTATTTTTCGGTTAGTTTTGATCCAGAACAACTCAAAAGTGCGCTTAGTATTTGGCAGCGGTTTTTCTACCACTAGGAAAAATGATCAGAAAAATAAACGGTGTTTATCTGTTAGTTTCTTAGTTAAATCTGAAGATATTCAGTTATTTAAAGTGAGTATGAATGTGTTTCTGTAGAATTATAGACAATGAAGCTATATACATATTACTCAAATACGAAAATTTATAAATCAGTATGTTAGTATAATATTTATACAACTCCCATTTATTATGAATATTCGTTATAAGCCGTTTTACAAATACTTTCAAATAAAATAAATTTTTCTATTATTTAGAAAGGTTTAGGAAATACTCCATCACCGTTTTAGCCGATCCAGTTGGATCTAGACTATCAAATCATCCAATATACGACATAGGCTATAATACGTTGCATATGTCCATCACAGACGAAATCCATCTTCAGGTATCTATGGAGGTTGTTACTTCTTATTTACCACCATTATTTACCTTATTTACCTTTGCCGTGGAATGACTAGATGATAATGACATTCGTTTCCTTTGTAAAGGCCGTTAAATTGATTATAAAATCTCGACCATACATTAAAAATTATCAAAATTCAGCGGGTTTCCGATGAACTAAGTCATCAAAGGTGCGCTGTTTTCTTGTGAATTTGATTGGTACACAGTTGCGAATGCTCTCAAGGCTTTCATTTATTACATCTATTGGATTTCTTTTTAATGACAATGGGTTTTTTCTAAGCTTCGGCCAAAACTTAAGCAATTGCCTCATTACACCCAGCAAGACACAGTGCATATAGTCAATTGGAAAGGCTTTAACGCAATCAATGTCCAACTCCTTAAATCTAATGCACAAACGAACATGATGCTCTATTTGTGATCTTTCTCTAAAATTTTTATAATTATTTTAATTTTTAATTATTTAGAAAAATTTAGAATTAAAAATTATTAAACTTACCCGGTATAAAGGCTCTCGCTGGCACATCGCAAATAAAGGACCGCATTTTAACGATGTATTGTCTTTCATTGAAAAAAAAAATTCAATCGACAATTCCTCCATTTCTTCTATAAACAGTTCTAAAATTTCATTTGCACAGAATGGTTTTTTATGTGCGTGAAAAATACCGATTAAAAACACATTTGAGTGAGGATAAACGCTTCCAAGAATATGCCACAACTGACTGTTGGAACTTTTGCCCAACGGAACCCCATCAATTCCCACGTCAATATACGAATTTTCTTGATACTCGACATTTCTTTTAAGAAATTTTTCAATATTTTTCTTTATTCCTTCATTCCTTTCCTATTTTCGAGGTTGTGACTGTTTTCACTAGGTATTGCCAAATATAGTATTGCTCTTATAAATAATATTTTCTTGCACCATCGCAAATATTTTGTGTCACAAATTTTTAAGAAAAAATCTTGATGGTGTGAGTCGAATATAAAAGAGAGTATGTGAGACTCGTGTTTTATATTAAACTTGAGGTGTCAATTTTGAGTCAAGTTTGTTTCTCAAATTAGACACGGAATTTTGCTTAGAGGGCAACTATTATGTTTTCAAAAGGCGACTAAACCGAGGAAATTTGTGCTTATCAGAGAAATTTTGTTTTTCGTATATGTTAAACATTCATAAAAGGAGGAAGGAAATGAAATATGTACATACAGCGCAATAATGGGGTAGATACTCGATCGGCTAGCAAGCAAGCAATTTGCTAGCTAAAATCTTGGCTACTCAATCAATATAACCAAGGAATTTTGATTTTCAAATTATTTTTTTCAAAAAATTTTTGTTTTCTTTGCGATTGTACAGTCAATTCTGCGGCTTCAAAAAATTAACAACAAATTTTTGTGTTGTTTTACTGTGCAATTGCAAAAATAAACAAAAATTTTATAAAAAATAAAATTTTCTTGGTAAAATTGATTATGAGTAGCCACGATTTTGGCTATAGCAAATTGCTTTGCTTGCTAGCCGATCAAATATCTACCCCAATATTTAAGTTGAGCAAAAAATGTATAAGGGAAGCAATTTCTGACAAAGTGTTCTAGAAACCAATAAATTTGGCACATCTATTTACAAAGTACGGGAAGTTCATTTACTAACCTATTTCTGGATTGTTTATTAATTTGTTGTTCAACGTGAATATTATTGAGTGGAATAAAAGTATTTCCTTATCAATTTAGTATCTTGATATTTGTTTTTCCTCATTTTATAAATTAAAATTTAAGAAAATAAGCTGTCTTTCAAAAATATTACAGTTGGGGTTTAATTATTTGGGATTCTCGATAAAAGTCGGGTGTTATATAGAACATCATTTAGGCGAAAGTTGAATATTTCTTTTCCTTTATTTCTCGGTGACATGTGGGTAAAATCATGAAATCAGACCGAAAAAATCAATTGTTTCAATACATTTCAATGGACAAACACAAGTTCGAAAAATGGACAAAGTTGGCTTAGACATTTTTTATAGAAAACACAAATAAATGAAAGTTTAACGGTAAAATTGTATTATCAAGCAATTTTGAATGGAAATAATGTAGACCGGTAGAAACTAAATTTCGAAAATGTTCTAGCAGTCTACACCAACTACGGAACATGTGGATACTTTAAATATAGCATCTTTGAAAATATTTATCAATCCGTTTCAAGTTTCCGTGGGCACTAATTAGCACAAATTAGGCTTTAACGGTGTACATTTTGAAATTCGAAAGATAGGCAGACATTAAATAAAGTCATTATATAAATCTTTTACTAAAAATAAATATTTCTTTTTATGTATTTCAGCTTTCAGCGCAGAATACTCACCGACCGCAACTTAATCATAAAACGAGCGGACCACAACCAACCAGCGCACACAAAATGAGTTACCGAAGGGAAATTTATGATCAATAATTTTCATTTTTATCGCTTTACCCATCATCTAATTGTACATGTAAGTAAACCATTAATCACTACAATTAACTAATTTTTTTAAAAAAGTGCTCTAATATACGGATAGTCTTCATAGTGAGTCTATATAATATTATGTCGTGCAATCTATATTATATATATAGAATAGCATATTATCCACAAAACCTAATCCCAACAAAAACAAAAATACTGAACTAACATCACCTGAAGCAATGAAAATCAATTATTTTACATTTCGCGATATGTAAATATTTTTTTTCCATATGATTTGTTTTCATTTCAATTTTTAGATCTTACTTCCTTTTGTCTATATATCGCTCGTACTCAACTATATAAGTTTATAAAGAAATACCATAAACAATAATAAAATATGATTATATTTTGCTTCGATATATGTGCATAACTATTCAGAGAGCAAAAAAAAAATACCTACCTCATGTATAGTGGAGTAAATACTGTATACAGTTAAATAATAACTATGTAAATAACGATTTGTTTTGGTTGATTGCAAAACTAACAAAAATATTATAAGCAGTATCTAGCAATAATAATACTGTTTATCTGCCATTCACGACATCAGTTTTTTTTTTTTTTGTTATTTTTTGTTAAGAAGAAAATCAGTTTTCTAACCTCAAGTCGCGATCATCTAACATTCATGTCACATCGAATAATCCATTTGAGTGTGTAAAGCGCGCGCGCGCACGATGGTGATTCACTGCGGTGGCTAATTAAATTATATATCATTTTATATGTTGTGCACTTTTAATTTAATTATCTGTTTTATGGTTCGGCATTTATATGACATTTGAATGTGAAATGGATTAAAATACACCGTGATATTATTCTGATGTCAAAGTTCTCTTCATTTTTTATCTCTGGAATATTTATAAAGATGAACATAAAATAAAACTTGATTTTAGTTTGTGTTTGGTACACAACGCGTAATTACTCGATTTAATATAACCCGCCATTTCATCAAGTAGTTATTTAGGAAACTACGATCAAGAATTTACTAATTTTTACGCGATCGCGTCGACAACTCGCCGATAACGTCCACATCGTCGACTACTCGTAGACAACGTCTACAATTACTTATAATTCTCGCCGTTCAATGATGCGAACAAACATTAAATTAGTTAACCAAATATGTATATTTTGCTGACATCTACTGAGATTTGGCCAAACTAAATAAAATAAGTGAAGTGAACTGTAAATATTTTGTTCACTGATCTGACAAATATTTCTTTCATGGCAGCTGATGTATTTCTTTCCCAAATATGGTGAGCTGGGTTTTATTTGTGGTAGTATTTTAAGTATGTAATACTACCCGTGTAGATGAGATCTTATCCGCATGAGAATATAATTTGGTGGTCGGAACAACTGAAGCCACCGTTTTAACGAATGACCATTATCTTCTCGTGACGTGTTGCTAATTACTATATACTTCCAAAGTTCGTTAATTGTATCAAATTCGAGCAATCCGGACAATAGTCTTAGATTATTGGCAAAAAACGCAATGTACCCCAACTCTCGGTAATATTTATACCCCATTTATGCTCTACTTTTGATTTCGGCCCCGGAGCGTAAAAACCATAATTTTTCTCTTTAGTTGTTGGATTTTTTCTCGTTTGCACAAATGGATGCGCGTAAGCATTCCAATCCAGATTCGCAGCTTTCTAATAGCAATAAGGAATTATGTCACAGCCAGCATGACAAATGAATTAATATACGTACCGAGGAAGGACGTATAATGTCTGATACGCGCGAAGTGCATGTGCCTTGTCTAGGAATTCGCTATGAATAATTGACATCTCAAGGATAAATACAAAAAATCCAAATGAACTATCACAATATAGTTTAGTTTGACTGAAGCTGCCTTTGCAGAGCTCATGATATCTGTCAAAGAATCTGGATATGTTTCATCACAATCGAACACCATATTTTTTACTCTCAGTTTGCACGTTTTGGCGTGATATTTAAACTTCCATTGGCAAGACTTCTTAAACACCGTAATTGGAAATTAAATGTTATAGTTGACAGATGTGTGTATGAAAAATAAAATTTATATTGTCATGGTTGATGAAATTCTCTATCGTGATAAATAAGCCTATTTGATAAAAGATGGCGTGCAATTAGTAGTAGACAGATTACAGTGTAATTATCTATAGATATAAATTTATTTCAAATTTTTAATTTTATAAATCCTTAGGAAAGCTGGAATTAGTTTTGTAATTTATACGTATTTTAATGGTACTCAAGAAAGAATCGAACAAAAAAAAAACTTCGGTGGCCGCTAAGTTTAGACCAGCTTTAGAATCGGTCCTAATACTGACTAATAATTTATGTGATTGAATATCAGAATGACAACTTATTTTGCCTTTATAATAAATTACACAGTTACCTACTAATTAGACAGCCATTTAATCAGACTGGCGAAAAAGATGATCCAATTGTGCATATCCACACTAGGGTAACTTGTATCCGGTAACTTTTTCGTTTCTTTCCCCTTTACCTATAAAACCAGTTTTTTGCTGCGCCACATTTATTTTATTTTATAAGTAAAGGGGAAACAAACGAAGAAGTTACCGAATACATATTACCCTAGTGTGGGTATGCACATTGAGTTGCTAATTGCCAAAATGACATTTCCTAGGTTGTCAACGTTGTCAAACTATGAAAAACTATACTGAGTTCCCATTGATTAACCCTTTCACTCCTGAATTAAATACTTCCACTCAAAAAATTATAATACTTGTTATATGTGTTAAATAGGCCATCAAGATGACGTTTTTGACTTAATTAGTTCCTTTTGCGCCTTAAGAAATGGCCCGTATATTAATCTACATTTTTGGACAAAGTCATTAAAACGAAATTATTTTTCACTATAGTAAGATTTAATGAAAAAAAAATTTATTAGTTAAATCTGAGCACGTTTTACATTTTTCATTCAATAATATTTCAGTGTAATTTCATTTTTATCACAAATTGTTTACTGGAAAGCAAAGACTATGTAATGTTATAAAGAGTAACGAAACAGAGGAAAAAATTTCATCAATAAACTGGTGGGTTATGCAACTTCAATGAGTTATACAATACACTTATAACACATATGTTTGTTGTATAATTTAACAACTTCTGGCTGTTGAATTTCCATGGGCCGTTTAAAAGTGTTATCGCATCTTTTGCAAAAAATTGGAAACAATGCGAATAGAGTTATTGCCAAGCCATTTTACGGTAACTCCGTTTTGTTGACGGTTACTTAATTGATCAAAAATCCTGCGAGATAATTTCTTGAAATCCTTATGGTCTTGGAAAGGCGGTTTCATAAAACAGTTTAATCTTATTGTTCGTGCGGCGTTGATACTTTAGTTGCCAAAAACAGTTTATGTTCGGGACTTTTATTCGTTCATTAAAATTAAGTACTACGCCATTTTCAAATCGGAATATTTTGGTGTCGTATTCTGATAGCTATATATGCCTTGATAAAGTAAATTAATTTAAAGTAAATTATTTGCTCATCGATACTTAAATATTTCTCAAGCTTAAGTATCGCAAGCAAACATCGACCCCTTACAGCATTTACCACCGGTCAAATCTAAAAAATCTTAAAAAATTATAATTATTTATTAGTTGAACACACGCTCTTCAATCAACACAACAATAATAATCTTACCTTAACAAATACGTCTTTATTGTCTTGCGGTATCTCTAAATTATTTAGATAATGTAAATTAGTTCCAGTTACGCCAGTTACGTTATATGTGCCAATACATAAATTTTGCCAAAAACCATAAGGTTATTAAATTTTATGTTTCGATCAATCAATTTTATAAATTACCACATATTCCGTGACCATAGTAACTAACTTACTACCCGCAGCTTACTACCCGCGCACTGCAGAGCTTCATATCAACAAACACAGCAGGGATGATGAATGGTCATAGTTGTATTTATTACCAGTAGCGTATGCATACATAAGGTAAAAATTCCTATTCACACCGTCATCTTAATGGGACCCAGTATCTCCCAATCGCTCCAATCTCCTTAACAAAGCTTACCACTGGTCCAATTGTTCGATAATTTTGCGGTATTTCGGGGTTTAAACTTTTCTTAGCATTTATCAGTTTTGTTCTCGTTTCTTATGGATTCACAAGTCAGTTTTCGTTAATCATGACGCTGTATGTCGCTATTTATATGAATTGACTGATGGCCATTTGCAAACATAATTTAATTACATTAAATTTTCGTTTGGTGTCTAGTTGGTTTAACGTTTAAGGACTACGTGATAAAATAATTTTGAACTTAGAGATTTTTGTTGAAAATTGAGATATATGTAAGGTGTTTATTGTGAAAATCATTGTAATGAGGAGATTCAGAAAAGTAAATTGAAACCGTGGATGAGCTGAATTCTTCTTAATAAAGTTAAGGAAATTAAGAAAAACACTCCTTTGAAATCTAGGCTAGAGAGTAATTTTATGACAAATTTCAAAATCAAAAAATTTAATTAAATTAGAGTATTCTTAGCAAATGCAAATGGTTCTATTATCATTGGCTAGCTACCATTATTAAAGCTGCAATTATGTATTTTGGAAAAAATAACTATTTTGGAAGAAATAACTATACAAGAAACTTTATTAATGTTTGGCATAGCACTAGATAAAATGAAACCTGCCTGGCATAAAACACACGTGATGAGTCATTAGAATGATCCACCATTAGAAAATGTCCGTCCTAGATTACATTATTATGTGTGACTTTAGTGGTTTGCGCCCACTACACCATATCGAAAATTGATCTGAGCTAAGCGCATCAGGCAATTCTTTAACCATATTCAAACATGTTCAGAGTATGTTGGAGTTGTAAAGAGATATGGAATTTTTTTAATTATTTTTCTGGCCATGGAAGAAATTAGAAAAATCTAATTATTTTCGGATTAATGGTCAATTGATCCTTTGACTCCTAGTCAGTTCCCAGAGCTGCTAGAAGAAGCATACTGCTTCTGGATGAGGAACGTTTGTTTTGGAAAAATAATGCTGAAATGTTTGATGGAACACTCTATACTGATTTGTTATTTTCTTCACATACACATATAAACCAATTCTTGTTTTTACAAAAAAAAAACTAATTTAAATGTTTTTACCTTAACGACATAAATAACTCAATTTTAAAATATGCTTTTCCTGAATATTGAAGTAACCATTCAAATTGAAAATTCAATGGAAGCATTTATGTATTTATATACAAAAAGGCTTATAAAAAAATATAAAATACACTGATTGGTATAAAAAAGCTTCCCCTCTGTGGAAAGCTCATGAAAAAATGATAGAATCTTACGGCTCTTATATTTAGGAAGCTCTGATAATATCCATTAAACACAGCTATCCATTAAATACAGCCTTCAAACAAAAATTCGATAAAAAATAAAAAAAATCTGTTAAAACATCAGCCAATATATTTTTGTAGTTATTCGTCAATAAAGCTTTTTCTGAAATAAAAAACTACTTTTGACTAAGGTAAAAATTAAAAACAAGCCTTCAAATATTTATGGAAAATGGTTTAAAAACTTTGCCTTTGGACAATGGATGTGACATCTTTCCATTTCATACCAAATCATATCTCCTTGAATTGTCATATTTGACATACATAATATTCTCCTAACACCAAATCAAATCACCAACCATATTTGGATATGCACATCATATCAACTTTGTTCGAGGACATTTGGAATTATATGCGTATAACACTCATAGCAAATGTTTTAAACTCGATATAAAAATACCGCGTACAATGGCAATTGTATGAACTACAAAGCATTTAATATTACGCCCATAAGCCGATCAAAATTCCGCAATAATTCTAAATCATCTCTCGATTGTAAAATACGTACATAAAATATAAATCGCCAATTTGAATAAATATCCAATAAATTCCAATTAATATCCATATGAATCTCTTTAGACGACATCACAATAATTAATAATTTGTGTTTATGTACGCGAGTATGTTAGATGATGCACATACAATAAACCCATATAGACAGCGTAGGTTTAACCATAATTGTCATTCTAATTACATAATTAAATTGAAAAAAATATTTACATCTTTAAATCTTCATCTTTAGTGTGTTATTCATATTTATTACGTGAGTGAAAAATCTTTAGAGCTGTCACATTATTGAATAAATTAATTTGTTAATTGGACTGTTTATGTACTCGTATCCACGTATATGACGCGTACCTGTTGAGCGAAGTCACATTTGATTTCCACGAGACGAGTACAGTACAGTATAATTGTGTTCGACTTTGGTACAAAAAACCGGTTTAATAAGTGCAATTTTTTGATTTGTATATATACATAAGATGATGTGCTCGTATTTCTACAGCAAAATTAGTTATCGAAGGTGTAACGGTTTTATAGAATTTGGATGGCCCCAAAATAATACGCCTCGAAAAACACTTTAATTGTTTTTATTAATGTTATTTTTAAAAGGAATCGTTAAAACACTTTATGTATATACGAAAAGCAATTAAATTCGATTTGGCTTTAAGTTGCCTCAAACCAAGAAAATTACAACGAAAAATAATTGCCCAGGTTTTTAAGATTTCTATATATTGATTTCAAATGCAACGATACATTATTGCAATAATAACTTAATTAAATCCAATTTCCTTTATTGGAATTTAAAGCATGAACATATAAGCAACTTTACTACCCAATGGAAATGTTTAACAAGAAAGCCCAAAGGCTTTAAATTAAATTCATTATTTTATTTCATGTGTAATTAAATGTATTGATTTAATTCACAATTTTATTTAGAGGAACTAATTAGAGATTGACTTTGCACAAAACACTATAGGCATACCGATGTTCCTGTCACTTTGAAAAGCAAACTTCTTAATAATGATGATGATGATGTTTTACTTGTCAGATATTTTAAAAAAATTAAAATGAATCAGTTGGTATAAATCCTCATCACTTCTTGCTTCCTAACGATCAAAATAATATCCAAACTAATTAGGGCTTATCTTTTAACATTTTAAATAAATTGAACTAATATTTTCAACAATTTTGACCATACCTCATTTTAAAGCATAATCCCTATATCCGCTGCCAACGGAATTGCATTCGCGTGCAAAAACCATACTCTGTCTATGGAAATAATGTAAAGTACACGGAAATCCATACTACTCGCCAAAGAAATGTGTGACAAAAGTTCCGGTGTTGGTGCGAATCTCGACTAAAACAAATTTATTTGGAAAGAAGATGGAACTTTGCTGGAAACTTGGGTTTCTTCCATACACTTTTTCATACTAATTTCCAACACTTAGAAAGACGTAGAACGTACAAATACAGCCGATTTCCTTAGTACTTTTCACATATAATTTAAAGATTTTTTGTTATTTGTTTTTAAAAAATTATTCTTTTATTGTATTTTCCTCTGACATGCGCCACCTGATCTTAGATCTTTTACTTTCTTATATTGAACATCTTAAAAAAATAAAACAAGAAAATTTTACAACAATTAACACCATTGTAAAATAGGAATGGGTACAAAGGGCCGAATTTCGAAAGGCCGAATGTCGAAGGGATAAGGAAAATTTTGGCATGCGCCACCCGTGACATTCGGCCCTATGTCAGCCTTCTGATAATAGGTATATGGTACAACAAATAAAAAAAAATAGTTTAATTAAATAAAAAAATAAAAAAATTATATATATATCGACCCATTCGGCCCTTCGACATTCGGCCCTTTGATATCATACCGTAAAATATATTTACATTTTGTATGAATATGGCGACACCATTGTAAAATAGATTTTAATTAACTTTTTAGTCCAATTTTGTTGATCACAATCACTAATTTTACACTAGAACTGGAGATACAAAATAAAAGCTTATAAAAATAAAACAAAACAGAAAACAGAAAGAGAAAGAACTTTATTTTCAGAGAAAATTAAATTTTTTGTTTTTTCGTTATTTTATAGTACGGAATCCAGTATGGAATTAGAACACTAAAATTCCATACTAAGATGTAGCTAATTAACCGTAATTCCGTAGCGTAATTGTGTACCTAATTAACCGTAAATTTGTTGCTTATATCACGATAGAAATTAGAAATTTCATACTATGTTTTAACACATTTGTAACATCCACCGTTCTATTTAATCTCTGTGATTTAATAAAATATATATCCTCGAAAAAATTTGCAACATAATTTTGCATAATATGCAACTAATTTTATTAAACTCTGTCAACAAGCAGTTCCAGTTTGACTTAAATACCTGTTATGGTATTTGGGTTGAACTGTAATTTATTCGGACCTATTTAGTTTTATATTAAATTTATCATTTGATGATCGAATATTTTTGGTTTGGATTACCATCCAATCTATCAATCAATTTACTATTGACTGACCCTCTGTTTTTTTCGATATTTCACCCAAAAGAAAAACAAAACAAAAAATATCCCAAATTCAAGAAATGGGAACGGAAAACTTAATTACAGTGTACTATCAGAAATTATTCAAACAAAAACTTTTTACCATTAATTATTGATTATCGATAATTAACCATAATTCTGAGTATCTCTTTAAAATCGTTACAAGGCACATTCGAAAAAGCACTGAAGTTATGAGAGTGCAATATTCGAAACGGAATTTTATCATCATTCGTTCTCATATATACGTGCATCAGGCTTTCAAATCTTTTGCAGGAAATGTTTCTAGAAATAATCCACTGTCAGCTCTGAAGGGATAAGTCACGTTACCAATTGTTTTTTTTATAACCGCTTTATGTACTTAGGAGAAATCTGCAGAGATATTTTTCGATGTATCGCTTCGGGGATCTTTCAATCCTAGTAGCAAAATCAACCACCACCATGATCTGCCGATCGAATCTGTAAGCATAGATAGAATACATTAATCTATCAACGTTTTTTTCTAAAGATTTCAGAAAAAACGAGGGTAGAATTATGGGGCAACAGCTCATAGAGCCAGTATAGCGTGGCCTGCAACTTTTAGGAAAAAAAACTTCTCGACTGCTTCTCCACGAGCTTTTAATAAAATCAACGGATAAGCCAGCTTGAAAAACAGTAACACATGGTTCTTAATTAGACGATAACCATGCAGCAGCGAGTACGTCTTATGTAATTAGTCTCTGCGAAATAGAGTAATTAACCGTTTAAGTAAAAGAAATAGATTCCTCGGATGGAACAAAATCGGAATCAGTGCTGTTGCAAAAAATTGCGTCTGACGGTGAGTTAAGGAAATTAGTAACCTTTACCGATCGATTTGTTACTCTCCCACACTGGCAAATGTCGATCGGTTAACGACTTACATATGATGAGTGTTCATATCAATTATAGCAAGAATAGTGAAATCCGCAGTGTTGTACTTGCGAATGGGAGTGGCACTGATCTTATATTTCAAAGAACAAAGCACGCTCTAGGTAGGTTTCGAGACATTATACATGTGGAATTTTTCACTGCTAAAAGGAGACTTACTTGTCGCAAGTGAATCTAATAATAATATGCAACCACATGCTACAAAAAATAAAAATTTTGTTTTGCCTAAATTTCCGAATAATTAAACTGATGGGGCTAGTTCATACTATTCGTTCATAGATGGCAATAACAAATCGCGTTTAATGTTTATTTAAAATTTTCTTATTAAAGTAAAAGTTTGCAATTGCAAAATTATAAGATTATCAATATTTGAACTAAGTTTGCAGATTCGAACATAGTATCAAGCACATTTTGATTTTTCAACCTTAGAGACAGCTATCACTAACTTGTACTAACTAACGATCAATTTAGTTAGTTAAGAAAACCAAAACGTTCACTGTTAGTCATTTACACATTTTATTTATTCTAACCAAAAACCATAATGCTGACCATGGTAATAGTAATGACTTTAACTAGACTTATGACGATATTTTCTAATTTTGAGAAACCGGGATCGCACATATATTCAAGACAATAATAAGAGCACATATATAATACCAATATTTTTTAATTTTAATATATGTAAGTAATTTGGAAGCGATATGGAATGATTGAAAAACTTACCGAAAGTATTCGCTATTCTTTCGTAAGCGGTAAGCGCTCAAACAAAATGCATAAGTATGAACCAACACCAAATACTAATTTTCGCTCATAAATTAAATTTTACACCGTATAATTTTATTTTCTAATTAATTTCTTAGTTTTTTTTTTCAATTAATTATTTTTTAATTATAATTTTACACAACAAATAATTTTATTTTCAATAGATTTTTTTATAACTTTTTTTAATTCATTAATTGATATAATAAATTTAACTAAATAATAAAAAAAGGTAAAACTGGAATTAAAATAAAAATGGAATTCACAAGATAAACAAATATTAAAGGCAGAAAGAACTAAAATAATTTTGAAAATAGAAACATTTGTTGTTGCATTTTTAAAAATTAGTGAATCTATAGATTTCTCTGCTCTTGTACCATCTAAAATATGGATAAACGGACTCGCGTTACACTTATATTTTAAAACAAAAATTAAGCGTTATAGAAAAGTTGGAGGCAGAGGTCTCGATTAAAAACGAAATGCTGTTACAGTCGCAATCGATGGATCGAATCGGTTTTCACTTGCCATTACTAGCAGAGCATGCAATCCTGAGTTTTAAAAGGAAAAATACACAACCTGATTGTATTATAATATAATTCTAAAAAACTTGGTGCTGAGGAGCAATTTTCCAAGATTGGTTCCTACAAAAATTTCAAGAAACGGAGCTGGGAATACCACCAGAAGAAATAAAATGCTTTATCTTCTGGACAATGCACCTGCGCTGATCCATCGGCGATAATAGTTTAAAAAATATTATTTTTCATAACGAACAATCGGCTATAACGGATTGCCCTCGTCCGAATTAGTCCGTTATATCGAGGTTTTATTGTACTATTTGTACTAATACATTCAAACGCTCTATTGGATTTCGATGGAAAATGAAACAATGTAAGTTAATGTTTATAGTTTCAATAATTCACATTTATTTTGAACTCAATTGAATAAAATTATAAATTTAAAATAAATAATAATACATTTCATGTGTAGTTAAATAAATATACATTTAATGTTTGCTTAATTCAATATTTCAGCACTATCAATAAATTTTATACTAAACTAACAGAAAATACATATTAACAACAGTAATGATTATTATCATGATCACAAGTTTTTAAAACTAATTTTTATACATCTAGGATAATATTATTTATCAATTTATCACACTTATGGTTTCCTAAATTGTCTTGCTGTACACTATAGATTGTTAATTTGGTTACTTTCAGAGAAATACTTGGCTTTTACGTCATCATGGCGAATAATTTCCTGAAATATGGCGGATGCATGATCAAATAATTGATAGACAACTTCTATTGATTGCACTAAACTACCCCTTTGTAAATAATCGAAATAAGTCGTCAGCTTTAGTTCGAATTTCTTTTATAAAAATCGTTTGGCACTCAGAACACTGAATCTTTTTGCGCAGAGAATGTGCAGCGAAGCCACACACATAATTATTAGATACTTCATCAAGCTCAACGTTCGCCAAATATTCAGTGTCAAATATTTCCTTATAGGTAGATAAGGATGTGTAAGGATCTGAAATATTTGCTTGTTCAAGTTCTCGAGAATTTTTAAACTGGCTTAATGGGATTTCTCTTCTAAAATTTTTCTAATCCGTAATTGGATTTCCGATTTAGTTATAGTTCTATAAAAAATATTGTAACATCGCCCTGATAAAAATCTATACTTACTAAACCTATCTCCTAAGTTATCACTTTGGAGTTTACCTAAAAGACATACTCAATGCCATAATGGTTAAATGAATATTTTGTGATATCGATCAAAGCTTTGGTGGGTTTAACCATTGCGGTGTGGGTTTCTCTAGACAATCTACCATTGTTATTACCCGAAGTGTGTCAGTCTGTTAGCCATTCCGTAAATTTTTCCAAAAATAGCAGTCTATCGTCATTAGGGGAGAAAATTGGTTCACAGGTGTCATTACGTTTTGCGATACTTTTGAATTTAGATTTTACTTTTACTATATCCAACCACTTTCGAATTAATTCCAAAAAATTTGCTGTTGGTAAGTAATTATTATTTTGCCTAAAAGCTGCAATTGTACTATTGTGGAAAATATTATCAACCGCAATGAAACCTTTTGCTTTTCTAAATTATTAGGATACATAAATTTAAAGTTAAGCTTAAATGCGATTTTTGAGGGTAAGTTTATTTCATTTATTTTATTTCGCGCGTATCAAAATCTGGATAAACGAAAGAATAATCGAAATTTTTAACGTTCAACCAATTGTTTTGGATATTTTTAAATTTGTGAACGGGATCATAGCAACAGAATATGGTGTTCGTGTTATCACAAGGATGAAGAAATGAAAAATCGCCTGTGGAAGTAAAAAGTTCGAACATACGTCGATTACAACTATTGTTATCAGTCATGATAACAAATACTTCTTACCCAATATACTATGCAAATATATAAGAACATTTTTTGTTAAGCTGTAAAGTACTTTGCCAGTATAGTCTTTAACTGGTGCCAATTTTACAACTTCCTTTCAGGTTCCAAAAGCTGAGACAACCATGAAAGTTTGTACTGTTTTTGCTAAAACTTCTGCCGAATTTTGAGCAAATCCTTTTATATTACCAGCTTTATAATCAATTCCTGACTTTATATATATTTCATCAATCATCAAGATGACGTTTTTTCTCTATCAATTAATGTAGCAACAATTTGTTTGTGATAATTATTATTTGAAATTTCACTATTAGCCGAGATGTTTAAAGAAGCAGAAATATGTCGAATATGTTCGGGATGCAGTAAGTTAAATACTGTCGAATTATATTATATGCAGCGCTTGATTATGAATGCAAACGATGGGCAACAATGATCGAATTTTTAGAATAGCGCGGTATTTTATTTTTATGATGCAATAATTTAATTTGATCAGCTAAAAAAATAAGTTCATTTTGGAATAAAAATCATCGGGAATTTCCGCGGAAACCGTATTTAAATTCATTAAAGCATTTTCCAATAGCAAATCAAAATCAGTTTTTGAATCAAAATTTGACAAATTTTTGTATCTTACCAATATTCTCCAAATGCGACCAGAGTGTAATTTTTTGCATATTTGGAAGCACCCATGGCAAGTCCTTTTTGCACACAGAAATATCATAAACAAAAATATTAACATTTAAATCACTATTTATCACAGTTCTTATTTTAAAATTGCAGCCTTTTTCGATATCTTCATCACGAATATAAAATACTATATAATTATTTTGAATGGAAATGTGATACTCTTTAATAACATCATTTTTAATCTTAAACGTATAATGGTTTTTACATCATCAAAACCTTTATAATGTCTGCCTGCAACACAGCCTCATTTTGTCCTTCAGTTCGGCAATTAATTTCCTCAAGTCTTTTAGCTGGAGTTTTTCTCTTCGGTAGTACTGTTAAAGGATGTGATTTTCCTGCACAAACTGATGAAACGGCCCCATTTATTAATTTCGAACGGGATAATTTATAATCAGTATCCTCCATCTTTATTTTTAAATTTCTTTTGACATTTTCCGGTAGGAAATGTTCAAGACACACAGCTGAATATTTTGTAGGATGCCAGTTTTCTCTTTTCAGTGATTTTATCCATTTTAATGTTAAAGTATCACCAGGCGGGAAACAAAATGTTGGGATTATTTTACCATTTTCCTTATTACGACTAGAATTGCTTTGACAACCAATAACACAACATCTTCTTTGCATTTAAGAGATCGTAAAACTAATTATCACATATTAATTTTATTTATTAACACTAAAGTAAGAAAATATAATTATTCAAAAATTGTACCTTGACATCACATCTATACGCATTGAATTACCAAGAAAAACTAAAAAAATTCAATAGAAAGAACAAAGAAAACAAATTCAATACATACATTGACAAAAATATTACTGAGCTTGAAAAATATAGGCGTCTGTGGCACTGCATACTAGTTGGAAATTTTACTTATATAAAAATAGCACGCATACGCTCATGTCGTGTTTTGTGGGGCAAAGTACTAACCAGCCGTTTTTTTACAATTTATAAAGTTAAGTGTGAAAATTTATTTTCGATGCACAAATATCTTAGCAACCAATATTTTAACAAATTGCACTTGTCCTTCAGTAACTAAAACCATTTATGCCTCAACCAGCGAACACTTAGACGCTTAAGGGGCACGCTGTTTGTACTATTTCGGTTAGTGCTACAATCACTAAAATTTTATAGGTTTCCCGTCATAAATTAACAACTGACCTATAAAATACTGGTGGTTGTACCGCTCGCTAAAAACTTCATATAAAATAAAGAAGAATATTCATATAAAATTTGGTGAGGCCTCACTAAAACCAGTGTGCTGGATACGGCCATTAACTTAAAGTTCGATTATTTTTTATAAAATGTTTGTTGTATTTTTAAATTTTCAGGTTAAATTTAAAACATTTTCGCTTGAATAACAAATGAGTAATAAAAACCTACTAATGAACAATCAAAACAAAAAAAAATCAACAAACCAAATAACCGCGTTTACAAGTTAAACCAGGGTGATAGTGAGTGCGTTGTGTGAACTGACACGTTACAACGTGTACAGTAAAGACCTAAATTAAATCTTATTTGTTTTAAGTCAGGTCTAATTTTTGTTATTTAGAAATTAAATTTTATAAAACTATTATTGACGATTGAAAAAGTTGGAAACCCTAGCTAGCGGAAAACTAAAAATTTAATTAGCTATCCTTCAACTACATTTGGTAATAACCAAAATCACGCATAATTTCAAATTGGCATAGCTAGATTATTTCCGTATTGTCAAATTGGCATAGCTCGTTCAGTTAACTATAAGAGGGTCTGACGGCAAAAAAATTAAACTTGGTGGGTATATTTTTGTATGTTAATTTTTATTTTCATAAAGTATGCCGTGGTAAAATTTCATGGAACAAAAACAATGAGCTTATTTTTAATGCACTAGATAACTCATTCTTATTCCGTCTGAGCTTCATTCTTACTCCACATTTGAAAATTTTGAACCCAAGTTTTTATATGAAAATATGTTAGGAAAATGGGGGGGGGGGGGGGGGGGTTAATTTCAAAAAAATTGCAGACACTTGTTGTAAAAAGTATATACCTTTAAACAATTATGTATATAAACCAAACACAGAGATGTTGAACTGTTAAAGTACTATAATGAAGAACCCCAAGGGTGGCATTGTGTACCATCAATTCAATTCGAATCAACTTTTAGAGTCGAATAGAAAAAAGTGATAGTTGGCATGTTGTACCATTTTCGACTAGAATCATTTTTTTAATCTTACAATACTTTTTCGAGAACGAAATATCAATTACATTTATTATTACTTTGGTTTTAAATGATGAAACTTTATCATTATCGCGATTCGGAAATGATATCACATACCACCATTCTTTTTTTCGAATTTCGAACGATTCGAACATTCAACATGCCGCCCCAGAATTACATAATAAAACGTAAAATTATCTAATCCTAATAACCGCGAAAGTTTAATCAAAACCTTTTGAGACTTTTGTGAAAACTAATGGAAATGGTGAACCTCTCAGTTAAATGTAAATTTTAGTTAGCCCGAGCAAAATGAGTATCACCGATATTTAAAAAATCCCCTGCCACACAATAGTATATTTTAATCTAGTAAAACAGTACACTTAGATACTAACGGTCTTATTGGTTTAAAAATTTTGCTATATGACGTCATTTTATGTGGACGGTTCCAATCTTTGGCTGTAGATGGCAGTATGATCAAATAAATAATCCAATTTTTTGTATAACATTTTTTTAAAGGCTAATCGCAGTGAATAAAGGAGTAAATTTTATTACGAGCTATTGATAAGAAAACCCCTCAATATCTAGTACCTTCTACGAACTTTACTGACATCTAGGATTGGGTAAAACCACACAAGTACTTTATAAATATTGGCGAATTTGTGTGGTTGACTATCATTTGTGTGCTTATAAACATGAATTTGAATGATAAATCATTTCCAGGAATTCAGCGTTTAGGCAATGTACTCACTTTAATATTTATCATTGATCCTAGACAGTAAAATGTACAAATGTTTCGAAGAAATTCTCGCAATAACCGCAAACGGATATCGCCGATAGCTTATCACGTCAACTCTGGTTTTAATCACAATCAATAGACATTATCAAATTATAGTTCATAGAGCAGGACATTTAGTATGGTGCCGCGTGCAGGTGCTCACATCGAAAGTAAATGATTGCTGGATGTTGCGCCACACTATTAAAATCAAAACATTTTTAGTATTGGACGAATAAGAAAAAACAGACCTAAGCCGACAGATAGAGGTCAAGTTGACATTTTCTACTAAATTTTATATAAGTATTATACAACCATAAAAAATTGTTCACATAAATTTCAATTTCGGTTGTCGAGAGCAGTTAACAGGTATCAGTTGTCACTTTGGATATTTAAAAAAATCAACATTTAGATTCGAATATGTGACATATGAGGCAAAAATTGTAATTTCCCTTAACTTGAACCAGTTTAAACGTACTAATACTACTCTCAACCATTTGTTTTGTGAAAATTAATTTAAAATTCGGAAAACTCCACGGAATAGGAAAACACAAAAAAGGAATATTTTACTATTGTGCATACTCTACCAATTATTGACATTATCTACACAGAAGTCAATTGTCTACACTATTTTCGACACCCATTTGTCAATTCCAATTTTCTCCAAATCGTATAATGAACATTTGGAACTCGTTTTGAAATTTATTGTACAGCTTTTGTAATCGTAAAATCGCTTAAAATATTAATTAAAAAATTACAAATTTTACACTCGCTTTTTGCTTGCAGTGCCTCCCTCTTTGCAATCGATTTTGGGGTGACGTTTCAGTCTAGTTAAGCCTGTAAGAAGAGAAAGCTTTAGAACATAAATTAATAATTTTAAAATAATCTGAAATTGAGGAAATTAATTATCAAGGCTAATAATTGGAATGATATAATATTATGTAACTAATTTAATTACATAAATTATGAATTTGTTTAGCGTATTAAAAATAAAAATTTCACACTTTTATTAATTTAATACGTAATATTTCCAAAACGGTGTTTCGCTGCTAGACTATAAAATTTTACAATTTAATTAAACAACAAAAATTATCATCACCCCAATGTCACATTCAGAAGCGTTTACTCGTAATTTACCATTGCAACTTGCTATAAAAATTGCGAATTTCTTTTTTATTTTAGCAGGTTCGGATATATATTTAATAGAAAAATTAAAATAATTTTTTTATCATCTCAAATTATAATCCATTAATATCTTATGCCCACCTTATAATATTGAATGCACGCAGCTTTCGGGCGCGCGCAAAAAACAGTAACTGCAAATATTTTACAGTAACAATTTCATTGCAGTTATTTACTCGTATAATGTATAAAATTATATTTGTTATACATAAAAAAAATGTAATTCGCTTAATTTGGAAATCAAAGTCATTTATTTATTTACATTTTATTTTATATCTATATACGAGACCGTAAAATTAACGCGAATTTTTTTTTATTACATAATTACAGTAGTAACACTAGATACGCGACTACCTAGTGTTAAATAATCAGTTTGGAAAATTTAGAAAGCTCTTAACGTTTTTTGTTGTTTTTTGTGAAATCGCGAAATGGGTGTGCGCCCATAAATTTGTTGCTTCAATACAAAAAAAAAAAATTATTTACTAATCTATGTCAAATCACCACAATAAATTTTCATCAATTTTTCATCGACGGCGACGCCGATGTAGAGTGAAAGAGATAAAAAATTTATAATTTATTGATACACTCGCATACGAATATTGTAAGGTATGTAGGCTTATACTAAGCAACAAAAAAAAACATGATATTATTGAAGCATAAAAAATAATTAAATTATAAAATTTGCTGATTTATGATAGGTGAATTTTTTAAGTCTGCGTACAAGTCAAAATCTATAAAACGCGGTATCCCCAAATAAGGCTGTGAGCGCTCATCAAATAATATTGTGTACGACATTCGTACATCAAGTTACAATTTTATTAATAACAAAATATTAATCCTGATTGGCAGAAACTCTAAAATAAATAATTCTACCATCAAATCAAATAAATTATAGATTGATTTGTAATAAATCAAATTGTTTGTTTTTTTTTTAAATTTTTAATGAAGAATTTATTTATTTATTATTATATTACATTTTATATAGATTATTTAAATATTGGTTGTCACATGACATCGCGTACGTTATATGTAAATTGAACTAGTTTTTTCTGCTAGTATACATGATATTATATTCAAATTATATTGTATATATGGTTTAATCATATCATGTGAATTAACATAAATATATTTTATGAATAAATGACAAGAAAGTTTTTTATTTACGTACAATAATAAAATTTCATTTTCTTTTAAATATTAATATTGAAAATAAATTTAGATCTCTTTAACTACTTTATATTAAGGTAATTGCGTTACATAACAAATTGAGTTGATAAGTCGTTTCGAGAATAGTTTTATTCCGAGTTATTTTAGGAATAGAAATAAAATTATTCTACCTAAAATAATCATCTTGACCACTACAGTAACTTTTTTGAAAATTAGAATTTTAGATGTTGGAATCTCGATAAGTAAGGTTAATTGAATTTTCAACAATGTAATAACATTATCGTATACACTGAACCAAATGAAATAAGTTAAGCAACGCAAAAAACCTGCTTCCTATATTACTTTATTCATTTCTTTGATATGTATAGTTATTCGAATAGGAACATTTCTCAAAGTAATAATCTGTTCAGACTAGGGAATAATAATCTACTTTTCCTTGATCTAGTTTATTTGTAATTACACCTAGCAGTCATACCGAAAATCTATCATAATTGTTTTTGTTTAGTTTTACGTTGTTTGCTTTCGCAAAGTCCGCTTAGCTTTAATATTATAGACAAATTTTGGCTTCTACAATATTTGTTTGTTAATTTCCAGTAACGAAAAATAATTGTTCATCATAGTTGGCGTTCATCATCATAGTTTTTTTTTTTTTAGTTTTATGTAAAGCCAACTCTACTTTAATTACTACTGATAAGTACACCAACTATGATGAACAATTATTTTCCTCCGTTACTGGAAATTCACAAACAAATATTGCTGAAGCAAAAATAGGCCTCTAATATTAAAGCTAAGCAGGCTTTGCGAAAGCAAAACAGCTAATAGGTGTTTTGCTTTGGTAAAATTAAGCGTGTTTTACTTTAATATCTCAAATCAACAGCTTCTGCCTTTAGTTTTTCGATGCATTTCAATTTTAATTTGTTGGTAATAAAACATTTAACTGTCAAATTTTGTTCATGTGATAAGTTTTAAACATAAATAGCTAAGCAAAACAGCTAATATAAACAAATCAAATTTCTATCAATAAACATTTTCCGGCAAACAATTTCTAACCACAATGAAGAATGCAGTCCTGCAACCGTAAAAAGTTGATTTAAAATGGATTGGGTTTTTATGTAGAACAACAAACCTTATTGGTTTCAAAATATAATCGTCGAATTGGATGACCACTAGATAGTCGTTGTAGATAACCGTCGAATTGGATGACTACTAAAAAAAAGACTAGGTCCATTGTTTTATTACACTAAAATATAATAATGGACGAATATCTAAAAATTTGAGACGGTGATAAAACAAAATATGGAAATTATTCATAAAAGGCCAAAGAAATCTATCGATGTCATATGTACATTTTTTGTAAGGTGACCATTAGTACGCGTTTAGCGCGTACAGTACGCGTTTCGGTTGGGCTGTACGCGCTCAAATTTCGTAGCGGCTTTGTACGAGTATTTTTAATAATTGTACACATTTATAGCGTTTTGAGCTAAATTAAACGTTTTTACTACAGAACGCACCCAAAGGTAATGAAAAATAGCAAATGCGAGAAAAATAGGGGAACACCATAAACTAAAAAATAATTTTCGTTTTCTTTTACACATTGAAATTTTTAAATAGTTTTGCTTTTGTCTTGAATCGTAACACATCGTTAATAGATAAAAAACGTTAAGGAGGAGTTTTATATAATAAAATACATATTTTCAACACTTTTGTAACTACGTATTGTAAATTAGTGTTGGTTTATAGTGATACAGTAAACATATTATTCATTAGAATTTCTTAATTAAAATTTGTAACGTTTAATTAAGTTTTTAGTTCCCGAATTATGAATTCTAAAAACCGAAGAGTTAATATTTTTAGTGAAACTCTGAAAAAACAATATCCGTTTATTATTAAAATGAAAGAAGATGTCAAATGCACGATTTGTAATGCACAATTTGATATTAGATCAAGAGGACGATCAGCAATTGAAGATCATTGCAAAACGGTTAAACACAGAACGGCCCTTGACCCCTCGCCTTTGCGAAACATACCAAATTTGACCATGATGAGCGGACATTAGCTATTGAGGAAGGAACTTTTGCGTTTCATACAATCCATCATAATCATAGCTTCCGAAGTATGGATTGCATTTCAAAGTTAATAAAAAAATTTCATAATACTCGATTCAGTTGTGCCCGTACAAAATGTGAAGCAATTGTAGTGTCAATTTTTAAGAAGTTTACTGAAAACATTTTAAAAGCAAAATCAAAAGTGCGGTTTGTTTCAATACTCTGTGATGCTTCAAACAATAACGAAACCAAAATGTACCCGATTTTAGTAAGATATTTCGATATTGATGTCCATTGAGGGAGAAACGTCCAATATATTATCAGAATACATGGTAGCTTCAATTATTGAGGCAAATATTAGAAAAAAATTGTTGGCATTATCGGCGGATAATACCAATACGAATTTTAGCGGGCTCAAAAGACGAGGTGTTAATGATCTACACAAAAAATTAATGGACAAACTAGGGAAAAATATTATAGGTATCGGGTGCAATGCACATATTCTTTCAAATGCAATAAACATAGCAACAAGCAATTTATGTATATATGTTGAAATCATAATACCAAAAATGTATTTATTTTACTGTCAGAGTAACAGAATTACTGTCAGAGTAACAGAATTAGAAAACTTTTGTCGAGAAGCTAACATAGAATACAAAAAGATTTTGGGATATTCTAAAGTAAGATGGCTATCTCTAATGCCATCAATTGAGAGAATAATTCAAATGTTTGAACCTCTTAAGTCGTACTTTCTCAGTATCGATAAATGTCCAAAAATTTAAAGGAGTTTTGTTTGAAAATGATATGTCTGAATTAATCTTATATTTTGTGCATAGCCAAGCTACACTATTCCACGTTACTGTACAAAAAACAGAATAGGATAATGTGTCTGCCGCACAAGTACGCATACCACTCAATGAGCTCAAACAGCAAATCCGATGGCGACAAGAGCAAAGTTTCCTTCCCATAATAGTTATAAATAAATTAAAAATTGCAGAAGAAGCAACCTACAAATTAGAAATTAATTTATGAAGAAAGTAAAAATATTTTATGCCTGCTGTATTGACTACTTCGATGAGTGCGATAACGTAATAAATTGGGATGATGTGGTGGAAACCATAAAATTTTTAAACGATAGTTTTAAAATAGAAATTTTTTTTTTTTTTTTTTTTTTTTTCCTGTATCTCCACTTTAGGAGCATAGGGCGTCTACTAGACTTTTCCATCTGACTCTATTTGGGGCTACTGATTTTATTTCAGCCCATGATTTTCCAATGTTTTTGGCTTCCGCAATTACCGTTCGCTTCCACGTTACAGGTGGTCTTCCTACTTTCCTCTTTCCTTGTGGGTTCCACTCTAGTGCCGTTCGAGTTATATCGTCTTGTGATTTCCTTAATGTGTGTCCGATCCATCTCCATTTACGCCTTCCTATATCAGTCTCAATGCTCTCTTGATATGTTTGCCTATGCAGCTCGGTATTGGATATTTTGTTAGGCCAGAAGCACCTTAGTATTCGTCTGAGGCACTTGTTGACGAATACTTGTATCTTTTTTGTGATCTGCCGAGTTTGTCTCCACGTTTCGCAGCCGTATAGAAGCACTGATTTCACGCACGAGTTGAACATCCGTATTTTGGTGTTTCGAGAGAATACAGAAGTGTTCCAGACTTTGTGTAGCATGATGAAGGTTGCCCTGGCTTTATTTATTCGCTTGGTGATATCTTCTTCTGTCCCACCGGTTATTGATAGAGTACAACCGAGGTATACGAATTCTTTTACATCTTCGATTTGTAGTTGGTTGATGCTTATCGGTGTGGTTATTGCACTGTTGAGCCTCATTGTCTTGGTCTTATTGATGTTGATTTTTAGACCAACTTCGTTCGCTAAGTCCGATAGTTTCCGTATTTTCTGCTGCATATCGGAATATTTGTGAGTTAACAGGCATATATCGTCCGCGTAATCCAGGTCGTTGAGTTTGTTCGTTAGCCCCCATTGAATGCCATTGGGTGATTCCCCGTCCATTTTTTCATGACACTATCTAATACTACTAGGAACAGTAGTGGTGAGAGTACACATCCTTGCCGTACTCCATGATTGTTGTAGTACGTTTCACTTTGCTTGCCTTTGTGTTGTACTCGGTTACCTGCATCCCGATACATTTCTTGTATGAGTTGGATTATTTTGATCGGGATGCCCATTTCGCAGAGTGTCTTCCATATTGCATTCCTGTGTATAGTGTCGAAGGCGCGTTCGAAATCCACGAAGAGCAGGTATAGTGATGAGTTCCATTCATTTGATTGCTCTATGATGATGCGAACTGTATTTATATGGTCAGTGCAACTTCTCCCTGGTCTGAATCCGGCTTGTTCTTTTCTAAGTTTCATGTTTATTGTAGGCGATATTCTATCGAGGATGATCATTGATAACACCTTAATTATTGTGTTAAGCAGCGATATACCTCGCCAATTTTTGCATTCCCTTAGGTCACCTTTCTTAGGAATCATTATGGTCAGGCCTTCTTTCCATTTCCGCGGTATTTTACCCGTGTTCCATATTTCGGTTAGGAGAGGCGTTATGGTTTTCACCGTTGTGGATGTAGCGTGTCTGAATATTTCGGCTGGTATGTTATCCGTTCCGGGTGCCTTGTTGTTCTTCAATTTCTCAATTACACTACCAACTTCCCGCTCCGTTGGTGGATGGGTGTTAATGGTTTCGTTGTCAGCGTTATTGAGTAATGTGGAGTTTTCCGAGCTAGTTGATGTTCCATCGCCGAAGTATTCTGCCCATCTCTTTAACTGCGCTTCATCTGTTGTTAGTATTTGACCATTTTGATCCCTTATGGGTGGTATGTTGGTATATTTTCCTGTGACCTTCCGTACGCATTGATGTAGTCCGCGCATGTTTCTGATTGCTGCTGCTTCTTCTGCATCCTTGAGGATATTTTCCGTAAATCTTCTACGATCCGCCCTTGCCAATTTCTTAACTTCTTTTGCCATGCTTTCGTATTTGCTTCTTATTTCTGGCGTGTTCTGCTGGTTCAATTGCAATTTGAGATTTCGCCGTTCGTCAATTTTCAGCCATGTGGTGTCTGTTATCCATGGTTTGCGGTGGCGATCCTGGTATCCGAGCGAGTTGGCAGCTGTTTCGGCATATGTTTCCTCGATTCGTTCCCATTTTTCTTCCATGTTGGTGGCATCATCAATGGTTGACAATTTGCCTTCGAGCATGTCATTGAAGGTCTGCTTTGTTTCGCTATCTTTTAATCTTTCGATGTTGAATTTCCTTCTGTTAGACTTGTTGTTGTGTTTTATAGCGACTGGTTTGATTTTGAATTGTGATATTACCAATTGATGGTCACTATGGATGTCCGCACCCCTCATTGATCTTACGTCTTGCAACGATGAGAGGAATTTCTTGTTAATCATCACATGGTCTATTTGGTTCCTTGTTCTACCATCTGGCGAGGTCCATGTGTATTTGTGGATATCTTTGTGCGGAAATTTGCTACCACCTATGAATAGCTGGTTTGCGATACAGAAGTCGATGAGTCTTTCTCCATTATTATTTCTCACAGTGCTCAGCGCGTTTGCTCCCATGATGGTTGCCAAGTCAGAATTATCCGTACCAATTTTTGCGTTGAAATCTCCCTGAATTATTTTCACATCATTACGGTGTGTTTTTGCCATGGTAGATTGGAGTTGTTCGTAGAATTCATCTTTCGTAATCTCATCTGCCTCTTCTGTTGGTGCATAGCATTGTATGATTGTAATGTTTCTTATTTTCGATTGAAACCTTGCCATGATTATTCTGCTATTCACTGGTATCCATTCCATTAGTGCCTTTTTCGCTTTTGGTGTTGTTATTATGCCTACACCTTGCTCATGTGTATCATCTCGACCAGAGTATACTAAGAAGTTTCCGTTGCTCGTATTCATTTCACCACTGTTCTTCCATCTTACTTCGCATAGACCTAGAATTTCGATTTTGTAACGTTTCATTTCTTGCTCCAGTTGCGCTAGCCTTGATGTTTCAGTCAGAGTTCTTATATTCCAGGTTCCGATTCGTGTCCGTGTACGATAGCCAAGGGTTGATTGTGTTGTTTGCCGGTTTGAGTTATTATTTGTTCTAGTTTCCGTTTCTGTAATCATTTGTTTTTCAGATTAATGGGTGATTGGTCCATTGCATCCTAGCCAGATCCCGGGGCTGCTGGGTAAGGCATACTGGCATGCCGGGGGGGAGGTTTCGTTCCATTCCAATTTTTTCCATTTTCTTCTACTATGTTCCCAAGCGGTCACCCAAATTTGTGCTAACCCAAGCAACGGTTGAAATAGAAATTAATGACAACGAGTTATTTGAAGAAATTAGACGATTAAATAAATATTGCACAGAAGAAATAAGGCGCAAATGGAACCAAGAAGAAATAGATCCTGGTAATCGTTGGGTGCAAGTATTCGCCCATTTTAAACAAAACCATTACAAAAACTTGAATCTATTGGTTGAAGCGGCCTTATGTTAACCTGGAACTAATGCTTGTGTGGAAAAAGTGTTTTCATTAATAAATGACTTCTGGACCGAAGATAAATCTGGAATGCAAATGAGTACAGTGGCATCCGTTTTAACGGTAAAATATAATTTAAGAGATTATAATTGCTCATCGTTTGCAGAATTACTGGAAAAAGAAGAAACACTATTAAAAGATATACATTCGGTCGAGAAATATAGTACTAGTAAGCACTAAATCTTAAAAATTAAAGAATACTAGTATTTGAAAATTTATTGAATTGCTTTATCTTTTTATTAATTTTGTTTTTGTTTTTTATATAAGTATGTATATGAGGATTATTAATGAATTTATTAATTATAATAATGAATTTCTTTATTAATTATTACAATAAATTGTAATAGGACAACAAGAAAGATCTTTTATTCATAAATATAATTAGGATTTATAAAGTGACGGTGTGATTTTTCGAAAAATGATGTACGCGTTTTCGATTTCAGAAAGATGGTCACCTTATTTTTAGGCAGTTGAGAAACCGTTCCTGAAAAACTCAGCCTTTTTGAGCCAAACATTTCAAAGTTAGTACGTTAATTTTTAATTGTAACACCGTGCAAAACTCGAGAGTATAAGTCGAAATAAATGGCAGTTGCTTAAAGCCACAGCCACACGAATGCAAATATCGACCAACGTTGGTGTATTTTATGGTTGGTAAAATATGACAATTGACAAACTGTACTGTTAGTATTTGTTTTTCCTTTGATCTTTTTTGAAAAACCGTCTATTGAGCGAATCTGTGTGTGCCAATGTTGGAAAAATGTAACTTTTATTTGAATTTGTCATTTCTTTTGTGGGTACACGACTTGTTATTTGGACAAATACACCAATGTTGGCATGTATTTGCATTCGTGTGGTTGCGGCTTTATTTAATTCTGAATACATAACAAATAAGTAATCACGTCGATTATAGAATCCGCGGAGGGAATCGATTGCGGATTGAAAACTGCATATATAAAAAAAACATAAAACAAAATTCTAAAACATAGTATCATAGCAATTCCTGTGGATTTTCATAGTAAAGTAAAATTTGTTTTAGTTGAATAGTATGATGAATTAGCGTATCACCAAAAAATCAAATAGGTTTTTTTTCACTTTAATTGGCCATTTAATTGATGTACTCTATGGAGTCGATTTTCCTTTCAGACTAGTTTGCCGAGTCTCTGAATTTCTCGATTGCTTCGACGTAGTTGTATTATTAAACAAGTGTTATTACCAGCCGTTAGGACTGGGTGAGGTACTGGGTTCGAATTCCATCAGAGGCTAGATGCAAATCAAATTTGCATCATCGATTACAAACGGTGATGTTAATAAACACAAGTAAGACACTTTGATGGAGTGCAGAATTCAGTGCCGACCCACCGTCCATGTACAGGTGGTATTCTGTAATAATAATAATAATTCCCAACGACCTATTACCCCTCCCAACCGCGCGCGGGGAGTCTCCATCTGTATTATTATTATTTTTTTGAGTATAATTCCAGTGATTATAAACATGGATATCGAACTGCTTAACCTGTGAAATTAAAGAAAATTAGCAAGCGGGAAAATTTGTATTAGTATAAAAATCAAATCTGATTATTAAGAGGCAAACTAGGTGAACAGCTAAGCAAAACGATACCCGTAGCGGACGGAAGGAGAACAGAGGTTGAGTCTGCTTAGTAGATTTGTGAGGAGGTGAATAGGTGAATGGGTTAATGATGTTGCGTGAATGCGTGGTATCACAATGGGCCAAAAATAGTCTAAGTGTCAACTACTCAAACTTGAACCTACCAGCAGTTAATAAAACATGGAGGAGTGTATATGTTGTGGCGGTTGTGGCGAAATTCCGATTTCCTTGAGGAATTTGATTTTCATGAGCTCGTATGTGCAAAATCTATTCATCATTCAAAAGATATGTTCTCTTTAGCTATGAAGGTATAAAGCTTAATCATCTTCCAGTTAGTTCATTCCAAAATCAATGCCATGTGTGCAACATGTGCGTGTATTTCGTTTACTTTTATCTTTCTGTGAATGTTGATAAGAAAAGTTTTTTTTTAACAAAACATGTCATTGACCAATTTTCTTGCCAATTTAATTTAAGTGTTTCGTAGAACCTTTATTATTCAAAATATTTGCAAAAACCAAAAAGTTCTTATAAAAAGGATTTTACCAAAATTTGCCATTTACAAATCCATTTACTGAATCTGCCAATTTATCAGAAAGCCTTAAGTATGAAGTTTTATGTAGGTCATTCTATTCATTTTAGAGAAATGATTTAAACCAGTTTTTTACAAATTTAATTTAGAATCCGTTTGTTCTTGGTGAACCGATTTGCGCCAAATTTCATTTGGCCCTCCTAATTATTGAAAAAAGTTTTATTTTGAAATATCATCCAAATCTGTGAATCCACCTGGACTGTAGACATGATACAGACAGAAAGACACCATCTCAAACACCATTTTTTCGGACTTCGGCAGTATAGTGAATGGTAATCTGCATCCAATTTACTCATTTTTGGATCACTCAAGTGAGTCGATTAAGAAATGGTGCGTAGTCTCATTTAAATTGAAAATTTTCTAGATGCAAAATTTATATTAGATGCCCGTTTTCATCATTAACTTGAGTTCCATCCTCTTTGATTGAGATAACATGATGCAGTCAAAATAAAGGAACATCACGCAACATGGTAGGGTACAACATGATAGCCCATCCAAAACATCCAAAATAAATTATATAGAAATCAGAACTCCTTGTAATCGTTTCCTTGCATTCAAAAACTCTGCCAAATAAAATTTTAAAAGAAGGCTTCAATTTTCCCGAAATAAGAAGACATCACAATCGATTTTTGGTACTCAAAAACACCCTCCAGCAATTATTATAAAAATTCTGAAAACCAAAAAACATTAAAGAAAGGGACCCGGGCCTCATTGGACAACCTTTGCAATCTAAAGGTCAACCGTTGTTGGTTAAAAATTTTATTTTAATACTAAACTAATCGAAAGTTTTTGTATTCCTCTATTCTTACCACGCTTGGTCAAATTGAAAACAAATAAAAAACTAAAACTTCATTTTCCCACAAAAGAAACCAAACTTAACTAACTGTATTATACCGTTTAAATATAAATAAATTTTGCAAAAGTATGAAAACGGTCAATTTGACCGGTATTGTTAAGTTTAGTCTTAAATTTATTTGAATCTTTTAATTCTTTAACGTTTATTGTGCATGCTAAACTTTTCAACGTCATTGAAAATATGTAACTACTCGCATGAAAGCTGCTACTTCCGGTACACTGCTTTTCAGCCAACTTCGCAAAAGCTTAAATTGAAGCTGCCACTTCCGGTGGTCTGATTTCATGCATATGACATGCGCATTCAGAAGCATCTGACATAATGCATTCAGCTCGCTCATAGTATAAGCTGATTTGTTCTGAGGCCAATGCGTATCTTTCGAGTCATAACCGAAGTTTGTACTGAGATTGCGTAGACTTGAAATTGGGTTGAGCTGACGACTGGTTCAGTCATAAAGAGGAGGTGATGAAATGTTCACACGCCATCGTTTTTGATTTGTGGCTCTGCATAAGCCTATTGCTAGACGATATTGCCCTTGACAATGACTTCAATATAATCGAGCGTGTGGCGCGCTTGCAGATGCGGACCAATTCGTCGAATCACTCGATGACACACGCTCGACCGTTTACGTTTACTAAAAACTTCAGCTGAATAGCAGTTAAAATGTATCTGTAAGCCAATCGAAATGTTTAATTCCCGGGACATCTGGTGCATTCTTGCGATTCCGAACATTATAAAATCGTTGCAAACGACATTAATGTTGTTCACAAAAAGGTAGCCGGTTGGTGGAATCTAGATGTCGCTGTGCTCTGACAACAAACAAACCATCTCGATAAGTTGATCTGATTCGATCAAGTTAACCTTGATAATGTTGAATCCCACTGTGAAGATGGCAGAATGGTCGATCGAACAACTGCTTCGATTGTCGTTGTCCTGAAACATTGTATTTTCCTGATTCCACAGACCACGGATGATCGTCGAATATTCATTGGTATATCATTGCCTTAACATTCTGCGTGAGGTATCTCGAGATTCTCTAATGAATCAGACGATCAAGGTATAGCTTCATTGGCAACTTCTACGTGGGATTCGATGATGTCTTGGACACGGAGAACTGGTTATTCTTTGGAGCGGCAGATAATAGGAGATCATCTCTGGAAGCAACAAATGCTTACAACAAATTGCTTACTCGACGGTTCTGTTGGTTTTCATCACAGATCGTAATCTGCTGATGAAACACCCCTTTTGCATCCTGCCTCATTCGGGATTCGAACCCATTTCCTCCCGATCCAAATGCGTACCTTGATTTTAGCTAATTCTAGTATAGATGGTTTTCTTTCCCATGCCAGGGGAAATCTTACAAAATGCAAATTCTTTCCAATTCTTGCCTTTCAGTTTAAATTGAGTTGCAGAGTTTGACTGAAAACTTTTAAAATGGCAATTTGACGTATCATTCAAATGTCAAATTTTCTAAATTTTATGTCGATTACTGCGGATCTACTAAATTTCTGCAAATATTAAAACTGTAGCTACTGTTCATTTTGACACCAGTTATTTTCAAAAAATGTATATGGCAGTCCCTTGACCCTGGGGTCCGACCATTTGCATATTTTAATGGAAATTGTCGTTATCAGAAATAAACATGTGTGTAAAGCAAAGTCTAAATAAAATCGGGTTTTAGAAAGAGGGACAAAAATTGATCACAACATTTGGTCGGCCTGAACGTTTCCTTGTTTGTGAAACACCTGAGAATTGTAATCTGAATTATCCGATGATCCAAGTTGTTCTTCTGGCAAGAGTTCTGCTAATAGAGGTGAGAAACGATTTTTCACACCTCATCTGCTAATTTATTTAATAGGAGTGATTCTTGTTGTGTGTTTCGAATTCCGTTTCAGTGATCATATGAATACTGTATAGTGAAGGCGTTTTCAAGACAATCATACAAGAAGTTGTTTAGTCTAAGTTCATAAAAAGACAGTGGTATTCGGGAAATTCGTAACGCCTTCAATATACACTTTCCATTTTGTTCAAATGATTTCTAGTCCCGCAACAATAAAACATCTTTCTGATTTAAACAAAACCGTGTATAATCTTATACAATTTTCTAGTTTCTTCTGTACAACTACAGACTGTCATCTTAAAGTTTGCACAAATAAAATATAATTAATAAGTACATATGTTACTGTGGATAAACTATAATACGAGTAACGATGTATAGTTTATCGGCTTCTTATTGAATTTATATAAGAGCGTTCGAGTGCATATTGGACGTTGTGTGTAGTACACGTCGATTTAGATTAATGCCTCTATACTTTTATATATCTATAGGCACTTTGCAATCTACATACACCAATATTTTATCCATATTATATATTTAAGTAGTTTTCTATTTTATTAGATTTGATTAATAAAAAAAACAACAACAACTTTAATTGAAAATTATTAAAGACAGCGCACAAACTATTAATAAAATTAACTAACAAATAAAGTGATCTTTGTTAATACTGCAAATTATTATTATTATTAGCCGTAATGAGATAAGTTATGAGCTACTTTAATTGGAATGATAAGGTTATATTTACTTGTGTACAGCCGCTGCACGCGGCAGGATGAATATTTTATTTCAACTTTCGGTTTTTTGTTTAGTTGGTGTATGCGTGATTGATTTATATTATTTCGCGTTGGTGGTGGACGATATACCGGGTGATCATTTAAAAACGTACCACCTTTATTGCGTACAAAATTAATTGGCCCAGATAGGAATAATTTTCATTCTAATTATCTCTCTTTAGGTAACGCGAAATTTCCGACAAATTAACTAACTAAAGCTGTGTATATAAATAAATCTCCCCGTTAAATGTGACCTATTCCAGTCGAATTTATTTTTTCTTTTTGAAATGAAACTGTTTTCTAAAAACTTCGTTAAATTTTTTAAGGCTTCTTCACGAGATCATTAGTAGTGCGATATATTCACCAGTTTCATGCATAAAACAATCTTACGGTAAAGGGTCACTCTTACCAAAACATAACTCAATATTATTTATAGTCTATTGCATGAGATGTCTCAGTATATGTTGTTTCACAAGAATACAAGAAACAATGGCTCGAAAATTAAGGTCTACACCATAAAGTTCAAGATGATTGTAGAACTGAAGGACGAAATAAACGTTTAAATAAAATCCAGCTTGCACTACGCAAAAATTTTTTGGAAAATATTGACAAGCTCGTTCTTTGTCAAGCGGAAGGCGTAGATTCTTTATGTAACTTTTCATATTTTTGAAAAAAGGTGGTTCTTTGATTGTTGCTTACAAGTATTTAATTTAAAATATCGCAATCAAAATTCATAATTAAGCTGTTTACACCAGAACTCCCAGAGCCTAGATCCCAGAGTTATTTCCTGTTGAACAGCACACCGAATGTGGCAGTTTTTTTATTAAAGCTACGATATTTTGAATACTAGTCACGTTGAATGGATTGAAACTAAATTTTATTGAAGTTTTCAAATAACAACCAAAGCTCAACGATGAACATCGACAATGAATTGAAAAAGTTTCAGAGTTCTTAAAAATACTTAGAATTTTTACTTAAAATTATAAACAATTTTAGTGTTTCAAAAAGATTTATCACATAATCTACAAAAAATATTTTTAATTGGTACATTTTGAACTTTCAACATTATTTGCAACTGATCCCTTAAACTGTTTTATAATTTAAATAACTATTTCCATAAAAAAAAGTGCAGAACCATGTCAAAATGAGTAACTAAAGTATTTCTTTTGAATTAAATTCAGAAATTCAGAGAAGTTAAAGATATTCTTCTGTAAGCATTTATTCAAGGCCAGTTCTTCAGTTTCATCCTAAAGGTCCTTAATGAATGAATAAAATTTAATTATCAATTTCACTTTCATTCAATCCAAATTTTCAAGGGAATCTTCATCAACAGATTACGATCTGTGATGAGATGGAATACCACTATGAACCCCTGTCGGAGTGCAAAACTCATGGGTCGACCCATCTTCCATGCCAGTATAGGCTGGCATGGAGCTATGCAATGTGCAGATTGTGATAAAATTAAACCTTTAGCCGTAAGTCCTCGATTTGGCAAGCAATGCGTAAAGTAGGACGTGAAAAGCGAACGGTAAAAGAGTTGGGAGTGCTTTAGCCGCAGAACAGATTGCATAGATTAAAACATAAAAAAAACAGTTTAAATTAGGTTTTGAAATGAATAAATATTTTTTAGAAGGTTCACTAACGTTTCATTTCTTCAACAAAAGATAGTATCGTAAATTACGCTTTAATTTTTTATTTAAAAAAAAAATATTATTTTAAGTCCATTGAATCCTACCCAGGTCCCAGGGCGGCTGGAATAGCGTGAATGGAGCCAAGGACGATCCCGTTTTCCTTAAATTTTACAATTTATTTTTATGCTGTTCCGAATCGAAGAATTTAGATTAGTGGAATTTCCTGATAACTTTATATCACACCGCTTAGTTTTAACTATCCAATAGTGATTTAGTTTTTTCTATAAAGTGATAATAGAAATTAGTACATGGCCCGTATTGTTGAATGCCACAACTATCTTGCTCATTGTCACAATTCATTTATATGTTCTGAAATGTTATGTATTTTTAAATTCTCTACTAGAAGAATTTCCCTGTTAACTTGATAACTTTCTCCAAAACTTCTTTCAAAATTTGCATATTTTCAGCTGAACGTGTCTCACAGCAAATAATAAATTTTAATACTTTCTGTTCCATAAGTTAAACTCCGCATTCTCCAAAAAAAATAATTTCGAACAAAAAAAAAATTAAAAACGGTGAGAAATTGTCAATTTATTGTTGTATACCAGTAGGGTGTGCGGAGGTACACATTTAGAAAGTAAAAACGTTAAACGGCCTGAAATACCTATGAGTATAATTTACGCGGTAAATATTACAATAAACTTGTCCTTCAGAAATGTATGACGGTCAGCGATAATTATTTTAAATTAGGTATTTCCTGCTATTTGATAAGGAAATACAAATACATATAATAAAATCAAATATCTTTTCGGTAGGTTGGCAAGTTATTTTAATTTTTACAATAACAAATAGAGAATTATTCCCGCCCTTTGACATATTTTTTAACAATTTAAACTAAATTCAATCATTTTAGTGTCTTGTTTTCACGTCGTTTTAGTTTACGCAGCAACACACTAGCAATACCGATACGAAATTAATGCACAGTAATGTCAGTAGACAGAAAGCGTTACTGTAATGGTTGTTGATTACATTATTATTTTATCCGAAAATATCAAAACTAATTTCCAGACACGTCACAAGTCGTATAACGCATATAGTCTACCTCTTTTCAATTTAAAAATGGTACATTTTCAACCTCATATATTGAAATGTTGAGCAATGTCAGCAATTAATTTTAAACAAATTATCGCAACTGGAAACTTTTTTTTACTAATTTAGTCTGTACTCCTAACAGTTCGATATAAAACGTTAGGACCATGGGGTATGTTTTTTTAATTTTTACATAATCAAATTGCGGTGGGTTTTTTTTGCAGAGGGTGATACCAAGGTGAGGCGAAACAACAAACATTAAATAACGATAATTGTAATAAGATTCCCATTTCCTTGTTTGTTTAGGGATTAGTGCACCTACCATTGGTCGGAACTGGTCCGCTAATTTAAACAAAAACCTAATAAACAGAGAATTGATAACGCTAATTAGTTTTTAACCTCTGAACGTACGTTTACAAATTTCCTTAAATGCAAAAAATAATTAGATGCCGTATAAGCACAATAATTATATGCCGTTTTGTGGTTTTGACGGTGCGGCTGTTTAATAGATGGCGGCTCGACCTCACTTCAGTATGGAATAGACTGATTTAATTGTAAATAAGGGATGATTTGCCTAATCTTTTCATGAAGTTGGTGTGAAGTTAGAATCAACGGACCAAGGATGCCTTTAGGGACTTCTGTAATGGTGCTGAATTGCTGATGATGGCTGTTTAAAATTTTTGTAGCTTCATCATTTTCAGCCTAGTGTTTATAACAAGGTCTTAATTTGATTATATGCCTCAAACTTTCCGGGTTGTTTCTTTGTGCGTGTGTTTCATCTGGACATCATATAGACATCTGGTTCTGTTATAATTCCTTGGTGCTGCTGGTTTGCATTTAATTTGTGTACGCTTTCCCTGTAAGCTTTTTTTTCCATTTAATCCTGCACCCCGCATAGTCCATTGATAATTGTAACTTCAAAATCAATAGGCGCCGTTGCTGGTGATTCCCGCCTAAAGCGTTTAGAACATCGTTTTGCACATTTTATTCTCTCGCAGAATTTGATTTTATCTATGACCTTGTTATACTTATAAACGTTCCATTTGATTATAAGCTGTCTAGTTGACGAGTAGACTCTTCCATTATCCGTTGATTAGACTTTATTGCCCAATTTTAACAAGTAAATCCCGTGGGGTTGAAGGTGAATGTCAATATATTGCACTGTGTTGATGACTAATCCTATTGAGCAGATTATTGCGAGAGGATGAAGTAGCAACCTGTTCTTTTCCTTCGCTTCAGTAATAGTAGTATAATATTGGTTATAGCCAGAACTTCCAAAATGCTTGTTCTATTTTCTGCAGAAATCTCCATCGTACTAAATGGTTGATGATGCTTTACGGAATAACTGCCGCTTTCCAATGTCCATCCATGATGGCGTCCATCCAAATTGGAGCCAGCCGCTATACAGGTTTCAAGAAAGACCTCGACGTGCTGCGACAAATTGGCTATTTCTTTGAAGTAAACGCCGTTTATTGCGAAACAGACGAACACTGCTAAATACTTTTATAGCATTTGTTACCTCATAGTGCCGAATACCGCAGGTGAAAGGTAGTAAAATTCGCTCTTGAATTCTTAAATGGTCTGCTGCTGGAAGATCACCTATTAAATGGTTCAGAATCTGGGCGTGTTGATTGTAGCAAACTACACATTTATTGATAAAAGTTTTTCTGCCAACGGACCCTTTTTTATCAAATACTTTTGGCGAATGAAAGCTAGCGTGAGGGATTTGCTTCCATGCAGAGTCATATATTAGCGTAGTCTATCAGAAATATTATAAAGTCACACTTACAGAAAATGGATGTTGAATGTTAAATCAACTGTGGAGTTAGACAGCCTTCCGCTCACTCGCAGTAATATGTCGTTGCCTATTATCGGATAAACTGTATGAAGGTCTAATTTGTTTAGATTTCCCTTGTTATCAGCTAGCTTTGTGATGAGTTAAATGTTCTTTTTCTAAATAATACCCCTTACAGCTTTTGTGGACAATGAACAATGCTCTATAAGTATCAGTGTCACGTTTTCATATTTACTTGTAGAATGCGCATTTCTTGCATTTGTGGTTGCTTTGTATATCTGAAAGCTATTGGGTTCGCCTTAACATGCTGAAGTTATTATTAAATCCGTCCATGCAACCGAATACTACGGTTCTTCCAACACTTGTTTTGTTTCCCTGAATAATTTTGATAGTAATAGCTGCACCTAATTCCAATCGAAGGATGACTAATTTGGATTTTAACGGTACGATCATTCTTTTAGCAGTGACTAAAATTACTTTGTTTTGGTTGGTTGTAGCATAGAAAAATAAGCTTTACATAGATTTCTCATTTGTATAAAACGAAAGATAAAAATGAAATTCCAATGTCATGATTGTATTTGTGATTTTACATTGTGCGCAATGTAAAGTCACAAATACAATCAAGACATTGGAATTTAATTCGTTTTATACAAATGAGAAATCTATGTAAAACTTATTTTTCTATGGTTGTAGTATTGAGGATACTGTATTGTTGGGTTGAGGACTACTCTTAATTTGGCCGTTGAGCTGTCCGCGATGGTTGCTGCATGGTGTATTCGAAAATAGTTTCTACATGTATCATCAAGTTTGTTTATTTCTATCATGTGATCCAGTTGGATGTATTCATCAATCAAGTTTTTATATTCATTCTTCATCTAGATAATTTTATTTAGTTGTTTTTTCACTTTAAGCATGCTGTACCTTTTTTCATGATTCTTAAATAGTAATGAGACTTGGTATGTACCATTTCCTAATCTTATGTATTTGTTTTGAAAGTGTTCTTTGCATCTCTATTTATCAATCGTAAAATCTCTTGTTCTACGTCAATTTCTTCAACTTTCCGGAACCGTTTTAACTGATTCTCTAAGTCGATATTTTATATGGTGATGTTATGGACACTTGGACCTTTAAACCTCGGTAATGAAATTTTCTTATGATTCTGGGTCTATCAGGACACTTAATGTGGCTTATCTTCCGTTAGGATTAGAAGACATTGCATTTGTTAACAAAACCTATTATTTATCGTGATTTTCATTTGTTATTAGTTTACAACTCTTACTTCACATGGTGCTCGTGGTTTGTGCTTTTGGCTTTGCAGTATGCAAAATGGTATGATGCATTCCATTACAGATCGAACATATTTCGTTTGGATGCAGTGGTACGTTTGTGTGGAGGGCCATAGTGCAGGCGGCAAAATCCCTTCATGGGATGTGAAAGCTAGCGAGAGAGAGAGAGAGGTACATTTTTGTGTATTCTTCTTTTAATGTTTCATAATTCCCTCTTGAGAAGTACTGTCGCCTCTCATGTTCATCGTTGAGGCCGCTTCACAAACATATTCGTGCCTATCAATTATTTGATTCATAGCATCGCTGCATGTCTGTCATCATTGCTTGTCTTGTTTTTTATCCAAAACATGTTGGTCTTCGCTATTTCTTTGTACAATTCCCTCATTTTACGAGTAAAATCTTGTCTTCGTTGCAATTAGTTCAGCATACTATTGCTGATTTGATCAGTTCGTATTTTGGTTGATTATTCGGATTTTTAGTAGACTCGTCTGTCTCTGGGAGTACGAACTCTTGGCTGCGCGATTTTTATCGATTTGTGGATCAAGATTGTGAATTTTTATCCGTTTTTACGAGATCTGTGTATAGAGCTTTCAGTGCTTTTAGCTTTGTTTCTAATTACCTCTTCGATTTGCAGTTAGGTCCATCTTAGTTACAATTGCTCTCGAATTTAGCTCTCCTTTAATTATGTCTTTTTGTTCAAAAAGGCCATCCATTATGGCTGTTGTTTCGCTTGTACTGTTCCAGCGCTTGACTGTGGTTGGAAACTTAGATGTTTGTTACTTAGTTTTGTTTCGATGGGTTAGGTAGTTACGAGACACGACGAAAATTCGATAAACTGTTTAGCCGGTTGGTGTTTGGCGTTGAAGATTTTCATTAACTTGTTTTTATCGCTGGTGGATTTTTTAGTTTCGAAGGACCAATATACGGTTACGGATTAGCTATATCAGTATTTTTATTCGATTACAAACTTACTTAAATACAAAAAAAAAATGGTATTCGAGATATATTTCGGATGAGAACTTTTCCACTGCTCACCCGGTACATTTCTAATTTTATCTGAAAAACCATGACACGTATCACCCGAAATGATGAATTAATTTTATTATTTATATGTGTCCAATATTCAATGACATTTCACGATTTGTACATAATCTAAAACTAATTATATCACAATAGTTATACAAAATAGATCTATTAGTATTTATAAACCGTATAATAGTATAAAAACCATGTTTTATCAGTTTCATAATTAAAATACCTAAAGTTAAAAACTTTCTTTTAAAATATGTTTATGTAGCTTTTTCCAACCGAAGATAAGATCGCGCGCATAGTTCCAGAACTATTCAAAATTATTATCATTAAAACTATAAAATAATTTATTTTTGTTTTTATGGAAATATAAATTGTTATCCGAACACCCGATCGCGATATAGTAACAATATAATATAGGAATTGTAATAATAAATAAATAAATAAAATATAGTTTCGAGAAATACAAGCGTCAAGAACTATCTAATTTACACCATATTTGCCGTTCCAATTTTAATATAACTTAAGGGTACATTTAAATTATAACAAATTTTTTTATTATTTTGTTTTATGCTTATTTATTTGAATTTAGTTTTGTTTTTGATTATTTGTTATTACAATAAATTTAATTTTTTTTTTTCGTATTATTATTATTATTAACTATGTATACCTAACTGTATATATAGTTTTGTTTTATACATTAATAGAGATAATTTATTGTTAAGTTATCGATAAATTTGGTTCCGCTCCAGATGAAAATTGCCCGCGCTTCGAGTTTATTTTTTTTTTTTTTTAATGACAATTATGGTGAGCGGTGATTTAAAATTAGGGCTTGAGGATATTCAAATTGGATTATTAGAATTATTGGATTTTATTACATGGGTGTAAAAGGATTATACATAATATAGCATGGAGGTGTGATTATAATCAGTTAATAGTGTGGTAATGAACCCAATACATCGACGTCATACTTCTATCTCACTTTAAGATATTTTATCAGAATTGTTCTGCCCATTATAGTTTTCGAGTTACGCAATGGCCATTTTAGTGTAAATCAACCGATTATTTAATAATAATAAGAAACCCACGAAAAACATTTACTCCTTCCTGATCGCACGAGGGTCACCATTATGTATTTTAATATTTTTTTGTATACATATGTCCAAAAGATATATACAAGGTCGATATTCAAAATGTTTCGAATTAATGACAGATGAAACGTTAACAAATGGTTGTAAGGAAACACTTAAGAAAGGAAAAAAACAAAAATTTAAATAAAAAATAAATAAAAGATCGAAGAAACACTAACAAACTAAACGTCGTCGAGCGTTACCATACCATATTTGAAAGCTTCCGCTTAATCGTAGATTTGCTTTCTTGGATTTCAAAGTTGCCGACTTTGCGTTAACCACTTGGAGCATTCTTGTGATTGGTTCAAACCTGCTATAGTCCGTCTCGAGGAAATGTTAGCTGAAATACTTCAATTAATCTCAAATTGCGCTGGTTTCTGCGAAATGTCAAATTTTGAGATTTATAGCAAGCATGGCCCAGCTCCACGTGCTTCACTACAAATGGAGTGGTCGATATTTTCGATTAAGAGCACAAAATAATTTTAATGAATTATTAAAGGTTATTTAATTTTTTCATTTCTTTCAAGAGCCGCAATTTTGCCATGTGTGATATGTAGATTGCATCTGCAAAAAATTATTTCGATATTATTAACTAGGAACATATAAAAACTGGGTATTATAACGCGACGCGAGGCGTAAAAATACTTTCGGCGTAGACAATATATGACTTAAATACTCAGGTGTGTAGGTCTAACATAAGTATTGTATATAGCATTTTAAAAAGATGAGGGTCACGAAACTCTTTCGATTAGCGCTTAAAATAACCCTTGTGAAGTTGGCCCAAAATTGTATCCCAAAAAAGTACGATTTTTTAGGCTGGTAATACTAAAGCTATAATCACAAAATAAAAAACTCTCACGACATAAAAATATATTATACATTTATGAATGAACAAAATTATCACAAAAAACTTAATAAAATGAATTTCGCAAAATATTGTACATATTTTGTAGGTATGAATTATACGTATGATATTTAGATGTGAACAAAAAAAAAAGATAAATTAAAACTAATAATATCTCCAAAATAGCCATTCGTTTTAATTCCGTGTCGAAGTTATTCGAGTACTCCCCTTAACTTTGAGATGCTTTTCTATTAGAAGTTGCCCATGTGTATAAATGCCAATAATCATTTTTGGTGGAATCGGAGGTCTGGAGGGTCCCCGTTGCAAATATATATCAATATGTATCGTTCAACAAAATTTGAATTCGTTTTAATTCCGTGTCGAAATTATTCGAGTACTCCCGTTAACTTTGAGATGCTTTTCTATTAGAAGTTGCCCATGTGTATAAATGCCAATAATCATTTTTGGGGGAATCGGAGGTCTGGAGGGTCCCCGTTGCAAATATATATCAATGATAATCGAATCAAATGATTTTTGGCATGTATGCTCCTAGACAACTTCTAATAGGAAAGAATCCTAAAGGTAACAGGAGTACTCGAATAGTTTCGACAATCTCGCTTGCTTCAGTTGTCAAATGATATCGACCAGGAATTAAAAGGAATAGCAATTTTACAGATATTTTTTTTGGTGAATTGGCTATAATATTATTAAACTGTGACCGAGAAGTTACAAAATTACTTTTAAATTAATCTTTATTTATTGAATATTCCTTGAACATTGTTCAATTTGGTTTCAACTAATTAAATGAATATTTTTTGGGCTGACAGTAAAATTCCTTCTATCATGACATTTTTATAGTATAGCGATAGTTTTAATTTTGGGCTGACAGTATAAATATGACGCATTTTCCTTAAGAGATAGATAATTTTTTTTGGGTTGACTATAGTAAATAGTGTCGTTTGGAATATTTTCTGGGCTGACACTAACTTATAGATATAATTCGTATATTTTGGTGTTGCCATAGTATTTTTCTGGGTTGGAAATTGGGCCAACTTCACATACATTTAAAATATCCCAAAGTTGAATTTACTTTTGGTTGAAAATGCGGGAATTCCGATGACTTGCTTTCCTGCAGGTTACTGGAAGACTCCTGGCTACATGAAGCATCTTGATTTGCAGATTTCGGTGTATCCCACATTTGATGTTGATGATAACCTGCTTTTGGACAACGCACCGAACTACTTAGCTAGTAGTATTGTTCTATAACTTTGAAGACTCTTGAACATGACAGTCGAAAATTTTAAATGTTTCTTACCAAATTCCCAGCATATACTCGTATCGAAAATATATTTCAAATTTACCATAAAGGATAAAAATGTCGTTTCAGATTTCGTAAGTCTGAGAAAGTTGATTTTGCAAGATTATATTGTAGGTGGATGTGCGTGTTCTTTTTGCAAGTATGTGCAAGGTAGGAGAAAATTACTTCGGTTGGAAATTGTTCAGTATCGAGGGTGGTGATCTTGAAATTCATTAGTTTTAGAGAAATTGACGAAAGTTATTGTAGTTTGTTTTAAATTAGAACCTACAGTTTTCAGTACATTTTTTGATTAAGTAGTTAAAATTAAATTAATAAATATTTTTGTAAAGTGTATGGTTTCAGAGGTATGAGCAATAAGTGCATTACAGCAAACAATTTTCTCTAAGTTCTCAAACTGTTTAGTAAAAAATTAATGAAATATAAAATAAATTCGCTCAAAAGGTTAAGTTCTGATTTCAGAATTCGATTTCTTCATTCATTCTATTTTTAAATTTCACGGTTATTCAAGATATCACTAAACGCCTCAGACTAAACTTTATCCTTTTGCTTTTTATTTTCACTCAAATACATAAATTCAAAAGCAAGTACCTGATCACCTTATATGTCTGTCTTTTGAGTCACATTCTTTCAATTTGATTGGTTTTTCGATCGAGTGACGAGGAGTAATTAACCATTATGCATCATATCCGTTCATTATTTTCAGTGGGATATTGAGCACAATCATCAGTAATTACGTTCACATAGTTCGGGGAAACTATATCTCCAGTCAAGAATTTTTATAAGGCGAGTTATATTCTGCTACCTGGTTGCCGGAATAATTATCCTCATCAATCTATGTTAGATGTTCTGTTTTATCTTTTATATAACTATATGATTGCTTATGGCTCATCGACCCCCTGAATGATTAATTGTCATTGGAATCGCTATTTTGATTGAATTATGTGATACAATGTGCTTACTTTTGGCGTTATACGGAGAAGTTGCACGATTTAAATTATTCGTCTCAATCGTTTTAAGGTTGCATTGTCGATGTGTTTCCGAATTGCTTTAGTTTGATTTACGTAATTTGCTAATTTCATTGGCGCTTCAAAAATATGCTCATGTATCTTTCTTTCCAACAACTTTTGGTTTATTCCGTTCCAATTTGATTTGCCGAATGCTAAATCTTGAACGTGAATAACTTAAACATCGCGATTCCGAAAGAATATCATTTACAAGGATTGTCGTCTGAAGTTCTTAACATATATAAACAGAAGCAGCGGATTTGTTAGAAAACTTATTTATTACGTAACACTATAGTTTGAATTGATGTATATACCATTCTAAATCAATGTGATATAAGCAACTATAAATAAGTTAAATATGGATTATGGGCTGACGATCGTACTCCAAACTATTTCCTGCCTTACAAAATTTATGACTCATTCTTTAATTGCAGAAGATTTTTGGAAAGTTTCCTACGATAAATATAAAGGTTTTTTTACTTATTTTAATCTCTGCAATCTATTCTGGGGCGGAAGCGCTCCCAACTCTTTCACGGTTCGCTTTTCACATCCTACCTTACGCATTGCCTACCAAATCGAGGACGTACGGCTATAAGTCTAATTTACGTAGAACTATATGCAGGCACATTGCTTACCTACATGCCAGTCTATAGTACTGGCATGGAAGAGGGGTCGGCTCATGAGTTACGCACTCCGACATGGGGTCATAGTTGTGGTTCTTTCCATCTCAGAAAGGATCTCTGAATACGAAGATTAACAATCATTTTGGCATCGTGCTCCTATCAACCGAAAAATCATTTTCCTCTTCTTGCCCATCATAATTGCAAAACCATCCGAAACTAACCAGTATAATGCTAGTGGAGCACCTTGATCAAATAAAAAACCTCTTAACGAGGTAAATGTTCGAGTGATGAAAGCCGAATTCAATTCACAAAATTTATGATATCAAATTTGTGCCGAAAAAAACAATTGCATTCGATTTGTCAACGATTTTTCGGAATGTTAGTGCGTTCAGCGCATTGCTTTTGAACATTCCGAAAAATCGTTGAAAAGTTGTTGTTTTTGACAGCTAGAAAGAAAAATGTAAAGAAACGCGCCGAATGCACTAACATTCCGAAAAATCGTTGACAAATCGAATGCAATTGTTTTTCTCGGCACAAATTTGATATCAGAAATGTTGTGAATTGAATTCGGCTTTCATCACTCGAACATTTACCTCGTTAAGAGGTTTTTTATTTGATATCAATGATTTTGGCACGGCAAATTGAAAATGAATTGAATTACGATTCGTTTTATTGTTGTCAGTCAAAACAGTTCACACACACACACACACACACACTCGATAGCAATTCATTTTTGCTGCATTCCTTAAACAATACAATAAAATATACATGTTTTAATGTGTGTTAGTTGGAAACAAAAATTAATGGTAGCTACCCTCTCGCTGATATTCCATCTTCATGCGATGGGAGGGGAGATAAGATCTATTTTTTAAAGAAATTATCATAAAGATTAAAAAAATATCGATTTTATGCAAGGAGACTGTCAAATGTTCAATGTTTTTGGTGACTTTTTCGATCACATCAATTTGTCAGTTTTTTAATTTTTTTTTTTTTTGTTATGAAAAAAGAGTCACTGGTAAAATTCTCTTAGCAATGATGTATTTATATTTATTTCATTGTAATTGTTTCATTCACTATCATTATGAACCGCAACGGACCGATATTAGGGTGCATTTGAGCCAAAAAATGAAATTTTGAAAAAAAATTAGGGTGGCTTTTAAGTTATGGAGGTCAATATCTAAAATATACGAGTTTTCTAGGACAAACGGTTGATGTCATATTGTAGGTGAGGTTTGTGGCTAATAATCCTGAAAATATGAACCAAAAGTCTTGGGCTAATTTTTTAGCAATTTGGCCGAATGTGGCCGGCCGATTTGGCATTTTTCAGTTTTTTGGCCAAAATGACCCTAATTTTTTGAAATTATTTTATATGCTGTTTGATAGCTGGCATCAATACCTTTCCAACGATATGCATATGTCCGGGGTATGTCAAATAGGTTCAGCACTGTGCGCGTGGTCAAAATGGCCAAAAATGGGCGTTCAGAGGCCGGCCACGGCCAACATGGCGGCCAAATCAGAAAGTTGTAGAACCAAAGTTGCTTAGTTGTTCAAGTACTACAAGATGAGATCAAATGATAGAAGTACGGACAAACAAACAAACATATACATATACTAAAGCAAGATTATATGGTGATGTCATAGAAAAATTTCCAAATGTCATAACTTTGGTCAAAATCATCCGTTTTGGACATTTGAGGTGTCGTTGAATTGGTATTGATGCTTTTATACATTATACATACTACTTCATGCTTTTATTCATTATTACATACTGCTTTTCAAGACCTTTCCATTGTAACATGATCCTGGCGACCTCAAAGGGAAAAAGTTCGAAACTAACTGTTGATATACGAGTTCGACTTCCAGCACAGTAGGTGCTTTCGGCACTCGTTTGGACTGCCGTCCAAAGTGATAAATACAGGGTTATCCAATTCGAGGTTGATAAAGTAAACTTAAAAAAAACACACAAAATATTCGAATGTATTGTAATTTTTATTTCATTTTACAGATTGATCCTTGCCATTTTTAGTTAAACAAGATATCATTCAAATGTCCTCCACGGGACTTCTTACAGGCCTTGATTCTTTTGAGGTAATTTTCAATGACTTTTCGGCACATTTCGGGCGGTATCTCGGCCATTACCTTACGAATATTAGTTTTCAATTCGTCAAGAGTTTGAGGATTGTTTGCGTAAACACGATCTTTCGCGTAGCCTCACAAAAAGAAATCCAAACGCGTTAAATCACAGGATCTTGGAGGCCAATTGACATCAGCCAATCGCGAAATCAAACGTCCAGGAAATTTCTCTTGCAAAACATCTCGATTTGCTCGTGTTACGTGACTGGTTGCTCCATCCTGCTGGAACCCCATATCGTCAAGATCATAATCTTCGATTTTCGTAAAAAAATAATCGGTTAACATGCGGCCATAGCGCTCAGAATTGACGGTAACGGTTCGTCCATGGTTGTTCTCAAAAAAATACGGCCCAATCACACCACCAGACCACAATGCGCACCAAACAGTGACTTTTTCCGGGTGTAATGGCTTCTCTACAATCAATTGTGGATTTTCTGAGCCCCAAATTCTACAGTTTTGCTTATTAACGTATCCACCAAGCGAAAAATGAGCTTCATCACTGAAGAAAATTTTGTTCGAAAAATCAGCATCGACGGCCTGTTTTTCCAACACCCAATTTGCGTATGTTGGTCGATTGTTAAATACTCCATATTCTTAAATGGCAGTATGTCAACTAAATAAATGACAGCGTACTTGACGTTTATCTTTGACAGATGTCGGTATACAGATTTCTACTTTATCAACCTCGAATTGGATAACCCTTTATAATAATAATAAAATAAATAAAATGAATAGAAAAAAACTTTAAAATTTCAACGTTATATTCCTTTTCCGGCCAGAAAAAAAAATGTCTTCAATATAAGTCCACCACCCATTTATAAACTTTGCGCCATGTGTATTGGCGGATGGCTGCGCCATGATTTGAATGAAAATTTATTTTTTTAATTATAAATTTACCGTCGTTCTTCTTTGTTTTATATTCGTTTTGTTGCTTTTTGGAATGTTCGTCGTATTATTTCCGTCTTACGTGTATGTACATCATTGCGTTCACATCACCCGCTAGATCATGAGATGTTGCATACCCAATTTGAATAAAACAACTAAACAAATGTGCTATATTTACAACAACAAAATTTAAAATAATAAATTTAAATAGTCGTAGTCGTGTGGCGCTGTTTTTGGCGCCCTTGCTCCTTTATGTGCTGATATTGTTACCGTTGTCCGGCTCCCTCGTGGGGTGGTTTCGCCATTGTGGAGGCAAATGTTGGCCCAAAACTAGTGTGGCGGCTTTAATGTGCTCGCCTTAAATTACTTTCACTTACGTTGGTGTGACAGCTTATGTTTCGTTCGCACAAAAACAAAATATTTTCTCCCTACTGCAAAATATTCACACACCACACCACTAAATTTTTTGGGATGGGTACAAAGGGCCGAATTTCAAAAGGTCGAATGTCGAAGGGCCAAATGTGTCGAAGGGCCGAATGTCAAAAGCCCGAATGTCGAAGGGCCGAATGTGCCGAAGGGTAGCAGGGCCGATTTTTTTTTTTGTTTTTAAAAATATAATTTTTTAAATTTGTTGTTTTATGAAATATTTTGGAAATTTTTTTTATTAAACATTAATGAGTTTCTTATGAATTTATGTATTTTACTATTTTTCATTTTTGGATATTCATGAAATTCCACGTATCCAGTCATCGATACATTTTGGTGAAGGAAAATGTCGACATTCGGCACCTGAGACAATTGGCTCTATATCAGCCTTCTGATAATAGGTATATGGTACAAATAATAAAGAAAACGGCCCTTCGACACATTCGGCCCATCGACATTCGGCCATTCGGCCCTTCGACATATTCGCCCCTTTGAAATTCGGCACCTAGGCATTCGGCCCTTCGACATTCGATCCTTTGATACGAATGTTTTTACTAACTTTAATTTACTTTTTATTTTTAAATTATTTAATATTTATAAACCAGGTAAAACCGGCGTCGGGATCACCAATATAACTTTCAATTTATATTTATTTATTATTAATTTTATTTTATAAAATTATTTAATTTTAAATTTATTTAATTTAATTTACATTTAATTTATTTAAAATAAAAACGCGGATGGCGTGTGCGGACGAATGTGCTGGCAGGTGAATGTGGCGGTAGACGAATGACTCGTGTTGCTAACTCAGCTCGTCGTGTTGTTTCCGTCTTACGTGTACAAGCATTTATTCTTTTTCCGCGTACAAAGTGATGAGTTAGCGATGAGTTTGCGAGATGTACGATTAGAATATTTGGTTTGTAATGTTCTAACGGCTACACCATTCGAGAAATTTCTGGAAACTGGATCTGAAAAGTACGAAGAAAGAAATAATTTTCTTTCTTTACATTTAATTTGAAAGTAAAATAAAATCCTTTGGATAAGAAATAATTTCTTAGTACCTATTATAGAAAAAAATTCTTAATCATACACTTCATTAAGCTTATAGTATTAAGCTTATTACCTTAGTTTAAGAAAAACTCATATTTTTAAAAACTTGGTGTAAATTAACAACTTCCAATTAAAATTCCTACATGATTATTATTATTATTATTATTAAAAAACTATTTTAACTAAGAAATATTATACAGGACGCTATGGACACCATTCGAACAGTTTACAATTTTTTTGTCGTCATTTTGGACAAATATTGATATTGACAATTCATACTTGACAGTTGTAAAGTATACACATGACAATTTATACATAGAAAAATATTCAATTGAACAACGCGTTTAAATAGTGAAAACCTTTTACATAAGTAATTTCATTTCCAATAAGAAAATTACGTAAAAGTTATGAATATGGTGCCTTCAACGCCTACAATTTATTGGATTATCAAAGAATTTAAAGATAGGGAGAGGGGGCGGGATGGTAACAAATAATCAAAAGTTTGTGAAACAACGTCAAACACCAGAAAATGTAGTTGCTGTGTGTGAAAGTGTACGAGACAATCGAACGGCATTAATCAGACACCGGCCGCAAGAGCTGGACTTCGACGATCCACACTAACCAACATTTTACAATGTATAAAATCCGGATTTTTTTCAAAAATAAATTATGAGTGACGAATTTCATTTTCACCTAAGTGGACATGTAAACAAATAAAACAGCCGGTTCTGGGCAGTAAGGTTCCATACAAATAATTCATCAATCACGAAAATTGAATTTTACGAAAATCCGAATGGTTCTGGCGAGTGTTATCGCGAGAAGATAAGAAACTTTCTTGCACCAGAATTGCATGCTAATGGTTTGGTGAGCATATGGTTCCAATAGAGATACTATGGATTGTTACTAGAAATGTTTCCACAAAACTATAAATTCCGAAAACTGATGTTGTGGATTGGCCTCCATGGTCACTCGATTTAATTTCTTCCGATCTCGTTTTATGTGATTATCATAAGAATAAGCTTTCAAATAAACTAGAAAATATGCAACAACTTAAAAGGAATATTGGAGAAGAAATTAACATAAAACAGGGTGGAATGTGCGAGAAAGTGACTAAAAACGTAATTAAAAGAACCCGCATATGTAAGGCCAAGAGCCGGACATTTGGCAGACATTAATAAACGATCTGTAAACATTAAATCTATTTTGTGTTATTTAAAAAAAAAAATATTAAAACTTTCGGGTGAACACCCTGTATTTCCGACTCATTTGTTTTAAATAATATACTCCATAGCACACGGCATTCTAAAAATTGTTTATTAAACTGCATAACCATTACCTTTTTCATAATAGATAATTTGAAAGAATTATGAAAAGAATCCTGTAATAAATCGGAAAAAGGACATGTCCAAAACAACACAAGCCCTAAATTAAACAGCAAACCTACAAAAAACTTGAACCCATCTATTAACTAACACAACATCCAATTAAATTAAAACTGTCTTTTAATAGTAGTAATAATAGTAATAAAACCAATAATAATAAAGTAAAAACATCTTAGTTGTTGTACTCGCGCGTATGTATAAAGCGCAAGCTCTGGTTTACTGTGTAAAGTAAATAGCTTAAGACGCGGTGAAGTCGCGTGGGCCGTCCTTTGCTTTTGTTATTTATTTTATTTTTCTGTTATTAGATAAATAAAAATATAAATTAACAAATGTGTTTAAAAAAATTAAATGCTATTTAGAGAATTTTTTTTGTTAATTTTAAATGTAAATATTTGGAATCGTATTATGTACCTAAATATTTAGCGCCGCCGCCGCATGTTTCGTATAATAATAATATCACGTTCCTGAAGCACAAATAAATTATCATCGCGGTCTTTTGTTATACATCGTTGTTTAAAATGTTAACAATGTGTATATATATAGTTAAGATGGCATTAAATATTAATGGTTTTTGCACCTCATCTAAATTAAGAGATGTATACGGATAATTATAAACTCATACAAATTGTACCCACGCATGGTATAGTACTCGCGTATAGTATAGACAAATTTCCGTATTTGGGATAATCTTATGGTACAGAATGATGTCAACTTAAGTATTTTTTATTAAAAGGATGTAATTTTCCAAGGGTATATACGACGCCGCTAACAAACTCATTAAATATAAAGACGAAGAGTATATAAGATTTCACTTAATTCGTACATATGTCTTGATTAGGCCTCTCAAAAAACTTAAATCATTATAAAAAAAAACCGATTTTGGAAAGCTTTTCTATATAAAACGACAACTTCATTCAAATCGGATCGATCGATCTCGATACACATATACGTACATGTATAAATGTTGATGATGACTTAAGACAAAATCGAAACGATCGCTCTCTTACATAATCGAATTCAATTAAACGATCGGTTTCTTATTTATTTCTAATTATTATTATTATTATTATTTAGAATCTGTCATTTGAGATGAGGAATGAATGAAAGCACGTTTTTTTGTTTTTATATTTTCATTTTAATTAAATAACCGTTTCAGGAATGTTTTAATCGAAAATCAATGAAAGAAATGCTTATATATTTATACGAGTACTCGACTTACCTACCTATGTAGAAAATACAATGTTGGATAACGCTTTGACGCGGCTATAAGAAAACAAAAGTTGAATAAAATAATAAGATGAAATGTACAAAAAAAAATAAAACTGTCTCAACGACTTTTTAAGGAAGTCGATCGCGCAAAAAATAAACTTATAATGTAGCGCTGTTTTAATTTTAGACTGGAAATAACTAAAATTGAAAGCTAATTGTATATACATACATATATATGAATTACATATATGTATATAGCTCTACTTGTATACTTAATTGAATGTCCAGTTTTAAATCAATGATTCCTTAATTGACATTAAGAGACAACATGTTAAATTTTTTTTTTTTTTGTAAATAAATAAAGATATTAATTAATGTATAACGTTTTGAAGATGTGCGTCTTAATAAATAATTAACCCATGTCCATCCGATTTCAGATCGATTGAAGTGATCCGATTATATCGGACGGTAAATGCCTTCAAGAGTTAAATTGCGTGAAGACGATTAAAGTGTTATACATACATTTCTTTTATTTTATATATATAAATTTTTATATATATGAACACATTAAGTATAAAGTATTTAATTGAAATAAGATATAAAAATTAAATTTTACATGTAGAAAAATAAAAGTAGAAGTGCATACCTGCGTATATAAGTATATTAAATCTGGACGTCTTATGGGTATATTTGTAAATTGAATTTTTCTTTAATTAAGATTTCTATTAAAACAAGAATTTACTTTAAAATGGGTAATAGGTTTTGTTGTATTACACTACATCATGTCCACTATGTCGTCTACTGCATTCAAAGCGGAATTTCTAATGTGTGTACGATTTTTAAATTCATTGTCTTTCGTACTTCGACCCCGTCAAAAATTATTGCAATTTCTGGTTTTAGAAAATTAAATTTTTTTTAAATTTAAATCATTTCATAAATGTCTACTTTTTTGCTATCAAAACCTAGATGATCTCTTCTACCTAAATGTATCCGTTCCAATTTAACACATGGGGTGCCTTATGGCGCCACAAAACATTTCAATGTAGGAGTTTAGGGCAAACTTGTCAGGACCTCTCTGTTTTGTACAGCCAATAATTCTTCAGATATGTTACCGGTTTAACTTTTCTTTAATGCTGGCTTCATCTTCTTTCATTTTAGAACAAACAGCCTTTGAGACTCCACTACCCAACGTCTCGAAATTTTACGATATAAAGTCTAGCCAGTTCGATGTAAAACATCTTACATCGCTGTCACTCTTCGATAATCTTAAAAGACTATATAACTCTGGCACAAATTCTGAATATTCATAATGCATTCCTTCCAAAGATTTAGTAATAAATTATTAATTTTAAATTAAAAGTATGAAGGCATAAGCCTGGAAAAGGAACATGTCTTAGGTACATAGATTTATTGGTTTGCTGTATCTTAAGAGCCTTGGTGGGTTTGCATACATAGAGCGGTAACAACTAAATAAGTTAATATCCAATTAATTAATCTAATTTATTAACTAGGTAGTTCCTAAATTGACCGCACATTTTAGCAATACTAAATTGGTTCTATAATATATAGCCTGTACAATATGCTTTATAATTGTTTTTGCTTTCTTTGTACCGAGTAATTAGTAAATTCTCAAAACTACTCAAAACGGTAACCGCACTGAGTACCTAGGTACCTGATCCTGGAAGGATTTTGAAAATTTGAAGCCTACCTAGGGATTATATACGTGATAACACACTGCTGCCGCAAATCATTATATCCGCAAAATTATTACTAATGATTATCAGCCGTTTTTTACGATTTTCATATGGTCTTATGAAAAAATCCCAAGTCCACGCTTTTCTTGGGATAGGCGCTATAGTCCTGTTTGTGAAAATGGCCGAATCATATTTATGAACACAATTCGAGGTTGAATTAAGAAAGGACTTAAGTTTCGATCTTGAATTCGATGGGAGTTTGATGTAGTAGTTCCATATTTGTATGCCCGGCCTATTTAGTTTAATGTTTGGACTAAAAATATCAATAAATTTTTCCCAGAAACCACGAGATTTGAAAGGTATATGGCGTAAGGCGAATCTGCAATTTTTCTAAAATTTTCTATTTGCTATCTCAAAATAATACTAAATCAGAAAGGTAAGCACGGAAAATAACTCGTTATATAAAATCAACGTCTAAGATCCCAATTTTCTTACTTCCGCTTTTACATTATTTTACCTACACGAAAAAACTAGAAACAAATAAAATCAGATGCTATAGATAGCAATGTGGAATGATTTCGACCATAGAATTCGGCCAATTTAATTTAAATTAAGCTCCGATATTTAATTTACTTGGTTTTTTATTCTCTTTTGCCTCACTATCACTGAATGTGCCTAAACACTATACAGTCCTAGTTTTGGGATTCTAGGATTGCAATGTTAGTCTAAGACTGTTTTATTGCTCGATGTATGATGACTATTACAAAACTTTCATTTTCGAAAACTCGATATTGGAATCTGCTTCGACTCGAATTCGTATTATTTTATATGCATTCGAGTCGTCAAACTTACTAGTTTGTTAAGGATCGTCCTGCAACCAACAAAGGTTAAAATTATTTTACGTATATAAAATGTAACCAAATTGTTTTGTATAATGTAGCAACATTATCAATAAGATGGCAAAGCAGCGTTCAAGCTGGTAGCCTACCATATAATGGATACTTTCTTTGTAAGCCTATGTCAACTGTTTTCACATTTCTTTATATAAAACATGAAAACATGATATGTAAGACACGATTCGGTGAACAAACTGATTAGAAATTCTGAAACTGCGGGTATCTTTAACACTACAGAAAGGTTTCACCAGCAATTCAAATTTCTCAATATTAATTTTTAATAATAATCGTGTTAATGTCCTCCCATCTACGCATATGATATAGATAGCGTTATAGACTATTTTGTGGATCAATTATTAACCGCTTAAGATTAGACTCGTGGACTCGGAGATCAATCCGATATATTTGAATTTTCTAACATAAACGTTTGCTAAAAACTCGGTAAATGCACACTATTTTGATTGTTATTAGAAGTTAGGGTGGAAGGGCTATATTGTCATAATATTCTTTGACTTACCCCTCGATTCTCACAATAAGACCACTAAGGCTGTGCCCCAAACACCGACTTATTTGTGGACACCGACTTATTCAAATAAGTCACCTCGCGAGCAGACTTATTTGAATAAGTATGTCTACACAGAAATATCTCCAAAAATGTGCCTTGACTATGACTGCGGTCCAATTCGTGACTTATTTTGTGGAAACTGACTTATTTGAAAGTCTACAATAAGCCTCCTGTCGGCTAGACTTATTGTAAACTTGTTTGACTTTTATGCGAGGCTTGCACCCAAACTGGTAATTTATCAAAATAATTCTAACAAGTTTCCAATAAGTCTATTCGACAGGAGGCTTATTGTAGACTTTCAAATAAGTCAGTCCACTAAATAAGTCACGAATTGGACCGCAGTCTATATGTAATCATGCAGTTTTTTTTTCAAATATAGTGGCAACGACCAACATGTCAAGAAAATGTTTTCTTCCATATAACAGAAATTGCATTTTTTTTTTTTTTTTTTTTGATATTACTTCACAAATAAGTCGGTATAATGAATTGGAACGAAGCACAGCAATTGGAATTGTATTATTCGACTACGTGGAACGTTTTCGCAAGGATTTTGCAGGTTTTGCAAGATCGTGCGATTTTACACCTCTTGGGCATTTTTTATGGGGGTGCGTGAAGTCTCTCGTCTATGCCAATAAACCAACAATTGCAGAATTGGAAGACAACGTTAAACGTGTCATTAGCGAGATACCATTCAAAATGCTCGAAAAACTAGACATCTCGCATTGACCACTTGAAACGTAGACGTGGCCAACATTTAAATGAAATAATCTTTGTAAACATTGATTTATCGATTCAAATGAAAATTTCATACTATTTTGCAATTCTAATGAGATTTTTTTTTAAATTATAAACCGAACGCTTAAAAATCACCCATTATATGCCAAAAAGATCGGAACACCGCCAAATTATCAAATTCAACTTTATGAAGACAAACTATACAGACCTACAAAATTTTTTTGAACACTTCTTCAAGATAATTTTGGAGGTCAGTGTAGTTTGCCTTCTTGGAATACACATTGGGATGTAATTTTCAATGCTAGTGCCTGTTTTCAATAAAACGCCAATTCTCATCCTGCATGATTTGACGAACGGCTTAAATAAACTACTACTCTAAAATGATAAAATCAAGTTTGAAAACAGGCAAGTTGGCATTTTTACAACACATCGAGGAGTTTTATACGTATTTCAAATTATAGTTCAAGTCTCATTTGACTGGCATACCATGTACAAGTCTTATTTGATGGGTACAATACCAATATGATAACTAAAGAGGATCCATTGATAAAGCCAGCCATACCATCATCGCAATCACTTCTCTAGTTATATCCAGAAAGGGATCGAACGACGTATTCTCGGATATGTTAAAAACGTTGGCCAGAATTTTGATAAATCCATTATGCAAGCTGTTCAATCATTTATTTGTTAACCTCTGTTGTGTTTCTCGAAGAAAATTTCAATTTGCTCTACATCTTGGTTGAATTCGCCAACATAGTTATAACGAGATTTAAAAACACCATCAAGTAGATCAAAATCTAGCCTACACGGTTTATCTGCGTTATGAAAAAAACATCTAGTGTTCCTTACATCAGATACAAAATTACTTTTTACATTATTTGGGCGAAACACACTTACACTTAATAAAGACATTTTATTACACACTTGTTTTTTTTAGTTGATACTCCTGATAAATGACCTAACAAGTTTAAGTCGATCGAGGGATTGTTTAAACTTTTTGAACAAAAATTTTTTAATAAAAATTTCAAAAATTTAATTTTTGCGAAAATAGAAAAACAAATGTTTAATAAAATGTGTTTATTAGATACAAAATTATTTCTTTTCTTCGCAACGCGGAATTCAATAATTCAACATACAACTGTATTGCTAAAGTCAACTCCATGTTTGAATTTGTTAAACGAACGACTATGGAATTCGAGGATGTACAAAAGTTATTTGACTATATTTCGCTTATGCTAGATCTTAAGTCGAATATGCTGCAATGCTTAATTACATCAAAAGAATAGAAAGCATAAAAAAATATGTTAATCCTGTTAAAAAAAAGAACTGGCTGGGATTATGGTCGTAACAAGCCACTCCATGAATATGTTGCTCGCCTACCTTCATATTCAACAAGGTGCGAAGAATATTCAGCCTGCTTAGTGGAAAACATTTCTATTAATGTTCCAAACAGTACATTTTTTTGTACGTTTCGAATGTCATGTAGATCATCGCTTGTATATGCGCACGGCCACATTACATTTTTATAATTGAAAAACACAATTTGGTACTCAGAAATAAATTGATTGATTGATTAAGAGTGCACGACCAAGTGTAATTAGGCAAGATCTTCCAGAAAGCTGGTCTCCGGGGATCTAACTCAGGGATTTATAAATTTTGAATTAAACAAAATAAATAGATCTATATTAGGAATAACCTTTACTAACCAGTTAACGTATCATATTTAAATAACTCTATTAACCATGAACTTCTCACAAGAACAAATCAATATTAAGCAACGTTATCAATAATATTGTTTCCAATTACTTCAATATAGGGATAATTATATGATTTATAATAAATCGTCAGTAATAATTCCTATTCTTCCAAAACTGAAAATTAGAATCAGATAAAGTAAAACATAAATATCAGATTTATATATTAAATAATTTCCTCTGCTGTCTGTAATTTCACTATCAATTTAACTTTATAATATCAGTAACCCCGAAATTAACTAATTATTAATAATTAATTCCTCAGCCTATTACACACACCATCTAAAATTTAATAATGGCAGTCCACCTAGCGTAAACAACAATGACTAATCAAAATATCCTAATTAAGTTCACCAAATACAAGAATTTGGCACACAGAAATAAATTTAATAAAATGATCGCGATGCGTTTTTCTAAGATCATTGTGATAAAATCTATAGTCCTTTAAATTAATCGCGATCAACATAATTTTAAAAAATTAATAATATCATGAGTGGTTTTCGAATCACCAAAGTATTTTCATTCTTTGTATATATAGATAACAACAAATCACGATCGATTTGTAATAAAGCTGATCATAATTATTATGTTGAAGATTACGATCGAAGATCATGCGTTTCGTACGTTTTTTTGCCAATCCGAGAAAGTCATTTGTATATAGTTGAGCATTCGATGAAGTTCACATTTTTACTCAACACTGTATAGTGATGCCACGATCGCAGTCAATTATATATTTTGTTTTTAAACCGCAATCACTTGATGTATCAATTGTATTATACTGTTACTTTCCAAAATGGATTGCAGCCGACTAGTCGTCATTATAAATTGAAATATTAAATTTCAATTGAACACACAGTTCATCTTTCATTTCTTATTAATTTATTTTATCGTATTTTTCAGCATCCTTTGGGATATAAAATATATAGACATTCACCGATTTGATTAAATTAAGAAACTGCATTGAAATATATAAATATACAATTGAATCGATTTTGCTATATACTAAATGACCAATTTTTATTTTATTTTCTTTGCAGATACACCAATCATTGTGAACTTTTAAATTTTTATATTTATTTATCGATATATAAAAACAACAACAACAACACCAAACCATCCATCCAACTTCCGATCGATATCATTAAGCTTCTTTTAAATGTAAATGTCTGTAAAATATATTTATTCATATTCTGCTCACGAGCTTAATAATACGATGCGGGAAAAGGATCACTCACCAAGAAAAATGCTACCAAGCCCAAAACAAGGTGCTGTCTATCCCTTGATGGGAACGAATTTGCAACAAATATCGAACAACAATAACACCAATTCAACATCGTATGCCCCATTCGATTTGTCACCGTCATCGCGATCGGCTCATTTTTTACAGCCGCAATCGCACGCTCCCAACGATCAACCGCTGGATTTGCGCGTCGATCACAAGAAGATCGATTACCTACAGCAGCCGCGTCTAACGCACAGGATTAAAGATGAGAATAGTAATTTAATTATGGCGAATAATAATAATAATAATTTTCTTAGTAATTTAATTAGTAATAATAGTTCACCAAGTCCTAATAATAATGATAATATGAATAATAATAATAATAACAATAATGATACTCAAATTAATAATAATAATTACGAAAGTCACGAGGATAGTAGTACGAAAAAGGCAGCTAGTAATACGTTAATAAATGTGAAAGAAGAATTTAGGATACCGAATTTGAGTGGACACAATTCAAGTATGTTTCCGGCCCCACCGACAATCCATCCGCTAATGCTAGAGGCGATGGCAAAAGCGGCACGAATACCCTATCGTAATCCGTTTGTTACACCGCGACCCCTATTCGGGTTACTCCGACCGAAACAAGATATGCTCGCCAATATTCCGCAATTGTTACAAAACGGATTGACCAACAACAACAATAATAATAACAATAATAATAATAATAATAGTAGTAGTAAAAATTTAAATATTAACAATAACACTAACATTCCAAATAATAACAATAACAGTAATAGTAGTAATAGTAATAGTAATCCTGATGTTCCGAATAATGCACCAGCGCACATAAAAAATAAAGATCGATACGCGTGTAAATTTTGCGGCAAAGTATTTCCACGTTCGGCAAATTTAACGCGCCACCTGCGAACGCACACGGGTGAACAGCCCTACAAATGTAAATACTGTGAACGTTCGTTTAGTATATCGAGTAATTTACAGCGACACGTACGCAATATTCACAACAAGGAGAGACCATTTAAGTGTGCCCTGTGCGAACGATGCTTCGGCCAGCAAACAAATTTGGATCGTCACCTGAAGAAACATGAAGCGGATGCGGTATCGCTGGGCGTTGGTTTCGATGAACGACTGCGTGGTATACGGCAAAATTCTCGGGGTACACCAGAAGATTCGTATTTCGAGGAGATACGCTCGTTTATGGGCAAAGTGACACAACTACCAATGCATTTACGTGCACAGCAGATGGATATGACGCCGTCACGGTGTTCATCGTCGTCCGAACCATCATCACCAAAAAATTTATTACAAATAAAACTCGAACAAAATATGCATAATAATATAAATAACGATAGTAATAATAATAATAACGATAGTAATAACAACAATAATAATGATCCTGATAATAATGATAATAATAACAATAATAATACAACAACAAATAGTAATGATCATGTTCAAGTTACCTGACCATATTTTGATAAGATTATAGTTTTCTCTACGTTACTGTTTTAAATATTTAATGTGTGTGTGTGTGTATGTGTGTATACGCTCTCTCACTGCTCCTACCGGTTTACAACAAACAATAATGGATCGTACAATTTTATATATTTTTTACATAAAGATTATTACTATTATTATTATTAATAAAATAATTATTTTTAATTTAAAATTCCTATCGTTAAACAAAAAACAACAAAATGTAAAATTATTAAAAATTTAATTAATTTTAATTATAAAAAAAAAAACATTTATATAATTTAAATAATTATCATTATGAGTATTATATATATATAGTAGTGTGCGTGAGTGTGTACAGAATGATCGCGATTTACAAAACTAAATGCATACTTTAATCGCGAGTGCGTGTTTAATTCAAATTTATATTATGAGGATTGAGGTACTTTGAAAAAGAAGATCGCAGATTTTACAAATGATCACGATCGTTTATTTTCTGTACATTTGTCCGAAATCGCAATTGCGATCTCTATATAATGGTGCTATAAATTATCACGTCAAAACTTATAATTACTCGCTACCGCGCATACCCTTCAGCATCTCATTATTATTACGCAATCTCAAAAATTGTTTGGTAAATTACTTCTGTCACAATTTAAAAAAAAAACCTTAAAATTAAACCTCACAATGATAATTCACACTTAATTAAGGCAATTCCAATTGTATATGCGTATTTATATTTTGTTACAAACAAAAGAAAAAACAACAACAATAAAATTAAAAAAAACATTATCATTAATTTATAATTTACTAATGTGATTCAAATAAAATTTAAACCTTAAAAAATAGAAAATAATTAAAGATTTACTATTAAAGCTAGTCCATTAGTGAAAATATACCGATTTAATAAAATTAAAATTTAAAATAAAAATAAAAACAACAACAAGAACTAATAATGTATTCAATGAGATTTAAACAAATTACACTGTAATTATATAATTTATACTGAATTAATAATCATAAATACATAATTTATTAATTCCCGCCTTTTTTCTTTTTAATTTAAATTATCTCAATTTTTTTTTTTTTTTTTTGTATTTTTTATGTATACCATGAACATAATTATTCCTAATTCTTTACGTATTTTTTTTAATTCACAATGACAACAAAAATTACTACAACAAAAACAACAAAAAATACCAAATTAAATTAAAATTTAAACAAAACAAAATATAAAATAATTTTTAAAATAAAATAATAAAAATTTCCTAATATATAAAAATATAAACAAAACTAAATTAATTAATTTAATTTAAATAAAACAGAATCAAATTAATTATTAATTTAAATATAATTTAAAATAATAAAAACAACGAAATGTATTGAAAATAATTGTTACCATTTTTTATAAAATATATATATATAATTTAATTTAATTATTATTTTTTTAATTTTATAATTAATTAAAATATTTTTTTTTTGTATAGAAAATTAAAATTATATTTAGGAAATATAATTTTTTTTTAATTTTTATTAAAGAAATAAATAAAATTTATTTTTTTTTAATTTGAAATATAAATGCGAATATTTTAATGAATTTTTGGGAAATTGAAGATACAGTAAAAGTAATTAAACATTTTCAAAATGTAAACGGTAAGTCCTGGTTTCATAGCTTGAAAGTTCAGTAGCTCAATTATTATCATCTGATCTATTTCAGCTTCGTTTTCTAGTTCATTTTTCATGCCTACGAAATTTGTTCCATTATCGGAAAATATTTTCAAAGGTTGTTCTTTTCTGGCTATTTTATAAGACACACTATGCTCGAAACGGTACTTCATGAATACGCCATTTCTAAATGCCTAGTATTCACAGCTAATTTTGCTGGTTGGTACATTTCCGGAACTGTAAATTTTGTTCGTTCATTCTAACATTGCTATCAATATGTTAGACTAATCAGGTTGATTGGTTCGTGATCACGGATTGCGAAGGTGTCCAAGAAATTTGGTTAATAAACACAAATATATATGGTGTTTCACTTCTTTCTTTTTTGTGATTTTTATTTACCTAATATAAATAATTTGTCAATTCCTTTTTTTACTTTCAAACGATTAAATTTTTATTTATTTTAATATAATTTTGTTAATTTTACAACTCAATAAAAACACGTCTTCTTTTTATAATTACAGTGGAAATCTGCTACCTTTTTCTTTTTTCTTCATATTTCTTTTTGTCAAAACAACGATGCCGTCCAGCAAACCAGAAAAAGCGACGCCCGAAAAAATGTTTTTATGTAAAACGCCACACATTCACTACTGTATCATTATTGTAAATATAGTGCCTATTCGGAAGAATTGATGGTCGTTTAACATCTATCGCAACGCCCTCAATTTCAGCGATTCTCCCACGCCTTACTTAGGCGAATTAGATTCGTTTCAGCCTCCAACGATTCGTCAGAGCCTAATGGGCCCGGTAATCGATCAAGTCCCTTAAGTTTTGCCATGTTGTTGATGTACCGCAATACATATCCGTGAGCTCGTCTTAGTCTTTCCCATCGACTAAAACTATTGGCATATGTAATTATAACGAACTTAGAAATTCTAATTTGATGTGTCAGTGTATATATCGGCATTCTTCGGTTGGATCAATAAAGTTCGATGTTAGTGTCAATGGCCAGTTCTCTTCAGATTGAAGTAAAAATTTTGGTCCTGTGAACCATCGAAGTTTTAATGTTATGTTATTGCAACGTACCTTTTATACTTTCTATGGTCCACTTGAATCCTACTATTAACTGTAGTTGTATCAACCCAAACCATACATTTGCCTATTTTGATTGTGTGCTCCGCAATTAATGTGTTCTTCAAGCAAATAGCAAAAAGTGCAGCCTGAAGCACTAACCGTGAAATCCACATTGATTTAAGCGGGGATACCTTTGTGTTTACGTATTGTGCTGACGTGCTCTCCAAAGGAAACGCTGTGATTTGAATCACGTTTGAATTTATTTTCACCTCGACACATCTAAATATTTTCAAAGCCATTGGATAAGAGTCCGAAAATTCAATATTGTCGTATTTCCATAGTAATCGCGTTTCGAAATAAACTCCTTTACGAAAAGTAGTGTTCTCAAGTAGTATTCGGGCTCTCTCGCCTTCTTTTGATTCCAACAATTCAATCGGCCGATCCACACAACACGACTCGATTATATAAAACGATTTGACCGTGTCAATTCAAAATCATTATACTTTCCTTGAAGATTATGAATGTTTACAGTTTTGGCGCCGTGTGACAGTGGTGGACCTCCTAGAACCCATCCTAGACGTATTTTACATGCAATTGGTTCATTGAAAGACCTTTCTCGAATATCCACCGGCATTGGAAGGTCTGTATTCTAATTCAAAATTTTGTTCATTCAGCTGTCACCCAGCAATCATATCGTTTAACTAATTAATTGTAGTATTAAATCTAAAAATATGTCTTATCATTAGTGGATATGCTGAACACCCATTTCTGTACTTAAAAAAAAATCGATTGAAATTTCCGACTGAATAAATCAATGCGGATTTATTCCCTTAACAATCGAAGTAAGTATACTTTAAAAATTTTTATTTATTTGAACATTTGTAACAAATAGTCTCATGCTTGCAAATTAATGACCCACTTGACATTTAAAGCAACTTAGGAACAAGTTTACCTTTTCATAAAGAAACACCAACATTGTTCAAAATTCAACTTTGCTGGTTTTAATTAGCTGCAACGGGCTGTATTTTCAAATGCAAAAAATAGCCGTAATGTGGTCTATTTGAGTACATATTTATAGTACGCCTAAGAGATGACTATTTTTCCCTTGTACTTGTTTCTGTTTGGCGTACATTGTGCCCCTAAATGACTATCGAATAATTTGTAATATAGTTGAACTGCGTAACAGTAATTCTATTCAATTTTTATAAATTGAAAGGTATTCAAATCGTATTTTTTTCGAATTTATTATCATAATTAAAATTTGAGCACAAATGAAATCATCATTCTACAAAGCTCCAATATTATTCGATTAATTTTTGACCAACATACACAATTGTGCTTCTTTAACTATAGCTACAGATAGTGCTTTTTTCGGACGAATATAAATTTGAAAGTACATAATACTCAAATGTGAATGGTGGTTTAAAAATACAAAATACATACAAAAATTAATCTTTGACATGATTCTTTTGCCTTACCCACACAATTGTGTGGTCAGGGAGGAAAAGTGATATTTCTTTTTTGTCTCTCACGTGCAAAATGCAAATGTTATATCCCATTCCTTTCATTTTGCAGAAGAAAAATTTTGATCGCATCGCATGTTAATCTACCATCCATCACTTTGATTCTATCGTCGTGATTCTTTCTCGTTTCCTTCCCCTTCACCAATAAACTGTAGTTACACCCGTTTACACCAGTCGTGTTCACTGATGGTTTTCTGACATAAAAAATCGGTATATTTTTGACACATTTTACCCCGGCTAACTTCGCTTCAGTAAAATATCCCATTTTTTTTTATTACACGAGTGAACGCGTTTATTTTTGGCTTGGCATATAAATTTGACCGTTCAGTATTTTAAACGTCAATTTTCTTTACAAGTGAATTTAATAAATTTCCTAAAGTGTTTAAATTTTACTAAAATATTAACGAAAATGTTTATGATTGAATCAAGTTTAGCCGGCTATTAAAAAATGAGTTTTTTCAAAACAAAACTCAGATGTCAAAAAAATCCCGAAAAAATTCAAAACAAAGTGGAGTTAAAAATATACCGATTTATAGGGTGCGCTCGGTCTGTAGCTAAAAAAACCGGATATTTTTTATCCTCTTGTACATGAGTGAACTCTAGGAGTAGAATAAAAGTATGTAGCAAAAAAGTATTTCAGTGTAAGCCCAAACTAAAATACTTTAATACTTTATCACGTACTATTTTGCTATTAAAGTATAATAGCTATCAAAAAAATATTGGTGTTATAGTCGTGTTTTAAACTCTAATTTATTATTATTGTACTTTAATTTTGTTTATTATTGTTTTCAAGTGGCCGGTAAAGACATTTTTTGTTTGGATATACATTTCCATTTGTGATACAGATCAACCCGCTTAATGTCATGCTTCCCGTGTCAGAAAAAATCATGATAAAAAGCGGGTGGTGATAATAAAAGAAATTCCGCTTAATATCACGTTCCATGATATTAACCAAGTTCTTGCTTTATATCACGATTCATGACATTAATCGAAAATTTATTTCGAAACTTATTCGATTAGTTAAATTGATAACCTTGTTCCAAGATTCTTTAATTAAAAGTAAGGCGTTCAATAAACTATGTTTTTTTACAATTTTGGTAACTAATATTGATTTCTGGAAGACTCAATTTCCGCAAGCAATTTTAGCACAAGCACAAGTAATCTTCTGTAATGGAACTTAAAATTACAGATCACACGGTTGAATTAGTGATGTCACATTAGGTGGTAAAAAAGTTAATTCGATGTTATTTAGTTTGAACTTAGGATGAGCAGAACAATTATCTAAGATGAGCGCAATCTTACGACTTTCGGAAATCAATGCTTTATCACATTCTCGTAACCATTCTTCAAATATAGAAGATGTCATCCATGCATTGTTATTGTTTTTGTACTTGACTGGCAACTGTTTTATACCACGAAAACAACGTGGTGGTTTAGACTTGTCAATTACCAAAACTGATTGCTTTTCTCCATCAATACTTGCATAAAGAAGAATTGTTATTTTTGCTTTTGAAATTTTAATGCCAGAATGTTCAGTTGTCTTGAGATCCGCTAGGCATTGCACGCCACAAAAGCCCAGTTTCGTCCTCGTTGAATATATCCTTTGGTTCATAGGTAAGAAGAACATTAACTAAGGAAGTAGCTTGCTATTCATTGGTTCCAGCAGCAGTTCTGGAATATCTGCATCAACTTTCTCACGATGAGCTTTTTTATAAACGATCCCGTATCTTATCCATTTGTGGGTACGACGTTTCATCAGCGTGATCTTCAGCTTTGCTACGTCGTTTTCTATTTACATCTAATTTTACGTCAGACAACACAGTTTGTTTTTTATAAATTTTGGTGATAATTGATGGATCGATGATGAATTTCGTAGCAACTGCTGCATATGTTTGTTCAGGTGGGCCGTCGGAAGCCGCTATAATTTGTAGTTTCTGTTTGTCAGTAAGTGCGGTTCTTTTTCGTCCTGCCATGTTTGACATGTACCTCTGTTTTCATGGTTATGGGGTGAAAAAAATTGTAAGTTACACTATGAATAGTCATTTTAATTGAAAAACAATTTATTCAAAACACATAGCATTTTACCTGTTTGCATAAAAATTATATAAAAAGTTTTTTTTCTCTATGATTTTTTTTTAAATGAAAATTTTATTTTATTTGTTTTTGATTAAACTGTCGATTGAATACACACTCTAACTTTAACCATATTCTAACACAGTTGAAAATTGAACTGAATCAATCCATGAGCGAACTATTTTTAAGAGTGCAAAAATATCTCTGTCTCAATAACAGACCAAATACTAAAAACTATTTTTTTCGTCTCTTTTCCCGTTTACCTATAAACCTATAAAATTGCGACTCATTTTTCAACAAAAAATTTGTCTACAAACTCAAACAAAAATTAAATTAAAAAAATTTTACGTTCATTTTTTACATGTAGATTTTAGTTCAAATTTTATTTTCGAGAGAGCAATATAGCAATAAAAAAATCTATTACGACTTATTTTGAAGTAAGAAGTATACTTAAAAGATCTAGAGTGTGGGAAAGACCATTTTTATTATACTTGGAGAAGAGTACATCCACAAAAAATCGAAACGTAGCGAAAATAAACATTTCAATATCGCATGCACATTATATTGTAATATTATATCATGAGAGGAGAATCATGATTTAAAACGATTTTGAACCAAAAACAAAGAAAAAGTTCGTGATAATAAGCGGAACTGGATATTAAGCCGACATGATAATAACGGAGTAAAATGTATGTAATTTAATAGAGATTGGAAAGTGGATTTTAAGTATTAATGATTATAACCGAGTCGTGATATTAACCGAGATGATATTAGCCGGGTTGGCCTGTATTAAACAAAAAAAAATATATTGTCAACAAAAAAAGTACAATAATATAGTATTATAGTATGGGTTTACACCGCTTGTGGTGTAAACTGACCGGGTACTATATTTTATTAGCAAAAAAGTATTATACTATTAAAGTAGCTCTGGTGTAAACCAAGATTAGTTTGTTTTTGAAGAGGAAGGACATAACCCAATATGCAATGCCGATGGAATTCCGTTTACATTTGCGTGCAAAAACCACACTCTTTCTATGGAAAGAACCATGTTATCAGTGTGTTGGTTACACTAACAATGCAACGTAAATTTGATTTTTTTTTGTCCATTTTTTTTTGTTTCTGCACCAACACATTTATACTCACATTTATATTTTAAAAAAAAATATTATGGAAAAAAATTCCAATACATCTTTACTTATTTATTGTTTATTCTATATGTCTGAAATTAGCAGGACTTATTAAAGTAGATTCTAATTTAATACATTCACATACAGAACATTCATAATCATATACAATTTTTAATATGCAATACACACACACACACACACACACACACACACACACACACACACACAACACACACACACACACACACACACACACACACACACACACACACACACACACACACACACACACACACACACACACACACACACACACACACACACACACACACACACACACACACACACACACACACACCAGAATCTACTTAAAAATAAGTCCTGCTAACTCCACACATGTAAAATAAACAATAACTAAGTATAGATGTATTGGAAATTTTTTTTCCATAGTAATTTTTTTTTAAATAACTATGTATAAATGTGTTGGTGCATAAACAAAAAAAATGAGCAAAAAAAATTCAAATTTACGTTGCATTGTTAGTGTAACTAACACACTCTTTGTTAGTTTTCTTTAAATAGGTATCTGTCAATGAGAGAGTAAGCAGGACTTATATTTAAGTAGATTCTGCACACACACACACACACACACACACACACACACACACACACACACACACACACATACACACACAGCAATTTTTTAATTTAGCTGACGCCAATGTACTAATGTATTCGCCAATGTAATGTTATGTCGCCAATCTTTTACGTCACTCACACGGCATCCATCTTAAAACAATAAACACATGAAAATCGTCAGTATCAAAAGCATACGTCGTAAATTTGGAAATTCAATTTTATTACCTGTTTAGTCCAATGTTGTTGAATAGCGAAGATAACAAAATACGAGCAGCACTTAAAATTAATAAAATTTTACTTTAATACTAGTTCGCTCTACAAAATATATTATTCTTTCTTTACTGATCGAACAAATATTTTTTACTACTGATCGTCGTGAATAACAAAATTTTACTGATTATATTCATCTTGCATTGATTAGAAAACAAAAAAATATATTCTCTATTTCTACAATAGTGGAATATTCCATTATCTATTCCACTGCGTGTATGTATACGGCCAAGTAGAAGAAAAATATAAAAAATACGGTTTATATGTATGCAGGCCCAAATAATGTAAACACGAAAAAACACTTTCATACGAATGCTATGAAAATTTTCTGTTCAATATTTTTTTTTGACTTTATTTATCTATATCTCGTAATTGCGGCAAAAAATTAAATTTTCATTCCCCTGAGCACGAACTTTGTTTATTTTTCATTATTTTTGGTAAATTGTTTTTTAATTTTAAGGTAGATTTCATTTAGAATTTTACCATTTTCCGGCATGCTGCCTTTTATTTGTTGAACATCGTATAACACACGATTCAAATTATGTGTGTATGGAAGAAGAGTATTCAACAATCAACCATAGTGCCTATGTTTGTACATAAACGCAGTGATTGTCGAATACTCTTCTTCCATACACACAAACTTTGAATCGTGTGTTATACGACGTTCAACAAATAAAAGGCAGCATGGCGGAAAATGGTAAAATTCTAAATGAAATCTACCTTAAAATTAAAAAACAATTTACCAAAAATAATGAAAAATAAACAAAGTTCGTGCTCAGGGGAATGAAAATTTAATTTTTTGCCGCAATTACGAGATATAGATAAATAAAGTCAAAAAAAAATATTGAACAGAAAATTTTCATAGCATTCGTATGAAAGTGTTTTTTCGTGTTTACATTATTTGGGCCTGCATACATACAAAGCGTATATAATGAAAGACGGCCGTATACACATACATAGGCACTGTCTATTCAAACAAATATGAAAAGTAAAACAAAAGAAGAGAATAAAATTTTGTTTTAGTTCTCGCAAATAAAAAAAATCGAATAGTATAATCAATTTCCACATGGAAAAAAATTTACTCTAACATACAAAATGTATAAAGTATTCGCCAACTATTCGTTTAACAAGGAGCAGAGAGTAGAAAAATATAATTTCTGATCTATTCAAAACATCGATCAGTTTGTTTTTCATTATTCGCTCACTATTCGTTGAAAACTGAATATTATTCTCAATTTTTTATTTTACTATTTACAAAGAAGAATGAGTCTAAGCAACTGTCAAGTGTCACAGATTCGGAGGGTAAAAGAGAAAGCATATAAATCAACGGGATTACAACAACAAAAACAAAAGAACCCCACGCCAACAACCAAAATTGTTTTCTTAATTTTTTCTGATGTATAACTTAAATTAAGGATAAGTTTACCACAAATCACTAGCTTCTTAACACAATTTACATTTTATTTTATTTAAACACTTGGTAAACTTACTGATGGTAAGATACTCGTTCTTGTATTTTTCTAGACGTATTTTGGAATTTTTTCCCAATACACTTCATTTTGCACAATAGTCTGTAATTTTTGTTATCATATAATGCACCACTACATAAACAAATAACTATTTGATAAATTTTTTATTGTTTTGATGTATTTTAGTTAATAATTTCATAAATTTATAATTTTACTGCGCAAAATTAAAACGTCACTTCGTTCAACAACAAAAACTGATTTGACGGATTCTTATAGCGAGATATGAGTAAACCATATGGTTTTTTTATATAACCATCCTGTTCTGGCTTGTGACAGATGAAATAGCAAATTTTATATGGTTAAAATATTGCCACCTATTCTGCAGTATTTTAACTTCTTTGACTATTTACGAACGAAAAAGTGGGGGAAAAATTCAAAAACCATTTTGAGAGAATATAAATGGAATAGAAAGAAAGAGAAGAATATTTTTGAACGCTGCTTAAAACATGTTTAACAAAATAAAATACAAAAAAGTTTTATAAAACAAACCGTAACTGATTATACATATGTTCATTCGTCAACATATCTCACGGAACTGAAGATACAAAACAAATCTAATAAAACATCCAATAAAAATTGTAAATCAGAAAGGGAAAGAAAATTATTTCTCTCCAAAATCGATACTTTTGTGTCTTTGATATTTTGTAGTATGGAATTAAAACTATTCTTTCCACACGCAAAAATTGCATACTGGGAAGGAAAGAATAACGACGAAAGAATCAAAGTGTGGAATTGCGGAATCTGGATAATTACTCAACATGTCTCCGCTTGCAGTTCGTTTACGAACACAACAAGCTTAAAGGGCATTTTCTTTGACAGTGTGTAATTTTTTATACAAATTTGTATGCCAAACACATTCGGATGCTAAAATGGTTATTTGCGAATCTTTTGTCGATGGTTATTGTGAATTAGGACCTAATTGTTTAAATGATCACATTGATTTATTGTAAGTCTGATAGTGGTTTACTATGTTGTATATGGTTTATAATTTTTTATAATATTTGCAGCAAATTGGTCCGCCAAGAAGTTGATTCAGCTATCATGGGCAAACAGTGGCCAATCTCCTGTTTTGGCCCGTTCAGTTATCAGCCAAATTTCCCAAATTTCATTGAAGATCAGTCGTTTGAAGAGATTCGTTTCCAATTTTATGAGGCTAAAGTTGGAAATTGGAAGAAAATAGGTGTGAAATTTAAAAATTTATTTGATGAGAGCAGATCGAAGCTTAAGCAGTTGAGTAAGCCATCCCATAAGCGACTGAATATTTTTGTACAACTTTATAATACTGAACCAAAATCGAACAATTCTGGCATTCCGGACACAGATAATCATCAGGAAAATTTGAAAACTGCACTGGAAAATCTGACCCTTGAAACTAATAAAGCAGATCTCGATCAACTATCTGATCAGCAAAGTTTAATAAATATTTTGGTAGCTGAGAATGTTAATCTAAAACAAGCCCTAGAAACCACGCAAGAGGATAATATTAGGCTGTCCGAAAGTATTTCGTTATTAAAAAACGAAGTAGAACATCTAAAACAATTAGTAAACAACAACAACATTAACACTGCTGGTATTTACCTCAAATAATAGTTTGAGGGAGGAGTCATGAAGCTGTCAATATCAATTCCAAAATTCAAATTTATTACAAATAGTTAGGCTGCGGGCCAATAGTCGGGTAAAAGTCAATTTTAAGTAAATTTTTCGGTAAATTCATCTATTTTTTAAAAACTATGGCAACCTGATCGAAAAATCTGTTCTAAATCCGATGTTTACCTTAGTAAACAATTTACTCGACTATTGGCCCGCCACGTTGAGATAATCTGGATACTAGATTTGAATTTTGAATTAGTGACATCTACTTTTCTAAATTTCAAGTATTTTTGTGGAACTAGTTTTTCTTTTAAAAAATCAGTTTACATATAAAAAAAACAATCCATTTGGTATATAAAGGGCAAATTGTTGTTTTTTCCAATCAGAGGAAAATTAATAATAGCGTATTCATTCTGAAATACAACAAAAAGTTACCCGGATTTTATGTAAATGAACACGAAAAAAGTTACCCAACTTTTATAGTAGTTTGGTGAAAAGAAAGACAAAAAATTGTTTATTATTAAAAATGTCAGACATTTGAACTTGTTAGCATCGGTATAATTATTATAAAGCAAATTTCAATTTTAATAATTTATTTATAACTCAATACCAATAATTTTTAATTAATAATATAAGAAATTAAATAATTTTGCACATAAAAGAAATGTTGAGTTTGCTAAATCACAAATCGAATGAATGACTGATAAATTGATGAAAAGTTTTGAAGGTGCCCGTAACAATCCGTTTCAATTTCGGCATTTGCAGTTGTGGCACAATTTGGTGGATTTAAGTAAAGTTCCGAGCCCAAAGGTCGTGTTAGCTCCGATATTGAAAGTGGATACGCACATGATTTGTTTGTACAATGAGCTTCAAATTCTAACAACAGCATTATTCTAACGAATCGTCCTCGCCTGGGACTTTTGCTCGCGATTTAATAGAAAACGGTTTGAACGGGCGTAAAATTATTATACGAACAATATGCGATAGTATAAATATAAAATAAAATTAATGTATTTCATTTTTCATAAAATAAAGAGGAAAGTGGAAAAAAAATTTGATGTAGTTCAGTCTTGTCCGATCTAGTCAATCCAATTATTGATTTCTCTACCCTTCACTCTTCAGCTTATTGTGATAAGGGATTACAATTGGCGCCATGCATCGGTGTGATCATTTTACGGTGGCTAGCTTAATTCATTTGTACCAGCTGGTCGCCTATATTTGCACCTTTCGAATTCATTAGTAGTACGTCCAAATCGCTTAAATTATTGCTGTAATATTTATTCAAAAGTTAAATGGAGATAATTTAGTGATTTAAACAAACGATCTACTCACATGACTACAGCCGTCAATCGCTTATTTAAAATTAAGTTTTAAAGCACATCTAACAGAGCATACTCCATAGAATTCCTTATGACTTTTTACTTACAGAAAAGTATGAAGAAAAAACTTGAGAAAAAAAAAATTCTCGTTTATTTTTCATACTTTTATGTAAGTGAAAAGTCATAAGGAATTCTATTGGGTATGCTCTTTAATTTACGTTTATGATTATCCTGTTTTACTGTAATATTAGCGATGTGGCACAGAATCGCTTGAAATACATTTGCTGAAAATGATCCCCCAGACAAAACAATAAATCCTCAGCGTAACATTAAGGTTGTTTGAAGCCATAAAAGTACGAGTGTGTCTTGATCAAATTGATTGTGCATACTATTTTAGAAAACAGCTGCAAGCTACTAACAGCCAAACAACATCGTCAAGGAAGAAATCTTACAAAAAAAGAAATGCAAAACTTTTTTTCGGATGAACTTGGATTTTCCAGCGGCAACATAAACGAAATTTTTATTCGGGATCGCCTCGCTACACACAAATTAGAACTCTTTCAAGACGTGATGAAATTCAAAATCGAAAACAAATTCCGATTTCTGTGGACCAATAACAATAGAATTCTTCTCCGAAAGTCTGAACGCACCAGAGTACACCACATAAAATGTTTAGCTGACCTTGATAAACTTAAGAAATAATTTGTTTATGTTTTCATAAATGTGATATTAGTATCACTGTTTTTTATTAAATTCCATTTATACAAAAACCTTATTTTGTATTTTTATTAAACGTGACAGCACATTTAAAGGATTTTTTTTTCAAATATAACCCTAAACAGTTACAAAATATTTGGATCATTTATTTGTTAGTGACCAAATTGCTAGTATAAATTAACTGCAAATTAACTGCTGTTGCTCCTCCCACACACAGGCAGTTTTCGAAACTTTTTCATCGCCATATTTGGTTTGTTCAAATACACCAACAACTCGAACTCGATGAAGTTCTTGTGAATTTCCAATCACCGCTTCCGATCTACTCCAACTACTCTAGAAACCATACTGGTGAACCATAGGCAATCTTAAGTCGCCTTTGCCGACTCCTAAGTGAACCAATTCTCCAATCTTAATTTTTCCTCGCCAGTATTCATTTTTGTTGCGTCCGTTATTTTGTCCATACGTAGGTGCTAAAATTACTCTTCAGCATCATCCAAGAACATCGCCGCACTTAAAATGAGTTTCACATTTTTCTTTATACCAAACATCATCTTTGCTTAGCAATCCTTGTTTGGTTATCCGTCACTTCACCACAACCGGCATAATCATCATTATCACCATTCTCGAACTTTCTGGAAAAATGGCGTTGGGCCATTTTTGGCTGCTTTTAAACAAATGGTCGATAAATGAAATGAAATTTTGATCAAGCCTTTTGATCAATAAAACCACAAGTTTGATCAGAATTCATAACATCGAGAAGAAATCGGGTCACTCGAGAAACAGAATATTTAGCAAGCATGATGATGACACAGGCGAAAAGGAGCTGAAGATCGAGGATTTCGATAACGTTAGGAAGCAAAAGGCGACAATGACTTTAGGTAATAAAAAAAATGATAAAGAACTCATCAGTAGAAACACACAACCAGCCGACGTCGCTCTCGTCACTTCGCAATGCACACCCTGTACCATATCGCGTTTTGTACCATATCGTACATATCGCGAAGTTTTTGGTGCTACTTCAGTAGGGGCTTGCTTTTGGATAACAGGTCCGGATTCCTGGAAGGATGTTAGAAAAGTCAAATATGGAACAAAACCAGTCAAAATTTGACAATCAGCTAAGGGCGCACTTCGAATTTGTCCGACCATCTCCACCAGCCAGACATCGCCAGGATAAAGTATTCATCGCCAAGGAGATAAATATATATTCATATGTATTTATAAGAAAACATGCGGGTTAAAAATCATTCCAGCCACCTTATGAAGGACCATACCAGGTCGCCAACGGAGCTGAAAAATTGTTTACGTTTGAATTTCGAGCCAAACAATGCAACATTTCATTAGATTGCATTGAGCACATTAGCTTAAACAACATCAACACCATCAACAAACGTCCAGTATCAATCACACATACCTGTCAATCCACCAAAATCAACAAGAATAGGTCGTCAGGCTGAACTTTGTATCGAAGCATTCGTGTCTTGTATAAAGAAAATAAGAAAATGTGATTTTTTTCTAATAATTGCAATAACGTTGCGAAGAGGAGTGAACATGAAATAAAGTAATTTTTTATCTCTTCGATTTTTATCTACACCATTTTAAAAAATATTTGTTAGAATAAGAAATGTCAAAGGCATGTCACATGTTTCGTTTAAGACATTGACATGAAAGAAGAACGGTATATGACATGTCTTAAACTTGTCGCCTAACGTGGACAGTTATTGGACAAGTCATTTAAGAAAATAATGTGACGTGTTATAAATTAGTCATTTAGACGACATACAAACAAAAATCGACTAACAATGGTTTTTTTCTTTTTCATACACATTAAGAAAACAGCTTGTCTTTCGTAAAAATTTATTCACGTGTATATTAAAAAATTTAAAACTGGGTTCGCGTGAATATTACGTGACATTTTTGAATAACAATGACATAACAGTGACCCCTAAATCATGGTGTAAAAACATTTTCAATACCATTGTGCTGTGAACAAATTTGAGAACTTGGTGGCTGTGCGAGAATGGTAGGTAGTAGGTGCAACAATACAAGAGTAATAGAAAGTAAATCAAAGTCTTTTAATCTTGAACAGGTTTTGGACGAGAGTACATATTATAAGAAAAACGTTCCGTCATTTATTTAACCTTAATTTAACTTGCGAATTACAAGCAACCTGCTAGAATAAAAAGATGCTAAGCAATATGATGATACTGACTAATTTCAGTTTTATAGATGCCTTAACCGTAGCTTCGGTGTTGTAGTACACTCTAAAAGTTTCTATGTCGTCACATTTTTTAAAAATAGGGCACGAGTCTTACAGAGCTCTCACAATAGAAAAACTTTTACTTTTGCCTTACAAGTTTGTTTGAAAATAAAACTTGCAAAAAAAAAATTTTTTCGTTTTTACCTTAAGGAAAAAGTTAGCAAACTCTAAACTTTTGCCTTAAGAAAAGACTAATGAAGTTAGCTAAATTTCAAAATCAGGGTTTTTGATGTCATTTTCCAACCAAAACATGGTTAAAATGTAAATAAGTTCTAATTTATCGGTTTTATATATCTTAACATTATAATTAATAATATAAAATACAATTTTAAAAATATTATTAGTATGCAGATTAATAAAACGAAGTTGGTTTCAATAAAAATTTTTTTTCTCATTGTGAGAGATACTCTTAAGGTAAAAGTTTAAGGCAAAAGGTAAAGGCAATTTTTTTTTCTATTGTGAGAGCTCTGTTACTTTACATAAACCTCAATTTTGTTTGTTGAAGTGGTTTTAATTAGCTGTAACTGACTGTATTTTCAGATGCTTGTCAATACCCGTATTGTTAGCTACAAACTAAAACATTTGCTATAAGCACAATGTACAGCAAATATTTTGCCCCGAAATGAGGATAATATATATAATTTGTTGATCAACAAAACACAAAGTTCCATTCAACTTTTTCGAAATGAAAAACATTTCGATCGCTTTCAATTTTTATTAGATTTAAAATTTAGACATAAAATGAATTTATCATTCTTAACACACACTAAAATTATTCGAATCCGAATGATCCAGCAACTCATCGGGTGGCTCTTCCTTAATTTCTGGTACCGTATGATATGCGGCAATCGTTAGATGCTTTTGCAACGCCTCAAAATTTACATTCGAATTGTGTTCGTTCTGTTCGATCACCTCCGCACAGAAACCCTTGAAATTCACACAATTCTGTGCATTGGGATTATTCAAAATGAGATTTATAACGGTTGGATCGGTCAGACCGAAAAACCATTCACCTTGAGGCCGTATATTTGTGTTGCGAGTATCGGTTGCGCTATGAATCAATTGAAGCAATGTTGTGTGACAATAATCGGGTGACGGCCCTGATATTATATATTCGGAATCGACTTCCGGAATTATTTCGAATCGGGGCGAATCTCCATTATCAATTATTTGACATGTGTACGTGCATTTTTGTTCCGGATCCTTAATATGCGAATAGACTCGAGTTATGATATAGCCAACCGGGTAGATGCAGTTTTCGGCATGGTAACCTAGTCTATCATAGACAACATCACCGATTGCATGAAGTACGAATCCCGTTAGCTCGATTGGAAGTGTAATAGTTTGGATTACTTGATGCTGTTGCTGCTGTTCTAGTTGTTGTTGGTGTTGCTGCTGTAATTGCATTTGTTCCTGTTGCTGTAATTTTTTAGCGGAAAGTTGTTTTGCTGGTTTCATTTTAATACTGTTTACGCTACCAGTTTTACTTTTAAAACTACTCTCTGAGTTAGCCTCGGAATTAGAGCGTTTCTTAACCGCTGATTTTTTAATCGGTGTACTCGATATTTCGTTGAATGTACCAGCATGATTTGGTGTACTTGAAGCATTAGCCCCAAATGTTATATCATTTTCAAATTCAATCAGTTTTTTAAGTAGGAACCGGCGTTCTTCTTTTACACACAAAATATTCTCTTGAATTTGCGCCACTTGATCACAAAGGGCCGCATTCTCCTGCAAAATAAAAAATGAAATGTAGCAACTGTAGGGTTGACTCAAAATGTATTACTCAACTTACGTATAGCATGTTCTTTATATTTTGCTTCAATAACTTAAGCTTACGTTTGTATTTTTCATTTTGTCTCTGATTTTGTTGTTGAAATATCAGGAATTTGTTTGCTGCCATCATAATTCGCAAGAAACCACACAAAAAACGCAAATTTACTACACTACAAGCGTTTGACAGATGGATATGTGAACTTAAAGCTAGAGCATGTCAAATGCCGTTTCGTCGTATGTACTAAACAAAATAATCTAGTACAATTTTTGACATTTAATCAACTAAAATTTATTTTTGTTTTGATTCCAAACTCAATCGGAGGCTAAAATGGTTTTGTGCCAATTTTTTCTCGGTGGTAATTGCCGATTTGGCACCAAATGTTTTAATGACCACATTGATTTAAAGTAAGTATATATTGGTGGCATGTTGTATAAAATTTATAATTTTGCGCAATTATTTTAGGCAAATAATCCGCGTTGAAATAGACTCGGCCATCAAGGGTAACCAATGGCCAATCTCCTGTTTTGGCCCATTCAAGGATAAGCCTTGTATCCCAAATTTTATAGAAGATCAGTCGTTCGAGGAAATCCGATACAAATTTTATGAGGCTAAAATTAACGGTAACTTTGAGCAAGTACGTCTGGGATTTATAAATTTGATTCAGGAGAGCAAATCAAAACTGCAGCAATTGAATATGCTAAGCCCCGAGATCATGAATATTTTTGTACAACTTTATGATGCTGGGTCAGAACCAAACAAGAACAATTCTGCCATTGGTAACAATCCTTTTGCTACGGCGAATATTGGCAATTCACAAACTGGTAATCAGGCGCAGAACATATTTGGAAAATCGACCTTTGCAACTACTACAGATGTAACAGCCACAAGTATGTTTGGAGGTACAGCATCAAGCCAACAACAAAGTGGTAATATCTTTGGAGGGACCTCATTTACCAATCCTAATCAAACATCCGGAATATTTGGGGGTGCCCAACCTCAACAGTCACAGCAATCTATATTTGGAGCAGCCGCTCAGCCTAATACGGGAGTGTTTGGGTCACCTGTTAATACATTTCAACCGGCAAATGCTGGCTCACAATTTGCGTTGCCTCAACTTGGCAATCAGCAGCCAACTCAAAATGTATTTGGACCAGGACAACCCACACAAGGTATCTTTGGCTCCCCAACTCAGCCACAACCAGCTACTAACATTTTTGGAGGACAAACCATATTTCAGCAGCCCACTCAACCCGTTCAGTCTGTTTTCGCAGCACCGGCTAATCCGCCTCCGTTTGGTGGGGGGCAACAAAGCATTTTTGGGCAGCAGCAAGTACCTCAACCATCAACACCGGCAAATGTATTTCAAACGCAACCTCAGCAGCCTCAACAAACTGGTATTTTTGCCCAGGCTTCACAAGTCGATCCGAATTCAGTCCAAATGAGAAATAATATGTTTAATCAACCAATGCAACAACAGCCACAACAATCTGCCTTTAGCCAGCCATCACCATTCCAACAGCCTATGCCAGTTCAGCAACAGCAACAACCCATTCAGCCACCTCCGTTTAGTCAGGCTCAACATGTTGCTACGCAGCCAGTGCAAAATCAACCATCGATCGGCAATTACTACGACTCGTGCTACAGTAAACTGTCCGAATTGACGCCAGAAGAATTGGAAGCTTTCAAATCGGACCAATTCGAAGTCGGTAAAATTCCAACTGTCCCACCACCTAAAGAATTATGTTAGTAGGTCACACCGATCTAGTATAAAAAAGTGTATTTTGCTTAACCAAAACAAAATCACGGTTTACAGGGCTAATGTCAAAATGACATTTTATTGAAAAGATCAAATAGAAAATTTATTTTTATTTAATTTAATTAATTAATTTTAGTTGAAATAAAATTAATAAACTTGTAATAATAAAGTTAAACTATGAGATTTAAATTAATAAATTACGTGAAAAATGTCAAACACAAGTAAAGATACACAATCGCATACGACTGTTGTTGGGGCGAATACGAGTACATCGGCACCTACCAAATATCATGATTTAGAAGATAACCATGAACCTGGGGCATGTCGTGAAAGTATGCTCATCACAACCGATTCAATAGAAGAATTCTCTAATGAGATGTCTTCGATTACCATCACGGGTGGCGGTACAAAACCACCAGCCCCTACGGTACTTGAGACACAACCCAATATTTTGGATGAAATGACCATTTCGACCACCAGCTCTACAGATAATAAATTATCTGAGTCTGGATCATTTTGCAGCACGAATAGTAATGAAGCGGTCGAAGATGAAAGTGAATGGAATTATATGCAGGCGCCCGATTGGTTGAATAAAAAACGCCATGTCTTTATATTGAGTACGGCGGGAAAACCCATTTACTCATTGCATGGGCGGGAAGATAAATTGGTTACATTATTCGGTTTTATGCAAGTTATTGTTAGTATTGTCCAATCGAACAACGATACAATCTATTCGATTCATGCGAATGGAATAAAATTTGTGTTTTTGATTCGGACCCCATTGATCCTAGTCGCGGTAAGTCGTGTGAAAGCTAGTGTCCAGCAAATACAGATGCATCTAACGGACGTTTACAATCAAATTCTTTCAACACTTACGTTAGATAGGATTACAAAAGTTTATGAGAGTCGGAAAAATTTTGATTTTCGTCCATTCCTTGGTGGTACGGAGCGATTTATGGATCATTTGCTTACCGATGAGAGTTACAGTAAGTTATAATTATTTCTTGTTTATTATGAAATCTATATACATTTTCTATTTTGCAGCCTCGAATAATCCTTTCATGTTCCTAACGCATTCGGTTCGTATTTTGCCCATGAGCCAAAGTATCCGTGATAGTATTACGTCCGCAATTCAAAATAACTGCTCCAAAATCAAACAACTAGTGTTCGCGATGTTGATTGCTAAAAATAAGTTGATAACGCTTGTCCGCATGAAAAATTATTATATTCATCCGGCCGACTTACGTATCATATTCAATTTGATTGAATGTTCAGAAAGCTTTAAGACGGGTGAAAATTGGATACCAATTTGTTTGCCCAAATTCAATCCGAATGGCTATTTATATACGCATATATCGTATTTGGCCGAGGATTGTCAAGCCTGCCTCTTGCTAATGACAGTGAAACAGGATGAGTTCTTCACCCTTTCCGGGGCGAAGACAAAAATTACAGAAAAGCTGCGCAGATCAAATTGTCTGGAAGCGATAAACGAGGCAATGAAAAATAAAGGGATAAATCTAAAAACGATTGATATCCCTGAAATGAGGCACTTCATATATAAATGCAAATCTACGGCACAATTATTGTGCTCCGAAATCACCATTCCATATAATAGTCCGGAACAATTTGATCGGCTACGGGTACTCTACTACGATATACACAATCGTATACATAGCAGTTCACGGCCACTAAGCTTAATTTACGAGATGCGCGAAAAAGAAATAATTTTAGCGTGGGTGACTAGCGGGTACGAGCTGTTTGCAACATTTGAACCGACAATCGATAAAAATGCTGTAATTCTGCTGGTCAGCAAGCTCATGAAATGGATCAAGAAGGAGGAAAATGTGCTATTTATTTTGGGAGCGCCACACTTTTAATAAACCGTTCGCTGTCCCCACTAAGAAATTGTGTTATGTAAATTAAATTGAGATTTTAAATTAATTAAAATTAATTTATATTTTGTTGTGCCACAAAACTGCATAGACAAAATATATTTTCATATTTTTATCATTAGGTAATTCTTCAGCCAACAATATTAATGTTTTTCGATTTTGTATATTAAAAAGAAAAAATTAAGACAAAGTAATTAACAAATAAACTGTAATTAAATTAACTTAGACTGCATTATTTTTCAGGAAGCCTTCAGTCCTACTTGCAGTTCGAGATTTGCATCGTGTGTATCAGTTGCCTTTGATGTGCCATTGCCACCTACCTAGTTAGGAATTTACTTAAGGTTATTCACCCTCCGGTTCAGCTATCCCATTTGTTTTTGTTCCATCCTTATAACGTAAATGCATGGTGAATGCGATATTCACCGGAGAGTTCAAATCATCTTTCTTCTAATGTTAAGCAGTTTAAATATAATGTCCGTGACGAGCTGTTTGGAGCATAATTTTCATCATCTGATTTCGATCGGCGATGAAAATGGGCACAATTATAACTCATCTTCCTCGTCATAGATGGTTCTATGTAAATCGGGCCTATAGCCGTAGCTAAATCGTTATAAACCTAAGTATTAAATATTCAATCAAACCAACGATATCCAATTCATTTTATTTCTAGCACCATAGCTAGACAAAAGGCGCTTTCAGGTTCGCCAACTATTGGTATCACGATTAGTGAAATCATCGCCAATTTGATTTGAAATTTTCATATACCTTAAAATTTTCATAACGTCGGCCATGATTTTACTCAACATGCTGCCAACTGTTGGGTGACCTTATAGAGCACCACATGACCTAATACCGAACTGTACTTGCAAACAAATGAAAAATCAACGTGAATATTGCTGGCATATGTGGGAACAAGGCTGGCGCTTGCAGACACTCGATCAACATCAAGCTATGCCCAAGATTTTCTGGAGAGTTTTCTATGCTTGTATTCGACAAGCTCACTCAACAGCTTCCTGAGACCAGCATTGACAAAAGTAAATGGAAGCATCTGGAAGGAGTACAATTAGCCGATCCCCACTACAATCGCTCGCAACCAATCGTCTTGGTGATTGGAGCGGATTACTATCTGTTAATAATAACCGACAATATCATAAAGGGCAAACATCATGAGCCACAAACAACACAAAACACTGAATTTGGATGGGTCATAATTGACAATCTGGGGAACAATGAGCATCAAACAACTACCAATATATGGTGACAACAAAGGACACAACAAAGGACATTTAAATCTCACCGAAGAGGAGATAAAAAACGAAGAACTTTTTAAAGAAAACCTGGGGCGTAATTTAGATGGAAGGTACACGGTGAGGATTCCTTTTAAATCAAGCCAGCACAACTTAGGCGAGTCCAGAAAAATGGCCGTAGCCAGATTGCTACAGCTCGAGAGAAAATTTCCAAAGGATGCCTCATTCAAGCATAAGTATCACCAGTTCATGCTGGAATACCTGGACCCAAAGTTAGTCCGAGGGGAGCCTAAAGAAATCAAAGTGGGTCAAAACTATTACTTACCAAATCACGGTGTGCTGAAGAAAGGCAGTGCAACAACCAAACTACGAGTTGTGTTCGATGCTTCACCGAAGACCAACACGGGAGTGCCATTAAATGATTTAATGATGACTTGCCCAAAATTGCAGAGACAACCCCGCTAAGCCTATGGCTACCCACAGGTTACTTATGGAACTACATACAGCAGCCACTTTACTAGCAGTATGAGCCTTGTTGCAACTGGCACACGATGGTAGCAGCACTTATCCAACACTATCCAAGGTCCTATCGTCGGATTGTTACGTTGATGACATGCTAACTGGAAGTGATACTCTAGAGGAAGCATTTTCAACTATAAAGGAACTAAGGGAACTCACGGAGGAAGGTGGTTTGAACCTAAGAAAATGGATTTCCAATTCCGTGGAAAATTTGGAACGTATCCCGAATTACATAATAAAGGCAACGTACAAATCAAACTATCCGATAGCGTAAAAACCGTAGGGATCGTGTGTCATCCCAGTCAATGGTCAACCAACCAAGCGATCATTGTTGTTGGATTCATCCAAATTATTCGACCCCATAGGGTGGTTGTCACCAATAACCATGACGACCAAACTAATGATGCAAGAAGCATGGACCATTGGAATAGGATGGGATGACTGACTACCAGCGACACTAAACGCTAGATAGATGAACTACAAGGAAATATGTCCATAATGAAGCAGATAATAAGAATTCCCCGGAGTCTGCGTATGTTGTGGTATACTGTCGAACAAATGACAATATGGGCCACATTACAACACACAGTGAGTCGCTCCTATCAAGACCAAATTATCAATCCCATGTCTGGAGCTTAACCCAGCCTTGGTACTAGCGAAACTCATAAGCCATACTCGATGTTCTCTGAAACTCAATGACATCAAGACTTATTACGCCTGGACAGACTCAACTATTACATTACTGGGTCAGACGGGAGCCAAACCGAATCAAACCATTTGTGGTCAATAGTATTTCTGCAATAAGTAGTACGCTGCCAGCAACTACTGACATCATGTAAGGTCAATTGAAAATCTTTAGCTGTTCCTAAGAGGACTTTATGGTGGATTTTCTTCATGAGGAATTACAGTTGGATCTTGATGTACCCATACCAAACAACATTCCTAATGACGTACATCTGGAGGAATTAAAAGACAACTCAATAATTAATCTGGCTGGCGTAAAAGAAGTCAACCCGTTCTTACAACTATTTGAACGGCATTCAAGTTTCATCAAACTTAAACGCGCCGTCGCATTTTGCAGACGATTTATCTACCACAAAATGCCCATATACCATCGACAACATGCAGAAATTACAATTCTTAAAATCATCCAAAAACAAGACTTCCATAAAGAAATTGAGTGCCTCAAATTCTTTAGGCATTTAGACAAAAGAAATACACTCCTATCTTTGAATCCGGTATTACATAATAATGGAATACTAAAAGTGAATGGTCGGCTACAAAATTTAAACCTTACGTCCTGCCAGCCAAAGCCCAATAATCTGGAACAAGCACAACATATTAACGTTACGAATAATCGAGTTTGCACGATGCGAAGCGTGTTCAAATGTGTCTAAAATGTTTCCGCCACAAGCAACATATATGAGAATAACTAATGGGAACTTTGCCAGCTGCCAGAGTGCAACCAGGTAGAGCATTTGCCAAAACAGGAATCAATTATGCCGGTCCCATCCAATTAAGAACAACAAAAAGAAGGAGGCACAAGGCCTACGAAGGATATACAGCTTTTTTCGTATGTATATGGTAACTAAGGCGATCCATATCGAAATAGCAAGCTGTCTTACAACGGAATCCTTTATTGCTGCCTACCAGCGTTTCGTTTCCAGGCGAGGATTGTGTATCGATATTTTCTCCGACAATGGAACTTATTTTGTTGGAGCAAACGCTGTATTAAAAAATAACTATCGCATGGCCATGATAACATTACCGAGCGACATTGCAGCTATTGATGGAACCAATTTGGACTTCATTCCGCCTCACACTCCTCATTTTGGAGGTATCTGGGAGGTAGGTATAAAATCAGTAAAATTTCATATTAAGAGGGTTGTTGGTGAGTCAACAACTGTGCACGGTAACAACTCAAATTGAAGCGTGTCTTAACCCTCGGCCTTTAACACCACTCACAAATGATGTCTCTTACTTAGCAGTAATAACTCCACAGCACTTATTAATTGGAAATTCACTGAAGGCGCCACCATGTGTAAGCATCGAAACTATGAGGTTGAAAACAAGGTGACTCCTGACCGAACGATTAATACAACATTTCTCGAAACGATGGTCTTCTGAATATATTCACCAACTTCTGCAGCGAACCAAGTGGACAAAATCCAGCCTAACTTGTTGGTAAACGACTTAGTACTAATAAATGAAGATCAACTACCTGCTACCCGTTGGAAGTTGTGATGGGTTCTTAAACTCACGCTGGGAAGCATAGCATGGTTCGAGTCGACACAGTAAAATGTCAGGACGCAACATATAAAGAGCTAATTACGTATTTACGTAAGTATTGCCACCATTACAGCCCAATACTAGCGAAAGAAGTTCAACTTATAACAACTTGACCCTTAGGCAACAACCACACCATATACGAGCAAAACAAGTAGGGAGAACAAATCAAATGGTACTAACAATATTCTCTGTGTGCTGCATTTTTGGACTTGCACAACCCACCATCCAAATAAATCCGTTTAACCAGTCTACCAGGATCCACTTTGAGGAATTAGAGAAGCTTGAAATAGTGGCAACGAAATGGATATTACAACTTAACCTCTTATTGGGAGAAAATTGACAATTTTAAAAGAGCCCACACCGAATTGCAGTCGGCTTGGATGAAGCTGTCCTGTCATTTACATGATAACATATAACGAGCTATTTTTCGAAAGCAATAAGGACCGTAAATGAGTGAAACGGGGTTTCGGTGATTCGGTGGGCATTGTGTAGGACTTAGGAGACATGTTTGGGGTTCTCACCCAACGAGAAACTAAAAAGTATGAGTCCCACTTTGAAAAATTAACGATGATGACAATTATCTTTTGACATCGATAAACAACTCGATAAACAACTTGATAAAGGACCAACTTCACTTGCAACAAGAAATGCTGCAATTATAAGAATATAGAACATACGAAGTCAGAGTGCGGTCAATGTTAACGAGCATTTTCGAAATGAGTACTAGAGAGCCTTCAGGATATGCACAAGGCTTATATACTTAATGTGATCTATTATGTTCATACGCGCGACCAGAAGGAACTAACGTGTAACGGATGTGCGCCATCATTAAAGCCCGGGAATATGTCGAAGCAAGTTCAACATGGTGCTTCATCGAGGGTTAACAGCACATGTTTCCACGTAGGGTTAACATGCAATAGCGCATTAACTATAGCCCTGATATTTAATTTGTAGAACAAATTGTGTCTTGGATAGGCAGCAGTGGACAGAGGAACAGAGAAAAACGGTTAAGTGGGTGAAGAACTGTATTGCCGATGTTAGCATAGCTCAGAAGGAAGATCTTGGGTCGAAAAGACAGAGGTCTGGCAAGGAAGAGCAGAGGGGTTTAGATGCCGAAAGGAAACAGGTCAGGGTTCAGATAGAACAGTCCAGAAAGGGACCTAAGGAGGAGGTAGGTGGTGCTAGCCGTCGTGAACGACAGCCATGCAGATGGCAGCATCACCGGGGAAAATGAAGGTTGGTGTTTTATGTACTGAACCTGGTTTTCTTTAGAGTCCTTGGACAACATCCGGGACCACCGCCAATATGCATTGACGCGGGTTGGTATCAGCAACGGCTGAAACTGACCGCATGCGCTTGATCAACGATTAGCCTTCTTGTACAGGAAGGATATCAAGAAGGTAGGCGATGTTTGGCCGGGAGCTAAGCTCAAGGCAATTCCCAAAGAGGAAATAACTTGCAGACCGAGGGCATTGGTCTAGCTCCCACGGAGCTGGCTAACCTGGATTAATCCTTGAGGATTATCCAGGTTTTCAATCCGGATCTCCCGACAGGGAACTGGGAGATTATTAAGCAGAAGGAGCACAAGAGCAATTTCAGATCATCAATTATGGTGATCAATAAGGAATCCCTGGCCCCCCTGTTGAAAACCAAAGGGTTTATCAACTTCGGCGGCTTCGGCTCTGTTACACTTAAGGTGTTCACGAAGGACGAGGTTGGAGTGAAACCAATTACTGCGCAGCCTGAGAAGGGGGAGGAAAAAGTCCAGCCTGCTGAGGGAAGCGCGAGGAGTGGAATCTGTCCAGGGGAGACATTGCAGCTAGTGGTAAACGCGAGTGAGAGGTTGACCAGCGACCTTAGGGACCGACTATCCCTTGGCAGGGGGATGGGGGATACATCGGATTCCGAGGGGAGAGAGGTGGACCACATTCATTTTATGAACTGCAGAGGAAGTGCGACGGAGGATACCGTCGACTCCTTCGGGTCCTACTAAGCGACGTAGCACTGCTGTCGCAATTAAGATAAGTGAAGACTGTTATCAATGATTAAGGGTGTGCAGATAAACTAACATCACACCAAGGCTGCTCCGGCAGTGCTACTTCTCAGACTGGCTAAGTCAGGCGAGGAAATACACTCCATCAAAAAAAAAAAAAACACATACACTTTATTTTTTTTTCATTAAATTCAAATATTTTCTTTACACAATATCTTTAGTATTTGATTTTTTTTTCTATTTACCAACTAATAATAAAAACATAACAAAACTAAGCCAAAAAAAACATACAGTTCCAAATATTATTACTAATAAATATAATTAATAATTTGTGTGCCACCCTTTCTGAGTTATGCTCTATTTTAGGCGATTCTGCATTGAATGCACCAGTTTTCCTGTTCTTCCGACGTAATTTGGTGCCACTCGTCGATTAATTCAGATTTTAAATCGTCTTTTGTTCTAATATCATGTAGTCTCACTCGTTTTTCCAAATTACCCCAAAGAAGGTAGGGTGGTTGGTTCGGTAAAATGTATTTGACATTGCGGATCAACTAGTTTTTTACCAAGTGGGATGCATGTTTGGGATCGTTATCTTGAACCAAGCTAATATGTCCAGATATTTCAATTTTTGTCGTACTCTTTTAAATAGTTCTGTAAAATTTGAAAATATTGTTCTTTATTCATGGTAGTCTCAACAAACACCAGATCCTCGACCACCACGGTGCCCCCCATACCATAAAGTTTGCTCCACCGTGTTTGACGATGGGGAAGAAATTCTTACTATTTAGTGTTGAACCTTTTTGACGTCATAAGTTCTTCGGCCATCTGATCCAAAAATGTGGAATAAGGCGTCAAAAAGTCACTGCACTAAATAGTAAGCATACCATCCCTTTCGTCAAACACGTCGATGGCCATCTGATCAAACCTTTTCGGATCAGATGGCCGTAGAGCTATATGACGTCACAAAAGTACTGCACTAAATAGTAAGAATAGCATCTCTACCGTCAAACACGGTGAAGGAAACGTCATGGTATGGAGTGCAATGGATACAGTGGGGGGTCGGAGATCTTGTTGTTGAGACTAACTTGAATAAAGAACAATATTTGCAAATTTTACAGAATCATTTAAAAGAGTGCGACAAAAATTGAAATATCTGGACTTATTAGCTTGGTTCAAGACAACGATCCCAAACATGCATCCCACTTGGTAAACAACTAGTTGATCTACAATGTCAATTCATTTTACCAAACTCTCCACCCTACCTCCTTTGGGGTAATTTGGAAAAACGAGTGAGACTACATGATATTAGAATAAAAGACGATTTAAAATCTGAATTAAACGAAGAGTGGCACCAAATTACGTCGGAAGAACAGGAAAACTGGTGCATTCAATGCAGAATCGCCTAAAATAGGGCATAACTCAGAAAGGGTGGCACACAAATTATTAATTATATTTATTTGTAATAATACTTGGAACTGTATGTTTTTTTTGACTTAGTTTTGTTATGTTGTTAAGTAAATTAATTATTTTTATATTTTTTTATATTTTTTTAAACGTGATATTATTAGTTGGTAAATAGAAAAAAATCAAATACTAAAGATGTTGTGTAAAGAAAATATTTGAATTTATTGAAAAAAAATAAGGTGTATGTATTTTTTTTTGATGCAGTGTAGTTCAGATCCAAGAAATTTGAATCAAGAATAACAAGATCTGCGGTCTGCGAGCGAAGGGTTAAACCCTTTTCCACGCTTGTGGGATTAAAAAGAGCAGATCATGTATTCTGATGGGAAATAATATAAATGTTTTTCTACTTCCACAGTATAGCAATGGGGACATTACGGCGATCTGTATAGAGACGGAGGGGAGAAGATTCTGGTTAGCCGCATACATGAACCGGGAGATGCCAGTACCGCCAGATATATTGGGGGCACTGGTTTTTGACGCAGAAAGAAGGTAGGTAGGAGTTATCTTAGAGGACAATATCGAGAAACGCCTTAGGGAGGTGTCCTCTCTGGATGAAACTTGTTCACTTCTTTTGCTCGTGTCTTGCGCTAGCTGGCAGAAGACATGATCGCTTGGCAAATACACTATGGATAGCCTTTGTGAACTTGAAAGCTGTGATGTGCGAGATCTTTTACGCTATATTAGTAGTACTAAATGGATTTAAGGGAGTTTATGATAACGGATGCTGTGGTATCACAATGGGCCAAAATTTGCCTAAGTATGCGATAGCAATCACTGAAACCTAACCTAACCCCTAACCTAACCTACTCACCAGACTCTGCTCCGTCTGATTATCACTTATTTGCTTCGATGGGATACGGACTTGCTGAGGAGCATTCCACTTCTCAAAAAAATGTACGAAAATCGCTCGATAACTGGTTTTACCTTAAAAGAAGAACAGTTTTGTTGGCGTGGCATCCACGCATTGCCAGAAAGGTGGGAAAAATGTATAACTAATATTTTGCAATACTTTGAATAAAATACTATTAATCATTATCATACGATACTTTTTACTAAAAAATTCCGGTTTCATATCTACACACCTGGTAGTCAACATATCACAAAAAATCGAAAGCTATTTTCTTTCTTTCTCATACACCTTTAGAAAATATGAACAAATAGAAACGTGTGTGTCTTTCGTAAAAAAATATTCACTTGCATGTTGACAAATTTCCATTATTAATTAATTACTTACTGTAGCAAAAAATCTCGCCAAAAATTTAAATACTTCACTCAAAATGAGTTCAGTTTCAAAATGAAAACAATTTAGGTAAAAAAAATATTTTATTTTTATTTCGATCATTTACTCGACTCAATCTACCACAACCATAAAACAGTTTATCATTGCGTTGTCACTATATTATTATTAATGATAATCGGATGATTTTCGCCACGTTCCAGGATCCGCTTATTACACACACCATTTACGCATACGGTTTGAAAACGCTTGCCAGTCTCTTGATCACGTCCCGTCTGGATACGAAATTGCTGTTGAACGAAATTACTCGAATGTTTCTCCTGTTGGCCAAGTGCAATATTGTTCACATCATTGACTCGGTCTCTCGATTGTGTAGGATGGGCGAATATTACAGCAGACAGAAGGCAGAAAATCACCACAACCAATTGGATTATTTTGAACGACATTTTAAATGCGACTAAATACGGATTACAAATTATAAATCGCCTTGTATAAAGAGATAATGTATATACATAATTGTCTAATCGTAGAATTATCTCTTAATATTTTTTTCGCTGATTGCGGAAATTTGATTCTTATGTTAGTTTGTCAGAGTGGTGCGCGGACTATTAGCATTTTATTTATAAGCGCGCTACACTGCGTATTATACATAATTCATTGTTCTGCTCGAGTGAACGCGATTCTATATCTAGAACAATATGATTCTATGCTCTGATCATAAAAATTATGATAATTTAGTTTTTAAATCACCAACTGTGGGTATATTAAAATCATGCACTGCAACAAACGATTTGTAACCCTTGACAGGTTATATACTCATGGATTATACGATCGTATGCCGGTGACGTGTTAGTGGAACAGCGAAAAATGCCTGGCTGGTGATTTATTATATATAATATACAAAAAAAAAAATGTTGTGTAATTAAAGTGTTCCAATTGAGTGGACAGAGCAAAGCAATATATATGGAGTAAAGCAGCGGCCCGACACACGCCGTGCTTAAGTTTGGTTCCAACTATATTGCATCCACGTATATCACTACATACAATTTGCATGTAGAATAAAATGCACATGTTAAGAATCAATAACCTGAACCTGTTCTGAATGTAGAAGTATGCTAAACGCGGTTGAGTCATATATAGCCTGAAGCGATACACTACCACGATTAGCATTTGTTGAGTTAAAAATGTTTATATACAAAACTAGAAATAATTTCACTTTTTATATTCAAGGATTTTCATTTTTTATGAATCTGAACTGTTTGATCTTCTCTTTGTCTCTTTATGTACATCTAAGAACGATGTACATGTAAGATATGTGTTTAGTCAAGCCTGACGACCAAACAAATACATCGTGAGTCGATATGAAAGTTTCCTCCTTATATCGAATGAAAATGTATTGATCAAATGTATTGGGTAAAGTCGCACGGTCGGATGCACTTATACGACGTGATAATGGAAAATTGTACGCGTCATCAATCATAATACAACATTTTGAAATATCGGAAGTAAATTATCATACAATTCATAATACGAAATTATTACTTTTATGGCATTATTCAGAATTTATACATGTATATACTCGTATAGAATCATAAAGGCGTGTGTCGTTTCGATTTTAATGTTTTTTTTTATAATTTTATGTATTTATGGTTTTGTATTTGAAGCGTATGTGAATATACATATGAATAAAATTTATGTTTATTGCGGATTAATAAACTTTTGATGGCTCGTTATAATAACTATCGGCTCAATGAGGGTGGTAAATACATATATCCCGCCAACAATACATTTATATCCGCATATAGAAGACCCTGAATAACAAATATTTGATCAAATAATTCCACACGTATGGGAAGTTATCCCAGAATTCTATCCCAGAAAATACAATTTTTTAATCAGGCAACACTAACATATCAATAACCAATTTGCTCTTGTGTGAAGTTAGGCCAGCCCAGAGTTTTTGAAAAATAAAAATTGATCAGGGCTACATGATTTTGACATGTATACACTAGTAGCTAAATTTAAGCTACATTAGAAAAAAATCGTTCCGTGGCAAGTTCCCGAAAATGAACTCTGGGCAGGGAATTTCATCGATATTTATATAATTTTTCGTCCCGCTCGATAAACTTAAAATTATTTTGCTAAAACTAAAAATGTCTTGGATCAGGGGTACATGATTTTGAAATGTATACACTAGTAGCTAAAATAAGGCTAAATTAGAAAAAATCGTTCCGTGGCAAGTTCCCGTGGAAAGAATTATATAAAAATCAATGAAATTCCCAGCCCAGAGTTCATTTTCGGGAACTTACAACAGAACATTTTTTTCCTATTTAGCTTAAATTTAGCTCTTAGTGTATTTTTTACAGTAAAACCCCGAATTCGGTAAATGTCCGAATAAAAATTGGAGAAACTGTTTTATTGCTTCGAAATCTATGAAATGAGAGTCCTATATTCTCAAAATGGTTCACCCTTCACCCTTCACTCTTCACCCCACGGAGGATTTTTTAAGATATTAATGCAAATTGGAATTTGGAATAATAGGAACTATAACTTCTTTACTAACTCTCATGGGTTTGCCGGGGCTAATTTAGCCCCTCATAAAGCTTAGCCCTCTGATGGGTAATAAATGAAACTACGGATAGGGGTTGATCGACGAACATTTCGTAACGATTGGACTACTGAACAACCGATTTTTAATCGTGTAAACGAATTTAAAAAATTAAACTTTCGGACATTCGTAACATATATATTGCAAATTCATGTAGTCTTGATCCGAGACATTTTTAGTTTTGGCAAAATGATTTTAAATTTATCGAGCGGGACGAAAAATTATATAAAAAGCAATGAAATTCGTATAGGCCAGAGTTCATTTTCGGGAACTTGTCACAGAACAATTTTTTTTAACATGGCCTGTAATTTCCCATTACTTTTTTCAACCAAAATTTTACAGGTTTTTTATACATTAAATTTTAATTATTTTTATTTTATGTAAAAGAAATCGAATTTAATAAATTAAGTTTTCGTTTTTTCATTAAAATTGATAAAAATTCTGAGCTGGGCTTTTGGTTCATTTTTAGTTACGCTACTGAATGCACTTTGTAGTCGATTGAATAATACACACGAGCAGTGGTCGTTAATTAGCTAACCATAACTGCCCTAGTGCACTTATTATCGGTAAAATAACACTGGTTTCCGTTAAAATTTTTTTCATTGGGTGCTTTTAGAAGAACCCCAACCGATGATAATTTTTAACTCTGTATGTATTTTTTTTTTTTTTTATTATTTTTTTTTTTTATTTTTTTTTAAAAAAGGAAGTATTAATTGTCCAGTGGATTTAATGTCCTTTGAAGGTCAATTAATACCCCCCTTTCATTCACGCACAGACCAACTATTCACACAATTACAGTATACCACCTGCACATTGCAAGCTCCATGTCAACCTGTAGACTGACATAGACGGTGGGTCGGCGCTGAATTCTGCACTCCAACAGAGGGTCTTAGTTGTGTTTATTAACATCAACGATTTTAATCGATGAGGAAAATTCGCTTTTGCATCCAGCCTCTGGTGGGATTCGAACCCAGTACCTCCCGGTCCAAGTGCCGAAGCTTTAACCACTGCACCACTTGTCCGGTTTGAAATTAATTAATTTATGATGTCGGATCACACTGTTCGGATTATACATAAAACAACAGTACAATCGTCTTTCAGAAAACATGATCTTAAAGAATATCGCCAGTTGACGCTAGATATCTCTCTCTTTTTCTCTAATCTAATACACTTGGGTGCAAAAAATTCGCACATTGATAGATTTTCAACAAACGTTCAAAAATATCAAAAAATCCAATGTTTGTTTTATTTTCTTGAATGCCGATTCAAAGTCTATTTTATTTTCAATCTATTCAGTTGTAGTTTTTTTGTACTTATACTGTGCCCACAAAGTGATTTTTGGGGTCAACATCTGAAGCACACGTTTTTTGTGAATTTATCAACATGAAAATTAGTGTCAAAAATCGAATTTAAACATGAAAATCAACACAAAAACCCTTTTTATTAATAAGAAATATTCCCTCCCCTAGCCTGAATGACAGCTCCAATAGATGTTTCATTGATTTCACTAAAGTTTTCGCCAAATCTTGAGGCATTGCCTTCCATTTCGCCGCGATTGCTTGTTGTAGCTCCTGGAGACTCGTTGGTGCATTATCTCGAGCTCGAACTCTCTTTCAGCTTACATTTTCCATAAATGTTAGATGGGATTGAGGTCCGGGCTTTGAGCTGGCCAATCTGTAACAGGTACATCCGCCTCTTGAAGGTACTAGCACACTATACCAACCGTATGCGATGTCGCATTATCCTGTACGACGTAGTCTTCGTTAATCGTTTCGATCGACGGCTAGTATTTGCTCCGGAGATGAAAACAAACTCCAATTGCATGCCTCTCCAGAACATGCACGATTCACCGCCATACGAGACACATTCTTCGTCAAATCGCTCTCCTGATCTTCGGGTACACTCTTCCTCACCCATCATTATAATATAAACACATGCTGCGTTTGCCGATTTTGCCTTCGACTACCCATGAACTTCTTGGTGCCGCTGTCCCAATTGAATCGCATTCAAACGACGATTTCGCAACGAATTCGTCACAAGAAAGCGGTCATCACGCTGTGGTGTTGTAACACGAAATCGACCAGATCCTTGTGTTCTATTGTTGTTATTGTACTGTTATTGTACTGGAACAGATAATACACACACGTAGTACCATTGGATAGGTGATAAAATGATCTTTAACTTGACATACTATGATTCAAAAAATATTTCGATTCGCGAGAAAAACTAAAAAAACGCAAAAAATGCAACTATATGCGAATTTTTTGCACCGAAGTGTATAATAATACGAGGAATTTGCGATTCTAGATTTAGTGAAAATAGTTCAGAGGGTCTGGTTGGCCTTGACTTCTTCTCTTTAACTTTGTTTCGGCTCTCACGATTTTTAGAAAAATTGCTGAGAGGGCGTTTTTAAGTAAAAGAAACCAAATTAGATTGGTCCCGATTTCAGAAAAATTCATTTAAAAGGAGAGAGCCGGGTTCCATTTTTTATCGGCTTGCACGATTTTGTTAGAAATTGGCGGAAGAGGGATTTCCAATGTCAGGAATCGATTCCAATTACTAGTTTCTGGAAATCTCGTTTGGGAGTCTCTCGATGAGGCCCTTCATTTTTCAAATATTTTTTTCAAATTGCGGTGATAATGGGTTTGTGTGCCAGCAGCTCGAAACATTTCGTAAAAAATATTGAGCGTTGGATTTCGAATACTAGGAATCGCTTCCGATGGGGCCTTATTCAACAGGCTTCTTGAACTGAACTTCGATAAAATTTCGCGAGGTAGGGTTTTCGATTGGAAGGAAACTATTACAAGCAGTTGTGAATTCCGGCAATTTTTTTTAGGAGTCCTCTGAAGTTTGTTCTGATTTCGAGATGATTCTTTCCGAGGGTTATCCGGTGGGCAGACCTTTTCTTTATTTTATTTTCGGCTCGCTCGATTCTGTTCAAAACTGGGTGAAAGGGTCTTTTCGAGTATCAGGAGTCGTTTGCGACGAGTGATAATTTCGGAAAAAAACGGTTTAGATTGCCGTTCAATTTCACCCGGGTCCCTTTTTCCCTTTCAAGTCCCTTTCCCCGGGCTTTTTCAGGTACGAGAAATTGATTGCGATAGGTTCCGCTTTCGACAAAATGTATTTAGGAGAACATCTGGAGGGACCGAGGGTTCTATTATTTTCAGCTAGGACGATTTTCTTAAAAATTGGGGAAATGGGGAATTTCAAATGCCAGGAATCGATCTCAATGGATCATAATTTCGGGAAAATTCGTTTATGAGTTCCTCCAAATCGAATTTTGTTCGAATGATTTTGATAAAAATTGGTCGGTTTCGTTATGTTAGCCATTATGTTGGGGAATGTTGCAACTTGTTGAAGGAAGTTATGTAACGTTCCACTATATAGCGTCATGTTGCACAATGTTAAATCATATTGTGAGATGTTGCGAGATGTTCCACCATGTTGTGAAGTTGTACCATGTTGTGGGGTTGCATCATGTCGTGATGTTGCACGATTTGATGTTGCCGCTTGTTTCGTGTTGGGGTATGTTCCATCACATTGTGGAATGTTGCGCCATGTTGCACCAGGTTGTGTTGATTGCGTAACGGTCAAATATTGTGTGGTTATGTTAATCGCGTCCTACCAAATGTTTTATAAGTCTCCTGGAGAAACCTGGGTTTCTTCTTTATTTTAGGTTGACTGATACGATTTTTTCCATCCAATCCAAAAACTGATTGAGATGTATCCCGTTTCGAAAAACTCCATTTAGTGGGTCTTCCAGTGAGGGCTGGCTTCCATTTTTCTAGTAATCGATTTCGATTGCTAATTTCTGGAAATCTCGCTTAGAAGATCTCGCGATGAGGCCTTTCCTTTTCAATTTTTTTTTTAATTGTGGTGATAATGGATTTGTGAGCCACTCGTTCAAAAAATTTCATATGAAATGCTGAGGGAGGGATTTCGAGTACCAGGAATCGATTCCAATCGGTCCTTGTTCAACGGGGTTATTTGGGGTGGTTATACGGGGTTATTAGTGCGATTTGGGGTTTTTTAGCATTTTTTTTGGCATGAACGAGTACAAGCAGTTCTGATTTCCGGAAAAATCAATAAAGAAGTCCTCTGAAGATGACGTATTATTGCAAAATCATGTTGTGAAGCGAGATTTTCAAATGCCTGGAATCAATTTCGGTTTGTCCTGATTTCGGGATGATTCATTCAGAGGGGTATCCTTAATTTATGTTTGGCACGCTCGATTGTGATAAAAACTTGTGAGGGGGTTTTCGAATACCAGGAGTCGCTTGTGACGTGTGCTAATTTCGGGAAAATCCGTTTAGATTGTCGTTCAATGTGGCCCTGGTCGTTCAATGTGGCCCATTAAAGTTTTTTTTAAGTTGTTGAGGGGGATATTTCGAGTGCCAGAAATTGATTGAGATAGGTACGGTTTCAGGAAAATGTAGGATAACATCTGGTGGGACCTTGTTTTAATATTTTCAGCACGTTTGATTTTGATAAAAATTGGAGAATTTCAAATATTATGAATCGATTTCAATGGGTCATGATTTTCGGAAAATTCTAATGGAATGCGATAAGTCCTAACTCCGGGAAAATCCGTTTAGGAGATTCGTGAAATTGAATTTTGGCTCGAACGATTTTGGTAAAAACTGGTGGGTTGCCCATGTTGCGGGATGCTGCACTATGTGGCACCATGTTCCAATATGTTGCGTCATGTTGCACAATGTTACATCATGTTGTACGATTTCGCTAGATGTTCCATCTTGTTGCGTGTTAAGCACCATGTTGCGTGATGTTGCCGCTTGTTTCGTGTTGCGTTATGTTCAATCATATTGTAGATTGTAGCGTCATATTGTGTTGTTTGAGTTACGGTCAAACGTTGTTTAGTTACGTTAATCGCACCCCCTTTCAAAATTTTTGATTATTATGAATGACAATATAATTGGCATCTAGCATTCGATATCTAAATAATGTTTTGATCACTGTCTCTTGTCTACATTTTTGCGCCCAAATGATTTGAATGACGTCCGAAAAAGCCCAGATCCCTTTTTTGATTTTTTACCGGCTACCACGACTTTTTATAAAAATTGCTAAACCAGAAACTGATTGTGGGATCGTTTTTCACCTCAATCCATTCTACTTTGACGGAAATTGCTTAAAGGAGTTTTCGAGTACCAAAAATCGATTGTGATCTGTCCCGTTTTCGAAAAAATTCGTTAAGGAGCTCCGGCAAGGCCCTGGTTCTCGTTTTAAATTTTTTCTAGGTTTATACAATTTTGGATCTATTGCAGTGATACAGCATTTCGGAAAAATTCTTTTATAGGGTCCTTCGGTAAAGGCTAGTTCCAGTTTGGAAAATTTTTGGCTCGAATGATTTTGATGAATATTCACGTCCCCTAAGCTAACAGAACCCATACAGCAGAACATTACAAGATATTATGGATAATTGTTTTCGAAAATAATAGGCTAATTAAATGCCATATTAAAAAATATGGCCTCCATCTTGTCCAATTAAAACAAAAATTAGGCTTTTCCACTTGCAGACCCCAAATCGAAAATCGGACCAAAATCGAAATTGTATTGAAAGCTCGAACGATTGACATACAAATAATTTTAAGCTCATTATGACCTAATCAAATACCTTATATTAAAAAATTTGGGCTGCACTCGTTCTTGATCAAACTTCAGGTCATCTAATTTAAAGCCAGCAGAACTCAAATCAAAATATCGGACCAAAAAAGGCAAAACATGATCTATTGACATACATATAATTTTAAATGCCCCAATTTTAAATGCCATTAAAAAATTCCGCACTCCACTCGTTCTTGGCCAAGCCAAAATTCAACCTAAATTTCAAATTACAACTCAAACCCAGTTCCATTGACATAAAAATAATTGGTCAAGAACGAGTGGAGCCAAAAATATTTAAATGGAGAATTTGCTTAGGCGGTAATGAGCCTAAAACTATTTTAATGTCAATAGATAATGTTTTGCCTTTTTTGGTCCGATATTTTGATTTGGGTTCTACTAGCTTTAAACTAAATGACCTGAAGTTTGGTCAAGAACGAGTGGAGTCCAACATTTTTTAATGAGACATACGATTAGGCCATAATGCGCCAAAAATTAAATTTATGTCATTAGATCTTATTTTGTCTTATAATTTCGGTTTTGCTCCGATTTTTCATTCGGGTCATGTTAGCTTTGATGTGATAAAGCCTAATGCTTTGCCTACCTGCTAGCACAATAAAGCAAATTGTAGTAGGTCATTTATTTAGCCTAAAATTATCATTTAACTTTCCAATTGTTTTAAAATTATTTCTTGATATGGGTTCTGCTAACTTTTCTAAAGCTAGCAGATCCCATCGTTTTATTTGGAAAGGATGCCCAACATTTTTTAATAGAGCATTTAATAACCCTAGTATTAGCCTATATTTATCAATACTATCTCATAATGTTCTGCTGCGTATGGGTTCTGCTAGCGTTAGGGACGTGGAGGACCGGGTGTATAACAACGTAGAAACAATTCTTGCCATTTCCTATACCCGAAGTTTATAAGGGTGAACTCTGTTTCGTCCTGTCTCATGAAGCAGATTCAGAGTTCACTCCTATAAACTTCTTGTAAGAGGTGGCAAGAGCCTTTTCCGAGAGAGGGAAGTGCCAGATAAGAGGTAATCACTATATAAAAGGAATACCGTCTAGGCCTCGGATGCAGGCCTGACCCCAACGGAACCCTGCGATCCAAAGAAGATTCCAAATACTTTCTTCAAATTGCTTATCGAGGGAGTACAACATTCACTTCATTCACATTTGTGGCATGAATAGCTGTGTGGTCAGTCGTGTGGAAAGTATATAATATAGATGAAGGTCTCAAATAGAAGGCCATACCCAGGAGATGATTTTAAAAAATTATTGTACTTCAAACAAACGCTTACATGGTGTGATTAGCATTCTCAAGCTGGGGATTAGAGCTCTTTATCGTACATTGGCTCTTTATCTCAACTATTGTGTTCATGCTATCATATGCGATTACTGCCTGGTGCAGCTTACTGTAAATATGGTGGCTGGTTAACTTTTTTTAATGTCATCGTGAAATCTATAACATTTTTTCAGCCTTACGAGTATGGTAAGTAGAGCGGTTGCTTTGATGTTCGATTCCTACTCTGATGTGCTGACCAGAAAAAAATGTTCTACGAGTACCGGGAATTTATAATGTGCCAAGTGTTATGTGCGTTTCTCGTATTATATAACCATACAGATACCAGTTTTTCTTCCCAAATCAGTATTTATAAACAAATGGAAACGATCCCTGGCTAAATTACATCTCTATATCGGTGGGTTTGGGGAATGGGGATGAGAATTTGATATTCTGTGATAACTTCGTTTTGCCTTATGTATTCGGCAGTTCTGGCTAGATCTGATTTTCCTCAACCGTACTGGTGAAATTATGATCATCGCTTACAATCATTAAATTATCATACGCTACTTGTGAAGATTGCGAGTCCACTGGCCCAATCACTTTCTCCGATAAGGTGACATGCATTTGAAAAGAACGCTTGATTATCTAAAACCCAATTAAGAATATTTTAATTCGACAAAAGCGATTGTGACGTGCGTTTCAATTAAAATTGCCTCTTTCAATTTTCAACACGTTTGAACCACACACACACACACACACACAAAATTTTGACATTGACTTGCATTGGTTCCGCAGTGAATAAAAGATTCGGTTGTACGTATACTGTTAGACAAACATACCAATTCATTTCCTTAAATCTAACATTTTTTGTCTTTTTGTTATTTAGTTTGTCTATTATCTATCGCCAACCATTCGATTCAAGTTACTCTCGCGTACCACGTAGTTCGATGTGGGTCATTCACATTGTACTCAAATTGTAATTTGACGGTTTTATAGTTTCTGTTAATTTGACACGTGGTTTATTTTTAATTTATGGGCGTACGCGTATCTATTTTACGAGTATCTACTCATATACTTGAGGTTGAGCTGCGATGTGCTTGTTAATTTGTAATGAGATATCGCACGTCTCTTCTTCCATAGATAGAAGATTTTTATGGAATGGTTCGCGTCACTAATAAAAAAAATACTGTTGTTGTCTACTTGCAATGTACACAAAGTAAAATTTCTTTATATTATGCCTTAAATCATTATTTTGAACAACACATGCTGACTCAAAGCGAACATGTAGTTTCTTGTTTTTGTGCTGTGCTTGTGTGAATCATCTTTGCAAGCACCACAATCCCTCTTGCGCTTAACAATGTTAACAAGGCAAATTTAAATAAAGAAATAACAAACTATGGATGAGTTTTATTGTCTTTGGGAATCTGACAATAAGAAATTTACGTTCAGTTAGACATTAAAACTGGTAAAGTTAAAAATTTTGAATATTTTACGTTATTGAATTGTACTTTATTGTTTACATATTGATTGGTTTATTCTGTTTGGTTTGTCGGTCATTAAACCTTCAGTTTTTCATGTTAGATTTGATTGCCTGCAAATTATAAGAACAGTTTGTACGGCGTAACAACGTATAGTGAGTTTAAATTTTACACAAGGATCCGTCTCTATTGTTCTTCAAACCGTTTAGGTCGGCCAGATATTAAAAAACTTAACTCGGTTATCTATATACCGCTTCTACCGGTAGAAGCTGGTATCATTTATGTATAGTGTATGTAAAACAGGTAGGTTTGTGGTGAGTACAGGTTTAATGGTGAATTTTGTCGAGAAACCGAGATACCAACATGCGATTGTTATGTAATGAAAATTAGACGTTATTCAAGGTTTTAAGGGTGAGCTCAAAAATCGAAATATTCTTAAATTGATAGTTCTTAAATAGCTCCAAATTATACAGTAAAAAATTATTAAAAAAATTTTCTGTCAAAAAAAACGGAAATTGGCCATTAAAAAGCCTGCCGCTTAAAGGTATACATACTCTAAAAAATTTTCTCACTAAGTTGGCACAACAAATTTTGAATTGCAAATGAAATTGCATTTTCCGAATCACTGAAAATGTTACAGAAGGTTTACTGTGACTCGATTTTATCCACAATACGTGCTTATGAGTAGTTCAGTGCATTCAAAAGCGGTTGAGATGTAGTATAAGATTTGCCTCGCTCTAGTCGGCCATCAAGTCTTCAACCGAAGTTAACATCAATAAAGTGGAGGAAATGGTGACAGATAATCGTCAGTTATGTTTGAGAGAGATAGTCCCTGAGTTTTCTGGGTCTCACGAATCAATTCGTACCATTACACACGATGGTTTGGTCATGAAACGTGGTGCCGCTCTATTGGTTCCAAAAGACCTGAATTTTCAGGTCGCTGAATAAATGCTAGAACGAGTCGATTCTAACCCCACATTCATAAAAGGCATTATAACTGGTGATGAGCCATGGGCGTTTGAGAGTGCAAATTTGTCGAAAAAGGCCGGGTTTGCGGAAAGAAAAGCCGTGGATTTGCAACACGACAACGCACTTTCTCACAAAGCTATCATTTTGAACGATTTTTTGACCAGAAACTCAACAAATATCACTGAATAACCACCGTATTCATCTGGTATAGTTCCGGCTGACTTTTATCGTTTTGTTTTTTCTTTGTATTCATTATAAAAATCATGAAACACACTTGAGATGAACTGAGAAAATAGAGACTGTAAACAAATTAAATGACAGATCGCGCTCAAACTTCACGTCAAAATAATAATAATGATTCCCAACGATCAGTCACCATCAACTTTATTATTAATGCATTTACATTAAGAGTTATCTTTTCGAGTATTATCCGAAGAATCTTTGCGCAGCAAAGCGTCAAAAACTATGTTTTACAGATTCAATTCTTCCATCGTGGTACGGGGATCAAACCTGACTAGCATGACAAGTTTTTACGCTCGATATCGTTACTGGAGTAGGCGGTTTAAAAAAATTTGCGGAAAAGCCACCAATGATTTTGGGGTCATCAGAACAATGATCACTGAACTTCATCGTAGAAGGATATCCATCTGATTGATTCTTGCAGTTTATGAATTGGCAAAAACGCTTTGGGTCAGCGATAATTTCTGACTGCATACTACCGATGCAATCATTATAGAGTTCATGAGACATGTTCGGAAATTCATTGTAAACGTTCACGTAATTTATCCGAGTTCAATCTCGTCCTTAAGAATTTTTTCCAGTTTTTATTTCTCTGCTTACGCAGTAAACGCAATTCCCTGTTTTACCAAGGTGGAACAACCAGTTTGTTTACGGAAATTAAAACTAGGTGAAGTTTCGGAGTTCTTGTAAGTACTCCGCTAGTACAAATTCTTACAAGTACGTTGATTCAGGCCTTCATCCTGGGGATATTAGTAAGTCAAACATAGTTTCCGGGACCGCCATTTTAAAGGATATTTTTACATATTGAACTTGGTTCGAGCCAACTCTAATATCACGCAGATTTAAAATGGCTTGTTGGCTGCTCTGTGCCAGAGAGGGGTCTAATATTACTGATATTTTCAGGGATAACGGAGCTGTTATCAGTTACAGAATCCACTGGTGTTATAGGTGCAAAATTTTTGCTAAAATTAATGTGAGAAACAGGAACTATTGACGTTGAAGTTGTAAGATGGCTGTTGATTGACTGGATATTCGTTGATAAAAATTCGTGTTGAAGAAAGATGGCATTTAGAAGAGCTTCTGTTGCTGTAGGTTGAATATAACACGCAATTCATCAACTCGTTACAGGTGCCCCTCGTGCTTTTAAGTTCATTCGCAATCATGTTGATGTTGTTTTTCTTAAAGCCATCGCGAGAGTGCAGCTGAAACCATCGAATTTACAGTAAAGCTCCACGATCACCTTCGAGTCCTAAGATAGATAACAGTTGTGCCAAGCCAACGTGCCTACCTTTAAGTGGGTTTTTATTTAATGACCAATATCCGTTACTTTTTTGACAGAATGTACCTCGTTTTTAGTAGACAGGGGCTGAGTCAACATTAGTAAAATACCCCTAGCTATACGATGTGAAGAAAATGCTAAACTTTTGCTAAATTCATTAATTGTGTTTGTGTTAGTGACCTGGGTAAGACTGAAAATTATCGAAAATTAGAGTTACACAACCTCAGGTATATGGGGTGTTAGTTGGGGACCATATCAATTAGAAAATATAATCAGATGCTCCCCATCCAGGGGAGGGGGCAGGTAATCAGATTTTTTATTATTGTGAAATATAATAAACATCCTCAGGCTGACTGAGATATCCCTAGAGATCTAAACACAACTTCAGGTATATGGAGTGTTAGTTGGGGACCATATCAATTAGAAAACATATTCAGATACTCCCGAGCCAGGGGAGGGGCAAGTTAATAAAATTTAGTATTATGACCAAATATAATAAACATCCTGAGGCTGACTGAGATATCCCTAGAGATCTAAACACAACCTCAGGTATATGGGGTGTTAGTTGAAGACCATATCGATTAGAAAACATATTCAGATACTCCCCAGCAAGGGGAGGGGCAAGTTAATAAAATTTAGTATTATGACCAAATATAATAAAAATTCTCAGGCTAACTGAGATATGCCTAGAAATTTAAACACAACTTCAGGTATATGGGGTGTTAGTTGGGAACCATATCAATTAGAAAATATATTCAGATACTCCCCATACAGGGGAGGGGCAGGTAATAAAATTTAGTATTATGACGAAATATAATAAACATCCTCAGGCTGACTGAGATATGCCTAGAGATCTAAACACAACCTCAGGTATATGGGGTGTTAGTTGTTGACCATATCAATTAGAAAATATATTCAGATGCTCCCCATCCAGGGAAGGGGGCAGGTAATAAAATTTAGTATTATGACCAAATATAATGAACATGTTCAGGCTAACTGAGATATTCACGAGTATGAAGAAAATTTTATTAAATGGCCCCTCCCCTGGATGAGGAGCATCTGAATATATTTTCTAATTGATATGGTCCCCAACTAACACCCCATATACCTGAAGTTGTGTTTAGATCTCTAGGAATATCACAGTCAGCCTGAGGATGTTTATTATATTTCGTCATAATACTAAATTTTATTAACTTGCCCCTCCCCTGAATGGGGAGCATCTGAATATATTTTGTTACTGAAATGAACCTCAACTAACACTCTATACAGTAGTTCAGTGTGTAGTGTTACCGCGATTTTCTAGTTATTTTTTTTAAACTTTTATTAACCGCAATATTCTTAGTAGAGAATATTGATTAATGAAATGGGAAATACAATACAAATATGTATTATAATTTCTTCCGGTTTTTAAAAGATAATTGCCAAAATATAGTTAATAAATTAAAATATACGTTAATTTCCGTTTTATACAGGTATCATTTTTATATGCACCAACCCATAAATATTTAGTATCGATTTAGTAAAAACTTCACACAGCTATATAAACATTTCCATGGTTAATGAAAAAAAAACCCTTTGAAACAACCATCATATTCCAAGTCGTGTACAAATAATCTGCGTAAGTGGTACAACGAATGTGATGTGCGAAACCAATAATCATTTTATATGCTGTCGTACCAATTGCTGTAAATTTAACGAGGAGCTGCATATCAATGTTATAAGCACTACTTGGATAATTTCATTTTCGTCCGTAAGCAACCTGGGAAAAACCAGAGGACGTGAGCTGAGTATTCAACCCACAAAAAAGGGATCACCTGGTAACAGTTTTTTTTGTATGTTTTTTTTGCATTTTTTTATTAAGATACTTACAATATTAATCTTTGTCAATTAGTATTTAGTTTTATTAGTACATTGTTTTCCTTTATCTTAGTATTATAATGTTGAAACTTTCGTGCTTTCATTGTGGTTTATAGTTTATTTTGTGAATAAGGTTTTCACGTCTTCTATAGTGATTAATTTAGCCAAATTTGAACCAGTTAATTATGTTTGATTTCATCGAGGCGTGCCACACTATGTGCTAGAATTATTTCTGTTAGTGAGTGAAGGTCAGCGATTGGAGGTATGGGATGTAATTTTTAAATTTATTTGCACAGCATCACATGTCTAGCAGGATGTTTGAACTTTTCGAATCCCCCCGTTTGCCCTGAGTCAGTAGCCGCAAAAGCTGTGCTCAGACATTTTGCTAGATGTTTTTGTAACGGTCGATAAGTCGTTTGCTGAACGATAAGTCGTTAGTTACAAATGGCAAACGATAAGTCGTTAGTTACAAATGGTTACAAATTTATTTACTAGTAAAACTTTAGCAGTATCTTCACATGCATCCCTTAGCTAATAAAATTGTATCCCTGCCAGCCAAGCTTATAATGTGTCATACGGAAATTTGATTTGAATGCTACGATTTAATTTCGATTCTTCAAAAGCGACACGGCTGGTATGTTCTATCATCACAATTTTTCGATATTCTATCGAAGTCTACGTCTCTTTCTGCTAGAATTCAATTATTTTTCTCTATTGCTATCACAACCTACTTAGAATATATATATATATTTAAACAATATCTATTTCAATTATTTTCGTTCTAGAGTCGAAAAAAAATTATTTGGTGATAGAAACGCAGTAGAAACATCACAATGTTGCAATCTAGCAGGCTGGTAAATGATATAAAAATTTAAACAGAGACAAATTTTATTGTACAGGTATAAACAGAACCAGAGATACAACGCTTCTCAAATTAAAATACCCAAAAACCATAGGATGCTAACACAACCAATGTCGCTGGCGACGACGACATTGTCGCCGAATTTTTTTTTGTATAGCCGAAATTTGTCGCCGGCGCTGCAGTAATACCAATATAAATTTCAGATTATTATGTTGGTAAACATTTTTTACAACTGGTTTTTAAATGAATTTCAACAAAATCTGAATGTTGTTACACAATGTTTTATGTAAAAAAATTTAAATAGAGTCGATAAAAAGATAAATGAAATATTTTAGGGTTAAATTATTATTATTTTTCTTATTTTGTCGCTTCAACGCTGACGCGCTTGTTGTTTTGACCAAAGCGACATCGCCGAAGAAAAGATTAAATATTTATATTGTTTATCAAAGCCTGATAGAACTTGAAATTGTAAACAATAAAACAAAAAATGAAATTTTTATGAATAATATACTCTGGCAGATCTAAGTATACTCTGGCAAATCATCATGAATAGACTCACGCTTGAACAACGCTACAAGATTATTAAAATTTACTTTGAAAATCAGAGTTCGTGATTTTGATGGCACACATAATCGTCCATCTGAGCAAGCCATCCGTCGAAGTGTGGGTAGATTTCGTACCACATACTCTATAGAGGATGTAATAGCATCAACACCTCGAAGGAATGTGCGTACTAAAGAAAATATCGCCGCTGTTTGGATCTTCTTCCCCACGAAAGTGCGGAAGAAGATCCAAATTTATCGATTCTTCGTCGGTCGCAGGAATTGGGGCTCTGCCTGTCCACTACATGGAAATTTTTGTGCAAAGACCTTGGCCTACACCCGAAAAATTTGGTGATAAGTTTATTTCGAGAAATGGACCTGTCAATTGGCCTCCAAGGTCGTGCGATTAGACACCTCTCGATTATTTCCTGTGGGGCTACGTAAAGTCACTGGTTTATGCTGACAAACCAGCAACAATTGACGCATTGGAGGCCAGCATGTGTTATTCGTGACATACGGCCAGAAGTGCTCGAAGAAGTGGCCCAAAATTGGACGTCCAGAATGCTTTTCGTCAAGTCGCATTGCCCATATGCCCGGAATATTAATACCATTTTCAAATATTAATACCATGTATTGATCTTTCGAATAAAAAAAATTTTTGATTACAATTTAATTTTTTGTGTTATTCTTTACAATTTCAAGTTCTATCGGGCTTAAAAAAACACCCCTTATATTTGAGAAACAATTGACTTTATTTTTACAAAGGACCCCGCACAAATCTTATGGAAATTGAATTTCGGTCAAATGATTTGAAATTTTCAGAATAGTTTCTTCAAGTCATGCTGATCAAAAGTCTCCATGGGCATAAAGTGCCTAGATGCTGTTGAAGCCGAGTTTTAAGCGATGGAAAGTTGAAAAACTTCATTATTATACGCATCATATTTTTCCGCCGTAAATAAAATAATTGGAAATTTCCATTACTTTGTTTTTGTATATTTGTGTTTTTTGTTTTTATTTGTGGTATATTATTTAAATATAGATATAAATATAATTAAATATAAATATATTATTTAATATATGCACCATCTGGTTGTAATTTGTTTGTTTGTGCGATTTTAGCTGAAACAAAAAGGATTTTAAATAAATATTTCATTATGCGCACGTTAATATTCGTATATACAGTGACTCACAGCTTATAGCCAGTCGCATTTTATGAACACAATTGTAAATATTTCGCGATATCTTATTTTGATGGTTTTTCTTTTTTTCTTGTGTTTGGTTTTTTTGTTACACGGAACTAATCAACAAATACAAATTTAGAAAATATAGGAACCACGATTGCAAGGTGTAATCGCATTAGAGTGTAATCGCATTATTGTGTTACCTCGCAAGATCTTTGTAGCATCAAAGTCGTTTGTGTATGACTAGGAATATGATGGAGGTTCGCACAACAATTTCGATAAATTGGAAGCATCGACTACCTATATCACCATTAGTACATTTAGCGACGGATGCTGAGAAACTTTCCTTGCACACTGTATGCAATTTGTTTAACTGTATCGTGAAACCAAAATTTGTTATTTTTGTTGTACTCGTAGTGGAAATATTTTTCTTGGTTTTTATTTTTGTTTTGTTTTACTACGTTTTGTTTCCTATGCATTATATCGATATCAACAACAATAATGCCAAATGCCATAAAAACGCAATACTAACAAAAGTAATTTGACGAAATTTGATGGTATTAGTATGTTTGTGGCAGTGGATCATTTAAGCTGTGAGTTGGTTTTGGGTTGAAATAATGAACTTTTTAATGTAATTTTGATATGCATTAGAATTTTTATTTTATTTTTTGTGTTTTATAATAAAAATAAATATAGCTTTCATATTACATTTAGTTTTTTCAAAAAAAAAGACATCGCGAGATATTTACAATTTTGTTCATAAAATGCGACTGGATCAAATAAGCTGTGAGTCACTGTATATCTGCGATCGAAACGTATTAAAATATTAGTATTTCCATCGCTTAAAACTCGGCTTCAACAGCATCTAGGCACTTTATGCCCATGGAGACTTTTGGTCAGCATGACTTGAAGAAACTATTCTTTCAAATCATTTGACCGAAATTCAATTTCCATAAGATTTGTGCGGGGTCCTTTCTCAGAGCACCATTTGGTGTTTTCCGTCGACAAACTTTAATTTTTCAGAAAATTTTAAGAGATCGGACTCGTCACACACTTCCCAACAAACTTTATTTGGTTTGATTAATTCTTTTGCAAACATGAGGTTTTCTACAGTTTTTGCGTTTAAAGTTTTAAACTGTTACGTGTGTAAGTTTTTATTAAACTACATTTTGAAAATTTACTTTACGCAGCGCAGTACTGTGTGGCAAAGAGCATAATATAAATATTTAATTCGAAAACGGGTATTTCAAAAGCATGTTTTGATAGTTTTAATTCTGTCCAAAATTTTGGAACGTCGCCCGAAAATTTTAAGGCAATTTCCACATTATCTATTAGCCTACGAAACTGATTACAGTAAAACTTCTGTAAAACGATCACCTTGCGTACCAGAGGAAACATGGTCGTTTTGAGAGGTGGACGTATTAGGGAGAAAATACAAAAAATTCAAAATATAACAACTATATGTATTTATTTTATTTCACGCCATACAATACATTAATTACAAACATAAATTATAAAGAAATTATAATTTCAGAAACAAATTTCAATTCATAACTTAATTAAATTTAATTAAATTAAAAATTATTAATATATTTTTGTATTATTTTGACGTGAAATTATCAAATGAATGTTTTCGTTTCCCAGTAATCGCTCGCATTCATAAAATTGAGTCATTAACTCATCATTTCCTACATTCAACGACAATCGTTTTAAACCAGGTACTGCTTCCTAGCTTTTAGTAACATTGGCTTAAGCTCCTCATCATCGGATTCCTCGTTTTCCACGACTTTATTAAAATTGGTCATGTTTGAATTAAACAATTCGATTTCCCATTCGTCATTGTCCCAAGGTTCTCATAGATACATCATCCAAGTTAATATTGGCATCGAAGTCGAGTTCTAAATTGACAAGGTTTGCTAAAGATATTATGTCACTTGGAATATCCACATTTTAAGAAATGTGTATGGCAGTATGAGAACTTGGCAGTATCAATCCACATTTCGAAAAACATTTTTCATTGGTTATCGGGGAGACATTATTCCACGCTTCCTTTACATATTCAACAACATCAACCAAAGTAATTTGTTTTATTAATTCGTCAACATTTGTCGACAGTAACCATCTTCGCGATTAAAGTGGTGAGCATTCGGCGCCGATAATGCAGTTTAAAATTTTGGATGATGCCTTGATCAAGTGATTTGTAAGTCAACGTAGTATTTGCAGGCGGAAATAATAATTTGATAGGCTTGAGCTGTAAGTCGATTGAATGTCTGTAGTAGTTGATCATGTATGTAGTAACATAATACAAACAAAATTGATTTTGTATTTTAATTAGAAAAAAATTATAAATATTGAAGAGTGGTCGTTTCGTAGAGTGTGATTGTTTCTCGATGTACTATTTAATCGTGACGGCGGTTGGGTTTGGGAGGTGGTCTTTTTAGAGAGACGGTTTGACTTTAAACAAAAACGGTTTAGTTGCCTTTGATTTTTGTGTCAACAAGATGCATTGTTTTATCGTATTTTAAATAAAAAATTTAATTTAATTTAATTTTAAGAAAGAAATTTAATTCTAACTGCTTCCATAAAACGTCAGCTTCCATAAAATCGCAGTGCAGTACAAGATTTGTTCCAACCAGCGGTGTGGTTCAGCCAACGTGATATATGAGACCGCATGTAATGAAGGAACCATAAGAGCCTTTGTGTTTTTGGCTGTAACAAAAACAGAGGAGCGATGGTTACGAGGGCTTGTAAGCAACGCAGCTGTATATGGCGCTTATGCTGTTTCTTTGGGATCTCTGATTTAACTACTTCTTTAAGCACTTTATCAAAGGATAATGCATTTGTTTGAAAGCAATTGAACTGTGCTCGTCATTATAAATGAGCTCGAACGCAAAAAATGATGGTGCACTTGTTAAAATTTTTGTAACGCAAATAAACATAAATAAATTTAGTGAACAAATGTATCGTACAGAAAGGGGGTCTTCTGCTAGAGGCGGTCGTTTGCAGAAGTTTTACGTATTTAGCTTTTCCATTTCCCCTTCATAAAATTGAAATTCACTTATCAATGGCAATATAGAAGAAGGGCATCCCGTAACAATTTCATTTACATATATATTTAAGAAGCTTTAATTTTGTATCGTTAAAATCAAACCTGTTTTTAATTTGATTACAAAGCTCAATGTAAAACGAAACTAGTCTATTTTTAAGAGGTCTAATTTCTTCTTCCTTTAAACTTTCTGATGGATATTTTGAGAATCAGGAGGCCTGAAAGTTTTGTTTTTCGTTAAATGTCAATAAAAACAATAATTATTAGCCTCATTCAGCCCTGTAATGTTTTATGAAACCAGCTAATCTGAACCAAATTTATTTACACAATCGAATTAGTTTACACTACAAAACACCTATTTACTCAAAGATTGGTGATGCAGGGAGCTCGCTTTAGCAAATATTTTCCATTCCACCAAGCTTACTAACGTTAAATTTAGGCATATAAAATATTTAAAAACTTCTGTTACTTGAATTTCTATAAAACTACATATTCGAAGTATATAAGGGTTTTCTTTGTAAATTCAAAAAAAAAAAAAATACAAACGTATAATTAGATTAAATCATTTGCTTTGGTTTTGCAATCGTTCGAAAATACCGTTTCATATTTATTAAATAATTAAAAGTACTCGAAAACTTTTTAAACTAAAAATGGCACCCGCTTTATTTAAATTTTTTATTTTTAAGTTTGAGAAATAATCTCCACTTTTTATAATTTGCGTATTCAACATTTGATAACAAAAGAAATCGCGCGAGAAAAAAGTTATAGAAGTAGTAGCATAATGAAGTTAGCTAAAATATTTAATTATAAGGCATTTTCTCGTGTAATATGAAATATTATGTATTAAAAAATTGCAGATTCGGTTTAGTGGGTAGTGTGTAACCATCAAATTTATAGCTGTCATTAAATTATAAGTTTAATCAAATGATCACCTATCATAATAAATTATAATTTTGGCGTATACATAATTTTGCTAATGTACTCACGTTGTATAATTCTTATTTATACTTACCCAACTTAAAATCATTGTTCACGTGACCGTGTCAAGGAAATCATAAAATTTTTGGTTCGTTTTTATTGTAAATTGGACGGAAATTTTATTTTATTATAAACTTCAATTTCATTTCATAATATTTTTGTTTTGTTTTTTTTTTTTAAATTAACGTATATACAATATTTTAAAATATAATTAAAGTACAAAATAAATTAAAATTATATATAATATAAAATTACACAATATTTATAATTTTAATTTAATTATATAAAATAGAATAAGAAGCAAATTTGTTTTTATTACTTATCAAAAATGGAATCGCACAGTAGATTTGTAGCTAAATCTTTCTACTAAATTAATTAAAAAACATTTGTATATATTCTCAAATAGTATCAAAGGAACTTAACTTACTTACCAACTACATTATATAGAAATTTAATTATGCAATTAATTAAATTTATATTTATAATAATAAATAAGCATTTATTGTCATTATTAATTACGAGTTGTAAAAATATCATAATCATATACGATTGATCCAGTCTAAAATCTAAATTTAGTGAAGTGTACATTATGGTGGAATCGGCCGGCGCGGCGACGCAACTACACGTAAATAGCCAAGTTCGATAATTAAAATTCTTAATTAAAATTTTACTGTACACAAGTCAATTATATAAATTAACAAGATAAAATTTAAAAAGAACGCACAAATAGGTTGAACATGTATATGTGGTGGTACGCGCCTTTGTCGTCACATAAGATCATCATTAATTCCTAATAGGGTATTTCTAGCTGGATCGCTGTTATTATTGTTATTACTATTTTTATGATTGTTATTGTTATTATTGTTAATCATTGATGGTTTTTTATATGATGAGGGTGGTTTTGAATATACAGCCGGTTGCGTTATACAGTATGAGCGGGGTGTTGTAATCGTTTGGCTTGATTCGAGCAGTGTATGATACCAATCGAGTGGATTGAATGCTGGACCTTCACCACCTAATTCAGGTGGTAATATTTCACGGGCGACGCATTCGTGTAGTGTTGATAAATTGCTACCATGCAGTTTGATACGGGCACGCGTTTTTTCTTTCAAAAATGGGCGTATCACGGCTAGGGCAGCTTCAACATACCACGGTTGACCAATGAAGTGTACGGCTTTGAAACGAACCGGGAAACAATCCTGTTAATGAAAATGATAAATATTATTTATATTAAAATTATGTTTTCGATTATTTTGGCGATAATTTAGTTTCAATTTTAAAAGTCAATAAGTATTATTTACGAGTGTGTGTGTGCACTGCTGTATGCAGAAGGTGGTCACATGAGAATAATAAATTCTAGTTTTGGTTTGATTTTATCTTTGACGTCAAAAGTTATTTGAATAACAAGAATCGAGAGTGTGAAAGATAAAAGTGATTTCTAACTACACGAATTTCAAAGAGAACCATTTAGTTTTGGACCGATTCTAGTCGATCCATTATAAACAGTTCAGAAGAGTTTGAACTCTGACAAGAGAACATTAAGCAAAAAACTTGTCGATCAGAAAATTATTCACAGGAAGCAGTTCGTCTGCAGTGTATCGCCCCTAGTGCTAATAAATTTGGAATATCTGAATGCTTCCCAGTGGGCATCAAAAAATAAGCGAAAAAGTCTTATTTTATTTTCTCGATTTCGTTTACAAGATAACTTTTTTCAAGCTATTTGTACGCATTGAAGAAGTCAACTCATTTCTACAAAATGATTTTTAACTTCTCTAAGCCACTAATCTACTACCTAGCTCCAAGAAATCGGGCATTTGTCAGTATTTTTATCATGAGGATGATAACGGATAAATATTTGGAGGTTAACAATTATTTCGATCAATTATACATTGATTTCCAGCAAGCATATGTGATAGAAAATAACCTTGAAAATTTTAATCATTTCTTACATATTTTGATATTCCAAAAACGCTCCTAACGAAAACACAACATTTGAATCTATTTAGAAAAGCTGTTCGGGTGATCAATGATCTCTTTGAATTAACATTTTATGTACGACCAAGAGAAGAATATGCGCCACACGGCAACACGCAACACCACTGGACAGATTTCCAATTAAAAGTAGCTGGTACGTGAAATACCTCGGCATCCACTTGGACAAACTGCTGTACCTGGATAAACACATGGAAGATCAAGTGAACAAAGCAAACAAAATATTCCATGCCAACCGTAGAATATTCGAAAAAGATCCTATACATGTTTGGTACGACCAATACTAACATATGAATGCCCAATATGGTGGAATATTAACCCACTCACTATGGAAAACACACATGGAGAACAGCGTTCAGCAAGCCCAATTACAAAAAATACATAACAAACAAAAAACTATATGAGACATTTAGTACAAATAGGATAGACCTATATATTAAGGTTGGTGAGAGAAGATAACATTCAACGAGAAAGTTGTCACAAAAACGACTATCCGGGACCAGAGACGTTCATATATCTCGACAAAATCGGATATATACAGAATAAGCACACCAGATACCCGAAAATATACCATCTGGAGAGGAGGCAGAATATAAAAGGATTCGTCGAGCAAATATTCAACAATCTCCAAGCATACCATCAGCACAACCTATTCAACTTCTCAAATATATTTCTAGATCCCAGCACGAAAGAGAGGACGACGATGAAATTCTGGTGGCTGCAGCATTCACACGAACCATAGAGAAATACAAGGAAGACAAAACAACAATTACCATAAGAAATGATGAGCCGAGAGCGGGAGTGGCGGAGGATTACAGACACTGAAGCGAGTGGCCCAAAACCACCCCACCATCGCTCTCGAACTCATTTCAGTAGAAACGGTTTCGGTTTTTTTTAAGAACCCGATTGATTTATATACAAATTATTAAAGAACATGGTTTGAGACTCCGGAAGGAGCATTTATCAACACAAATTGTAAATGTATTGGACATTTTCTAATCCGATTTGGCCCGAGCGTAATTATTATAATTAATATGTAAAATAAATCTGTGGTTAAAAAAAAGAATATGCGCCAGTTATATTTAATAGGATGCTGGAACAAATGATTCTGAAAACAGCATTGACACTCCAAAAGTTCATTAAATCAGATCAAATGCTTGGACATGTGGATGAGATCGGTAAACACCCTACGATATCAATTGTTTTGTACATCAACAGTTGCGCAAATTACACTTATGGACACTGCAATACTTGGCAAGTGCAAGCTGACGATCTTGACTTTCCTCCGATTGCATAATGCTAGTTTATAGATGAAGTTAAGTAAGACCAAAAATGACTTTGGTTCAAAACCGTTTTTCTCGATTTTTTAAGGGTCTCTGATCCCAAAAATGCCAAAAACCGTGTCCGTCCAATCATGATGGAGAATTGAAATCAATTTGGAGAATTGAAAATTTTTTGGGTCTACCTCAAGGGTGCCCTGCCATAATAAATCACCACAAAAAACAACCAATATCACGATATTACATAATATTATTCGCATTTACTCGTGTAATATATCGATTGAAATGTCATGGACCAGACTACAATTTTACTATATCGGTTTAGTTCATAAATCCACCGTTCTTAAGCCTTTTCATTTAAGTTAGAACATGTAGATTAGTATCCAAAATTGGCATTGTGGCGCTGGTAGCAGTTACAATATTTCTTATTCTGGTGCAATGATTGGACATATCATTTAAAGGGTCTTGAACAAAGCAACGATTTTGTAATAAGTTCTTTAGTTCACAAATCCACTGTTTCGGCACAGATAACTAATTATTCAATTATTTTTGAACTTCATGCAATCATTGAAACGATTTTGAAGAATGCTACCAATTTAGGTGATGCAACACAGTACTCATAACATGATAGTCACGCTGATTGATGCATACAATATAATATCAACGCGGCACAACAAAATATTATGAAACTTGATACAACACATTGGATAGACATTTTTCATATAACAGAAAGCACGTGACCCAATACAACTCAACTAGTTGAATTGTGAAGCAAGATGTTGCAACATGTGGCACCATAGGACTCCATAAACGGATTTTCCTGAAATACAAACTCATTGCAATCGAGCTGGCATTCATAAACCAATTCACTAATTTTGCCTAAAATCATGCGAATGATTAAAAAACGGACCCCGAACCCCAACGTTAGATCCCCTAAATGAGTATTCCCAAAATTGGGACCTCTATTAATTGATCCTTGGTACTCTAAAACCCCCTTAGTAATTTCCATCAAAGTCGTTTGAGCTGATAAAATAAACATTAAATGAAAAATGGAACCAGGACCAAGCGGAGGGCTATCTAAACAATTTTTTCCGAAATCGGGTAATGACCCATACGCAAAAAATCTCACCGTAATGCAACCAAAGCAACATGGAAGTTTATTATGAAACATAGTGCCACATAACGTCTGATGTGTTATTAACAGAAAACAAATGACGCAACATGCCGAAATGTGGTGCAAGATATTGTAGTATGACGCAACATGGTGTAACATGCTGGTGCAAGAATCCGAAAAAGGGTGAAACACTACGCCACATGGTGCAACATCACGCAACATGGTGGAATAACACATAACACTACGCAACACGGATCAACGTTCACCAGCAAGATGTGACATATCGCAACTTAATGCAACATTACTTAACATAACGACCACATTGGAAGGCTTCGTCTCCCTAACAAATATCTATCAAAATCATTCAAGCTTTGGGTGAAACTCAAAAACAAAACACACGGACACCCAACCGAATTTTGCTTCGTCAAAGTCGTTTGTGCCATAAAAGCAAATTTAAAAAATAGAACCTGAGGACCCCTTACACGAGTTATCCCAAAACCAAGGCTCAACGCTATCGAGTCCTGGTTGATTCGGCGTATTCCGAGAAATACAGGTTAATTCGTACACTTCAACCGATCAATCAATCAATAACAATGAGTTTCACTTCTCACATCATAAAAATGGGATTTCGAAAAATTAGCGATTTATCGGCAATACTAAATGGTTCATTTTTACTATTCAGAGGTATCTTAAGCGGGAAGCTAAGCGAAGCAGTAACTGTTACAACGCTATGTTGTTCATTTTTTCATGGAAATTAAATATTGGGATTTTATTTGAGATTAGTGGGTTAAGCATATTTTACCATAGCATCTGATTTCAATTTCTCTAAATCATTCTCGGTGGTCTATCCTTCGAGAGATTTATGGATGTCTCAAGAATTTAAAGATGAACTGCTCAAATCACTATAGTCTTTGGGCAGGCTTCAGTGCCTACTATCAAAAGAATGACTTTAAGGAGTCAGGGAGTCTCATTGTTTAGCTTTTCAAGCTGAGGTCATAGCTCCGACTCATTGTGTATCGGAAGCGTTCGAAGTTGTTAAGTGGAAAACCTCAACATCGTTGCTTAATACGTTAAGTTTCCCCTTGATTGATTCTAAGCAATGTGAACATCTTATAAATCCTCTTTGCAGTCATAATAAAGTTACAGTCATGTGTGTGCCAGTCTTCTCTGGAATTGATGGCAACTAGGTTTATAATTCTGTGGCAAAAGCCCCCCTTGCTGTTTTTATAGGGTCGGGACCATAGTCATCCTTTTATTACTTAATGGTGGTAAAATCGTATTCATATATTTCTTCCTATATCTGTTAGGGTAGCAATGGTTAAGCATATAACCGGATGTCGTAGAGCAAAACAATTTTTTGCTGAACCAGTTTTTCTGTTAACTGGGCATGGTCGATCCTGACTGGGCATGGTCGTTTCAAAGAACATCTGAATCGCTTGTGCCTGACGGCGCACGAAAAGTTAGCGATGGTAAAGCTGATGGTATGAAACTGTCCTGGATCAGATTGCACGTTTTAATTCCAACTTGATTATCGTAAATCAATTGACATCTTTACCTTGGTATAAACTGAATCAGTGTGTAAAAATGTTGCGCGACCGTGCCCATTTTGATGGAATCCCTGCGCGTGTCATCGGTCTCATGACCGATGAGGCATTGTTATTTAGTAAAAATAAATATTAGCAATGTAAAAGGCCCTCTAAAAGTTGTTCTAGAAATTTAGAAGAACTTTGGATGCCTATAATTGACTTCAAGCAAAATGAAAAGGAAGTACCATTTATGTGTTGTTCTGTTTTGCCAATGAAAGAGACTTTATTTAAATAAATTTTTTCAAAGACTGGTATATGGAGCCTATTTGTAGTGCATAAATAATTATCGCTAAATATTAGTTCATCGAAGAGAATAATCAAAGCACTTCCCATTTTAGTAAACTGATTATAGTTTCAATTTGATCGCCTCTTTCGATAATACTAAGGATCTGAACTTATATGATAATCTGAATCTATATGACAATCATCTATATATTCATGTCCATCACGCCAGCCGGAACCATATCAAACGTAACCAAACCAGCTATGGCATAAGAAGCACGATGCCTTGTGAATCATTATGCACTATGTGATATTTCAGCCTCAACCTTATAGAGCCGGAACCTTACAAATTTAGCCAGAACCATGCCAGTCGGATTACCAAACTAACTATGGCACTATCTGATTTTCATCCGGGACCAATATTAAGCCATGCAGAACCATTTCCGGCTGAAAGCTTATGTTTCATAACAATGTAAGTGCATTGTGCACATTGTGCAAACTCATAATGGTTCCGGCTGATAAAACTCTGCTTGCCGCTGGTTTTAAGTGGTTCCGGCTGAAAATTATATAATGTACAATGATGCTCAATGCATTGAGCTACTTGCACCGTACTTGGTTTCATTCAGGCTGGCGTGTAGGACACACATATTCTTGTGCAATCTCTTATCGTACTCTCATTTTGTTATTTTCAATTTTATGTGTCGTTTTACACTACACAATTTGCATGCTTGGATGCACCTGACATCAAAAAATACTTTTTAAGCAGGGATGGCCGAGGTAGACTACGCAATGTAATCTATGTGGTTGTCGACACGTAATATATTACGTAGTTATATTTTGCTTCCCTGATGTCGACAATGTAGACAACGTCGACAACCTTCCAACTGGAAATGACATTAGAAACTCAATTGTCTCATTACTCGTAAATCGAGGTTTTATACCTTTATTTTACTTTTGCTGGACTAATAAACGTGCTGTTTAGCTTTCAGTTAATTGTGAATTACGCTAAGAACAAAATAATTTTGAAATTAAATACTAAATCACATAAACTATTCGTAAGTTGGGGCATATATCTTAACTCTTACGCTAAACCGAAACTGCGGAGTCAATAAAGTACGATTCACACTATTAAAATACCTGAAAGTTACATGTTTTTAATTTAAAACTTAAAAGAGACATCTATATAAAAAACGGACTAGTTACTAATAATAATAATATAATTTAAATATTATTTGCTCTGAACGCCATCTCTTATCAAATAAACTAACTAATATCGCTATGAAAGATTTTTTGTCGACCATGACAGTGTATAATTTAGATATTTTCTTTGTATTTTTTATACATCTATCAACTGTCACATACAATATCCAATTACTGTTTTTACAAAATCTTACCAATAGAAGTTTAAATATCGTTTGATAAAAATGTACGAATCAAAATTAAAATACGAAGTGTTTGAGTTTGATGAATCATATTCATATATTAAAGCTTCATCACGCTCTAGGAAAAACATAAACTACATCAGTTTAGTACAAATCAACATGTACACCTTGGTTATGTGTATTAATTCATTGGAGGTGAAGTATTTTGTTCCTCCTCATCTCATTCCTACTAGTGAGATTGTAAGCTACATTTTATAACTATAGCGAACAGGATGTAACGTACTTTATTCCTAATCATGATTATTTGTGAGCTCTTAATGTGGATTGAAAGGCTTACGCACATCCATTTGGGGAAACGGGTATACATGGCCCAAACGGGGTGGTAAACGGAGTAACTAGCGGACGTTAAAGTCAATTTGTAAGATGGACATGTACAACATTTAACAATAAACAATTATCCGGAGTGGTTATTTGATAATTCGCATCACGCCGCGGGAAGATGATGGACCTGCGAAAAAATGGCGTTCATCAATTGCTCCGAGTACCAAATCAAATTAGCATCTGGTATAAAGAAACCTAATTTTTTAAAAATCTCGTTAAACGTTCATTATAGTGAGTATATGCTCAATCTGGAATACATCCACATTCTGCTCGGTTAGATTTAAAAATAAAATCGCTGTTAAACTTGTCATTGTAATGAGTAAATGATTTATCTGGACAATATCGGCAATAGATGGCACTGTGAATTCTTAGTTATGGTTTTCAAACAAAGCTATTTTTAGTATGCGACTTGTTTAGAAAAAATTTATGTTTACATATACTGTTTATGACTGCCACACATTTGCTTGTCTCAATTTCCAGTCGTTCGTAAATGACAAATTGTAACTTTTGCCTGATGTTCAATATAATTAAAAAAAATTAGATTAGAAATAAATTTTCAGTTTAGAACTAGATGTCATACACATTTGGTATATTGACAAGAGCGGCATCTCCCAATAACTGGTATGAACTATTCATCAATTTAGTTAGTGAGAAAAATACAAACTGGATGGTTACTTAATACCAGTTATTAATAGATTATCCTGATATTATCACTTAAATTTAACTAATTAATTTAACAATTTATTTATTTAACAAATTTTAATTAAACACCAGACGCGGTGTTTTTTGTCCCATCTATGAACAACTGGTATGAACTAATCATCGTAACAATCAACACAGTATAAAAACTCTAATACTGTGTGATTGATAACAAATTTATCGACTAAACTATTTTAAAATTAGCTTTATTATAATTTACAAATTTAATTTGACGTTTATCAATTGTCAAAATGTTTATTAACGATAGTGGTGAATTATCAATTTAGTACTAAATTTAGGATTTAGTAATAGGCACAGTAAGTTTTATGGATAAAATGGCAACTATCAAATTACTAGTCACTTGGAAACATATTTTATAGTAATAATAAAACTTCTATTAACTAAAAGCTCCGGAACCAGAAGTTCAAAATATGCGAATCATACAATCATTACTGGCGTGGATTACAAGTAGTTGTCAACCTTGTCTACGAGTAGTCGACGTCGTCGACATGATCACGTAAATATTAATAGATGAATCGTAAACACCCAAGTCTGTTTTCAAGAATTTTCAAATCAAATTGCCGTTGACTTCACTAATCATGATGATATCAATCCTACTAGGCAGATCTGCAGGCACTCAAAGTTAAGCAGTTAAGCATAAACAATATTTTTTGAAATTTCACAGATCCTACTTGTATATGGCCAAGTTTCCCCATCAGAAAAAATATTGTACAACAATATTTCAAATCAAGAGCCAATTACTAATATTTTTTAATCAATCACTCAAAATTAATTTATGCTGTACCACGTAATAAAATTTATGAAAGTCATCCGCCCACTATACCTCACAACAACGACAAACTCTATTTTACATAAAAAAAATGCATCTTCATCCACCTTTATGCCACAGTTTAACAGAAAACTCATCAATTTGTCCGTGTATACAAGAAAACCTGCTTATGTGCAACAACAAAAACATCGGAAGTCGCACACAATTATTATGCGTGCATCGCACAGCGCACACTTAAAACTCGGAAATCGTTAATTTCTAATCAACCCGGTACACAAATAGCAACTAACTCTAGACAATAGAAAATATAAATAAAAAAAAATCTCAACGGATGTATGTATATGTGACAGTGCTTACCTGTAGTCCCTCGATCATTAATTTTAATACTTTTGGATTCAAATGTGACGACTGCCGTAGTGTAAAATTTGTCCAGTCCACAATCGCAACAAAACCATTTGCTTGATTTTGTTTGTCTTCGAGCAGTTTTTCCAGTGACAGCAGCATCGCCCGATACACAGATATCAGCGAATAGGTGCAGTGATCCCAGTTGGCGGCGAAAAATACTAAAATTTTACGACCACGTCGATCGCGCTCTTTAAGCACGCCCGGAAAACCATCGCGTAACGACACTTGTATTGGTTCATCGAGTGCCGACAATTGTTGTAGTATGGTAGCGTTCCGTTGCCGATACGAATGATAATTTATAATCAGCTGGAATGCTTCCTCCACATGAAATTTTCGGGCGTATAAAAATCGCATTAAAAATTCATCGTCATGGCAACAGGATTTATCTTTTAGCGCATAATCGATACTGGCTCCGATTAGTTCACGTAATGCGATTAGGGCACAACTGCGATCCGTCGGCTCATTCCAGTTTATATTTAATTTTTTACTTTTATTTTTTGAATCGATGTAGCTACCGATTTTGTATCCGTGTCGAGTTGCATTCCACTCGAATTCACAGTATTCGGACATTTTGACGGTGTGCTCTGGTTTCGCGTAAATCTGATCAATTTTGTCGTTTATTTTTATGTGTTTTCGCTTAAAGTGCGTAATTATTTTATTGTGGGTGATCGTCAGCTCAATTCTTTTCGATCATAATTATGTATGTGTTGTATTCACTGCGATCGCGACTCGATGCGTTCGAAATCTGAAATTATACAAATCAAAAACGAGTACATTAGAAATAAACTTGACCAAAACGTAATGTCATTCAACTAAATTTATTTGATTTCCATATTTAACGCATTTAATACGAGAATAACGATTATTATTTTTTCGTTTATGGTTACGATATCCGCCGTCGTTTAGTATAGAAACCAACGTAATATTTATCAATTGACGTCGTATGTAGTTCAATAGAACAACTACACAAAAATATTTCGATTTTAATCGGATTTCTTATCTAAATTATAGGCGGCTACTTCAGTTTTATAGATCGATGAGTGCTACTGTCGCGATAAGTGAAAATTTTTTACATCCGGCTATCTACCGATCCAGTTTGAGTTAGCTATTAAAATATGTAATTGAAAATTGAACTTTAGAACTTGTGAAATCGGTTGCATATTGCATTGAGAAAATTATCGGCGATACCTTTAATGTGATTTTTATTACAGAACCAGATTTATTTTTATATAAGTTCATCATAATGTACAACAAAATGTAAGGGGGGGGGGGAGGTAGGGTGGCAGAGAGAGATAATACGGCAACAAATGTACCATCACATCAACTTCAAGGAAACATTGCTTCTTGAGTACAAAGTTGTGTGATCGCAAGGGAACAGGATGAAAGTAATTGGAAAGTGCAAGGAATACGACATCACCCCTCACTAATTTCGACCTGGCCAGGATTCAATGGATCAATCACACATTAATCTGAAATTAAGAACCGATTATGTAACCTCAATAAAGAGGCGGAAATCTCTTCATGAGATGCTGTAATGGATGCAAATTTCATATTGGCACCCGTTCGTCCGAATTTATTAAATTTTTATTAAAACAGGATTTCGAATCGAAAACCGAATACCAGCTCTCCTTTATTATTCGAAGGCATGTCTGCACAGGTTTCAATACAAAATTTTATGTGTGTCCAATGATCGGAACATACAACCGATTTAATTGCGTTTGTTCAAGCCCTGTGCCTCCCCAAGTGATGGGTGATCTATTTTTTTGTGTTCTTGAAATCCATGGTGGCGACATTTTCTTGCTAAAGCTCCGCATCTATGCCGCCACCAATACCAATCATATCGCGGTTTCTCTGCCTGTAAGATCGCGAGCGTGTGTGGCAATCGATTTTATTGATCCTTTGCGTCAATATTTGAATTTGGTTTTCTGGTAATGAAACGTATATGACGTAGAATTTGAACTGCTTTGCGATTATGTGATTTCTTTGGTTGGTATCAAGTTAGTTTTTTACATAATTCGATCAATTTATTAATTATTAATTAATGACACTGCATAAGCTATTATCAAGACATAATTTAAAGTTCGATGGGCTAAAACAAACATCTATAGAAATATTGAGCGAGCGACACCCAGATTATATAACAGAAGGAATACTTGTTGGACATTTGACAAGGTGGCCGTTGGTTACAAGTCGCGGTTCTTCTGAGAAAACTGACAAAAACGGAGTAGGTCACTCAAGGAAGACTCAAGTAAATGGTCGTTAAAATCCAATGAGCCAAAGGGGCAGATACTCGCTCCCAAAACTGATTACTCTATATCTTCTATCCCTATTTCCAGATAAGCACGAAGTAGTGACAGCTTAACAATAAGAGGTAATATTCAGCAACTGGCGACAGTGCATTCTTCCTAGTTGCAAGAGTGAAAATAAGACTTTGAAATACTAGTTTTCACCAGGAAGTACTGGTCCCTAATATTTTCAGCGAGCTGAGCTACGAAAATGTCGAGATGTAACTTCGTCTCAGGGGTTAAATGTAACAACCATCAGACGAGTAATAATTGACCACCAAGAAAAACTGTCACCAAATACAGAAACAATTATTTGGAGAAGATTGAAGGGAGGAGGAACAAGGAATTAGAGCAACAATGATCGAGAAAGCCATAATACCAAATACAACTACGATAGTGTTCCACTTGGAGACCATCATCGGAAAATGTAAAAAAGGTAAGGACAATAGTACAATACGAACAGAAAAATCTGGTGAAAAAAGTCAACACAGTATTCTGATGTAAGGATATAATAGGACAACTTATGCAGAAGTGAACAGGAGATCTCACTAAGGAGCAGAAAAAGGAAGCGTAGCGTTTACTAGAACAATACCTGTCTATTTTCTGTATAGCACACACAAAAATAATGGAAGGACCATTATGGTAAAGCTCAGAATTGTCATCGGAACAGAGACACTGATTCGCCGAGCACCTATAAGAATGCCTTTGGCAAAGCAAGAAGAAGTGGATCCAATGATTTAGGACATGCGAGCGGCACAAGTTATCGAGTCATCAAGCAGTCAGTGGAGCTTAACGGTAATGTTGGTCGAAAAGAAGGACGGCAGCTAGGAAAGCTAGAATGTCCACAAATCATCTTCAAAGTGCCTTTGGCAGGCAGAAGTTCAAAAGGACGATCGTGAAAAAATAGCATTTAATGAAGGCAATGCTTTAGAGCAGAGGTTAAGTATTTGGGTCACAAAGTAGGTAACCGCCAATGGAATTCTTACAGATGAAGCAACATTTTTTTTATTTTTTTTTATATTTATTTTTTGTTTGCAATGCAATCTGTTTTGGGGCTCAAGGCTCATCCTGCTCTTTCGTGGTTGTGCCAGCCTATACTGGCATGGAAGATGGGACATCCCATGGTGTGAGAAACCCATGGGCCGACCCATTTTCCATGCCAGTATAGGCTGGCATGGAGCTTGTAATGTGCAGATGGTATTAAATCGGTCCTATAGCCGTACGTCCTCGAGTTGGCTGAGTAGGCGTAAAGTAAGGACGTAAAAAGCACAACCACGAAAGAGCAGGGTGAGCCTTGAGCCCCAAAAGAGATTGCATTGTAAATAAATAAAAAAAAAAAAATTAAACGGTAAAGGAATGGCCAAGATTTGTGCCAGGATTCGTTAATGCTGCAAAATGTTTACATGAATTAACGAAGAAGAAAGAGCCATTTGAATGAAAGAAACAACAAGAGGAATCATTCGTTGAAATGCAGAAACGGCTATGCACCCCACCGATACTTGCGTACCCAAAACCCAACGTGAAATTTATTTTGGATATCAATGGAAGCAATGATGGTATAGGCCGGAGTGTTGTCACAAGAAATCGATGGTCGAGAGCGAGTCATTGCATATTAATCAAAAATTTTATCAAAATCGGAGAGTATAACTATTGTGTGACGCAAAAAAAATTATTGGCTGTAGTGGAATGCGTGAAACATTTTCATAAATACCTCTATGGCCAATAATTACATTTACCAGCAGACCATGGGGCGATGGCTTATGAAAGTGCTACCCGATGAGGACTGGACGGATGAATAAGCGGAAAGAGCAGTTACTAGACGCTGATTAATCAATAATATTGTGTTATAAGTAAGTAGATCGTCGACCAATATGGAGTAAGATTTCAGATAAGACACCCTTAGTGAATGCCTATTGCGTACATTGGGAAGTCTTCTTTTAGAGAACGGTTATTTAAAACGAATACGGAAAAGCTCGAATAGCAAAGTTAAACAATTTTTAAAAGCTGTGTCGAAAAATACAATTAATCAAATACTTGAGGGGTATCATGGAAAAGTAGGATTCTTAAGCTTGGATGGAGACAGCCAACAGTGGAGTGGTGTAAAAAATGTGATCAAGATGCAGTAGTGAATGGACGTGAAATTTGTCGGTTGTTTGGCATAAATAAGAAAAGAACAACGGCTTTGCATCCTCAATCAGATGTTTTGTTGGGAAGATTTAATGGTACTCTGGACAAATATTTAACAACGGTTGTGAATGCAAATTAGTGCGACTGCGATTGACATACATAATTGTTCGTAATGGCTTATCGATTAGCTGTATACGATCCGACCGGGGTTATTCCAGCCAAAATAATTTTCGAGTATAATCTACGATTGTCAGCAGATATTAAATTCGGCGTTGTTCCATCATCAACGTTGTATGATGAAGATTACGTCGATAAAATGCAAGAAGTACTTGAGAGATACACAAATTTGTAAGAGAAAAAATTTGGTTAGCAAGCGACCGAGTGAAGGCTCGGTATAACACGTGTAAAAAATAAAACTTTCGAAGAAGGTTATCATCGAAGTTATCACCGAAGATCAAACCGGCATGCAAGTTTCCATATACTGTCATCACAAAGATAAATGATGTGGGTGATTTTTTAAGAGCTTGAGAACTTTTTTTTAAAAAAAAACGCATAAAATTTGCAAAATCTCATCGGTTCTTTATTTGAAACGTTAGATTGGTCCATGACATTTACTTTTTGAAGATAATTTCATTTAAATGTTGACCGCGGCTGCGTCTTAGGTGGTCCATTCGGAAAGTCCAATTTTGGGCAACTTTTTCGAGCATTTCGGCCGGAATAGCCCGAATTTCTTCGGAAATGTTGTCTTCCAAAACTGGAATAGTTGCTGGCTTATTTCTGTAGACTTTAGACTTGACGTAGCCCCACAAAAAATAGTCTAAAGGCGTCAAATCGCATGATCTTGGTGGCCAACTTACCGGGCCATTTCTTGAGATAAATTGTTCTCCGAAGTTTTCCCTCAAAATGGCCATAGAATCGCGAGCTGTGTGGCATGTAGCGCCATCTTGTTGAAACCACATGTCAACTAAGTTCAGTTCTTCCATTTTTGGCAACAAAAAGTTTGTTAGCATCGAACGATAGCGATCGCCATTCACCGTAACGTTGCGTCCAACAGCATCTTTGAAAAAATACGGTCCAATGATTCCACCAGCGTACAAACCACACCAAACAGTGCATTTTTCGGGATGCATGGGCAGTTCTTGAACGGCTTCTGGTTGCTCTTCACTCCAAATGCGGCAATTTTGCTTATTTACGTAGCCATTCAACCAGAAATGAGCCTCATCGCTGAACAAAATTTGTCGATAAAAAAGCGGATTTTCTGCCAACTTTTCTAGGGCCCATTCACTGAAAATTCGACGTTGTGGCAGATCGTTCGGCTTCAGTTCTTGCAGGAGCTGTATTTTATACGGTTTTACACCAAGATCTTTGCGTAAAATCTTCCATGTCGTCGAATAACACAAACCCAATTGCTGCGAACGGCGACGAATCGACATTTCACGGTCTTCAGCAACACTCTCAGAAACAGACGCAATATTCTCTTCTGTACGCACTGTACGCATTCGTGTGGTTGGTTTAATGTCCAATAAAGTAAACTGAGTGCGAAACTTGGTCACAATCGCATTAATTGTTTGCTCACTTGGTCGATTATGTAGACCATAAATCGGACGTAAATCGCGAAACACTTTTCGAACCGAACACTGATTTTTGTAATATAATTCAATTATTTGCAAGCGTTGCTCGTTAGTAAGTCTATTCATTATGAAATGTCAAAGCATACTGAGCATCTTTCTCTTTGACACCTTGTCTGAAATCCCGCGTGATCTGTCAAATACTAATGCATGAAAATCCTAACCACAAAAAAATCACCCTTTAGTTACAGAATAAAGAAAGGACAGCCATAAACCCAAGGTAGTACATTTGGAATGTTTGGCCCTATACAGAGGTGGTAGTTTGGATTCTGTTCGGGATAACAGGCTTATATGGGAGATGATGTTACAATCTGGCCTATTACGTTGATTGGCAATTAATTCAGCGTCGCGAGACATTTATTCAATAAAAATTGCTTATTTAAGGTTTGGAACTTTAGAAAAATTTATTGTGAGATTGGTGACAACTGGGGTTTAATAGTAGCACTAAAGGAGTTTTAAAAAGTTAAGTTAAAATTGTGGTGTAATTAAAAATTGTAAATGATGTATTAAGTGGGATTGGTACGAAAGCTCGAATTACAAAATCTCGAATTATCAAAATCTTAAAAAATCCCGCCAAAAAGAGGGAGTTTTTTAAGAGACATTTTAAAATATTTTTTTTCTACATTTTTATTATGATCTCAGCCATTTCTAGATTGATCTTGATTTAATTAAGGGATGTGATTTGCATTTTTGTAATTTGGCCAAGCTCAATGGAACTTGGCCATTTCTTAACAATAATTGTCAATTTTAGTATGCAGAATTGGATTTGGATTCTAACTTGAATTTTAATCGCAGTTCCGAAATTCGGTTATGCTGAATGTCATGGTCATGAATTTGGATGTCCAACTAAAGTGTAATTTTAACGTGAAATTATGGAATTAGACCATTCTAAATGGAACTTGGCCATTTCTTAACCAATCATGGCCAAATTTAAGTTGTACAGCTGGATTGAGATTCTTACATCAATTTTGGCTGAAGTTTTGGGTTTTGGCTATGCTGAATGAAACTTAGCTTTTTTATCCAATAATGGTCATATTTGATATATCGGTCTAGATTGGGATTCTAACATGCATTTAATGAATTTGGCATTGCTTGATTAAACTAGGCTATTTCTTCTTCCTATTGAACTTCGAAATTTCTAAACTACTTATGTAGCATTCTAATCCAGCTTGAATCGGAACCAACAATTATTTTATGCGTTTATTACATTGTACTTACTGACAATGTACTGAGAAAAAGATTATCGAAAGCTCGCTTTTTAATATTTTTTTATCAATTCAGGCACCCATTGAAACGACCCCAAATTATGAAAATTATTTGTTGTTGTGATTTAGTGTAGGTGAAGAGTGGGACAATTATTGTCGAAATATTTCAGGAATATTCCAGCAGTAGCATAAATATTTCGTAAACTTTTGAAAATTATATAAGAAGTTATTTCCGGTATTTTCGCGAATATTCTGAAAGTGTGTGAATTACGAGAATTGTTATTGTAACCTTCGAACGCACCGAATTTGGCAGGGCAAATTCGTAACAAATCTTACATAACTAGAGTTACGACGTCATATTTGATAATACTGTTACGATCTCGCCTATTGGTTTAATGGGTAATTAATTCGGCATTGCGAGACTGGTCATTTAAGATTTGAAACATTACTAACATTTTTTGTCAGATTAGTGATGTCTAGATTAGAGTAGTAGCGTTAGAGATAGTATTGTTGTATAGATTATATTTGTCTAGATAGAACTGAAAGGAGAATATATTTCTGTATATTTCTTGGCGAGTCTAGAATGTTCGATCGATGTATAAATACGCGTGCAACGAACACAATGGGTGAGTCCTAGTCAGTCATTTAGGAGATACGGTACACGAAGTGGTATTTAAAGTGATTTATTATAAATTGTGGAGATTTAATTAATAACAAATTATAGTGAAAATTATGGCATCGGTACGAAATCCCGAATTACAAAAGACCGAATTATCAAAATTCCGACAAAAACGAAATCCTGACTTTCAAAATCCCGACTTCCAAAACATCGCTTTAGCTGAAATCTTAAAACATCCGATAAAAGTCGGAATTTTTTTTAAGACATTAAATACTAAATTTTCTTTTTTAATCTTTATTTTTATTAAGAACTCGGTCTTTTCTGGGGATTGGCCAAATCCAAAACTCCAAAAACGAAATTCCAAAATCAAAACTCCTAAAAATAAAATTCCAAAAAAAAAACAAAATTCCTGTACAAAATGCAAAATTTCAAAATTCCAATACACAAAATTCCAAAAAATTCCATTTTATGGCCATGGAAATATGAAAGGCGCGCGCCTTTCATATTTGCATTTCACAGTTGGATGACCGCTTGGGAACATCATAGAAGTAACAATGGAAATGGACGAAAGGGGAACGAGATGAGAACCTCTCCCCGGCATGCCAGGAATGCCTTACTCAGCAACCTTGGGACCTGGCTAGGATTCATTGGACCAATCATTCATTAATCCGAAATCAAATGATTACAGAAACGAACACTACTAGGAATAATTCAAATCTGCAAAAAACACAAATATCGACCATTGGCTATCGTACCCGGACATGAATTGGAAACTGGAACATAAGAATTCTAACGGAAACATCAAGGTTAGCCCAAGTTGAGAAGGAAATGAAGCGATACAATATAGAAATTCTCGGCCTCAGCGAAGTAAGATGGAAGGATAGCGGAGGGAGACATAAAAACCAGCGCAGGAAACTATAAGATGTTCTCTGGTAGAGCAGATACACACGAACAAGGCGTATACTAACAACGGCTAAAGGAAATAAATCACTATCGAATGGAAACCAATAAGTAGCAGAATAATAACAGCACGATTCCACTCAAAAATCAGAAATACAACAATCATACAATGCTATGCGCCCACAGAAGAAGCAGATGACACTCTACGAGCAGAATGAATTCTACGAGCAGCTACAAGCCGCCATATCAAGTGCACACCGAAATGACATCAAAATTATCCAAGGAGATTTCGCGAAAATTGGAATTGACAACACCGGAATGGCGACAATCATGGGTAAAACATGCAATAGATTCTGCAAGGAACAACAACGGAGACTCATCGACTATTGTGTCACAAATCAGCTATTCATAGTCGGCAGCAAATTCCCACACAAGAATATCCATAAATACACCTGGACATCGCCAGATGCCAGAACGAGAAATCAAATTGACCATAGCAAGTAATAGCATAGTATAATAGCAACCTACAAAATCGAAAACTACAAGGACCAATCGGAGGAAATTCAACATAGATAGATTGAGAAATACAGACACTAAAATTATCTTCAATGAAACGCTCCAAATCAATCTACCGAATAACGAAACTAGCACTATGGATCAAAAATGGGAAAGAATAGAAAACGCATACAGAAAAACTGCTACAAGTGTGCTGGGCTACCAAGACAACACAAGAAAACCGTGGATTAGAGATGAAACGTGGAAGAAAATCGAGGAACGCCGCAAACTTAAAATACAACTAGGCAATCAAAATACAGCGTAAATTCGAAGACAATATGAAGATACAGCTCGACAAGTGAAGAAAATGGCAAGGAGCGATCGTAGGAAATACACAGAAGACATTCTCATCACTGCTGAGTCAGCGGCAGCAAATAGAAATATGCGCACATTACATCAATGTGTAAGAAAGAACGCCGGAAAATTTACAAATGCACCACCAATAAAGGATTCAAATGGACAAGTCCTAACTACAGACGAACCAACAACTAAATAGATGGAAAGAGTTCTTCGAGAACAACTGCATAGGTAGCGAACCAATTGAGGAGCTTCCAGATGGCAACTATAACAAAACCAGATACACCCATCCACCAACGGAGCGGGAAGTTACAAGTGCCATAATCAAGCTAAAAAATAACAAAGCCGCCGGAACAGACAACATACCAGCTAAATTACTCAATGGTGACGCATTTGCAACTGCAGGGGCACTAACACCACTATTAATAGAAGTGTGGAATACTGGGAGAATTCCGCGAAAATGAAAAGTAGGCTTAACCATAACGATCCCAAAGAAAGGCGACTTAAGAAAATGCAAAACTGGCGAGGCATCTCCCTGCTCAACAGTACAATAAAAGTATTAGCAATGATCATCCTGGAACGAATCTCACCAACTGTGAACCAATACAAAAGAAACGAACAAGCTGGTTTCAGACCAGGAAAAAGCTGTATAGACCACATCAACACAGCCCGAATTATCATCGAACAATTCCACGAATTGAACTCACCACTATATCTGCTCTTCGTCGACTTCGAACGTGCATTCGATTCCATCAATAGAAGCGCAATCTGGAAAGCACTTTGTTAAATAGGCATCCCGAGGAAAATAACCGAACTTATCCGAAAAATGTACCGGGATGCTGGAAACAAAGTTCAACACAAAGGAAAGCAGAGTGGCACATACTACAATACACGAGGATTTAGACAAGGATGTGTACTATCTCCACTACTGTTCCTCATAGTACTGGATAACGTCATGCGCAAGCTATAGATACCGCATCACCAAACGGAATTCAGTGCAGAGATCCAATCAGAAAACTCAATGATTTCGACTACACAGATGATATATGCCTTCTAACACACAAATACGCAGACATGCAGCAAAAGCTATAGAAGTTATGAGAAATAGCACAAGATGTCGGGCTCAAGATAAACATAAGAAAGACAAAAGCCCTGAGACTGAACACAAGCATTAGTACACTACTTCGCATCAACCAAGATACAATGGAAGATGTCGAAAAATTTGTATACCTTGGTTGTACTATATCAAGAACAGGTGGAACGGAAGAGGACATTAATCAACGCATCAACAAGGCGAAAAACACGTTTAACATACTCAATAAGATGTGGAATGCATCCGTCCTGTCAAGATACAATTGTTCAATGCCTGTGTAAAATCAATACTGTTGTATGGCTGTGAAACGTGGAAACACACCCAGAAAATAACAAGAAGGCTCCAAGTGTTTGTGAATAAATGCCTTAGGCGATTGATCAAATGCTACTGGCCAACAAGATCACAAATGAGGAATTACTGCGACAAACAAACTAAGTAGGCATTGAGAAGGAAATTAGCAAGCGGAAATGGAGATGGATAGGAAACACACGCTGAGAAAGCCACCAAATGACATAACCAGGATGTCATTAGAATGGAATCCACAAAGAAAGAGGAAAGTTGGAAGGCCAGCAGTGACCTGGAAAAGAACGGTGCTACTCGTAACTGAAAAAACATCTCTGAAAAAAACTTAGTAGACGCCCTATGCTCCTAAATGGATATAAAGGGGGAAAAACATGAGGTCTTCCGATTACTACTTTTATTCGGGCGTGCCTTAATCGAGTATTGTGTTTTAGGCAAATTTTCTCCGTGGTTCTGGGATATAGTCCAGAAATCTGTACTGTATTGTGGTTTTCGTTGGCGTCCATAAACACACCTTATATAATTATTTTGGAACCATTTTTCAATTCGCTTGGAGTCTGGATCAAATTCTGTTTTGATCTCAATATATTTGCTTTAAGTCGTTATCAGATTGCACTCATTAGACAAAGCTTTGCAAAAGCAAGATTCGGACGAGCGCTCGAATTCAAAAAAAAAAAAATTAAAAATCGGGCTTTTGAGATTCGGGATTTTGAAAGTCGGGATTTTGAAAGTCGGTCTTTTGGTTTTTGGATTTTTATAATCGGGCATTTAATTTCGCGGTTTTAATTTCGGGATTTTGAAATGCGGGCAAACGCCCTCACCCCGAAAATTATTTATTGTTGTGTTTTAAATGTCAAGTAAATAATGAGAAAATTATTCAAGATTATTTTCAGTGTGTTCAGGAATATTCCGGGAACGGTGTTAATTACGAGTTTGATGTAAACCGTCAAATTCTAAAACGATAATCAATCCATACGTAACAATACGTATAAGATTAGATCATATGCTTTCCCATGTAATAAATATTGTCTTACCTTAGAGCTACATGCGATAAGGTAAGTCATCATAATTTCCAATCGTAAACAGACATTGAAATAAATTAAATAACGCTGCAGCTCTGTATGATTATTCGATGAAAACGAAACGTCATATACTTAAAATAGTTATATAATTTTATATTCATGGAGCACACGAAGTATAGTATGTTGTATTTTTTGTTCCATTCTTTGTTAATTGGATTAAAACAACAAAAAGTATTGTAATAAATGTTGTGTAATCAACTCAACCAAACAACGTGCTAAGGGTCCCCAAGGTTGATACGGTTTTGTATAAACAATTATTGCTCGTATTATGGTAATAATTGTTTATAAATAGCGACGAGACAATTATTTATATTATTTATTTTTGTTCATCTAAAACCTCGAAATAAAACCACGTCTTAATCATTTTATAATTTATATATAAGATTCAGTGGAAGAAGCAATCCAACAACAACGACAGCAACATTACACAAATTTTCAATGACAAAACATTTTCGGTTCGAGCTTTCTTATATTCGTACACATTAATTAAGAGAACAATGTTTGAACTTGAAAATGATTTAGCATGGGTACACCACGATATTTGGCGTACGCACTGAAATGTAAATATATTTGGGTGGAGGTAGCCGAACCTGCCTTTAACGTAAACGAAAAATTCTTTGTAACAATTTATTGTATTATTTCCACCTGTTACTTTCTTATATACATACTCGTACATATATACAAAAGTATAAAATTAGACCACCAATTATGTCGAATTAAACGTTCAACATGTCTAACCTGTTTGCCTGTTGTAGTAGCGTTACATATTTATTTTAATAAGTCTGCCAGCTAAGTGAAAATAATAGTTGTTTTTATTGCTAAATTAATGATCACTCATTGCAACTTGCAAGCTAGAAAATGAAAAATAGTTTTCATTTTGCTTTGTTTGGTACAAAATTAAATTGAGTGGATTTTAATTGGATTACACAAAATATTTGTAACTAAGCAAATTATACGCGAAAATTAAAATTAGAGTTATGGAACTGAATTTATACCTAATTACAGAAGTAGGAATTATTAAACTGCGGTTTGCGTAAACCAATTAACAGGTTTTGTGTCTGTCAGGAGCGTTATTTAACGTAAACTAGCTTACTGCTAGGTACTGCATGACAAAAAAAAATTAGTTTTTAAAATGGGAAAATTATTGAGAAGTACGTCTCCGTCATAGTTGGATCAAAACAAACACATCCTCACAATTAAAATTTTGGAAGGGCTTTAAACAGAGAGAAACAATTCCGTGTTTTCGTGTATAGTCTAGAATATCATCAAAAAATAAAAAAAAATTTTAAGGCAACAATAAAACTGCAATGCTATCCCATCCCCGAATTTAATATAGTAATTTCGTTCATTCGCGATATTTTATTGTAGTCTAGGAATTGAATTCTAATTTTAAATATTCAAATAGTAAAATCAAAATTAAAAATGTTGTAAAGAAAAAACCAAAGTATAAATGAAAAGATCTGAATTGATTTAGCACTGTGAAGCAGAGTGGGTCAGGTGGGTGGGTATCGGGCCAGTAGCGGGATGTATTCTATTCAATACGGGGTTGCATGAGCTAGCTTTAGTTTTATTTTCAAACCGATTGGCATGCTGTGAATATGGCTGCAGTGGTTTCGATCAATGTGGTGTACTGTGGGTCTTCTTTAGTGCTTTCTAAAGCGCACACTATTTTTTCTAAGTGACAGCTAAATTTAACGAAAATTTCGTTGTGTTTCTTAAGTAAAAATTAAGTTTTGCTGGGTGTTAACACTGACATGCCATTTGTCGCACTCATTTTTTTTATTAAGTTGAGTTTTTATTCCTGACTGGTTGCACTTTAACGTATGTTTGATTGTTTCTCACGATGGCCTGCTTGTTGAACGTTAATCCTTGTGTCCGCCTTACCCGATGGAGTGCTTGTTCAACGTGAGCCCCTTGCCTCTGAATCCTCTTGCTCTCACGTTGAGGGGCTTGTTTAACGTGAGTCACCTTGCTTCTCACGATGAAACGCTTGTTTATTTATTTAAAGAAATCGATTTATTAAAATGACAGTTGAGATTTTAAAATTAAAATATAAAAGCAAAACGTAAAAGTAAAATAAAAATATATTTTTTTTTATAATTAACAAATGAACGAAAATGAACAACAATATAAGTTAAATATACATTAAAATTAGTACATCAACCACTAATTGAACTAAAAGTTTGTTTTAAGTACATTCTTGAAATCACAAATTAATTTTAAAGCAATTGTTTACTGTTCAATTAATTTTATTTTTACTAAATTAACGTTTTCGAATGATTAGTTAATTTTCAACTAAAACAGAAATCTGCTAATTTTGCCGCTAAAGGAATACTTGCTTCTTATACAGGGTGGTCCAAAAGTCTGGAAACGGTGAATTTATTTCGCGCACGGGTGGAAAATCGGAATTCTGATACTGGGGTCTTTAGTGATTTCACCCGAGAAATCGAATGGGTCCATCAGATTTTGGGCCCGATGGGGCCTTATACGAGATATGAGACCCAACTTTGAAATTTCAAATGCAAACCCATCTTTTTTATTGCAGATTCGGATTCAGCGGGTAAATTTTACATCTGAATTGGTTAAAACCAAAAAATTTTTCGTCCATTTTTGGGTCCTATGCAACGTTTTTTGTTAAAAAGTCCGGGGGCGTATGAATCATTCAGACCAGGGGGCACATACCGATATTTATATCGATATTTATATTTAATGTTTTAGGTCTAGTAGGTAAGTAAAACAACTGCAATTCTCATAATTTTTATTTCCATTTTTTGATCAAAATTCGGCCCCAGGTGGTGACTATGATTTTCAAACACAAAATAATTTGCGAGGACAAATGTTTACTACCGGATTTGATAACGAAAAAATGTTTGGTTTTAACCAATTCGGATGTAAAATTTCCCGCTGAATCCGAATCTGCAATAAAAAAGATGGGTTTGCATTTGAAATTTCAAAGTTGGGTCTCATATCTCGTATAAGGCCCCATCGGGCCCAAAATCTGATGGACCCATTCGATTCCTCGGGTGAAATTACTAAAGACCCCAGTATCAGAATTCCGATTATCCACCCGTGTGCGAAATAAATTCACCGTTTCCAGACTTTTGGATCACCCTGTATACATACTCGGGGTAGATACTCGATCGGCTAGCAAGCAAGCAATTTGCTACCCGAAATCCTGGCTACTCAATCAATTTTATCAAGAAAATTTGAATTTCAAATTATATTTTTCAAAAGTTTTTGTGTTTTTTGTGATTGCACAGTAAATTTTGCGGGTTCAAAAATGAACAGCAAATTTTTGTGTTGTTTTACTGTGCAATCACAAAAATATGGTAAATAAACATTTTATAAAAAACGTAATTTGAAGTTCAAATTTTCTTTGTAAAATTGATTGAGTAGCCAGGATTTCGGCTAGCAAATTGCTTGCTTGCTAGCCGATCGAGTATCTACCGCTTAAAATACATTACATAATATGAATAATTTTTATAGCTTCACAGTAAAAAATCATTATACACAAAATGTTGAACTACTTCGCAAAGAACGTGCAGCACATTATTAGGTCAAAAGCGTATGAAGACCGCCAGCTCGGGCTTAAATTTTGCAGACGGGCCAAAAGTTATATTTTTTCTAATACCATAGATGCTATTGACGGCACCCACATCAGGATCAAGTATCCAGTCAATAAACACGATGAATATATTAATAATAAAACTTTTTACAGATTCAATGCCAGGCCATCGTAGACAGTAACTATTTAGTTAATGATGTATTTGTAGGGTTCCCTAGATCGGTACATGATACCAGAGTTTTTGAAAATAGTCCTTTCTATCAAAATGCCGATTACACGATTAACAATTGTTATCTATTAGGCGATAGTGGATACCCCTGCCAATTAAACCCTGTAGCAATAATCACTCGATTCAAAAATGCCGTTGGGAATCAGAAAAAGTTTAATAATGCACACAGGAGAGCCTGAAGTGTTGTTGAGTGTTCATTTGACATTCTCAAAATGAGATGGCGTAATATTTTTAATAAATCGCTAGAACTAAAAATTAAAAATAGCATAAAATAGTGTTTGCAGCATGTGTTCATCATAATATTTGAAAATGATGATAACTTTACTGACGAAACAGATTTTTTAGAAACAATTGCTTTTCGAAATAATTCAGTGTTTTTATTTTAATGTCAATAATATAAATTCAATAGTTTATAAAAAATAATATTATTTATTTTTTATTTTGTTTTTGCAATATCAATTAGACGTCTCCCATTCAGAGTCGCCGGATCCCGAAGATATTAAAAGGGCATCGACATTTATATTTAGATAATCGTTTCGTACCATTTACCCAAAAACTCCAAAAAGGGCATTAATTTTTATTTCGAATCTGCGCTCTCTTCGTTCTCGATGTCTTGCATTTATATCTACAAGATTGCGTCTGCCGAATTGAGGGCGAGACGTTGAAGGAACAGATAAATTAGCAAAACTCTAAAACACCGCTAAAATGTTAGGTTATATTTTTTAACATCAGTTGTCAAAATTATAGACGGTCTCTACCGCGATAAATTTTTTATTTTTTTTCTTGTGGTGAACAAATCAAAAAAATTTAATTTGGCTGTCAAAATTTCAATTTTAACTAGTTTTTAATACATTCACACACGGCCTTAGAATATAAATGGGCACTAGTCTACTATATAGTTTCAATATAGCCGAAAACTAAAGAATTAAACTGTACATTTGTAAACAGGTGTTAATTATTTAAGTTAGAACTAAGATCATCGAAACAGGCTACATTTTTTAGAAAAGTTAATTTATGTTGTTGACGGTAAAATCGTACAAGAATTACAGTAATTTTGAAAACGGTGGAAGGGAGAGCAGGCTTGCGGTACGTTAATTGTATTGGGGTTAAATTTATTGTTCAATACTATATTTAGGGTGATAGTTTTACTATGTGTATGTACTTATTTCCTAATAAAGAATAATATGTAATAGGCTCGTAAGTTTAAAAGTGGGGGGAGGTTTGTTGGTTCGTTTTTCTGTTAGAACATAATTATTGCCAAACCAGCATCTGTCGTGACCGCAAGATTTGAAAAAAAATTCATCATGATGAAGGACGTCGACAACCGGATTATTCGGATATTAAGGGCGACAGCCTCATTTGTACTATGGAACTGCGGCCAACGGAACCAATACAAATTTTGGATTCAAACCGATAAAATGATCACGGGCAACTTTTAATATTTGATATATCATTTCGTCATAATAAACAGTGCCGATACTTTAATGCTGGTAGTCTTTGTAAAAATGGTAAATAGATGACGAAATATGCATGGAACGTCAAATGTTCAATCCATCAGCCAATAGTCTGCTTTTTCGACCATTCTCAAGAACTTAATAGTGCCCATAAGTATGCTACATTCACTGTCAAACAGGTTTTTTGATAAAATAAAGATTTCGCCGTCAACTATTCTTTACGCGATGGTTAGTTGTGCTGCGTTGGTAAAAGGAGCATTTTTGCAAAAAAAATTTAATAAAATCATAAAACTTTATCAAAATAACAGGCGCCAAAAAGCGACGGTTTCGTTTGTTTTTGTTGCGTTTCTACTTGAAACGGATGCACAATTTAAAATATTATTATTTTACAGATTATTTTTAATATTTTAGGTTTCTAAAATTTAGTTCCGTCAATTTACAATGTTACAGTACATACATAATAACTATGACGTTGCTGCTAATTTCAGCAATTTCAATAATTCAGTAGTTTCTAAATTTAATTCTTACTGATTCTGATGAAATTCTGACGCATCCGGAGCAATGATTTTTCTTTAACAAAACTTGAATGTAACTTGCTACTTAATGGTGCAATCAGGGTTTTTATGACTAAACTGTATTTTTTAATTCAACTGTGTATCCAAAACAAAGTTAAAAATTTATTTAGCTCCACATATTTATACGGAGCCGCTATCGGGTGCTCGTTTCTACTTACTGGGAAATTTAAAAATACATTTTTTTTTTATTTTACAAATTGAAAACGGTGCAAGCTGAATTGTTGTTTATAACGTCAAGTCAAATTAAATGTCAATTTAAAAATTTCAGATCATTATCAGCCCGTTTAGTGGAATTGGATTTGAATTGGATGTTTTTGGGACTTCCCCAATCTATAGAAAATGTGTGGGTGAAATACAACTCTTTCGTTGAGATTTTACGTATGAAACAGTTAGATCTTTTAAGGACATAAACCTTTGTTTGATGATTCCTCAGGTTGACAGGCATAAAAGTCTAGTTGACAATTTGAAATGTCACTTAATCAAGGGAATCTAGATGAAGATACTTATACACTTATAGTGCAGTGACAATACGGGTGATAGATAAAGTTCGAATAGATAAGTTCCCAATCAGCTCTCAATAGTCTGCTCGGGATAGCGAATAAAAAAAACACAGCAAAGGATCGGTACGAACTCGTATTAGAATTGCAAGAATTTGTATTAAAAAATACAAACCATACGAATACGTAAAATTATTGTTGGTTTTCGTATTCAAAAATAGAAGGCTCTGCATGTTTGTTAGTAGTGCTGGCGATCTCTTTCATTTATTATTGATGCAGCGTATGACAAGTTGCTTACTTACTATGGCCCTATTCTGGCTTTCCCTGGGAATAGGAAATTGGGAAAAACATTTTCATATCATTTTTGTCAAAATTATAGTTTTCTGGCCTACTACGGGAATAAGTTTAGTGTAAAAATTTTTAAAACAAAGTGAATTGGGAAACTTTTGTTCCACAAAATTTTTATAGGGAAAAATATTTTCCCATTTAACTTTGTTTCGAAAATATTAACACCAAACATGTTCCCTTAGTAGGCCAGAAAATACGATTTAGATAAAAATGCTATGAAAATATTTTTCCCAATTCCCTATTCCCAGGGAAAGCCAGAATAGGGCCACTGTTGTACAATGCATGTGTGTGTTGAAGGGTCCTTGACGATAAAATGTTGTCTATTTTCAATTTTTGTGGTTATCTGTGCCTTACATTGGTGGTTGCGATGATCTGCACAACCCAATAAAAACGATTTTTCTCCACGGATTTATCGTACAGCATAATAAATGAGAAAGATGCCTGAGAAAACAGTATAGTTGGAGAAATAATTTTTGGGAAAACAATTTTTGGGGAAACGTACTCAAACCGTTTCTTGTTCTTTTATTCTGATGTTAGCTACTTAGTAAGGATAAAGACTATCTGGCCGGTCAAGCGAAGACAAACAACATCTATCCCCTTAAAGAAAAATTCTTCGTTAAAAAACTTGATCGTCTATAGATTGTTTGCTATAAGATTTCTTGTGAGCTGGTAACTCATAGAAAATGGTTTAATGGTATGCATTTTTAAGGTAAAGGCATCATTAATACAATAAGTGAGTGAAATATGTTTCACTAAGGATGTTTCAATCAAACCGTTTTGCGGCCCAAATCCTTTTTACCTTTTGTAGTTCGATAATTTTATGAATAAAAATTTATTCGTTTTTTAACTTGAATGGTTTTTTTTGATAACTCCAGAAGCCCATGCGATGTGTTTATTTTTTCACTTGTCACACAATCCTAATCTTCAACTGCATAGTATCAATTTCTTCTGTTCGCGCTACCGTTTCCATGTATATGATATATTACGTATTATGGTGGCAGTTCAATGTTAATTTTCCAAAACGAATTGTATTTAAGTTGTAATCACCTGTACTTTTACTTAGTTTCTGCTAACGGCTAACTACCGCGTAGCTGGGTATTTATATTATAATTGCCATGGCCTGCAAAGCTAGAAAATAATTATAAGCATACCAGTATCTTACCGTATACAAATTGTATAATAAAGTGTTCTAATTTAAATACAAAAAGTAGTACGGTTCGACGGTGGTACACGACGCGCATTTAAAAACAACTTTCAATTTCTTTGTTTTAATTTCTATTTCTAATTAATAAATTACAATAATGAACAACACAATTATTTTATTACAAATCGAAATGAAAATTTATTGTATATTGTAATATTTATAACTAAGATTTTACAATATTCCGGAAGGTATTTTTTTTTTTCGTTTGGTACACAACGAGATGATATGTTATAAATTTATGTTACACACACCTTTCACTTTTCGACACTGTACTATGCAATTATAATTATGACACCAAATTTAAATCTATATATTCAAATCCGTTCCGGCCGTATAATATTTTGTTGAAACAGATTATTAAAATATTAAGCAGCACTAAAAGGGTTCCCAATTCTCTTATTTATTATCACAGCACTTTCACACTTTTAATAGTAATCGCATAATGTTTGTTCTCACTTTATGTCGGATGTGGGTATTATTAGTTTATAATTTCATTTTTATAAACCATACAGTGAAATGGAAACATTAAAGCGTAACTAAATTTGAAAAGCATTAACTGTTGTCGTAAATTGATTAGAATATTAAAAGTGAACATAATAATTCTTGTCCGCATTGGTTGAGCACAAAGCGCACAATGGTAAAATTATAATTTGCACTACAAATTAAAGCATTAGTATAAATGGTTTGCTTGACTACTCCTAAGCTTAACGAAAAGTTTGAAATCGTTTTGCTATCCGTTTGTCTTTGTTCAGCAACTCAAATTATTTTTCACCACGTATACCGTTAAATTATATCCTAATGGTTACCTCTAAATTAGGCATGTGAATAAGGCATATAGGAAGAAATGAAATCGAATTCGATATAAAATCAAAAAATTTTAAGGTGTTAATTTATTTTACTGATGAACGTTAGTTTATTTTTCTACTATACCTATAGCTTTGCGAAAGAGGGTTTCAATTTCAATTGATTACTTAATTCACACCAACAACAAATTTGCTTGCTTCACAGAAACTTGCTCCACATTCGGATTGGAATTAAGTGGTACCAGAGTCTATCATTTGACCTCCTCAGACCATTTTTGAATCTTCTAGAAATTGAAATCGGACACAAAATAATGGCAATGTTTTGCAACATGAAATATATTTAGCTTTAATCGTTCAAAGGGCGTCCAATAGTTCTGCGATCAGTACTGCGTACTGCTACTCAAATGAGAAATGAGTTACTTAGTGCCCGTCAAGTGATTATTAGGCCAGAACACTTAGACGAAGATTAAAAGAAGTGAACCTAACCCCAATACGGCCCGTTTAGAATTTGGTCATACTCATGCAAATTGGGGAACTGATCAATGGGACACTGTACTCTTTTCAGATGAGAACAGAATTCAATTATAAGGAAACCATATGGATGTAATCTTGTATATGAGAAAGCTACGCACCATATAACATAGTGTAAAATGTATGCATTAGAGGTGGTTTAATAATGTTTTGGGGTCGAATCAGTTGTAAGGGCCATACGGAGTTGGAGGAGATTGGTTTGAGGACGAATGTAGACTGATATGTTTGCAACATTTTTGGCGATCATGTTCTGCCATACGTGGGCTTCATAGGTTATGCTAGTTTTGTGTTAACTCTCCAGTACACGTAGCTACAACGGTACATTAATATCTCTAAGACATCAGCATTCGTGCATTTAAGTGGCCAATAATGAGCCCCGATCTAAATTCGATCGAACACGTATGGGACATTCTAAAACGCCGTATTAGAACTGGAAATCCTGCACCAGATTCGATAGCAGAGCTGAGTATTGCAGCGCAAGAAGAGTGGAATCTCATTCTGCAAGAAATGATACAAAGCATTTTACTTACTATGGTCAGAAGAATGGAAGCTCTAATAAAGCACGGAGGGGAAATACTCATTACTAAATTAATCAAACTAAATTGTAATAAAGCTAATTTTAATGTTTATAAACGCTTTTGAAGATTAAAAAAATAGTTTGACACATTTTAACATTTTGCAATGAAAAATAGTCGCTATAGTTCCACAACGCCACATTTGTGCACATTTTGTGAAAAATATAAATTTTGGATCATTTGATACCACTTCCACTGAAATTGGCCAGCGGGATTTTTTTTGCAAAAAAAAAAAAAATGCATTAATTTTGTCCACGAGTGTATGTTCTACGGCAACCCCGAATCTGCATTAACCAAAAACCCTCCAACAAGATTTAAAATTATGTGTTTGATATCTATGTAGAAACGACACCACCACTTGTTCTACTTTACGATGAAACGCGAAACATCATGTCAAATATGAAAAATTTAGAGGCACCCAAGATTACATATTGCTTATTTCAACCATTTTGTTCGCCGGGAAGAGTGAAAAATAGCACGTACAGGGTGGGGGTACGAATGTTTCTACACAAACAAATCTGAATATTTCTGTTATTTTGATTTTATTTTGATTTCTCTTGTTTCAGGACTTTTTTCAGGACTGAAGGCACAGATGGCTGTGGTACTGTATTATGAGCTGAAGTTTGTAAGTTTACTACAAGAGCATTTAGAACTGAAAAAAATCTGGATGTAACCGGTTGGTGGACTTTTATGCTAAACATAGGATTTCAATAAGACAAGTGCTAGGAGCTGAAATCTAACGAGGTAAACAGAACTTCTGAAAATTAAAAAATCCGAAAAATTCACTGGAAACAGAGAAACATCACAACATTCCAATAAAAAAAATTGGTCGCAAAATGATTCAAGACAACAAGTTCTAAATATACGATCTTCAGTGATTTCAAAAATTAGATCAGTTTTAACAGTTTTTAATGATGCACAATGAATCGAAAAATTAAATTAGTTTTAATTTGTTTAAAATTTGAAAATAAATACATGGTTATCAAGAAAATTTTTCTAAGAATATGAAAATTCATGAAAATTCAAAATTTTTATCAAAATGTTTTTCACAAAACGATTCTTTATTAATTTTGTAAAAATTTGTTCTTAAACATAATATGTTGAAGGAATTATTTGACACTAGCGCCAAGGCGTTGAATTAGCGAACTAAAGTTTTGGTAACAAAATTGTTGCTTTTCCATGATCTTCTAGCCATGAATGATTAATGTCAAATGATTTTATTGGAATGAGCTAAATGTAACTACTTTCAGCCCAATAACGGTAATTTGGACTACAAATTATTTTGTGACATTCTTCAAGACTTTTTCAATGATATGAGATACATGTATACTCTATAACAAAGGAATAATTTACCACCAGCGCTAAAACGCTGAATTTGTGAAATGAATTCTGGAAAGAAATCCTTCGTCCAAAATCTTAAAAACGATATGCTACATAATCGTATCATAATGAGAAAAAATTATCTGTAATCAGCGTCACCAAATGTATCACACGTGACATTCTTCAAGATCTCTTTATTGGCATGCCACACTTATATATTCTAAAATATATCAATGATTAATAAGCTACCAGCACCAAAGCGGCGAATTTATCAACTAATTCTATAATAAACGAAAAATTAGATCCGAACACCAAAACTAGATACCCCAAAAGCTTTTCAATTCTCCGAATAAAAAATAAAAAAGATTGTGAAACAAATTTGAATCGCATAGGTGGTTCTTGAAATGCCATCGAGGTACATTTATCCAGACATCCAGATGGGCGGACAAACTTTTTTTTTGCATTTTTAGAACCAGGGGCCTTCAAAACGTCGAGAAAAGTGATTTTGTTGCTTTTTGAATGAGACATATTGTAACGGCTTCCAATGCCACAACGTTAGTTTTGAGTACTAAGGTGTATCAGAAAAATTTACAGCATACTTCAAGACGCTTTCAACGATATAAAACAAGTATATATTGTATCATTGACCGAAAAATCAGATGTCAGCGCCTAACCAGTGGATTCAAGATCTAAGGTGGTATCATCAAAATTGTTATATAATCCCCAATTTTTCAAACTAAAGGGTGATTTTTTTGTGGTTATGATTTTCATGCATTAGTATTTGACAGATCACGCGGGATTTCAGACAAGGTGTCAAAGAGAAAGATGCTCAGTATGCTTTGACATTTCATAATGAATAGACTTACTAACGAGCAACGCTTGCAAATAATTGAATTATATTACAAAAATCAGTGTTCGGTTCGAAAAGTGTTTCGCGATTTACGTCCGATTTATGGTCTACATAATCGACCAAGTGAGCAAACAATTAATGCGATTGTGACCAAGTTTCGCACTCAGTTTACTTTATTGGACATTAAACCAACCACACGAATGCGTACAGTGCGTACAGAAGAGAATATTGCGTCTGTTTCTGAGAGTGTTGCTGAAGACCGTGAAATGTCGATTCGTCGCCGTTCGCAGCAATTGGGTTTGTGTTATTCGACGACATGGAAGATTTTACGCAAAGATCTTGGTGTAAAACCGTATAAAATACAGCTCCTGCAAGAACTGAAGCCGAACGATCTGCCACAACGTCGAATTTTCAGTGAATGGGCCCTAGAAAAGTTGGCAGAAAATCCGCTTTTTTATCGACAAATTTTGTTCAGCGATGAGGCTCATTTCTGGTTGAATGGCTACGTAAATAAGCAAAATTGCCGCATTTGGAGTGAAGAGCAACCAGAAGCCGTTCAAGAACTGCCCATCCATCCCGAAAAATGCACTGTTTGGTGTGGTTTGTACGCTGGTGGAATCATTGGACCGTATTTTTTCAAAGATGCTGTTGGACGCAACGTTACGGTGAATGGCGATCGCTATCGTTCGATGCTAACAAACTTTTTGTTGCCAAAAATGGAAGAACTGAACTTAGTTGACATGTGGTTTCAACAAGATGGCGCTACATGCCACACAGCTCGCGATTCTATGGCCATTTTGAGGGAAAACTTCGGAGAACAATTCATCTCAAGAAATGGCCCGGTAAGTTGGCCACCAAGATCATGCGATTTGACGCCTTTAGACTATTTTTTGTGGGGCTACGTCAAGTCTAAAGTCTACAGAAATAAGCCAGCAACTATTCCAGTTTTGGAAGACAACATTTCCGAAGAAATTCGGGCTATTCCGGCCGAAATGCTCGAAAAAGTTGTCCAAAATTGGACTTTCCGAATGGACCACCTAAGACGCAGCCGCGGTCAACATTTAAATGAAATTATCTTCAAAAAGTAAATGTCATGGACCAATCTAACGTTTCAAATAAAGAACCGATGAGATTTTGCAAATTTTATGCGTTTTTTTTAAAAAAAAAGTTCTCAAGCTCTTAAAAAATCACCCGTTATTACAATAATGTAAAGTAATAGTGTGGTATTTGGTAGTTTTTCAGGACGATTTACTAAGGTAGGTACCCGACCCTCTTGAGGTAAAGTACCCAAAAAATTTTCAATTCACTGAATTAGAAATTAAAGAGGATTGAAGATTAATCGTTCGTTCATAGTTCCATCCATCCAGACATGGTTTTGGACCAGGGTCATTTTTCATTATTTTTTGCAAAATTGCAATAAGTTGGTCCAGTGTCAGTCGAAGGAGTGTTTCGCGTATTGTTGGTGTGCAGTATCTGCCAAGGCCAACTGTATGTTTTTGAAGAATAAGATGCCAATCTTACGGAATGGAGAGCACTATCTAAACAGGCTGGAACAATTTTTTCCCCAGCATATGGTTTCAACAAGATGCAGTCAGTTATCGCATAACAAGACTACTAATGGTGGTCCTGAAACACCGAACATCGTTGGCCCCCCATTGAAGCAATACCCCGGGCAACATTACCAACGGCAATGAATGATATTTGGGTCAGACGCATGGTTTACAGTATACAAGGTGGAAGATATTTAAAATAAATTATTCTTGATTTAAGGAAATAAAGAAATAAAAAAAAATTAAAATATCAGAAATATTCACCTTTGTTTTTGTAGCAACATTCGTGTCCCATACAAATCAAGCTAAATATTTGTTTAAATAGATGCCTTATGAACGATTTATTGGGTCAAAACATTGGTCTCTGAAAGCGAATCTGCTCCTCTTGAAAAAAAAACATTTCAACAGCCTTAATTACAATGAAGTATACGGAGCCATCTTGTGTCTCTATTGTCTCTCGGACACTACAGACTAGCCAAAACGTATTATGCTTCGGAAGGGTTATCTGGAAGACCATTGTGGAGGAGGCTAAATTCTTTCATACAATGCGAAGAATAAAAGGATGGAGTCTCAGGCCATTAAGATAAATTTGATACTAATATGGAAATGTTTTATCTTTATATCTGTCATTTAGAATGTTAACAGTAATCTAGTTTGTCAGTTCATCTCAAGTGTGTGTTCTGCGATTTTTATAGTGAATAAAACAATCGGATAAAGCATTTGTCTCAAATTTACAACGCTTACACTGAGTCGACTTTATCAAAAGCACGTGGATATGAGTGATACAGTGCATTCAAAAGTGGTGATTTTTTTTAGCTGAAACTTTCCAATATCTCGGAATAAAGACCTTACGAAAAAAAAAATGTTCATGATCAAAATTTAATCATTACGGAGGGGGGAGGGAGGGGGGCATACATTATTACTAAAATCACCACCCTCCTCCCCTACTTGTATTTGGGTGGGAGTAGCTTTGAAATTAAAATAGGAACCCATATTTTTTATTACAGATTCGGATTCTACGGCTTAAAGTACGTAGGATTTCTTTAAAACATTTTTTTCGATTCATGGTAGATGTAGCACCGCCATAAAATTAAATTTATATTAAATTATTTTCGATTTATCTCACGGAGAACTTATGCATACGATGGTGCAATATGTTTGAATTAAAATTTACTTAAATGAATTTGTTCACGTGCCCACTGACAAAAAGTTACTTGGTGTAAAGACGCATGACACGGAAGATACTTATGATGTTTTAAAATTTCCCAAATAAATATTGGAAAGTTTCAGCTTCACCCTGCAGCTTCAACACCCGGTATACTTAAGCACCAGTAGATAATTTTTGTAGAAATGTATGATCAACTATCACAAATGTGACACTCAATTTTAGAATTACTTGAAGTCATCACACCATCGCATTAATTTGTGAAATTTTGGTAAGTTGACCTTTAAAACACCGTGTACTAGATTCCGTACTTTTATCTTGAAAAACATTTGGGTTTTCCGAGAAAACCCACCCTCACATTTGTGTGGTGTGGCCTTACTCATATACATTATCTTGGTTTTGTTTGCTCCATAACTTCGTATTATTTAATCATATTCAAATGCCTTCGCATGTGAGTCCAGATGAACCAATAAACTGAGTACGATAGATCAAGAAATAACAACGACAGGAGAATTCAGGTTTTAGTGTAAAATAAACTGTATTTTATACATATATAACATATTCAGATATACATATCCCCACTGTACCTCATTTTCATCTATCAACCATACCGACCGACCAAATGGTATAGTGGTTAAAGTTTTGGATCGGGAGATACCGGATTCGAATCCCGATAGGGGCAGGATTCAAATCCAATCCATCTTCAGTACTATAGGTTAGCATGGAGGATGGAGCTATGCAATGCGCATAGATGGTAACGTAAAACGGACCTATACCCATATGTCTTCGATTTAGTAGGAAACTGCGTAAGATAGGGTGGGAAAACGAACCGCAGAGGAGGGCAAAAACAACTAAAAAATTGTATTGCGTGAAGTGTAAGTGCTGTCACTGTCACGTGCGTGATAGTTAATTTTTCATCATAATATTTAAGTACTAAACAAATATAAAACTCAATTTTTGTATTATAAATTTATGCGTTAGCATTTTATGAATGAATATACAGTGGGTCACAGCCAAAATGATGCAAGCCATTTTTATTTTTTTTAAAGTAAATATCCAAAAAACAATTATAAATATCTATTTTTATTTTACATTTTTGATAAGCTTCAGTATTAATTGTTAATTTCATAAAATAAAACGAATAAAAAATTTCAACTTAAAACAAAATAGTCACAAAAAACAAATGATGCACTCTCTTTGTTTTGAAAATAGCAGCACTTTTCCTACACAAAACAAAAGTTTCAATGAGAACAATTTTGACTATCAGTTTTAAGCAACCTTTTGTGCGATTATAGTCAATATAATGAGTCAATATAGGCCAATAAGTGAAATTTTGTAATAATTGAAAAAAATGGGTTGCCTCACAAGTATTGAAACACGTGAATTAGTTATTATACACTTTAAAGATGGCAAAAATCAAAGAAACATCGCAGAAATGGCGAAACAAGTTCTTCTACAGTTCAGCATATTATTGAACGCTTCATTGCGCAACACCGTATTGAAATTAAGCCTAGAAAAAGGCACAATTAAATATTTTCCGAAAAAGTTTGTCGATGTCTTGTCCGAAAAATGAAAGAAAACCCCAAATTAAGTGCTCCAAAGTGGGCCGAGTAGGCTGAAAATATTTACATAAAAAATGCCACCCAGAAACAATACGCAGAATATTAAGAGCACGAAATTTTCATGGTAGAACAATGCGGAAAAAGCCATACATCAGTGAAGTTAATCGTAAGGCTAGAATTAAATTTGCCCAAGACCATAAAAACAAAGATGAATCATTCTGGAACACGATTTTATTTCCTGATGAAAGCAAATTTAACCTTTTTGTATCAGACATGGAGGTCATGTTATGTTATGGGCTTATTTGGAGTCTTCCGGAGTTGGAAATTTAGAGTTTATCGAAGGCTCATTGAACAAAAATGTATATTCAGACATACTAAAGAGAAATATGGAGGATAGTGCTGAAAAGTTGAATATTAAGGGTCATTTTCGGTTCTACAAGGATAATGATCCGAAACACAAACCTCCAATTGTTCAAAGCTGGCTCATTTGGAATACTCCTCATGTGATGAAAACGCCTGCCTAATCACTAGACATCAATGTTATTGAAAGCTTATGGTCTAAACTTAGAAGCGAAATCAGAAAATATGAGATGTAGAATTATGTAGGGGACTTAAAAAAGGCATTGTTAGAAGAGTGGAGTAAAATAACTCCAGAGTACACGAAAAACGGTTCTAAAACAAAATGGATATCCTACCAAATATTAACCCTTTGGTGCATTTTGCATCATATATGATATGTTCGTTAAATTAATGTAAAACTTTCATACTAAAACAAAAAGTACTACGTTTTTTCCAATTGCAGCATCCTTCATTTTGTTCTAAATATGCATTTATGCAGCGTGCGTTGAATCACCCTTTGAATAATCATTCAAAAAATGTAACCTGTCAAGTTGAGCGCGCGATTCGCGTGTCGTGATTTTTAATTACTTTAAAAATTTATTTAAATAAAGTTTTTTTGACTAAGTAAGTTGTGTTTTAGTAATTGGAATGTTATTTATTCAATTTTAAAATATGAAATTCTTAAATAAGACGATAATCATTGAGTTATTACACATTTAAGTGTATTATATCAAATATGATATGGTGTGCTTTTAAACCAAGAGAAAAAAAATTTATCATAATTGATATAATATCATATATATGATTAATCATGCAAATAAACTGATATTTTTTTTAGTCATGCTAAGAGGGCCAAGACCGGGTATTCTTTCCGAAGCGGAAATACTTAATATAATCGATGGCTGGGACGAGAGTGAGGATGAATTTGGCAAAGGCGTTGATGAGGAGGATTGGGTTCAGGAAGTTACAGTTCAACATATAATTAGAAGAGTCAACTGTTAACAACATAAATGAGCCTGAAATTTTTAATATTGATGAAATGGAGGTGGTATTTGCCGATGACCTTTTAAATGAAAATATTGAGAGTTGACAACAAACAAAAACGCATCAGCAAGACGTCCAGGAGTTACAAAACATTAAAGAAATTGCCTCCAAATTACGCTGGCAAAATGTTCCATTTGAGGTAACTGATGATGAAATTAAATTTAAAGGGGATAAATCTTTACTGTAACATCTTTAACATCTTTAATGTAACAAAAATGCAAACTCCTTACGAATATTTCCATGTCTGTTAATAAATTTGAAAAAATAAAACAAACATTGCATTTCAACGACAATAATAAAATGCTTCCTAGAACCCATCTAAATCACGACCGAATTCATAAAATTAGGACACTTGTGGAAATGGTGCAAAAAAATTCGAATAAGTTCCATACGAACAATACGTTTGTGTAGACGAGCAAATGTGCTCCACTAAAGCTAGACACATCAAGCAATACATGCCAGCAAAACCACACAAATGGGGATACAAGTTTTTTATTTTAGCCGGAATTTCTGGTTATTGCTACAATTTTGAACTGTTCACCGGACAGAAAAATAATTTATCAAAACGGTTAATAAACGAAACCAATATTGGCTCGAGTGGAAACGTTGTTATCCGACTAACCAGAAATATTCCCAAATATCAAAATTACAAATTCTATTTCGATAATTACTATAGCAGTGTTCCTTTAGTTATGGAATTAGCAAAAATTGGAATTTTGAGTTTGGGAACATTAAGAAAGAATAGAATATCCAATTACAAACTTCCTGATGAAAAAACTTGGAAATCGAAACCTCGTGGCGCTTCAATAGAATTAACTACCAAAATAGACAATACCAACCTTTGTCTTGTTTCTTGGAAAGGTGTGAAAATTGTTAGTTTAATTTCAAATGTTATTGGAGAACAACCACTTAATTCCGCCCAACGACGTGATAAGAAAAATGGTCCTGTGTCTGTACCATGCCCAGCGATTGTTTTGGAGTACAATAAGTTTATGGGAGGAGTTGACCTATTCGACAGCTTTTTAGGAAGATAAAAAATAAAATTAAATTCAAATAAATGGTACCTCCGAATATGTTTCCATTTGCTTGACTTAACCGTAAGCAATAGCTGGATTTTGTATAGGTGAGTCAACAAAATAGTAGCTAAATTTTACGTTATAATATATATTGTTTTCATGTTTTAGAAAAGTAGAAAGGTCAAAAGGCACACCCGAAGCAGCACTTTTGACCTCGGCCGAATTTAAAGTTTTGATAGCGGAAACCCTTTGCATGTTCGGGGAACGGACTACAGTTGGAAGACCTTCAACTATTAGTAAACAAATTGAGCTGAAACGGAAAAAACCGAACACGACGCACATTCCACCGAAAGAGATCAGAAATGATGCTCATTTTCCAGAGTGGATGAAATCCTGCCTTGCCTGTAAAATACCGGACTGTGGAAAATTAAGCTTTATTAGATGCTTTGCTCCTTTGTGCCTCAACAAAGATCGAAATTGTTACGTCAATTTTCACAAATAAAATGTTGCCTTTTTTAATTCTTATATGTAAATAATGCGTTACCTGTTTGAATCTTTAAGTGATAAATATGTGATTTTAATACTTATCAGATTAATTATATTTTTTTTTTTTTGAAAATTATTATTTTTTATTAATATTTTTTATGAAAATAAATTTTTGAATAAACCGAAATACGTTTTTTTTTCAATTTTGCATGGAATATCATAAATGAGCAAAATACAAATATGGAAATTGTGGAAAATCCATAAAAAATTTAAATCTTTGTTTAGTGAAGTTTCCACATTAAATAATATTTTGCATCCAAAAATAATTTTTTTATAAAAACAAGTTATGCAGTAAAGGGTTTAATAAATTAATTATACAATGTGATACTATTAGTAACAAACATATGAATTAATTTATTAAAGAATTTAAAATTGCATCATTTTAGATGTGACATGTTTTTATGTAGAAATTTTGATTTTTGTTATAAATTGAAATTATATATTTGTTTTGTTTTATGAAATTAACAATTACTACTGAAGCTTATCATAAATGTAAATTAAAAATAGATATTTATAATTTGTTTCTTGGATATTTACTTAAAAAAAAAAAATAAAAATTGCTTGCATCATTTGGCTGTGACCCACTGTATATACATAAAAACTGGAATTTGATTGTAAATTTTTATAACTAAAAACAATTACTTTCGGCACAGAATATATACAGAAGCGACATATCTCCAGTTTTTATGGATTTCTTTCGACTCGAATATTCGTCAAGAATAAAAACTTAAAAAAAAAAAATAAGAATTTTAACAAAATCAATTGTTTTTCTTTTTTTTTGACATTCCAGCCATGCAACATACAAACAGCTGTTTTTTATTGTGAAATGTCTTAGAATTTCATATTTATTTTCAGTAATTTGACAAAATTTTTAAACAAATCCAAATAAAATAAAACAGTCAGTTTTTATTGATAACACATACACGACATAATTTTAGATGACACTGGAAAATGGAAATAAAGTAAACAAAATTAAAGTGTTACAGTATAAAAATAGTGTTTACACCACGACTATAATACCATACCATTAACAAAATTAATTTTTAACAAAACACGCTAAAACAATATTTTTGTCTCAATCATAAATAATTAAAACTTATCACAGAATCTGAAAGTACATATATTAAAATGATTTAAATTAATAAATAAAGTAGTACACAAAAAAAAAAATTAAGAAAGATAATATTGGCTAAAACATCAAAAAAATCGTATTTTTAAGTTTTTCTTATTTCCGAGTGAGAAATAGCGCGCACTATTTTTTTTCTTAAGTGACAGTTACAATTTAATGAAGGTTCGTTGGGTCACTGACATGCCATTTATCGCAATCTTATTTTTTATTACCTGACTGGTTCTCCCTTATGTTAGGTCTAACTTCAAACGCATGTCCAATATACGGGTCCAAAGGCTCTAAATTTTGTTTTATGTTTTCCCTATCCATTTCGCTCAAGCATCCAATAAAAAAATAGCAAATAATTTTATATTGCTGAGTTCTGTTTGGAAAATGCATTGTTTGAACCGACTTATTGCCTGTTAGTCAAACGAGCAAACCCATTTGCCCCCCTCCCCCCTTTTTAAAATTGTTATTTATTCAAAATTTACTGCTTTCTTTACCATGGCGTTTCACGAAAACAAAAATATAAACAAAAAAATTTCCCTTAATTAACTAAACTGATATCTATAGTCAAAAATTGAAACTGTCGACATAAAACAACGTAATATCCCAACATTTTTAAAGCAGTGTGGCCTGTAGTGTTCTAGGTGCACCGATGTCATGCAACTGGTTTGGAATTTACTTCCAGATTATAATTATTACGTGTTTGTATTTGTAAATTCTAATTTGATCAATATTGTAATTTGAAGTAGCGACCACTAACTGTGAAACACGTCAGTCAAAGTTATTTGGATCGAACAAAACCTAAAATGATTGTTCCACAATAATTAGTGGAACAGATGTTTAATTAAAAATTCTAGTCACGTATATACCATAACACATAAAGTGTGCATGTGTAAATACGAAAAATACCAAACTAAATTAATTCTGGTTAACGTGTTAATACGCAAGTAAGTAAACATTTACATAATACAGAACCACCATGTTACGGATAAACACTACACACGTCCATCATTCCTCAGATCAATAAACTTTAGATATTTTTGGATTTAGACACGTACGTCGATCATCTACATATTATGTATTTATGGGGGATTCGATCGCCGCCTATATTTTTTTATTAGGAAGGCTTAGATGATGAGATGATAAATTAAAATCGATTTTATTGTTATCGGTCGGTCATTCTAGTTCGTTATTTATGATGGAAGACTGTGGCTAATAAAACCTAAGAAAATTTTATTTTAATGATGAAAATTGATTTATGTCTGTCTATAAACCGTAACTCATGATGTTAACCATAGTAGAATATCATTACAAATAATCCAATTATATAGAGTTTGTGGTGTGCGGTATTTACACATGGCTCAAAATTTTCTTTAGATCATGTAATTATAGAGTCGCGTGATGTATAATATTATATCAAATTACGTATATAACTGTACCACATATACCAAATGATGAGGGTTCATATTATATAAACGGTTTTTTATCTTGAAGATCAATTTTTATGATTTGGGTTTGGAACTATGTAATTTGGTATCCAATTCTTATCTGGATGACGGAAAGAGGTAAAATGACAATTAAATTGTTGTGCGGCTATCATTATTTCAATATTCATTATTAATATGGTAAGTGACACCTTAATCAATGATATACTACCTATAATTACAAATATTGTAATTTATTGTTTTGTTCCATTATCGCAGTTTGGTATGATTTTTTTATGCTTGCAGTAATATAACAATGATGTAAATACTCGTATAAAAAAACTTTAGACATATTTCATTCTCATTTTGAAAGCATAAAAATGGTAATTTATTTCGAAAGGGAAATTTAATTTTTCTTTCTTAAGGTAAAGTAGTGTATATATACTTTATATTCTTGCCAAATCTAGAGATTGCATGCAGAACAAAAAAAAAAAAATGATTTGAAAGCGTAAAGACAATATTATTATGAATACAACATTTTTTTTTTCGTATACAAAATGCAAAATTCGCTATAGAATAATGAAATACGCCGACTGATATCACAATCTGAACTTCTGCCTGGAAATTGCTATCACAGATCCAGCAAGTATCCAGTTGTAAGAATTCCTATTAATAGGAGTATGATCTAATTTGTTTAAAAAATTAGCAAATTTGCTGTACGAGTAATGCCAATATCGCGTCAAAATTCAAGCGATTAATATTCGCAATCAAAACAAGTTTTTTTAGGAATAGGAGTATGTATAGGTTAAATCAGCAATGATAAATAGATTGTTTAATTCAAGTTTAGGTGGTTGTCGAAATGAAGAAATGCTCAAAATATTACGGCATACAAATGACATCACAGCCGGCGTGTGCTATACCATGGATAATTTAGTCTCGCAAAAGTCTAAACCAATCATTTTGTTAATGTTACAGCACATAGGCTTTCCAAATCGAGTAATCGATTATCGATTACTCGATTTTACTCGTCCTGTTTTACCTCTTTCGATTATCGAGTATTTTTTTAAATAATCGATTATTACTCGTAATCTTAAATCTTTAACAATTGCATTATATAAACCCAAAAACAATCGCCCACCAAACCCATTAAACCAATTTTACCAAAGGAATACAGCTATTAATCATTAACATTACAAAACTCAAAAATAGATGGGGGTCCGATCTAGTGTTGATTTAATTTTTGTCATATTATTTTCTTGTATTTATTTTACACCAACCGAATTGAGAAAAATCCGATTGATTTCAAATAGTTGTTTAAACAATAATCAGTATCCTAATTTATTAAATATTGTCTGTATGTATGTTATAGTTTATCATTTGCGGTAAGTAAACACAAAAAGATGACAAAATTTGATGTATACGAGAAATAATTTTGATATCGTTTTAAAATCTTGTAGGCCATGTCAAAACGATCAGACATTTGGAAACATTTTAAAAAGAATCCTAATAATTCTTCCGAAGCAATATGTAAAGCATGTTCAAAACCAATAAGCTGCAAGGGTTCAACAACAACGGGCATGATAAATCACATGAGAAATTTCCATATAAAAGAACTGCAGAAAAATGGAGAAGAAACAGCACCGAATAATGTAGACAAAAAAATTAAATTGCAATTTGAATCAAATAATTGTATATCGGATTATTTAAAGAAGGAATCTTTAGAAGAAATATTAGCGAGAATAGCAGCAGTAGATGGAATGTCACTCAATAGTATGATTCACTCAAAGGCAATTAATGAATATGTGAAATCCAGAGGGTATAAAATGCCAAATAGCATTACAACAGTAGTTTCTTGTATTAATCGTTTTTATGAAGTAAAATGCAAAGAATTGCGTGAATTATTTTCAACTTACAAAAAACAAAATAGAAAGTTCTCATTAACAGTTGACGAATGGACTGATTGTAATGTCATTCGTTATTTGAATATTACTGTTCACGTCGTTGATTTGAAAAATATTAAAACATGTAACTCATATGTTCTCGGTTTATGTGAAATTAAAGGCAAAGGAGACGCTGATAAAATTAAATTATTGGTGGAGCAAAAATTAAATGAATTTAGCATTGATATAAATAACGACGTTATTGCTTCTACACATGACGCTGCATCAGTAATGCGTAAGTATGGTGAAATGATAAATCCAGTTAGCCAGCTGTGCCACAACCACGCATTACATTTGGCTATAATGGACTGTTTTTATAAGAAAAACGTGGAATGTGATATTGATATAATCGAGGACGATGAAGCAAATGAAGAACATTTCGATGACATTGACGATGATGATCATCCAACTAATGAGGAAGATTGTTTAGATAGAAAAATGTTTGCGGATTTTGATTTTCAACATGAAGAAAGTGATGCTGCTTTATCGTTATCTGATGATTTAAATAATGTAGTGCAAAAAATACGGAAAATTGTTCTAATATTTAAGCGGTCTGCTTTAAAAAATTCTATTTTGCAACAAAAAATTATTGACAGAGGGAAAAAGAAGATGAAACTGATTCTCGACGTAAAAACTCGTTGGAGTTCAATGTGTAAAATGTTGAAACGATTTTTATATATAGTTGATAGCGTAAATGAGTCACTTACAGAAATCCATTTGCCTACAGTTAGCGATAACGAGATTACTTTACTAAAAAGTTTTTTGGAAGTTTTAACGCCTATAGAAATGGCGGTTACCGAATTAAGTAAAAATGATGCAACTCTTATAACATCCGAAGGCGTTTACAAATTCATATTTAATAAATTAGAGGAAAACAAAAATACCATTAGTACAAATTTACTAGCTACAGTTAAGAAAAGAATGAACGAACGTCGAGATGAAGTCTTGATGACCTTACTAATATACCTCGATAGTGGAGTTATTCCTAAATCAACCGAACAATTCAAATACTCGTCAAAGAATGTAACAATATTGTTAGCAGTAAAGATTATGGAAAAAGTTTTCCCTCAAGATTCATTAGATCTCGACGAACACAAAATTTCTGAAGAATCCAACCCTTTTATACAAGAACAAACTGCAGTTCGTGATCAAAATATTCACGAAGAGCTTCAAAAAACGATAAATTCAATAACTAATACAGCATCAGAAAGTGTTGCTGAAAATAATTTGCAAAAACAATTAAAAAACGATTTTCGCAAATTTGATTTATATAAAAAAAGAACACCGTTATTGGATATATTGTATCATGCTCTTTTAGCTATTAGACCAACGTCAACTGCAACTGAACGTGTGTTTTCGACAGCTGGAATGGTTAAAACAAAATTGCGAACCAGATTGAACTTTGAAATCTTCAATTCACTTTTATTCTTAAAATACATCTTTAATAATAATAAATTAAAATGATTTTGAATATTATACGAATACTGTTATTAGTATATTTTTATTCTTTATGTACATGAATTTTCGTTTCATAATTAAACCTTTAAAAAAAATATTTATTTGTTTAATTTTTCAAATAACCGATTACTCGATTATTATCGAGTATCACATTTTAAAGTACTTGATAATCGAGTATTGAAAAACTTCGAGTATTTGGAAAGCCTAAGCACAACCTCGGCGAACTGTTCGTTTGATTTACATTTTAGTAATGAACGGTGGTACATATTTCATTTATGAATGAAATTTTCAGTTTTTTGCCACTGTCAATTTGTAAAACATAGAAAATACAGTATATCGAAAAAGTAACGGGAATTGGCCATTGTCAACTAATTTTTAGACGAGAGTAGATATTTTGTTCGAAAAGTGAGAATTGAGAGTTTTGCCGCTATTTCACTAACCTACTAGATGCACAAAATTAATATTATTATTGATTTATGTAAATAATAATTAAATTTTATATTTACATCTAGTGTGCTGGTGAAACACCAGAAAAACTCTCAACTCTCAAGTAGCAGTTTTCGAACAAAATTCATATAAATGTCACAAATGTGAGGGTTACAATATATGACGTTAAAATAATTTTTATTTGTATAGCTTAAAGCCTGTATGTTTCGTATGTGGCAAAAAAATATTACCGAAAGTACTTATTTTTCTAAACTCTCTTTAGTATGACTAAAAGCCCAGATGTTACAATCGTGAGGATTAAAATTTGATCATTTTAACATGCCATTTACCGAGTTTTCTGAAAATATTCCATTTATAAGTCGGTTCTTTCACTTCTAAAGAAAAAAAACTAAAGTTCGTGTAATATACTTTGTAAAACATACTTGATATGAATATACAATCAGAAATGACAATCATTGGTTTCTAGAACGAAAATCGTTCATTTAACGGTCGTTGTTGTCCAATCGAATTAGGCCAATTCTGGATTAGCACAAATGCAACCACCAGGCGCGTACGCAGGATGAAACCATATTTTAGAAAAACATATAAACATAGAAAACATATTTTATATAATTTTTTTTTCACGTAATAGAACTAGCTAATATACAGTGAGTAACTTTAATATTCGGTTTTTTTATAATCTTAATGGTTTCCATAATCTTCAGACCTTTTGTTATTAAAATAGCAAAAATGTTAATTTTTCTTTTTCAAAAATTAAAATTTTATTATTTTTCAATAAAATTTTAATAGTTTCGTATGAAATAAATAAATAAGGATTGTAATAAAAAAAATTAAAACAAAATAGACTACTATTTTAACGTTACTTTAATATTCGATTTTTCCATTGTGCATGCATTTATTTGTGAAATAACAGTACTTCGATATTTTGAAGGATTTTGTTAATTATTATTTAGTTCTCCTCTGTTGGCCGTGATATTGTAAAATAAAATTTTTATGGGCCTTAAAGGAAAATATTCAACATTGGCGCAACGAAAGTTAATAGTTTGCCATTATGCTAAAGGTCATACGTATGCGGAAATTGCAGAATGGCTGAATACAACCAAAAGATGCAGTTAGCAATATCGTTCGGCGATATAAAAATGAAGGGAGAATTATTTTGAAATAGCAAAAAGGCCAACCAAAAAAATTAACAGAAAGTAATGAACGATGGATATCAAAACAAATAAAAAAAAATCCGCGCTTAAGAGCGCCGAAAATTGCATCGGAGGTGCTGAAAGAACTGGGAACAGCAGTACACCACAAACCATCTGCAGAACATTTAAACCGCAAGGTTATAACGGCCGCATAGCCAGAACAAAACCATTTTTAAATCAACGAATCAGAAAACAACTCGAATCCATTTCGCCAAGGAATATATTGGGAAAGATTCCAGTTTCTGGAACACGTAATATTTGTTGATAGGAGCAAATATAATCTATTTGGATCAGATGGACGAAATATGGTGTGGCGCAGGTGTAATGAGGAGCTCAAACCATTTAATATTTCTCCAAATTTAAAATATGGTGGTGGACATGTACATAGTTGGGGATATGCAGAGTATCATGTATTGGGGATGTATATCAGCTAATAGGGTTTTGGAATTAGATTTTATAAATTGAAACATCAATAAAGAAATGAATTTAGACATTCTAATAAAAAAATTAAAGAAAAGCGATGAAAATCTATGAATATGGTCCACTTTTAAATTTTACCAGGACAATGATCCTAAACATAAGTCCTATTTGGTTCGAGAATGGCTATTATATAATTGTCTAAAAGTGATAGAAATCCCCCCCCCCCCCCCCCCCCCAATCACCTGACTTGACTCCCATCGAAAATATATGGGACTCTCTAGACCGACAAATTCGACAGACCTCGATTACTTCAGTAGCTGATTTAAAAAAGAGACTGGAACAGGAGTGGTCTGAAAAATCAGCCAAGATTATTGGAAAAATTTTTATTTGAGAATATGCCAAAACATTTACATCACGTTTTGAAGCAGAAAGGATATCCCACAAACTATTAATTTAATTTTTTTTACTTTAATAACCGATTTTTTTATTTTGACCGAATATTAAAGTAACGATGAATTAGTAGTATATTTTGTTCTAATGTTATTAACAATGTTACGGTAATTTTATTTAATATAAAAATATTTGAAGTTTATTGAAAATTAATAAAATTATAATTATTGAAAAAGAAAAATTAACATTTTTGCTATTTTAATGCCAAAAAGCATTTGAAACCTGAAGATTATAGAAAACCCGAATATTAAAGTTACTCACTGTATATTATATTTTATTTTATTTCACTATAAATACATAAACTATACAAGAAAGAACTTAACTATTAAAGAAAAATTAATATATTAAAAATTATATAACAAAAATTAATAAAAAATTCATCAAGAAAAGTTAATAAAAAAGTATAATATGATGTACAATATGTACAAGAAAAATTAATACATATATTAAAAATTATATATTTTTTCTTTTAAAATAGAATAAAAATGGCAGATTCAGCAAAAGACAATTTTCTGAAACAATTAAAGAGCGATAGAAGTTAAGACTGAAGTTTCTAAGATTTTTTCTTTTCATAATTACCTACTACATGCGAATTTATTTTACTTTTTGCTAGTTCATCTAGAACTGCATCAACAGAAACCGCGACATTATGTGATGAATATTAAGTAACGCTAATCCATTTAGCCTATCTTCATTCGTTGTGTTGCGTAAATACGTTTTGAGTCGTTTCATTAATTAATTTACATTTTCTATTGTTGAATCATGGGGGGGGGGGGGGGGGGGGGGGGGGGGGGGTTAAACCCCCAGTACCCCCCCCCCCCCTCCTGCGTACGCCCATGGCAACCACTATATTTTTCGGATAGCAATGAAAATGACTGACAAGAATATGCTATCTGAATTGCTTATTCTTGGATTTTATAATATGTTATTTCTATTTTTAAATTTGTTGTTCAACAAGAATATTATTGAACGGAATACCTCTGTATTTTGCTTGTTTAATATAGTATCTTTTAGGGGCTAGTTTGTTTTTCCTCAATTTAGGAATGAAAATTTATGAAAATCATATTTCTATGATAAGCTCAAATTTCGTTTGTGTTGCCGCCTTTGGAAAGTTTTGAAATTAGGCTTAAATTATTTCTGTTTTTTTTTTAGAAATTGGGTTTTATTTGTTTCGTCTTTCAGGCGAAATTTGAAATTTTCTTTTGCCGTTTTTTCTGGACTACCACTAATTTTTTCCGTGAGCAATAATTAGCACAAATTGGGCTTAATCGGTATGCAAAGTTTCATTTTGAAATTCAAAAGTTTCGCTGCTGCAGTTATCCACACAGTGTGAACTAATGTCTCTTGCAATGGGAATTAATACGGAGAAAAGTGATTGTGTACCGGGTGTACGTTAATTGAGAAATAATGCGTTGAACGCAAACTGTTAAGTGCGAATTAATTAGGTAACTTAACTTTCATAACTTTTAATTAATAAATAGAGAATTGGTTAGTTTTAATTTAAGTTTTCGATCGGCGCCAGTGTGATCACTGTTTTAAATTTGGAACGATTACAAGTAAACGGCTAATACTAAATATTACAGTTATTATCGTCACTTTAGAGTTTTATTATTTTGAGAGATATTTAAATTACTTTGACTTTCAGAAATATTAGATAAATTAAATTGCTTAAGAAATCATAAATGTTATATCCTGTGGCTTCATTATAGTTTTCGAGTTGCAGGTGCAGTTAAAAATAAGCTCGCAATTAAGTTAGTATGTCACAATAATTGGAGACTGGCCCAGTGCTTGATTCTACAGTCCAATTAATCAATCAATCAAGAAAAGAGTAATCATACTTCCCTTACAACTCGCATATTTGACCAAACCAGTTAAATAAATCCAGTACCCGAAGATTCTACAACAACAATATTTATTTATGCAAACTATTCTCCAAATGAAAATGTGTTATTGCACCTGTTCCCAATCTCATTGATAAATTGCACAAATTTCAATTATTAATCACATAAGCAATTTTAACATCCTGTAGAAGTAAAAAAAACTCCAATTCAAATTTCTTACCTGCGCGTATAAGTAACTTCAATTTGTGTTGCGTTGATTGCTCTTGACAAACTGCAAAGAAAAAAAAATCAAATCTTTATTCTCGTATAATAACTTAGCACACAAAAAACAGATTTAATGTTGCATACTCTTAATGATTGAACGGTTAATTTATTAAAATCGCGGCAATATGTACGATTTGTTGATATGAACATACATAAATTCCCACATCATCAACAAAACCAAAACCAAAAAAAAACAAGAAATTGGTTCCGTTCCATTTTTTGTTTGCAGCCAGGCTACGTAAGCGCTAATAAAATTAAATCACGTTTCATCAACGTCGGTCACATTTCTTTCAAAAAAATACAGCCGAGGTATGCATATATAAGTCGAAGACAATTTATTATTGTATATCGATCATTATTAGTCTAGCGTACTTGAATAATTTATAACTCGTCTTATTTATTATGGTTGAGGAATTGTTTTACGTTTCTATAGAAGATTTAACCTTGATTCGAGATACGCAGCATCGATTAAATTAAATAAAGGATCCAGTTACCATTGACAGATCTTATTTCCCGCACATATACGATCATTCAATGATGCGAGCGATATTTGCGATTTCCAATTTTTTTTTATTGTGGGACACACGAGAATTAAATTTATTATATCAAGGATTTTGTAAAGTATTATACCTTGAGGGAATTTAGTCGGGTTGAAATTCTTACGTAAACGTGTTACCTTATACATATATAGTTTAAGATGCATATCTAGAAGACGTATAAACGAAGCTGAGTTTTATTTTTTCTCAAGAAGAGAAAGACAGAAACCGGTTCAAAAAAAAAGTTCGTTTGGATTTTGTGTATAGTCGAAGGTACATTCAAAATCAACTTTTATTATTATTTATGTGCGGCTTTACATTTTTGGTAGGTTGTTCTCAAGGCATTGAGAATATGTGAGTGTGTGTGTGTATATGTAAGACAAACAACTATCTTAAAATGCATCCATTGTTCGATTTAAATAAATTTACAATATATATATACATTTTATGGCGACCGATCGTGATTACGCATAAGTTTCTGAAATACGAGATTGACATTTTTTTTTCGGCGTCACACAAGGTATCTTATTTTGAAATTTGATAAGCTTTGCGCTGTTTATTGGGAATCGTTTGTAGGGGATGTCATGTAGTAGAAGCTAAATAATGTTTGTCATCGTGATTATTTTGTTTATCTATATAAAATTAGTAGAACTTCGAAGGCGGAACTTAAATGTAAGCTTAACAGGATTAAAATTTGGCTTCTTACCGAAAATATTCCTTATTTTACAGCTTTTATGTTTGAACTATACATAGAAATTTGCAAAACTATTTACGGATTCCAGATAAAATCCGACTACGGTAAAATATTAACTACTCTTGTAGGGCTTAAGTTAAAGATATTGAAACTTAGAATCGTAATTAATAATTATTGTATTGAAGATCGTAGACTGTCGAACAATGATTTATGTAGGTATGTCGTACCTAATTACATTAATGGATGTTTCTAATAAAATAAAATAATTACATTTAAATTAAACTTTAACAATTTGATTTTACGATTAAGGATAGTGAAACTTGTATCGTTGGAAATCCGATTTCGGAACACTGCTTCCAAACACTATTAATGTCCTATATACAGGTGTCCTTCGGATAACACGATTTCGAAAAACGAATATGCATTGGAAATTTTAATTTCGTTTTTTCATTGCGTTCAATTAGGGAAATCCCCCAACTTGATTGCTACAGAAAAATCTCTCATTTCATTTTGAGGAGTGATGCGTTTTGTTCTTTGTAAACGAAGTTGATAAAGTTTTTGCTTGCCTTGTTTTTAACATTTTAGAAAGTAATGCCTACTTATTGACTTATTTGACGCCATCTTGAATAAGTCGGTCAAGTCCTTCCAATTCATTGTACCGACTTATTTGTGACGTTGTCACTAGATTTGAAAATAAAACTCTTTTTATTCAAATAAGGTAAATCGCGAGGTTACTTATTTGAATAAGTAATACTACTGACACACTATTGGTTTCGTAACCATGGTTTTGTCTTAACCATGGTTTACATGTAATGTATCATGTTTAATATTAGTTTCAAACTTAATTTGAACTTGGTTTCAGAATGGGATATTTTTTCCCGTTTCGTTGCATTTTACTGCAAGAGTGCAAGCAGCGCCAAAATGATCTAAAGAGGCTTTTCATCTGTCATTATTTCGATATAGAGGAAGGCGTAAAACCATTAAATTTTTAAAAATATGAATATATCTTGCTACCTTTTATATTGTACATTATTCCAGCATTTAACTATTTATACATTATGGAAAATAATATTAACGATAATAAAAATAAAATCTATTTAAAAAAAACTTCTTAAAAACCACGCTTATATTTAAAGACTCTAAAAAGTAGATAATAAAGGGCTTTGAAAAGTAGAATATACAATTTTTCTTCCTTACTCCTATCAAGGAATATTTATAACAAGTAGAAATTTAAAATTAATATGACTAAAAATATAAGCGTGGGGCGCGGCGCTTCTTCTGAATTTATATACTATCTCTCAATATATCATTTTTACGTTAATACTGAAATGCTCCAGCAAAAAATCGATTCTTAGGATACATCAGAATAGACTGTTCCATTAGTGTTTCTAAACGACTTTACTAAGACTTTACTTCATGTGTCTAGTAGTCTTAAATTACTAATGCCGTAAAGGAGTGTTATATGCTTATATTTTTAGTCATATTAATTTTAAATTACTACTTGTTATAATTATACCTTGATAGGAGTAAGGAAGAAAAATTTTATTATCTACTTTTTAAAGCCTTTAAATATAAGCGTGGTTTTTTAAAAAGTTTTTTTAAAATATATTTTATTTTACAGTTTTTATTTTACAGTTTTAGTAGCAGCATAGTAGTAGTGTAAAATCCAAACATCCAAACACCCAAACATTTTTCCATCCAAACCTTTTTTACATGCAAATTACAACAACATAAACGTCTATGTCATATTTTTTATATGAAGAGAAACAGTAACACCGCGATAAATAAATCTTCATACAAACTGTATATGTATATGTATAAATTTATTAAAAATTGATCGTTCAACTGTAATTGAAAAGTTTTCATACTTTTTAGTTAGATGGCAGCACTTTGAAAAAGATTTTCGGTTTTATATATGATATATTCATAGAAAATTTATTTATATATTTAAATTTCATAAATTGTGTATTGTATTGCATCCGCCACGTGCTACCCGATTATTAATCTTCAGCATATTGAGATCTTGAAAGAAAAAAATGCATTGAAAATTTACAACGTAAATGTATTTCGCGACGACGCCATTGTGAGACAGATCTCCATTACCTTTTTAGTCCAAATTTGTACATCGCGATCACTAAACAAGTAAATAATTATTATTATATACTTAAATTTAAAATTATTTACTTTAACAAATAGAAAAACATGACATATAATGAAACACAACACTTTAAAGAAAAAAAAACTAATTATGTAGTGCAACCGTGCACGTCGACTTGTCAGAAGATACTGAAAATAAAACCTACAATCGAAACTTATAAAACGAAAATAATATTACCGCGAAATAGAAAGAGAAAGACAATTATTTTTCTCCATAATCGATATTTTTGTGCCTTTGATATTTTGTAGTACGGAATTTAGAATAGAATAAAAACAGTTTTTTCCACACAGTAGAAAAATTGCATACTGGGATACGACTGGATATTATATAAAGACTAATGGTAATTGAATTTTATGTTATGTTTAGTTAGATGGCAGCACTTTGAAAAAGATTTTCGGTTTTTATATATGATAATCTTTTAATAGCTTTTCAAATTTGGTTTGTGCCTTCACTACTTACAGTTTAAATATCAATAAATATACTATACCAGAGCATATTTTTTGTCCAAAAATATTAGAATCTTGTATTGCCATCGGAGTTAAGCCTTCATGCAAAATTACAGCTCAATTGGACTATCGCAAGTGGTTGAAAAATTGATTACAAAATTTGATGATACAAACAGACACACAGAGTGAACTAACATAAGCGTGGTAAAAAAAACAGAAAGCCCGAAAATATATTGCTTTTCTGAAAAATTAGATTCTATGTAAATAAAACAATTAACTAAACTGACAAATGAAACTAAGATTAACGAAATTAATAATGTGTCACCCGTCTCATTTGGCGAAACCATGGTTACGAAACCAATAGTGTATCAGTAGTATAAGTCTCCACAAATAAGTAATTGGAGAAGAGCCTTAGGCCCTTTTCCAATTACTTACTTAATTGAAACTTATTTAATTATTTGTCGCCATCTTAAATAAGTAAGGGAAGCCGTTCCAATTCACGTACTTATTTATTTTGACAGCTTTATTAACGAAAGCTTAAATAAGCTCTTGCTGACCCAAAATATTTATTGAAAATGGACGGAAAAAAGCAATTCCTACTTTTAAATTAAAATAATATCTAAAATTAATCAAATTAATGAATAATGTCATTCATTGATTATTGTCATTAGATTTGAATTTAAAAACGGCATGATTACATTTAGTCAAGACACAATTTTGGAGACATTACTGTGTAGACGTACTTATTCCAATAAGTCTCCTCGTGAGATTACTTATTTGAATAAGTACGTCTACACAAATAAGTTAGTAATTGGAAAAGGGCCTTAGTGAATAATAGCCTTCTGTTGCAAGTTTATAAGTACCTAAAAATTTTAATTTGAGGTAGGTAAAAAATGAAGAGAGAGGTGCCCAAAATTGTATAATGGAAATACCACGAATTTTTGAAGATGGAGAATATTCAGAAGATCGAATTTTCAACGCCAATGAGACAGCTTTATATTGGAACTAACTGCCGAAGATCGTGTTGTAGTAAAACCAATAATAATAAATCGTTCCTTGAATTTCAAAGCATTGATGAACGTCGATATCTCATCTACCAGTAATCTGGTGAGCAGATAAACGGGGCTGGCAATGACACAATTTGTTTGAAGGCTTGTTTTAAAAATTGTTTTAGTCTTGAAATAGAAAAGTTTTTGAAGAAAAAAAATTTCAGCTGTAAAATTTTATTGCTCATTGATAATGCAGGCAGCCATAGTAGAGAGTTGAATCTTTCGAACGTAAAAATTGTGTTTTTCTTCTAAATTGTACATCCAACCATTAGATCAAGAAATCAAGGCATACTGCACACGACTAGCATTCCAAAAAAAATTTAGAAAGACTGAAAACCAATAGAAATGTAACGCTCACGCAATTCTGAAGTAAACATAAGTCATCAACTGAACAAATTGAATGTTTCACTAAAACAGAATAAGACAGAATTTATCAATAGAAAAGGTATAGTGTTCCACCAAGATAATGCGAGACCTCATACAGGTTTGGTAACACGCCGAAAGCTATTGCAGCCTTGAATGTGATGTAACACCACACCCACCATATTCTCCAGATCTTTCACCTTCAGATTATTTGAATTTTTTGACTTCTAAGTGAAAAATTTGTAAGAATCACCGTAATCAGTTTCGAACGGATGAGATTATTGATTTGAAAAAATCAGCCTTCTCATCAAGTTGCGAAGACTGATGTATTATTTAAAATTATTTACATTGGAATATTGACTATATATAGATATATCAATACCTTTGACTATATATAGAACAATACCTATTTTTGTAGAGATGACGAAATTTTGAGGGCGTCAAAAATGCATTGGATCAGTTTCTTGTCAGCAAAGATCAGAATTTTTATGAGCGTGAAATTATACCATTGCCTGAAAGATGGCAACAGGTATTGGATCAAAATGGAGAATACTTAATTTAATAAAATCTTTAAATACTATACAAAAATTGACTTTCATTTTCTCCAAAAAAAAAAAAATAAATTACTTTCCGAACAACCAAATAGTATTTGAAACGAAATTTCAGCTATCATAAAATTTTACACCTAAGACTTGGTTTCGATATAACACGGTACATATCGCCATTATTTATATTATTTCAAGGTTTCGTATTACACGGTTTAGATATAACACAAGACAATGTTTCTATACTACAAGGGTACACCTTGTTTCATATAACACGGTTCCGTGTTCTACGAGGGACGCCTGTACTATATGTTTCATAAAACTTTGATCGTGGTGAAAAAGCAAAAAAAAAATCTACAAAAATATCAATTAAAAATTATATTGCGGACTATTGGTAAGAATTAATTATGGTGGTTAAAGCTTTGGGAGGTACTGGATTTGAATCCGGCCAGAAGCTAGGACTGAAACATTCGAAGATCCCGAGCATTCGAAGCGTCATTGGATGAAGATGATACGCAAGCTTAGGATCAACTTGCGGAGACATTAAACACGACTCGCCAGGGCATTTCCAAAGGTTTACATGCAACTGGAAAAATTCAAAAGGTGAGAAAATGGGAGCCGCATGAGTTGACTGAGAGATTGGTGGAAAATGGAAGAGCCACTTGCGAATATTTTCTTTCACGGCATGAATAAAAGAGCTTCATGCATCAAATTGTTACAGGAGATGAGAAGTGTATCTCGTTTAGGAATCCCAAGCGTAAAAGGTTGTGGCTTTCACAAATCGCTTCGGAAGGAAGACAATGCTATGGGGCTCCATTGATGGGACCAGAAAGGAATCGTGGAAACTGTCAATGGGCAACGCTACCGGCAACAACTCTTGCGGCACGAGACACGAACGAGCGATATTGTAGCATTCCCATCGTTCAGGACACCATCAAAACGCTGAGATGAGATCAGCTGCCGTTTTATTCGCCAGACCTGGCCCCCTCAGATTATCACTTGTTTCGGTCGATGGCACATGGCTTGGCAGGCCTTCAGTTGGCCAGTTTCGAAGAGGTGCAAAATTGGTTAGATGAATGGTTTCATCGTGGTATGTATTGCCAGAGAGATGTCAAAAATGTGTAAATAGCGAAGGACAATACTTTGAATAAACCATTTTGTATATTTCGATTGAAATTTTCCATTTTTTTTTTTTTTTTTCAAAAACCCGAAAATTTAGTTGCGCACCTATATATGAGTGAAATTCAAAGAGACAAATATTGCAGTAGAACCTTGATAGGATATGTGCTGTCATATAATGTTTTGTTCAGATTAGGGTCCTTCATCAGCTCTCGAATTTATTATATACTATTACTTCAAAGGTAGAGGTGATCAATTTTAGATCTTTTATGATTATTCGATGCAGCCATTACTATATTCTTTGGATTAATGAGAATGTGGTACTATGAACGCCACACTTAAAATATAGTCCCATAAAATAGGCACCGTCACTTTCCCAGCAGAAGGAACAGCCTTTACCTTTCTTGGAGCCGATTCCCTTTGGCAGTCCACTGTTTTTACTATATATTTTTGTTTCAGGAGTGTAATGATTTATCCAAGTTTCATAAGACGGCGCCAAACAGCGAGCGTTGGAAAGTGAGCAAACACGGTACCAAACGTTCTTTGGACATATTCCTAGCCTATTCTATCTCTAACTCTAATTCGACGGGTGTCGAGCACCATTTGGTGAACTTGAGCAACTCGTCAGTAGTGATGATGATTGTGCAGAGTCCCCGTACACAGCGTCCAACTCCAACATTTTCTTGAAACCAAAAAGCTTATGCATGGCCAACTGTACTTTTGCATTTTTGCTCACTTTTACACAGTCAAATAAAATGTAGTAATTATGGAAAACGATCAAAATGATCTCGAGTTTTTTGCAGATTTAGTTAGTAGTATAAATAGTTTTTACAAAAGATCTGTGTGTGTGTGTGTGTGTCCGTGCATGTTGGTGCAGATTAGATGTTGTTGGTTCTCTCCAGTCAGACGGATTGACTGGATACGGGTGAAACTTCATACTTTAGGGTTTACAATAAATTGGGAGAACTCTGTGGCTTTTGGCCGAAATCGGTCTACCTATTTTGAAATGAATACCATTTACGGCCATCAAATTCGGCCCGTGTACAGGATTGATTAAAATGCAACTTCATACTAATAAGCTTTTTCCACAAATTGGGATATTCCAGTGATTTTTATCATTTTATAAATTTTACCGGAAATAAAGGCTTTTGTTGGGTTGGTGGATTGAATATTCGAAATCAAACTTTAGACATAACCGTTTTCATTAATTGCAAGATCCTTATAAAATTTTTTGGAAAACCCTTCGCAACCTGAGTGGAAAAAACTGTAAATATCCAACAAGTACAATGAAAATAAACCACCTACAACATAGGGCCGAAAATTGTACGCCAGTTTTGTCTATATTATTGTCGGATTTTATGGTCAAAGTTGAAAGTTGAAGTCATTCCATATCCCAACATGCACAACAATGTGTTCATGTTACAAGTTATCTTAAATATTACTACTAGGTAGCTGTTTTTTAAACATTTAGAATGTCCACGTAAATTTGAGGCCGTAACAAATTACTTAAATCCATGTTATTACGACACTTATATTGTAATTTATAGCAGAACTAAAAATATTAAATTTCCTGAGGGCTTAGCGTTGACAAAAAAAATATCCGACACCGCTGTGCACCCAATCAAATCTCGTATATTATGTATGTAATATGCCCGCCTAAAGCAATTAAGTAGCATGATAAAAAACGTACTGAATTAAAAAATAATTTAAAATAAATTGTTTTATTTAAGTATTCTATATACATTCGAAATTTAGGTGAGATTTTAATGACTGAAGAATCCAACAACAAATTGATGTCGATTAGAGATATATTTTCCATTATGCAACACCCACAGATTTCCTCTTTATAGACAAAAAAAAAATTATTTATTTTTATTATTTTATGAAAACCCACCAGCACCATCTGATTATATTTTGAAATGAAAAAATATAATTATTAAACAATATGATTCTGTGTGTATAGCAAACGGATTTAACAAACAACTAGATAATCGCGTGCTAGTCAATATTGGCGTCTAAAATGTTAACACTTTGGTGCTTTGTATACCCTAGTACCAGTACATAAATCAATTGTTCTCAATCGCTTTATAAACCTTGAACTTAGAAAATATTGCAAACGCTTTATAAATAGAACGGAGCGCACGCCGATTTATTAATCGCGATAATAAAATATATCAAGGTGATTTTAGGTATATGCTGCATAATCAATCTCTCAATGATATCATTTATTATGTATTACCCAATAATATGCAAAACGCGCAAAATGTGACCGCATGTTTCCGTTGTGGGTATGATATAATCACCTATAATTTATATTCATTATGGTGTACAGTGTGTGAGTATAAAACACTCGGATACAGCGCACCATACATAAATAATCCATCATCAAAATCACAGATAAATTATGAACCAAAATAACTATTGATATAATTATATAGCAGCGAGCATATTACCACGTTGACTGCATAATACATATGGTGCAATACGTAAATTACAAATCAAAATTTTTAAATAATTTCGCGTTCAATTAAATAACAATCATTAAAAATTTTAATAAATTTTAAAAGCTCTCTTCCTGTGCTGGAAGTACGAGTATCTACATAAATACAAATGATTCATCCGATCAATATATTTTGGATTTGGACATATCGAGAGAAATTTAATTGGAGAAGGAAAACTGATGGCACGATATGCTTAATGCCGCCAAGTTCAGTAAAATAATTAAATTACGTTTACGCATAAGTGATTAAATTTTATGTTTAACTGTATACAAAATTCGTGATGTGTGTATAAGAAAATAACGACTTCCGGTTGGGTATAAAGTCTATATAAATCAAATTATTTATTATGTTGTATTATGTGATTGTAATTTTTTATGTTTACGGTGTTTACACATCAGAGTCTAATTTAATCACTTGGAAGTAATTACAACAAAACACTGTTCCATCTTTTTCCAAAATTAACCAAAATTTTCTTGTGAGCACCAGTAAATGGCGGAAATTCGGTTGCTTAATTGAATAGGTAGGCAGCATTTTATCGATAATCTGGTTTAGAGGTATCTATAGGAACACCGGGAATAGCTTTCGAAAACTACAGGCTTTTACAATTATCGCTCGTTGCATGCGTAAGATATGTTTTTTGAGTGGAGTGAGTTTTTTAGTATCAAAACCCAATTACGATAGAAATGGAGATCATAACAACAGATAATAACCCGATTACGAAAACATATCGGGATTCAACCAGTCACAGTACAGTGCAGTAGTACCCATCAATCATTTGGATTATTTTGAAGAAAGCAGATGTGCTCGATAACTTAGGAAAATCTGTCTACTTTTAGAACTTACTAAATTCCGGTCTCGAAGATCAAAGGACACTTCGAGCTCACACGGATGTTCTTTTGTCTAAAGAATGGTCCCGCCAAATTTCAAAGAGCGATGAATCATTTTAAATTTATTTAGAAAAACACTTTGACAACATCGAGACAGTATTTAATATAAATTTGAAAGAAGTTGGAATGAACAGTTGGATAAGTGAGAGTTTCTTCAACGAGAAACTGAATTTCTATGACAAACTCTGTTTACGCGGCGGTTGGGTATCTCTCGCTAAAAATATGCCTTGCAACATTTAATTTGTTTATTCAATTTTTTTGAAGTACGATTCAATTTATTTATTACTGAAGCTTAATGTTATAATTGCATTTGTTCGGAAAATATGTAACATATCAGTACGACTAATACTTCAAAATTACCCAAATTGTCCAAATATTTTGTAAATACGGTTAACCCCCCAAGAACACGGTGCCGAAGAACATGAGTTTCGTTGATTTTCTTTTATTTTGTTTTTTGACCATAACAAAAAAAGAAATTAAAACGTAAAGTTTTTTTTATTTTCCTTTTTATAGTTCTCGAACACGATTTCAATCAACACGGAACGAATTAATCGTGTTCTTGGAGGGTTTCCTGTATGAAAAAAGGGAAAGGGAAAGCGAAAAACATTCCAACACCTGGAAAAAAGATAAACTTGGTTACATTCAAGCTTGAAACCTGATTGGGCGTAAAGTACATGGTCAACCTGGACGACATCCTGATGACAAACATCTGATGAATCCACTTAAAATTCCACCACAAATAAAAATGGTAATTTAGCCTCCTTTTCCATCATCCAATTCGGTCTCATCCCTATACCTGGTTCATATTTAATTGGCCTACTATATTTAGGGAAGAAATACATTAAATAATTTAAGCAAGAAACAAATATTTGTCAGTTGAGTGCACCAAACATGTGTAGTTCAATTCAGCTCTATATTTTTTTTAGTTCGGCTAAATGTCGGTAGAGGTTAACAAAATGTATATGGTTTAAATTTTTTTTACCATTTTTGGTATGGGCTTTGAATCCTTAAATAAGGCGTTCAAATGAACATTGTGCGGCTATGTGGGCATACCGCCGATTTTTTTTGTTTAAGTTTTCGACTAACTAAATTGATGGATTGCTCATACCAGCTGTTTATAAGTAAATGACACAAAATAAACCGCGCCTGAGTTTTAATTAAAGTTTACAAAATAAATTAAGATTATTAAATCAATCAAAATATTTCTAATTGGAGATGGATAAATCTGAACTAATTTTGCAGTTTAGAACTGAATTTCAAACATAATTTGATTTCTGAATATTAGAGACATCTATCAATGACTAGCGTGAACTAGCCACTAATTTAGTTAGTCAGAAATTATCCCGCATTTTTTTGAAAAACAGTTGTCGAAATTTTGTCAATGCATTCAAAAATGTTACCTATTTGTCAGGCAAACATAATTAGAACCAATAATAATTTGTGCCTGATTTCTAAATTTCCAACTAACTAAACTGGTGGTAGGTTCTTACAAACTATTGTTATGTGTCTCTCAGTCATTGATAAATTTTAATTTATAAAGCAAATTTTAATTAAACATTAGACGTCATTTGCTTAATGCTATCTCTGAACGAATAGTATGAGTTAGCCATCAATTTAGTTAGTCGGAAATGTAGACAAAAAAGTCGGTGTCAGGTGCAACGTATAAACTAACTTCATGTTAGTTCATACCAGTTATCAATGGATCTCGTGTGGGGTTTGTCAATTCCCCCTCGGGCGCCTCCCCAGGTGGCAGATAGGGGATAGCCCGCCACACATGGGAGGTACCGGGCAAATCAAATACTCGGGGCGGACCAAAAACTAGCACACCCAAGCTAAGGTGGTACTACATACACTGATAGCTGCATAGCTAAGGGGATGCTTGGTCGCTAGTATGTGAACTCTAAATTTGGCGACATTCGGTTTAAACCCATAGCCTTCCTATGATAACGCAGAGCTCTGTCATAGGTGACCGTTATTTCTCGTGCTACTCGTGGGATTAAAAATGAATCAGCACAATTTAAAACAAAAAATAAATGAGAGTGATGCTTTCTAGACAGCATCAAAACACCAGAGAGAGGTAGCTTTAAATGCACCAGAGCTAGACGCAAAGCATAAGACAAGTAATAAAGTGATCATGATCGATCTGCTGTCGGATAGCGATGAATATATGAATGAGCCGGCAGAAGGCAAAACTATGCCCAAACAGAATGTACATGGCAACAGTATGAGCTTAAATTACCACACAGAAGTTGACTTGGAAGAAAGGCAGGATCTCCGATTGAAACAGTATGAGGAGATTATTAAAATTATGAAGCAAGTAACCATCCGGCTAAAGAATACTTCCATGGAAGTTAAAAATGGAATACTTCAGCTCGAAGAGGTAGTGGAGGATATACTCTGGACCAGGAGCATGCGTCGGAAAGACGAAAAGATTCAGAAGCCGAAAGAAATGGAGCTAAATCAACCTACTACGTCAAAAACGTCGCAGGGGAATAAAAAGAGAAGCAGAGATCGTGCCGCTGCAGAAGAATCGGAGGAGGAAGTAAGACCGAGACTACAAGCATCGACAGATGAACTAAACAATTGGGTCTATGTTGGTGGGAAACGGCAGAGGAAGCTCAGTAATCATGGAGACAACGGGCTTAATATAATTTGTACAGCTCATACCGTGGAGAGAACCCAATCGGAGAACCGAAAACCCGATATTAAAAGAAAAAACGGAGGAAAAAGAAGGAAGATTCAGCGCTAAGCGGTTTTAGTGAAACCAGCTGAAGGCAAAACCTACACTGACGTGCTGAGGGTAATCCGCAACAGCGCATGCCCAGATGACAACGACGTGGAAATAAGGCAGATCTACAAAACCTTGACCGGTGTAGTGTTTCTAGAGCTAGGCCACTGTGCAGATCCGGGGAAGTTCCAAGAATCTGCGCCAAGCATTAAGGAGCCACCTTGTTGCTCTTGGAGCGAGGGAGAATGAATGTTCACTGGTTCTTCGGCCGCGTTAAGAAGAGGGTCGAGGTTCAGAGATGCTACAAGTGCCTAGAATATGGACATATAAGGTGAGGCTAAGGAAATGACCGCAGTGCAAACTGTTGGAGATGCTGGCAGGATGGGCTAGGGCTGCGGCATGCACATCCCAGCCAAAATGCCTTCTTTGCCAACCCCAACCACATACAAGGTTCGGGTGGTTGTAAAGTTTTCAGAGAGGCGCTAAAGACCAGGAGAAGAATGATCCGATGACAGTCCTTAAACTTGAATAGGTGTAGGGTTGCGGATGATATCCTCACGCAACTCGTATACGACGAAAAAGCAGAGCCTGCTGTGATTAGTGAACAATATCGAAATCGGAATACGCCTAACTGTTATTCGGACCCACTGAATACAGCAGCAATATGGGTGGTTGACCATTACAAAATACCAGTGAGGAGTCATGACTTGGGTAATGGATTTGTGTGGATTGGTAGTCGGAACATCACGATATTGTTTACCTTTCACCAAACGACAGCATATTGGAATTTAAAACAAAATTGAACGAACTGGAAAACGCAATTCGAGATTGTTCTGGAGAAGTAGTAGTCGCCAGTGATTTTAATGCACGAGCCTTGGAGTGTGGCATGCCACAACGGGATTCCAGAAGTAGGGCTATAGTGGAAATGGTGTTTAGACTGGATCTGTACGTTTTTAATAGAGGAACAATACGACGTACCAAAGGCCAGGATTTGGAAACTCCATACCTGATATAACCGTGGTAACACTACGGCTGTCATCTCTCGCAGCAGACTGGAGAGTAATGGATAGATACACGGGAAGCGATCATAAATATATAACCTTCCAAATACACGGTTCTCGGCAAGTGCAGCAAACGATATTATCGGAAATGAAGGGATGGAATATGAATAAGTTTGACGGTACCAAAGTAATAGATTTTCTAGACCGAAACTGAGCGATTGCGACTATATCTCCACGGGAGCAACCAACAAGCCAAACCGGTGACGCTAAGGATGATCAGATAGTGCAATTTCTACAACGAGCTTACGACTCATTCATGCAGCGTAAAAAAGCATGGAGTGGAAAGCGACAAAAGGTGGACAGAAGAGATTCCAGAACTAAGGAGGAAAGCCCTAATGCTGAGAAGGACAGCACAGCGAGCACGAAGCAGAGACGACGCGTTAGTAAAATCCGCCGAGCGGATTATCGTCAATATGTGACGAGGTCAACACGGATCTATGGGGCAGAGGGTAGGAGGAGAGGAATTTACTGACCCTTTTTTCCCCACACACGAGAGTAGGCAAAGGGAAGATACGCCGCGATTGATTGTAGAGATGTTGCCTCACTCAGCGAGGAGGACTTATTAAGTACAGTGATGTCTATGAAAGTCAAAAAGGTTCCAGGACTAGATGGAATCCCTGTTTAAATACTGAGAGTTGTGGCCAGCAATTACCCGGATATACTACTGGACATACTTAACAGGTGCCTATTGGCAGGAGTGTTCTCCACGCGATTCAAAGTGGCAAGACTAACGCTAGTCAAATAGGACGCGAGAGGGGACCCTTATTTATCATCAACATACAGACCTCTTTGTATGTTGGACATCGAAAAGTTACTAGAGAAACTGCTGAAACCCAGGTTAGAAACTGCGATACGCGGCGCGGGCGATCTATCTCCAAGGCAGCACGGTTTCCGTAAGGGATATTCGACGATTAATGCAATAATGGAGGTGATCAATGCGGTTGGGAAAATAACCTATAGCACGGTCGGTGGTATTAAGGAACAAGAAGTTACAGCCGAGGTAGCGTAAGGCTCGGTGCTAGGACCTGAATTGTGGAATGTATTATACGATAAATCACGGGCTGCAAATATCAACAACAAAGACAGAGATAGTAATGCTCACGAAAAGGAGGATACCAATCGTAGCGCCCTTAATGATCAATAACGAGAAAATACGAACCAGTAGACCGGTAAAGTATTTAGATGTTACTATAAACAGTCGGCTCACCTATTACAAACACATTCGCAAAACGTGCGACAAGGCCGCCACTGTGGCGGCAGCTCTTGGTAGGCTAGTGGAACGCGAACCTGTAGGCGGAGACTAACTATATCAGTAGTCCAGTCGATTCTATTGTACGGGGCGGAGATATGGGCCACTGCCATGACAGTGGCGAAATATCGGAAGAGGATGGCATCAACTCAACGCTGTGCAGCACTACGAGTAGCATGTGCTTACTCCATGGTGTCCCACGCGGCAGCTCTAGTGGTTGCTGGGATATTCCCTATAGACTTGTTGGCGCTAGAACGCCAAAAAAATATACTTACTTAGCGCTGATCACGGAAGAAGGGCTGCAACTACTATAGCATGTACTGAGACACTGGAGGCGTGGCAGCGTAGATGGAAGGAAGGAGATACTGAGCGATGGACGGCAAGGTTAATAAAGGAAAATGGTCCTTGGATCGAGCGCGGGTATGGCGAGATTGATTGCTTCCTGTGCCAATTCCTGACGGGGCATGGTTACTTCGGTATCTACCTCCATACAATGGGTAAACTGGCGTCACGCAAATGCCGGTATTGTCCAGAGGAGCGGGATGATGTTTGTCACAGTTTGTTTAACTATGGACGCCGGATGTTACGCCGGATAACATCATCGAGATCATGCTACAATTGGAGGAGATGTGGAGGGGAGTAACCATGTACGTTCATGCAGTCCTGCGTAGAAAGACGGAGAAAGGATGCCTGGTTAACCTATAGACGAACAAGTTCAAGAGCCTCAAAGGGCAAGAAGCGCAGCCCAGCCCGAAGTAATACGAAGGTGGTCCCGGACTGGTGTCTTCGCGGCGAGTAGGTGATTTTTTTTTGTGAGTAAGTATCTCACACTGTCGGGTGGAGCGCATCACCAACCCGTCGTCTTGCGAAGATTTTTTTTCACCTACACAAAAAAAAGTTACCAATAGATGGCGTCAAATATAAGACACTGACATTTTATTCTAATTCGTTAATTTAATTTTAGTTTTATCAATTGTAGAAGTATTTATTTTCGATGGTAACAAAACAATTAACAATGTAGTACTCAATTGAGCATTTATTACTAAATATCTAAAGTAACGACTGTCTCTCACGCCATCTTTTTTTTTGTTTTTTAATTTTCGACTAACAAAATTAATGGTAGATTCCATACTAGACCTGGGGTTCAATTAAAATTTGTTAACTTAATTAAGTTTTTTTTAACTTCGACAATATTTTTAATCGGCTATTGACAAATCTGAACTAGGTTTAGATAAAAATACCAAGAATATTTTAGTTTGAACCATTAGAGACATTTAACAGTTATAGACTCATCTTCATATTAGTTAATCCGAAATTTAGACAAAAAATCGATGATTGGCACACAGTATTTACGAAAAAATGGTGCGGGGTACACAATATACGGCACTTGGATATATGCTAACAGAAGTTAGAAATATGTTGACCATTCATTCAGTACGGGCGGAATTACAATTACAGTTGACGTTGTCTACGTTGTCGACGAGTTGCCTACGCAATAACGTAAAATTTAGTAGATGACACGTAGTCGCCCTTCTCTGTTGGTTCAGAAAATCTATTATAAAAAATACGTACTGTACGTATTAAAGACGTACGTCTGGGTAACCATTGAACCACCTATCATAAAAGTTTGGCTAAAACTTTTTAACTGTCTCAATTTAATAATTTAACTAAGCAGAGGTGGACCAGAATCACCGAGAATGTTGCCAAAAGTCAATATTTAATTAGTTAAATAATTATAATTATTATTCGGTTCGTAATCAAAGACCAAACGATCTAAATTTGTTTACATTTCTCCATCGAACTTATGTATGCCCCCATTGCTCTAGTAACGATATGCGAGATTAAATATCCAATAAATCAAAAACCTATAAAAAATTGATTCAAATATTGGATCCGTTCTCAATTTATACGGTCATAAAAACTAATGAGGTTTTAATTTTTTAATTATTATCTATAATTAATACATACAAGTAAATAAGATCATTAATCAAATATGTAGAAGCATACACAGTTCTTTGTACAAATGTGTCATTCTGTCAATATAAGCTTATCTTAACGAACGAAAAATATTACGTAAAATTGTCATTGTTCCACTACCGTAATTTAATTTCCCCGTATTCCAATTACACAAAATCTAAATTTAACCTAAATTTTTTCTATAATTTCACTATTGTTACAAAATCACAATTTATGAATAAAAAGCAAATCGTTATATCTATAATAACAACCCCACCAACAAATTGCAAACAAACCAAAACAATCAGATTTATTATGATGAATAATAATAACTCCGTGTAAGACAAAATTTTCTACGCTTAACGATAGAAGTTAAACGTAATCGTGATTAGGCGGTGGCGGCTCTTCGGCTCCAAATTAAACGAGGATGGCAACTAAACAAAAAAAAAAAAAAACAATTTCTCCGCTAGCATCGAGCGGAAATCAATTTTCTCCCAATTAGACCCGCGATTTACCAATTTGTTTGTCGTGTATATGTGTGTCTGTGGGATTTCTACCATAATACTATTACAGATCTCGTCTACACGAATAATAACAAATGTCTGAAGAGGTGTTTTATGAAATTATTATTACAACGGTTATTGTAAGATTTCATGTTAAGTTGAGTTATAAATCTCGTTATGATTGAGACAAGCAACTAATTTTATATTGTTGTTGTGGTTCTTGTTATGTTACTGTGACTTTCTGCATCCGATTGTAAAACGTGTAAATAAAAGATAATAAAATTTTCTTTTATACGGGGTATTTTACGCGGTGAGTCATCATACGGAATAATGCAAACAACAGACTTTATACGAAGGTTCATGCATCATAATTTATTTTAACGGTTTGTATTTACAGAATTGTTTTTATGTCACTATACATGATTCGTATGATATGGGATTCTTAAAATGCAATTTACTGTGGCCTAGATTTTATTGATTAAGTTTTCAGAATTATGTCGGATTTAACTACATAAGCCTTTATATTTATAGCTTAAGTCACATCATGTTAGTTTAAGTTATTTATATTTTAGCTTAAGCTTTACCGATTTGTGTTGCAATTTTTAAATTTTCTTTGTGATGTTGCATGTTACTGGGTGCGCATAAAAAATTAACAAAATATCAACGAAACAACAGTTAAGTACCAAGAGCTTAAGTAAGACTAAGGAGTACCAAAGAAAGTAGGTTTCTTTCAACCCATAAGAAACAAAGTTAAAGCAAGGACGGATAGTTAAGATCAAATGTGTAGATAATCTTAGCTCTATAGTCAGTTTCCAATTTAATGCCATCAAATTCGCTTGTTTCAGTAGTAATCTGGTTGGATTGGTTCTTACAATTTCATATCAAAATGATATTCTTAATCTGATTTTGAATAAACTCCTGATAAAAATTTCGGTGATTGGAATAGACAAAGAAACGGAAATAGGGCCATTGAACCGGAGTAAAATTTTACAAACAATTGGCTAAGAATCGCTGCGGTATTCCAAAGCCCATAAAATAATAGTTAATAAAACCAAATAAAGAAAGATGCCCAGTTCTTTGCTAAATTCATTTTAAAATTACGATCCCACTACAAATTTAGCCAATTTAGTACATTTAGCATATTAAAAGTATATTTTACTTTATTGGCCACATTACATGAACTCACCTTAAAATATTTTGTCCCGGATAATCAAAAATCCCGGTTAATCGAATGATTTTTATTAGAATTAAAAAAAATCCCGGTTAATCAGATGAAATTCAGATTAACCAAGAGAATAAATAATCCTAGATAATCCCGGATAATCGAGGTTCACGGAGGACCCGTGCGGTAGCAGGTCCAGCTTCGTCAACCAGCAGAATGGTGTGCTTTATATGCCGAAGAAATCATCGGCCCATTTATGTTCCAAAATGATGCTGGCGAAAACGTTACAGTCAACGGAGATCGATATAAAGGTATGATTACTAATTTTTTTGTCCCTCAATTTGATAGTATTGACATCAGAGACATGTGATTCCAACAAGACAGGGCAACATGCCACAGCGCGCGATACATTTAATTTACTGAACAAAACATTTGATGAACGATTAACAACGAAAAATGAATCCCGTTCGTGTTATTTAACACTACTTGGAAGCCAACACTCAGCGCGTTATTGCCGAAATACGACCAGAAATGCTATGAAGAGTGATGGAAAATTAAACCTCCAGATTATATGGCGCCAGCCGCGGCAACCAGCAACTTGTAACCAGCAATGAAATGTGCAGACGATACTGTGATGGTGGATCCATATTTGACTTACTGGCAAACACCTTCACATCGAATTCAACCTTAGTTGTTCCCGTTGGAGTTACGCCTTTGTCAATTCCTATTGTGGTTCCAAAATGGACCCCATCAACATCTCGGAGAAAATTGGCTTTAGAAATCTTCAGTGACTTGCCTCTAATATTAACCAAAATGTCTCTCATTTCCTATAAGTAAGATAAATGTCGGTAAGTCTGGAAAAGTGCGATGGTACAACCAGTTTTGAAATGTGGTTGTGATAAAACTGACTTCTCAAACGACCAGTCAATATCGATTGTGTAAGCCATCAGTATGACTTTCGTGACAGCCGCTCCACAAGCAATCTCTTAACGTTTATCGCAAACAAATGTACTCTCACCCTAGAACAACATGGAGGGGTTTTTGCAATCGGTTTGGATTTATTCAAGGCTTTTGCCAACGTTTGTTATGAGAATCTCATTTGTAAACTTGTGGCATGCGATGCCAACAATTGATTCGAATTGATGAACCATCGGGTTCATAAGCATCCAAACAAACCAAAAATTCCGTTACTTGAAAAGTTTTAGAAGCTGAGGATGCTTAATATGTTCAATTTGCAGTACGATAAATTTACGCTAGTAAATTCACATAAACAAAGTTAAAGTTTATCTTTATCGTTTACGGTGAAAAATTCCTTTTAACATGGTTGCATTTTCTCCGCTCTCAAATACCTAATATTGAAAAATGTTCTCTAAAGGTCGGCCATTTTGGCCGAAATTGGCTTGTTATTGGCCCAGGTTGATAAAATATAGTGGAACCTTGCCCCAATCTCAATAAGTTTCTGTACCTCAATTTTGTTGCCTTTTCGATACTACGAGACTACGGGACTATGAAATATTTTGTATACGTACACTGTGTATAGTATTAATTTGTGTTACTGTGTGGTTTCATTTTTTTTATGTGTATTAATGTAGAGAGTGTGACGATAAGCATGAAAAATTGTCGAATCGGTTTAAATCGGTAAAATTTTTGGTGCTTACATCCATTTGTCTCGTTGCATTTTGATGGAGAATTGAAATTCAAATTTAAACACATAACACAAATGACATTAAAACTGTTTGAAATCACAAAAATTATAATTTAATTGAAGCATAATTGTATGATTTTATTTATTTTATTAATTTGAATTTTATATATAAAAGAAATAACCAATAAAATAGTTTCGTACTGGCAATATGTCAAATTATCAACACAAAAGAAAAAAAAACATAAACAAAACGAACAGCGCATGCGCACTACTACACTCGCATTCACTAATATTATTATTTTGCGCTAATTTTTGTTCTCGTAGTCTCGTAGTCTCGAAAAGGCAACAAAATTGATGAGGTACTGATTATTGGTCTAGATTGAAAAAATACGAGTACTCAATATTCACGGTGGAAAATTGCTCTTAATAATGCTACATTTTCTCCGCTCGGAAAAACTTATTACTAAAAATGTTCTCAGACCATTTTAGCTTATATAGTGGCATGGTGGATATTCTTACTAGGGCTTGCAATACCTCTATGAAAGAGGTCTGTCCATTAACAAAGCTGGGGGAAAAGCGAAGCCCTGTTTGGTGGACCTCGGCACTTGCGGAGTGCCGAAAAGTCTGTGGGTCTGCTTTCAATAGAGCGAAAAGATCGAGAGAAAGTCAAGACTGACTTTTATAATGAATGCCTCAGAGAATATAAAAGAGGAAACAAGGAAGGCGAAAATGAATTCGTGGAGGGGTCTAGGAAAACTTGCGCTTAAGAAAAATTCCCTCCACCAGTCCAGCTGTGCCAGGCTATTTGATTAAACCGAATGGCGAATGGACGGCTTCTAGTGAAGTTACTCTTAATCTTTGATGGAACTCACTACTCGGAAAGTAAGGATGCGTTGATTATAGGGCCTTTGGATGACTGCAGGTCTTTGGATGACTGCGGGGCCCAACTGTTGTGTATAGAGTATATTCTAAATACACGGAAGATTAAATGGGCTATTACAACTTTTAAGCCCTTTAAGTTAGTTCGATGGGATTGTACCAGCAGAATTTCATTCACACGGCATTACATGCCTTGTAGTAGAGTAATCAACGAACTTTTTTTGGAACTGGATGGGGAAGGAATTGGTGTGGTTGCTTATGCCTATGACGTAGCGATAGTTGTCTCGGGAATGCACCTGGGTACAATCCGGGATATGATAGAGAATCACTGCGGGTTGAGCCAACAGATTTGGATTGAGATCAATCCATCTAAAACAAAGCTGGTCCTTTTCACTAGGCGGTATACAATTCCGGAAGTAGTTCCACCAAGTTTGAATGGTACCATGTTGGCCTTTACTAATAAGGCGAGATTCTAAGGGATTCTTCCGGACAATAAACTCAGTTGGAAACCAAATACGATAGAAAGAGTGAAGGAGGCCACTGTTGCACTCTTTTCTTGCAAAAATGCAATCGAAAGAAATGGGGTCTGAAACTGGAGCTGGTGCACTGGCTTCACACGACAGTAGTATGGCCTGTACTGCTGTATAGTGTCTGTGTATGGTGGACAGCTCTGGAGAAATTATCATACAAGAACATGATGGGGAAGGTGCAGAAGGCAGCATGTTTCCTCATTAGTGGGACGCTGACAACGATACCCACTAGTGACTTAGAGGTCATTGTGTACCTTCTGCCGTTGGATATTAACGATAAACAAATGGCGGCGAATACGGCCGTCCGGCAATCAGCGGTTTCGGGGTGGAAGTGGCTGCAAAAAGGATACGCAACTATAGTCATATCTATGAGGCATGACCTGGTGAATTTAGATTATACAACACCTCTTTTGTGCTTTTGCAAGCGTTTTAAGGTGATTTTCTCCTTTAGGAAGGATTGAAAGAGTGGTCTCATCATGGAGACCGGGAAAGTTAAATTCGCCACCGATGGGTCCAAGATCGATGGTGGAGCTGGTTTGTTTTGTGGGGAATTAAATGTGAGTCTACCCGTTTGTCTTCCTGATTAATGCATCGTGTACCAGCACAGTGTAATAGCATAGTGTAATATCGTTGACTGATATCACTATTTGGATTCAGTTACCCCAGGTGTCGAGGATAGCATTGGATTGTCACACATCTCTTAACGAGATGAGTGAACATTTCAATATCTATTTGGTCTGGGTTCCAGGCTATTTTTATTTTGGGGGAAATTGCAGGGCAAGTGAATTAACAAGGTACGGTGCGACTCCAACTGGAACCAGTGAGAGAATGTGTAGGAAGGCCTATTATCTGTGGTAAAAGCAGCAAGCTATAGGATAGCAGTTGCCTTGGCAAATGCTACGTGGCTCATTAGTCCGACTAGTAGGGTAGCGAAGCAAGTATGGCCTGAGCTGAACTTGGAGTTATTCAAATCACGCTTCAATTTAGGAAGAATTTTAAGGGTATTTACCGGACACTGCCATTTCGGAGATCATGCGAGAAGGCAGGGTGTGGAAGCAAATGACTTCGAGGAAACTCTGCTGGCAGAAGACATGATCACTTGGGAAAATACACTATGGAGAGCCTCTCTGTAATGTGTGAGATCTTTTACGCTATGTGAATAGCATAAGATGGTTTTAAAGAGTTTAAAGATGTTGGATTGTGGGTATCACAATGGGCCAAAATTGGCCTAAGTGTGCGATAGCAACCAATGAAACCTAACCTAATACCTAAACTATATAGTGGCACCTTCACTCAATTTTAACAAATGGCTTGTTATTGGCCTAGTGGAACTATTTTGGTAATTCCCCGGGAATAGGGAATTGAGGAAAGAATTTATAATATGTAATTTTTATTTAACCATATTTTTTAAAGTACTGAGGTGAAAAGTTAGTGTTCATTTTTTTGAAAACAAAATTAAATCTGGAATAACTTTCCCTGCCAATTTAGAGATGGAAAAATTATTCCAAATTAATAAATATTTACATCAAACATTTCTCCTTAGTAGGCCGGGAAAAAAATATTTGAGCAGAAATTACATATATGTGTGCTGCGTTTCTTACTTCCGATCTAATCGATCTGATCGATCTGAGTACTAAAAAGTTGTTTCTTATTTCAGCTCAGATATAAATCAATTTTTCCTTTGGAAAAGAACATGCGATGGCAATTAATACCAAATTTTTTTGATCTGACAGCAAATTTTTTTGATCGAAAATCAGTTTTTGGGTCAAAACAAATTTACCATTAGATTAGTTTTAGTTTCACGTAATTCAAATTCAAATCTATATTGTCATTCTCATCATTTTTGTTTGTTTTTGCAAAGTCATTAAAATGAAAACAGAAAGAAATTTTATTTATTATTTTATATTGATTTTATTAAATGAAATAATTATTATATACAGCCATATTTTTTATAGAGTATTTGCAAGAAGTGGTACAATTTGGCACATTAATATTTCCTTCGTGTTCCTATTCGTTTTTTATTTATTTTTTTTTTATTTATTTTTATTGTTCATTCTCATTCAATAACAACGGCGGATTATCCAGTGAATTTAATGTTTCTTTAAGGATAATCCAAGTTGTTATACATAATTATACAAAAGTTACAAAATTTACATTCATAGATATATAAATATTATAAAATTTTTAAAAATTAAAGATAACAGAGATTTAGTTCCAAAATAATAGAATATTTGATTTAAAGTAATTTTTAATATTTTTTTTAAATTGTAAGTAGTTTTCAGATTGCTTTATAAATTAAGGTACTTGATTATAAATAAATGGGCTCATAAACGTGATCGATTTTCTTCCAAATTCAGTTCTAATATGATGCGAATCAATTCTATTACAGTTTCGAGTTGAATACACATGATGAGCGTAATTAAAGTCTATATTAGACATAAATGAAGATACATTTAGGCTTTTATACATATAAAGGGTTAATTGAAGCTTATATAAGACATTTATAGGCAATATCATAATATCATCTTTGCTATATAATAACCTAGTGGAAAATAGAAGTGGCAATCTGTATACTGCTTTTACACTTTTGTTTTGCAAAACTTGCAATCTCTTCAGCCTGGTTAAGGTAGCTGTTCCATATACGATAAGGCCATAACTAAATCGCGAATGAATAATGGTACTATTCCATGGAGAAAACAGAAAAATTTTGCTGAACATCAGAGAAAGACAAGAACTAAAATTTACATTAGAGTGACTGAAACACAGCATTTTTATTTTATGGTATAAAAAATTGGGGAAATTTTGAAATCAACAAAAACTAACCTCACATTTTTTAAATAAATAACTAAAAATTTTTATTTTTAAAAATTAACAATTAATTTATATCGCAAAAATTGATAAAAAAATTAATATCATTTTTGAGATGAACAAAAAATATGTTGTTTCATTATTTTGATTAATTTACGAAAATATCTAAAAAATGTTCTACTATAAAATATGGAGGAGAAATTTTTGACAAGTTCGTAAATTAACCTAAAATAGTCATACTGACAGCAGCGAATTATTAGTTTAAAATTTGAGTGCTGTGTATTAAAAGTTATAATTTAATATTATAGTTATAATTAAATATATATTATAGTTATAATAGTGTATTATAGTTATAATTTTGTGTATTATAGTTATAATTAAAACTTTAAAATTTGAGTGCTGTGTGCATTGTGATACTTGTAATAATGGTTACTCCAACGAAAACGTCCTGTCGAACGTCATTCATATTCAAAACACCGTTGCTCACAGTAAGAGCTAGATTTGATCGTGAATTTCATTAAATGTGCTAATTTATTTTGTGTTTCTATTGTAGAATGACGAAGCTGAAGTAGATCGGTGGCCCAATACTAGTAGTGTAAATGTTTCGGTACTGGAAGATAATGAAGAGTTGAAAGTTTGTTTGCAACAGTTCATGGACACAGGACAATGTAAGTGGTGATTGAAAACCGCTTGGCTAATTTTTCTAATTAATCTGTGTTTTTGCATTTCAAACAAATTTAATCGATACATTGGTAAATTTGGTTACTGGCCATCGTAAAAATGACAAAAATTTCCAAGTATTTGGTGCCTTATTGGAAGTATCGAGTAAAATTTATGGTTACCGGGTCGATATCGTGCACAAGTAATTGATTCGAATGTATGGTAGTTTATCGTATGAATGTCGGCGATAAAAAAGACGGTGAAATAAGTGACAATGAAGGGGGAATCGAAAAAGATGATCCAATTGCTGAGGGTAGTAATGATGTACAGGATCCAAAAACAAAGGCCAAGGCTAAAGCAAAAAAGCGACGTCAACAAAGTTCAACCGTAACAAAATCTAAAGCAACGATAAATGGTAAACTAGATACGGTACCTTTCTTAGATCCCGTTTTTGCCGATATAAAATCCTATTTTAGCGATATGAATAGTTCGAATCGAGCTTTTCTAAATACGCTGGAATCTAATAACTCGGAAATTTTATTTGATTACGATTATCCGTACTTGGATAATACACCAAATGGATTTATATACTCAATCATGACGCACCCGTTGTAAAAGAAATTTTAAATGAAATACAAAAAGCTGGACGGCCCGTTAAAATTCGTTCAGGGGAATATATTTAAGGAATACAATATTAGTGATAAGCCGTGCGACATGAATAAGTACGTATTTGGCTGGAAACATCTAAGAAATCGCTCTATTACAATCTTTTTAATTTCAGAATGCTGCAATCAACGGTAGGTGATAGTAACATAAACTTAGATGACAGCGATAGTGATAATGGATTTATGGGTGATGATTTTCATAATCAAGCTACTATAGATGAGCCACAAGAGATGGAACTACCGCGTATGACATTCGCATACGATGCAAATGTCCAAATTGAACAAGTGCGAGAGTTGCGAACAAGTGCGGGTGCTAAACGCATCCAAATCGTAACTGATTCATTGCAACCATCTGATTCATTGCAACCATCCTATCGAGCAAATGTGATTGTTAAAGAAAAAAACTCGATAAGAGAGGAATTAGATGAACACATTCCAAATAGATTGGAGAATAACGATGATGTGTTCGACAGCAATACCGATTTCCAAAATGATCATCTGGACGATGTTCTAAATCTTAACTTGCGTAATTTTTTGTTTATTATACATATAAGAATATAATACTTTTTTAATAAAATATTTCTCACATACAAAACTGTAAATCCTGTGTTTTTAATACTTTATATACAGCGTAACGTGATATGCACCTAAGTGGAAGGTTTGTTTGAATTCGTAGGAACCATTTCAGTCTATCCATTTAAAATACAAAGACGATTATACACCATATGGCCAGCAACAGAAACGTATACAATCGGTAAAAAAATTAACTTCAAAAACCTAACCAATTAATCAGTGCAATGTGATAACTAGAATAGGATACTTGTTTGTAGGCCAAGGAATAAGTTTGGCCTAGTTAAAAACAACCACGTCCCAATACAAAGACGATGACGAACAATGTGGACAGTTGGTATAATTTTGAATTGAGACATTTATAACGGAAATATACAAACGGTAGAAATTTAATTTAAAAATCGTCTAACTCATTTGTCATTGCTCTCAAACTAAAATCAAAACTGCATTTATTCATCACTCAAAATCCAGTAAGGCTATTTTTAATTGTTTTAATGAAATACGTTTCCCAATATTTTTCAACCCGTTTATGTTTACCGGTTGTTTCGGGTAACTTCTCACCACTTGACACTATAAAAATATCAAAAAAATAAAAGTTTGCTGAGAGTGGGGGAATTTTTTCAGTTTTGCTGCCATAAAAAATACTCGAGTTGATATTTTTTATGAAAAATTATGGCAACACAACAACAATTTGGTCAGCAAATACTCAGCATGCTATAATCGGATGCGCCTTCTCTCAATAGTCGATTTATATTTTTGTCTCGTTTTAATTTTGCTGAGATTTTTGCTGATGATATTTTTTTCCTGTGGAATAGTACCATAAACGAAAAATAAATCATAAGCAATACCCTAGTAGGAGCAAAGAAAGATAATTTTCTGAGTAACCCAACAAGTGGAGCAATTTTCTTACTTGTGATATTGATGTGATCATCCCAAAACATATGTTCGTCAAAAGTAACTCCCAAATATTTGAAAGAACTAACTCTCTCAATATTAATGTTATTAACTTCAAATAGAGGTAAACTAGTAATCGATTTATAAGGGGAACGAAATACCATATATTTGGTTTTAGATATATTGAGAGCTATTAAATTGGAATTAAAATATTCTAAAAGTATGCTAAGGTCATGTGTCATATCAATCAATATACTGTCTGGATCGTGGGTTTCATAAAATAAAGCCGTATCATCTGCAAATATTCTAATATGACCCTTGAGCGGCAAATAGGAAATATCATTAATATAAATGAGGAACAAAAGTGGTCCTAAAAACTACCTTGAGGGACACCACATTTGATATCTAACATTTCACTTCCTACTCCATTTATCATCACATACTGTTTTGATTTGATAAATAACTTTTCAATAAATTGTAAGGAATGCCACGTACGCCATAACAGTATAATTTACTTAGAAGTAACTGATGATCAATACAATCAAATGCTTTCTGTAAATCCAAGAAAAGCGCCCCAACATACCTTTTTGAATCAAAAGCAGTATATATCATACTCCCAATTTCTGCCAATGCCAATTCAGTTCCTAAACCTTTTCTAAAACCATATTGGTAGGAATAAAAAAATTATTCTAATTTAAAAACGTTATTAAACGTTATTAAACGCGAAAATATAAAGTAAAGAAGAATCTCCATTCTTTAGAATAGGAATTACTTTAGTGACTTTTAGACATTTGGGATATACACCAGTTATTAAAGTTACATTAAAAATATCAGACAACATGTTCGAAAAAAACTCAATTCTACATTCCAGCGCGCAGCTATTAATTTTTTGCGGACCTCCACCTTTACCACTGCTAAGCGAACAGATAACATTACAAACTTCAGCAGGTGCAATTGGTGATAGATACATGCCATCTGAAATCCATTTAATAGTTCCAAACCTGTGTATGTCTCTGTCGGAGGTAATAGATTCACTGATTAAGTAACCTGCGTTAACAAAGAAGCAATTGAAAAGATTAGCTATCTCAAGAGAATCACTTACGTATCGGCCATTTAAGAAAATTTTATCAAATTTAAGTGAATCGAGATTTTTATTAAAAAATAAGTTCTCGTTCTTCCATAAATCTCTCTGATTTAAATCTGTAAACATATTACTAAAGTAACGCTTTTTAGCATAATATTTTTTAGAAGCTAATAATTTAGATAGACGTTCCAATTCAGATTTCAGAGCAACGTTACTAGGATTACGTTTAATTTTTTTTAGAACTTTGTTTTTTTTACGAATGTCACTCCAAATGTCAAGTGTGATCCACGGACATACCGTATTTTTCAGCTTAACATCTACACTTATTGTCTTTGAGTAACTATCTATCAATTCACCATATTTTTCAACAATAATTGAATAGAAAATAATAATAGAAAATTATTGAATAATTCATTAACTTTTGCCATGTCTGCTATCTTCTTTTCAAGAGTTTTCTTAATATACTTAGAAGTAAAGAAATAATTTGACAAAAGGAAATTGTGATCGCTAATAGTGGAGTATATCGTAGAATTGACGATTTTAGTTATATTTATGAAACTAGATACGGAATGATCTAAAATATTGTCACTTGCGGAACGAGTTGCGTACGTATTTGTAGTGATTAAACCATGGGTCATCAACAGATTATTATACTCAATGACATTACCATCTGTTTTATTAACGGCAATATTAATATCCCCAAGTAATATGTTATCAGTACAGCGGTTTCCAGATAGAAGATTATCCAACCAATTGAAGAAACAATCAACATCGGAACCTGGCGGTCGATAGATACCACAGATTTTTGTATTATTAAGACGAGGAAGCAAAATTTGAATAAAATTAAATGGGTACAAGCCGTTATCCATATCTAAGATGCAATACTCAATATCTTTTTTAATGTATATTGCAAGACCACCTCCAGTTCGATCATCGCTACAAGAAAAGCAACTATTAAAATTGTTGATAGGATAGGCTATCGAATTATGACTCTGAATAAAAGTTTCAGAAATAACTAAAATATCAATATCCGATTGAAGACTATCTATGAACTCTAACATATTATCAAATTTAATAAAATCATTCATGCCACGAAAATTTATTTGTAATGTTTTCAATTGTCGAGCAATAGTCACAAAATAACAGTTAGGATTCATTTTATAGTCATCAACATTATCAAAATATTGATTATGACAGCGAGCTAATAAACCATTTCTTAACCTATTCATTAAAGCATAAATGATTGAAATAACAGAATTCAATTATACCCTTAAATGCACAAAAATCGAAAACAAAAGATACCGTAATATAAAAATAAATTCTGAATTTAATGACATACAATCTCGAATTCAATGAAATTGTGAATGAATATGTAAATGGTATAAAAATTACCAGATAGACAGAAATAGAAAAAATCGACCATTTAAACACAACTTGGGCAACCCGAAAATAATAAAGGAAATCTGAAACATCTGACAATGACATTGAAGATGTCAAAATTAAAACCAAAACAAAATAAAGAAAAACAAAATAAAGAAATTGTAATAGCTTGTGTAAATGAAATGTAAGTACTTGAAAATTTAAGAAAAATAGAAAATTTAAGAAAATAATATATAAATCTAATAATGATAATTGTTTAATTATATTGCAACAAACCGGAGCTGGCGGCATCCCATTATTGATCATCGATGGTAGCTGTATCACCAACATCATCATTTGCTGTATTTTGTGAATGATCCCGAAATGTACTGGCACGTACGATGTAGTGGATATCGTTCATCTAGCTGACGTGGAAAACATTTGAACCAGGACCTTTTCTGAGTAAAATTTTGCCTTGTTTATACCATAAATATTTGAAATTTAGATTTTGTTCAATTTTTTTAGCTTCGGAATATAATCTCGTTTGAAGTGGCGTTAGATGCTCCATAATGTGGATAATAAGAGCCTTTTGTTGTGGTGAACACTGGGCTCCGAGGTCAGATGAATTAATATGGTTTTTATTTGCTGTTTTTAGTCGATAATTTAATAAAATTGTGTTTTTTAGTTCATAGCTGTTTGTTTTAATTATTAACATTGGTTTTTTGGTTAAATTTGTTCCAGATTTAATATTTGTGTTGACAAAAAATGCTGATTGCATGTCTTTTTCAGCCGGTTTAACATCAAGTACGCGAAGTAGGCATTTCACCATTTCATCTTTCATATCAACATTTGGCGGAAGTCCAGTAACATCTAGATCATTCCGTATTGCTATTTGGTTCTCTTTATCCAACAGTGCTTCAAGTTTATTCACCCTTGATTCAAGTACTAACTGTTTATTTTCCAGTTGATTCGCATTTTGACGTAACGCCCTGTTCTCTTCAATTATTTGATTCATTTTCCGTACAAAATTGTCAAATGAATCTGATACAAATTTCTGAGAATTTTCCACATTTATGATTCTTGAACGTAAGTCGGCTAACACATTTAAAATTTCCGGAAGGCTTGATGACTGTTCTCCAATTTCAGCCCCCTCAATTATGGATTTACGTTTTGTGGTTTTACAAGAGCTACAAAACCAAGCAGCGTTTTATTACGAATATGTTGAAGTAGATCATCTGGTATATCAGCACATGCAATATGGAAGAATCCATTGTATAATCCATCACAAGAAATAGCCGGATTGTTTCGATTACCGGTAATAGCAGCATCACACTTTTTACACTTTTTTGGAGCCATTTTAAAGCCATTTCGTTCGTTCGTAATTTGAATCCATATAATAAGTAATAACAATTTATTTGTTTTAATCGTGTATTTTTTCACAGTTGATAATTTTTTTGATCTACCAAATATGAAACCTTTCTTATTTCAGATCGATCTAATTTCGGATTTCAAAATCTCCTCGATCTACGGATTTAAATAAGAAACACAAATGTGGTCTTAGTTTGGGAAATATTATTCCTATTCGATTTATTTTTATACTTTTATCGGTTGGTAGTAAACTCAAACTAAGCAATTTACTTTTCTGTCATAACAAATGTTTATGAAAATCTTATTTTTCTGATTAATTTAGTATCGGACTTCATTTTCTGTATCGTTGATTTATGTTATTTGGTTCTTTATCTTTTATGCGATAAAAATACTACATTACTCCCAGAGTGACAACTAATAAAAATAAAATTATTTTATTAATTAACCGGGCGGTGAACATTTGAACTACACGAAGAATGGAATAGTTCAAATCCTACTTTTAGCTGGAATGAAATTATTCATTTCGGATTGAAATTTATATGGAATTGTTGTTGCAAAATTCCCAAAGTCAGAGGCTTATAACTATTGGGGAAAGAATCCCAGTTCCTTATTCCCAGGAATTACCAGAATAGTGCCACAGGATGATAAAATACTCAAGATTTACAAGGTTACATTTTGCGCTCCCTAACCTAAGGAAGTGGTTTGGCATTGCCCATATTGATAAAATACTCAATATTTTGAGTGAAAAATTGCAATAAACAATTGTTGTAGTTTTTCTATCAAAGTTTTAATTTTTACTTATTTGTTAACTTTGTTCTTTAAGTTATTTAATTATTTCTATAATATCAATTGTATTTATTAATTTGTTTTATAAAATATTAACAGTGTAAATCACCAACACTAAAACATTTAAATATAGCGAGTATTGGAATCTAGTTGAATCCAATATGAATCATGTTTCCGCCATTTTTACAATTGGAACCATATACGTACAAAACTGATTTTTATGACGCTAAAACGTAATCTGAAAGTGCCAAAGTATGTAGATCTTCATAAAACAGCACTGTACATATAATGTTACCATCACTAAGACTCCCAAATTTGGTTAACAATTATAAGTTTATTTATTGTGAGTACAAAAATTTCAAGGTATACTCGTACATACATGTTGTTGAAAATATGTAGCTAATTACGACGAGAGTTCATAACTACTGAGTAATCGTATTCATACACGCAAAAAAATATGTTGCCTTGATTTCTTTTTATGTGCCGATCAACCGATCAAACCGGTTACTTACAATTTGTAATTAAATCATCAATTACTTCTCTTTTAAACGACGCATAAAAATTGCCATTAACTAGTTTTCAATTTCTATTCAAATCGATCGCACAATAGACTCGAACACAATATGTCGATTTGCACACGATCGATCAAGCTTAAGTTTATGGTAGTTTTAAGACAAAACATAATATTTGCAAGTATTCTAATGGGTGGGCTGTTGTTACAAATATTGATAAGCTTTTTTAACTGGACATGAAATTGGGTTCGGCACTGCATACACTTCCTCAATATATTTATGTAACGTATATTTTTCCGCAGAACTGAACCTTAATTCAATTAACGATTAACCACAAATGCAATTTGTGATAATATCTAATATACGACGCCCAAGGCAAATATTAATACACAGTGGATATGTTTTCAGTTCCCACTCGAAACGTATCGTACAGTAGATTTACAGAATTTCATAGTTTTATCAGTTTTATCGGAGGTGTGCTTATACCGATAAACGATATATAAATAGATAATAAAGTGTTTTATATATTTTTTGTAACGATTTTTAGAAAGCTGTTTGCGATCGATAAAACTGATAAGAATGCAGACATGAATAAATTTCTAGAAGAGTGCGCTCATAATCAATATTTGTTTAAATGTAGAAATAGAATGGGAAGAACCAAACACTGGATTACACTTAATTAAGCGGGTCATGTGTATATAGGGAATCCGAAATAGAGGTTAATTAATTTATTAGATACACTGTTAATTAGACACAATACAAGATAAGTCATTTCATATCTGACCCACTTACATAATACAGACTACATTTCACCAAAAAAACACTAAACTGGTTATTCTCACATAAATTATTGTGCGTTAAGCGTGCGACATCGTAAAAACGTCTTCCAATATTTTTCTAAGATTAAAAAATTTGTATTTAAATTATAGATACACACACACACTAATAGATTGTTATCAGTGTGATACGTGCGCTTAATGTATTCAGTTGTCGATGTTACGCTAAATATAGAATCGTGAATGTCAATGCCAAAATGGTTTTTTACTCAATTGCTCATAAAATCTGGCTTGAGCTCTTCCTTAAGCAATAAATTTATTCCTTCTAACCATATCCCGGAAATTTTTGTATTTTCAAATAAAATTTAATTTGGACATTACATATAAATACGACATTGTAATGTTTAATGTAATTTTTATTTAAATCAGTGTTCGGGGCACAATTAGAAACAATTAAAATTCAATTACCCATTTTATTTTTGGATAGTTTATTTTTTATTTTTAGTTTATTTATTTTTGGATAGTTTACATGCGCGATTAAATTTTTTACTTCCGCGTATTGTTGAAGATGCCGGTCTATCATCGCGTCCGTATATAAAAGTGCCCGTGTAATGAAAATGTGTAATCCGGTTGAATGCATAATTTTCTGTATTGAGGCTACGCCGTGAGTAATTTATTTAATATTCTACACGACATGTGTGTAAAATTGTAAACAATTAAAAATATTACATCGACATTGAAGATAATATATGAACAAATTAACGAAAATTAGTGTTTATTGTAATGACTTATTAATTTATTAATAAACTGGCAATTTGAAGTAGATACTGCTATGAACGAACCTTTAAATAATTATGATTTGATTTTCGCAAATGCGTTCGGTAGGTCTGGCATAGCGCCTCCACCACACCTTTGTAAATTATTACAAGTACTTAGTGATTCAGACTCCCCCCCCCCCTCCCCCCAAGGGCATTAATCATGTTTGTGTTAAACACGATATTCCATACCAGAGGACCTAGAATAGAGCCTTGGTGACACCACTGCGTGATTTCTTAAGTAACGAAATCATACATGTCTGATTACTGTAGTAATCTTTATAGAAGTATCTTCATAGCCGGTAGCAACATTATTGGTCTGTAAGTTTTGGATGAAACTGGATCTCTATCACCAGGCTTCCTATAATTACAATCCTACTTATGAACGTAACCAAATTTTAAGCAGTTGGTTTATAATTTTACTATGCCTTATGATAGGCCATTCAAATTGAAATATTTTGGCTGTGAAATCTGTGGAAATTTCCCCAATCGGAATATGATTTGCTTTGAAATTCTCTATATTATTCGAATTTTTCGCCGCCTACTTTAATCATTTTTTCAAAATTCATCATTTTTCAAGTTTACTAATATTTGTCTCCCTACTGAGGGAATAATTTCGAATCGATTTACCCAATCGGAATTTTTCCCTTAGTAGGGGGGATAATTATGTTTCGTAATTTAAAAAAAAGAAAAGAAATTAAAAAAATAATTAAAGCAGCCGGCGAAAAATTCGTGTGTTTCGTCACACAACTGTGACGACTTCATTTGCCTTCCTAATGGTATTTAAAACTTTAAGAGGTCCTGATTTTCAAGCAAAAAATTCATATTCCTTTTCCTACCAGATAATTTTTTGTTTGTTTCAATTTAAGTCCAACTCACACAAATGTGTGTTAAAAATGACAGTCCGTTGTAATGTCATCCAGATATTAACGGATCTTAGTTAAATCGTAATTATTTTTGAAATTGATAACAAAAAAATTATAAAACAAATTAATTATTTCGAATGCACAAATGTGTAAGTTGGTCTAAAATATGTACATACAAAAATAAATTTTTGACATGATTTTTTTGCCTTACCACAAGTGTGATGGCAGGCAGGAAAACGGATATACAACATCCCATGGGTCTTTATTACTTAAGGGAAGTACTTATTTCTTGCTCCTCTAAAGAGTGACTATTTTAACTCTTTTGGTACTTGGTTTCGTTCCATCTGGTATGCTCTTCTAAGTTTATACATAGAACATCTAAGTTTTCTTAGAACAGACTTCCACCAATTGCTTCGTTTCTTAGCTCAACTTTTCGTTGGAATTGAGTTGTTGAAGACACTGGTTAGCCGTATTAAGATGAGAATCATCCACACCAGCATCAATTTCATCGATCGAGTTAATTTCTAGAAATGTTCTAGCAAATAGACCCCAGACAACTAATTTAATGACAAATCTCGGAGTTTTGTTACTTGCAAGCGGACTATTTTCTTTGGCGAGTTTGATAACTCAATCATGATGACTTTGTGGTCACTAGATGTCCAACATCCTCTAACACACCACCCATCTATCGAACCCAATAAGGCTCCATTGATTATTTTTAGGTCAATATTGGAGTTTCCATTAAACGAGAACGACGTTGGGTTTCCTGCAAGTTCATTATGAAGAGGTCACTTCTAGACACGAAGTTCTCTACTTTTCGTCCGTTTTCATCGGTTAAACGGTGATGCTTGAAGCTAGAAGTGATTAATATGTTTTGATGTTGACCAGAGAAAGGAGCCTAGGAGTCTTTGTTTCGATTTTGCACAGACGATACTCGATCGGGTCACTGTATTCGGCTTATATTGAAAATAGGTAGAATGAAATAACTTCCGATTAAATTTTAACACATGAACAGTGGCTATTATAAAAAAGACTTTGGTTCACCATGCTCATGCCAGTAATTGCAGTCTTAGGATTCCCAGAGCGGCCTGTCGCTACTCTGGCTGTAGAAGGCTAATTTTACCATTAACCGAATATGGTTATTGCACGCATAAGACATCTATGTCGCGGGTGGAGATGCGTTCACATATGTCTGTTCCTAGGTTGCTGTTACAATGTCAGGTTTGTCTTTATTTGGACAACCTTCATAACCATGACCATGTTGTGCACAGTGAGAACAGGTCTCTGTGCGTGCCCTACAATTCTTTGCAATTTGACCGTATTACTGGCACCTTAAGTACCTAGTCGCCTTTCCAACTTCTACCACTGCGTGAGTGTTCGGGTTTCTTTGTTTTTCGCACCGGCTCTATAAAGAACCTCAAAATCTGTTCGATCCGGGCAATTTTTATTAATTAGACAATTTGTGGCCATGTCATTTTCAAATTCAGAGCTAAGACAAATACCTTAGGTAGACCCACGCCTTCCAATGTCACGTTTTCTGTAAATACCTTGAAATGCGAGGACGAGTCAACTGTAACCGCAACTCCATTTGGGCTAGTGTTTGTTACATAATGAATCTTTATGTTCGATTCACTGAGACGTATGACTTTATTGGTATCTGTTGACAGGCTAGAATAGTTTATTTCTTGCTGAGATAATTATCCGTTTTATCTTTGTGTTATTTAGCCAATGTTTTTTGTTTCTACGCTTCTTGCGTTTTTTACAGACCGTGTGCCGGTTTCCTTCATTATTTTCTGTTAGATTCATTGCTATTCTTCCTGTAATTTCTGAGTTTTTGTGGTATCTTTTCCATAGTAACCAAAGTTATTGGTTTCTGGCTGCAAGTGCACCTATGATTGCGTGCAAAATATGGCAGTGGCTATTTTTAGTTTGCTTTCAAGGTGAATTTTCCAGGAAAGCTTACTGTTTAAAATTACACCAAGATGAAGTGTCAATTCACCAATATTACTACGTCTAGTAAAGACTAGCAGACTATGCACCACATTAGTACAACTTGAAGGGCGCATTGCATTAAGTCAGATAATACATCAAAGTGTTTACCTGCAAACAAAACGACTAATTCATCGCAGTGAAGTCAGATTTTTGCAGTTTAACAAGTAATTCATCAATAACCAATAACCATAAAGAGATGTGATAAGAAGACACCTCCCTGAGGGCAGCCTTTGGCAACTTAAACAGAGGCAAAACGAGAATCTAGTTCAGCAACAGCAGTGCGAGACCTTAGCATGAATCCAATCCAATCCATGTAACGATTTGTACAGGCTTCAGTGCTTGTCGAAACAGATCCACTGTCAAAGGCACCCGTAATACCCAGGAAAGGCCAACAAGAAACTTCTTAATAATAAGCACTTAACTGTCCTGCAATCGGTATAATCCGACTTTCGAAATGAAAACAACTCTACTTCTGTTCCATGATTGTCGAGCGGTTCTTAAAGTAATGCTTATCCTTGAAAGAGTAGGAGGAAAGACTTCATCGAGACCACCTAATTTTTAGTGGGAAGGAAGTCCCAATCGAATGGAATAACAGTTCTGTTAGATTGCTCGAAAGCAACAAAATCAGGATTGATAGCGTCGCAACTGGGAAAATGCACAGAGGGCAGTAATTCGACAATTTCCTCTTTGGAAGAGGTAAGTTTGCCATCTGGAAGCCGCAGAACATCAACCCTGCAAGATATATTTTTAACCAGAGACCTTTTGATCCTGGTAAGACTATTAATCTCGTTGCAGAAACTAATTCAAGATAACCTGCGAGCAGATCTTAATTGTTTTAATAAATTTTTTGAGACTCTTAAAAGTTATCCCAATCAACCTGAAGATTTAATCTTTTGGCATTATTTTTGAATATCCTCCTATTTTTCTTAAATTTTTTAAGATCAGAACTCCAAAAAAGCTTGTTTTGAGTCTTTTGTTTGGTAATTAAAGGACAGGGTTTTTCATAAGGTAATGTGAATGCACCCGTCAAAGACGTTGCTAGATTCCAGCAGGTATAAGCTCAGAAGAGAAGAAGTCTCAGTAGTCATCCAATCTCCCCTTACTCCCGCTGAAACCAACCAGAGCTACTGATGTAGCGTAAAATATCTCGCACCCCACAGTCCGAGAGTTCAGAAAGGATGTCCATGTCGTACACACCCAAGTACTTACGTCTTTTGTATGATAGTGCTGGACACGAGCATAGGAAGTGAACTAACGTCTCTTCCTCCTCTTCGTCCATACAACTTCTACAAAAGTCATTCGTCTCTAGACTCTAGACACTCTAGTCTCTAGACTCTAGCTACCCCGTAACGTGGGGGTGCCCGGTCTTTATTGACAACTCAACCTTTCATTAACGGTATTTGGTTTGACCTGCTTTACGAAATACGGTTATTAACCTTGCGTGAATTGGCCGATTCAACAGGGACAAGCATTGCTGCAACATCTGTTGAGTTGCATTCATGAATAAAATTCACACTTTACTATGGGAAATAACAACGCAAGCTCTAAATTAACCATAGTCATCTGAGATGAGGCAAGCAGTAACTTAAGCTCAAAAGATGCTGTTTTATTTGAAGGAAGTTGAAGACTGAAACCGGTTCAAGCATGGAATTCATTAAATTACACGCTGCAGAAACATGAGATGGTTAAAGAACTAGGTCCCTGAAATAACCCTACGGAGGATCGTCTCAAGGAAGTACCGATTTGAAAAGCGTCCAAATTTCAACGTACTAGACGCTAGTTTGGGGAAGCGGTCACCGTATGATTCTAGAACCTTGCAATCTAGAACAGAAGCAAAGCCCGAGTTTAATCCATCGACATTAGTGATATCGAAGGTCTCTAACTCGATGCCGGTTACAAGAGATTCAAAAACAGAGAACCATGAGTTCCCAAAACAAATGTTCTCATTGAAGAAAATATGCTTTTCGTTGTTTTAAGCTGTTAAATTAAAAATATTCAATCAACACCATCAAGAACGTACTGTTTCTGAATCAGGTAAACTGTTTCCGATCTGGAAGCAACTTCCTTATCTCAAAAGAAGCTGACTTCAAGTGGTGCAATTTAATCAATTTTATGTTAAGCATGGACAGCATAATACAAACCAGAATAGGACGAAAAAAAAACGAACAGAAGTTGATAACCTACGAGCTAGAGATAATACTAAAAAGAATTCTGTTAGAATCTGCGATGGTCTCAAAAGACATCTGATCAACCCGGGATACAATTGCTTGACGTTTTAGCTTCGCGCTTGTACGGGCGACCTTCCATCCATTAGCCGACACAGTTGGATTCATCAATCCAATATTCGTTAATACAACTTTAGGATCCTCCGGGAGACCAGTAACCCATGTGTATACTAACAGAGATTTAGGAGGATCACCAACATGCAGTTAACCTTGACAATCACCCCAGATATCTTTGGTATTAGAGACAACCTCACACAACCATTTGTATGAGTCGTCGTTGGCGCATTTACAAATAATGACACTGTCTGACAGGTAACTTCTCAGCAATTGCGGAATAAAGTTATCCGTTTGAACAGAAGCTAAGGTTGACTAAATGACTAATTTATGGCAAGTTAAATTAGTTTCTCAACTGATTCGTTAAATGATTATCCACGTTCGACGATAAGAATGAGACATGTCATATATATTTCTTCTTTCATAACAATCTCGTAAACAATCCACGAATTTCATATTATGTCAGATTTTTCACTGCCTTAGAAAATATAGATTTATTTGGGTTGGTAGTTCTTTATTTACTGCCCGCCCATCTTATTGGCGTGACAAAAATCATTCAGAAAGCTCTTCGTTGCCAATATATTTGTATACCAGAAAAAATATTTGTTTCGTTTCAAAACGCCTTCACTGTGATATTGATGCTAAATGATAGAATCTCAAAGAAGGTCTATTCGTTTTTAGTTATATTGCAAATTTATTGCGGTTTGCGGGTTTCAAATGCGACAAGATCAAGTAAAATGATTTTATAATGGGTTTGGTAAGAAGTTTCTTGAGATTAAAACCCATATTTTAAAATGCAGGCCGGTATATTCCAAAGTCATTTTGGGATTAGGGCTCTTTAAAGCGATCAAATTCTCTAGTAAAATAAATTCAGTTAAAAAACTAAAATCCACTATGGTCAACTGAGTTTTTTTTTCCGAATACTAGGCTGAGTTTCAACGAATTCACTACAATTATTGAGAGACTACTTAGGCCCAAAATAATTTTGAGTATATTAGCGGGATGAATAAGTTAAAAAAAAATATTTTTCAAATATGCCTTAGGTTACAGTCTGTATTTTGGTAATATGAGCGACTGCTTAATTCCTAAAATGTATATCTCGAAAGTTAAATAGTCCACGCGGTTTTCTAATGGATCTGACAGACTGTTCAATATTTCAAATTGGGCATACTTAACCGACTACATTAAAAAATCATTCTAAGTATTTTCCGGACAGTTCGAAATCGGGAAAATAATGTTTTTTGGTAATTAAATAATTTTCTAATGGATTATAGAGTGGTCCATCACATTCTCTTTGGGTCTTTGAAGCATTCAAAAGTCTAATAATAAATTCAAGCATTTGATATAAAATCCAGTGTTATTATCAGATTGCTTAATTCTAAAAGCGTGTTTTTCATTAATGATCTTATTTCCTAATGGGTTTTGTGGGGGTCTATGATTATTAAAAAACTTAATAAAATGTTTCAATTCTACGTATTTTATAGAGACATATGGTATCGATTTTAATTTTTTTGCTGAACTACTTAGATCAAAAAGAGTGCTCCTAGAGATTTGGTAAACGTCAGCCCCAAGAACATTTAAGGGCATTTCAATAAGGACGTTCGAATTTCAATGCGTAAATAAAACAAGTTGTTTGTGAGATATCCACTCACTTTTAGTTTTATTTGAAAGAATACTTTATGGCATTAATTTCGCATAAATTTTGCTGCATTTGCTTGATGGCGGACGTTATTATGACTTTAAGGACATACATTGTAAGCGGTTTATTTTCATCGACCTGCGATTTAAGGTAGCCCCAAAAGATGAAGTTTAAAGGCGTCAAATCGGACGATCTCGAGGGCCAGCACAGATTACCGCAGCGCACGTAGCGCTGTGTTGTTGGAACCACATATCGGTATCTATATCATCTAGGCCACAAAAAGCTGCTTATTATCGATCTGTAGCCCTCGCCTTTGACGGTTATGGCAATGTTAGTCTCAGTTTGCAAGAAGCACGGACCGATCGAAGATTTATCCAGACTAAAATCCGCACCAAACAGTGACTTTCTCGGGATGCATTTGAAGCTGGTGTATCCCAAGTCCCGACGCAAAATTCGCTAAGCTGAAGTCGCAGGTCAAGGTCAAGTCCTTGTGAACGACGAGAAATTGATAGCCCCGGGTTTTCCGTGTATACTCTCACGCAAATCAGCGATTTTTTCAGTAGACATAGCGTTTCGGTGACGTATCAAACGTCGAATAGTCGACTCGGCAGGACGGTTGTGATGAAGATAAAAATCATGTAATGCGTGAAACCTTTCTTGAACGGAGTAGTGATTTTGAAAATAAAATTTGATGATTCAAAGTGTGCATCAACAATCTTCTAGCTAAAGCTGACGTGAAATGAAATTTTTCGCAGTTTAATTAGTGAAATTGGTATGTTTCTTATCAAAATATAGATGTCTCTGTTTAACTCTACACATTTTTCAATGCGGTTTTATCTGCAGGTACGATAAAAGTAGGCTAAATTTTTGACGTTTCATAATTATTTGTATTTGCTGTTAAACAAACTCGTATAAAAAATATTTTGACATGAAGTTATAAAAAAATAATAAATCAACTCGAAACTATTTTACGAAACTCTACAAATAGTCGAGGCAATGAAGCACTAAAACGGCCAAAAGTTCGAAATTTTTGAGAGCAAGACGGATCGGAATGCGGTTTTTTGCATTCGCTTCCAAATTCTATTTGTAAAAATCGACTCTATTTTTTTTTTTTTTGAACAAACCGGGCAGCTAAAAATGCATTCAAAAATGCATTTTTGGAGACGGCTTTTGGAAGATTAGAGAACTTTGTAAATAAGAGTCAGAACTAGCCCCACTCGGGTTCCCGGTGGTTTTTGAGGTCGCTGATCACGATTATGATGTTCAAATTGACCCACAGCCGATCTGGAGCTCAGGAACGCCGATGGATGTCATCTCCGTGGGACCATCCCAAAAATCACGCGGGGAAGGAGAGAAACTCGGTACCCGGGGGTTTTTTGGATCACTGATTACGATCAGATGCGTCGGCGAACACCCCTTGGACACCTGGTGCGCTGGAACCTGGACGCGGACGTCATTCCCGAGAATTTTCCTGACAATATCGACAAAAACAACCCGAAAATCATTGTTGGGGCGTTTTTTGAGCCGCTGAATCCAAATTTCACGTCGAAAACGACCCCCTAAACACCTGGTGCATTGGCACCTTTATGTTGACATCGATGTCATTTAAATGAATGTCAACCAAACATGACGTTTTAGAGACAGACATCAATACTGCAATATGTGGGTGGAATTGTTGATTCTATTTAAATTATGTGAGGAGGGAAGAAATCGAATGAATAGAAAGTCAATATTTATGAAGGTTAGATACGTAACTATATATCAAATTCTTAATCAAGTAACACATCGCTAGTCTGCTCATTTTTTTCGTCTGATGTATTTCGACTGATGTATTCATAAGTAGAACATCTTCCTCATCTAAGGCCTCTCTCTCTGCCGAAATAACGTTTTCAACTGAATATCTTTCAGTATTGGTGCAAGTTGAGCCTTCATAAATTGTACAGGCAAGATTGCAAAGGAGGCCGTGCTTCCTGCAACTACAGGTCTTCAGATTACAATCTCCTGCGCATCCACAGAATATTAGTTCCATAATATTCTTGGGCGCAAGTTTTTGTGTCACTTCCACGCGAACTAGTGCGTCGCCTTTCTTTCTCCACCCCCATTCTGTTGGGTCCATGGTCAGCTGGTCTCTATGCAGCCAATGTTGCACTTGAAAATAGACCCTCTTTAGATGTTGTTGAATCGCGTCTAATGTGGGGAGAATTTTCCCTAAATTTACTCTCCTTTTTACAGCGGTTTTTATATACATACTGGACCTGTACTGTACTAGTAACTGGTCCCATTTTAGCTTGTCATCATCAGGAAAAATCCGCCTCCTGAATACCAGTGGAGCACTGTACATTGCCAGGATTAGCTGCGCCCCGTTCTCAAAAATTTCTTCGCTTGACAAACCAGCTTCTTTGAACTTCGTAGCATGAGCTTGAAGGTCTGGGAATTTCTGGAAGGTCTTGAAAAATTTTGTTTTTCCCTGGTAGTATGTTGCTGAAACGGTATCGCACCCCGTTATCGCATGGAGCAACAAAATATTATCCTCAACTACTGGCATATCAAACAAGCTACGCGAAGAATATACTTCTTCGGGTTTATTGGGCCTTGCAGATTTCCGTAAAAATATTTCTCTGCCAACTGGGCAGAGTGCGGTCAATAGTACGGCAACGTCTGTATCTTCGGCGACTATGACTACCTTTTTGGTAGGGTCCCTAGATTCTTTTAGAGCTGTCGTTACAATCGTACAATCAGCATCCGCTGCACATTTTTATTGATTTATTTTGGAAGAATTTATCCTGTTATATTTGTAACGCCATATTCTCGCTAAAACGGACGTCTGCTGAACTTTCCCAATTAGGGCGACGGATTCTTTCACATTCCTTAGTACTGAAGGTTAGGTAACCATCAAAAATAACTATCGCGCGTTTGCCATAATAGTTCAAAATATACTTCATGTAATTGTCCATAATCGCCGAGAATATTTGACCGATTGTCCATTTGACTTTGTGAATCAGTAATCTTCCATCCAGAACAAAAAATGTCCTCTCAGGATCATTAATATTCGTGGGAGTTTTCGTGAACAATGAATACAAATCGGACTTTGTATTCTTCAGCATTCCAAAACTATTGAAGTATCCCTGAGGGAATGAAGACAACTCCCACTTAAGGTAGTCTATCATTTCTTCCTCATCTTTTTTTAATGCCCATATTCTGTGAAACAGGACATCAGGGTCAATTTCTATCACTTTATTGCCGACTTTTATTTTAGAGTTGCAAGAGGCGATAGTTTTAATGATTCTTGATCGCAACAATTCTAGATCCTTGAAATTTGATCCCGAAATATCTTGCATAACATTGACACCTTCTTCAAAAGCATTGTGGCAATATGCTTTCCGGACTCCCACTCATTTCATTAGCTATGTTTATGAGGCATTCTATGGATTCAAGGAATAGATCGTATTGCTGAAAGAAGTTCTCAATCAATTTCAAAGATTTCAAATCTGTATAGAGCCTGGAATCTGTTGAATCCTTATATTGGTAATTTTTAGCAAATGCACAATTCGTGAAGTCCTCTATGCCTTCGATAAGATCTTTGGTGACCAAGAAAGTTTTGATCCATTAATAAGCAACACTTTCAGTTACACCTCTACGAAATAAGCCTCCTTCAAACTTCAATAACCCCATAAGTGTTTGCTAAATAGTTTGGTCCGTAAAGATCCCACTAAAAAATTGGTCGCTCCTGCGAATTGTCCAATACCATTCCGTGGTAAATTTTTTGTACTCAGACTCAACCATATGCTCTTTGAGGGCTTTCATGTCTTCTAAATAAACTTGAGCAGATTTTGCATATGGAAAATGCCCAGTAGTATGGAAAAAAGGTAACATGCGATCAATAGTATCTAAATGTAGTTGCCAATCTCCGCTCTTTTCTGCGTGAATTCTCGGTGATGACGTCCGCGTCCAGGTTTCAGCGCACCAGGTGTCCGAGGGGTGTTAGCGGATGCCATATTTGGATTCCAGCAACCCAAAAAACCCCAAGGCGCCGAGTTCCTCTCCTTTGCTTGGCATCGGCGTTTCTGAGCTCCAGGTCGGTTATGGGTCAATTTGAACATCATAATCGTAATCAGCAACCTCAAAAACTACTGGGAACCCGAGTGGAGCTAGTTCTGACTCTTATTTACAAAGTTCTCTAATCTTCAAAAGCTGTCTCAAAAAATGCAATTTTTTGAATGGGGGCGATGAAATAGGGTCGATTTTCACAAATAATTTTTGGAAGCGAATGCAAAAAACCGCATTCCGCTCCGTCTCGCTCTCAAAAATTTCGAACTTTATTGCTTCATTGCCTCGATTAAAACTAATTTTTCATGGAATATTATCTGCTTAATTTTGGAGACCTGCGAAAATTTCATTTCACGCCAGCTGCATACTAGTCTTAACATAATAAAAATGTTGAGCTCGCCACAAGACTGACTAAATAGTTCACGTAACACGAGTGTCCTGGGAATGGAACTTGAAAGTAAAAAATGAAAGTAACAGTAGAATACTTCCAAAATATTTTTATTGTTCCTGTAACTAATCGCATTAGATTAAAGATAACGGCACTACGAACATGGGTGCAACTTTGGTTTAGCTCAAGTAACAATCTCAAGCATTGGAGCTGATGCGCGACAGCACTTAGTTGTGTAGCCCCTGGTTTATAAGTAAAGCTGAGATAAAAATGTGGTTTAACGGACTCGGACCGTTAAATGTAATGGATTTGACAAATATACAAAATTCTTCAATTTACCAATCAAATTCCTTTAGGTACCTTACATAAATTTACATTTTAATTTTTCTATAATTTTTATGAGAATACAATGTGACTAGGGATCTATGTATTCGGACAAAGGTGATTCTATTTTAAAAATGTAGAATAATGAATTAGTTTTGACCAACCAACAGAAACAGGAATTAATAGATTTCTAATCAAAATTTTTGACCTAAACTTATAGTTGGATTTAACTGATCCGGATGAGTGTCATGAAATATGACAAGTCAACGAAGTCAATATAAAAATATTATGTGGGTCTACAAAATCTGAAATTTCCAATGTTACTAGGAATGATTCAAATTACCAAACATCAAATCTCCCATTTTCTTTTCCTCATTGCTTAGTTGTGTAAATATTTCCCAATGCAAATAATATTAAAATTTATGTTCAGTTGCTAAATTATGTTATTTATAATACAGCAAGTTTAGTTTCAAAAATAGCACAATCAGCCGACCTCTTCCAACTAAATTAAATAAAAGTTTAGCAGGTAACAAAAACTTATACCATTCATGTCCATGAGATTTTTATGAATGACTATCACTTTCGTTCGCTCAGTTAAATAAAAAAAAATATTCAAAAAATCTTTGATTTCTAAATAGCTACTGGGGCGCTATAACAACAAAACCTTGAAGAAAATATAAATCGCGAAATCTAACATTTTTACTATCATAACGATTTTATTAACGTATATTGAGTTTAGTTTAAACAAGATTTATATATACCGGACGCGGGTCTGATGAACTTCGAAGAAAATAATTGCAATCGACTATTTCACAAATTTATTCACCCTTGAATATTGGTTCCATACGCTAACCATACACATATGGTAACGTTATAAGCAATTTATCCGTATCTGGACTTAAAAAATAAATGGGGTTACTACATATCGTACATAATAGAGGTGTATACAGTAAATCGTCTTTTAATTAAGAAGTACGGATAATAAACTTACGTAACGTTTTAACGAATAAACTACATACAAAAAACGGTAATATGACTCATACCACAAACTTTAAAATATTAATTCGTTCTTTCGTATATTATACCTTTCTATATTAACGTTACAATTCAAATAGACACTATAGACTTTATATTGATTCAATTTAAATATAAAAAAATCACGACCTTCATTATAATACGAAACCGCTTCTCTATTAATCTGAGACGGTATGAAAATAAGCCAAACCGCATATCATCGAAAAATGAACCAGAAAAACGTAAACGAAAATATTTTGTTACCTACCTCTTAGGAATTCGTTTTGACTCCCAAATTACAAATCCCAAAAAATATCGAGGAGGTTAACATACCAATATACTTATAATAATAATACACATACACAGACACACGGCACCACTGAAAACCAATAATTAACTTAATTTTTATATTTTTTATTTATTGGAAACTTAAACCACTTTTTCCAGTATGATACAATTTTCGTTATAATAAATCCACTCAAGAACTCAACAACACAAACGATACAATAATAAAATTGTAATTTAACGTAAAGCACACAAGTATATTAAGTACACAAATTGGTAAACTATATCAACAAAATCACAACAAATCACTTTATTCAGATTAAACCAAGCGCAATAAATAAACTTTCGTAAAATGTTATTAAATTAACAGCAAAATGCTAAACTATCGTATTGAATGTTTCATAGCTCAACGATGACTAACGTAACGTTAAACGTTGGAATAAAGCGAACACAATAAAATATTGGAGTGGGGAACAAAATTTAATTTTGTTGTTTGGTTGGTGCGCGGCGAGGTGGTGATGAGCGCGACCAAATAAATTTGTTAAATATTGGTTTTATAAAATGAATTTATGGATTACGATATGTGTTCAAAAAATCTACATCTTATGTCGCCATATCGGTCACTGATGTTGAGAATAGCTGGTTACGAGGAAAACATGCACACCAGGATTTCTTGTTTGTGTGCAGAACTCCAGTAGGCTACTCAACTAAAGGCTGGTCAATGTGCTATGACATAAGAAGATGGTTTAAAAGGATTATGGATTTCGTTCAGTTACCACTCTCGCTTGATACATATTCTACTATTAACTCACAGACGAAATTTTATATGAAAATAAAACAAAATTTTTAAAACAACCAATCAGAGTAGTATTTATCTTATGTGAATGCAATTTCAACCATATGCAACCCTTGCTGTCATATTTATATGGTGCTTGAAAGTTATCGGGGTATGAGTAGACAAATTTTCAAACTAACCGTTATTTAAAATAGAGGTTGGGCACCAAACTACCTTCAGGGCCAGTTATGCTCCCCAAATCAAAACACGATCAATTAATTTTGTAGATCGGCCTGCAATCGAACTCGTACAATACAAGTGTAAAATAAAAGGATGACTCTCCTGATGAACTTGTGCTCCCGCATTCTTTCAGTTCACCGTCAGCCAGAGATGGGCCAGAGATCTACTAATTTTTAGATTTGCAACTGTGTTAACAATTCGTTGATAACGTTGACTACTCGTAGCCAAAGTCGAATAACCGTAGACAAGTCGACAACTACTTGTAATTCACGTTAATAGTGATTGAATGATCTACAATGTTCAGAAACAATCAGAATATAACAAATTTGTCACTGTGATTGAAAACGAAGAGAAATGTTTCATTGCGATAAATAAATTTATTTGATAAGAGATGGTGAGCACATCCACTAATCCAGTGGTTCTTAACCTTTTTTTACTCGCGGCCCACCAAATAATTCATATTTTTTTTTGTGGCCCCCGTTTTTTTAATAATAATAATTTATATTTTAAATTATCCATAATAAATTTTTTTTTTTTATTATTCTTTTATTTTTTTGTTATATAATACTAGCTGTTGTCCGCGACTTCGTTTGTGTGGTTATCAATTGAAAGCGATAATATATTTAGTACAAATCCCGGCATGCATTGCAATGCCACACAATGTGCATATTCATACTACGGTAACTTGAATCCGGTAACCACTTCGTTTCTTTCCCCTTTATCAATAAATGTTTTTAATTTTATAGGTAACGGGGAAAGAAACGAAGTAGTTACCGGATTCAAGTTATCGTAGTATGGATATGCACAATGAAAGAAAGTATTTATTTATAATTCTGTTTATTGAAGTCCTTTTAGATACAAAATATTTTTTGTTTTTCCGTCAGATAAGTACACAAATAAATCAGACGGTTTTCCGACCGGTGAGCATGCCACATACAGCTGTCCATATGAGAAGAATAGATATACCAAATTTAGTTGACACATTTGTAGTGATTGTGCTTTATTGATGGTTGCAAATCCGAGTCGTACCGGAAACTGCAAACGTTTTAATTCTTGTGGCATATCTGTCTGAATCATTGGGATTCGTGGCAACAGTATTTCTTCTGGCTTAAATCTTCCACTTAGAATTGTAGCTTTGACGATATTGTTCATCATCTTTTTAACTAAAAACCTGGTACGGTAGCAGTCGTGGTAGATAGATAAGAGAAGAATGATAGGCACTTCAACTTTCAGGCTGCTAACTTACTGCGATATTTAGGAAAATTTTGTGAATCAATTCGTCTGTGATTTCTGTGAGTTTATAGAAGTTTGTTAGCAATGTGATACATTGTATGGATTCGTAAATTGCTATTTTACCATTTCTAGTATCCAATAATTGTTTTGCGAAACGTTTGGATGCATTATATTGTAGTTGTATACATATCGTCATTAAACCGATGATTTGACACATGCATAAAGTTTATCAGCGGCTGTTGAACGCGTTATAACTGGTAAATTTTGTCGAAAATTATCAGATAATATAATGAATGCGCTACCGCTGATAATTTCCTCTCAAATGTTTTAGTGTTCCATGAAGCGCTTCTACTGCTTTTTTGTGTGCCGATGGCAGTTTCAGTACTGAATGTGGTTGGGCTATTCGACCACCATTCAAAAAAGTAAATTCTAAATTATGCGATTGAGAGTGCAATATCTTTTCGTGATTGTATATGTTTGCCAAAATAAACGAAATGAGAAAAGTACTGCCTGTGACTCCGGGCGCATCTAGAAAATTCAATCCGTCACTTTGGCTTGTAATAACATGCAAAATTCTAAAATACGATAAGCGTTGTTCTGAAACCAAGTACTGTAGATTAGTTTGAACAAACGCACCCAATTCTCTGACATGAAAATATTTTTCTAATTGCAAATCACCATCGAAAATATCGTTTGCAGATCCACTCGGGAGAGTCTGTAAGTGAAGTCTGAATTGAATCAGTGCTTTGATAGTGATTGCGTCATTTTACACGTTTGACACGATTAGGTGGGTATACATACATTGTTTATACATCGTTTTCATTCGTTTATACATTGTTAATACGTTTCGTATTTAATTCTCGTCAAGCATCACGATAAGTGGCACTTGACGGTTAAGAGTTCTCAATTCTTGGAAGTTTATTACAGTGTGGGTAATGTACACACGGCCTAATACGTCGGTTGAATATAAATTGGGATGTCTATCAACTGCTTTACCGTGTTTGTGACGTTAAAACATTTTCGCTTAAAGCATTCCATGTGTTTACTACACTTGGCACTTTAGAGTTAAAAAAGCTCTCTAACTACAGCTTTCTAGTCATCAGCTGGCATTTTTTCAAGAGCAGTTCTAACCAATCAAATTAATTCTTTGGGTTGATCGAATAAAGTTTGTACAGTACGATAAGTTCTAGTTTTAAATAGATTTGATCAAATTTGTAATTTTCGTTCGGCAGTGGTAGTAGTGATAAATTTACCATTGCAAATTCCTTGAATGTAGGCATGTAATTTTTGCGTACGATATTTGTTGCATCGAACAATGAAATTTGGAAACACGAATTGTACTTTCTTATATTTACCAAGAAATGTTTCGATTGTCCTATACCACCTGATACCAACGTTGACAATGGTTCGGGTAGTGAATGTAATTCTGGTGATTTCACATTTCCTACCGCGCAGCGGCAGGCACTTCGTGTATTGATTGCATAAATTATCCATTGTCTGGCTTTCCGTTGCTTGTATGTTTCTGACAGCGAGTTATACTGTAATTATACAACAGACACGCCTCTTTCAATATAAAAAAGATGAAAAAATTGAAAAAAATCTAGGATAGAAAAATCCGAGATTTTTATCCGTCATATGAACTGACAGTGAAGTTCGTGCTGCACTTTTATTTCGCACTTGAGGTGTATAACGACCAATTGCTTCTCGTTTGGCTAAAATAACTGATTTGACAGCGACAGCAATGCTTTGGATGACTTGGAGCCCATCAATACTTTAATTTTATTTAAAAATTAATAAAAAATTACTTTTTCAGTAAAATAAGATTTTTGTTTTTCGGATGTCTGCGGTTGGTGATTGAGCTGTCGCTTTCCATATTTCCAAAATAGAACAGGATAATTTTTGATTTTTTGTATTGCTGGTAAACACAATTCTGATAAACAAAAGCTGTAATTATTTGCATAACAAAATCCAGATTTAATCAATGTTCTGTTCTGTGTTGAAATCAATGTTGTGTAATCTGTTTTAACTTGGGTACCAAAAAATGTTTTAAACGTAAAAGTACTGTACTGAATACAATTACAACGATTCCACACACTATCGATTGTGTCTTGGTTATCACAATACTACTCATTTAAATGATGGTGGGCTCTGTCTGATCGGGTCGGAATATCGCATTCAAATGTATCGTATCGCCTTCCACCATATTCAATTGGATTGTACTTAACGATTTAATTTTAATATTGATAGTCGGTATGATTATAAATCGAAAAACACATTTCAGGCGATTCAGGTATACCTTGATTCAGGGGGCCTACCCCTTCATAAAAATTACGAAAACCTGCTCATTTTAATGTTAATTCCCTGTGAAACGTTTGGATCAGGTTAGATAAATGGTGTGGACACTTAGGAGGGTTCCTCGACCCAGGGGACAGACCCCTCGGATTCAAGCCTGGTCACTAATTTGATATAATCTCTTTCCCCATCCTGTACATGCAACTTTTATATGGTAAACATTTAATGACGATATGGTGAGCGGCTCAAACACCCTTTAAAAATATTAGGCCGATATTAGGTAAATCCGTAAACGATTTTTGCAACCAAAATTTCAAATCATATAAATAATCATCATAATTATACAACACATCCACAGCCCTAGGTTAACTAATCGAATTTGGAATCAAAGGTTTATGGCTAAAAACAAGTTCATACGGTGCAAATTTTGTAGTTGTATGTGGAGTACTGTTGTAAGAAAAGCAGGCGTACGGGAGCCACGTGTCCCATGTTAGAGGGTCCATTTCAGAATATTGTTTTAAATACCTCACTAGGCCACTGTGGCTTCTCTCTAGAGCTCCATTTGTTTCAGGATGATAAGCGCTCGTACACATTTTCTTAATTTGCATTAATTTACATATTCTTTTGAAAAGTGCACTAGTAAAATTAAATCCTTGATCTGTTAAAATTGATTCAGGTGCTCCTGGTTCCCAATTGGAATAGCAAGCGAATATTTTGTTAAATCACATTGCATTGTTAAAATATATTTATTATTTGAATATAGTCTCGTAGAAGTAACATACTTGTTACTTTCATATGCTCCTTACTTTTACCTATATTCTTATGTCTTTGGCAAGATTCGCACATTTTTATAAAATTGCTAATTCTACTTAGCATTTTTGGAAAACAAAAATATTGTTTAATACGATTGTATGTTCGGTATAGACCTTCGTGTGCTCCTAGTGGAGACTTATGAAATTCTTGGATACAAGTTTTTATGTCGTTTTCACATTCTAAAGTTTGAATATTCTTTGATAAATAATCTGCAGATTTGTCAGCTGAATTTATGTTTGATTTTGGAAGAGTATTATTTCTATGACCTGAGACTTTAGTTAGTCTAGCATTAGAAATATTTTGCATATTATTATTATTAGGTAGACTATCAAAATGACTTGGAACATTTGGTTTATCAATTGAAAGGTGTTGACAATAAATGTTATCGAAATAAGGAGTGATCAATTCTTCATTTCTGTTTTCATTAGTGGTTGAATTTAATGTATCTTTAGGATTCAATTTTGCCAAAATTGGGTTAAAATTATCCGAAATATTCGATAAACCATTTAAATTTTCGTTTGAATCTGTATTTAACAGCTGCTGATCTAGTGACGACGTGAATTTTATTTTCATCTGGATATTTGATAATAACTCAACTTAGCGCGTCCGCATTTGAATTAGATGTACCAGATTTATACCTAATACTGAAGTCTCTTCCAGCTTGAGTTTCCAATGCATCAATCTTGATGTAGGATTTTTAATGGAACATAACTTGGAGCAACTCTTTTTCAATAGTTGCATAATTTTTTTCTGCCGAATTTACGAAAGCAATTGGAAGGTCTTCATTATCATACTGTTGTGATAATACTGCGCCTATCGCAATCTCACTTGCATCACAAGTAAGGGTAAATTCGCGGTTGTAAATTCTATAGATTGATTTTCAAATTTATTTAGTCTCCTAAATCTATTCTTGAGCAGCCCAAATGCGTATTCCACCGCAACTTGCGTCCCCGAATGTTTTTTATTAAAATTGTTTGCCGAATCAGACAAGTTACTGAAATCTGTAAATGGCGATATTAGCCAAGTAAGGCAAGGCTATGCCGAATCTCCCAGCAAAATACGTCTGTTTTTAAATAATGATTCTGAGTTTTGCACGCATCTTTTGTACAGCTCCGTTTTTTTAAGCATACGGTTGCCGTGTATAAGCATGTGAAGTTAGCCCAGTTTTTCATCTCAGAAAAAAAAAATTCCTCAAACAATACTATTTCATCTCATCCCAGGTTTTTCTATTTACACTTGTATAAGACGGAATATTATTAAATTTTTTTTTTCAACAACAAAATATCCATCCCAGATTTTTTCATTTAATTGTTGTTATTGTACTCTGCGTATGAATAAATGAAGAAAAATAAATTTTCGATGTGAAATGATAATAATTGAGGAGTGATTTTTCAAAAGGGTTTATTTCCATTTTTGGTTAAATGTGATATTATTTCGGATTTCAGTTCAGCACCTTACAATTATTGTGGATCTTATTGTACCTTTTGCAGAGATGGCATTTACCTGAAACGTAAATGTCATCTCTGCAAAAAATATAATAACATCCATAATAGTTTTAAGCTGCTGCACTAAAATCCGAAATAATATCACTTTTGACCAAAAATGGAAATAAGCCCTTTTGAAAAATCACTCCACATTTGTTTGTTTTGAATAAAGATGAGAAAAATATCAGTCAATATATTGTTTCAAGTTGGTAATAGTAAGGGCTTACAATGACAAAGAGGGTAGTACCAGCCGTATGGTAGTAAGGGCGCAAATGGGCAAGTTCCATATGGCCACATATATAATACATAACAGAAAATCAAGCCATTCTCCTAGAAATATGATTTGCCGGAAATGATTCTTTATGTTTCGAATAAGCCATGGTACGGACTAACTGTGGTCAGTCGGCCGTACCAGCCGTATGGTATTTGCCGGAAATGATTGATACAGTTTTGAGTTGGTAACACTAAGGACTTACAATGACTAAGAGGGCAGTACCAGCCGTATGGTAGTGTTGGCTCAAATGGCCAATTTCTATATGGCCCCATATAAGCTGACGTTGTTCAACGCTATACCCTTCTACGTTGATTTTCCTCTTTAGAAAATTCTGGCTAACAACATAAGGCCAAACTACTTCGGAAATAGGTATAATTTGGCTTACTAAAACTCGAAAACTATTTAAAGTCATTTAGCATTGGCCTTTTTTGCAATAGTAGTTTACGAATATAAATTGAGTTTTGCCTAAGGGCTTATTAAACCTCAAATTCTGGTCACTGCCTTAATGTTTAGTTAGTAACTTTTCTTTTAAGTTATAAAATCATTTCTAGTTTACCGAAAAAATCAAAATTCTTATTTTTCTCATTTTAAACTATTCCGTACATCGTGCTTTCATTTCGGAACATTTTACGTGAAGTACGCCATTATAATTTATGACATATAATAGTACATTATATTTATTTCCAACCTCGAATTAGTGTAATATTGCATGTATCGGAGTCTTACGTACGTTTTGTAGAAGTTAAATATAATTTAGGTATATTAACATTTACTGTGAAATACGGACCAAATTATTCGAAAGTGACATAAATACATTAATCAAAATGCCTTTCCGACAATTTGACTACTCAAACAAGTTGAAATTACACTTAAACCTCGATTATCTGGGATGAGTGAAACTTCCCGGATAATCGAGGTTCACGGATAATCGGATCCCGGATAATCGAGATTCAAGTGTAGATGAAATTCAACAAATTGTAATTGATAACGTAGAAGATTTTATCATCTAGATTTGACTAAATTGTTCAATCAAAGGCTGTTTGAAATTTTATGTAATAAAATTGACGGATTGAAAAACAAAGATGTAATACGACGCAAATTACAAAGAATATTTATTTCGAACGATTTTATTAAATTGTTAAAAGAGATGTGTTTTGAAGCACTTAAAGCTGAAGATAACCACAGCAATGAAATAATGGATTTAACGGAAGAAATATATAAAAATAATAATTTAATACAAAAATTCTGTATAAAACCATTTACCCTAATTACACATGGAAAAAAACAACTAGAAATGTTAAAAATTCTTCAAGAACAATCCAACAATTAAATGGGTTATTTAGATGCTACTGGAGGTTTAGTCCGAAACCCGTTAAAAACACAAGCCTGCATTCTATATTATGCTCTAATAGTTCCAGTTAAAGTACATATAAATGAACCAAACGATCCATTTCCTGCGACAGACATGGTGAGTGCAAGTCATAACCTAGATGCTATTGGGGGTTGGTTAAGATCTTATAGAATTGAGTTAGAGAAGCAACATAAAACTTGACCAGTCATTAACACGATCGTGACGGATTTTAGTTTTGCCCAAATAAATGCCGTCCCCAACGCATTTAATAAAATGGATATTGTGCGATACCTAACTACCTTTCACCGATCGATAAATAAATTTGAAAGTACTGAACACCTCGTTCATTTAGGGCTTTGCGTGTCACATTTAATGCATTGCATGACTGCAGATATCAACAAAAGTTTCAAAAAATCATTTAAGAGCAATAAAATTTTAAAGGAGATTATCGCGGCTCTATATTATATAAATAATTATTCTACGTTAATAGAAGTATGGCGGATGTATGTAATGCTATGGGCTTCTTAGTGCAATATTTGACAGAATCTGTGAAATGTGACCCAATGATCCAAAAAGACGATATCGTTCACGAAGCCAAAGAAAAACATAGTCGCCAATTAAATGAAACACTTTATTTACAAAGTAAAATTTACTGAGATTTTAAAAAAATAACGGATTCAACTACTAACAATACATCACTAGATTTGTATTATAACCCTTTAAATTTAAGTTTGAATCCAGACTTTCTACAGTTGTTTCTTCAAAAATACTTGACATATTTGACATTTTGGTCAAGTGTATTCAGTAGAAAGATATACAGTAATGGAAATGTGGAAAACAATTTTTCGGTTATAAAACGACGAATGGGACGAACAATGACATTAGGATGTCTTCCGGCAAAACCTCTAAGATTTGTCAAAGAAATTTTTGAGCGTAACGAATATGTATTTAAACGAAAATTACCAAGTCTACCAAAAACTTTCGATAAATCGTTTGTGTCAAAATTAAATCTGTCTAGGAATTCTGAAGAAAAAACTTTTTGTCTAAAATATTAGAGGAACAAGAAATGTGGGGAGGAAAAACAAAAGTAAGCAAAAGTTATTTTTCTTTAACTAGAATCAAAGAAATAGACGATTCTTCTGAAAAAAAGAAAAAGGGGGTTCTAGCATCGATTATTTGTCAGCAAAAAAACCACATTTAGAAGTTATAAAAACGCAAGCCAATATCTCCAAAAGTAGTATGATATTTAAACATAAGGAGGGCGATCATTTTTGTTTACTTAAAAACGGGCGGATGAAAACGGACGCATGCGCATTTGATGCATTTTTACAATGTATTATCAACTTAATTTCAGCAGAATTCCAAAATAGAGGTCGGCATTTTTCAAATCTTATAAATGCATTACTAAGCCATAAGGAAAAATTAGCAAAAGTTCATAAACATGCTATACTGGCCCAATTGTACGGATTACAATGGGATTGTATGACCAACATTACAAAAATATCAACCCATTTCCTGAACGAAATGAAATATTCCAATATTGAATCTAAGTCGTCATGTTCATCGTGTAAAACAATCGGAGATGACCAATATATATACGTGCCAATTAATCTTCAATTATTAGATGAGATTGGTGTACAAAATATTGAAAATTGCATGAAAGACCCACTATATTGTCTTTGTGGAGAAGAAAAAATAATACACCAAGTTTATACTAGTTCTACAGTTTTTGTATATTGTGAGGCCACTATTGACGCAATAAAAAGTGTGTCTATTTCAAAGATACCTCCAGTATTGAATATTTATACAGAAAACTTTAAACTTACCGGCTTTATCAATTACCTACAAGCTTCGTCTCATTATGTTGCATATTGTTTGCGTAATGAAAAATGGGAAATGTATGACGACTTGTTGGAAAACGTTTTGGATATAAAATTTCCCAGTGGCCGCGCCGTAACACCGCAATTATTAATATATATCAAATGTCGGAATTAGACAACAAATCAATGAAAACGTAAGTTATTTCATGGTATTATTTTTGTGTATTTGAATAACTTTTACTTTAATTAATTAGATAGCAATATACGAAAAATGGCATATGTATAGATGAAAAAGTAAATATGTAGATGAATTAATGGGAGCTGCATCTTAAATAAATGTAAGATTTGGTGGCGAGATCTTTGGTTTAGATTTTACTTTACAAATAAAGAATTAACACTGCTAACGTGTAATGAGGAATTTAATTGGTTTCCCAGACTCTGATTAACTTAAGAATAAGTATTGTTTAAATTGGTAAATTCTAGAAATTTCAATTTAGTTTTTTTTTTACAGGTATGAACTGCGTCTATAAACATCAAAAACATCAAGAGCACTGTTCTGAATTTATTTATTTTTTACTGAATTTATTTTATTTTATAGAGGTTTTTATGCCTAATGGACGCTAATAAAATACATCGATTGAATTTCTTACGCTTCCATATGGCTTTTCCTCTAAGAAAAATAAATAAAACATAAATAGTTAAAAAAAAATTATTGTTCATTTTGATTTCAAACAGCAAAACTACTCTGATTGTAAAAGAATAACCTTTACAAACACCAACTCAACATTTAACAATTTAAAAGTTGAACGAATGCGCAAATCCTACCATACGGCTGGTACTGTCCGACTGGCCACAGTTAACCTGTACCATGGCTTATTCGAAACATAAAGATCATTTCCGGCAAATCATATTTCTAGGAGAATGGCTTGATTTTCTGTTATTCTTATATAGGGCTGTATGGAACTTGACCATTTGCGGCAATACTACCATACGGCTGGTACTACCCTCTTAGTCACTGTAAGCCCTTAGTGTTACCAACTTGAAGCAATATATTGCCGGTTTTTTTTTCATCTTTATTCAAAACAAACAATTATTATCATTTCACTTCGAAAAATTATTTTTCATCATTTATTCATACGCAGAATACAATAACAACAATTAAATGAACAAATCTGGGATGGATATTTTGTTGTTGAAAAAAAAATTAAAAAAATATGCCGTCTTATACAAGTTTAAATAGAGAAAACTGGGATGAGATGAAATAGTATTGTTTGGGATTTTTTTTTTTCTGGAATGAAAAACTGGGCTAACTTTACATGCTTGTCGTGTATGCTCTCCAATATGAATATCGAAGAACTTTTTGTCCGGTCCCACGACACCTTGGAGCAAAATACTCTGATATTTTTTTTCTGTTATAATAATCGTTATGATTATTATGTAGAAATTTGGATGTGAGTCCGGTCAATACATCCTAACACGTGTGGAAAGCCTTTCATTCGCTGAAACGCCATTGAAATGGGTTCCTGTTCGTTATCCTCTTTTGGCCATTTGATGTAAAGATGTGCAAATCTAATCAACCAATGAGTAATTCATACAACGCATCTATGTGCCGAACTAAAACTTATGTTGGAGAGATTCCGACCTACCAACCAGAACGTCAAATAAACTCTCTTTTCTGCGGAAATTTCATCTATGCCGCCCTTATTTAATCTTTTCATTTCATCTGAATAAGCTAAAAAAAATTTATTTAAAATTGAAAGATTTTAGTTTAATATTTATTTTTATAAATTACTTACCTATCATCGAAACAACTTTTGATCGTTTTAAGCAAAAAATGAGAAATAAATTCTTCATCGGTATATTTATTTATAGTGCTCACAAAATCGGATATCTTTACTTTTGCTTTCTTTAGTTCATCATCTTCAGATGAGCTTGTAGACGTATCTGTGTCTGACCAAAACAATTTTATATCTCGGATAAAATTATCCTGCTGGAAGATGCTGGAATCTAATGCATCAGATACCTAGAATTTTAATTTAATTTATTTTACCTCAGCCATATTTAAATGAAATTAAGGGCTTTACAATTATTATTGGCACAGATGAATTGATAAAAAATTTAATTTATTTAACTTTAAATTAAATAAACACAAAATACAATCACTCATATAGCAAAACAAAAATGTATTTTGACATATCTGACGAAATTTAACTCTAGCGGATAAATTTTACATAACTGCTTGTATAGCTAATCATCAGAAATAGGTAGAACAGCTGTGAGTAGTTAATTTATCGGAGACAAAAACCATTAGAAAGTAATCTCACGAAAAGTACCGCCTCTTTCGCAAAATGTGCCAATAACAAGCACCAAGTATCGTTCGGCCGTGACATGAGAATTTAATGTCGCAGAATAACGAGAAATTGCACTTTTATTATACTTTGGGCAACATCAAATCACACAATAACGAAACGAAAAAATTGAAATGACTAACTCAATGTCAAATATCACTTGGTATATAGTTTATCGAAAATTCGAATATCGATATAGCAGGCAATAGGAAAAATATTACAATCTGGAATGTATTTTTCATTCGCTTAATTTTAACCTAAAAAAGTTCGGCCATTTTGCCCATTTGAAAATTTTTGTAAAATTCGACGGAAATTTTTTTTCGGTGTAATATGTGTAACATTTGAAATGGTACTCTAGTATAAACGTATGAATATTGAAGTTAAACGACCATTTACCAAAATGTGCTGGTAAATGTGTACATAGTCTAAATTTACTGGTAGAAATAGATTAAACATACGTTTATCAAATAGGTAGGTAGATTTGTATATTTCCCGGTAAATATGAACATTCGCCTTATATACGGACTTTAACCGTAACTTTAAACTAAACTAAACCGAGCGTATATCTGTAACTGGCAGATTCACCTCGGTACGTGGAATAGTTTAACAAAATACATCCAAATACCGCACATACACGACAGCGCGACATACATAAGTGCATGTGTGTATTATCGTCGTTTTATGAGAAAATAATAAACCAGGCAATAACCACAAAGGTGTATCCACATATAAAACAAATTTAAAACATCTTTAAGCCTTTTGTTTGCTTATGTTTATGTTGTCTTATATCTGATATATGCTTTATGTAAGTATCGTAAATGTATTTCTAATAAGACTTGTTTTGTGTCTTATTTATCATTTTCTTGGTAGATCGAAAGGTAACATAATTACTGCGGACGGGTTAAATTAGAACATTTTTTTTATTCATTTTGGTTTCTTTTTGGCTTTGCGGTTGTGCAGTAATACGATCTACTTTTAGTATATTATCGTTTAATTTCCGTAGAATGGCTCGGCTCTTGGGAATTGATTCTGTTCGCTTACATGAATAACAACTGTTCGATTAATATTCCAATAATGTTTGTTATTTAAATTACTATACTGTATGGACGAGTGTTAAATACGTATTTTGACATGGATCGCAACTATTTCTAAATATCAAGTGTTTATGTCACACGACACGAATAAGCATTGTAGTGCAAATTAATATAACAATTGTGTCGTTTATCTGCCCTTGATGATGAATATTATTGTAATCTTTGTTAGGCGGTGATGTATTTTTGACACGAACAGTTAATTATAGTTTACCATGTAGCTTTTGATTAGGGAATTATGTAATTAAGAACCGCATGTTTGATGAAATTTTGTTATGGTTTTTAACTTTGCTCAAAAGAGTATATTAGTCCCAAAACTTGAGTTTGTCGGTTACTATAAGAAATGAATTTGCTTTAAAGTGAATCATCTTTATCGTACTAAGTATTTGAATTTCACAAAATCCTGTTTTTGAACAAAAGTATAGTAGGTTGAAGAGCTACTTTTCGATCCCAGAAGTATTCTGAACTATTATATTGTTACGAATTTGCCCTGGCATATCCGGTTCGTATTACTGGATTGTGAATACTATTTTAAATTTGAAAGTTACAACAACAAATTCTGTAATTTAAACCGCTTTCGGAATATTCCCGAAATACCGAAAAAATCTCTGAATAAATTCTTCATATTTAATGAATACTTTCCAATACTGGAATATGCTCGAAAATAACAGAAATATTCCCACAAAAATTGTTCCACTATTATCCACCAATACTAAATTACCACAACAAATAATCTGCACAATTACTTCCCTGGACCTTTCTAAAGGCAACCGAAAGTTTCCAGCCGAAAAATGGTAATGCAGATTAAGTCTTTGCTATATCCCAGCCGAAAAAATATTTTATAGCCGAAAGATGCATTACTCGATATACCTAGTCCTTCAAATAATAGGAATACAACTAGTCCTAAGCCTGTGATTTTTGTCTTATCCACATGCCCATCGATCCTACTATGGCCATCAGATAGGTTATAATTCTTGGTAGGCCAATTCGATTTGTGCCAAGCTGCGCATTATTGGGACCTATTTAAACGAATTAGGGACCTATTTAAATGTTACAGCCTTACAGCACATTTTGAACAGACGACTTTTTGATATTACATCACATCCCTCTCCTCTTGCGGGTATATCTACGATAATAAGCTATTTGATGGTATGATCGACGAGCAAGTTGATACCACAAAATTACCGACCATTTTATAAATTAAGCTTCAAAAATTTCGGATTTTCTAGTATATTATACCACATTACACTCCCCTATTCCATTCAGGCTTTCCTCAAACTCCGTTTGGGCTTACCTAGGTTTGTAACCTATTGAATGGCCATATTAGAATCGATGGTCTAGCGGGTTACTCACAAGTTACAGAACATTTTGTTATTGTTGTTTCTAAAATTTCGGATTTCCTAATATATTACACCCTTCCCCCTACTCCCATCAGACTTGCTCCAAACTCCGCCGTGGCTTACCGAGGATTGTAACTTATCTGATGGCCATAATATGATCGATGGGCAAGTGGATTACTGCATCACTGGCCTTATCGGCCTGTCCCTTTAGATTTGCAACAAAAAAAACTCCGGGGCTTACCTCAGACTGTAACCTAGCGATAAACTGAGCGATGACAAGCGGGTAAAACAAAAATTGTATTTTACACGTCATAAAATTAGGACCAATCTGGTAACATTATAAATCTCCTGACAAACTTGTAGGGTGGTCTCATTATTTGGAGGTGATAGCAAAGACACTATCTACATTGCCTTTTTTTCGAGTGAAAACTTTCGCCTAACTTTAACAGTACCTTTTATGGTATTTAAAGTTAGTAAAGTTTATAATATTTTTTTTGTAACCTTAACACTACTCTTTTGTACCGGTAAGCATTGATGGAAACTGGTATCAACAAAAAGGTCTAGTTGCGAGCTAGTGAGTAGTGAGCTCTATTTATATAAAACTAACTTTGAAACATACATATATGTGTAGTTTTATTCGTGAATATTCCAAGTCATCACACCAACGTTTCGGATATTGTTAACTTAGCCACGGACATTTCTCAAAGTACAATGTCCTATTAAATATTTAAGAATTCACTACTACACTGACAATCACCACCTTTCTGGGCTCACCACTTACTGAACCAGAATTTACCTAAATTTAGAAAAGCAACATTGCTACATTTACCCAATCACCATAGCTCTGCTTGATTTTACCAACAGTTTGAGCAGATTGAGCACGCTAGTTCTAAGAATCTGAAAGAAAAATTCAAATTTGACAAGTCTCTTACTTCTCGCAATCTCAAATATCCTGTTTCACAATTTCTCTAACTTGTTCTTTCAACTGGCTTAAGGGACATCACATGTTCATTTCGAGCGGACGTACGAACCTGAAAGTATTGTTTGCAGATAAATCCGCTGAAGGCCATTATATCGTCCCTCGTAAGCCCATAATGCATTCGGTATTCAAATATTGGCTCAACCACAAATTAACGTCTCATGAAATAGATGCTAGAGGCAAGAATTTTTTGGCTTCTTCTATTATCGGGTTACTTTCGTCTGACAGAAAATGAGAAACAAAATATTAGTATACTGTCATGAAAATTTAGATGAGCTTGTCCAGCGATTCGAGAAGTCTATATATTTGCTACAAGCAACTCGAATAGCGTCTTAGACTTTACTGTTGGACTTTGCCATTGGAATGTATTCGTTCTTTTTACGTAAGATTCGTCTCTGTTTGTGTTGTGATGTGGCAATACCGAAGATGGCCGAAATACAGTTACTAACGAAAAAAGACAGGTAAAGTTAGATGATTACACCGCCGATGACATAATTGGCACACTAACCAGTACTGAATATGCTGCAAGGGTTAATATGAAAAGATAGTGTTGCAATTAACAACGTGCATGATTCTTAGATCCTGGAGAAATTACTTAGCAAGTTTGATAGCCATGAGATGCAATACGAAACGGCGGTAGGGTCTCCGATGCTGACTTTATCGAAGTTTGTCAAACTTGCTACGAGATTAAGCAATACAAAAGTAACGTCGATTCTGCTAGTTAATTCAACAGTGACTTCATATTTGATATGCAATTTTAGCCATATGCAGAAAATTGTAATATGAGCCCCAAAATATAAATTGACATATTTCTTATTTCACTCAGTAGAAGCGACGTGCTGCAGTCATGACCAATACGTAAGTAATCATAATGTATTGGAAACCACAGAGGAATAATAACGCTACGACACTAGTCAGATGTTACAAGCCAGAGGCGTCTACACATGTTTCTGTAAATTTCATTCTGCCTAAAAGCTTTATTGTGGATTCAATGTCCGTCGCAAACTGAAAGTTTGCTGTTCAAACAACCCGCAGCATGAAATTGAAACTACAGCTCGATTCCGGACTCAAGCAGACAATTATCTCTACAGGATCACATGCTTGAACATTTTCTGGAAATGAGAATATATTGAATCGGGAAAATTTAGGTAAAGTTAGAGTTTCGGGTGACTTAATTATCGCAGCTGGTTTGCAACAAACACACCAATAAAACGAGGCACTAAATGAACTTTCTGGACCAAAGAACGTGCAAAATTTGCATGTAATCCTAGTCTTTTGGTGCGGTTTCTGGAAGCTTAAGAAAGTGTTTTGGTGCAGATTTCACATTAGTGCTGAAAACTACCTGCAGGTCCAACGATTTGCTTTGACATTATTTCTAAGCAAAATATATAATTCCAAGAAACATTCGAGCAGCAGACGACTGATCATAAGCAGCTATTTACAGTTTTTGAAGAAACGAAACATTGATAAAGTTACCTCGTTCATTGAAAGAGGCCACGAAAACTAATAGCAAAATCAATGTTTTTTCTTCAAGAGAGGAATTAACGTTCTTCAAAAGCTGTTTGTTTTATGGCGATCTAAGTTCGGACCAATCCTATACCGTAGCCACTTGCATTCTGAGCTGAAAATAAGTCAACTGAAACTTGTTCTTATGAATGTGTTGTAAAGAAATAAGTTTGGCCATCGATCGACGAAGGCTCGAAAATGTGGTAAAAAGGTGAGTAATTTTCGTGTCACTTAATTCACGTAAAATTAAGTGCACGTTTCAGTCGTTTGCAATGAGTTGTGCTATCCGGTAATGATTGACGCAAGAGAGACCATTGATCGTTTAGAATACGTGTTTTGTCGTTAAGGACTTTGTGACATCACCGTAACCAGCAGTTTGTATAGTGCAAGATTTAATCACTCTGTAGCGAAAGCGGCATAAAACAAATAGAAACTATACCATTTCATCCACAGTCTAATGGTTAAGCTGAACATTTTCTAACATATTGAAAATCGAACTCAAGAAACTATAACAACTGACACAAACCTTTACTTGCATTTGATATGAAGTTCTACTTTCAAGTGAAGCACCATTAGTCGAGGCAATAAAGCACTAAAAACGCCAAAGATAGGAATTTTTTTAGGACAGCACGTAGAGAGTTGTGGTTTTTTGCATTCGATGGCAAAAACGATTTAGATCATTCCTACCTAGGTTCTACCCTGTAGAAACCTCTGAGTGCATTGCTGCAGCCACAAATGCAGCCAAAAAATGCACTTTTTGTGAGGTCTTTCCGCCAATTTTATAACTTCGTAAAAAAGAGGCAAAACCGGCTCCTCCCCCGGACACCTGGGGGTCAGGAACGCCGATGAACGTCATCTCCGTGGAACACTTCAGGAATTTCGTGCGCTGAAGGGCAGAAATTCGGTATCTGTGGGTTTTTTGGGTCGCTGAACCCAGATATGGCATCGGTAAAGACCCCATGGACACCTGGTGCGCCCTGACCTGGCCCTGAACGTCATCTCCGAGGATTTTTTTCGAGATTCATGCGCGGAAGGGCAGAAACTCGGTATCTGGGGGTTTTTTGGGTCGCCGAACCCAGATATGGTATCGGCGATGACCCCACGGACACCTGGTGCGCCTGACCTGGCCCTGAACGTCATCTTCGTGGCTTTTCCTTAGAGAATGGAATCGGACAATTGAAAATCGTTAGGGGGGGGGGGGGTTTGTGTCGCTTAACCCAGATATGGTATCGGTGAAGACCACACGGACACCTGGTGCGCCTGACCTGGCCCTGAACGTCATCTCCGTGGCTATTCCTTACAGAAAGGAGGAGCGCATTGACCTGGCTCTGAACGTCTTCTTCGTGGCTTTTCCTTAAAGAATGAAATCAGACAAACTGAAAATCGTCCCACCAGTTCATAAATTTATTCATGAGTAACTCTCCCCTGGGGCTCTCGAGAAAGGTGATCCGCCGCTGTAAAAACGACTACAAGGTGGAGGCGCCTGGAGTGGGGAGAAAATATTTCTTAATATTCTCGTCTGTGATACACTGTCTTCCATATTAAAGTGCACAGTAATCATATCTAACACTACTTTAAATATAAACGCAAAAAGTTCAATTTAATTAAAAATACCTTTTTTAATAAATTCTTAATACTATATAGAATAAATAATAATAAACATAATTATTCACAATTTCATTTTATAATTTCTTTTAGCATTTTAGCTATGGAATCCCCGATTTCACTTAGGCAAAATAAAGTAAACAACACTTCAAATTAATACAAATTAAAAAATAAAATAATAAAACCACAATTATTTGCAAGAATAATATGGAATGTGGCCGCCCTTTTTATTCATTATCATTTGCAACCGCTCCGGGATACTTTTAACTAAATTTAATAAAGTATTTGACGGTATGGCATCCCACTCCTTCTGAAGGCGATTCCAAAACTCATTCTTGTTTGACCGATCCGCGAACGGAATTCTGGCATCCAGAATGGTCCACAGATTCTCAATCGGGTTAATATTCGGCGACCGAGCTGGCCAATCCAACATTTCAATATCATTTTCAGCAAAGTATTCTGTAGCAATCCGCGACTTGTGTTTGGGATCGTTGACCTGCATAAAAATGTAACGACGGATGTGCATTTTTTTAAGGGAGGGGCGAAGATTTTCCTTTAGAATATAAACGTAGCCCGCTCCCGAGAGATTTTCGTCAATTCTGACGAGGTTTCCAACTCCTTTAGCACAGAAGGCACCCCATACCATAACAAAACCTCCACCGTGCTACACGGTGGGCTCAATAAACTTTGAATCAAGGCGCTGAGAAGGCTTGCACCACACTCTTTGGGCCCGTTTCGTATTCCTTATCTCAAATTTTGATTCATCAGTCCATACAACACGGCTCCAAAATTCTAACGGCATTTGAACATATTTCTTAGCGAAGGTTAGTCTTTTATTAATATTCTGTTTCCGCAACAATGGTCTCTTTTTGAATATAAAGCTGTTCAAACCCATGAAATGTATTTCTCGTCGCACTGTGGACTCGGATACATTCAAATTCAATGCTTCCTGGATGCATCTGGCTGAAGTTTTAGGATTCTTGTTAACCTCTCGCTTAATTTTATGCCTATCATTCTCGGTTAGGATCCGTTTCCGCCCACTTTTCTTCATATTTTCGAGGCTTCCGATAGTTTTGAACCGATCAAAAATTTTTAGTTGTAGGAAGCACGGCCTGCCTTGCAATCTTGCCTGTAAAAATTGTGAAGGCTCATGTGTCACGGGTGGTTTATACTTGATTTGAAAAAACCCCCCGTAACGATTTTCAATTTGTCTTGATCCTTTCTGTAAGGAAAAGCCACGGAGATGACGTTCAGGGCCAGGTCAGGTGCACCAGGTGTCCGTGGCGTCGTCGCCGATACCATATCTGGGTTCAGCGGCCCAAAAAACCCCCGTAACCATTTTAAATTTGTCTGATTCCATCCTGTATGGAAAAGCCACGAAGATGACGTTCAGGACCAGGTCAGGCGCACCAGGTATCCGTGGCGTCTTCGCCGATACCATATCTGGGTTCAGCGACCCAAAAAACCTCCAGATACCGAGTTTCTGCCCTTCCAAGCATGAATTTCTGAAGAAACCCACGGGGATGACGTTCAGGGCCAGGTCAGGCGCACCAGGTGTCCGTGGGGTCTTCACCGATGCCATATCTGGGTTCAGCGACCCAAAAAAACCCCATAACGATTTTCAGTTGTCCGATTCCATTCACTAAGGAAAAGCCACGAAGATGACGTGGGGTCATCGCCGATACCATAACGGGGTTCGGCGACCCAAAAAACCCCCATATACCGAGTTTCTGCCCTTCCGCGCATGAATCTCGAAAGAAATCCACGAAGATGAGGTTCAGGGCCAGGTCAGGGCGCACCAGGTGTCTGTGGGGTGTTCGCCGATGCCATATCTAGGTTCAGCGACCCAAAAAACATCCAGATACCGAATTTCTGCCCTTCAGCGCACGAAATTCCTGAAGTGTTCCACGGAGATGACGTTAATCGGCGTTCCTGACCCCCAGGTGTCCGGGGGGTCAATTTGAACATCATAATCGTGATCAGCGACCGCAAAAACCCCCGAGTAGCCAAATTGAGCCGGTTTTGCCTCTTTTTTACGAAGTTATAAAATTGGCGGAAAGGCCTCACAAAAAGTGCATTTTTTGGCTGCATTTGTGACTGCAGCAATGCACTCAGGGGTTTCTACAGGGTAGAACCTAGGTAGGAATGATCTAAATCGGTTTTGCCACCGAATGCAAAAAACCGCAACCCTCTACGTGCTGTCCTAAAAATTTTCCTATCTTTTTGCTTCATTGCCTCGACTACATAGAAATATGTAGAAAAAATGCGATTGGGTAAATTAACTTGTGATACAACATTTTGCTGCAAATTTTGATTTGTCAGCACCCACACAACGACTAGTTCAGCTAAAAATCGTACCGAATTTGGAAGAAAATTATGTGAAGTTTTTTTAGAAAAAGCGGTTAGGGTACCAAGACGACATCGCAAGGGTTGATCTAATTCCGGAAGAGTTTTACATTACTTGGCTGACTATGAAATCTAAATTGTCGGCTGTCAACAAGTAATCAGACTTTTACATTTTAAAACGGAAACAAGTGGTGCGATGAGATCTGACTACACAATTGGTGACTTAAATAATGGTTGAACAAAACATATTTAGGGTAAAGACAATTTATAAAATTCAATTTGTTGATTTTTTTTACTGAAGCTAAAATTATTTAAGTTTGCTATCGATTTGCATCACAGCAACTATCAATTCTATTTATGGCAAAATGAATTTTTCGTCGCTACATATATAGTAACGGTACCGGGCTCCTATCATCTAGCGACCATTTAGCAGAATACATTGCTAGAGAAACTCGAATATTTTGACTGAATTTTTACGTGGATCGAAATTTTGAAAGTAAGTGAATTTACATTGAACAATTTATGCTTCAAAAATGAAGTAATTCTTTCACCAATCGAATCACAACACCTCAAAATAAATCAAAACATCGATGATCAAGATATGATAAGAACTTTTGGATTAATTTCAGGAAGCCAGATAGATATTTTTCGATGTTCGTAGAAGTCTACGGCTTCGATACCTTGTTTCACGACAAGATCAAAGATAGTTGGTTGAAACAAATTAAGGGTTAGCGTAGAGATGTTAGATAGACTAGATTCAAGATACAAGAGTACCGTTTGGGAATATGACGTTATGTCCTATTGAATTAGAATCCTGTCGATTTTATTAGTCGGGGTGTGTTGCTAGCTGATGTAGAGTCAGATGCAAGTTTCACGGTGGTAAATTATGGTACCAGAGCCCTTGTAGACAGCATCCAACTCGTCTTTGATTTGCGTAGGTGTATTGCCTTTCAAAAATTAGCATTTAATAACAGCTTGGTACTCGATTTTTTCCATTTTCACAAAAACACTCACATCGATTCACTCAAACAATATTGTTAAACAACAGCTGCGCCTAAAAAATGGTTAATATTTCGGTAAGTACTTCTTAGCGCATGCGCAAACAAACTCTCGACTTTTCTTGAGGAGTGCTGCTATTTTCATATTGAGGCCAGAAATTTTTCAGCCAACCCTCGTAAAAACTAACAGTTCGGATGTTGACAATTTATGGGTTATCCAATTCGAGGTTGATAAAGTAGAAATCTGTATACCGACATCTGTCAAAGATAAACGTCAAGTACGCTGTCATTTGTTTAGTTGACATTCTGCCATTTAAGAATATGGAGCATTTAACAATCGACCAACGCGTTAAAATTATTAAATCTGATTAAAGCTGATTTTTCGAACAAAATTTTCTTCAGTGATGAAGCTCATTTTTCGCTTGGTGGATACGTTAATAAGCAAAACTGTAGAATTTGGGACTCAGAAAATCCACAATTGATTGTAGAGAAGCCATTACACCCGGAAAAAGTCACTGTTTGGTGCGCATTGTGGTCTGGTGGTGTGATTGGGCCGTATTTTTTTGAGAACAACCATGGACGAACCGTTACCGTCAATTCTGAGCGCTATGGCCGCATGTTAACCGATTATTTTTTTACGAAAATCGAAGATTATGATCTTGACGATATGTGGTTCCAGCAGGATGGAGCAACCAGTCACGTAACACGAGCAAATCGAGATCTTTTGCAAGAGAAATTTCCTGGACGTTTGATTTCGCGATTGGCTGATGCCAATTGGCCTCCAAGATCCTGTGATTTAACGCGTTTGGATTTCTTTTTGTAGGGCTACGCGAAAGATCGTGTTTACGCAAACAATCCTCAAACTCTTGACGAATTGAAAACTAATATTCGTAAGGTAATGGCCGAGATACCGCCCGAAATGTGCCGAAAAGTCATTGAAAATTACCTCAAAAGACTCTCCAGATACAGCCGGGAAGGGCGGGTCTGGGGAGGCCTATAGCAGCACTCAAATTGGCGCTCAGTAAGCAGGCAATTGCCTTGACAAATGAGAGGTGGACCAACTCTCTCACGTGCAGGGTAGCGAAACAGGTTTGGCCAAAACTGGACCTGAGGCGCTCCAAGGCACTAGTATCCCTAGGAAAACGAGAGTTAGGATTGGTCGTAGGGATACTGACAGGACACTGCCTTTTTGGGGAACATGCAAGAAGGATGGGTCTACAGACTAATGACTTTTGTAGAAGTTGTTTGGACGAAGAGGAGGAGGAGACGTTGGATCACTTCCTATGCTCGTGTCCGGCACTATCATGCAGAAGGCATAAGTACTTAGGTGTGTGCAGTATGGACAGCCTTTCGGAACTCGCGGGCTGTAGAGTGCGAGATATATTACGCTACATAAGTAGCTCTGGATGGTTTCAACGGGAGTAAAGGGGAGATAGGATCCTGTGGTATCACAATGGGCCACTACTGGCCTAAGTGTGCGATAGCAGCCACTCTAACCTAACCTAACCTAACCTACCTCAAAAGAATCAAGGCCTGTAAGAAGTCCCGTGGAGGACATTTGAATGATATCTTGTTTAACTAAAAATGGCAAGGATCAATCTGTAAAATGAAATAAAAATTACAATACATTCCGAATATTTTGTGTGTTTTTTTGAAGTTTACTTTATCAAGCTTGAATTGGATAACCCTTTACAGTGCGCAGCACATTCGATCTTCTGCCATGAATATTAGTTTTACCCATATCTATAAAGCTTTAAATTGAAAATTAAGATTTCCGTAAAGATTTCTGAAGTAAATTATGAAATGTTCTCCAGAAACTAGTTACCTCTATGATTGTCTAAACATTGATAAATTTGAACAATAAAATTGTGGTCAATAATATCTTGTAGATCATTTCATCGTCGCATTGGGAAGTTCTTGCTCAAATTTTACTTATTTTGTTTTATCGGTTTATGGAAGGTGGACAAAACTTTTACCCATTTTATTAAATCCACTTTTGGAGTGGCTAATCATCAATAAATATTGTTGTTTAAACGAAAAAGGTTTAAAATTCAGTACGGATTACGCTGATGCAATCAATTTTCAATAAAAGTTTAAAATACATTTAACTTCTAATGATTTCCTTATATAGAGAATCAATTGATATAAATACACAAATGAAGACTACTTTCACCCAAAAAAAAAAATATAAACAAATAATTTGTAACAAAGTTGTTATTATTACAACAAAGTTAAGCTTTCGTTCATCAACAACAAATTTCTTCGATGTCATCTTACAACTCTTCAAAAACATTTCTCGTTTTTCAAAAATTATTAAGACGAGTTTTCGTTGCAGGGTTCATGATCATGTTGCTATTATTGATGATCGGATGATTTATACTGTGAGAAAATTTTATGTTTGATCGACAAAGAAAGACCACCAACCGTGATTTTGTATGTATCCGGAATTTTGCTATACATTTTTTTAATAATTCGTTCTGTGGGTAAAGTACACCGAAGTTATCATATGCGGTAGTATATCCATATTTGAATAGGCTGCTCTTAATACTTAATTTTTTGAGGTTTTTTAAACTGGTTTGTAATACTATGTATGTATGAACGTAAAGGGTTTATAAAGGAAGCTCTTCATTTATCCATGGTAACTAAATATTACAACACTATGATCACACTTTGTATTCTGTATGTATTCATACTCAACCAATCACTTTGTGACATCAAACTACCGCGTAAGCCAACTATTTTGAAGCTTTCCAGAAACTAGTTAAAAGGTGTAGTAAGAAGTGGTTAATATTAAAGTCATTTGACAAAACTTTTATGAGCCAAACCTCAGTTAGTTAACCATTAGACAGCTACGACACATTCGATGAAGTGATCCGTGGGATACTAGATTTTTTAAATAAGAATGCTGGCTCCATAGAGAATTGTCAACCAACACACAAAAAACATTCATTGCGATCTTCCAACATTCAGAGCCATAATAAAGTAACTGTCAAAAAATGCCCTATGTGACACAGTCCAAAATTTATACGAATGCTCTAAGTTTAAGGACATGGATGTAACGGCAATGCATTAATTTATGAAAAAGGTCAATCGTTGTTGCAACTGTCTGATCCATTCAGTATACATTTACCAATTACAGCCGTCAAAATAAATCGATGTGAAATTATTGCCAAAATAACAGAATATACACACTGCGTCACATAATTTAAAAATTGTTAACAAATATATCAATAGCCGCCATGTTGAGCAAAATAACAAATTATTCGAGTGAAATAACAAAAAATATGAGTGACATTTCAAATTTTTCATATCAATTTACAAAAATCTCAAAATTTTTAAAAGAAACGCGTTCATATATCTGACTTGGGCCTATCCAAATTAGTACGTCACGCTCGTATCAAAAGATATGGGCCCCTAGAATACTAGGAAAACTTTGAAATTTCACTCATATTTCTCGTTATATTTCGAGTAAGTATCCAGTTTTTGTTATATAAACGTGGCGTACTAATTTAGATAGGCCCAAGTATCCATTATTCAGATATATTAACGATTTTATTTTGAAAAATTCGAGATTTATGTTAATTAATATGACAAATTTGAAATTTCACTCATATTTTTTGTTAATTCACTCAACATGGCCCCAATTATGGTGTTTAATTAAAAATTTCTACCGATTCAAAATTAAACACTGGATTTCTACAAACAGCATTTGTAAATCTTCGAGGGGCAAATTTTTTTTTTTATGTATTTGTAGAGCTCTATTAGATTCAGGAAGTTCATTCATGAACGAATAATGCGTCCAAAAGTTGTGAAAACCTCGAAAGGAAAACGGAACAATGGATGAGAGGTTATGTTCAACAAGTATCGGCGCCATCAGAGGATGTTGAAATAATTCTCAAGAACAAGATAGAACACATCATTCACATCAACCGCTGATACAAGTACCGGATTATCAATGGTTGGAATTCAAAAACCTACTGTTAGCAGACCCGAAATCCTACGAGCATGACGAGATCGAGATTTTAATTGTATGTGACCATGCAAGTTTTTAATTCTACTAGGTCACATACAGAGTGCCAAATAAAACCATTTTTGGTTGAATTATTTCGAGGACATTAAGTGACAAACAATGGCACAAATTACAATCATTTGTACGTTTAACAACATTAATGAATCTCCCACGAAATTTTTGGAACTTGAAGATAATAAAACACTTGCACACCAAACTTCGGAAGAGATTTATTGCGAGAACCATTTTCTGAACTATAACAAAGAAACCGTAGCATGTCGCTAGTGAACTCTAATTCGTACAACACAAACGTGCAAGAAATTCTGACAAATGGAATACATTATGTTTATTCGCGAATAACAGAAATTGGGACACATGGAAGAAATAACCAAAACCGAAAGAGATATTCTTTGGAACCAGTCGTATTACTTGCAGTCTGCAAAGAAATGAGCGCTATACAACTAACGTTTGTGTCATTTTTGATGCCTCGGTCAAAACCAAACCAGGTAGATAATAAAAATAGAAATTAAAATCTGTTCATTGGGCCATCAATAGTGATGTGCAATTACGCGAGAAAATTTACTTTTTTACGGCAAATAATGTAATAAATGATTAATTACGGTAAAAAATTGTAATAAATGTAAAAAATGTAATTAATTAGCGTCATCCACCTGAAAGTAATTTTTAGTAAAATAATTTAAACTACATTATTTTCTTTTAAATCGGGGGGGGGGGGGGGGGGGAGGGGTTGTCCTGATATCTGCTAATTAACGGCACACTACAATAATTTAAGGTCTAAATTTTTACTAGCCCTAGTATGAATCTCAGTTACTCGTTACATAATTTAATTTTGGTGTTACAATTCTCACTGTGAGTGAGAGACTCACATAACCTCAGCTACAATTTATTGGCGACACCAAATGAGAATTTAAATTTTTTTGACATAAAATGAATTTTTTTTTATATATTTTAATTTTGTTTACCAAAAATGCTCAAATTTCCACTTGGTGTCGCCAAGAAGTTGTAGGTGAGAATATAATAATAATAATAATAATAATAATTATCCCAACGATATATTACCCCTCCCAACCGCGCGCGGGGAGTCTCCATCTGTATTATTATTATTTTTTTGAGTATAATTCAAGTGAATTATAAACAAGGATATCGAGTTGCTTAACCAGTGAAATTGAAAAATTGAATGTTGAAACGGCTTAATATGTAAAGTATAAAAATCAAATATGATTATAAATGAATAGCTAAGTGAATAGTTAAGCAAAACGATACCCATCGCAGACGGAAGGAAAACGGAAGTCGACTCTGCTTAGTACAAGCAAATTTAAAATAGATAAAACAAGATAAAGTAAAGCAGAATAAAATGAAACAAATAAAAACAAATAAGTTAAATAAAACATCAAACTATAATCAAGAAAAATAAAAAAGTTTTTTCAACATGCGTTTCGTCATATTAAAATCGATCAAATGGAAGTGCTGATTAGCTTCGAACAGCATTCTAGAGACTGGCTCATACTTTCCGTAATCAGTTCGATGAGGGTCGATTCTAAACATAGGTACCGTTCTTAAATCTCGCGAATTTATATTTAGATTAATTTTACCAAGCAGAACTGGAGAATCGATACCGCCGGTTAGTATTTGATGAATGAAAACCACGTCTGCAACAACTCGGCGCTTACTAAGTGGTTGTAATTTAATTAGCTTTAGACGATCCTGATATGGAGGCAGGTTGAACATGTCCACCCACGGTAGCCCCCGTAAAGCAAAGCGAAGAAATCTTCGCTGGACTGCTTCAATCCTCTTAATATGAACCTCATAATAAGGCGACCACACTTGGCTAGCATACTCGAGCAGCGGACGAACGAATGTTGAATAGAGAGCCTTCGTAACATAAGAATCATCGAATTCTTTCGACCAACGCTTGATGAAACCGAGGGCAGAGTTGGCTTGATTGATAATACGATCGATGTGTTGTCTGAAATTCAATTCACTGTCGCAAATGACTCCCAAATCACGAACAGAACTGGCTCTGGTAATGGCATCGCTGTTAATGTAATAGTTGCGAGAAATGGACTGTACACATTTTCGAGAGTAGGTGATTGTTTGATATTTACCCACGTTCAAATCAAGGTTGTTCTTTGCACACCAAGTGGAGAAGTTATTGAGGTCGGATTGTAATAGGCTCTTGTCGGTAGTGTTTGAAATCCGTCTGTAAATCTTCATGTCATCGGCGTATATAGATATCGATGAATTTTTTATTAAACAATCAGCGTCGTTGATTGATAGAATGAAAAAAATTGGACCCAGATGGCTGCCCTGGGGCACTCCAGATGTTGCTGATATATGAGTTGATACTGATGACCTGAATAGAACATGGTATAAACGGCCTTTGAGATAAGAGCCCATCCAACGGAGAATTTGGGGAGGAAAGCCAAGGGCCCTAAGCTTAAACAAAAAAACTTCATGAGAAATCCTGTCAAACGCCTTGCTAAAATCGGTGAAGATAACGTCAACCTCTTTTCCTGCTTCCATCGTATTTAGTGTTTGTGAAGTGAATTCAATAAGGTTTGTGGTCGTGGACCGTGCTTTGAGAAAACCATGCTGATTGTCAGAAAACAACGGTTTACAATGAAAGTACTGTGAATCATACACAATACTTTCAAACAACTTAGGAATACTAGATAATTTTGCAATAGGTCGGTAATTACAGATGTCTGATTTGCAGCCGTTCTTATGAATCGGAACTATAAAAGAACTTTTCCAAATTGAAAAGTGTCGTCAGTGGCTGAGCAAGAAAATCACTGCAGTTTTTTAGGACGATGGATGGTAGACCGTCAGGGCCGGATGAAAAATCATCTTTAAGTTTGGAGATCTTTTGTACCACGGATTCATAATCGATTTCAATGGAAGTTAAGGTTGTTTGATTACAATTATTCAAGTATGTAAAGTAACATTCATCAGGTTTAAAATCACTGCTTGTGACTTTAGGATCATTAGAGGAATGATCCTTATATTTGAAAGTGGAAGGGTATCCGTCGGACTTTTTCTTCATATAGATAAAGCGCCAGAAACACTTAGGCTCAGCGATTAGATTGGGTTGCATGAGTCTGATATAATTCCCATAAAGTTCGTCAGACAAACTACTGAAATCATTATAACTATTTAAATAGTTAGAGTAATCAGAGTCAGATTTAGTTTTCAGGAATCTTTGCCAACGTTTGTTCCTAAGGTTACGTAACGTTCGTAATTCATTATTATACCACGGAGGTGATGGCGATACAGTTTTTTGGCGGGTATACGGAATGGAATGTTTAAAACATTCAAAAACTGCAGAGTAAAAATTGGCAGTTTGTGTTTCTATATCGTTATGATCATTTAAAATTGTGTTAAAGTCTACGTTAGCCAATAAATGTTTAAGCTTCACAAAGTCGGCCTTACGAAAATTGAAACGTAGTGGAGTTATAGAGTTGACATTGAGATTGTCTTGCTCCAGACCAAAGGTGATCAAAATGGGAGGGTGGTATACATCTATGGCACAGAGGATTAGATTGGATTCAGAAGCGACGCTATTGTCGATAACAGAGGAAAACACCAAATCGAGCTGCCTGTTCAGACTGTTCTTAACGTTGCTGATCTGAAATAGTCCAGAGTTCAACATATTGTCAGTGAAAGTTTCTTTGGCGGTTAGTGCATTCGAAGCAACATAATGAGTGCGTTATCATCTGAATAATCCCAATTAAGTCCGGGGAGATTGAAATCACCAAGAACAAAGATTTCATCTTTAGTGTTCATTAGGTCAAGGACGAAGTCAACAGCTTTAGTAAGAAGCTGATAGCTTACAATCTGACTTATTGGGCGAATATAGCAACATAAAATAAAAACATTATTCTTATTATTTTTAATATGTGAGATTCTTACTCATAGTGAGAATCATAATACCAAAATTGAATTAAGGTAACGTCTCTTCACACGGTGACCATGTACTGAGATTCATAATAGGGTTAGTAAAAATTTACACCTTAAATTATTGTGGGTAGCACCATTAATTAGCAGATATCAGGCTCACGCACCCCCCAATCTACTAGAAAATAAAGAATAGTAAATTATTTTACTAAATTAATTACTTTCAGGTGGATGACGCTAATTAATTACATTTTTTACATTTATTACGCCATGTAACGTAAAACATTCCGCGTAATTAATACAATTATTTACAGGGCAAGTAAACTGCTACAAATTATTCTGCACTTCCATTTCCACCGATATGTGATGACAGTGAACCTGAAAAAATGTACAGGCAAATATTAATTACCAAACAACATACAGATTTTCAACGAATTTTGTGAAAGGAAGTACTATCTGAACCGATTCTAGAGTTTCGTCTACTTACCGTTACAAATGGCAATTGGCACAGCATCAGCATCAGTTCTATCAACTTTGAAACTGATTGCCGATAAAAATCAACCAACGGGAGAAATTTTTATGTTGACGACCTGATGACCGGAACGGATACACGAGCAACTCATCACCCTGAGAAAAGAATTATCATTAGTAATGAAAGCGGTAGGGTTTAATCTGCGAAAGTAGCTATCCAACTGTCTTCCGAATATCTAGGTATTTATTGCAACACAAAATCTGATTTCTTTGGTGTGCTTCTATAACAATCTACTTAAAAATAATATTTCAGAGTGCATGGGCAAAATGTTAAGATTGAGTCGATTCACCGCCACAAAATATCCTAGCAAACTGGCTTGTTTCGCAAATATGTAATAAAATAAGCAAATACACCAGAAAATATTGGCAGCACATAACAGCAACCGAAAATCCAGCCGATTGTGGTCCCAGGGGAATACTACCTTCTGGATTGTGGAATTGCTTAAATTACCCGTATCCGAGTGGCCAATCAAATTTCATTCGACGGTAGTCTGCAATTTCCTGATTGGTTTGATTGTGGTAAAAAATCAAATTTTAATAAAATCAGCGTGAGCAAAAGTTTCATTAAAAACTGTAAGTTGAAATCTAAAGACTTAAGACATTTCTCAATTAAGTGAATCTAAAGAACTCCTAATTAAATGCGTTCTTTAAGTTAATAAATTTGATATCGAAATCCAGATACTAAAATAAAATTTACCAATACCAAAAATACACAAATAAATTAATCTTACTCCTTTCCTTGATAAAAACGGTATTTTAAAAGTTGGTGGTCAGATAGATATCGCCACAAATATCCTGGTTCGTACAACTCACGGTGCACTATTATCTGGGAATCATACATTTCTGTTTACAACTCTGGTTGTCGTTCGACGTGTCATTCGACGATGAAATGGCCAATGAGGTGGCTCAATAATCTGTAACGCCAGACCATTCAATGAATTTTCAATACGAATATATTGAAACTATATGTTTTATTGCCTTTCTCCAAATTTGAACCAAAGTCGAGTAACAAAATGATCTATAAAATGGTCTTAGTGACTTTAATTATATTGTTTGTTAATCTGGCACTACATCCAGACCATTAAATGAGTTTTTAAAATATTGGTAATATTCCCAAAAAATATTCCCGCATGTCTATCATAATTTCTCCACATTTAGACCATGTTTGAAAAAATAGTACGGCCTATCAAATAATGTGACAATAATTGGATGCTGAACCCAATAGAGAGAATACTGATATTGCTACCATAATGTACTAGAACTTACTTGTTCATACTTACAAGGTGTATTATCTAATTTCGTTGAAGTATAAAATTTGAAATACGATCACATTTTATTATAAAAAAGCCAGACACAAACTTCGATAAAGTATATCGACACCATGCCACCCCAGGGTTTTCGTAAAAGCTATTTGCTATATATATATATATATATATATTATATATATATATATATATATATATATATATATATATATATATATATATATATATATATATTTATATTTTCAAAAAAATGTTTGCAAAAAACCATTAAATTCCTATAAAAAAGGTTTTATTAAAATTTGTAAGCTTAAACTTTTCGATAATGATCTGCACCCGTTTTGTTGCAAATTTATACTATACATTTTAAAATATTGGGAGAGAAACGAAAAACCCTGAAGCTGCCAGTTTCAATGTACCGGTTTCCACCACATTTACCTGTCCAATTTATCAAAAACCTTAAGTTTGAAGTTTTACCCTGAATTCAACATTTTAAGGATTGTAAAGTGGTCCAATTTCGGTAAAATAACAGTTTATTAACAAAATCGTCATTTCCGCTTAAATTTTAGAAAAATTAATCAGTTTTGTTGCAAATTTAATTTAGAATCCTTTTCTTCTTAATCGATTTTTTTGCAGATGTTATACTTTTCAAAATATTTGCAAAAAACGAAATAACTTCATTGCCACTTCCAGTGGACCGGTTTCCGCCAGATTTCATTCGGATTTCAATTTTCATCAAAATTGTTTAATCCGTATAGGCTGTAGAGGGGACAGTTCTCGATGGACAGACACCACCTTGCAAAATAATTTTTCGAACTTCGGCGATATGCAAATGGAAAATCCCCATAATTTTTGAGTTCGAAAATTTTCATTTCAGGTTTAAATTTACTCCAAATAAATAGTTATTTGTGAAGTTACACCCCCCCCCCCCCCCCGCCCAAAACAAAGTAAAATCGTGTAGTTTCAATTTAATAAAATTGTGCTCTGTTGCAGGTAACTGTATAGCCCTAAATTACTAAAATTACATTTAAAATACGGTAGCACGACAATTCTCTAAAAACGACAATTCACCGAAAAGAAATTCATTGAAAACAACAATTTATTGAAAAACAAATCACCAAAACAGCAATTAATTGGAAACAGTAGTTTACCGAAAATAAAAATTCATCGCAAATTCATCGAAATCATTAATTATTCGAAAACGTCAATTCACCGAAAACAACAATTCACCGAAACGACAGTTCACCGAAAACAACAATTTTCCGAAAACGACAGTTCACCGAAAACGACAATTCACCGAAAACGACAATTTACAAAAATCTATAATTGGCGAAAAAGACTATTCCTTTAAACAACCATTCAGTTGTTCCTTTAAAATGCGGAATTTAACCGATTTGTAATAATAAATTCAAACAGAAAAAATAATTTTTATTATAATAAATAAATTATATATTATAAATTATAAACCTTAAATCTCTGAAACAAAGATTTTTTAAAATCCTGAAAAAAATATTTTCCAAAATATTGAAAGGAAATAATACTGAAAAGAAATATCTCTAAATTTAAAATATTTAACCCTTCTATAATTAGTGAATTTGGTTTCCTTTTTCAGGAAAGTTTCAATCAATTCTATATTCCTGTCATGTTTATATCGACCTCCGCGTGCCCGTGTAACTTTTTTCTGTTTTTGAAATTTTTTAAAGATGTTATTAAGTATTTTTAATTTTTTATTTCTGTAACAACTGTTTAATAATATGCGAAGATTGCGAATTGTCGTTTTCGGTCGTTTTTCGTTTGCAAGATAAAAAAATGTACTTGTTCTCGCTAAAACCAATAAACCGGCAAGGAGTCGTCGTACAGAGATTTCCACAGCATTATTTTCAAGGCATCTAAATACTCTATACAATTTCTAATTTGTGTTTGGAAAAAAAAACGGATTCTAGTATCAAAAGAAGACAAAATTTCCTTCAATTAGAGCAAAACTATTTTTTGAAAAGTGTTATTTCACCAGATACAAGCGTACAAATCTGGGTATTTTTTCGAAAAAAAAAAAAATTTCCATTTTTTTTGGCGTAGTTTATTTTTGTTTAGACGAAAAAACATTTTGGGATAGATACTCGATCGGCTCAATAAATTTTACCAAGAAAATTTGATTTTCAACAGCAAACTCTTGTGTAATTTTTTTTTGGTAAAATTGAAGACTTGCCCAACAGTATGACCTATCAAATGATAATTCTGACATCAGTGGGGTAGGTCGTTTATCTTTAGCTCCAGATCATACAATAAGTTTTAAAAATATTGAAATTGTGATTTATTACCAAGAAACAACCTACGTGCCCATTAGACTTTCTCCAAATTTGACCAGCAGTATGCCGTGGCATTAATGGGGTAGCGCCAAATTATTCAACGAATTTCAAAATATTTGAAATTGAGAAGTAATACCAAAAAAGCAACCAGGATCTCTATCAGATTTTTTCCACATTTGTACCAAAGTTGACCAACAGTATGGGTCATCAAATCGCCATAGTGGCAACAATAAGGCAGCTCGATAATTTGGAGAACCAGACTATTCAAAGGTTTTTAAATTTAAGAGTCAGGCGTAACCTTTCTTTAAAAATTTGTGATCATAACTTTAATAGGTTTTTAAGCCTTTTAATAAGTTTTAAATTATATTAAAATTTAAAACGATGTTTTGTGCAATTTTAAATATATTTGTAGCTCAACGATGTCGGATTCATGCTACTGAAGTCAGCCAAAAATCTCAGCCGTTAGAAAAACTGCATTATCGACATATTTTGTACCAGGAGGTAGTATAAAATAACATGTTATTGTAGTTAGCAGTAAATTTTCGTCGAAAAAAATTGGATTATTTGAATGGCTAGATCCCATGATTATAATTTGTCTCGTAAGAGGTGAAAGAATTTTGTAATATAAAGAAATTTGTAGTAAGTCAGAAACCACCTGACACAAAATATGTCGATAACGCAGATTTTTCAGCTGAAATTTTCGGCTAAGTAGCCGCTCAATAGGATGTCGGATTGTTTATTTTCGGTTGGTAAAGCGAAGATACTAACTGCATTATCGACAACGCTTGCTTTCAGTAAACTCTAATAATTCGAGGAATACGTACCATAGTCATGATCACTATAATAAAGATGAATATTCGCTCTATTGGGTTGCACATAGACACATAGATATAAACCTAGATGTGTCACATAGATTTTCCGATTTATAGCCATAAAGTAAGCAAGCCAACGTGAATAAATAACTTTTAAAAATACTTCAATTTAAGTAAAGTAGTCGGTCAAACAGTAGTGAACCGTATTTTGCATTCGGTTCTAGAAAAATTTATCTGTTTAACTAAAGTATTTTATTATTGCAGACTGAATATACCAAAGAAGTTATCCTACAGTTTGAGTCGTTTAGGTTGAAATAAATGCCCGTTGTTATTATTGCTGATGGTGGCCAAAAATCGACAAAATTAACGATTTGACTGTAAAGTCGTCAGAATATTTTTATGAGGTGGCATCAAATCATGACCCATGAAAACCTTAATTGCGCAATAAATAAATGCTCTATATAATTTGTTGAGTACTTAAGGTTCACTCCAGGAATTAACAACACACGTCTAAGCAAAGTTTGTCATGGCAGACAAACTAAATCACAACTTGTCTTAATGTTCTCCCGACCGAATAACCGGTCATATTAGACGGATTTTCATTCCACCACTGTTTCAGGTAACAGTAAACTCTATAAAGATGATTTTAATTCGGCCAAGCAAGCTACACCTAAAAGGCTCCCAAGAATATACAGTAAGTATTTTGTTATGAACCAGAACATTTTTACATTAACCAAGGCTACACCAAATTTCTCGTAATTAATCTTTTAGCTTAAGGTCATACTCTTACATATACCATACATAAACCGCTGTTTATAACGTAAATGTTTCTATTTTCGTTGAATTCTATATCTATTAAGATTGTGCTACTCGTACAACATCAACCGCATATATGGCTAAAACCGGTGGTTAAGTATTATATAGCACATAGCTTATTACCAATATATGTATGTATACAATTTGCGGCTTACGATTAATCAGCGGACAGAATACACGAGCCATTCTTCAACATGTACGTTAGATGCGATAAAGTGTAAGGTTTAAGAAATTCATATAATTAAAAATTGCGGACATTAGTTTGTATATATACGAAGTGTAGGTAGGTCGTATAGAATTCGTTAATAAATAAATTTATTTATAGATTTTATTACTTGCAAATTTTATTTCGCAATGTATATATCGTCATTCAATGTCGTTCAACGACTGAGTCCGCACATACATATTTTGTATGCACGGCGACTCTGTACAATTTATTTATTATACCAAATGCCGGTTATGATTATTATTGTTTACTTGGTATTCAGAAGGTGCTAGAGTTTTACTAGGAAAATGTTAGACGTCCAACTGTACGCGATATCGATTAAGCTGCAGATTCATTACAACTTAATTTACTTAATGTATGGTGGTTATCGTATAACCAAATTCCCCTAAAACCCTCCTGCTCGTTTACTAATTCGAATAAACAGAAAATATTTACATAAAAAACACCTGTCCAGCTGGTGTTTACACTTAACACCACACCACATAAAATAAACTATTTCGCTGTATTTTTGGGGTAAACAAATTTTATTGTTGTTATGTTTGACGGAATTATTAATTCCAATCATGAACTTGTTGTACCGCTAAATAGTCTACATGTCACGATGTTCACATATATTTGAAGTTCGGTTACAAAAAATAGGTTTGCCTATCATATATTGGCAAGTAGTTTGTACTGTGTGAAACAGATAGCGTTTTCTAAACTTTCTAAAACCGTAACTGAACTTTAGAGCAAGATTGCCGAAGGAATATCAAACATCACTCATAAAATTTGTCACAAAACGAGTCAAAAAATATGTTGAGCTGTTTTGAATTTGTTTCGAATTATTTTTTCGTCATACTCGATTTTCGGAATTTCCATAGAACTTTCCACTTTAGTGTAAAACGGAAAAACTACGGAAATAAAACGGAAATAATATTCTTAGAATATTTTTCTACATACATACTGGTAAACCAATTTCACGTTTTTAGACTCGTGTCCTCTGGAATGGCCATAGTTTTAGTAATAGAGCAAGTGTGTAACGTTTTGGCGTTGGCTATTGCAACCTGTGGTGATACTGCAATATGCAGGTAGTATCTTCCGGCATGTTCTACAACACAACGTCAATCGACCCACGTGCAAATATAAATACTCCTTTTGGAAATGCATTTTGACTCATTTGATTGTGTCAACCTAAGGCTAACATTTCCATATAGTTTCGACAAATGTTACGATATTCACAATGTATCTAAACTAAAACTACTCACACCAATAAAATCGTTTTGAATTTCGAGAACGAAAAAGGATACCCGTAAAGAATTTATAATACACTAGCTGATCTGGCGAACCTTGTGTCGCCCTAAATTACTACGTTCCGAGCAAATACTTTTGTCTTTCACGAAAATTGATTTTATTGAGAGAAAAAATTAAACAACCCAACTCAATTGTGAATAGACGATTGAGTTGAGTGGATATGAAATGAATTCAATGTATTTTATTCAACTATGAGAAAAACCGGAATTTCAAGATTTATTCCGCACTTACCGAGATTACCGGCAAATCAAGCGCATTGAAAAACTCGGTCCGTTAGTTAGTTGCCTCTGCTTTATTGGTCACACGTCAATGGATTTGTACCAATGCATTTTCCCAGCAATTTGGTTTTGAATCAAGTATTTCAGATGCTGTCTACACTCTTGTTCTTCGCTGCCAAAATCGCCCGTTCGCTGAGCCAATCGTGATTCATATAATTTCGGCAGATGTCCGGAAACACTTTCGTGATAAGCTTTTCCTTCGACGTCTTGAATATGCAAAGTTCGAGGAAAACGAAATCAATCTGGACGAAACATCAACCGGAATTTGACCATTGCCAAGCGCCAACATTTGTTTGAAAAATTCAACAGTTGATCAATCGTTCGGTAACTTGGCTCTAATGTTCGTGGTTACTGTAACTTTTCCACATTGCGTCACTAACTAGACGATTTCAGACATATGCGCTGAGTCATCTGCAGCTGTTAATTTCGGAATGACAGGTAGCGTTTGACGAAAACCGACGGCCAGCAAAATCATCACTCCAAAAAAACGTTTTGAGTCAGTTCGTAAATCCTTCATCGTTCGTTTGAACGTTTCTAATAATCGTTTATGTGCCATTGTGCACCCCTCCCAGATGGTGATTTTGCATTCTTGCAATACCTTGCCGTCCGGCCGCCGTCTAGCAATGTGACTGCAATTCTCGTGCAGCAGCTAACGTTATTTGAGATCTCGAGCGAATTGTGGCCAAAAGCAATGAAATTGCTTTCATTTCTTCTTCTTTCACTGCTTTTTTTCTCTTGTTCCGGAAGTGTCCTTCGCTAACTGTATTGATCAATGCGACGTACACGTTCTTTTGCTGTGGATACAAAAGCGGGGCATCCGTTCGTACTATTTGGCTCATGGATTCTCGATCGTACACTTGCTCTCAATTGGTGCTGGCATGTCCATTCATAATTCTTATGTTATTATTCATAATTCGCCATCTTAATTTATCTCGATAACTTTGTGTTTTTAATGAATGTCTTTCACGATTTTCTGTGATTTTTCAAGCGTTGCATCGATTTTTCACGCTTTATAGTGTCCAAAATCATCAAAACAAGCAACAATAATCAAAATTTCAACAACAAAAAAATTCAAGATTTTCCGGAAGTTTCTTAGTTTTCCACTCAGATTTTCCAATGGATCGGATACGTTCGACGTCCCGCAAAAACATCATTTTTTCGATTTTTGGAATTTTTCGACTTTTTCCGCGGATTTTTCAACGAAAGATGTTTGAGCCAAATCGGTTAAGATGTTCTCAACTGTTGCGCGCACATACATTTTTATATATTTAGACTAGCTGACCCGGCAAACGTTGTTCTGCCACATAAATTATTTCTAGTGAATATTTTGTGAACATTTTCTCAATTCAATGTATATCACTAACGTAACGGACATATTCATTGTTTGGTCTCTTAAAAGTTAAATGTAAAGTGAAAAAAGTAATATATTGTTACGTTTTCCCCTTGTCACTCAAGGTTCGAATCACTGGATTGTGAATAAATACAACTGCTTCAAATTTGAACTCACACAAATTTATTTACACAACACAATAATTATACAACACAAAATTAACAATTAATTATTACAATTATAACACACTATTTAATTATCACTTTAATATTCGCTTTAATAATCACTTTCATTCGCATCGCGTTCGTTGAAGTGGTAACATTTAAACACAGTGTTGTGAATTTTATGGTGATCTTCTCAAGCGGAAATATTGATAATAAAAGTGTAAAGTGGAAAAACATTAAAGGAAAAAACAATTTAAATAAAAACAAAAAACCAAAAACAAAAAATAAAATTATAAACCTGAAAAAATCATTAAAGAATCTAAAAATTAGTGAGACTGGAAACACCCAAAATGGCGTGGCATCAAGCTGCGTACATGGGGCCAAAACTCTAACAACGGGAAAGAAGTTTAAAGGATATGATGATAAAGAACCGAATCATAAAAGAAAATTAGAAAACAAGAATTGTGAAAGTGAAAGTGACGAAAATAAATATAATAAAAGACAAATCATGTCTAAAATAACAGACACAACAACAAATATGGAGGGAGAAAAGGAAGCGAACACAGATCCGCAAACAAATAACCAAAAAAAAAATCCTATTAATAAATACATCAACACAGACAAAGGGCCATATTATGTAATGATTGAATCAAAGACACCCAAAATAATGATGTCAATAATTCTATCAAAAATGTTCAAAGAATTTAATATAAAAATCAAAAATATAATAGAAATCAATAAAAAAAATGGCGAGAGTTGAGTTCGAATCATGGGATAAAGCAAATAAATGTATACGAACTGACGACCCAACAAACAAAATTCTAGCAGGCAAAGACTATGTTAAATATAGATGTTACATACCCAAAGCATATACACATGTTGAGGGGGTAGTTAAAGGATTAATAGGCGAATTCGAACTTGAGGAAATTAAAGAAAATATTAAGTGTGAAAATACAATAACCAACATAGAAATAATTAAAACATGGAATAGAGAAACTAAAACATTAAAAGACACCAACATATTAAAAATGGAAATAAGAGCTAGTGAACTGCCAAAATTTGTTCAATTTTACGATATTAACATAAAAACGGACATCTACATACCAAAACTGAAATTTTGTTCTATATGTCTTAATTACGGGCATATCAGGAAACACTGCCACTCAAAAATTACAAGATGCACGAAATGTGCTAAACCAAAAACAACGGATCAAACACACATATGCAAAGAGAAACCCGAATGTAAATTCTGCGAAGGAGTAGAACACTACACAAACTCCAGATCATGCCCCGAAAAAAAAACAAAACAAAATCAAAATTTACATGATCAAAAATAAATCAACATACAAAGAAACAATAGAAACACTCTTCCCTAGACAAAATAAATATTACAAAGAACCAAAAAATCAACAATTCCCAACAATTAACAATATTCCAGAAAATAACACTCCAAATGCATGGATAAGCCGAGCAAACACACAGGAACAAAGTACTTTGGAACAGAATAAACAATCTCAAAAATAAAAAAGGAAAAGGTTTCAATGTACTAGAAGACTATGAAATGATGAAAAAATTCATGAACGAAAACTTCCCAGAATCAACAGAAGACACATCTACACCATTAGCTAAATTGATTATTAAAGAGAACAAATTTAATAACAAAATAATAACAGACATAATAAGTAACAAACAAAATAGTGCACCGGGTGAAAACAAAATATCTTATAAAACACTAAAAGAAATAATCAAAATAAATCCAAACATAATAAATCTAATAGTACACCATCTTAATAATATATACAAAAATCAACAATACCCAGAGAAATGGAAAAAGATCAAAATAATTACGATCCTAAAACCAAATAAAGATGAAAGTTTAACTGAGAGCTATAGACCGATATGCCTCTTAAACATATTTGCCAAAATATTTAATAAAATCATACTAGAGGAACTATACGATCATCTGGAATCCAGAAATATCTTGTCAAATAATACGTACGGTTTCAGGAAAGGTACAAATATCATGGACTACTTCATAAACCTATTCAATGAAATAAAAAAAGGGAAAAATACCTGGAAATCGCAAATACTAATAACAACCGACATCTCTAAAGCATTTGACAATGTCAATAAAAACAAGCTAATACAAAAATTAATAAATATGGACACACCCAATCACATAACAAATTGGATTCACCAATTCCTTACAAACAGGATTATCATTTACAATAATGGAACATCAACAGTAAAACACACAACAAACAAAGGAATACCACAAGTTAGCTGTCTGAGTCCTTGCCTTTTCAATATATATACGCAAGAAATACACAACATACATGAAGAAAATACTACTATATATCAGTTTGCGGACGACATTGCAATATTGGTCAAAGGACTCAACGAAGAAGAAACACAAACAAAAGCGGACATAATATTAAATAAACTAAAAGAAACACTATCACAACACGATCTGAAAATAAACCCCAGAAAATGTTCTTATATGCAATTATTTAAAAACAAACCCTCAGACTTTGAGATTAAAATAGACAACATTACACTAAAAGAAGAAAGATTAATAAAAATCTTAGGAGTGACCTTCAACAACAAATTGTCACTTCTAGCACACTATAAGACATTAGAAAAGGAAATTATGGGAGCCACAAACCTACTAAAGATGATTACATATAAAAACGGAGGAGCACATCCATACACACATCCATACTAAATATACACAAAGCCATAGTACAATCAAGAACCAAATATACGGATATCATCACACCAACAAACATTAAAAACTCAATAAAAATCAAGCAAATAATTATAAACAGAAATATAAGAATATGCACTGGAATGCTGAAAACAACACCGATACCAACATTATTAGCAGAATCAGCCACACTGCCTGCAGACCTAGACAACAAACTAACCACTCTAAAATTTATAGCTAACCATATTAACAAAAATAGTGATATTGGGGAAAGAATAAAAAACAATGAAATATTGGGAAAATATCACGAACTATATAACGAATACACATTTCTAACAAACATAGCACAATCAATCAACAAAACAATCAGCCCTACAACAAATCTTAAAATATACGATGATAATAACAATCAAAAAAAAACGCAACGAATCAAATAGAAATAATGAAAAACTACATAGAATTCCTAAACAAACATAAGGACTATTTCGAAATTTACACGGATGGATCGCTTAACAACAATCAAGGAGGTATTGGTATATACTTCAAAAACACTGATACAGAGTACAAAATTAAACTTAAAAATAAACCAACCATTAAAACCATTGAAATCATAGCCATCAAAGTGGCCTTGGATAAGACAATCAATATGGGACAAACAAAAATAATAATCTTCACAGACTCAATGAGCTCATGTATACCCATTAACAATGTTAATAGGAATACAAAATTTAAACACTACGAAAAAGAAATACTAGATACAATTATCAAAAACAACATAACAGTAATAATTAAATGGATTCCGGGGCACGCGGGCATTCTAGGAAACGAAAAAGCAGACAATCTTGCCAAAAAAGCTATAGCAGAAAATGAAACAACAATAGACAACCCAATTCCAATTGAAGACATACACCACATCATAGAGGATACAATAAGACAAGAATGGTTAGAAAAATACAATACATGGACCACAACAGTGGGAAAATATAATAAACAGATAAACAACATACCAAGTAAAAAACCATGGTTCCACAACTCACAATTAACAGCATATAACATCAGGCAAATAAACAGACTCAGATCCGGTCATGGCAAAAGCAAAAAATTCAAACACAACATGAGGATAGAAGACAACGACATCTGCGATACATGCAACGTAACGGAAGACAATGAACATATAATAGAAAAGTGCAAAAAATAAGAACACATACGCCAAAAATATAGAATTATCAACAACATGAAACTAATTGACATACTAAAATCGGGCAACCCCAAAAACTACAAAGCAATCTGTGACTTTTTAAAAGAAATTGATTATAACCTTTAAAATAAACACAATAACATAAATATAAGTTAAGATAATTACTAATAATAATTAACCATAGACAATACATAAATATAATTTGTAATACAAATAGGTCGTATGAGTTAAGAAATTCAGACCTCAGCAAAAGAAATATAAAAAAAAAAAATAATAATCACTTTAATAATCTTTCTATTTAACTTTCACTGTATCACGTTTAAAATAAGACTCAGCATTCCACGTTAATGTACGCCTTTATATACCAAAATATTTGTTTCTAGAATAATCCTAAATACGCATCAAGAATCGAGCAAATATGTTAGTATACAAATGACGCCTAAATGTTGAACCAAATCTATTCTAATCTATTCTATTCTAATCTAGGTGTCACCGTAACAATATTTTTTATCCTAAAGTAGAAAAATGACACAAACAAAATTGTTACGGTGACAATTGTTAGATCAGAATAGAAGTGAAAGTTATTCAATAATAGTTCAATTGTATTTGTGATTTGGTTCAACATTTAGGCGTCATTTGTATACTAATATATTTGTTCGATTCCTGGAGAGCATTCAGGATTATTCTAGAAACAAATATTTTGGTATATAAAGGCGTACATTGATGTGGAATGCTGAGTTTTATTTTAAACATAGTGAAGGTTACATAGAGTGATTATTAAAGTGATAATTAGTAAATAGTGTGTTATAATAGTGTGTTATAGTAGTTAAATAGTGTGTTATAATTGGAATAATTTGTTGTTAATTTTGTATTGTGTAATTATCGTGTTGTGGAAATAAACTTGTGTGAGTTCAAATTTGAAGCAGTTGTATTTATTCACAATCCAGAGATTCGATCCGTGACACAAATAAGCTCGATGGTTTGCACTCGCGAGAACGTGCCACGTAAAATTGTACCTGTGATAAACATATGGTGTGTCCAAATCTAAGCCACAAACACACATCGTTTGGCCTTGCGTTTTATTGATTGTCATTACGAATGCAAATCTAATAGGAAATTGAACGCGTTTGATTTTCAATTGGCACGTTCTGTGAGAATCATTGGAATTCGTGGCAGCAATTCATTTTCGGCTTAGAATTTGCTATTCAAAATGGTTCGATAACTTTTTTCATCAATTTTTTAATGACCAATCGCGTGTTATTGCACAGCCGTGGTGGTTTCAAATTCCGAAATAAAATAACCGTAGATCCATGCCTTGAAAATCCAGTGAGTTCAAAAACTCTGTTGGATAATTTACAGCTTCGTTGGCATCGCAAACTGTATCGATCGATTTGTATGATACCAAGTAGCCTGGCAACGACGGCTGTTCACATTTTTTGGTGCCAATATGGATTGTGTGCGTACATCGGGCAATATGCAGTCAGAGCATTTTGCGAATCAACGATTTTGTGCAGAAATTAGTGGGCAATTTTATGTATCCAGTATTTTCATAGACAGCAACTTTTCCACCGTCGATATCTAACAATTGGTTCGATAATGTGTCAGCGGATGAATCTTGTAGTATTTGGACGTACGTACGTTTGACGTGTAATGACGGGAGTGTTTGTCTGAAATCATAGTGCAATTTTGCATTGTTTCTGCACTGTGGCTATGGACGATTGTTTTTTATGTTGCACACTGCGTTTAGTTTATTTTGAATATTGAGTGGAAGCATAAATGATGAATGAGCTGTTCTGCCTCCATCCAATAAAGTTGCTGTATTTCGGTGAGAATTAACGAAATGAGAAATGTTTCGCCAGTTGCACCTGGTGCATCCAAAAATTAGAATCCCCCTTGTCCCGCCGAAACACAATGCGGTCGTAAATGATTTTTTGGTAATGAGTCAGTAGTGGGATATTGCGAGTAACAATCGCTGCCATTTCTGCAGTATCGTAATAGCAATCAATGCTTCGTTGTGCATAGCGTCTCTGAATGTAATCGTTAGTATCATCATTAATTGAATCTTTGTGCTTATTCCACAACGTGTCTGCTCGTCCCGGGAAACATGTAGTCAACGCTATAGCGAATAGTAGACGAATTTGAGTTGCTGTACAGCCCAATGCTGTTTCATCAAGGATTTTCATGCGGGGCATCCATTTTTTTGTTTGATTGCATGTGAAATAGCGAGGTACTTCGGAATAGAGTAATTAAATTATTGGTTAAATTGTTTGGATATTGTTCATACACAAAAAAATACTAAAATCACGATTAAAAAATGGGAGGGTGGAGGCAGGAAGAAATTTTTTTTGTGTATAGGGACACCGTAATCGGTATGAAATATACTTTACGACCTATTCTCATACCGACCAAATATACATAAAAAATTTCATAAAAATCGGTCGAGCCATTTCGGAGGAGTGCGACTACAAACACCGTGACAAGAGATTTTTATGTACATATTAGAAGATTTAATTATAGCACGCTTTTAAAACTGTGTTTGTCAACTTTATTTCCATTTCTTTCTTCTAAGAGTGGTTTATTTTTTAGTTTAAATGCCTCTTATTTATAAACATGGATCCAAAATTATAGATATACAGAGTATGAAAAGCGACGAATTATTTGATTTAATCGAAAACATTCCTGATGCTTGCGAATATGAGTTAGAAGGCAACAGCGATGACGGTGAACCATGTGTTACTTTTACTGAAGTATTAGACGAAGATGAAGCAATTTCTGCTTCTGACGATTATTCACATAGAAATGGTATCGAAGAAATAATAATTCAGGAACCTTCAACACCTGCTGCAGCTTCAATCATAAATCTGCCAAAGACAACCAAAACAGCTCTTGAAGTTAAAAACCAAAAGAACTGCAAAGGAGTCGTAAGCATATACAAAACGTGCGTAGCGCCTTTTCGGTTAATACGGAATTACCGGACTCGATGAAGGATTTAGAAACCCCATATCAGTTCTTCAGATTTTTTTTTGACCACAATCTGCTGCACAAAATTATTGAAGAAAGCATGAAGTACAGTTAATCTAAGAACAGTGGAAACCAATTCAATTTGTCTAAAAATGAAATTTTAAGATATTTAGGCATTTGCGTTATGACTTCGGTTTGCACGCATTCAAACATGCGAATGTATTGGAACGAAAATGTTCCGATGGACAATACGATCGCATTTACATTTTAACGATAATTTTGTCAAAACGAACGATAAACTGCCCAAGCTGCGGCTGGTGATAGAAGCGCTTTCATCAAAAATTTTTAGAGGTCCCCTTGGAGGAAATGTTGTCAATCGACGAGCATTTATGAGTCACAAAAGCTCGTCACCGTCCTAAGCAATATTTGCCGTTAAAGCCCCACAAATGGGGCTACAAATTATTTGTTTTATTCTGGAACAGAAAATGACGCAGCGAAACGCCTTTCACATGAACTGGATTTGGGCGCTAGTACTATTGTAGTGGTTCGGCTTGCTCGAGACATTCCCAAAAATTCAAATTACAAATTGTACTTTGATAATTATTATACGTCTGTGCCCATAGCAGGATATTTAGCCAAATATGGTATTCACTCTCTTGGAACTATTAGGCGGAACCACTGAGTTGAATATACATGGAGGGAACATGTTGAAAAATAAATGGTAGAAAAAAGTAATGTCTCATTGTGTGACAGAGACAACAAAATTTTCTTGCTCTTTTTTTCAAGTTCAAATTTTCGAAAATCAATTTTTTAAAAATAAAATAACGACGTTTACAATAGATTTATAATTTTTTGTGTAATTTTAGATTAGTACAACTTGTTAAATATGATATAAGCATAAAATATGATTATATAAGTACGTACGTTAGGTTTACTTTAAAAATTGTTACCTGACCTAAATAAAATAAATATTTATGGATAGTAAAATAATAAATGAGTTTTTTATTTTTATACGAGGGATTGTTTTAATTACAAATATTATTACATTTTGTTTTATTATAGTTTTAGGAGGATAATATTTATGTACGTAAATAGAATTTCTATAGATTTCAAATAAATCGTTGTTTGAAGTTCGAGGGCGGATATTTTTAAATTTTACCTGCAAAACAATTTTATTTTATTGCACTGTGTTAATTATCTTGTGTTCTACCCGGGGAAAACCAGACTAGGACCACTTATCTTATAAGTTTATAACATTTCTTAAATTTCCAAGTACATAAAATAGTTGAAGACAGTCATTATAGATTTGTACTTTCATTAAATCGCATCTCTATTCGGTTTTAAATTTTGGTCAGTGTTCTTGTTTTGTGCTTTTTAATACTAAAATTATTAACCATAAATTAAATTTAAATTCATAGAAATAGTTTAGTTATTATTTGGTTAAGCTAGTTAGTTCGTAATATATAACAATAGTGTTAATTTAGTGATAAAAAACAATAAAATAATTGATAAGAGCTAGTAATTATCCATACCAACCATGAATATGTGGAAAAATTTGAAAAATTCTTTTAAAAAAAAATGCATTTCCAAGTGTGTGGTGGCAGATTGTAAGACGAAGCGGAGGAATCAAGACCCTAATGTAACATTATTCTCGTAAGTATAACCGTAACTGCTAATCCGCAAAAAAGAAAGTGATAAAATAAAACCGACACAATTATGTTTTACAGAGTTCCAAAAAGTGAATAATTAAAAAAAATATGGTGTGATAATTTGGGAATAAGTAATCAGTTACAAGAAAAATACCATGAGTTGCGTGTTTGTTCGCTACATTTTTCACCTCATTTCTTAACACTAAAAGGAAATAGATTTCTTCTTAATTCCAAAAACGCAGTACCAATCAATGTAAATGCGGAGACATCTGATTTACAAAATATAAACACAATTCTACCTTCCACATCAACTCAGCCAAATTATTCATTGTTATTATTATTTATTGATTATTTAAAAATAATGTAGTTTACAAAATAACATAAAATTCATAAATATTTTAGGAAAGGTCCCAAGATTCAGAACTGCTTCAAGATTTAGAGTTATCAAACATAAGCGGTTCAACATCTTCGATTAGTGGATTATCAGTTGGATCTCAATTTGAGTTCAGTTCTACTGAATCTAGTTTCGATGAAAACCAACCAAGCACGTCACATGGATTTAATTACAATAAACCGCTACCTGTGTGTGCTGAATTTCAAAGATCATCAACGGCAACAGGATTTAACGCAACCAATTTGTACGCGGCTTCTTCTCCTGAAGATGTTCCTGCGAAAAAATATTTAAAATTAGAGGCCCGTTTATTGCAGAAAAATATGTAAATTCATAATTTAAAACGGCAGCTGAAAAACAAACTAGAAACAATTACGTCCATTACCGACATATTGGCGAAGTTAAGGAGTGAAAGATTAGTGGATGAAGAAACGGCGAATATAATTAAATGTTCAGCGAAGGAGGTTCCTGTCGCACTATTTAAGCGGTATGGGTCTAACGAATCAATGGACAAAGTTACGAAAGCAAAATATTCTAACGAAATAAAAACGTTTGCACATACTCTGCATTTTTACTCGCCAAAGGCATTCAATTACGTGCGCGATGTTTTTAAATGTGCCTTACCACATCCAAAAACCGTCTTACGGTGGTATTCCAAAGTAGATGGCACACCTGGAGTCACAGAACCAGCTATAAGCGCGATTAGAAGCAAAGCGGAATCATATAAAAAGGAAGGACAAGAATTGTGTGTGACCTTGATAATGGATGAAATGTCTATCATGCGCAAAACAGAGTTGGTTGGTGGTCGTTTAATTGGACAAATCGACATGGGGATTGATAGCCCAACAGATTGTGAGAAGGAGGCAGTAGAAGCTTTGGTACTCATGGCGGTTGGAATGAAAGAGCACTGGAAAATTCCAATAGCTTATTTCCTCATCAATGGCATCTCCGCATCAATGAAAGTTGAAATAGTTTCAATTGCTATTGAAAAATTATCGGAAGCAGGCGCTAAGGTCGTATCACTGACCTGTGATGGCTTAATATCAAATCAAAATATGTTTGAAAAACTTGAGGCTGTACTAAACGTAAAGAATCCTAAACCATGGTTTCATTTTCAAGGTATGAAAATTTAAAATAGTACATAACTATATAAATCAACTAATTTTTTCAATATTTTTCAGAAAATCCTCTGCAAAAGATTTATATACTTCTCGATCCATGCCATATGCTGAAATTGATAAGAAACAGATTGTACTCTGAAAAAGCTCTTCATACGTCAGAAGGCATAGTCGAATGGAAATTTATCGATGCTTTATACAATCTCCAAATGAAGGAGGGATTTAAGTTACGCAATAAACTTTCCAAATCACATGTGGAATTTGAAGAGAAAAAAATGAATGTGTCACTGGCAGCTCAAACATTGAGCCAATCTGTGGCCACTGCAATTGAATTTTGCAATATTCATTTAAATTTGCCAGAGTTTGAAGGAAGTAAACCCACAGTGAAGTTTATAAGGCATGTAAACGTTGCATTCGACCTATTAAACTCTCGCAATCCTTTTGGTCAAGGCCTTAAAGCGCCCCTCCGTAAAAATAATAAGGATCGCTGGTTGCCAAATATAACGTTAATTTCAAAGTATTTGTCTGGCATCAAATTGAACTCTGGTGTATCAATTTTTGATACAAACAAAGCGACTGGTTTTCTGGGTCTTTACTTAGGCTTAAACATTCTTGAAAGTTTGTATAAAGATTTGATTGAATCCAATTATTTAAATTATATATTGACCTATAAGCTGAGCCAAGACCACCTGGAATTATTTTTTTGCGCAATGCGTTCCAGAAGTGGTACGAATAATAACCCGACATCAAGGCAATTCATTGCTGGTTATAAACAGCTTTTAATTCATAGCAAAGTTAGAAGCTTTAGCGGCAATATAGGTGAAGCTCATGAGACGGAATTATTAGATGCTGTACGTAATCTTCCGCTATCTAGAAAGGAGGGTAAGTAGTTAAAACCAAATTAAACAAAAATATAACTTAATACATAATTATTTTTATTCAAACAGGTGATGTTGAATATCCCATAGATATACTTGACTTTGAAGATGAAAGTTACCAGGGTGAGGAAAACCAGATTGTCTCAGAATTCCTGCGACAAAACACCATATCAGCATTCCAAGAAAATGTCATCGGATATATAAGTGGTTACGTCGTCAGAATGGCAAGAAAAATAATTAAATGCACCGAATGCATTAATGCGATGTATTCCGAATATGGTGGGGCCCACACAACAGCACTTAATTTATTATTTTTTAAAACAAGAGGCGGGTTAATAATCCCGGCCAAAGATGTAACTGACCTTTGCATTATTACAAACCAATATTTTAAAAGTGCCAATATTGATTTTAAGAAGAAACATCAAGATGAGAGACTAGCGTTAAAAATCTTACAGGATCTTAATATAGGTGAAATGTTTCCAGCACTACATGGTCATCAATTTGATACGGAAATTGATAATAACCATATATATAAATTAGCGAAAGTTATTATAAAATGTTTCATAAAACTAAAATTTTCACAAATATCACGAGAAATAAATGAAAAAAATACGACACATATACGACAAAAATTAAGTAGATTGATAATATTTCGAAATGAGTAGAGATAATTAAAAGTTTATTAAATTTAATTTAAATAAATATGAGTAGTATATAATAAAATAATTTATTAAATTTAATTCTATTAATGTAATAAATAAAATTATTTTACTTATATACTGTAACACAACACTGCATTTCATTAAATTTTGGTTATTGTTGTGACATTTAATTTCGAAAATTTTTGCCATTTTGTTTGTACATCCAGGTATGTATTTAAAATATTAAGGGTTAATTATTAAGAAATAATGTTAATATTTAAAAAAAAAAGATAATAAAACGTGATAGAATTAAAACTAATTAACTATTGTTAATATTTTAAAAACATTTTTTAAGTTTTATGTAAGTTCTATGTTAAAACATTCATTTTCGAATAATTTTCGACATTCTATTTATTTGAGTACGGTTCTATACAATTTGTGTCTCATTAGAAGCAGAGGAGTATATAAAAATGAGCGAGATGGTCTTATTAAAAACGTGTACCATTTCATTTTGCTTGATTTGGTATTAAAATTTTCTGATGCTATATCCAGGTACTTCATATCAGTGGGCGGAACAGAATACCTTCGTATAAAGTTCCAAGCGAAACGGAAATGAAAAAATGAGATCACGCAAATGGTACATGAGACTCTTTTACTATTTGTTAGACATCACCATTATAAATGCTTGGCTTCTACACCAAAGAACCAATAAGGCCAACTTATGAAATTAGTCGATTTTAGGATCGAATTAGTTCGGATCTTATTGACAGTGGTGCACCAACCCTTGCCAAACGAGGAAGACCATCCGAGATACAACGGGAATATGAAGACAAAAAAGAAGAAACGAAATGTACAACCATTACCTACCAAAGATACTCGTTTAGATAATATAAATCACTTTCCCATTTGGAATGAAACTCGGTTCAAACATATGTAGTTTGTGAAAAATGCGACACGGCTTTATGCTTCAACAAAAACCAAAATTGCTTCAAAATATTTCACAAAAATGAATTTTTTGTTTATCTTATTGCCCACAGATTCATTTATGCATCGAATTTTCTTTTAAATAAAAACATTGCAATACAGAACAAAATGTTTTATTAATTTCCCGAACTTTGATTTTTAATTTTCAGTCCTTAGTCATTTATTTTTTTTTGGGGGGGGAAATGGCGCACTCTAGGGTTAAATTAGATGTAAGACGAATTTGCGGTACTAGGTATTAACTTACTTTACTAACATACACAACTAAACGGAAATGCTCAGTTTTAGAGAAAATTATTAAATTCGAGAGAGAGTTTCAAATATGTGCTTTGTGATTATTATATTAAAACTATAGAATTAAAATTTAAGAAGATTTGTTTAACTTTTTTGTCATAAATTTAGAATCAAAAGTTTTCCAATTAATACGGTTTTTTATAGTAACTCAATAAAACCTTCCCCTCTATTTAAAGCTCTCATTTTAATATTATGGCTCTTTAAAATCATAGATGGCTCTGATACTATGTGTATCGAGCTTTACGCCAACGAATAATTCAAAAATCAAAACATTTTTCAAACGCTTTCTCCTCAATCGACTTCAGTTCTTATCATGAATTCTCTCTTATTTGTTCTATCGACCGAAAACGGGTGCCTCGAAGTGTTAATTTGAGATTTTAGAACAGAATAAAGTCAGCCGGAGCCATATCAGGAGAATAAAGGTTGTTCGAAGATATTTCTTGATTTTTAGGCTAGAAATTCCATTACATAATGATAGCCTTGTGACAACGCACCATGTTGTCGTGGTTCAAAATCCATGAGTTTTCTTTTCACAAACCTAGCGTTTTCGATGAGTTTTCTCTTTCAAACACCGCCTAACGCACTGTCACACTGCCTTCAAAACAAAATCAAACAAAACATTTTATTGCACAAACTTTTATGTGCATTTTATTTTATTAAACAATTCAAAACGTAGTGATAGTGGCAAAGTTTATAATCTAATTAAGATTCAACTCATTCTAATTTCAATAACAGTAAATTAATTTAATACTTTTGCGCTATAAATTTAAAAAGTGTATAATTATTCAATATCATATGATTTACTTAAGAAATTCAACCATCATCATTACAAAGGAGTATGTTGCCTTATACATCTGAAATTTGGAGAAATAATTTTAGATAATAAATAACCAATCTTGATTTTATTACTTACGGACATGCTGGTTCCAACATTTAATTTAGCAAAACCCCCTACATTAAGCTCGACCGATTTCTGCGCTCGCATTATCATAAAGAGTATAATTTTTTGTTGTTCGACCGGCAACAAATACCAACTAAGGCCATATATCAAATCCGAAACTTTCTCATTCTGGAATTCAAAAATCACAATACCCAATTCATAGCTAAGTATTTTATAGTAACTTACTTGCACAGTGACAACTGTGCCCAGCACGCAATACTGTAGAATCTGGAATGCGCCTGTAAGCACTGCAAATGGCCCAATAATCCATCTAACCCATAAAAATAATATTAAGGACCCCGATATAACTATTTCGGCCGTTATCATTTGAATCATGCATAACTCGGAATAAAATTCATCCACCATTGCAATATAGTTAATATAATCTTGATGTGCCCGAATACAAACATTCAATTTTTCTCGTATTTCTTCTTTATTTTGTGGGCCCGGCTTTAGCAGAATTTTGTCCAATTCGTTTATGCGACTTTCAAAAATTTTACAATATCCTATTGGGTGTAATACAAAATATAAAAATACAGCATCACCAGCCAATATTCCCGTAAGACCCACAACAACGCAATATGCATGATGAACGGTGTTGATTGCATAGCCGATCGTTGTATGCCAATCAATAAATGGGAACTGAATTGGAAATATAGTTGTAAATATTCCAAAACGCTTCCATAAAAATATCGGCATTATTAAAAAAGATATTATTACGCAAAAGAAAGCAACTGTTAAAAGCTCAACTAGGATAACGCTATACACACATATATCTTTTAAAACGGGTCCAATTTCGGGATGGTTCGTGTATGTCAAATGTAGTTGCCGTACCAAACTTAGTAATTTACGAAATTGTGAGCCTTTAAAGTAGATGGTGTACATTTTATATATTCCCTAGATAAAATTGTAAAATTTCAATAAAAAAATATATTCCTAATTTCTATTTATATACTCACTTGAAAAACACCATTGACGATACAAAATGCTTCTAATTTAGCGCTGTACGGTGTATCCGAAAATAATACGAAGAAAAATGATAGAATCAATGTATGCGACATAGAAATGGCTAGAACGAATTGCGGAGTCACTTTATCATCGCGTTGAAGCAATCCAAAAACTTTGAGAATCGGTTTTAATTTGCGAAAGAAATACCGATCCGCTTCAATGTTGGTTCCTTCAGCCGCTATTATGTGCGGCAATTTGAGAGATTTAATTTTCATCGCACGTCGAAAGTTTATTAACCAGTTACACTTTTATAATAGGCCTCTAATTAATGAAAACTTTTCTCGTTTAATACCAAAGTATGAACTGCGATTTAATTTACATTGCACGTACGTGTTAGCTGTCCAATGCGTAATTTATGTGTCGTGTTTATTCGTTTACGGTAATATATCGAGAGGTGTTCAATAAGTTCGGCGAACAATATTGAACACCATGCTGTGATTCTAATTTGTAAAATGTACTCAATATTGCGGTTCGAAATTACTGGCAGGTGATACTCCTGCTATCTGACCGTAATTTCGAACTTCTAGATCTTTGAAATTTAAATCGACAGAATTGAAAAAACAAAATATAAAATGTCTATTACCCATATAAAATAAGATTTACCGAACTTCTTGAACACCCCTCGTAAAAACGTATGTTCATGTTATCCTAAACCAATAAATCGAATCGAAACATAAATTACACATTGCACTTGCATCAAAAAAATCGTGGAACTATTACCATATGTGTATGTCAGAGTAATTGTAATAAATACGCAATTGAATGGTTTTGGCACACGCACCTAATAGAAGAGTGTTAAAACAGTGCAGAAGGATGGATATTGCCACCCTTGAATACTGCACTTGTTATTTCTCATAAGAACGATAAAAAATGTAAGAATCAACTGGTCATACGTTCAAATGCAAACGCATTATTAATTATTTGTTTCTAAAAATTACATTTAGAATTTACAAATAATTCGTTTATTTTCTGGGGTTGGGGGCAAAGACAAATTTGCCAAAACATTACTGTTCGCAATTGTCAGGAAATGATTCTTACGAAAGAACCTTTTGGGAAAAACCATCGTAAAAGTCGGAAAATTTGGAAAATCAAGAAATGATGTTTTTCAGTTGAGAACGGCTGATCCGATTTGGCTCAATCTCTTTTGGTTGTGTTCGCAATTGCCAGGAGATGGTTCTTACGAGAGAACCTTTTGGGAAAATCCACCGGAAAAGTCGGAAAATTTGGAAAATCGAGCAATGATGTTATCAGTTGAGAACGGCTGATACGATTTGGCTCAATCTTTTTTTGGTTGTGTTCGCAATTGCCAGGAGATGGTTCTTACGAAAGAAACTTTTGGGAAAAACCACCGGAAAAGTCGGAAAATTTGGAAAATCAAGAAATGATGTTTTTCAGTTGAGAATGGCTGATCCGATTTTGCTCAATTTATTTTTTCGTTGTGTTCGCAATTGCCATGAAATGGTTCTTACGAAAGAAACTTTTGGGAAAATCCACCGGAAAATTTGGAAAATCGAGTAAAGATGTTTTTCAGTTGAGAACAGCTGATCCGATTTGACTGAACCTTTTTTTGGTTCTGTTCGCAATTGTCAGGAGATGGTTCTTACGAGTGAACCTTTTGGGAAAATCCACCGGAAAAGTCGGAAAATTTGGAAAATCGAGCAATGATGTTATCAGTTGAGAACGGCTGATCCGATTTGGCTGAATCTTTTTTTGGTTGTGTTCGCAATTGCCAGGAGATGGTTCTTACGAAAGAACCTTTTGGGAAAAACCATCGTAAAAGTCGGAAAATTTGGAAAATCGAGAAATGATGTTTTTCAGTTGAGAACGGCTGATCCGATTTTGCTCAATCTTTTTTTTTGGTTATGTTCGCAATTGCCAGGAAATGGTTCTTACGAAAGAACCTTTTGGGAAAAACCATCGTAAAAGTCGGAAAATTTGGAAAATCAAGAAATGATGTTTTTCAGTTGAGAACGGCTGATCCGATTTGGCTCAACCTTTTTTTGGTTATGTTCGCAATTGCCAGGAGATGGTTCTTACGAGAGAACCTTTTGAGAAAATCCACCGGAAAAGTCGGAAAATTTGGAATATCGATAAATGATGTTTTTCAGTTGAAAACGGCTGATCTGATTTGGCTCAACCTCTTTTTGATTGTGTTCGCAATTGCCAGGAGACGGTTCTTACGAAAGAACCTTTTGGGAAAAACCATCGTAAAAGTCGGAAAATTTGGAAAATCAAGAAATGATGTTTTTCAGTTGAGAACGGCTGATCCGATTTGGCTAAACCTTTTTTTGGTTGTGTTCGCAATTGCCAGAAAATTGTTCTTACGAAAGAAACTTTTGAGAAAATCCACCGGAAAAGTCGGAAAATTTGGAAAATCGAGCAATGATGTTATCAGTTGAGAACGGCTGATCCGATTTGGCTCAACCTTTTTTTTTGGTTGTGTTCGCAATTGCCAGGAGATGGTTCTTACGAAAGAACCTTTTGGGAAAAACCATCGTAAAAGTCGGAAAATTTGGAAAATCAAGAAATGATGTTTTTCAGTTGAGAACGGCTGATCCGATTTGGCTCAACTTTTTTTTGGTTGTGTTCGTAATTGCCAGAAAATTGTTCTTACGAAAGAAACTTTTTGGAAAAACCACCGAAAAATTTGGAGAAATGATGTTTTTCAGTTGAGAATGGCTGATCCGATTTGGCTCAAATTTTTTTTTGGTTGTGTTCGCAATTGCCAGGAGATGGTTCTTACGAAACAAACTTTTGGGAAAATCCACTGGAAAAGTCGGAAAATTTGGAAAATCGAGAAATGATGTTTTTCAGTTGAGAACGGCTGATCCGATTTTGCTCAATCTTTTTTTTTCGTTGTGTTCGCAATTGCCAGGAAATGGTTCTTACGAAAGAAACTTTTTGGAAAATCCACTGGAAAATTTGGAAAATCGAGTAATGATGTATTTCAGTTCAGAACGGCTGATCCGATTTGGCTCAATCTTTTTTTTTTCGTTGTGTTCGCAATTGCCAGAAAATGGTTCTTACGAGAGAACCTTTTGGGAAAATCCACCGGAAAAGTCGGAAAATTTGGAAAATCGAGCAATGATGTTATCAGTTGAGAACGTCTGATCCGATTTGGCTCATTATTTTTTTGGTTGTGTTCGCAATTGCCAGGAGATGGTTCTTACGAAAGAACCTTTTGGGAAAAACCATCGTAAAAGTCGTAAAATTTGGAAAATCAAGAAATGATGTTTTTCAGTTGAGAACGGCTGAACCGATTTGGCTCAATCTTTTTTTGGTTGTGTTCGCAATTGCCAGGAGATGGTTCTTACGAGAGAACCTTTTGGGAAGAACCATCGTAAAAGTCGGAAAATTTGGAAAATCAAGAAATGATGTTTTTCAGTTGAGAACGGCTGATCCGATTTGGCTCAAATTTTTTTTTTTGGTTGTGTTCGCAATTGCCAGGAGATGGTTCTTATGAGAGAACCTGTTGGGAAAATCCACCGGAAAAGTCGGAAAATTTGGAAAATCGAGCAATGATGTTATCAGTTGAGAACGGCTGATCCGATTTGGCTCAACATTTTTTTTTTGGTTGTGTTCGCAATTGCCAGGAGACGGTTCTTACGAAAGAACCTTTTGGGAAAAACCATCGTAAAAGTCGGAAAATTTGGAAAATCGAGTAATGATGTATTTCAGTTCAAAACGGCTGATCCGATTTGGCTCAATCTTTTTTTTTCGTTGTGTTCGCAATTGCCAGGAAATGGTTCTTACGAAAGAACCTTTTGGGAAAAACCACCGTACAAGTCGGAAAATTTGGAAAATCAAGAAATGATGTTTCTCAGTTGAAAACGGCTGATCCGATTTGGCTAAACCTTTTTTTTGGTTGTGTTCGCAATTGCCAGAAAATCGTTCTTACGAAAGAAACTTTTGGGAAAATCCACCGGAAAAGTCGGAAAATCGAGTAATGATGTTTTTCAGTTGAGAATGGCTGATCCGATTTGGCTCAATTTTTTTTTTTGGTTGTGTTCGCAATTGCCAGGAGATGGTCCTTACGAAAGAAACTTTTGGGAAAATCCACCGGAAAAGTCGGAAAATTTGGTAAATCGAAAAATGATGTTGACTATGAAATTTTCAAATCAAATTGGCGATGATTTGATTTATCATGACAGGGGACCTGAAATCGGCCATTGTCTTTTTCAATTGTGCAAACGTGTTATTTTTCTTGGTGCCATTAAATTGGAAATTTGAGTATTAATTCACTGTTTTATAATATTTGAATTATGTGCATTGGATCTATAAACGGTACCATTATTACAATCATATGAAGTTCGGTGTGATTTTTACGAGAATGATAGCTTTTTGCAGACAATTATTAGTGCGTGACATCGGATTCGATCGGTAAGTTCATTTTTGTGGATTAATGATTTCAAAGTAAATGAGACAAATGAATCATTATAATTTTTAGTAATTGATTTTTGATCAAAATTCCGGCTATCAGAAGATCGAACCTAGGGCGGAACGAGGTTCCCTAGGACGGAACGAGGTTAGCTGGGTCAGCTAATTGGTTATAATTTCTGTGGTTTCATTCATGTTGGTTTCATAAGCTGTAGTTGAGTTACATTTATAAAATCTGGTCCATTGATCCATGTTATATTACTTAAAAATTGTAGAGTAGCATGATCGACTGGATTATTTTCACTAGCTACAAAATACCATTGACAGAATTTGGTTGATTGCATTATTTCAGAAACACGATTCGCTTCGAAAGGTTTTAATAATTTTGGCGGTTCGGATAACCATTGTAACGTTCTGGTGGAATCGGAATATAAATATATGTTAGGTGGATTTTGTAACACTTGAGTGATTGTAACACAGTATTTAGTAGTAACCGGATTAACAATGTTGCTGCATTAAGCTCCAGTTTTGGATTACTCAATGCTTTCATTGGAGATACACGCGTCTTTGCAATTAAAAGGTAGTCCATTCATGATTGTTTGTGAATATATTACAGCTGCGTAACCGTCTAAAGATGTATCTCCGTATCCATGTAATTCTATGGGTTGATCCATCGTGTGTAACCATCTAGGAAACTTTAGTTCAGCGAGGTGAGGTAATTGCTCTCTTATTGATAAATATTCTTCTGCAACGTATTATGGTAATTCTTCATCCCAAATCATTCCGTGTAACCAAAGAGACTGGAACAATATTATTAATCCTGTTACGGTGACAACAGCCCCAAAGGATCATATATTTTAGCAATCTCTGACAGGAATGATATTTTTGAAAATTGGTTTGTTGGAGGTGGTGCAATTTTGAAAAGGAGGAAGTCCTAAAGAGGGTTGTGTTTAATACCTGGTGGAATTGGTTATAGGCTTTCTTTAATTCCACGCCTTTCTGTAATCGGTGCTCTAAGGCATAAAATCTGCTAGTTACTTGTGAACAACTTTTTCCGAGCTTGAGTGGACTTTGTTTAAAGAGCAGACGAACGTGATTCGGTTATCCTTTATTGTGGCAATTTTATTGAATTGATCAACGATCATTTGTTCCTGTATACTTAATGTTGGGACAGGTGGTATTTCTTCGATTTTCCAAAATCTTTCTATTGCCATTTACGATTTAAGAAATATCATTATTTGATTCACAGTTTGTTTAATAGCCGGATTCGTTGTTTGGTTTGATATGTGATTGGTTGTCCAATTGTCGATTATCCATCCAAACTCCGAATTTATCGTTATGGACACTTTTCGATCACCTTGCACGAACTTCTTTTCTTGAAGTGACTGGAAGAATGGTTCACATCCCAATAATACAACAACCTTCATAGATATATTGGACGACGGATTAGCTAATGGCTTATACTTATCATATACATAAAGGTGCAAATTGGTGGTTTGAACTGGAGGTAATTTGGACGATATGGTTGGTATGATCAATGCATTTAATTGTGTACCTAATCTTTAAGCTCATCTTCACTCTCGAAAAGTCGGCTACAGAACTATTAAGCGTGTTGATTTTTGTATCGGTTTTAAAACTTGAATTGCCGTATCTGGAATCCTTGGCTGAATTGGCAATTTTGTTGGAATTATTGTTGGATCCCTAAGTTTATTTAACTGATGTAAGCAAACTGCTAACGTGGACTCAGCTTCGTTAGTACAGGCTTTGGCCTGCAACGCGGAACTTTGATTTGTAATTGGGATGGTGCTATCTGGTAAATGAAGGAGAGTGTTATGACCCTTTGAACACCTCCAACAGTGTTTGGAACTCCTGCAGTTTGTAATTATGTGCTCACTACTGAAGCATTTAAAACACCTTTTTCATTTGGTAATGAATTCTCGACTTTGACGGACATCTCTCTGAATTTCTGACAGTCATACAATATATTTCGGTTTAACGCGCGCAGCTTTTCGAATAAACTACAACACATCTCTGGTTAGGCAGAAATGAAACAATATTTCTGAAAAATCGTTTATATCTACATCAGAACCAGACATATACATCAGGGGCCATCTGTTTGTATCTATCTGCATCCCCTACATAAACTTCTCCGTTATAAAATTAAACCAAAAACCGTTTATGAACCGTAGAAAGGTAAATCCAGTACATTAACCAACACACACAGAGTTTAGTCTACCTTCACCATCCAACGATATTCTATTTTTACCACTTTATTCTTAAAGATTTGCAATCCAGTTTTCGTTTTTCTCTGTTATAAAATTCTTCTTCAATTATACGACCAACGTCTTTGCCTCACTGCTAATTTATGGTGTTGCGTATACAGGGAAAAAAAAACGATTTTTAACTAAACGATATTTATTGGATTTGTACTATGTATTGTAAACAGCGCAGCGCACACAAAAGATTAAATTTATTTTCTTGCGTATAATGATGTCATGTACACATCACAACTCTCCTCGCATATTCTTTATACATATCCCCATATATTCTGAATCTTTCTAGGTAGATTCGAAATAAGTTAAGAACACAAAACTGGACTTAACGTTATATTTTGGTTTGGTTTACAAGAGGCGATTTTATTATTTCTTGTAATTAATCTCTCTAGATACGTGCTCGTATACACTTATGTGCACATTTTACGTGTTTCAGCCTTACAAATTAAGAACGGTATAATGGTCTTAAGGCAATCAATTCAATTTATTGATTTCATTTGCATTATGCATAGTTCTAAATATAGAGTTTACATGATAATGCCATTTGTGCTTAATTAATGGTTAGCGTTAAAGCTCTCAAGGGGCTTGATTGCTATACTTTGTGATATAATATATTTGTAAACATTTCGTTCCGGAAGGGGTTAATAAACGAAAGTTGATGAATGACTTTGCCTCGTCATTCAATTTAACACACATACAAATTAATAAAAGGTAAAAGTTAAATTGTTTGTAATGAGTATCAAATTATCAATTTGATACACAATAAAAACGACAATATATTTACGTTTTAAAAAGTAAAATGGTTTGATTTACGATGTTTTGAATTTTTAAGTATGTTTTAATACATTGCAGGGCAAGCACACAGTTATATGTTGTTGTGACGGGCTATCTGATTATCTCGATACCTCCTAGCGACGTAATTTTGATTTTTCATAAGCTGATTTAGACATTAATTTCTACAGTGTGAAACACTAAAATGTTTCAGTTTTCACATTTATAGTTTATTGATTGATAAACCCTGAAATCAATATCCATAAAACTATAATATAGTGAACACATTCCTGATAACAGGAACCAAATCTGCAATAACGCGGTTCACTTCGCCGCTACAGTTCGACTACATCGTAAACTATTATATGGCAATATACTGACTACATTGCTAAGGCAACACTTACATATATCCAAATCGCTCTTATGAATGGCAAAAACATAATAAGCGTCTTACTTTGAGAATTTTACAACAACAATTCCATATAAATTTCAATCCGGAATGAATAATTTCATTCCACTTTAAAGTAGAATTAGAATGATTACATTATTCGTGTAGTTCAAATGTTCACCACCCGGTTAGTTAATCAAATAATTTTATTTTTATGAGTTGTTTTCCTGAGAGTAATGTAGTATTTTAATCGCAAAAAGGATAAAGACGAACCAAATGACATAAATCAACGATACAAAAAATGAGCTCTGATGCCAAATTAGTCTTAAAAATAAGACATACAGCCTTGGCCAAAAGTATTGAGCACCCTATAAATTTCGTACACCTATTTTTTCGACATCTAAAACGGACTAAAACCAGTGACTCACAACGCAGGTGTGGCAATAAACCATCAGGTGCAATACAATTTGTTATTTTTCCATTTTGTATATATTCGTCAGTTCACTACTTTCGCTCATTGTGTACACATCTAGTGATCTAGACCGCTTTTGGTGTTTTGATTTGTTAAATTTGTTGATATTATTACAATATGCCGAAACAGAGAGAGTTAAGTTTAGAACAACGTGTGCAGATACAGCTTCTGCACGAGCAAGGGAAATCACAAGTAGAGATTTCTAAAACTGTGAAATGTTCACGCCGATCTTTGCAATATACTATTGAGCAATTCGCCGCTCGTAGATCACACAGTAATAGGTACAGAACCGGGCGCAAACGCATCACTATATACCGTGACGACCGAAAGTTAGTGAGTGAAGCTTTAAAAAATAGGAAAAAAAACATCTTCAAACCTCGCTGCTGAGTTGTCAGTATAAATTAAAAAACCAATCGCTGTTCGCACCACTTGCAGAAGGCTTCAGGAAGCTGGTTTGACAGGATGTAGAGCCAGGAAGAAACTGTGGCTCTCCGAAAAAACAAGAAGGCTCGGTATAAATTGGCCTTAAAATACTAAAGTTTCACCGAAGAAGAGAGCCTCTACGTTTTCTTTATTTCAGATTTTCGGTGGGGCAGCATAATGGTCTGGGGCTGCATGACTAATTCTGGAGTGAAATGTTCGTGTGTGAGGGCCACATGAACTCTTCAAAATACATCTTACGTCTTGGCATGGTTTCGAGAGAATGGCATTAAGGTTCTGGAGTGCCCTACCCAGTCCCCGGGACTGATTCTCATAGAACATTTATGGAGCTTATTAAAACGCGGAGTCAAGTGCTACACAATTAATAACAAAGAAGACCTAAAACACTGTCTGCAAATAATGGAGCGCCATTCGTCCTGCAGAATGTAAAAAACTTGTAAGCTTACCCAAAAGAATTTCTGCTGTAATTAAGGCAAAGGGGCGGACCCACCAAATATTAATTTTATATAAATAAATAATAATGTGACCCTATAAAAATTGTTTCAATTTATTTCAAATTGATACTCCCAAAAAAATTGTAAGATATCATGGGTGCTCAATACTTTTGGCCAAGACTGTATTTACGTTGAACACGCATTTTATATTTTCATAAATAACGGGTGATTTTTTAAGAGCTTGAGAACTTTTTTTTAAAAAAAAACGCATAAAATTTGCAAAATCTCATCGGTTCTTTATTTGAAACGTTAGATTGGTCCATGACATTTACTTTTTGAAGATAATTTCATTTAAATGTTGACCGCGGCTGCGTCTTAGGTGGTCCATTCGGAAAGTCCAATTTTGGGCAACTTTTTCGAGCATTTCGGCCGGAATAGCCTGAATTTCTTCGGAAATGTTGTCTTCCAAAACTGGAATAGTTGCTGGCTTATTTCTGTAGACTTTAGACTTGACGTAGCCCCACAAAAAATAGTCTAAAGGCGTCAAATCGCATGATCTTGGTGGCCAACTTACCGGGCCATTTCTTGAGATGAATTGTTCTCCGAAGTTTTCCCTCAAAATGGCCATAGAATCGCGAGCTGTGTGGCATGTAGCGCCATCTTGTTGAAACCACATGTCAACTAAGTTTAGTTCTTCCATTTTTGGCAACAAAAAGTTTGTTAGCATCGAACGATAGCGATCGCCATTCACCGTAACGTTGCGTCCAACAGCATCTTTGAAAAAATACGGTCCAATGATTCCACCAGCGTACAAACCACACCAAACAGTGCATTTTTCGGGATGCATGGGCAGTTCTTGAACGGCTTCTGGTTGCTCTTCACTCCAAATGCGGCAATTTTGCTTATTTACGTAGCCATTCAACCAGAAATGAGCCTCACCGCTGAACAAAATTTGTCGATAAAAAAGCGGATTTTCTGCCAACTTTTCTAGGGCCCATTCACTGAAAATTCGACGTTGTGGCAGATCGTTCGGCTTCAGTTCTTGCAGGAGCTGTATTTTATACGGTTTTACACCAAGATCTTTGCGTAAAATCTTCCATGTCGTCGAATAACACAAACCCAATTGCTGCGAACGGCGACGAATCGACATTTCACGGTCTTCAGCAACACTCTCAGAAACAGACGCAATATTCTCTTCTGTACGCACTGTACGCATTCGTGTGGTTGGTTTAATGTCCAATAAAGTAAACTGAGTGCGAAACTTGGTCACAATCGCATTAATTCTTTGCTCACTTGGTCGATTATGTAGACCATAAATCGGACGTAAATCGCGAAACACTTTTCGAACCGAACACTGATTTTTGTAATATAATTCAATTATTTGCAAGCGTTGCTCGTTAGTAAGTCTATTCATTATGAAATGTCAAAGCATACTGAGCATCTTTCTCTTTGACACCTTGTCTGAAATCCCGCGTGATCTGTCAAATACTAATGCATGAAAATCCTAACCACAAAAAAATCACCCTTTATTTGTTATGACATAACATAAAAGTAAATCGCATGCTTAGTTTGATTTTACTAAATTTGTAGACCAACTGATAAAAGTATATAAAAAAAAACGCTTGGCTATTACTATGGGCACAAATTTCATTCCTATTGGAATAGGATAAAAATTTCCCAAAGTGAGACGACAAGGATTAGAATGTCATTCTATTCTTCGTGTAGTTCAAATGTTCACCACCCGGTTAATTAATAAAATAAATTTATTTGTATGAATTGATTCTTGTGTTTTCGCGTTATTGGAGTCTTATTTAATACAATTTTATTGTTATAAAATAAATTTAGTTTGCGTGACATAATCCACTGAATTTGTTGTGAATTTTAATATTTTAATTAATGGATTTTAATGAAAAAAATTTTGTTGACTTTTAAAAATGGCGCAAAACGCCAATGAACGAATCCAGTTCGTCTGACTTTGATGAATCATCTGACTGCAGTAGTAGCGAGGCAAAATTGGGTCAACATCAAACAAGATGGACTTTAATATACAAATATACACATGTTTTATAATTTCAGATTCTTATAAGTCGTCACCGTTGTGGCCTAATCATGATCATCGAGGCAGAGCAAAAAAGGGTGCTGAGAAGGAAATTTATAAGTTTTTATGGTACGTTGCGAACACCATTATTAATTGAATGGCATCTTGGATGATAATTATATCAAGTGTCCAAGAACGCAACATTCTGTCACCCAAATTACGTCTGGATTCCAAAGACTGAAAGGCATCAAAGGAGTACTTGATGCAATAAACAGCACACACATGCACATTAAGGCAACATAAAAAACCGTCATCTATATTGCAACAGAAAAAAAAATATTACAGCATTTTAATGCAAGCTGTGGTGCGACTCTAATAAAAAATGTATAGATGTCTATGTTGGAGAGGCCGGTTCATTACATCCGGTTTATAATTGAACCGGAAAGCAAACGAGGAGTACGAAGCATCATTCCCAAATAATTCATGCTTGTTGGGTGATTCAACTTATCCTTCAAAGAGTTGATAAGTAACTCCGTTCAAGGGAAATGGCAATTTAACTGAAGAAAACAGAAAATTTAATTAATTGCCTTGGGCGACTCGGATTTTGGTTTAAAATGTTTTTGGTTTACTCAAAACCGGGGGCCCTATTCCTGAGTACAAATATGAATTTTGTATTGTCGTTTTCGTATCGTATTCAGGAATAGGGGTGCAGATTTCGTCGACTACTTCATTTTACAAAACATACAAATTTAAGAATGAGGGTAAACCTTATACCGTTGCCAGCTGTGTATTACCAAATATAGTATAACATAATATTTTTATTGATGAGCACGATGATTAGAGCGAAACAGAAGATGAAGGATAGATTGGTTATAAACGACCTTAGAATGATGGAATTATATAAATAAAACTATGAAATTTAATTCATTTATTAAATTATATTTTAATTGTTTTTTAAATAAAATGTATTCTTAAAATTTATTGGTGTTGATGATTTCTTTCTTCCCTGAGCAGACTCATCAATTCTTGATGCCTACGTTCCTTTGCTGGCCTCGGTAATTTTTAATTTTTTTTCGAGAAAATCCATGCCTTTGCTGCGGTTTGTCGTGCAGTTCTTCTTGGACGTTTCTAGGCAGGCAGTGCACTTTCTATTTCTGATATGCTAGAATTTGGCGGTGTTTCTACGGATATTTCGATAATTTCGTCAAAATCATTGGTAGCGTCTAATGAATGTTTCGGTGGTGCATTTTCAAAACCATAAATATTGTGGAATAAATCCATAAATGGAGCTTCAGATGGTGCAGCTCAAACGAAGAAGGTTTTTGTTATGACATTTAATTTTCAGTATTACCAACTTCAGTATTACTACTTACTTTGGGCACAAAATTTCATTCCATTCTTGAAGGATTGGAATTTAACAAAGTAAGACAATAATTGTGCTCAAAGTAATAACCAAAAATTATTTTTGAAAAATTATTTTGGTAACAATTACATTTTGAATTTCAAAATAACGTGAAAATGCAACTAAATATATTCAATTAAATAGTAATGTGATAGAATATTTCTGAATATTATTACAAATCGTAAATAATCTTTCGTTTTGTTTATAAAAAATCGTGGCAAATAGCGTCTTACTTTGAGAATTTTACAACAACAATGCCATACATTTCATTCCATTCGGAATAATTTTATTCAAAATGTTTTGTTGGTATCGAATAATTCCATTCTACTGACAGTTGCAATGTTCACCACCAGTCCATTTTAAATAAAATAATCAAGTGACCAGAAATGTCAGAAATGTAAATTTGTGTTTATTTTGCTTGTAAAATTTTTCTTTTAACACAATAATAAATATGTATATATAATTATATACATATATGTATATTATAAAATATTAGTAAAGTTACCGTAAAACAAAACCTGGTTAAAATTTAATGGTTGAAATTTAATAACAAAAAAAATTCTGTGTTTGAAAAAATAGTCGTCGCCAAAAATATTGTTATTGCGATTTTTTTTTATAAAATATGGCTTCTCGAAGAGAAATTTTATTTCAAGTAAGTATTTTAACCCTTTAGACCTGTTGTACATGAGTATGTACAAACTTTTCAAAGAGACGTAGTATTCACGAAAATCATATCTTTTCCTCTATTGCATGTTTGTTTCAGTTTTTCATCTCTCTTTCATCATTCTATTACAACAAAATCCCTCAAACTATAAAAATGAGATCAGTATTCAATAAAACATTAAGGTACAATCACGTATTTTTAGTAGTGGAAATCCTTTATTTTTTTAGCGCAATTTTAGTGCAAATAAAAAAAATCCTGGTAAGCCAAATAATGTTTTCTATACATTTAAATATTCAACAATGTATATTCTAAAATCAAATTGTCGTTTAAGTCATATTCAAATATGGTTTTTGTCAATTTAATATGATGTACATGTAGATGTACAAATATAACCAACGGTCATGTACATCCTCATGTACATTGTATAACGTCATGTACTTTGAGATTTTGTAGCAATACAAGTACCAATAAAAGACGTCTGACAAGAATCGAAGTAGAACAGGCAGTTGGTGAAGATGACGAAAACGCAAACACCGATCCGAAAAAAATGGGCTGCAACTGTTATTGCAGGAGTATCAAACGAAGAAACTGTAACTGAAATTTAAGAACAAGAACTGAACAATTTGTCAATTTGTGTTTCATGCAACAATCATCCTCCATTTAATTCGAAGAATTGAAGTGCCGGGACACAAACTGTATTTCGATAATTTTTTTACGACTTACAATTTATTGGAAATATTAAAATATAGAGGAATTAATGCAATTGGGACCGCTCGAATTAACCGATTTTACAAGGCAGATTTTTCGGAAAACCGCCAATTTAAAAAAGAGAAATGCGGTTATTTAGGCCAATGAGTCAGCAATTATGATAAAATTATTGTGGTCAAATGGCTTGATAAAAAACCTATTTATCTAGGGGGAAGGGTGATATAAACACAATAAAAAAGATGGAGCGCATCCCTAAAGCGATATGTTGACGTTTCACAACCGGAAATTGTACATTTATATAACAGCAGTATGGGAGGAGTTGATCTTTTAGATCAACTAATCCAATATAATAGGACGTTTATCAGATCCAAAAAATGGCCATTGCAAGTAAAGGCGCAGTTTTAGATTCTGCGAATGCGCAAGTTGAATTGTGTATAAACTACGTACAGTATGTCACACTCGTATTCGTAAATCAAATATTTTCCAAAAAAACTCAATTAAAAAAATATACAAATGATATTATAATTTAATCATTTGGATAATTCTTAAGTTCACTCTTAATCTTCATTATAGAATGAATAACAGGTTTCGATAACGGTGCAATTCAGAGAGAAAAATTAAAATCTGTACATGAGGGAAAATAAGCGTCACATTCATATTCGTAAAATTCCATTTGTGTTTGAATTTTACCGTTATTTATCATTATCCTTTTTATGTTTTTGCGGTTTCGCTTTGCACTCAATATCAGTATAGCATTTAGTTTCGAATTGACTGGAAGTTATCTTAATTTAATCCAAATTTTAGTCAAATGGGTCGTAAGCAAGGTGAAACGTCAATTGATTTACGAAAATTAATAATTTTACATCGGGAAGCAGGGAAAACATTTAAAAAAATCAGCTAAATAGTGCAAAGAAGTATTTCTACAATACAATACATCGTAAAACGACACCAAATTGAAAATCGAGTAGAAAATTTACCGCGAAACACAAACCGCAAAACGTTTACTCTTGCAGAGGAACGGTATATTGTGCGCGAAATTAAAGGAGATCCTCGTTTATGTGCTCCAAAGTTAACAGCGCAAATCAACACTTCTTTTAATAAAAATGTACGGCCAGATACTGCTGGGCGCATGCTAAAGAGCGCTGGATATAACGGTAGAGTAGCCAGAAAGAAAAACATGGATCAGTAAGAAGAATCGGAAAATAAGATTAAATTTTGCAAAGTGTCATGGAAACAGGGTTTTCGAGTTTTGGAAACAGGTTTTGTTTACAGACGATGTTTGTGTCTGACGGGCGACAAATTGTATGGAGAAAACCAAATACCGAAATGAATATAGAGAATTTACGCCCTACAGTAAAATATGGCGGAATATCTGTAATGGTATGGGGTTGTTTCTCGGCATCTGGAGTGGGAAAATTACACATAACAGAGGGAATAATGAATAAAACAAAGTACATCAAAATTTTAAAGGCAAATTTACCTGAAAGTGTTATAAAATTGGGGATACGAGACGATTTTATGTTTTACCAGGACAATGATTATATAATTGCCCAAAAGTCATGGAAACCCCACCGCAATCTCCCGATATCAATCTCATTGAGAATCTGTGGCAAGAATTGCACAATAGAATTCGAAAATATTCGATATCTAATAAAAATGATTTAATATATCGATTGAGGACGGAGTGGAATAATATTGATACGAAAATAACAGATAAGTTGGTGCAATTAATGCCAAATCGTTTGTCAGAGGTGATCAAAACCAAGGGAAATCCAACTAAATATTAATTATTAAAAAGACTTAACTCTTTTTTATTTAACTGGCTAATTTAGTAACCTTCTGTGATGAATTACGAATACGAAAGTAATATGAATTTTAGACTAAGTTCAATTTATTATAATTTTCTTAAAATATGTGTTTCTGATTTAAAAATAAAAAAATTAAATTGTTGATGCACGTAAGTGTTTTTTATTCATTTATCGTTTTTAAAACTGCAATTACGAATACGAGTGTGACATACTGTATATGCAAAAACAAAACATACCAACTAAAGACATACTAGATTTGTTGGAATTCCGGTTACATGTCCGGCACTCTTTCTGATGAATTCTTTAACCGATCCAGGAAAACGAGGGCATCCTCCACCGGATATTACCAATACCGGATTTCCATCTCATTCAAGAAGAATTCAGGACGAAATTCGTTCAACCTCGGATATTCGGTATGATTATTAATCATTTTCGTGAATTTAGTGGAAATAAAGAGGCAACTAGATTTAAAATCGAAAGCTGTGCGTTTCGCAAGTACGTTTACTGTGGGAAATGTTCTATACATCTTTCTCTACTAAAAAAAAGAACTGTTTTTTTTAAATTCCATAATAAATGAACGTGATTTTATTAACTGTGAGACTCAAATATTTAAATTTTAGTTTATTGGATGTTACTTTATTGATATTATTTTTTTATATTTTTCATATTATTAGTTAGTTTTGCTAGCAGCAAATGTATTTTTTTTTTTTTTTTTTTTTTTATGTTTTAATCTATGCAATCTGTTCTGGGGCTGAAGCACTCCCAACTCTTTCGCAGTTTACTTTCACCGTCCTAGAACCATCTGCACATTGCATAGCTCCATGCCAGCCTATAGTACTGACATGGAAGATGGGTCGGCCCATGAGTTGTGCACTCCGACAGGGGGTCATAGTTGTGTTCATTTCCATCATCGATCGTAATCAAATGATGAAAAATCCCTTTTGCATCCTGCTCCTATCGGGATTCGAACCCGGTACCTCCCGACCCGATCCAAACGTCAAAGCTTTAACCACTGTGCCATTTGGTCGGTTTTAAGGGATCGTATCAAAAACTAGAAACTTAAAACATCGAAAACAGAAATAACTCAAAATACTGAAAAAAAAATTTCACGAAATATCGACAAAAATAATACTGAAAATCAAAATCTCGAAATTTATAAAAGTAAAACACAAAACTCGGATAATATTTATAAATTTTTTATTGTGTTAGGTTGAATTACTCAAAGCATACATATAATGTATGTACATATGTAGATATGTACACATAAATATACGCCAACGCGCACATCCATAGTTGTGCGTGTAAATACTTATGTGTTAATATAGCTTATTAAACTAATTCGTTGGCTTATAATATGCTAATGTAATTTAATATTTATGGCGATTCCTTTTAAAAAATCTAATGCCGAGCGTTCGTCCCTTTCAAGAATGATTTTTTTCAATCGCGCTTCTTTACGTAAGTAACTATTTTTTAAAATTTTATGTTGTCCTGCAATAATTTGTTCTATTTTTGTTTTTATAATTTTTTGTTCATCCCCTAGAATACTTATTAGGCTGTATAGGCTGTTACAGGCTGGCTACTGCCAACCTGCAGATTTTCACTAAGCACCTGCAGAGGCCTCCACGGTGATTTTTGCCGGCTACGTTCTCAGGGAGAAGTGCGAAGGGTCGTGGGGTTTGAGGCTTGCATGTGCTCCTGGCTTACACCGTGAATAAAACAGAAATTTAAATAAAAATAAAACGCAAATAATAATAATAAAATATACCCGGATGTTCCGCCGAAATTCGTCGGCCGGAACTTGAGGAACGAACAACTCAAAAATTATAAATGGGAGAGAGGTGCCTTGGTGCGCGCATCCATTCGAATTCAAACAGGGCAAAGCCCCGGTTTCGAAATTGGATGCGGGCACCAAGGGACCGCAAACACTAAACCGACACAGAGGGAGTCTCCGCCCCCATCATACCGACCGAAAAACTTAGTAATTCATTTTACTCAAAAAACAACAACAACAAAAACAAAGAAAAACAGCTTCCCCCTTCACCGCACAACGATGCGAGAGAACGAGAGAGAGAAAGAAAGCAATATGCACCAAGCGTGCACCCGCTGTGCGGCGCTCGATCACAAAATTTTAAATTTAATATAATATAAGAGAAATGAAATAAAAAGAAATTAAAATAAATAAAAAAAAAAAAAATAGTACCTTAATTAATTTACAGCTTTTGCGGCCTTGGTGCCGTTGGTGTTGCGGGGCCTCTCCCCGATGAAAACCTTGGGTTGCGGCCTTGCGCGGCCGTCATGCCTCAAGGTCGCCGCCCCGGACCGTTGCGGCTTTGATGCCGTTAAATAACTTGGCCTCAACTGGCCGCCAAAAGTAAATTGCGCGTTTCCCCGTTACCAATATAAATAAAAACGGGGTGCCGGTTGGCCACCCGTCTCGATGCGGGGCCTTTCCCCGATCCCAAAACAACAAAACAATAGCCGGTTGGCTACCCGTGAATTTCGTCCCACGGTGCGACACGTCCGTCGATGCACTGCGAATAGCCTCGTGGCAGGCCACCCGTTACGTTAAATAATTAGGCGTCACCCCGCCTGTAATCTCTGATCGCCGAATCCGTTGACTGTGAAGTGGCCTTGTCCCACCTTAAACCGAAAGCAGCTGACCTCAACTGGCCGCCGATCAGTTGATGCGATGCTGTTCACCGATACCGAAAATTTGCGGTGGCCACGTTGTAGTGGGTGGACCCGTTAATAATTGTATGTACCGTTGGTCGTTCCTCGCCTTTTTAACCGAAGATAAACAAATTAACTTGTCTGACCTTACCAGGCCACCAGTAAAAAATACCACGTTATAATATGTGGGATGGCCTCACCTGGCCACCCGTATGTTGCAAGTTTTATTCCACTCCGTAGAGAATTGCAGGGTCTCCAAGGATTTTTCCTCCTTAGTCTCGAAAATTTAACAATGGCACACTGCACCGTGCGTGGTTAGGTCGATGAAACACGATTGATCCGAAAATTTCGACAACTAACCACCACCTTATATTTTTCCAATTCACTCGTAAAATAAGCACTAACCAAACAAACTTGTGTTTTTTTATAACAATTTATTAGTTTTTTTACAATTTCAAAAAAAAAAAATATATTAATTTAATACCCAACACTTGGTACAAAACCAAAAAAATTTTAATTTATTCTATTTTTACAAAGAAACAAAAGTTCGAGCTTATCATAAAAAAACCCGATTTATTTATCTCTCAATCAAAACTTGACTGTCATCATCAAAAAAAATTCGAGCCCCGCACAACTCGTAAAACGTTTTAGAAGAAATGAATCTCTCTTCTCTGTCTCTCCTTTATACCAAATTTTCGTTGGTACAAAAGAGAGACATATAAGAAAAAACATTTTTTCCAAAACGTTTTACTTTGCACACACTCGATGCGCATTGTTCTCTCTCTCTCGTCTTCTCTTCACCTCCGCGCCACCACACAATGGGGAACAAAACAAAACGTCGCGGGTGCGTTCACAGACAAACACAGAGGTGAATAAAAACATAAGAGAAGATGGGCGAAACGAAGACAACAACTGGGGTGAATAAAAATAACAAAAAAAAAAAATCGTCGTTGCGACCATACAGTCGTAACAAGGCCTATATGTCTCTTGCCAGCTAGCACGTTTATACGTCTGTGCCAAGCTTCCACACTATTTTGTGTTCTTCGTAGACTTTCTTGTATTAAATCAGATACAGACCAAAACACGGGTGAGTATAATGGTTCTGTATTTTTAGTATAGCCCGATCTTTTACCGGTTCGGTCTGAAATATAAAATGATTAGACTCGAAATAATTTAATAATATAATTATATAATGTTAATATATAATCAATAATACCGTAAATATAGTTTTTTTCGAACCATTCCCAATTTTCTTTCTGTCTACGCAAAATGTTTTTTTTAAAATATGGTAATATTCTTTGATCTTTTCCGGATGAACGAAAGCCAAGCTCTTTAACATTCTAATTTGTAAGCTAAAAGCTTAAAGAAATAATTAAAACAAAGATTTTTTTATATAAATTAATAAATGAATTTACCTTCGTCGTTACCATATTTTGACGATAAGCGTTCATGTTGAACTCGTCGCCAAATAATTTGTCCAAAATGGAATATACAACCTTTTGGTATAATGGAGGGGAAACATGTTGAAATTGAGGCAACACTTGCTCTTTCGAAATCCGATATTATATATTGCGGATTTAATATTATGTCGTTTTCACATGCGATACGGCAAAACTCCATAAACAATTCATTATAGCTTGTAATTGTCTTATTGGTCATAAGGCAATATACCAGAGGAATAATTTCCTCTTCGATTTTTCCATGTATTGAAAACAGTTGTCTCGTAAAATTTGGGACTATTTTGAACGTTCCGTCCATTACCCATAGTTTGCATTTGCTGAGGAGCTTTATATTATTGATGGTACCCAGTATAATAATAATGTTGTCACTTTTAATTTTTTTTTCTGAGAGTACAAATAATTCACCATCCACCATTTTAAGTTCTTCGGGAATTTCAATATCTGCGATACAATTTGGTTCTGTTGGTTGATTTTTTTTTGCGTGTTCTATGTATCATTTGCTTATGGGCTAAAGTGTTATTTAAATACACACGACAATTTTCTTGGTAGTGGGATCGTGCAGTTGCTATTATGCTTGACGGCGGGCCTGAACTTGAAGCTGCTAAAGATTTTATTTCGTTATTGGTTTTTAAAACTTCCGAGTCATACGCATTTGGATCTTGCGAATGGGTTCTCGACTCTTTCTTGATTTCATGAATATTGTTTTTAATTACAGTATTAACTCGGGCCGGATATTGATATTTTTTTTTTGAATCACATGACCAATAAAACACATCACCATATTTTTTTTCCAGATGGTACATGTATCCGTCACATAAGAGTTTATTGCCGCCTTTATTAGATTTAATTGTAGAGACGTTCATCGTAATATTCGAATATTAATAAAATTATTTATCGATTTTAAATTTAAAGCACTTAATCACAATTATAGGAACACTGCACGGCTTCGTATAATATAATAATGAAACTAAATGCTGTCTATTTGTAAATTTTGTCGATTTCCCAACAATAGGTAAATATAATCACTACACCGATAGAAAGCATAGTTATAGTTACAATTCTTAGTAAATACCAGTTTTCTAAACCAGTTCATAATTGTAAAAATGCAAGTTTGAGAAATGTATACTACCTCATCTCGAACCAATACTGAAAAATAATGCAATCATCTGTTTTCAACCGCCGCGGTTGAAAACAGATGATTGCATTATTTTTCAGTATTTTTTCGAGATTTGTCAGGATTATTTTTTCAGTATTTTATTTTTCGGGATTTTATTTTTCATAATAAAAAGGTTCTGGATTTAGAATTTTCGGGTTTTTATTTTTCAGTATTATTTTTCGGGATTTTTTTTTTCGCTATTTAGATTTTCGGTGTACCGATACCAACCCCGGTTTTAATTATTTTTGCATTTTAAATACACATTTTTAAGTTTGAATTTGAAATAATAAGTATATAAACTTTTTCCGTAATACAAAAATAGTTACTCTTGGCTCAATTTGTACATGTGCGTGTACATTAGGTAAAACCTACCTCGACTTATTTTTTAATTTTTTTTTCTTATTTTTACTTAAAATGGTACCCAAGCAACATAAAACATTTCACAAGAAAAATCTATTTGGCCCAGTTTTAAATCAGGACTCAAAGGGTTAATTTTACGACGGTCGGCGATTGAACGTCGTAGAGGAAAGACGTGTTTTTGTCTCTCCTCTATATAAATAAGTAAATAATTTTAAATGTGTTTAAATTAAATAATTAATTAAAAATATGTGTATATAAATAAATAATAATAATACTAATAATAATTTGTGTGTTTTAAGTAAAGTGAAAAGTGATAATAATAAATAATAATTGACTAGTTGTAATAATTTGTGTGTGATGCGCTTGCAATGGCACAGAATATATATATAACAATTTCGTTTATATGTATTTTGATACCGTTTTTTGAATGCATCATTCGCATTGTATGTATAATATTCTAAAGTGTATAGAAATTTTTTGATGCCAAAGGATGCTCAAGATAAGTGTTTTTTCATTTTTTTCATTGTTCTAAATTTTTAATACATATTTTGTTATTACATATTTAACCGTTGGCTTAGTTTTAATTTTTGTGTAATTAATATTTACTGTTTTGTGTCATTTTTGTTTGATCATGCAAAAGTTGGTGCATTTTTCACGATCGCGTGTTCTTTTGCTATATGAAAGTAATTAGGGTTGAGGTTAAATTTTGGAACGCATTAACATGTTCGTATTGAAATATTTTGTATTTCTTGTTCTCTTTGCGTTGTTTTGTTACACTCGTTAAAAATTTTTGTTGTTGTTTTTGCGAGTAAACAAGTTTAATGTTCGATGATTTTCGTTTTTTCTGGGTATCGTATAATTTTGTAACCTACGTTGTCTTTTATTTACATATTTACTTGCAAATTTAATGTAAAAATGTGTTTCAATGTTTATGTGGGTGTGTAACGAACGTGCACGAATGAAGAGTATATAACAAATCATAACTATTTCATCAGTGTCTATGCATGTGTATGTGGCCGTCTCGAAATGTAGGGACTTTATTTGTACGTATGTGGAACGTAAACACGGAGAGAAGCTTTCGTGCAAATGCTCTGGATTTTTTTGGAGAGTTTTTTGGCTTTATTGGTTCGTATCTTGTATCAGGTGCGGCGGATAAATGAATTTTCATTCTACTGGGCATTGACTTTGTTTGTAACTATCATATATTTGGTGAATTGATTTTTGTTTTTTGGGTGGTTTTCGTTTGGAGACTTGCCATTTTCTGTGGTGGTGTCTTTTTTAGTCTGGTTGGAGTGTATCGTATGAAGAATGGTAATTTCGTTTATTTTTCTTCTCTATTGTACTATAGTCATCGGATTAGGGACGTCGTAGCGGAGAATGGTGAAGTTCTGAGTGAAGATTCGCTAGAGGGTAAGGGGTACTTTATCAGAATGCAGGACGGATGGACGGAGTTTGTGTTCGGGTGACTGGGGGTTTGTTTCTCCGTCACATGTGCGAGATGTGAATGAGTGGGGTCTGCATTCGTGCAATTTGGGCCTGCATACGTACAAGCCGTGTATTTTGTCCGGCTTCTACTTGGTCGTATTTTGACTTCCTACTAATAATAATACATTTTAAAGTGTTAAAATTTCTAAATATTTTAAGATTCTTAAGCCGTCTGAGATAATGAACATTAATACTATATTTTATTTATTTATAGTTTCCAGATTGGACAGCTATCAATACTGAGTTTTATTATTAGAAATTAATAAATTATAATTTGTACATAAACGTTTTAATCCCGGGTTGAGTTGGTTTAGATATATATTCTGTAATTAAGAATTTCATTCTTTATAAGCTCTTTCAATAGGTTTTACTGGGTATAAAGCTTCCAAATTGATCGTATTTGTTAACCGCCATTCATGGTTTCTGATCGAAGTTAGTTTGCTTCAAGAACTGCATTGAAGTGACAATTGCCGTCGCTAGGAATATAATAGATTTCCACTATTAACCAGATAACAAATTTTTAATTATAGGTCGAATCGTAATTCGTAACAATTTATTTGTAATTTTTCTTATTTTAATTTAATTTAATTATATATTTAAGATTTAATTTGTCCCACGACAATTGGGTTACAAATATTATTTTAATAGATTAAATGACTATGGTTATATGTAACATTAAAGTGTCGGTGGAGGAAAACTTTATGGGTTGATTTATTTTTTGGCTTGGAGGTTACACAATAAAATTTATAATCAGACAAATATTGATACATAGATGTTTTTTTGTATTTTTGGGATCATGGCACTTCTTTAATTAGATTATTTGCTAATAGCTACTTATTACTAATTCTGTCATCTTACAGATTCCTGATTAGCTTAATAGTTTTATTTAATTCTGATTGGGAATAAATTATAATGTGTTAATTTGTTTAGGTATTGGAGATTCTTAACCTGCGACACATTCATTATTTATATATTACCTTATAGATTCCAGATTAGCTATTTTTGAAAACAGATGTCTTTGTTTCATTTTTATTTTTATTAATAAACATATTGGTTTATTAGGGATGGTAAGGTTATCGGTTGAAGAGGGGATCCATCCGTTTGATACTACAATATTTGGATTCGATTTGTTGTATTTTATTTATTTTACGATAATAAATTATAATTAATTTAGTTTTAATAATCATTACGTTACATTTATTCTATTCAAGAATAATATAATGACATTTTATTACAGGAAATTGACCATTAAGATGCCAACATTATTAATTATCAATTTTTTAAGATGCTATAATAAAGAGGTGTGGCGGGCCCGGCGTCGCGACATTGACTGCTTCATTTTTTTTTTTTTTTTTTTTGGGGTGGGAATGGCGGAGGAAATGGTATTAAATAAAATTTAATCCCTCATAATAATGAAATTTTATTTCAGGACAGTTACTAATTAATCAATAACTTTTTAGGATGTTGACTGCTGATTATTTATATCCCGAAAAAAAAAAATAATTGTGCCGTCTTGTGCTTTACTAACTATTGACTACTTAGGTGTCTGTAACCGGGTCAAGTCTATCATACCTAACAACCTTTCCTATCCCTCCATCTTGTTATATGTAAAAGGGGTGTACGATAGGCCCGGCGTATCCGGGATCCTTGCTTAGTCTTGGCCGTACATTCTAATCAATCAATCAATCAATCAAAAGGACTCAAAGGGTTAATTTTATGACTTATTTAGTTTATCATTTTTAAAAGTGATTTGTTTGAAAACTCGTGAATATAACCGTATATGTATCTATTTGTAGCGTATAATCGAGAACAACGAAACGGATTCCATTTCATCCGATTGTACAGGTATTTTAACGTCGGATAGTAGCAATGGCGAAGAATATGTACATCATGTCAGTGTAACTAATTTTATCAACACCATAAATGTATATGATGGAGTTGATTTCAAACGACATTTCCGATTATCTCGGCATACTGCTGAAATTTTAATAGATAATAATTGAAGTATCTTTTTAGATAACTAAACTAGCAAACACCACTTGTGCCTGTACATAGCACCACGTATAAAAATATTTGTTTGAAAATATTTATTAAAAATTTGAATTTTTTCATTTGGCTTACAAATCGTCCGGCATATGCCCCAACCATCAACATGGTGGAAGAGACAAAATAGGGGGAGACCGAGAAATATTTGTATTTCTTTGGTATGTTGCTAACACCATCACGTACAGGCAGTTGGGCAACTTATTCGGTATAGCCGAATAATCAGCCTGAACCGTAGTGAATCGGCACAAATATCGGCATTTATGTTCCAATCGCAAAAAGTATTTTAGTATACTTTTGCAAGCCGAAGTCGATTCACGAAAAAAATTTATCGATATTTACTGTGATGAGCCCGGTTCGTTACACGACAGTCGTGTTTTACGTCGCTCGTTACGCTACCAGAAGGCAACAGAAGAATACCAGAGCTACTTCCCTAATTATACTTTTTTATTAGGGGATTCGGCGTATCCGGCAAAGAAGTGGCTTGTGACGCCATTTAAAGATACTGGTAATTTATCAGAGACAAACTACCAGTTTAATCACCTACATTCGTAAACCTGGATAGTAGTGGAGAATGCTTTTGGGTTACTAAAAACCAGATTTCGACGTTTGCTTCATTTCACGGAGCACACAAATATGAGAAACGTCGTCAATATCACAATTGCCTGTTATGTGCATGACAATTGGGATGAGACAGAGGAGCCAAGTGATTCCGCAGAAGAAGCATTGGAAGAAGATGAACCACAGATGGTTAATAACTCAATATTAGATGACGGCGATTAAGTTTAGTCAACGAACTTTTATCAAAAGGAATTTTACACTGATATCTACAAAAATTCTTAACCATTCATAGTTATATTTCATTTTAAAATTCAATTATATAGTGCAATTTAAATTATAAAGGGTTATTAAATATTAATTTTAATGACTTTGTCCTAATAAGCTTCTAATAGCTCTTTATGCCTTCTTTCCTTCGCCTCTTCTTTTTGCTGGAACCTCTCGAACTTATTTTTTTCTATTAATGTTAGTGCCTTTTCTTTAAATTCAATATTCATTTCGAGATATCGATCTCTCGCCGAAGAACGCCTGCGTCTTGGCGTTAGCATGACGAGATCGATATCCGAAGAGTTTCCCTCTCGCGTCTCGGGAATTGATACCTCAATCATGCGTTCGAATACATCATTGTCGGTAGGTTTTTCGTTCGGGGATTGGAATCCCTACGCCCTGCTCCAACACAGCTCGTGCTAGTTACACTAGACGTACCCCCAGGCCCGAGATTGGCATAACCATAAATTTGATCGAGAAGATCTATGAATGGGGCCACGGACGGTGCGGCTCCGGTTCGATAATTGTTGTTGATAGCGGTTTTGTACACCAATTTAAGAGATTTTAATTTATTCTTTATATCAACGACAGTAAAAGGTGTCTCCTAAAATATATTACATAATAATAACAATTAATATTAATGCACTTACATATATAGTTTCATATTTATGTTGCACATTATCAAAATATATCTACGTACCGAAACCGCCGCGGAGGTCATATCCTCTACTAAATTACTGTAACATGTTTTTTTTTCATTATTAAACTCGTCCATTCTTCCAAATACATGTACCAACAAGGTCCGCGTGTCAATCCTAGTCCATTTTCGTCTAGTTGTGCTTCATTTTCAATGAAAAAGAAATATTAGTTAACAACAAAATTAAATCGGCGTAATTTTACTTTACGCATATATCGAGAAAATCAGGTAAGGAGTATAAATTTTTAAAAATTTTTAAATGCTGTATTGTTTATCAACAGAGGGGGATGCTAAATTTTTCCGGAAATTTTTTTGATTGAGAAAATGGGGTAATTTTAAAATTTAAAAATGCATTTAAAAATTTTCAAAAATCAAACAAATTGCAATAAATGAAAATTTCTTTACTGTATTTATTTTTACTTACGATTACGTATTGGTAAATTATTTTGTTCTGGATCCGCCATGGTTTGTATTTCTAATGTGTTAATCACTGACTATCGAAAAACTAACAGATTCACAACTGTCATTTGTGAACAACAACAAAATTAAATAGTTACCAACTGATAAAAATAAAATTTTTGGTTGTTACTTTGAGCACAATATTTATTCCATTGAATGGAATTATTCAATCCCAAAGTAAGACGCTTAAAATAACAAAAATCATTTTTATATTTTCATTGCCAACATTTAAAAATAAAAGTATTCAATACAAATGTCCTGGTGGTGAACATTAAAACTACAGATAGAATAGAATTATTGTATATCAGCAAAAAAGTTGGTTGAAAACTATTCCAATTTGGAATAAAATATATGGGAATGTTGTTGTAAATTTACCAAAGTAAGGGTCTAAATATCTTAAAACAATGAGGTGTGTCAAACATTTATGGCACATCTCATTGACACCAACATTTTAGAATTAAATTATTTTAACCATCATTTTGAATATTGGTACCATTATAAGATAATTTCAGTGTAAAGAGTCATTACATAGGTAGATACAGGTAGATTGCTTTCACAACCTTAGCGAGATGCAGAAAGATTCGGCTGTTCGAGTAGATGGAGGAAGCATCGTTCACTTAGTCTCAATTTCTGCCCAAATTGTCAAGAATATACAATTAATTTGCGATGGGCACCTGTATTCATCGGTCGTACGATGTGGTACCAAGACTTGTGAAGGTCTATATTTGACTGGTCTATAGATACGAAATGCCTTTGAAACTCGTTCATGGCAAATCAAGTAACTTCAGTCGACTTTAAACTGATTGTGCATTTTTTAGAGTGATTAAAACCTTAACCAGTCCTGGATTATTAAATATAATCAAACCGTGAAACACTGAATTCACCAATGCATATGATGCCACTGAATTAAAGAAAAAAACTTCAGCATCAAGCAAAATTTGATGCGCAAAACGAGAAACTTTATCCATTTAATCACACCCAAGAGATTTAAATGAAAGACGTTTGAAGACAGATCAGGTCTATTTAAAGCAGGTTTAAAATGAGATTAAACAAGTTGCAGGTGGCTTTATAAATGGATTAACAGTGATTGAATGGGCGAGCTGTTAAACAGAAGCAGGCTATAGCTATTTCTTTCGAGTAATATGGGAAGGCATGAACATTGTTCTCATCAACGCACCAATCACACATTAATCCGGCAATAACATGATTATGTAACCTTATTCATGAGGCGGCTAAATCACTCTATTGTATGACACCAGTAACTCCAACCTTGCCAAAAAGAAGCAAAAAATGAGAAAACCGGAGCGATGTATCAAACTGAAATAACCATGATTAAGTTTCACACACTTTTTCAAGACATTTTAAATTTTAATTAGTGCTCTCTTCAGAAAATTTGAAGAAAGATTAATAGGATAAATCCGCCTGTCTAGCTTTAGGAATGAAAACCACTCTCCATCTGTTCCAAGATTGCGGAATAGTTCCAAAAGCAAAGCCTGCTGATTTTAGTGATCCCAGATGAGAAAAATTGCTGCTGTAATTCACTAGGAAAAACTTTATCAGGACGCAAGATGTACAGAGTATCAAACCTATGGTGTAAGTCCTTTTCGGGCAGTTAAGTAGAAGCGTTTGTTTCTCTATTTTAGGAAATCAGCTTCCTACCAGGAATTTGCAAAATCTTATGTCTGCACGAATAATTTTTAGGCAGAGAGACCTACGTGTTAGGTCCGGCATTTTCAGAGAGACTGAATATTAAATCTCTTATTAGTTTCTCTTAGTGAAATAATATCGGAACAGCAAAAAGTTCGTTGACTTCTTATTTTGGCTGCACAAATTAATTCAGTCCGTTTTTAATTTTAAAATTGCATTTATTTTCTTTTAGGCCGCGAGCGCTGTTAGGCAGAAGAATGACTTTATCATGCCTTTCCTCAATGTCCGGCTCAAAAAAAATAATTGTAGTCTGTACCGCTCGTCCGTTATGGAATCGCCAGGTTATAGCAGCTCGTAGTATCCAACACCTCTTTTGTCCCACCAGATGCACAGCATAACCCTCGAGCCATGAATGTTCGTCTTTGGTATAGATGTTGAGGTTGGTCGCAACGATTGGCCGGGCAAAGCGTAGTATTTTTACCTCTATAGGTTATCGTAGAAAATCCACTTTTCGTCACCAGTCACTATCCGATGTAAAAAACCCATGTTTGCCTATGAAGCAACTGCTCACAAGAAAAAAATCGCCTTTCCACGTCTCTTGGGTTCAATTCATAAGGGACTCAATTGCCTTGCTTTTGAATCATGCCCATAGATTTTAATCGGACGAAAACTGTATGATGGGTCACCGCCAATGTAGCTGCAAGCTCCTCTTGCTTTTGAGTCAGATCTTCATCGAGCAATGCCTCTATAACTCATCCTCTACGAATTTTTTAGCAGTCCTAACCATTCTTCGTCGATTTGATTCTCTACATGATTTATCGGTTGGAGCAGCATTGTCACCGTAAACTTCCACAAGCATTCGATGTGCTTCAGCTGCACTTTTTTCAATTAACAAAACAAAAAATTAACACTTACCGCAAATGCTCTTAGTTATCACAAAATTCGACATAACACAGAAAAAACATGTTTTGTATGAAACTCAAAACAAATTTATTATAGTCAGAGCCACTTTTTGAAAACGGACCGAATTAATTTGTAGTCCTTTGTAAAGTTATTCTCTCACCTTACACAAGTTTCAAAAAATGTTTCACGTGGATTTCAAGCTCAAAAGTGATTAAATAGTTAAAATGATCCGAATGATCGGCGCTCCATCTTGAGTGCACAGGGCCTTCTTGATAATTCCTCTGCATTGTTGCGCAACACACCTCGTCGGTGTTTAGTTTTGAAAGTGTCGGCTTGTTGTCGTTCGATCAATCCAGCCACTTGCCTCTCGGATTACTAAAAGTGCATCAACTATTTTAGTGCAGCATGATCCGTTCGAGGAACAAACTCAGGCCCAGTTGAAATGTTTAACACTGCCCACTACAGCCAACAGTTTAGAGGGCTTCTACGACAACACCGCACCTATCTCCGTGTTGTTATAGCATCTGTATCCAAAAAGAATATCCCACCGGGATGCAGAAACGCTTTCTTTTGGCGTTTGCAAAATTGTTTGCTCCATTAATCTCTAAAATGTAGCAAGCGCATTGCATAATCCACGCGGCATTACCAAGATGATAAAAACCGTTTCCTGCTGAAAATGCCATTTTCTCTCTACCATCATGGATTCTTCTTGCCAATATCCGCTTATTAGATCCAATGTATTGAAAATCTTAGCCCTTGACGGTGTGTCGAAGGTGTCGTGAGTACGCGGTAACGAATAACTGTATTTCTTCGTTACCTCGTTTAATTTACGATGATCAACGCAAAATCGTATTGTCCAGTCCTTTTTCTGGACTGATCTTCTTTTGTCTAAGGTTTGGTGATCGACGACATTTGCCCGACTGGCAGTTGGTAATATTTGATTGCCTAAGCTGTATCGATGACCACCCTTTTCCTGATTACATTTGTTGATGAACTCAAGTCTGAAATTTTACTTAGGTTCTTGCACACAGTAACACGTTACTTTTGATATAACGGCTTCACAATTCCCATCTTGGTATCCCCGTTAAACTGTTCTTTGGCAATCACAATAATTTCACCTGTTGCTGTTAACAACTATAATGGTTAGTAGCATCTATCTATTTTTAATCTACCATATCGGGTTGGGACGGACCACAGATTTCGAAGCTCTGGTATGCAGTATGCATTTACGCTATGCCAATACTCCAATAATAGCGACACTTTTAACCCCTAGTTTAGGCGATTTTAACGATGTACTTGAGGTATTTTCTCCCTTCAACCAGCTTACGCCTCTCAAAACTGGTGTAACTGAGTTTTCCGGATCCAGGTCCATTAAATGAGGACAGTGTTTTCTCTCTTCGCCTCAATCTAACTGCCTCATTTCTTCTGCACTCTCGGCTGCAGTGTACTTATGGGTTGCTTATAATCCGTCATGTAATACCCGGGTAGTGACATCGGAAACTTCAAGATTATGAACGCGAAAGTTTTCTTCCTTATCTTTTCTCTACTAAAAGCCTTGTTCCGCGGGATATCCTCTGAATCGAGCTTGCGCAACTTTACTGTGTCAGTATCTAAATTTGCTTTGGCTGCTTCATATTCCAACGTCATCACCAATTTTGTTACCTCTCTCTTCAGGTATCGAAGGCTTTCCCGCGTAGTTGTCGCTTGCTTTGGAGTTGAATCTTACAGAATTCTCTGACGTGTAACTACCCGTATCTCAGTTACAACTAAGTCAAGACTCGCTCATTTGCAAGACATCTGCAGTTTTCCCGCGGAGTGCGAAAATGAATTCGTTGAGCTGCTCTTCTGAGCCCCAATAATTGTGTTGCACCGTCTTTTGGAATTGCCCTTTAAAATTCTCTAATGGGATTTCGCCGTCGAACAAAATTTTCCTTGATAGTCCCGCCCAGGGCGCAAATTCCGATTTAACGATAAATGACAATGAGTAATAATTTCGATATTTATTTGTAATTTCTGCTTTAGTTTTCAAATAATTATCGGTTTTATTTATTTACCCAGGCTAATGAAGTTACCTCAAAGGACCGGAAATATAAATATTTCAGAAATTCAAACTAAATGAATTACAAAAATTTCAAAGTCATTAGTAATTCTCATTAGTCATTGAACCGGAATTCATGTCCAGGGCATGCTGAATTTGATTGAACTTCTGGTCTAACGCGGCCCACCTTGCTCTGCTCGCAATTCTGCCAATTTTGCGTTTTATGCCATACAAAACTCAGCAAATGGACTACCTTGCTCTGCTCGTAGTTCTGTGAACTGTGCACTTTGCTGTTCACCTTGCTGATCGATTTTGGCACCTTGTTGGTCAAATATGGCAGTCTAGTCTGCGTTCATTTCCTTAATTTGAAGTAAGAGAAATTTCGTCATATCTCATGTCCAAGGTTGATTTCTGTTGATCGAGCGTAGGGCGGCTGTACTTATATGGTTGTTCCTTCGTTCTTCTGGAATTTCTGCTCATCGATTGGGTTACACCTTAACCACTCGACCTCCAAGTGATATGCTTGCGTGGAGAGTAAAATTCGCAACAATACAATAAAATAAATAACCGAACATCTGTACTCAAATAAATAAACACCGAAATGCCATGACCCAATTATTTTTAAACCTCTAAACATCGCCTAAACAATCATCTTGCTGCATTATGCATTACGATATTGACTTGATCGACAAATCATGTTTGATGTATCCATCAATACTTCATACCATAATTTAAGATCTCGTTTAACCGTGATAAAGCAGTTAATTGATTTATTATAAAAAAAATAACATGTTACAACTTTAATGATCTTAATTCTCCTAAAGTGTTAATCGATGTAATCGATGCAAATCAAATAAATTACAGTAAACCGACTAATTGCTTGCCCCGCTTCTAAAATCTCCTTTGGCATATAGTTCTACATCCATATCATTTTAATCGGTTAATTATACCAAACTAATTAACCAGCCATTCTCATATTTTTATGACCGCACGCGTACTGCGAGAAACCTATATATAAATCTTAATGCATAAACCGCGCATAAGTTCATACATTTTACGATCGAATAATAAAATAATTGCAAACGATACTTGCGTCTGGGTTAACTCGCTGATTTAACGATACGCGATAAGCGGATAAACTGGTTGGAATACAATTTTAAAATCTCAAGCTAAGAAATTCAATTAATTTTTTTGTGTGTAGAGGAAGCGACCGACCGTAAATTATTGTATCAAACGTATATATAAAGATCTGAAAGTGGGGCATTGCATCTTTATACATTTTCAACTTCCCTGTACACAAATTTGTTCCATTTTTTTTTTTCGTAAAACACAAACAAAGTAACAAACTCGTCTTCATTACTTACCAATTTACCATTATACTGTGTTTTATTCCAACGAACGTCTTCTTGTATTCTTCTACTTCACTTCCCTCATACGATGATGACACATTTTATGCTGGTCCAAAAATTTGATTTGCATATATAAGTAGGAGCTTGAATTACCTTACTCAACGATTAAATGAATGTTATTGGGCGATTTTTTTTTATTAATTTATTCAAGATATTGATCTCAATACGAAAGAAGATAAAAATTTATAAATTTTTTGTAATAATGTGTATTGACTAAACATAGTGCGACATCTGTTCGATTAACATGCAATTTAAATAAAAATCGATTTTTATCGGAGTTGCAAACCGTTTGTTATCAGTGCAAACTATCATCACAAGATGGCAGCACAGACCAATATTATAAATTTTAATTGGACAACAGTCTTAATATGAACGAATATTTCCCCAACCATGTGTTGCATATAAAATAATTTCGTTGCTACAGAAACACAATACACCACAAACAAACTCGATTATAAAATAAAAATTTTTGAGTCAGTTGTTTTCGTAGAGTGTCTTAAACAAAAGCATAATGTTTCAGCCCGAATTTCAAACGGCAATCGACCGCGATCAAAATAAAACGTCGATCAACGTCAATCACCAGTTAGACGATTTAATGGAAAAATTAAAGTTGCTCAACTACGAGACTGGTTTATTGCGTGAAATCCGTATAAAACCATTAAGTCGTCACTATTTTATGAAGACGACAAATCCGGGTGAACAATTTTTTGTGTTCGTCTCGATGTGTGCCTGGTTGATACGGAAAACGGGTCGCGATTGTGATCAGCCGCAAGAATTTGATGAACCGAACGCGGTCATAGCGAAAATATTAAAACATTTGCAGGCGATGGATATCCCAACCGATTTCCCGTCGAATAAATTAATTCAAGGTGGTGGACCAATTTGTGTATTCGTTCTGGATTGTTTAACGACGCAGGCTCTAAAAATAGCGAAAAATCAATTTGATAAGTTTGAGGTGCAACAGGAGGAGGAAGTGCCCGTCGAGATTATGGAAAATGATGCTGAAATTATATTGGAGAAGGTGGAGGAGGAACAAAATGCAATGGCCGGGGACGAGAGTGATGATGATAAACATTCACTTTTGGATTTGAATTTGAAGAATAATTTGGGTAAGCAGCAGAAGAACGCAAATCGTGATTTGAAGTTTGATTCGATGATCGACAGCGAGAATTGGAGGTAAGGAATTTTAATTTTGTAAATTTTGAAATTTTAGGGAATATCGGTTATTATATACCGAGTTTTAATTTTATACATTTTAAAATTTCCGTCATTCAAATTATTTATGTAATCCGACTTTAACCGTATTTTGTTGGTTTCTGAGCGACTGTTGGTTTAATGGTCGCGAGATGTTTTCGGGGCACCTAGATCTACACATTGAAACTGTGGCAGCTGATGGGATGGTAAACATTTTGACGTCTTACACTCAAGGATTTGTTTGGGCTAAGTAACGAATACTCTTTCGCGAATGCTTCCGTTGCGACCGTTGTTTGTATAAAATTTTTAAGAGAATAGTCTCCCACCACGAGATCCGCAATCCGCAGCTTTATTTTCTGATTGGATATGTTTATATGATTGTGTTTTGGAACCTTTGAAATCCTGATCATCCCGGATAAAGTTAAATATGGAAACATACCATTATAAGTTTAAGGAAGTATAATGAAACTACTGCTATCACGATATAAAATATAACGATAGTAAGAAACATTAATATGAAAAATAATAAACAAAATGGCGACCGTTAAAAAAAAACCCTTGCTACCTATATGGGAAATTATAAAATAGAAAAATATATAGGTTATATAGGTTTCGCAGTTCAGAGATTGAATTTTTTTGAGTTGACAGAACTGTCACTAATGTGACACAAATTTTTTTCCGGAACGCTGTCACTTTTTCAATACAAATTGTTTCTAAATATTTTTGAGTTGAAATAATAAAAAATTGTTGTGACATATTTTTTCCCGGGATGAATTTAAAAAATACCGCCATATTTGTAGTTTGGTAATGCCATCGCGTTTTTGCGCGATCGTTTCCGAGTTAAAATCACAGATAATGTGACGGGTGGCTCGAATTTCCAATAAGTAGGTAAAGAGTGGGTTATAAAATCATTGTGTGTGTGGTGCCATCCAGACTAATTGGAAGATCTCAGTAATTTTTAGACGAAATCGGCCCATCAAAAAGTGCAGCTTCCATAGGAGCGCTTTTTCGTGTTATGCAAATAATTGGAATGCATATCATTTACGAGACACCCGATGTTTCAGTTCTATATTTAATCAGAGCTGACAGACGTTTATAAGAATGTGTATGAGTTTATAAGAACGAATCAGATAGAATTGTGAAAGGGAATCGATGTGTGAAAAGTGAATAAAAGCGAAAAATGCAAAAATTGTAAAGAATTTTAAAAATGCAAATTTGAAACTGGGCCAGGTGGCACCAAAAATGTTGAGGCTATTTTTTAGTTATATAGGGACATAACAATTTTGAATTTCAATGCGAACGCACCCTTGAACGTTTTTCATGATCTGACAACGTCAACTTATTAAAAATTACTATCGCAATTCTGAGTCGGTGGTCGCAATTTTAAATACGTTACCCCAATTTTCGGTCGTAATAATTGTCCTACGAGACAAGCTGTGCGTGCTGTAGTGGAAAGATTCGAGTCTAAATATTCACTATTGGATGTCTACGCCAGGAAGTAGAAGCACTGAAAATATCGCAACCGTATATAAGTGTTTCAGTTCAAAATGATGATTAACTCAAGAACTGAAGCCTCTTGATCATTTAAGCACCGAAACTTCTTCGATTGGGCTGTGCCAAAGTTTGAAGAAAATCCTGGATTTCATCGAAAAATCATCTTCAGTGATGAAGCTCATTTTTGGCTTAATGGTTTTGTCGATAAGCAAAATATGCGTTATTGGATAGGAACAAACCCATATGTGCGTCAAGACTCTCCATTACAACCACAAAAAGTGATCGTGTGGTGTTGATTTCATGTCGGAGGTGTGATTGGACTATATTTGTTCATCGATGAAAATGATCGCCATGGTACGGCCAATGAAGTTTGCTATCGTGTCATGTTGGAAGACTATATATGATACAGTGATATGTGGTTCCAACAGAATGGTGCCACATGACATACAGCTAGTAAAACAATTGATCTATTGAAGGGGAAGTTCAGTACCATGTAATCTCGAGAAATCTTCAGGTCGAGTGGCCACCTCGATCATGCGATTTAACTCCGTTGAATTTCTTTTTTTTTGTGTTAAGATAAGCCGTTAATTTATGCCAAAAAACCAACAATGTTAGAAGAGCTCAGGAACAATATCGAACGCGAAATTGCCAACTTTCCGGCCAATAAGAAGCTAACCCGAAAACCACCATCCCGAAAAAACCTTTAAAAATAATGGAGTTAAATTTATTAAAAGGCCTTTCAGCCGCGAATAATAAAAAACATAGAGAAAACCACACTATTAAGAGAAGAGATTTACTAGGGGCCTTCGCATTTCCTTATTATTTATACTTCTCGTAGATTGGCTGTCGGAATTTTGCTTATATAGCAACATAAATTTCTCGCTCGGTTCACAGAGGTTGGCAGATCTAACAGTATATGGCATTAGCATGTATTGCGACCATCAATATAAAGCACGCGAATGCTCATTCCCACGCGATAAGAACAAGGGGCTTCCAGCAGGTTTAAAATGTGTTAAATTAGATCGGATGGCTTCTTATCCTCACCGTAAGGTAATGATCGTTCTTGTGCTTAATACTGATGTTTACTACATTTAAATGTCATTTTATTTTACACCTGCTCTCTATGATTAACAGTTAACTTTATTTAAAGAAATTGGTTGTTTTTTAAATCGCTTGATTTAAAGTCTAGTAAATCTCTTCTCTTAATTGAGACTAGGGAAAGTACAGAAAACGCTACCAGTGGAAAAAAATGAAGCTTGCTTCAGATGCACCCGAGACACTTTTTCTATTTTTAAATTGATAATTTTAATATTAATTGTAGATAAATTTATATTGTAGTTTTTATATTTTAATGTAATATACAAATAATATTAAACTTTCCAAGATCACTGTTCATAAATAATTCATAGAAAAAGCTGCGTTAACTCATAGAAAATTGTAATTCATAGAAAAAGCTGCGTGTTTTCGGGATGGTTTTCGGGTCAGGTTCATATACGTCTTTCACAATACTTTCAGTACGCTGCTTGATTGTGATACTGTGTGGTTTTACCATCTTAAACTCGACTGACTCGAACTTGACTGAGTTTTATTTTCTAATAATTGGGACTACAAATTAATTCAAATTTGAATATGTGGTAACTATAAACAGCATTTACGGGAATTGTTAATTTTTTGTTTTAATTGTAAAAAATATATAAAAAAAACTTTTTAAAATACCACGTTTTTCTGATGCACTAAAAAGAAGAAAATAATTTTTTTCTGGCATATAGAGTTATCTGGGCATTTATACTTAAAACTAGCATCAATTTTCTACAACTAAAAACGGGAGGCGCATTTTAGAAAAGAAAATTGATAAATGTGATTTGGATAACTTCTTATGGTATTTTTTTAGAACATTTTGTTAGCTTAGAACCTTCCTGTACCTAATTTATGATTAAGGTGTATGTGTCCCGAGTGAACATTGACGTATTTGTCTAATAAATATCTAGTTGTAGGGACGAATATTGACATGCTTTACGTTTACATGTCATTATAGACATTTACTAAACAAATACATCCAGTGTCCACTCGGGTATGTGATAAAATAAATTAGGAAATTATAATTTTTTTATTAAGCTTTGCTTCTAAATATTTTTCAGTCGTCTCGATATTCAATCTTGTACGAGATATGCAGGATATACGAGAGATTTTGACGAGAGTTGACAAATATAAGATGCTAGTATCAAAACCCTAAATTTTCATATTAATTGATGATGATTAATTGATTTACGGAACTTTTACTTTTTTTTAAAATATTAGCAATTTCATATATGATATCAATTTTCTTTTCTAAAATGCGCCCCACGTTTTTAATTGTAGAAAATTGGTGCTAGTTTTTAGTATAAATGCCCAGATAATTCTATATGCCAGAAAAAAATTATTTTCTTCTTTTTAGTGCATTAGAAAAACGTGGTATTTTAAAAAGTTTTTTTTTATATATTTTATTTTAGTCTTTTTAGTTGTACGAATTTTGAATCTTGTTATCAATTGAAACAATTTTTTAAAATAGATTTCATCTCTTTATTCAATTAAATTTATACAATTACGCATTATTCAACATGTGTGCAAATTCGAGTCATTATACCAATTGTCTGTTAGGAATTACATGCCTTCTTGGTTTTCAAATTTGGAATTCCAGGCGCAAGCACGGAGAGCTGATGCATACTGCACCCAACACAAACACACACAAACATTTATACAAACACCAACAAGGACAAACACATAAATAAAACTGTAACGAAACTTAAAGTTAACCAAAAAAATTAAGGGTCTTATGGAGGTCGATATTGTCGCATTCTTTCCATTTCTATGATTGCACTTTCGTTACAAGGCTTATTTCCTGACAATTTGCTACAGTCCAATTCCTCAATTTGCAGTCCATTTAAAGATCTCACTCTGCTTAATGCGACGTAAGCTTGACCGTCTTGAAAAAGTGATCTTCCTAAGTAAACGACTGCATGATCGACGGTACATCCCTGCATTTTGTGACCTGTACATGCCCAACACAAAATTATTGGTATGTAATTGTCTACGCTCAATTGTTCCATAATTATATTTAGCAGGAAATTGTATAGCTTTCGGCTGGATAAGTTCAATATTCTCATTTCCAAAATCTATTCTAACTGATGGAACGTTGGTATCGTACATTTTGTCTCTGCGGAAATGCGGCCAGATAATCTCTGTGATATTTCCAATGGCACCGTTGACAAGACCCTTTTCAACATTGATGTTTGAGCGTAACATCACTTTGGCACCAACAAATATTTTCAGCTCTTTGGACAATCCTCCAGTTTTATTTACATCTGCTGGTACGATATTAACCATTTACTAACTATTGACTACTTAGGTGTCTGAAACCGGGTCAATTTACATAATAATTAATTCACCTTTCCTGTTACTCCATCTTGTTATATGTACAAGAGCGTGTGGTTGGGTCCGGCGTCAAGCGGGAATCTTACTTAGGTTTGGTCACATATTCCAATCAGTTAATCAATCAGTTGAAATGAAATGGGATTGGTTGAAAATCCAGCTAACACTCCATATACCTGAGGTTGTATTTGGATTTCTAGGGATATTTTAATTGACCTTAGAATTCTTAATATATTTGGTCAGAATACAGAATTCTATAAATTGTCCCCACCTCTTGATGGGAAGCGCTGATTAGTTTTTCTAGCTGACATGGTTCTCAACAAATTCACCAAATTTTCTTTAAATCACCCATTTTTCTCAGAACTGAATTATGTCCACTGCGGTTATCTCATTTGATTTCAATAATTCAACCTAATTAAGGTTTCCACCTTTTCAAAATTTATAAACCGGCACCGAGGTAAAAGTAATAAACGCGTCGTTTCCCTTAATTATTATTATTTTTATTTTTTATTATTATTTAATCTTTGCAATCCGTTCTGGGGCCGAAACTCTCTCGCAGTTCGCTTTTCACGTCACGAGAACGTACTGCTATTTTCGTAACCATGTGCACATTGCATAGCTCCATGCCACCCTATAGTACTGGCATGTAATATGGTTCGGCCCATCAGTTCTGCACTTCGACAGGGGCTCATAATTGTATTCATTTTCTTCACAGATTGTAATCTGGTGGTAGCCTGAAATCTGAGTCCTCGTGTGGATTCACCCAATGTAATTTAAGTTCATGTATGAGATATATAATGTGTACATATATTTTTATTATAATGTTTATTTAATTGGTTTATAATTTATGTAATTAAAATCGAACTCTAGAACTTCTTTTATATCTGTTTCGGGATTTTGACGTATCTTTTTGGTGGGATTCTGCAGTTTGACCATTCTGATTGGATCTTGGCTGTTTGCCTGTTACGGCTATTGTCGGGTCACGTATGCGGAACTTGGTGGAGATTTAACTAAGTTCTGCGTGCGTGATTTGGCGGTGGCTGGGGGTGTGGCCGGGTTCGGTTCGGAGTTGTCGGGCTGTGGGGCTTCATCGGAGGGACGCGTTGGGGTACCGATGCAGGTTGATTGGTTCTTAGTTTATTAGAACCCTGGCCCAGCTCTATAAACTTAATTTGAGATAACGGCATGATTCCTAACCAATAACGGCATGATTCCATTCGTTGTTGCCGAATCCCAAGGTTTCGTTCAAATACAGCTTCGCACACCGAATTTGACCATCATTTGTTGAAAGATGGCCTAGTTTAATTGAGCATTATGCTGGAGTGGCAATCCAAATCTGCATACCATGTTTCATGGTGATTGTTTGAGGAATGGTTCCTTTGAGTATGGGATAAATATGTCCTATGTAGACTTGGTAATTAATCGAATATTCTTTGGTAACCAAATTAGTAACGTATTTGAAATTTTTTACGAAATCAGCTAAATTTATTTGAAATATAAACATTAATAGTTTTCTAGGAAGCATTACCTTCGGGATGCCTCACTTATTCGTTGCAACTTTTTGAGTTTTTTTTTTTTTTTTTTTTTTTTTTTTTACTATTTCGTGGTTGCTCAGTTCGGGGATTGAATACTAATGGATTTTGGAGTAATTGTAAATACATATATTGTAGTTCAAATAACTACATGTATGGTTTACAAAAATTCTATTGTAAGTTGAGGAGTTAAATTAATAAATGTTTATATTATTTAGGAAGCCGGAAAATTTTAATTTGGAATTAAATTTCAGGAAATCTACAGATGCTTGTGAAATAATAATATTTTTTTTTGAAATATTAATTGCTGATTTTGTAGACTAGAATTGTGTTGTGATTGTAGGTGTCTATAAACAGAACAGGCCGATTCAATCAATCAATTTTTGTTTCGGAAGCCGAAAAATATTAATGTAGAATAATATTTCAGGAAATTCCACATGCACGTGAAATAATAATATTTTTTCTCAGGTTGCTGCACCTATTAAGCCTTTATCCTTCCTCTAGTAGAATAGAAGTAGATTAGAATTGTGTTGTGCCGTACGATCGCTAGGTGTCTCAAACCGGGTCGTTCCGTCTCACAAAAAAAAAAAAAAAAAAACCTTTTCTATCCTTCCTATTGTTATATGAGTGAAATTATTAATAATTTAATATTAATTAATTAATTAATTATTAATATAATTCAATTTATTATTAATATAATTCAAATAACTATGGTTTCAGGAAATTATATTGTAAGTTGTGGAGTTGTAGAGGATTAAATTAATAAATATTTATATTATTTAGGAAACCGGTAGAATAATTAAGAATTAATTTCAGGAATCTTTAGATGTTATGAAATAATATTTCTTTGAAATATTAATTGCTGGTTGTGTAGATTAGAATTGTGTTGTCATTAGTTCATGAACTATTGGCTTTACCTAGGTATTTGTAACCGGGCTGATCTAATTAATCAATTTGGTTTAGGTAGCTGAAAAGTATTAATGTAGAATTATATTACAGGAAATTTCCAGATGCACGTGAAATAATAAATTTGTTTCCTCAGGTTGCTGATTTAGAGAAGCAATTGTTGAAGACCAATACCATCGATATCCATTTAACCTATTAAGCCTTTATCCTTCCTCTAGTAGATTAGAAGTAGATTAGAATTGTGTTGTGCCGTACGATCGCTAGGTGTCTGCAACCGGATCGTTCCGTCCCAAAAAAAAAAAAAAAAAAAAAAATACCTTTCCTATCCTTCCTATTGTTATGTGTAAACAGGCTGTAGGAATAGGCCCGGCGTTATCCGGGACACTTGGCTAGCACTTGGTTCTACAGTCCAATCAATCAATCAATCAATCTGCTGGTACGATATTAACCATGTTGACATTTCTTGTTGCATCAATAATTTGATCCTGTGCTCGAATTTTGAAAATAAGCACTTGTTGAGCTCGATATTGCTCAAGTACAGCAAGATTATGGGCATCTACTTGGGCTCTTAAAGGATAAATTAGAATGGCTTTATCCAATACAAAATCTCCAGTTGCCCTGCCCTTTGTTTTGACATAAGAATTTCAAAATGCTGACCATTTAATTTTCCAACTCTAAGGGCATTCAAAAGATCAGCAAATGTGTTGTCTCTGCTGCCGCATGTTTTCTGTCAGCTCACATAAAGAAAACAATCGCCACAAATGAGTTACTGGCAAGAATCGAGTTGGCTGATTGAAAATTGGTGCTTCTTTTACGGGAGGCAATTGCATCAAGTCACCGAAAACAATTATATTGATACCTCCAAACACTTCGTTCTTTTTATTTTTCAATTGTCTCAGTCGTGAGTCAATCATGCAAAGCATTTGCATTGACATCCTTCCACTGTTGACGTATAATCTTCAGGTAATTTCCTGTCAATTGGGGCATATTTGGTGTAAGAAATCCATCTTTTTGAACAGGCATTTTCAATAAACTGTGAAGTGTTGAACCTCCTACTAGTCTAGCTGCAACACCAGTTAAGGCAGCAACTTTGACCACTGATTTTCCAACAAAACAGTTTTTAACCAAATTCTTAAGAGCATTAAACGTAAATGTTTTGCCTACTCCTGCTTCACCAGTAACAAACCATCTCATTCGTTGTCTACTTCCGTTCAACTGCTCTTGAATGCTTTGTCTTACTAGTTGGAAAAGTTCTTGTTGTTTTGCATTCATGTTATTGTAAATTGTTTGCAATTGTTCACCAGATATATTCTGTTCGGGAACTTCCTCTTCAAAATTTGGATCAACATATTCTTCAGGTTGTTCGAGAATATTGAATGCATGAGCCTGATTGAATGCATTTTCAAGTTGTCTATCTCTTTCTCGAAAAGTTTCCATATATCTGCTTGTTTCTTTTAATCTTTCCTCACGAGAAAGAAATGCTTCCTGTGGGTTTTCAAATCCCAGCAAAAGCTTACTTTCAGAGTAATATGGAACATATTGAAGTAGAAGGCTCTAGAAACAATTGTGCGGATCAGTATGCAATTGAAAATTCTTATCAGCATTTAAAATTATCAGTGAGTGATGAACCGTCTCACTAATCCTGGTTCTTTGATCTCAGCATCTACACTCTCCTCATTAACATCGGCCTTTTTTGCATAATACGATTCAAAAAGCATTGCGAATTCAATAAGGCACATGTCTTTGAAATTGTAAACAGGATGAACTTTAGGGTGATCCTCATATCTTTCAAAAATATTGGAACATACTCCCGTAGCCTGATTACCTTCGAAACGTAACACGTGAAAACGTTGTTCAGGGCGTCTTGTATTTAAAAATACACATCTGCGTGAACTTCTTCTGAACGGTAGATGACATAGGCGGTATGCACATTCACATGCACATTCACATGCAGATACTTGTCTCTCTTTTAGTATACGCATGCATGCCTTAAACAGTTTTCTTGAAACGTTTGTTTCTTCTCTGCGAATTTGTTTAATGGCTTGTGCAACACTCTCATTTACATTAGTAGGTTCCGACTTTGAAATATACTTAGCTATGTAGTGTGGAATAAATTCATTAGTTCCACATGGCTGAACATCCATATTATCATCCCATAATTGAAGTATAGCAGGATTGTAATTATTTACATATTTGTCTTGGGGTAGTCTCTTTAAAACGCATATTCTACCTGCGTTTCTGATAAATTCATCAGATGTTTGAGAAATGATTTTGTTTTGATTACATGCTTGTCGTGGAAATCCGAATCGACATGATTCCGAATTGTTCTTGTGACAAGTATGTGTGTGTCTATGAATTTGATTCTTTTTGACAAACTTATGTAAATTTGAATTTTCTTCCTCTGATGGAAAATAATAAGAAATGGCCTCATCAATTAATTTAATTCCTAGTTCTGATTCAAATGATGACGCATTCTCAATCCAAATGACCATATGGACATGAGGACTGCCTCTATTTTGGAATTCAATTCGCCACCTTAAGTCTTTTACTTTTCCACCAAGAATCTTATCATTTTCTTTTAAATGTTTCATAAAAACATCCAATCTTCTTTGAAAATGTCGACTCACATTAACAAGTGGATAACGCTCAATGAGACGTTGAGCCTCATCTAAGCTAATGCTTGCTGGGTCTTCATTTGGTCTATTGTCAGCGGTTAACAATGCCTTACGCATATCTAACCAATTTGGATCATTACAACTTAATGTCAAAAACCAAGTTGGTGGACCAAGGCAGCGAATCTGTGCAACTAAGTCGCTATTTGCAGTCCACTAATAGCTGCTGATCCTCTCAAATTTCTCATATAAATATGTAGATCTTCAACTACACCTTCTTGTCCACTGACCTTCTTAACACATGCAGAAATTGTAGATTTCACTCTATCATCTATCATCTTTCACTCTATCTCTATCAGTTTCTGCATCAATTTGTTTCTATACGTGTTACCAATCGTGCTGTTTTTTTTTTGGTTCAGATTCAAGTAAGTTGGTATTATAAAAGTCTGTTGGTATTTTTGACGAGCTTTTTCAAGCCGCCTTTTTCTTTGGCAGATAGTTTCTGGCATATTTTTTTTATGACATGAAGAATATTCACTTACGTTTGATTCCTGTAAAACAGTATCCAATCCTTATATCTACAAAAAATTTATAATTATTTACACTATATAATACATACACTATAATAATAAAAAATTTGTTAATTTGGCAAGAAAGAAAAATTGCGCACAGCAATTATGATGGTGAATATTTTACGATGAAAGTTTTATTTACGCCAACCGTAAAATATTAATAACGGTTTTCTGAAATTTGTATTAGGTTTTTGTTTCGAATGTTCGATAATATGAAATTGTCAGGTGAAACAACCAAGTGGACAAAATTTAAGCGAAATCGAATGATGATAAGTGCTTCAAATTTGGACCTCAAATTTTGACCCAACCAGATAGACAGATAGACAAGAAAGCAAGTTAAGAAAAACGTGGTAAAAAAGTGTAGCTGAAGCACATCGAATGCTTGTAAATATTTACGGCGACACTGCTCCAACCGATAAATTATGTAGAGAACGGTTTTGACGCTTCAAAAATGATGATTTCAGTGTTGAAGATAAGCCTCGCTTGAGGTAGCCAAAAAAATCGTAAACGATGAATTCGAGGCATTGCTCGATGAAGATCCAACTCAAATGCAAGAGAAGCTTGCCGATACATTGGGTACGATTGAAATCTATTAAGGTGGATTTACATATCCGACGATTTTTCGGCGCGACTGCTTGCCGCAGGAAATTCGGCGAACGCGCATTATCGATGATTTGCATATTCAACGATTTTTCGGCACAGTTTTTTCACACATCCATACATAAACAATAGAATGACACATAATTTAAAAAAACAGATGAAGTTAAAAAAAAATTATTCTATGTATGCTGTGTCGTTGCGCCGAAAAGATAAATTTTGTTCATGTCTTCGCCGTGCCGAAAATTCGGCGAAGAAGTCCTTTTTGATTGGTTGAATGTGCCACGTGATGTTCGGCGCAGAAAATACGTCGGATATGTAAATCCACCTTTATGGGCGATCTACAATTTTGTTTATATTTTTAAAAAGTGACGTATGGGTCTGGCCATTTCAAAACCATACAGCTCTGATCCGACAAATTAGTACTTTTTACATGTCAATTTAAAATATTATCATGGGTCAAAAATGAATTGCATGGAAACATTTTGCTCGGAGCCTAATTTCGGTAGGATGCAACGGTACGATTTTTTCGTGTTTTCCCAAATGTGAGATATGTGTCTTTTCATCTTATAACAAAATTATCGTAGCCTGACAAATTTATGAGCAAATTTTAAAATTCTTTTACTTCATTTTATTTTTCTATTTTGTGTGTTTTGCGCTTTAAAATAATTTTAATAAACATTTTTATTTTTCATATAATAAAATTCGGGGCTAACTTCACACATGAAGTGTATTTGGAATAAAATATAATATAAAACGGGGTGGGGCTAATTTCACACAAGAGTTAGTTGCCTGATTAATATTGTTTAATTTTGATGATAGAATCCGGGGATAACTTAAAATTTATTTAAATTTATTTGAATCTTTTAATTTTTTGCCAATTTGTTTGCCATACTTTTCGACATCATTGTACAATTTAAAAAGCTTCTGCGGAACCTACCACTTTTGGTACACAGATTTCCATCACATTTCGTGAGGATCTCCCAATTTATGGAAGAAGCTTAAATATGAAGTTTCATTCAAATGAAATCCGCCTAGCTGTAGAGATACCGAAATTTGGTTAAGTAAATATTTTTTTATTAAAACTCGTCATTTCCGATAAAATTTCAAAAAATGATCTAACAAATTTGGTTTAAAATTTAATTTACAATCTGTTTGCTTTCGTTTTTCGTAAATGCTATAGAAAGTTTTCAAAATATTTGATAAAATGAACATGCTCTTATGGAAGCTGCCACTTCCGGATGCAAACCGGTTGAAAATTAAAACCTCGTGTCAAACTGAATATCTACATTCAGATGCTATTTTCAATTTCATATTGTTATTTTAGTTAGACCTATGTTTTAGAATATCAGATTGATCATTGCTGGCTTTCGTAAATCTGTATTTGAATGAGATATGTTCAACATTCTGTCGATATGAGAAAGGTTGAATTTTTAAATCCCCTTGTGCCTCTTATGCAGTCCATTAGTTAACTTGAATCCAGTAACATCAGAATGCAGGCAGGAACTGGTTTTTACCGAATTTTATAAATGTTTAATAAAGTTTGCTTTATGAAACTGGAGTATCAGTGATTGAGAGGTTTGAGCGATGGCGAGCCACCAGTTATTCGAGATAGGTTTTTCAATGTCGTAAACAAACACTCCCCTCTGAGAATTGATTGAGAAATCAAATTGACGAAAATACCGAACCTCCCAGCTTCTCCTGGCTAGGGCGTTCGGTATTTTCGTGGAGCCCCAAACATTATACAATTTTTTTGTGTCTATACAATTCATTGCGATGATAAAACTTGTATATATTTGACTGATTCATTAAACGGTGTGTTAAATAATTCATGTTCCAGGCGATTTACATACATTACGTTAGAGATTCAGAATAATCTGTAATTGTTGTTGATATCTACAGTAGAGGTGATTATTCGGACTATAAATGAATGTGATCACCGCAGTTTGTCTTATTTTGGTACATATAAGCGGCTTTTACATCAAACGAATATGATTTTTGGGACATTTATTACGCATCGTGTAATAAAAATTAACAAATAAAACCGAAATAATATTATTATGTCGACCTCTAGACCTTTAAATATTGCGGACTGATAGCGCCGGATTTTTTCTGTCTCCAACATTTGTGCGGGCCTCAATTAATTTTGCGGCCGCTTTGATTACTATTCCAAAGCTAATGTTTCTGTAAAGCAATGGCATTAAAAGATAAAGAATAGCAACAATAATTTCTTGAAAATAATAATCGGAAAGCTCGAATTATCAATTGGAGACCCAGAGATCAGGGACATAAACAATTTTCAGTTATTATATGGATTTATCAATACGCTAGCGGTTCATAAATAAACTGTGTTAATGTAGACTGTATAAACGGAAAATACGAAAAGGTTTGTCTAATTCGATTTTCGATTAGCGTTTACAGGGTTGTATATGCACCTTATTGGTACATTATATGAGATACTGAGGGTACAAGTTTTATTTTCGTATATTTCTATTGTTATTTAATTTTACAAATATGTAGTAACAGCTGAAAATGGCAAATTCTGGATTTTATAATTGAAGTATCTCTTGAAATGGCAATGAGCACTGTGTCATCCTCTAAGTCTACTTTCCAAGCACTTGCTATCAAACTTAGCCGGTTTGGCTTACTACACTACACTTACTCCATATATAGAGGGTTCATCTTATCGGCATCACCTATTTCAGCCACCGTTCGTTCAGCCGCCTATGTGCTTCTGTCGTTGAGTTTCTTTCCAGAGCATAGGGCTATCACTATTTTGGTATTCGCGAAACTGCACTCCTAAATCTTCCGGAGCTTGAAATGACACTTATGTTCTTCAGGTTATTGATCGTGGCATTTCTCAGCGTATTCAACCACATTGAAGGTCCTTTGCATAAATTTTGGGTGGTTTCCACTGTTGTTGAGGCAAACTAGCAATACTGTACTTAATGTATGGGGTAGTATCGTGTTAGTACTTTTAATTCTGGGAAATAGATCAGGCTTAAATTCCGCAGTCCCCAGTAAGCCTTGAAGTCCTGGTATTCGTTATACTAGACTGAGCATGGCCAAGTATAACTTTTGTTATGGATTCGTCTGCCCCTATGCTCATTTCCTTGGCTAGCCGCTCGCTATTAGCTCCTCCCGTTCTTGCCGTTTGTGTACTTCTCTCGACGTGTTGGTCACACCACCCATTATTACTTTTCGTTTGACATCTTTTCAAATACATGTTTAGCATTCTCTAAATAAAGTAATTTCATTATTTGCTTGCTGAAGTGAATGTCAAATCTCATCCTAGAAAAGAGGTGGTGCTTCAACTATCTGCACAAAGGCCATACCAGTTTGTGCCAGGTCTGCAACAAAAAAGACATTACACGGTATTACACAGTTGAAACCCGAATACCGGATCGGCATCCGTCATCAGCAAGCACGATACGAACAGGAGAAATTCCCAATTACGGCCAAAATCGCATTGAGAGACTTCTACGTCGACGATTTGGTGACCGGCTCAGAGGCAAATAGTGATACTGTTCCGATGCGGTGGCTCCGAACTGCGGAAGTGGTCTTCGAACAGTCAACAGCATCTGAATAAGACACCGATCGATTTTTGCGAGCATCAGAGTCAATTTGAGCTCGATTGGGACAATTCAGTTAAAACACTTGGGCTCCATTGATCTTCTTTGGCTGATTGTTTCGGATTCAGCATCAGTCCAACATCGGATGTTAGTGTACTAGCCAAATGAACATATTGTTGCAGGCCTCAGGCCTCCAAGATATTTGATCTGATCAGCGGAGTATCTCGACAGTTATCTCCAAAATACCACAGTTATCGCCAAAATTATACTTCTAGAATCGTGGGTACTCGACATTTCGTGGGTACTCGGCGTATCGTGGGATGAAGAGGTATCAAAATCAATTGCTCAAAAATGGCACACTTATCGAGATGGTTTGAGATGCTTAGAGGCTCTCAGAATCTATCGTTAAATAAATCGTTCGACAACTCGCGATAATCCTAAAATTCTCGGGTTCAGCGACGCTTCTGAAAAAACCTACGTAGCATCTATCAAAATCACAATACTGGCATGCAACACCAAGGTTGCGCCAATGAATACAGATCAGCCTGCCACTTCTAGAGCAAGATAGTTCAATCACTCAACGTGCCACAAGTTCAATTGTATACGTATGGCCTGACCCGCAAGTAGAACTCGAGTGGCTAAGCAGCACACCTAGTCAGAAGACGTTTGTGGCCGATCGGGATTTGTAAATCCTACATTATATTCAACCAACCAATTGAAATTATGTCGACATTAAGAAGAGCCGTGCTGAATGTGCGTCTCGTAGCTTCGATCCCCCGTTATTACACAGTCATCTGCTGTGTTAGTCAGGTCCTGTCTGAGTATAACGAGAAGATCCCAGTCAATGGCCACACCAAAGAAATAAAAATGCCTACTCTAACATTGACGAAAGTAAATTGAAGTCAATGGTCGCAATACATGCAGAAACCGTGACGTTTCACGTTCATCGTTCAGAAAATTACTTCATATCACGGTCTTTTCTTGTCGCGTTATCCGACATCGAGGTCCCAGCATTGCAACGCCCTTCCTTAACGTACTCGGGTTCAATTGGTCCTTCGAGGTTTACCTATCTATGGACACACCATTACGAAACTCGGACAACATCATTACGAAGCTATCAAAATCGACATATCAATGGGAAAAATTTTCTTTTTACCTTAACCTCCGATCGAGCAACTACCCGAAGCGGGTAATTAACTAAAAAAATTAATAAATATTTTTTGCACTAATTAATTTTTGCATTTCATATTTTCGTAATTTCGCCCAAATCTATCTAATCTATCTAATCTTTCTAATTTATCTAATCTATCTAATCTATATAATCTATCTAATCTATCTAATCTATCTAATCTATCTAATCTATCTAATCTATCTAATCTATCTAATCTATCTAATCTATCTAATCTATCTAATCTATCTAATCTATCTAATCTATCTAATCTATCTAATCTATCTAATCTATCTAATCTATCTAATCTATCTAATCTATCTAATCTATCTAATCTATCTAATCTATCTAATCTATCTAATCTATCTAATCTATCTAATCTATCTAATCTATCTAATCTATCTAATCTATCTAATCTATCTAATCTATCTAATCTATCTAATCTATCTAATCTATCTAATCTATCTAATCTATCTAATCTATCTAATCTATCTAATCTATCTAATCTATCTAATCTATCTAATCTATCTAATCTATCTAATCTATCTAATCTATCTAATCTATCTAATCTATCTAATCTATCTAATCTATCTAATCTATCTAATCTATCTAATCTATCTAATCTATCTAATCTATCTAATCTATCTAATCTATCTAATCTATCTAATCTATCTAATCTATCTAATCTATCTAATCTATCTAATCTATCTAATCTATATAATCTATTTAATCTCTTTAATCTATTTAATCTCTTTAATCTATTTAATCTATTTAATCTATTTAATCTATCTAATCTATCTAAACTATCTCGCGAAAATCTGAAATCGGGAGCATTTTAAACCGAAGCCCTTCGGCTATACTATCTCGGTGGCTGCCGATCTGGTGCACCATTGCACATCTTAATATTATATTCGACTAAAAAAATTCTGGAAATCATCATCAAATAGTGGTTCAAAATGTAGCTATACATTTTTGGCGATTGTGGTATATTCAATGTCTTACAGTACTGCAAGCAGATGATGAGAACCATTACAGTACCTATAATTGCGTCTGCTTTCTTAACAAAAATTAAGGTAGCTTAATTTATGTCATAAGCCGGTGTAGTACATTGCAGCGGCAGTCCTAAGATAATCAACATCTAATCTTTTCAAACCGGAACATATAAGCCTATATAAGCCTAAGCAAAACGGCCTGTGAAATCAGTCAAGAAGCCAACTTCTCCCTGCCTAGGATCCAACATTTTAAAAAAAAAATCATAGTCATCCGAAAATCTTGATCAGATATTGTACGAGATAAAGCTCCAAATCTACAAAACAGAACGTCGTAGAACAGCAACACAATCTCTTGTTCAGAAAACAGATGCAAAACAAAAACAACACGAATGCAGATGACTTTTTCAATTTTGTAAAGAATTTCAAAGAATCATCTAGACAAAAGACGGATCAAAAATTGATGAACGTATATGTTACGGTAAAAGCCCGAAATCGGTAAATGGACGAAATTGAAAAACTTCTCGAAATTGTTCATCCTTCACCCCCACGGAGTATTTTCTTGTAGTATTTGTGCAAATTGGAATTTGGAATAGGGTTTACCGGCTTTACTAGCTCTCACGGGCTCGCGGGTGCTAATTGTGCTTCTCATGCCGCTTAGCCCTCTAATGGGGTTTCGTAAGCATCGGACAATCGATTTTTAGTCGTGTAAACGCATTTAAAAATCAAAATTTCTGACACTTACCGATTTCGGGGTTTAACTGTAACAGATATACTAAAAAAACATTACTGAATTAATTAAAACTCCGAATAGAAATAACTTCCCACAAGTAAACCAGCAATTAATTTGAACAATTCAATATCTTAGAATTAACAATCATCTAAAGTATTCTAATGTCAAGCACCGAAAAAATTTGAAATTGAGACACAACACCAAGGGACGAAAAGAACACAAGCTACCAGTATGACGCCTCGAATGCAAAATACACGAAAAACAAAATCCAATCTCAAATTTATGTCATTCAAAATTTGTCGCTACAAATCGCGAAGCACAACACAAGTTCATCATAAAGCAAAATCTAACGCTACAAAACATGGCACAAAACTCAAATTCATTAACAATCACCTATCAAATATAAACCAACGCTACAAGCCCGCACCCATCAAATATGCATCATCAACCGACAATCAAAAACAAAATACAGAAATCACTGAACACAAACAACCGTAGAGAAACCATCCCTTCAATCCCAGAGCAAAATTAAATCGAACCAGTAAATTAACCTGCATAGTTCAAATGAATACATCCCTCAACAAACAAGAAATAAGAAACAAGCAACAAACGAGCCTTAACGCCCATGAGTATCAGCAGAACAAACCGAATCAAAATAACTTCAAAATTTCAACAAAACACAGTGGCAAGTGAAGTGGCCTCAGCAATTAATTATCGAGCAAATAACGAGCTCAGATACTCAAGAAGTACGACAAAACATCCAAAACCACGTCCAAAATTAACGATTATTCGTCAAAATCATCAAACAAACCTGCATACAAACATGCATATGAAATAGATGTGTGAATGAGAACTATTTAGCAGACCCGAAATCCGATCGTCAACCACTAAGTTTTTTAATCCGCATTACGGCCAGAATTTACCGGTGGTGTTTCCTTCCTTAGCCACTTTCAATTTTATTCTTATACTTGTACATAAAATATTTCCAAATATTCATACAAAATCTAATTGTCCTTACAGATTGGAGCTCGAACGTGTCCTGCCGCAACTCAAAGTGTTTGTTAAAAGTGATGCTCGCGATTGGCGTGCTCATCTCGAACAAATGAAATTTCTGCGCTCGAACATCGATTCAGCTACAGATGATACAAAAAACTATTTGAAAAAAATGGAAAACGATATTACGTACATCCTCGAGAAGATCGACAGTCGCGAGAAGCATTTAAACAATGAATTAAAAAATTTAATTCAACAATACAAACAGTTATCGGTGGAACACAGAGAAATTGGCCAACTGATCAAAGACAATGATACCGAAAAATTGGAAAAAGAACAAGAATTGCTAGACCTCCTGAACGAGTTGGAAATTATAAAACAACAAACGGAGCAACGTGGTAACGCGATGACAGACGGTAGCCCAATCATTAATATTAAAAAGGCGATTGGTAAAATTAAAGAAGAAATCTCCGATATGGATCTTCAGATTGGTGTCCTTGACCACACAATAAACAGTGAATATTTCAAGCAATATATGCAAACCATCGAACACGACCCAATAACAACTGTATTGTAGAAGACGACGGTTGCAAATATTTTATGTAGATAAGAATAAGGTTGGTTGGTATATAAGAAATCGATTGTTTTCTGTGGGCATCCCTTAATTTATATCAAACCATTGTTTATAATATTTAGGCATTCCGTTTTACATATAAAATTTACAAAAAAAATTCGTTGACATTAATTTATAATCAAATTAGATAGAAGCCGCGCGGTTCCTTGTGAAAATACCGCGTGAGTTTATAACATTTTTTTTACTCTGCCGCCTCGCATACACCGATATATGCAGTTAGTCGGTACACAAACAAATCGTTTATCATTTTATAATTACCCTGGTAAATCAACATACTTTGTACACTGCACGAACACGCAGCATCGTTTAATAAATATTTAATCGCCTCATGTGTGTACAGCCGAAATGCACCAAACAAAAATAAATAATTGGATGTTATTTATTTGTGTACCGTACTGTTTACTGTGTATAGTGCTGCGATGAGACACCTTCAAAGTAAATTTTGTCGTCTAACGAACAACTTGCATGTTATTTGGTATAGGCAAAAGGTAGGAAAAATAATAAAAATTAAATTAATTAAGTAAACCAGTTCAAATGTTGATTTTAATTTTAATTTTATTATTAATAAATAAATAAATATATAATTTAAATAATAAATGACTAAATAAATAACGGAGTGTCTTTTGAACACACAAAACCAAATTTTTGTATATTTTCTCAACAAATACGATAAAGCCAAGAAGCTCTGTGTCCAAATGTTCGGTATAATAAGCAATGAAGGTGACGCGCTCTTTATACAACACAAGATACGATGAGTCGACGAGTATGGTAAAAGTGAAAGAATCCCAAAAAATTATTTTCGTTTTTATCTTAATTTGGTTTGATATCTCGAAAATTGAATATTTAGTCATCCAAATGAAAAAAAAAAATAAAAGCATCCGCACATACATATGCACCCAGCCAGACATAAAATAACACGATAAAACTATAAACATGCAAGATAAAATGAAAAATTTCTTATAGGACTAATTAATAAGTCTACACCTTATTACACCGGTAAAATCTCGTTAGAGATTAGAGATGCGAACGCGAGTGCGATGAGCCGAATGTTTTTGATTGGAATTTACATTAAAGTGTTCTAGTTAGCTGATAAGTGGTTTGTTGTTGGTTTTTAGTTTTATGCTTTGAGCTAACGAGATGATGATGGGTGATGATTTAGCGCTAAGTTGTTAAATGTATCGCCGGCGGTCTAAAATAATTTAATTATAGAAAGTGTTCGTTTGCACGATTTGCTGTTACATATTTGGAACCTTTCTGAATAAAACAGTTATGGTATTTGAACAATGGCATAAAAAATGTGCAATAAAACAAGTAAACGGTGACTAGGACAGAAATAACAAAAGAGAAAGAGACAACACAACTTTTAAAATGTAATGTACATTTTGTAGGTAAACATACATTTTTCGTGTCCGTCACGCCAGCCGGAACCATATCAGCCAGAACCAAATAACTATTGCACAAGTAGCACGATACGGAGCCGCTTAAAACGCGATATTTCAAAACGCGATATTTCGAAAGGAGATATGACGAAAAGAGATATTTCAAAATGCGATATTTCAAAACACGATATGGTACAAAACACGATATGGTACGAAACGCGATATTTTAAAACGCAATACTTCAAAACGCGATATGGTACGCACCCGGTCCTATACTCCCGCTTTTATCGATTTTTAAATTCCTATAAACTGAAATTTTTTCTAAGGAGCGGAGCGACTGGAGCGCAGCGTCCCACCTGATATAACAACGGGCTGTCCTCCCGTTTCTATCGATTTTTAAATTCGTATAAACTGAAGATTTTTTTTTCCTAATTAAGAAGCGAAGTGCTTACCTAATATAACCCGATCCTATACTCCCGCTAATATGGGTTTTTCGAATTTGAAATTGCTATAAACGATTCGATTTTGAAATTGCTATAAACTGAATTTTTTTTTCTAACTAGGGAGCAAAGCCCTCACCTGATATAACCCGATCCTATACTCCCGCTAATATCGGTTTTTAAATTCTTTAAACTGAAATTAAATTTCCCCTTCTCCAGAATGTATATTGCGGAGCGAAGGGAGCGCAGCCACCCGCCTGATGTAACCCGATCCTATACTTCCGCTCCTATCCATTTTTAAATTCTTATAAACTGAAATTAAATTTCCCCTTCTCCAGAATGTACATTGCGGAGCGAAGGGAGCGCAGCCACCCGCCTGATGTAACCAGATCCTATACTTCCGCTCCTATCCATTTTTAAATTCTTATAAACTGAAATTTAATTTTCCCTTCACCCTCCTAATATAACCCGATCCTAAACTCCCTCTTCTATCGATTTTTAAATTTTTATAAACTGAAATTAAATTTCCCCTTTTCCAGAATGCACAGTGCGAAGTGACGGTCCTATACTCCCGCTCTTATCGATTTTTAAATTCCTATAAACTGAAGTTTTTTTTTTCTAACTAGGGAGCGAAGCGCACACCTGATATAACCGTTGATTGAATACATTAAGATATTACTACTCGGATTTTTGCCGCTACGTTTGGTTAATGTCTCTACTAGTCACATATAGATAGAGGCATTGTTGAGCGAGAGTGGTTTTTTCTTTCTAGCAACATAAAAACCGAACAATTTAATTGCTGTTGTTTTCTCCCATATAAAAATTGCATTTGTATGTATTGTGTATCAACTTTTTATTACATAAAAAAATATCATTCTGAAATGTTACGACTGCTATTTTACTTACTCTTACATACAATTGTACCATCAGTAACAAAATAAATATGTATATGGTTGAACGGAGTAAAAGCGGAACCAGTCAGGAATAAAAGCGGAACCAGTCAGGAATAAGAAAATAAAAAAATAATAGAATAACAATGCGATAAATGGGATTTCAATGTTATTACCCAGTCAAACTTAATGTTCATGTAAGAAGCCGAATTTCCCCTTCGTAAAATTTTAGCTGTCACTTATTAAAATAATAGTGCGCGCTATTTCTCGCTCGAAAATAAGAAATACTTAAAAATACGATTTGTTGTTGTGTTTTATACACAGCAAAAGAAGATAAATTTGTGATGCGGGGAGTGGAAGACATATTTATTTTGTGTACATTTTTTTGTTTTCAATTTTATTTATTAAATAAAATTATTTTAATATTTTTTCATGTTTTGTGATTAATTTTAATAATGTTTGATAAAGTAAAAATGGTGTTTTAGTGAATTTTGTTAAAAATTAATTTGCTAATGGTATGATATTATAGTCGTACTTCATAGTGTAAACGCTATATTACTACTATAATATTTTAATTTTGTTTAGTTTATTTCCTTTTTTCATTGTGATGTAAAAGCATCTCGTGTATGTGTTCATTTTCAAATACGAAATCAATATATAAAAATATGTAACAACATGAACAAATATGAAATTTCTCTAAAAGACATTTTACAATAAAAAACAGCTGTTTGTAAACGAACAGCTGTAACTTAAAATTATTATTTTTCACTGGTTCGAATGTCAAAAAAAAGAAAAACAATTGGTTAAAATTCGTACTTTTTATTTTCTTATTCCTGACTGGTTGAGGCTTAACCTTAGTTTTAATTTGTTTCGAAAAATATCAACATCAAAAAAAATAATAACAAACAAATTGTGTCGCAGTGCAAATAAAAAAAATTCGCATCGCTATATCTGAAAATCTGTAAAAACGTCATGAACAACCTCCACTCACATGGTTGGAATACGACTGAAAAAATGAAAACAGAATGAAGACATAAATACAATTTCATTGTTTTTGTCTATTTATTTTTGTCATATATATTTCATATATTCAGTTGAGAGAGAGGAAAATACATTTGATTCAATTTTTTTTAATTTTGTTAAAATATTTAGTGGTGTGGTGTGGGTAAAAATAAATTAAAAATATGTTTTGCTTCTTTCTAGCTGCTTTGAATTAATTAAGTCTATCTTTGTTCTTCTTAAACCTACATGAAGTGAGTTGTGTTCTTCTTTTACAATGTGTAAGAAGCAACAAAAAATAAAAATTGTTGTTGTATTTCGTAGTGGTATTATCTGAAGTCATAATTAATCAATGATATAACCGGATCCTATACTCCTGCTAATATCGGTTTTTAAATTTCTATAAACTGAAATTAAATTTCCCCTTTTCCAGAATGTACGTTGCGAAGCGACCGGAGCCGACTCGCCTGATATAACCCAATCCTAAACTGCCACTCCTATCGATTTCTAAATTCCTTTAAACTAAAATTGAATGTCCCCTATGTGGATTATATAAAAGTTGGGATTTGGGGCGGAGCCCTCAATCTTAAGGTATAAAATGATTTAAAATAATCATAAAAGCATTTGTGCTTCGAAAAAAGAAAATATTTTTTCGCGTTTGGGTTGTCTTTTAAGACCATTTGGGGCATTTAGGGCCACTTGGGATCATTGAGAGCTACTTGGGGTCGTTTCTGGATATTTTCATGGTCATATTCGTAATCAGCATTCCAAAGTACCTTAGTATACCGATTTTCAGAATTTTTGGAGGTATATAACCTATTCGGAAGTATAACCACGCAGTTAAAATTTTAGGCCATGAATTGATATCAGGTGCAAATTGAATGAAAAATTGAATTTTATTAAAACCTTCAATGTTGGGCATTTTTGTATCTTGGACACTTTCATTCAGTCCCTTGAAATTTCATATATTTATTTTTACAAAAATGGTAAAAATATTCTGTATATTGACAACCTCTTTATATTGTAACTTGGACACTGAACATTTTCGTCTAATCTTTAATAAATTACCCTTTATATATTGGACACGAACACTTTTGTTCAATATCAGTAATTCGATTTAATGATAAAAAATATCACGTTTTGTATCATATCGCGTTTTGTACCATATCACGTTTTGAAGTATCTCGTTTTGAAATATCGCGTTTTGTACCATATCGCGTTTTGAAATATAGCGTTTTGAAATATCACGTTTTGAAAAATCGCGTTTTAAAATATCGCGTTTCAAATGGGCCCCAGCACGAAATATTATGCATCATTGTGCATTATATAATTTTAGGCCGGAACCTCATAAATCCAGAAATATACGGTTTTTCGTGAAAAACCTTACAATTTCAGCTGAAACCATACCCTCTACAGCCAAACTAACTATGGCACAAGTAGCACGATGCATTGTGCATCATTGTGCAATATATAATTTTTCTGCCGAAACCTTACAATTCCGTCCAGAACCTTACAAATCCAGACAGTACCACCAGCCAAACTAAAGGCTCGCTTACATCGAACCCGTTCCGTTTCGCCTCGCTCTCTCCGTTCCGTCTTTCCCGCTCGCTGGTTATATTGAATCCGTGCTGTCTGTCTAAACTGACATTTGACAATGAAGAAAAAAAACAAAATGGAAGGTTACGAGTTTTTAGAAAATTTGGAAATTCTCTTCGATTTAGATACCGGGTGAGTTTTTTAAGCTGAAACTTTCATACATCTCGGAAAATAAGCCCTCTACGATAAAAATGACCATTATCAATGAACCCCTATTTTTTATTGCAGATTCGGATTATACGGCTAAAAATACGTATAGGATTTCTTTGAAACATTTTTTCGGTTCATGATAGATAGCGCTGTCTTAGGCGATATTAAATTTTTTTCGATTTGTCCTACTGAGAACATCATGCATACGATTCTGCAATAGGTTTGCAATAAAATTAACACGTTTTCAATGTAAATACTTGAAATTAGTTTTAAACAAATTGTATTTCTTAAATTTAAAAAAATTAAAACTTCTAATATATATTTAATATTTATAATATAATATAGAAAAATTATAATATTGGAAAAAAAAATTGGTCACCCTTTGCGTTCTCGAGTGTCACCTAGCCGTTTATGTCTGATGCCACAAGAGGTAACCTTGTAACTTGGTGACTTTTTCAAGGCCAACTAGTCGTAATAGACAATGTTTATGTATGTGTCACAAAATGGACAAAAAAACCATTTTTGAAATCTCTTCGCATAGTAAAAATAGCCTTGAAATATTTTTTATTTCATTTATGTATAACCACAGTACATCATGTGGTTTCATCGAAAATATGTTTAAGTCGCATTAAAATCTGTATCATAGGCAATCGGGGAAAGAAACGACGAAAGAATCGGTTTCTGTGATACCTCGTGTGAAATGGAGCTATAATATAGAAAAAATACATATATAAAATATATCACACGGACGAATTTTTTTTGTTACCCTGTGCGTTCTGGAGTGAATAAGTTAGTGAGTGACATAGATGTTATAATATAGAAAAAAAAAATTTGGTCACCCTGTGCGTTCTCGAGTGAGTCAGTCAGTGACATAGAAGTCTATATTATGACTTTCCAATTTTCCTGTTTTTCAATTTTCCAATTTACAAATTTTCCAATTTTCCAATTTACCAACTTTCAAAATTTCCTATTTTCATATTTTCCAATTTTCCTATTTTGCAATTTTGCAATTTTTCAATTTTTCAATTTTTCAATTTTTCAATTTTTCAATTTTTCAATTTTTCAATTTTTCAATTTTTCAATTTTTCAATTTTTCAATTTTTCAATTTTTCAATTTTTCAATTTTTCAATTTTTCAATTTTCCAATTTTCCAATTGTCCAATTTTCCAATTTTCGAATTTTTCAATTTTCCAATTTACCAGTTTTCCAATTTACCAATTTTCATATCATCATATTTTCATATTTTCATATTTTCATATTTTCATATTTTCATACTTTCATACTTTCATATTTTCATATTTTCATATTTTCATATTTTCATATTTTCATATTTTCATATTTTCATATTTTCATATTTTCATATTTTCATATTTTCATATTTTCATATTTTCATATTTTCATATTTTCATATTTTCATATTTTCATATTTTCATATTTTCATATTTTCATATTTTCATATTTTCATATTTTCATATTTTCATATTTTCATATTTTCATATTTTCATATTTTCATATTTTCATATTTTCATATTTTCATATTTTCATATTTTCATATTTTCATATTTTCATATTTTCATATTTTCATATTTTCATATTTTCATATTTTCATATTTTCATATTTTCATATTTTCATATTTTCATATTTTCATATTTTCATATTTTCATATTTTCATATTTTCATATTTTCATATTTTCATATTTTCATATTTTCATATTTTCATATTTTCATATTTTCATATTTTCATATTTTCATATTTTCATATTTTCATATTTTCATATTTTCATATTTTTATATTTTCATATTTTCATATTTTCATATTTTCATATTTTCATATTTTCATATTTTCATATTTTCATATTTTCATATTTTCATATTTTCATATTTTCATATTTTCATATTTTCATATTTTCATATTTTCATATTTTCATATTTTCATATTTTCATATTTTCATATTTTCATATTTTCATATTTTCATATTTTCATATATTCCTATTTTCCAATTTTCCATTTGCCTGTTTTCCAATTTTCTAATTTTCCAATTTTAAAATTTTCCAATTTTCCAATTTACAAATTTTCAAATTTTCCAATTTTGCAAATTTCGAAATTTCCAATTTTCCAATTTTCCAATTTTCCAATTTTTCCAATTTTCCAATTTTCCATTTACCAATTTTCCAATTTTCCTATTTTCTTATTATCCCATAACGGATTTTTAACGTGTCATTTTTAACGTGTTCCACCTAGGGATTTATGAATTGTCATGGCACATCCTGATACTAAAGGAAAATGATTTCGTTTTCCGTCTATTGTTTCGTTCGCCTCGTTCGATTACACTTTTCGTAACGCATTTGCCAGCTTAGTCCCCAAGTCAAGCGTGCCTAAAGAAGTTTTACTTCAAAAAAAACTACTTTTAGAGTAACCCAGGAACAACGATGGCGATGATTTTGCATAGGAACATGCGACTAAATTTGTTTTCAAATAAATGATATTTTTTGTTTTAAAAATATCGATTCAGTTCAAAGATTATTTCGAAAACAATAAGACCTGTTTGCGTAAGGCTATTACAATTCAAAATAGAGTATTTATCTGTACAAGAAAAAATTGAAATGGTCCTGGTTTATGAAGAGCAGGCCGTAGTCTTGATAATGCGGTCAATCTCTACGCTTCGCGTCTTCCAGATAGGATTCGATCACGTGCTTCATTTTACCAGACTATCAAACAATTCACTGCTGATGGAAGTGTTCGACCGAAGAAAAGGACCCGTCGAGTAACAGTCACTGAGGAAAATAACGAAATTGCTGTATTGGCTGCAGTAGCTTATAATCCTCATATAAGTACACGAGAAATAGCTAGCGAATCCGGATTATCCCAGACCAGTGTTTGCAAAATTTTGAACCAACATAAGTATCATCCGTTTCACATGAGTTTACACCAGGATCTTCATGGCGTTGATTTTCCAGCATACACGCTTCTAAGTTGTATACATTCATTTGAAATGCGGATTAATAAGTGCATTGAAGTCGAAGGCCATCATTTTGAGCACTTAATTTAATTAAAAGATGATGTCCACGTCGTTGTTCCTGGGTTACGCTAAAAGTAGTTTATTTTTTTTATGTAGGAAATACAACTTGTTTAAAACTAATTTCAAGTATTTACATTGAAAACGTGTTAATTTTAATGCAAACATATTGCAGAATCGTATGCATAATGTTCTCAGTAGGAGAAATCGAAAAAAAATTAATATCGCCTATTACAGCGCCATCTATCATGAATCGAAAAAATGTTTCAAGGAAATCCTACGTACGAGCCGTAGACTCCGAATCTGCAACAAAAAATAGGGGTTCCCATCTTAGTTACCAAGTTGCCCCCACACCCCCACCTCCCCCTCACAAATAGGGGCGGGGGTCCTAATTTTAGCACTAATGTATTTCCCCTCCAGAATGATTTAATTTTGATCATGGTCATTTTTATCGTAGAGGGCTTATTTTCCGAGATATTTGAAAGTTTCAGCTTAAAAAACTCACCCGGTATAAAAAAATTAAAATATTGATAATCTGTGTGCACATACCAGCTATACAGAATAATTCACTTAAATTGTTCCAAATTTTTCTTTTCTCTTGGAATCCATATAAATTTTTTTTTTTTTTGTAGTATAATTCCGGAAATTTTTTTGCTTCCTCCCAAAAGTTTCTACATCGAAATCCATTTAAAGTCTGTCGTCAATATACACTTTAACTTGTTATAAATTTTGTATACCCCTATTATGGTTTTCGCCTCGCCGAACGATTCACGGTGAATCTTAAATCCGTGTGAGTTGGGTTTTCGTATTATGGTTTTCGCCTTTATTTTGGCGAGTGCACATCTAGTAACACTAGCCGAATAATAATTTTTATAACAATTTTTTTTGACGTTTGTGGTTTTTTGTCAATAATTGTGTTGTTGTAATCATATATGATTCAGATTTTGTGTTTATAAATTACGTTTTTTTTTTTCAATTAATCTAAAATCAGTTTAAAATTATGTTATCTCTATCTTTTTCTAATAAACCAGATGAAAATATTAACATGGCACAGATGCGAAAACCGTTAAGGGACCAATGTCATCCATTTACTCTGCCTGGTACATTATTTTATAAGAGGCCCCAAGTTATTCAACATTACGGTCAAATCCTTCCAAAACAGGATTACGAATTGTCTATTTTTTTAAAGCTGGGAATTCCCATTGCAATATCTGTATTTTTCTCCATCTCCCGTTAATTTCGAAAATTGGCTGGGATTTGTTGTTTTCTACATGTTATAAAAATATAATTACTTACACGTGAACCTCCATTGTTTGATTTTGACTGAGAAATGAAAACAGAAAACCAATTTTATAAGATTCGCCTACAAAAAGATGGCGAGTCATTTTGACAGTTCAGCTCGTTTAGGTGAATATCATAATCCAAAAATGTGAGTTGGATTCGCCGGGAATGTAAAATGCGAAAACCATAATAGGGGTATTAATATTAATATTTTATCAATAATAATAGTAATTAATAATTTCTATAAATAATTATAGATTTGTTTTTTTATCCATCCGTCAAAGCTAGTTGAGGCTATGTAATTCGCTTCTTTCCGCTCGATGTAATTAATCATTTCATTTTTCTATATAAAATGCATACAAAATGTCAGAACTTGCGATATAGCTAGTTTGACTGTATATAACCAAACCATTGTTTCAGGCTGGAATTATAAGAATCCACCGAAAAATTAAAATATTTCTGGATTTATAAGGTTCCGGCTGAAAACCGTATAGTGCACAATGATGCAAAGTGCATCATGCTACTTGTGCCATAGTTAGTTTGGTTATATTATGGTTCTGGCTGGAATGATAAGGTTCCACCGAAAAATCATATATTGCTGGATTTATAAGGTTCCGGCTTAAAAATTACATAGTGCGCAATGATGCACAAAGCATCATGCTACTTGTGCCTTAGTTAGTCGGCTGTAAAGGGTATGATTCCGGCTGAATTTGTAAGTTTTTTTTCAAAAAATTCTATATTGCTGGATTTATAAGGTTCCGGCTGACAAATTACCAATACGCATCGTGCTACTATTACCATAGTTAGTTTGGCTGTTGTATAGTTCTGACCAGCTTTATGAGGTTCAGGCTGGAGTTATAACGTTCCGGCTGAAAAGCATATAGTGCACAATGATGCACAATGCAACGTGCTACTTGTGCAATAATTGTTTGGTTCCGACTGATATGGTTCCGGCTAGCGTGACGGAGACCATTTGTATCCGTCACGCCAGCGAGAATCACATCAGCCGGAACAAAACCAACTATTGCATTGGGCATCATTGTACACTATATGATTTTTTAGCCGAAACCTTATAATTCCAGCCAAAATCTAATATAGCCAGCCAGAACCATATAACAGACGAACAAACTATAATACAGGTAGCACGATGCATTGTGCAGCTAAAAATTATATAGTACACAATGATGCACAATCCATTGTGCTTGTTGTGTCAAAGTTAGTTCGACTGTAAATAACCATACCATCGGTTCCTGCTGGAATTTTAGGTTACTTCCGAAAGTTATAAAGTGCTGGATTTATAAAGTTCCGGCTGAAAAATTATATAGCACGCAATGATGTTCAAGGTATCGTGTTACTAATGTCATAGATTGTTTGGCTGTGATACGGTTGTGGTTGGCTTTATCGCCGTTTGGTAGGAATTAGAAGGTTCCGGCTGGTAAAACTATTAGTACACAATAATGCAAAATATTTTTCGACCAGAGAAAAAAATGTTGCTTCAAGTTAATTTCAGCCCACACAAATGTGTGATAAAAAATGACAGGTTGTAATGTCTTCCGGATTTTAGCGGATCTTAGTCAAATCCGAAGTATTTTTGAAAAAAACTTTATAATTTGATAATATATTAATTATTTTACTATTATTATAGTTATAGTGTTATTTTTCGGACGAAAACGAACTAAGGAGTATGCACAAATGTGTATGTTGGTTCAAAATACATATAAAAATAAATTTTTGAAATGATTCTTTTGAAATGAAACATACAATTGTGAAAAGGGATACCGTAGTTAGTTTGGCTGTAGTATGGCGCCCTGGCTTTATGAAGATTCGGCTGGAATTATAAAATTTCCGTTGAAAAATTATATTCTGCACAATGATCCATCGATCTTCTGGTATAATATTTAGTTTGGCTGTATATAACCATAAAAATCGGGTGCAGCTGGAATTATAAGGTTTCTCGGTAGAAATCATATAGTGTTGGATTTATAAAGTTCCGGCTGAAAAATAGTATAGTGCATAATGATGCACAATACATCGTGCTACTTTTGCCATAGTTGGTTTGGTTGTAGTATGGCTCCAGGTTTATTAGGTTTGGACTGGAATTATAAGGTTCCGGCTGAACAATTATATAGCACAAAATGCATCGTGCTACTAATGTCATAAAGGAATGGTAGGGGAATAGTTCGTTTCCTTTTTCCCGGTAGATGGCTTTACATTCATATATCTCAGTAACCTTTGATCGTATTGGGTGACATTTTAACTTGCACTTTGACTTACAAAACATTCAAATAGATGAAGTGTATAAAAAGTTACAACATTTTAAACATGGAGATAAATAGTGAAAAAAATCGATATCTTTTACAATTTTTTTACGACAAAGGTAAAAACGCGGTTCAGGTGACACTATTCCGGCTTTCCCTGGGAATAGGGAATTGGGAAAAATATTTTCATAATATTTTTGTCCAAATTGTATTTTTCTGGCCTACTGATAAAATAAGTTTGGTGTTAATATTTTCGAAACAAAGTTAAATCTTTTCCCTATATTTTTCCCTATAAAAATTTTGTGGAGCAAAAGTTTCTCAATACACTTTGTTTTGAAAATTTTTGCACTAAACTTATTCCTTCAGTAGGCCAGAAAAATACAATTTGGACAAAAATGCTATGAAAATATTTTTCCCAATTCCCTATTCCCAGGGAAAGCCAGAATAGTGCCACTGGTCAACCAACCACTAGAAAAGTTGATGAAATCATGCATACAATTGAAGAAAACAGGCATATAAGCAGGTATGCAATTGATGAACAACTAAACATTGATCACAAAACAGTTTTAAACCATTTGAAAATGGCTGGATACAAAAAAAAACTTTGGCGTTTGGGTACCCCATGAATTAACAGTTAAAAATTTAATGGACCGCTCGATTGTTTCTAATCTTTACTGTCAGCAACTAACGCGTTTAAGACAAGCAATTCAGTTAAAACGTCCAAAATTGATCAGCAAAAAGGGCGTTGTGTTCCATCATGATAACTCGGCAGAAACTGAGAGAGCTTGGCTGGGAAGTTTTGATGCACCCACTATATAGTTCCGACCTTGCACTATCCGACTACCGTTAGTTGCGGTCCATGCAGAACCATCTTAATTGTTGTACATTAAATTCAAAAGAGGCCTGAGAAAATGAGTTGTCTCGATTTTTCGCCTCTAAACCACAGAAGTTCTACAATGATGGGATCATGGCTCTACCAGAGAAATTTCAAAAGGTCATCGATCAAAATGGCACATATTTGGTTTAATAAAGTTCAATGTGACCCAAAAAAGACCACGAACTATTTTGTTTGGCTGTTACATTGTTCTGGCTATCTTTATCACCTTTTGGCTGGAATTATAAGGTTCCGGCTGGAAAAACAATTAGTACACAGTGATGCACAATATATCGTGCTTATTATCAAGTTCCGCTCTAGTTTAAATTACCGAGTTTCGTGGCCATTCCAGAATTTCTTGAACAAATCATTTAAGAGTTTTTTTTCCATTCGACATACCCAATCCCATCATAATCGGTTAAGAATTGATCGAGTTCCGTCCCAGATGGCAATATTCCCATTTCTATCCAAAATGAGGCAAGCTTATTTATTATAACAATTTTATCAGCTTCGTAATGAAATTAGTACTTGAAAATAGAAATGGTTATTTCTCAAGATATTCAAGTTTATTTAATACAATGTGCTTGTAGGAAGGCTTCTCTTTAAACATCAATAGGCCTTAACGTATGAAGTGATAGAACAACCCTCAACTTCGTTTTGATAAGGAACCCAACGGTACCATTCGTTTTCGCCACTTTAGGCACAAACTGTAAACAAACACATTTAGGAAATGATAATTTAAAGAAAGTGGTGACTATTAAAACTATTAAAATGAGAGATATCACAGAAACAATTATCATCATCATCAAACGCAGATTTTGGTACGGATTTTGGACTATGAATTTATGGGACAAAAAACCAATATTCCCCGAATCTGTTGGCACAAAAAAACCACATTGGCGAAAAGTTAAACTTTCCGTTTTTCAGATAAATAAACATTTTCAACATCAACACCCTTAAATGAGGAACACAACTCCTCGTAACACGTGGTGGTTAAGATGATCGCGCTAAATTACAGCGACGCACGTGTGTACGTTTATTGCTTGTTGGCACTTCAACAGCCCAAAACAATTTCCCACAAAATCGTATTTTGGTTCTGTTTGAACTAATAATCATCTTTGATTTATATTACAACACATTTTTTGTGCATCTTTCCGCCATTAGCGCAATACTTCGCTGTGGAGTAATAAAAAAATCAATTACATTTTTTATGTACCTATGTATCGCCAGGTAAGATTACTTTCGCAATTATTTTGCCAAAATACTCGATAATTGGTTTCGTTCTTGCATTTTGTGATTATTTTAGTTTTCATCGTTATTGTTGTTGTCGTGTTTTCGTGCACAATTTATCAATACCTACCTATACGTTTATGAAGCTCAATTTTAATAATATTTTGGATAATTTATGGTTTTATCTTCCAGCGTATCATCAAGAATCGATTTTTTTGTTGTTAAGGTTTTGGTTCGCCAACAAAAAAAAATTTAAATTGGATTCCAATTTAGAGTTATATACCATCCGTAAAGCAGCGCAAATCGAAAAAATTTAACATCATCCGAATACACAGATCACATATATGTAGCGCAGCAAGAACAACCCTAGGCCCTCTCGGATGTGTAGTTTTTTTTAAACAAACAACATATTGCATGTTGATTTTAAATCACACCAGTCTGCTTGGATCGCAACGCAACGGTGCGCACACCACAATATCTTCATCTGCCTTTTTAACGATACGACGATACAAAAAAAATTTTCGCATGAAGAACGCGCAATAATAAAAATTTGCTTTACGTTAAAATACCATAAAAAATAACTTTCGGACATCCCATATAGGTTTTCAATCGAATATTTATTAAACAAATTTGCATAAAGAAAGAAACGAGCCAGCAACTCTCGATGTATTTAACATGCTGTGCTTTTATAGTCTGCTGTGCTCTCTGTATGTACCTCGGTATACAAAAAAAAAATTTCTCGACATTTCGAAAATGAAATTTATTATTATTGTTTTGTATATGGTAACAATGGTTGCAAGAATTTGTGTCTGGCAAACATTTTTTGCGAATCCAAATATTTATTTACATACAAATATTTGATTTTATATCAATATTTTGTGAAATAGGTAAAGATGAGTCATTAATTTAAAGCAAATAAGCCTTGGGCGATCAGACGAGGCGTTAAATCAAACCTAACTTTTTGATCAGTACCCAAGCGTGCTACCGAAAGTCACTTTAAACTTAAAGCAAGTGACTGTTCCACACCTCTCACATAACATAAACGAGTATCAAACTCAAATGAAAACAAAAACAAATCGAAATTGAATTGGCGGATTTCTTGTCTTTAGTTTCGGAAATGACCTTCGCCAGATCAATGAAAATAATTCTTAAATTACGACAAATTTTATTAACAATTTCAGGTTTTTTGTTGTTACTTGAAGATTATATCGCGGCAGCTTATTTTAAATTTCATCACATAAATAATTTCTTTATTCAATCGTGATCAAAATTTTATGACTATAAAATCATAAACTATGGAATTTTCGATTGGCTACTAGTCTTTAGTTTTGATTCCAAAACTGTTAATAAAAAAGATTAAATTGTGTATAAGCTGAAATATTATATTTAAAAACAAAGAGAAGGTGCTTAAGAATGTGGTATAATCGGGCTGTCGGTGATTGTTTGTGGAAATACAGGATGTTGTTTTAGTGTGCTACGTTTGAGATAAATCATTGAATTTTGTTATCGAGTGACGCGGTTGAAAAAATCGTGTCTGCATCAAGTAATCATAAATATTGATCTACTTGGCTGAAATTTGATCTCGAAAACTGCGACGTTTTATATTCAATATAATTAATCGCACAAAGCCAATACAACATAAGTTCTATCGATGTTGGGGCCATATGTTCTTATGGTAATATCGCAAACGTCTAACAAAGTACAAATCTGGGAAACCACTTGGAAGCATCATAGAAGGAATTAAAAATGAAGTGGAACGAAACCTCCCTCCGGTATACCAGTGCTGCTTACACAGCAGCCCTTCGAGTTGGCTAAGAATCAATGGACCAATCATTAGGTAATTCGAAATCAAAAACGAATACTAGAAAAAATAATACGAACTATTAAACAAAAATATTCACCCTCGGCTATCGTAGAAGGACACGATTCGGAAACGGGAACAACACAACACGTTACAATATCGAAACGCTTGGCCTCAGTGAAGTGAGATGAGTGGTTAAATAACAAGAAACGAAAAAAACTACCTAATGATCTTAACAAAATGACACACATGAACAAGACGTGGGCATATAAAACAAACAAGGCATTAAAAGAAAAAAATGAAAACCAGTTGCAGAATGATTGTATCAAGATTCATTGTACCAAACTTCCATCCAAAAATACGAAACACAACCATTTGGCCACAACCATTAGGCTAAACAATCAAAGGTTTGAGGAATGAACGCTTACAGATCACAGACCTGACAACTATAATCGGTCGAGTAGACAAACATTAAACTCACTCAGAAATACCACTCGACTTAAGAAACCAAATTGATCACGTAACGATCTACAAGAAATTCCTTTCGCCACTACAATACGTTAAAGCAATGAAAAGTGCAGACACTCACAGAGATCAGTAACTAGTAGTTTACAGTTCCAAATTAAAACTACCGTTGTAAAATGCCTCATGAAGAAACCATCAGTGTAAAGCAACAGTGAAAATAAATCGAAGAAGCCTATATCAAAACAGCTACTACAAACCGTTCGTAGAGGTAACACACTAAAGACGTTCTTAAGGCGGTAGAAGAGGCAGCAGTGCGCACCGAAATACTAACCAATAAAGGATGCATCTGCTTAAATCCGAACAATCAATGAAACAAAACTGATGAGATGAATGAAATATTTTATTGCTAAAATGAAGAATGACAAGGTCTCTGGAACAGACAATATATCAGCTGATAAATTCCAATCAAACATATCTACAGCTAGAAGAACTCAAGAAGTGTGGCACTCCGGTAGAATACCACGAAAATGATACAGACATTTGGCTATTAACGAATTCCAAGAAAGGTGACCTGGCACAATGCAAAAATTTGTGACCTATATCCCTCCTAAACACAAGCATAAAGATATTACCAATATGATCATCTTGCATGGAGTTTCACCGACAATTAACTCGAAGCTAAGAAAGGACAAGCTGGCATTAGACGACCATCAAGAACTTACACCAATCATATCAACACAGCATACATCATCATCACATAGTCTAATAAATAGAATTCTCTACTATTTATATCTACTGTTCGTGGACTTTGAAACGTGCATTCGGCACAATACACAGGAACGCAATATGGAAGACATTTTGTGTGAAATGGACATTCTTAAGAAACTGATCGAACTTATATAAAATAGGGATGCAAAGTGAATCATGATATAACCGCCAAGTAGTATATGATAAGAATATCACTTCATCTTCTTCTTCTTCTGTATATAAATTTTTTGCTGTCAGATATCACTATCCATATGACCTATTTGAACTGCTTCTTCCAATTAGTGCTTACAGGGTAAGGGCTGAAGCTTGGAATGCATGTGATGTGACTGATTCAACTTTATATCGCTAGAAAGTTAAACAGTCAGTGTGTGAGTGTGAAGATGAAGTATAATTAAATAGATATTCAATGCAATAATTTTATAATAAATTCAAAAATTCCATTTAATTTTAACAATGTTAATTCAAGTTTGAAGTTATTAAATTCAATAAACAAAATTAAATATTAATAAAAATACAAAAAATGAATAGTGCAAAACTTTAAAATTAATATTTAAATAGATAGCAAAGACAATTCATAATATAACCAGCTGACCCGGCGAACTTCGTACCGCCTCAAAATCAATAAATGTTGCTTAAAGTTATTATAGCTTAATTAAATTGAGTTTTTTTATTAAGATAAAATAAATTTCTCTCTCTCTCTCTCTCTGGCACTATACCCCATCAAGAGATTTGACCGCCTTAAATGAGGTTTAATAATCATATTTTCATTTCGGATAATGACTAATGAGTGATTAATTCATTGATCCTAAACCAGCCGTGCAATTTTTCCCTTGTCACTACCGGGAATTGAACCCGAGACCTCCGGGGCGGATAAAATGAATACTCCAAATTAATTAAATTCAATCAAAATGAAATATATTTTAATTACATTGAAATGAATGTAATTCACGTGGCAGCAAGGAATTCGTTTTATTGAATTGATTCGAAATGATTCGCGTAGCATTGTTGCACTACTTTCTTTTAAACTATTTCCTGAGTAGGTTGCAATAGGGTCGATTCCCTTCAGTAAAACATCTTGTGATATACGACATTTTTTGTTTTATTGTCAGGTGCGAGAACGAACAAAGCGGATGGTATGTCGACACGTGAACATGCTACGTACAATTGGCCGTGAGAGAAACATTCATTTTCTAGATTCAGGCCACAAACACTCAAGGATGGGCCTTGTGATTTGTTGATCGTCATGGCGAATGCAAGACGAATCGTAAATTGAATTCGTTTAAACTCGATTGGCATATCGGTTGGGCTAATCAGAATTCTCGGAATGAGAACTTCCTCACCTTTGAACTTTCCTTGAGATTTCTCAAAATAAAACGCGTTCCGTTATATAGTTTTGGTTGATTCAGGTTTCGTAGCATGATGATTCCCGGCAACACACCAACTTTCAGTTGTAAATTGTGCGGGGGCAAGCCAGCCAGATCCAATGAGTTTAAAAATTCAGTTGGACAGTTGGTTGATTCGTCTTTGTTTGTCACACAGTCGATAGATTTGAAGGAATGAAGTGGACCGACGATTAGATTTTGAATTGTGAAATTTAAGTGATCCCCATTTTTGTTCTTTGCCGCAAGAATTACTCGTTCACTCACCCAATTGTGATTTTTGTGGTTAGTAATATTGTTCGGGAACACTTTGTTGATGAGCTCGTCCTTCGTTGAGACAAAATTGCAAAAGTTCAGAGGAAACGATAAAAATAAAATAAAGTAGAAATGTGCATGCAGCCTCCAGTCGGATTCGTAACCAGTACCTTGCGGTCCCTGAAGCTTTAACCACTGCACCACTCGTCACATACAAACTACAACTACAAAATTCATATAAAAAAAGTTTTTTTTATTAGATTTTTGGGGCTTCCCTTTTGAGTTTTTCCGACTTTTCTTTTTTCCTAAACCACCACTGTATTGAGACGAACAAAATAAAAAAAAACAAAATGTACTAAATATATGAGAAAATGAATTTTCTTGATAACTTTTTTTTTGGTGAATTTTTCCAATGTTTTAATAGTTATTATGCTATTCGGATTGGCTGTCGACCCCACAGACGGTATCCTTGTTGACTCACCATCGTTCAGGATCACGAGATCGGAATCCAAAATTAGTCGAGTCAACAAGTTTCCACAAGCATCATTTCTTTCACACCCCCAGACTCTCGAATGCGCATTCATATCACCCCCTACAATCAGGTCACTTTTTCCTTCCACCCAGTCAAGCAAAATTTGAAAATCTCTCAGGTTTTTTTCTCTATCACTCACTGATACAATTGGAGTTGCATATACACTCAGAAATAACAAATTTCTGTCCAGATTCCGAGTTTTGGCAGCGATAACCTCGACGCGCTCGAATGTCGGTGTGTCGCACAGGACCCGGCTGATATTGGTTCGCGCCAATATCGCCACTCCGCCAAAGCCATCAGCCCTCGGTCTGGACAGAAAATTGTACCCTTTTACTCGAAACGTCTTACCCGCACGCTCCCAAGTTTCACACAAAAGCATCACATTCACATCATTTTTGGCCAGATAATTCCGCAACATATCACCATTGGCATACATGCTACGGATGTTTATCTATCCAATTGTCAAGCATTCATTGGATCTCATCATACGCTCTGCCATTCAAGGAAAAGGAGAAAAGGAAAAGGGTTTTAAAAGTAAAAATCAAAAAAGAAAAAAAAAGAAAAAAGAAAACTCATTCGAGATCATTCATACCTACATCGAAATCGGTTAAAACTGACAACTCGTTTTGGTTGAGAAATGTGTATCTTCTTGCCAATATTGCATCAATATTTTTTGTTGCTTCTGCTCCTATTAGACTTAACATTAATGTCTAGTGGGCTGGCGGCCCAAGTCGCTTGGAATGTAACAGATGAGAATTTTGGTAGCGATCATTATTTGATCAGGACGTGCTTAGGTGGTGTAAATGTTGACATAGACCGTACGGTTATTTTGAATGGTAAGAAATGGGTAGAACGTATGAATGAGATTCTCATAACAAATGAAGCAAATGAGGTTAACCAACTTGAGGATGAAATAGAGAGAGTAAATGAAATGTGCTGTATACATGTAACAGGGAATGAATGTAAGGTGAATGGTTGGTGGAATAATGAAATCCAGTATTGGTATGAAAGGAAACGGATAGCATTGAGAGAGTTCAATAGGTGTATATGTCATGAATGTAGAATAAATTATGGAAGAATGAATGCAAAATTGAAAAAGGCTATACGTAGAGCGAAAAGGAAAAGTTGGCGGGACTATGTGTCCAAAATGACACATAGGATAACAACAAAGGATGTATGGGATAATTTTAATAAAGTGAGAGGCTATAGAGCGAAAGGCAGAAATGCAGTGTTAGATGATAGAGAGAAGGGAGGAGTCTTTTTACAAATGATGATGAATGTTAGAAACAGTTTGGGTGATATGAATGACTTTTTGTTACCTGATAATGAAAGTCAACTGATGAATGGCATGTGTAAGGAGTTTGAATGGGATGAGTTCCGTGGGGTTTTAGAATCCTCCAAATCTACTACCCCCGGAACTAACAGAGTGAGTTATAAAATGATTGGTAGATTGGAGTTCGAAGCCAAGGTGGCATTGCTTCGAATTCTTAATCAAGTATGGATGAATATTCAAATACCGGAAAAATGGAAGGAAAGCAGGGTGGTACCCATTCCGAAAAGAGATCGGGACCAAAATATAGCAACAAATTACAGGGGAATATGTATGTTGAATGTATTTGTCAAAATTGTGAATGGTATGATGAAACGTCGTTTAGATAAATTGGTGAATGAGGGTAATTTGTTGCCGGAAACCACCTTTGGGTTCCGCCGTAACCACTCAGCAAATGAATGTGTTGAAAAGTTTGTATGGGAAGTAAGAAAGGAAAAGAAGTATGTTGTGGCGGTATTTTTGGATATAGAAAGGGCATATGATTACGTGGTTCCGGGGAAGCTTTTTCAGGTCCTTTTGGACCTGGGGTTTCCTTGGAAAATTTGCAAATGGGTGTATGAGTTCATGAATGACAGAAAGTTAGTGTTGTGTGGTAGAGGGTATAGGTTGGAGGGAGCGGTGAATATAGGCCTACCCCAAGGCAGTAAAATCTCACCGACTCTCTTCAATCTATACACAAGCTCGGTGCATAGGTTTAACTCCCCGGACAAAGTCATTTTGCAATTTGCAGATGACTTTGTTCTGATGGGCAAGGGGAAGACCATCGAGGAGGCTTTGAGTCGGGCTCAAGATTGTGTGAATCAGGTAACAGAATGTTTGACTGATTTGAATTTGGGCGTAAATTCGAGAAAATGTTGTAGTATGACTTTTCGAACAAATCGTATGGTAGATGTGCAAGTGTATAATGAAAGAATAGAGTGTGTAGATTTGACTAGGTATTTGGGAATCTGGATTGATAAGCGATTAAATTTTCGTGTACATATGGATAAATTAGCCGATAATTGCAAGAGCAGATTGAATGTGATTAAAAGGGTGAGGAAACCGAAATGGGGAGCTCATCCTTGTGTGACTGATATGTTACGAAAGGCGCTAGTGTCATCGAAAATTGCATATGGAATGAGTATTTATGGTGATGGGTCTAAAGTCGGTTTTAAAAAGTTGATGACTGTGGAGAATGCTTGTGCCAGAGTGGTATTGGGGGCGATTAATTCAACCCCAATACACACTCTACGGTCTGAATTGGGTGACTCACCTCTCAATTATAATAGGGAATGGATCACCGTGCGAGAGACTGTGCGGATGTTGACTAAGGACAATAAATTGGTGAATGAAATGAAAGAGAGGTTGCAAAGAGGGACGGATTACCAAAGAACACAACGGTCACGGGTGATCTTGGAGAATATGAATGTATTCTCCAAGATTCGGCCCGTAAATCCGAAAGTCCCTCCGAGCAATCTAAGTGTGCGTTTGAATTTTGGTGATACAACAAAAGCAATGATGAATGAGTTATCGGTTAAGAGTGAGTTTTTAAAAATGCGAACAAATTATTTTGCACATGTGGAAGTTTATACAGATGCTAGTGTGAGTGGTGAGCGAGTAGGTGTAGGAATTTTTATTCCTTCAATGAGGAAAGAGAAAATGGTAAGAGTGCATGAAAGTATCTGTATAATGAATGCAGAGTTGATTGGAATTATGGAAGGGATCAAGTTGGCAATGGCACAAGGGAGGAGGAGAGTAGTGTTATTCTCCGACTCCCGGAGTGGGTTAGAATTGATTAGTAAGGGTGGGGGAACTCATGGAAATGTGTATGTGGAAATGTTGTATGAATACCTTCAATCTTGTGGGAGTGAGGTCATTCTTCAATGGATACCTTCACACCTACAAATTGGAGGTAATGAACGAGCCGATATGCTTGCGAAACGGGATTGCTTGGTTGAAGGTATAAATGAATATGAATTCATGGATGCAAGAGATGTACTTCGCATGTTTCAGGTGAATCTGTGGAGAAAATGGGAGAGCGAATTTAGTGAAAAATGTCAGGTGAAAGGCAAGAAGTACTTTGAGCTGGTTAGTTCTCCTTTGATTCGACCTTTTTTTAAGGAGATCAAAGGAGATACTAGAATGTTACGAACAATGGAACGTGTGAGATTGAATCATGGTAATTGGAAAGAGTGTTTGAAGAAACGCAATTTGATTGAGTGTGAATTATGCGAAAGCTGTTTGGTTGTGGAGGACATCGAACATTTGATTCTGAAATGTTCTTCATTCAATCAGAATAGACAAATGTTCGATGGCCTCTTGAGCGCAAGGAATCTGACTGAATTATTACGAATGGGGATGCAAGTATATAAGAATGTGTATGATTTTATAAGAATGAATCAGATAGAAGTATGAAAGGGGATCGATGCGTGAAAGATGAATAAAAGATTAAAATTAAAAAAAAATAAAAATGTAAAATTTGAAAATTTGTAAAATTTAAAAATTTGTAAAATTTAAAAATTTGTAAAATTTGAATGAAAATTGTAAAAATTGTAAATATTGAAACTGGGCCAAATGGCACCATATTTTGGGGCTAGTGCAAAATAAATAAAAAAAAAAAAATGCTATTCGGAACGGAGTCAAATTCAACAAAACAAAGATCATAAAAATCGGTCCAGCCGTTCTTCAGTTATAAATGGTGTAACTAACCCGACTTTGTTTTATATATATAGATGAGATGGTTGATTCATAATGAATTAATTATATAGTTGTAAATGATTTAAAAATAAAACTAAAAATGAAAAATGTAGATGTTTTTAGATTAATAACCTTTATTTTTTGTTATCCGTAAAAATGATTTGCCAATCCTGGTAGTTTTGTGAAATATCAAGCTATAAGCAAGTAGTTCAGCAGTTACAGCTTTCTATCAATTTCTTTAATAAACTTTAATATTATGTCGTATTCTGTGAAATCATTAATTTGGAGTATTTCCTGGAGTTTTTTCCGTCTTAGCAGTGGGTATTTGTCACGAACCGAATCAAAAGTAGAACAAACATCAATTATATGATCATTGTCCTCATATGTATCGCATTCTAAGCAATTAGGTAAAGATTCAAGTCCTATCATGTGTCTAAATTTTTTATTGTATGAATGACCAGTCCTAAGCCTAACAAGTTGTTTAATTTGCTGACTATTAAAATTTGAGTTGGCGAACCATAGAGAATTTAGCGGAGATTGACAGATTTGTTTATAATATTTACCTGCTTTGTTTGTCATTTCACTATATTTAGATTTCCATTCCGAATTAATTGCATTGTTAATTTCGTTTATAATATCAGAAATAGTAGGTTCGTTAACTAGCAAGTGTGTAGGGGTAAATGTGGCTGTTTTAGCAAGATCGTCTGCTACTGTATTACCATTAATACCACAATGACCCGGAATCCAATGTATTATGAAGTTTTTGTTGACGTTGTATCCTGCAAAATCTATTATGTGATTTTCAAAATGTTTATCCGTATTATTAATAAGTGCCGATTGTAAGGATTTGCATGAACTCTGAGAGTCGGATAAAATAATAACATGATCATTATCCAGAATAAGTGCTATAAAAATAGCTATTTTTATAGCAATCAATTCAATGTTCATTATGTTAGTTAAATTCTTTAATTTTATTGCTAGTTTTAAATTTATAGTAGGTATAAAAATGCCAATTCCTGCTTTGTTTGCGATAACTGAACCATCTGTATAAATTCGTGAATAATTCTCGTATTAATCCAGAGTTTCTAGCGTGAGATTATGTAATTCAGTTGAGTTTGATGTTGATTTCTTAGTAATACCCTGTACCTGTGAAACTACTTTTATGTTTTTGGGATTTGTCTGTTTATAATGTGTAGGTAGAATCTTCGATAAAAATGGATAGTTTGAGTAAAGACCGTTCAACTTATTCAAAGATTTAAGAGCTTTAATGTCATTTCCAATGTTAGTATTTTTAAATAAATGCTTGGCTATACATTTTAACGTTTTTATTTTATTATCCAATTCTGTTGGCATCTCTAAAGACTCAGAAAGCACTGCAGGTATTGGGGTCGTCCTAGTCATTCCCAAACAAGCTATAACACTGACATTTTTAACTGATTGACAGATTCTATGTGCCGTTAAATTATCTTCATTTGTAATAATATAAGCATATTCCAGCTTAGGTTTGATGATTGCTTTGTGAATGGTTAACATCGTCTGAGGATGAGTTCCTGCTTGCATGTACGATAATGTTTTCATTAAATTTAAAGATTTAAAAATGCTCGTTTTAACATTATACAATAATGTTTGTTGAGGGCCAATCTGTTAGAAAGAGTAATACCAAGAAGCTTAGTGTCCTGTCTCTGCATAATCAATGCGTTACCTAATTTAATTTTTATGGATCTGGAATTATTAATATTGGTAAACATTCTTAGAAAATGTGATTTAGTAGGATTAATTTTTAGATGTAACGAGTCTAACTTTACTTTGAATTCAGATAGTGTATTATTAGCGTTTCTTTGAAGCTCTTCCTGATTCCATCCTGTGACAATTACACAAATGTCATCGGCAAACTGAAAAATATTTCTATAATTGTTGTTGAGTTCTTGTAAGTTAGTGGTGTATAAATTAAAAAGAGTAGGGCTCAAACAACTCCCCTGCGGGATACCCGCATTCGTGTTTTGTGACAATGAATTATGTGAATTTTTAATTATTACTGTTCTGTTAGTTAAGAAGAGATAAGTCCAGTTAATAATATCGGATGAAAATTTTTGCTTTTTCATAATCTCAATTAATGTAGATTTGTTGACATTATCGAACGCTTTGGTTATATCTGTGTTTATTAATAAAATTTCCTTACCCTGTTTTTTCGCCGTAAAAATAAAATTTGAAAGTTCAATGAGATAATCCTGAATGCTTTTGGTTTTGCGGAAACCAAAATTATTATCATGCAATAATTTCTTATTTTCAATATGTTCATTAATTCTATTTAATAACAGTTTACTGAAGATCTGTGACTAAGTAGGGAGTAAGCAGATCGGGCGATAATTAGCAATATCTCTATCATTATTTCCTTTTTTTATAGGTATGACCGTAATTATTTTCCAATTTGTAGGAAATACTCGATTGTACCATATTCTATTGAAATGTTCTGTTAAAATATTGATGAAATTATCATTATTTTTCATTAACAATTTCAGAAGTTTGTAGCTGATTTTATCACCACCTGGCGCAGTGTTTTTTGCTCTTTTCAGTATTTCAGTAATCTCTACATTGTTAAACTCAGGGTTGTATGGGAATGTTTTTAAATTATCAAAAGGAAGATTTACAATTTCTGCAGAATTCGGAAAATTAGTGTCTAAAAATTGTTTGGCTACTGACTCATCATCTAAAATTTTAAAAGTGGATTGCTTCTTGTTTTTCAGTTTATTGATGTTTTTCCATAGTTCTAGGTTATTAGTTTTATGGTTAATATTTTCAAGAAAGAGATTCCAGCGGTTTTTGTTCTCTTTCTTAATCTGTAATTTTAAAATCTGTATTGATCTTTTCAATTCCAATGCCGTGTACAAAGTCTTGTATCTGTTGTAGATTTGTTGCTTACTTTTTTTAATATTCCACAGATTCTGGAGACGGTCATTCCACCATGGTTTAGGCCTAAAATTATTTTTGCATGTGATTATTTTGGTGTTATTCTTGATGATTCTTTCCATGCATTTTTCCAAATCTAAATGAGGTCGAGATAATTCTAGGTTTATGTCCTTAATAGTCTTAGACCAATTAGTTAATTGCCTAGTTGTGAAATCATTTAATTTGAATGAGAAAATGATAGGAAAATGGTCACTGCCGATATTATCCACCGATACCTTCCACCTAAGATTATCCGATAGATTAGGAGTGCATAAAGTAATATCCAAAACTGAAGTTCTGTGTCTAAACCTATCCTGTCTGGTAGGAGATCCATCATTTAATAATATTATATGATTTTGTGTGATTATGTCCGCAATTTTATTCCCAAGACAATCATTGAAATTGTTGTTGTTCCACAGTCCATGATGCGCATTGATATCCCTTGCTATAATTGTATGATGATTATTATTCTCCTCTATAAGATTATTAAACTCCATATCGACTTCGTTTGGTTTGTTCCTGCTGTTGTTATAAAAGACTACCAGATTCAGATTTATATATTTATATAAGACATTAATTTTAAGAGTTTGAAGTCTTCGATATATATTAGATTGATTAATAATTCTAACGGAAAACATTTTGTGTACTAAAAAGGCCACTCCTCCGTAGCCATCCGACCTATCCTCTCTAAATATTTCATAATTATTGAAAGTTACTATCTGAGAAGGTTCAATCCAAGTCTCCATGAGAAATGCAATATGTATTTTATTAACAACCATAAAATGTTCCAATAAAGATTTATTACTATTTAAACTACGAATGTTAACTTGAAGAATATTTACACTGTCCATATTAAATAAAAAAAAAATTAATTAGACATGTCAGACATGTCAGATTTTTCTGTTAATGTCTTAGCGATATCAATTAATATTAAATCGACATCCGCAAGATTATCACTTTTTCCTTTTTTTTTCACCCAAAGATACCTCAATATTCTTTAAAAATGAGTCTCTATTTTTCAATTGTTCTTTAAGTGTGTCTACTAATTTGGTTAAAATTTGGAGTTTACGATTAGTAAACTCCGAACCCCAACCCTGTTCAACCTTGCTATTATTCTCCATCGTATTAATAAAATCAGTAAATTTCGGAGGGGACTGCCTTTTTCCAAACAATTTCTCTTTCGTTTCCTTGAATGAAACCTTATGAATAGTCATGTATTCAGTTATCTGTTTTTGACGGCCCCGTTCCAAACAGTCCTTATTGTTAGTCCTATGGCCATCCCCACAGAACTTACATCTTTCCTTTAAGTCGCACATGTGATCACTACTCATAACTTTCGCGCAAATTTGACATCTGATGTTTTCCTCTCTCGTTGTTCTGCATCTACTTATGCTATGTCTATAATTCAAACACCTCTTGCAATGAATTGGGTTTGGAATATAATAATGTACTCTTATAATTAGGATATTATCGTACATTACTACATTGTTAGGTAGTACCGCGGCTCTAAAAGTTAATTTGACCAATTCCATGTCCTTTGAAACTTCCTCTTCTGGGTACCATTTTGTCATGCGTTCAATCTACACAATAGGGAGATTCGATTTGATATTATCCTGAATGTCCTTGATAGATAGGTCAGTCGGAACATTCCTGATAATTCCTACCGTATTGTTAAAGTTCATGGGAATAAACGCATTATAATTGTCAAATTGCTTGAACTTTTCCGACTCAACACAAATGTTGGCCTCTATATAATTTTTAAAAGTAATTCTGGCCATGTGCTTACTCAATTGTTCAACACAATCGACATTCTTAAAATTATTTATCTTTAACGCTTTCCTTAGATTAATCAAATTAAGATTATCCTTTGCCACTATTACTTTAAAAGAACCTACATCATGTCTATTATATTTATTAACAATTGTGATATTTTGCGAAGAATCCATAATCGAATTCTTGTCGCACAATTCAATATTACCCACGCTATTGTCCGCCATTTTCTCTAAATTTTCAATTGATTTAATTGTGTTTTGTTTTCTTTTATGCTCAGGCATTTTAGAAGATCTATTGTTTCTCGTCATATCTTTATTTAATTTTGATTTTTTATTACAAAATGCATGCTCATCCGAGTCTGTATCCGTGTCAGGTAATGGAGGTACATTCAATATACGGTCAGAGTGGGAAATCCCACCCTTCCCCGTTGTAATGATTTCACAGTCCCTTATTTCAGAACTTATTTACACTATTTAAACAGCTGTAACTACTAAACCACTTACCTCAACAAAGAATAAACGACAAAGAATTGCAAATTTAAATGATATACTAAGAAAAATTTAGATATAATAAATTCACTACACAGTTTACCAAAATTGCTAAGATGGATGCGCATGATAACCACTTCTGCCTCAAATAGTATATTAGTGTCATGAGAAAGTAAGATAGCGCGTCCCCTAACGGCATTAGGCTTGGATTCCAATTTGTTTAACTAAATAACTCACTGAACTAATGTCATGTTATTTCGTTCCGGGTTTCAATAGATGGCGTACAACATAATGCATTGAAATTTTGTTCTAATTTCTTTGAAAAAATTTAATTTGAGTTTTACCAATTGTCGAAGTGTAATGGCTATAAATCCTAGTACAAACTAACGACAATTTAGTTAATTGTGTGCTTCTCATTACCGATGAGTTGTTACCTCGACCAACGAGCCTAGCTGCCTTTATATTTCTAGTATTTCTGACGCGCATATCAAGTGAGTTCAGAGTATGTGGGTGCAGGTTCGATACATCACAGAACACCCCACCTCCTATGTTACCATTCATTTTCGAAAGACTATAAAAGAGTTGAATAAGCAATTTTTCATCAGTCAAGGTCAAGTTTGGCGTTGGTTGCACCATACTCCGAGATCAACAGTGGACTTAGGTTAAAAAGCACTATTATGTGCCAACCTGAAATAGTTTCTACATTTTTATTCTTATATGCTTTATTGTATAACACAAACGCATCGTTCGACGGATGTGACGTCGTTGAACCTTAATTCATTGAGCATCGCCGATGAAATTACCGTTCATGATCCACATTCATCATACCGAACAAGTTGTTACCGGCATATGTGAACCCAATTTCGATTTTAAATATATAGTACATAGCTAAAGACGGTGAGTTGTCTGAATACGCATCGAGTTATTTCGAGTCGGTATACAACATTTTTTTAATGTGTTGACATATTACATTGGCATTTGCTAAAAGTAGCTACAACGAACCCCGGAAAATATCAGCTAAAACACTCGCTTCCCTTTTTTTATATAACTATAATTTAGGAGCATAGGGCGTGAATTAGGCTGGACCATCTAACTCTGTTGAGTACTATTGCTTTGATTCTCCCCATGACTTTCCAGTTGTTTCGCTTTTGCTAGTATCCTTTGTTTTCACGCCACATTACAGCCGGTTATCCGATTTGTCAACCGATGAATTAATCAGCATGTGGCCAAAACATATCTACTTGTGCTTCCTCAGTTCGGTCTCAATACCCGGGTTTCTTTTATTAGCGCCCGATAAATTTATCCGGAGCTAGTTTAGTTAAAAACCGTAGTTTATAGTTTTTAGTTAAAAATCGATATAAATAAAAAAATCGACATCTGGGGCTGCTATTCATTTTAATGGAAAATTTGAAAAGGCCTTTATTTTGTAAACCCCTGAAACCATTAGAAACTTAATCTTACAATAAAAATTTAAAACGCAGAAAGATAAATTCTTGTTAAAAATTAAATGTCAATTAGTATATTTCAGGTCGATAAATGTTTGTTTAATGGATGCATTTATTTTTCATTTTTATGGTATACCGACCCCCGTGAATAATAGCTACAGTTTCAGTAGAAAATTTCCATTCGGCGCCGGATAGTGATCGAATCATAAAACATGGCTAATAACTGCTTAATTTTTTGGAGCTCATTGTCAATCTTAAGGCAGATATGTTCCATTCTTTGTGTAACATGTTAAATGTTGTTCTGACTTTGTTGATTCGTTTATTAGCTGTGTTTTACTATTCGAGCACTATCCGGCGCCGAATGGGAAATTTCTACTGAAACTGAAGCTATTATTCACGGGGGTCGGTATACCATAAAAATGAAAAATAAATGCGTCCAAAAAACAAACATTTATCGACATGAATGTAGTCATACTTTGGCAAATATTATTCGTATTCGAATAGGAATGACATTGTGGCGTCTTTCACACCTTGCCCAACCAAATCATGCAATAATTTATAAATAAATTTCCTAAATTGTCAAGCACCGTAAATGGTTAGTTGAGTACAGAAAAACCTTTTAAGAGGTTTTTTTGTATGTACGTTAAATAGGAGCAAGCCAAAAAATAAAAACAATATTATTAAGATTTTTAATGGTGAACGAAAAAGATTTAAATAAAAGCTCTAAAGCAAGAATTAAAAATAAAATAAATAAAGAGTGTAAATTTAATATAAAATAAAGGTGATTACATTTATTAATAAAGTGAATCACAAAGAAAACAACAAATACTTAACCACGAATACCAAAACTGGTAACCATCCGACGTGATTGTGGCCACATAATCTATAGCCACTTATACAATCAGCTGCAAGTACGCCGCCTTTCACCACATCTGGGAATCTGTTTCAACAATTTCCAACAATTTTCAACAACCAACAAAATTTCGGTTGGGTATATGGTTATGGCAGCCAAGTTTCAACCCCATCACTGCTACCCAGAGACCGAGGTGACTCCAATTTGAACGTGTCTCTGCATCGAGGGATTTTGAACAATATTATTAAAACTGTAAGTACCCAATTAATTATTTGTGGTGCTTGACTAAATAAATTTTTATTTTAAATTCAAATTTCGTTTTTTTATTCATAAAACTTTTTAAAATGTGTTTTGTTTCGGTGTTTTTTATTTTTTCGGTCCTTTTTCTTTTGTGTTCGTTTCTTTTTCGGCGCGTAGTCCAAGGTGTGAACGATCCACCGGTGGCCGTTTTATCTGCGGAATCAACGGATGAAGTAGCAGCATCGGGCAGCGGTTCTAAGGAACCAACATTTTCGTTGACAGCCTCGCAGCTAACCGGTCTTATCAACGATGCTGTCGCTAAAGCCGTCGCGCAGGTAGGGCGGAATAGTACAATTCCTCTGCCAGAGACATCTCAATCTCACGTTTCGTTTCCTTCTTACACCGGAACGGTTGCTCGAGTGGCATTCAAACCTCCACAACCATTACATTTACAAAACCCAGAGGTTTGGTTCAAAATACTCGAGCAACAGTTCACGGTGGCGGACATAAGAACTGAGGCAACGCGGTATGCTCATGCGGTTGCAGCTTTGGATTCACGACTCCACGACACTTTCGCATGTCTGATCACCAGCCAAAAGGTAATGAACCTTATACGGTATTTAAGGCTGAAGTGATCCGGGTTCTCGGCGAATCGGAAAAGGCGAAGCTGAACAACCTGATGCATGGCTTAGCACTTGGAGACAGAAAGCCATCACAGTTGTTGAGCGCCATGAAATTGAACGCTGGGAACAATTTTAATGAAGCAACACTTCGCCAATTCTGGATGAAGAGGTTGCCCCAGTCCGTTCAAATGGTGCTCACACCGTTTGAAAATGATGTCTCTCTGCCAGTCCTGGCAGAACAGGCTGACAACGTCTTCGAGACTATGACACAGTCTCAAGTGAATAGTCTAGAGACATCTGCACCTTGTTCGGTTTTTCCAAATTCTTTGTCGTCTTTAGATCAACAACTTTCGAATTTTAAAACAACATTGTTATCGGAAGTATCGGAAATTATTAATCAAAATTTTAGATCTCGTTCAAAATCAAATTCAGGAAGTCGCAGGCGTTCACGGTCAAATTCTAAATTCAATAGATCGCGACAAAATTCACCAAATTTTGGAACAAAGTATGATATTTTATGGTGAACCTTCGATCGAAAATAATTTTATCTGTTTTTATCATTATTATTTCGGAACTAAGGCTTACAAATGTAAGCCACTTTGCAGATATGTATCTAATAATATACTTCCGGTAACAATGTTACAAAAAACTAAGTGGTCATTCACAATTGGCGGGGTGTAATGACGCAACAAAAACCAGCCGCCTTTTAATTTTTGAACTATTTTATCAAACTCATTTCCTAATTGATACAGGTGCAGACGTCTCAGTCTTACCCGCTCGTTTTGTCAGGAACCCAAAGGTTGACCCATCATTTAGGTTGTTTGCGGCTAACGGTTCCTTGGTAAACGCGTACATGACAAAAATTTTAAAATTAGACATTGGACTGCGCCGCGAATTCTCCTGGGAGTTTATTGTTGCTGACGTGTCGATGCCTATAATCGGCGCAGATTTTTTAAATAAAACTGGTTTACTGGTGGATATACAGGGACAGAGGCTCATTGACCCGTTAGCCTCCCTGTATTCGAAAGGTAAACCTTCTACCTACAATGGTTCTACAGTATCTAGGATCGACAAGTCAGCAATGGACCCAGGAGTTTTTAAGGTAATGTCAAAATTTAGTACGGTAATTCACGGAAATCGACGATACTAAACATAATGTAACTCACAAAATTGAGACGAACGGACCACCGATTGCATGCAAACCACGACGACTAGCACCGGACAAACTCATCATCGCGAGGATTGAATTCGAAAATATGATGAAACTCGGGATTTCCAGAAATAGTAGCAGTCCTTGGTCCAGCCCGTTACATTTAGTACCTAAAAAGAATGGAGCGTGGAGACCATGTGGAGACTTTCGGGCCCTAAACAAAGTCACAATTCCAGACAGGTACCCAATCCCACATCTCCAGGATTTTACACAACGACTCTAGGGCTGCACTATTTTCACAACAATAGACCTTGTCCAGGCCTACCATCAAATTCCTATTGAACCGACCGACATTCCAAAAACAGCAATTTCGACACCTTTCGGACTACTCGAATTTTGTAGAATGACTTTCGGCCTTAGGAATGCAGCACAGTCGTTCCAACGTCTTATGCATTCAGTACTACGCGGACTTGACTTCTGCTTTGTATATTTGGATGATGTGCTCATTGCCTCTCGAAATTACGACGAACATCTTGAAAATATTAAAATCATTTTTTCTAAATTAGACGAACACGAACTAGTTGTAAATATGAACAAATGCGTTTTCGCAAAGACCGAAATTATTTTTTAGGCCATTTGGTAACTGGACAAGGTATATTACCGTCGCATGAACGGGTTGAAGTCATCAAAAATTTCGAACGACCACAGACTGTTAAACAACTGAAACGCTTTTTAGGTATGATAAACTTTTATCGACGCTTCATTCCAGGTGTCGCTGCTGACCGGGAATTGTTGAACGATTACCTAAAAGGCTCTACCAAAAACAGTCGAGTTCCAATTCAATGGTCAACGGCGGCTATCGAAGCGTTCGATAACTGCAAAATTAAACTTACGAACGCGACTTTACTTATTCATCCATCATCATCAGCACCTCTGGCCATCATGGTTGACGCTTCCGATACTGCTCTCGGAGCGGTAGTTCAGCAGTTTGTATTCTTGGCAACCACTCGGTATCTTTTCAGTACGTTTCAATGAAACGCAAAAAAGATACAGTGCTTATGATCGTGAACTTCTCGCTGCATATTCGGGAATAAAACACTTTCGATATCTTCTCGAAGGTCGTACTTTTACGCTTTATACCGATCATAAGCTACTTGTCTACGCTTTTAATCAGAATCCGGAAAAAGCATCTCCTCGTCAATTTCGACACCTAGATTTCATCGGTCAATTCACAACCGATATCCAGCACATCTCTGGACTGGATAACGTTGTTGCAGATACTCTTTCACGCATTAATCAAATTTCTATTCTCGAAAGTATTGATTATGCTATCATCGCAGATGCTCAGACCAATGACGAGGAACTTCAAGAAATTTTAAGGAGTAACTCTGTTCTCAAATTTGAGAAATTTCCTGTAAAAAAATTAATTTATTGCGATATTTCTACTACTACACCTAGGCCATTCATTCCCTTTAAATTCCGAAAACCAGTTTTCGATGCTTTTCATAACCTTTCACATCCTGGCGTCAAAGCTTCCATCAAACTTTTGACTCAGAATGTCATCTGGTCATCGATTAAAAAAGACGTTCAGAAAATGGCTCAAAGTTGTGTAGCTTGCCAAAAGGCTAAAATCTCTCGACATACAAAATCTCCGATTGGTACCTATAAATTAACTTCTCAACGTTTTTCGATTATTCATCTCGACATCATCGGTCCTTTGCCAGTTTCTGATAATCAGCGGTATTGCGTAACATTGATTGATAGATTCACTCGCTGGTCTGAGGCGGTTCCAGTTCCGGATATAACTGCTGCAACCGTCGCTTTCGCTGTCTACTCACAGTGGATAGCTCGCTTTGGTGTGCCAGAGTCCATTGTCACGGACCAAGGCATGCAATTCGAATCACAACTTTTTCACGAACTGGCTAACTTACTTGGTTTTGAGCGCAGGAGAACAACTAGCTACAATCCCAAATGTAATGGCATGATCGAGAGATGGCATCGAGTCATCAAATCTGCCATTATGTGCTATAATCATGCTGATTGGACTAGTGTTCTTCCTGCAATCTTACTTGGACTACGGACGACGTACAGTGATGAATTAAAAGCTACTCCAGCTGAACTGGTTTATGGATGTACAACTCGAGTTCCTGGAACATTTTTAGATGAGATGAACGAACAAATTTCACAATCAGACTTCATTACTAATTTAAGACGACACTTTGACGAAATTCGACCTGTACCGGCTTCTCGACATACTACGGACAAAATTTTTATTAGTAAAGATTTGCTGACTTGCTCGCACGTTTTCCTACGAACTGACGCAGTACGCAAATCACTGCAACCATCGTATACTGAACCGTATTTGGTTATCGACCGTACAGACAAATTTTACACTTTGGATCTAAACGGACGACACGCCAAAATTTCCATCGACCGACTCAAACCATGTTACTCGGACAATCAACAACAAACTACGGACGCACCAACTTCGCAAACTGGATTACTTGTATCGACTGACCGACCAGAACCTATTATTTCGGCTGACGGACCTAAATCATCTACCGTGGAACCGAAAGTTCGCAAACATCTTCGTTTTGATCTCTCGTCAAGGCCTGTTTTGATTACAAGTTCGGGTCGTGAGTCCAGGACGCCAACCAGATATAGAGTTTGAAGCGATAGATCTGCGATCTCTCTGGGAGGGGAGTATTGTGGCGTCTTTCACACCTTGCCCAACCAAATCATGTAATAATTTATAAATAAATTTCCTAAATTGTCAAGCACCGTAAATGGTTAGTTGGGTACAGAAAAACCTTTTAAGAGGTTTTTTTGTATGTACGTTAAATAGGAACAAGCCAAAAAATAAAAACAATATTATTAAGATTTTTAATGGTGAACGAAAAAGATTTAAATAAAAGCTCTAAAGCAAGAATTAAAAATAAAATAAATAAAGAGTGTAAATTTAATATAAAATAAAGGTGATTACATTTATTAATAAAGTGAATCACAAAGAAAAAAACAAATACTTAACCACGAATACCAAAACATTAGTGCTCAAAGTAACAGCCAAGCGATGTTTTTATACTTTTATCGGTTGTTATAAAAATTTAGTAAAATTAAACTAAGCATGCGATTTACTTTTATGTCATATAAAATATTTATGAAAACAACCACAAGTGACATAACGACGACAGACATATTTTATCTATGTCAATATGGATTCTAAAAGTTAGCATACTTTGCTAGCAAAGTTGTTTATATTTTATATTATTGGCACATGACGTAGAGGCGTTATCAACTTATGTATATACCGACCAAATGGCACAGTGGTTAAAGCTTTGGCGTTTGGATCGGAAGGTACCGGGTTCGAATCCCGATAGGGGCAGGATGCAAAAGGGATTTTTCGTCATTTGATTACGATCGATGATGGAAATGAACACAACTATGACCCCCTGTCGGAGTGCACAACTCATGGGCCGACCCATCTTCCATGTCAGTACTATAGGCTGGCATGGAGCAATGCAATGTGCAGATGGTTCTACGTAAATCGGACCTATAGCCGTACGTCCTCGATTTGGCAAGCAATGCGTAAAGTAGGACGGTAAAAGTAAACTGTGAAAGAGTTGGGAGTGCTTCAGCCCCAGAACAGATTGCATAGATTAAAACATAAAAAAAAAAAAAAAAAAACTTATATATATATAAAAACAGTTGGCAACATTGTTTCTTCGACGATAAAAATAGAAATAAGGTGGATTTACATATCCGACGATTTTTCTGCGCCGAACATCACGTGGCACATTCAATCAATCAGAAAGGACTTCTTCGCGGAATTTTCGGCACGGCGAAGACATGAACAAAATTTACCTTTTCAGCGCAACAACACAGCATACATAGAATAATTTTTTTTTAACTTCATTTGTTTTTTTAAATTATGTGTCATTCTATTGTTTATGTATGGATGTGTGAAAAAACTGTGCCGAAAAATCGTTGAATATGCAAATCATCGATAATACGCGTTCGCCGAATTTCCTGCGGCAAGCAGTCGCGCCGAAAAATCGTCGGATATGTAAATCCACCTATAGTCTCTAAATTTATTTCAACGATAAAATCGGCGTCGCCTGCTTCGATGGTTCTGTTTGTTTTGCATGTTTTGGTGTTTTGTAATATGACAGGCGATTTCGCTCGCCGCCTTTGCTCTTGTTCTGTTTTGAGCTTAAAGTATGTGTTTTCGACGTAAATATGTCTTATTTTTCAGATTAATTTTGCATTGGAGTTCATTTTTTGTATTGTTGATTTACGTCATTTGGTTCTTTATATTGTATAACCTAGTTGAATATATTCCAGAACCACCTTCAAAAATCATTTTAAAGTCCAATTTCCATCCAGTAGCAGTGGCTTAATTCCGTTCAAGTTGGCCAACTATCAGAACTTCTTCTAAAAGTCATATTAGAATCCCATTTCCATCCACTGTACCAAATTTCTTCCTGATTAATCAGGAAACGGCTTAGTTCGGTCTCAGTTGGTCATATACACCAGAACATCTTCTAAAAATGTTCATTCATCATTTTCATCGACCATACTAAATTTCATTATAATCTGTCCAGAAATAACCTAGTTCCGTCCCGCCATATTCCACTCTATTGCCATCCACCATACCATACTTCATCATATTATGTTAAAGTAAAACCCAGTTTTGTTCCAGTTAGCCATATTCCACAACTTCCTCCAAAAATCATTTTAAAATTCCGTTTCGATCCACTACACTTAATTACATGATGGTGGGTTTCCTGTTAGCCATATCACATCAAATTTATTAAAAAAATCTCATCATAATCTGTTCAGAAATAATCTTGGTCCGTCTCAAATGGCATTATTGAGATCTTTAACCAACAAATAATGAAAGAATCCCATTTCCATCCCTCAAACCCAATTTCATCAAGATCGATTAAAGCCATAAAGGAAAATATATATAAGAGGAACCATGTAGAGATTCCGAGGTTAATCTATTTTACTTTTGGCAATCTGTATAGGCCTAACAAGAACAATAAACTATAAAATAACTATGCCGATATGTTTATAAGATACGTATATATGGATTAAATATGTGTATATAAATATAAAAGATTAAATTTGTGTATATAAATATATTAAAACTATAAAATAGGATTAACCTCGGAAAAGCCTGCCCATAAAATTTGCACTATACTTGAATTCTCTTATATATTTATTACTCGTTGTTAAAGCTTAGTTCCATCCCAGTGGCCTAGATTCCAGAACTTCTTCTCAAAATCATTTTATAAACCCATTTCCAGACAACATAAAAAATTTCATTGTGATGTGTTCAGAAATCAGAAGTATTCTAGCTCCAACTCAGATTTCCATATTCTAGAATTGAATCCAAAAATAATTTTAGAACCTATTTTCTTTCACCATCAGCCCCGGTTGGCCACAGTCCAGAACTTCTTCTATTGTTTGACATTTCATCATTCAAAGTCTTAGGCTGGCACAGCGTCTACAAAATCTTCAGCTGTATTACGATAATCAGCGTTCTAGAGCACCTTATGATCCATATAATCAGCTTACGCACAATTCGCATCATCGAAAAATTTGAAACCAAATTTTAATTATTGGATCTTTCGCGAATAAATATACCACATCCAACACGTTGTGAAGAAAATATAGCCGCGTTTTCTGAGAGTGTACGCAATGACCGTTCTCAACAGCTTGGCTTGTCGTATGAAAAAACTTAGCGTATTTTACGTAAGGATCTCGGTTTAAAAGCATACAAAATTCAACTCGTGCAAGAATTGAAGCCGGCCGATCTTTCAAATCGTCACCGTTTTAGTCTTTGGACTCTTGAAGAACAACCCGAAGATTTTCAAGAGGTACCATTATATCAAGACAAAACAACGGGTTTGAGGCCAACCGGAACGTGAATGACGCCCGTTATCGCGCTATGATAACGGACTAGTTGCTGCCTGAAATTGAAGCCCGTGATCTCGACGACATTATTGATTCCAACAAGATAGCGCTACTTGTCACACAGCCCGTGAAAACATTGCTTTAATGCGAATACAATTCGGTGAACAGTTAATTTCACGTTTCGGACCAGTGAATTGGCCATTAGACTTTTTCCTTTGGGCTACGTAAAGTCCAAAGTATACATGGATAAGCCGGTTACGAATGAGGAATCGGAAGCCAGCATTACTAGCGTCATTGGCCCAATAACACTCGAAATGCTTGAACGAGTCATCAAAAATTGGAACTTCTGAATGGACCATGTTAGCCGCAGATACGGGTAATATTTGAAAAAAATAATCTTAAAAAAATAAATGTAAAGAACGTTTTTTTTATGATAATAAAGATTACTCGATAAAATTGAAAAACCTCAAAATGAAGTCACCCATTAGATGCCAATATTTATACATATTTTGTGTCTGTCAGCAGCAAATTGGCAAGTAAAAAAAAAACATGCAATTTCAATGTTTATATTTTCCTTGGCAATAGATGTAGTTCTATGTCATAGTGTATTTGAAATGCTATCTTGTCGTTTTTATGCATTTGAAAACGTTAGGACCATGAAGCTTATGCATATATCTCCTTCCCTTAATAATGTGAAGATACTGCTAAAGTTTTACTAATAAAAAAATTAGCAAAAACTTCACATGTATACATGTGCAGCAAAACAGTGTGAATTTTTTACTAAACGTGTATGTGTGCTTGTACGTATCAAAATGATACCTCTATAAAGCAGTCAAAATGTAACTTTTAATTTATTAACATTATTTGAAATATTTGACAGTTAACTTCAAAAAACCCGAAAGAAATTATAATATACATATTTACCTTATCATTAATCAATATTCACTAACTCGAATATTGGGGTTTATAAAATTTCTAAAAAAATATCTAAAAAATCGGTATCCGAAGCAGAATAGTAACACACACTAGTCGCTGAACTACGTGGGATGAATTATTGAAATCAAATGAGTGAGGTAATAGACAAATTAGAAAAAATGAAGTAATATGAAGCTCCAAAGGGTAGAAAGTCCCTCAAATTCAAACTAGAAATAAATTTAATGAGAACTCTTTGGGCTACAATGTATATCCATAGATACCGAAACACAACCTGAGGTATATGAATTATTAATTAAGGTTCATGTTAGAAAAATTATTGAGCCCATCCCCATCTAGGGGTGTTGACAATTTATAGAATATTGTATAATATCAAATATATTAGGAATTTTGTAATCACTAGATATCCCTAAAAATCTAAATATGGAAAAAATTTATAGAATTTTGTATTATGCCTGAATATAACAAAAAATATTCGGCCAACTGTGATATAGGTGATCTTGTCACCATAAAAAGAGGTATGGTGACAAGATCACCTATATAAAACCGTCTACCGCAAGTTCTGTTAAACGATCATTTTCAACTTCAATGTTGAATATGGAACCAGAAGTTGTAGACAACCCGATAAATAAACTCCCAGAAATACACAGTAGCGACACAAGCCTTAAAGAGAGCACTAAACGCAATGTTCAATTGACACAAACTGGCATCGACCGCTATATTACAGTAAAACGGAAAAAGGATAGTACAAAAGCGGAAAAACTACTGATAAGTAAGAAATTGAACGTCGAAAAAATTCAAACTACCGCTAAACAACCGATTTGAAACGTTCATCGAAAAGGATGCGGAAGAGAAGCAAATTGTAAATGCAAATACCAAATACTCAAGAGCAGGCAAATCGAAACTACAAGCCATCTCCAATCTACTTACGCAAAATCGATACGCCCAAGGTGATGCAAGAACTCTAATCAAGCGTGCTAACAAATGGAAAAACATTTCACGTAACAAATTTACTTCGAGGCAATATACACGAAGTAAAAATTCAAACACATGAGGTCTACGACTATAGAGATGTCATTAATTTTTACGATGCTCACAACAGAAATTATTATACATATCGATTGAAGTCTTCAAAAGGTCTTTCAGTCGTTATTAAAGGCATCGATGTCCAAGTTGAAACAACCGAAATCCAGGCTGCGCTTGTTGAAGATGGATTTCAGATAGAGAATGTATATAGAATCATGAACCGCTCGAAGCAACCACAACCAATGGTCAAAGTTGAACTGGATCCATCCGAAAGCATTGTGAAAAAGGGAGAAGTTCATCCAATATATAAACTAAAGTACCTCATATACAGACGCATAACTGTTCAAGAACCAAAGAAAATGTCCGAACCAATCCAGTGTTTAAACTGTCAAGAATATGGTCACTCAAGGGCATATAGCAAGTTGATATCAGTATGCGTCGTATGCGGAGAACTACACTAAACCAAAAGTTGCCCAAAACCAAAGAACTCTTCAACTGAAAGGAAATGCAGCAATTGCGGTAGAAACCACACTGCAAACTACCGAGGATGCCCAGTCCACATAAATATTAGTCAATTGTCACGTCCCAGGAGGCAGTATAAAACTACAGCAGATGCACAGAACAATATATCTCCGCATACTCCAAATGACTCTCGTTCGCACAGAACACCAAGCAGCAAACCAACATACGCAAGCGTTCTTTAAGGTGAATCCTCAAATGTTGAACCTACCCTGCATGCAAATGATGATGCAATTAATGACAACAATGTAAAATATGCTATAAGCAATGCTACAAAATCAAACCACTATAATCCAGAAACTAGAATGTCTCCGATAAACTATCTGAAGAAATGCCACTGGAACGCAAACGGTATTGCCAAAACAAACTTGAATTAGAACATTTCCTAGCTAAACACGAAATTGATCTAATGTTAGTTTCTGAAACCCACTTAACCGATAAACACAATTTCAGAATTAATGGTTACGAAGTTTTTGATACAAAACATCCCTTGGGCAGAAGTCGAGGAGGAACTGCTATTATTATAAAAAAGTGGATTTGCCATTATGTTCTAAATGAATATGGCACTGAGAAAATTAAAGCAACCTCTGTATGTCTGGACCTCGACAAAGAACACCTCGACAAACAATTTTTTGCAACCTTCGGTCAACGTTTTATGGTCGCCGGCGACTTTAATGCCAAACATACCTGCTGGGGTTCAAGATTGACTACTCCAAGGGGACGTCAATTAATGAATGTTATTCAAGAAAACCACTACGATGTTGCGTCGTGTGGCCAACCAACTTATTGGCCTACTGATCGTCAAAAAATTCCCGACGTCCTTGACTTTGCAGTCACAAGTAAAATAAACCGAGAAATAATCCAAGCTAAACCACTTTTAGAATTATCTTCTGACCACTTTCCGGTCTTACTACATTATTGGGCCGACCAAAAGCCATGTTCTTCAAATAATTATCTAACGAACACCTTCACTAACTGGTTGAAATTCAAGATGTACATCAGTTTACATATCGACCTAACGTCTACACTGCAGACGACGAACAATATAAACATTGCTATTCAAAACTTTAATGATCTACTAGTCAACGCAGCTATTTTGGCCTCGCCTAAACCAAAAAGCAAACATACAAGACACACCATAACATCCGCTGAAATAGAAAAAATGTTAACAGAGAAACGTCGCTTAAGACGTATCTGGCAAATTAATCGATCACCAGATGCTAAACATAACTTTAATCAGACAAAAAGAAAACTACAAAGTCTACTACAAAAAAACAAGATGGATTGTATGCAAAATTATCTTAAAGTATTATCTCACCATTCGGACACAAACTATTCATTATATGGAAGGCCACTAAATACCTTAAACGGCCTCAGCAACCAAATCCGCCGATTCGTCTTTCAAACGGTGAATGGGCTAGAAGTGATGAAGATAAAGCTTAAGCCTTTGCTGATCATCTTGAAAGTGTATTCACTCCAAACCTTGGATTATCGGTGGTTCAAATAAAAAATATGGCAATTAGAACTGTGAGGAAATTTAAGATAAAGAAACCACTGGTAAAATTTATTATTGCACATCAAATTCAATTAAAAAAGCCCCTGGGAATGATCGAATTACAGGTGAAATGCTTTAACGACATTCAATCCAATTTACGAATCAGGATATATTCCTGAGTGCTGGAAATTATCAACTATAAAAATGATCTCGAAGCCTGGCAAGGATCCTACAAAGTCTCGTCATACACACCAATAAGCCTACTACCAATCGTCTCGAAAGTATTCGAAAAAACTATTATCGAAAATATTAAACCGGAACTACGAAATACTATCCCTAGTCGTCAATATGCTGTTTTCTTCAATGTTGCCCAAGCATCGATGAAGTTTGCCACGAGGGTCTGCTTCATAAAATTAATCTTAAATTGCCAGAAATTTATCAACTTATGAAGTCGTATTTGTGAAATCGCAGATATTATGTCAAATAAAACACCTCTAGGTTAGGTTTCAGTGGTTGACACTTAGGCCAATTTTGGCCCATTGTGATACCACGCATTCACGCCACATCATTAACCCATTCACCCACCTACTCACACAACTGCAGTATACCACCTGCACATGGTAAGCTCTATGTCAACCTGTACACTGACATGGACGGTGGGTCGGCGCTGAATTCTGCACTCCGTCAGAGGGTCTTAGTTGTGTTTATTAACATCACCGATCGTAATCGATGAAGAAAATTCGATTTGCATCTAGCCTCTGATGGGATTCGAATCCAGTACCTCCCGGTCCAAGTGCCGAAGCTTTAACCATTGCATCACTTGTCCGGTCACAACACCTCTAAATCGAACGAGAAAAACATTCTGGCTGGAGTACCTCAAGGTAGTGTGCTTGGGCCAACGTTATATTTAATTTTCCCTTCAGATCTACCAACATCTTCGCAAATTCTGACGTCTACTTTCGCAGATGATACGGCAATCGTATGTAGCCATAAAAATCCAGAGACAGCGTCCGAAATTCGTACAACAAGATATTTATGACCTCGAAATATGGCTAAAGAAATGGAAGATAAAGGTCAATGAAGAGAAATCGACCGACGTAACATTCACTTTAAATAAGCTTACTTGTCCGCCTGCCTCAATCAACGGAATACCAATCCCTCAATTAAATGAAGCAAAATATCTAGGCGTCCATCTAGATTGACAGTTAACTTGGCGAAAACATATTGAAATGAAACGAGACCATATCAAATTAAAATTTGATAAAATGCTTTGGTTGATGGGGAAATATTTAACTATTGACCTAGAATACAAACTTCTTCTGTATATATACAATGATTAAACCAATTTGGTCGTATGGGTATCAATTAGGAAATCAACCTCAAATTCGAATATTGACATTGTCCAACGAACACAGTCAACAATTCTGAGAATGATTACAGGAGCACCTTGGTTCGTAAAAAACAAAAAGATACATAAGGACCTTAGCATCCTAACTGTCAAAGATGAATTGAACAAGATGCGGATCAGCTATGCAGGAAAACTGGTATCTCATCCGAATTTGCTGGCGCGAAACCTACAAGATATACCTACGTCTTCGCGATTATAGAAAAAAACGATGGCTGTAATAGCATAAATTAATAAATTATTAAGTTTACTTATTGAACAAAAGTAGATTCCGCTCTTGCAGATTTACATAATTACCTTAGTCATTAAGACTTGAAAACCTATTGTTATTTTCATGTTCGAAAGATTCAATAAATAAACAAAAATTGTTAAAAAAAAACTGTGATATCCATAGAGATCTTAACACAACCTCAGGACTTTTGAGTCAAATTAATTCATGTAACTAGTCGAGGTAAAGTGGCTTTATATTATTCAGTTGATTTTAATAGGATTTGTTACAACCCAGAAACTCTAATTTTCGATTATATTCCGTCTTACCCAGGTAATAACACTAACACAAACCAAACACAATTAATGAAACTAGCAAAACATTAGCATTTGTTTCACATTCGTCCCATAATACAAAGACAAAAAACAAAACAAATTTCGTGAAAATTGGTCTAAACGTTTTTTAGATCATCAAACGTTCATAACCCTAACTTATTATTTGTTTTAATCAGACTATTAAAATTAATGAAGTGGAACAAAATTTACTGATGGGCAGGTAACCATCATTGTTTTATGATTATCATTACGATATTTTCCGTGTACTTTTGCTATGGTCATTTCTTTTGCTACCCCAATTTTCCACCCCCAAAATTGTAAAATCGGGCCAGTCTTAACTAAATAACTCGACGTCGGTAACCTTCAGCATTGATCCAGAAACACGTGATTCTGGGCGGGTAAAATCCATGTCAATCAATTAAAATGTTTACTATTCCCCGAAAAATGGTTCAGTTCAAATTTCCAAACATGTTCTCACACAGCCTTACAAGCATTTTGTGTTTCGATTTTAAAAAAATTATCTGTGATATTTCATTGATGTCATCGAACACTATTTTAGATCGTAAACTGATTAAAATATATTTTGAATATCAACCCAATCAACAAAAGCACAATTTCAAATGACATGCTTTCGAATAATATATGAGTTTTAGGTATTAGGTACAAGCTTGAAAATATACTGACAAAATATTCCAAAATAGACTGTAACGATTATTAATCATTGTGTGTGACAGTCGACATCGAACGACCGACCGAAAAACCAGTATCAAAACTGTCAAACGATTTTTTTTTTTTTTTTTTTGTAAATAAAATTTATTTGAACACGAACCTGAAACTCGAAATGGTCGTAAAGTACAATAAAATCAGATTTCAAAGTTAAAAAAAAAATTAAAAATTAAAAATCTGATACACAAACACAATGCCCACTCATTTATTCACAAAACCCCAAAAATGTATCTATATACGCGCATATATCGGACCATAATTAGGATATATTAATCAGATCTTGAAAAACAAAAAACAAAAAAAAAATCTCAACATATCTCTTATAAGATTTGAAAGGTTCTAATTAATTTTTTCTTTATTCTGTTTTGGCATCTCATTTATATTATTTCTTGTTAATTTAGAGTTGATGGCTTTTTAGAGTTTTTCGTCTGCTACGTCTGTGTGTTCGCGTTCTCGTCTTGTTGAAATAAATAACGATCCATGATGGGTACATGTTTCTTGCGTTTTTATTTTTTTTTAATTTATTATTTTTTTTCATCTCATAAACTAAAAAACAAGAATACATAAGAAAATGATCTCGAGTTTGGTTGTTGGCGAATTGCTGTTATGTTATACAATATATTTTAGCACCAAAAGCTAAGGTATTAATCCGCGAGATTTATCTTAAAAATAATTCCGCGCACAAAGTCTCAAAATGGGAACAACAACACATCATATAGAGGTTATCATTTCGCGCCCATTAAACACAATTTATTTAAGTAAATTATATTTTTTTTTTATTAAAGATTATATATAGCATTTAAATATTATTTGTAAATATTTTTGTGCGTTTGTAAAAATGAAAAAAATGCCGATCCATAAAAACCATAAGATTAAAAAATTATTCACAAAGTAGCGGAATATAATACGCGCAGATAGAAGAAACTAAGTATCGCGCGAGCAAAGAAGAGTTAATTGGATTATGATTATCATCATCATCGCAAAAATTAAAATTATGTGTGTAAATAAAAGATAATTAATTAATGCTTATTATTAATTTAAACACCTCATTAATTTACCATTATTTCCATTTTCTTAAAATAAAACAAAATAAAACAGAAGAGTTATATATCTTATATATACATTTATCGCTCCTCCTGGCTGGCTCTCATCGATTACGCGAGTATGTATATGTACATACATATATGTGAGACCGCAGAATACACAGATAATTTTATAACAAGACTTGGAAATCAATTTAAACAATTTTTTATTTTCTTATTTATTTATTTATTTATTTTCGTGTTGTTATTCACTTATCACATCTTTAAGATCTACGAAAAAATTTAAACATTTCTTGTTTTTTTTTCGTTCCATTCTCGTGTATATCTCGCTATGTAGCTACATTTAAATAAAACTAAAATATACTGGATATGTACCAAAGTTAAAGATCTTGCGCAGCAGCATCATCATCTTATTCATTTGTATATCGTGCAACTAAGGTGTGTTAGTTAGTATACATGGTTAACGATATGAAAATATTTATGCTGTTTAGTTCCGTTGCTGCGAGATCTTGGTTTACTCGTACATTATACAGAGATTCTTTTCTAATTATGTTCTTTTATATTCAGATATGTATACAGATGAAGTCGAAGAATAAGACTTTTCGTACGTTCTCCTCTCTGTTTTGTTTTGTTTTCGTAAACATGTTGCCTTATAAATATTGTGACCCTGAGGCATTTCACATGGAATGAAATTTTCATTTTACCCAGTGCAGGCGAAATCAGGTGTGGGCTTGATTGATGGCTAGGTAGAAAAAACATAACTGACAATACAGGACGGAGGATGAAAGCACTGTCTTTTGTATTGCAACATCTAAGGCCAGTTTAAAATTAAATGTAGCACGTTTGCACCTCAGACGGAAAAGTGCAATTTTCTCATCCCATCAATTGGGTTGTGAACGAATTCGCCTTACACTATTTTGAAAAAAATGATTTTAGCCTGCCCAAATACATCAGCATTGGGATGAATCGCATCATAAACGTCTTCGAATAGAATTTTTTTTTTTTTTTTTTTAGAATTGTAAATTAAATATTTATTTATCTATCAATTAAGCTTAAATTTACAAATATAATATCCACCACGCAAGCAACAAAAAATATATTTATAATAGAAAAGTGAATCAAAAGTAAAAATAATAAAAGAAAATACATAAAAAAAAGATGAAATGAAATATGCAATTAAACACGCATTATCATTCGTTGTTTAATTTAAACAACTCAACAAAAAGGAATACTCAAAATGGCAACCTGGGGCCTTTTTTGGGAATTCGTTTCGAATGACATTTCGATTCGAATATGATTTGGTATTTGTGAATTCGATCGTAAATAAAATTGTACACTGTGAAACAAAGAAAAGGGAAATTTTATTTAAATGGTAATACCTATATGAAAATTACCAACCTTGTGAAATTTGACGTTTAATCGTTTTCTTTGGCTTAATTAATACGAATGTGATTTTTTTCGGATTTATCAAAATATGGATTCAATTGCGTTATATTTTTCCGATGACAGTGATAGTGAAGAACATATTGTTTCACCACACTTACGATATAGATTACTTCGCGACAAATCAAACATTTTTGAACTACCAGATGCATTGTAAGTTAAAACATACGGGTGTAATTATATTTAGAATATTTTTAACATTTCAACTACTTTCAGGTTTATAAAGTTCTTTAGGCTATCAAAAGATGCAGTCAAGTATCTATTAAGCGAAATAGATGAACATTTACCATTGCGAAGTAGATCAACAACAACTCCAAATGTATTAAAATTAGCTGCAACGCTCCGGTTTTGTGGCCAAGGTAGCTATCAGCAAAGCGTTGGTAATGATTTTGTAGTTGGATTATCACAGCCATCAGTATCCGTCACGATAAATGAAGTGCTGTTAGTATTGCAAGAAAAAGTTAGCCCCAAATGGGTTTCATTTTGGCAATCGAACCTAAACAAGCGAGAGGCACCCAACCATTTTTATAGTAAAACAGGATTTCCTGGCGTGATTGGTTGTGTGGATGGGATCCACATTAACATCATTAGACCAGCCGACGGCGTACATTTGTATTTCAACCGGAAAGGGAAGCACAGCCTAAACACCATGATTGTAATACATTTGTATCCATATTAAACATTTACCTTTACTTAATATTGAAATATATTTTTAGGTATGCGACCACAATACAAGAATTATGGCTGTAGATCCGCGATACGGCGGAGCTTCACACGATTCACTAGTGTGGAGCTTATCTCCGTATCGACAATATTTACAAGAGCTGAATCGGAATAATGAAATTTCTAATTGTCGGTTGCTCGGTAAGCACAAAACTTATTCACGCCAATATTGTAATTTTTACTACAAAATTTTACTATTAGGTGACTCAGGGTATCCATTAGAGCCCTTTGTGCTGACTCCATATAGAGCGACTAGGGAAGGCAGCAGAGAAGCAAAATTTAACAATATACATTCAAACACGAGAAATATAAACGAAAGGACTATAGGAATATTAAAATCACGGTTTAGATGTCTGTTAGGTGCCAGAGAACTCCATTATAAGCTAAAAAAGGCTTCGCAAATAATAAACGTTTGTGCCACACTACACAATATTTGCCTTGAGTTGAAGGCATAGAAGTTGAAATAGATGCTTCCAGTGATGAACGGTCTTTAGCTAATCAAATTAGAAATAACATATTAAATTCTATTACATAAATAATTTTAAATAAAAGTCGCTCTTATAAAAATAAAAATTGATTTCATTTCATTTATTTAAATAATTTCATTCTTTAATATCTAATAAAAATTGTATTACAAAAATAATTTATTTCAAATACTTCCTAATCAAAAAGGTTATAATAAATATAAATGTTTTTAATTCCATAATTTCATTGTACACTATAAGTACATTGTTATCACATATGTTTTAGTAAATATAATGGCGATCACATTTTATTACAATTATGTGCTGTCAGAGCCTCTTGCACTAGCCTCTTGTAGATATACAGTGCTGTGCAAAAAAAATTGGGCAAACATATTTTATTGCAAATTGGAGTCTTTTTTTGATAAAATTACAACATTTTTGAACGCAATTGGCTTATTGTTTCATTTTAAATACATGTATGACGTAATTTTATGAAAAAAAAATTTTCCTGCAATTTAGGGGAAAAACCCCGAAAAAGTATTTTGGAAAAATGCCATAATATTCAAAATACGGTGATTGAAGTTAAAGTATAATTAAGAATAAATTAAACACTTATTTTTTTTTTGTTTTTTATTGATTTATAGAAATTCTATCTTTAATATTAATATTTTGTTTGACCGCCTTTTGTTTTTTTTACATCGGTATAACCCCGCAACTGATGTGCAAAAAAATTGGTCAAGCAATTATTTTATTTTACGCCTAGCGTTCTTGGTCGACATTAGTATATTTGACATTAGGGTTCAGATGTTTTATTGCGTGTATTTTTTTTTGTTTGAGTATAAATAGTGCATATTTTGTAAGATTAAGTTATTCTGTAAGTGATAATAGTCAAATAAAGAATAAAGTGCAAGTTTAGTTAAAAAAATGGGAAAAGTTAGTAAGCAGTATAAAAGCAATATGTTGATTTGGGCGCGAGAAATTTTAACGACGCGTGAAATAGCTGAAAGATTAAACATTCCTACAAGTACTGAAGCGTGGAATATTAAAAAATTGTGAGAGATGGGCAGTAGACAAAGAAAGAAAGGCCCCGGAAGGCCCAGAAAGACAACGGCAGTGGAAGATCGTTTCATAATATTACAATGTCGTCGGAACCGTTTTAAAACTTCATCGGACATAAGACGGGAGGTTGAGCGAGCAACAGGAAAAGAAATTTCAGCCAGCTTAGTGAGAAAAAGACTTTAAAGCTGGTTTGAGAGCACTTAAACCAGTGCAGAAGCCTGAGTTCACATTACTAGTGAAAAAACAACTTTTGCTATGGGCTCAGGAGCATGTTTCTTGGACTCCAGAGTTGTGGAATGATGCGATTTTCCCCGATGAATCAAAATTCAAGCTGTATGTTGGAGATTGAAGAATTCTGGTAAGAAGAAAGGGGCGAGAGGCTTGGCAACGAATGTCTTTTAAGACTTCCACCGAAAAAGGAAGGAATTATGGTCTGGAATGCTTTTCTGAAAATGAAACCGGTCGATTGTGCTTCCTTAGTTACAGCATTACATCAGCTGTTCATCTGCAGGTCCTACACAACGAATTTGATCCTTCTGTTTTAAAGCTTTTTGGCGAGACTTGCAAATTTATTTTTCAACAGGACAACGCTCCGTGCCATACCGCCAAAGTTGTGAGTTATTAAATTTGAATTGTAGATAAAAAGATTGGCTTTCAGATAAACATAAATAATTTGTTAAAAATTTGTTTTTTTTCTTATCTCTTCATTTAAAGGTAAAAAATTACTTCGAAGAAAGAAGTATCTCTTCATTTAAAGGTAAAAAATTACTTCGAAGAAAGAAGTATCGAGTCTAGACTTAAATCCTATTGAAAATATTTGGTCTATAATGAAGCTTAAAGTAACAAGAAAGCGCCCAGATCGATTCAAGCTTTAAAAAGTTTGTTGATGACGATTTGGGAATCCATACCTCCTACGACTTTGAAAAATTTATCAAATTCAATGAATCGGAGGTGTATCGCTGTAATAAAAGCAAATGGCGGTCCACTAAAACTTTAATATTAAAGATAGAACTTCTATAAATCAATAAAAAACAAAAAAAAAATAAAAAATAAGTGTTTATTTTATTCCATTACTTTAACTCCAATTACCGTATTTTGAATATTATAGCATTTTTCGAGGTTTTTCCCCTAAATTGCAGGTAAATTTTTTTTTTCATAAAATTACGTCATACATGTATTTAAAATGAAAAAATAAGCAAATTACGTTCAAAAGTTTTGTAATTTTAACTAAAAAATAATCCAATTTGCAATAAAATATGTTTGCCCAATTTTTTTTGCACAGCACTGTAATTTCATTTTTTTTTTATTTCTAATTTTTCTACTTTAAGTTTCCGCTCTTCCATTCGATCCTTAGGGTTTCACTGAATAACGATAATTTTGTAGTAATTGATCGATGGTACTCTTGTTGTTGCAAAATTTGATTTTCTAGTAATTTATTTCGTTGGTTTCGTTGAGTTTGGTTATGGTTTTGTTGTGGTGACTGTATAATATGTTGGTGGGCATCATCCGATTCCGTTATATTAATATTTTCAGTTATCGCCGATATATTCGATAAATTTAATTCTCCCTCACCAAGTGGTTCAGCGCCAGCTGTCCCATTTACGGCTGCCCTTAAATTAATTATTCGAATAACAGTTTCCTCCACTGGAGAAAAGGTGTGTATTCTCGCTGTACCACCACCGGTTGCTGTGATATTTTGTTTTAATTTTTTTTTAATATTATACTTATAGTCAGCCCACACTTTTTTCCAGCCGTCGGATGTTCTAATGGGTGGCCCATGACTATTTATCTGCGATCCAATTTCGTCCCATAAACGTTTAGTTGAAATTCGTGCGCCAGATGCTGCATTGTATCCCCGTGCAAAATCGGGATGTTCTTCCATGAACGTCACGAGCATATCATATTGTTGCATTGTAGTATTTTTTGCTGCCCTAAAATATAATATGCACATACATTAATAAATAGGTGGTTTAATATTAGATTAATATAAAACAAAAATAAATTATTTTATTTACATAATTTTATAATAGAAATACGTATTATTAAATTAATTTTTCGATTAAATTATTAAATTTTGTCTTAAAATAATTTCTTTTTTGCTTACATGTTATAGGCTTATGTCTTTTCCATTCGGCTTCGTCAACAAAATTAACAACGAACTAAATTCGTTCATGAACGTAAAAAAATTGGTCGAAAACGGATTGACAAATAAGGGAAACTTATTTTCGTTTCATTACATTAGTTTTCGTTTCCATGGTATTCGTTTTCGTTTCCATAGTATTCGTTTTCGTTGAATAATTATACGTTTTCGAATTCACAAATACCGATTATTCGAAAACGTCGTTCGTTGGTTCGAATTCGAATTCCCAAAGAGGGCCCCTGGCAGATCTAACGAGTCTTTTACTATCGTAAATGCAAAATTTCCCAAGCAACTTACGCCTACTCTCCACCTGCCATTAACATCAAGTTATAACTGTTAAATATATTATTTTTTGGGACTGCGATCACTGAGTTAAAGACAGATAATTATATCTAATAACAACAACACTTTCTTTGTATCTATTAATTATATGTGACATTATTTTAAAGCATAGCCTACATTACAACATTATATTGATTGATGAATATGAATACAATCATATTTCCAACACTCCTCCTTAATTTGTATTCGGATTCTAATACAATAAATTTACATAATTTACTAATTGACATTTATCTCTAAATAATTGAAATTTTGAAATCTTTTGTAAACATGTCTGCTAACTATTCTTCAGTTGGACACATATTCCTTTACGAAATACACTTTGGTATCAATGTGCTTTGAACGGTTGCTAAACTTTTCGTTGATTATCATCTTGATCACTATTTGGTTGCACTCGAATATTTTTGTTGATCTTCATCCCATTTGAGATCATATAAAATACGTTGAATCCAAATCGCTTCCATGCAACACTCGGATAATGCGATGAACTCAGCTTCAGTTGATGATAAGGCCATACAATCTTGCCTTTTACAAGGCCATGATTGCACCATTTAACAAAAAAAATGCTACTTTCAGCGATAATATTGCTACTCCAGCTCCAATATGGACTCAATGGAATATTAGTCGCTTTGGAGTTCTCCAATTAATTAAATCTAGTAGCAACCTTCAAACAAAATGTATTTTCCTAGTCAAGCAAATCAAAATGATTAATTGTCATTTTCCGGCTCACTGCGATGGACAGTAAAATTCGAAATGGTGCATGTCTTGCGACAGAGGCAAACACTTGATCTTAATCTACTCCAAATTTTTGATTAAAGCCCTGAGCGGCTAATCTAGTCTTGTATTTCTGTATATCTGTCCACTAGCATTAGCTTTTGACTTGTAGACCTATTTACATCGATCAAATTTTTTTTCTCATGTAAATCTATCAGTTTCCACGTATCATTTTTAATCTGCGATGCATACTCTTCCTCCATGGCAACAAACTAATTATCCTTTTGAATACATGAAACAGCTTCGTTAAAATTGGACGATTCGCCATTGACAACGACGCTGATTTCTTCGATCAAACGTTTTGGACGTATTTCCTAACAAAGAAATGCTGATAGAAGCATCATTTTCTATGCTTGTTTTGGTAATCGTATCATTATTTAGCATGTCATTTGACTGATTGGTGTTATCAACAGTTGAACCATCGTCGGAATCAATGTAAATATAAGATTCTGTTCTGGTCTTCACAGCAATATCCTCGCGATGATTATCAACATGCTTTGCCGGTAGGTTGCACTTCGATACAATATCATGATCATCTATAAATTTTACGTTTCGGGAAATTACGATCTTTTGTTTTGCTGGCACGAAACATCTGTATGCTTTCGATTCGGAACCATAGCCCAGAAAAATTGCCTCTTCTGCTTTCAAATCCAATTTCTGACGCTGTGCATCTTGGATTCGTACACAGCATTTTGCCACAAATCGTTTCAAATTTCCATGAAATGGTTTTCTACCTTGCCAAATTTCAAATAGAGTTCGACTTACTGCCTTGCAGGGCAATGAATTTTGTAAACAATTCGCCATCAGTATCGCTTCACCGCAATACGCAAATTTAGCATCCAGCAGCATGCAACGTTGCCATTTCAATTAATGTACAATTTTTGCGTTCTGCAACGCCGTTCTGTTGAGGAGAATATGGCGCCGTACGATGAATTTTGACTCCGTTCATATTCAAATATTGCACAAATTACTTACCGTTATATTCTCCGCCACGATCTATTCGAATACATTTAATTTTCGTTCCAAATTTATTTTGGACTAGTGGATGGAATTCTTTAAATCGCTGGAATGTTTCAGATTTCTGGTTTAACAAATACATGGACGTATATCTTGAGATATAATCAATGAACGTTAAAACATATCGTTTACCTCAGAATGTAGTTGTTTGCATTGGTCCACATATGTCACTGTGAGTCAGATCCAGTATTCTTTTGGGAATGATATTCTAATTAACTTTCCCTTGATACAGACGTCACATTCTGCCGCATGGATGCAACTCGATTTGCAGCCTGCCAATAGGAAATATGTAAATATAACAAACATTTTGTTTATTTGCAACCAAATTAATAGTATTGCCTCTGGTACAAATTATTAGCAATCTCCGCGATAGCAATCTGAATCTTGTTGTCAGCTGACCAAATTTCACAGGAACCTCCGTTGAATATCACATTTAGCCCTTTTTCGGTTAATCGTTTCACAGAAATTAAATTTCCGCCAATTTCTGGAATATACAAAACATTCTCCATTTTTACATTACTGGGGATTCCATCTTTGTTCATAAAATACACAACCACACTGCCCTTGCCAGACTATTTTATTTGCTGGCCATTTGCAAGAAATACATTTTCAGTATGTAATTCGTCGAATTCGATAAAAACATCACGACGGCAGGAAATATGACATGTCGCTCCACAATCGCCACAATCCAATATTCGCCTTTGATTTGTATCTACATTGTTTTTTCTCGCCTTCCACTTTGCATATTCATTGTACTTATTTCAAAAATGACTAAACTTTTTACAGAAATAACAGCTGACAATTTTGCATTCGCATCACAAACAATATTTTTGGATACCTCGCGATCACTTCGTCGTCTATGGTCCTCTGTAATTTTTGCACGTACCAATTCTGGCGTCAATTTTTTCTCGTCATATACCTTGAGTGCTGTATTTAATCCATCAAAGCTGCGTGGCGAAGAACCAAGTAACGTGGCACTCATGAAAACATCTGGTCTGAAGTCTTCACTAAAAGTAAGCAGCTTCTGGAATAACTCGTTCATGTGGTTGACATGAATCTCCATATCAGTTTCCTCTGTTGCACGTTGTCGCCTTATTTAACGCAATATTCGCACTTTAATACCCGGTGAATCACGCTCATGGAAATCTTTTATTACTTTCCATGCTACTTTGACATTTTTCGTGTTTCGGATATGATGTATTTGGTTACCTTCCACGCACAATGAAATAGTCGAATGTGTTTTTTCATCCATTTTATCCCATTCATCGCGCCGCTTTACCAATTTTATCATAATGTCACTCATTTTTCACGTTTCGATTATTTTTACGTGTACACAAAAAAATAATTCAGAATAATAAAAAAAAATCTATTTTAATACGCGTTATCTGGGCCCATAACCTTTGTTAAATAGATTATTTTTATAAGATGAGACTGCGATCACTGAATTAAAGACAGATAATTATATCAAATTATAACCACACTTTCTTTGTATCTATTAATATGTGTGACATTATTTTAAACCATAGCCTACATTACAACATACATTATTTAAAGTATAGCCTACATTACAACATTATATTGATTGGTGAATATGAATACAAATCATATTTCCAACAATAATATTAATTTTCAAACAGTTGCAGGTAGGGACACAAAATGTCAACGAGTCGCAATATGTGTTAACATTAAGTTATACTTTAATGTTAGTAGTTTCTGTTAGCATGAAATTTTGAAATTTCCTGACATATCTATTTTCCTGCCTGTCATTACAATTGTGTGGGTAACGCAAAAGGATCATGTCAAAAATTTATTTTTGTATGTATTTTGGACCAACTTACACATTTAAAAAATAACACTAATAAAATGTTATATAATTTATGTGTTATCAAATTATAATGTTTTTTTCAAAAATAATTCCGATGAAACTAAGATCCGTTAAAATCCGGAAGACCACCTGTCATTTTGACCTCATAACCTTGTCACACACGTTTGTGTGGGTTGGACTTAAATTGAAGCCAAACATTATTTTTCTTTGGTAGGAAAAGGGATATAATAAAAATAGATCTCTTTTTAGTGAAAACGTACCGGAGAAGTGGTGCAATGGTTAAAGCTTCGGCACTTGGACCGGGAGATACTGGGTTCGAATCCCATCAGAGGTTAGATGCAAATAAAATTTTCATCATCGATTACAATCGGTGATGGTAATAAACACAACTAAGGACCCTCTGATGGAGAATTCTGCGCCGACCCACCGTCCACGTCAGTGTACAGGTTGACATGGAGCTTGCAATGTGCAGTTGGTATATGCTGTAGTTGTGAGAGTGGGTGAATAGGTGAATGGGTAAATAATGTGGCGTGAATGCGTCTTATCACAATAGGCCAAAAATGGCCTAAGTGTTAACCACTGAAACCTAAAACCTAAACCTAACCTCTGAAACCTAAAACCTAGTCAAAACGTTAAACCAAAAACAGGAAACTTTAAAATTAATCGACTTATATAAAAATAAAGAGTGTTTATGGAATATGCATTCCAAAACCGGACAAGTGGTGCAGTGGTTAATGCTTCGGCACTTGGACCGGGAGGTACTGGGTTCGAATCCCATCAGAGGCTAGATGCAAATCGAATTTTCATCATCGATTACAATCGGTGATGTTAATAAACACAACTAAGACCCTCTGATGGAGTGCAGAATTCAGCGCCGACCCACCTTCCATGTCGATGTACTACAGGTTGACATGGAGCTTGAAATGTGCAGGTGGTATACTGTAGTTGTGTGAGTAGGTGAATAGGTGAATGGGTTAATGATGTGGCGTGAATGCGTGGTATCACAATGGGCCAAAAAATGGCCTAAGTGTCAACCACTGAAACCTAAAACCTAAACCTAACCTCTGAAACCTAAAACCTAGTCAAAACGTTAAACCAAAAACAGGAAACTTTAAAATTAATCGACTTATATAAAAATAAAGAGTGTTTATGGAATATTCATTCCAAAATATTTAGAAAGATTGACATAAAAAATAATGCTTACAGACAAATTGCAACCGAAATGGACTCAGATAAAGATGTAATAAAAAAGAAAATTGAATGTCTTCAATCTTGATTTACAGCAGAGAAGAAGAAAATTGTTAGTTCAAAAAATTCAGGAGCCGGTCTGGACGATATTAAGGAACCTTCACTTTTTATATTAATAAAATGTCGTTTTCGGATCCCTGTATTGTTTATAGGAAGGCAAAACCTAAATATAAGTATCTCTAAAGAATTATGAAGTATTTTATTTATGTTGAACGTATTTTTTAGATTGAAAGATTGAAAGCAGTTTAATGGACGATTCCGGTCAACAAACTTTAAATGACTGGGATTTTTATCACGAATCAAATATTGATATTCCTCCTAGAGAATTAAATGAATCCACTCCATAAAAGAGAAAAATGGCATCACAAGATTTTCCCACTACTGATTTTGATCACGCACTAAATAAATTTATTTCAGCCATAAATTGTGAACCAGAAAAGCACGAGTTTGAAATTTTTGGGCAATCCATAGCATCTCAATTAAGGAAACTACCCGAGAATCTTGCATACCAATTTATGTCTTTATCCAGCAGCACTTGACCGAATTAAGGGTGCGTTGTATTATCTAGCCGGGCTCCAGCACAATAACAATAAGCGAACCCCAATAATTCTTTGAGCCACCACCACCTTCACCTTCATCATCATCATCATCAACATCATCAGGATTTTTAACGGTCCAATTATCATCCCTCTGCACAAAGTTGTGACATCAACAGCAATGCGCGTATTCAATTATCCAGCCGTAACTACCTCGGCCACTTTTCAGTTCCTTCCTTAATTTTATAAGTTTAAAATTTTCTTTAAAATTATTTTATTATAATTTTTTTTTTTCATTTAAAATATTGATACTTGAATTAAAATTTAAATTTAGTCTGTGGTCGGTTTATTACAATACAATATATCTGCGAAGGCTAACGATAAAATTCAATTCTAACTATTTGTTTAATTGATCTTGTCAATTTTTAATATGTTTATTACAAAATTAATAATTGTCGAAAGAAAATAATTCCTTGCTGTTTTTAAAAAAAATATTTCATTTATTTAACATATATACAAAATTAATTTATTTTACTCCATTGACTTTGGATCGGAGGAATCAAAATTTTTGGTAGGTCAAAATACCTCCTGATCATCAATTGGTTGACTGATTTCTTTAGTTAAAAAATTATGTAGCCCACACGAAACTTTAACTTTTAAAGCAGTAGTTTAGAGGGAGGTTTCGATTGGCCTTTGGAATATTTAAAACCATGTTGCTAAACACACATTCCACTGTAATACGTGCTCTGTTTATTCTATAATTGAATACCTTTTCAGGCACACTTAACTCTATATTTCTATTAAATGGTATAAACATATTGCGAGAAAGAGGAATGGCATCATCGGTGAATTTTGCCCTGGTAATTTCGCAGGCTCTAAAATGTCCAAATAGTCAAAATATCCAATCAGCTGCACCTAACGTTAAAATCTGTTGCAATTTTGGCCCATTCTTCTTTCTTCCGTGGAACCTTGTAAAAAAAATATTTATTGTAATGTATCATAATTTAAATTTATATGTTATATTTACTTTTGGTTGTAATACATTCCGATATTGTCTTATATGACACTCTGCATACAAATTGCAACGATCGATACAAGCCTCTCGAATCAATAAACCGTAAAGTTTCTGCTTGCCTAACTCTGGCGGAAATAGCATCTCGTAATACGGTATTTTGTTTTTTAATGGTCGGCTCGACCTGAAATGTATAATTAAGTTCATTGAAATTAAGCATAAAATATGATGAACATGAGAGTACTGCCGTTCATTGTAAACCAATTTCTTCAAATTGACTGATGTGCATCCTGGTTAAATTCTGGATATTACTGCCAGAGCGTAAATCCAAATCTTAAAGGTGCATTTCCAAATCAAGTTCTCCTCTTTTAACTAAAACAGGATTGATCCAAAATACAGGTGTTCTTCGTTGTCTTTTTTCTCGAAATAATTTTATTTTATTTTCTTGCAAATTTTTTAATTCTTTTAAAACTTTTAACCCAAGGTCAATTTTAATTTTTTTTTTGAAGATTGCATTTTGAAAAATATATATTTGTTCGTTGCAAGAATACTAATCTACAAATGATTTTGAATGTCAAATTTGATGTACCTCACCCGAAGCCATATTTGATTTTTATGTTACCCAATATCTTACTGTTAATCTTAATGACATAACTATGTCAGGTGGAGTAGCCGTGTTAGGACAAACGCCTACCATTACCATCTAGTCACACAATTAATATTCGAACAGTTTGCTAGTGGAGACTCGCAATACCATTGAACTATTATAATCGTTACGATCATGGTATACAATATCGGCGAAGCTTGATGGTATACAATATTTCGACATTTCGAATATTTTTTATTTGACAAACCAATGGAAATTTAAATTTTTTTGATGACATAAGGCTCAAGTGACGGTATTGATTAACAATAAACGAATGATTTTCAAATGTCAATTTTATGTTACGTTTACTATACCCGACGCCATAATAAAATTTCTTCGTACCATTTATGTTAATGGTAATGATACAAATGATATCAGGTGGAGATGTTACGTTAAACAATCTCGTGCCTACTAAATACATAGATAGAGTTTCTAAATTCATCAACAATAGACGGTTTATGTAAGGCTCCCGAACAAATCCCAGATTTGGTAAACTTAGATTTGGTAAAGATCGTAAAGCATAATTCAGGAATTGTTTTTGGATAGTTTCAGTCCTATTGGAGGCATATTCAAGTACCTACCTAACGTTAGTGACCTCCAAGGTCACGAATATCACATACTCTGCTGATTTGAGCACCTTATAAAAAATACAGAGCCCTCACACAAGAAAATCGTGATCTACAAAATGAAATAACTTTACACTCATATGTATTCAAGGAAAATTTATTACCTGTGGACCAATAACAAAAAATGTTGGCCAACGGAAAAGTTCAACTCTGCCTGAATGCACGTAAGGTGAACTCGGTGACAGTGACGGATGCTTTTCCTTTGCCTCTCTTCGAGGGATTAAGCCGTTTTGACCAAACCCGATATATCAGTTAAATATCCTTAAAGGATGTCTTTTGGCAAATACTCGATCAAGAGACAAGGGCAAGGCATGAGACAGATTTCACCGTCTCGGCAACGTTTGAAATTGCATGTTGTTATTATCTGAAGTGACAAGATTGTTGCGTGAGGTAACTTAAATATCACTATAAATGTTGAAAAATCAAGTTTATGCCCAAGGAGACAAAATATATCGGCTACATAGTTGGTGATGGATACCTCAGAGTGGACCCCTGCAAAGTCCAGGTAGTAGCCAAACACCCGGTTCCCATTTTATGGGAATGACTGAGTGGTACAGGCGGTTTATTCCAAACTATTCCTCGGCGGGGGCTCCCATCAGTGACATTTTGCGAAAACACGCAAAAACCACAATGGAATATTTTTGCAGACTTTAACAAACATTTTTATGTTTAATGCAATGCCAGCTCTACCGGCGTTGGAGTGTAAAATGCCGAACGATTCTCCTTTGCATCTTGATATGCATTCACCAGCTTTTAACGAATGCAAAGCTTTTAACTTTGGAAACTAGTAGTTCCAGTAGGACTCACAGAGAAACTGATTCATAAAATATTGGAATTGTTGAGACGACAATTCTACTGGTCGCTAATGGCGGTACAGGTGGAAAACTACATTTATGCTTATGAAATGTGTAAGAAAAGTAAACCAGATAATTTTGACACCAAACCAGATATGAAACCATATATCGAATCAGTTAGACGTACGTCAAAGATGACCATAAATATTGGGACCGTCATTTAGATAAAATAGCCGGATCACTGAAAAACACAGTTCATTCATCGACAAGCTTTTCGCCCCATTACTACGACATTCGGGCAACACAAGATCATGCATGTTTCGTCATATGAATTAGCTAGAAAGTTGTACACATTGAATATAATAATAATGTCGAGGTATTATGTCGAGATATATTGCGGAATCTCAAGACGGCTTATGAAAGGAATTCCTCTAAATATAACCTTCGTAGGCGATCACAAATATTCAGTTCTGTGATCGAGTCTGTGATATATGAGGTGATAGACAATTCCGGAAAAGTCCTAGGATCATTCCATCCGAAAGGTATTAGGTAAGGATTACTAGTAGAATCGCACTTGTTCACAACTGAAATGTCAAATCGTTAAAAGAACAAACATTTTCATCGAATATCTATATAATTTTTCTATTGTTCTCGCGATTATAACATTGTAATGATCCAGCAGACAAGAATAAATGTTCACATTTATTAAACCATAGTTGTTATCCACTTAAGTGGCGGCTTTTTAGGAGAGTGTGTCCATAGATTGTCAGGTTTTTTTTACATTTCTTTAGAAAATAATTACCAAGTAATTTGAATACAATGTTTTTTTTCAATTTTTTTTCAAGTCACAAAACAATCTTTGCCCTAGCAAGACTCGGGCACAATTAAAAATACAATAGCACAATTAAAAATATTAGTTGCCTTGTATGGTATCATTTGTAAGTTAAAGGTGTTCGGTTAAAATTATAGTTTATTGTGACTAAGTGCTGATTCGTGCAAATATGTCGCTGATTCGTGCATATTTCAATTTCAATTTCAATTTCAATTTCTATTTCTATTTCAAATCCAAATCCAATTCCAAGTTCATAACTCTAATTCCAATTCCAATTCTACTTCCAATTTCAATGCCAATTCCAATTCCAATTAAAATTCCATGTCCAATTCCGATTCCGATTTCAGTTTATGTTTCAATTTCAATACAACAAGCTTCTTGTAAACCATAACGAGATGTTTATAATCTCGTGAAACCTTAATTGAACCCCCACCATTAAGCGACGGTTATCGTAATGTTACATTGAGAATGCCGCTCATCTATGGTCGTCTCCATACTCTTTGCCTTCCATCGGTCGACTTCACTAAGAAACGACTCTCGTCTCTGAACAAAATTTATTCTAGAGCAAAACTCAACCTTACCACTCGCTAATTTCTTTGTGGCTGGAACATATGATCTCCTCGAGCCTCCTCTAAAGTATTACTTGTTTGAGTTGTTGTGAGACACCTGTTTCTCAAAGTTAAGAAAATGAAGCGGTCATCTCCGGAGCCAGTACAATCATAACCCAATAACCTATTTTGTAGCGATTCAGAAATTTAATAAAAAATCACGTCGCCTTAATAGAGGTTTTGGATGCGCACTAGTCCTTCTGAAAAATCAAATCTCAATAATCGTTACAATTTTCAACATGGTAAAGCATGATCAGCTACTTCATAAACATATCCAAATGATGAGCAGCAATAACAAACTAACTACAGGATATCCAAAACGCAACACTAGATGAACTAATTCACTCCCAACACAGTAAACTCTACACCACAGCAACTTGAATGGGAACTAAAAAAGACATTAAACGTATCCCTTTAGATAATCCATGTCAAAGAAAAAATAATCTGAGCAATTTGGCGAAACTAAAGTTAGCCTATAGATAGCAACTCCTACCTATATTCAATTTAAAATTTAAACAGCTGGAGGCAACATTAAAATCAACAAAAAAAGTCTTAATTTTTCTCAAGTATGTCACAATTTTTCGAGTAATCAGAGACGACAATAAAACCACAATCAAACAGATACAGGGAAATGATAATCCCAGATTCAAGCAAAAACTGTTGCTAAAGATAATTGAGTCACCGCATCCGGGAAACGAGTTCAGAAAACACATCAAAAATGTAATTCAATAATTTTTTCTTTTCTAGAAACTTGCAGGTTTTTGGAGCTGTACAATCTCACAATTAACATATACAAATACCTAGGATCACGTTTATTTCAATTTTAATTTCAATTTCAATTCCAATTTCAATTTCAATACAACGGACTTCTTGTAAACCAAAACAAGATGTTAGGAATCTCGTGAAACCATGCTTTGTAGTATACACTGCTCGGAAAAAATGAAGAGCAACACTGGGGACATTTTTTTCCACAGTATGACATCTGTGGCCTTATTCTGGTAGTTCTCTGGAAATTGGGAATTGGGGAAGAAGAATTTACATATATGTAATTGTTAAGTATATTTCGATCAGTTGTCAAACTGTATAAAACAATCAAATGTCAAATAAAATATAGTTCATTGAGTGTATTGGCTAACAAACAAGAAGACGCGTTTTTTTCTTTTGAGTGGAGTTTTTGTCTGGTTTTTTTTTATCTGAATTCATACGAGTAAATTCTACAGGTTATGGGCCCAGACCATAGCTAAATTGTTAAACAAAAATTGCTGAACACAATATAGTGGTGTTATTTTGTAAAAAAAAAATTTTTAAAAAAATTAAAACATTTTTTTTTTTTAAATTACATGCGTTGTGGTGATAGAAAAGATATCACATGGACATATTGAAAGTGAAAAATAAGTAATAAAGACATAAATATAATTCATTATCGGTGATCAGAATCGATTAATGAATTGAATACAAAAAGTGCGAATTGGATCAGACAATTTATGGGAAGGATATCTTTGCATGAAAAAGATAGAATCTTGCGCATGCACACAAATTAGTGGAAAGATTCGAATTTTATTGGTGCATTTTAGAATAGACAATTCGTATAAAAAAAAAAAGTCGGTGTGCGTCGAATTCACTTTTGTGCGTTATATTGTGGAAAAACTTTGAACACAATGGAAACAGACACAATCAAAATTGAAAAATTGCAGGAGGCGATTTTTGACATGGTAATTTCAAGTGAAATTTGGTTTAATTGCTTCGGAAATTTATGATGTTGTGGATGGGACAAGTGAAAGGCCAAGTGATGCAGGCGATTCATTGAGTGCATGGTTGAAAAAGGATGCACGTACACAGCGAATGATTGGAACAAGTGCGAAGGCAATGTGGGACAAATTAAATTCAGTGTTCGAGCAAAAGAATGAAACAAGTATGTTAATGCTTAATCAGAAATTTTTCTCAATTACGAAGGATGCAACAGAAAACATGGTGACATTCATAGCAAAAGTGGAAGACATGGTGCAACAATTCAACGATTTGGGTCAAAATATTTCTGATGAAATGATAATTGCGCGTATTATCATGGCATTACCGGATGAATACAATTCTTTTAGCAGCGCTTGGGAATCGACAAGCAAAGCGGATCGAACATTAGACACATTGCGTGCACGCTTAGTCATGGAAGAAAATCGCATGATAGCAAAAGGTGTGACAGAATCGAGTGAGGCTTTGTTTGCAAAGCAAAAAGTAAAGCACGGAACTAAAAAGCACAAACAGGGCAAAAATCAAGAAAAGATTAAGCAGGTAACTGACAAAGCGAAAACATTGAAATGTTTTAAGTGCCACAAAATTGGACATTCTCGTCGAGATTGTCCCGAGAAAGGAAATAAAAAATTTTTCTCTTCAGCAAATACTTCAGACAAAGAAGGTGAAGCTTTTGTGTGTACGTCAGAAGGCATACGATCAGATAGTTGATTTTTGGATACAGGTGCGAGTGATCACATGTGTCACAACAAGGCTTGGCTCAGAACTTTTCGAGAACTTAAGCCAGAACGAATAATCAAAATTGCACACGGTGGAAAACTCGAAGCACCGGGCTGTGGCATGATTGAAATCTTGTCATTCGACGGAAAACGATGGAACAAGAAACAGTTATCAGATGTTTTGTACGTTCCGAAATTGCATAGCAATTTTTTTTCTGGTACGCACGCAATGGATAAAGGATTCACATTGGAATCGAACAAAGATAGATGTAAATTAAAACGAAACGGAGATGTCGTGGCAGTTTGAGTTCGTGATGGAAATTTATTTAGAATGTAGTTCAATGCAGCATTGGCAACAGAGGGCATGGCAAATGTGGCGATAAAGCAGAATGGATTAAGAAGCTGGCATGTAAGATTGGGACATCAGAACATGAACTATCTGCGAAAGTTTCTAGAGAAAAACGACATTGAATACATCGACGAATAATTTCTCTGTGAAAGATGTCTGATGGGGAAGCAGCATCGTGAGAGCTTCAAAAGCAGTCAGACGAAATTGAACGGTGTGGACCTTTTCAAACAGAATCGCTCGGTGGCTCCAGGTATTTTCTTTTAATTAAGGACGATTACTCACATCTCCGATTTATTTATTTTATGAAAAATAAGTCACAAGTTTTTGAGAAAATAAAAAACTTTGTGAAGTTTGCGGAGAAGCAATATGGTCACAGTGTGAAGATCATCAGAACTGAGTACAGCACTGAATTTGTAAATTCTGATGTAAAGAGTTTTTTTGAAGCAAATGGTATCAAGCATCAGCGGACGGTACCATACACGCCGGAGCAAAAAGGATCAGCAGAGAGCGAAAATAGAACGGTGGTTGAGGCTGCACGGTCGATGATACATGCGAAGCAGATGGATAAAAAATTCTGGGCGGAGGCGGTTAACACGGCGGTTTTTGTATTAAACAGAATGGGCACGAGCAGTATTACTGGAAAACACTATTTGTATTATGGCACAGCAAGCCAACCGTTTTTAATCATTTGAACGTCTTTGGTTCGGAAGTGTATGCACACATTCCGAAACAACAAAGCCAAAAACTTGTTCCAAAGACAACAAAATGCATTTTTTTGGATATGAAGAAAACATTAAGGGCTATCGCATTTGGAATCCTGAGTCAAAGAAACTTGAATTGGCTTGAGATGTGAAATTTGTAGAGGCAGACAATGTTGAATTTCCGATCAAACACGAGGGGAAAGTAGATAGTGGAAAAGGACGGACACGAAATCAACAAAGACAAATGCGATGAAGATGACGTCGAAGAAGTCAGCAATTTCGAAGATGCAGTGGATGAAGACAACGCATCATCGTCAAACATCAAGAGTGGATGGTGTTCGCTAAATCAGGGGAATGTCATCGATGAACGCTTACGTGATCGGGAAAAAACGAATAAACGAAATTGTGACTGCTGCGTGGAGAAAAATTGCAACAGAGCGGAAATGGCATCGGCAATGCTGTCAATGGCAAGTGAACCGAACTTACAATGAAGCAGTTGGATTGAAAGAAAAAGACAACTAGAGTGCGGCGATGAACGAAGAGCACAACTCGTTAATCAAAAATGGAACATGGATATTGGCGCGGCTACCGAAAAATCAAAAGGTCATCGACAACAAGTGGGAATACAAGATCAAGTACAACACTGATGGCAGCATTAAGCGTTACAAGGCCAAGCTGGTTGTTAGAGGGTGCACTCAGGAATATGGAATTGACTACCAAGAGGCGTTCAATGCAGTGGTAAGATATATTTCAATTCGTGCTATATTATTATCACTTGCAGCGGCGGATAAAATGAAACTTTGTCAATTCGATGTGAAAACGGCATTTTTATATGGTGAGCTGAGTGAGAAAGTATACATGAATCAGCCAGTTGGATACGACGATGGAAGTGGAAGGGTGTGCCAGCTTGTGAAAAGTTTGTATGGCTTGAAACAGGCATCGAGATGCTGGAATAAATGTTTCACGGCATTTATTGAAAAATTTGGTTACAGCGCATCAAAGGCTGATCCATGCAGGTTTATACGAAAGCAGAACGACAAGAAAATTTTCTTGGCAATCTATGTAGACGACGGATTGATTGTGGCAAATGATGAAGACGATATCATTCCGGTGATTGCACATCTAAAAGCAAGATTCTAAAAGCAAGATTGACGTGAATACATTCCTTGGAATGGAAATAAGCAAAATGATAAATGGTGACATTTATCTTAGTCAAGCGGCATATACACGAAAATCTTGGTTAAATTTGGCATGGAAGAATGCAAAAGCGTATCGACTCCGGTCGATATAAATCAAACAGCAAGTAAGTTCAGAAACTCTTAGCTAAATAAAGATTTTTAATACAGGGAGGCTGTTGGAAGCTTAATGTATCTATGCGTTGCATAGACATACAATATGCAGTGGGACCAATATGCAGTTGACCTGATATACAATATGCAGTGGGAGTTGCAAGCCGTAATCTTGAAAATTCGACGATTGCACATGTAAATGCAGTGAAAAAAATTTTCAAGTATATGGATTCTATTTTGAAGGAGGTGGATAGTGTGAATTTGGTTGGTAACAGTGACGCATATTATGCGGGAGACACTGCAACAAGACGATCGACTTCTGGAGTTATCTTTTTGTTGAATGGTGGGCCGATCCGAACAATATAAAAGTCTGTTGCGTTATCAACAACGGAATCAGAGTACATGGCGGCAGGAACGGCTGTGAAAGAAGTGATCTGGCTTTACGGGTTAATTACTGAACTGGTGGGCAGGAGAGATAAGCCAGTGCTTAGAATGGACAATCAAAGCGCAATACAGTTGGTGAAAAATCCAGAGTTTCACAAAAGTACCAAACATATTGACGTGAGATATCATTTCATACGTGAAAGATATCAAAAGAAGTTGTTTGATCTCAATTATGTGCCAACGGACGAGCAATTGGCAGACATATTTACCAAAGGATTGAACAAAGATCGCTTCGAGAATATTTGCAATATGATTGCAATAAAAAAGGTTGAAAAAAAAACAATAAAACAAAAATATTGTAACGTAAAATAGACAACTGTATCAAAAAGTGGGAGTGTTGAGTATATTTCGATCAGTTGTGTATTTCGATCAGTTGTCAAACTGTATAAAACAATGAAATGTCAAATAAAATATAGTTCAGTGAGTGTACTGGCTAACAAACAAGAAGACGCGTTTTTTTTCTTTTGAGTGTAGTTTTTGTCTGTTTTTTTATCTGAATTCATCCGAGTAAATTCAACAGTAATTTCTATTAAAATTATTTTTTCTGGCATACTAAGGTAAAAGTTAGTGGTAATTTTCTTGAAAACAAAATTTAATTGGGAATAATTTTCCCTACAAATTTCGCTATGGAAAAATTATTACCAATTTACAAATATTTGCATCAAACCTTTTTTCTCAGTAGACCAGAAAAAACTGATTTATAAATAAAAGCTATGTCAATTTTTTCCTCAGTTTCTTATTACCAGGGAATTACCAGAATAGAGCCACTGGAAAGAATCATTCAGGTACAATATGGCAATGAAACAATTCAAATCAACCAACGAACAGATGCAGGGATATTACGTGATACTAAGTCCCACCGATAGTTCTAAATCCTAGCATAATGAAGAAAGTAGAAAAATAGGTCAACAAATTATTGACGAAACACAAGAAAGCGGCCTTAGATTTAGCCTAAATTGCTGATCCACGAGGCAACTAGGTACAGTATAGATGTGGATGAGTGCGTTTTGTGACTAACCTGAGCATTAAGGGAAAATTATCATTTATAATTTTTTTAACCGAATTCAAATTGATTCATTAGTTTTGTAGCTACCAGTTATATATAGGCTTCCTTAATTTTCGTTTCGTAGACTTCTATGTGAGTTGGAAATAAAACTTTCTTGGTCTTCCACAATTCTTTTCTAACACAATTCATTTGTTAAGTAAATCTTATCTCCTTAAAGGATAAGCACATGACGTTAAAATTAATTTGTTTTGAAAAGTTAAAAACTTTTTCATTTTCTAACTATATATAGTCAGCCATCTGGATAGGCGGCAAAAATAAATTTAAATCTTCAACCTTCTAAGTAATCAGATAACAATAACGTTTTGCAAGAAGCCGACACACAAGACCCATAAACACATTATTTTGATGACCTCTATAGCTAGCTGTCTGCATTCAAAAAATCAATCGTTCGATTCTGCTTAAATACCTGCCTCCCATAAGGGTTAAACCAAGAACAACACAAAATTTATTGTTATCGATATTTTTTGACAAAAAATGTATGGTGTTGTATGTACACACACGTACCATACGATACATACGAGTACATTATGCGATAAAAAAATATTTTGTTATTATTTGAAAAGAGCTTTAAGACGTGTACAAGAAGGATTACGGCCGGGATTTAGGTTTGCAAGTAAAAAAGATTAATTTTCGATTTGTACACAAATTATCGGGATTAATTTTAAATTGTACAATTGTGTGTTAAAAAATTATTTTTGATTTTTTAGCTACACTGCGATAATTTATGGCACCCCAATTCACAAAGTCGTAAACGACCGGACTTGCGAGTGTGATTTTTTTTAATGAGCCGAATATTGTATGCACTCATGGAAATATGATTTATGATGTGCAGATTAGATATACGATCCGGACATAGTACTACGCTACTGATCGAACTAAAATATATTGTGTGTGGAAGCAGAGATAAGATATTTGTGTACAAGTATTAGTCCATATTTAACGAGCGCAAAGAGTAAAGAAAAATTTCTTATACACCACTCATTATTGTATATTGAATAGAGTAGCAAGTATATTTCCTCACCAAGTTGAAGTTAGTTTTGAGTTCGATGCGTTTGAGTATAGTAACATTTTTTAACGATTTTTTTTTTTTTTTTGGGAAGAAGTCAAAATATTATAAGAGAAGCCGAAGAAATTGCCGTGTGTGTTATGTACGTACGAGTGTAGACAAAAGTAAACAACCAATGTGCTACGCTTATTATTTTTATGTAACCAAAATAAACAAATAATCGTATATGAAACCAACAACAACAAAAATGGTTGGAGTAGACCGTACTTATCAGTCTTATTGGTTTCAGTGAGTTAAGAACAGTCAACTGATATTGTTGTGTGTCAATATAAAAAAATTACTTTTTAATTTTTTACGATCGAATTTAAATCAAAAAAAAATTTTTTTTTTTATACATTTTTGTGAAATGTAAATTTAGAAATTTGTGAATATATATAGTGTGTGGTAAAAATATTGTCTTAATTGCTATAAATTAAAAATGTCGAATTTATTAATAAAATTAATTTTATGTGTATTTTATGTGAGTTCAATAAGTGGTAATCGTGATATAAATGAACGTGTCTGTGAACCCATACGTATCGATCTGTGCCGCGGAATTGGCTATAATGTTACCTCGATGCCGAATTTAGTCGGCAACGAATTACAGAGTGAAGCCGATTTTATGCTACAAACATTTTTACCCCTAATCCAATATGGATGTAGTGGCCAGCTACATTTATTTTTGTGTTCCGCCTACGTACCAATGTGTACGGAAAAAGTTCCATTTCCTATTGGGCCGTGTCGCGGTCTATGCGAAACTGTAAGAAATCGATGTCATCCGCTGCTGAGCGGATTCGGGTTTCCATGGCCCCCGGCGCTCGATTGTAATCGTTTTCCAGCAACGAATACTCAAGAGCATATGTGTATGGAGGGCCCCGGTGAAAACGAGGTAGTACCACAAACTGCACCGCCACCAAAAGTTTCAATGCCATCGTGTCAAATGCTATCAAAATCTCATTTATATGTGCGACTAAATCGTACGGCCCAGTGTGCACCATTGTGCGGGGCCGATATACTATTCGATACACGTGAAAAATACTCGGCCGAAATGTGGATCACAACGTGGAGTATTGCAGCCCTATTTATCGCATTCATTGCAATTATGTGCCTTATATTTTCGGACACGAAATGGGATAAACTACTGATGCCTCTCGTTACGTGTCACACACTAGTCGCGGTCGGTTGGACGGTGCGATGGATTGCTGGTCGTATACAAACGGCATGCGGTATGGATCCACAAGTTCCGGGCGAATCACTATTACTAACCGATGGGCTTTCGAATGCTCCCTGCGCAATTAACTTTCTATTACGATACTATTTTGGAATGTCAGCAAGTGTTTGGTAAGTTAGCTAAAAATTTACTTTACTATATTTGTTCAACAGTTTTGTTTTGTCTTATAATTAAACAAACTCTACCTAATTACAAATCGATAGATATTTTCTGTTTTGGTTAGATATTTATCTAGTATTGTTTAAACTACGCAATCTACAACTATGATGAAATCTTATTTGCGATCTTACTATAGACGATATATTTGTTTATGAATATATTAAAGTTGGTGGTATAATGATATCTATCTAGGTGACTGCAGGGACGGGAGGAAGGTACGAAATACTATAAAACCCTAGCCCCTCTAGCTCGTATATATTATATACGTAGCTACAAACTTATTATAAACAAATCATAAAATAATTTCTATTATTGTTTCAAAAAGAAAATAAACAAAAATTGGTTGTTTAAATTAAAAATCATTAAATCATCATCTATTTGTTTAAAAGCAATAATAATAATAATTATTATTATTAAAATAGCATTAATAAATTTATATTTATTTAAAAACACGAAAAGATATTTATTGATTGTTTAATAATTTTTCGGTTCAAGTGGGTTTTGTAACCGACCAAACGGCACAGTGGTTAAAGCATTAGCGTTTAGATCGGGAGATACTGGGTTCGAATCCCAATATACGGGCAGGATATGCATAGGTAATGGATTTTTCATCATCTGACTGCGATCTGTGATGAAAATTAACACAGCTATGGCCCCCTGCCGGCATGCAGAATTTTTGTCGACTTATGGCGACTCATCTTCTATGGCAGTATTACTATTATAGGCTGGCATGAAGTTATGCAATGCACAGATGGGTTCTACGGAAATTGACCCTTAGAAACGTGTCCTCGATTTGAAGGTGGCATGGTTTATTAGTTCAACCGAAGGTGCCATAAGTCTTAAAAAGTTTGCACATTCAAAACGGCTATTTCAAACGTTATCCTTAAGAGATCGAGTCAGCACTTCTGCCCTAATTACGCTAACTTACATGCATTGCACAACTAATCGTATACCCTTGCATAACCCTTGTTTAGTGTTGTGATGCCGAAGTAGTATAACTATAGTTCCAAGTTTTAACATTCGAACTATGTTAAACCCAGCCGGATTGACGGGATTCAAATATTCTAATGGAATGTTAACACGCTCACTGTTATCTTCTGTAACGATTTAGTAAGCAACTCAATAATTTGATCGTTGATTCTGCCCAATTTCAAAATGGTAAATTGTACCACAATCCAGTTAGATTCACGTAAGTAGTGCCACAAGTGTTCCAGCTCCAAGTAACAATCAATTATTATAATCTTGATTATCGCATCCAATGTTCTCTACCAAATACAGCTTCTCAAAATTGTGTCCTATCTGACAACTCATGTATAATAATTTGCATCCTCAATCTTGATTTGGATGTTTCACCGATTGGTGCAAGCTACTCTAGTTGTTATCGTAGGGAAAACTCATGCGCAAGCATAACTTGAGTCATTCAAATAAATCTTTCCACTATCCTCAGGACCATCAAAAAAATAATATTTTCGCTTCGTGATTTCATCTTCAGTTGCACCAACAAGTTTGTAAAACACACTTAACTGCTTGACTGATTTGCATCTGACACATTTACACAAATGTTTCATTGTCTGGGAAAATCTTCTATTGCGCCTGTCTCTCTTCTTTTGTACTTGGAATATCCGTTGACATGCAGGGTCTATTTGGATTACGGTTGCCACATGGAATATGAATCATATTTCTAACAATGATGCCAAAAAGGCAAGGCAACTCATGATCAGAAATTTCGGCATTAACAATTTTGTCGATTCGTAATCATCCAGAATGATTAAAAGGTAAGCATGTGGCAACCCTCGCTTTTGAATTTTTATTATATAAACGATTGCATTCACCGTTCCAAATGGAGAATTTTCACAATGTTTGCTACCAAATTATTTAACTTTAGCTGAAAATTTTAGCAACCAAGTCTGAGCGATGTTCCACTTTTTCCAGGGGCTCAACGTTTTCCACGTTTTGTTTCCATTTGGGGTTGCAGGTCATGGTGACAAAAGGCATCGTTGTAATGCTGTTACATATTGGCGGGGCAATCCTGAAATTTAGATGGCAATATTACAGATTTGCCAGTTTTGTATGTTTTCAGAGTCTGCGTCTCTCAATCTTGCTTACTCGGAATCACTTTTCTGCTTCTTTCTTTTTAATAACCCGTTTAAATTTTGATTGGTCAGGCTGATCACGATCAGCACGTAAATTCTAGACCATATCCCGAAGAAAAAATGGTTCCCATTTTGTTTTAAAATACTATAGCCACCTCGTTAACCATTGTACCGTCTTTGGTCTTCGCCCCCAACATAATTTAGTACTACGGAAACCTTGGTTGGGCCAACGTCATCAACTTCGGTAGTTTCAGTAGCTTATTTTTCCTCTTCAGTAGCATTTTTATGATTTTGCAAGAATCTATATCAACTTGAATAAATATTTCACCTGCAAAATATTCAGCAACAATTATTTTGTTATTTTTTATCACAAAAATTCTATTTAACTGAACTATATAACTACTGATTAAATATGTCAATTAATTAACGTAAATTAATTGAAATCTGCGTATTTACACGGAATAATCACAAAATATGTATATTTGAACATGACATTACGAGAAACAAAAGAAAATTTTACTAATTAGCTCGATTATACGCATGCCATATTTTGTATCAAAGGATATTTCTTGTAGAAGATGGGAAATTAACTATAAAATGTTAGTACTTTTTTACCATGCATAATTTGATTGTAATAAAATTGCATCGTATCAACATTGAATACAAATAAAATGTAAACATCAGCTGTGTTGCTTTCAAAAGATTACAACAACAATTGCATTGTATTCAAGCCGATTGTCTTAGAAAAGAAAAAATGTCTGAGAAAAATTTTTTAGGATTAGGGGAAATAAAATCATTTCCATGGTTATGGTGTTTACCACAAGGCATTATTTTTTCTATTTTTCTCGAAAAATTTATCTGGTAGAATAATTTAGCATTTGTTATTTGATAGCAAAATACCGAATTTAATTTGTTCTATTTCATAAAATAAAAATAAATATTAATAAAATGAACCAACACAGAAAAATTAAAAACTATACTATCGCTTCTTTGTTTTGTTTTGATTGACTTGGTCAATAGTTTACCGACATTATTTTGTTGTGTCTTTATTCTATTTGCACCACGTTGGCTATATTCGAATTTTCTTAACCTCTAGAAAATAAAAATAATAAAATGCAAACCTAATGAATATTGCTTCAAAAATTACTTGCCGAATAATATGCCAGTTCGTAAGATGATCTCTCGACAATGTCGAAAATGAATGTTCTGTATATTTCGGAATTTCATGCCAATTTCCTTTTTGAATTTAATCTATTACCAGGAGAAAAAAACCCGGTAGATTTATTAACATCCAGACAGCTTGTGTATATCAGACATGACACTATGGTATGTGACATCGACATGTATACATGCGAACAAACCAGACATCTCCTTGCATGGCTTACAGAATTTTTTAGGACCATCTCTTCACTTTTTAGTCCTCCGCTGGTATTTCTTGATGAGGTTCATATGCTTAATATATAACAGATCATCTTGCAGCACAGTGGTTTGCTTGGTTTCTGGTTTTGAATAATATAGTAGTAATATTAAGATCTTCTACATGTAAATGCTCTTGATTGTTCAAATTGTTTTATGAAGGTGATTCTAGCTTTTGTATATCTATGCCATATGATTTTCCTGAACCATGTCGAAGGAATTCGAAGGAATGTGTAGCACTTATGTCATACAGTCTGAATAAGGAAATATCCGTTAGAATTTGGTGTAAAACTCATGATAGCACCAACCTCATTTGGAGCAGTCCAAATTTCAATGGCAGGGAAGTATTCCTGTTCATCTCAGTAAATACTGTGAACTTGAAATTTTTAACGTTGGCTATGAACCAACTCCGCTTTAGGAACAATGATCTAGGTGCTGTGGCGGAGAAAATTTAGTGAGAAAATACTTGCTTGGTCGATATGGGTACATATATTAAAAATCAGCATGGTTTCCATGACAACCACGGTACTAGTGTGAAGTTCTAGTCTAAAATTCTTGTAAATTAGGATAATACGTGGAAACACGTTTCATTATTGGACGCTTTCAGGTACCCTATCATGATCAGTGAAATCATCGCCAATTTGATTTGACAATTTCACAGTGCTAAACATTTTAATAACGTTGGCTTTAAATTAGCGTTAAATTATTATGCTCTAATAGTTAAAATGTCGAGTTTTTCTTAGCTTTAACGCAGAATCTTAATGGGCGAACGGATCAAAAATTAAATTTAAAATACATAATTTATTGAAATGCACATAATTAGAAGCTTATTAATGGCTGATGAAATGCCCCATTCAAAATTAAGGGATACACTCGAAATCGATCGAGTGATTTTTTAAACTTTTTGAAAAAGCCAAAAATTAATCAAAATGTTCACGGAATTCCTTTACATTCGCGTGCAAAAACCAAATCTTTCTATGGAAAGCACTATGTCAAGTACACGGAAATCCATACTATTTGCCAAAGAAAAGTCGCACAAAAATTCCAGTATTGGTGTGAATGAGCAACATCAAATTGGAAAGTGGATGGAATTTCGTCGGTAACTCGGGTTTGTTCTATATATTATTCCAAAGTACTTGTCACGTTGTGGTTCTATGTTGAAATTAAAGAAATTTTTGTTGCATTTTTTTGTAAAATTTATTTATGTTTAATTTTTGATATACTTGTATAATACAATGTATGTATTTACATCTCTCACCCGGCATCCATATTTAAAAAACAAACAACTGAAAATTGTCATCGTAAATTTGTACATGATGATTGAATCAATTTTATTGCCTGTCGAATTTTATTAGTTCAATGTTGTTGACCAAAATGGCAACAGCTATGATGGCAAAATACGAGCGTAATCAGAAAATAATTAAAATTTTACTTTAATACAAAACACATTTTAAATAAGCACAGCATTTCGCAAAATAAAACAAAAAAAAAATTTTATAAAAAAAACGGTAACTGCATATATGTTCATTCGTCGACATGTCACACGAAACTGGAGGTCCAAACAAAATAATGTAATAAAACAATAAAACATTTGCGAATCAGAAACAGAAAGAAAATTATTTTTACTCAAAATTAGGTTTTTTTTGTCTTTGATAATTTGTAGTACGGAATGTAGTGTGGAATTGGAGTTTTTCACACATTGGAAAAATTGCATACTAGGCAGGGGAAAAAATAGTATCGATAATACAGATTTAAGCTTTGCTATACAAGCCGAAAATAAAGAAATCCATAAATATGTTATATTCGTTTTAAAAAACAAACTTTTTAAAATCGAAAACATAATAATTCAATTTTAAAATCAGAATATGTATACAGAAAACGAGAGTGTAATTTGACAAGATTGTCAACCTAAACCTGCATTGATGCCAGTATAGCCATTTGATAGCTCTTAATGCCTGTTTACTCTAGCTCAAATGTGAAGAAATTCTGATGGGGTCAACTGGGGTCCAGATTTTGATACGTCAATTTGTCCAGATTTTGATAGTTTGGTTTCTTACAAATTCATTGACTGATCCGGCGCTCTGGGTTAACCTAAATCCGCATTAATGCCACTGTGACCATTTAATGTCGGCCAACTCAGTCTAATTGTGAAGAAATATTGATGAGAAACAGGGTTGTAATCTAGTGATGTTCTAGTCGTTCGCCGAAATTCGCCGTTAATTATTAAAAATGCATTCAGTACCAGAATTACCAAATTTAACAACCAAATGTTCATCCAAAAGACTGTAACTACCCTTGGACGCTTCGCACACGCCTTTTTTTGCATCCGAGTGCTTCAGTTGGGAGGGTTATTTTACGATTTTACGACCAATGTGGGAGTCACAACATTTTCATATGCGTTTTTTAAAAATCACATTACTTTACTATATTCACTACTTACATATCACAACCACTTAACAATTCCCTTCGACGTAAAATCATTACTTCCCCAATATTCGGAATCATAGACATTTTCTTAATAACATAAAAAAAAAAAATTCTTTTATTACCTAGATCTAATTCTGGTTAATTAATTTGTTAAATTTTGTACCTTTAATTTCTTCGTATCGTTAGCTATAGATATAAAATATAATTATAAGCTATTAATTTGAATTTGACATCCGGAGCGAAAGCTTCTCGTATTTTCTAATAGTTTTTCCTCGTTACCTCAATATATCATTGTATTATTCGATTTGAATTCTCCTTTAGAAAATAATTATTACAAAATGGACGGAGAAGTTTACGAAAATATCAAAAACTTAGAGAAAAACGAACGAATTGTAGAATGTGCCATCCGTGGAATAGACGCTGATGACGATGACGCTCCAAATCTCCTAGGCAAAGCTCTCCAACGAGAACTTGATGATCCTCAACAGGCAATAACTAAATCTCACATAATAGCCCTCATTGAGCTAGAGCTGGAAGCTGCTCGGTAGGCCCATTCCATTCTCGATTCACATAATGTAAATTAATCAGATCTTAGTGAAGTTCCCGAAGAGGTTTACTTTCGTAGTATTCATTGGCTGAAGCACTTAAATAGGCTGAAAGCTTCCTATGGCGATGCCGTCAATATAACTAATTTATCAATCAATTTTAAACGGCTTGGACAACAAGTAAAATTTAAGCTGGAGAACAGTATTTCTTCTGCGCCGATTACGCAAGAGCCATCGCTTTCAGGTGGCGTAATATCTACAGTAACTGTGACAAGTGTTAACATGAACACCAAAGCCTCGGTTACGAAAGTTAACATATCACCACCAGTTGGGTCTGTGGTTCACTTCACTACTATAGAAATAGAAACCAGCAATACTTGGTCAGTTATAGGGAGAAGACCTAGAACAGTAGCTTCAATTGGGCAGGAACTATTTCACCAAAATGACCAACATACACCGGATTTTGGAGGACCTCCTCCTCATGTGAGCGAACCATTGAATGTTGGTGGTCAATATGGTCAAGACTCTAACTTTGACTTGAACGACTACTCTCCAAAACATAACAATTATAGAAATTTATCTTCGAAGTGGAAGTTATCCTTTGACGGAAGTAAACGAGACTTAGATATTCACGGCTTTATATTTCGCCTCGAATTATTTGCTAAACGTGATGGCTATCCACAAAATCAACTTCCGTTGATTATTCATAGTTTCGTGTCCGATTCGGCTGAAAAATAGTTATGGGTATTCACTAGAGATCATCCGAACGACACGTGGCTTCAAATGCGGAATGAATTCTTATTCAGATTCTCAAGCCATGAAACCGAGAGAGAAACTATTTGAGATATAGAGAAGCGAATGGTCGATTAACTAACCGTTTTTCTGAGCCAGAATTGATAGAAATCCTTAGGGAGAATATGCATCCCGCGTTGCAAACAATGACCCTGCAAAGAGATTTCCCATCCATCGACCATCTTTGAAATGTGTGCCAAAAATATGAGAGACTTTGGAGGAATTCCGGTTACGATTTAAAAAATATTTCAGAACTCCTAGGTCAGCGAGTAAGGTTTCGCGTAGTGCTTACTGGTCAAGAGACTCTGAATCTTTCCGTAAATTCACTCAAGATCGAAGATACCAAAGAAAATCCAGAGGTTTCGGCTATTCGCACAACACAAAAAGACGGTAAAAATAATTCAGATTTCTTAATTTATTGGAACTGCAAAGATCTTGGTCATCGATATCAAGACTGCGCTAAATAATTTACTGGAGTATTTTGCTTTGGCTGTGGAAAATCTGGAGTAAGAAAGCCAAATTGTACTCACTGTCAAAATGCTTTAGTGTCAAACTTTCAACCGAACGTACTACGGTCTGGGGGTACCGTTCTGGTACAGCCCAAGGACCACCCAGGTCGTAAGCTACAACTGTCTTGTAAATAAAATCCCGATAAGTCGTAGTATTCAACTTTGTTAAATTCCTGAATTTGCGGCAACGGATTCAGCTGAATTATGTTCATCGTCCACGGCTGAACCAATTATATTCCCATCGTCTAGAAATTTTTGCACAGCTCAACCCCACTCAGCCGAAGTCGAAACTTCACAGGATAAACATGAAAAGCTTTTCATGTGATCCGATCAAAAACCTATTGGAATAAACTTTGCATCTCCACCATAATTCATAATACATGTTGTAGTCAAAATAAATAATATCGAAGTAATTGGTCTATTGGATAGCGGAGCATCCATCAGTATAATTGGAAAGGATGCCTTTTCTCTAATAAAGCAGTGTAGACTGAATATTAAGAGATTATACACTGAGGTAAAAATGGCTGATGGAACCCCAAATACTATAGTGGGATATGTAGATGCACCCGTCAGTTACACCAACAGGACCGTTACTATGAGACTGTACGTTGTTCCGAATTTGCAAGGAAACTTATACTTAGGTATTGATTTTTGGTTCAATTTTAATTTGGCCCCGAACGTTATCGGTGGCCTAACTCAAGTTTCAGACCCCACGCAACATTCGTTAATTTCCGAATAGAGCCAAAAATTAGATTCCCTTAAACGAAGTTTCCCTTATTTTGAAGTTAAAGGTTTAGGCAGAACCACCGCGCTAGAGCACGTGATAGACGTAGGTACGACTCAGCCAATAATGCAAAGGTTTTATAACGTGTCACCCGCAGTGCAAGACTAAATGTACGCTGAGTTACACCGCATGATCGAGTTAGGGGTAGTGCAAGAAAGCAATAGTGGTTGGTGTTCTCCAGTCGTCTTGGTGCGGAAAGCGAACGTAAAATACAGGCTTTGCTTAGATTCCCACAAAAAAAGGCGTGTGCGAAGCGTCCAAGGGTAGTTACAAGACAAACTTTAAATCGACATTTTAACATATCAAATTATAAAAATATAGAATGGTTGACGGGAAGTGCAGTTTTAAAAAAAATATATTGTTGGCCATGTCCGTTGTTTTATAAACATTCGGAGAGATCAATATGGGATTCTGATGGATTTTCCGACTTGAACGATTTGAGTAGCACAATTGGTAAGCATGAGAAGAGCAGATCACATATTATAGCAACCGCATTAGCATTTGAAACTTTCGGAACTATAAGGCTGGATCTAATATTAGATGAACAACGATATATTTCTATAAAACTACACAATGACATGGTTAAACGAAATAGAAATGTTTTAAAAATAAAAATAAATACTGTAGCTTTACTCGGAAAACAAGAATTGCCATTCCGAGGTCGTGGCGAGGTTAATACCCTCTTTAAATTGATGAAATTATAAAGAGTTGCTGATTTTCATAAGCCGCTTGCATAATATTTACGAGAGTCAACAGTTTTTCAGTGAACGTCGGTTGGCATCCAACACGATGTACATAATTCATAGTATTGATAGTGTTATGATGCAATCCATCGAATCCGAAATATCAAGTTCTAAATTTGTGTCCATTTTGTGGTGGTCAAACACTAGTAAGAAAAAAGTTTCATCCGGCTAAATTTATTCATTGCAATGCGCATGTTTTGAATTTGGTTCTATCTAGATCGTTAGATTTTATAAAGGAAGTGATTTTTTTTTTAAATATTTTCTGGAATATCGTCATTTTTTGGACACTCCACCAAAAGAACAAATGCCCTTGTTAAAATTGTCAACTATTAGATGGAAATTTTCCTCAAGAATCGTGAATACCATTGTCACTTACCACGATGATTTGCAAGATCTTTTTCAGGACATAATAGATTCACATGGAGCATGGGACTCCGAAACGGCTCTAACTGCCGCGCGCATATTGCAGTTTCTGAGTTCATTTGAAACGGATTTTTTGTTAAGATTATTTTCGAACGTGTTTGGTTTCGCAGATGTTTTGTTCTCAGTTATGTAAAGCAACAGCTTTACTATAAATATTTGCATAACCGAAGTGTAAAAACAAAATAGCGCCTAATCGAAATGAGGCATAAGTTTGACGCGATTTACTCTGATGTTGTATCTGCATCAATATCAATTCTTTTTATCAAAAAATGTACAATAAAATAATCAACTCAATTGTTATGCAACTAACCTTAAGGTATGAGAACTTGGGGGACTTGAAGTTCGTAGAACTACTCTCATGTCACAAATTTATTAACTTTAAACATAACACTTTCCTTCGGATTTATTTAAATCGTTAATGATTCGTATGGTGCACATTTTGATCAATGCAAGTTACAAAACGAACTGGTCGTTTTATATAACTCTGAAGTATTTCAAAATAAAGTGTTGCTGAAATTTATAAATTAATTTTAAATACCGGTATGTGCCAAGTATTTTAAGAAACGAGTAACCTTGCAGACTTAATTTTGTCAATGCCATCAACTACAGTTCTGGCAAAACGAAACTAAGAACGTTTTCACGGGTTAGCCTTGATGTTTATTGAAAAAAGACTACTATTTGATTTAAAAGCAAAAGAATCCCTTCACAATGATGTGATTTCGAAATCCATGGAAAAATACAGAAGAGCAGACTTCATCTCTAAAGAATGATGGTAAGCTTTGGAGTAATTATAGTGTAAAAGTTTTTTTGTTGTTTAATTTATAGATTGATGTATGAGGACAGTATAAAAATTATAGTTTTTCTAATATTATTTTCTTAATTAATTATTATTATTTTAATTATTTTGGGTGATCAAAATCCGAAGCAGAACACCATGAAAGTACAACCAGGAACCGCCACTGGTTGTAATAACCTAATAACGTAAATCCACAATGCCATTTGGTAGGCCTGTTAACTCTTGCTCAATTGTGAAGAACTGATGAGGCGAATGAGGTGCAATTTGACCAGATTTCGATAGTTCAGTTTCTGTTATTCTTTGAATGGCTATGAAGCTACTGTTAATGCCTAATTATGAAAAAAAATATGGGATACGGGCTGTAATTTTACAAGATTTCGGTAGTTCAGTTTCTTGCAAATTTATTAAATGGTCCGAATTTCCAATAAACTGAACTATCGAAATCTTTTCAAATTACACCCCCGTAGCCCAATCGGAATTTTTTCGCAAATGAGCTAGAGATAATAGGTATTAAGGCCTATCAAATGGCTATAGTGGCATCAATGTAGATTTAGATTAAGCAATACAGCCATTAAGGCCTTTAAAATGAGTATAGTAATGGTAAACTATTTTAAAATACTGGTTTTAATTTGGAACATGTTTTCTTATTTTACATTTAAACTAAAACTTTTAGTTTCAAATTGAACTCTAATTAACCAATAAATTTCATTATATGTATTTGGAAAATTCTACTTTTTTCTCGGCTGGTGACTTTCAGGCGAAAAATATTACGGATTTATATTTGTTCAGCTGTCAAATCTGGGACACTATCTACATTACCATTTTTCATTATTTTCGGCTGAAAACTTTCGTTTAATTTTAATAATCTATGCATTACGGCGAAGATTATGTGTATATGTCTGAAGTCTGAAATCTGTAAATTTCCGAATACAAATTGGAAAAACTGTGTTATTGCTCCGTGTTCTTCCCAAGGATTACTTTTATGGTATTGGTGCAGTCATTTTGAATAGTTGATGCTATTGGTTTTACTAACTATCATGGGCTCGTGAGATTTATTTGCACTCCACATGTCACTTAGCCCTCTGATGGGGAATACATGAAACTAAAGTTTACCGACTTCGGGCTTTAATTGTAACATATAGGAGATTGGATGGTAACTTGTAATAATATGGTTAAAATATTGTGACAATATGATTGAATAATAGATTTCAGTGACATTACCTTATTAAAGTTAGCCGAAAGATAAAAAAAATCGATAATGCAGATAGTGTCTTCACTATCCCAGCCGAAAGTAAACAACATGGACAATGTTGATTGATTTTCTTCGTCTGATTTTTTCAACCCAATAAATAAATATATATATATCAATAGATATATATAAATATATATATATATATATATATATATATATATATATATATATATATATATATATATATATATTTATATATATATATATATATATATATATATATATATATATATATATATATATATATATATATATATATATATATATATATAAATATATATTTATATATATATATATATATATATATATATATATATATATATATTAATATATATATACATATATATATACATATATATATATATATATATATATATATATATATATATATATATATATATATATATATATATATATATATATATATTTAGCATCGAAAATTTTTTTGGGGTCGCACTATGTAGAAAATGCAACGTAATTTTGTCCCAAGAGTATGCAACGAAAGAATTAAAATACGAGAGAACCAAAACACGCTGGTGCGCCGAAAATCAATTTTTGGGCTCAAAATTTTTTTAAATTTTTATTTTTGGGTCTATATAAAAACAAGAACTCTAGCCCAAAACAAATCAGTAGGCTAAAGTTTCTTTATATATGCACTAAGCAAAATTTCAAGCCTCATCTTCGATGTTTGAATTCTTAGTCTTATAGGCTCAAACTTGGGATTTTTTACTTATATATAATAAATATAATCGATTTTCAATTTATTGAAAATTCATTGAATTATCAAAATTAAATCATTCTGGAGGGGAAATACATTAGTGCTAAAATTTAGACTCCTGCCCCTGTTTGTAAGGGGGTGGAGGCAACTTGGAAACTAACATAGGAATCGCTATTTTTTATTGCAGATTCGGATTCTACGGTTAAAAGTACGTAGGATTTTCTTGAAACATTTTTTTCGATTCATGATAGATGGCGCTGTAATAGGCGATACTAAATTTTTTTCGATTTCTCCTACTGAAAACATTATGTATACGATTCTGCAATATGTTTGTTTAACACGTCTTCAATGTAAATTCTTGAAATTAGTTTTAAACAAATTGTTTTTCTCAAATTAAAAAAAAACTACTTTTAGTGTAACCCAGGATTCAGGAACAACGACGGCGATGATTTTGCATAGGAACATGCGACTAAATTTGTTTTCAAATAAATGATATTTTTTGTTTTAAAAATATCGATTCAGTTCAAACATTATTTCGAAAACAACAAGACCTGTTTGCGTAAGGCTATTACAATCCAAAATGGAGTATTTAACTGTACAAGAAAAAATTGAAATGGTCCTGGTTTATGGAGAAGCTGGCCGTAGTCTTGCTAATGCGTAATCTTGATAATAGGTAAATTGGCCTGCCAGATCACCAGATCTTGCTTCGCCAGATTTCTTTTTGTGGGGCTATCTCAAGGACAAAGTATACCAACAAGTACCAACAACAAGTGATAATATGATTGAGCGAATAAGAAATGCTTGTGCCGAAATTCCAGCATACACGCTTCTAAGTTGTGTACATTCATTTGAAATGCGGATTAATAAGTGCATTGAAGTCGAAGGCCATCATTTTGAGCACTTAATTTAATTAAAAGATGATGTCCACGTCGTTGTTCCTGGGTTACGCTAAAAGTAGTTTATTTTTTTTTAATTTAAGAAATACAACTTGTTTAAAACTAATTTCAAGTATTTACATTGAAAACGTGTTAATTTTAATGCAAACATATTGCAGAATCGTATGCATAATGTTCTCAGTAGGAGAAATCGAAAAAAATTTAATATCGCCTATTACAGCGCCATCTATCATGAATCGAAAAAAATGTTTCAAGAAAATCCTACGTACTTTTAGCCGTAGAATCCGAATCTGCAATAAAAAAATAGGAGTTTCTATCTTAGTTTCCAAGTTGCCTCCACCCCCTTTACGAACAGGGGCGGAGGTCCTAATTTTAGCACTAATATATTCCCCTCCAGTGGCCCTATTCTGGTAATTCCCGGGAAATGGAAATTTTAAATTTTGTAGCAGTTTTATTCCCTTTTCCCCAAAAGTGTATTCTGACTTTTTCGGAAAACTTTTTTTGGGAAAAAATTGTTCCCCATTATAGCAGTTTTGACGTTTATTATTCCATACCTATTTTAGGAAAGAATTAACTGGGAATAGAATTGAACGGAAATTTATTGTATTTTATACTTGTAGCAATATTTTGACTGTAAATTTATACTGAAAACTGGTAATATTAATTGGAAATATCAATATGGAATTTTTACTTTGATAAACAAAATTAGTTTTTAGTAAAATTCGATTAAAATATCAACAAAAAACAATTAAACGTAGTAAACTATCTTTAGACTTTTGTTTTCTTGTTTTATATGGCAATCGCGTGTCGACCGAAAATAATTAAATTGTTTTCCCGTAAATGTATTCCCCAATCGCCAGAATTAACGTTTTGAAAACGGGGAATTGGGAAAAATGTCTGGGGAATAGCTGCTACAAAAAGTAATTATTCTCTATTCCCGAGGAATTACCAGAATAGGGCCACAGAATGATTTACTTTTGATAATGGTCATTTTTATCGTAGAGGGCTTATTTTCCGAGATATTTGAAAGTTTCAGCTTAAAAAACTCACCCGGTACATATTTATTGAGTTGAAAAAATCAGACGATATTTTTCGGTTGAAGTAAATCGATCAACATTGGTCATGTTCTTTACTTTCGGCTGGGATAGCGAAGACACTATCTGCATTATCGATTTTTTTTATCTTTTGACTGGAGTCTTTCGGCTAACTTTAATAGTATTGGTACGTTGACGTTGCGGAAATCAATCATCAACACAAATACTGAACGTTCTCTTATTTAACCAATTGTGCAAAATTGACTAACTAATTACTAAAAATGTCACCATCCATCAAATTAAAATCCTATATATTATTTTAAAAAGACTCCATAAAGATTATATATCGCAAAATAAATCTTCATAATATTTATTTAGGACCATTTGGAGAACGGAAAGTCGTCGGTTTGGTATATTTTGTTGTTGCCTAAAATCAAATAACAAATGATCATATCCTTTTCAAACATTTGGTTGTTATTTTTAAATACATTTTTAGTTTTGTTAGTTATAGGATCAAACAATAAGATAAAAACCAGACCAAACCAAAAAAAAAAAAAAATTTGTATTAGATTTCTAAAGAAGTCAGTGGTGGCGATTACGCGCTGCAGCATACATCTGTTGCATTCAAAAATACCGAAAATAAAAATGAAATTAGTTTGGTATTGCATATACAGCAAAAAAGGGCAGTTTACTCGACAAATTGGATTATGTGTGCTACAGTGTTTTGTACACAAATAAATATTATAAACTAAAATGAAATTTGAGATGTGTTTATGTACAGGATGTTCTGGAACTTATTTTTAAATTAGAAATTAAAATAAATAAATAGGTTTTGTGGTTTTTAGGGGATATACTATATATACGAGTATTAATAGAGTTGTGCAGCGGCTTATGTATTTATATTCTCATCACCTGTTACCCTTTTAATGTTTTATATAAATAACAGTACGCAGGTTGAATGGTGCGCGCTTTCACCACGGTGCACACTAACCAGGAAGTACATACTTAACACATAAATTAATCGATTTGGTAAAAAAAAAAACAGATACAAAATACCCATAAAAACCATAACCTCATCATACATGCTTGTTAAATCATGAAAAACATAATTAGAAATATTTATATTTTCTTCGTAATCAGCAATCGTCTTATACTATATATATGTATATGGGATGCTGTAAGCTGTTGTTGTTATTCCGTTCCTTATTTGATAAAAAGCAAAAAGGTAAAATGGGTTTTGTTACTTGTAATAATAATAATAATAATAATAAATAAATAAATAAATAAATAAGAAGAATGCAAGAATGTTGTTTTCTGCGCTGTGCTGTACCTTGGGTTTTGTTTTCCATTTTTATATGCATCGTAAATTGCAACCACAAGGAAAATTTTATACTCACAATAAAGCAACGAATTTATGTAAATTGTTTAAGTTTTTGCTGAGATCTTGGACCATGTCTCAATGAGTACTTCACAACTCGTTTGGTCAATATATTATTATGCAGAATTCTCTATATATATATAGTTCAACATCCGCCGTACACTAATTAATTATAACTCTCTATACTAACGAGATTGGTAAATCCTTGTTGGCTGTTAAACGATCGAGGGAAAAAAAATTAAATATAAGAAATATGTATTTGTACGATGTATGGTATACCAAACAAATAAAAAAAAAATCATAATAATCGTCATAAAAAAAACATAACAAGAAACTAAAATACAACAAGTTTTAAATATTTTTTTTAGTTCTTTCTTGACTCCATCGTCGTTTTCTTATACCAGAAACTGTGTTCGTTCGTTCTTCTTTGTTATGTGAAGAACTTCATCTAGATATTTTGTTTTTCAATTTTTTAATCAGATTGCATGTTGTGTTATATTTTCATTGCACCGCAATATATACGTACAAGTATCTCTTAACCATATTCTTGTTTAAAAATAAGAATAATCATTTTCTTATTTCCATATATGCATGCGTTGCGTACTCGTATTTAAGAGGATACAGGGTTGGAATAATATTGTAATGAGACTATCAGTTTACGATTGTATCAATATAGTTCAAAAATATACAAAGTGTGTAGTACAGTGGAATTTTATTAAACTTCAATTCTTATCTCAGCCCTCGATACACGTAAACCTATTTGATCTCACACTATAAATCAGATAAATTGGATATTTTTTTTTAACATGTATGTATCTTCTTACATCTTCTTGTTCTTCTCTCGACAACACAAATCATTGATACTTATTTATTTTAACAATATATGTATATACATTTTATTCTTAATAAATTTTTAAGAAATGCATAAATTATGAAACGAGAAAATATCATCTCGAGAACGAAATGGGAAAAAAATAATTTTTTGAGACTCTTGCGGTACCCCCGTACCGTGGTGTTATACACCAAAATTAAAAACCCGCTGCATATAATAAATAAACATTCTGATTTTGTTTATTTGAAATGGGCGTAACTTGTTGATGCTTGTAGGCAACAAATTTTTTTTTTAAAATATAAGAATACGAAAAATAATATTTCTTGTATAATATTATGCTAAAGGAACACTCATTTCTTGTTATTGTAGTATTATGCTGGTTGAAGAAGAAAATTTCTGGTGTTGGGTTGAAAAGAAAATTATACTAAAAAGAGTTATATATTTATGTACGCTTTCAGTTTTTGTAATAAGTACAGTCGTAATCGAAAGAATCTCGTTAGGCCGATAACTTTTAAGCAATTTGTAAATACAATGTGGTTTTAAGGGATTAGTTATGAAACCAAATAAATTGGGGGATCTAATCAAATAATGATGATGTTGTAGTAAGAATCAGAAAATATTGATAGATGGCAGCACACACATTTTCTATACGTACAAACTGCCATCTAACATTTTCTTCCATAAATATTACGTGGCCTAAAAAATATTTTTTTAATATAGCTCTGCTACGAATGATAATTGGAAATATTTTGTTGTCGTTTTGCCACGATTGGTCACTACTTTTCATCGTTTTCATTACATTTCGTTAGGTAATCGTTAGGTTAGGATTGGTTAACACATTTTGACGTTTGGTCATCAATGGGTAATTTTTTATTGAGAAAAAACGAAATCCAAATTGTAAATCAGGTTCGTCGCTCATTTGGGAATTTCATTTTACAAAACTAACAACAAATCCAATTAGAATATACATTTGATAAAAATATATCTTTTATAAAAGAATTGTTTCTAAAGTAGAAGACATAAAGCTAAAATCAGTTAAAGTTTTTGGTTGTTCATAACTTGACAACAAATAAACCCAAAACACATGGGTGGGATTACATGGGTTAAAAGTTGTTTTCGTTTGGTCATTTCATGGTAAAGATTTATTGCGAAAATTCGTTAAAATTTCAAATTTTTATCAGATTCGAAATGTTGGAATCGGGAAAGTTTTCCAATATACTAATTTTATAAATGCAACGATCGAGGCCCGAACTGTTAAAAACTGTCGTTTGAAATAATACTTATAATACAGAAGAAGAATGGAAAGAACAAGTCCGTTCTATTTGACATTCTATTATCTACACTCAGAGAAAAACTTGGGTGAAAAGAACCACAAATCTGAATCTATTTTTTCAAAATCTTGGTGATTTTCGATCAACCAAACAAATCTCTTAGTTAAAAAAACGAACAAGATCTTAGTTGAATAAAATTTTAATTTAAAATAACCAAATCCTGGTTATTTAATTTATAATATAACCAAAAATATATGGTTAATTTAATGGATACTGCACTGTTGCCAGTTGGTGGGATTTTTTCCCAAATATGGGATGTTTTTTACCGACAATACAATAACGAAATACGAAATATAATAAAATAATTTTAAAGCGTGTAATATAACAATTGTATGTATACATTTAGATTTACACATCCATTCCATATTATAGTGTAGTGTAAATGTGTAATACTAAAAAAGTGCTCTCTGGGCGCACATGAAAAAATAAAGAATGCGATTGCATTGGTTATTCGCGATTTGCAACAAAGTAACTGACATCTAGTGAACAAAATGTGAATCATAGTTTGCTATGAAGCAAGGGGGATTAAAACTGTCATAACAATGGATTTGACAATTCTCGTCCCTCTAAACAATAATATCTATGGGTTCGTAGTTTTGGGACAATTGTTTGAGTCACTGTATATGCCATACTTAACATGACTGCCCTGCACAAAAATTTGTTTTATCATATGTTTCCAATTAAAAGAATAAACAGTAATCCACTTGTTTTGCTCAATTAGTTTAACTGCGTATTCGCAATTTCCAGAAAAAAGACATCTCACTTAAAACAGTGAATTTCACAATCATCCGAAACTTAAAATAAAAATATTAAAATTATTTGAATATTACCAGAGCCACCTTTATATAAAAGCCATTGGATTTTGTCATTCTTCATCGTAAGTTTTTAATAGAAGGGTAGTATTTTGTTCTTGCTCTTAAGAGTCGAATAATTTTTTTTTTAATAGAATATATTTTTTAACACACATTTGTAAATTTAATTTCATTATAGCTCTTTAGTTGGTTCTTTAAATACCTCATAATAAGGAAACCAAATTAAATTAACTAATTTTCATTAAGATTTGCAATTAAATTAATTAATTTATACTAAGTCTGTTTTAATCATAGATGACTCTGATTTTATTTATTTTTGAGCGCCATCTAGTAATGAAATTTTAGAATCTGTTTGCATTCGTTTTTTTGAGAGAAGGAAGAGAACGGTAAATGAAACGAACAATACTCTGAACATTTCCAAAAACAGCGAAGACACTGACGGTCGCGATTCTACGAAGGACAAAATAACCATCAAAGATAAAGATTTACTGGTTATTTTTCAAAAGTTCGGGATGAATCTTTTCCTGTTATTATGTCGCATATGATAGCAAAAGGTAGTTTAATATTTGCTTTATTTTGTACATCAAAAGATCTTCGAAAGCTTTTGATATATAGTCGCCTACTATAATTAAATCCACGATTTTAAAGTATGGTCACAGACAATTATAACCAGATAGTTATCTTTCGTACAATCTTGATGTATATGAATAAATAAATTTCTGTAGAGAGTAGAGTGGTATAGTAAAAAAAAATCGTCGAAACTTTATAAAAGATTAATCAAACTAAAGAGCTACAGGTAATTATTTAAGCTGAACATTTGATGAGTAGACTTCAGTAAGAAATCGGTGATATTTGAACATAAACGCACACGTGATATACCTAGAATCTGGGATTGGTGTGAATAGATGGAACTCTAACTGTTGAAAACATTATTGATCTTTTGACACATACATTTCGGGAATATGATTTGATATAAAAGAGATGAAAACTGACGAACATGATAATTACGACCGCGAATAAAATCTTGGAGTTTCTTTTGAGGGGTTTCATAGCGATGATAGTTTTGAAATGGAAATTCTAAAGCGCAGCCACTTACTACCTTTAATTGTCAAAGTTAGAAAGGTTAAACTTCTTTTCAGACATTTAAAATTGTTTAAAGAATTTTTGTTTGAATTTTCTGCAATATTTGAGTTGGCGTATTAAAGAATACACTAAAGTTGTAAACATTGGAGTGAATTTATTTTTAACGAATTAGACACCACCAGATTTTATTTGAGGACTTAAAGCCTGATTTGGTTCGTTATGTTAACATACGTCACACTTGAAATTTCCCCGCTGCTCCACAAATAACTAGATTATTTATATATGAATAGAGTTAATTTCTTTCTAGGCTTTGTTAATATTCGATCAGAAAGTGCCAATTGTGAGATAATAAATTTAAATCTAGCAAGACCACCGGAATATACAAAAATTTTAAACATCAATTCCACAAACACCCAACTTTCACAACATTTATGAGATAATCCTCATCCAAATACCATAATCCCCCTCCCAAAATAAACAACCATTGCTATATTCATGCTCGCTAATTTATTATAATCACATCCAATCTTTAAATTAAAATAAAATATTGTAACGAACCAAAGAATGAATATAAAAAATAATATAAATAACAACAACAACAACAAAATCTTAAAAATAATAATAATCGAACATACAAGATTGGAGATAAAAAAAAATGTAAAATGAAAAAGTTTGTATTCATCTATCTATATCAAGCGCAACAATCTTCAAGTCTCTCTTGTTAAGGCCACAGCATATACATAAGAAGAATATCACCGAGAGTTTACAAAAAGAACATCTCAAACCAAAATAAAACAGAACAACAACAACAAAATTAAATTCTATAACAAGAAATATCATCAAAAACGCTTGAGACAAGATGATTGAGTTAAAAAGTATAAAAAAAAAAAATTATGATTACAAATTTCTTAAGGTTTGTTTAAGACGTTTATATGTTAAAGTACTAAATGAGGAATCATAATTCAAAATATAATCAGTAACGTAAATTGGATTGAAGTTTAAAAGTAAAAAAAGATAAAATTTTAAATTCTCCGTAATATGTACGCCAATGAAATAAATTGGTCTGATTATTATATCGTCTTCGAGAATCTGAATACCTATCTACTACAGATGCATGTGTATAAGTGCCTCATGTAATTTATATAAGAAATATCGAAAATAAAAACTATTATTCGATGATTGATTTGAATAAAAATAATAAAAAATCAAAACATAAAGATTTTAAATTTGTAGAATAGATTTTAAATAAAAAAATTTAAATGTGGCATTAAAATTTTATGATTTTATTTTGATTAGAATACTATAAAAATATATAAGTTGCATGATGTCAGAGGTTTTGGAATAATCTTATCTTGATCTGATAGATTGAGTTATGATTGTAATTTTTTAAATTCTATTTAAATATTCGTTATTATGAATTTTTCGCTATTATCCGCACCTTGTATTAATGCAGCAGTATATAGTAGTAATCCTCTCGTATTTTGCAGTATGCACGATTCGCCAAATCAAGAAGTTAAAAATCACGATACAAATCGATTTATGTATATTTAAAATGCATTACAATAGAATAAATAATATAAATATTCGATGAAAAAGGTGCTAACAATTTGAAAAATAGTAGAAAAATCTCCATTATCAACTAAACTCAATTTTGGAGCGTGTAAAACCGGCCCTTTTCAAATGTTTTATATTGTTGTCATTATTCGTTATGTGTGATGTGTAAATATGGCGCCCATATTAATAAATTATTTCGTTTATTTCAATATAAATTATTTTTTGTGCTTAATTAAATATTTGTTCTATATGGTCTGTTCTTGTAATATTTTTTAATTCATTTTAATTGCCGTGAAAGTAAAAATGGCATGGAAATTGTTGTTATTTGGTAATCCAACGAAATTAAACGCTATACTCAGGATCAAAATATATTGGAATTAAGAAGTACTGGAGAGGCTGAAAATAATCAATCGTATACTCATTTGGAAAAATAGTAATTTCAACGTCACATCACCTACTAAAATGTATGTGTTGCAAAACACATTATTGGAAAAGCTAGCCGCACACATAAAGATTCACCATTTTTATTGTCGGCTGGCATTTAGGTAAATATAGTTTCAGGTTCGAATAATATTTCGAACATTTTTTTAGAACCTAGATCTAGAAAGATATCGGGAATCAACTAGAAAATCAAATTGATTTTCAGAGTAAATGCCTTTCAAACAGATTTACTACTCTCCAGGTTAAGGTCTAGGTTAAAAACTCACTCAGACTCAATGAAAAACTGAACCAGCCTCCTGTAAGAGGTTAAGTTGCATTTAATTTTGTTCATTTACATTGTAGTTAGTCACCAGCGAGGTTTCATAGCTTGTTCATTGAGTATAGATAAGAAGATTGTTTGTTTGTTAATACAATGTTGTTGATTCGTTGGGCCTTAAGAATGCTAAAACATTACGAATGATACGATAATCTTGCCCTTTTATTAATTTATTTGAGGCATTTATTCGCTTGTGGGGCAAACAATTATGATGAATCTCGTGATTTTCAAGTCTCAATCTGAATAATACTCTGTATGAGAAAACAGTTCCTTTAAATCAGCGGGTGATTTTAAACTTTAGTGTTTGACTTCCTCATACCATGTTAATTTTAATTTATCGGTAGTTATCTGTAAGTGTGTAAGCCATATGAACTTTACGAAAAGGACTCAAATCTCTTAAGAAGGTCACATTTTTGTATCCATTATAATAGGAAATAAATAAAATCCTTATTGCACTTTCTCGATACTTTTCTCACTCCCTGAATATTTGAAATTGCACAAACTGAATTTTCCTTGGCCTGGGATTACAAATGTTTAAGTAGCCGCATGAGCATATCTATAATTGGCGTATAGACCACTCCAATAATTATGTTGTAGTTTTAAAGAAGGATGCTTATCCAAATTTTAACCGGTCAAGCCGACTGCACGCTAAACGAATAAAAACGCTTGAAAAAATTTCTCCATCATTTTTTATTTTCATATAAAAATTCCCCTGCGAGTTAAAATATTCTTATCATTTCGCTACTTGGTCCACAGACAACCAACCTGACACATTGAACTTTTTAAAACCATGAATATAAATTTAAAAAGCAAACGAATTTGAAATTATTAAAATTGAATTTTAATGTCATTTTTGCGAATTTAAACTTTACACGATTGAATTTATTTTGCGTTTATTATCTTGAACGGGAAAACTTTGAATTTCATATGGGATAGTGTGAATTTATTTGGGAATAAATTGATTTTGATGTTGGTAATTACGAATTTGAAGTTAAAAATCTATAGAATCAAAATAATTTGCTTTGGAAATCTTCTTTATTGATGCGTGAAAATGGAGCAAATTAACAAAAATATCGTATCGTCTAGACCAACCGTGCGGTCCTGTACAAATTTTTAACGCTCAGTCGAAATTTTTCCAGAATATCCCGTTCGGACGGCGTCTGCGTTTCTAACATTTACGATTTATACTCATAACTGTATTTATCAATACAGGCACATGTTAATTGTTCAAATCCACCTTTCATGTCGACGACATATTGACTGTTCCCACTATCTCCGGGCTTTTTTAATAAAATTCAACGGATCGTCCATAATAATGATATATAGTGATGCAGGTCTTCTAATCATATCAACATTTTTTATCACATATTAATTTCTATACGTACGGAATTGAATTTGATTGCTAGGGCGATAAAATCCGATTAAAATTATCTAGATTTCTCGATGTATTAATACCAATGATTTGCCAAAGCCCTGTTGTGCTATTTGAAACATTAGAGACGATTGTCCGCTCGATCTGTGTTATCATAGTGAAATTCCGAAACTCTTGATGGAAGTGTTCAAAATTAACATTCCAATAGATTTCAGGATTACCAGGGGAAGGAGGAAAGGTATGCGGTATAAGTTCCCGCTTAGGGATTTTGATGTTTCTGCAGTTCGACTAATACAGGGAACTCAATCGTAGGACACAATACGCAAAAAATCTTTCGATTGTAATAAAAACTCAATGACAACAATTTCAATGGAATGAAAGAAACGTCAAATAATGTAGACTAATTTTATTGAGCAAAAACTATTAGTTAATAAATTCAGACTGGTAGTGCGGGTAAAATCTCACAGTCGTGCAGCAGCCTTTATACAAACTTAAAAAATATAATATTGACGGTCATATTCACATTGTTTTTGTTCGGCTCGAGCTTTTATATAGAAATGACATAGTTTCATTTATAACTTGAAAGAACTACTGGCGGCTGGTGTCTACTAAGTTCTTTCGAATTTTAGTTATCATAACACGAATAAACCTACCGAACGATTTTACTCCCACCTATTATTTGTATGATTTTCTTTTGATAAAAAGTAATGTAAGTAGTTTTAATTCGCCCCCGTTGGTAGAGACGGTATAGAGTCCTTGATATGTTATTCGTTGGACTCGAGTTTCATTGCGGCGAATGAGCGCGGGTGTTTGTCCTAAAGATACTTGATTTAGTTGATCCAACCCGTGTGCCGATTGATTTCGGTTTTAAATATTTCCTTTAACCTCGATTGCTTATTCTATAGACGTAATGTGAGGAAGTTATGTGTTTCTTTTCTACTCTAATCTGCACTCAAATTACTTACACAAGAGTACGGAAATACTGTTGACTTTCATTTTTGGGAAAGGAACCCCAGAAAGATGGGTCTTATGATATCTGAAATCAGTTGACATGCTCATTTTTTACCAAATTTTATAGACAAATTTTAATGGTTTTTGACAATGTAGAACTCTATGCAATTTGATAAACAACTTGAGTCTTGGCGAAAGTGCATGCACACCTATATATACAATCTTGTTCCCTTCCCAAAACAAGTACAAAAAATGGCTTTAATTCTCCTATAAATTGTGGTAGTTTAATTTTATCTAAAAATGGAGTGGGTCACTACTCAAATAGTATAATTTGTTTAAAACTTCCAAATCTTAGCAGTTATTGAGGCCTGGCGTGCTATTAACAACCATCCACACAACACAGACATCATTCCAAAAGAGGTTAATTTAAATTTGCTGTACTATTTACTTCCTAAAACAGCAGAATAAAATCTCGTAAATTAAAATCCCGTATTTCAAAATTCGATATTATTTTATAAAAAATTCAAAAATGTTAAATTCTCAATTCGTTTATTGTTAAACTGTAATTATTGTTAAATAGAGTTTATTTCAACTTTTAGAATCTAGCCATATTGAATTGAATTCAGCCATAGCTGATTTTAGATTCGGGTGGCCAAAGATTCGAATGCCAAAGTTCTGATAGAAAATCCTTAAACCCAGAGTTATTTTCCTTAAAGCGAAGGTTACCAAACAACTCAGGGTTGCTTTTTAGTGAGCGGAGCAATCTGAATTGAATCACACGCTCTTACATTCTCAGGACTGTACAATTGCTAAACCTGCTGTATAATACAAACCCACACAAACGAAACTTAGTGTTTATTTCATGGTTCAATTCAAATCCTTTTTGTTTAAGTATCATCATTCGCTAAATTCGATTAACTTTTATAATTTATATTAGCAGCGGAATGATTATGTTATGTTAAAAAATCGAATATTATCAAAAAACTATACATCAACTTTGCATGTGTACATAGCCAAATTTCATTAGAATCAGTCTTCAATCAGAAATCACTCGCATTCAAAATTCCAATTTCCTTCCTTAAATAAATGCTTGTTAATCATGATCAACTAGAAATGTCCTAGCAGTTTTTTTTAGCGACCAAATGGCACTGTGGTTAAAGCTTTGGCGATTGGATCTGGAGGTACCGGGTTCGCATAAGGGAATTTTTCATCATCTAAATACGATCAGTGATGCAAATAAACACAGCTATGAGCCTTTGTCCAAGTGCACAACTCATGGGCAAACCCATCTTCTATGCCAGTTCCATGCCACCCAATGCGTGTGGCATGGAGCTATGCAATTATGTGCAGATGGTTCTACGTAAATCGGACCTATAGCGTTCTCGATTTGGCAGACTATACGTAAGAGTATAGGACTTGAAAAGTGAACCGCATGGGACTGGTTCTAGCCCAGATCAGATTGCAACGATTAAATTATGAAAAAACCGTAATATGGACTTATTCCTGAGGGCTGTATCATATGTATTTATGAAAAATTAAGCAATTTTACAATAATGAAATTTCGCGGGATTTCAAGGCCAACCAACTGCTTTCTGTGGCACTATTCTGGCTTTCCCTGGGACTAGGAAATTGGGAAAAATATTTTCATAGCATTTTTGCCTAAATTGTCTGGCCTACTATTGGAATTATTTGAGTGTAAATATCTGATAGTGCCACTGAATTCGTTCTATAAGAAAGTTAAGGGTATACACGGGGAGCGGCTTATAATCCCGGATTTTCAAAATCACGGATAATAAATATATTCTCTGAAATCTAAATCAAATCGAAACTAGAATTTCGATCTGCATAAGTCCCAAGTTTGTTTGTTCAAAATTAGGGAATCCAATTCGGTTCTACCCGAATTCTTGTAGTTGGGCAATTACTCACCCCCAGAGACAATCGAAACCGTCGGGCAATGCCGCAAACAACCGAAACCGACAACTATATTATGCATCTGAATGAAAATGGAAAAAACATAAACGTATGTACTAGGGAATCCTATCCTCAATTACCCGAATTTTGGCTACCCGACTTTCGGTTTCGTTTTTTTTACCATTACCCCACCGGTTTCTACAACATACGTTTATGTTTTTTCAATTTCCGTTAAGATGCATAATAGGGTTGTCGATTTCGGTTGTTTGCGGCATGGAGCGAAGGCTTCGGGTGTCTCTTGGAGGTGAGTAATTGCCCAACTGTACGATGTCGGGTAGAACCAACTTGGATTCACTATTCAAAATGGCAAATTGAAGTAAGCGATTCTCAGCCCAATAAGATAAAACTTTGTTTGTATGATGGACTCCAATATGAGTTCATGAATTTGTCAATTCAATGAAACTATTAACAAACAACCTATATTGAAACACTATTTGCGAATTAAAATTAGGCAATATGAACGGAACAAGACATGGCGTTTGCAAAATAGCTAGCTGAAAAAAAAACCAATCCACTTCTTACAGCTTATGATTAGGATGAAATTTGATTTCATTGAAATCCCAATTCCCAAAAAATCATCCCAAAAAAATATGATTTCCCAAGAGACTTAGTTTGAATAATGAAAATTGCCTGTGTATCGAATGGGTTATTTTCCTGTGTAACTAGGCCTAAAGGGGTTCCAATTTGCGATCCCGGTGTGAGTTTAGAAAACGTTCTGAATGGAAATAATTCATTGCAAACCCTATTGGAAGAGCTTTTAATTGTTTAAAACAAAAATTTGATTCTATTATGAGTTCCGGTTGTGAATCTAGAAATTGGCCAATTTTATTGGATATAACCATTTCTCAATCGATTAATGGATCTCGGATTTTATAATGAAAATACCCAATTTTAAGAAAAAAAAATGAATGGGTTCTGAAGCCAGTTTGTACATCTCAATTGGGATTAAAACTTAATTTTTCTGATGAAAATGACCAATTTGAATTTTACAATGCTTGTCTTCCACCAATTCGGATGGAACTCAATTTGTAAAAAAAAAACACTTTTCTATGGATTAGTAGATCTTCCGCAATCTTACAAGTTTCCTAATTCTACAAACATTAACGCGTTCGGCGAAAACATTTTCGCCACAAATTAGGAAGTGTGGACGTGTGCGGCGCACGAAATCGACACAAAAATGTATGCCACATTCAACGTACATGATCCAGCACTTATCAATTTAAACATTTGCGGCGAAAATATTTTTGCCAAATGCTTTCGGCACAAATTTTTGTAACTTTGGACCCACCTTTAGAATTAAAAAATTCAATAGATTATGAAGTGGCTATTATTAAAATTTCGTCATTCAGTTTTTTACAAATTAACAGCATTTAGTAAAATGAATTCAATTTCGCTTCAAAATCTTTTTAAAATAATGAAATTCCATTACGAAAATGGTTTGCTGTAAAAACAATATGACAAAATCGCCCATTCGAGCCCGCTATTAAAAATTAAGTGTAAAAATTTGATTGATTCAGTAACAAACATACCGACAGCAACACGTATTCGTTCAGTGGCCCTATTCTGTCTTTCCCTGGGAATAGGGAATTGGGAATAATATTTTCATAGCATTTTTGTTAAATTTATACTTTTCTGGCCTACTGAAAGTATAAGGCTAGTGCAAAAATATTCAAAACAAAGTGATTTGGGAAACTTTTGTTCCACAACATTTTTATAGGGAAAAATATTTTCCCATTTAACTTTGTTTCGAAAATATTAACACCAATCATGTTCACTCAGTAGGTCAGAAAAATACAATTTAGACAAAATTTGTTATGAAAATATTTTTCCCAATTCCCTATTCCCAGTTAAAGCCAGAATAGGGCCACAGGTCATTCAAACAAAAATATTGCTAGAGTGAGAGAAAGTGTTCAAAGAACCGACGTTTATCGATTTCACGACATTCTTAACAACAAAACCCAAGTAACATTTGTTAGAGCTATAAGCAGCGTTGAGCTCTATTTCAGTTCTAAAACAGATAATATGAACCTAGCAGTTCCACAAGGTAAATATTTATAGCCTTCAGCTTTACACAATATTTTTGCTGCTTTAACTCATTGTTTCTTTATGATGTTAGCTCTATTTGCTTATGGAGCTTATAGTTTTGTTAGTAAGCTCTATAACCACAATTAGAGCTTATTTAGGTTGCTTTATAGAGCTCATTGGATTTTGGAATAAAATGTTTCTATTAGCCACATTTTATCTTATATTAAAGCTATATTACAACTGATTTAGAATTTATAGCTTCTTTAGATATATGCTTAAATATAACATAATTTTACAATACTATAGTGCTCATAGGTAACAAATAAAATTACAATATCCTTATATAGAGCTTACTTAAATAATTTAAACTCTTTTAGAGCATACGAATTATTTTAGTGCGTTATAAAGCACTCTTCATTTGTTTAGTTTGACGTTTCGCATTTTTTATAAGTGCACCGAGTTGTAAAATGGAAGAAGTCGAATTTTTAAACAATTTAATATTATCACTAATCAATACTATAGCAGTATTAAAAAACTGCGCTGCAACAATTTTATTGTGATATAGAGCTACTAATTTTATTTATTAATTGATTTTCTATGTAGTTCAGCTAATAGCTCTAATACAGAAAACACACCGTTACGTGTTCTATATAAACTGCAAACGAAAACAAATTATTCACTTTCAGAGCACAAAGTTGAACAATAGAATAGAGAGATGCAGAATGCTCTAAAATAGGATTTAATAACAATAACAAATATTCTCCATTAAAATAAAATTAAAATTGGCGTCCATGTTTAAATATTATTGTTTATAATAATAAAATATGGTTAAATTTTTATGACTCCACGGGCAAAATAAAGGAATTTCTATAAAATTATGTTGAAACGACATAAGAAATTTTTTGAAGATGGAAAATTCAATTTTTCAAGAAAATTTGAAAATTTGCATTTTCAATAAATGTTTATTTTATTATTAAATGTTTATGATTTGAGTGGCCCATTCAAAATTTATGAGGTATCGTACTAGATTTAACCATAAAAATATAATTGCATAATTATTTCACTATATTTACACACAAAAAGTACTAAATATATTGTTATATTTATTATCGCAATTTATTAAATCAAAATGCCATTAGAAAAATATGATAGATAAAAAAATGATGAATGTTTAAGTTCGGCATAATTCGATTCCTCCGAAATTGTTTATTTTATTTTTCTATCTTAGGAATTTGTTCGCTAACTTTTAAAATTGCAGACTAACTTATTTAAGTACTATATAGAGCAAGGTACTTCATAAAAGCTGCAAAATCGATGGTTATGGGGCTTATAAAATAAACATTTTTGCTCTAAGACCGCTACTTTTCGCTCTATAAAAACTTTATAACAGTTCTAAGAGCGCTTCTAGAGCTAAAATTAGCGCATGCCGCTCTATAAAGTAGCTCTAAGAGCGCTCTTAAAACTAAATTAGAGCAAAATTGTTACTTGGGAACCTATCCACAACAACCACATGGTGAAATTTGCAAGGATTTATTTTTACATCCTTATAAGGTCAAATTGGCCCAAGAATTAAAGCCGCAACAGAGCGACGATTAATTTTGCGAAGAGGGGATGTTAGTTGGCCACTAGGGGAAATAACCCACACACAATCAATCGAAAGTCTCAAAATGAAATATTGAACGTGTCGTTTGTGAGATAGAACCTCAATTATGGAGATCGATAATCTCGAGTAAAGTATCAACTTCTGCAAACGTGCTCGTGATGGACATTTATTATTTTTCATCCATAAATGGTCAAGTTAATTCGGCAATGGATCTTAAGTTAATTCGACCGCAGCTATAATTAATTGTGTCCAACGGGCAGATAATCGCTCGAACTTCCGATCTATTGTCGAGAAGTTAGGGAATCGGATAATTCTGCTTCAAACTTTCTCTTTTTTGTCAAACCATAAAAATTGACACTCCAAACAAAAAACTCTTACGGATATAGCCTACGTCTTAAAACAAAATTATAGTTTTAAAAAAATATTATTTGAAGCATTCAAGAAATGTTTAATTCTTAACATTATTTTTTTACATTCGAAACACCTTTTACTTGTTATTCATTCAAACTGGCCAGGTGCTTTCAATGTTTAAAAAAATAAAAATTAATTCAAATAAATACATTTTACCATACAGACTTTAACTGTGTATATATCTTTAACAAGCCCAGCATGATCTTTCTGTTTTTTTTTGTTTTGTTGTTGTATTATTTTCAACTAAAATAAGAAACTAAAATATAACAAGAAATCAAATAATAAATTAGAAAAAAAATAAAATAAATTTATAATACTTATAACTCGTTTAACTTTTCTAAATACAGAAAAGATTATTGTATTCATAAAAAAATGATTGATTATTTAGTTAGCGTCAAAATGTTAAGAAATTAATTTTCTTAAATATTTTTAAATTTTTATAATAAGATAAGGGAGTAAATAAAAATCGTGTTGTGAATGTCAAAATGTGAATGATATATGTAGACGTACGTAAAAAAATATAAATATTTAAGGATAAATCAAATAAATAATATATTTTTTGTTACCTCCAGATACGAGGAGTTAACAATTTGAAGAGCACTTTAAACCAAACTGTCTTACACATTGATGATTTTATCTCATACATGTGGTACCCTTGAACTTGTTGTTACTTGTGCAACAAAAATTATGATTTGGACACTTTCGCACTGTATTTTTTAAACCAGATGGCAATAACAGCGAACCACCAACCACGATTGGTGACCGAAAATTAATTAAATACAATATTTGTTTTAATTATAATACGCTGAGATGATTGACGACATGGCTCTACAAAAATAATTGTGTAAACATTTAAATTAATGTGTGCTACATCTCCATATATAAATTTAAATTTCACGAGCTCGCTGAAATTAAATCAAAACAAAAGCCACACATTTTTTCTTAATTTTTTTTTTTTTAATTACAGTTAATTTTTCTGACATAAATATCAAATTTCAATAAATAATTTCTGTTTTCCAAAATAAAAAACCATATGTCTTTGCTTAACAACAACAACAACAACAACAAGGCAAAGAAGTCGAAAACTCTATATTTATATTATGTGTGTGTAGACACAACATACAATTTATACACATCATATATCAAGCCAAACGGAGACGAAAACGTCTTTTTAAGAAAAATAACAAACAAGACACAAAAAAATCCAACGATGTCTTGAATTACAGTATCACAACATTAAATAGGCAATTTGTTAAAAAAAAAAAAAAAAAAATTAGAATTTCTTCTTAGAAAAAATTCTCTTGAATACCATAATTTTTTTTTGAAGATATGGTGTCACATATAATTTGTTACATGGATGATTAGATATAAAATAAGAAAAACTAGTTTACGTTATTAATTCTCGCGTTCAAGTCACATCTAATATTTGTCTTCGTGTGTTGACCGGTTCCTACTTACTTCTTACATATTTATGTACATGTTCATATATTTACTGTGGTTACTTGCAGCAATGCATTCATCACCATGGGTCAATTTTATTTAAATAAATATAAGTGTTTTTTTTTTGTTAAATACATATTTTTTGGGTTTGTTGATAAATGTGCGTTCTCGACTATCGTCACTTACGATCTTAAATAATCAAAGTTTATTTTTTATTTTATTATTTATCTTACCAAAATATTTAAAGAAAAGAATTTTTCTTTCCTTGCCTTCTTTTCTTTAACAGTAAGTGGTATTTTAATATTTTGTTAGTTCATCGTTTGTTTAAAAATAAAATGTATGTACGGTTTACCAAATAAATAATATTGTTGTTTCGAAATATGACTTTACGCACGAAGGAGATGGGGGGTAGCTCGAATCACGGTTTTATGGAATTAAATTAATGTTCAATATGGCATTGATTTGTTCTCTAAGTCTTCATAAGGCCCGTATGTTGTACAATTTCGAATCGAAATTCGAAAAAGTCGAAATGTAGCTGACATTTAATCCTAGAAAAAGTATTGCAAGATTAAAAAACGGTAAAAGTCGAAAATGATACAACATGTCGATCATTGATTCGACCTTTTCCGAATTTCGATTCGAAGTGATGGTACAACATACCTCCCCTGACATTGAAAATATTCCCAAAATCTTGTCTTAATGGTTGAAGTTTCGATATTACAATCGAAAGGGTAGATGTAATCTGTAGAAAGTGACGATGATTCATTCTTGATATACAAAAATAAATATAGAATTTTAATGAAACTATTTTTCGTTTGTGACCTGTTTCAGATGAATAATCTATGTTCCTTCTTGGATGGAGCATGGTAACCTTGCCATATGATTATTGTAAGTGACATTGAAATATCCCACCTCATGTAGAATGGATATTTGACTGGTCATTTAGGGTAATTCCATATGATGGTAAAATGATAACGAACCTGCATAAAACGAAAACATTTTATTTAAATGAAATTCATAATTTATTCTATAAAAGGAATTAGGTGTCTGACTATTTATTTGCTAATCCAACCCAGGGATGATATTGCCGATACTATAGTACTTTTTTCGGTACTCTGACTGTATAAAAAGTACTTAGATACTTTGCCATTTTCAGTACGTTTGAGAAAATTCAAAAATTATCACTCGTAATCCGTTTATGGGACAACTTTTGTAGAAGAATAGAATAACAAGATGCAATCCTTTGGATTTCGTCTAGTACTGGGTCGTCCATCCATCTAGCGTTTGCAATTTCAGCTACTGGTTATTTCGAGTGTGGTAACATTTAAGTCATTCGTGTTTAACAGTAAATTAGTATTATGTTTGAAATTTACGAAATGGGTCGCTAACGCTTGAACAAAATTGGGAAATACTGTAAACTTTCTTTCAAAGTGATGAGTCTTCTACCCAAACAAGGCAATGAACCACAACAATTTATGAAGCGAGTTCGTGAAACTGGGTTTTTATTTGATAAGCCAACACGTGCACCAACACCGCCCGGTGGCAAAGTGGTCAGCATCCTTGCTCCAGCGACCGGAGATCCCGAGTTCGATTCCCGGTGGTAACAAGGAAAACATTTCACGGCTGGTTTAGGATCAATGAATTAATCACTCATTATCCGAAATGAAAATATGATTATGAAACGTGTATTTACAGTGCGTACAGCCAAGAACATTGAAGCTGTTGCTCAGAATGTGTCTGAGCATCCATCATCATCTACTCGTGTTCAAGTTCCATAATGAGAATTTCGCATAAAGACGTATAAAGGTGCAAAATACTCAATTAGTGCAGAAGCTGAAGTAAAATATCCATCCGCAACGTTTTTGGTTCGCTAATTAGGCTGTGAAAAACTTTTAAGAAAATGAGCATTTTTAACGAAAAACCATTTTTTCCGACGAAGCTCATTTTTACCTCGGCCGGTTACGTCAACAAGCAAAATTTTCGCCGATGCATCCACAACGAGTCCCTGTTTGGTGTGGATTTTGGACAGGCGGCATCATTGCTGTACTTTTATGAAACAAAAATGAACAAGGAGCCGCCTTTACAGTTATTGGGGGAGCGTTACCGAGATTTAGAGCCAAATTAAATTGAAAACGTTTTTAATGGATCTCTGAGCAAATCATTAAAAAGTAGTAAAATCTAAAGTTGAAATTTATTTTCAGAAAATTTGCGTCAAGATTAACTGATTAATTAAGTACTTGTAATGCATGAGGATGGGGTGACATTTGCCAAAATGTTCCAATAAAAATGCTTTTTTCATTAAATATTAATTATTTAAATTTACATTTGAGTCTGTTGAATTGGACCTAAATCCTCGGTACGGTCCAAATATGTGTCTGTACGGTCACCAAATAGGTGATTAAGAATATTGTTGTTGCGACACAGAGCTTCCATTCTAGATCTGGTCTAACCAAATTTTCACAATTAAGTAAGCGTTTAATTATTTTGGTACCTAGTGTGGCGAAATTACATAGCAATATCGACAAATTTTCTACTTTTTCAGTTAACGCTAAAATCGAATTTATGTTACGTGCGTCAGAATTCTTCGGAAAAGTTTGTTGCACTTTGAAGGGAAATTGGCTGAAATTTGTCCTAATAACCACAAAGGATTTATAATTTTTGTTTTGTGAATTGACACCCCAGCATCAAAATTTGTCGAAAAAAGCAAATTTTAATTCAAAGGGGAACATGTTTCGTTCGAAAGGCAAGTTTGATTCGAAACAAAACGTTTTGGTTAGATTTTCACTCTCTGTCAATGCTCTCAGTCATCGTTATATTTTTTATTACTCTAAAACGAACACACAAAACAAAATTAGAATTTTTTTTAAAAATAGTATATGTCAAAAAAATAATAAGCAAAATTTTCCTTATTGGACAAAAATAAATAAATTTAATCATGAGTTTGTATCTCTGCGTCAAAATTTAAAGCGAACCACAAAACGTGTGAAGAGGTAGATTTGTTTCCACGATAGGGTATTTTGGTCCGCCTTCATGTTATCCCAGACTTTCATCCCACGACTCAAAAAAATACACTACTGCACCAGCGTTAAAAAACTCATCCGTGACTCTTTATGTTTTATACACATAATACGTATTTCTTATCCCACGATTTTCCCTCATCCCATACTCCGTTGACTGTCTCATCCCTCACTTCTTATTCCCATTCAAAGCAATATTTTGGAGAATAAGTTTGTGTGCTGCACCCTTCTGGCTGTGTCGAGTAATAAACCTCGTAGTTCGTGGAAATCACCACAATTCAAATAAAATAAAAAATGATACAAATTCTACCGCCCAAGGATTTAAAAGGTCCGCAAATTTGCTAATTTAGACAACTTCTAGACACTAATGCGGCCATCTACGGTGCGAATAAGAGAATCCGTTATTCGTGAGAATTCACGCTATGTAAATTTGACATAGCGACGAAACGTAAAGCGGTAAACGTATCGGTTCCGAGGAAAAATAGAGCAATTCTCCGGAAATTAATTAACTTAGATAAGTTCTAGACTCCTATAGCAATCGACCGTGCGAGTATGTGGACCTTTCTATCTACAGAGTCCTCGCTTTGTAAATCTAAGTGAGAGTTGTACGATATTCTACGGATTTGAGTAACGGAAATTTATCCGGTATTGGTAGTCACGTTCTATTGAAACATCCATATGTACCAAGTCCGTTCTTGACTATTTGAACTCAAAAATTTAACTTTTCATTATTACAATTCTCCCTGTACCACTTTAACAGGGATATACGAACATTTCGACAAATGCCACAAGTTAGTGCTGGCCACCAGGATTATTAAATATATAGCCCCATTACCTCATCAGTTGGATAGCAGGTTCATAGAGATGAGTAGATCTATAGGTGGGCAGTTTTTATAAGGGATCAATATAAGAGACTCGTACTGGCAATAACAATTCTGCGGGCTCTTTAATAGAAGGACCCATCACAGACTAATTTTACGGCTCAACTAGTAGAATATCGTGAACCTAACACTCAAATTTACATAGCGGGAATTCACACGATTAGCGGAGCATCACACTCGTATGGTGGATGGCCATAGGAGTCAAGAATATATAAAAATCAACAAATCTTCGGATCCTTTAATTCCTTTGGCACATTTGATAATTAGTTGCACGACCAACGAATGATGATTTATAGAAAATCAACTTTCAAACAAAATATTGCTACGAATAAAAACAAAAGTATCGGATGAAAAAAAAAACGTAGAATGAGAAATACTTATTATAATTATAAAAGTGAAAAATCTGGGATGAGCTTTTTAACACTTACGCTGCCAGTGGTATTATTTTTTAAATCGGAGGATTAAAGCCCGTGATAACTTCAAGGTGGAGAATATTGAAGGAGATGAGGAATCAACCAGCCAAATCGTGCCATTTGGTAAATAAAGCTCATCTTTATATTTTTTTGTGCCTATTTTTCATCTTTAACTGAAAGCTTTTTGTGTCCAAAATAATCAAATAGTTGCGTGAAACTTAACGCATATCTTTCCACTCCGAAGTTTCAGGCTTAGAAATATTAAGTATGCTAATGGTAGAGATTTTTGACGTGAAGCAATCTGCTTAATTTTAATTCTATCTAATAAAAAGATGCAGTTCTATGTCTCAAATAAAATCGAGCGTTAGGATTGGTGCAGTTTTAATGCTCTTGTTGAAACTAGTTAAGTCCACGAGGGGCACTCAGCCATTAATATCATGCTGGTTAATTACTACTTTTCAAAATAGGTTACTAGTAATAAATAAATAGTCTTCTTTCAAAACGAACCATTTTAAACTTTCTGTATATAAAAACTTGATGAGCCTATTTTTATATTGAAATAAACCAGTAGAAATTAAATTACCCACAAATACGAAAGGATTGCATGACTGTTTTATTTCAGCTCCTGCAAAATGATATTTTGATGTGCGTCAAAACAGACTGAATTGAATTTGTCTTGAAATTTGCTGTTTTGAAGTCAATTATTGGTGAAGTAGGTAAATGTGCGGAAAGTACTTTCAAATTAGATTCAGTACAATGTTTCTTAAAAAATCAGTACTTTTAATATCATAGCGATATCATCCCTTTCAACCACTTTCATTTTTCACTTTTCGTATTTAAAAACATCAAAATAGATCCTACTTGTACTACTTACCGCTAGTAGCCCTAGTATTAAATCGGCTGGCATAAAACGCGCTCATTTACTACAAGAAAAAAACTTAAATTTTATTTTATTTTAATTATGTTTCGGTTGTGATAAATTTTATATTTTTGTTAATTTGCAAAAAATAATTACTAATATATTTATTTGAGCACTTCTAAAGACGTGTAGAACCAATTTGTGTACTTTCTTCAATTTGGTTGTTCAATCGGGATTGACATACTATTTTGCTTTCCGATTAAACATGTTAAAGTTGAAGAAAATCATAAAGCAGAAGCCCACTTCAGACGCCTCTAACTTGAAGTACAGACGTTGATGAGGTATTGTTTTTGTGGCAGTTTTCTAGATGTTTACTTTGATTTCAATTTCTATGCTACGTAGAGTTTTTGTAAGATTTTTCCGAATTTTTTCTGGGCTTGAAACATGAGCAGTGTAAAATTAATAATAATAAACTAATTTTAGATGAAATTAAGAAAAGATTTCTTCGTGTCACAATTTTTATTTTTTCTCGTTCTCAACGGACCATTGGGAATGAGAGCAAAATTGAAATTTGAATGGAACTAATCTTTTCTCAACTGATTACGGTGGAACATATTTTGAGATGTGTGTGAAGAAAACCAATCTGATATTCATAAGTTGTTGACGTGGCTCTAGAAAATTTACTGGTTCGTGAATTTTTAATTTAACTTATTAATCAACCGATTATGATGGGACTTGATTTGTATAATGTAAATAGGATCCCATAATTCCAAATGAGATTTTGAAAAATAACCTCTTTAAGGTTTTTCGCAACCAATTGTAATGTACCTCAGTTCATGGGACTCCATATAGTAACTGGAGATTATTCATTAAATGGATTTTTGCAATGAAACTATGATTATGTTCGAACAAGATGCAAGTGAGTCCCGGTACTCACTCTAAATTGTTTACCTTTCTGCACGAAGAAACTACCTGTCCACAACCAATGAGTCCGATAACGAAAAATCATTTTGACAGATTTGATAAAATTAAAACAATATGCTTTAAATACATTCCAAAAGTGGATTAAATTAGAACGTGTGAATATAGAGTGTACCAGCCGGTTAAACTTTAATTAATAAAGATTACATTTTTCCACTTTTCAATCATACGCAAAATATAATTTGGCTAAATCAACAGCAGTTGGACCAAACATAAGTGTTATGGTATCTATTTCTTATTATCACCGGTCGAGTTAGTTTTCGAAAATTAAAATATGATTGATCCGAGTTTATGCTTAATCCATCATTTCAATTTAGGAACAAGAATTCTCTAGCTTGATTTAACGTTATGAACCGAGAAATTCGCTAATCGAAGACGAAGTTAAAATTATGCAAGAAATTACTACGCTCAGCTTATTTTTCCCAACTTCTATTTCAAACAACTACACCATCAGTTCTTAACTCCGTATTTTATGCCTTATTTCACTGTTAAACTGTCGTCCATTCACTCTAATCTGATATAGATAAAAACTATTTCATCCATGTGCTTAAAGCTTGATCTTGCATATCTTAATCTCAAGGCTTATTGCATATTTTAATTCAGATTATGTCATTCCGCATGCTAACCTTCATATTCCCTTAGAGTTATAATGTTCCGTTTTCCTCAATCCATTGATGTCCTTAATTCAGGACCAATTTGAAATGTGATATTTCAAAACGCGATACGGTACAAAACGCGATATGGTACAAAACGCGATATTTTAAAAATTTAAAATTTCAAAATCGATAGGAACGGGAGTATAGGACCGGGTTATATCAGGCGGGTCGCTGCGCTCCCGTATCGCGTTTGTACTACATCGCGTTTTGAAATATCGCGTTTCGAGTAGATCCCCCCCCCCCTAATTCGCAACCACCAGGCACTGTAGAACTCTGTGAAGTTGGCCGAGAATTTAATCCCAGAAAATGCCGGATGTAATGACTTGCACCACTAATTCAGTACCATGATAAAAAGAGAGGCTTTATGGCAAAAAGTAAGAATATAAACTTTACAAAAGTTCACATTTTCGAAGCTGAATGGTAATGACAGTATTCAACGAGATTTGTATTTGATATTACTTTGAGTAGTTGTAGACTCAGACTAAAATGGACTTTTTTAATAAATGAACATCAGAGAATCGACGTTGAACTGTATCTTTAAAGTCCTCGTGCTGGACGCCCTCTTCTTGCTTATCAAGTTATTTGGAAGACCATTCTTGAGCCAACCAAACCCCTTCATGATAAATACATATAAAATTTCCGCTTGAACTGAAAGGATGCCGAATTCTATATAAATAAAGATTTTTGTCAAAACTCGTCAAAAATGACCTGAACAAGTTTTTTGAAATTTACTTTACAATATTTTTTGCTTTAATCGTTCTTTTGTAAATGCCATATGGAGAGTTCAATTTCGGTAAATCTATAAAAAATGACGGTAAATTTAATTCAAAACTAACTTAATTAATAACTAACTTTAACTTAAACATATGTTTTTAGCATACCAAAACATGGCGAATTGAAAAAGCAATGGTTGAAATCAATTGACTTCGGTGAGCAAGTTGTACTAAGTGCATTATTATTTCATGCCATAGACAAAAGTTAATCGGGAGATTTTTAAGAAAATCGGCCATTCTCACCTTGTTCATAGACGAATCAAAGAGTGGATTTGACGTCGTTAAAAATAATCTTAAAAATACATGCCCTAATATTAATTAAACCGTAATTCCATATCATACTGAAGAAAACATGGTTGGATGCTCCGAACACTCTAATTCTAAATTTGTTTCCCAAGACGTTTATCCAACTTCTATAAATGATGCTAACGATATTATTGGGGCTAATTTTGAAGTTTCTTTTCATGTTGAGGAAGATCCAATCGCGTTGAACTTATTAAGTAATGTGACAATCAAATCGTTGCATTTAATTAAAAATAATAACCACCATGACTATATCCCATCATTTCTGATTTAGAAAACCAGGATTATTTACCACCAATTGATGAAGAGCTTGAACTGTTGGTATCCGGAACTAATATAGATTTTTATAACCGTAAAGAGATGGAAAATTTGAATGACGATAATATATCCGATTTAAACAAAAGTCCTTCGAAATTGCAGCACATTACAAAAATCGCATGTAGTTCACTTTTTGGTTGTACTAGCAATTCTTCTTCTTTTGGTAATAAAAGTATAAAATCTTCCGGATCCGCTCGAAACGCGATATTTCAAAACGCGATATTTCAAAACGAGATATGACAAAACGAGATATGGTACAAAACGCAATATTTCAAAATGCGATATTTCAAAACGCGATATGGTACAAAACGCGATTTGGTACAAAATGCGATATTTCAAAACGCGATATTTCAAAACGCGATATGGTACAAAACGCGATATGGTACAAAACGCGAAATTTCAAAATGCGATATTTCAAAACGCGATATGGTACAAAACGCGATATGGTACAAAACGCGATATTTCAAAACGCGATATTTCAAAACGCGTTATGGTACAGAATGGCCATTGCGAAGCGACGGGAGCGCAGCGGCTCGATTGTTACCGGTCCTATATACCTTCGCCCCTATCGATTTTTAAATTCCTATAAACTGAAATTAAATTTCCCCTTCACCCACCTGATATAACCCATTCCTAAACTCCCGTTTTGTACCATATCGCGTTTTGTACCATATCGAGTTTTGAAATATCGCGTTTTGTACCGTATCGCGTTTTGTACCGTATCGCATTTTGAAATATCACGTTTTGAAATATCGCGTTTTGTCATATCTCGTTTTAAAATATCGCGTTTCAAATGTGACCCAAAATCTTCTTATACATACAAACAATTTAATAAAGTAACGTTAAAGCGAGCAACGGCCAAATACATCAAACTTGAAAAAATAGGAACCTACGACAAACAAATATGAGACAAAGAAGAAAAATTATTAATTTGGGCCACCTGATAGACGAACTTGAAAAGACAAAGTTTATTAGTTCTTGCCCGAAGGATACATTTTTAAACCATGACCCAAATTCAATTTTTTTTAAATAGATATAAAGATAAAATTAGAAATCGAAAGTTAGCCAGGAAATATCTAGAAGAAATACGAAAGTTTGCTTTGTTAAACTTGTATTTTCCGAAGGCATATGAATATGTTCGAAATCAATTTATAAAATACTTGCTCCACTCTGGTACACTTGCTAACTGGTATAAAATAGTAAATGGACATCCAGGTTTTACTTCAGAATCTTTTCGAGGTCGTTATTGGAAATGTATGTTTGGTTGAGTTGTACATTCATCCAAAATGCGAGTACGATTTTCACACAAATAAAATATCTTGATACGTCGAGTTCGAAGGTAGCGACCCAAATGATAATACTTTAGCTACCCAAGTAATTGTTTTTATGTTTGTCAGTTGTACTGCTCGTTGGAAAATCCCTCTTGGATATTTCTCTATTAGTACCTTAACAGCTGTACAAAAGAAAAATATGATTGAGTTTCATTTGCTTTTATTACACGATATTGGGGTTGTAACAATTGGAAGGACTTTTGATGGGCAATCAACAAATTTTCAATCGTTTATTTTCCTAATATAAATCTCGCTTTTAAATTGGTGGTATACCTAAACAATTTTAATTTTTTCTTGATCCATGTCATATGTTCGGACTCGTCAGGAACGTTTTTGCTATTAAAGGGCCTTTATACGATGTTGACGGCCCTAAAATGTCATGGCGCTACTTAGAACAACTCCACAAGATTCAATCTAAGGAAGGTTTCCAACTCGCGAATAAATTACGAAAGGCCCATATATTTTTTAATTGCCAAAAAATGAAAGTTAATTTAGCAGTTCAGACATTAAATAATTCCGTAGCAAATGCATTAGAATTGTGTGATAGTGTTTTAAAATTGCAACAATATGAAAATTTATTAGAGTCTTCAATAATTCCTTTGGTATTTTAAACAGCAAAAAATTTCAAGATTATGGTTTAAAAAAAAACAATATCCCAAAGTAATTTTAATTTGATTTAATTTGATTGAATTACGTTAAATCATCAATAGAATATATGTATATCTAAATTAAAATGTCTATTCGATGGTATTAAAGGTATTGATTCTAAGAGCCAAACGGAATTTATTGGAATAATATGTTGTCTTTCTAACATCCAGGATCTCCATGACATTTATTTAAACACACATCTGTTGAAATATATTTCGTTCTATAAATTAAGTCAAGACCACATTGAAATATTTTTTTCAGTTATTCTCTCAAGATAAGGAACAAATTCGAATCCAACTCTAAACCAATTCCTCACTTCATATAAGCGTATTTTTTTAACACACGTTCAATTAAGTGACGCCTCAGGCAGAAGTTTCTATTTTGAAAGTTTAAAATTTTAATTGTCTTCTATTAACCGACTTGTATTGGTTGAAGCCTCATCAGATGATATTTCAATTGGTCTAGAAATTTCTAAAATAAACGAACCTAATATGTATGACGAAGATGTTTTTGAACACCCAATTATACTAAGTGAATTTTCCATTTTTCATATAAGGTTTGATGAGGCCTCACTAAAATCTGAGAATCTCAGTGGACTATATATGACTAAAGTATGTATGACTATTGGCGATGGATTACTACACATTAATTATATACATTTACATAACCACCGAATTTAGGAGAATCCAACTATTACGCATTAGTTTATTTAGGTATTAGGTTTTTCTGAGTTATGCCTGTTGCTGTTGTAGATTCCAGGTTAGCTCGCACATCTCCAAACTTTCGAGGCTGTCACTAAGATCGAAATCACTACTTGTAAAACGTTTGTACCAATAATTACACGTTTCATAAGGCACAATGATAAGTGGTGATTGGTATCTGAAAAATTGCAGTATACTTTTAATGTGAGCTTGTTAATTGATTGACAACAACGAACAACGAATTATCTATTTATTATTATTTTAGAACCTTAGGATGGTTTTTACTTAGGGTTGGTTAGCAGTTTAAAAATGGAATTGCAACGATATCGTGTGTACTCATAATTCTATCTACCACAACCGACGTCGAAATATTAATGTTTTTGCAAATTTAGTTAAAATCAAAAACTAGCTTTTATTTTCGACGTCTTAAAATGTTTGCAAAAGCTAGTTGAAACAAATCAAGTCCTACCATGCTTCAGATAATATGGAATAAGGGGAAAATGTTAACGGAAATTTGTATGCTTGACCACTTTTTTGGAGGCAAATCAAAATACATAATACATTTTCCCGAAGACATCTTTCCGGTGTAAGCTGATTTTATTCATTTTGTCAGAAATAAAATCATTTATAAAATTGTTAATTTTAAGATTATGAATTTAAATCATACGAGGGCAAATCAAAAAGTCTTGCAATATCATATGAAAAAAAAGAGTGAGTGAGACAGCAATATTTTTATTTTTCGACAGAATCTCCTTTAAGGTTTATACATTTGTCACATCGATCAATTAACTTGCCTAAACCCTCTAAAAAAAAAGATTTCTTTTGCTCCATAAAATATTCATTTACAACAGACTGCACTTCATAATCACTGGAAAATTTTCGGCCCCTTAGTGTTTTTTTCAAATTGGGAAACAGGAAGTAGTCACTGGGTGCCAAGTCTGGACTGTACGGTGGATGCGGAATTCCCACGAAGCCGCAGTCCTTTAATGCAGCTTGAGCAATATTAGCCTTGTGCACCGGTGCATTGTCGTGAAGAAGCAAGATTTTTTTCCTAACTTTCCTTGGCCGTTTTTCCCGGATCGCTTTTTTCAATTTTCGCAAAACCTCAGCGAAATATATGCCTGTGGTTGTGGTTTTCGGTGGCATATAAACGATTATCAAATTTCCTTCAGCATCCCAAAAAATTGTTGCCAAAACCTTAAGAGCAGACGGTTGAGTTTTAAATTTCTTTGGTGGTGGTTCACTACGTTTAATCCATTGCAACGATTCTTGTTTGGATTCCGGATCCCAGTGATGAAGCCATGTTTCATCGCCTGTTATTATGTTATCCAAGAAATTTTCTGGATCTTCTTTGTACATATCTAAAATCGCCTTTGAAATTTGAACACGCATTTTTTTTTGTTCTGCATTCAACAAACGGGGAACCCATCGCGCACTTACTTTCGACATGTGAAGGTTGTCATGTAATATAGTATATGTGGTACCGTATGAAAGAGAAAGTCTCCACGCTAACCGTGGAACAGAAATACGCCGGTCCTCCAATACAATAGATTCGGCCAAAATTACGTTTTCATGGCTAATAGCATCTGCTGGGCGACCCGAGCGATTGTCGTCTTCTAATGACTCCCGACCACTTTTGAATAATTTTACCCACCTTGTTACTGTGGCATATGATGGTGCAGATTCGCCGTAAACTTTTGATATATAGTTGAATATATAAATTGCATTTTGTCCATCTTTACAGAAAAATTTAATAACGGCGCGATATTCAATTTCATTCATTTTAAGAAAAATTCAAAACACTTGTTACTAAATTGACAAAAACAAACGAACTGTAAAATTTACATCGAAATGTTCTTCTAGAAGTTTCATCGCGACAAAAATGGTTTTGAAAAATATATTGTTGTCTCACTCACTCTTTTTTTTCATATGATATTGCAAGACTTTTTGATATACCCTCGTATATCATCCTTATAGTACACTTAGGAAAAATTAAGTATTAAATGTATTTAATTTCGACCAATCAGTATAGACAGGTATATAAAATATACATAATGGCTGCCGGCCATTATTCGGGTAAATCGTTTACTATGGTAAAAATCGAATTTAGAACAGATTTTTCGATCAGTTTGCCATAGAGTTTGTGAAAAATAAATGAATTTACCGAAAAATTTACTAAAAATTGACTTTTACCCGACAAACGGCCCGCAGCCAATGTAACCAAATACAAATAAGTAATATGTATATCTAAATGTTTACTGCGATCACTAAAAAACAGTTTTATTGTAATATTTTTCCAATTCCTTCATAATTTTTTGATGTTCGGTATCATTTCCTCAAAATATTTGTTTTCTTTTAAATTATATTTCATGCAGCACACCAAACCATAATCAATGTAGCTACACACATACATCTAAAATAGATCCTCTTCTTTTTCATGGTCACGTGTTTAAATTTTATCGTAAACGACAAGAAATTATCGATCTTGTTTTAGTTTTTATTTCATTCTGTTTTAAGAAATATAAATCATACAATAAGAGAAAGGATACTTTCAAACGAAAATACAAATACGTTGAATTTGCATTTTTCTGTTTGCGTCTTTTATACTGTACACAAATATAATAATTTTCAATTGTTCGCGCACGTCCCAATATGCAATGCCGACGGAATTCCATTTACATTCGCGTTCTAAAACCACACTGCTTCTATGGAAAGAACCATGTGTATCACGCGGAAATTCGTACTTCCCGCCAAAGAAAAGTGTCACAAAAATTCCGGTGTCGGTGTGAATCCCAACTAAAAAGAGAAAAAACCACAGAAACAAAAAGCACGTGTTTGTATATATTTTCCAATTGGAATAAATACTAATTCTTATTTGAAATAAAACAAAATTTTCCATTTATAATAAAATAAATATTAATTTTTTATTAGTACAAAAATACACAATTAAATTTTATAACACAAATTTTATAAATTAAATTTTAAGCACGTTCATCATACGTCTGGTTTGTTCACAGCATCCAATTGAACATCCCAACAAGCACAACCGATCTTGAAAAGAAAAAAATGCATTGAAAATTTACAACGTAAATGTATTTCGCGACGACGCCATTGTGAGACAGATTTCTATTACCTTTTTAGTCCAAAGTTGTACATCGCGATCACTAAATTACTTAATAATTATTATTTTATACTTAAATTTAAAACAATTTACTTTAACAAATAGAAAACATTAAAATGAAACACAACACTTTAAAGAAAAAAAAATTAATTATGTAGTGCAACCGTGCACGTCGACTTGTCATAAGAAACTGAAAATAAAAGATACAAAACGAAAATAATATTACCGCGATATAGAAAGAGAAAAACAATTATTTTTCTCCAAAATCAATATTTTTGTGTCTTTGATATTTTGTAGTACGGAATTTTGTACGACATTTGAGCAGTTTTTTCCACACAGTGGAATAATTGCATACTGGGGTATTAAAAAAATATATTGAGCGAGAAATATGTATTGAGCACAAAGGTAGACCGAAATAGGGTTTGAGTATAAACTAACATTTCTACTAACAGCCGCTAGGAATATTTTTCCATTTGTAACCAGATCGAGAATTTGATTTAAACATAAATTTTCCATTGATTTATGGGTCTGATTGTCTCTTTTCTCTGTGGTTAAACAAAAGAAGTCTTGTTTTTTTAATTAATTTGTTGGTAGGTGATGCGATTTCAAAACACTAAAAGTGGAATAACTTTTGCACCATCAACAATTCGAAAAAACTTCCTTGGCTGTTTTTGTTGAAAAAGGGCTCCCCTATCAGCCTATTTCTTTGAACGTCCACTTCTGGGCCACCCTGTATATCGGTTTTATGTTCATTTCCGGTTTGATTCTAAAGATTTACGATTTGAAGTTATTACGAGTATTAGTAATGTAACAGCTAAGTAGGTCTCTTGTAATTGGTAGCCTTTGTAGGTATTAATTTTTTAAATAATTAAAACTGTTCCACGAATTTTGCACCCACCCAATATAATTATTCACATTTTTTCATTGTTTTGATTATAAACGAGGTTTTAATAATATTATTATATAGTACGTAGTGGAAAAATACATGAACCGTCGTATTACACGAAACATACTTAATTATTATAATATGGAACGCGATTGAGTAGGTACAAGAAGAAATTTAAAAAAAAACTTCTTTGCTTTTTTAATTACAAAAATTTATTTATTTTTCCCATCTTGCGCGTTCTTAATTTTTCAACAAATATACAAAAGGAAAACAAGAAAACATATTGAAAATTAAAATCAAAATATTTTTTTATCAGCTCTCTCTGTATAGTCTACTCGTATACCTTCTCAATATAGAATATTATTCTAACATATAATTAAAGAAGACGGAACAGACAGACTAACTAACTAACAATCTAAATCATTTTGTGTATAGTGCTTGAGAAGAGAAAATTTCCTTCTTGTGCTTCTTATAATAATTTTATTTATTTTCTACACACACACACACACCAAAAATGTTTATTTATTTATTTTAAACGATGTATATTTTATATTTAAAACATATTGTTTATTTTAATCGGAGAGATGTAATATTTGTTGTTGTTTCTATATATTTCCAGGTGGGCTATACTCAGTTTAAAATGGCATCTAACAGTGAGACGTACCATTAACGAATCGTTGAGTAACGAACAACCAGCCGAAAAAAATAAAGATAGCTACGGTAGTTTAATCCAATTAGCAGCATGGGGACTTCCGTCTCTGCAAACGGTGGCCGTACTTGTAGCTCGGCTCGTCGATGCTGATGAATTACTAGGTATGTATACGCATCCACTGGCCTACATTTTTTTCTTTCTATTATTATTTTATTATTATGATTATTAGTTGTAAGAAAAATATGTTGCGTCGGAAATTTGAATCTAAATAAATCAATCAAATAATGATGATGATTTACTCATCATCGTACATATATATATTGAATATGTTTGCGTGTGTGTTTGTATCTACGATGATTGATTGAATTATTTTAATTGCTTCATTACATAAACATCAAACGCAGACACATCAAAAAAAATATTTAATAGGATTAATTAAAATATTTTTCCAAATCTTCAACCAAAAACAACTTCTGAGAAAATATTTCAAAAATTTGCCACACAATATTTGGTTTGTGCGGTTACGCGCGCCATCTTTCGACTCTAGTGCGCACACAAGACATAATATTATTATTAAATTTACAAGACAAGAAAATTGTGACATTTTATTATAAGATGGAAAAAATTCTTGAAATTTTTTTTAATGATCATCGATCATTCTTCACAAGCAGCCAAGTATTTTAAGTACACGCATATAAGAAAAAAAGGATGGTTGTGTAAATAATATAATAACATACAACATATTTTTTTTGGTTTGATTTCGTCTTTAAGAAAATATACAAGAAAAGGAACAACATAAAATGTAAATAAAAAAAAATTTAAGATTTATTTTTTTTATACATTTAACGATAAATAAGAATTTGAGTGATGGGAAAAAATTAAAATCGCCTAACGATATATGAAATGTATTTCATACTCGTACACCTTAAAAGTTAAATACAAGCAATAAATACGAGTATCTTTCAAAAAATTCTTTTAAGTTATTCATGTTATTTGCGCAAACAAGACATTATAAAAGCGTGACAGTTAACTGTTTATTTAGGACGTAATTATGCTGGTCAACTTGGTTATGAACATATTTAATGGGCATGTAAAGGGGATGGATAGCCTATCCAATTCTTCCGGCTGTCTCTAGCACTCAAGCCTGGTGTGATGTATTTCAATGTTAAAACATTCAAACTATAAACGTTTGTTTCCATGAAACAGGAATTCTATTAATTAAAAAAATAGGTTCTTCGGCTTAATTGGAATATTTTTTTTTGTTTGCTAAATTAATAATAAATCCAATTGGAGTATTCTACAGTAAAAGCCCTGTTAAGACGCCACCCATTTCTGACACCTTAATAGATATTTGAAAAAGAATCGATTTTGGAAACCCCTATGGTACTAGTTTTCACCCATTTCTGACATACCAACAGCTATAGGCACCTATTGCGTAACACCTCGTCACCTATTTGTGACACCTACATTTCAGAAGGAAGTATACTTAAAACACATTATTTTAGTTAAAGAAATTTAATACAAAATTTAAGTACCCTTCCGCTTAAAAAAAAAAATATGTAAGTATTTATATTTACATTCCAATAATCACTTCAGTTCAGCATATTTAAACTAAAAATTGAGTAAGTATATTAGTATATTAAGTATATTAACATTATTTGTACTATGTACTTATGTTTGAATTTACTGACCCTTTGTCAAGGGGACCCTTTATCTGTTAAAATTGCACAATTTTACTAAATTTTCCCATTTCTGGAACTTTGAACATTCCCCTGTTGTTCTCCTGAATTGGTTCCGGGATTATTTCCTCTATGTCTATATGGTTTTGTACCACACACGATCCTCGTTTTCTGGCCATTTGAATCGAAACGGACCACTGAAGCTCATAGAACTTATTAAGGTTTTATGTTTCGCTACCGCAATAACATTGCCTGGGAAATATTCCTGCTCATACATAAATATGACATAACTACCAGCTTTAATTTCTTCCGCCAAACTTTTTTTCGCCATTTGATTTTTGTTCCGTTTAAGTTGGCCTTTATTTTTTATCGATGTTTGCTTCTTTAACAGATTTTTCTGCTTTCTCTCCGCTTTTGCATTTTCCTCATTTTCTTTGATGAGCTGTTTTTTCTTGTAGTGTGCCAACCATTCATCTGAAGTCGCCACGCTTGGAACTTTAATTCGTGGACGTTTGATAGGCAACTTGCACTTATCTTCATTTGGCCAAAAAAAATAGATGATTTGAACGGTGTTGGCGCATCATCCATGACGGTCACTATTACCTTTTGAGGGGAAACTTCTCCCATGATCCCGGAATGATCTTCGTTAATTGATAAAAATGCCCCCGATGATTCGGATGAAAGGGGGTCTACATCCAAAGTGAGAGATCTGGGAGCCTCCTCTATATTAGGAATATCACTTTCAAAAGTGTGCATAGGGACGTTTTCCTTGTCTTCCAGAACAAATGGTGACCCGTTTTGGAACAAATCGTTCACTATAGAGCCATCAACCAAGTTAAAGACTTGCAGTTCCATATTGATGTCAGTTATATCCATATGACTATCATCTTGTAAGTCATTTCTGTTACATGAATTGGGCATTTTTTTCCAAATATCAAATAAACCCTTATTTTCAATTGATCCATACCAAGTGTCACCTGATATTAGGAATTGCGCCACATTGACAATATACTCAAAAATGACTAGCCAGTCATCCAGCCGTTATCGAAACACCCAAGTCCCCAACCTTTCGGAGTACTACAAACCACCGGATATGGAATACGTTTTTGCGTGTGCATTATCATCGGGTATGGCACCATTCCTGCAGCGTTGCCAACCACAAGGGTTGTTATGCACTCCTTTTCGTCATTGCCCGCCACAGAATGGGTTACCTTGGCACCTTTTCTAACAATGGTTTCCTCAGATTTTGGAGACATATAGAAAGCGGTTTCATCCATGTTGAAGATCCTGGAGGGATCACGCCCAACACTCTCATAACTATTTGCTGATAGGAAAGAAGAAACTTCTCTGTGCCAATTACGTATCCTTTTTTCAGTAATTCGCGCTCGAGGTGGTGTCAACTTTTGGCATTTTCGGCGCACTACTTCTTGGTGTCTTTTTAAGAAAGCATAATACCATTTCTTGGGTTTACTATTTTTAAACTGGATTTATTTAAGTACAGCTGAACGCTAGCTAGCAATTGTGATTTTGTACTGGGAAAACCGCGCTCGGCAATTTCAAAAATCCAACGCTCTATTCTCTCTTCCTCTTGTTTCGTAAGAGTGGTTCCTGGGCCACTTTTTTGTCTAATGAATATTTTCCAGACTTCTTATCAATGAGCGTGGCGCTTGGAATACCAAATTGTTTGCTTGCGCTGTTCACAGACATCCCATCTTTTATCGTTTCGAGTGCTCCTATCACATCTTCCTTGGTGTACTTCATTTTTCTTTGATACTCTAGAATCCAAAATAAAACATGGAAAGCTTTTCGACTAGTCCTAGAAATGAGTTACTAGTATAAATCTGGAACGTATTAATAACACCTAAACTTAATCGAAAAATAACAAATTTAACGCGGATTTTGTATAAAAAATTCAACATTTTTCTATACACATATACACTTCCATAAAAATAAAACTCATTTTCTTATAAATTATCACTAAATTAGATTTTCAATTTACTCACCAAAATAGTTTGTCCGTTTACGAGAACTGTCAGTGCACGAATGAATTTATTAAAATTAAACAAAAAATGATCTACAAATAGTATTGCACGATCAATGTCGATGTGGAATGAGTGTATCTAAAACCCAGGAAACATTTTATTTGATTATCATGGCTCAATTTTAGGCAAAAATGATATAATAACCAAAAGTGTCATAAATAAGTGCTATATCAGAAATAGGTTCCGTTACCTTATCTGGAATGCTTGGGGATGTAAGCATTCCGGATAATCGAAAATTCAGGATAATATAATGTTTCATTAAAACTATTAATTTTCAAATTATATACCAGAAAACAATTTTTTATTGACGATTGGAGCATCACGGATTCCACGTAACGGATTTTTTTTTGAATTATGATAACTACAAATTTTGACATTTATGCCGCATGCTTAAATAAAATAAACAATCGGCGATAATTCATCTTTTTACTGTGCTAGCTTTGCGTGGTTTAATTTGGTTTAAATATATTAATTAAAAATAATATAGTTTTGTATAATTAGTGATTTTGTGGCTTGTGTAATATAAAAAACATGAATCTATGTATATCCTTGATTTATCGGCATATCGATCACACATGTCATTTTTTGTAGTTAAGTCAGTTTCAATCTGATCCACCAGCGGCGCTTTTCCAACTTTTACAATCGTCAATACATCATCAGTTCATTCCATTTATTGCAAATAATAAATACATATACAGTATGTAGGTATACGAGTACTACACCCATACCAGTACCCAAAATTTTTCAATAATTCATAAATTAATTCAATTATAAAATTTAATAATAAAATATCAAAAATTTAGACTTCAACATTATTGAACTTCAAACTTCATGGGTTTTTTTAAAAACCGCTTACACAAATCTTTACTCTGCGTAATTTTCTTAAGAACAAAATATTTTTAAATTGCATACAAGTATTATGGTTTTTCGGTGGCAGCTATGGTGTATAATTTTTTAATCACGTATTTATACATATCTGTAGTGATTCAAAAACATTGTCACTCGCATGCTTTCACTGACTGAAACCTCAACCAGTCAAACTTCAGAGCTTAAGTTGTGCTACGTTTTGGGCCACTTAGGAGAGCGGTACTACCACCAAAATTTTAGAGGTCAGTTGTTTTGTAATGAGAAGCCTACACGATTTTGGTGATTGTAGCACTAACTGAAGTGGTGCAATCGGCGTGTAACTTAAGTTCTTAAGTCTGACTGGTTGAGGCTTGAATGTCGTTATTTATAAATAATAAAAATAAAAAAAAATCCTGTACAAAAATCAGTTTTTTTGTTTCCATGGCAATCGTGTTTTTAGAAAGAGAATGGAAAGAGACAATAATGTGATTTGAAATCATGACGCAATACAGCAACAACATTAATAAAAGCTCATTATTTATTTATTTTCCAAGTCAATTTTCACACAATTTAAAGAGTTTTCTTGAATCCTTTTTTGAACTAATTAAAGTTTGAACTTTTCTGCATTTAACCGTACAAAAATATTATAAAAGCTTATGGTTTAAATATACTTAAAAAGAAAACGAAAATTAGTCGTTTTCCATACATTCCTATAGGAAACTAACATTTATTATAACCCGTATTTTAAGTTTAGTGAAAAAAAAGCTCGAATAGGGAGGCTCTATTTATCTAGATGGCTCTGATATTGGACAGTTTATAAGTGATCTATGTGTTTTGCTTAGATCATTCATTATTTATTGAATCACTGAAATAAAACTATCGAGTACATGTCCCGTTGCTATAATGAAACTGATTTATAGTAGACATGTCAAATATCCGGTCTGATTGTTATAAAATTAAACGTCTTGCCATTTGGGAAGAATATATCACCAATTGTTATTATTTATCACCAAATTGTGTTAGCGTCTTATGATAAATGATATACATATAAACATTACGGTTACCGAAATCATTTCGCGAATTTATGTTTACATGGAATTTAGGTCAACACACCTTTGTAACCATTTTCGACCATATATTTTTCAAACCGAGTAAACAAAAACAAGCCTACCTATTGAGTTAGCTTTACATAGTTGGCTATAGAGATTTTAATTTTAAACAATAAAAAACCAACAGAAACCCACAGATTTTAAACAATTTTTTTTTTGTTGTATATAGTTTGGTTGTTTATTTTCCTTTTTATTTATTTATTTTATTTTATTTAAACAAAATAAAAATAATAATAATAATAAAATTCGTTATTTTTTTATCGGATTTTATTATTACTTTGCGCGCTGTCATTTATATTTTATATATTTTTATGTTGTTAGAAATCATATAATTAATTTAAATTTATTGTTAATTTATGTACATTTTTATTATGGAATTATAAAATTATTTTGTTTTTTTTTTGTGAAATGCCATAAAAATATATATATTGATCAAATTTAATTTTAATTGGAATACAATTTTTTGTATTTTGGAAATCTTGAATTACCTCGTAATTTACAGTGTAAATTGAATATATAGTAATTGATTATAACGCAAGATGATTGCATCATTTATAATAAGAACAAGTTTATCTTTCTAAATTAATTTTTGTTTTTTGTTTTTTGCTTAACTAGATATAATAAAAATGGTCTTTGTTTAAAAGTTTATTTTATATATTTTATAATTTCCTGCGCTATTATTTTAGATTTTTTTTAAAAATTTTTTTTTTTTTGTTGAAACGAAATACCCTGCTGGTTAGATTATTTATTTACTTTTTCTTATGTATTTGGAAATAAACATACAAGAAATAATTTATTTTTTCTTAATTTTTTTATTTTTTTCGTTTCAACTATAAATTAATTTAATTACATCTTTTAAATGTAAATTATGGACAGGAATATATATCTGATAATAAAAAAATAAAATAAAAAACAAAATAAATAAATAAACACAAAAAATGTTGTACATTAAAATTTTCTTTATATAAACTCAAGATTTATAAAAGTAAAAGAGAAAAAAAAGTGGGCGCAATGATATTGTCCTGATTATTTATGTACGAGTGTTATATTATGGAAATCGAAATCTATAAATTTTCTTGTAATAACCGTTGTAGGCATATAAATGTTTGGTGTAAATCGGTAATTAAAATAAAAATCGTTGTTTATTCGATTAATTATAAATTTTGTTGTGATGTGTAAATGGTTATAATTAACCGAAACCGTTTTTAGTCTCATTAATCAATCGTTTTAATTGGAAGCCGGTATTATATTTTTTTTTAATTTCAACATTACGCTCTGCTTACATTTATTAGTAAGACACTTCCCACGGCCAAGCCCAGTGTTGAATAGCCAGTATAATATTTTCAAAATTCTAGTTAGACCTAAGCGCTGATTATGTAAGCATTACGTGTACGACTTACGAGTTTTGATTCAAACTAATTTTGACAAATTTTACGAGTAAAATAACAACTAAACGTCATAATTACGATACACAAAAGTGTCAAATAAAAAAAAGTTTTTAACGTCATTTGTCGTAACATGTAATGCTAATATCATCGGCCCTTAAACTACTTCTGTTGATAAATAATTACAGAGTGCGTTAACAGTTCCCGGATTTTTGTACGAAATGTTTCATTTACTGTTCTAAATATAATAATATTTAAGCACACGTCTTACGTGTTAGAGAGGCAGCTAAAATCTAATTATTAAATTTTTCATTCCTACGGGTTTTGTTTTTCCAAGGGATTTCATGACACCTTCTTTTACCCATTATTCAAAACGAATTGGTGTTTTTTTAATTCGTCCTGACCTTCATTTAAATTGTTCAGTAACGTCTTGCGTGAAAATTACTCGTTTGCGAGTTACTCGTTTGCGAGTGGCGAAATTTGTGATGAGGAACTAGTATTCTGTATATTGTGTAATAGGCGGTGTTGATGTATCCGTTAAATTGTCGGTTTGTTGTGATTCAATAAAACACGGTTTAAGTCGGTTTATTCAAACTGTTGATTCAACACCCTTGATTAATAGAGTAAAAAAATGTCACCTTTAATAAATATGGGGGTTGTAAAGGACGTCTTAATGTATCCGTTCTTACTAAAGCAGATTCGCAATTTGACAGATCTTTGAAAATGAAAATTTGATCTTTAGCATGTCGTGAGGCTGTTGATGGTTGTATATTGTTAAATTGATTTCGAAGTTGACTAACGAAAGTACTTGTTCAATATTATATTTAAGCACAATAAACAATACTTTATTATGTATTTTATTTCAAAACATAGGAAAAAAAAAATTCGTGTGTTGGTTAAACACTTTTTTTTGATGGGAAAAAATAACGTTCAAGCAAAGCAGTGGCTTGATAACTGTTATCCGGACTCTGTACCAGGAAAATCAACATTGACTGGTATGCTGAATTTAAACGTGGTCGTACATTCACCGATGATGCACCACGCTCTGACGCCCAAATGAGGCTGTGACTCCACAAACCATAAAAAAACCCACGAAATTGTTTTGAAAGACCGTAAAGTGAAGTTGCGTGAGAAAGCTAACATTGTTAAGATATCTATGGAAAGTGTTGGTGATATTTTGCACAAACATTTGTCCACGAGAAAGCTGTGTTCGAATTTTGTACCGCATTTGCTCACAATGGATCAAAAACGACAACACATTATTGCACATTGAATCCACCGTATTCGCCACATTTAGCACCCACCGATTATTTCGTGTTTGAAGACCTCAAAAAACCCTCTAGGGAAAACGATTTGGTTCCAATGAAGAAGTGATTGCCGAAACTGAAGCTTATTTAGAAGGTAAAGATAAATCGTTCTTCAAAAAAAAACATCGAAATGTTAGAGGCGTTGGACTGATTGTATCGCTCTAGAAGCAAATTATGTTGATGAATGGACTGCATATTGTCCGTTTAAAATGACAATCATTTTCCGTTATGAAACGTACAATTGTGGAAGCAGATTTATTTAAAAATAGCTATTTTTACTTACTTAATTTTTCTTTGCCACTTATTTGTACAGACTAATGTTTTATTGCATATGAAAAACGCACTTTTTAATTTTAACTGCATAAGCGAAATAATTTGTTTCGCGATCGTGAACTAACTGACCCCACTCAAATAATTTCAACCGACGGTCTAGACAAAATCTACTTAAATATAAGTCCTGCTTACTCTTCCATTGGCATATACCTATTAAAAAAAAACTAACAAAGTGTGTGTTTTTGAAACACAAAACTCAAAATTTGAATTTTGTTTTCTACATTTTTTTGTTTCTGCGCTAATACACTTATCACTGCGTGGATGTATACGGCCAAGTAGAAGAAAAATATAAAAAATACGGTTTATATTTATGTATGCAGGCCCAAATAATGTAAACACGAAAAAACACTTTCATACGAATGCTATGAAAATTTTCTGTTCAATATTTTTTTTTGACTTTATTTATCTATATCTCGTAATTGCGGCAAAAAATTAAATTTCCATTCCCCTGAGCACGAACTTTGTTAATTTTTCATTATTTTTGGTAAATTGTTTTTTAATTTTAAGGTTGATTTCATTTAGAATTTAACCATTTTCCGGCATGTTGCCTTTTATTTGTTGAACGTCGTATAACACACGATTCAAAGTTTGTGTGTATGGAAGAAGAGTATTCAACAATCACTGCGTTTATGTACAAACATAGGCACTATGGTTGATTGTTGAATACTTTTCTTGCATACACACAAACTTTGAATCGTGTGTTATATGACGTTCAACAAATAAAAGGCAGCATGCCGGAAAATGGTAAAATTCTAAATGAAATCTACCTTAAAATTAAAAAACAATTTACCAAAAATAATGAAAAATAAACAAAGTTCGTGCTCAAGGGAATGGAAATTTAATTTTTTGCCGCAATTACGAGATATAGATAAATAAAGTCAAAAAAAAAATATTGAACAGAAAATTTTCATAGCATTCGTATGAAAGTGTTTTTTCGTGTTTACATTATTTGGGCCTGCATACATACAAAGCGTATATAATGAAAGACGGCCGTATACACATACATAGGCACTGCACTTATACTTAGTTTTTCAAAAAAAAATTCCAATACATCTTTACTTAGTTATTGTTTATTTCATATGTGTGGAGTTAGCAGGACCAGAATCTACTTAAATATAAGTCCTGCTAACTCCACACATATGAAATAACCAATAACTAAGTAAAGATGTATTGGAATTTTTTTTTTCTATAGTAATTTTTTTTTGAAAAACTAAGTATAAGTGTATTAGCGCAGAAACAAAAAAAATGTAGAAAACAAAATTCAAATTTACGTTGCATTGTTAGTGTAACCAACACACTCTTTGTTAATTTTTTTTTAATAGGTATATGTCAATGGAAGAGTAAGCAGGACTTATATTTAAGTAGATTCTGGCAGGACTTATATTTAAGTAGATTCTGGTCTAGATGTAGATTACAGTTGTACTTAAACAAACACACACACATATTTAAATTAAAATTGGTTTTCTGTTTACCTTTTTTATCGATTTTCCTGGTTGTCATTTATAACGGACTACATGCATTTAAGGGTTAAATAATAACCATATATGCCCTTTGTCATATAATGTATAAGACAGCGAAAATTTACCAGCTGAAAATAAGAGATAACGCTACTCACCACAAGTGGCAGCACAATCACAAAAATGTGTTGATATTTTATAGCCAGCGGTAATATTGAAGGTGTTAGACGTGTTCCTTAAATTGACAAATTGATTGACCTCCGAAGTAAATAAACTCGGTATACATAATATGATGAAATTTGGTTAGCACTATTGGTTAGGGATTCTAAAGTGAGTTTTAAACGGAATTCTAGGATCTGTTCACATTGGACAAACTTGGCCTTTTCGTAGCCAGTCCTTATGAAATTTAGTTTCTAGATTGATTTTGGATAGAAACCCAAATTCTAGATAAAATTCTGGAATCAGTTCACTCTACAGTCCACACGATTTGGGTTTTGAGCTTTGCGTCGCAGCTCTATACTATAATTCCAATATGTATATTGAACAAGGTTCTGAAATGAGTCAATGATAGGCGCTTCTCGTCCACTTCTTGGTTTGCATTTCAATTATTGATTATTGGCTTATGAATCTAATAAGAAAATTTAGGGATATTACCGTTGACAATTCTCTAAGTAGGCCAAATGATTAACCAATACTTTTGGTTGTTTTTCTAAAAGCTTAAGTCATACTGAAACCACATGGGGAATTTAGGAAAAAATTCGATTAGAATTTTCATTATAACGTTTTGATTTTATATGGCCACATTCACTGGTGGATGTATATTAAGTCACAAAAATAAATCACACAATTTTAATAGTAAAATTCAAAGTTAATTTTTTTGAAATATTTTGTGGCCTTTTTGCCGCAATACAGATTCGCACGGCACCCATGCTTTTTGTTAGAGAGGCACACTGCTCTGGTGTAGTACTATACCACATTTGTTGAGTTTAGGCCTATATCCATTCCTTGTTCGATGGTTTCCTTAACGAAATTTTTTTTTTCACAATGCCCCACAGATTCTCTATGGTGTATAATAGGTGTGGACTCTGTGCTGAACAAGTCATGTTAGCGATTTTATTTAGGTCAAGCCACGAATTAATAATTTTTGAAGTATGCTTCGTGCCTTCGTCATCTTCATAACAGCAACAAGTTGGAAGATCTTCCAAATACTCTAATAAATTTTCGAAAAGAATGTCGATGTTCGATTTTCACAATCGGCCCATCCCCCTGATAAGTAAAATTTCCCCAAACCAAAGTCGAAGCGCCGCCATTTACGGTTTTAATTATAGGCTTTATTTATAGCAAAAAAAAAACCAAATTAATAACGGGGAATCCCGTGTTTATAAGGACAAAAATTATGAAGTACGAAAAATTGTATGCGAGAAATGAAATACAATCCGCAAAATTAAATTAAAGCCACCCTTAAATTTTTTGATGTGAAAGTAAAGCTAAGGCTGTTTCCCAAAAACCGACTTGTTTGTGGACACCGACTTATTCAAATAAGTCACCTCGCGTTAATGTGTCTTGACTAAATGTAATACATGTTGTTTTTATTTTCAAATCTAGTGACAACGACTAACATGTCAAGAAAATTTTTCTTCCATATAATAGAAATTGCGTTTTGGTTTTTGTTATTACGTCACAAATAAGTCGACCAATGAATTGGAGCAACTTGACCGACTTATTCAAGATGGCGTTAAATAAGTCTGTAATAAATGGGTGTTTGGGAAAGGGCCAAAGAGTATGAACTTTATCTATTATTTGGATGTCAATATACATATTTTAATATGTAAACATAATTTTAATTGTGTTTTTTGCTAATTTATAATAAAAAGTAGGTTTTAATTTATAATAAAAAGTAACTTGCAATTTGAAACAATTTTTGTGGCCGTTGATTCCCCTTCTGATTGATTTTTCCATAATTCTCGTTTTCATTCATAAAATTCATAAAATCTTTGTGGGCTCGAACTTTTCCAATTTCTTCGGTTGTTAACCCATTTTAGACCAAAGTACCAAAAATGGTTCTCTCATAAAAGTCGAAATTTCTCCTTATAAATCGACTATAGATTTCTCAACATAATTTTACTGTATTTTCGGCATATAGAAGATAAATATGAAAAAATGGTAGTTAGTAAAAAAAAACTTGTCATAGAGAGTGCACGTGCGGTTAAGGTTTTACTATTTATAATGAGTTCTAATTTCCATATGTAAGTATATGTGTTATATTTTTTTGTGTTATAATTGTGTTTTATGGATAAAGAATTGTTTGCATTTTCGAATTAATTTCAAATAAGCCAACAACGGAAAGCTCGTAAATAAATTATCATAGTAAATTGAAAACGGTTATTCTTGGACTTTATCAGAAAAATCGTCAATCATGTTGACAAGGCGAGAGGCACATTTACCGAATAGTTCTTGATATGTTGAGTTTAATCGCGTATTTTTGCCTTGATATACCTTTAAATTTTTACATGCACCGCTGGAAGCACATAAAGACCATACCTTATATCCAAAACGTATAGAGGTTTCCCTTTTATGAACTATTTGCATCCGTGAAGGTTAATCTTATTTGAATATTTAAAAAAAGTTCTGGGCACAAATGGGTTAATGTGTTTTTCCTTTGGCCATTTTTATCAAAATTTTATAAAACTCTAACTAATTATAAAACTCGTTAAAATTACACTAATCGTAAACTAATTAAATCAAATGCCTGATATTGCATCGAATTTTCTTTTGTTTTTTCTCGTTCAAACATGATGCATTTCGATTGCTAATTTTAAAATTTTATTTATTTATGCTTCGTGATCCATCTACAGTAAAATTAAACAAAACAATTGGTTATTTGTGTCTATATTAGTTATTTAGTGGTTTAGTGGCTTTATTAGTGGTTTTTACATGTAACCTTGATTTTCAAATCAGATTTATTATAGGAATAACCTAATTTTATTATTAAAATTCGGTTTGAATGTATGTAAAATGACGCCACCTTTCGTTTGGAATCGTTAACTTTTTCTTTTAGTAAAAAATCGGAATTGGGGTTTTTGTAACTAATAGACACTTTTAATAATTTGCATTCAAAATTATGAGTGGCTTTAATTAAATTTCGCGGAATGTATTATTATTTAGTTGTTCTAATTGGAATGTGTGGCTAAAGTCTTTGTATACGAGTGGCTTAATTATATTTCCACAAGTGTAAGTTCTTTTCAGTTTCTGGCCAATATCTCATAACCTCCTACAGTAGTAACCAATCTAACCTTTCGATTATTTTTCTAATAACTATTCTCAGTATGACCTTAGCTATTAGAAAAATAACCGAAAGTATTGGTTACTTGTGGAAGTTTTTGAGATATTGGTCAGAAACAAAAAAGATCTTATATGACCAAGAACATCAAAAATGTTCCCAATAATTATATGTAACGGCGTGTGTTAATTTTAAGTAAATTTTTCTGTAAATTCAATTATTTTTCAACAACTCAATGGCAAACTGATCGAAAAATTTGTCCTAAAACTGGTTTTTACCGTAGTAAACGATTTAAGTATTTATATTGAATTTATGATCTAGTAAAAAATTGTTTCCGGTGTTAAAATTTCAAATTATTTAGAAGTAAGTTTTTAAAATAAAACAAAAAATGGATAGTAACTACGAATTGGAAGTGAATTACGTGCATCCGTTGTCACGTTACGTAAGGAAGGATATTCACGCTCTTAACATTTCGAATAAAAATCCAAATTCCCAAGTCTACAGTGCAATACACACAGACGCGGTCTAAACAAACTGAACAAAACACGTTTAAATTTTGACAGGGGCACAAATCACTAATAATATAAGCGGCTGATATAAGGGGGAATAAACTTAGTTCAGGAAATTGACAATCGTTAAAAGGAGACTGAGAGATTAAGGACTAAATGAGTGAATCGGTGTGAAGATACCTTTGTTTTCGACCAAAAAACACAAAATACTGCTAAATTGGGCAATGTAGTCCTTGACGATTCTAGTGCTTAAAAAAATGATGCCAGTGCTGACATGTTCTACCATCACATTTTCGGTACTGCGAAGATTATGTCTCGCTTCTTTAGAATAAAATGTGACACTATTTCACATTTTATATCATTTACCAGGTTGCTAGATTGAAAAATTATGATATTCTACTCCATTTCTATCACGAAATAATTTGTTTTCGATACTTGAACGAAACTAGAGAAATACAATTTGTGATAGCAATAGAAAAGAAATAATTCATAAATCAAACAGTTGTCCATTTTAGTTTACGAAAACAAGAAATAAACTTCGATAAAGTATCGAAAATAGTGATGGTAGAACATGTCAGCATACAGACTGTTTCATTCCCACTATTAATCACGTAGTTAGTTTTGTGTTGATATGGGGTTGTTCTGAAGATAACAAGGTAGGCAAAACATGCGGTGCCGTCTGGGCTAAAAATAATCGGAAGAAGATTTACGCACCAATTTGATAATGAACCGAAACCATAGAGAAACAATATCGTCATCGAAACCTAAATTTGATGAATTGTTCGAGGTAAATCCGATCGAACTCTTGTCGGATCAATTAGATCGGGAGGTTCTGAAAAAGACTTTTAAAAAACTACAAGACGCCTAGAACAATATTTCAAAGAGAGGCACATCGATGAGTGTACAATTTCAACATTTCGTGGTAGTTTGTAACAATTTAAGAAATTTGTTATAAAATATACAAAAATATCACAAAAACTTTCTTTAGTTAAAAAAAAAACAACAATTTGTAAAAAAAATCGATCAAAACTTTTGGCCTGTAGGGTAGAAGGACAGAATTTATCGAAAATTTCCTTTCATAATTGACCAATGGACCCTTTCGTTCAGTATTGCAAGTAAATATTTAACCTAACCCATAAGATGTGATGAGCATAAGACTTGCAATCCCTCACTAGACATCATTGCTTGTGTTTATTGGACTACGATTGTTGTTCTACAGATTGACTCCCGTGACGCCGGAGCTGAAATAGAGTTAAACGGATGCCCTTGACAATGATTTATATGAATTCGAAGATTCTATAGTGACAAGAACAGACGCGGTTTTTAACGGATTTTACGAACGGTTGGACCTAACCCAGAAACAGCAATATCAAGATACAAGATAGAATTTGGTATATTGATGACCGTTTTGGGAAAACGCTTTATCGATATGCTTTTTTACAATTTCCGAACCCGCGATAATATAATAAAATAAAATATTGATGTTAGAAGTGCTATAAGATGTAAGAACAGTAAATAAAAGTAAAAGCCTTCAATTTTCATCTAGAAACATTTTAAAGAACGTATTGCAATTTTTTAACGAAGATCGTTTTGTAACAACTGAACGAAACTTCAATCGATTCCACTCGTATTTCTCACAGTTTTTCGGTAACGCACTAACAAATTGTTCGGTTCAAATTTTGATGATATTAACTGAACTGGACTAAGCTTATATTTTGTACTATATACCCTGGATGCCAAGATTAGATTCATTGAAACATAATATGTAGCCAGGTGTCTTTCCCTTAAACCATTTAGTATTTAAGATGAAAAACCTGATTAGCGCATATACTAATCTAAATTATTGTTGTCTGCTAATTGATAATTTAGACACGTAGTTTCATGTTGCATTCCCAATATTAATCCTGAACGCTAATCATAGTTAATGAACCACAACACATAAATCGGCTCATAAATAGACTTGTATTTGTTTAATTAGAAACGGATCTTGCAAACTATTTATGTAATAACACGTTTCAGAAATCGTTCGCTGCTCGACTATAACTATAATTGAGAGAATCGATCTGTTAACGTAATCGTTTGAATCTGCCCTGATCTCCGTTATAGTAGCAATATACAATCTCAATTTACCGCATTTGATCGATTCTGAGAAGGTAAATAAATTGGTCCATAATTTGATCTTAATTTTCTCGATCGTGATATAACATTAAATCTCTAATTATTTTTTCTAACTCGATTTTATTGATCTACAAACAAGTACACAATCGTAATGGACTATATGTGCTAAATTTAACACCCAAACATCGCTTTGATCGTTTCTACGAAGATAGTTTTAAGATCAATAATATAAATTGATTTTCTCATTCATTTCGTTATATATTATCACAATATTGAACGAGGCGTTAAATTGAAAACTATATAATTGTGCTAATTTTGATCGATTTAAACATTTAAACGATCTTATTTGTTTTTTTTTTTAAGTAATACAAATTTGTGAAATAGAATCATAAACACTGTGTGTTGTAGATAAATATTTAACAACGACCACCACAATATACATTTTATCAGTCGTGCTGCACAAACAAATCGCTCATAAATTAGGCATTACACGACAATATACCGGGCTTAACGCGTGTATGCAATAAATCAAATCTCTTATCAGTCTGCGCTGCTACACATATAAATTGCACATACAAATTCCAAAGTACCGCGCGTATACACTAATATTTGAAAGCTTACTAAATTCTATTTCCAATCAATCAATTTTATTTTATAAGTACAAATGTAATTTATGGCCCCCGACGACAAAAAAATTTCGTTTATACTTGTTTATAGTATTTACCTAGGGTATACCCGTAATTAATTCGTTGCTTCGTTAAATTAAATTAAATAGCCAGGTACAAAATGATTAAACGCATTTTAAACTAAAAAAAAACCAAATTTATAAATCAGCAGGTGATACCTTCTGATATCGCGTCTTAAAGAATCTACCTTTTTCTTTTTCTTATCCAATTATAATCTGATGATCTTATTTTTTTTTTGTTGTTATTTTATTTATACGTTGCTCAGACGATCACCACCAATTTATTATATTATCATTGACGATCGTGTAATATAAAATAAAATTAAATATTTGATATTTCTTGTTTTGTGGCCAATTAATTTCATTTTTATATTTTTTTATTATTAATGTAAATTTTTTTTTTATTATTATTTTTACTAAAATAATGATAAAAATTTAAAAACATTAAAAATGTCATTAAAAGTAAGTAAAATATACAACAACAACTAAAATTAATGTTAATTTACGTAAATTATTACTTGTTTTGAATGTTTGCTTGCAATATACGTACACATGGATTTAATTGAAATGGAAGGTAATTTTATAAATTGCAATTTGCAACAATAGGGTGAACATAAAAATGTTATATTCTTTTGTAAATTACAAATTACGTGTAAAAATTTGTGCCTGCCCACCCACCACTACACTAGTTTGATTGCAGTGAAAGGTATACAAATTCACCGGCAACTTCAAAATTCACTTGAGCTTTTGTTTGTTGAAATCTGTAATCTAGCAAAACATTCCCTTAACCCTTTGAGGACGGACCTTCAAATTTCTAGATCTTGTAACGATACGGTTCTCGAAGTGTCTTCTCTCTTCTTTGTCCATGCTCGTTTACAGACATGTCCCAGTCACCACCTGCAGCTTTGGTTCGACTATTGCTCAGTGTGTCGTGGGTGGTAGGTGGTGGTGCCCTTGAACACTTAGGGGCCGCTCTTTACTTCATCAACAACAACAAAAAAACAGAACTCAAAAAAATACACTAACAAAAAAATGTGCATTTCCATCCAATATCATCGCCGCGACTGTTCTCCTCCTGAACTTAATAAATTAAACAACCATGTTTACTATAGCTATCAACATTACAATATATATATTTATTTTGTCAAATCAAACAAAATAAATTAAAAAAAAATATTTAAATATTACAATTATAAACGGTTATATTAACCGAGCAAAAACAATTACATACAACTGAATTATAATATAACACATACATGAGTACGCTATACACACCGGGGATTAGCTGTTGCGGGTAGAGGAAAATGTAATATTCCCGTGTTCGCGTGTTAATGTCGTAAAGGTATTGTAGATAGGCCTGGGGTACACAGAGCTCTCTGTATCCTTCCGCCGAATATCTGAAACGATAATTATCGAGAGAAAGCGCGACACGCGCAATTAGTATTACATAAAAACCCCGGAATATTACCATCACCCTCGGACTACCCCTTCTTGAATCCGATACTGCGTATATAGTTTGTTTCTCTAGTTGGTTTTATTTTTCCTCGGTTCGACGGTTTATAGTTATTGCAGACCTATTACATAAAATTTGGACACATTTTAAGACTGCCCAATGGTGGGTTAGTTTTTCTTTCGATACGTGCACCTATTGTTGTACTCGTACTAATTGGATATGTACACCCGCACTCGTTGTTTATATCGCCCGATTTGAGAGTGTGCACTCACTATTGTGATCGTACGAATTTGGATATGTACACCCGCTATTGTGATCGTACGAATTTGGATATATACACACACTGTTGGAATCACACGAATTCACTATGTACTCTCACACGAATTATTTATATCGCACGAATTGTTTATATGCCTAGAGATCCGTAAGTAATTACATAAAAAAAAAATCCGATAAGAATTGGATGGTATACATTTCCCAAAAAAAAACATGATAATACCGTTTCGTTACATTTTGGTTTTACTTTACCCTGGATTCCCTGGATGCGTATCGCTCAAGCGCCCGTACGAAAAGAATTATAATTTTTTTATTTCTTGTTCAGCTGTCAAGCCAAAACAAACACCTTTCCCAACCACGCGCCCAATATCCAGTGTTCGACACCGAAACACCTCAAAACATAAGCGACAATTCTGCCATCTATTTTTCCATAGCGGTACTGCCTAAAACTTTTACCTTCAGTTTACCAAAGAATAGCGGGGGTGTAACGACATGAACGTTACAATCTTTTAAATTTTTTTTGTGAATATTAATAAAAATAGACTAAATAACATGTATTTTAAAGATATTTATTTTATTTTTGTCAGATAAGTGGTTTATAGGGTGGTTTCATTTTAGTACCACTAGGAACAGAAAGGTAGAAAACAAAATGAAAAAATATTTCAATATGGCTTTCAATTAAAATTAATAATAACATAAAATCATAAGAGACAATAAATTAAAATAATTTAGGATCCAAATAAATTACTAAAACTATAAATAAATTCAAAATATTTTCATTTTGTGTGAAATATTGCAAAACAATTATGTTTTGCAGTTAGACACAAACCAACATTGCACATCCAACGTGTTCTTCGCGTTTCTCCAGAGTGCACTGATGGCAACGTCTGGAAGTTGAATGATTTGGGGTATACAATGCTTTATCAAAGCGTATTTCCAACGGTACATTGTTTCGGAATTGGTTGTGTTTTGCTTTTGAAACAGCTGGCATATTGTTATCTTTTGCCCCGACCAGCCCATGGATAATTGAAATGCGGAAATATTTTAAGTTTAACGATTTTCCAGGATTTCGTTTAGTAAATATCACGAAAGAGTTATAGACACTTAGGTCTACGAAATGCCATAGTATTCTATGATACCACTTGGTAGATTTTCAGTCTATTTCATAAAGGCTTTTCATCATGTCGGTCTTATCGACATATCCCACTTGCCGATTGTAATCCAAGACAAATTTAGGACACGATATTTGCTACGATGTTCCATCTTTCTGCTTTCTATTTACGTGGGTTAATTCTTCGGGATTATGAAAAATGCTCAGAAAGTGTACCGGCCGTTTATCAATCCATTTCAAATAAACACATCCATCTTGGGACACTCTCCAATCAGAGGATCCCCGCGTCATTGCTCTATCCGATGTCAAATCTTTTGGCATATGTTTTCTTCCTTTTCGAGCTGTGCCGCAACTATAAATGCGGAGGCTCAATAAATCCCGTTGTAGACTTACGGAATTGAAATAACTATCGAAGTATACTTGGTGATATTTGCCAACTAGCGCTGCAGTTAAATCTTTTATTACGCGTGCCCCCAGTGATTTTTCGATAATATCCCATATTTTTCTAGAGCATAACTGAAATTGGCAAACATAGCCTGATTGATCGGCCCTAACCCAAATCATTTGCATATATTGTTTTATTGAACTCCAACCTTTAAATTTGATCATGCTTTCATCGACTGATTGATACACGCCAGGTTTATAACTTTCTATGAATGTTTTTCCCAAAACGTCCAATAATGGTCTGATTTGATAAAGCTTATCGTAGTTCTTGGTATCTGTTTTAGGCATTACCGAGTTATTGTTTAAATGGACATTGGATAGTAACCAATAACACCGATCTCTAGGCATTAGCGATGAAATATATGTATCTCGCAGCAAAGGAAAGGATGACCAAAAATCTTTATAACTTGGCATCTTCTTTACACCCATTACCATGTTAATTGCCAGAAACATTTTGATTTCGGCCACCGTTGTATGTTTGAATCCGGCCATTATATTTAAAAATTTCTGCGTTGCGTATAAATTTGTTTGAAAACAAATATGTTCGATTAAGTCTTCTGGAAATAATTGCAAAAGTATTTCTGTCGGTGACTCAGCATTATCAGGAATGTTTGGTCCATAATTCTCTGTAAAATTCGTTGCAATATTGCAATGCGCCGACTTCTTTGACCAAACATATTTATCTTTCTGCCATATTTTCTGTAACTCAGATAAAGGCAAATTATCCTCTTCTTCCCAATCGCTTTCCTCATCGAGTATATCTGGAAAATATTCAAAAACGATTTCCATATTGTTGATATCGAAATGAGTTTGAGGGTTGCCTTCTATTTGAGATTCACTATCAGATAGCTCAGATTCTGGATCTGAAGGTATTTCTATCAGCAAAGCGTCTATTTTATCAGAATTCATTTTTTCCAGGTCCTCAAAAAAATAACGTTTGGCTGTTTTATAATAAAAAATGCATATTATTTTTATATAATACGTTCCGGATCCGCTCGAAACGCGATATTTTAAAACGCGATATTTCGAAACGAGATATGACAAAACGAGATATGGTACAAAACGCGATATTTCAAAACGCCATATTTCAAAACGCGATATTTCAAAACGCGTTATGGTACAGAATGTGCATTGCGAAACGACGGGAGCGTAGCGACCCGATTTATACCGATCCTGTATACTCTCGCTCCTATCGATTTTTAAATTCCTATAAACTGAAATTAAATTTCCCCTTTACCCGACTGATATAACCCGATCCTAAATTCCTGTTTTGTACCATATCGCGTTTTGTACCATATCGTGTTTTGAAATATCGCGTTTTGTGCCATATCGCCTTTTGTACTCTATCGTGTTTTGAAATATCGCATTTTAAAATATCGCGTTAAGATAATTCGCGTTTTAAAATATCGCGTTTCAAATGGGACCTACATTCCTAGTGGTTTCGTTTGAAACCACATATAAAAACAGTAATTTTTAATAGACAGTATGTCACAAATATATAATTTTTTGATTAAATTGTATATATTACACATTTTACTGTACTTAACAGCCATATTTACAACAAAAAATTTAATTTAATTTACACAAATGAATTCTAACTGTTACAGCAACTAAAAATAAAAATGGCAACCTGTTGCACTTGCAATTATCCCTAAACTAAAATCAGAGAAAAATCATTTTGTATGTGGTTTCATTCTGAAACCGCTTGTACGCAAAGGGAAACAAACATACAGTCCTTAACAAAATTATTTGTACATCGCAAAAATTTAACAAATCATTCGAGTAAATTTAAAACTTTGACCCCAAAAATTATGTATGTGAAATAGTCCAAATTCCATCCCCGAAAAATTCGATGGCAACAATTATTGCTATCATGATATTTTTTACTCTCAGCCCAAAAAATCTCCACATTTTTACTCTCAGCCCCGAAAATATTAACCGTCATGATAGCTAAAACTGTCATGACACAAACATTTTTCTGGGCTGAGAGTAAAAATATTGCTTTTTCAAGAAAATATGACATCAGAAAAATGTTTGGGCGTGGGAAAAATAAATGATATTAATTATTTACCCAACCCCGATTATTATTTTTTTTTTTTTAGAAATTGTACGTGATATATTTTATGGTCGAACTATCGGCTTTTGTCTGGTGAAGGAGGAGATTTAAAATAATTTTTGAGAATTTTTACAGTTTTTCTATAGTTTTTCAAGGAACTGTACTTATACTTTACTCCTTCTAATATAACTTTTATAAGGATTCTTCATGCTATCCACGCGTCACGATAATCGGCTCTAGTACAGGAACAATGTGCTGAAGCTTGGCGTAAAGTTGGGATACTTCTTATAGGGTTGCGACATAGTGTTCTTTGGAGCGAGTTGATATCCTCCTCGATGGTGATATCCTCATAGAACGTTGAAGTTGTTCTTGCTCGTTGAAAGTACAGCTCCGTTATGGTCTTTAGGTGGTATTGTTTTTGTACTTTCCCGATTAAGTCTACGAATTGCCCTGTAGACCCCACGCATATTACTAAATCGAGTAGCACTTTCAGCCTCCGCTGCAACCTCATTTATAAAATGCCTGCGATCGTTTCATGCCATTTTCTACTCGTGCTTCGGCGCGGTTATATTCCCTCTTCAGTTGTTCCTTTAGTAAGGATGAGCGTTCATTGGTGAGCTGGGTTTTAGGTTGCGTCTAATTGCGTTTAGTTGCAGATTCGACAGTGTCCTGTGAACCTATGTTTGTATGTTTAGCGACGATATTTGATTGAAGTTGTAAATCAAATTCATTCATCTTGGCGAGATCTTGCAGTTTGCTGAGATCGTATTTTCGCGCAATTTTACGCTGTTGTTTAATTGAAGCTTGCCGCAGTCTGTTAGTACCTACCAAAAGAATTTGATCACTAAAGATATCGGCACAACGATGGGGTATTACGTACCTTTTTTTATTTTCGGGGCTGGAATTTTGGGATATCCTCACAAAGGTCCAAAAATTAACTTGAACAAAAAAATAATTTTTTGCTATTCGGAATGATACAGTAAACTCTCGATTTAATGGACCCCGATTTAACGGACGCTCGATTTAACGGACCTCGATTTAACGGACGCTCGATTTAACGGATATGTTGGATGGAAATAGGATTCTTAAATGATTTTTGGAAGAAGTTCTGGAATATGGCCACCTGTGGCACTATTCTGGTTTTCCCTGGGAATAGGGAATTGGGAAAAATATTTTCATAGCATTTTTGTCTAAATTATATTTTTCTGGCCTACTGTTGGAATTAGTTTGGTGTAATTATTTTTGAAACAAAGATATATTGGGAATTATTTTTCCCCATAAAAATTTTGGGGAACAAAAGTTTCCCAATCAACTTTGTTTCGAAAATATTTACACCAAACTAATTCAAACAGTAGGCCAGAAAAATATAATTTAGACAAAATGCTATGAAAATATTTTTCCCAATTCCCTATTCCCAGGGAAAACCAGAATAGTGCCACTGGGGCGGAACTCAACCAATTCTTAACGGATTATGATGGAATTGGGTATGTTGGATGAAAAAGGAACTATTAAATGATTTGTTTAAAAAATTCTGGAATATCGCCACGAAACTCGGTAATTTAAACTAGGGCGGAACTCGATAATAAGCAGGCGTTTTCCTTGTAGCAAGCGGCTCGTGATGCTAACATGTTTCTGGAAAGGCTGGATGCCTTAACATCTATCACCGGTGCGTAACCCTCTCATGGGATTAGTGGGTTGAGCGGCAGTCTTCTAAAATCATGAGATCATCAGGACCTTAAGAACTAAGCAAAAATTTACACTTTTGAGGTACTTGCAATACAAGAGCGCATCTTTCATGGCCATATTCCAGAACTTTTTCCAAAAAATTTTTGATAATCTCATTTCATCCACAATGTCCAATTTCTGTCCTAGGAGGTTATATTCCAGAACTTCTTCCAAAAATCGTTTAATAATCCCATTTCCATCCAGCATACCAATTCCATCATAATCGGTTAAGAATTGAACGAGTTCTGTCCCAGGTAACCATATTCCAGAATTTCTTCTAAAAATCATTTAAGAATCCCATTTCCATCCAACACACCCAATCCCAACATAATAAGCTAAGAAATGCCTTAGTTGCTACACAGATGGCCATATTTCAGAACTTCTTCTAAACACTGATTATGAATCTCATTTCCATCCAAAAAACAAAATCCCTTCATAATCGGTTAAGTGATAAACGAGTTCCGTCGTAGGTGGCCATATTCCAGAAAAAGTGCAAAATCTATAGTCTATTAAATTTAAAAATATTCCATTCGGATTTACCGGACTCCCAAATAAGTCCGTTAAATCGAGGTTTTTCTGTATTTATTCTGTATTTGATTAAAAAAAAATTAAAAAATATTTAAAAACAAAAACAGAGCAAAATCACAAAATTATTTGAGCATCGCAAGAAAAAATTCTCTCATAACGGGAATCCCGATTGTTTTTAGTGTTTTGACACAAATGCTATAGGTTATCGTTTGAGTTATTATTTTCTATTACAAGTTTATAGTCCATAATTTTCAAAATGGGTAAACAAAGGAATTGTCTTTGGAGGTCAGAGCCATGATTATAGGGGTCTATTCCGCCGGGATGCCTATAAAAGAATTAGCCCGGATGTACAACTGCCATCGAAATTCGATTGCTTATCAAACGAAAAATTAAGGGCAGCTTGAAAAATATGCAAGGAAGAGGGCAAAAATCAGCTACAACCCCAAAAGAAGATAAAGGAATTGTGAATCTTCTAAAACGCAATCGTCAAGAAAAAATCAAACAAGTTCAGAATGAAATAAATCTCACTCGAAAATTCAAAATCTCTCAGATGAATGTACGAAGACGACTACACGAGGCAAATTTCAAAGCCTATACTGTTCAATGGAAGTCTATCATAAGCCAAACAAATAAGATTTCTGGCATAACATTAGTTTCCGAACATTAGTTTCGGCACATTGGTTTCCGGATGTGAATTGATCGACCAGCATTTTATATTGCAGCAAAACAATGCTCCAATTCACAAAAGTAAAATCAACACGAGGTTTCTTAGAGTTTGGATTAACAAACCTTGATTGGCCATTGTAATGTTCAGATTTAAACTCAATTGAGAATATGTGAAATTATTTAAAGCAAAAAGTGGCTGTAGAAATTCCAATACAAATGCTAGAAAATCTCGTGAATTCCATCCCACAGCGTCTTCATGAAGTGATTGCAAACAATGGTGGGAATACTTTATATTGACTAATAGTCAAATACAGAATAAATGTCATTTCGAATAACAAATAAATTATTTTTTTGTTTTAAATTAATTTTTGGGTCAAAACTTTAAATTTACTCGAGTGATTTGTTAAAATTTTGCGATGCACAAATTATTTTGTTAAGGACTGTATTTTCTATAATAAATTTGTAATCGACTGCAAACATTTTATTCACCTTCTCTGTTCAACAATAGTGTTAAGGGCATGTGTTTGTTCCTGTGACAGTTGTCGTTATTTCGAGGTAGCTCCGTCCATGCGTTTCATCTATCGATTGTTAAATATAATATTTGTCGACCCTTCTGTGGTCCAGTGCAGCCGACCAAGCAAAGAGCAATATCCAATTGCGGTAAAATTCTCGATATACATCATATCATAGATCCAGGAAGGTTACGATCGCGAGGGATTTTATAAATATGTAATGAAAATCTTATCGTGATTATCCTCTAAGAAATTTTGAAGCTCCGCCTAATTTGGCCATATGCCAGAAATCAAAAATTTCCAAACTATTTAGATTTTAGATCTCATCGCTGGCAAATAAGGTACCGGCCGACTAAAACGAACTTATAGTCTTTCAAATTACGGGTTTTAAGCCTAAATTCTTAGAAAGATCATCAAAATTAATAGTAAAATTATTTATAATAATCGTCTAATCACGTACATAATAAACTAACAAAAACTTTTCTTTTTATTTTTCCAGGATCATGTTTCGTCGGCAACCAATCAGACAAGGCACTAAGAATACTCGTAGCAATGCCATTATTTTGTTACTGGATATTCGGCGCTATAAATTTATTCGCCGGTTATTTAGTAAAACGTCTCAACACGAACACAAAATCAATTTATCCGGCCACAATAAACGGTATTGGCACTTTCCTATTTGTCTACTGCATACCGAGCGCTCTTCTTTTAGTCGCAATATTTTACGAATTTGCAAATCGTGATATATGGTTGGGCATCCCACAACCGTCATCGGAGCCAAGTTCATCGATCAAGGCCCCGATGTGGCCGTATATGGTACGTGCGTTTATGGAACTCCTATTAGGCGTACTTACATCGTCGTGGGCCCTTGGCCCGCGTATATCTACATTTTGGCGTAGTAAAACAGAAAATGAAAAATGCAAACAATCTCAACCAAAATTCCCAGCAACTGCGTACAGTACGGCATCGTATCAATCGGTATGCCCGCAAAATTCTTTGGCCTCGTCAAATGGGAAAATGCCACGGCATGGACGAAAATATTCACCGGCCTACAGTAACAATAATAATAATAATAATAGTACTAGTCGAAAGCACCGAGCATATAAAGTACCGATACATTCATATTCAATTAGCTTAACCGGAAATGAGACTGTCTTTTAGAACTAAATTATTTATGTAGATCCTCCTTCAAGCAAACAATAAATTTGTAATACAACGTGATAATAATTTTTATAAAAAAGTGCCTCTGCATTTTGCATCCTTTATAAGTTTTTTTTACTGCACAAAAAGTAATAATTTTATTTTAATTTTGTATAATGTAATAATTTAATTAATTATGTAATAATTAATAGAGATAGATATAAGAATTGTGATCTAAATGCTCAATTTTTATTTGTAAATACGAAAAGCCTCTTTATACAAATCAAGCAAAGGACATCTTAATATACGAAAAGTATTTTTAATATTAATTTAATTTATATTAGAATTTTTTTTATTTTGATATCTCGAATAAATAGTTTAAGTTCCAAAAACATAAAATGCCCCATCCCCCCTAAACAAAAAAAAATTCTTGCCAAGAAAAAGGCTGCTGGTGCATTGTATACTAAAAACTTATTCTAAACAATTCTTTCAGAAAGTTGTGCCATTGTAAATAATAATTTTATAAATTAAATTTTTGATAAAAGCAAAATTTTTTTTTATAAATATAGAATTTAATTATTTATTATTAATTTATATTTATATCTGATATTATATTAATATCTGTACAATAAATTTATATATATATATATATATATTTTATAAAATAATAAAAGCAAAAAATTAAAATTTAATTAATTGTAATTAATTTTACGAATTTTTACGAGTTTTAATTGTTTTATATTTGAAAGAGTACATTATTCGCAATGAAGTAATAAAATTGTAGGTTTGTATAAAACAAAATCAAATTAACCTTGAAATCGCAAATAATTTTATTAAAACCTTCGAAATTATTTATTTGGGGTACCCATTCCCAACTACCCATTCCCAAAATTTTAGTTTGCGAATTTGCGCATCATATCTATGTTCAATAATAATTTGTGAGTATTAGCTCGACATCATAATAGAATCAATAACGAATTCGATAATCAATCCAAAATCCATTCAAATTTTATCAAACAAAATTCAAAAATAATTCCAAATTAATTCGTATTTAAATTATTTTAAGATCATATTCAATTCATATTTAATTCATATTCAATTCATATTCAATTCATATTCAATTCATATTCAATTCGTATTCAATTCATATTCAATTCATATTCAATTCATATTCAATTCATATTCAATTCATATTCAATTCATATTCAATTCATATTCAATTCATATTCAATTCATATTCAATTCATATTCAATTCATATTCAATTCATATTCAATTCATATTCAATTCATATTCAATTCATATTCAATTCATATTCAATTCATATTCAATTCATATTCAATTCATATTCAATTCATATTCAATTCATATTCAATTCATATTCAATTCATATTCAATTCATATTCAATTCATATTCAATTCATATTCAATTCATATTCAATTCATATTCAATTCATATTCAATTCATATTCAATTCATATTCAATTCATATTCAATTCATATTCAATTCATATTCAATTCATATTCAATTCATATTCAATTCAATTCGTGATTTTCGTCAAACCCTGCCCGTGGTTGATATCAAGTTCATTGTGGCAAAGTTTCAAAAAATTTATAATTTTAAATAGAAGAAGCAACGAACTAAATGAATTTTACGGGTGTGTCATGAAATCCCGGTTTTCAAAATCCCGATTTTCAAAATCTCGGTTTAGTATAAAAAAAAATCCCAATTTTAGGAAATCCCGGTTTGAATTTTTAAAATTTGCCATGTGGGAAAATGGGACTGCTAAATTTTTTTTTTTTTTTGACAAATTTCAAAAATGAGTTTGCGATAAAGTTCTAGAAAATGGCTAATAAGAATGCAATTTGGCCATTTCTAAACCGATTTTGTTGAAATTCTACACGTGCGATGGAAATGGATTTCTAAACTGATTTTTTGATAAAGTTCTGAAAGATGGCCATTGTTATGAAACTAGGCCATTTTTTAACCGATTTAGTTGAAATTCGACATGTGGGTTCTGAATGGGATTCAAAAAAAGCGTTTCTAATAAAGTTCTGAAATAAGGCGGATAGGGATGCAACCTGGCCATTTCTGAACCGATTATGTTCATCGACATGTGGGACCTAAATGGGTTTTTAAAATGATGTTTGATAATGTTCTGGAATATTGTCATTAGGGATAGAACTAGGCCATTTCTTAATCGGTTATCTTAAAATCGTGACGAATTGGATGGAAATGGGATTGAATATGTTGCAAGTACAAAATCTTGCATAATAAAATGGTTCAATTATTTTCTTTCTAGTAGGTGTCATTAATAAATTGTGTATAATCCGTTCCTACGTGCGGCATGCAGTGCGACATGTTTGCCGCCTCTGACTTCGCAGCCTTGATTTTTCTAGTAAATTTTTGGGCAATATACTTATTTTTATGTTAAAAATGAGTCCGGCCGGCCTGAAATAATAAAAAATATTTTTTTCAAAATCAAGACTTTAGAACCAGAACAAAAGGAAACGGAGATTTCGAAAACCGAGATTTTAAAAACCTGGGGCGGTATGTTGTACCATCACTTCAAATCGAAATTCGGAAAAAGTCGAATGGCGGTATGTTATATCATTTCGAATCGCGATAAGTGATAAAGTATCATCATTTGAAACCAAAGTAATAATAAATGTAGCTGACATTTCATTCTAGAAAAGTATTACAAGATTAAAAAATGATAAAAGTCGAAATGATACAACTTTCACATTTTCGATTCGACTTTTTTCCAATTTCGATTGATGGTAGAACATACCGCCCCTGAATTTTGAAATCCGAGATTTTGAAAACCAGGATTTCGTAGTACACCCGAATTTTACCAATGGTTATTCGATATTGGAACTGAAGGCGTGCCTTGCCACCAATTCATAACTTATCCGATAAACCGTGAGAATTCATGCATACGGGATAACAAAGGCTAATATCGTGAAAAATATTTTTGGTGAGAACCTATTAAGCTATCCATCGTTGAATTGTCAAAACGTGTAGTTTTGGTAACGAAAAACAAATGAAAGAGTTGATCAACCACATCATCAAAAGGCTTCTCTATGACTTTCGGATATATAGTTCAGACCCCATCATCATCAACAATCCCAGTGATATGAACATTTATCCAGCTGAGTTCCTTCTTGACCATCAGGTATTTCTCCAGACGTGCTTAGTTCTGAAAATTGGTGAAATTGTGATGCTTATCTGGAATTTTAAAGAAAGGATTGTGTAATGGCACTAGAATGAACGTTCGAGGTCTTCATCAGCTATTCTCACATGTGTAAAACAATTCCCACTACGAAGCCGTATAAATTAGCTCCATATTGCTTTATCCCGTCTATCTATCGAACTATTTTGAGTTCTCAACGACACGTAGGATAGCCTTGATGTCCATTTTACTAACATGGACTCTCCACCTGCTATTGCTATCTAGTTATGCTAGAAAATTTCGATCAAATGGCAAGTGGAGACACGCAATAATATTTATATGCTATCTGTATGCTATGAATACATGCTATGTCGGCATAACTCGATAGCATGCATATTTTGACGTTTCAATATGGCGATATATCAATATTCAATTTCAATATTGCGTCTACTAATTTTTTTCGCTTTCATACTGGTGATACATACATATTTCAATAAATAAAAAATAAATAACCAAATAAATTTTAAAAAATTATATTAATAAAATTATATAAATATTTTTTAAGAATGATTTCTAAACGTCCAATTATAGCAAGTATCGCAAGATTGCAATAGCATTCAGATAGCAGGTGGAGATATTGCAAGATTGCAATAGCATTCAGATAGCAGGTGGAGAAGCCGTGTAAGGTCCGTCAAGTCGTTTAGGAAAAAAGCTTCTAGAAATTTCAGTTTGCTGAACAAAGCAAATGGGGAACAGTTTCTTCATACTCTTCATCGTCGCAACTACGTGAGTAATCATGTGAGGAGACTCCCATTCTGCTCGCATGCTTACCTCTACGTTAGTGTTCCGAAATAGCACCCACCACCATAATGACATGTCGCTGCCGCAGCAATATCAGCTGTCTGAATCTTGACAGGTCTAGTTTAGACCAGGTCTGGACAGTTATTACACATGCGGTACTATTGGACCATATGGCGTTCTTTGTTCTTCTAGCTTCCTCGTGAAGCAATAATTAGTACGTAACGGGTGGTATATGAACATCTGCCCTGCTTAGTGAAATGAGACCTATTGGGCTTTATCGAGCGAGTTTATCCGTCTGTCCATTCCCCATAGTATTGAAATGCTCTGGCACCCACATAAGCGGATCTTCAACTGATTTTCTCTCTCGTTAAGAGATGAGAGACCATTCTGGGCTACTTTCGACGTAAGGAAATATGATTTGAGCACTTTAATTGAAACGTGACTGTAAATACCCCTTGGAGATATTACATTATACCTTAACCAGGATCCGGTTTCCATTATCGCGATTACTTCAGCTTGAAAGACGCTGCAGTAATCCGGGCCACGAAAAAAGAGGTTTACATTTAATTCTTCGCAGAAAACCCTACTCTCAACCTTCCCATCCACCTTTGAACCATTAGTGTAGAAATTAACACCTTCAGTATTCAGAAATGGTTCTCTAAATCTGTTCTCTCTGATGGCAATATCAGTCCTAAACCTCTGATTAAAAGATGATGATAGAAATGGTATAGTCGGTAGTATTTGGAATGTTCCTGGTTCTGAGATTAGATGAGTATCATGTTGATACTTGAGCCTTATAGCTGAGATTGCTGCCGTTTGCTTCACTAGGATATTTTGGGCTGTGAGATGAAAGAGAATCCAGGGCTTGAATGGACGTGCTCCTAAGAGCCCCACTAATACACAAGGTAGCTGTTCGCTGTACTTTTACCAAAGATTTTAGGTTGGCCAGAATATTTAAAAATGGCCACCAAACAGTAACAACAGTAAATGGCCCTAATAGCCCCTTCCAAACCCCGTCTTCTTCCAAAGAAATTTTTACAGGATTATAGCCCTATTGTAGTTTACTTTAATCTTTCTAATATGTTAGGTTTCCAGCTAATGTTCTGTCCAGAATGAGACCTAATACTTCGCTAGCTATTAGTCGAGTTCGTCTCAGTCACTCTATCAGTCGTAGTTAGACCTGAGAAAGTTTGTATTTCCTGGAGAAAACGACCATCTCAGTTTTGTGTCTGCCCGTAACTGTTAGCCTAATTGGAGAGAATGCCAAGCACACTTTACAAGCGTTCTCTTAAGGTGCAAGCCGAAGACACCAATCGCAACATTATCTGCACAAGTAACCAGCTTAAAGCCACACCCTTAAAGGTTTAATAAGGTTATTTATGACCAAGTTCCAAAAAAGAGGGCATACTACCCCACTTTGAGTGTCCTGGTGCAACCTGGAAAATTAGTTTCCAGTGGTATTTGGTACTATCTGCAGTCCAAGGAACATCCAGTCGTTGGAAATAACTCGGAGTAGTGAGACTTACTGATAGTACTGCAGTAGCCTAGATGCCTCAGAGGACTTCTGTAGTTTACTAAAGTATAGTCCTTAGCAGTTCTAGTTTCATTGGCTCTTCTAAAAAGTCTCCTTCATGTATACGGGTGTAAAGATCTTTCAATCATCACGGTGTTTGTGGTTTGCCCAGAGGTCTACTAGAAGAACATGGTCCTAATATGGCCTTGTTAAAGGCATCGGATAGCTGGTTCACTAGGACATCAAGCACTTGTGTAGAATCAGGGGTTTTAAACCGGTAGCGCTAGTGAATTACTTAGAATAGTTGTAAAAATATCCCAATCGGTTTCCACCTGTTCCTAATGCTAGATTTTTTGATGTTTTTGTCTCCAATTCACGTATCAGTGTTTCCCTAGATTGTGTGATGTGATTTTACATCACTTCCCAGGATGACCCCAATTTTTTGTTTTTGTGCCTCCTTTAATGATCTTCCTAAAATGACAGATGTGATATCGCCCCCATCATGTGGAAGAGATTTTATCAGAGATTTTGATCCTCCATCTCAATGTTTGTTGTGGCTACATCTAAATTACTGTAATTTCATAAAAGAAAGAAATTCAGAGTATTTGTAGCAAGAATGCAGGAACGAATTTTACCTACCTTCTTCGCGTATAGTACGGTTCTACGACTAGGACAATGTCTACCTCCTCAGCCCTTAGTTAGAGAGCGCAGCAGAAGCTGCCTTGAAGTGAAGGAGGTTAATCTGCAGGAACCTCAACATTATATGATCATTGCATTAGATTCCTCTTCTCCAAGGATGCACAAAATAATCCCATCGAAGTGGACATCTCCGTGTCTGTAGATAGTGTTTCTACCTTCTTCCTTACCACTTCCTTCCACTTTTGCGGGGTGCGGTTTTTAGGCTGCCGGTGTGATTGGACCTTACCGCGCTAACCAAGCTACATATGATTAATGATTTTGTATGGCCGGAATTGGAAAATATTGATGTGGAAGGCGTTTATTTTCAGCAAGACGGCCCTACGTGCCACACAAGCAACGAAATAATCGCAATTTTGCAAGAAAATTTTCCTGACCATGTTATTTGTCGAAGAGGTGATCGCAATTGGCCACCGAGCCCTTGTGATTTAACACCTTTAGACTTTTTTCTTTGCGGCCACGTAAAAGATAAGGTCTATGCCAATGCTCCACAATCGATTCAAGACGAGGACATACAGACCCAAATATGCGATTTGGTCATGGAAAATTTCATGAAAAGCATGAAATAACCATAAACATCGCATACCTTCGTCTTTACAATGAAATAAACATTTATTGATTTCTCTAAAAAACACTCGTTTTTTAAATACCAAAATGAAACCTCTTATTATAAAACCATTTTTATATATCCGTCTTCGTGGGCTCTGTCAATGAAAGCGACCACTAAGTGATCTTGGAAGGCCTAGTTGCAGATCGCTGCCTTTTGGGTAGGGAGCCTTCAGACGAACCCTATTGCTTCAATTCAACAATCTTTTTTCCCCAAAAGAACGTTTCTAAATCCCTGTCCGTTCTCTCAACGGAATCTTATTGAGCTTTGCTAGAGCTTTCCAGGCTGTTTTGCTGGATTTGTAAATTGATCCAATCCTTGCTTATGCTCATGTCCCTAGAGATTACATTCGAGGAACCAGCCTTGTTGTGCTTGTGTTCCGCTTTTTCGGTAAGTCTTTAGGGCCAGGCCTAATGGCCAAAGCCCCAAGTTGTTACAGTTTTCTTCGTACGTCTACGGACCAGGCTAAATGACGAAAGTCCCACATTGTTTTCCTATGCCTTTGAGGCGAGGCTTAAAGGCCAAAATCCTACCAGCATTAGTTTTCGGGTTTTAAATAGCGTCGGATTTCTTTTTTGGTTTGTTTTACCATGTTCCACGCGAAGTGGAGAAAGAAATACCCATCTGTGCAGAGAACCGCAGCACAAAGACAAAGCAGTTTGATCAGGACGATGCCTGGTATCCGTATACACCGTTTTAGAGACTAAGACTTTTTATACTGGGCCCCTAGCTTGGCCAGTTATCAGCACGGTACGATCAGCACATTAATCCGGCCCAGTTCGCGAAGTGTTTTAGCCTAACACGCCACAAATACCGTAATGAGCTAGTTACCCAATGGTCAGCGCGAGAAGTTAATACGAACACTTGCGGAAGCTGCAAGATACAGAGCTAACACAAGTGCCAACTTGATTTCCCAGACAGTTTCACGCCAAGACCACCAATAAACTTGTGCCATAAATGATTTTGTTTCGGCTAGCGTAACTCAAAAAATCTATTGGATACTACTTAAAAATCTCACTTAGGAAGGGGTTGAAGCTAAGAGCTACAAAGATAAAGAAATCTAGCGCCACAGTACTTAAGTTCTCAAGGATTTAAAATTCGTTAGACTAATGACACTTGTTTAAGAAAATCTCGTTATTGTTAAGTCTGAAAGAAGGATTTGGTTGCATGATGGAGCGGCAGTACAATTTGAAACTGTTACGCCCGCTTTACAACCTATATATGTTTCATGATACAACCCATATTATGCACCAAAATTTGTTTGAAATTGAAATGATTCACAAAATAAATTTGGAACTTTTCAGCTACTAATAGGTTAATTAAAATTATATTGCACATTTTATATCACGTTCTATACAAAATGTGTATCGTATCTAAACAGGTTTCACTCGAACATATCTTATCTTATCGTGTGCGATTTTAGGCAACCAAAATAAATGTTTGTATTCACGACGACAACAACTACCAAAATATCTAATTTTTATTTTTTGATTGATTGATTTGAATTATTATTAGCTGGGGCTAAATTCAACACCAAAAATATTTGCCCTCCAACTCGAGTCAAAATTAAAACTCGCGTACTATAATATATACAACCGAATCTCTAATTTAATATGTGAACAGAAGCCAATACATCGAACAGAACACATAAAAAATGCTTATCGCGAACAATTCAACATGTCATACTGATATTATTTGAACAGGGCACAATCAATTTTTTTTTTTTTTTTGTAATTACTGCTGCTTTTTTTTAGTTTGGAAAAGGTGGCTCGGGTTATTGTTATCTAGAACAAACATATAAATAATTTTTAGAGCTACCTAATGCATAGACATATTCGGACTAGTGGGGCTCATTTATTAGTTGGGCTAAGTCCGCCATCATTTAAAATTATTCGGTAATGATATTTTTGTTATCGCGCGATGAAACCGAGCTCGTTATCTGTTGATTTTAGTGTACACAATATTGTCGACAAACTACTGTATAATAATATATAAATTGCTTCGAACAATATTGATTAGGTAGCACATTTTGGCATGAGCATTGATCTAATACACGTATTTAGATTTCACATATATGAGCTGATTGTATCAGAGCTAAGTACAAGAAAGACTATTCGGCTTATCAGTTTTGCCTCATAAATCAAACACAATTGATTTATATATTTTCATACATAAAATATATTGATTGAATTATAACCCCCCCGCGTGGGGTGTATCTATATACCCTAATTTCCTGCGTATAACCCGCGGGTTATATGAAAAAAAAAGTGTTTTTTTTTCGGAAATTTAGTAGTGCGGGTTATACAATAAGTGCGGGTTATACATTAAAAAAAATTATTTTCAAAAAATTTCAATTTATTAGGTAATTCAATTTTTGTTTACATTTAAAATCCCAAGAAATCTTCAGATTCAAAACCCATGAATTCTTCGTCGGACTCAATTGAATATCTAATTCTAATATATACATACTACGTATATATCGATAGGAAAAGGTCAAAACTCGCTCTAACGTAGCGGCTTAGAAATAATTGCGGGTTATACAAGGATGCGGGTTATACAAAGGGTGCGGGTTATACGTGAACGTTTTTTTTTTTGCAAAAAGTTGATATTTTTAAGGTGCGGGTTATACACTAGGTGCGGGTTATACGCAGGAAATTAGGGTATATATGCGTGTATAACGCTATTTCCCGCAGCCATCGTATAACACCGTAGCGTGCATATCTCTCTCGCGCTGTGTTGAGTGTAGGCTGATAAGAAAGTCAGAAGTTATATGTGCGTCTGATGACAATAAACCGATAGCGATGATTAGATCTTGTAATATTTTGTGTATTTACCCAATACAAATTTTTTTTAACATTTGTTAAATGTTTTTGAAGTTGTACGGAAAGATAACACCGCGCACACACGAAATACGTAGGCATCAAATACCCGATTAAATGTAATAAGCGCGGAGTGAATTATGATAATTTTTTTTTGTGAATGGTGAGGAGTATAGTGGGCATTATATCTACATAATGTAGTATCTCATCAATACACCATAAGATATTGATAATCAAATAGTTTGTTATTTTGCGATAAAACTTTCTCTCGACAACGCTTAAATAGCATACAGAGACATTTACACAAACATTTTAATCGTTTGTAAATATAAATTTGATAACAAGCATAAAACTATAAAATTTTAAAAGACTACCGGAAATTGGAATCAATCTGATATATTGGATGATCGCACGGTGGCGACGCATATCCCAAGATACTCTTAAAAAATTAAGAAACAAAAACCTAGATTTGCGTCTTGAAATAAATTGTGTGTGGAGACCCATCAATATTTAAATTACGATCCATAAATTAAATAATCGTATTGGATTAAATTTTGAATTTAAGCAAATTACATAAATTTTGTAAAATTATTTAAAATTTCACAAAAAAAACGTAATTCATGTTGCAGCCCCTTCATTTGCGGCACAATATCAAACGTTAATTTGAATAAGAGTAAATTAGATGTTCGCATTTTATTAGTAAATATTTTGGACGCTGAATCCATTTAGAGGTTTATGACAGCTCGTAAATAGCTCAGTGCGTTTTAAATTGGTTTCTATAAAATTACTTTTTGCGCGCAAGAGGATCATATGAAGCCGGGAGTAATAACCACCGTTCAATTATCAGCAAAAACGTCAACTTTAGCAATTAAATTGTTTATATTTTACTTGTTCTGCAAGCAAATGGCACAGTGGTTAAAGTTTTGGTGGTTGGATCCGGAGCTACTATTTTTAAAATTCCCCTGACCATCCAACCCTCTGTAGTTTGTAAATTTTCAGACTAATATCGTCAATTGCAAATTCTTTCGAACGTGAACGAAAATTATAGCGTTTGGCATATTGTTTACTACAGTTTGGTGAACATTCGCCTATATCATTGCATGCTCCTCTATATGTCTTTAAAAGGTGTATACTTTGAAGACTCGTGGACTGCTGTTCTGATTGCACAATTCCTATGGCTCTCGTTAATGTCGCTGCGTATAGCGGAAAGAGCGCTCCTATTCACTCGTTCTGCAGGATTGGCTTGTGGATGGTAATTTGCGTTGAGCTATCTACATTGTAACCCTGTAAGAAACTTTTAAAATGTTAGTAAACATCCGAGGGTCCGCCAAACATCAGAAATATACCTTCCTCCAGCATCAACGCTTCAGCTCTTCTAACAGGTTTCAACATTACGAAAATATCAATCTCAAATTCTCAACTAATAATCTTTGATTTCAGATTTAGACCGAAGATACACGAAAACATGCGGCCCTTGCCACCATAATTGTTATCGAGATTCAGTTGATGTCTTGGACCAGATAGCAGATTGTCGTTTAAAGACTGGCCGTAACTTGATTTCGTTGAGCCATTGAATAAAACCCTCAATTTGCTAATTGTGCTTGACATTTTTATGACCGAGTGATGAGGCAGATATAGTGTTTCAAATACCACTGGATATCGTTTTCAGAAGCTGGAATCTGCTCCATGTAAAATTACCCAATATATCCTGCCATGAAATCTAAATATGCAGTTTTTAGAGATTTGTCTCGTTGAATTTTGGTTCCATAGAAAATAAACGAGTCACCAATTATAATCTCGATTTGATCCGCTAGTCGTGAGCTTTGGATGTAAGTCCATTTCCTTATCTCGACTTTTCTTGATGGCGCATTAGACGTAACCCTGTTGCGGATTAAAGCAAAAACCAAAATGGTGTTTTCTGCGTTATATCGGGAGACAAGTTGTAATTGTACTGCTCCTTTTGTTGTACCGGCTTTCGCCCTGGCAATACCGTTAACTGAGATACAGGAATGCGTTCTGGATAGTCGTAGACGTTAAACACTGCAGTTTTCACTTATAAACGTAGATTGAGAGCCAGAATCTAACAGAGCTCTTGTGACTTGCAGTTTGCCGGTGGCATCTTTCATGTACGAGTAAATCAATGCTGTAGGTAATAACGTATGCAATTGATTTTTAGAATTAGAGAGCAGATTTTGAGAATATTGTTTAGCTTTGTCTGTCAGGTGGGAATACAAATTAGGCTTAGTCGTGTTCAAAACAAGCGCGCGATTGCTTTCGATTGGTGTATCGTTGATTGTAAAGTTGGCAGTAGTGGTATTTTGTTGAGGAGTTTTGTTGAGTAGAAGTATGATTGAACAATTCATACAGACTCGGTGGCTAGCAATAAATTTCATCTTTCCTTTGTGATCAACAGCTTGAAACCGGAAATATCTGTTAAGAAAATGCCTCGATTTACACATTGGACATGATATTGGTAACGGCGATGCATGCGAAAACGTGGATTGTCGTTTGTAATTAAATGTTGCAGGTTTAGCGAATTTCTTTTAGCTTATATTGGTTGGCTCGCTTCCAGAATGTTAAACCTCTTCACTAGAAATTTAAAAAAATTATTATGTTGGGTAATCGTCATCGTTTGACTTCATTGTCCAAACCTCAAATTACCTCGTCAGCAATTTTAGTTAATTCTCTCAGAGTTTGGCTTCCTTACACTGATAGTACCCTGATCCATAAAGCTATTAATTAGCGCTTGTACCAAGATTTTAGGTTTTCTGTACCTCTCACTTAACTTCTCCCAAGCATTAGGATAATTTGCGTCGGTTACTGGAACATTCACAAGGAGTTGGTGCGCCGGACCTGTCAAGAAACTCATCTTACATTTAAATTTTTGCACATTACACAATTTATGGTTATTTACACAATTTATGGTTATTTATTTATGGTTATTTATGGTTATTATATATTGAAGACAAATAGAGGTGTCTAAAAGTCAAGATTCATAATTACCATCGAAAGGTTCCCTCGAGTGTTTTCCACGAGCCCCACGCAAATCAATGAAGCCGTCGAAACATGATCGCTGCTGTTGAACCAACTGGTCGATACTTGAATTTAGCTGGAGAGTTTGATCGTTTGTGGACCCGATAGCATGCTCGTTTCGAGATCTTATGTAGCGAGCTAGCAAGGCCTTAGTTGCGAAAAACTTGTCATGAAAAGCGTCAGCATCAGATTCACCTCCATTCATCGAGATTTCGTCATTAACCTGATAGAAATCGTCACAAATTTTAACAAGCTTTTCTAAAGGCGCTTCCATTTGCGCAACAAAAGTGTCTGATCAATTTTATCAACCCATTTTCGAATATTAGTCAGAATACCGTTTAAGTTTCCACGTTTGTGGGTTAAGCCGCCAATATCCACCATTTTTCACTACACAGAAAATTTTCAGAATACACTATGTCGAAACATGCGCACTAAATTCCTAGCAATCTATAATATTGAAAAACCTGAGCGTTTTTACCCTATAACTCTTCTGAATTTCGCATGGAACGTCCCGCGGGAATAACAGTCGTGGGGACGACTCACACCCTGTGGGTCTCACAAGCCGTGCAAAGAAATCAATTAATTGCGATAACAAATCTAATCTGAAATTTTCAATATACTGTACCAATTACACTTTAACGTCTTTAACGTGCTACATTCCCATAGAACCACCGTTTTCATTTGCCACTTCACATGATACATTACCTACCAATTTTGTAACTACACATTTTATATATTTAGGTGCTAGTTTTTCCGCATCAATGGCACTACTTTGTTTAAAAAATCGGACGTACACCCATTACCCTATTTGAATTTTAGGTGGCCGCGTTAACTTATTATGTACATCTACGTATATTTGGTGTAGGTGGTCGGGTTTCTCAACACTGTGCAATTGATTCCTACCAAATTGAGTGGCCTGCCGGAATATCGGATACACTGAACCATGCAAGATAGCATGCTGACCAAACACCAGGAAGTGGTGGGAGTATTTGGAAGATGTATGAACGGAATATCAGAGGGCGTGAGTTATTGCAGGAAGGTGGGTGTCCCAAACTCGATGATCTTCTTTTATACACGTTCTGAAGCGTTATCCTGCTGGGAATATTTAGAAAACAACATATGTTGGACCCCATATCTTTCGCATAAAGTTCGGAGTTGCAGTGATTCAAATTACCGGCTATTATCTGTAAGGATGTCCTTTGGAACCCCAAACATTAAGCAGATGTCAACCTTCAGCAACCTACACACCTCTACTGCAATGGCCTGTCTAACTAGTCTTGTGAGGACAAATTTTGAAAAATGATTGACAGCAATCAATATTCCAGTATTGCCAACTTTGGTGCGTGGATAGGGTCCCAGAAAGTCGAGATACACTCGTTGAAAACCCCGGAAAGTCATGAGAAGGGAACTTCTCGAAGAGAAGGGCTTTATTGCATTTACACTCATCGCAGGAATTGACAAATTGCGCTACATCAGGTACGACAGCGGGCCAGTAGTAATATCGCTGGATGAGCTCTGCTGTTTTCTCAATTCATAGATGGGCGGGTGTTGGAGGACAATGGGCAGCGGAAAGGATTGCAGGACGAAGGGATTTGGGAATCAGGAGATTATTATAGGAGGGAATGTTCGGTAGGCTATTTTTTGTTAGGATAAGCTTTAATGTAAATAAGGTTTTGCACGGTGTATATATTAATTGTCTTATTTGTTCGTTGTGAGATAACTGAGAGTACGAGGGATCGAGGAAGAGAATTTTGGTCAAAATATAATGGAGAATTGATGTTTGGAAGGTGATGAATATCCAGAGATTCCATCTCAAGTTTTGAAAGCGCATCCGGGACTGCATTTTGGGAACCTTTTCGATACTCAATTTCAAAACTGAAATCTTGCAGTTTTAAGCGTCATTGAACTAATCTTCCGGATGCATCCTTCAGAGACATGAGCCACTTTATGCTTGCGTGATCGGTTATCATCCTCTACGTATGCACGGACCTTCTTAATTGCCTCAATAGCGGCCAAACACTCTTGGTCCGTGACCGAATAATTGCGTTGCGCAGAATTCAGGATTTTCCACATGTACGCTATAGGTGTGCCCATCATCATCTCGCTGGAGCAGTAGTGCTCCTATACCCGTTGAGCTTGATACGTATCACGTTGTATATAGAAGCGTTCATTAAACTTTGGCCAATACTGGAGCGGACCCTAAAGCCTGCTTTAGTTTTGTAAATTCTGATTCTGCTTCATCGGACCAGCGGAATTTTTGATTTTTCTTAAGGAGGCAAGTTAGCGGAGATTATAAAGAGGTGTACCCGTTAATGAAACGACGGTATACCACCCCGCAACGCCAAGGAACCTTCGTATTTGCCGTACATTTTTCGGCGTCAGGAACTTCGACTTTATCAGGATTAGGTCTCAAGCCCTAGTCACTAATCACATATTCTAGGTATTCTATCTCTTTCAGTACGAATTTGCTTTTTTGGATATTTATCGTTAGCCCAGGTTTTGTCAATCTTTCAGTGACATCCTGCAGCAACGATAAATGTTCATCAAAACTAGCTGTTGTAATTAACAAATCATCAAGTTACACGAATACCTTTTCTTGTAAGTGAGATGAGGTATGACTCGAGACATCAATCGGAACAAAGTCTGAGGCTGAAAGGCATTACCTTAAAATGATACAAAGAGCGTCCTGGGACAGTAAACGCCGCCACTTGTTTCGAGTCTGGATCCAAAGGAATAGGCCACAAGACATCCTTTAGATCCAGACTTGCAATAAAACGAGTACGATCCAAGTCACTCAACAATCCGTCGATCAACGGTGACGGAATCTTTCGATCGAGCTCGTCGTACATCAGTTGTTGAATTGCAGGAGACTGCGTAGTGTCGTTGTTTAATGGGTGGATCATCTCCAATGTCGATCGTCTGTTGTACCACATTGGTTGGTCCAGATCGCTCGAAGCAGGAAGAGATAACGGATATTTGTAATCCAAATAACTTAAAGAAATCATATTACAGATACAATTTCTGCTCCGGACTCGGAACAAGGAAAAGCCTCAAGATATGATTCTTATCATTATACCGAATTCTGGCATTTACGAACCGATTTATGGTTAATTGATCCAATTTTATTGATTAAAAATTTAAGTTACCTTGGGGATAACAGCGTAATTTTTTTAAAAAGTTCATATCGACAAAAAAGATCCGTCCGGAGAAAAGATCCGTTAGCTATCTGGACTACTGCGGAAATAGAATGATGGGGAAGTTAATGGTCGAGTAACCCTTTGCACATCGATATCAAATTGCCGTGTTTCATGACACGCATTGATCCGGATCAGTTCAAATTTTATATGGAAAACCTGATCCAAAAGGAAGGCTGGTTTGTGACTTAGTTGAATTATCTACTGGAGATCCGACGGTGGGAGTTGAGTGAGTGGCGCCGAAATACGTGGAGGTGGTCTTTGTAAAATATGTGACCGCACGTTGGAGCGTAAACAGCGGACATTGAGTGAAAGGGGCATTTATCTGTGAGTAATGTAATTCCGGTGGTTGTTGAAAAGCAACAAGCGTTAACAGATTAAATTATCCCACTAGAGGTTCTGGAACGGTCGATTACGCCGGCTAGAGCTCAGGAGCAGATGTGGTGGGGAATCCAGAACGTAGAGAGATCTGTTTGAGCGTAAAAGGAAGATAGGAACCAGCTATAGACTACACTACTTATCCAGCCTGCTTTCATGGTGTAGGAAAAAACGTCGTTGCATGGTTTGTTCTGGTATCATTCCAACCAAGCGTCATGTATCCTCCCGCCTCCGTTGCTACGCATATACTCACTAGCTCGGCAATAAAAGAATATTGTCTTATTCAATTCGAATATTGAAAATCCTGAGCGTTTTAGCTCTATAACCGCCAACCATTCTGAATTTCGCATGGAACATTCCGCGGACGTAACAAAGTTTCCGCACGCAATCTACAGAGTCTGGCTATTCAGTGGAAGCACCCTCTTCGACAACTCCCAACCGAGTAATACATTCCAACTCGACGTTATAAACTTCTTTAAACGTAAGGGGAGATGGGTCGAGTCCTCGTTTTAACTTCCTTGGCATTGCCCGTGTAAATACTGTGCAAACGATTGCTGTGCATCCAAGACAGTCCAAGATGGAGTGTATACGCTTCACTCATTCTGCTTTACAACATCGACTCAACCAACGTCAAGAGAATCATCGGCCTTCGCCATAGAAGGCCAGCTGCCAAAAGCCTTCCATAAATCGATACCGCAGATCAGATCTTTGCATATAAATGGGATAATCAAGGATCTATTAATACCTTAAATTTACCATCGACAACAAGGATTTGTTCACCGCACGACTCATTCTGACCTGTTCCGTTCGTAGTCTTAATCCAAAAATTATTGGGAACAAGTTCAATCTCTAACCTCCTCAGAAACGCATAGATTTCGGATCCTTCCAGAATTGTGAAACTGGCCCCTAAATCCAGTAAACCAATTACAATGAAGCCTAACACACCTCAGCTCTATATGTGGCCGCGTATCATCTTCGATATCAATGACGTTTTCTATGATCTGTGAGCTACCTAAAAAATGTTCTTCCTTAGCAAGCTCGCTCCAACCACCGTTTTTGCAAAACGCACCTACTAGTGTTCTTCCTATGTCTGAATTTCCGAACTCTATTATTCGATTTTGGTGTGTTTCGCATTTCCAACCCATCGTCATTCTGTTCTGGACAAAAATCCTCTTTCTATTTTCATCTAACTCATTAAATGCAAAATACTCGCGATTAACCGTTTAACCTATATTGTCACATACTGAACCAATCCTCTGTCTTCACCTCTTTATCTACGTATTTTGGAATAACGTTTAATACTTTCTGTGACCTGATTTTGTCTTATGACAACTTAGGCATTTGTCTGCTATTCCTCGTTGTCTTCCACAACACCAACAATACACTCGGTCGCGGGGTTTGGAACAGTCAAAGTGTCGATGACCACTCCGTTTGCAGTTAAAATTATCTTGTTCGGTTCCAAAGGAATCAAGTCGCGTTCCATGAAATAATGAAAATGAAAAGTTGCTTTCATTAGCAATCTTCGTAATTTTAAATTCCACTCTATGAAAACAAAATTTCTTATGGGCAATTCAAATCTAATCGATACCCATTTATTTTATACCTCTCTAATGATAACACTTCCAACAGCTTGAAAATGCTTTCAACGCGATAAATTATTAAACTTTTTGTGTTTGCCCATTGAAATTAATATTTCATTTGAACAATTCGTTTCTCCGGCCCGAATTGATAATCTCGCATCTTAGTTTCCAAATAACTTAATACATCAAAAATTAACATGCATGTTAAGCTAGTTCCTAGGTCATTCTAGTAATTGGAAAACAAGATTTGACAAGGTTTCGATAAACATTTTATTCCGAATCAATGGCTAAGTAGCCTCTGAAACTTCTATAAACTTCTAGCAACTTCTCTGTGATTGTCCATGCACACAGCGTCCTGCTGAGTTAATACTTTAGAAATGTTAATCCAAATGAACTGCGGAGAGCTGCTTGCTTCAAAAGTTTGTCTAAATGTTCGTTTGGATCACATTCCATTAAGATTTAATTAAATAGTCATTCCACTCTAATCCAGACATCTTTATTGCATTCTACGCCAAATTCCTATCTCTAAGACGGGCGATTTGCTTCAACAAGCTGATCTTCAGACTATATCAGTATCTGACCGGATTTAGCTGAAAAGCGCTAGCTGGTCCACCTTATTGATAAAGGCGGAAATTTCAAGCGGCATCCTGTTAATTCCATAGCAATGTCTTAAATCCTGATCCAGGGCCTAACTGATGAACTATCTACTATACCACGAAGGATCTTGAATCAAAATATATACAGTCATTTCACTACTTCTAGGTTTTCTGAGTATTTATCTGAAAGTTAAGTTAACACGTGTTTTATTTTCAAGTTAACAGTCGCCTTTACCCTGTGATGCGGAACGATTCGTCAGTTTTTTTGGTAACCGATAAATTAGCAATAACATAATATTTCGAAACACGGTTTCGGAAACTACAATTATGATATCTATTCTGAAAGCTGTACTATTAGTATTGGGTGAGATTCTACAAGATGATAAGTGGTGATCACTATCAGCGTTTTGCTTTGAAATTGTTAAAAAACATTTAAGAAATAAAATTCAAACCAAAAAATCCCAACTAAACTTTTCCAGTCGTAATCATTCTGCTCCTGTAAAATAAGCACAATGCACTATTCTCAAAGGAATCCTGTTCTTTGTGCGAGCTTCACATGATTCGAACTGGTAAAAATCTGGTTAGAATGCGCACAATAACCTAGGTAGAGCGTGTCGTGCTTATTGTTTGCTTATTAGCTCGAATGGTTCTCAGTGATTTCAGATTTTATTTACCTATAATTTAATTCCATCTGGATCTATTTTAGTGTGTTAATTTAAAAAAAAGTCCACCGCACCCGCCATTAACAAAGGACAACCATGTGTATTCCTATTTTTCCTGCAATACGCATGTTATAAAAACGTTTATGATTGTAATTTATGGGAAAGAACCAATACAATTTTATCATATTTACCAATTTATAATAAACTATAATATTTAACCACAATTTTTCAATCAAGAACAGTTTACTCTGCTTGTATGCCCATAAATGAAAATCATGCACAGAAAATCAACTCAACCGCCCCTTTTCATGCGTGGAACACGATTTAAATTACATTCCACACATATTTGCTTTCTACCCCACCTATGGAGTAATTTAACAAAACTCTTCCATTTGTCAAGTTTAGTTCTACAGTTTATGACATTCCGGGCGGCCATCTTTCTTTTAAAAAATAGCGCGAACATCACTGTCAAAATTATTTGTTGTGAATCTTGTGTTTTCTTTGCCATAGTGCAAATGTAAATAAATAAAATAATAAAATGACACAGTTTCTAACGCAAGAAGAGGAATTTGAACTGCTCTATAGTCAGGATTTGGAAGTGCTAAACGATATCGAAGATGTACAAGAAAGTAAGTGTTTTGTTGTGTGGTTGGAGTACCACAGAAACCTAACCGTGTTTTATCGACCGCAGACAATCATCGGCCTATTCCAGTTGGATCACCACCAAAAACTCAACCTCGACCATCCACATCGCATTCAACCGATTTTTCATTACTCGGTGGTGATACGCCATACTCACAAATATCTCATCCCGCGCTGGGTCAAGGCAATCCCGTAAATCGACGACTTTTTGGGGCCACGGCTTCGACACCGTTTACCACTAAACGTGCAGAAAATCCAGAGGTGGTAAATCAATTAAATTCTATAGGCCTTAATGAAAATAATCGTAAACGCCGTCTAAATGATTTGTTCGGTGACATTCAAGACATCGATGAGCTGTCCGAAATTGATTTCGATCACTTGGCCAAGAAACCGAAGAGTGAAGAGGAAATCGATTTGGAAATAATTCAACGCATTTTATGCCTGCGTAAACAGAATCAGGCGTCGAATACGCTGGAGAAAAATAATTCGCTGGACCGGTTCAAAGCGTGGCACTATCGAAAAATGCACAATTTATCGTACAAGGAACCAAATTGGCCGTTTGTCATCATGCGGTGTAATGAGCAGAGAGTTTTTGTGCGATTTCATTCGGAAGATTTCGAGGCGGATGAGATAAACGAGATTGGGATACAGCATCGACAAGAAGCAAGTATTTTAGGTGAATTTAAGCAGCAAGTGTGGCAAGAGGCCCAAGAGTTAGTAGCAAATCGTTTAATCACTGAACCTCCACCGGTAGAGGAAGTACCAGTTCCTAATGTAGCCGTAGAAGAAAATTTGTGGGTAGAAAAATATCGACCGCGACGATATATCGATTTACTGTCCGATGAGTCTACAAATCGGTCGCTATTGCAATGGCTCAAACTTTGGGACAAAGTTGTATTTGGGCGTGAGACCATATCAAAAATAAAGCCGATAAATAGCAACAACAATACTAAATTCAATACGTTTAATAGAAAGGCGGGAACATTTCAACCAGGCGGTTGGAACCGCAATAATAAGATGGCACCGAATAAGGAATTAGATGAAATTGGACGACCTGTTCAAAAGGTCGCTTTGTTATGTGGACCCCCGGGATTGGGTAAAACAACATTGGCTCATATATTAGCATTGCATGCTGGCTATGCTGTACGTGAAATGAACGCGTCCGACGATAGAAATGTGGACGCCTTTCGACAAACCCTTGAGAATGGTACCCAGATGCAATCGATGCTCAATGAAAATAAACGGCCGAATTGTATTATTCTGGATGAAATTGATGGAGCACCTCAGCCGTCGATCGATTTCTTAATCCGATTTGTGCAGGATAACGCCGGACCGGGTAAAGGTAAAAAAAAGGATGGTAAAAAAGGATTTCTTCTTAAACGGCCGATCATTTGCATTTGTAACGATATGTATGTTCCGTCGTTGCGCCAATTACGACAAATTGCATTTGTTGTAAATTTTCCACCAATCACAAGTGAGAAATTAGCCGAGCGTTTACTTTATTTATCGCGCAAAGAACAAATTAAAACCGACATGACTGCGTTATTGTCGCTTGCGGAGAAAACTGGAAATGATGTGCGATCATGCATTTCAATGCTGCAATTTTATGGCGGACTAAAAAAGCCTCTCATGTTAGTCGACGTACTTAAAAGTAATATCGGCCAAAAGGATAGACACCGAGGGCTTTTTAATGTTTGGAACGCAATATTCCAGATTCAACGACCTAAGAATGTGCTACAAAAAGAATCGGATACGGTTACGCTATCCGATATGTCGGAGACGACCAGAATGGAAACCGTTACTCAAGCGGTCCACTCGGGCGGTGATTATGAGAGAGTTATGCAGGGCGTATTTGAAAACTATTTGCGGCAAAAGGTTTCGGATGCGAGTATGTTGCGTACGTCGGAAGCCCTAGTATGGTTCTGTTTTAACGATCGCATCCAGCAAATGATTGCGCACCAGCAAAATTACAGTGTATACCCATATTTACAATACGGATTCGTTGCTTGGCATTTTCTATTTGCCAGTCTCGCCTGGCCCAAAATCACATTTCCAACAAAATCGTATGAGGTAAGTGTCCAAAAATATAAATTTTATTTTACCAAATAATCGCGTACAACAAAATTATCAACCTGACTGATGATTACTAAAAAATAAATTAATTAATTTTACATACAATCGTCCCCATGCTTCAACTGTTCGATTTGGTGTTTGAGCCCCTTGACTTGAGCCTGGGCATCCTCGAAATTCGTAGTCAAAAGCTTCAATTTGGTTTGCATAGATTTAATGCATTCTTCTCGTTCGGTGATCATCATCGAGGAATTGGCCCGGCATTGAGCCAATTCGATTTCGAGGCGATTTATTTGGCATTGAAGGGCTTCTTTATTGGCATTGGCACACTCTTTGTTGCGTGCCACTATTTTCGCAGACTCGACGCGGAAATTGTCGAGCTCGTCCTGTGTCTGTTTGATTTTTGCCTCTAAGTATCGCTTATCGCCGGCAAGTTTCTCAATGCAGAATTTCATTTGGTCATATTCTTCCATAATTTTTTTCATTTGGCGCTCTTTACACAACAGTTTCTGGAGTTGTTCCTCCATTTTACAGAACTCCTCCTTTAGCTTGCACAGCTCATCAGCACAACATTTGTATTTCTTCTCCAGCTCGTTTTTCTCCTGGTTGCAGTAGCACAGGCTGCGTTTCTGTTCTTCGACAAGTTTTGGAAGTGGGCATAATTCTTTTAACTTTTCTTGAAATTTCTGTTTTATACGTCCAATCTCCTCGTTGATACGCTCCTCGATCCCTTTATTGTTTGATTCGAGCGCCTCGATTTTACAGCGATGTTCTTCTACCCGGGTTTGTGCGCACAGAAATTTATTACGATATTCTTCCAATTGCTCGGCTTGTTCATTGATCAAGACCTTAAATTGTTTTTGTTCCTCAATTAATTCGCAACATTTCCTTTTAACCATTTCTAGTTCAGGTTTTTCCGAGGTATCGTGGGAAGCAGAACGGCAAAATTTTTCTAGCTTTTCCTTAAGCAATGCATTCTCGGCTTCCTTTTTGCGATATTCATTAAATAGTGCGTTACAATCCTGGGCTGCTTTATGTTTTTTAGGTTGGCAGGGAGATGAACACGAGGATTTCGATTGGCTTGTTGAAGTTTGGTCTGTATCAGAGTGATCGCACGAATCATCGCATAATTTCCGAGGCGATTTCTCGGCGTGGTGACACGGTGATTGTAGTTTCCGCGGTGAGTGGCTGGGGCATGGACATGAAGATCTTTTATGCTTAATTTCCTGCTCGTAATTGTCTAATGCCTGCCGGTCCTTTTGTACGCACTCCAGCTCGAAATTTAATTTCTTCAGTGTGTGAGCCATGCACTCAAAATTTTTTTCTAGGCAGTCGGTTTTTTTCCGATAATTATTTAGTCGCTGTTCGATTTCGTTTGCCTTCGTTGGTGCAGGTGCTGATTTTTTGTCACCGCACAATTGATTACGTTTCAATTTTAGCAATTCAGATTGAAGTAAATTGAATTTCTGTTGAAGGCAGTCGATTATCTGTTCGCGGGAACACAGCTCCTCCTGTAATTTGTAACGATCTTCTTCAATTTCGACGTTCTCGGTGAATAATTTTTCCTGCAGTTTTAAGCTATGGTTCAGCTCTTGGCACAGTGAACTGGCCGATAATCGCTTATTATTATTATCGCTGTTTTTAGGGGCAACCTTTTTAACGATGTTACATAAGTGATCTTTGCATTCACAGGCTTCAATGATCATTTCGAGAAGGTGCTCCAGCTCATAAATTAATTTATTATTCATTTCTTCGATATTATATTCTTCACATATCGTGCGGGGGCAAACTCCCTTCTTAACTTTAATAAGATTGTTGAGCTCAAGAACTTTTGTGCTTTGCTCCTTTAGTTGACATATCAACGATTCGCCTACTTCGAAACATTTAAATTCATTGTCGGATGCTTTATTTGGATCTTGGACTATTTTGCGATCTACTGATTCCCCATCAGCACCTGGCCCTGTACCAGCTTTACTTGCCTCGGTTATAACACTTCTAAACTCGTCGTCTGAGATTGCACTTTCATTGTCGGGATGCTCTTGACTTTTATCATCAGTTGCAGGTTCAGGAGGTGCTGTTGAAACTTCTGTTGCCGCGTCTGGTGCAGGTGGACTATTTTGGGATACTGGCGTTGAGGGTTTTGATGTATCTTGATTTGTAGGCTGATCCGCCATTTTATTAGTGTTTTCAGAATGTAAATATTATTATTAAAAAAAAAATGTATTTTTTTGATATTTTACGAAAAAAAAATAGGAAACAATTAAATTTGGTAGAAATAACAAATTAAAATTGCAGGGGTTAGTTGATCGGTTGGAAAAAGCAACTCGGATCTCTATTCATTAATAATAACTACTCTACATAGAAATATAAACTATTGGCTGCTTCGAAAAGTGCATTTAGTTTGGGCCCTTGGGTTATTTTACTTTTCCGAATAATTTCAAAATAATTCAAGAATTCTAAATGAGTTTAATTAGGTCTCAATTTTTATTTATTAATGTGTTTGTTGATAATAATAATCCCAGGGATTTTCTGAAATTGCTTAAAAATCCGGGAAAATCGTGTATTTTGTGTATAAAATTGTGGATGTCTTTTTTAAGTAATGAAATCAGCGGCCAAACGTTTACGTGCCATGCCTATCCTATTGTGGAGCGCTTATTGCGGCGAATATTTGAATTGTATATGTTCATTAAATTTTCAGCAAGCTAGGCTAAAGTGTTTGTCCTAGAGGATCGGCATAACACATTTTGGTCCATAGCCGCATGACATAGTTTCATCCATTCTCATTGAACACCGGATTTCAACGAAACGTAAAATTGTCTTGACGTTCATCTCGTAGATTATGTCTGCTGGGGACAGGTACAACGCAAATGAAATATGGTCTCCCTTCTGATATTATATTTAGTTTATAGTTCCTGAAGCACCGCGAGTTGGTTGAATTGGATATTTTTTGTGCCTTTTATAAATTAGGATATCGCAAAACAATTAAATACGTTTTTGTCGTTTTTCGAGCTATGCAATATTTTGCCGGATCTTAACCGCTCGATGGCTTCCCGAAGGTGTAATTTTAAATAAGCTATGTTACCAGCAGTTAATAAAATAAATACGCCCCATTTGGTAAGGCAACGGCTTAGTTCTATTCAATACTCTCGATTTTGCTTCAATCAAATAGAATATTTTCACAGTTCATATTTTCATACAAACCGTGTATCATACTATTCGTTTTATCCGATTTACTCATTTTGCAAAATCACATTCGGAGCTCATTTTGGAATCTTATGTATAACATACAAAGAGAGTTATACCAGCGATAATTTATAATAGTATAAGTTTTGCACGTTTTACACAATTTCGGTTAATAAGGATCGGTACGAAAGCCCGAATTATCAAATTCCCGTTTTTTTTAAATCCCGCTTTTCATATATCAAATATGATCATTATTGTTTAAGAAATGGCCAAGTTCCATCCAACATGGCCAAAATCTGAAACTTCATTCAAAATTCACGTAAGAATTCCAATCCAGCCTTTTCGAAATCCCGTTTTCGAAATCCACTTTTCAAAATTCTAGTTTTTAAAATCCCAATTTTGCTGAAATCTTCAAAAATAGCCATCTCCGGCTTAGGAAGGTCTTAGAAGTTATAGACGATTTTCATATAAATATATATGAAGCCATATCGCAGCTGGAATATTGTTTAAAACCCAACATATGGCTGGCAACGTGAAGCTCATCTTAATTTGAACTTATCAATAAGTTATCGAGTTAACTCAAAACATAAAGAACCATTTCCGGCCTAGAAAGTTTTTAAGCGATACAAATTGTTTATTTAATTTAACCTGAGCCTGAGATTTTTGAACTTGGCCATTTACTCAAATTTGAACATATGGCTGGTGCTAGCCACCTGGTCAGCATTTACTTAATTACGTATCGCCTCAATCAATCGCTATTTCCGGCCCAAGCAGGTTTTGGAAGTTATAGACGATTTTCATATAAATTTATATTTGGGCCATATCGAAGCTGGAAGATTGTGCCTTTTCTAACATACGGCTGGCACTGGGGTGCTAATTATAAGTTACCCTTAATATTTTAAACTAATAATATGGTGCATTATTATTTCGAACTTAAAATATTAAGATTTACTGCCTTCACACCAAATTACAGCATTTCAATATACATATGTACTTGTTTTACATAAACAACCAATAACAAATTATAATTTATTAGGTGTGCAAGTAGACACTCGGTTTTTTTTGGTCAAATTGAACTTTATTGAAAATATAATTGTTACAAAGATTAATTATCGAACATTCCCCATCTGTGGTCTTTTGCCATTTATCAGGTAGATGATTATTGCCTTCGCGATAGAGACTTGGTGGTTTCAAAGCAAAATAGACATCGAGCTATTTTTGCACATCTTCAACTTTCGTGAACCGCTGGTTTTTCAAATATGATGATATCGATCTGAATAAGTGGTAATCAGAGGGGGCCAGTCTGGAGAAAGATGAATTCCTGGGTTGGTTTTGCTGTATGTGAACAAGCGTGGCACACAGTAACACTTTCTTGGCATGAATATTCATTTTTGAAATTGATGTTGATGGCTGACCTGAATCCATGGTTTTTTGCGGTTAGGATCGACGTAAAAAAATCCACTTTTCATCACTCGATTTTATCGATTCCTTAGAGATCAAAATTGTGAGATTATGGTGTCTGGGAAGTATAGGAAACTACCGTCGTTGACTGGATTTTGTTACAGATTTCAGGCCCATACAAACTGATGGAGGTGTACATTAAGAAATGACAAAATATTCAAATGCACTTGCAGTTTAACAGCAGAGGAGAGCCGTGAGATTTTTTATGTATAATAAAAAAAGAATTCATAATCATAATCATTCCCTTGACGCTGAAATTTGACTAGTTTGGAAGGCCTTATACAGCATTAAAAATACTGCTGGTTCATTAAACGATTTACCTTGTCAAGCCCTGCAGAAGGAGATATCAAAGTTTGCGGAATATGGTGGTGGTTGCCTTCCAGCAAACGTGCATTAACTCAGATGATATTCGGGAGAAAAAAACATGAACTAGATTAGAAACCTGAATGTCTAGATTAGGAACCTGAATGCCTAATTGAATGTCTGTTAGTCTTTAATTTAAAGAAAATTTATGTTCGGACGTTCCCGACAGAAGGAGAGAATCGTGTATTAATTTTTACGACACAAAAAAATTTAAAAAAATTGGATGGGATGTTGTGGTGTTCCAGGTTCCGAAGGTGTTCCAGGTTTACACCACACACTGCTGTATTCAACCCCATAAAACGGTTCATCCAATGGTGTACATTTTAATGTTTTCAAATTTGAACGTCTACGCGTTGTAGATTGGAGTTCGTTTAGTTGAAGAGATTCCAAAATGGTTCCAACAAATATCTTTGGAATTTGGAAGAGAACTTGAACCACTAACAAATTGGCTCAATGAATATTATATTCGTGAAAAAACGGTAGCGCCGGGAAACGAATACTGCGAACGTAGTATTATGATGAATCATATCACAGGCATCTTAACACCATGATTGGTCGCTTGCCTATCGGCGTATTTAGATTAATTGAGGAGCTTATAAAAAATGCGAAAATTATCAGAGCAAAAATTGAGAAAATAGAACGAGGAAATCCTCCAAATGCAAAAAAACAAATAATTAAAGAAAAACTATTCAATTGATTTTAAATGAAAAAAAGGAATGTAGCAAGTTTGGTGTTTTGAAAACCCTAGCTGGCAGTATTTACTGTTAGTTCTAATTTTAAGAATGTACATTAATTCGACCCATTCTTGTGTGGAGGAAATCTTATTTTTTTTCTATCATGCTCAGGTCTAAAAATATTCGGTTCAATGCAACCTTATGCAAATTTTTAGGTTGATCGGACCACCCCTAACGCTCAGATCAGTTTTTTGCAAAAAAAAACAACACTAAAATGACCCTTAGTTACGTTTTATCCTCACTTCACCTCGTTTAAGTAATGCCGGTTTAATATTTTCTAAGTATTTTTGAGTATACCGAATCCAATGAAATGATAAAAAAGATGGTTTGCGTAGTAGAAAGTTTATTTTCTTAAAAAAAAAAACAACTCGTGAGTTTCGACTAATTCTTAAAATAGTAGCTATCATGTTTCACTGCATTTCACTATTTGAGGCTATGGAGCAAAGAATAACGAAAAATGAGTAATCACACGTCAACATAACTAAAAAAATAACAGTTTTATAGTTGAAAACGCCCAAAAGGTCGTTTTGCCGTGCTTACGTATCTGCGAGAACACATCTATTTTAGTGGACTTATACTTATTAAGTGTATTTCTGTGGATATACACAAATAAAGTGCAATTAAACACATCTACTGTTATTTTATGTGTACGCCAAGTTTTATGATATATTTAACAACATCTTTATTCGAATATCAAAATGAGTTTTGTAAAATATTAATTGATTTTGGTTTTTGATTTTTAAGTTTGAAAATTTCATTACTTTTTCAAGAAGTTTCTGAAATAGTTTTTGTGGTTAATAATCATGGAAATTAAAATACAGGCCGCATTGTTGTTTGAGTGGTAAGTTTTGTCACTTAGTATTTTTAATCTCATATCTGATATTTTTCGTTTTATAATTTCATAGGTGAATCTATTGAAAATTTACGAAAAGACAATCTTCTAACGAATCGAAACGTAATTGGACGATTCCTGCACAAGCTGACAAATACTAGTAAAAGTATGCAAGCTAGCACTGTTGCGGATGAGATAGCTTCCATTTAGCACAAGTTAAGTATTTGTCATCAGGAAAGGAGGAATATTATAACTGAAACTGAAACAAGTAAAAGATCGCTACATATGAAGAACGTGATTGATAATAATATAGTAGATGCGTTGAATCGATCGAAAATAAGCAATTCAGGAGCTGCTCGTTTAATCGCCACCATTGCAAATGCATTAGGGCATCATTTAGAATTAATTGCAGTTTCCAAAAATACTATACTTCGCCATCGACAACGCCTCAGGAAGGAAATCAGTGATGACATATTTAAGTTTTTTAGTCCTGATTCTATTCTAACCGTACATTGGGATAGAAAAATGTTAGAATATATAGCAGAGAAAATAATGGTTAAGCGACTGTGTGTTTATAGTATCCGGTTATGGTAACACCAAATTGTTGGGAGTTCCAATGATTACACATGGAACAGGCATAGATCAGTGTGAAATGGTATATAAAATGTTTGGAGACTGGAAGATAACAGAAAATATTAAAGGATTGTGTTTTGATACAACGGTCAGCAACGTCGGTATGCTAAATAGAGCCTACAGACTTCTTGAAAAAAGAATTGGCAGAAATTTATTGTGGTTTGCTTGCAGAGATTTAAATGGCAGTGTAATTCTTTTAACCATACCCAAAGAAGCTTCGGTTTAGCTGACGCAAATGTTCAAGAAATTTTCAGTTCACCAGAGAAGGACAATATTGTTACCTTTATTAATGATCAACTTGGAAAAATACATAATGAGCGAGATGATTATAAAGAATTTTTATGTTTATCACTTTTGTCTCTTTGAGAACCACTAACATTTACAATTCGGCAGCCAGGTGCTGTCAGTAGATCGCGATGGTTGTCTAAAATAATTTATAGCATTAAAATGTACTTGATGCGAAACCAGTTTAAACTCAGTCGTTATTTCCATTAAATTATTTTATAAATATTGTATTTTTTCAGTATCTGAATCTGAAGCGCTACGTGACCAACAGCTTTATCATTAAGATTTATTTGCTACAATGGTTTAAATGTACGAACCAAACTTCAGCGCCCAGAAATGATTTAAACCTACTGAAGGAGCTAGGTGCATACAGTAATATCAATCCAACCATATCATTAGTTGCCTTGAAAAGTTTTTCTAACCATTTATTAAATACCATAATGATATAGCTCTTTCATTTTTCGATGAGGATGTAGACAACCAAAAAATTGTTTGTCAAATTTTTTTGTCAAATTTTATTAAAAAACACTAACGAAGGATGACACGGAATATATTTAAATGCAGGAAATTGTAAGAAAATTTCATATAGTAAATGATGCTGCTGAAAAAGGAATTGGACTCATTAAAAATTATACCTCGATTTTAACGCACCAGGAGGAATACAAGCAGTATCTACTGTTGTAGAAGATCATTATAAGAGAATTCCTTTAGTAACAAAAAGAAATATTAAGATGGCTATGCAACACAAAATTTGGAACCTAACTTCTCTGTGACAAGTTATATATCTTAGAAACATTATTAAGGAAGTAATTAATTTTCAAAGGCAGTACTAGTAATACTTTTTATCTCTTTGTTTTTCTCTAATTTTTTATTAATAAACTCAAACCATTGATTTAGCAAGTGGCAAACAATTATTTAACCTTTGTCCCTTTTGGTCGTTTAAGGACTATAAAATTGTTAAATTTTTAGTTATGATGAGGTGCAATGTCTCATTTTTTTCACGTTTCGTTGCTCTATAAAACCACAAATAGTGAATTTTAGACAACAAACATAATAGGTACTAAGAATTAGCTGGAACTCACGAGTTTTAATTTTTTTGAAGGGAATAGCCCAAAAACTAATCTACTACGACAACAACCTTTTTTTTTATCATTTCATTGGATTCGGCATACTCAAAAATACTTAGAAAGTATTAAACCGGCATTGAACGAGCTGAAGCGAAATTGAGGAAAAAACGTCACTAAGGGTCGTTATAGTGATTTTTGTTGTTGCAAAAAACGAATCTGAGCGACCGCTAAACGTGGTCCGATCAACCTAAAAATTTACATGAGATCGTTTCTATTAGAAACCATAATTTTTAGTCCTGAGCCCGGTAGAAAATCATACATGAAGACAAATGGATCGCCCTAATGTACATATATACACTTGCGAGCAACTCCTGGTTCAATTCCCGAACCTGTAATCACTGCACCTTTTATTATTAAAATCTATACAGTACTTTTCAAATTATAGCAATCATAGCAAAATGCGATGTTTCGGTGGAATCAATTGGCGTGCTGCAATCTCCTGTATAGTACCACGTCGACCGATATTCGCCATCAGTCACTTATCAGACGTTAATCTGAATAGATTTCTATTTCAGTTTCATTTGTTGTTTCCTGAAAATCATGGATACGACTCCAGTAAAAGCTGCACAACTTGTTGCTTTATTGCAAAAATGACGCAATCAACGGGAAGTCGCTCGTCCGGTAAACGTAAACCAATCTGCTGTCTCAGGAGTATCCAGAAGATTTCATGAAACTGATATCCTTGTGGCGTCTTCACACCTTGTATGAAATTCATTATCTAAATTAATTAAAATTGACTAGCACCTGAAATGTTAGTTGGGTATAAACCAACTTTTTGTAAAATTTTCATTCCAAGGTGAATGGTCCAAGAAGCCAATGTAAATAACAAAAAATAGTTTTAGTTTTTCAGTTTTTTGTTTAGAGTTTTTCAAGTTTTCTTGACATTACAAAAAATATTTTTTAGACTTGCAATAACTGGTTCCTTATTATAAAGAAATAATAAATAAAAAAATTAAGAAACTAATAAATAATTGGGTTTTAAATACCATAACTTCAAACGGAGACCACATACCAGCCTGCATCGGTGTACATCTGAGAGGACAATCGATTTATCGTCCTAACTTCTCTGCGAAATTGCCATCTCACGAATGTCGATGTGCAGCAGGAGCTAAGACAAGTTCGAGATGGAACTGTTAGTCATTGAACAGGAAGAAGACGCTTGATCGAAGCCCACCTCACTCCAAGAAGTTCCGCTAGAGATACATAATTGACAGCATACCACCGCAAAAAGCGACTCGAATTTGCTCGCGAACACATCAATTGGAGCATCGAGCAATGGAGATCCGTTCTATTCACTGACGATTGCAGAATATGTCTCGATGGTAGTGATAGGAGAGGCCGAGTCTATCGGCGTGCAGGAGAGCGATTTGGCAGGCTGGCGTATCGCTTGCGGAAAAAACATATCTTGTTTTCGTACCTGGTGGAGGCTGAAGAGGAGGTCTTACCGTTGAAAGAAATATCAATGACATTCTCTTGCGCCCTGCGCAGAGGGGAATATATATATATATATATATATATATATATATATATATATATATATATATATATATATATATATATATATATATATATATATATATATATATATATATATATATATATACATATATATATATATATATATATATATATATATATATATATATATATATATATATATATATATATATATATAGGGGAAGATTTTATATATATTACAATGCCCGGTGTCACACAGCTCGAACCACTTGAATCTATATTATTAAGAAATAATAAAAAAAGAGAGGGGGGGGGGGGGGGTTAATACTAAGTATTAACCAATAAAATTGTTTTTGTCGTGCTTGAATTTTTTGTTGTAATTAAATTTAAATATCCCCAATATTTTGTTTCATAACATCAATTTTCGTTTTAAAAAAAATCACCTTTGTGTGAGCGCTGAAAGTTTAAGTCGATTTAGTAACTCGCGATAGTAGATTAATAATATGAAAAAAAAACAATACAAATGAAAAATTTCTTAATTTATCACAAAATTCATTTTTCGACAATTTTTTGAAATCACCTTTAAAACAGGATATCACAAACACTATATTGACCCCAATTATAATTGTCGTGTCGTTTTACAATCGACACGACTCGGTGTTGTCGTCTCGTTTCTCATTTGGTATTATGTAACAATAATGAAACGACATATTAGTATTACCACAGGAACCTTAAAATAAAATACGTAATTGTGTATTTATTAGCCAAAATTAACAATTGTGAATTTTATTATTGTTTAAAATAATTGTCAGTTTCATTTGTTTTGCGTTTTTATGTTTTTTATATGTTGCAGTTGTCAGATTTATTGTGTTTCCAAATGCACGACCTGGTGGATTAAATGCTTTATCAATCTGGAGCAAATCTATTACGGTTTCCTCCAAAGCAGTAAATGTGAAAAACTTATTAGGGCCACCTCCCGTTGCCTTTACCTCCGATTTATTATGAGCCATTTTCTTCCGAATTTTAATAGGTCTATTATGAATCTCACTTACTCGTCACCGAGTGAATAGTCGTCACTGTAATTTTATTTTGGTATTATGATTTTCGCAGTGAGTGAGTGATCGTCACATACCTGTCGCTTGGCGACTCGAAATCACCGCATAGAATTTTTGGTATTATAATTCTCACAGTGAGCGAGTCTAATGTCATATATGCTCACCTAAAATATAATGGTGAGAGTCAAGTGATAAAGTATTTTGAAAAATGAAAAACTGAATTTTTATATTATTATTATTATTATTTATGTATGTATATAATGTTTATGAAATGAAATAAGTTTTATAAGGAATTAAAAATTTGATCTCGAACTCGTTTTCCTCCCTATAACATGTTTACGTTTATTCCAGGTTGTTCAGCTTCGTAATCAGATTTTAAAATACTCTCTTCAATATAACTCGACGTCCTCTGTATCGAGTTTATAAAATCGACACATATACACAATACGTATTTATTATCTGTTTTTATCTAATACACAATTTTTACACAATTTTTTATATAATATATTTTATATTTTTAATATTTTTTATACAATTATTTTGTATCGTAAAAATATCGTATCCGTCGAAGACATACAAAAATATTTTTTCGTGAAAATTATTTGTAAACAACTAAAATTTTTTGACATTACTATATGGTTTCCATAACGACAAATAACAAACTCTACAAAATACAAGAATCCACATACGACGCCGCAAACAACGGCTCGCCAAAATAAAAGGGAGAATCACAATACCAATTTTGAACTCGGGTGACTTAGATAGTCACGGCGAGTGGTGTGGTGAGGCGAGAATCATAATAGACACGTTAATTTCATGTCACTCCATACATATAACGAATAAAGATATATAATGAAATTCATCTTATTATTTAAATACAGAATTACGGTGTAACAAACCTTAATCCAGTATTTCGTGTTTCTTGTAAGAGGCCCCAAACTGTTAAGTTCTTCTGCGAACCGATCCCACAAACTACTCTGCTGTCTTAAAATCTTTTCCCGATTTATAGGTCTATTATGAATCTCACTTACTCGTCAGCGAGTGAGGAGTCGTCACTGTAATTTTATTTTGGTATTATGATTTTCGCAGTGAGTGAGTGATCGTCACATGCTAGTCGCTTGGCGACTCGAAATCACCGCATATAATTTTTGGTATTATAATTCTCACAGTGAGCGAGTCTAATGTCATATATGCTCACCTAAAATATGGTGGTGAGAGTCAAGTGACAAAGTATTTTTGGTATTAAAAATATAATATTTTATTAATATTTTGACATTAAAATAATTAATTTATATTTTTCATGTCAGAAATAAAGCAAAAATTACCACAGCTCAACAATTTATCGAACTTGTTGAGGAAATGGAAAGATTATGGTCACCTAGAAGAGGATATAAAAAATGTCATGTTGAAAATTTTATATACTTTGAATTTTTTAAGTACTCACACCATTGTGTTTAGACTATAATAACCTTATACATTTTGTCGACACCTACAAAAATATCTTTTCATGAAAATTATTTGTAAACAACTAAAACTTTTTGACATTACTATATGGTTTCCATAACGACAAATAACAAACTCTAAAAAATACAAGAATCCATATACGACGCCGCAAACAAAGGCTCGCCAAAATAAACGGGAGAATCACAATACCAATTTTGAACTCGGGTGACTAAGATAGTCACGGCGAGTGGTGTGGTGAGGCGAGAATCATAATAGACACATTAATATAGCTACGAGCAATGTCAGGGTTTTGGCTCATTAAACTGATAAACATTCAAACTGTTGTTTGTTGGTAATTTAAAAAAAAATAAGACATATTTATATTTATTACAAATAAATACATATTTCTTTATAATAATCATAGTATAAATAAATTTTAATAAAATCAACTAATTGTTTATATCAAATTTATTTATTAACTTACATTTTACAACATAATTTTTAATAGATATGAACAACATCAGCTCTAGTCGTCAACTAAAATGTCATCGATAGAAAATGGCGATTTTACGACAAAGTGCGATTCACAATCGACACTCATAATACCAATTTTTGTCGTCGAAACGATATCGAGACGACAACGACAATTATAATTGGGGTAATTATCTTGTTTTAAAATATGCCGTTCTATATGGGACCCAAAATTAAATACAGGAAACCCTCGATTAATTCGTTCCGTGTTACTTAAAATCGTGTTGTTCGAGACTACAAAAAAGAAAAGAAAAAAACGTTACGTTTTGTTTTTCATTTTTTGTTATGATATACAAAAAACAAAATAAAAGAGAATAACGAAAATCGTATTGTTTGAAATTGTGTAATTTGAGGAAATGGGTATCCGTGTTCTCCGAAACCGTGTTCTTCGAAACCGTGTTCTTGGAGGGTTACTTGTAACATATAACAACAGCTAAATTTGAACGCTGTAACAAAGAAGAAAATAATACAGTCAAACTTCTTTTCGTGCGGTCTTTTGTGCGATTTTTTTGTGAGCTCGTTTTTATGCGATTTTTTTTGTGCGCTATTTTTTGTGAGATTTTTTTATGCGGTATGAAAAAAATTTATTCAGGACAATCTACTGAAGTTCTTTCAAAATTTCAATCAAATTAGAACATAATTATTAATGTAATTAATATAACTAGTTAATTGACGTTGGACATTTTGTTTTTTCGATTTTTGATATTTCATCACATTTTTTCTACGTGAACCTTTGTTATGCGGTCCCTATTCACCGCATAAAACAACTTTTTGAATGTGTTGCGAAAACTATTTTTTATACCTACTCGTGAAGTTTCGGAAGATTTTTTTTATGCGATCCCTATTACTGCACAAAAACAGGTTTGACTGTATATTTAATTATTTTTTGTTTTTTCATTCACAAGAAAAAAATTAATGTTATTTTATAAGATACAAAATAATACAAAAAGAGAGGCAGTGTACATTTATGTACAACTCTCAGCTCATCAAACCTATATGTGTGATATATTTATGATCACCCCGATTACTCAACTATTGGGTGATTATAGAAAGATTTTCGATGATATAATTTCAAATCACTTGTCGTGGCGGCATCTTAAAGTGTATGTAGAAAACTTCCTTTGTATTACTATATTATACTTTTTATACTATGGTTACCCGAGGACTCGACTTTCTGCTTCATATCCCCAACGTCATTTGTTAGTTTGCCAAGAAATCTGTCTTTTATTTGATTCTATTTCTTGTCGATATTTAGGCTTTTGAGTTTATTTGCAAACATTTTCTTGTTCGGCCCTTTGATTCATAACAGAAGAATCTCACCATATTTGAATTTTCAGATCGTCCGGAAATGTTTTAATATAAATAATCTCCGTGTTTATAATTATTTCTTCGAACTCGTAATTATTAGAGTCAGTTATTATCGCCCATTAGCATCATAATCCTTAACTCCAAAGAATAAATTCGGACATAGATCACGAAAAGAACCTTCAGACCATGAACATGATGATTTTAAAAATAATCTACGAGCAATTGTGACCAATGCTTTTATCTGAGATATGTTTTATTCCTTAACTCAACAGGCCAAGGTTCGTAAGTTGGCTCTGAGGCCCGAAGTAGTTTATGCAGATGCCCAAGTTATGAATATTTTATATAATCAGGTTTTATAGAATTAACAATCCCACATTACAATCTCTAAGTACATCATCATCATCTCCTTATGCAAAACCATTTAAATAATTTTTATTTCTTTAGCAACAAAAAATGAATTCATTTCGTTGATTATGAATTTACATTTTAATTGAAAATAAATAAGTAAATTCATGAAAAACATTGATAATTTTATAATTTACATATTTTGTATGAACATAATAGTTTTTGAGATGATTATTTCAATTCTCGTACTATATACTAAGCGACTAAGAATAAGAAGGATTATATATTTTTTTTTTCTTTTTTGAACAGGCTGGATAGGATATGAAATTAATTACTATCCCTAGTATAAAATTCATATTCACTTTACAATTTATCATGATATACAAAATGTATACAAAATAAGTGTACATAAACGATTTCAATTAATTTCTACATCTTTTGTGTGCCAATGGCAAGTGAGTTTGTGTAATATGTAGCGGTAGTATGTGGAAGTGACGCGCGCGCGTTTATGTCATTCCTGTGGCATTTATATGCATTAAAATCTCACCACACTCTGGATATATCTTTTTTGTATTGTGCTGATTTTTATATTCAGGTTATTCGTTAAATATTTCATGAGCTGTTTATAATTTCTTTTTGTTGTTTGAAAAATCTGTACCCTTGTGCTGGTAAACATACATACAAAGAGGATCTTCATTGGGCGTTCTGGGATGGGATGAATAAATTTATTATTCATTAAATAAATCGTTTTTGTGACAATATTAAACATAATTTACGCCTCTTGCAATTTTAATTATTTTGTTTAATGAATTTTCATTCATGCCTGCATGAATAGAGGAGAGATGATATAAACGAATTTTCCGATCCATTTCTGGAATTTATACATTAAATACGAACGTGTCCCAAAACACGAAAAACTCACGCGCTATAGGGAAATAAAAGGATCGACAATTATTATTATTTTTTTATTTTCATTTATTTAAAAGGCTTTTTCCCATATATTTTCCTGGCGCAAATTTACACAAAATGATTTACTTCTGTGTAGTGTATTGTAGTATGTAGTACATAACAATAATTATTTTTTCGAGTTATTTTTTGCTTGTTTAATTAAAAATTATTATTAAAATTTATTTTTCACAATTTTAAATTTAAATTTTGTTTACGTATGTTTTCGCCAAACCGAAACGGGTGAACCACGATTACAAATTACGAAAACGGTATACGATATACGAAATAAGGCTAGGAAAACTTTTATGAACCACCCTGCCTCATATAATTAATATTTCAATTATTATTGCTTTACTTTTTCTTATTACATTTTTTTTGCCACACTACACACCTACTACCTATCTCCGAGTATAGTATTGCTGGTTTTAATAAATTATTTTGTTTGTAACAAATGTGGTAAATTTTTAAATGGTGTAATAAATATTGCATCCATTTATCATGGGCTAAAGAATTTTCGTCTCTCTTGTATCTTTGCGGCAGCGCCGCAATAAATAAAACAGAAAAAGGGGTAAATTGTATTTAGTTGTAGCAAATGCAATAATAATGAAAATGAATTGCGGAAAATAATATCAATTTTAAAATTTGTTTTATTGTTAATTTTCTTAATTGAAAATGTGGGTGGGAGGTGTGAACATATAATTTTTATTTGTAACGAAAATAATTCTAAGGAGGACTAACATTAAATAATTTTTAGGGGTTTAGTTAAATACTCGTATGGTATCAACCCAAACGTCCATAGAAAATGTTATTCAAGATTTTTCAATTTCATCGCGGTCAAGTAGTGATGATACTTAAATATTGTACGCATTGTGTTAAAATTCATTAAGTATTATTCTTGCTGCTGAAATAAATTCGCTATTTTTATATTGACTTTAAAATGATATAGTTCGTTTTAGTGCTTTGGATTATCCACTAATCTTTAAAATTAAATAATTGGGAGCAAAAAGCACATATTTCAATTACTGTTAGCAAATCCGTTTTCCCTTCTGGGTTTCATTTTTTTAGCGGTTAACTCCTTGTCGGATTCTTCCATAATGAAATTAAAATCCGAGAGTGCACTCCTCTGAGAAGAGGGTCTCCTGACGTCCACCGTTTTATGGAGCTTTGTTTCTTCACACTTTTCGTTTTCACTCTTAGATTAAGTGTCTTGTTACACTATTGACTATATTCCTGATTACTTTAGTTCTGTAGAGGCCCTGTCTTTCTTCTTTAAAATCATTTCTTCTTACTACAAGAATAAAATCAATTTTATGATAGAATATAACCATTTTTATGATCTATCGAACCACCTTTTAAAAGGCCAATCAAAATCTGCCAGCATTACAGCTTTCACACAAAAAAATATCAACCTAAAATTTAGTAAATATATATTTTGTAATTGTATTTAGTAACAATCTTTGGTCGGGTCAAAACCCCAAAATAAAATATTGTAAAACATAATTTAAAATTATTATTAAAAAGTGTATAAAATTAAGAATTAATATCAAAAATTAAATGTCGCATTTCAATTTTAGTTTTTCATTAATTGAACCCAACAAGTCGCGACCCTAACAGTGAAAATGTATAAAACCGTGCAAATTTTCATCTCAAAATAAAATATCCACAAAGTCAAATCCTTTAGGTTCGACTGTCCTTACAAATCCATGCAAATAAAAAACATGAAAATCCTTATCCTCGAGGTGGTTGCGGAAACGAATCTGGTTGTTGGTAAACTGGAGGAAGCACGCAACCATAGGTGTACTTGCAGCCGGGAACCAAAAATGGTTACTGTGGAAAAGGCACCAAAGGTGGCTGCACGGGATTCAGTTCCCAGTGCTAATTCGGACAAAACCAGTAACGTGGAAACCGATCCTAAAGGAAACGGAGGAAACTGGCAAGTGGTCGGTAAAAAGCGAAAGAAACGGAGAAACAGTAAACGCTGGCCAAAACAGACAACAAAACGGATAATTATCTCAGCAAGGGACAATGAATCCAGCCTTACGACCACCGAGATTACAAAGAAAATCAAAGAAGTTATCCGACCTAGCGAATCGAACGTAAAGATTCACTATGTAACGAACGCCGGCCCGAAAGGTGTCGCGGTTACTGTCGATGCTTCCTCCGATTTGAAAGTTTTCACGGAAAACAAAGATCTGGAAGGCGTGGGTCTAGTAGCCACCGAACCAGCGCCTATAAAGAGATTACCGAAGGTAATTATCTTTGACGTCAGCTCTGATCTTGATGGAGACATGGTAACTAACTGTCTTATTAAACAAAACTGCCTGGATCAAAAAGATTTTAAGGTTCTATTTAGAACTGGTGCGAAAAACCAGGAGACCGCTCACTGGGTGGTAGAAGTAGAACCAGCAACCAGAAACATGTTGCTAAAGTGTGGTAGACTGCACGTGGACTGGGTTCGATGCCATGTGAGAGATTATGTGACTCCAACTAGGTACCAGCAATACGGTCACATTGCAAAGAATTGTAGGGCGCGCACAGAGACCTGCTCTCACTGTGCACATCATGGCTTCAAGGGATGTCCTAATAAAGACAAACCTGCCAGCTGCCCAAGCTGCAAGGAAATGCAAAAACCAAATGACCACCAAGTAGGTCGCGTTTCATGTAACGCATACAAAAGTGCTGTGCAACGCCTAAGATTTAATACTAAGCATGATGATTAGTCACAATCAAAGGAACTGTAACAGCACCCTACTAATCGCCCACCTCAACATGCAGGGTGTTAAAATAGTCGGATCCGAAATATGTGAAACCATTTCCACCCACGACATAGATATTCTGTGTATGCAAGAGCCACACTCTGTCAATGGTCAAATCAGCGGCATGCCTTCTACAGCCAGAGTAGCAACAAGATGCTCTGAGAATCCCAAGACTGCAATTAGCATTCATAGTGTCGGCATGGACATGATGAAGCTAACTCAGGCTTGTGATAGCCACTGCACATGTGTTGAAATATCATCGGAAGCTGGTTCATTCTACCTACTTTCAATATACGCCCAATATAGTGAACCGATCGAGTACCATCTGTGCAAAATCGAAACGATCCTAGGCTCTTTGTCGGGCCAACAAAAAAAGGTAATGATCGTCGGAGACTTAATGCCAGAAGTAAAATGTGGCATGACCGTTTAACCGATGAAAACGGAAGAAAAGTAGAGGACTTCGTGTCCAGAAATGACCTTTTCATAATGAACTTGCAGGGACACCCTACGACGTTCTCGTCTAAAGGGAACTCCAACATTGACCTAACAATAGTCAACGGAGCCTTGCTGGGCTCGATAGTTGGGTGGTGTGTAAGAGAAAATTGGACCTCTAGTGACCACAGAGTCATCACGTTTGAGCTATCAAACGTGCCACAGAATGGTCCTCTTGCAAGTAGCAAAACTCCGAGATTTGCCATAAAGATAGCTGATTGAGGTCTATTTGTTAGACACCTGGTCGGCTCTTGGGACAGTGTAGAAGCACTTCCTGAAATTAACTCGATTGACGAAATTCATGATCGTGTGGAGCTGATCACAACGCAGTTAACCAGTGTCTGCAACAACTCAAGTCCAAAGAAGAGAGTGGCAAAGAGACAAAATAGTTGGTGGAACTCTAATCTAAGGAAACTTAGATCCTCGATGCACAAGCTCAGAAGAGCATACCAGAAGGAAAAGAAAAAAATAGCAAAAAAGTTGAAATTGTTTCTCTTTAGAGCGGCAAGGAATAAATACTTCCATGAAGTATTTATGGCTAAGCAAAGTAGTTTCCAAAGGTACGTCACAGAACATGGCAATAATGACCCATGCATACAAATTTGCCGCCGGCAAAGATAGACCACCTGAAGTCTTAAACACCATCAGGAACACAAATGGTGTCGTCACTGATACGTGGCATGACACACGCTTGGAGTTATTAAACTCGCTTCTGCCGGAAACACCTGACGTTACTGGACCTCAAGCAGAAATGCGCAAGATCGCCACCAACAATAGTTGGATATCTGATTCACGTGGGAGGAGGTCAATAGTGCCCTTACTTGCTTTAAGCGTAACAAGTCTCCTGGACTTGACAACTTGAACGCTGAAATAATCCAACTGGCTTGGCCCATAATCTCCAAGAATCGAACAGAGCGAACTTTTCTCGGACAAACAATTCGGCTTCCGACGTAGCATGTCTACTGAGGACACGATAGTCCGCCTAACAAACACTGTCAAAACCCAAAGTTCAAAATATGTTATTGGTATTTTCTTGGAAATTGCTGGAGCATTTGATAACTTAACGTGACCTAGTGTCATTGCAAGTTTATCAGTTTACCATCTACCTGGAAACATCATGAATGTTTTTAAGAGTTACTTCAGCAACCAAACCTCAGAAATTAGAGACAAATATGGTTCAGTAACAAAACAAAATATATAAAAGGATGTCCTCAGGGTTCAATCCTACTCCCTCTAATCTGGAATATCGTGTTTAGTCTACCTTATTATTGGGAGTATGATGAACTCATGAGTATGATGAATAACCTGGGCGAAATAGCATTCGCAGATGACAAAGTCATTCTGGTGCAAGCCAAGTCGAGGCTTGAACTTCAACGCCAGGGTCAAATCGCCATAAATATAACATGATACAATGGTGTGGAACAAATAAAATGTCACTATCTGCAGAAAAAACAGTGATGCTGCAGCTAAAAGGCAAATTTGACTCTAGTCGACCTCCAACAATTTCACAAAACGGTCGAAACATGAAAATGGTCAAGTGTGTTAGATATCTAGGAGTTGAAGTAGATGAACAATGGGCGTAACATTTCACGTTCTTAGAGTCTGTGAAAACGCTAAGAAACTATTCCACTCATTGGCGAGAGTGTCAAGAGAGGGCTGGAGACTGAATCACAAATTACTTGTAATAATATACAAAGGTGTGGCGGAGGCGCTTTTCACGTATGCCGCAGCTGGTTGGTATGACAGGTTAAATTATCACCATATCAGATCACTGGAAAGTGCTCAGAGGAATATTCTGCTAGGAGTAACAAAGGCCTACCGAACAGTATCTAAAGACGCTGTTGTGGTTCTGGGCGGCGTGCTCCCGGTGGATATTCTAATCAAAAAGCAAGCGCTCATGTATCACCTAAGAAAAAGTGCCATGAATTTAACAGGTGACCATATACATGACGCAGATAGTAGACAAATTCAATTCAGTAGCAAAAACGAAATAGAGAAAATGGCGATTGACTTTTGGCAAAGAAAATGGAATGAATCAGGAAATGAAAGGCATACATTTGCATTCATTCCAGACGTAAAAGATCGTCTAAAAATTAAACTGCAACTAACAAGCTCGATTAGTCAAGTTATGGTAAGTTCAAGGCCTACCTCCAGAGATTTAAAATAATAAACCATTGTCGATGTCTATGCGGCTCGGAAGTAGAAGATGTAAACCACCTTCTTTTCGAATGTAACGAGGTGACGGTCAAGTCATTAAAATGAAAGTGGCTTGGTAACTCAAACATACATGAATTACCACTGCCAAAATTACTGAGTGCAGAAGTACTCCTACAGTTTCGGGCATATTGTACCAAACTGATCCACGTCTTAAAAGAACGTAACAGTGCGCTAGAGTAGACCGGTTAACCGGACGGTACATGTCTCCAAGCGACTAGGGATGGTAACGCTACAATTTTTGAATTGTAACGGCTAAATTGTACCTAGCACTATCATCAGCGAATTTGCTAATTTATTAACAATGCAAATATTGCAAAATGATGCTTGTGACCTGATATGTATTTAAAAATTCTTAGTTTAAGGTTATACCTAGGTATAAGAATTAATGTAAAATTTACGGGAATGTTGATTACGACTAATAATTGAATTGTTCTTACGGCAGATAGTCGAATGCATACGAATCACCGTCTTTTTCTTAGACATGAAAATAATAATTTCCTTTTCCTTGTAGATACTGTGGCCGACCTTTCGGTTAAATAAATAAATTTTTCCAAGGAAATCGATCGAATTACAACAAAATAATAAAGATAATTAAGAACTACTCGAAGACGGAACGCAGTCCACGTCAAAGCCGACATTTAGACTACATATCCCAATTTACAACGGATATTCGCCACATTTCAGGCATATATACTTTGGTCGCAGACACTTTGTCACGGTCATGCGATCCACAAGCGGCGAAGTTCATATGCATAAAATATCAGAATTACAACGTATACGGACGAAGAAGTGAAAACTCTGATGTGAAATTTCCACAGGTCATCAACGAGTTTACATTCCTCAATCATTACGAAGTGTTGTTATGATTCATTACACTGTCTTTCATATCCAGGAATCCCTGCTTCACGTAAACTTATTTCTACTCGATATTTTTGGCCCAAGTTAAATCAAGATGTTAACAACTGGGTAACAAACTGTTTGTCATGCCAAAAATTATACTAAGTCACCGCATGGCAACTTCAAAATTCCGGAAATGCGGTTCCAACACATACACATGGATATAGTTGGTCCGTTACCACCATCGAATAACAACCGTTATTTGCTAACTATTGTAGACAGGTTTACTTGTTGGCCGGAGGCATACTCAATTCCAGACATGACCGCTGCAACAATTGCGAAGACGTTTGTCGAGCAATACCTATGATTCGGTGTCCCTCTGGAGATTACGACAGATCAAGGCGACCAATTTGAATCAAAAATTTTCTCAGAACTTACAAAAATCCTAGGTTCGCACAGAATCCGCACCACAGCATTCATTCCTCAGGCGAATGGTATGGTGGAGCGTTTTCACAAGACACTAAAAACTTCAGTTAAAGCCCAAGGAAACACTAAATATTGGAGTTCTGAGTTCCCAATCAGAGCATGTGTAAAATAAGACCTTAGATGTACTCGGCAGACTTAGTGTATGGTCAAAGCCTCAGGCTTCCTGGCGATATATTTTTAGGTCTCGGTTCAGAACCTCTTCCATTCACTGACGATTTCATAAACCAACTTCGAACAAATATGCAACATTTAATTCCAGTCGATACTCGAAAATCGACACAGTCTGATATATTTGTTCCCAAAAACTTAAATAACTGTGAGTTTGTTTTTGTTCGTGTGGATAAAACACGAACAGGCCTCACCTTACGAAGGTCCTTTTAAGGTAATTCGAAGGCTACGAAAAGTATTTACAGTTGACGTTAATGGAAAACCACAGCATATCTCAATGGATCGCCTGAAACCAGCGTATGGAATATTGCGTATGGAGGATTTTCCTGCGAGGGGGTACTGTTAAGCGAGGATGTCTTTCTTCTTTAAAATCATCTCTTCTTATTACAACAATAAATTCATTTTTAAGATAGGTCGAACGACCTTTTAAAAGACCAATCAAAATCTGCCAACATTACAGATTTCACACAGAAAAATACTAACCGAAAATTCAGTAAATATATATGTTTTAATTGTATCTAGTTAGTTGTTTGGTCGTGTCAAAACCCAAAAATAAAATATTGTAAAACATAATTTAAAATTTTCATTACCTTAGTTTTTCATTAATTGAACCCAAAAGTTCTCAATGTCTCCGAACGCTATATATTAGTTTTCCCATCATTCACTCTGCGGCCACGTAAGGCTTGCAATGACGATATACCGGATGATTTTTTGTAATATCAAATTACCAGTATCCTGGTATTACTGGTAGTAATATACATTTAAACAATTTAAAAAATTTAATACACCTCCGGTATTGCAATCCCTCTCATCACATTTTATCATAAACAATTTAACATGTCTCAATTAAGCTTCAAGTTGGATTCACGGAACGAGATAAAAAAAGCTGGCTTTTTTCTACCAACTTTTGCTCAAAAAATTTGTCTACGGTTGTCATGTACGTCATATCGCACATCCTCCAAAAAAATGTCATAACACAAAAAAACAGTTTTGAGATAAGTGCATTTTAAATTGCTAACGCTACAGTGATTATTTATTTTATAAAGCTAATAATGAATAATCTCAGCATCACAGTAGCGTTAGCAATTAAAAAATAAAAAATAAAATGCATTTATCTCAAAACTGTTTTTTTGTGTTGACAGTTTTTAAAAGGATGTGCGATATGTTTTCTGTTTTGTATTTTTTGTTCAAAATTTCTGCTTTGTTTACGATTAGTTGGGGCTTTATTTTAATTTAATCGAATAAACGTATGTCTGGGGATTACAAATACACAATATTCAGTTGACGGGAATGAGTTTAGGAAAGGGATTATATGAAATTAGTGACATGCTCGAACCCTGGAGACGTTCGTCACCTGAATCAAGGGGATCCTCCTTAAAACTTTCCATACCATTTATCCAATCAGGTTCAAATTTTGCTTAGTAATTTCATATCAAAATAAGCAAATTTTCGTAATATTTTTGAATGGGTCGGCCGGGGTCTAGGCGCTCCCATATATTTTTCTCCAAAATGTCAACTAAAAAAAATACAAATAATTCACAGAAACGTCTTCACGCCCGTCTCCATTTATTCGAATTTACGACGTAAACATGAAGATGACGACCACACGTAAACATTACATTGCCAATTAATCAAAGCTATCGATAAATTGTGTTTTATAATAATTTGTTCGTTACTCCACTTTTAAATAAAATAACTAAAAAGAGAGTGGTTCGAACGATTTATCTCGATAGGGATGTAATCGTCAGCAATTGGGAATATAATCGTGTTAGCCAACAGAAGAGAATACTGTTGACTCTGAAATATTTTTCGAGACGGATTACGTTATCAATCAATTGAACTGACCTCTCGAAAAGAACGTCTTCTTTCAGAGCTGAAATGAAAACGATCGAACAGGGTCGAACAAGTCTACAATAAGCCTCCAGTCGACCAGACTTATTGTAGACTTGTTTGATTTTTATGCGAGGCGTCCAACTGGTATAAGTTACGAATTGGACCGCAGTTTTGTTTTCCGGTAAGAATTAGTAATGAATGCCAGGAAAAGAATATCAAATTAAAATATTTATTTTTTAAAGAAAATAGATTTAACCGTAAAATAATGGGAGTTTACTTAAGAAAAATTAATCTTTCTTCAATAAAAATACCTTTTGGTAATTTGTTCATAATTTGTTCATAAAACTAATTTTTCGGCTAATCAGAACTTTCTTAAAAAATAATTTTGAATCAACTAACTAGGAAATCATTGAACTAATTTAAAATGGATTCATAATAAAATATGGTGAACCGATCATTACGATGCTAAAGAGCCTCCGCAGGACAGGTTCATTGGAAGTTTGTTAATAGTTCATAAATGTATAGCTTAAGGGTTTACATAAAAGGATGCTTTTCACCCGGGATATAGGTAATGACACATCATACGTCAATCTAACTGTTTGGTTTAATAATTATCCACGTTGTTTATTCTTAGATCAGAATTGGTTTTCGCATCGATGGAATGATTTAGCTAGATTATCATCAAAATAAAAAAGCCCACAAACTTTATTAACGTGAAAATTATGTTTATTATTCATTTCAGGCTTTCCAAAAGGGAACTACCGTCAAAATGATACTTACATCTTTAAGAAAGGGGATTCATCCATCATGTACAGCTCTCGGTGCCGATAATGAAACACTACTAAACTCTATTCCACTAATAAAGCGAATAATTTGTCCTCAATTACGTTCGGTTTCTGTGCAATTATTGTCACCAAAAGAAAAATCCGATTTAAAGCATGCTATCGGAGTAATGTGTGATATGGGCATTTGTTACAATCAAATAAAAGCGGCCGATGGCACTTATCAATTTGTACTGGAACCCGATTTAGAACTTATCTCAAACTTTACTGGTACGTAATAATATTACTATGAAACAATTGTTAATTATACTTTAAGTAATTTAATTTTATATTACACGTAGAAATAAATAGTCCGCAACTGAATTACTGGACGAAACAGTTAATAGCTCGTGAAAGTGATTTAGAGAAAGTTCGACGAGCCGCACCAACATACACTGATAAAGTTGCGAAGAAAAAAACAGTCGATGCACAAAAAGAAAAACCAACAAAAAATGTTATGAAGCCATCTAGTACAGAACTGCCAAACCACTTGCAGACGTTACAGGCGAAATCGATTAAAAGTAAAAAAGAAACCGTGAGTACTCAAAAATTATTTATATATTTTGGTTTCTTTAAATTTTCTCATTTCACTATTCAATTTCTATTTATATCACTCTATGTATGAATACGTTTATTCTTTTTCGAAGACCGTTTTTTGGTGTTGAGTTCGGAGCTTTGATTATTCAAGATTTGTTTCTGCTTTCACACATGTTTTAATACATTCTTCTTCAGTATGAAAATTGTTGTAAGAAGCACCGCATCCGCCGTATTCGAATGGTCGGCAACGATTTAATTCGGCAATATACGAAAAACGTTGCTGGGATAAGAAGCATCCTCCATGAAATTGTGGTACATCTGTGCAGTAATATTGATTTTGTATAAAGGCTCCTAGAAACAAAACCGGAGAGAACGATTGATTATATTGATCAAAATTTTGTTTTTTATTAATTTACTTACGATCAAGATTGGCTTGGTTGGTAGGCTGTGTGCACCATGCAAGTGAAAGCAGTATAAAGATAATGGCTGGAATTCGTAGTTTGAATTTGCCAAGTCCAACAAATTTCGACATTTTAATCAAGTAATTGGGTTCTTTAAACATGGAAAACTAACTTATTTCTGAAATAGCGTTTAGCTTATATATGATTAAGAATGTTGTTTTTTTAATGTGGGGGGATAAGCAATTACATAATATACTGAAATGTACATTCTGTTATTTGTAATACATATGTTTATAATTAGTTCTGAGTAACTTGTGTTTAAGAAATAAATTTGCTTGCGATGTAATGAAAATATGTTCAACTCGTTGAATCACAATTAAATAATTTTATTATGATTTAATCGACTGATTATGAATATGGCCGGCACCACACCTTACTTACCTCCCCTTTAGAGTGACTGTTTTGCTTGCAAGAAAAAATGTTGGCCTCATTCTGTGGTTCAAACTAGAATGAACGAAAATACTGTTTATTTAAATATTACTGGCTTGATAGGGAAGCCGTATTCACACAAATGGTTTGTTTGAAAGCATTGTTGCTGCACATTAGCGCTATTTGTCGAATTTGATTTAACGTTTATGATGTGTCAAGATTTGTTCGACACCAGAAACCATTCTATCCTCATCCTCCTGAGTAGTGCGGAGGTGGTTTTCATATTCACATTCTTATATTTTCAGTCAAACGGACCTATGACAGCTCTGACCCATAAAGTAAACTATGTATTTGTTTGTCAATTTTGACGTGATCTCTTAATTAGATTAATTAAATTATTTGGCATACTGGAAAGGCAATATTATAAACTAAATATTTGGGTAATTCCAATTATCATACCTACTAATCTAATCCTTGATTCAAAAATCCCACACTATTTGATAGCAGATGTTCCCTCCTATTGCAGGAGTCAAGCCTAAGCGAAATATATGTTGTTGCTTCGGAAAAATAGGTTGGAACTCTGTATAATTTAATTTCGTATTAAAGGATAAAAATAAAATGGTTCTATAAAATATTTTTGTTTTCTTCGACCATCTAATAAAATTAAAAAGCTGCTAAATTTTTTTGTTCTATTTTTTGTTACAAAATAAACATATGTATAACAAATAAAAAGTATTAACGAAGAAATAACTCAGTGCAACCAAATTGTAATCCGTTTCTTAGAAAGTTTTTAATTTTCGTGTAAATTTTAAATTGCTAGTGTAATACCAATTTTTAAAATGTAAAATAATCTAAAGTACTATACTAAATTAAAAGGTGTCATCTGATTTTGCGGTTCATCTAAAATTACCAAATATAAATTGAAAATGTAAGTTCATATAAGATTTTCAAATTGTGAAAATATATCCACACCAAGACAAAAAAATGTAAAACCCATATTCATAAATTAGAAAAGCTTGAATTTCCAATTTAAAATCAGTTGAGAAAAGTAACATTTTCAGAAACTTGCTAAAAATATATTTTCCCACAAATTATAAAAACAGACGAAATAGAATGAAACAGAATGCAATTATTTTTAATCTCGTTTTTTATTTTCCCACTTAGTAGATAATTCCATTTCAATAATTTGAATTCTGGATCGGTATGCGAAATAATTATTTTCCGACAGTTTATTGTACATAAACAAATTAACGTATAGTTGTATAGATAAAATAATAAAATTTATTGCTAATTTAAGCGATCGTTCATTTGCCAATTTACAACAACAATGCTATGCATTCAATGCCAATTTGGAATTCGTTGAATTCCTACAGAGTTGATGGTAATGAAATTCCAATTCTATTTTTTAGTTACTGTGCTTATCACTAGAGTTTTCCAAATTAATTTTTTTGTTGTAAATTTTGCCATCTTGTATATTTTATTTTGATTTTTTTTGACGTGTTCTACAAAATTGATACATACTCTTGATAAGCGTTTTGTATTGATTTTAATAAAATTAAATAATATTTAGTTTTCAACAAAATAATAATTGTGGCATAGTGTATTGATTATAATGGACTCATATAAAGAAAACAAATACAAAAGATCGCAAATGTCAAACACTACCAACTTTCAAAAACAAATCACGAGAATTCATTGGTTGTTTCTTTTGACCAAAAATTGAATTGAATTCTAATTTAAATTTCTTGGTCAAATGAAATGCCACTTAAAAATAATTGTTTTTTGGGGGAAATGTAAATTTTCATTTTCATCTACTCCTGGGAGAATTTTAAAAGGTTATTCGATTGCATGTAAAAGCTTCATCTTCTACGAGCTCACGCAAAGGCGATATTCACCTGCGCCATCTGTTTTTGAGCACAACAATTGACATATCTATTGCTTTGTAAAAGAGAATACCAATTAAATCCTAATTTCCATTTTATTATATTTTTCCTTCCTAAAATATAAAAATTTCCACCAAAATTGTTATTACACTTGAGTCAGAATCATTCAGTTTTGTAACATCTCTTATTGACCAATTTTTGAAAATGATAAATGATGTTATTAAAACGAGGCGGGATAGTGTTAAATCTGAGGGTCGGCTAATGGGAAAAGAGTTTTGTCATTGAACTTCATAAAATTAGTAATGAGCCAAGAAAATTATTTAAAGTAAGGATATTTATTACTTCAAGCTGCAAAGAGTGATGATGGTGTGTCGCTTTGGTAAAACTAAGCGGGTTTTACTTTAATATTTCAAAGCAAAAGCTTTCGGCTTTAGTTTAAATACATTAAAAAAATGAAAAAATATCAAAAAAAAAAAATGACCGCCTTGCGGTGAACACTATAAACACTATAAAATGGTTTTATTTTCTTAAAACTAAAATTTTTTTGGTTTACATTAAAGCGTCTTCGGCTTTATACAATGCAATTGTTGTTGTAAGCTAAGCGGACTTTGTCAAAACAAAACGATCTTGAAGAAATAGAGAAGATTGAAAGGGATTCAACATGACATTTTGATTTTAATTTTGAAATGTGTAGATTACAAATAAGATGTCTGTTTTTGTGACAACAGTTTACGATTTATGTTCATTTAAAAAACGAACAATGATCTCATGACAGCACTCGGTAAAATTTATATTTAAGTTTGAATGCATTTCTATGGATTGCAGCAGGGGTAAAATTTTCAATGATTACGAAATTTTACCGCACTTTGTTTTTGAAGATATTGCCAGGTGGATTTCTATCTTACTTGGCCAATAAGTTTAGATATGGTCTTCCGTTGGAATAGGTTTCAGATGTGGAGTAATAAGGACTCAAGTTTTTATTTTCTGTGATTTATCATGGTCCGAGGATAACAATTCAACGAATCATCACCCTATGTTGAATGCGAATTTAGGTTTGGAGCTTTAAAATTAAAAACTACAGAAAAACCTCGATTTAACGAACTATAAGGAGTCCGTTAAATCCGAATGTTTTTAAATTTAATCGATTATAGATTTTGCACTTGTTCTTGAATATGGCCACCTAGGACAGAACTCGTTTATCTCTTAACCGATTATGAAGGGATTTTGTTTGTTGGATGGAAATGAGATTCACAGTTGTTGGAAGAAGTTCTGGAAATGGCCATCTGGGAAGGAACTCAGGCATTTTGATCTGGTTATGTTGGGATTGAGTGTGTTGGATGGAAATGGGATTCTTAAATTATTATTGAATGAATTTCTTGAAAATGGCCACCTGGGACGGCATTCGATCATGGGTTTCTTAAATGATTTTTGGAAGAAGTTCTGGAATTAGGCCACCTGGAATGGAACTCGATCAATTCTTAATCGATTGTGATGAGATTTTGTTTATTGGGTGAAACAGAGATCCATAAACAGTTTTTGGGAGAAGTTCTGGAATATTGCCATTGGGACGGAACTCATTCATTTCTTAGCCGATTATGTTGGGATTGGGTAAGCTGGATGGAAATGGAATTCTTAAATGATTTTGGGAAGAAAGACTGGAATATGGCCACCTGGAATGGAACTCGATCAATTCTTAACCGATTATGATGGGATTGGCGCGGTCATCATTGACCCAATATTCTTGGACAAAGACAATGTCTATCACCTATGTTCTTATTTTGAGCATGAGCGCAGCCGAAACTGCCTTGTAGTGATGGAGGTTAATCTGCAGAAATCTCAACATTAGGTTTGCTCCTTCACTTCAACCTTCACCACAGTTGCATTAAAGTCCCCCTTTGAATGTGATTCCTTCAGAGATCCACAAAGTAATCCGAAGTGGACATCTTCATGTCTCTAGAGATTGTTCCTATCTCGTCACCCATTTCCTTGATACTCAGCTTGTTAGCCGGGGCCTGTACCCTAATCTTACTTATAAGATTTGAGTATGACTGCGCTTAAACCATAGGTAATTGAACTATTAGTTTTCACCAGCAGAGCTAGCGACTTTCTGTTTAATATAATAATAACTGACCTATAATCAGCCTTTGGTTCTTCCAATTTGACCACTCTCAAGATGTCAACTTGACATTCTTTCTGTGCCACACTCGGTGCCTATATTGTCCACCTAGATACACTCTACGACCTAAATCATCGTATGGTGCGAAAAAAACGAATTACGCTGTATTAAATCAGTTAATCCCTAAAATACACAGAAAATTAAAATCAGCTGAAATATATGTTATAGTATAGCAATAAAAGCACATGTGTTTTTTTTTCAAAGATACAATACAAAAATAAAAATCAATTGTTTTTATTTTGTTAAAACATTATTCGGCGTACGATAGTATTTACCGTTAGCTTTTTGCCTATATTAACACGATGCGATTCTTCTAAGTAAATCAGTTTTGTTATAAGGGTGATCTAATAATGTAGTTCTGCATTAATACGGAGAAAAATGGCTAAGAATCAAACAAGTGCTGATTTTCGCAAAGTTGTAATAAAATTACACATAAAACGTCATTCGTTGGCTGAAATTACGAAAATTGTTAACAAACCAAACTCAATAGTATAGTGCGTAAAAATCACAGGATATCCTGCAACATTGCTAATAAATTACATTCACCTCCACAAAGTCCAGATGTGAAATCTGTTTTCAATCAGAAATCAACGCAAACTTGATTACATATATATTTTTCTATGGAAATAATTGCCAATCGTTAAATATTTCCACAGAATAAAATATATTTAATCAAGTTTGTGTTGATTTCTTTCTGATTGCGAAAACAGATTTCACATAAAATATTTAACTGGCGCACAACTAACCTGCCGTTAGTCACTTTTCTGTGCAACCGGGCATTAATATTGAAATTTTTGATCCCCTTTTTATTACTATAGGCTTTGATAAAATGGGTTGAACCCTTTTCCAGTTTTGCTTGGTTTAGAGACTGATGAATTATGTCGCAGAGTGTATATCATCAAAAATAATTCTTATAGTTACTTCTTCAAGCAGCTAGGTGATTAATTCATATTCGGGGGTGACTTCAATACTAAACACACAGATTGGGTATCACAAGTAACAACAACAAAAGGGAAAGAGTTTCATGAAGCAATAATTAAACACAACTGCAACTGGGATTCTATAGGAAATTCAGGCCCAGAGATCAAAGTAAAACATCAGACCTGATTAATTTCTTTATAACAAGAAAAGTCTGGATTGATTATATTATATGCGAGTGCAAGGATTTGACTCCTCATTTAACCATCCGTCTATTTTAATGACAATAAGTGTTACAAGAATTACAAATGATAAACAGCGAATGTTAACAAATAAATATACCGATTGAAAAAAATTATAAATGAAAAGAAATACAACAGCTTTCATCCGAAAAAAGTCAATTCAACAATTCAAAAAATAACTGGAAAATGCTACCCAACGCAAATAAAATCACTAGTTATAGAGAAGAGAAGTAGCCAAAGGGAATGGCAACGTATGCGAGACCCAGCCGTCAAATATAGAATAAATAATTTAACACAACGAATACGCAGATATCGGGAACTTAAAAATAAATCAATAAATTCATACCTAGAATTTTAAATATATTTTATATTTTTTTTACGGAGAAAAGCCGATAACTATAGCTTGAGGTAAAGACAATGCACAATGTAACACATTAAAACATAGGAAGCGCTCTTTTTACTATGCTATCGAGGGCGACGGATCACTCAATTACGGCAAAGATACTGATTATTCATTGTTGAAAGTAACCAAATATTTAAAAATACCAGTTACACACATACCAGAGAACAGGGAATGAATGTAAGGTGAATGGTTGGTGGAATAATGAAATCCAGTATTGGTATGAAATGAAACGAATAGCATTGAGAGAGTTCAATAGGTGTATATGTCATGAATGTAGAATAAATTATGGAAGGATGAATGCAAGATTGAAAAATGCTATCCGTAGAGCGAAGAGGAAAAGTTGGCGGGACTATGTGTCCAAAATGACACATAGGACCACAAGAAAGGATTTATGGGAAAATTTTAATAGAGTGAGAGGCTATAGAGCGAAAGGCAGAAATGCAGTGTTGATGACAGAGAGAAGGGAAATGTCTTTTTACAAATGATGATGGATGTTAGAAATAATTTGGGTTATAGAAATGAATTTTTGTTACTTGATAATGAAAGTGAACTAATGAATGGCATGTGTAAGGAGTGGTAGATTGGAGTTCGAAGCCAAGGTGGCTTTGCTTCGAATTCTTAATCAAGTATGGATGAGTATTCAAATACCGGAAAAATGGAAGGAAAGCAGGGTGGTCCCATTCCAAAAAGAGATCGGGACCAAAATATAGCAACAAATTACAGGGGAATATGCATGTTGAATGTATTTGTCAAAATTGTTAATGGTATGATGAAAGGTCGTTTGGATAAATTGGTGAATGAGGGTAATTTGTTGCCGAAAATCACCTTTGGGTTCCGTCGTAACCACTCAGCAAATCGGAGGAGTGGTGAATTTAGGCCTCCCCCAAGGCAGTAAAATCTTCCCGTCTCTCTTCAATCTATACACGAGCTCGGTGCTTAGGTTTAAAACTCCCCGGACAAAGTCATTTTGCAATTTGCAGATGACTGTTCTGATGGGCAAGTGGACGACCATTGAGGAGGCCTTGAGTCGGGCTCAATAATGTTTGAATCAGGTAACAGAATGTTTGACAGAATTGAATATTGGTGCAAATTCGAGAAAATGTTGTAGTATAACTTTTCGAACAAATCATGTGGTAGATGTGCAAGTGTATAATGAGAGAATATAGTGTGCAAATTTGATTGGGTATTTGGGAATCTGGATTGATAAGCGATTGAATTTTAGAGTGCATATGGATAAATTAGCCGATAATTGCAAGAGCAGATTGAATGTGATTAAAAGGGTGAGCAAACAGAAATGGGGAGCTCATCCTTGTGTGACTGATATGTTACGAAAGGTGCTAGTGTCATCAAAAATTCCGTATGGAATGAGTGTTTATGGTGATGGGTTCAAAGTCGGGTTTAAAAAGTTGATGATTGTGGAGAATGCTTGCGTCGGAGTGGTATTGGGGGCGATTAATTCAACCCCAACACACTCTACGGTCTGAATTGCCTGACTCACCTCTTAATTATAAGAGGGAGTGGATCACCGTGCGAGAGACTGTGTGACTGTTGACTACGGGTCACGGGTGATATTGGATAGTATGAATGTATTTTCCAAGATTAGGCCCGTAAGCCCAAAAGTCCTTCCGAACAATCTAATTGTGTGATTGAATTTTGGTGATACGACAAAAGCGATGATGAATGAGTTATCGGTTAAGAGAGAGTTTTGCAAAATGCGAATGAATTATTTTGCACATGTGGAAGTGTATACAGATGCTAGTGCGAACGATGGCCGAGTAGGTGTAGGAATCTATATTTCTTCAATGAGGAAAGAGAAAATGGTAAGAGTAAATTGAAGTATCTGTATAATGAATGCAGAGTTGATTGGAATTATGGAACGGATCAAGTTTGCAATGACACAACGAAGGAGGAGAGTAGTGCTATTCTCCGACTCCCGTTTTTGGGTTAGAATTAATTAATAAGGGTGGGGGAACTCATGGAAATGTGTATGTGGAAATGTTGTATGAATACCTTTAATCTTGTTGGAGATCGGTCATTCTTCAATGGATACCTTCACACCTACAAATTGAAGGTAATGAAAGAGCCGATATGCTTGCGAAACGGGATTGCTTGGTTGAAGGTATAAATGAATATGAATTCATGGATGCAAGAGATGTACTTCGCATGTTTCAGGTGAATCTGTGAAGAAAATGGGAGAGTGAGTTTATTGAAAAATGTCAGGTGAAAGGCAAGAAGTATTTTGAGCTGGTTAGTTCTCCATTGAGGCGATATTTTTTTAAGGAGATCAAAGGAGATACTAGAATGTTACGAACAATGGAACGTGTGAGATTGAATCATGGTAATTGGAAAGAATGAAGAAACGCAATTTAATTGAGTGTGAATTATGTGAAAGCTGTTTATTTGTGGAGGACATCGAACATTTGATTCTGAAATGTTCTTCATTCAATCATAACAGACAAATGTGCTATGGCCTATTGAGCGCAAGGAATCTAACTGAATTATTACGAATGGGAATGCACGTATATAAGAATGTGTATGATTTTATAAGAATGAATCAGAGAGAAGTATGAAAAGGGATCGATGCGTGAAAGATGAATAAAAGAGAAAATACAAATATAAAATTTGAATGAAAATTGTAAAAATTGTAGATGTTGAAACCGGACCAAATGGCACCATATTTTAGGGCTATGGTAAAATAAATAAATAAAAAATACTCACATACCACCAATCAGAACAAATAATGGTCGCCTGGCTAAAACCAAAAAAGAAAAAGCAGAAAGTTTCACTAATCACCTTCAGCTTCCCTTTCAGCCCAATTTAACGACACTCAGTCAACAGGATGTACTGATTGAAAACCAGAAATGCCATTAACTAATGCTAAAAAAGTAAATAAGAAATAAAGAACCTCATGGTACCTAAAAAATCACCAGGATATTACTTGTTAACTGGAAAAATTCTTCTTAGACCTAATAAAGCTAAAAAGAAAATATCAGACATATTAATGTTTCCTTCAGACTCTGTTATGCCCATCTATCATGGACATTTACGGAAGTAATAATGTTACCTAAACCATATAAGCCGCCAAATGAAAAACCTCGTATTAGCCAATAACATTTCTTCCAATTTTGCAAAACTGCTGTTCCTTCTCATCGGTTTGGGTTTAGAGAGGAAAATCCGGCAATAGATCAAGCCCATAGAATAACAGATTTAATAGAAAAATCCTTACAGTAAAAAAAAAATTGTTCAGCCATATTTCTGGACATACGATTATAGATAGCTAGATGGTTTATTATTTAAATTAGAGTAAACTCTCTCTCTCTCTCACCTGCTATTTAAGTACTGCGAAATTCTAAAGTCGTACCTGAAAAGAAGATATGTTAGAGTTACGAGTAAGCAAGAAAGAGTTTATTCCTGCATAAAAGAAGTTAAAGCAGGAGCGTCGCAGGGTAGAATATAATTATCGCCACATTTGCAAATGACACTGCAACTTTAGCTGTTGGTGATACAATCGATGAAGTCACATTCAAACTACAAATAGCCATAAATAATGGCGTGGTTAAAGTAAATGAATTGAAGTCAATGCACGTCTATGCAGTTAAATTGTAAAATGCACGTCAAAAAGAAAGCAGAAGAGCTTCAGCTGAAATAAAGAAAATGTACTGATTAATTGGACGAAATTCGCAGTTTTTAGTTCATAAAATACTTATGCTTTATTCGCGATTTAAAACAAAGTAGCTGACATCTGGTGAATAAAATGTGCAAATCGCAGTTTGTTATGAAGCAAGGGGGGGTCAAAACTGTCAAAACAATGGATATAACAATTATCGTCTCTTTTGTATACGTAAAAACCAACGCTATCTATATTCGATGATAATTGCCAAAAAACAAGTACTCAAGCCCATTTGGACATAAAGTATTCAACTGCGAGAATACACCAAAACCAGCAATCAAAAGATATATCAACCATTTCAAAATAAAGTACTCAGAGGGATTGTAAACGCTCCTTGGTACCCCGTAACAGTGACCTTCATACAGATCTCGGAATGGACATAGTCGCAAGTGAAATAAAGAAGTTTGTTCAGAAATACTAGGAGAACCTCCATCACGAGGGATCATAAAAAGACTTAAAAGATTAAAACCTTTTGAGTTGACTGAATAGTCCGCATAATGCCAACTTTACCAAAACAACATTTTATGTAGAGAAATGGTAGTGCTATATTATTAAATTGTCAGACTCAAACCACAGAGAAAAGTAATATAAACAGAGGTAAAGCTGCATACAAAATTTTGAAACATCTTATTTAGATTGTAACCCCAAAATACAAACTCGTTTTACGCCTTAAATAATAAACTAAGAATGTCCAACTCTTCGAATATACATTAAGTGTTTCTTTGACTTTCATATTGTTTTTGTTTAATTTTTTTTCGTTTAGATTATAACGGTAATTTTAAATTTGGTCAATATAAAACCGGATCGTGACCCCATATTTTACTATGAAAATATGCGTAAAAATTTTGTATGCAGCTTTACTTCTGTTTATATTTATTTTTTTCTGTGCTCAAACGCTGTTAGTCAAAAGTGACTAGTTGTCTCCGTTCTCTTCGCAAACGGAATCTTATTGAGCTTTGCTAGAGCTTTGCAGGCTTTTTAGTGGTTTTGTAAGTTGATACGACGGGACCATCCTTATTTGTGTTGGGAGAGATGGCATTCATGTTTTCCTGGTACGTCTTGAGAGTCCGGCCTTATAGCCAAAGTCCTATGTTGTTCTCGTTTTCTTCGTACGTTTTGCCGACTAGGCCTAATAACCAAAGTTCCACGTTGGTTAGCAGTCTAGGTTCGACTGAAAAGTATTCCAGTCGAACCTAGACTGTAACCTCAATTTATACCGACCAAATACTCAAGGTTTAAACAAAAGTTTGTGCAAACGGTGCAAAACAGGTCAAATTCATTTGCAGGGACTGGCAATTGATAATTGAAGAAGGTATAATCAAAGTACACGTCTGCGTATACAATGTGTTGCTTTGCTGATAAAACCCGGTGGATCAAACTGAGTACCGCATATTTCCATTTTCTGTAGTTACTCTCTTTATTAACGTTGCACACCGATCAATCAGAAGGGCTTGTCTGCCAATTAATGTTTCTGCTGCCGGACAACAGACCAAATATTTACAATTAAATTTGATAAAGAAATGCAAAAAAACAAAATACATAACTAGGCAAATTAATATTTTACTTATTGAATAAGACTAATTTACATAACACTAAAATTTTTTGATAACAATTTCGCTTCATAGTAACACATACCGATTTTGAGTATTGCTAAGTCATCGTGGTCAGAGTAAACTTTTAATATAAAATAACAAAATAAAATAAATCAATTAAGTGTAATATACAATTACCGGGCCACAAACTTCGATAAGCTATTTTTAGCGGTATTCTTGAGCTCTCAAGAAATTGTCATTGCATGATCCGGGCCTAGTTAAAAAAATTTTATGTTATCAATACTATTTAAATAATATATATATATACTGACAAAGAACCCCTTCACGAAGAATCAATGTCTTCTCACGATTTTATACAGAAGTCGGAGATAAGGTGAAAACATATTTAGTAATCTTGAAAATGATCAGTATAACGATAAAGTAAAATTATGCGCACGGTTTTATTGCTTTGTTCCACCAAACCAAATTAAATCCAACGAGAATGGCTACATTAAATTACTTTGGCAACATTTTATTTCAATTTATTTTTATATACATATCACAAACATTTTATTGTTCCTCACAATTATTTTTTATACAAAATTTTTCTTTTCTCTTCTTTTTATCTAACATACAAATATCTTCACATTCTTCCCTTGATCTAAAATTGTTTCCCGTACCATCACACCCGCCGTATACAAATAATGAACAAGCATTCAACTCAAGATTATAGGTGTATCGCAACTCTGTTAGATGGCATTGCCCAGGCACGTACGCTTTCTCGTTACATCGATTCACTGGATGAAATCCTAGATATGGGAGAAACAAGATTAATTATCACAACACAAGAACTTATTTATCTCGATATTACTTACTAAAGACACCAGCAAATGTACCCGCAACGAATAAAATAACGAAACACAAATTTGACAGTAATCTCATTTTAGCTTATTAGAAATCAAAATTCTAACTAAATTATTTATTTGACGGCATAAATCTTATATATATAAACGAATTTTCATTTTTGATTCAAACTTGAATCAATCACAACAAACAATAAAGAATTAAGTTAGTAGTTCAAAATAATATTTGTTAAAATTTTGTAAATAAATCGCGCACTATATATATAAACTATGTGTACATACAATAATTGAACATATGTTTACTACTAAAGTGTATTAGTATATGTGACTCAACAAAAACTGATTTCTGTAAGACAAAGCAACATCTTGCACAGCTGAATAAAGGAATTTGTTGTCGCGCCAAAACTTAACGTGTATGAGTAAGATAACTAATGCTTTGCGAAATAAACTTGGTGTGATAGTAAGGAGTGCCCCAATATGACGTTTGCTAAATCGTTTAGCACACATCGAATTATTAGATGGAATCGTAACGAAAAAACTTTTTTGGGCATTATTTTTGTCTGCCCATTCATATATGATGACGACATGTATTAGTTAGAATCGTAATATTCTATATACTTTGTTGCGAGCTGAATGAACGTTGTAATATTGCACACAACCCAAATTATTTTTCCTAAAATTGTGTACGAGTCGGGTCTATTTCAACGAACTTTCTTTATCTAATTATAATTAATTAATTATTTATTGATTTAAATCTAACCGACTGGGTGTACAAATATATAGTTGTGTTTTTACATTATTGGAATAATGGATTGTGAGAAATTAGACACATAATGAGGCGCCCTGTTATCAGTGTCATTGTTAATTGTTCGTCGCAACAGAAAGAAATGTAGAACATGAGAAAAATCGGGAACCTACTTAATTATATCACGTTTGCAAAATTCTTTATTGCAATTGATAATTGATTTGTGGATTGGGTCAAGTATCAAGATCGTCCGATTTTAATAGTTTATAAGGGGTGTTCATTAAAGTACGAAATGATAAGATCTTGTAAAGATTTGATGAAAATAAACGACTTTTTCAATTATATTCCTAGCTTCTAAACCGGAGTAAACCGGAAGTGGTGACATATTTTTTTATTCATTTTCCCATTTCTCCTCGATGTTGTTGATGTTTGGATTTGGGAAGTCCCTTTGTTAATGCATCAGCAATCATCTGATCTGTCCCGATTGGATTTATTGTGATAACAGATGCTGTTACTTTCTCTTTCATAAAATGATGCCTGACATCGTTGTTTCGTACGAGGATGGTATGCATCTTCTTCGAGAGTTTAATGGCGATTCGACTGTCACAAAAAATCGGAATCGCACTCGGTCTGCTGAGATTCACGTCCAATTTCCGCAATCATAATGCTTCTTGACAGGCTGCCGAGACAGCCATATATTCGGCTTCAGTTGAAGAAAGTGCCTCGGTTTGTTGCTTGCGTGATGATCATGTTATTGCTCCACCGCCTTTGAGAAAAACATAACCAGTGGTGGATTTTCTTTCATCAAGATCACTCGCCCAGTCTGCATCACTGAAACCAGTAATATTTTCTAATTCCGATCTCCCATATTCCAGCTTCGCATCTACTGTGCCTTTCAAGTAACGGAAGATCCGTTTCACTGCCACCCAATGCTGCTTTTCGGGATTATTTGAAAAACGACTCACCACAGTTACTGCGTATAGGCAATATCAGGTCGCGTACCCTGTGCTATATACAGAAGGCTGCCTACCGCTTCTTGAAATGGAATTTTCTGCATGTCCCCAATTTTTTAACGTTTATGTCGATTGGTGTCGCAACAGGGTTAAATTGAAACATGTTGAATTTTTCTAAAATTTTGGTAATGTAATCCTGTTGATCCAGCAGTAGCAAAAACCCTTTTCTCGATCCCTTGTAATTTGGAATCCCAAAATGCTCAAAGCATAAGTTTCTCCTGTATCTTTCATTTAAAAACGTTTGGACAGTTCGTCTTTCAAACCCGTGCTTTGTACTTGGTTGGTACTTAAAATGAAAAAATCATCGACGTATACCGCAACAAACATCTCGTTCAACTTTTGGTTCCAGGCACGGCCGGCTTGTTTTAATCCATAAAGTGCCTTGTTTAATTTACAAACTTTTCCTGTTCCATCCGCGAATCTTTCTGGTTGCAACATATACACAGTTTCCCTCAATTCGCTAGTGCCAACAGATAGCGAATTGAGCTATACTTCACTACTGGTGCATATGTTTTCTCATAATCCAAACCTTCACGCTGGAAACAACCCTTTACAACGAGCCGTGCTTTAGAACTGAACCATCTAATTTTAATTTGGTTTTAAACACCCATTTTGACTTGATCGCTTTGCTGTTACTCGGTAGATTACACAGAGTCCATGTTTCGTTTGCCATAATCGCGTCGCCACAAATTATTGTCACTGCAGATCAATGCTTCTTAAACACTAAGCGAATCATTCATTATAACTCAATTGGCGAAACGAAATCATTTTTCTGTTTAATTTCGGTGTCCTTTTTGAATGCCGATTTCCACTGTCATTAATTTCTGCAATATCTGGACAGTAATCACGATCAGAACCATTATCTTGTGCGTCAACAATCGTTTCGACACTGAAACATTCATCTTCATCGCACTTCATTATCTCGCACTTCATTTGACAACGGTAAAATATACGATCCAAATGAATTAAATTGTTTTATGAGCTTATAAGTTTACAAAATTAAAATAACAGTTATTTAGCTCTTTTATTGTTTTTATTTATTAGTACTTAAGCTTTCGGAACCATTTCGGTTCCATTCTCAAAAGTATGTAAATCAATTTAACAAAAAAAATATTTTCTATACAAAATAAAATCGAAATCAAGGCTAACTAAAACGTAGCTATTTTCCTGTAGATATCGCTCGCTACTAGAAAAAATATATTCTTTATTTTAGCAAAGCAACAAAAATTGATATCTACAGGAAAACACTTTACAAAATAAAATTTGACTAAAAACATAAATTGAAAACAATTTTATCCATCTTAAGTAAAATATGAATTGTGTAAAAGCAAAAAATCAAATTATAAAAATAGATTATATGAATTGCCAATGTATGCAAAATCGTTAATTTTGTTTAGAGAATTTGAACTAGATTTTATATGTAACATTTCCAAAATAGATCGTTTCCTGTAATTTGATTGTTTTTCCAAAATTTCTACATCTTCAAAAATAATTTTATGGTTGGTATCTCTAATATGTTCCGAAAGTGCACTTATTTGATTTGAATTTGAATTTCCCGAAGCACCACGTAAATGTTGAAAGAACCGCTCCCGCAAAAACCAGGAAATTAAAGAAACCATTAAAACGGTAGAAGAAACAAAAAATTATTTGAATTCACTCCGTCAACAAATTGAAGATGTTCTTCCTGTGTACGAGTTTGGCGTGTTTTATATTAAGGCGAATGAATATTTCGTTTACCATTTTAATGAAATCAAGGTAAGGCAAAAAATCAAATTTGATAAAATTTTAGTAGATAGTTTAAATGAATTGTCTGGAAATTTAGTGAACACTGTTGATAAATGGTTAGTGAACATCTCCAATATAGATCTTCCTTTTCATGTCAAAATTATTTTAAGTTTGGGAAACAAATTTTGTCCTCCTTCAATTGGCCATTCAGTTCCGTATTTCAAAATTATTTCGGATGTCGAAAGTGCAATTTTTCATTTGAACGATAATGATCGTTATACTATTCGGAACCGTTTTATAAATATTTTGACAAATTTTAAATATAAATCTAATTCAAATATATTAACTCCTTTTGAAAATCGTATTTTAAGTTATGTTAAACAATCAAAATCATTTTTGAAAGCTAATCCAAATATTGTGGTAACTCGTGCGGACAAAGGTAACGTAACTGTTATAACATCACGAATTGAATATGTTACAAAAATGGAAAATTTACTCAACGATAACACAACATATGTAGAATTACCAAAAGATAATACAGTTCCGATACAGAAGTCAATTAACACAATGGTTAAAGATTGGAAAAATGCCGGTAATGTGGATGAAAAAACTAGAAAAATGTTAACCAAATATAATTCGGTAATTCCAAAATTATATGGATTACCAAAAATCCACAAACCTGGTTTTCCATATAGACCAATAATCAGTTCAATTAATGGTCCAACACATAGTTTATCGTCTTTTTTGGGTAATATTTTAAAATTTAGTATTGGTAATACAAATTCAAATATTCTAAATTCGGAAGATTTCAAACAAAAAATTCAGAATGTTACTCTTCCTCAAAATTACCTTTTAGTTTCTTTGGATGTTACGTCTTTGTTCACTAATGTTGATAATAGACGTGTGACTAACATTATTAAAGATAACTGGAGGAGTATTAAACAAAATTCAAAAACTAAATTGACTAAAGTTCAATTTATGGCGGCATTGCAAATAGTTTTGAATAATTCTGATTTTTCTTTTGGCAATAAAATTTACAAACAAACTTTTGGTTCTCCAATGGGTTCTCCTATTAGTCCCATAATCGCAAATTTAATGATGGAATTTTTGGAAAAAATGGGATTAAACTCTTTGGATTTTCAACCTTTATTTTATTTTCGTTATGTAGATGATATTATAACGGCAATCCCTGAAGACAAAATTGAAATTTTTCTGGATGTATTTAACTCTTTGGATAATAGAATAAAAGTTACTGTTGAAAAAGAAATTGACCACAAAATTTCATTTTTAGATCTACTTTTAATTCATGAACCGGATGGTAAAATTTCTTTTGACTGGTACCATAAAAATACCTGGTCTGGTCGTTATCTAAATTTTATTTCTTGGCTTCCTATTTCTTACAAAATTAATACAATAAAAATTTTAACTCAAAAAATTCTAAAATTGTCCGATACTAAATTTCATTACAACAATTTCAAACTTTTGGAAAACACTTTGGTAAATAATCAGTATCCTAAAAAATTAATTAATAAAGTGATTTGGAAACAAAGAAGTTATCAAAATTGTACATTAAATCCTGAAATTGAAAGTACAAATTATTTATCTTTACCTTACATAAAGAATCTTTTCGAAAAATTAAAACATTTATTTAAAAATTATAATTTCAAAATTATTGGTCGTTCAGCTATGAGTTTAAATGATATTTTGTTTTCAAAATTAAAAGATCCGATACCATTAAAGAAAGAATCTAATCTGGTCTATAGGATTAAATGTAACGATTGTAACCTAATTTATACCGGACAAACTAAACAGTTTTTGCGGGAGCGGTTCTTTCAACATTTACGTGGTGCTTCGGGAAATTCAAATTCAAATCAAATAAGTGCACTTTCGGAACATATTAGAGATACCAACCATAAAATTATTTTTGAAGATGTAGAAATTTTGGAAAAACAATCAAATTACAGGAAACGATCTATTTTGGAAATGTTACATATAAAATCTAGTTCAAATTCTCTAAACAAAATTAACGATTTTGCATACATTGGCAATTCATATAATCTATTTTTATAATTTGATTTTTTGCTTTTACACAATTCATATTTTACTTAAGATGGATAAAATTGTTTTCAATTTATGTTTTTAGTCAAATTTTATTTTGTAAAGTGTTTTCCTGTAGATATCAATTTTTGTTGCTTTGCTAAAATAAAGAATATATTTTTTCTAGTAGCGAGCGATATCTACAGGAAAATAGCTACGTTTTAGTTAGCCTTGATTTCGATTTTATTTTGTATAGAAAATATTTTTTTTGTTAAATTGATTTACATACTTTTGAGAATGGAACCGAAATGGTTCCGAAAGCTTAAGTACTAATAAATAAAAACAATAAAAGAGCTAAATAACTGTTATTTTAATTTTATCCAAATGAATCTCCGATGAATCAGATGCAACCGGAGTGACATCCCTATCCATTTGGAAGAATTGGACATCAACGTCGTTGTTTAAATATTCGCAGGGCTCATCTAAAATACAATCACGGGCTGAAAAAACTTCGTCATTTGTTGGATTGTACATACGATACCCTTTTTGATTTTCACAATAGCCAACCATTCTGCATTGTTGTGTTGTTGGATCGAGTTTTTTTCGATTTTGTTTTGGCACATGTACCATAGCCTTTGATCCAAAAACCTTCTGGATAACAACTTTGTCGGTGATCGGTTGAATTAATATTTAGCCGTATTCACCGCTTCAGCCCAAAAACGATTCGATAACCAAGAATCAATTAGAAGACACCTCGTTTTTTCGACAATTGTTCGATTCATATGCATTCACACAATCTGTTTTTTGCTGTGGGTTATATGGAATTGTCGTCTGATGCTGAATTTCCGAACTCTGAAGACAACTCAGGAGTTCTTTGTTACAAAACTCTCCACCGTTGTCTGTCCGCAACACTTTTAGTTTTTCTCCACACTGATTTTCGACAAATGCTTTAAATTTTTGTGGAAACCGACATTACTTCATCTTTGGATTTTAAGAAGTAAACGAACGTCTTGTGCGAATAATCGTCAACAAAGGGGAAAAAAAATAACGCGATCCATTAATCGATTTCTTTTCCATTGGTCCAACAAATCTGCATGAACCAATTATAATTTACGATTCGATGATGAGGTCGATTTTCCGTACTGTGTTTGCCCATATGTCCAAGCCGGCGATGCAACAATTCAAAATTGTCCTTGACATCTGACCCGAATGAACAACACGCACTTTTATCCAAATCGAGTTTGTATCATAAATCCTTTTCTAGAGTTGCTGTCGCTATTAGCTGATTACGCATGTCAAAAATTCTACACTGGCGGTCATCGAAAACTATCACTTTACCATTCTTAGCCATCTGACCCACAGAAAGTAAGTTCGTTGATAATTCAGGCACATACATTATACGTCTGCTGTGACAGTTGTTTTTTTTACTGTCAACGATAATGTCCAGATTACACGTTCCCTTACAGTTGACTGGCACCTTTTCGTCATTAGCCATGATAACTTCTTGAGGTGTTGACAATCGGGAACAATTTGTAATAATTTGCATATTATTTGTCATATGCGATGATGCGCCGGAATCGATATACCATATTCATCAAGAATTTTTGTTTCATTTACCGCAACAATTGATAGCAAATCCTGTTTTTCCTCCGTCTACTTTTTTGGGGCGGAAACTTGCATTTGTTTGCGAAATGAACGATCTGATTACAGTTGTAGCATCTTGCTTTAAACCGCTTTCTATTACGTTTTGAAATAAACGCTGTATTCACCGAACTTTTGGTATCACGGTAACCTTTGTTTCAGAGCTTTCCATGGCCATAATCATGGGTTGAAATTTTTCTGGCAAACCCGCAAGCAAAAAAGTGCTAATCCATTCTTCGCTGACTACAAAACGAATGTCGTTTAACTTTTGCGAAGCACAGATGATTGTCGTTATATACCGCTCCATTGACGGACAATTTTCAAGTTTTGTGTTAATCATTTTTCGCATCAAGGCGATTTTATTCGACAATCCGTCACTTTTCCCACACTTCTTTTGAAGTTTCTAAACTCCGAATATGAACATAAATACTGGAATGCTTTTATTTGTCTGTTAAATTTGGATGACATTTGCTCGAAGGCGTTTTTTAAAAGGCGAGGGTATTCGAATAGTACGTTTTTTCGAGTACTGCAATGTCCAAAATCTAACTGATTTTGAGACGTTCTAGTTCGGAAGTTGAGAATTACTTCATTTCGATACTTTGCGTTTTATTTTAAAACTTGATATTTCTTGGATTATGTATCCTTACCTGTGTTTTTTTATTATTACGGCTCGTTAGTTATAATTTCCACTATCTTTGCATGTTTGGGTCACACGCTGGTGTAATATTTTTCAATATAATGTAAATATTGAAATACAATTTTAAATATTATTTTCTTTTATGTGCTATTTATTATTTAAACTTATTTAAACTTCATTAAAGGTTTTGATCCTTAGCATACTCCGCACCACTAGCACACGCACAGGAGCTGTTTTTAAATCAAAAACTTATCGAAACGAATTCAGTGATCCGGTCAGTTCAAATATTTCATATAAAATACTCCACGGACAATAACAACTGTACTTGAATCGCAAAGATTTTTTTGTGACAAGCTGGGCACCCAGGAAGTAAACCTAATTCAAGTATGCTGAATTCAATAGTGCTAGTCCCATTTCAAAGTTAGGTCCCATTTTTCACATATCGCTTTCGACATCTTTTTGCTCTGAGTCAAAAATTAATCAAAATATACAATCATTTTCACGTTGATTGCTAGTTTTGCTTTCTTCAGCAAAGTTGTTGTAATAAAATAGAAATATTCCAGTAATAAAATAGATTCATACACAAATCTTTTATTTTCATTCCACTTAACACTGGAAAAACGCGACGCAATTTGATGAATGCATTTCCATCTGGCTTCAGCGCTTTAATAAAATTTTTAACTACTCCAAGCTTGATGTGAAGTGGTGGTAGCAATATTTTTTCAATTGGCACAAGTGGAGCCTCAACGATGTTGTCGTATCGAAATCTAAAGTTCTTACGTAAAGCCGAGTTCCGTTCGGTGTATTGGTCGCCTTTAAAACGTGAATTCAATAAGCACATAAAACACATATTTTTAGTGAAACCCATACATCGTCATTGTATTTAATCAAATCAATGATTTTTTTCATTGATGCATAAGTTTCCTTTGTGCTTGTGCTGAGTGCAATTGGAATGGAATTTTTCGCTAGTGGATTATTCTTAATTTTTTGAATTTTTAAGCGAGTGGATTATTCTCAATTGATTTGATAAAATTCGTAAAATGACGATGACGACTTATTGCTCCATATATCCGAACATTTGGAGGTAAACAATTCACTTGTTTTAAATTCTTTGACAAAAGAATGGCTTGCCGCTGCGATAGTTTCATGCGTCGTTTTGAGGCATTGTTATATTTCAGAACTTCCTACAAAATGTATGTTATAATCCCATTCTTGCCCTTCCATCCTTACTAAAATATCGTTCAAAATCCGTTTGGAATTAAAAAATTTGACGATCGGTCAAATTCCACTTCAAACAAATTTCGTTCCTTAAATCCGAATTCAGTTTATTCAGAAATGGCCAATGTCATATATAAGAATTTCAATCGCATCATATACAATTCAAAACAGTTAATGAAATCCAAGATAAATTTAGGACGACTGTTCTGTAAAATGTTCTGCACGAAACTCAATACGAGGCAACAACTAAAATAACTTTAGTTAGTTTATTGTCTTATCACCAAGATTGTATAAATAATGAAAATCGGGAAAAAAGAAAACATTCGTGCCGAAATCACCTGCGGATATTTGTCAAAAAAAAAAACACAAAAAGATGAGAACACTGTTAAATAGTGAGGCGGTCGGCTTTTAATAATAAAGTAGTTAGTTTTAATAACAAAATATTTTTATTTCATCCTAAAAATTTTGTGTCACAAACAAATTTATAAGCTCTATTAACTAAGTGCGACTTTCGTTGAAGTTCGCAGCGATATCAGAATTGATTTTTTCAGTACTCGCGCGAATAAATCGACGTAGACAAGCCGAAAACGACCCACACGATAAATCCATTACAATGTCTAAGTGACTTGCTCTCTTGCTTTTTTCTTTTGGGCCGCACATTTAGTTTAACAAAGAATGGGTCACAGAATTTTGTACCCACTATGGCGAATGGTCTCGATCACGTTACTCAGTCAACAAGTAGTTTGCCCATGAATTCATGAGACAATTTAGAGTTTATTACTAAAACAAGAAACACAATCTCCTACAAATTGCTTGCATATATTTCGGACACCGATTATCCAATATTTTGATTTTAAATTATATAATAGTGATTGGGGGCCGCTATGAAGCAGACGTTCATGATCAACTCGAGTTAATAACATTGAGAAAATGTGATTACTTGGCAATACGATATGATGTTTATTGTCTTAACTGATCCCTATTTCATTCAGGAATGGATGATGATATTTTTTAAAGTAATATCAGTATTATATTCCAATTGTTAAATTCCGTTCAACTAATTCAATGATGATTTGACTTCACTGGAATTAAATTTGCCGGTATTGTTAACTCGCTCGTTTGGATTACTATTATTTCAAAATCGAAGTATGTAAGCAGTAATTCGATGACGTTTATTGTTAAAAATGATGAATAACGATGAAATAAGTCCCAAGATGGAGTAGTATTAGATCACTGATCAAAATTGAGATAATTTTATTATTACGAAACTCTATAAGTAACAAGTCTTTGTGTTAAGAAATCAATTTTCATTACTCCTCGTGACATGTAATCTGTGGGATTTTTTGAAGTTGGCGCGTAATACCAACTTGATTTGAAGAAATTTCTTATATTTGACTTATTCGATGTGTTACGAGATGGTTCAGATTTTATCCTAAAAAGCGTGATCTCTGAATCTGACCATAGAAAAATTTGTTCAACCTGATTTTTTAAAGGGGTGACCCTTGATTTAGAACAAATTAATCGTCTTGCTTATTATCATAATCTGTAGTTTTTAGGAATACATAATACAGCCGAAACCCTTCTCACGCGGAACTCTAATTTCCAACCAATGATTACAGACTTAATTTAGAATCGTATCATCCTAATCCAATGAGTGTAATGTCCATATAGTTTGCATGCTAGTTTTTATGACTAAAATCGTTGGGACTCATAATCCTAAAGGATCAAACAATTGACATATTTGACAATACTTTTAGTTTTGTACATATAGTCTCTATTGAAAATTTAGTAAGATTCATCGCGAATTCATCCCGCAAAGTACCCCACGACAGACCGATGATATTTTCGAAGTGACGTCAGATTCTAAAGCTGAGGAAAAAATAGAGGTATTCGATGCCAACATTCTATTAGTTGCTCTAACATTAAAACATCGTTGATGGTGTAAGCTTCATGTAATGATGTGGCAAAAATAAGTTTTGTTGTATACCTCGAATTCATTCTAAAGGTTGGTTAAATTTTAAGGGCCGATGTTGATTTTGAATAAAACTCAAATTATTTAGGAAATTATTGTCAATTCTTTTTATTATGATAATATGGTATGGTTCAATTATGTATGGAACAAAATATCGGCCAAATGGCCGGTGCGACCTCGGCGGCATACCTCCACCCGATGGTCCAAATTTTCGATGACGCTTAGGCACAATTGAGGTTCTATACCGTCAATGTGCCGAATTATCTCATCCTTTAGCTCCTGAATTGTTGCTGGCTTATCGACGTACACCTTTTCTTTCATATAACCCCAAAGAAAGAAGTCCAACGGTGTCAAACCACATGATCTTGGCGGCCAATTGACATCGCCACCACGTGAGATAACACGGTCATTGAATTTGTCGCGCAAAAGAGCCATTGTTTCGTTAGCTGTGTGGCAACTGGCACCGTCCTGTTGAAACCACATATCGTCCACATCCATATCTTCCAATTCGGGCCATAAAAAGTTCGTTATCATCTCACGATAGCGAACACCATTCATAGTAACTGCCTGACCGGCCTCATTTTGAAAAAAATACGCCCCGATGATGCCGCCAGCCCATAAACCGCATCAAACAGTCACTCTTTGTGGGTGCATTGGTTTTTCGACAATCACTCTTGGATTATGATTCGCCCAAATGCGGCAATTCTGCTTATTGACGAATCCATTGAGGTGAAAATGTGCCTCATCACTGAAGATGATTTTATTCGAAAATTGATCATCCACTGTTGCCGTTTCTTGCCACCATTCTGACCATTGACGACGTTTGGAATGGTCAAGAGGCTTTAGTTCTTGAGTCAATTGCACCTTATAAGCGTGTAAATGCAAGTCTTTATGCATAATGTTCATCAACGACGAGCGTGAGAGGTGCAATTGTTGGGCACGACGACGAGTTGAGGTACACGGCTCTTCAGCCACACTATCGCGAACAGCAGCAATATTTTCTGCAGTACGAGCTGTACGAGCATGCACTGGTGTTTTAAAATCTCCTACAGACCCGGTTTGCTCAAATTTTTGCACGATTTTTCCGATTGTACGCATATTTGGACGATTAAATGGACCAAAAAAATTACGAAGTGCACGATATGCATTTTGATTTGAACGCCCATTTTCATAATATGCCTGAATAACCATAACGCGTTGCTCGATTGTGTATCTTTCCATGGTTCAAATTGAGTTAGTCTGAAATTGAGAAATGTCAAATTAAATGCAGAAAAAAACTTGACGTTTAGGTGTGGTTCACATTCAACGTCGGCCTTTAAAATTTAACCACACTTTATCTCGATCGAGTAAAATTGATAAAGCGACGTACCATTTGACCATCTAGTTGATTTATACTATCATGGAGACGGAAGCCGTTTATGATGTTTGATATAGTGCTCTTCCCAATATTTTTCTTCTAATGAAAATAGATTCTTAGTCTGTGTTGTTTCCAATTCCCAGAGTCTTTTGAAATCGTTATATAGACCCGTTAGTGCACACGGCTGAAACTGCATATTCGTTTGTTGCTTGAGAAGATGATATACGACCGCTGATCATAAACCCAGACATACTAGACACAAACGGCTGTAGATTCTTCAGTGTAGTAATTGCTTGGCAGCTAAATAACAGATTATTTCGTTCTGCACCATCGATCTTATTTGACCCGAACGATTTGACATATTTATCATAATTCGGTTCGCTGGCAATTGATTCGTAATTTTTGGAATTATGAAGGATTTCATTGTTGCTGTGAAATTGGATATTCTGGGTGATTTAGTGATATAGTTAATGGAACCTTGCAATTTATAACACCGCTACTAGAAATGTTGATGTTGATCCTTTCTGTTATTTGCGTTCTAATCTTAAGTAGTTATATAATACGATAACGATCCAACAAGGCCCGAAGTAATATCTTTCCATTACTATTAGTTATGATGTTAATTAGTGCTGTGCACAAATTTGATAAGTTTCTCTGAGACGACTAACTGACTGGCTTTTGGACAAATGCTTGATACTTGAGCGCTAAGTAGGTGATTTAATGTGATCTGTATGATCATTTTGAGTTGAACCATCAACATTTTTGTACTGTGTCAGTCGAAGTTATTTTATTACGACGTTTGGGGTACAGCTAAGGCTAGATTCAGTGTTGCGTTCGTTCGTTCCTTCCTTCTGAAATTTTTTTAAATCAATCAAAGTTGCCGAAAAAAATTCACAATAAAAAAAACGTCATTTTTAACCAATGAAATTTGTTTAAAAATATTTCAGAACGAAAGAAGGAACGCAAGAAAGCAACACTGAATCCGCCTTTAAGGGAAAAATAATCTGGACGGTTGTGTTTTAACGAGCATTGGTCATGTGGTGTACTAATTCAACAATTGGTACCCAACTGATTGTTTCGGGAAATTAGGACAATTTACTATCATATGTGTTCCTCTACAATCAGAACGACGTGGGTGTATTTGTGGGATGATTAAATCGATTTGTCTCATCGTTGTTTAGAGTTTCTGTTAAATGGTGGATTAACATTAAATCCTACAATTCAACCTGAATATGCAACGACTTTAAAGCGTTATAGTTTTTAAATTCATGGAGCATTTGGAACAAGAATCGTGTTGTCATAGCGATTACAGTGTGTTCGTCACGCTGTCTTGTAATTCTCTGAAGAGATCGGCAGACTTTGAATCAAATAAAATGCTTAACCTGTACGAATGTATGTCAACAGATATACGAATTTAACGGTGTTATAAATATTTGATTTGGTATGAAGGAGGTCTAGAAATACATCACTAAAAGTCAACCACTCACTCTCTAATTTACTGAATGTCGGAAGTTACAGTTCAAAAATTTTGATTGTCATATTGGGAATATGTTGCTCAAATTGTGTACTGTTAGCTGATGACAGTCGTGTATGATCAGTAGACCTAAAATTTTGTTATATGATGTCATTTTATGTCAACGGTGCCCATCTTTACCATTATAGATGGTAGTATAATCAAATATATGATATGATTTTTTTGTATCTTTTTTTCATGAGACGTTAATCTCGGTGAACGAAACTTAAAAATACTGCAATAATATCAATTAAAAATTATATTACGGACTATTTAATTAATCTATTGTATTATTATTAAAATATGCATTCAACTGTTCGTTAAACCTCTAAATGTAAATAACTTCTAACAAACATTACTGCCATCTATAGTTCAGAAAAGAAACTGATGACATAAATTTGATGACGTATGAAGCAGCAGGGTGGTATTGAAACGACTTGCGTTTGTCGAATTATTGACGTTTGATCCAAAATTTGTTTCAATAAAACGGGACGCGGGCCCGACTCGAGGATCTTCTAAATGTTTTTTCTCAAAATTGGGAACTTTCACAATCCATCCCTGCCATTAGAAATCCCTTTGCCATAGAAAACAATTATAAAAGGCCCCAGGCCACCGAGGTACCCTACGTTATGTAAAATAATGAAACTCAGCTCCTACCGAATGATTCTCTAAATAAATTTTCCCGAAATCAGGACCATTACAATCGGTATCCGGTATATTTTGTCCTAACCCCACCGAATTACCTTCTAAACAAATTTTTCTGAAATCAGAACCCATCGGAATCGGTTCTTGGTATTCGAACAACTCCCATAGCAATTTTTAATCAAAGTCATTTTAACTGAGAAAATAGAAATCAGAAAATTCAAGACTCGTCGCAATTGATTTCTCACCCTCGAAAACCCCTTTTAGCAATTTTCCTGAAACCCGTCCGAGCCGTTTCCGCAAACATACTTAATTACAAAAATATCACGCCGAAAGGAAAGATAAATGTTACTAGGTTTACCAATTACAACTTCACACTAAATCTTTAAAAATATTTACTCAATGATGTAAGATTTTAGTATTGTCTTAATCTATTTTGTTTCGTTCAGTTAGTCGAGGTTTTAATGTATAAAAATAATTTATTTTTTCTTAAAATTTACAACTTTACTGATCTTCAAAGTTCATTGTGGATGATTATCTTATCACATTCAAGCAGTTGATTGAGCTGAGTTTTAGTACACTGCTGCAGTGCATTAATCATTCTCAGCGAGTAAACTCATCATCAGCCTATCAAAAATGAAATACAGTCTTATCTTAATATTATTAGCCCAGTTTGTGTTTAGCTGCGTGTTCGGTCATGTTATTACAAGTAACTCAAGTAATTAGAATAAAAGTTGGTATTGCTAATAAATTTTTATTTGTAGAACGGAATACGACCGACACTGAGGCTATTTGTAATGCTGTACCTGGCTATTTAAGTCCGTCGACAAATCGGTGCCGTGCTTTATTTGAAACGTTTACATATAACAAAGGGACAAATGCCTGTGATGAATTCGATTATGGAGGTTGTGGTGCAAGTCCTAATTTATTTTGGACTCTAGACGATTGCCAACGTACTTGTGTACATTAGTTAATAAAAATTATGTGTATGTGAATTGAAATTTATCGAGCTAGACACTTTATTCGGCTGGGGTTTAACGAAAATTTAGTTCCATGCCATGTGGTCATCGGGCGAGTGTTTATGCGTCGGAATTGACTCGATATGAGAAATGTGTCTTTCAACCATATACGCCTGCAATTGCATATCGAGAAAATCCGATTGTGGCAATATTCACTTCCGAAGGATTTGAAATTTGTATTGTTATATTTTTCTAGCACTATGAAATTCTTACTCTCACAAGTGCATTCTAGCATTTGGGTATGCTTCAACTCTCTTCGACGAAGGAATTTCGATTTTGAACCAGAACTTCCATTAATACAGGTGGAGTCAATGCAACCGCCTCAGCAGAAAAGGCAACACGCCATATCCATTTAACTCCTCATTTAGACATATCAGTAAGATTGTGGCATTGATATTATTGAAGATGTCAGATGCCTATCTAAGGGAGTGTCGTCGTTCCTCTCGTGGTTCTAATTTGTACTGCTGCTCAATTTGAAAATTTTGACAATCTACCAACTGGTGAAATTGTTCTGAGGCAGACCATGTTGGAATGGTTTTTTGGTCGAATTAGTTCAAATATTGACTTAAGATCAAAAGCATTGACCAACCTTGACTAAATTTAAATGGTTCCAGCGGTTTTAGGAAGTAGATATACGTTTTCCACATGTGTTACTGTGCTACTCACATGTTACTGTCAAGTTCTAGTACAAAACTACACGTGGCCTTTGACGCATCGTATGACCGTGAGGTTCTAATTGTTCGAGTTTGTGATGTCCAGATAAGGTAAAAAAATGTATCGACAAGTTCGAATCAATCTATCCGATTGTAACTGGAACTATCAATTTATTTTATGCGCAACTAAACTTTTGATTAAATTTCCAGTAGAGTTCGTATACTTCAACATAGTTTCTATGTAGACTTTATGATAATCGGGTCGAACTCGACCTCGCAGCTTCTTATAATGTTGAATCAGTTAATCGGAATTTTGAAGGCACGTGGGTTTCCATTGTAAAAATTGTTTTCTAACAAAGAAGCAGAGAGAGAGAGAGAGATAGAGAGAGAGAGAGAGAGAGAGAGAAAGCGGAAAGTGAGAAGAGAGCGAGAGAGAGAAAACACCAACCTCGTGGCATGAGAGAGAGAGAGAAATTAAGATAGAGAGAGAGAGAGAGACAGAGTGAGAGAGAGAAACAGAGAGAGAGAAAAAAAACGAGAGAGAGCGGGGAGAGGAAAGAGCGAGAGAGAGCGGGGAGAGAAGAGAGCGAGAGAGAAAGAGAAAACACCAACCTCGTGGCATTATTTTCCTTGGATGCACTAGGTTCCATTAAGCGAGATTTTTTACGATGCCTCCACTCATCAGTGGATCTCACATTGAGATCACAATTTGTTCCCGTTCTGCAGATACCATACTAAATGAATCGAAAGCGTTCAGCAGTAATTCGTCTTATACGCTCTCTGACGTTTACAGCATAATCGCTCCAATCGGTTCGTTATTTGCCTTTACGTGGTCGTTGCAACCTACTCGGCTGGAACTTACACCGTATGTGCTCCGTGCAATTTTTGCATTTCAATTTTTTTTTTCTTAAATTACCGATTTTTATCACAGCAGGTAATAAATAAATAATTAAGTTTAAATAGAGAAAGGATAATTGAACAGAACAATGGTGTCTTTGAATCAATTAGATTTGAATCTATTTTCGGGATTCGGTCGGGTGGTATGCTTACACTAATAAATCATCTTCATCGAATTCTAGGATCGACGTTTGGTTAAATATGTCTTATAAAAAATTATGCAGAATTTTGTAGAGCTTTTGTTCTCTTTCTAACATGGACACATTGTTGGCTGAGTTTAACTATGAGGTGGTTGGTTATTTAAATACCACAGTACACCCTGCCACAGTTTAAATTTAATTTAAATCGGCCAAAATATTTATCAAAATTAAAATTTACCATATTTACCATAACAGTCAGTAATTTAACAAGCACCATAAGCCTTAATATCTGAGAAGGCCTTTTTATATTTTACTGTATTCGAATACTGGACACGCCACTAATATACAGCCACTAATACTCGCTAAAATACATGGAGTTTCATTTGAATGCTTTGATCTTGTTTTAGAAACAGGATAAGTTACTTCTCATTTTCAACGCTACTTAATATAATCCACGACAGTACGATGAATTCGTGCACATTAAAGAGAATGTAGAAATTTGGTAAACGTGATTAGAAAATTCCGTATTGCAACTATTTGAATATTTGAAATATGAATATGCTATTGGGGTTTGACGTCACACCAGCCTGACGGGTGGGTGACCGTCACGCCAGCCTAAACCATATCAGCCGGAACCAAACAACGGCACAAGTAGCACGATGCAATGTGCATCATTATGCACTATATGCTTTTTCAGCTAGAACCTTATAATTCCATCCGGAACCTGATAAAGTCAGCCAGAACCATACTACAGCCAAAGCAACTATGGCACAAGTAGCATGATGCTTTGACCGTCATGGAGCGCTATATAAATTTTCAGTCTGAATACCTTCTACAGCCAAACTACCTATGGCACAAGTAGCACAATGGATTGAGCATTATTGTGCACTATACGCTTTTAAGTCGGAACCTGATTGTTCTAGCCAGAACCTTATAAATCCAGCGATACACGATTTTTTGGGGAAAAACTTACAATTTGAGGCGGAACCATACACTCTACATCCAAACTAACTATATCACGATGCATTGTACATTTACGTGATTTTTCACCCGGAACCTTATAATTCCGGCTAGAACCTGATAAAGCCAACCACAATCATACTACAGCTAAATCAACTATGCCACAAGTAGTAGTATTGTGAATTTTGTGTACCATATAATTTTTCAAAATACCTTATAAATTCAGCCGGAACCTATAGCCAAACTAACCTAAGCACGATGCATTGTGCATTACATGCTTTTTCAGCCGGAACCTTATAAATCCAGCACTATACGATTTTTCGGTAGAAACCTTATATATAGCCAAACTAACTATAAAACAAGAACACATTGGATAGTGTATCATCCACCAGGAACCTGTTAAAGCTAGCCCGAACCATACTACCGCCCGCCAAACCAACTATCGCATAAAAAGCACGATGTATTGTGCATCATTGAGCACCAATTGGTTTTTCAGCCGGAACCTTTTAAATCCATCCGGAATCTTATAAAGCCAACCAGCACCAAATCCTCTACATCCAAATTAACTATGGCAGAAGTAGGAGAATGGATTGTGCACTATATGATTTTGCATCCGAACCATATAATGCCATTCAGAATCATAAACATCCAGTCGAAACAAAATGTTTAGAAAAATAATTTTGACACAATGGTCGCAGTGCAATTTGGATGATAGTGGAACATATGAGGTTTTTGGAACGATCAAAACGTTATGCACTAAAATTCCAACCCAACCAGAATGAACCAGGCCAGCCTGAACCATATGAAGTCGGGGTGAACTATTCGGAGCAATAAACAATAACCATGGTTGATGGTCATTGTGAACTAGCTAAAATTTCAACTTGAATTATTTGGGCACATTAAATTCCTGAACAAAAACCGAAAGTTTTTTTTTCTAATAATTTATTGATTATATTTTATATTTCATCGATTAGAGAAGAACTTTGTTTGGTTTGGGTTCTTGTAAATAGAACAATATGTAGGCAAGCATTTTTCGTGGTCTTGGTGTAATGAGGCCTGCTCATTTAAACTGTCGTACTCAATTACACCGCGGAAATTGAACAATTTATTACCTAAATTCAGCGATTTCGTTATGTGACTAATAAGGACCTTTTGCTGTTTTTCTAGTGGTTCTAACGCTGCTTGACCTCCAATGTTATTACACTATTATATACTTTATCTACATTATTATGTAAGTTGCCACAGCTACAGTAAGATTCCCAAATATTTGGCTTTATTGAGTTGCTCACATTTTTCAAATCCAGTTCATTTATGTCTGTTGAAAGCAATGGCAACCTTCTTTTGAGTTTAGTTCCACATTTATCACAAATTCTTTCAATATTGACACTGGAAATAACGTCGTTAAAAATGCATAGATCTGTGAAAAATCCTCCAATTAATGATTTACAACAAATGAAAGTGACACGTTCGTTTGAGCTATAGTTACCCGATTTAATAAAACTTTCTCGGCAAAAAATTTCAAATTTATTTCGATTGTTGTAAATCTCCGCAGACAATTTTCCAATGTTTGTCGAGGAATTGTAAACATTTCTAAAAATCCGGCAAATTTGCTAGTTTTAGCTTGACCGAAGATTTCATCTTGAAATTGCTTGTCATCAAAACATAGTGCGGCAAAAATGAAATGTACTTTCAAATGGATTATGAGCTTTGTGGACTCAGCTGAAATTGACGTTAACGCCTCCTGTGTGGAAAATCTGTATTACGCGCTAGAATTGCAGAAAAATAATTTTTATTCTCTCGGATACCTTTACGGGGTAATTTAATGAAGAAGGGACTGATGCACAATCCATTGTCCTACTTGTGACATAAATTAAGAAGATAAAGAAAAAAACAATTAGAGTTCAATGATGCATAATGCATCGTGCTTCTTATACCATAGTTTGTTTCGCTGTAGTATGGTTCTGGAGGGCTTTATCGGGTTCCATCTAGAATTATAAGTTTCCGTCTGAAAAACACAATCCATTGTGCTACTTATGGCATAGTTCGCTGTATATAACCATACCATTGTTTCCAGCTGGAATTATAAGGTTCCACCGAAAAATCATATATGTTGGATTTAAAAGATTCCGGTTGAAAAATTATATAGTGCACAATGATGCACAATGCATAGCGATAGTTAGTTTAGCTATAGAGGGTATGGTTCCGTCTGAATTTGTAAGGTTTTTGAAAAAGCATTATAGTGTACAATGATGCACAATGCATCGTGCTACTTGTGCCATAGTTGCTGGGTTCCGGCTGGCGTGACGGACACCAAATTTCTATATTTGCTCACATTAAAGCGTAGTCTAAAATGGCAGTTGACTATTTACGAAATCTATGTAAATCATCTTGGAACTTGTTATAGTTGGCTTCGTTTTTAACGCGAGCCTCATGCGAAAAGAAGGCAGCTTGCGAATTTAAGTCATTCAACGACATCGTTGATAAATAATGTCGCGCAAAATAATTGGGAAGATTGATTCAGAAGTCTTACAGTTTGCCGGCAGTCTAAAAGAGACGAGTGCAACCATTCTATGGGAATTAATTTGCACCCCAAATGCCTCAACTTAGCGATAATAATTGAGTGATCAATCTTGACGGAACGCCTTCGCAAAATCTGTATAAATGACGTCAAGTTATTATTTCGATTTTAAAAAACTATCAAATAAATTACAACAGAAGTTAATAACGTTGAAACTGTAGACCTCCCTGGATAAAAACTATGCTGTGCTATTCCTCGATAATTTCTTACCTCATTCCTTCTATTTACTTCAAAAATTGATTGAATGCATGAAACTTTATAGGGCTTTGGAAATAGACCTATCGTTGACATTGTTTATGTGAAGGTAATCAGAATATATGAACTTTCCGCGCAATACTTAAGTAGTATCGGGGAAAGCCGTCATAGCCGGCACCTTATTAACATCAATTGAAGTATGCAATTAGGCACTTCTTATTCCGTAAACCTAATAACGTCAGAGTGTTGCGGTACAGTAGATGATATCGAAACTGTTTTTTATACGTAAGCGAAAAATTTCTGAAACAAATCACAAATATCCGAGGGATGACTAGCGACCGAAGTCTGGTAGGTCATTGAAAATGGGAGACTAACTACTTTTTCTCTGATATTCCTGAAATACAAGAAGTTTTTAGGACGTGATGCTAACTCGCCTTTAACTCGTAATTATCTAGTAATTAGTATACAAAAACTAATTTAGGTTTTTGAACTCTTTCCGGGCTATTTCAAATTCTGGGTAGTAATCTATGCCATGTATGTACCATGTAAGGCTCCCGAAAGCCAGTTTTCTTTTTTAATCAACGGAACGTGACTTTCTATGCCATTTCTGAGTATATCGTTATAAATATTAGAACTATTTCGTTTGTGACCGGAAACCTTGAGCAAATTTTCAATTGCTATTTCTGAGAAATTCTTCCAAACATAGTTAGCGTTCTTGCATAAAAAAATAAGAATTACTCATAATGGCTTAAGTTAGAATTTTTTTATTGTTATATGGTCTCTCACACACACATTATTAGGCCAATTATCCGACGGCATAACCTTAGGATCAACGTCGACTACTTCAACTTTAAAGCATGCATATTCCATATCTGATAGTTTACGCCCATTTGGGATCAGTTTTTTTACTACAGCATTCTTTATGTTAAGGGTGTCATCCACAAAATCGACGGTGTCAGTTTCGTTGTCGGCTGGATCGAATTGCCAAAAATGTAACAGAAATAGATGAACAAGAAGAGACAGCAAGAAAAACCATTTTTGATAAAACTAAGTGAATTTCACTCAGCAGCTTAGGAGATTATAAAATAATTATATGAATTATATCTTTGTAGTAAAAATTGAGGTATTGCCAAAAAAGTAAAGTAAGTCTACCAATTGCACCAACTGTCTTATGATCTTAGAAATTTTAGAAAAAGCAAATTCGTAGCAAAGTGATTATCTTTATTTTTTGCAAGATTTAGCAGGAAGAACATTGATCTGACCTCAAAAACAAATATTCCAGATAGATATGCACGCGAGTTGTAAAGTGTTAAAGATGAAAAAAACGGCCTTTCCTGATCGATCGAATAAAATTGTTTTCAGTTGATCACTAATACACAAAGTTTTTAAACATGCAAATATTTCATATTTTTATTTTGAATTACAAAATCTGTGCAATGTTTTTCTAATATTTACAAGCCTCTTCACAATGCGATTTTGACCTGAAATTATTGTTCGAGCCACCACAACCACCATAAACGAATTGCTCACATTTATCGGACTCCTTCACGTATGTATACCGATAGAATAGTGCTTCACAGTTTCCGGTCTCACCAACCGGTTCGTCGCAGCTACTGTCGCGAGTAGTGCTACGTTCTGTAGAATAATTTAATATTCAGAATTTGAATATAAAACAAAATTGTGTAATAAACTTACCGATGAGAACATGGCCTAAGGCAGCGTATAAAATTGCGGCACATACAATTAAAAATATAGTTAATTTCATTTTGATCAATCCGTTTTGATGTTCCAATTTAAACTGATAACTGAATTGTACACTTTCGCAGTTTGAGTATAAATCATTTAACACAATCTCGTCCAAAAAATTAATCGTCTCGAGGCTTACGTAAAATGTATAAATTGAGGATCCACAATATTTTAATCATATACACCACAGTTTATATAATTCTAACCTTTTGACGGTTGTTTTTAAGGCCAGCCATATAAAAAATCCAAAACAATCAAATAATTTGATAACATGCAAATGTATTTCTGTTAACTATTGTTTACAAGTACTTTCACATTCTGCTTCGGAGCCAAAAAGATTACCGGTACCACCGCATCCGCCATACACGAAACTCTCACAAGAATTTGTGTCCCTATTGTATGAAAAACTAGGGATATAGGCAAAGCAACAACCTGATTCTATTGCTGCCTCATATATCCGAACATTTGAAGCTAAAATGTTCACTTGTTTTAAATCTTTTGACAAAAGATTTCAGGCGTCGTATACCAATATCCAAACGATTTTACGAGATTTCAATGTCATGCAATCACATTGACGCGCAGTGATTTTTGATCGTTGATATATTCATGCAGATGTTTCTCCGATTTCATCAGATTCAAATGTTGGTGGTGAATATTCCTCAGTTGGGTTTGATCGTTCCGGACCAGGAATTTTCAGTGTATATCAAAGAACCAATTTTGTTTCTGTTTGTACCGAGAATATAATTCATGCACCCATAACATTGAACTGGATCATGTGCTTGTGGATATATTCATATTATTGGGACACCAAATCACATTGCGGCTCCAGTGTTTTGCCATCTATGCAGATGGAAAATGCATGTTGTACAAACAAAATACGGCGTCCAGTTTACACCACTAATAACATTTTGTGAAAAGTATAGTCGATATAAATCAGCGGTTTCATCACTTATTTTGCGGCGATTGCTCATAATTGTAAATTTTCCACCCACATAACAAAAGCACTTGAGTTTAAAACACCTATCCATATTATTTATTTCTCTAGATTTCGCAAGTCGATTTTCACTTTATTTTTTGTGTTCTTTTGTCACTTTATATATTTAAATAAAAAACTTTTTATTTTTAATTTTATATACACCCAGCGCCATAAAAATGTACGAATTGGTTTATTTTCACTTTCTCTCGTTTGTTTATTCTATGTTTTTGTTTTTCGCTCAATTTTCATTTATTTTCTGTTTTTTTCCGCTCATTTATTTTTCTTTGTTATTTCAATTATTGTGAAATAATTTCTGTCGGTAATTGGCATAAGTATTAGTTAGTTCGAATTAAGCAATCAATGTGTAAAGTTTACAATGGGTCGTACCCAAGAAGCATCTTACAACTATTAAGTTGTGTACAACCAATTGATGGTTGTCGCATAATTGTCACAACCCGGAATTGCTTGTGAAATGGTTGTCAAATTTAGCAAAAACTTTATAGATAAATTATGTTTGTAGAGTTGTTGTCTCTTATAATATCCACAGCTGAATGGTCACCACAACCAATTAGTTTGTCACATTAGTTCGGACATACATGTCACAACTAAAAAGGTTACCAGTTACGAAACGCCACACATTGGTTGACAAAATTGGTTCGCACACGCATGTCACAACTAAAAAAGCTACCAGTTATGCGAACTACCACCAATTGGTTCTCTGCATTTGATGGGACATACATGCCACAACTAATTTAATCACCAATAACGAACTAAATTCAATGTTTCATTAAATTAGTTGTGAAACAGTTCTAACAACTGGTTACAATCACCATTTAAGATAAGTTCTTAATGGAGTGCATAATAAGTTGTGAAATAAACTCAAAACTCATTTTGCGAACTAATTTAGTTGTAGTTTATTTGGTTAGTTGTACATTGGATGTGAAAATTGAGCTTGAAAACTACGAATAGTCATTTTGTTTATATGTCATTACTGACGTACACAGATCGGATACTCCGTTAACTAGAATAACGTATTTTACATCGCTAGATGTTTTAGGTATTCTAGAGTCATTAGATGTTAACAAAGGCTCGGGCCCAGACAACATATCTAACTATTTTATTTCTCAGTTGAAAGAGGTACTAGCCGACCCACTATCTATCATCTTCAATATCTCTTTAAACTCTGCTGTATTTCCAACTAGGTGGAAAACCGCGTTTCTTGTTCCAATATTTAAGAAAGGTGATAAAAGTTGCATAGAAAATTATAGACCAATATCTCTATTAAACGCGTTTAGCAAAATCTTTGAGAAGTTAGTCTACGGATTATTATTTAACGAAGTTAGAAATTTCATAAGCATAGTACAACACGGTTTTTATGAAAAACGATCAGTTTTGAGCAACCTCCTTGAGTTTTCTGGTTATGCTTTTGAGAGTGTCGACAAAGGCTGTCAATTGGACTGTATCTACACTGATTTCCAAAAAGCATTTGATACTGTATCTCACGAAATCTTAATTGACAAATGTTTCAAAATTGGCATTTCCCCACCCATTAGTAAGTGGTTAGCTTCCTATCTGAAAAATAGAGCACTAAATGTGAAGTTTAACGGATGTATTTCTAGAACTATTGTAGCTAGTTCTGGTGTTCCACAGGGGTCTACTCTAGGACCTTTACTTTTCATAATTTTCATTAACGATCTATCTCGTGTGCTTGTCTGTCCCCACCTATTCTATGCTGATGACTTAAAAATCTACTCGAGGATCACGAACTCTAACGATTGTTATCGATTGCAGACTGACATGCAAACATTGAGCTCATGGTGTGTGACTAATAACCTAAATCTAAACATTCAGAAATGTGTCGTAATGTCATATTCTAAGAGAAGTAACCCTGTTCTATTTGACTATTACATCTCGGACATAAGATTGGCTAGAGCCAATCATATTACTGACTTAGGAGTTACCTTTGACTCTAAATTATCATTCGACAAACACATTGATCAGATTTGTTCTAAAGCTCACAAAATTCTCGGCTATATATTTCGCATCGGTAAAGATTTTCGTGACCCAGCGGTGTTCATAATTCTTTTTAACTGTCTAATTAGGAGTGTCCTCGAGTATGCAACTCAAATTTGGAATCCATTTTACGATAAATATATTGACCAATTAGAACGAATTCAAAAAAAGTTTACAAGATTCTTGGTATATAAATCTATCCCGCATTCAGGCAATATTATGTACGGCACAAGGATGAAAATTTTTAGTATGGTTAGTCTGGAAAACAGGAGACGTGCTCATGATGAGTTACTTCTGTACAAAATAATAAATTTTAAAATCGAAACATCTGCCTTATCATCGTTGAATTTGTATGTTCCTGCTTATAGGACGAGAAACCATCAATTATTTCTTCCATTACATTCGCGTACTAATCTTGGATCTTCAAACCCGCTTACCAGAATGCAAAGTGGTCATAACGAGCTTTTCTTCTCTTTGGACTTGTCATTGTCAATGAAACAATACAGATCTGGGGTTTATCATTGTCTAACACAAAATCAGTATTAATTGCTCTTGTACATATTAGTTGCTTTGCCTCAGTGTTGCACTGGTTTTTTATTGTCCTAATTGTTTGATCGAGGTATTTCAACTTCTTTAATCACACGCACCAAGTATCTATATTAGATAACCAAAAATGGTTAGTGACTTCCATATATGTATTTTAAGCGGTCCACTATTAACTTAATTTTAACTTCATTTTCTCCTGACTAACTTTCAAACTTTCAATTTGTATTCGAGTAAAAATTAATTTTTAATTTTTTATATTTTGTATATCGTAGTATTATAATTATTATTCTTATTATTTTGTTTATTTATATTTTTTATTATTATATTTCTTAGCTTTGTTTGTAAGATAGAGGCGACGCGTAATTGGACTTTGTCTGTGCGTCGCCCAATTGGAATTCCTAAATAAATAAATAAATAAATAAATTTGACAATTTAAGAAGTTGCAATTTCACGAAACGTCAGCGCATATTTCAATTCAAAATGTTCAAGCCGAAAATTGATTTTCGAATGGAAAAAATGAAAAAAAGTGGTACATACAGACGGTTACTGATTAGGAATTGGTTAAATTGCAAAGTTCGTAACATAGACATTGTTCCTTGTGAATACGCGGTAGTAGAAAATTCACAGTCTCCATTTGATAGTGTTTTATCCTTGAGTAACCAGAACGTGCCTTCATTTCCATTTAACAGCGTAAACGATATCGAAATCATTAGTCTGAATGAAGAATTTGAAAACTTTGTCAACAATATCAAAATTCTAATGGTGAAAATAGTTTTTCACTAGACTGTTCACACAACCCATACACAAACAATCATAGTTAGACTGGTTCTAAATACAATTAATCAATACAGAAAGTTCGCTTCGCAACCGATTCACGGTTTATTTTCTTTAAACTAGTTCCAAACACAACCATTTTACAAAATTGTATTGTTCGTCTTGATCTAGAACGGTTGCAGGCACAAGTATACTATAATATGGCGGATTAAATATTTCTATAGGAAGAATACGTGCCACCATTTTGAAAAAAAAAATCATAACCTACAATCAGCAGTGCATAGATCTTTTAGTTCATGTAAATTAATTTTTTAAATATTTTTTCCATAAATTAATTTATTTGAAAAAGCAAATAAAATGGGGCGAATCTTTATTTTCAAACTAAAAATCCCTCTTTTACAGTAAAATTGACATTTCCCATGATTTTTCACGTATATGTGCGATAAATAATCAAATTGAATTATATATGAAATCAGATTAATATAATATATTATTATTATTCATTATTATTATATGTTCATACTATCATATAGTTATTCTTTTCCGTTGTGATAAAAGTAGTTTAACAACAGTTTCATCCCCGTTTCACGACAAATTCAAACAGTTGTGGGATATAACCATAACTTGCTCACAACGCTGTCACAATATTGTGACAACCGATTATTTTCGCCAAATTGGCTGTGACAACCAAGTGGAGCCGCTGTGATCTACGGTTCGCCACATCCAAATAGCGATGAAATTAGTTGTGACAACGATGTAGGGATCGTTTCACAACTTGAAATGCTACTTGGGTAGTAAATTCACTATTGACGGAAAAGCAAAAATTTTGTACTTCGAGCTAAAGATTACACAAACGGCAAAATAGCGCAAATTATAAAATGTAGTGAATCCGGAGTAAGACGTTTTTTAAAGCGATATAGTGAAAACAACACAATTGCGGCTGCTGGGTCGCTATAAAGATGAAGAGATTTGTTAGCAACCACTAACGGTCCAATTTCTGTTCATACTGTCCAGAGGTTAAATGAACTGCGTCTGACCGTTCGTCGACCGGCGAAAAAACCGCTCCTTACCTCAAAAATAAGAGCTCAAAGGTTTTAATTTAACAAAGAGCGGGAAAATTGGACATCCGATGACTGGCGGATAGTGGTGTTTTCAGACGAGTACAAATTTAATTTATTTGGGCCCGACGGAAGGATGACAATTCGACGACGAAAAGGAGAGAGATATTCAACGGAATGCGTTTTGCCCACAGTAAAACATTCCCCATACCTTATGGTTTAGGGTTCCATAACAGCATTTGGAGTGGGACATATTCTTCTTCTAGAAAGTTGTGTAAATGGAGAAAAATATAAACAAATAGTTAAAACCTGCGTGTGGCCGCCTATTGAGGATCTGACGCAACATATTGAAAATCCAATATTTCAGGATGATTCGGCTCCATGCCACAGATCACGCCTTGTAAGATATAACATTTGTTGGTAATATAAGCACGTTTATTTTTAATACCATTTTCATTTAGGTAACAGAATTTAAACAAACTTTGGGGATCGAGTCACTACCAAGGCCAGGAAATAGTCCTGACCTGAACATCAATGAAAATTTATGGGCATGTTTGGGTAAAAAGATTAGGCTTAGTTTACAAGGCAAGGCAAAAATTGTAAAATAATTAAAAGAGTTAATTCAGAAAGCTTGGTTCGTAGAAATTTCAACCGAATATTTAAACAAATTATACGATTCCATGCCGACTCGGATTAGGGATGTTGTCAAAGCCAAGGGCGGGCCCACTCGCTATTAATTTCATTGGGGTGCCTTTCATTGAATTTTTTTTTTCGTTTTTTTTAAATGTATTTTTTTAATCTAGACATGATTTAGTGCAACTTTAATAAAATTTAACATTTTTATAAATAAATTGTTTTGTAGCTTTTTATTTTTGTTAAAAACAGCACTTGAAAAATATACAACATTCATATGGCAAACCTAGAAAATATTCGGTACCCTTAGTTTAGTCGGTTTAAAACATCCGACCACAAAAATATTATTAAAAATATATAAAATATTACAAATATTTTGTTTTTAACCAGTATTTCAAAGTTGTGCCATGCAGCAAATAATATCTTTTCCAATATGTTCCTTTAAATTTCGAATCATACATTTTTATGGCGCTGGGTGTAGTAGTTTTTAATTCTTAGTGCCAATTTTTTATTTTTTTTAGAAATATCGATTTCGAGAATAATCTCCTCTTCGGTTTATTTTTTACTACTATTACATAATTTATTTTGAAGCTCTTTATACTGTAGCTAGGCGCTGCTGTTTGGTACCTCCTTTGTTTTTAAGTTATGGATAACAGTTCGTAAATTTTATTGGTTTTTGTGTTGATTTTGTCGCTAAGTAAATTGTTTGTGTTTTTGTTTTTGTATATTTTCAGGGTGTGAATTTTGGTCGTAATTTGACTCATGACTCATGAGAAATTTATATACGTACAGTATACAAATGTCTCATGATTCATGAGTCAAATTGTACCCAAAATGTATACCCTTGGTATTGGTCTTCTAGCCTGTCTAATTGCAGTCCTTTTTTGATTCTGTGCATAATGGTTAAATTTTTATTGAATTTAGTGTACCTATGATTTTCAGTTTTTATGTGTTGTGCGAAACTTGATTTTATGTTCTCTTTTAAATTGTGTTATGTCATTGATGTGCTCTTTGTGTCTTATCTGAAAGGAGCATCCTGTTTGGCCTAAGTATGCCGACTTCCAGTTGTATTTAGCCTTACCTGTGTACCCATGTTTCTCTAGACGGCAAGGTATAGGAAGTAAAAGTTGCATGGACGAAGAGGAAGAAGAGATTTTAGATAATTTCCTATGCTCGTGTTCGGACGTGTTGTATACTGTACCTATAATCATTTTGAACCGGAATTTCAACAAAAAAAGTTTTCAATTTTTTGCGAAAAAAACCATCACGTTTTTTCCTTACTTTTTTTGAACGGATAAAATTCATAGTTCACGGATAAAATTCATAGTCACGGAATGTTTCATTTAGTTTTGATTATCAATGTAATTATGAGTAGTTCAACGTTTAGTTTGCTTCAATATGTTGCCTCGTTCGCCTGCAATCCACGTTCGAAGCACAATGTGGCCGAATTTCAAAATACGAAACTTCCAACAACCACTACTTTCCTTATACATCCTATAATCCTATGCATCCTATTACTATAATATAGAAGGCATAGATATTTGGGCGTGTACAGTATAGCCAGCCTTTCAGATCTCGTGGACTGTGTAGTGCGTAATATTTTGCGCTACGTACGTAGCTCCGAATGGTTTTGCACAGGGGTAAAGGGGAAATACACTGAAAAAAATAATCGGTGATATTCACAAAAAAGCGGAGTAATATTTAATGAAAAATGATTAAAAATTCAGCCATACAAGCGCTTTGTATTTACTGCGAATTTAGCAAATCAATTATTACAACTGGCTGAGTAAATTTTATTATTTTTATTTCACGGTGGCTAAGCAATATTTGCTATTGCTTTGATATATTTACTCTGCAGTTTGTAAAATAATTTAGAAATTCTTTACAGAGCGCATGGTAAATAATGACTGCAAAGTGGATAATGGTTTACAATGTATTTTAAATTTTTCGGGTTGAGAAAATTGCACCGCCTTAATATTTACTCTGCACTGAAGCAAACACTCAAAACTTCTAGATTGGAGGAGACAGAATTTAATATTTAACGTATTAAAAACCAATTTTAATGAAACACATTCTTTATAATTAATCTTTTTTATTCACTTTTCACAAAAGGCCATCGTTTAAAATAAAGATGATAATTAATTACATCTCCGGATCGACAGTAAACTTACGTGTGAATTTTGATCAAACATATTTTCCTTTATGCAGCCTTAAAAGATATGGAATTGTTGTAATGTTGGTTATAATTAAATTCTCCTCATATGAGGAACCATTTAATGTTCAGGGAACTGAGTTGGTCTGGTCCTCTAAAAATGTTTTATAAAATCTTGAAATCAAAACAAGAAAGCAACAAATATAAGTAAAGCCACATAAATTATTGTAAATTTAATTTGGGTTTACCATATATCGTGTCAGCACTTCTATGGTTTAATCCTGAAGGTTATAGCGGTCATTTCTTGCGACACGAAGTAAGGTTACAAGAAAAACTGCAAATGAAGGATAAAAATAAATATGTATAATTTATATTTTATTTTATTTTTAAATAATTACCATTTTTCGCAACAAATCTGGAAACTAAAAGAACTGGCATTTTTGTGGCAATTTGTGTACTGCTTTAAATCCACATTAAGACTAATTCTTGTTTGAAATTTTAAATAAAATTTGGAGCACAAATTGCAAAGTCGGGTAGAATAAATGACTTGATTGGTTATAATCTCCCCGTAACAATTGTTTTACAAAGTGCAAAGTAAATTTTGAAAAGTATTTAAACATTTTAAAAACACTTTGCAATTTATTCTCAACGAAAAAACAATTTTTTTTCATTTTTAATATGTTTGCATTGAAAATGATACATTCAAAATGCGCAGCTCAAATTTACCTAGCAGCATTGTAATATCATTAATTTAATTTGTCATCAGATGGTGCTCAGCAATAATTTTAATATTTAAAAATGCACTGTAAATAGTGCACTGCAAATTTTACAAGGCTCGTACTTAATTAAGACATTTGTGTCGATTCAATGTGAACTTTCTATTTTTCTTTTCCTCTATGCTGCTATTTTTTCTAGGAAAACTCGATGCATTTAAGCAAGCAAGCTATAAATTTTAATAAAATTTTTGAAATAAATATCGAGTGGCTTTGAAATAATAAAAGAATAGAAGAAAAGATAAATAGAAGATGTACAAGGAATTGACACCAATGGTAATAATTGCAAATTTGGGTCTACACAGCAAAATGTTCCGCGCTATTTTTTTCAGTGTAGGATCTTGTGGTATGTGGTATCACAACGAGCCTCTACTGGTCTAAGTGTGCGAAAGCTACTCCAACCTAACCTAACCTAACCCTTGGCCTAAGTAAAACACATATATGGTAGGTGTGGTTTTTCGTTCTTGATATGTTCGGAAAAGTTGTTTGTGACTTGCGCAAGTACGAATATCTCAAAAATGGTTACTAACTTTGAAATGGGACTAGCACCATTGCATTCAGCGTACCCGAATTAGGTGTCCAGCTTGTCACTTTTTTCAACTGGCATAGTGTTATTATTACGTCGCAATTGTTGTCGAGTATCCCAAAACGAGAACTTTTGGCTTTACCTCTGATCCTAGATGCGTTATGGTATAATAAATCGAAGTTTGGCTGGTATTATTATTATGCATTAGTTGTTGATTACGCCCGTAATCAACAACTAGTTTACGCCCATTTGGAATCAGTTTGGTTACAACAGCATTCTATATGTTAAGGTACCATCCATAAAATCGGCGAGGTCAGTTTCGTTTGAAAACTATTTTTGATAAAACTAAGTGAATTTCACTCAGCAGCTTCGGAGATTATTAAATAATTATATAAAACTGAAGTACTGAAGTATTGCCAAAAAAGTAAAGTAAGTCTTCTAACTACACCAAATGTCTTATGATCTTAGAAATTTTAGAAAAAAGCTCTAGTGCAGCTTGTATATTTACTAAAAGCAAATTCGTTTGACGCCTTATCAACAAATATTCCAGATAGATATCCAAACGAGTTGTAAAGGGTTGAAGATGAACAAAAAACTTTTCCTGATCGGTCGAATAAAATTGTTCTCAGTTGATCACTAGCACACAAAGTTTTTAAACATGCAAATATTTCAGAATTTTATTTTGAATTACAAAATCTGTGCAATGTTTCTCTAATATTTACAAGCCACTTCACAATGCGATTTTGACCTGAAATTATTGTTCGAGCCACCGCAACCACCATAAACGAATTGCTCACATTTATCGGACTCTTTCACGTATGTATACCGATAGAATAGTGCATCACAGTTTCCGGTCTCACCAACCGGTTCGTCGCAGCTACTGTCGCGAGTAGTGCTACGTTCTGTAGAATAATTTAATATTCAGAATTTGAATATAAAACAAAATTGTGTAATAAACTTACCGATAAGAACATGGCCTAAGGCAGCGTATAAAATTGCGGCACATAAAATTAAAAATATAGTTAATTTCATTTTGATCAATCCGTTTTGATGTTTCAAATTACACTGATAACTGAATTGTGACTTGAGGCTTACGTAACATACATATATAATTTGAGTATCCACAATATTTTAATCATATACACCACAGTTGATATAATACTAACCTTTTGACGGTTTTTTTTAAAGTTAGCTATATAAAAAATCCAAAACAAACAAATAATTTGATAACATGTAAATGTATTTATGTTAATTACTGTTTACAAGTACTTTCACATTCTGCTTCGGAGCCAAAACGATTACCGGTACCACCGCATCCGCCATACACGAAATTCTCACAAGAATTTGTGTCCTTATTGTATGAAAAACTAGGAATATAGGCAAAGCAACGACCTGATTCTTTTGCTGCCTCGTCGCAAACATTCACTTGGCGTTCTGTGTATAGAAACAAAAATGTATTATGTATATGTTGTAATCGAATCATTTCCGGTAAACCAGCACAACATTTTAAAATCACTTACTAACTACACTCCCGTAAGCGACGCATAAAATTGCGGCTAACAAAATTACAAATAGTGTATACTTCATTATGTGGTTGGTAATAGTTCTTTACTTATCGAGATGTTTAGTGCAACTGAATATTTATAGGTCGTATACGATCAATTTATGCAATTGCTGTTTGTGTTAGCTTGGTATGTACGAGTATATAGAATTCGCACTTGTGTAGTTAGATGTGATAACCTCGGTTGATCTTCGAGTTTTTTGTTACGATTGTTTGTCGTGCGCTTACGTAATTAAATATTACATAAAAATACAAAAATTATTTTTACTAATGCATATTTTATTTATTTGAAATATTTATTTTCTGTTACACACTCTGTTAAAAATTATGCGGAATACATGTCATTTCACACTCCTTCAAACTGCTAAATCGATTTGCGTTCCCATCGCATCCGCCAAAGTAAAACAAATCACAAGTATTTGTTTTACGATTGTACGTGTATTGTGGATCGGCTGCCCGACATTTCCCTACGATACCCGGGGATTGGGTACAGGGATCGCGGCCATTGCCACTGTCTGCACTGTACATCAAAATTAAGGTAACCAAAACGAACAGAATCGTTAGAAATTTCATTTTGTTTATATGTACAAAGTGATCGATTACAAAGTAGAACTAAACCGTAAAGAGTATTTTGTTTCGTTATTTATTTAACTATTTTGGGTGTTAATTGCTTGTAAATATAAATAAATAACCCGCAGAGTGATAATTAATTACATTTACTTGATATCAAGTTTGGGCTATAAATTTTAAATTATGCACGAGTTGATTGAGATAACCACGGCGGTCGGTGCACACAAAACTTTGTTTGACGATACATACTCGTATTGAACATACTATGTATTGTTGTACGAACTGTGAATCTGAACAGATGTTGGTTTGTGGTTGGCATTACAATAAAAATATAGTCAAGGTTTAAAACGAATATGTGTTTAGTGTCTGTTCAAAAGGTCGTTGATAAACCTGTTTACGGTTTCGAATTACCACAGTTTTTTACATTCGGTTGGGAAATATCTCATACATTTTTTAATTTGCTGGTGTGCAGCTTCGAAACAAAATTCTGTAACGATTTTATCTTAATCTGCTAATATGGTTTCTGTTCTATGCCATTTAAAACTACTTTGCATTGTGTTACTCGAATTGTAATTAGAATTTTACTGAGCTGACGTTTCTACCAATAATATGAAAAAGCAAATACTAAGTAGTAAATTAGTCACACTCAAAATAAAATTAAGATTACTTACTTATAATTGACTTCTAAATAAGATTAGAATTTGTTTGTGCCAAAAACGCGAAATAGATAATTAAAAACTGAAAACTTATAAATAAAAAAAAATGCAAAAAATTTAATGTCAAAAATTATATAAGTACAAAATTCAGCAAAGCATAACGAAACCGTTGCAAGATTTAATTTCTTTGTTTCATAATTATACGTACACTAGACGAAATAATGATAGGATAGACATTACAATTTTGAGAAAGGAAAAGCACATAATGCCTGTGAAGTTAGCCCGTAAACGATCCCGGAAAAGTGCGATGGCAACACTAACATACAAATATCACGATATTTTTGAATGTCATCCCCGAAAAAAATATGTCATGACAGTTTTTACTGTATCAATTCATAAAAGTTTATAAACAATTTGTATTGAAAACTGATGACAACCCGGAAAAGATTGTCACAATAAATTTTCTAATAAGAAAATAAGCAATTTTTGAAAACAAAAAACGTGTATAATATCTAACTAGTAGAAGCGGACAATTGAAATTGTCCGACAAGCGCTCGATAAAATAGAAAAAATGCAACTGACGGACGGACAGAGATGTAAAACCTCTGAAACAACTAAGGTGCTAATACAACAAATTAGCCCAATAGAATCTTAAGCAAATCAAAAAAAAAAATTACCGAAACTAGTTTTGAAATAACACTCTTTTTATTATAGATAAAAGTATGCCTAGAATAATAATTGAAAATTTAAAAAAAATAGACAGCCGCATCTGTGTGACCTCTATTTTTAGAAAAAGTTGAATAACTCGAAAACTACTTGGCCTAGATTTCCCAAATTTTAAATGTGACCTTTTTAGAGTAGTATCTATCTGTGTGCAAATTTTGAGCTCTCTGGTATGTATAGTTTTTGCTGTGATAGTGCCAACAGACAGACGGCCTAAGTCTTTGTATAAGCTTGCTCGCAAGAGCGAGCGCTAAAAAATATGAAATGATACATAAAGTTAATAATATAGGAAAATTAAGTACACGAATAGGACAACAAAAAATAAACCAAAATATTAATACAAGTGGCAAAAAAATTCTATAAGATAGAGCTCCGCTATAATCGTCTGAATTCATAGTAGATGTTCATTACCAGAAACCGGACTATATAGGTTTTGTAGTTTAGGGATTATCCTGTTTAAATAATAAGAGGCAAAAAAATTCTATGATTTAGAGCCTCGCTATAGTCGTTTGAATTTAAATAACAAGAGGCAAAAAAATTCTTTGATTTAGAGCTCCAATATAGCCGTCTGAATTCTTAGTAGATGTCTATTACCAGAAACCGGACTATATAGGTTTTGTAGTTCACGGATTGGCCTTTTAAATAAAAATCCCTGAACTACAAAACCTATATAGTCCGGTTTCTGGTAATGGACTTCTTCTACGAAGTCAGATGACTATAGCGAACTATTTTGTTGTACAAACAGGTCAATCCCTGTACTACAGTACTTTGAAGTACACAGTAATTTATATTCGTAAGTGTAGTTATTAAATATTAATTAATCTGGAATTTTGACAATTTTTAGAAGAAACCAAATATTTTTGACATTGTTGTTGTTTACAAATTTAATTATTACTTTTTATATAAACAAACCCACTCGTTCATATACAAATTACGTAATTTTTTATTTTGTCATCATGTCAGCTATACACTATAGCTATATATAGCGCAAGTTAAAATTTGTCAATCGGGTTTTATTTATAATGGCCGCCATTTCGTGTATTATTTTTCATAATAATTTTTCTTACTCGTTATATTTTTATATCGTGATAGTTATAGTTTCATTATAATTTCTTAAATATATATTTTGGTGTTGCCATACTTAACTATAATCATTTTACGGGATGATTTTACGGGCTAACTTCACAAAGGTAAGCACATATAGAAGCAATATAAATAAAGAACAATAACCACCAAAAAAAATGCTTCCATTAGGCATAAAAACCTCATTTTTTTCAAAAAACAAATCCACTACATGCTAGTACCCTCCGTAATGAACTCAAGCTCATTTGTTACAGAGGACACTACAAGAAATGAAAACTTACAGACTACATACAAAAATAATACTAATAAAAAATTATTATAAAAATAGTACTACATGTATTATCATTCAAGCGCACCACGCTAAATAATACGCTTTAACAGATTTAGGCGACGCTGACCTCTTAATATCTAATGGAATAGAATTCCAAAGAGAAATACCCCTAACAGAAAGGATATATTTAAAGATCTGCAAAGTTTATAGGGGGAAGTAAACGTAAATTTGAAGAATAACTTATTAAATAAATAAGGAGGTTGCTTCGTTCTGAAAAGCTTACAAATAAAAAGACATACACGAAGTTCATAAAAGTGAACCAAACTACAGCCAAGGATCAAATTTAAAAAAGGAAAAATGTGATCATATTTCCTAATACTAAAAATAAACGAGTACAAACATTGAAACATCTTTGGAGAACATTGATATTATCCTGAAGCATTCCAAACAAAACAACGTCAACATAAAAAGAAATGGGGAAGAAGGTGCGAGAGGAACATACGCTTTTTAAAATTACTACCAGTGAACCCTATAACTTTATACAAACAACTAAGCATTCAAAAAATCGCTTTACTTACCTTAACCCAACTAACAAATTATGTCGATTATAGGTAGATTTTTACTTAAAAATAGGCTTAAGGTAAGGTTACATCGAATCGACGTCGAATCAACCAGCCTAATGAGAGAATTTTTCGACGTCGTTTCGACGTAAAATTATACCTAAAAAGTGTTATTTAGGTACATTTTCATTTTCTCCTTTTACCTATGTTTGGTGAGTTTTACGTCGATTCGACGGAAAATATAAGTTATTTTCTCCTAATTTTCTACTACGACAATACCATGTTATCCAGTTTTAATATAACATTTTTCCATCTATAATTTCGTGTCGTGTGATAAATTTACAATTTTGTTTATTATTGCGTGTGCTTTATCATGGAGGGAGAAAGTTTAGAAAATTATTTTTCTCTAGTAGAGACCTTAAAAAAAAGAGGTGCTCTTGTTATAAAAGAGTATAGTGTAGTAGCACACAAATGGGCGGTAAATGGATTTTTGTTCTGGCCAAATAGTGGTTTAAGCAAATTACAAAAGGATTCTAGCAGTGAACCGGTTGTTGAAGAGTGGACCAAAAGTCGATGTGTTATTAAACAATCGAACATAGCCAGATTCGAGGAGGGGTTACTCTACGAAGAGTATTACAGTACAACTAATACCGAGGATGAATCAAAGTAATATTGATATTCAATTATAATAAATCAAAACACAAATATTTTTATTTTATATCTTTAATAGTGTTGTGAGTTCTGTGCAAGGAAAAATACAACAGGAAGCACCAAAGAACTATAATTCCTATTTCGAAGTAACATCACCAATTTCATTTACAACAGAGGAAGATTCTGTTTTAATTACCGAAAAAGAAAACCAACAACGAAATATAATAAGACGAGGTAGTAGTTTTAAGCGATGCCTGTTTCATGAGTAACCCTCCCTGTTCCGAAAGTAAATATTTTATGCTTAAATAATGCTATTACAATAAATTCTAAATAATTGATTTTTTTAAAAGTTGTAATAAATGGTATGACTTACTCAATGAAAAAATTGAACGACTACAAAGTCAGATGGTATCGCAACGTGTTATATTGGAAAGAATTGAAGCTTATCTATCTAAAGTTGGCGAGCCCAAGAAAATTGCAGAACTAGACAAAATTGGCATCGATGACGAAATATTGGCAAACCAATTTAAATTTCCTATAAATACGGCCGACGAATTAAAAAAAATGAAATAAACACATAAAGTGCAGCCCGCAATACAAAACGTACATAATTAATTATTTTTCGGGAATTTGTGGAACTGATGGCTTGCAACGAGGAGATAAATATTGATAGTGTGTAGTGTGTAGTTGTATAATCGTATAATAAATAGTTCGGTAAAATATGTATTACCAAAATTTGTCTTTGTGCGCATGCACACAAGCTCTAGATACTGTAGATTCAAAATAAACCTGCAGATAGCATATTAAACAGTCAAATAAACGAGAAAATACGTTTGTTAAGGATGAATAATCTAATGTCGGTTTTCTCTGGTAAAACGCTTCGAATATACGAGTCAGAGAAAGCTTACCAAAAACAAACTCAAAAATATTTTTAAAGATACCTTATCAGAATAAAAATGATAATGCTCCAATGCATCTCAGACGAAAAATATTATTCTGTATGCCGTTATGTTTTGTTGTAAGTGAATTATTTAATTTCGTTCAAATTCTCAAAAATTTTTGAATTTTAATCTAGTAAGTTTTCATGAAAAAAATGGAAGAGGTCCTTCTTGTTCTTCAATAGTTCTAAATAAAATTATAATCAAGCGGGATACTGTCAAGGTCTGTCAGACCTAACTGGGTCGAGTAGAATGAGTGTATGGGGTCAGTGATAATGTTCATAAGTTAGTTAGTAGAGATAAATCAGCAGCTTATGTCTTAAAGGATCCTAATAATGATTAACGACCAAAACCGTAAAATTAAATATCGAAAATTACTATTCGACCTAATGTATCGAGAAGGAGTACGTCTAATGGGCGATGTTTATCACATTACTAGAAACGGTCAACTGTTTTGCGAAAGTTTTGTATTTTACTATGCATTGGGCTCCGGTAATTCTAGCACCTACGAAAATTCAATCTGCAGATTTTACGGGACATTCAGTTCTAACTAGTGACCGTTACTTTTTCTTTTTTGCAGATTCGCTTAACAACCGTTTAAAAACGAGAAACATTGCTTGTGAAGGTTGTCACCTTCCCAAGAAATATCATAAATGTGATTTTATAGAATAATTTGTGAAAGTTTGAACTTTAAAATGGGTTTCAAAATAATACAAACTTTATTTTCATATATTCGTATATATGAACTCAGTTTTGTTTGATCTAACATGTCTTTCTTATAGTAAAATTGAGTGATTTGTAACCATTAGATTGATGACAATTAACACGAGATAAAGCTTCCTTGATATTTCACAATAAATGTCACTGATATTTTTTACTACTACATAGTAAGTGATATTCGATATCTATGTAAATAATTAAAAAACACACTGTTAACTTATTAAACACGTTTTATTGCAAACATTTTAATTTATACACGACCGGATCGGATCACACATATTCAATGAACACATTTTGCCTCACATTGTTCTTTCGTTTTGAATCGATTCTCATTACCTTCGCAGCCGCCATATTCGAATAATGTACACTCGTTTGAAGCTTTTTTGTAAGTGTACGATAGGAATGAAGCTCGGCAGTCACCTACTACCTCGGCTGGTTGCTCACACGGATCCGTTTCTAGTTTGTGTAGAAAGTAGCAATAATTATAAATTAAATAAATGTATTGAATTCAACTAAATTACCATCGGCCACAGAATATGCAGCAAAAATCATAAAAATTAAACAAAAAATCGAGATGAATTTCATTTTGTTCTAAGCACTTTAGTTGTTTTTATTGAACTAGATAATTTCGTCGGGCGGAAGAGAATTTATATACATTGCGATGATAAGAAAACATCACAGTCGCAATAAAATGTTCGATGAATGTATTAAACTGGTAAACTAAATAAATAATTCGATAGGTCTGATAATCTGATAAGGTGCAAAGTACGCTTAAACATGTATAGTGTATTTTTGTGGTTGGTGTATTGTCACAACGAAACTAGTGTAATTCTTATTGATTGAAATCGTTTGTGACCAAACGACCGGCCAGGATTGGTCACTATAGTTTTCATCGTTTCGTCAATAACGATTAAACGGTAAATAAATGAAAGTTTGACAACAAAACAATCTCAGCCGGCATTTCCCAACTGATACTTTTCAGTCGACAGTATTTTTTATACCAAAAATATTTGTTTTGTTGTATTCTACAAAAAAAAAAAAAATTCAACTGAAATCGTTAAATCTAAAACGCTAAACTATATTTTTAAGAACATTATTTAATGTTAGGAAAAATTAATTTTGCTATTGAGAAATCAGTTTCATACTTACAAAATGGGACTATTTCTAAAAATTGTACGTTTCAAGTGTCGTTTTTGGATAGTAATTCAAATGAAAGGTCTAAGTGATGGTTTAGCACACATCGAAATTACATCAATATTGTATTGTATAAGGGTATTTCAACATAAAAATTACACTCGTCAACTCCGGCATTAATACGGGTAGATAAGCACTAAAACATGCTAAAAAAAACAATAGAGAAATACTCAACAGTGCTCGCTTAATTAGATAAATTGTGTGATTGGGCTGAGCAGCAATAGATGGAATGAGGATAACCAATTGAAAATATTTGATCTAGAAATGCATTTATCAGCTTCTGCGAGACCCGATATATTTGGTTCTATCTATAATTTAAACTTTTATTTCGGCAAAATATCCCGATGCATACATTAGTTTTTAGTTACGTTAAATATCATGTTACAGTTCCTCTCAGTACTTAATCATGTATTTTCGCATGTGATAGGAATATCCGGAACTTAACCAGATAAGGAAGGAACTGACTCCGGAGGATAATTTTTAAAATAAGGTCATAAATACAAAAACTACTAATATCGTTTCTGAAAAGCCTGCAAAATTGTCTTCTCATCCATGTTCGAAAAACAGCAGTTCAAATTTATGATTAATACTCAAAAAAAAATCTCCACAATGATAACTCCTAAAGTAATGATACATTTTTGATTAGCATCTCAATATCCTATCATGAACACTATTGTAGTATTACAGATGCTAAAAAACATCTTATACAATTTTAATAATAATAATAATAATAATGGAAATGTGGGATTAGAAATTTGAAATGATGTAGGATAACGAGTAAATGTGGTCGGTCCTGGAAATTCAATATGATTAAGTTGTATTCCCGTTTCTGGTGTACTGCTTCGATTGGACTATAATTGGTCACGATGTTACAAAATTAGTGAATAAATAATCACCTCTAATGTTACAAATGCCGAAGAATATGCTCGACCATCGAAAGGGAATGTAACTGTCAATTCGTATAAGCAACACGCACAATGCGGCTTCCAAATTAACCATAAAATCCTACTGAAAATATTTATAGCCCTATTCCATTCAAAAATACGAGATTTTGTACAAAATTAAAAAGAGACGGAAATAAACCATTTCTATTTGTGAGAAAGGTATTTCCGATTTTTTTTTGTTTTTGTTGAGTTGCTATAATTTTTCATTGAAAAATATCAAACTGAGTATTTTTTATGGCACCAAATATAAAAATCAAAAATAAAAATCCCCCACTCTCTTTTTAATTTATTTTTTGAAAAATTTTATGGTGTACAGATATACGACGACGTGACTATAGAATTTTAATTTTTTATGATGCCGTGATTTTAGAAAATAACTTTAGTAAATAGATTCGTGTAGTGATGAATTTTACTATGATTAAATATAAAAATAAATTCGATTTAAAGTTTTATTAAATAATAATAAAATTAATAAAAAGGTGTTTTCTCAGGGGCGGTATCATAGAATATAACCGGAAAAGTTAAACGTTTTAAAAAAATGTATTAATCATGTTAGATTAAAACTTTTCAAATTAGGATTAGTTAAACGTTTTAAAAAAATGTATTAATCATGTTAGATTAAAACTTTTCAAATTAGGATTAGTGAGATGGAAAAGATCAATTTCTATTTTGTAATAGATTAACAGTATTGTAACGGTAATCTGTTAGAATTATAAAATTTAATTTCTACCGGTTGTACCGATTGAAAGTTCATTACACCGGTTGTACGTTTCCGTTAAAATTTCCTCAATTTTAAATTTTAAAAATTTTCAAATTGAAAATTATTATTTTTATGGTGACATCGTTGCTTTAAGTAGTTGACTACAAAGAAACACCCTACCCCAGTTCAGATTGCGCTTTAAACAAAATGTTACACAATTAGCAGATACATATTTTATTAAAAATCATTCATACACAGATCCATAGATTATCAACACATTTAACAAAAAAGTAAGCATCAATAATATTCATCAAGTCTCCAATTTATATGACTTATAACAACTCGAGCTGTTGAGCTTTCATTTGAATCAATATTAAAATTTAGAAGCCACGCTAATAAAATTTCAAAATCATCAAATGATGGCTTCCCCCGCTGCAGCGGTAGCGATTTAAATAAATAGAATGCTAAGGATTTAATCTCGGCAAAGGATACTTGAACACGTCATAAAATGTTGGACATCAAATCAGGATATTTATCCGAAATATTATAAAGGAGATCACGAACTATTTTATAGCATATATCTTTGGTTGGCTGATTAATGAATCCAATCAGAAAAAAACAATAGAAAATTTAATTAGTAGGAATAGGAAGGAACTAAGAAGCAATTTAAATTTCTACCTCAAATATCTTTGGTGCAGTCCTTATGAATTCCCGGTCAGACTGTTCTCCCGATAAAATCATATTACAAAATGTTTGCAACAAATAATATGTCATCTATTGCTTGCAATTTCAGTTGTAACATCATAGAACTTGCCTCTAAATTTTGATTATTGATTTGGTTCGATAACTTTATAGATTAAATAGAGAAAATTGTCACGAAACTCAATCAAGCATAAAATTCATAATGTGCGCTTATCTAAAATAGAAAATGGTGAATCGACTAAATATTTCCATGTATCAAGACGTCGCGAATTGTACATAGTGGCAAGTTCGAAATATAAACGAGATAAAGGGTTATCCAATTCGAGGTTGATAAAGTAGAAATCTGTATACCGACATCTGTCAAAGATAAACGTCAAGTACGCTGTCATTTATTTAGTTGACATTCTGCCATTTAAGAATATGGAGCATTTAACAATCGACCAACGCGTTAAAATTATTAAATCTGCTGATGCTGATTTTTCGAACAAAATTTTCTTCAGTGATGAAGCTCATTTTTCGCTTGGTGGATACGTTAATAAGCAAAACTGTAGAATTTGGGGCTCAGAAAATCCACAATTGATGGTAGAGAAGCCATTACACCCGGAAAAAGTCACTGTTTGGTGCGCATTGTGGTCTGGTGGTGTGATTGGGCCGTATTTTTTTGAGAACAACCATGGACGAACCGTTACCGTCAATTCTGAGCGCTATGGCCGCATGTTAACCGATTATTTTTTTACGAAAATCGAAGATTACGATCTTGACGATATGTGGTTCCAGCAGGATGGAGCAACCAGTCACGTAACACGAGCAAATCGAGATCTTTTGCAAGAAAAATTTCCTGGACGTTTGATTTCGCGATTGGCTGATGTCAATTGGCCTCCAAGATCCTGTGATTTAACGCCTTTGGATTTCTTTTTGTGGGGCTACGCGAAAGATCGTGTTTACGCAAACAATCCTCAAACTCTTGACGAATTGAAAACCAATATTCGTAAGGTAATGGCCGAGATACCGCCCGAAATGTGCCGAAAAGTCATTGAAAATTACCTCAAAAGAATCAAGGCCTGTAAGAAGTCCCGTGGAGGACATTTGAATGATATCTTGTTTAACTAAAAATGGCAAGGATCAATCTGTAAAATGAAATAAAAATTACAATACATTCCGAATATTTTGTGTGTTTTTTTTAAGTTTACTTTATCAAGCTTGAATTGGATAACCCTTTATATTGAATTTGAATTCGATATACAAGTTTCCAGTTCCACATCATTCATCTTATTCGGTTGGTATCTGAAATTAAACGAAATTAATGTTTTATTACCAAATCAGAATAAATTCGTGACACTTACGTGAAATTCGTGGGTATCGGTTATGTATAAAACAACATGAACTAATCGCCCCCAAACGTTTTGCAAAATGACGTTATCTTTCTGTGTTGTAGGTCAACAGACCTTTGCCCAAAATTTTAACTAAACTCGTTGAAAATACAAACAACTTTAATAAGTTACGCTGTGAAGAAAAGTTTTTCTTCGATATAGTATTCAGAATTTTTTATTGTGGCTGCATTAATATGTACATTAAACTTTCAAATGGAATTTGATTAAATAATGCTGCTTAAGTCCTACGCATTCACTATTTGTTGTAATGCCTTCTTCATTCGAATCAATAATTGTCCAAACTTCATCTTTCACACAGTGAATAACATTTTCCAGCTTTAGCTATTTCAGAAATTCATTACGCTGTTTAATTGGTAAGGATTACTCGAAAAAGGTGTTCTAAGGTCTGTAAATAAATCTGAAATTTAACTCATAGATGATATGTAGGTAGGTGTTCCTCTCGGAGATCTAAGTATGCATATGAAATAGCAAAAACATATGATCTTGCCATGTTGCCACACTTATATGTAAACTAATTAATTTCGTTTGCCAATTCTTTAAATTTTTCCAAAATGTTTTATCCGATTAAAATAGAAAAGTATTGAAATCGAGCAACGCAATTACACGGCGGTTCGGAAATTGGTTCATCATTCGATGTGTTAATCGCTATTGCCGTTGAAGAATTAATATTTCGAAATTCTTGACATTGTGTTAGGAACTCCCTTATGTTTCTTCAATGTGAAGTGCATGCCTTTAAAATTCGAAGAATCGCGAACGCTTCTTCATCCAAATATAATAATCTAGAATTAAAATAAATAAACGTTGTATTTAAATTGAATACAGAAAGGACAAAAAAAATACATTGAAATAGAAATGTAATCCAGGATTATAATTCTGGGAATTTACGTGTATTTATGACTTGCATTAAACCTTGCACCACAACTACAGGAGGTCGACCCCGTGGCGATATGAACTTTTAACTTTGCGCAATGAGTTTCCAATTCAGCTAATTAATTCCTAATCATTACTCGACTTTTTGAATATTTCTTAAGAAATGAAAACGTAATCGAATTAATAAAATTCGATATTAAAAATAATAAAGTTAAATAATAAACCATAAAACGTGTGATTTTCAGTAATGTGAAGCAGCTGATTTTGACGCCACAAGCGAAAATGGTTAAGAGCAATATTTACACTTAATTTTAATTTATATTTACTATTAAAATGGTAACAAATCAACTATATTATAAATTACACACATATTTAGTTAATGATTATTAAAAAATAGGTTTTATTTAAAAAAAAAATATCTTCACTTTAGGTTTCTCTATTGTAGACATTTTGGTTTATTATTAACAAATTTTTTGATTTTTTAGGTTATACCGGAACTTGTCAAAATTTTCTCCTCACATATTTTATAGCAAGTACTTTTTACGTATTTCTCCAAATTAATAAAACTAAAATAAAACAAGACTATTTCCGCCATTTCAAAAATAATATTTATTTTTTTAAATAATTTATAGAGTGTAAAAGACGTCGTTAATTATTAAAAACTACGATTTTTCATTGTATTTAAATAATTTTTTGGTTATGTTTGTATCGTAGTCGAAAAATTCCCCTACATGTTCTACTATAAAAAAAAATGTGTCTCAGTCACTGTCATGTAGATATTTTATTCTTGTCTCTTTTAAGTTTTGTACAAAACCTCGTATTTTTGAATGGAATAGGGCCATTACACATTCCAAAATCGTGAAAAAAATGATAAGATAAATGTAACGCAAAATCATTGAAACAAAAACTTAAATAATGGCGTCTGAAAAATTACAGTTAAAAACCGTAGCATGGCTTCAAACGTTATTAGAAAATTGATTATATTAATTGATTTTATACAGTTTTTTGTTTGCTCCGAAGCTTTAAAACTTCACCGCCATACCATTTTTAAGTCTTATTGTGAGCGCTGATGTTGGCATTTCCTTTGGGCGTATTTCCTTCGCAATTTTTTTTTTTAATTATAGCACAAGTCGTTCAGGAAGTTTGCTCTGAAATATACCAAGTGATTTGTCAAATCAGTTTCATCAGATCATTCTCGGCAAAATAAAAGACGTCATTTCGTGAGAAAGGCCGTAATTTCCATGGGAGTATACATCTCATGGAAATTTCTGTAATTATGCGGTTTTCAATATCGTTGGTTCATTGAATTCTTTTAGCCAGGTCTCATGGCTCAGGGAAAGGAATCCTTTCTATTTTCATTTTTGTTTTGTGAGGTTGCCATGCAGTTATCCAACTTTGTCTTAACTTGACACGACTAAATATTGCTTGAAATTGGTGTTAAAGTTATTGTGATATTATCTCTGGCATTCGTTCTTTAGGCAGATGACTTTTTACTGCCATAAATTTGCTTACTATTCTCATTATTAAATTAGCTTTTTACTTCCGGTAATGGTTGGTAATCTTCATCTCATTTAGCTATAGGCCCCATGTAGTTCACGGCACATTTATTCAATATAATTTATTAATTTCAATATATTTATTAATCATATTTTTTTTTCAGGTAAGTGATCTGACATTTCTGACTTGAACGTTATTTAAATATTAGTAAAATACACATTCCTGTGAGTATAAATTTTAATGATAATTTCCAATGTGTTGAACTAAGAGTCTGCGATTATTCAGAGAATTAGAGTCCGATAAAGAATCAATAGACTCAGATTATTACCACATTACCTAAAACAAATTCAGCAATATTTTTAAAGCTACGTTATCAGAAGAAAATGGTAATGCTCCAAGGCATCTCACCGGAAACAGGCCGCAAATGCCGTACTGACATCATGAAAGACTCTAATGGATGCAGAATAAAATTGAATGTGTATGTTGCCAGATTTGTCGTCGAGAGTAAAACGAGAGAGAGTTAATTATTCAATTTAGTTTAAATGCTCTTCTATTGTCCAAATATGATAGTAGGTTTTTAAAGTTTACGTTTATTGTGATTCCTCAGATAAGTTTGCTCTCTAAAAGTATCGCCAAGATGTTTGAATTTGAATCTAGTAAGTTTCTTCTATAATTCTAAATAAAGTTGTAATCTTGCGAGTTACTGCGTATCAAACCTAACTGGGTCGAGTAGAATGGGCGTAAGTTTGTTAGTACCTATAAATTAGGAGCGCATGCCTTAAGAGGATCCTGTTTGATAATGATAAATGGCCTAAACCTTAAAAGCTAATATCAAAAATTTCCCCAAATTCGGCTTTACAAGAATAATTTATAATATTTGTGAATTCTTTAAAATTATATTTCGACCTGATGCATCGAAGACTTCGTTTGATAGATGGTATTTACCACATTAACAGAAATGGCATTTCACTAGATGAGCCGATCAACTATTTTTTCCCTAAAGTTATGTATTTTACTATAGACTGTGCTCCGGTAATTCTAGTAGTTTTAACTAGTGACCGTTGCTTTTCTTCTTCAGATAAAGTATATGCTTAAACGCATTTATTAACTGATTCGCTTAACACCTGTTTATAAACGAGAAACATTGTTGGTGAAGGTTGTCATCTTATCCAAGAAATATTATAAATGTGATATTATGAAATAATTTTGGAAAGTTTAAAATTTAAAATGGATTGCAAAATAATATTGTACAAACCTTATTTTCTTGTATATGACGTATCCTTATTTTTTATCTCTGTTTTTTTTATCTAATATGTATATATCTTCCTTATTGTGTACAAATGAGTGATTTATAACCATTAGAGGACACGTGCAAAGCTTGATTATAATTAACGCGAGATAAAGCTTCCTTGATGTTTCACAACAAATATCACTGATATTTTGACGAGATGTTTTTAACTCGGATGTGCATCTATGCAAATAATTAAAAAACACACTGTACATTTATTAAACACGTTTTATTGCAAACATTTTAATTTATCCACGACCGGATCGGATCACACATATTCAATGAACACATTTTGTCTCACATTCTTCTTTCGTTTTGAATCGATTGTCATTACCATGGCATCCACCATAAACGAAAAATGTACACTCGTTTGAAGCTTTTTTGTAAGTGTACGATGGGTATGAAGCTCGGCAGGTACCTATTATTTCGGCTGGTTGCTCACACGGGTCCATTTCTAGTTTGTGTAGATAGTATAGCGATAATTACAAATTAAATCAATTATTAAATACATATATTGAAACCCAATTAAATTACCATCGGCCACAGAATATGCAGCAAAAATCATAAAAATTAAACAAAAAATCAAGACGAATTTCATTTTGTTGTAAGCACTTTAGTTGTTTTTATTGAACTAGAGAATTTCGTCGGATCGAAGAGAATTTATATAGATTTGCATTGTGATGATAAGAGAACATCAGAGTCGCAACAAAATGTTCGATGAATGTATTAAACTGGTAAACTAAATAAATAATTCGATAGGTCTGATAATCTGATAAGGTGCAAAGTACGCTTAAACATGTATTGTGTATTTTTGTGGTTGGTGTATTGTCACAACGAAACTAGTTTCTTAGTTATTCTGATAACAAGTTTATTTAATATCCGCTTGCACTATCTATATTGACATAAATGCTTTCTATGTGACACATGTTTATTCAGCGACAAACTAAACTAGTTCTTAACCGATTTTGATGAACTATTGACTGTATTTGACATTTGTGTTTTAAATCTCCTTCAATTATATCAAAAAGCTAGACTCATGTGTAACTGATCAATCTGAATCTAAAATATGTGATGGATATGGAAACGAAAAATTTAGTTTTGACGGACGAAACATTTTTATGCTCAAACCAACTCGTGTTATATTACCTATAATTTGAAACAATGATGGTGTACAACAGCTCTTGAGAAGAATGAGCAATCTGCTCTGAAACCCTAAAATTACCTTCAAACCAATACAGATTTCGTTCAAGTAAATCGACAACAAAAATACCAAGGAGTTATATTTTAGATCAAGGTAAAGTTATTTGTTTACTTTGGTCACATCTATAAATAAAAATCAAATAAATGTTAAAAACTACCTTGATAAACATTAGAATCTCCATGTCGTGCAACATTTGGAGGGCTCCCAAGTTGCGGATGAATCACAAACATGTTACACGGTCACAAAATTTAGTTGGATGACCTTAGTTGGTCATCGTATTTGATATCTTTACGTCGCGGACTGGATTTTAAAAATATTGCTTAGGCGGCAAAATTGCTCCCATAAATATGGTGTCAATCAAATATTATGCCTTCACTATTTGCTATATACATAACTAAAATATTTAGAAAAAATACAAACTTCAGTCAAACCAGTTAAGTTGGACACCTTTTTAAGTTGGTCAACTGGCTAAATTGGAGGATTTTGTCTTGCACCAATTGGCTAAATTAGACGATTTTGTCTTACATTTTTAATTATTCTTCAACAAAAAATCGAAAGCTGATTAACGATATGGGCCGAAGCAAACGCGAATTAGCCTAGGTGAAATGTAGAATAGAAATGATAGGCAGAATAACAGTCTTAAAACACAGAATAAGAACGAAGTCCTTTGTTTTATATTAGAAATTGCGAATTAAGACTCAACCAAATGTTATAATTAATTTCAAATTCCTCCTATCTGTATTTTAGATTTAAAATTTTTTTAGATTTTATTTGTGTAGAATTACGAAATTTGGTTTATTATTAATCTCTAAATTAATCTCTAAAATTTAATTGATCTGAATTTATAACAAGTTAAATTCCTAATCAAATTCTATTATTTAATGTGAATGATTATGTGTATGACTATCTCTCCGCTATGTTTTAATGCTGGAAACATCAATGCTACTGGTATTTGCAATTCTTATTACTCATCTTGATCATCACTCTTTAATAAAGAGACAAAAGCAGTAAAGCACCACAACAAGATCAGTCACAATAAAACATTACAGTTAGCTGACCTCACATCCAACTAGTAAGAATTATGACCCACAAGAAATAGCTTTCCCTATATCGTTCCACATGACCCACAAAAAAATCTTAGAAACCATCCTGCTGCTTCGTAAACCCATCCATATCCTACACATCGACTGAATTAAAAATATTTCCCCAATCTTCAACAAGCCTCTCAATCATTTACCATTGTTTGAGGCGGAGAACGGCCATATGATGGTTTTAACTTTTCGAGAGTCCTGAAAGAAATGCTTATGCGAAAACTATCTGCCCTTCATAGCAAATCACTACTTCTCATACGTGCCATCTACTATCTTCAAACCCCACACTATTAAAACACCACTAACAATGCACACCGAATCACTCATGTCCCCCGCATACCGACACAACACATCTCAATTCCTCTCCAAACTTCAACATACCAACATACCTGTTTAAACCAACCCATGCAGACTGAGTTCAATGACAGGGATAATTAACTAGACCTTTTCACAAACACAAACTCTTATAAATTGAGCATCCTCTATCCCATGATCAAGTAATCCGCGTCCATTCAGGAAAATGGCTCCTACCGGAGACAGATAAAAAAACTACACATTCCAAAACTAGCACTAAGAGTGGTAACACACTCACGAATCTATATACGTAACCACCGCAGAACGAGAATATAAAGCAGAGCATGAATCAGAACGTGCCAGAGAGGGAGAGATGAACCACAATAGCGTTCTACAATTCATAAGACTGCCACTAAATAACATGAAACTGTCGATCATTAGTAGCTCGCAATTGATAGCCTTTAGACTTCCCAGCAAAAATACCAAACAGATTGCCTTTCCTCAAAAAGACAATCTCTGAACGCATCTCTGAAGCAATAACCTACAAGAAAGTTTGGTAACTCGAGTGCCAAGTATCTTTTAAAACACAACAAACTAAAAACTTATTGATCGATTAGTCTCGTTTTGTCTCCAACATGTTCGGAAATCTAACGACCCATTGGCCTACTCTGACCGATGAATTGGATTGTTGGTGATCAGAATTTTCACCCAGTGAAAAAAACGACATAAAAACATCGATCCGCAACTGTAACGGGAAAGGATTGTACTCCATCTCTGGGGTCCCACTCATATTTCAAATTATTTCAAATGATGCAATGGCGAACAATGCTGGCCCGAAGAATAAACAGAGAGGCCGCCACATACATGATCGAATCATGACAACAAGAATTAAGTCAATTATAGATAGAGATATAGGGATAAATAATCTCACTACATCTGCTGCTTCCTTTTAAATTCGGCTGTATAAGGCGGGTGGCGTCTTAAACAATTTTTTATTTGCTGTTCTACGCGATAATGTGGTGCATTACTCATGTGTCGGGGTTAAAACCATGCGGAGCCGTTCATCTTCGCATGGTTTTGACCGGATTGCGAATATATTCAATAAAATAGAGATTCTTACAAAAATGTTCAAGCAAGGGATGGTGGTCCCTTAAACTATAGATCCTGCTGTCTTATTGTGGATGATGAATCTTTCACCACATTATTAAAATTAGAGTATTGGCCCTTAGGATTTTTTAAAGTGTTTGGTTTTAGACAGAATTATTTTCAGAACACCGGGCAGGCCGCTGTAACATCTTACCAATAACCAGCCATAAAAACCGTTTTAGAAGAAAATGATATTACCACCTGTATCATAACTATGTAGTTGTTGACAAGTGAAATTTTCTTGATCGTTTTCGCCGGCCTTCTTATTAGTGTCATTATAGTACAATGCAACAATTGAATCTTTCAGAAGAAAAATCATGATACGAGCTATCTCAAATTTGTTCGTCCCGATACGATTTCAAATTATTTTCTTATCCGACGAACACAGTGCTATTCTGATGATTTTTGGATCCAGTTTTTGTCGTTTTTCCTTAAACACCTCCAACTCCACAGTACATAAACACTTCCAACCACAGTGCCCGTTCCCGTTCGATTTAGTACATACCCTCTTAAATTGACAGCCTCCGTTGTCTGATCCAAAACTGCGCACTATATGTGTTCGTTTTCTTATTGCATTCTGAAAATTTTAACTTTGCTGCAACGTCCGACTTTTGGTTTGTCCGTTAAAAGCTAAAAATACTTCGAATCGCTAATCGAATTCGTTGCATTGGTCCACAAACGTCCGCTTGAATAATTTTGGCACATTCCATTGACTCCGACGTTTAAATCTCCCATGGAGCTTTCCGTAGATGCATGGTTCGCACGCAACATCCTCGTCCACGAAATTGATTTCATTATTTTATAAAAATATCTTCACATGTACGACGATCTGAGTTGTTCATATCATGCGGGAAGTGAAAATTGTCTGCTCCGGATACAGCTATCGGGCGCTAATAATAAAACACGGCTATTGTAATAAAATTCACGATTATATCAATAACTTTTTTTTCAGTGTGACGTAATACACTCATAAGTCCGTTGATCTTATCAGCCGAATCTGATGCATTTGACTTCTTTAAATTATTTTTTACACCACCATTTGTAAATTTGGTAATAAACCATACTAGACTATTCAGCAGTGAAAAAAAAATAAGTCACTTAAAATTGATTCGGATGATATACTATATATAATTTATGGGTATAACGATTATAACGGGTTACAATCTTTTACCTCAGATGCGATTATATTGGATTATACCCAGATACTCGAAATAAATAAATATCAAAATATATGAAACGACGAATATTTGAAGTAATTTTTACGAATATCCATTTTTGCAATGTGATTCTATCAAATTCACAGATCATCGCTTTGTGAAAGCGCCCATTTATAAAACTTTTGAATGAAGTTTTCTTGCGATATGCTCCTGTAGAAATGAATGTAGCCATCGTCGAATCGATGATACCATACTACGGTAGACGGTGAAATGAGAGGTTAGATAAAAAATTTAACCTCGGGGAATCCGTAGTACTACTTCGCTCAAACAATGAAATCGAGCTTCCCAGGAATTCAATTTTCATTTTATTTCGATAATTTCTTTTTACCGATCCAAATCTTCTTTGTGGAGTAAACGCATTAAAATTTATAGGAACTGGAACTGTGGGGGAAAACAGATTAAAAAATATTAAAATGGAAGACAAGAAAATAATAAATAAGAAGCCCAGAGGATATTTCGAAAATTATGTGGATAAGTGAAACGATTTATTACTAACACGCTGGAAGGACAACCGAACGGTCTCTTTTTTATCAAATCTTTTTGATAAACATCCCATTGGAACCGCTCAGAGATACTTACATAGAGAGAGAAAAACAGTAAATATACCTTAACCAGACGTTGCAAAAATGTACCTTAAAAACATGGGTCGCGTTGATACATTGGATCGCCACTGTGGATGATGAATCTTGCAGTGACAAAAACATCTAATAAAACGGATTTCCTTTTAAAGGGGGCGCACATGGTTTTAGGCACATAAAGATTGCGTTGTAAACATTGTAAATCATAAACAATTTATATATGTTTTTCATGTCAAGTGCTTTACACGTAAATTGTTCAGATGACTTCCACAACAAGCTCCGATGAATTGACCAACTAAACCTGAATGTATTATGAATTCTAATTTTTTTTATTAAATTTTATTAACGTTTATTTTTGAAAATAATAGTTTCGTAAGTAATTTTGTTTTTCTTCGTGCCGTTAAAATATAATTAAGAAACTCACAACAAATAGCTCTTGAGTGACCAATGTTGCGTTTACGTAACGTGCTATATTTCCATTACTAGCAACTTTTTATTCCGGATTAAATTATTTTATGATTGAAATAAACTATTTTAATGAAAAAGAAGCGACAACTACTAAAAAAAATCAACATTAATGGGTTAATTTAAAGTTGTAAACCTATACAAAACAACCTTTAGTAAACACAATAAATTAATTTGTTACACTTGTGACATTTGTTCGTACTGATTAATGTTATTAATGCAATACAGATGTTTTGAATTCAGATGTGCATCTAAATGCAAATAATTAAAAAACACACTGTACATTTATTAAACACGTTTTATTATGCAAACATTATAATTTAAACATTCCAGCGTTTAATGAACACATTTTGTCTCACATTCTTCTTTCGTTTTGAATCGATTAGCATTACCTTCGCAGCCGCCATATATGAACTTTGTACACTCGTTTGAAGCTTTTTTGTAAGTGTACGATGGGTATGAAGCTCGGCAGACTCCAATTAGCTCAGCTGGTTGCTCACATGGACTCGTTTCTAGTTTACACAAAAAATAATTTTACTATTTAAAACAATTATTAAATATATTTGAGATCCATTTAAATTACCATCTGCCACTGAATATGCGGCAAAAACCACAAAAATTAAACAAAAAATCAAGACGAATTTCATTCTGGTTGTATTCCTGTTAGTTGTTTTTGTTGAACTAAATCTAATTCGTCGGATCGAAGAGGGTTTATATAGTTTTGCATAATCATAAGCTGTTAAGTGAATATATTAAATTGGCCAACAAAAATAAATTATTCAATAAGTTCTTTAACATCATAAATTGCAAAGCGCCCATAAACATGCTGATTTTAAGTTGATTTGGTGAATTCTCTAAATAAAACTAGTTTTTAAGTTATTATGATTACAAGTATATTTCTTATCCACTTATGCACTATACATATACGAGTATTGATATAACCGCTTTCTACGTGACACATGCTGATTCACAGATTTCCTTAGTTGGGAATCGATTAGCATTACCTTGACATCCTCCATACACGAAAAATATACACTCGTTTGAACCTTTTTCATATGTATATGATGGGTTATAAGCCATGCACATGCCCGCTACCCCAGCTGGTTGATCACATTGATTAGTTTCTATTTTTGGTAAACGATAAACTTATATAATGCTAATTAAATATAAAGTTTCATTTGAGTAACTGATTACCATCGGCCACCGAAAATGTCGCAAAAATGGTTAAAATAACGCAAACAATTGCTAAAACTTTCATTTTTGTTCAAATCTATGTACAAACCCCTTATACAACACTCACTACACTTTAAATTAGTTTGAGTTTAGCCGGCCAAGCAGACGTTATATATGGTTTTGCAGTTTGATAATAAGATAAGGGTCATCAGGAGGGTCATAGAAATCTCTCAGAGATCCTATTTTGTTTTGTTAACTACATTCAGCAAATTTAATTGATATTCGTTTTAATTCCTCATTTAGATTAGAATATGTGGGTTGGCTCTTATTTTTTTTTTATTCTTCTATTAGTTTAGAGATCGTATTAGGTGGCTTCATTATTTCAAATATTTATAAAAATAAGCAAATTTGATAACCATGGTATCAAAATATAAGTTCCAAAAAAATATTTGGCTTTTTTATATACGACCGTTCGAGATAAATTATTTGTTTTTAGAGACGAGCTTTACGGTCTTGTAAAAACGTATTTAGATTGTTATAACCCTGACATGTTTCGGCTTTAATGTGCCGTCTTCTGGCAGTACAGTGCAATTTATTTCTACCTATTATCTATTGCAGTGGAATTTAAAACTTATTAGTTTTGTAGATATAAATTGCATTGCACCCCCAGAAGATGGCACATTATAGCCGAAACATGTCGGGGTTATAACAATCTAAATACGTTTTTACAAGACCGTAAAGCTCGTCTCTAAAAACAAATAATTTTTTGTATTTATATTTACAACGGTAAATAAAACTAGCTTTATTTAAAGTAATAGTTTTTGTACACCTTTACATTCGTACTTAATATCATACTTACTTGATAAGTATTAGACGGGTAGCTCACACGATAGACTCATTCCAGAACTTCATTCTAATTACACCACTATTGGTTAAAAAATGCCAAAATTTATTCAGTAAAACCAAATTTCAGAACTTTCCTTAAAATCCATTTATAGTAGAATCTACTTTCATCGTCCAGCATGCACCGATATCAGAACTTCTCCTAAAATTTATGTTTTACTCTAGAGTCAAATAAAGAGAAACAACATTTTTTATCTTCTGTAAGGAGTAAAGTAAAGTGCGGTAAAGTGCGCGGGGAAATATCTAACAAAAGAATGCAATAAATGTAAGAACAAACCAGTGAAATGCATACACTGTGGTAATCATCACCTAGCAAATTACAGAGGTTGCGAGGTAGCGAAAGAGCTGCAAAGAATGAGAGACAACAAGAGAAATCAAACAAGTCAGAGTTCTCAACCTAGGATGCAATCCTACTCAAAATAAATCCCCTAAATAGCGTCAAAGTAAGAGAAGGCATATCATATGCACAAATGGCTAATCAGAACGAAAATATCAGGAACGCTCCGAGTCAGGAAACCCATGTCCTGCAAGAAATACCTCAGAAGATAAACGCTATCAATTTGCATCTGGCTGGACAGGACCAAAGACTAGAATCTATGGGCGGGCTGCTGCAACAACAAGAACAGAGACTAGGAACACTAGAAAATGCATCGATGATCCAAGAAAAAAGAATAACGAATTCGTCAAGTAAAACTAGGAACTCTACTAAAAACATTAATTCTAGTCAAAACAAACTTATCAAGAAAAAATAATGACACACTACTTAAGAACTGCTACCTGGAATGCAAATGGCCTAGCGCAACGCATTTCAAAATTACAAGTATTTTTAAACACAAAAAAATTGATATATGCCTAATCTCAGAAAGTCATTTTACCATAACCTCGTATGCCAAAATACGTGGATACCAGTGCTATCAAGCTCTACATCCAGCAGAAAGGAGCTAGAGGCGTGACAGCAATCTTTATTAAAGATAATATAAAACACCACGAAGAATTAAAAATAGAGGAGGAAGCTATGCACGTAGCTACTGTATCTATCGAAACCAAAAATAACAAGAGCTATAGTATATCAGCAATCTACTGTCCACCCAGATATAACCCAAAAAAAGACTACATCAAACTTCTTAAATCGCTTGGCAATAATTTTATTATTGGAGGTGACTTTAACGCGAAACACATATTCTGGGGATCAAATAGAACTAGTCCCAAAGGAAGGGAGCTATTTGAAGCAGGCAGGACATTAAAATGAGAGTTTCACTCCAGTAGAAAGCCAAGCTACTGGCCTACGGACCCAAATAAAATTCCTGACCTTTTGGATTTCTAGACTAGCAAATAACAAAACCAACTGGGAATACTTTCGTCAGCTAGTCGAAGAAAGCATCAACCTACAGGTGCAGATCTCGAACGCTTATACGATAGAAGAAGAACTAGAAAACCTCATTGAAAGTGTGCAAAGAGCGGCCTGGGAAAGTACTCCTGATCAGCAAGAAATATTGCAAAAAAGTATATACTATCCAGTTGAAGTGAGAGAGTTGGTTAACGAAAAAAGAAGAGCTCGTATAAGACTTGGCAGAGAATCAGAGCCCCTGAACACAAAACAATCCTAAACAACTTGTGCAAAAAACTTAAACTACTTATAAAGGAGATTAAGATTGAGTCAGTTGCAAGCTTCCTAAATAATCTGACAGGTAAACCTGACACAGACTATTCCCTGTGGAAAGCCACCAAAGGTTTAAAAAGGCCTAAAATGCAAGGGCCACCCATTAGAATGGTTGATGGAACCTGGGCTCGTAGCGAAAAAAAGCTGATCTGTTTGCCGAACACCTAGAAAATAACTTCAAACCACCAACTGGACAAGCGGATAATGAATACCTAACACCTATAAGCTACTGTGCTACCAGTTACTCTGAAAGAAATCAAACAAGAAGTAAAAAATCTCAAAGGTTAAAAGGCCCCTGGATACCAAGGGGATAACGGGGCAAATAATCAAAGCTCTACCAGAAAAAGCACTAAGAAAACTACAGCACATAATGCTATCTTTAGACTATGTTATGTTCCGAGACAGTGTGAAGTAGCGAAAATCAAAATGATTCCAAAGCCTAATAAATCACTAAATGACAAAACATCGTATAGGCCTATTTCTTTGTTAACAACAACATCAAACATTTTCGAGAGACTGTTTCTCAAGAGATTCAAGCCAATTATAGAGAGCAGAAATCTTATACCAGAACATCAATTTGGGTTTCGAGAAAGACACTCAACGATAGAACAGGTACATAGGATTACTGATACAATTGAGGAGGCGCTCGATAAAAAGGAAATATGTTCAGCAATATTGTTAGACGTAGCCCAAGCATTTGATAAGGTTTGGCACCGTGGTCTAGAATTTAAGCTCCAACGAGATTTGCCAAAACAACATTCTGAATTGCTAAAGTCTTACATCAACGACCGTTACTTATTGTAAGAAACTCCGAACTAACAACGCACAACAAACTGCTGTTATATAAACAAATTCTAAAACCTATCTGGACGTATGGTATTCAGCTTTGGGGCTGTGCAAGGAAAACCAGTGAAGATCATTCAAACATTTCAAAATAAAGTACTACGTAACATTGTGAATGCTCCTTGGTACATTAGAAACGACAATCTCCATCGAGACTTAAACATGGAAAATGTCAGCGATGAAATACAAAAAATTGCGAGAGGTCATGTACCGCGACTGCAGCAGCATGACAACGAAGAGCTGCGGAACCTACTGCATCGCACCAATGGCCTAAAATGCTTAAAAAGAACAAAGCCTTTAGAATTAGTGGTTCCTTGAGCTGCTTAAATCAAAGGATTGACCGAGCTAGGATGAACCGATAGGTCTCATCCCACAAGAATGGACTACTTAACTTATTAAACAATTACTAGAAAATCCATATGATTAGTTGTAATATTATACAGAAATAAAGATTTCTTAATAAAAAAAAAAAAAAATCTAAAGAAATGATGAAGTTTTCTCCAACTTGGACAAATTTGAACACTATACATCTACATATTAGAATGAATCCCAAATAAAACATTACAAACAAAATTTCATCATAAAAGTTTAAGAAACGAATCCCTACTTAATATTCAATCAATTTTCATTATAAATCGTTAAAAAAATGGTTTAAATCCGTCTAACATTTTCAAATTCTAAAATTTCCTATACCAATTTTCTTGACGTAATGTCAATCAATTTGACAAGGTTTGGAACAGTATTTTCAAATTTTATTTATTTTATTCCACGGGAATGTTTTACTTTATTCCACTGAAATGAATTCTAAGTTGTTCGGGATCTACCAATGAAAGGTTAGAGGAGATATTTTACACAATAACTAAAATGAAATATAAATGCGAAATATAATTGAATAATAATAAAAGGAATGGCTACGTGGTAAAATAAAATTTGGTTCTACGGACGGCTAAGTTGGTTAAGCCTTGGTACACTAAAAACCTGAGGCTCTTAATTCCCCAATTTAGCGACGGGATGTGTTTGACGAGAAACCCTCGAAAGTGGTACCTAATGCGTAACCTTCCTTTGGAGGGGCTCGTTGAAAACTTTTAATATATGAAACATAACGGGGAAAAAATAAAGAGATGAACAATAGAAAGCAAATATAAAAAAAAATTCAAAACATAAATCAAACTTCTTAACCTGAAGTGAAACTATCAACACACCCAAAAGTCCGCAGGCAGAATAATAATTATAATAAAAAGATGGGAAAACCACAAAAATATAATAAATTGAAGTACCAATAAGTACCCGAGGGTTTAATTATCACCCATAAACTGAATCGAAATATCACAATAAAAATTTAAAGTAAAAATTTAAATCCAAACACGAAACGAATGGTATGCTGAGAGTAGGAATCCCACTCCGTGCCGAATAAATAAAATAATAATAAAGTAATAATAAAATTTGGTGAAACAGCTGCCATCCCGGTTACCAGAACTACCAAGCGCATTTGCCTGGGTTGGGCTTGGGCTACTGTTATAGATAATAATAAAAATGTTCCTCAAATTTCGCTTGCAAAATTACGGGTTAATAAAAGAAAAATGAAAGCAAAAAAATAAAATGAAATGAGAACTAAACTCAGAACAAAGGATTTCCGAGCTACTCCACAATCAAACACAACATATTTGAAATGTAGCAGCTCACCAATCAGATGCCCTGATAATAAGGGTATGACACCCACATATACGTGTAATCAAACAGCCCGAGCTAGCTACTATATCGCTGATGAGGCTTTGGTGTGCGCATCCATGCGAGTTCAAACAGCGTCGAGCGCTGGTTTCGACACTGGATGCATACACCAAAGGGACTGAATCTACGTTAAAAAAAATTAAAAAATGGAAAACTAAAATAAAAATTTTAATTTAAACAAAATTGGGCGCTACTGTTACGGAATGGTTCAGAAACTATTCCGCAGATTCTTCTATATGTGTAGATGTGATCGTATAGAACTTGAGACTTGCATATTCCTGACCTATACCGTGGAATAACAGAATCAAAAGATCACAAAAAAATACCTATTGAAATTAAATTTAAATGACACCAAAATTATGTCGTCCGAAATTCGAGGAACAATAAAAATAAACATAAAAAGCCTCTTTTCACCCGAAGAGGCCTCTAGAGGATCTCCCACAATTCACACTCCGAAAAAATTTAGTAATTTATTTTATTGATTTTTAAAACGATAAGAATTAGACCAAAAGCATACAGAGAAAGAATAATGATACTCATGACGGAACTATTTCGCGGTCCTGTGTTTTATTATTCAATTTACCCGAAAGACAAGAGAAGGGAGGAAAAAAATAAAAAAAAAATACGGTGTCCGTTAATTGGTTATGCAGCACTCGTTGTAAATGCGGCACCCGTCAAATACTATGGCACCCGTAGATTATTGCGGCACCAATAAATTATTACAGCACTTTCGAAAATACGGCACACGTTGATTGGTTATGCAGCACCCGTTGTAAATGCGGCACAAGTAAAATAATGTAGTACTCGTAAATTATTCTGGCACCAGTAAATTATTGCAGGACCCGTTGTAAATGCAGCGCCCGCCAACAAAATTTTTAAAATAAACGCCACCCTGCAAAGTCGTTGACGTCAAGTCACTTTTTATAGTTCCCCAATTAAAATTTACTAACTCATAAAATTGAGATTAAGTTTTTCGATTAATTTTTATTTTTTTATTCTTAATCAATACACCAATATCATTTTCTTCACTTTACAAAACAAAAAAACGTGCATCATTTTTTTTTACACGTGAAAAGAATTACAATTTATTACAAAAAAAAAAAAAAAAATTATCGACCACATCGGCCATTTCACTTGAGAAAAATTATTACTAGTTTTTTTTAAATTGAACTCCCGTCTATATAATACAACATTTAAAATTCGACTGACTAAAAAAATGTAAGCACCAAAAAACCTAGAAGAATCTTTTTCGTTAGGTGTTTTTTGTTTTGTTTTTTGTGCGCGTCACTCGCTCACTCTTTCACACCGCACATCAATCCGTCAGCCAAAACGAAAAACGTTCCTCAAAAATATTCTACTGTATCTCCACCGGTCGCACACACGCAGAACGTGTACAAATTGGTCTCGCGTCTACAATTATTAGAAAACTTCATGATACAATGGATGTGGATACGAAGGCTAATTTGCATAAGAAGGAACACTTTAGTGTTAATACCATAAAACAGATGGCAATGCCACCAGTAAAATGCTTTAATCATTCGATTGTGCAACGAAATTGTTAGAAATTAAAAATATGAAATAAACAAAGTTGCAAATTAAATTATGTTATGACCCCCACAAGGAACCGTAACAGACTCCATAAGAGTTGCTTCTTCATCTGATGAAATCACTCTCATATGTTTTTTTCTGGGGTTAACGCTTTTTTGCATTACAAGGAATATTTATATTTAATAAGAATACGCACAGGTGGCTTTCAACCTAATTCCATAACAAAAACAAGTTTGTTTTACCTCATTCACTGTCTGATAACATCATATAAAAGTAATTTAAATCAAATAATACTAATTATGTGTGCTATATTAGATATCACTATTATCTAATTTACAATACGTCTATTGATTACAGCTTTTTAAAAAATACTGAAACCTTTTCAAAACAATACTTCACACACACACACTTATTTCACTTTTAATAAAACATTAATTCTATCTCTCTTCCACTAATCCCCGCAATTAATTAATCTCAATAGTTCTCAACATATTGGTTGGATTTTTTTTTTTAATTGAAGAGATACCGTTAAATTGTAACTAATGTTATCATTAACTTGATTTTTTGAAAAAGTGACGTATATGTCCGAAATAAAAAAATTTTAAATTCGTTTACACGATTAAAAACCGGTAGTCCAGAGGCTGATTGTTACGAAATGTTTGTTGACATTCCTCATACATAAAAACTACGGGGTTTCATTTATTCTCCATCAGAGAGCTACGCGTCGTGATGGGCACAATTATCTCCCACAAGCCCGCGAGAGTTACTAGTAATACTAATAATGGTGATTTTGTTCAAACAGTGGAGATGGGTTGCAGAGTGCCATATGAATTAGTATCATTAGTCATATAAGACAGATCTATTAAAAGTAAACGAATTTTTATTTCTAACTAGCTGAATTACCCGGCGTTGCACGGGATAAATTTGACTTACCGATATTTTGCATGTATTTTCTCGACGTCACTGTAGTTGCGTATCGTATATGACAGAAATTCATCAGGTACTGAATTCAGAAGCATCACCGGAAGCATCAAAAATTGAAATTTTAGAAAACATTTTACCGATGCCCCTAGACCCAGGGTCCCAGCCCTCAATTTACCAACGCAGAAACCTTCGCAAGCATGCACGCAACCCATCACAACGTTTCATCGCAATCAGATGAATGGTACAGGAACGCAAAAGTGTGGGCCGCTTGATTCAGAGGGCGCATCCCTAAGATTCGATCATGTCACTAATTTCATATAATCCCTTCCCTACCCAGGATAACCGGGGTCCAGCCCTGACTTTTCAAACGCAAAAATCTTCGCGGGCGTGCACACATAGAAGATTTTTCTGCAAATTTTGTTATAAATGATTTTGATTTAGGATTACCAAAGAGCATGTGAAATTAAAGCGCATAGCATTTGCTAGATTATGTTATTTACGTTATTATTTTTTTAAATCAATAGCTGTAATTAATCCGCAAAGCGTCTATTGTTGCTGGTTTATCATCATAATCCGGTGACTTTAAATAACCTTTCTGAAAGGAACGCTTGGTGATGAACGATAGTTTTTGCCTTTCTGTCCAGAGAGAATACGAATAGCGCTGATGATTTACCTACTCTCGAGCATGCAACGTACCACTGCCAATGGGAAAACACTGCATTTCAAGGTTTATTCCACACACTTTCAACTATTGGCCTTGTGATTTACTAATCGTCATTGCGAATGCAAGACAAACCGGAAACTGATCACGCTTAAATTGAAATGGCAAGTGGGTTGGAATCAATGGTATTCTTGGAATCAGAACAACCGCGCCTTTGAACTGTCCTATGATTATCGTTGCTTCAATCACGTTGTTCATCAGCTTCTTAACAGTGAGTTTTGATTCAAAACGTCTACGTCCTTATCTATCGCTATCAAAAGGGCTCGTTCGCTCAACGAAACTTAGTTTTTGTGATTTGCACCAATATTCGGGAACACTTTCGTGGTCAATTCTTCTTTAGAGGTTGTGAATTGACAAAAATTAGGTGGTAACGAAATGAGGCAAGTCGAAGCGTCAACCTGAATTTTTCCATTGTCAATGTCTAATAATTGCTTTGAAAACACGTCCGCCAATTCATTATTTTGTAACGCAACTCGCATATTCGTTGTTAATTTGAGAGTTTTCACGTTCAAGCAAGCGGTTATTTAATCAGCAGCTGTTGATCTTGGAACGACGGACAGCGTTTGGTGAAAATCTCAGGCCAGCAGAATCATCGTACCTCCAAAGAGATTATTGCGCAAATTTTTCAACGTTCGATCGAGCGCCTCTAATCCTCGTTTGTGCGCCATGGTACACTCATCCCAAATGATTATTTTGCAAGTCTGTAGTACTTTCGCTATTACTGATTTTCTGAAAATGTTGCACGTCGGTTCATCTATCGTTTGCAAATTCAGTGGCAATCAACTGATGCGCTGGAAAAAAAATTCAATTTTCTTCGGGTTTTCCGGAAGTTTCCGAGTTTTCCACTCTTCCAATTTTTCTCTTCTAAAAGACCATCTGGATCGGATACGTGCGAAATCCCGTACAAAAACATCATTGTTCGATCTTCCGGCTTTTCCGGTGGATTTTCCCCAAAATTTCTTTCGTAAGAACCATCTCCTGGAAATTGGGAACACATTAAAAAAGATTGAGCCAAATCTAACCCTTCTCAACTAATGTGCTAGAAAAAAAATTCAATATTCTTATAGTTTTTCCGGAAGTTACCGAGTTTTCCAATAAGATTTTCCAATTTTTCTCTTTTAAAAGACAATCTGGATCGGATACGTCCGAGATCCCTTACAAAAACATCATTTTTCGATTTTCCAAATTTTCCGACTTTTCCGGTTGATTTTTCTAAAATTTTCTTTCGTAAGAACCATAATCTGATAGTTGCGAATACAATAAAAAAAATTAAACCGTTCTCAACTGAATCGCTAAAAAAATCAATTTTCTTCAAGTTTTTCCGGAAGTTTCCGAGTTTTCCACTAATATTTTCCAATTTTTCTCTTCTAAAAGACCATCTGGATCGTATACGTACGAAAAAACCGTATAAATACATCATTTTTCGATTTTCCAAATTTTCCGACTTCCAGTAGATTTTCCCAAAATTTTCTTTCATACAAACCTTGTCCTGACAATTACGAAGACAACAAAAAAAATCTGCCAAATCGGGCCAACCGTTCTCTAGTGATGATCAGTCATACATGCGCCAATTGATTTTTATTAATAACGGGTGGGGCAAAAGTCCCGCTACCATTTTGATTGCGCGCCATCTTGGTTTTGGGCAGTACGGTAACGACAGCATACAGACCTCGTTCTGGAAGACAACGAACGTCTCGTAACGCTGAAAATGTGGCTCTGGTGCGCGATAGTGTTGCAGAGTCTCCAGAAATATCAATTCGGAGACGTGGTTCCCAGTTACACATTTCTGCACGCAGTTTAAGGCGAATTTTGAAAACTGATTTGAAAATGTTCCCGTACAAAATTCAATTATTCCATAAATTGCTACCGAGAGATCATGATCAACGAGTTGAGTACAGTAATGCAATCCTAAGGCTGTCTGGTGAAATTGAAAATTTTTCGTCTAAACTGATAATGAGCGATGAAGCCCATTTTCTTCTCAGTGGCCACGTCAATAAACAGAACAGTCGGTTTTGGGAAACACACAATCCTCAATTAATTCATCGAACATCATTGCATCCACTAAAAACAACTGTATGGTGTGGTATTCATGCTGGAAACATTATTGGTCCCTATTTTTTTCAAAATGACCGAGGTGTTGAAGTTACTGTTACTGCTAAACGGTACCAAGACATGATTCGAAATTTTCTTGTGCCTGAAATGGAACAGCAAGGACTAGAGGACATGTGGTTTCAGCAAGATGGGGCCACAGCACACACAGCCCGTTGAACAATTCAATTATTGAATGACGTTTTTCCACGAAGACTAATTTCACGAAATGGCGATTTAGCATGGCCAGCCAGATCTCCGGATGTAACAGCACCAGATTTTTTCTTATGGGGTTTTTTAAAATTAAAAGTTTATGTGAATAAGCCCCAAACAATCCAACATCTTAAAGACAATATTCGTCACGAAATTGAAGAAATTCAGCCTGCGAGATGTTGCAGGATGACATGAAAAATGCCTAAAAAAGAGCCGAAATTTGCATAGCGAATCGCGGTCACCATTTAGCCGATATAATTTTCCAATCATAACGAAAAAAATGTAAAGACCAAATAAACTTTTTATGAAAACCAAACTTACTTACTCGTATCTTTTCTTTGAACAAAGTTATAGGCAATCAAAATGGTTGCGGAAATTTTGTCCCACCCGTTATAGATTTCGCAGTTAGTAGTTTATTTTGAAGACGGTCAATAGAGCAACTGGCTACATAAGATATACGAGTACACTTCATAGTACCAACTTCAATAAATACTCGGTATTTATTTGTTAATATATATTTGATTTAAAGAATTTAAAATAAAAATCAGCAGTAAAAAATTACTTTGAGATACACGTACCTCGTTGTAGGTTTTCTCGAAAATTTTAAAATTTCACTGGTTGAATAAGAAACCACGTTTGGACATTTTAGGCTGCTTCTTTAATTCTTCGATCATTGCAATTCAAAGATGAGCTTAATTTGATTAACGTAATTTTTATTGGAATGATAATATCAAGCCAATAACATTGCTTAAGTTTATAACTGGAAATATTTATGTTGGCAGCATTTGTTTTGCCTATCCAGATGCACCCCTTTCTCTATACGTTTCGGAGCACATCAATTTATATTACATATACATAATTTGGCAATATGTAGAAGATAATAATGCAAATCGGTTAATTTAAAAAGCCGTATATACGACTGGAGTTATCTAGCAAGATCAATTTACTTAACAAAACCAAAAAATAACAAAATTCAAATTTCGTTAAGCAAATAAGCTTTTATTATTTTCTTCGCGAGCGTCTTCTTCAAGCTCGCATATTACAATCGAAAATCCATTATTAATTTTTCAATATCGTACAAAAATTGGAAAATTACAAAAACAATAAAAGAATAATATTAAAATAAATATTCGATTCAACTTAAAATCATGAATAGGTAAATTAGAAAAATCTATTACATTCATACGATATAACGATTATTCATCCTATCGTCATCTTATTTATTTAAAAAAAATGTTTGCAATTATTGTATGTTAAACATAAGATTATTTTACAATCAATTTTTGTATGTGTTATGAGATGATTTGGCGCCTTAAACCGGAATACTAACTTTTTTGTGTTATCGTCTTTCTAAACGATAAGACAAGTGAGTTAGGCTCCAAGCAGCATTAGTCCATACAAATAAAGCAAAGATTGCATGAAGTAGTCGTAATTTAAATTTGAGATGGCGAAGCTAACGTGAGTTATCAACCAAAGCAAATTGGAAAGTGCCAACATCAGAAAATACGAATAATTATATTATGGGGGATGTGGTGCAAATCACACACAATAATATAATTTAGTACGAGTATTTGTATGGTACAAATGATGAAGCGTTGGAAGTTTGATGACAGACTTCTTTATCATATATTGGAGGTACAAATAAGTTTTGAGGTTTTTGTTTATAACTTCGAAACTTTATTCAGAGAAATTGGTACAATGTATTTTATTCAAAGTATATTGTCCATCGGTAGCTACGACTTTTTCCCATCTTTCAGGCAGCATACGGATTACGAGTCGAAAAGATTTCTTGTGTTTTGAGGCAGGCGATCCAAGAATCGAGCTTCTTCATAAGCAGTGACGTCGGTGAGCAGTAATGTTTGGTGAATACGACATCCCATTAAAGCGCCCCCAAAATTTATTTTATGACTCTTGTAACATGTGGCCGAGCGTTGTCCTGCTGAAAGATCACTTAGTCATCTCTTTTGGCATATTTTTGTTGATTGAGCTTCCATCCTCGGCATAATTGCATCAATTGTTGTGGATAACGTTCTCCAGTGATGGTTTCGTTAGGCTGGAGTCGCTCATAGTAGATCACTGCCCCACCAGATGCAGAGCATTAACTTCTTGCCATGAATATTCGGAGCAAGGCCTTACTGCTTCTGGAGTGGGCCAATCATAGTTTAACCCATTTGAACGAAGTTCCAAATTACCAAGATCACCAAGTTCTTCAACTAGGAGTATATTTCAGTACGAGAAGGAAAATACCGAACTCCGTCAACAACTAAGAAAAGGAATTTATAACTAAATTGAAAGAGGAATTTACAATATTAAAGAAAGAGTATAAAGAACACAAAAAGCGATGATGACATTAATACATTCCATACGGATGAAGAAGAATTAGAAAGAGAAACAAATTGAATGTTGAACCGAAGTAAAAGACCAAGTAAGAAAAATAAAGTGCAACACTCACCAGAAATAGCAGAAACTTTACCATCAACTTCAAAAGAGTTTTCTAGAAACCAGTTAATCATCAAGAAACAACTAGCTCTAGAACAACAACTAGCTAAACCAAAAGAGAAATCACCTCCACTAATAAATGTCGCAGAGATATCAAATTTCTCCACTATACAATCGATTATGAAATCGATTACAGTAGCCGAATACAAGCTCGTATCTCTAATAATGGCGCCTGGAAAATTAATGTTGCAGACTCTGTAACGTATAGAGCTTTGGCTACAAAGCTTAATTCCCAGGGACATCAATGGTTTACCTATGATGATAAAAATGATCCCACAACCAAAGTTATGGCTAGAGGTCTTCACACAACCTGCCCAAAAGAAAAAATTGTTGAGGATCTCAATCAAAAGGATTATCAAATAGAAAATGCTGTAAACATCTTTAAGAAAGAAAAAATCGAAACTGAACAAGGAGTTTAAATTCACAAAGGAGGGGTTCCACTACTTATGCTCACTTTAATCATACGCAGAAATATTGCCAACGAGAGACTAGATGCGTGAAATGTGCTGGAGAGCATCATGTCCAAGTATATGCCCGGTTAGTAATAATATTGCTGCAAAATGTGTTAATTGCATTAATCCACATCCCGCAAACTACCGGGGATGTGAAATAGCTAAGAAGCTACAAATAATAAGAAATAAAACGCGAAAACAAAATCCAGCAACACCGGGCAAAATTAATCAAACTTTCACCAAAGAGCCAAAACCTCATTCTTGTAAAACGGTAGAACCAAGCTATACTCGCAAGTGCTCATGACAAAACCCTTTATTTCGAAGGGCACTACCGAGCATACAACAGTGCTTCAAAAGATACTAAGAAGCATGGAAGCTCTTAACATGCGTTTAGCTAAACAAGGGAAATGCGCTCTAAGCAACAGGTTAGATAAGCAAAACATGGGCTGTAAGTGCAAAGAAAAAAGCTTCGTTGTCTGTAGCCCACCTTGAGAACACGCTCCAGCCTCTATCTAGACAAGCTGCAGAGAAAAACATACTACCAGTAAATAAAACGGGTAACTGCAATATAGTATATCTCTTGTCACATTACAAGAATTAAGTGAGGAAATCAATCTTAACCTAAATCCGAAGAAATCACCAAGATATGACTTAATTACAGGTTAAATAGTAAAAGCTCTTCCTAAAAACGGACTACGTAAACTACGGCATATAATAAACGCAGTGTTCAGATTTAAACGCCACATGTCTATGCGGATCTTCAGGTTACCCGATCTTGGCCCGTTAATTTTATCATAATTAGAACGAAAAAATCCGCAAATGAAAATTCTCTGGATGTGAATCCTGGAAATTTTTACTCATAGCCACCCACATAATGCATTTCAATATCGACAAATTATGCTACATTTCTATGCGGGTCGAGAGAGTCCATTCAATTTATTAAAATTGGAAAGAAAATGACAGTAAATAGAAATCCTGTGAAACGAATCCTGGAGATTTTGGCACATAGCCTCTTACTTAGTGCCTTCTCAAGATAAAATGAACAGGCGAAACTGAGGACCTGGCGTATTTTTGCGAAGTTTCCAAAATTTCTAGGACTCGCTCTACAGAATTTCTATTTTTTTATTTTCCTTTTATTTTTTTGGTTTAATGCTTTACTTTGTACTACAATATTTTAAAATATCTCGAGCATAATTCATTTTCGTCTTATACAGGTAATAACGCTAATACAAAAGCAATTAAAACAAATCGCAAACGATTCGTAAAAAACTTCCAACACGTTAATCAATGAAATATTATTTTATTTTCTGACTAATAAATTTATTGCTAAGTAGTAATTTTTTTTTACACTGTTTTGTTATTTTGTAAAAACCTTCATACTACTGAAAATGTCCGATTATAGCAAAACGCATCAAGGTGATCGGTTATCAATATATACTTCTAAAGCCGTTGTACACTAAAATTATTTCGAGAAATATTTGGCCATTTTAAAATGTATATGCCTATTCCTGAGGATAAACGGCTTTCCCAAATTCAAGAAGTTGAATGAGAACAATACCACATTTAAAGTTTGTAATATAAGCCCCTAACTCTTTTAATACCTTCTCAAAAGCTTGCTTATAGGCGCTGGTAAGTGCGCCTTTCAGTTTTGTAGGCATAATTACCAACGAAATATTCGAGGTGCTAGATCAAAGAAATGGAACAAACTACAAGGAAGGCATAGAAAAACTAGATTATCAGATTAACCAGATGTCCATATTAACGACCTTGCTATAGACACTATGCTGGAGATGATGAAACTACAAAACTTTCAAACCGCCATAATCAGCACCATCACTGAAGTTCATCAAGAAGAAGTCAAACAAATCATTCCTATCCTACCAAGTCAAGCTATGCCATACCGGAATGAGAATAGCCACCGTCAAAACCATAAAAATTGTGGCAACAGTCATATTCGAGATTAAAATTCCACTAATACAGAGGGCTCGATATAACATATACCACGCAATGGTAGTCCCAACAATTCACATCTGAGATAGAGGCCAAGTTAATTACATTATGACCATCTTGAGACCTGGAGACCTTAAAAAATTATCCGACGTCGAACGTCCTCTAGAGGAAGAAAAGATACAAATCCGCTCTATTTATTGTAGCTAAAAAAATCACATTTTCCATCCACCCTGGTTGCTGTTGGAACGCTTTTTTGGTCATTGGTAGGAGTACAGCCAGTTGAACGTGACGTTGTCATCTTGTATGATGCAATTATAAAGTGATCAAATATCGATCTTATAATCTTCCTCTCAAATGTCGCTGCTAACCCGCAGATTTCATCTAAACATGCAGAGGCATCACTCACGGTCATTTCGCCGACTAGATCTCACGGTTTTTGGGTCCAGGCGAAATTGAGTCTAGCATGTTCCTGGCCTACACCGTGGAACAGAATAAAAATTAAAAACCAACTGAAAAACTGTAATTAAATTGAATTTAATATAAAACAAAACCAAAATTTCCAAAAAAATTATCAATTATAAATCTTTTACAAAAAATACTAACAAAAAAAAAATCAAAAACTAAGAAAACAAAAGTTTAACACAAAAAAAACTAGAAAGTTTTCCGACCACATATTGGTCTCTCCAAAAACTTGTACACTCTCAAACAATGTACAACAATGTTATATCAATTTTGCTAAATCGATCCACGCGAAAAACCTTTCTTTTGGAAATTAAATAAATTGCACGATACTGGGCTCATCCTGCTCTTCCGTGGTTATGCTTCGTACGTCCTTACCTTACACCTCTCGACCAACTCGAGGACGTACGGCTATAGGACCGATTTAAGATCATCTGCACATTGCAAGCTCCATGCCAACCTAAGATGGGTCGGCCCATGGGTTTTGTATCGGCAGGGGCTCATAGATGTGTTACATTTCACCTCTGTGCTGATAATCTGTTGATAAAATTTCACTTTGCATCCTGCCCCTATCGGGATTCGAACCCGTTACCTCCCGATCCAAACCAAAGCTTTAATCACTGTGCCATTTGTAATTTTCAGATGTTAAGATTTGGGTTGGTAATGGAATTGGATTAAATTCCGTCTTCCAACCCTACCAATAATATTATTTAGAGCTATCGCTTTATTGATAAATTTACACTGAATTGCAAAACACCACAGCTGTCTAGACAGACAAGTAGTACATTTATGGATATTTGTATTTTTCTCATATCCATGATAGTCTTTAGGTAGACTATCATTGTTATTTAAATAAATATTTTACACACAAGTATTTTCAATACAATTATTTTTATTTACAATTTAAAAATTAACACACATAATATTAACAATTATTATAATAACACAAATAATATTAATAGAATATTATAAATGGTTGTAAGAAACCAATATTATTAATTTATTACACTTATCGTCGCTTGCGCTTGAAACGACTAACCCGCAAACTTATTAATTTTCCTCTGATGAAAAAAAAACAATTTGCCCTTTATATACCAAATGGATTTTTTTATATGTGAACTGATTTTTCAAAAGAAAAACTAGTTCCACAAAAATACTTGAAATTTAAAAAAGTAGATGTCACTAATTCAAAATTCAAATCTAGTGTCCAGACTATGACAATTGTTATAAAATTGATTTCTAAATTTGAAACTAACTATTTGTAATAAATTTGAATTTTGGAATTGATATTGACAGCCACACATTCAAATATCAGTACAAAAAAAATTATGGAGAGGATTTCCAAGACATCAAAATTATAAATAAAATTTATTAAAGATTGATTTATCCAATTATAAGTAATTCGGTCAATAATGGTTTTAACGTAAAAAATGTTAAATTTAATATCTTGGAACGAACGCGAAGGTAGCAATATTCAATATCCACAGTAATCGCAGCGCACAGCACTTGGCACTTGTAAACACTTAACTTTTGTCCCGATCCATGTTTATTCATCACTAAGAAGGTATTAATTTTATATTAAGTTTGTTGAGGGCATATTGCAAAATTGATATATGCGCGTGTCACATTCAACCGGCGTATTATAACCCTCTTGAGTAATCTAAGTGTTTTTATCTCCAACACTTTTGCATATTTATAGATTTCAACGTTTTTAATTTATTAATCCTATTTTTAGTATGCTCGTATACGTTATAAATTTCTAAAGTCTATATTTCGCCATATATCCTTAATAGCAACAAAACTAAATGTTTATATTCATTTCCTTTCAGTTCATTTTCCGGATTTTCATTACAATTGGTATACGAGAGAGTCTCTACATAAACAACATTTAATTTCTTAACAAAATTTAATCGAAATAAAATAATAACAATTCATTTGTACCGCACAATTTAAGACCATTATCTTTTAGCATCCGTTTTTCTTTTTTATATACCGATGCTGGAAAAACTACTCTCCGTCTATACAGAAAAGTATATACCGGAAATATATAATAGAAATTATTTTCTGTTGATGGTTGTTTGTATATCTTCTGAGCGAAAGAGATGCGGAAAATGAAGAGCTTTTTTATGTGTATCGTAATCTTTGTGTTTGTGAATATAATTACAGGGCTCTTAATTATCCTCTGTTTATATGGGTTGGTTTGGGTTGGGAAAAACTCATTAGGACTAATTGAATGATTTTATTGGTTTTATATTTAACTGGTCGTAAATCTATAAAGGAAGATATATCGCGTAACATTCCAATTCGGGCACCGATTCCATTTAAACTTTATGTTTTTAAATTGGATAAGTTTTGGTCGCCCAAACAAGCAACGATAATTTAAGGATTTCGTATAAAGATGAATCTATTTTCATTTTTTTTTTTTTTTTGTTTGGGCAAATCTCTAAATCCCTCCCTATAATACACGGTACATATACAGCACAACCAACATACACAGCATAAAAATACATTTATTTTGGTTAGTGGATTTAACCACAATGGCAAATGGTAATAGAAATACTTGATTTTGGGAATTTAGTTGGATCAACCGAAATCTCCAAAGTTATTTTATTTATATTTGGGGCTTATGCATAAATGTATGTGGGTACAGCTTCCACACCGCTCAATGATTTGTTTTGTTCATTATTCGGAAATAATGGATATAATTATTATATCTTATTAGAGGATTAAAGATGTTTTTTTCTTGCTGATCATTATTGTTCGGATTCGTACCGCACCACACAATTTTAGATTAGGAAAAATGACTTTTGGTTATGTGTGTGTGCTACTGTGCACAGATTTTCAATTCTCTTGGTGATTTAATATATTTAGGTGGTATAGATGGGAAAATAAGTAATATGTTTATTTTCATGTAGATTGGATTATGGATATAAATTAATAACGTATTTTTTCTGTTTATCATTTTAGGTGGTGAAAGATTTTTTTGGGCGGATTGTAACACTACCACCGATTACATTAACACAAGAGAGTAAGTATCCTAGTTTATGAAATTATTAAGTGTGACTGATGTAAAGCATCCGATACTTGAACAAAAAATTGTTAATAGACAAAAAGTGTGGAATACACTTTTAGTAAATTCTAATTAAAATACACTTTAAAACGGGTAAGGCCAAAAGAGCAACAACTAAAAATCAACAATCCATCTCTTTAAAGGTTCTACTAAAGTAGAAATATTTTTAAAAGCGTTAAGCAAATTTGAGAGCTCATGCGACCCACCAATCATTAGTTTATCCTTAATTGAAAACAGCCCCTCATAAAAAGATAAAGTGAAGTTAACAGTAGTGGCAGGTAATATCAGGTGCGCAACTAAATTTTCGGGTTTCACACATATATGGTGCTAGCGACACATCTAGTTGTCATTTATGTCAGAAGTCGTATTTTATTCATAGCGTGGACAGTTGTTAACGATAACCAGTTGTAATACCAGCACATATCGCAACGCAAAAATATTTTTTCTAAGAACGAAAATGTCGAGTTTTGTGCCAAACAAACAGCATTTGCGGGAAGCTTTGCTTTTCTGCTTCAACTTGAAAAAAATACTGCTGAAGCACGTCATTTGTTTAAGAAGGCCTACGGCGAACATATGCACCATCGAAAATTACATGTGAAGATTGGTTTAAACGTTTCAGAAGTGCGAATTCAACATTGATGACAAGAAGCGCTCCGGAAGTCCAAAAACATTTGAAGACACCGAGCTGCAACCGTTATTGGATGAAGATATTATGCAAACTCCAGGTCAACTTGTGGAGGCATTAAACACGACTCGCCAAGGTATTTACAAACGTGTACATGCTATGGGAATAATTCGAAAGTAGGGAAAATGGTTTCCGCGTGAGTTGACTGAAAGACAGATGGAAAATCGAAGAGTCACTTGCGAAATTTTACTTTAACGGCATGAATGAAAGAACTTCCTGTGTCGAATTGTTACGGGAGATGAGAACGGGATCTTTTTTAAGAATATCAAATGCACAAAGTCGTGAATTTTACGAATCAATCTGAACCATGCATTGCTCGAAAAACGGCCAGAATAGGACACGAGACATGAGCGAGTGATATTGCAGCATGCCAACACTCTATGCCATCGCACTCCCATCGCCCAGGACACCATCAAAACGCTCAGATGGTATCTGCTAACGCTCCTGCCTTATTTGCCAGATCTGTCCCTCTCAGCTTATCACTTGTTCCGGTCGATGGCGCATGCCTTGGCAGAGCTACACTTGGCCAGTTTCGAAGAAGTGCAAAATTAGTTGGATGAATGGTTCCAGTATAAAAACGCGTCGTTTTATCGTTTTATCTTCGTGGTATTCATGTGTTGCCAGAGAGATGGCAAAAATGTGTACATAGCGAAGGACAATACTTTGATTAAACCATTTTTTATATTTCTATTAAAATTTAGCATTTTTAATTTTTCAAAAAAAACCCGGAAATTTAGTTGCGCGCCTAGTATTATCCCTTATTTGAATGTTTAACAAATTCGGACACTAATGACTTCACTTATTTTAATTTCGGTTACCCCTGAAATTCCGGTTTTTTAAATCTCGAAAATGGCGATCCCAGAAATCAAGTCTCGGATATCAGAATCCCGGCGATCAAAATCCCCGAAATAAAACTCCCGGAATTCAAAATCTCGGAAATTACATCACGGAATTCAAAATCCCAAATCATGAGAAAATCCTGGATTTCACGATATCTTTTTAAAAAAAGAACAAATTCTGGTTCTCAAATTTTTGTTTAGTCAGACATTCAATGTTCCAGAACAACCGAAGATTAGAGAACTGAGAAAATGAGTGCTCGAAGCCTGCACCGACCAAATTAGCCCGCTTCAATGAAACCTATACTATAATTTGTTACACATTTTTTACAATTTATTACACACCTGGATAAGGTTAACCTGCCCTCCACAAGGTCCAACGAGTAACATTTGACGCAATATCTGGAGGCGGTCTGGTGTAACAAATTATTAAAGGTGGTACAATCGCGCTTTAATTTAAAGTTTGAAAGCCTTTCCCTTTTGGAGCAAAATCCGTGTAACCTGACACAAAAATAATTTGTTACACACCTGGATAAGGTTGACCTACTCTCCACAAGGGCCAAAGGGTCTCATTTGGCTCGATATCTGCTGGCGGTCTGATGTAATAAATTATTACAGGTGGTAAAATCGATGTTTTTGTTATAAATAATCGTTTGGGGTGAAACTTACCCTTAGTCAAGTTATAGGGTTAATCTTGAACTAATTAATCAATGTTATTAAATTCTGGACCATCTAGATATCACAGCTACATCAAAAGTTACAATTTGGGCGGTATAGCTTCAATTATAAGCTAAACTGACCACTCGTTCCTCGAAAACGGTAAGTGTAATAAAATCGGGATTTGTTGTAATAAATTGTAATAAATGTGTAACAAATTATAGTGTAGGATTCATTGAGGCGGGCTAATTTGGTCGGTGCAGATTTAGAGCACTGAGAAAATGTATTTGTGTTGTAACTGAGAGAGGCGGCTGAATAATATGTTCCCCGATGCACAAACACAACATCCCTCCCTTCTTATTTTGAAAGTTCCAAATCACGATGAAGAATTAAATGTTACTATAGGCCGCCGAATTTTAACCAGATTCAGAGTTCATACGTGTCTGTCGAAGAATTGATCGTGGAGGACTGATTTGTTTTTTTTACATCTACCTGCCAAACACCTGCGTGATCACTCTTGAAGTTTCGCACGAAAACAGGCAAGCCCACAATGAACTTTGTCCATCTATTCTATATTGAAGTTTAGAGACATGAGAGATAACAGAGTCCTTGGCTGCAGACCACAAAGTTTTTTGCTCGGAATTTACCATCAAGGCTTGGCGAAAATCAGCCTCTCTTAATTGTTTCTTGATGGCCGTTTTGAAAGATCTCACAAACCTGTCTACGTTCCCATTTATCGAGGGATGGAAAGGTGCCGTTGTTAAGTGATCAATACCATTGCGTCGGCAGAACACCCATTACAAGGATCACTTACAATGCTTTCGGCAACCCTTCCATTCCAAAAATTGATAATACTGTGCCAACTCTAGATTTGGTAGTAATGTTTGACATATTCATGACGTATATGGATATCAAGAGACTCTATCCACACATAACATCAACATATAGCTTAGAAACGGAAGTCATATAACCGTTCCCTCGGCTTCGTTGTGATTGGCCAACTTTGGAACACCTTTATCGGATTTGAAGCGACCACCTGGCATGCTCGACAATTTTTCACTTTGGTTTCGTTTTGGTTGTCAATATCTGGCCACCAACAGTGTCAACGGGCTAGCTGTTTTATTCGAACAGTGCTCAATGTCTAATAACAGATCCAAAACTCTTCCACAGACTGAGAGGAATTATGACTCGAGTAAACTCGTTCTGGAAATGAAGAATGCTATTGAAAACAGAAATGGAATTTCTTTTTACATGAAATTTCTGAGGATCTCGATTTTGATCATAGACGTGCCATCCTTCATTCACATATGACTAGACGATTGAACGGAATCTCAAGATGTTTCTGCATGACGCAAACTCTTCACGGTTATCTTATACTTGATAGTATTCTGGTATCCCATGAGAAAAATAGCCCAACACTGGAGGCGGTTAGCTATCGTCACTGGCAAGCCTTTTTTTGGGTGAAACAGTGATACTTTTTCAATGAAAATGCTTTAGGATACTTCTTTCTATCAGCAGTAAATATGAGAAATTTCTGCCCTTACTTCGTCACTTGAGACATCTGCGTCGCTAACAAGAGTGGATAGTCACTTTGATAGTGGACAAGCTGAGACGCTTTCACATTTGAATGCCTTATTTGCCAAAAATATTAATGGCGCGCTAGCTATTCCAAACGGCAATCGTTGATACTGGAATAGTCCAAATGGAGTCGAAATTATCACCAGAACTTTCTATTCACTGTCAAGTTCCAATGGCAAATATGATTCGCTTAGATTAACCTTCGAAAATCGTTTCTCTCCTTGCAGGCGCTGAAATAATTTCTTAACTCTCGGAAGTGGAGAGTTTTCCATGACCTTAAAATCTGCGCAGATTTTTAGTGATTTTTTGTCACTTTTACGGACAACATTGACGGGTGCGACCCATCGACTGAATTAGATTGGTTGTACAAACGCCAAGGGAAACCAATCTATCAATCTCTATCTTTTAACTTTGTCCATCTGTTCAAACGGCAACGGACGTGCCTTGAAACATTTCAGTGTATAGCATTATCTGTCAATGTTAAGTGGGTCAAAATTGATTACAGTGACTGAAACCAGCCGGGTTAGAAAATGCTTAGTATTTTTTACACAGATCATCAATTTTGGTTTCTCAATCGCACGAAATAGAAAACTAATACTCTTTCTCCGCTTCAATACGCTGAGGAGTGGCAATTCCCTCTGACGTTAAAAAAATTCACATAAAAGTCCAATTTCAGTCACGACGTTTACGATCGTGACTTTCGACAGCTCCAAAGTATTTGGATACTTTAGCGATTGTTGTTGTTGTCCGAAACCGGCAGCGAGCACACCGTTCCCACATCTCAGTGTGATGACTTGAACTAGTCCATCAGATCCTGCAAGCGTGTGCATGGTCCTGCCGAGTAACCGTTTCCTAGGTGGCGAGGTTATCGTTGGGCTGTAGGCGAGAAAGATGCTCCATCGACTACATTTTCCAGAAGCGGTAATACATTATCTGCAGTTGCTGCAGGCTTAGGTGTCGGACCTGGTGCCTCGAAGCAGGAGGGATGAAGTTGCAGCTCGTACCATCCTAAGTCAATAAAACAACGATCTCGGATCTATGTATCAGTTGCTGACTCGCCATTGTGCGATGGCGATCGCACACAACAGATTAAGTACGTGGAACGCAACAAGGTTTTGATGCTTAAAATCCAGTAGTTCTAACGTAAGTGTGCCAGCATCAGCTGTGGACTACCGAGAAGCGTTGTGCGCTGTGCTTGCGAAATTAGTAAATTCGTAATCTGGTTGTCTTTATGGGAAGAATAATCGGATGCTTCCGTGTGCATGGCAAGTTCGATTCGTTGAGCCGTAGTGTATCTTCACTGTCGACGAAAGGGCTCAGAGATCGAAGTGGGCTGTTGGAAAGTTCTCCAGATTGGCATCTTAACATCTCATCAGTCAAATGTGTCTCTTGAACCAGCTAGATTCAAAACTTGACTGACTAATTGAGTTCGGGTACGGTAATTAATCCTTCCGAACGCGTTGCTGAAGTAAGAGGCCGAAGTTGGATGAAGCATTAAAAAGCCGTGATACGAAATTTTTCGGACGATGAATATCGAGCGAGTAATCAGTATAAGTCATTGTTCGCGTCACGGTTTCTATTTGCGTTGCGATGACTTTATTTTTCGTTCGTCGATGTTAGTGTAAGCCTTGCTCGTTTTTTGGTGTGGACATTGACCTGGTTCTTCTCGTAGCCAAACATGACCTGTCCACCAAAACAATTGGCTGTGTAGTAATGTGGGTTGAACACCACGAAGACGCGCAATCTGCAGGATTATGCTTGGCCACAAATGTCTTCCAGCGATTAGGTGAATTGCGTCGCCATAATTAAGTACCACTCGTGAGTCCTATACATGCGTATATTTGAACCGGTGGTACGTCGAGAGACGAATTATAATATGCATGAATTTTGCGAGGCATGTGACCTTGGTATTTCTTGCCGTATTGTGATTTTGACAGATCCATCTGCCAACGTTGCACGAACATACACGATCACTACGTAGGCTTTTTCAGTGGCGAATTTTGGGACCGCTTTATCCAACGATATGTCGGGTATCCACAATTCTTGGCCGAGTGGCTTGAATATCTTTGATGCTTGTGGCAATATCGATCGTTTGGTTGGACCCAAAACAATCGACCGAAGGAGACCAATGTAGCCCAAGTGGTCTAGCTGAATCGCCCCAATTCAGCTCAAGTTGACCCTGATGTTCGCCGAATTCGATTGATAACTCATTAAGAATCTCTTGGCTAGCATCTGTAGCAGTTCCACCATTTGTCTGTGGGCATTGATTAAATCCATAATGTCGTCTGAGGCGGCCACCAAGTCGTCGACATAGAAATTTTCGACTTTGGCTGTAATTGGGAATTTGTCTTGTTTGTTGTCTCGTGCTAACTGATGGATGATACGGATTGCGAGATACCTACGGAGAGCTGTCATGCAAAAAATTTAATTTCGAACTGGTTCATCTGGAGTCGGTCGCCAGGCGATTGGCTGGTAATTTCGGTGTTCGGGCGCCGTCAAGAACTGCCGTTATATCTGCCTGATATTTGGAACGAAAACGAATTTATGTTTACGAAAACGAGTTTGTGTTATTGTAAGATGTTCTGTTCCGAAGCATCTAATTGAGCTATAAGCCGGTTGATCTTTTGTGCAATGCGTGGAATACCACGCGCAGTTTACGTTGCATCTCACCGTGATGAGGGAGGTAGCACGATTGGTCCGGTCAGTTGTCAGTGTCTTTCAGCACTATCCCACCATGTGACCCGATTCCTTTGTTCGTTCTTGGAAAACCGACGTTCCATATGCTGTAGTCGCAGAACTGCGACCTCTCATGATCTTCTAAGGGGTGATAAATTGCCAGCAAATGACAGGCAGAATTTATATCGTCCGTCTTCGTTACGATAGTGTGTCAATTTATAAAGTTATCTGCATTCTGACTCATCGGGAGTAATTCTCGAGATAAATAAAAATCCTCGATTTCTCAAAATGGCCTGAGTGTATTGTCGATGGTGTCACAATCTTCAGTAGTTTGCGTTAAACTAGGCAGTTGTTGTGAACCGCTAATAGCGCTGATACAACCATTCTTTTGAAGCATCCCAATGATATCAGCTCCGAGCAAAATGTCTATCTTGTAGAAGGTCTAAAATGTGTAGATGTCATCTCCGAATGCCCGTACTGTGACCATTGATGCATATCAATTGGTTAGGATGACAGCGTGCCTTTGATCTTCTCGACGACAAGGGTTGCAACCATGATGGATAATGTTAAATCGATTCCCGAACCTAACACAAATCCAACAATTGAATGCGACGTGGACGCCTCGTTTGCATAGATTCCACTGATTGTGACTGTGGCTGGTCTTCTCGCTAATACAATGTGATTTTCTGTACTCTCCCATATGAAGCTGACCTCCTGCTGATCCCAAATCCAATAAAACTCGAACGAGTAAGTTTTGATTTGAATGCGTTATGATAGCGAGTGTAGATCGTCGTGATTCGACGAATGGCGATTAGGTATTCGGGTTCGAACGGCGTATGGTGTCTTTTATTGCAATCCCGGCACAAACTTGATGTGTAATTTGAACAAATGTGACCTTTTCGCGGGCAGTTGAGGCACAACCTCTTTTCTCTGACGCGATTTGTTTTTGCCTCGAATGTAAGAGGCTTGAGTTGATCGCTATGGAATACATCGTGATTTTCACCACAAACTTGGCATGAAGTCCGAAATAACGACGCGTGATGGAGCTGATTGTAGGTCAGGTTTGTATTGCGCTCGAGTGTGTAACGAGTACGATTATGATTCAGCTTCTTTGACTGCGATGAATTCGATTGGGTTCTCGTCATGGAAATCATCTCCAGAGATTGTCATCGGGCGTTCAGGTAATCGATGAGGTCCTGGTATGATGAATATTGTGTGTGTCAGCTTCTTGGCGATGATATTAGTTAAAATAATATCCCATGCGGTGACCGGCACTTCTTAAACTTTGTTACGATTCCTTTCGGGGTCAAAACGTTGCACTCACCTGCGATTTTTTTTTTTTAATTTCGTTACCATCGAACAATTGATGCATTTTCTGTTCTCTGACAATATCACTAAGGCTTTTTTGATTGTGAATTAGCCTTAATGTTCTGCTTCACGTTTGGCCCACCGCTACTGTATCGCGTAAACGTCGAATGAATTTTGGAAGCGAGACATGTACACCTGGTGCGTGTGTGTGACTGGGAAAGATGTAGAAGAATATTTTTTTTGTGCTTTTCTCGTTTTGGTTTGTATGATAGGTGCGCAGTGGGAATGAGTAGGGGAGGGGAACTCTCATTTCGCGTCGGTTCCATATTTACAGGCTTGTCAATCCGCTTCAGCTCCTGCCAATCCACAGTGTCGGGGTTGCGAGCCCAGTATGTGTGTTGTCCTTTAGGGACGACCGTAAATCTACACGGTCTTCTCGTAGCAGCACTCCATAGCAGTCTCAAGCTGTCGGAGTGCGAATTGTGGGAGATCCTATAGAGGTCTCTTCGGGTGAAGAGAAACTTTGTCTGTTGGACAAGCGTCCTTACCCCCTTATGCTGCTTCGTTGTTGCTGGGCATCGGCCTCTAGGGGTCGTTGTGTCATTCGGGGGGTTTCTTCAGCATGCATTGTACTTGTCATTAGGGGAAATCCATTATCCTCCCGTCACTATCCTCAAATTTGGCCGACGGATTCTGGAGTAAATTCAATTTAATTTTTTTTTTGTAGTTTGCTTTATTCTGTTACTCCGTGTAGGCCAGGATCATGCAAGCATCAACTTCCCCTTGACCCAAAACCCTGAAATCTAGTCGGCAAAATCACAGTGAGAGAGGCCTCTGCATATTTAGATGAAATTTGCGGAATGCTTTTTGAACCCTCCCGTAACAACTTTCAAATTGGGAACGGTGTCGGTCGTTGTTTCGAGAATCTTAGCATAGCGCAAGCAGATCCTGAACTGTCGAAGATGACTGAGTAAATTCGCATTTACTTCTGTAAGTCAGTCGGCCGTTTTTGGTTATGGACGTGGTCGATCTGCGTCTCTACGAATTCGTCATTTATTCCATGCGTGTTATTTGAGGGCTTCTTGCTCTTTTAAGGACCAACTGCAGCGACGCTTGCTAAAGTGGGTTATTATTGCACCACCAAATGATGCTTGTTGTATCAACCGAATAAAGGCATAAATAGACACACGAATCCCTGATTTCAAGTCACGCGCACTGTTACATCTTCTAACATACGAGATTGCTTTGTTGTGTCACGACACGAAACATCCAGCTCGAAGGACGAAAAATGTTGAAGTGGACTGTGAAATGATAATATTGATAACGAACGAAACACGATTTTAGTGTAAAATTTATTTGTGGTTTATTCATGTGTGCTGCTCGAATAGAGGTTACGATAAGAATGAAGAAAAAACTTTTGTTAATTTTGACATCTTCCAGGGTTGTCTGATTTAGTGTATTATTTTGAGTTACGTGACGTTTTGTGTTTGGTCGTAGGGTGCCAACCGATTAGTGGTGACACCGATCAACAAGGAGGCGTCAGGTGTCATCAGAGATTATCAATGTTGATTTTGTTCCACTCAATCACTGGTCAGTGGCCCCATGACTAGTAGCAACATGTCGCAAATGCAGTAAGCACATTTCATTCATCAACGGTCCTACATAACTCGACAACAACGTTAATATCTTTAACGCGCGGAAGTCGTCGATACGCTGCTTCATACAGGGTAGAATGAAAAAACAAACTGCGGTTTCGTCACTACAAGAGTGAAGAGTTTAGTGCATCTATCTAAGTTCCTTTAGTGCGCACATGTTTAATGAGTAAATTTTTGTAAGGGTCAATGGGTTCAGATTCTGATAGGGCGTGTTTGTGATGAATCTAATAAAACAATTTGAGGCTTTGTGTAGGGCTTATAACTTGATAGGTACGTATGTGGGTCGCGTGCTGCCTACTACAAGGCAAATGTCTACTCTAGCTGTCTCTAACCTATTGATTTAATGCTACTTACTTGTATTAACTTTTTGGTTATTTAAAATCATTAATTAAATTTTTTTAATCCGCTGCGTTAAGGCTATCTATGGTAAACACTTAATTAAAATCGTACTAATTAAATTAAGCGTGATAATTAATAGAAATATTTTACATTCATTTCAGTGCACGAGAAGAGCAATTCGATTATCAAAAGTCCGATATGGTATCATTACAAGGAAGGCTTCAACAATGCCGTGCGTAAAGACCTTACGATAGCGGATTTAATTTAAAAATGTAATTTTTTAAAATTTGTTACCTAATTAATTAATAAATATAATTTATAATAAACAAAATGAATTAAAACTGTTTGTTTTTATTTTGTTGGTTTAAATAATTATTATTTTTATTTTTTTTTCTACATTGTTTATGTTTTAATTTTAAATTAAATTAGAATATATAATTATAGTTTAGTAATAATATAATATACGGGCACAAATTTTTTATTTATATATTTTAAATTAATTAATTATTTATGTATATAATAATGTTTAATTAATTTTTTTATACAATATCTACTAAATTATTCATTTTGTTTGTTTTTTTTATGTATACTCGTAATTTAATATATTGTTGTGATTAGAGATAATTAATTAAATAATTTTTTTTTATTATTTGGAATATCTATTAATTAAATTTAATAACTATATTTATTTCTGTATAATATATAATTAAAAATTAAATGTGTAACTATTCGATTAATTTTCAACAGAACTAAATTAAAAAAATTATTATTATTTGGTTTTTAATTAATTAATAATAAAATTATTTGCTTAATTTTTCTAATTATAAATGATATAAATGTAATTTTATAAATTAATTCTTATTATTTGGTTTACATGGTATGGAGCGCTTTAAAAATGCCGCTAATTTTTTATATACATAAATTAATATTTAAATTTTTAAGAAGGCAATTTTCTATCGATTACCTAAATCATTTCCCCTCTCCTCCTATTCACTATTTTTATCACTTAAATTACCATTTTGTTGTTGTTCACTAGTAGTCTCATGTTGTGGCATACGTTCAATCCGGTGTTGCTGTTGGTGGTGCTGCTGTTGCTGTTGTTGTTGTTGTTGGTGGTGATGGTGCTCACTTTCGTTCATCATTTCTTTGCGATGATTTAGTGCTTGATGTAATGATAGTGGTGGTAAATGTAGGCCGGGGAATGCTAAGCCTGCTGCGGCGGCCGCTTGCAATGATTGTAGTAATGCGGCTGAATGTTCTTGCGCTTTTCGCCTAAGTTCTGCTACAGAACTACTACGCGGATCTGATAAACTAGACGATGATGATGTTGATGTCGTTGTTGACGATGTACTCGTGAGCACCGGCGGTTTAATCGGGCAACATGAACACAACCCCGGAAATGCTAGCATAGAAAATAAATCGAAATCTTAATTTTTTATGTTTTCTATATACAAATCGGGCACATCACTAATCGCACCTGTGACTCAATCGATTTCCAAAAATTATGTATTGAGATTTATGACATTATGTAACGTACATGAATTTGATTTGATTGATTGAATCACAGATTGATCGATTAACTCGTAAAATTTTGAAAATCTACACTGCATATTTACCTTTAAGTCCTGGAAACAGAGGTGGATTAAATTGTGAGCTAAGCGATGCTAAATGGGGTGGTAAAAATAGCGGTGGAGTTGCACGTGGTGTTCCATTATCTAAAACTGGTCGAAAACCTCCATTACTGTAAATATAATAAAAAGGAATTAAATTAAAAATTATTACATTTTATGTGTACATTGTTGTTGTCTCGGTATTATTTCTCCTTTAATCAAATTTAAAAAAAAAAATCATCAAGGAAGAAAAGGAATTATTTAGAAAGCATCCCTATCCCTTCGCCGTTTCGAATTTTCCTATATACAAAAAGAGGTAATTTGATATTTTATTTTTTCAAATTTAAGTTTGATAAATACATTTTACATTTTTTACGATTAAATATTAATGTTTAAAAATCATAAATTTTTACGTTTTTATTTTCGTTATTTAGGGGTTTCGAAGCACCAGCAGCATTTGGTCGATTTAGTTACGCAACGTTACACACATATTTTTGTGATTTGGAATTGAATGGCTTAATTTTTGTTTTGCCCTAGATCCTAGATGCATTTCATCGTTGTATTATTTTACATTGTGCGGTGATTTAAATAGGAATGTACGGGATAACAGGAGTGGGTACGATTTGATTCTATTTTCTGTAAGTGAAATTGTTGACAGACCATATTTAATTTGGACATAATTAATTTTGTTTTTGCAGAATCCATTGAATCGAGAGGCCTGATGAACATTTGAATTTAAATTACGAAAGGCTGCCGAAGAGATAAATCAAATTGTATCGACGGGCGGGTTTTATCGAGCAATTTACGCAAACCTCAAAAACCTCTTCAAAACATCATACAAAATGTAACATCTGTGACCCGCTCTTGGAGAACCCAAAAAGCAATATGGAAGTAAAATGATGAAATAATGGTCGATGCATTAAACGAAAACAGTTTGTTTGGATTAACAATGACTACGATCTGCTCTATGAAATCCGGGAGTAGCAGGTCTACAGTCACCCGGAATATCGCTTCGCAAACCACATCTGAAACTTAACTGCCTGCGAAATGAGTAGCTCGGAATCTCGGAAGCTCCTAACTGGAACTCGTACGAGTCATGAAAGAAATGAATAATCTTCTCCGCAGAAAGGATCGTTAAAAATACAGTTAGAATCAGTGATAAATTTGTAAAATCAGAATTACACAAAAGGAGACCCAATCAACAATAACAACAAATTAACATCATACAAATTTTATACCAGATAAGTGATGATGATGGCGCTAATGATGATATTTCGAGCTTTATGGATTTAAATGTTCCAGAGCTAGACATTTTTACGAAGAGAGTTAAAACCATAAAAGTTTAATCAATCAATAATAGAGATCTCAATATCTCCTCTATTTACTGACCTCCTCACCATCAGTTACAAAAGAAGACTACAGTCAACTTTTTAATCACTAGGACCAAATTTTATCATGGGCGGTGAATTTAATGCAAAGAATACCTATTGGGGATTTAGGCTTACAACCTCGAAAAATAAAGACTTATTTAATGCAGCTCGAGAAAACAATTGTGAATTTCACTCTGGCAATAAAGCAACATATTGGCATGCTAACATACATAAAATACAAGATCTTCTTGTCTTCTTTGTAACAAAAGGAGTTTTAGAGAACTACAAGTTCATCGAAAATAATGAAGGAAAGTCATCTGACCACTCACATGTGACCTTGATTCTTATTATAATGATAATAAAGAAGATAACTTGCCTAAATTAACAAATCAATTGGGATTTATTCAAGAAGTTAGTGGAGGGGCGAACATATCTCCACAAACCTGTTAGAAGCTGGAAGAACAACTAGAACCAGTCAATAATAATTCCTCAAACTAACTCAATTAGGAAACGTAAGTATCTCCTTGAGGTTAGAGAACTAGATAAACAGAAACGGAAAGGTTGTAAAATCTGGTAGCAGATTTGTGGTCCGCAACACAAAAAAATCTCGAAAGCATAAATAAACGTCTTCGAGGACTTTATGAATTAAAGTCTGACGATTACTTTGGAAAGCAACGAATGGGTCTAAACGAACCAAAATGTATGTTCCACCTAACAAAAATTATGACGGATTCTGGGCTAAAAGTGACAAACAGAAAGTCCATCAATTTGGAAGGGACTTTTCAACCGTTGCAGAGACAAAACAGCAAATGAAACTACAACTGTCGTAAGCAAAGTAGAAGACCTAAACATAGGACACGTGACCTTATTGGAACTAAAAACTGAAATCAATAACAAATTATGTTCAAATAATTAATACAGCCTTCGGACTGAATTATGTTCTACGTCAATGGAAGGTAGCAGAAGTAATAGTGATTCCAAAATCAGGTAAACCAGCAAACGATAAAAAATCTTATAGACCGATATCACTACTTCCAATCAAATTAAAAATATTTGAAAAACGGCTGCTCAAGAGGCTGAAACCTATAATAGAAGGAAGATAATTTCACCAAACAAAATTGGGTTTAGAGTGAACCACTCTACAATTAACCAAGTTCACAGAATAACGAATATCATTGAGGGGCACTTGACAATAAGAAGATATGCTCCAGTATTTTCTTAGATGTAGAGTACAGAAGACCTACCTAAGCAATTTCATCAAATTCTTAAATCCTACATAGCAGACTGATATTTAAGAATCAAATTTGAAAATGAGTACTCTGAAATAAAAAGAATATCAGCAGGTAATTGGGAAATCAAGAATAATCTGAATGCGTATAAGGCTCCAGGATATGATCATTATAACGGGCCAGATAATAATAGTGTTACCGAAAAAAGCGTTGAGGAAACTAGTGCATATAATTAATGCAGCATTTCGACTAAGATTTGTACCAAGGCAATGGAAAGTTGCAGAAGTAATTATGAGAGTTAAACCGAACAAACCTCTGAATGATAAAGCTTCATACAGGTCAATTTCTCTGCTACCAACATTATCCATTAGTTTGGATTTAGGGAAAAACATTCTACTATAGGACAAGTACATCGAATTACTGATGTAATCGAGAAATCACTAGAAAGCAAACAAATACGCTCAACTATATTCCTTGATGTAGCGCAAGCATTCGATAAAGAATGGCACCATGGTTTAGAATTCAAACTTCATCGAGATCTTCCGGAGCATTTTTTTCTAATTTTAAAATCATGCATATCAGATAGGCACTTCCGAGTAAAGTATGAGAATGAATACTCCAAACTAAAAAGAATAACAGCAGGAGTGTTCTTGGGCCAATCCTTTATCTCTTACACACAAGAGATATACCAATTACAGCAGCAAAGAACATTAATGACTCCACTAGTAAATTACAAAAGGTTACTAACCAGATATGTAATTGAACAAAGAAATGCCGAATCAAATTAAATCAAGCAAAATCAATCCAAGTGAACTTTACAAATCTAAACGTTAATCATATACCAATAATGATAATCTCGATAGTAGTACCGCATGCAAAAACTACTAAATATCTCTGCATGACTTAAGATGTTAAACTTAGATGGAAGGAACACATAAAAAAAGAGAAGAACTAAACATAAAATTTAGACAAATGCATTGGCTCTTAGGGAGACAATCTTAACTAGCGATTCATAACAAACTGCTGATATACAAACAAATCCTGAAACCTGTATGGACATATGATAGCCAACTCAGGGTTGGTGCCAGGAAGACAAACATCAAAATCATACAAACAGTTCAAAATAAAATCATGCGATGTATTGTTAATGCACCGTGGTACATTCGAAACGGCAATCTCCATCAAGATCTAAAGATAGAGCTTGTCTCGGATGACATTAAGCATCATGCAACAAAACACCTACGTCTGCACCAGCATGAAAATCTGACCATATGCTGTATGCTGACTACCACATCAACAAGAAGAATGCAAAGAACCAAACCACTGGACTTATTGCGACCAGGAGATCAATAGAGTTACTGTGGCGAAAAATCTGAGGAGGAGTTACACGAAACTGGAGATAATCACTTGATTACGCCGACTAAACAAAATACTTTATTATGCAATGTAAATTACTAAATGGGTACAGTAGAAATATATTTAAAAAAAGCATGTATATCACAAGGTAGCGTACTTGGAGATATTCTGTTTATTCTTCTGTTTATCTTTAACTGGGATAAAAAATGGCGCATCTTATTAAATGAAACCAAATCAGTACAAGTGAACTTTACAAATCAAAATGTAAACTGTATTCCCGTGGTTCTCAACTCAAGCGAAATTCCATATGTAAATACAGCTAAATATATTGGCATGACCCTAAACGCTAAGCTAAGATGGAAAGAACACATCAAGAAGATAAAAGAAGTGTTAAACATCAAATATAGGAAAATGCGGGGATTATGAATGCCCTATTGTACATGAGAAATTACAACCTTCATAGGGACTTAAATATGGAATACGATACCGATGAAATAAAGAAACAAGCAAGGAAACACGTACAGCGATTATCGCGACATGGAAATGCAGATAATCATCGTATATTGTATACACCAGCAATGGAGTGAGAATCGTCCAAAGGTAGAAATCGCTGGAGCCGGGCAGTTAGTGTCACATTTCTGGTGACCCCGCCGTGATCACAGAGATAACCAATCTATAATACAATACTCGTACAAAGTAAATATTTAAGCACGATATGCTAATTTCGAGAGATCGAAGCTTGGTTAGCTTAGGGAATTTTCAGACCATCAAAAATTAATTAGGTGAGTCCACATGACATTAAAATAAAAGAAAGATGGTAGTTGGCGGTTATCGAGCGTTAAACGGCATACATTTTCCAAAATCGATTTAGTTCGCACGTTCCAGTCGAACAACAAGACAACGAAAAACAGCCATAATAACATCCTTTAACATGTTTGAGTATTCTCGAATGATATTTGGATTGGGAAATGCGGCTCGAACATTCCATAAAAATATAAAATACAGAATAAGTTGGCTGATGCCCTCTCAGTGTGGCAATCTTATTCTCTAAATCTATTAAATCCGACCAACGACATCATTCCTGTTAGAGTAATCACTCCGTTAAGTGAAGAGATCTTTATTCTATATCCAACAAACTTGTACGATCTTATCGTTGTGATCTTGGATCAGAAGCAATACCGGAAGAATGGACTACTTATTGAGTAAGTTAGGCCAAATTCTTCTGTAAGCAAAGGATAACACGGTTCTTGGCCGGAGACCAAATGTAGTCATGAATAATTTTGTACCGCTGAGCCACATCGAGAGACGTTTTGGTTTAAAACAAGCCTTGCGATTGGTGGAAACAACACCATCTATTTTAACGAATTTACGTATCTTGGGTCGATCATAACACCTTTGATGCCATCATGGCCGATATAAAGGACTCTATCGCGGTTGATATTCCTGATACTTTATCAATAAATTGCGTTGTGCTCACCAAATGTCAGTTTGTTAGAAACCAAAAACAGCAAGAAACAGAAAAATACATTAGAAAATTGGAATACGATGGAGCGATTAAACTGTCTAAAAGCCTATATAATTTATAAATGGAGTTTATTTAGCAAAAGGATGGGTCAACACGCGCAACCTAAACATCACCGACACCTCGAAGCATTGGAATAAACTCTACCGACAAAAACTTCTTCAAATACTACTGCAAGTGTGTATTTTTAAAACAACATGGACCATATAAAAGTCCTACAAAATCAGCCATTGGGTAATTCAAGTTTGAGTTAGAGAACTGCTGGTATCGTTGATAGGGGATGAGTGAATTGGCTTTACATTTATATCAAAGAGGGGAAAGCTACCAAAGTGGGATGCGATTTTACCGAAAAGTGCTGACTTAAAATGTGAGTCGGAAAAGCTCATTATAAATGATCTATATGGCACGAATTTGGGATCCCACTAACGGTAAAAACAAATATAAGAAATTGTGTGTCTTAACGGAAATAAACGATGGAAGATGCGGAGCACATATAAATAAATTACCAGCAATGAAAGACGGTTCAACACTCGAACGAAATGATGATTGCAGCAAGAAAATCACTATAGCAGTTCATTCCCAGTTATATAGTTATCTCTCCAATCAATTCGTTTATTTAGCTATTCGTTTAGTTGCTTGAAGCGAATTTAATTTTCCCTTCATTATCCGTAAGTTCAGATTCAGGGTTGTTTAGAGGTTCATGTTCTGATAATTTGCTTTCTTAAAACATTTTAACGATTTATATTTAATAGTATTACCATCTGCTGGTGCTCGTTTTAGTAGTTATCCTCAACCCAATTTACTAGTACCGTGTATTTTGAATACAAAGGGTCTCGGAAAACCACAACCGTTTCATTAACGAATTTTTAATACTTTTATTGTTCTATGTTCGTCTCATTAAAATTAAAAGATTTTCCAACTGCAGGATTGGGGTACTAAATACATAGAAATGTCTTCATCATGATTCATTTCAGATGAATCACTCACAAATCATCTGTGACATGTCACATAAGACTCATCTCAACTTGTCAAAAACGAAAATTAGTCACAATAGCCTAATCTGTATAGGAACCATGCGCAGATTTTAGTGGAAAAAAATATTCGATATAATTTTTTCCGTTTAAATCAAAATGCATGTATGCAGCCAAACTGCTATACAAATTTTGTGCATGCAACCCACATAAAAACTAACTAAATTTAGACAAAATTTTATCAGTACATATGGAGGTACAGATAATTTTTTTTTTTGGTATTTTCAAAGCGAAATTATTTTTTATTTAGAAAGATACAATCAATTTTTTATAAACATATTTATATTTTTATTGAAAAAATGAATGGATGCTTGGACCTACAAATATAATTTGACTATATTTATTTTATAATACATGTTTACATGGTCCACTTTTTAAGTATTTTTATTTGGAATTAAATAAGTCATTATTCGGAACCAGCTATAATTATGAACATATATGAAGATTTTTGATCATCTTTAAAATAAAAATTTTTGTTTGTTGAACTCAAAATTAAATATTTCATTCAAATTTAGAACACAAAAGGCGACAAATTAACACAAATCGAAACGTCAAATTCCAATGCGAAATGTCCTGTTGTTTGTAAACATAATAAAATAAATCAAAGTTGGACATACGTTTTTTTCCACTAAAATGTGCGCTTGGTTCCTATACTGTATAGGAACCATGCGCAAATTTTAAGCGAAAAAAAAATTCGATATAATTTCTTGTAGTTGCTAGAAAAACGTACGTTCAATTTTGAATATTTCGTTTTTTGAAGCAGACGTCTGTGCAACGTTTACTCATTTTGTTTATGTTTACATAATTCATTTTGACATTTCGCATTGGTGGTTAAATTTTTTGTTGTGTTTTAAATTTAATATAAACGTGTTAAATAAATTTTGTTCTTAAAATCAAACATTTTTATATTAAAAGTTATAAGATAATTTTATTATACATGAACTCGTGTAAATATATGTGTATATTATAAAATAATATATTTGTATTTTATTCAACAAATTCAGTGTTATCCGTTTAGTGTCCCGACTTCCCAAATGTTATTGCCATGAATATTGAAATATATCACATCATATACAACGGGAAAGGATGCGATTATTAAACTCTTTCGATACACATATGTACAGTACACATGATAAAAAGTAAGATGACTTTAGTTCTAATTTCAATAAATTTTTATGAATATAATTTCCATTATTTATTAGGTTTAAAGAGATGTACCCTTCCAATTAAATCTAAATGAAATTTTCATGTATATACACACCATAAGTCATTGTGTTTTTTCGAAAAATAAATAAAATTTTGTCTAATTTTATTGTGTTTTTATGTTGGTTGCATACACAAAATTTGTGTAGCAGTTTGGTTGCATTCAGTTATTTTTATTTAATCGAAAAAAAAATTATATCTAGTTTTTTTTCGCTAAAATCTGCGCATGGTTCCTATACTGACTGCCTGCCTGCGTGACGCTATATGAGTTTGCCATGAGTTTGCTTTATTAAAACCTTGACGATTTTCATCGAATGTAGATAGCGTTGTCAAGAGGGACTTGAATTGTCAAATTCATTGTTATGGCAGTTTTAATCCTCCTTGCTTCATAGCAAACTACGATTTATATTTTGTACACCAGATTTCAGCTACTTTGTTGCAAACCGCAATATATATCAAATTATTTTTTATCGTACCGAAAATGCATGATCGATCTAATGCCGTGATGCGTCTTTCTGTGCACCTACCGAATCAACAAATAATTACATTCGAAGTAGGTATTGAAGATGAAGCGTTGCTTGCAGCACAAACTGGCCGAACGAAGCTTGAGTCATGGTTTCAGCTCAACTTCAACGATCAAAACGCACGTCATTTCTTATATACTGACATTTCCTACCATTGCGTTTACGTACGCGGTAAATGGCAACTTCGTCAAAGTGGTGGAGAGAAGTTTGTTGCACGATTGTATACAGTAGGCTTGAGAGATGTGGAGCGTTTCTACCTGCTTTTGCTACATATTCGAAGTGCCATCAGCTTTGAATTTGTACGAGCATTCAATGGTGTTATTTACAAAACCTTCAAAGAAGCTGCAACTGCACGGGGCTAAAGGATGATGAATAACAGAAGCAGCAGTGTCTTTCAAATGCCAAGACAGCTTTGAGAGACTTTATATATTTATATTATATTTGTTACTTTTGTCAACCTTCAAAACTTCTTGATCTCTGGATGAAGTATGCAGATGAAATAACTTTCGATTACAGCCGACACCATATTGAAAATATGAAGCAAACAATTTGACTCTCCACGATATCAAAATAATTCTTATACAGCACGGACTTTCTTCACGTAGAAGTGCAAGTCTTCGATCCAGTTCGAGAAGCTGAATTACGAATTCATCTGCTAGTGCTCAACTGCTGAATTACGAATTTAGACATGAAAATGTCTCCAGCCGAAGTTTCTATCTTGATGAACCAGGAGGATCTAGCAAAACGTTCCTATAAGCAACACTGATGGCCTTCATCCGGAAAAAAGGAAAAACTATATGCTTCAATTTGAAACAACGGGAATCGTAGCTACTTTGCTGAAAGGTGGTCGAACCGTTCACAGTGGATTTAAATTACCAGTACCGCTGAGAGACACTTCTGTCTCTGCGGTGCAATTAGCATCACCCACAGCAAAAATTTTGCGAGAAGCTTCACTTATTATTGTCGATGAGTTTTCAATGTTGACAAAGCACGGACTTCGCTGCATTGACAAGCTGTTGCGTGAAATAATGGGTTGCGAAATGCGTTTCGGCGGAAAGGTTTTCATTGTTGGTGGAGACTTTCGACCGATACTTCTAGTTGGTGTGAGAGGAACGCAAGCTGACATCATCGAGTGCTATATAAAATCGAACAATCTGTGGAGAAACTTTCTTTAATTGTCGCTTACGATAAATATGCGAAGTGCAGGTCTAGAAGAGAACAACAACTGGTTGTTACAAGATGGTAAGAACAATCATCCTCTTATCAAAGGTATCAACAATGACTGCACAGTTCAAATTCCTCAGCAATTGGTCGAAACTGGAGATCTGGTTAAAAGTATTGTTGGCACAAATATTTCTGAAATATGGAGTAATTATAATGCTGCTGAGAAATTTAAACCCCAAAAAAGGAATGTGCAATGGCACTCAAATGATTGTTAAGAAGCTGCACCGAAACTTTATCACAGCTGAAATTTTATCAGAGTGCAATCGTGGAAGTTGTATGTTTGTGAGAAGCTGTTCTTAAAATACACAATAAAAAGAATTAAATGGATTATTCTTTTTATTGTGTATATAAAACGCAACTCAAAAATCAATCTCAAAAATGTATTTTCGTATTAAGCATTTTCATAAGTTTATAAAACTTTTTTGTTCGGGTTTCATATTTTATACAACTTATTTTAAATAAGAAATGCATTTTGAATTTAATAAAACCTAATTTACATATTTTGAGATGTAGAAATATGGATTTATGTACGAGTATGTACATAGTTTTTGTCACAAAATGTTATTTACAATTCGGTTCTAAATTTTATTTTGTATTCGAATATAGCACATCTCTTCTTTATGAGATAATATTTTCTCTGTACCAAAAAGATGTAACAGGACGTAGTATATTTAAAGTTTTCTATTATATTGGGAGTACAAAGAAGTTTTGAGGGATTTACAAAAGATGGCGTATCTAGTATTAAGTCGCAGCGGGCCATCTTGTAACTATATTCATGTTAAAGCGTCATCATTTTTCTCTAAAATCAGTATGTGTCATTTCGCTGAGGTGTAAACAACATATTTTTTGCGCTTTAACCATGTCAACGTTTATGCAGGAAGCGCTGCTTTTTTGTTTTAATTTGAAAAAAATTGGACATCGAGTGTTGTGTGAAGCCTATGGGGAGCATGCTCCATCAATAAAAACATGTGAGTACTGGTTCCGCCCTTTTAAAAGTGGCGATTTTGACACCAGTGACAAAAACGCGAAGGGAGAGTCGAGGGAAGTTTTAAGACGCTGAGTTGAAGACATTATTGAACCATTATTCATGCCAAACTCAACAGGAGCTCGCTGAAACTTTGGGAGTGACTCAACAAGCTAACCGTCTCAAGATCATGGATATGGTGCAAAAACAAGGAAATTAGGTTTCGTATGAACTCAAGCCAACCAAGAGACGGCGAACGCCATTCTTTCACATGCGGACAACTGCTCCAAAGACAAAATCTTATCTCACCCGCCTTATTCATCAAACATTGCTGCTTCCAATTACCACTTGTTCCGGTCGATGACTCATGCCCTGACCGAGCGGCGCTTCACAGCTTTCGAAAAAACGTAAATTTGGCCGATTCTTGGATCGCCTCAAAACACGAGCATTTTTTTCGACACGGAATCCGTATGAATAAGCTTCAAAGTTATAAAAAAAAACCTCAAAACTTATTTGTACCCCCATTATATATATAAACATCTATACATCCAACATAGGAATCGTAGCAAGTGCATACATAATTTACGATCCAACACGCTTCATGACGATGATGAATCAATTTAAGTAATTTACTAATTTATATATCCAAAAACCCCAAAAATCTGTGTTCTCCGAATTATTTTATTTACTTAATAATTCTTAAATAAAGAAAAATAAATACTTTTGATCCTTTTATTGATACAAAATTATGAAATTTACAAACGAGATGAGTGAAGAGATGCTGTAGCCTTTTATACATAATTTTGTTTGTTTTTCTCAATTTACAAAAAAATTTATTTTATTTATTTTTCGGGGGTTGTTATTTAATTAAAAATATAATTTTTCTGTTCATAATGAAAATATTAAGGAAAATAAATTTGTGTTGTATTAATTATTTAGAAGGTAAATAATTTAATTAAGATTAAGAATTTTTTTAACATTTTCGTGTTTTTCGTTATGTTCTGTTAGTACATTTAGTAGTCTCGTTTGAATTTGTCTATACAGATTTTATTTCAGAACCTACACGAGACTTGCAAATTGTGTTTCATTCAGGTGTATCCGTAAAGAAATGTACGATTTCAAAGATTCTGGCTTTTTACCTCGAGGAAGAACACCGTTGATATATTTAAATTTTTTAAAATATCTTTGAAATGATTAATCCAATTGTTGTTTTAAACCCATAAGATAGGGTGGAGCATTTCGACGCCTACACAGCATTCAATGATCTCGTACAATATTTCCATTCAATTTGATTACTATTAATTCAACTCAATTTAATGTGAAAATCAATTAAAAGCCGCCATCATCATCATCATCATCACAGGCATCGCAGCATATTCAGCAACATCATTATAATGCGATGATGATTAATAAATAAATTGAACTGAATCTTTACAACAAAAACATTTATGATACTAATTCATTTGTTAGAATTAATTGGTAATTAGTCAACATTTTTGTTGCTGTTACTAATTTAGTATATTTAGTAGTTTCTTTATTGTCTCTTGATTTCCACTATACACATAATTTAATTAAATAATTTATTGGTGCGGCGTGTGGCTGCCTGGGTTTGGAGATCGATGATTTACCCAAAAGCAACAACAACTTCATCGTAAAATGAAAAATATTTTTTAGGCGAGCGTTAATTTAATAATTAGCGGATTAATTAAATAACATCAAAAGAAATTATGTAAATAAATTTTTATCTCATCTATTTTTAATTTAACATAAAAATTATAAAACTTGGTGTTGTTGTTGTTGTTGTTGTTGTTGTTGTTCGCTTGTGTATTTTACAAGAGATTAAGGGATGAAATTTATTTATGTACAACAACAGCAATATGCCTTGAACAAATTAATAAAATTAAATTTTTATTTATAAAATTGTTGTGAATTTTAATTATATTAGCAGTAAAAAAATGTTAGTACCTTGCAATAGCTGGTTTTTCAAAAGTGTTCGCAATAGTGGCCATGAATATTCATTTATAAATTTCTGTACAGTGACAATCATCAGGCTGTTGCACTATTTATCCTTAGAAAAGATTTTACTTTAAATTAACATGACAGTTGTTTCACTAATGCAGTGCTATTAAGACGTGGTTACATCCGATTCCAAATATTTAGAGAACTGCTGCTGAAATAGTTCAACTAGGAAATTTAAATTGTCAGTTCCGAACAATATGCCAAAATCTGCCAAAATCAAACACTACTTTTTTCTGTCATCATTTCTATCAAACTAGGTAAAGCACCATAAAAAACCTACTTAATTTGCGATACAGAAGAACATTTTAAGATATCGAAAACTGAAGTTAGCAGAAAAATTCAGCAGAAAAAAACTGCATTCTCGACCTCCTTTATACACATTGGTAGAAGAAGTCAGCAGACATTTTTTGTTTTTTTTTTACCTTTCACCTTTCAGGTGAAGGCAAATATTTAGAGATTAGAGTAGATCTACTCACCTAAAAAATTATAAAATGGATTTCTTACGATCAGTAAGTTTATCAAGTGTTTTTTATGAAATAAAATGTAAATTATGTTAAGAAAGTGATTTGTGGTAAAATTATCTTTAATTTAAGTTATAAATCAGCTAAAGCTTAATTTGAGGAATTAAAAATACAACAACTGAACCCAATTGGCTTCGATGTACAAGATGTAAAATGTAAAAATGAGTAAAAATTAAATTATTTGCTCGTTCCATTTTGAAAACAATTATTTTATGTCGCAGACTATTTTAAGAAACGAGTCATTCTCTTGTCGGTTAACGAGCCAACGAATAAATTAGAAGACAATGAAAATAATATTAAGTTAGATAAGATATACACAGGTTTAAATCTATAATATATTGTACTTAAGAAAAAAACAATTATTTTTTTGTATTGGAAGAATAAAAATATAATTCAATTCCCATATTTTTTTATTTTTAACTTCCTAACTTCATTGCATTCAGTCGAAAAAAAAAATCTAAATAGGGCCCTGTTGATTGATTCGCTTTCTCTTTTACACTCCGAATTTGTGACGCTTGACAGATCTTTACATTCATTCTGTATAATCTATTTCTATGCAATGTATATAAAGGATGTCGATAATGCAGACATTTTCTTGAAAATTCTGCTGAATTTTCCGCTAACTTCAGTAGCATAAAATATTGGGGATATTTAATGTATATTAGCAAATTAGAATGTTTTTTCATTACTATTGAAAAACGCCATTTTTAATTGTTTTTGTTGTCGATATTTAAATGCGCAATATAATGTGTCTAAGCTGGTTTGTATCTTTAATAATGCAATTATCCAGTTGTTGGATACTGAACGTGCAAATCCTGTTTTATCATATATAACAACGAAAGAAATGTTATAGATAAATTAGCTAATATTTATGAAAAAAATTCAGAGGTGTGCAACTGAATTGAAAACTGGTTCGATGACTCCTTTTACGATATACTCACGAACAAAATGATACCTTATATCAATATGTTTGAATCCTTGTCTCAGTGCTTAGAATGGTTCGAATTGAATCATATCTAGCGAAAGGTGAAAAAGTTCCACTATAATCAACACCTTCTTATTGTAAAAAACCTTTTACAACCAGACGAGCTTTGAATATAGTTCCATTTGTACTTGTTTTAATTTTTAAAACCCATATGCATCCCACAATGTTTACGTCCTTTAGTCTTTCAACCAATTCCCAGGATTTGTTTTCATGAAGTGAATTCAATTCTTCATCAATTTTTTTTGCCATTCGTCTCGATCTGAAAATTTTAATGCTTCTTCGTATGAAACTGGTTCAACTACGACTGCTGAATATTTTAGGGTTTTGTCGGAAACTGTACCTGTCATTGTTGCGATTCTCCGTAGTAACGGTTTCAGTATACTTTATTGAACTATTAGTGCCATCTGCAACAGACTCATTTATTTCATTTTCTTATTCAGTCATGATGGATTGACTAATGGCTTTGCCATCATTTTCAACTTCTTCAATGACATTATCATCACTATCAATAACAAAAATTTTTCCATTTGCTTCCTTGAAATGAAAGTTACAACTAATATATTGTTTTGTGTATTTGAGTCATATAGACGAAAATTGTTGGTGGTGGGCTCCAATCCAACAAGATTAACGTAACCTTTATAGCTTTCGAATCCACCTTCTTTTTTCAACTTTTGGAATTTGAACAAAACATTCCATCCGAAAAATTTTAACAAGACTTAATTCTGGCTTTGATTCGAACCATTTTTCGTATGGAGTACCGTTAACACATTTTCTGTTTGGCGAACGATAGTAAATAAACTGCGATATGCATAGCTTCTGGCCCAAATAATTTTGGTAATCCGCTGGCAATTAACATTGTTCTGGCACTTTCTTGAATTTTTCGATTGTCTCATTCGATGCGATCATTTTGTTGTGGTGTATATGAAGAAATGCGTTCACATGGATCACTTCATTCAAAAATAAATTTTTGACATCTCGATTAACAAATTTCGGGCCATTGTTGAATCGTAATCCTTTGTTATCCACTTATGATTTGCCTTCTAGGGGCCGAAAATTACAAAAATAATCGTCATTGCGGCGTAAAAACAAATAAACCTATCGTTCGACGTAATTTTTCGATTGATAAAAATCGAACGGCTTCAATTAATGTATGCTGACAAAATTTTCTAATAATATTTAATGTTTCATTAAAAATTTTGGGAAAAAGGCCCGCGTCTATATTCGCCACACAAACGAATGCTCTGGTTATGACATATTGCATTACATTTTCACAGACATTTCATTAGTTCTCTCCCGAATGGTTTATTTAAGATGATCAAATGTTTCTGTTTTGTTGGCATATAAACCTAACTCTTAAGATATTCCCATAAAGAGACATCCGGCAGGCTTGGATGCTAACCGGTATCACCATTTCTTGATATAATTCCTCCTGAGAACAGTTGTCTCAGTAAATCATCATCGTCATCCAATTCATTCCAACTGTTATTTTTATTGGGTGTAAAGGTGAGTGTTAAATAATTTTGGGATTAAAAAAAGTATTGCCGACCGAAACAAATCTTCCAATACAGGAAAGACTTGGTGGTTTAACATCGTGTTAACATTGCGAGATTTTTTGGATTGGAAGATTAATACTGGCATCTCCCGAAGTCGGCCTCAATCAAGAAAAACATGCCATCTATGTGATCCATAAAAAAGTTTATTCCATCAGGAACCAACGGCTAAGATTCACTCTGATTATTCTGGTTAATTGAGGCGGAGAAGGATTACATTAACAACGAGAAATCACGCCTACAATAGATTAGGCATAGTGTTTCTTAGTTACAAGTAAGAAGGAATCAATGATTTTCTAACTACTATGACCACATGCTTGATGTAACCTGATCCTAAGAATTCCCTAATGTTTTGTTATTCTCTAATTTTTTAATGATTTCACGGTCCAGCTTGATTAATTAAGTGTTTCAACGTTTATTGAGTTTCCATGACACAAATTGTTCTCTAAATAATTCTTTTATATATAATATGCCATATCTTATTAAAAACCTCCTAGTTTTAAGTAAGCGGGTTACGTTGGAGGTTCTGACGACGAAGTTGGATTACTGAATTTATTTTCTAACTTTATGCAACTAAAACCATTCCTCAAAAGTGATTTGGCAGAATTTTATAAACATTAAACAGCTCCCTAAATCTTAATTTTCACTGTGAAATTGTATAGCTAACAAAATAGACCTTGACGTTCGACATAATCATCGCTGGAAAGCTCTAACGGTCACATTTATTTTGTACGACTCGGTCAATTCTAATTTCGAGGCCTGAGGCCGACACTCCAAGTGTTATATATTGTAAAACCAAATATAGTAACGTGCGTTCCATTTTATTGTAATAATGCCGCATCGATCATCTATGCTAAACTGTATTCAGTTAAGTGGTTCGCCTGAATGCATGAAATTAACTTTCTTTCTGCATTATCATTTCGGGACCCTATTAAAGTTAGACGATAGTTTCCAGCCGAAATCGATAGTGCAGGTAGTATTTTGCTATCGCAGCAGAAAATATAGTATTGTTACGATTTTGCCTTGTCACTCAAGGTTCGAATCACTGGATTGTGAATAAATACAACTTCTTCCAAATTTGAACTCACACAAATTTATTTACACAACACAATAATTATACAACACAAAATTAACAATTAATTATTACAATTATAACACACTTTTTAATTATCACTTTAATAATCGCTTTAATAATCACTTTAATAATCTTTTTATGTAACCTTCACTGTATCACGTTTAAAATAAGACTCAGCATTCCACGTCAACGCGCGCCTTTATATACCAAAATATTTGTTTCTAGAATAATCCTAAATGCGCAGCAAATATGTTAGTATAGAAATAACGCCTAAATGTTGAGTATAAATCATAAATGCAATTGAACAATTAATGAAATTAACTTATTCTATTCTAATCTAGGTGTCACCGTAACACTACCCCCACCTAAGCCTGTTCGTCCCGAACAGGATCCAGATCACCTCCTCTGTAGAGCGCCAAACGCTCTAAATGCACCACCTTTGGTTTACCTTTCCGTCCTTTCTGAATGCGATAAACCACGTCGTTCAACTTTTTAATGACAGTATAAGGTCCTTCTCATGTGGGTTGCAACTTCGGTGATAATCCCTTCTGCCGTTGCGGGTTGTGAAACCATACCAATTGCCCTTCCTCGAAGCCTTGATTGTTTGCTCGTATGTCATATCGAGCTTTCATTCGATCACTTGATATCCGAATTTTCTCCCGTTCAAATTGATGTATTTCATTAAGTTCCTCTTTCATCCGGTCGACGTAATCCTGTCCGCATAGTACTGCTGAAGGAACAGCTCCAAACTTTAAATCTCCCGGTAATCGCAGATTGTTCCCAAATATGGTTTTAGCTGGTGTCACTCCTGTTGTGTCATGTACCGCTGATTGGTAGGCCATCAGGAACATCGGTATATGCCGATCCCAGTTGCGTTGGTTCTTTTCCACAACCTTTGCTAGATATTCCTCCAATGTACTATTGAATCTTTCCGCCATACCGTCCGACTATGAGTGTAAAGGCGTCGTTCTTGTTTTATTGATTCCAAGCATCTGACATATCTCCTGGAATAGCACCGATTCGAAATTCCTTCCTTGATCCGTGTGAATTTCCATCGGTACACCAAATCTGCTAATCCAATTGTTGACCACGGCATCAGCTATTGTTGTTGTCTCCTGATTGGGTATGGGGTACACTTCCGGCCATTTTGCTGAAATAATCCATTATTACTAGCACATATTTATTTCCGCTCTCGGTGGTTTGAAATGGCCCCGCCACATCCATTGCAATTCTCTCGAATGATGCCCCGACATTATATTGTTTCATGGTTCCACGACTTTTTCGTGCTGGTCCCTTTACTGCCGCACATTGGTCACATCTTCGACACCATTCTACTACTGACTGTCTACATCCGGACCAGTAGAAACGTTGGCGAATTTTGGCTAATGTTTTATTAATCCCTAGGTGACCTCCACTTGCTCCTCCATGATATTACTTGAGGATTTTCGCTATCCGATCTTTTGGCACCACTACCAAAAATGTTTTACTTTACCATCCGTGCTTTCCTACTTTCTTCAGCCCAAAAAGCTTTTACAATGGGAGTTTTGTCGGCTATCTCACTCCTTGTGGGCCGGTGTTCCTTCTCCTTATGTTCAATGATGAAGAACAGGTCAGCATCCCGTAATTGCTCATTCTTGATCATTTCATCAGTCCATTCCTCATCAGGTAGTACTTGCATAAGCCAAATATCGATGATGTTTGTCTTACCCTCCACACGCCTACAATGCTTCCATTCCACGTGACATGGCCTTCTTGATAATGCGTCGGCATTTCCATGTGCGCTTCACTTCCGATGCTCAATTTGGAAATTTGCAAACGTTCGATCCAACGTGCTACTTGTCCCTCTAGATTTTTGAATTATAACAAACAGCGCAAAGCTCCATGATCCGTCCGTAGAAGAAATTTTTGGCCATAGAGGTACTTATGGAAGTGCTTAACCCATTCCACTATAGCCAACAACTCTTTCCGTGTTACACAATAATTCCGTTCCGGTTTTGATAACATCTTGGAGTAATATGCAATAACTCGCTCCTCACCACTGGTTGACTGTGATACACTCAGAGAAAAACTTGGGTCAAAAGAAACAAAAATCTGAGTATATTTTGCCAAAATCTTGGTGATTTTCGATCAACCAAATCTCTTAGTTAAAAAACGAACAAGATCTTAGTTGAATAAAATTTAAATTTAAAATAACCAAATCCTGGTTATTTAATTTATAGCTTAGTTAATACAACCAAAAACATATGGTTAATTTAATGGATAGAAATGGAGAATAATTGGTAACAGTGACTAACTATTTTGTTAAATTAACCAAGGGAAAAATTATTTTACTAATAATTAGTTATTATTATTTTACTAGTTTAATTCTACCAAATTTTCTTAATAAATTTAACAAAAATGGTGGTAAATGTGGCAAACGTTTTAGGTTGAACACATTACATCAAGGTGGGGTTACCAAACCAACACGTTGGAAGTTTGATTTCGAACTAATGAAACGTTGAATTCTTTATATTAAAAAATTCGGTCGTCTCATCAGAATGTATTGATCAAACTACAAAAATAATGAAAATACTTTGAACTTACATTCAAAGTATAATCACAATGCTTTAGCGAATTTTATTGATTCGCTAGAATATAAGTCTTAGTTTATATGACAAAACTTATAGGTCAAAATAACTAATTAAGATAAACTAAAATAATTGGTTAGTTATAACAAGAATATTGTTCACCTAACAAAATTTTTTTTGGTTAAATTAAACAAAACTACGTACCAACATCCTGGTAACTCAAATTTCACTCACTTTTTGTAGTAACCAAGTAAGAAAATACCAACTTTCTAATTTAAACAAGAGATTTGGTTTATCTAGCTCAGAATTTTGTGTTAAAACAACCAAATTAATTTAACAAAGTTTTTGGTAGTAATCTTTTTTCTAAGTGTAATACTCCTCCTATACCGTCATTACTTGCATCGGGATCCAAAATGAATTTAACGTTGGGTATAGGGTATTCGAGGATTGGTGCTTCGCATAATCGTCATCTTAGTTCCACAAATGCCTCTTCCTGATCATCTTTCCATTCGAATGCCTTGTTCTTCCTGGTTAACTCATGTAAACTCTTGGCAATACTGGCGAATCCTGGCACGAATCGTCTATAATAGGTGCACAATCCAAGGAAGCTCCGTAATTCATGTAAGTTTTTAGGTCGTGGCCATTCCTTCACTTCTCCTTGCTTTGCCAATGGTAATCTCCTGGGTGTTTGGCGAATCGGCATTTCTGCTCCTGCATCTATTCGATGTTTTACCATTGTGGTTCTCCCATTATTGTCCGATGTACTGCAGAGTATTGGCATGTACCGCTCGAGCAATTGTTTTGCCAAATTTTTCTGTTCCATGGTAAGATCTTCGGTCCATTTCTCCATGAGTTGATCTATAATTTCTTTTTGCCCATGCGAGTTAGTCGTCTTAATCGGATTTTTCTGCTCGCACTTCACAATCGCAGATATCTCTTCACATTTTCCGATTATTGTCCCTTTCTTGATGGTTTTCGTCTTATCCGAGAGATTTAGAGTCCTAATTGGTATTCGATTATCGCTGTCTGGTTTCACCAGGACTTTCCCGATCATAATTTCTCTGGCTCCGCTCTCCGTTTCATTATGGCTTCCACAACCCACAACCTGGGTGACCCAGAATCTCCTTACAATTTTGCCCATACTATTGTCTCCGAATTTGGTGGCAGCTTCTCCAGATGATCCATTATAATTTTCCTGGTCGTTTCTCTTAAAGCGCTAACGTGAAGTGGCAACTCGATATTATCGTAGGTTAATACACCCCGTCCAACATCCACCACGAAGCCATTCGTTCGCATAAAGTCCATCCCCAAGATGACTTCGTTTATAATATCTGCAACCAGCACCTCGTGTTGAAAGTGATTCCGTCCAATCCTTATTTTTACGACATTTTTCCCTTTTATTGCTGAATTTTCTCCAGTCGCCGTTCGTAATTTCATTCCATTAGCTGGTTCCATAATTCCATCGATAATATCCTCACGAACAATCGTATGAGTTGCTCCCAGATCCAGCGTGATCATGCATTTCTTCCCATCAATATCGGCTTCAACTGTCAAGCTGTCACCGCTCCTTGCTACTCTCAAAACATGGATGGAGGTTATGGGGCAATCGGTTGTGGGAGTCAGCTTCTGCCCCTTCAAACTGACTCTTTTTATTTTAACGACTCTGCTGTCGTCTGACCCTCCTTTCTGGATTGTATCTGTTCCTCGTTTGGTCTACGCTTCATAGGATATGGCGACCTTGCTCGTTTCTTCTTAATCTCCCAGCAGTCCCCTGAGATGTGACCCGTCCTTTCGCACACCCAGCATTTAATCCTGCCACTTCCATCTCTGAACCTTGGCGTAGCCCGCACGGTGTCCATTCTGGAATCAATCTCCACTCGACGAATTTTCATTGCTGGTTTGATGATGGTTTGCGCAGTTTCGTTTGTTAACGCACAAGCGATGGTTTCCGTGAAAGTTGCCTTAGGTGACAACATCACTGCTCTGCGTGTCTCAGGATCTCGAATACCGTCAATGAATGCATCTATTTTAATTTGCTCCATGTAATCGGCCGACATATTTGTATGAGCTAAATGCGGGAGCCGCTCAACCGCCGATGAAAATTCCTGTAGCGATGCTCCTCCTCTTTGGCATCGACCCTTCAATTCCATGCGATAGATTTCTCGTTTGTGGTCACTTCAGTATTTTCGATCTAACGCCTTCATAATTCCGATGTAAACGTTCCGTTCCTGCTCGGGAATGATTTGTAGTGTTTCTGCCGCTTCGCCTTTAAGAGCCACAATTAACACTGCAACACATTGTTCTTCAGTCCACTGATTTTGCTTAATCGCCGTTTCGAACTGGAACTTAAAAATACTGAAGGATGTTGTTCCATCAAATGTTGGTGGTTTTATCTTAACTGCGTTAACCGTCTGAATCACTTGACCTGTTGTTCCATTCACTTTAACATCTTGGAGCTCCTTCTCGAGACGTTTAACTTCCGTTTGAAAATCTTGTTTAACCAATTCAAATTTTTGTTGAACCGTCCCTTTAACATTTTGAATTTCTGTGTGTACTTCTGTTTGCAGTTTTTCCACTTTACCGTGTAGTGTAGAAGATAACTCCAGAAACTTCTCGTCCATTTTCTTTTGATCAACTTCTATTTGGTTTTTAATGTCCGCTCCTTGTTGCTCCATTTGTACCATCTTCTGTTTAATGTCCGCTCCTTGTTGCTCCATCTGCTGTTTAATTCCACCCAACTGTTGTCCCATCATTTGATTCATAGCAGCCATTAACTGCGATAAATCGAAACTTCCGGATGGGTTTTGTGTTGTTCCGACCACCGTTTGCACGTCCTTTTCTTTCTGGTCCACACTGATCTCATCCGGTTTTTCCTTCTCGAAATCATACTTGTCTGGATTTACACCTTCTTTCTCCATGGCCTCACGTAGTCGCTCCACCAAACTAGCTTTTGTGCCTTCACTAGCCAAACCTCGCTGCTTCAGTTGCTCCTTTAATTGCGCAAGCTTTAATTCGTAGAGAATCATTTTTCTTATTATTCACAATCCCACCGCTGTCACCAATTGTTACGATTTTGCCTTGTCACTCAAGGTTCGAATCACTGGATTGTGAATAAATACAACTGCTTCAAATTTGAACTTACACAATTTATTTACACAACACAATTTATTATACACAACACAATTTATTATACAACACAAAATTCATAATTAATTATTACAATTATAACACAGTTTTTAATTATCACTTTAATAATCTCTCTATTTAACCTTCACTGTATCACGTTTAAAATATGACTCAGCATTCCACGTCAACGTGCGCCTTTATATACCAAAATATTTGTTTCTAGAATAATCCTAAATGCGCATCAAGCAAATATGTTAGTATAGAAATGACGCCTAAATGTTGAGTATAAATCATAAATGCAATTGAACAGTTAATGAAATTAAGTTATTCTATTCTAATCTAGGTGTCACCGTAACAATATCATGAAAACAAAATTTGAAAATTTATAAAAATTGGCCGTTTAAAGTGTCATGGTTGGAAATAGATCCAAATGAAATGTCTTAATGATGATCACACCTGCAAAAAATTTCAGGTCATTGGTCATATCGGGAGTTCGGGAAAACTCGATTGAATATATCGGTTAATTTTTTAGAAATTTTCAAATTTCGTTTGTGCGATATATTCAATCGAGTTTTCCCGGACTCCCCACAAGAAAATTTACCTGAAATTTTTTCTAGGTTTGAGCATCATTAAGACCTTTCATTTGAATCTATTTCCAACCATGACACTTTCGAAATTTTCAAATTTCGTGTGTGCTATATACATACATGCTATATAAATGTATATAAAAGTTTCCCTATAAGTAAAATGAATTTTCTAAACAATGAATAATGCTATTAAAAATATAATTTATTGTTTTATTTTGAACGGTTTCAGTTGAATATTTTTTTTTGTTGTATATTTTTGGTATAAAAAAAAATTTCGGCTGAAAAGTATTGGCTGTGAAATGTCGGCTGAGATATTATGTTGACTGAAAAATGTCAGCTGATAAAAAATGGTGGCTGATAGCTTTCGGCTGAAGGATATTAGTATTTGACAAAAACACTATCTAGCACTTGCAAAGACACTAACTTTCGGCTGGAAGCTATCGGCTAACTTGAATAGAATCTGAATGGGTATTAAGGCTTTATTCCACAATGAAACATATTTTTTCAGTAAAAAAGAGCGAGATAAAAATAGAATTTTGCAACTTACCAAAACGAAACAAAAAATTCTAAATTTTTGGTGGCCTAAATTTTTTCAAAAACAAAATTAAATTGGGAATATTTTTCTTATCCAATTTCGATAAGGAAAAAAATATTTCCTAATTTATAAAAATTTAGATCAACGTCTCAGTAGGCCAGAAAATGATATTTTTGACAAAAACGCTATGTAAATATTTTTCCACCGACCAAATGGCACAGTGGTTAAAGCTTTGGCGTTTGGATCGGGAGGTACCGGGTTCGAATCCCGATAGGGGCAGGATGCAAAAGGGATTTTTCATCATTTGATTACGATCGATGATGGAAATGAACACAACTATGACCCCCTGTCAGAGTACAAAACTCATGGGCCAACCCATCTTCCATGTCAGTACTATAGGCTGGCATGGAGCAATGCAATGTGCAGATGGTTCTACGTAAATCGGCCCTATAGCCGTACGTCCTCGATTTGGCAAGCAATGCGTAAAGTAGGAAGGTAAAAGTAAACTGCGAAAGAGTTGGGAGTGCTTCGGCCCCAGAACAGATTGCATAGATTAAAACATAAAAAAACAAAAAAAAAAAAATATTTTTCCTTATTCCTTTTCCTATAAGAAAACAAGAATCGACCAGCTGATCGGTATTTTGTATCACCCGATTTTTTTCAAGCTCCGGTAGCAAAGTGGTCAGCATGCTTGTTCCAGTGACCGGTGGTCCGAGAACGAAACGAGAACTGAAAAAATACTTAACTCTTAGACTTTAAAACTAAAAGGGCATCGCAATTTAGAAGAACCGTCCAGCCTGGCGTAATAATATATACTATATCGTTTAACAACACATTAATCACGCTGGTCACGTGCAATTAATAAAATATTTATATTAAGTCAATTCCACGAAAAGTCATCGATATTCCGATAAACACTCAAATCGAAAAGGTTTTCGTATCGGGACCGCCCGTAGATTATCCATATCGAGTTGGAGAGGTATGCGCGTGTCTGCGCTTTATCAACAAATACAAAACATAGCATACTATATCATAACAATACACCAAAGGGGGTGTCGAATATTGATATAAGCGCCTATGTACACATGTACGCAGACGGTAGGAAAAACATTTTCATTTTTTTTTGTGTCATTATCCGTCCCCTAAAATTATTTTATAATCCTATTTAGATTTTCTATTTGTGTCCTTAATACTTCTAATCGACAAACATATATAAATTAATGATCCTGTTTATTTATAACAATAACATAATGCTTAATGTTGTTGTTGATGATGATGATGATGATGATGATTCGTATTTAATTTAGCGAAATGAATTTTATATGAGACATAGGCAGCGGGTGGTATGGTGGGATTTGTTATAATATCGTACTGGTCAGTCCCTAAATGGATTCCTCCTACTAAACTGATTTTAGTATATATACACTTTGTGCTTTCCTAAGAAAGCTTATTATTTTATTTTTTTTATTAAAAATAATTTTATTTATGCAATTCTTATTCACAAAAAAAAATTTAATTCAATAATTTATTCGTCGAGCGCAAGAGGTACAATAATGCAACAAGAAAATTATGACATGAATTCGTGAAAAAGGGGTAGATTTTTTTTAGCTAAAATTTGTTTGCGATCTATTCTAAAGGGTACACATCAAAGAGAATTCGTTGTCGTTAGATATTCTAGCAAGCTGACTTGAGTATTATTAGGTTACTTGTTATCACGTTTGAAAGTTGCCGTGCCACACCTTCTTCACATTCGCACAGTGCCTTACACAAAATGGGTTATAATACTACGATCAAATTTAATAATCAATCAAATAAGAAAGATTTTTCATTTTATCGAAAATAAAATAAATAATAACTTTTTATGTACGAGCTGAGCAATAATCAACTTGAAAAAACAAAAAAGTTAAATTAATTTTCATATTTCATACCTTGAAGGCAAAATAAATTTTATCTTGAATAAAATAAATTTTTATTTAATTTCGATCGGAGAAAATTTTTTATCATTTTTATTTTTTTTTGTTTGATTAATTTAATTTGATTATTTAATTTTTTATACATTTTATACTTTTATTGAACAAAAGGTTAAAAGAAAGATAGATTTCAATTGGTTTAAAATAAAATCATTTTTTATGGTTATCATTTTGGTCCAAGTGGAATAAAGATACGTACAGACTCTTGAAACACAAATTGGGAAAATGAAAATCGTTTTTTGTAAAAGTTGTTAGATTTTTAATATTTGATTTGCTAGATATTCGTTTTCACTAAATTTTACCGAGTTTGGGTTAAGGGACAACTATGAAAATTGAATAATTTTAAGTTCCGTCTGTAATTATTTGAATAACCAAAAATATGCGAAATATCTTATGGTGCCAAATGTAACCCACGCTATATATATTATTGATTGCTTCATTCATTCATTCTTCAATTCACTTGTGCTCACTTGGCCCTAGGTTTTATAAGAACATCGGTATATGAATGATTTAAGATACTGGATATTTTTTGATATATTTATTTTATGACCGAAGTCAAATTTCTACCAAATAACAAAAACTAAGTATGGGTAACTGCAGCAGGGAACCTTCAGTAGGGTTTTTCAAAATTTAAAATTTTGCCTGAAAGACGAAACAAATAAATCAAAATTTCTAGTAAAAACCACAAATAATTTAAGTCTAATTTAAAAACTTTCCAGAGGCGGCTACATTGGCGAAATTTGTGCTTATCATAGAAATATGATTTTCATAAATGTTCATTCATAAATTGAGGAAAAACAAACTAGCCCCTAAAAGATACTACATTAAACAAACATTTACAGAGGTATACTGTTCAATAATATTTTTGTTGAACAACAAAATGAAAAATTAAAATAAAATATTCTAAAATACAAGAATAAGCAATTCAGATAGCATTTTCCTGTGGCATGTTCATTGCCCTCCGAAAAATATAGTGGCGGAATTTGTGCTAATCCAGAATTGGCAATGAACATACTTGACAGGAATATTTCTAGAACATTTTTTGTAAGAAAACCGTCAATCGGTCGTTGTTTTTCAATGGAATTGCGCCAATTCTGGATTACCACAAATTGAGCCACTATATTTTTGGGGTGGCAAGAACATGCCTGACAGGGATATGCTATCTGAATTTTTATTTTTTATTTGCTGTTCAACAAAAATATTATTGAACAGTATACCTCTGTAAATGTTTGTTTAATGTAGTATCTTTTAGGGGCTAGTTTGTTTTTCCTCAATTTATGAATGAACATTTATGAAAATCATATTTCTATGGCAAGCAAAAATTTCGTCAGTGAAGCCGCCTTTTTAAAATTAGGCTTAAATTATTTCTGGTTTTTTCTAGAAATTTTGTTTTATTTGTTACGTCTTTCAGGCGAAATTTGAAATTTTCTCTTCCGGTTTTTTTTCTAACTAGCACTAATTTTTTCCCGTGAGCAGTAATTAGCTCAAATTGGGCGTAATCGGTATGCTAAGTTTATTACTAATCGGTAATAAATTAGTAATAAAAATTAATTAAGTCAAAAGCTCCAGACATGGTTTTTCATGATGACCTTGCGGTATGTATTAAAGGTTAGCCAATTTAATTAATTTAATTTGGGCCTAAAAATTCCTCCAACTTAACAGCAAGAATGTGAAGTCATTTTTATTAACCACCCAATAAGTCTGCTGAACCGCCATGATACCCCCTCGGTAGTTCGAGAAGATATATAGTATTTTGAGGTTAAAATTGGAGGGTGTATGCAAGTTGTCTTGATAGATAATTTTGTTTATTCATTACCTGTTGAAGATGGTAGCAAAAGTCCTAATTGCTGTTATGTGGGGCGGAGGAGTGGGGTTTTGGTGAATCTTTTATCTACTTGAATTTTGTCTCTTTCATATATTGGCTATATTGGCTGGAGCCTGTGGTGGCTCTTGATCTATCTGACTTCATTGGTTGATTACGTATACATAGATGTACGTCGGATGGTTGACCACTTTGACTTTGAAATCTTTATTTTTTTTTATGTTTAATCTATATGCAATCTGTTTTAGGGCCGAAGCAGTCCAAACTGTTTCGCGATCTAGGACGCATGGTTATAGGTCCAATTTACATAGCCCCATGCCAGCTTATAGTACTAACATGGAAGATGGGTGGGCCCATATGAGTTGTACACTTCAACAGGGGGGGGGGGGCATAGTTGTGTTCATTTCCATCACCGATCGTAATCAGATGATGAAAAATCTCTCCAAACGCCAAACCTTTAATCACTGTACCGTTTGGTCGGTATCTTCAATTTTAAAATTGTTTTGTGTTTTGTGTCATTTGGTTTTTTGCTAAGACGTAGTTAGGTTTTCAAGAGACCATCTATTTCAAATATCTTGGTTTTTTTATGAAGCATCTGTAATCTGGAAAGTTTATATATCTTGACATCGGCAGTCAGCTGCACTATTGATTGAGCAATAAATAAAAGTCCGGCTGTTAAATAATCGATACTTCCATGTGAAAATACGCAAATCGATGCTGCTTTGCGCTCAACACGATCCTAAAAAAGGGGCCGGGCTTAGTAGATACATTTAAATGTCATGTGATCTGTCAACAAGAAATTTGAAAAAAGGTTAGTATTTTGTTGCAAAAATGTGTAAAAATCGTTTTTATGTGATTACGAGCCCCCAACAAAATGTGTTCTATTATCGCTGAAAATTTCTTTTGAAACTCATCTGCTGCTATGAGTTTTCTTAGTGAAGCAGTATAGGCATCGGTGGTTGGATAAGAGACGAACTAAATATGCACCATTTTGTTAACGAAAGTACACATGTAGGCCTCGTATAGGGTGGGCCATCTATTGGTTTGTTTTTAAATCATAGGCTATGGCAACACTTTTTTGAACGATTTGCTTGAAATTTTGTCAGCTCGTTAGTCTGATATTCTGCGTCACGAAACAATCACGTTTTTAATAGGTAAAATTGTGCGAATTTTGAACAGAAATATGGGTTGTGAGAAAAGAAGTTTCATAAGAAAGACTTGATATTGGTCGACAGAAGTGGTCCTGTCCTGCTTCATAATGACGTCGATTTTGGTAGAAAAATCATCTTTTCATTCGAAGCGCATTTCCATCTCGGAGGTTATGTAAAAAGCAAGACTACCAGATTTGGGATTCGGAACAGCCGCACTAATCGTTGAGAAGCCATGCACCAAGAGCGGCTGTTTGATGTGGATTTTGGAGTTGTGGCATTATTGGCCCATTTTTCATCAAAAACGTTTCTGGAATCGCCGTTTTCGTTAATGGCGACCGTTACAGAGTCACGCTGACCAACTATTTATTGCCTCAAATCGACGCTATGAATGTGAACAACCTTTGGTTTCAACACGATGGCGCAACATGCAATGCAAACCGACCGACAGGCGGTCTCTTTCGCGCCAAATTGGACAATCGAATAATGAGCTCGAATAATCAATTTTGGAAATGCCAATTGGCCTCTGCGGAGCTGCGATTTGACGCCGTTTGACTTTTTTTATGGGGTTTTGTTAAGGATACTGGACTCACAGGATGACGACAGTAAGTCAAGTTTAAAAAGTTAAGTAAGTCAAAAAGTGACCGTGCGTTTTTAAAAATGTTGCATCTTATGCGTATTTTGACCTCTTCCATTGATTAAAAGGACTTTCTACCAACTTTATAGAAACGTCGAACAAGATCTACTGTCTGAATGAGAAGATCACCCATCATACCTTGCATCATACTTTACGCATTTCAAACAAGTACGAACCGTTTTTCGTACTAAATTTCTACAGCCTATAATTCAGTAATTGTTACGTATAGGGCGCCATCAAAATGCTTGGTCCAGCATGCAGGTAACATAAATGATGTTTGCGTACAATCAGCTCGACAAGTATATCATTGGCTGGCAGAATCACTGGATGCTTTATGTCATCAAAAAATTGATTGAAATATATCAATTTACTTGCCATTGGTACGTCTTTTCTGGATTTCATGATGAGTGATTAATGACACTCAATATATAGGCTATTGCATATGCTAGAATTGGATTGGCCTAACCATATCATAGTTCAATCTTCTCACAACGAAGAAATGCGCAAAAATGGTTTTTTGCGCATTTCTTCGTTGGTAGAAGAATGAACTGTGATATGGTTAGGCCAATATTTGGATGTGTTAAACTATTTTGTACCGTGCCGCCATAAAACGAGAGCTTCTAGCTTTTCCGGTTCAATCCCTCTCAGAGCACAATCAGCGGGATTGAGTGGCTACATGCCTTCATTGTGCTCGAATCATATTAGTTAGAATTTCTGAAGTCCTGTTGCAGACGGAAGAATTTTATTTTGACGAATGTGGCGATAGCCGATCTAAAACGATAGTGAAATCTGTCCAAGCCAACACTTCTGTGGTATCCGTTTTCAATGCTTTTTCGACCATCGAAAGAAGTCAGGTTAAGAGTACTACACGGCACAGCTTTAATCTGAGAATGGAAGTCTGCTTAATGGGTGTCACTTCTAGCTTGCCCTTCGATTGCTTTCATATGGCCCAGTTGTATTTATTCGGCCATAAACTCTTTGTACATTGAAGAAAACTTTTAGTTTTTCGATTGAATGCAGTCAATGTAAAGCTGGTTTAAAGGAGCGTCCTATTGCAGTTGGGGCAACTTTAAATGATAATTTTATCTCAAACTGACAGGTGTTCGTAGTTATACTCAGTGAGAATTTCGAAATACAAATCAAATTGTAAAAATCTGGGTCTGCTAGCCCATAGTTTTTTAATATTTGAGGTCGATAAAAGTAGCTACGGCTTGTTGATTTGCAGTCAGTTTTTGAAACGTTTTACGTGCTTAAAAAATATACTGCATGGCCCGTGCTTCGCTAATAACTTCAACGCCTCATGCATGGAAAAAGGAATGTGACAAAAACAGTTCATTAATTACATACATAGGTTGTGTGTATTTTTTTATTTTTGTTGGGCATCAGAGTGTACGTAACCAGGATTTAAGGTAAGTGTTGTGTTTGTGCAATTAAAAAATTAAATAACGGTAGTGGGTTGAGATCAACCGCTACACAAAAGGAAGCTGTCGTTGCTCAGCACCCCTCTTCCTTTTTGTGGCGTTGTTGGCATACCACTACCACGCCTTACTAACATTTTAACCAGTTAGGGCCTATGGGCCAAAATAATTTTAAGATAGTAAAGTTAGGGTGAAATGTCTGAATAGACATTTCAGTACATACACAACCACGGTCAGAGCTGCCCACGTGATGTTCCCCACACCATTCCCTTCTACTAGACTGAGCTGCGGGAACCAATGCCGCATGGGGCACCAGAGGATAGCGGCAAAAATTTATGAAGCCGGGTTAGCTTTGGCGGTAGCCAAAGTTTAATCCATTTCAAGAATTGCAGTGTGGACTATTTACGATCAATGAGTGATGATAGAGATTGAATGTCTGATCATCACTTATTGAAAAATGCATTATATGCCATTGAAAATAAACTCAAGAAGGATACTACCCAAACAAATTGACTAGCAGAAAACTATTTCTATGATGAAACTGAGGAAACACACTTGACTCAAATTAACATTGTTCTCAAATTTCTCGATGCTACTATACTCCAACGGCCCTGGTGGGTCTGGCAAGACGTTTCCCTCTAAAACTTTAATATCTTTCATGAGAGGGGAATTGCTGCAACGCTTAAGTTAACAGTGCCACTACTCTATACATTCGTTTCGTCTATGCGTTTAACCTTTTTTGATGCAGAAGGCTTACAATTAAAATCGCTCATTATTATTGAAGAAGCGTCGATATTACAAATGGATGGCCTGAGGAGAGGCATAGATCATATTTACTATGCTAAATCATGAAAAATTTAAGACAATTTAGTGGCAAAGACTTCAACATTGGTGGTGATTTCAGACGCATACTTCTACCTCGAGGTAATTCGGTGGACATTACTGAGTGCAGCACCAAATCAAGCGATTTGTGGCGGCATTTCGAAAAAAAAACCCTAACGGCTAACATGAAGGCCCGCAACTATACAAAATGACTCTTGAGGCTTGGTGAGGGAAGATAGCAAAAAATTGCTACACTAAGTGATCCCTTCAAATCCCTCCAGAAATGATTGAGAATGCAAACCTACATGATAAATTTTTGGTGAAAAGCCTGACGAACTAAGTGAAGAGAAATTATCGAACCGAGAAATCGTTTCCGAATTTCTACATGAGCAAACTCCTTCGAGAATGCCTCTTGATAATCTACTGCTCAAGAAAGGTACAATCATTATGTTGCTACACAATTTGAACCCAAAAAAGGCTTGTGCAACAGTACACCACTGGTGGTAGGGCTACAATACAATAACTGTGCGAATTCTTTTGGAATGCAATAGGGGAGAGGTCGATATCATTCCTAAAATCATGCTCGCTCCCTCAGACTCGACTCTATCGTTCGTTTTGGGTTGTCAACAATTTCTTGAAATATACCTGCATTTTGCATCCCAATGAACATGTCTCAAAGATGTAAGGGTGTAAACCTGCAGCTACCTGTTTTGGTCATGTTCAGCGCTACGTAGCGCTCGAGACAGCTCAAAAGTGAAAATTGAGCAGCCTCATTGCTCGGCTCCTAAAGGACGTTCGAGAATTTATGCGCAACATTGCGTTTAATGAAATTCTCGTCATGAAAGCAGATCTGGGATATAAGAAAGTTAACAATAAATAATCAATTTTGGTGTAAAACCTACAAAACTGTAAAAAAAAAATCAAAAATTTGTTGCATGCAATAAATGTGGCACACTCAGTAGGTGTTTGCAACAGGTTTCTATTAAAAATTATGTTGAAAAAATTTCAAAAGCTTGACATATGGGTTTTCTCTAATGCTCATGATATGGTCTCTTACCAGGACAAACGAATCAAACGATGCCTGGGTTCGGCGATATAAATAACGAGAATTTTACAAAGGGGTTGTTGCAACAAATTTCAATTAAGAAATCCGCCCTAAAAATTTTAAAAGATTGATATGTGGCTAAGTTTTACCTCTGTGAAGCTAAGTAGCCCGAATTTTCAGCCCGAAATTTTAATTTTTTACTTTTGGCAATACAACTTCTGTCATGACACAAAATATTTGCAAATTATAACTATAATAAAGCAAATTTGTGTCACACTCAAATTATAACTATTAATTAATTGTGTATTAAATAAATATCGAACTAATCGTGGCTAATAAATTTTGATAAAAATAGTAAAAGCAAATTTATTAATGTTGAAATATCAAAGTAAAAAAACTTAATAGATTAAGTTTTCAAAAAAAATTCTAGAAATCTTTTCAGTGGAATTATGGCAGGACTTTGAGGAAAAGTTAATCGGTATTAATTGGAATATATTCTATTAAATCTCGCCTCATAAACGATTCACGAGCATTTGACCTATATCACCCGAATTGTTAAAGTTTTGACTAGAAACCGACAGAATTTCGGGAAAATTCTATCTAGAATTATCTAGAAATAGTTGTTTGAATCTTGTCTAACAGGCGAATTTTTCTACAAATCTCTTAGTTTATAGTCAAAACTTCAACGAATCCGGCGGTATATTCCAAGTGCTCGTGAATCGCCTGTGAGAAGAGACTCAAACGACTATATTCAGATATTGCCAGATAGATTTTTTTCAAATATCTTTGTTTCCCCATTGTCGTTTTCAGGTTAGGTGTGGGCTGTCTAGGTTTCCCATCAATTGAACATATTTATAATTTCGGTCATACCAGATTACCATAACACATTTTACTGTCGCGACATTGATATTTTTTCGGACTGGGATATACAATTTTCTCGATAGTTATAGTTTATTATTACTATCGGGCTTTTTGAACTGAATATCGGACTAGCTTCATATAAATAAAGAGTTTAAGTCTGACTAGGCTACCAAGCAATAGTAATATATCTTAAAAATACATAAAAGTAATTTTAAAATTTCGGGCTGTATGTTATAAATGTCATGACATTGTATCATAATACTGTTTACTGTCGCGATTATGACATTTTTTCGTGCTGGAAAAGTAAACTTTCACGATAGTGATAGTTTAGTGTTGCCATCGCGTATTTCGGGCTGAGTATCGGGCTAGCTTCATATACATGTAAGTTTTCTGGAATACAAAAGACCGGTTGTTGCAACAAATTTAAATAAATCTGTTCAACAAATAATTGACATGTGGTTTGTTTTCTGGAATGCTTATGATATGGTTTCTTGCCGGGAAAAACGAAATGAACGATTCTTGAGATCAACAAGGAACCGTTTAATTGTGTTCGCTCTGCTCAGAGACCATCCATATCATGAGCATTCCAGAACACCTACCCACATGCCAATCTTTTGAAATTTGTTGAACAGATTTCTGATTTGAATCTGGTGGGAATTAACCCTGTTTGTCTGTTATTATGGTTGCAACATATAAGGTTATACATATATCATACAATACTAATGAAACAGCAACATTAATAATGAAATTCTTTGCAATAAACTCGTTGGAATGACTTGAATGACTTTGCAAAGATCTATCATTAATTTTAACTTCAAATCGATCCTTGTATTTTTTGCAATTTCTGCGCAACATTTGTTACATGCAACAAATTTGGTATACTTTTGAGATATATTTCACACGCATCAATATTCATTAAATAATTTCTTTTGGAAATTAAAAACAAGTGGTTTTCAGAAATATCATAAAAGAGCTGTTTAAAACCGATTCTCTGCATTTACATACAACATATAACCCAAAATGCTCTAAGAAACACCCTATAACATAAAAAAAACTATTCCACAGTACACCAACGTTCCGATATTTGTAATCTGCTAATCGTATTAAATAGAATTAAGCCATGATTATAATTTTTGGCACAAACAATAGGAATAAATCTATAAATTGATGATTTTTCCCGAAAATTGTTTTTTTTTTGTTTTGTTTTTATCTCTAAATTACGTCTATAACATAATAACGAACAGGAAAATCGTATAACTCAATTCCAGTACTCGATGATACTATGTGTGTATATAAAACCGGAAACCGGAAACTTCTATACTCGTATGTGCGCTCTCTCTCGTGTTATATCTATCTAGATATAGATTTACTATTATTATGTTTTTATTATGTTCGCAAAATTAATGTTGCTGTTTGTTCGAGATCGGGGGGTGAGCGATACCGGGAGGTTCCTCTACATCGGAAAAATCATACATAAATCAATCGAAATTTTATGGTACATTGAAATCTTTTTCGGAGCAAAATCTTATTTTCTATAACATATCGGAATTGTTTACATCACAAGGGTGATTTTATTTGATTTCAATTGATTGTGGATAATCAAACCTAACAACAAACTTAGGCATACGGTTTTAACTGTGTGTTGTGTTTTTTATTATTTAATGAACTATATACCACCCTCCAATTTAACAACAGTGAAAATCTACTTTCCTATAAAAAAAACTGCTTGAATTACGCCCCATTTGATTTACACAAAAAAATGTTGTCACCATAAGTAGTCTCATCATGAACCAGAAATCAAATGGGTAATGGTCCTTAATTTTTTGTTGTACGCGCGAAAAAAACAGTTTTTTTTTGTACACTGTAAAATTAATAATTTAGCCCGCCTGCGGTTTAGGAAATCATTAAAATGACACAAGTATTTAAAAAAATAACGCAAAAGTTTGTTTTTTTAATAGCAGCCGGTTCAACACCCTTCGTGAATAGTTAAGGGTGGTTTGTTATGCTGTGTAATGAAATTCATTCTCTCGTCGGTTTTTATTATCCTTTTTTTTGGTACTCGACATGTGATATGAGATCCATGCACATGATTTAAATTGCAACAATGATATTGCGAATTTATTTGATTTGCGATTCTTTTTTATTTATAATGATTTCCAAATTTTGATTAATTCTTCATCAAAGTCATAAATATCAAATAAAAATAAATGAATTTGTCATGATGTGTTATGACGTATATAGATGAATATTGCATATGCGAATTATTTATGTGTTGTTGTTGTTTGTTGCTTGCTTATTGGATTTAAGTTAGGGTTACCACATATCCGGTTCGTCATGGATTATTTAATTTGCTTGTGCCGTGACATGCGGCCTAGATTTTTGTTTCTAGGTGTCTACTGGATGGGGAATTTGTGTTGCAACAAAATCTAGGACCAATTTAATCTTGTATGCTTTTGGTTTTATCCAAATTACATTTATATTGGCATATTATTTTATTTTTATTGGTTTTAAAACTCGATTTACAAACAAAATTTATAATTGCTTAATCTTTCGACATCCATTCGGTGGCATTGTCGAAAGGTGATGGTCGAACGATTCTTGATGGAACCTATCATCAAAACTAAATTGATTTGGAGCACTATTTTCAACATACACTAGGCTGCCTAATCCGTTTTGTATATTTTTTCGCTGTGTAGTATAAAGGCCATGGGAAAAATCTGCTTTCAGCAAAAATAAAAGCGAGAAAAAATAGAGATTTTACTGGTTGTGCAAGAAACAAAAAATGTTGTCAGCAAAATTTTACTGAGAAAATAATTATGATGGTGTTAGTGTGCTGCCATAATGATGCTATTAAAAATGTAAAGCATTTTTATGGAAGCATTGTTGAAACATCTACAACAAATATATGTAATGCGCGATTTCCAAAAAAAAATTATCTCAGTAAAAAATACTGAGAAAACGAACAGAGAAAGATAATATTAAATCTGCAACAGATGGAAAGAGAAACTGCGATTTGTTTTTTTTTATAGTAAATTTTTATAGTTAAAAAATTGACAACCTAACCAAAAAAAATTCATAACTTTTTATTAATTTCATAAATTATATTACATTCTTTCTTATTATTTAATTATTGGTATTTTAATTTTTATTGTAAAGTTGTAAATCTATTTTTAAGATGTCTGAAACCGTAGAGTACACAACACGAATGACAAAATCAAATCATAAATGAACTATAATCAAAAAAGGTTTGGTAGTGGGGGCGAATTTTGTTCATATTGCAACACAATATTTATGTAGATATGTTGGACTGTTGCCATAAAAAGTACTCCGTTCTGTATTTTTCCCAATTTTTTATGGCAGTACACTACTACTAATACAATAATTTCATCAGCAAAATTTTACTGGATAACATTTTTGTTTCTCTCACACACTTGAAAAATCAATAAGTTGGTCTTGCTTTTTTACTGAGAAAAACTTTTTTGCAGTGGAAATCGCGCTTAAAGTTTAAATTAACGTTACATAAAATTTAAAATATTAAATTATATAAAAAAATCAAAATGTACGAAAATGTACAAAATAAAGCTTTTATTAAATTTTTAGATTATGCCAAAATGTAAAACTATAAAATTTTACTAAGATTTTCTTGTTTTGCGTTTTATCGGTAAAAAAAAAATTGCTGTCGGCAAATTTTTTCCATGGAATTAAGCCATAAGTGTTCCCCCGTTTTGAGTAGAATGTACACCGAGAGTATGCGGCTAAAACCCAACAGTTTTGAAAATGATTGTCAATACATAGCAAAAATTTGCAGTTAAATTTAAAAAGTTTCCAATTGGATTTGTATTGTAGTAAAATTGAATTTTTTTTTTACATTATCTTTAACTCTTATCTTAGGGAAATCCCTGAGTACTTAATGGTGTCGTTGAGTAGCTCAAACAATATCCTGACGATTTGAAAATCTTTTTATTTTGTTTAGTTATTTTAGACAATGTTTCTATAATTGGATATCTCCGATCTTAGACCTGTTCTCTAGGCCTGAGCTTTATAACCGAGTAGCTAAATAAAAACTCATGTCTGTGGTGAACGCGATTTAATTTTGATGGTTTTTAACTTGCCCATCGTATTTTAAACATTTGTGGTTTTTGATTTCAATATACTTTCCAATTTTTCTATTATCGGTTTTAGAGATGATGATAAATTTTTGAATGTGTTTTAGGATAGCCTGGAGATAGTTCTAACATTAAAATGAACATGGATTAGTTATAATAATATTTACTATGCCATACATGACATAGAAGTTTCATGGATTTGAATAAATCTTGAGATTTTATTTTTTACAGTCAAAACAGTATGTGGTGAAGGGGATCAATTATGATAATCAACTTGGCTTAAAACATTCCTAAGTTGATGGTTACACCGCGATCTCTGAAATGTTCACGGGTTCTCTTTTATATATTCAAATAGGTCAGGAAATTGCCGAGCAATGTTGTAAAACGGAGGACCAAATTTTCAGAATGGTTTCTATAATATAAAAATTTTCAATTGTCAATTGACATTCCCAAATAAGCTGCGAATCCGATTTATTGTAAAAACAATCTACTAACTGAAATCCTAGAGATGTTCAAAGAGTCACGTTTAAACTTTAGAATCATTCAAAGTTTCAACAGTCGATAGTTCTTATTGGGGTTCGGCTATGATGATATTTACTGTGCCATACACGACTTAGACGTTTCATGAATTAGGATAAATTTTCAAATTTTATTTTACCCAGCCTAGAGATTTTACAGGGTCTCTTAGGGGCAGGGTCTTTTACCTACATGGTCAGCTAGATCATTCAAAACCCAAAGTGTTCGGAGCCATCAATAGTCGAAATTTTAAATTTTCAAAAGTATAAACGTGACTTTGTGAATATCTCTAGGGTTTCTGTTAATTGATGGTTCTTACAATAAAACTGGTTCGTAGCTTATTTGGGAATGACAATTGGGTAAAATTCCCAATATCAAAAATATCAAAATTTCCAATTGAGAATAAAATTAAAAATTAAAAAGTTATAAATTTTAGAAACCATGGTGAAAATCACGTCTTCACAATACGGTGTCACGTTTTCACAATATTGATTGTAAATTTCCTAACCTTTTCGAATATAAGAAAGAGAACCCGTGAACATTTCTAAGATGCGCGAAATAACCGTAACAGTATTCTCGGCAAGTAAAAAATCATCATATGCGAAAAACAATAACATCCAAATTTTCGTTTGTAAAAGGAAAAAATTACTACTCGACTATCGCAACAAGGATTAGTATCGAAAAACCTCATCTAGAATCATCTAGAATCTAAGAACTGCTTTTAAAATAACGATGCAAAAATATTAAGAATTTCTGCTTGTTTAGGGATCACTGAAAAGAGTAGACCTTTTAAGATCGTTTTATGTAAACCTGCTGTGCTAAGAATCAAAATAATTAACAGTTTAAACATACAACTTTGGCTAGAGCAGATCTTTAAGTTCAGACTAAGGTAATGGGCAAACATTTAATTTTTGTGCTCTTTTAGACTGTGTCCGAATTGTGTGATAAATATTTTTTAGTACTAAATTTGTGAAAATACCGAACGCACCCGAATTATCACAGTCGTTAGGTATAATAATTTTTGACAGTTGCGTGGTAATTAATGGGAGAAAAATTGTCTTAAGCACAACTTTTTAACAGATTATGATTAGAAACTGATTAAAGTGAATGATCTGGACTCAAGGATGTAATACTAAACAGCAATATCGTATTTTTCTTTATAAAATGAAAATTAAATTAAATGGCCGGAATTTTAATCAAAAGAAATTATCACACAATTCGGGCAGCAAAACGACAAAAATTTCACATAAGGAAAAATTTTTCACGTGAGTGTCAAATATTTTTACTAGAAAATATTTATCATTGAATTCGGACACAGTCTTAGCAAATGTTTTCCATTGTGTTCATAAAACGGATTAAAATATTACTTGTTATAAATAAACTGACATTCCTTCCCACAATGTTTATGAAATCAAAGCCAGAAAACAAAGAAGTCACCTACTCATAACAAATCTACCCAATTTTAGTTCCCAGGGTCATTGTGTAAAATACACACAATTCTATAAAAAATATATAAAATATATAACGAGAACCTCCTCAAGTTCTTTCTTGGCAGTTCGTTTCGTATTGATAAAAAGTTTTGGTCTACTCATCAGGTTGCAACGACCAAAATTTTTACTTTAATTATTAATTTTTTTTTAATAATAGTTGTAATTGTCTATAAGTGGATCTGACGACAAAAAAATTAAGCTTGTTGGGATATTTTTGTATGCTAATTTTTGTTTTCATAATGTCACATTCCCAACTTTAACAGTCGTCAGTAAGTAATATTTTGTCTAAAAAAAGGCCGACAAATCTTTAAAACAGAAATATAGACGAATTTCTTTAAACTTTAAAAAAGGATTAAATATTTAGTTTTTGAACTAAACAACGTTGCACTCCCGATTTCTAGATGAAACCCAATGGATTGCTTTATTTATTTTCTTTTACAAAAGTTATTGCATGATCGTATATGAGTGATATTTTCTCAAAAGTTCATAAAATTGTTCGAAAGTATCGAAGTACTTTTCATACAGCCAAAGTGTCGAAAAAGTATTGGGTTATTCGGAAAGTTAGTTCGCCTTTTTTTGGTGAAAACGAAATACGATTTTTGAATAGTATTTAAAGATTTTATTGACGGTCATAAAACTACTGGTCATTGCTGGCAAAAAACCTGATCCAAGGCATTTTTGGCGTGCCCTTTTTAAGAAAAGGTTTTGCTGTCTAAAAAAATTTGTAGAGACCGGAACAAGTAATAAGCTGAAGGTGCCAGATCTGGAGAATATGTTGGGTGTGGTAGTACTATCCCATCCAAGCTGCAGTAGCTTTGGACGTGTTACCACACTTGTATGAGGCCTCGCATTATCTTGGTGGAATACAATACATTTTCTATTGATCAATTCTGGCCTATTCTGTTTGAGTCATGTATATAAAGTTAGCCCAGGACTCATCCCGTAAAACGACGATGGCAACACTAAACTATCACGACAGTTTTCCATTCCAGGATATTACTATCAGCCCAGAAATTTTACCATTCAAGAATATTTCATCCCAGGAAAAATTATAATGAGAGAAAACTATCCTCTCAGAAAATATAGGTTGGCATCACTACAGCAAAAGTTCACCATCCGATCACTATCAGCCCGGCAACTACATAATAACTAAAGTACTAACATTATATTAATGGGACGACAGAAATCATAGGATATAATAAAAAAAATATTAAATAAATCGAACTAATTCTACATATCCGCTTAAACATCACATTCTATAAAAGTGTCGTATTAGGACGTTTGCTTTTTAAATGCGGCACATTAACATCTTCATACAGGATAAATTTCATGAAACTTCTATGCCGTCAAGCTGGGCAATTGAATTTTAAACTCCGAAAATCGTTTAATTACTCAATATCTTAATACTCATTCGCTTCTACAGCAAGTAACAGTTTGACGAGGTTGCACAAGCTCCTAGTAAATGACTCCTTTCCAATCTCACCAGACACAGAGTAATACTTTTTTGTTATGAATTTTCATTTTTGTAACTGATGTTGATGGGTGGCCTGGATCAACCCATGGTTTTCTGCGTTTAGGATTACCGTATAAAATCCACTAGTCATCACTTGTAATGATTGTTTCTTTTGTCATTTTATGAGCAAAATAGTTTCCTTTCGTGTGTATTTTCCTACCATTGCATGCAATCGAAGTGATATTGCTTGGTGAGTAACTACTAGTTCCTAAGTGCTCTGCAAGCTCTATCTGAGTTTGATACGAGAGTTTTTATCCAGTAAAACTTTAAGTTATTCGTCTTCAAATTGTTTAACTGCACCTAAACGTGGATCGTCCTCAAGACCAAAATTGCCATCACAAAATTTTGCAAACTATTTGTTTACTGTTGAATGACTCACAGAACGTTCACTCAAAGTCGAGTTAATCAATTATATAGCATAGCAAGCTTATCGACATCCATCTCCTAAACTTGATGCACACGGAATGACGGCTTATAAATGACTGAAACTTATGTCATAAAAACAGATATGACTAAGCTACATATATAGATTGGGTTGTCAAACTGACGTATAGAATAGATAGCTAACGATTTTCGGAGCTTTAATTTCAATTATGCAGCTTGGACGCAAAAAAGTTTTATGAAACTTATTCTGTATGAAGATGTTAGTGTGCCACGTCTAAAAAACACTCGTCCTAATCCGACACTTTTATAGAACCGGCTGTGGAAGCGATTGAGTATTAAAATATTGAGTAATTTATTGATTTTTGGAACTTTATATTCATTTTGCTGCCCAGTAACACAATTGTGTGGGTACGGAAAAAGTAGCATGTCAAAAATTTATTTTTGTATGTTTTTTGAACCAACTTACACATTTGTGATAACTTTCAAACTTATTTTTGTCCAAAAAAACACTATAACTATACACACAATTTTGTTGGTTGACTTCAAATCAAGCGAAATTTTTTATCAAAAACGCCATTATATACTATGGTTTTGTACTCACACATTTGTGTGGTTTGGACTTAAATTGAACCAATTTTTTTTTTTTTTGGTTGAAAAACGGATATCTAATTACGTCACTTAGACGAACAAACTTAAACTCTTGCATCCACTGTTTCACTGTTGTGTTCGATGGAGTAGTTCTATTGCTGGTTTGCCTCTCAATTAATGATGTTGAACAAGAACACGGAATTTTTTTTTTCCAGTGATTACAAAATCACTATGAGTTCATGTCGTATAAATAATTTTTAATGACAGATTATTATGAAACTTCAGATTTTGTTTTTTTTTAAGGATGGCACTTTCAAAGAGTCTTAAGGATTTTAACATTAATGGCGGCATCTAGTAATCAGGCCCGGGACTTATCCAATAAGGTATAACAAATTTTTAATACTAGTCATAAACTCCTATTTGTTAATGGTATTAGTACCTGTCCTAAGACGCTTTATTTCATAAAACTTAATTTCGACGCTTGTACAAAACCAAATTAGTCTAAAAGCCAGGTTTTCATAAAATACTGTATATCTGTAAAAATAATTACCATACCTACCAATTAAAGTGACTGTCCTTTAAATAAACATTTTTTTACGGCGGCGACATGCTTAAGGTAATTTTATTTGGAAATTTTTTCTCTTCATAATAAATTACTGTTGTGAATTTATATTAGAGTGATGAATTAAATCTGGCAAGTCTTTAAAAAACTCATTTTATTTAAAATAGCAATTATGACTGACGTGATAGCCTTAAGCTTTATATAAAATACGGCATATCCGTCCGGCAAAGTAATTGCCATCAAATAAAATAACTGCTCGCCCCATGAATGATTGCTAAACTACATCGATCAATTGTCAGTCAACCGCTAAACAGTTAACCGCCATTTACGTGCAAACTTTGACAGTTGTCATAGTACAAAATTAAAGCTAATAATTTGCGCCTCACTTATTCAGAAATAACCCTATACGTAACATAAAAATCATAAATCACAGTTAATTATTAACATTTTCAATTGCTATAATAAAATTACATACAGTACATGCACGATTAATTTTATTTCTAAATGCTAAGGTAATAGATTATTATCCATCTACTGTAATAGTAGTATTCTGCCACCATACCAGTCGATAAATTACTACTCCTCATATATTCTTGTTATTCCTTAAACATAGAAACCACTCCCATCTATTTTTCATCTATCTGTGATATAAAATATATACTCGTATATATATATATATTTTTCGCCTGTTTTTCTCATTTTCATTTTTTTTTCTACAACCATAATATTATTATATCATCATCAACATTGTATCTTCATGGCAATATTTACCCTTGGCTTAGTCTATCTTTCAATAAAGAATTCTTTATTTTATTTTTCTAATAAAACCAAAATACTTCTTACTCCGTAAATACATATACTCGACTTTTCTATGCGCATTTCCATCTCTATATATTAATATTTTCCAAACCAGTGAAAAATTCCACTTGAAAATGTAATAATAACAATAAAAAGTAATATACCACACTCATACATACTTATATCGTATATACACAAGTAAACACACACACACACACAACGAGAAACGGGAAAATGAAATAAAATCGTTAAATAATAAGAAAATACAAAATAAAATTTTCTTATACAGAAATACGAAAAATTTATATATTAAAATTGAAAATGATAAGAAAAAAAAATTGATATGATAAAATATTCAAAGCACAATTCAATTTGCGATGTTATACTCCTCATAACAAGAGAAAATGGAAAAATTGTATGTATGGTAACGTAACGTACACACACAAGAAAATATATATTATAATGGCGGATGAATTTTCATTTTGTGCTTTTCTCTGTACTATATGGAGATGATATAATTTATTAAGAATGATTTGATATAAATTTTTGTTATAACTTAAAAAAAAAGTTAATCAAATAATTCGTACACATCTTCCCGTGTGTGTGTGTGTGCACTGTCGAGTAGGTACTCTCGCATATACGCGAATATACATTATTTTGAAATGGGTTATTGAGAATTGTAAGTACATTAAAATACAAAAATGAAAATGTTATTAAATTTTCAATTTTCTTTTTTTAATGTTCTTGTTGTTGTTGTTGTTGTCTTTGTGCGTGTGTGTAATATACACGGTACAGTATCATGTCAAATTATGTTTTAGTATTATAGGAGTTTAATTTACTCAAGTGATTTGCAGCAAATTTGAACGACATCCTTGTACAATTTGTTTTAGGCGGTTTACTTACAATGTAAGCAATCAAATTAAGTGTTTCAATAATTTGAATGTGTTATAGTCTATATCATAATTCAAGAGATACGGCTCTCAGAAATGTACAGCTTAACCTAAGACTGTATACGGATTTTGGCTCGTGTTCAACAGAGATCAAATCCGTATACCAAATCGGCATACAATGGGCCAAGAAACAATGAGATTTAAAACAAGATTATCCGGAGAGCCATAAATAAAACCACAGTCGAAGCAACTGGTAATATAACTTTAAATATAAGAAATCGAATGTAGGAGTTGGAATACAACGAAAAATTAGGCTGATATTTCGAGCCATGGTATGAAGGAAGGGTTACCAGGGGTCTATTTTTTAATTCAACCCGAGCAAGCAGGCTTACCCCGGGTAGTGTACACCGAGCAAAGGTTGTACTAGGTACAATTATCCGGTGCGCATAGAGTAAACAATTGTTTTTTACTTTGCACACTCTTCGTACACTGACATTAATTTCAGAGTAAAAATTTGAAGAACCGAGTAAGCTCGGTGTAAGCACACTTCACAAATAAAAACGTAGTGTGCAGAGTAAAATTACTCAGGTTGAATAAAAAAACACAGAGTATTTTTTGACAGCGCACTGCTTGCTCAGGTTGAATTAAAAAAATAGGCCCCAGGTGTACTCCTTTCTGGGGTACAATACCCTTTTTCTTGTATTCATTTTACCAAATACCCCATTTCTAAAATCTTCTTACATAAAAATACCCCAAATAGTGATAAATATTTATTTCTTTAATTTATTGCATTATTTAGAGCTAATTTTTCAATTAATAATAATAATTATTTATCTTTCGTGCGTTTATTCTGCCATCTCCTTTTATTTTTTTAAATTAGTTGATAAAATTGAATCTAGACACACTTCACACTTATTTTGTTAGTACACTAGCGGGAAAAATGATAGCTAATTTGAAGTTTGACAGCGGTCTAACCGAAGCACTTTTTATGGTTAAAAGAGTAGCAAATACGATTTATTATACAATTAAATGTAAAATAACCTCTGGGAAGTTAGCGCGGAAAATTATCCCGAAAAACCATTTTAGTTAAATATGGCAAGACTATTATATATTTACAGAATATTTTAATACTATCCTGATAGTCAAGTATATATAATTAATATTGCTGCATATAAATCAAATATATCACGAGATTAGCTATAATGTAAAGTAAATTATTACATAGTTTTGTAATATTAATTAGTATCACGAAATTTTCAATTACAATTATTTGTACAAAATATATTATAATTTAACATTTCGTGATAAATTTTTATATCACCTCGAAAAAATTACACTAAAATAATTTACATCAATATAATCAAAATTAATAAAATATAAAAAAAAATTAATTCAAATATTTAATATTAAAAAACAACAATTCTCTGAACTAAAACTACATATTTTATTTTTGTAAAATAGTACGAAGAGATAACAAGTTAAACTTAAGATGTAGCTGTGTGAAGTCGTAGTAAATATTAATTAACAGAGCACGGTTGGTATGGAATTTGTAGAGGAAGGATCCACCTTTCAAATGCACAAAATTTTAAATCAAGTGTATGAGTCAAATTTTAGATATAGTCGTGTGAAGCAGTGGCTTCTATAGTACTGGCCTGTGACAGTGCCTTCTATAGTACTGGCCTGTGACAACATGCATTTTTTGCTGATGACGACAACGTAAGTCGACAACCAGATGTCAGCATAATTAAGTAAAAATAATACACTTTGCCTCCTTATTACGACGGCAATAAATTTCACAAACTTAACAAATAAAATCTGAATTATTATACAATAAATTAATAAATTATGAACAATTGTAGTGTAATTGATTTTCTTAATTCATAAATTGAATTTTTTCGATCCACATTCAAGAAGTTAATGAGAATTTAAAGAAATGCGCCTATTTAGATAACGTAATACAAAGTTCTAGTGTATTCCACCACAAAATATAAATAAAACCGTGAGAGCAGAGAATATTATTTGATCATTTTGTTTCTATTTTATCATTCCATTTTTGTATTTTATTGTCATTCTCATTTAGTGTCACATAATTAGTCGAAGCTGTACGGTACGATGCATTTTTTCTGTATTTTACATGATATCCGTAACTTCTTTTCCTATTTTTATTGCATCTACGTACCAATTACAACAATTTTGAATTAGATGATATTACAAATCGACTTATGTTGGATAAAATGCCAAAACCTAAAATAAAAATGTACATGCATTACTAGAAAAATTAAAAAACGAATATCCTTCGGCTTCAACAGTCTGTTCGAAACTAAACAAATTAACAAAATTACAAAACAACTGGAGAGAGAAATAATATTTTTATTGTTTTGTAATTTTTGTATGACGAAATTTATTTTGGTTTTATGAGAACGAGGCGAAGCCAAAAACTAGAAAAAACTGGAAAACGGAAATAAAAAATGAATAACCTTCTACTTCGATGTAATAATTGCAACTAAATAATATATTTTGTGATGTAATTTTCCTTTTTAAAATTTATCTGCCATCTAGTTGAACCGTCGACTTAGCGTGTCGTCATCAGTTGTGTAAGCGGCCAGTAGTTTAGAAGGCATTGCCTGTGACAACATTCATTTTTTGCTGATGACGACAACGTAAGTCGACAACCAGATGTCAGCATAATTAAGTAAAAATAATACACTTTGCCTCCTTATTACGACGGCAATAAATTTCATAAACTTAACAAATAAAAATCTGAATTATTATACAACAAATTAATAAATTATGAACAATTTTAGTGTAATTGATTTTCTTAATTCATAAATTGAATTTTTTAGATCCACATTCAAGAAGTTAATGAGAATTTAAAGAAATGCGCCTATTTAGATAACGTAATACAAAGTTCTAGTGTATTCCACTACAAAAATATAAATAAAACCGTGAGAGCAGAGAATATTATGTGATCATTTTGTTTCTATTTTGTCATTTCATTTTTGTATTTCATTGTCATTTTCATTTAGTGTCACATAATTAGTCGAAGCCATACGGTACGATGCATTTTTTCTGTATTTTACATGATATCCGTACTTCTTTTCCTATTTTTATTGAATCTACGTACCAATTACAACAATTTTGAATTAGATGATATTACAAATCGACTTATGTTGGATAAAAATGACAAAAAAATGCCAAAATCTAAAATAAAAATGTACATGCATTACTAGAAAAATTAAAAAACGAATATCCTTCGGCTTCAACAGTTTGTTCGAAACTAAACAAATTAACAAAATTACAAAACAACTGGAGAGAGAAATAATATTTTTATTGTTTTGTAATTTTGTATGACAAAATTTATTTTGGTTTTATGAGAACGAGGCGGAGCCAAAAACTAGAAAAAACTGGAAAACGGAAATAAAAAATGAATAACCTTCTACTTCGATGTAATAATTGCAACTAAATATATTTTGTGATGTAATTTTCCTTTTTAAAATTTATCTGCCATCTAGTTGAACCGTCGACTTAGCGTGTCGTCATCAGTTGGTGTAAGCGGCCAGTAGTTTAGAAGGCATTGTGTGAAGTCGAAGTAGATATCAATTAGCAGAGCAAGGTTGGTATGGAATTTGTAGAGGAAGGATCCATCTTTCAAATCCCCACAATTTTAAATCAAGTGTATGAGTCAAATTTTAGATATAGATATAGAGCACGGTTTGTATGGAATTTGTAGAGGAAGGATCCACCTTTCAAATGCCCAAAATTTTAAATCAAGTCTATGAGTCAAATTTTAGATATAGTTGTGTGAATATTCGAGTGCCGCCATCGAAATTGATAAAATATTTTAAAATAAAATATAATTCAGTTAGAGCTGCGAATTTTATTCGTATTGATTTACAGCGGCGAAAAGTCTACATTCTGTGAATTTAATTTTTTAGAACCCTGCACCTTTTTCTCTGTAAGCAATTTCTATAAATTTGCAGCTATAGAATTTTTACAATTTCAGAATCGGCCCATAAAACTATAAAAATTAATTGAAAATTACCTTAACTATGTTTATTTGATTTTACGCCGCAATGAAGATTATTTTTTGTAAATATACTGTTCCTAGATATCAAATCATAAAATAAAAAGTGTGTCCAAGAGAAGTGGTTATTAATTTATTATAATATGCAATGTTTACATCAAAAGCACGATTATCATTAAAAGCATGTGGCCAACCTCTAATTATTGAAAAATCCAAAAAAGTACGAAAAATTTTGGCGTTTGAAAGGTGGATCCTTCCTCTACAAATTCCATACAAACCTTGCTCTGTTAATTGATATCTACTACGACTTCACACGATTATATCTGAAATTTGACTGATAGACTCGATCCACAATAATTGTTTTCTTACTAATAACCAGAGCAGCTTGATTTTGCGTTTTTGGATTAACCACGCCTGTAAATTGTTTGTTATTAAATTAATTTCTCGTGATATAAATTTCTGCGCTTCAATATTTTTTTTGGGTTCGGGATGGTTCGAACACCTGTCGCTATTTGTTTACTGAAATTTTCTGTATTTAAATTCGTTTTCGGGATAACAAACAAAAATAAAAAATATCATGAAAGTAAAACAAATTCGGGATGACATTCAAAACTAGCGTGATATAGACAATTTTTCGGGATGACACTGAAAAGTGAAAAATGTCGTGATATTCGTTTTATAGTGTTGCCATCGCATTTCTTCGGGATATTTTTCGGGCTAACTTCACAGACATTGTAAAATAGGTGATTACCCTGTATAAATTTTGTGTTTATGATATTAAATTAATTATAATAATTTTACAAGTAAGTAATAAATTATATTCACGAATATAAAATATTTATAAATTGAAGTTTTGAAAATCTTCACTCAAATATCCGATGAAAAACAAAATCAAAATTATAAATAACTTGATATTTGTAAAATTGGTTGGTTCATATCTAAACATTTTGGTTATCGAAGTAAAACTACCCAAAATTTAAAATTAATCATTAGTTTACTGAAATTTTGTAATTTTGAAACTTTACTCGTATATTTCGAAACTTGCAGGATGTCATCATCGTCGACTGATTATAATACAGAGGAAGAAAAATCATAAAATGTCTAATCCAGGAAAAAGCGAATTAAACGACCAAATTAATTTAACGAGTCGTGACAAAAACATTTTCAATGGATAGTAAAAAGTAACCAACTATAGGTTTAGCAAGATGTGCAATTTGTAAATCAGAATTTTCGATTCGAAATGATGTTTTAAAAACATTAAAACAGCGATAAACATAACAAAAAAAATCGTCGCTAAATAGACGGAAGTATTTTATAAATATTTTGTTCAGAGTTCCTCGAAATTGGGCGAGAAAACAGCCGCTGCAGAAGCTAAATTTATTTATCACACGGTGCAACATTCGCATGGCCACAGATCTGTAGAATGTTCGGCTGCCTTATTTCCAACAATTTTCAAAAGATTCCAAAATTGCGGATAATATCTCCTGTGGCCGTACCAAAATAGCCTAAATTATATCAAATGTATTAGCTAAAGAGTCGGTCGCTTTAATAATTGAAGGTTTAAAAAATTACCGATTCTTTTCGATTGATTGACACAGATGCCTCAAACAAAGGAAACATAAAAATGTGATTTGTAGGTATTTTTCAAAGGAAGGCAGTTGAGTTCAAACCAAACTTTTAAGTTTTTTCAACAGTCAATCGGAAACATCAAAAGATATAGCAAAGTGTTTAATTGATAAGTTAAATGAGTTAGGTTTGGATCCAAAAAATATTATTTGTTTCTGTGAGGATAATACAATTGTCAATTTTGGTAAGCGTCAAAGAGTTTTTGTTGAGCTTAAAGAATATAATAGTGAGATTATTGACATGGAATGTCTGTGCCATATCTTAAATAATGCCGTTCGTAATGCTATTAATTGTTTAAAAATTGATATTGAGTGCATTATATTAAAAACAATTAATGAGTTCAGCTCTCATACCAAAAAACTTGAGATTTTGAAAGAATTTTATGAATTTTGTGATTATGAATTAAATGCCCGGCAATATTGAAAGATTTTTTTCAAATGAACTGGCCGAAGCTTACTTTTTTTCTAATATTACTTCATAATGAAGTGGATTGTATGTATACGGATTTTCAAAAGGCTTTTGATAAAGTTGATCATCAGCTACTTATAAATAAATTAAATTTAATAAATCTTACCGTTAAATATAAAGAATGGTTAAAGTCATATTTAGTTGAGCGTACTGTTTTTGTTAGGTTCAATGGCGTTTGTTCTACTAAATTCGTCCCAACTTCTGTGGCCCTATTCTGGCTTTCGAATCGGGAATTGGGAAAAACATTTTCATAGCATTTTTGTCAAAATTATATTTTTCTGGTCTACTGAAGGAATAAGTTTAGTGCAAAAATTTTCAAAACCACGTGAATTGGGAAACTTTTGTTCCCCAAAATTTTTATAGGGTAATATATTTCCCCTTTAACTTTGTTTCGAAAATATTAGCACCAAACATGTTGCCTCAGTAGGCCAGAAAAACACAACTTTGAAAATATTTTTCCCAATTCCCTGTTCCCAGAGAAAGCCAGAATAGGGCCACCTGGTGTACCTCTTGGCTCCATATTATTTCTAGTATTTATAGAAATAATAAAAATAATATATTAAAAGTATTTCTAATTTGAAGAGTAAGTTATTGTATGCAAATGATCTTCATTGTTATTAACATAGTGGGTGTTATTAAAGATTTGAATGTTCTAATGGATAGCAAACTCAGCTTTAATCCTCATGACGATAATTAATGTGTTAAAGCTAATAGACTATTAGGATTTATGTTAAGGAGAGGTCAGGATTTTACGTCCTTTAATATTTTAATAATTCTTTACTACTGTTTAGTAAGAAGTCAACTCGAGTATTGTACTCAGATATGAAACCCTTTTTATGCTATTAACCATTTCCTACCACTGTACTTATTTAAGTACACCCTATTCAAAATGCGTTCCCATGCCATCTACACTAAATGTAAAAAAGCAAACGAATAAATTTTATGTTTTACACTTTCGGTAACCAATAAAAAAACAAAGAACATGACTCGTTCATAGTTATAAAAAAAAGAGTGAGTCCATTATTTAGTACTCTCAAGGAGATGTGTAAACATTGCGTGTGTATAGTGCGTGTATACGCGGTAGTTTACTTTGAAAGAACAAGAAATCGAATTTTACTAACCAGAGTTTTTCAATTGTTTATAATCGTTAAATTGGTCTATTACTCTACCGGGATAATCGACGCAATTGGATTATGGTAGTTAAAATAAGATACATATACTGTCGACTCTATCGTTTCTAATTTTCATTGAAAAACTGCACAATGGTCGTCCCATATCTCATAGTAGATATATTTCGATCTGAGTTCATATGCAAATCGAGTTCGTCTTGCAGGAAGTTTATATGTAAGTGGTTCGGCTTGAGAAACAGCAAAATCAATTTTGAAATCCCCGCTCATAATCATCGGTAAAAGTTGATAGTTTCCTTGGGGAAATTTTGAAATTCTATTATAATATGGAGCAAGGACAAAATGTATGAACTTTATTATGTCTTCGACAGATTTATTCGGCGAGGTGAATACAACTACAGAAAGCATCTTATTCCCATTGAGCAGCTGAAGTTCAGCCGTGAAGTGTATATATATCATCAATGAGTTGTTACGCTCATACCAGTTGTTTGTCCAACGATGATTTCCTTATGCGAGGTGACTGTATAAGTTCTATATACTTATATTTTTATATATTGCTACTCCGGCAGCCCACTGACCATCTCTCTTGAACTGAACACAGCATTGAAAATTAGTGATATTACCATGCTCGTCATTGCGTAACCAAATCTCGGAAAGCAAGAAAATTGAGCATCCCTGCGTGACTGTATCAGTTAGGTCGAGGTTTTTTTTTTTTTAGGTCAAGGTGGTGTGACCTGAAACTCTGGCAGTTTAATGTTAAAAGCCAGACGTCATTATTACCTCGTACAAAATTCATAATTACAACCTGAGCTATACTTAGCCGATTTGTAGTTATGCTCGATAGCTCATTTTGAAGAAGACCCATTGAGGTCCCATTTTTACATCCATGGTAGAAGGCATGATCATTCGTTACTCGTGATGCAATATACACAAGTTGTTGACTGTGTTATCTCTGTGTTATCGTAAGAATATATACTGACTATCTCGTTATAGGTACCACCCTGTGATGCATGAATTGTGGTGGCATATGCAGGTACGACTGGAAAATGATTACGCCTAATATTAATTGTCCGATGGTTTTTTCGATTAACAGTTGAGCTTTTTCTAGAAATGGGCATCAAACATCGGGCGATATTCGTTTTCCGCACCCATCCAGATTTAAGCCGCTTGATCTTCTTGCCAACTTGTGAATTTGTACCGAAATCCATACAGAGTCGTTTAACATTTTTTACTGTTGACGTTTTAATCGTTCTCGTTGTCGCGTTCAGGATGGCTGCATTCGATATACCTCAGATAGCCCATAGTTCCGTTCGCCAGATCATCTGCTACGTCAATATTGGTTTTGAAAAAGTAAGGCCGACTTATGACAAGTGGAAGTTCATACGGCAAATTATTTGTGTTCACTATGCTCATTTTATGGATGTTTTTACGGAATTGTTACTCCGACAGCCTGCTGACCATCTCTCTTGAAATGAACAGCCAAGTCTCGGAGAAATTAATTGAGCATCCCTGCGCGACTGTGACCTGAGACTGTGGCAGCTCAATGTTAAAAACGAGACGTCATTATAGTCCCATTTAGTAGAAGACATGATCATTGATAGCCGACGTGATGGACATCTCATAGGAGTCGTTACTCGTGATAAAGCAACATACGCAAGTTTTTTACTGTGTTTTTCGTAAGAGTATGAAATTTCGTAATCGTAATTCGCATTTCGTATCTTAATGTTTTTTTTGATTTTTCTGATCGATGGAAATGTCGATGGTTTCAATTTCATTTTTTAAATGGTTTTTTTTTTGTTTTTCCTACTATAATACATATACGTACAATGATAAGCATGCCATGTATACTACAAAATTGTTTTTATTGAATTTGTTGCTTTTTTCAAACGAAGTAGGTACGTCATTTCTGTTCGTTTCATTTACAAGTTTACTCTAATACAAAAAATTTTGGTAGGCGCGAGTAAAGATGTTTACACATCAAAAAATTATTGAAGTTGAGTCATAAACGTGTAATTCCCCGGTGTTCTCATTTAATTAATTTTTATTGTGTAGCAAGTACATTATTTTTGTGAAACTTGAACATTTTGTTTATAAGGTACCTAAGTAATTTAAAACTAATTACTATTTCGGATCTTGCATCTCTAAATATTTACTTGTAAATATAGGTGTACTTACTTGAGTACACTGGTAACACAGCAACGTTATAATCATCTTATTTGTGTATTTAGGAAAACCATGAATCCTATAAATACCACCTTGTTTTATGGGAAATTGTACGGAAATCTGGAAGCGGCCGTCGACGATATCGAGGATGAACAAAAAGATGCAGAGATTGTTATTGTGCCACCGGACGCAGACTTTCAAACTCACTAGGATGATATAGAGGAACACAATATTCGTGCCGATACGCTCCCAAGGCATGTTCCACGTCAAATAGAAATTTTTTCTAGAGATGCTGATATAGTTCTGATGACGATATATCGTTAGGTAGTTTGTTTACAAGATGCGAGCCACCAAAAAAAACGTAAAGCCTGTTGAAATTTCCCCAGTTTGGACGAAGCAAATTTTTACAAACGACATTCAAAATGGAAATGGGCATATTACTCGACAACAACTTGTTGAAAATTATGTAGAACGGTTAAAGCCAGTCGAAATTTTTGAAAAATTCTTTGACACTGTAATTATAAATCTAATAATATTAGAAACGAATCGATATGCCAGACAACATAATAATCACAGTATCCGAAGCAGAAATAAAGGTATTTATCTGCATTCTTTTATTAAGTGGCTACCATAGACTACCAAGGGAAACTTTATACTGGAGTTTCGATCACGATGTATGTGCTTCTATCTTTGGAAACAGTATGTCACGAAACAGATATCAGGAAATTAAGAAGTATTTACACTTGTCGGATAATACAAACATTGATAAGAATGACAATATGTGCAAACTAAGGCCGCTAATGAATTTGTTGAACAAAAAATGTCGAGGTACCTCGTGATCATATAGTACATATACTTCGACAATTATTTCTCTAGCCATAGCCTAATGAAGAGTCTAAGGGATTTATGTTTTAGAGCCTCCCTTCATCAAATGGAACAAAATATCTAGGCATCAGTCTATAGATTGTTTGCCAACTATAATGCAGCAATGGGTGGTGTTGGTGTTGATCTTTTAGATCAAGGTGTGAATAATTATCGGGTCAGCATACAAGGTAAAAAATGGTGGTGGTCTCTATGGACACACCTGCTCAATGTGGCAATTGTAAATGCTTGGAAGATCCATGTTTGTAAGCGAAAAATTGTCATCAAATAACTGTATGATGGCGTCATTCTCCTTTTTTGTAGTGGTTCCGATTTTGCCTCTATCTGGTAAATCGTCAACATTTTTATACATTGAATAATATATATATCCTCTTCTATACACATGACTTCGACTTTTTTATATATTTTGCTGCACTTGCAACCGACATTTTTGGTCCTTTCGGATGTGCACTTGAAAACACCGCTTCGAATCGTTTTTTATAAATCGCAGTCATGCCTTTTATGTATGTTATACGCTAAACAGTTGCAGTTAAACGAATTTTTGTTTTAGGGCGTCCAAAAGGAATCAACAGAAAACCGATTTAACCCCCGCCCAAATTTGTTTCTATAGTTTTAAGTATAGTTATGCCGTTCATGCTCTTGTTGAACCTACTGTAGTTTCGGAATGAGATATTTTTCTGACCCCGAGGCATTTTTGTGCTCCCAACGCTGAATACATCAAAAATGGAGATTCCGGACACTAATAGTGCAGAGCTCACGAAGAATGATATATATCGTCCAGCAATTGAGGAGAAGACCTTAGCCGCCACTTTCCTAAAAATTATGAGTGAAAACTCTGGACTGTCCCCGGTTTACCGGGACGGAGAGTGGTACTGAAATGGTGTTCAGGTGATGTTTTGTGCTAAACAATGGCCATTGACCCTGCATCAAAAGGGTGTAGAGCTTAGGTCAAGTCTGGCCTAATAGATTTAAAGTATAGTCACTAGAGAGGATATCTCAAGCAGAGTTAGAGTGAGAACTCGGATCTCAGAGGAATAGTGGCAATACAGAATCGTCGACTGCCGACTGGAGAGTGACCAAGTGGGAAGAACCAAAGGATGATTATAGGTCAGCTATTAGATTCCAGTTACAGATGCAAATTCTAAATGCGAATGAATGAATTACTTCTTGATTTTATGCTTCCTGCTAACCTCTGTATATGCAATATTGGCTGTAAACCACCGTTTGCAACTAGAAATAGACAAGAAGTGATTGCACGTGAAGACATTGCACTTGTCTCAGACACCATTATGGATAGTTCAGTCAATTTAAAAATGTCCGAGGATTGATCCTTTTCTAATTACAAAACCCATCAAAAACCTAGATATAGAAACAGGAAGTAACCCGACTGGTATATCTTTAGAATTTCACTACGTAGTAATTAACTACCGGTACCGGTTCCGAACCCTCCTGATGAACCCCCTCTGCACAAGGGCTTGATGTTCTAGTGGACCAGCTATCCGAAGCCTTTAATGAAGCCATATTAGGTGCGTGTCTTCCTAGTAGACCTTGGGTCCTAGTAAATCTGTACCACACCTGTAAAAAATTCAGGAGACTTTATAAGAGGCAAGGAAACTAAAGCTGCTAAAGGCTAGAACTGCTACAAGAAGTCATCAAAATATACAAATACGAATTAAGAAATGCTAACACAAATGCCTGGAGGCTATACAACGACCGGATGGTCCTTGGACCGTAACTATTACAGAATCCTTGGACCTACTACTGGAAACTAATATTTCAGGTAGCTCGAAAACTGCGCCGCAAACATCTAAGAACAACAGAGTCACAGGCATTGCAAGCTAGGTTAGGTTAGGTTAGGTTTCAGTGGTTGACACTTAGGCCATTTTTGGCCCATTGTGATACCACGCATTCACGCCACATCATTAACCCATTCACCTATTCACCTACTCACACAACTACAGTATTACCACCTGCACATTGCAAGCTCCATGTCAACCTGTGCATTGACATGGACGGTGGGTCGGCGCTGAATTCTGCACTCCATCAGAGGGTCTTAGTTGTGTTTATTAACATCACCGATCGTAATCGATGATGAAAATTCGATTTGCATCTAGCCTCTGATGGGATTCGAACCCAGTACCTCCCGGTCCAAGTGCCGAAGCTTTAACCACTGCACCACTTGTCCGGTCAATCTAGGTTATAAGCTAGGCAAGCTAGGTTATAAGCAGGAGAAAAATTATGCAGGACATACATATTTAAATGTTATCTTTAAACTGATGGTAATATATCGACGGTTATCCAACAAATGACTGACTTAACCTTACTCTGGCTGCTAGTTATTTTTAAAGGCAGCCTACTAGAACATCGTCACATTCCTAGTACACAGAGAAAAAAAGGCATATTTTAATTTAAAAAATGGATGTCCTTATTTTTACTATTTTAAAGAATTGTATTTTTAATTAGTAAAAATATTTATTTTGAATGAGAAATTGTAACTTTAAAATTGTTCAATTTTATTTTAAATATGTAAACGCATTTTATTTTAAGAATTTCATATTTTTTAATATTGGTATTATTATTAAACAGTAAAAGTTATCAATTTGAGACTATAAACTATTTATTTACACAATTTGTACCTTTAATTTAAAATTTTTATTTTAAGAATGTTTTCTGGTAATATTAACAACTTCGAGCGCAAAGGTTAAAAGTTAAACAGGCTTTGTTTTGATAAAATACATAACAAAAGATGTTGATTTTACATTTTTACTGCTATTTCAATGAACATAATTACGAGTATACTATTACGTTAAAACCTAAAGGGTTGAAGATACTTTTAATTTATCGACAGTTCTTTCTATTGTAGGTTGATAGTCAATCCTAAAAAAGTATTTAAATATGTTTGTTAATAAGCAGTTTCAGTGTTATTTGAATTATTTTTTTCCAGTGTAAACAAGTGAAAAAGAAATTAACATTATTAATATATATGTATAAATAATTAAGTAAATTTATAATACTTTGTAAAAACGGAAAAATAATATTTTTATAACCTAAAAGTGTAGTGTCTGTGTATGGTTAAATAAAAAATATTTATTTTTAATAAATAGTGACATATTTGTAATCAAAAATGTCTGAAGACACGCCTTACAGGCACAGTTCAGATGCTCCAAATGAAGATCCACTTTATGGAGCTCAACTTATAAGTACAACATGTGATATTCAAGAACTAATTATGTCGTGGGGTATATCTGATACAACTTTTAAATTATTAATGGAAGAAATTACCATACATGTCCTTCTAAAAATGGAACGATAGGATATTATCCGTGTATTTGATAAAATGCAAGCATCATTCGGACAAGAAGTCTTATTTAAGGCCGCCTTAAAAGCATGGAGGGATACAATTGTAAGTTAATTTGACTAAATTTATATTAATACTTTATTTTTTCAATAATAACTACCCAAAATTACTGCGTTAGTTATTGCGTTAGAATTGACATACCTACATGTATTTTCAAATGTTGACAATGCCATTTCATTAAATTTTTATTGTTTACGTTTCCAACTGATATTGCTTTGCAATTGCAATCGATTTCTTCCATAGCAGACATTCAAAATAGTTCCGTATCGGCGGTATATAAATTTTTATGCACACATAAAGAAATTAGAAAGCGATTTGTAATCAAAATTAGTTGGGCATACACATTTTTATTTTTTTATTTTATTATCTATCCCTGCAATCTGTTTTGGGGACAAGGCTCTCCCAACTCTTTCGCGGTTTGCTTTTTCCGTCCTGACTTTTACGCCGTGGCCAGCAAATTCGAGGACGTACGGCCAGGGTCCGGTTTTATCACCATCTGCACATTGCATAGCTTCATGCCAGCATACTATACTGGCATGGAAGATGGGTCGGCCAATGAGTTTTGCACTCTGACAAGGGGTCATAGATGTGTTCCAATTCATCACAGATCTTAATCTGTTGATGAAAATTCCATTTGCATCCTGCTCTTATCGGGATTCGAACCCGGTACCTCCCGATTCAAACGCCATAGCTTTAACCACTCTGCCATTTGGTCGGTGAGAATACAACTTTTTGCTTTACAAAATTTTGCATTTACAAAATGTTATATTTTGAAAACAAACATTATTGTGTTATGTCAAAATGTTTGGGTAATAAATGGCCGTAGGGTGTTTTGTAATAGTGAACATCCTTATTTGTGATTATTATTTGAATTTTAATATTGAAAATAAAATGTGTATTTTAATTGTTGCTCCCAGATTTCAATGAATATTTTTAATAGCGAGGCTCGGCGCGTCGTTGCTTTTCCTTTGTAGATCTTATTTTTGTTGCCGTTATTTGAAAATTTTATTGTGGCCATTATCCAAAAATCTATTGTACATTAGTTTTGATTATGTTGTAAATACGAGATTTGTTTTGGTAAATGTCAAAATTATTCATATACAAATTAAAATAACACACAAATACAAATATGTACATGATACAAAAATTTCCAAATATTTGCAATTATGTTAGGTGGAAACCAATAGTTATACAGAAATATTTAGCGAACTAAAATATTTATATTATGATATTCTGGGTTTTCCTGGGAAAAGGGAAAATATTTACACCAATCTAAAACCATCAGTAGACCAGAAAACTATAGTTTAGATAAAAACGATATGTTTTCCAATTTCCTATTCCCAGGGAAAGCCAGAATAGTGCCACTGGACAGATAATATCAGCTTATTATTTCCTTGAAAAAAAATTATAATCAGATTGGATTGGATTGAATTAGCGTTCTCAAAACAACATTTCATATTGTTCCATTAACTATAATGCACTTTAAAATTTTTTAATTTTAATAGAGCATTCCATTAAACCCAGCGGAAAACACAACTTTGTCAGTGGACAGCAGAACTCGTAGGTGGTTAGAAAACATCTCCAGAGCTTAAGTACATGTAGTTCCTCATCAAGTCCTACACCAAGTACAACTCGAAGTTCTAATTCAGAAATTAGAAGCTCAAACGATCTGTAAGTAACCATGCGAAATAATTGTAAATTTGCTATAATATTACATTTTTAAAAGGAATCTGTTTAATTATGTTGGTATTACCAAAATATTGACTTCATCGATTAAAGGAAGAGATATTCTAGACTTTCACAAAATAAATAAAATTCTGAACAAAGTTTGCCAAAAACATTTAGTTCAAATTTTAATTGATTTTTGCTGTCAAGAAAACATCAAACTGGTGCAGTAGGATTTCTGCCGCATGACCACAGCAATAATTGAAAGATTTCCTTCAGAAAACAAGGTAAAAACCGTAATATTCTTACAATTACAATACTTTTCAACAATTGTTTTCCTCCATTTCTTATATAGGAGACCTATTACAAAGGAAGGGCAGGAAAACAAAGCCCTTCAGAAGAGTTGTATGATAGATATACAAATACATATTATTCTACAAAATATTTAAAGAAAAGAAAATTAGATTCACAATCAAACTCTTCATTGCGGGCCACCGACGAAACACCCTTTATGACTATTTAGAAAAAAAGCAGTGGTTGGCAGAAAATATCGGGCCGTGGGACACAATTATCGAATATTGGAAATCATCATCTAAACAACGAGTATCAGAATTAAAAGCATCTAAGGATATCAATATAAGCAGAATATGCAGCGAATGGCCACGGTACAATGATTTTTATGGTTTTCAATTGGTAATATATTTAAGATTTATTGTTATCGATTAATTAAATTCTAATGAAATTAAATTCTTATACAGATTGAAATTGATTTTAACACCATGTTTGTAAACAAAGGCAACATGTTGATTGATAATTTTGATAACTTTGTCAAAAAATGTAAGGATATTCAAATTCGTTTAAAAATGAAATGCGAAGTGATGATATCAAAATTTCTGAGCATTTAACTTTTAATAATATATGTCTGTTATGTTTAATAAGGAATTAGAGAAAATTCTATAATACATGAAATTAAATATTTTCATGTAACCAATAATATCAGTTGTGATATGAGGCACGATATTTTTTTAGGTACTTACAAATATAGTTTGCACCATTCATTAAATTATTTTAATTTTGAAAAAAAGTATTTCTCACTAGACGTTTTAAATTATAGAAAACAAATGTTTGCATATGGTGAATCGGAAATTAAAAATATCAGCATCCCAATCTCGCTGCAACACATTAAGTCTGGTAATTTCAAAATGTCTACTCGAGAAAATCAAAATTTTTTACATTTCTTTCCCTTATTAATTGGTGATCTTGTACCAGTTGATGATCCAGTGCATAATTATTTATTAACAGTAATACAAATTACGAATCAGTTGACAACTATGATGAAAATTCAATAAGCACTTTAAAAGACTTGATAACCAAGCATAACCAAATGTACCGGACATTATTTAGTGATAACTTAAAATCAAAATTTCATAATTTGGTTCATTATCTGACAATTATAAAAAATGTGGCCCAATTATACAATTATGGTGCTATCGCCTTGAAAGTGTCCATTAAATGTATAAACAGTATGCCCGCAATACTACTTCATGATTAAACATTGCTCTTACATTGTCTACAAAGGCTGCTTTAAAATTCAGTAGCAATCTTCTCAACGTAGACTTTTTTCATGTCGCAATTATCAGGGAAGGATGCCAAAAATGTTGAAAATCATGAATTATATCTAAACTTATTTCCGCTAATTATTTCCGATAGTATAATTCATTACCAAGACTTAATTTACAAAGGAACACTGCATTTAGAATTTGTTACTTTCTTACTAAACAGATAAATGAAAACTTAAAATTACATTATATGAAATATCTGAAATTGTTATTTATTTATTTATTTATTTATTTAAAGAAATCTATTTTGTAATATACATGTATGATTTCAGATTATTTACAGTTATAGTTAAAATTATATTAAAACAACAAAAAACTTTAAAACAGAATAAAAAAAAAAAAAAAATATATAAACCAAATTTTGGTTTAAACAATTAAAAATTTAGAAAAAAGTCTTTAAGGATATTTTTAAAGTTGTCCTTTGATAAGTTGAAGTCAAATACATCGTCAATTAAGTTAAAAGATTTAGACATCCTATTAATTGGGTTGTTTTCTCCATAGTTGGTGGAATGGTGTTCAAGTGCTAAAAATGTATGGTTTCTAAATGTTCTGCATGGCACGTGAATTGATATGTTTTCCAAGATGTAAGCTGAATCTACGTGACCAAGCAAAACGTTACCAATAAAAGCTGCTCCCAAGAGAAGTCGTCTATTTTCAAGCGTGCATATTTTGTAATCTGTGCATCTTGTTGTGTATGGAGGTAAGCGAGCCACATTTTCATGGAATGGTAAGTTGTGGTCGTAATCCCAGTCACTTTTCTTTAACAAAAAAATCAGGAACTTCTTTTGAATGCTTTCAATTCTTTTTATGTGTACAGCATAGTATGGATTCCAGACCGTTACAGCGTATTCCAGTTGAGATCGAACATAAGCGAAATAGAGTGAACATAAGATTTGGATATCCTTAAATTCACCTGTCCATCTTTTAACAAATCCGAACATGGCATTCGCTTTCGCAATACAATTTTCAATATGCCTATTGAAACTGGCGTTTTCGACAAATGTAACACCTAAGTCTATAACCTCATTGACTCTTTGCAGTACTTCGTTGTTGACTTTGTATGAAGTAATTATTGGATTTCGTTTACGATGGAAAGACATGATTTTGCATTTCTTAATATTTAAGTATAGTGAGTTCCGATCACACCACTCACTTAATCTATCTAAGTCTTCTTGAAGTTTCTCCGTATCTAACAATCCATTAATAGTACGAAAAATTTTCACATCATCTGCAAATATGAGCACGTCTGAGTTTTTGATTATCTCGGTTATTCGGTCTATGAAAACAATAAAAATCCAAGGCCCGAGGTGTGATCCTTGGGGAACACCAGATGTAACTTTAATACAGTTTGATTTTTCATTTCCCATTATCACAAATTGGCACCGGTTTGATAGATATGATTTAAACCAATTTATGTAATCGAGAGAAAACCCAAAATTGAATAAACTCTGGAGTGCTTTATGATGACAGATAGAATCAAATGCTTTACTAAAATCCGTGTACGCTACATCAACTTGACGGTGTTTTTCTATCTCGTTAATTAGTTTACTGGTGAATTCAACCAGATTAGTCGATGTGGATCGGCCAGGCATAAACCCATGCTGGTTTATTGATATATGACGTGTAATTGTGGATTTATAGCTGTTGCATAGTACTAACTCAAATAATTTAGGAATTGATGATGTGGTTGATATTCCTCTGTAGCATGAGATATCATCACGTTTACCCGATTTAAAAATTGGAGTAACTTTTGAAATTTTCCATTTGTCAGGAAACACGCCGGTGTTTAAGGAATGATTGAATAGATAACATAATGGAATTGTTAAAATTTCAGCGTACTCCTTCAGAATAGAGGAGGGAATATCGTCAAGACCGCAACCATCTCCAAACCCCCTTAAAGCCGATAAAATGTTGTCCTCAAAAATAATAGGAGGAGTTATTGATGTGTTGTTGTTGCTGGGTTGTTCGTACAATCCACTAGTAACGCTTGGTCTATAGACTGATTGAAAAAACGACGCGAACATGTTAGCTATATCTTTGGCGTTTGAAGAGCAGGTATTGTTGTACGTCATATTAGCAGGGTATCCTTCAATTTCGCGTTTATTCCTAAAGTATTTCCAAAATTGTTTTGGATTTACTTTGATTTTGTCTTGAATTTGATTAAGATACGACCTGTATTTAGATTTGAAATAAATTTCAAATTCATTACTATGTTGTAGAAACGTAGTTTTGTCCGCTTCTAACCCGCTTTTCAACATTTTGGCATACGCTTTCGACTTCCGATTTTTTAAGTTAACTAGTCTATCATCAAACCAATGAGGGTGAACATTTTGTGGTTTACAGCACATAGGTACATACATTTCGAAGCCTTGAAGCATGATGTCATTAAATTTGTCCACATTTTCGTTTATATCATTGGAATTGAGAGTTATTTGCCAGTTGATGGATTCCAGGTAACTTTGTAGCCCCACACGGTTAGTTTTTTTAAAGTTGAATTTCATTGGTTGAAGGTGTTCTGATCTCGCCATTTTAGTTAAGTCAAATACAATATCCAAAGATTTGTGATTAACATCATTTATGACAAAAGGTAATAGGGATTCAGAAATTTTAAAGGTGTCAATGTCGTTGCTGAAGACAAGATCCAATAATCTATCACGATTATTAGCAATTGTGTTTATTTGGTTCAAATTATAACCAAGCATGGCGTCCACAAATAAAGATTCCGCATCTGTTGTTATATGGCAAGGTAAAATACAGTTTAGTTCTGGGTCCAAGTTCCAAGTTATATTTGGAAGATTAAAATCACCAAGCACAAGAACTAAATCTGACGAGTTTGTTGTATTAATAACTTCATCAATCGCATCGATGCAAGTTGCATAATGATCACTATTTGATTGAGGTGGTATATATGCTGCGTAGATGATTAGATTGGTTTGGTTGATTTTGATTTTTACACCGATCTGTTCGACTCTCGATGGGGCTAAAGTTACTGGAGCATTCCAGAGTTTAGAATGTACTGCTATCAGTACGCCCCCACCCGATTTCTTTGAACTAGTTTCAGGAGACCGATCGCATCTATAAACAACGTAGTCATGGCCAAAAAATTCGCTGCTCCGTATGTCTGGTTTTAATGAAGTTTCACAAATTACATAAATAAGGTAGTTTGATTTTAAAACGAATTTGTAGAATTTAGATGCTTTTGATGCCATTTTGTTTACGTTTTGATAGTAAATTGCACATTTGTCATATACCGATCTTTTTTTGGACTTTATGGGCTGATTTACCTTTTGAATAACAGTATAAGTTCGAGCTTTCATTAAAAGTGAGTGTAGTTTATCATTGGCCACCGGAGAAAAGTATTTAAATGATTTTGTGTGTCTAGAGATTGCAACTATGGCATGCGGTACACTATCGAACAGCTCAAGAGGTTGAGAACTGGTTCTTATACATATTACATTTGGTGAGGTTAAACCTTGTGCTTCATGGATCGTCAAGACTTTACTGGTTTCTGGTATCTTAAGCTGAGAGATTAATTGTTTATCAGCTCTGGTAAAAGTTAGATAGAAAGCGTTCTCTAACACAGGTAATGATGATAGATTTGGTGGCAGGTTTATAAATTCGGCGGAAGATTCCACTGTGTTCATACTAGTGATGTTAGGGTAGTATTCTTTGAGAGCAGAAGTAGCATCAGCTGGGCATCGATACGTTACATTCAAGTATTCAGTCTTTGTTACAAAAGCACTTGCATCGGAAAATTTCATATTGACATGATGTAATCTGTCAATATATGGTATTTGATTTTTGTCACCTAGAAGATATATTTTAGAACATTTACTTTTGATAACCACAAGTCCTATATATCCAGCATGCACCATCATGTACTCATCAACAAAAACTGTATCGTAGGTCCGGTTACCATTTATTAGGTATGAGGCAATCGTTTTGTAGTTTAATTTGATGTTATTAAAGTTAGTGTTTTTGTGCTCGCAACGTGATGTTACCTTTAATTTTATATCTGCAAGTCCTTCTTTTGTAGCACATAGAACAAGATCAGTGCCCAGATTATGGTTGTTTATAATCCATGTTGATTTACCACACCCAGGTACACCTTGAATATTTGTAATATCCGGCATCTTTATGTTTGTTTTAAGATAGATATTGTTTAACGAGTTGTAAGTCTGATGATCTAACATAATTACCGTACCCGATGAACAAAAAATGTATCTGTTTGGGGTAATAAATGTGTTTGTGTCTTGACACAGTTGCATCAGATTATTCCCATCGAAGCCAAACTGATGTTTTGTGTTCGGTTCTTCGAGATATTGTTTGGTAGCGTTGTCAAATATAAATATGTTTAATTGTCTTAAGGAAGAAGCGGAGAAAGGTAATAGATTTATGTTCTTAATGTAATGATCCTTTAAGTGGCTTTTTATTAGGCTGTTTGAGTGTTTCATGTAAAACATTATTTCTATGATCGAATTCTTATAGCTGGACTCTGCAGACAACACCTTGTGAAAAGTCGGAGATGTGGATGGAAAATCCGTACAGTTTCCATATGAGAACTTCGAGGGATCACCTGTAATCCAACGGGAAGATAACATTCTCTCATACTGCAGTGACATATTGAAAGGAATATTTAAAACCCATTTGATGTTGTTAAATGGAGAGTTTGTAACATAATCCAACACTGGCAAAACCTTGTTGACATGATGGCTATTAAAGATAATAATTTTTATTTGATTTGTAAACAGTATGAATTAAAATATTTGCGCCATTATGTTTCATATTTAGTCGAAACCCCGTTATAGGCGACTTCTTCATTTAATATTGATGAATTTGAGGGACCTCAAATTTATGTATATTTTATTCAAGATAAAAGAATAATGATTAGAAGAAAACGATTTTATTAGTTTGATTATTTTTTTAAGTATGTTTTCCTATTTTGCTAATAACTAACTATGTTTTTCAAACATAAGCAAATTATTATTATATATATGTTTGGTATTGTAAAAAATATAATAAATGAAATAAATACAAAAAATAAAATCAAAAAAATCTTTTATTATGCATAAATTCAGATTATGTAGATGAAAAATAAGCATCCCAATTTCTCAAAACTACTACATATTTAAAAACTACAACTTTTAGTTGTTATTTTGAAATTTTACTCTTCTTAAAATAAAGTGTAATAACATTGTTAAACTACAGTTTTAAGCCGGCTCTAAAAATAAATACTAGAAACTTTTTGTTTTAAAAGTGTATACTATTTAGCTAATTTCTATAAAGAAAAATGCTTAAATTTACCCATTAAATTCTTATTTATACCTACGTTTTTTTCTCAGTGTAATTGGATTGAAGTTAATGTAATTTTTATACCTAAGGTGGGAAAAAGCTCTGTTTGCAGTCCCAATGACCTTAGAACTGTTAGTTTAGCTACTTCCATACTAAAAATTGTGGAAAGAGAAATGAGTGAAACACACAAACCCCATAACATGCATACACTTATATTGTTGTCTGATCTGTTTGTAACACTGTCCAGGGCCTGTGAATATATTTAGCTCGCCCTTTATAAAACTTGAAATATTCATCAAAATTGTGAGGTTTCCAACATCTACTATAAAGCATAGTAAAATCCATCATGATTGATCTATTTGAAAATGTTATTCAGGCCCCGTGGACATCTCCAGAATTATTGTTTTGTAACCCGTCAAAAATTTTCAATTTCTAATTATAATTTTTAATAGAACGAATCTCAAAAGTGTTCTTTACTTAAACCTTAGAAAATGGTCTATGCTTTTGCTTCCCGATAATGTCAGCTAGATTCTGTATATATTCCAAGATTCGACGGCACGACATTTAGAATCGTGTTCAATTTAATATTTTTTTTTTTTTATTTGTTTAGCATAAACTTCATTATCATCGTGTAAAGGCATTTTTACGATAGAAAGGTGATACATGATCCTATGCTTCTAAGGTGTAAAGAATTTCAAAATTTCAGACCATTTGCAGAATCTTAAAATTTTAACCCTTAAAATAAATAGCACAAACATTCCAACCGTCAATTACACAACAAATAAAATAAAAATGTCTCGCACTTATTAATTAAATATGTACGAATAATAAACACGTGTTTATTAATATTAATTAAAGTTAATTAAAATAATTTAACAAATTATTAAATTATTTTTGTAATAAAAACAATAGATAAACAAACAGGCGATATAATTACAAAATAAATAATGTTTTAATTACATTTTAATTAAATAGAAAATATCTCACTGTACAGTACGCTACACGATATAGCAAAATGTTAATTGTTAATAATAACAACAATAATCTAGAATAAATTAATTGAAAATCTCATCTTTTGGTGTAGTTTCTCTTCTATATAGGCATTTTTCTCGTCTCTATATAGAGGCTATATATAGCTCGCCTATATATATATATATAAATATATTATGAATGATTGCGAGCGATAAATTAAATTACATAATTTAGAAATATATTCCTAATTTATTTGTGAGACCGAATTATTATTTTTTTGATTAAATTTGTTTTATTTGCGTCAATCATTTTTTTTTTTTGCTTTCGTTTATTATTTTTAATTATTCGAGATAATTTAGTAACAATGTTTAAATTAGTTTATGTAGACATAAATAAATTAATTGTGTGACTTGCCTAGAGATGACGAGTAAATTAGAGGCGGATAAAAAATGCGAACGTCATGCATGACTATTGTCAAATAAAAAAAAATAAATGTCAAAACTATTTTAACGCGATCATCTGATAATAATTATACGACTCTTACTCGTGTTAATGACATTAATTTGTTTAAGAAATGTTTAATGTAGCCCGCATATCATGCCATCTTCCAATTACTTTTATATAAAATATTATTTTTTATTAAATTAAGGAATTACAAAAATTAAAATTCAATTGATTTATTAAAAAAAAAATTATATACGAGTCCCTTAAAAATTTAAAAACTTTCAACATGAGCACCTTCATAAAATGATTTTTTTTTGTTGCTGTTCTCGTTAATATTTAATGAGATACGTTACGCTACTGTGTACATAAATACAGATATATAGCTCTACATGTATGTCGGTATCAGAACATTAAAATTCCTTTAACTTAATAAAAAAATTAAAAATTATATTACGTACGAGATAAAAGACGAAAAAAAAAAATAAAGCAAAGTACCCAAAATATTAAGTTAATTAAATATTTATTTTTAAAATAAACTCATCATCATAATCAACATGATAAAGTATGTTGTATATGTAGCATAAAACATATTACCACCATCATATATTTTTTTTTGAGTTTTCAGTCTTCGTACATAATAAAATATAATTCATAATAAATTAATTTTTATGTATGACAGATTTTTGCCGACACATATCTCTCTTGTACATAGACGAGTTCTTCTTGATGTGCGTATATATAAGCAATTACTTAATTAATTTTATTAATTAATTTATTAATTATAATAATTAAAAGTAAGTATCGTAATGGAAATTAATCCAAATAAAAAAATTATAATTCTTGGAATGAAACTTTGGTTGAGGGTACGGGGAGTACTCGTATATATTTTAGAAGTTTCATGATATAATTTTAAACGTCATCGTCATCATATACTCGTTTCACATATCCGATGTACGTACTTCGTTTTCTTGGTTAGATTTTTTAATCAATCACGTATGTATTTAAATTTAATTATATTATGTAAAGTGGTGTTAGATTAGAAAAAAAGGAGGTTGAAATTTTAATTGTTGTGGTGTTGCTGCATACGTCGACCTATACATATTCAGAATCGTGTTACCATCTGCGATCAAAGATTTTAACCGGCAGCGCGATTCAACCGAAAAACGGCAGGACCTTATATTCGAAATAATGAAATAATTAGTTAAATAATGAACATGGCAAATTTTTTTATGGTCAACTAGTATTATGAACTGTAATACAATACATATCGTTACCACGTCCACACGTGTGCTGGTGCTCCGTCTTGTTGTAAGCAATAATATTCCCCTCCGTACGTTGCTCGGGCTTCTGTCAATAAATCTTGTTGTAAAACCTCCTCCAAGAAATATATCGCATTTATGTATTTTAACACCTTTATCAATAAATACAAGTGGAACAGTTCCTCTTTTAGATATGGCTCCCCAAACCATTACAGATGACGCATTTTGGTACCTCGGTATGTGCTTTTTATAATTTGGGACATCCTTTATTAAAACCGCCCAAACTTGATCGTTTTAAACATTGTGCGAAACTTCAAGAATAAAATTTTTACATCTGAGAAGATAATATCGTCACCCACGTGCCATGAAAGCAGCTCCTTACTTCTAGCTCTGCGTTTCTCTTTTTTGGGATTCGTAAGCCCGTGATTTTTTTTTTATTGAAGGTTGACATTTTTAAGTCATCCCTGAGTACTTTTCGGATTGACTCGCGCTTCAAATTTAATTTTTCAACCATTTTCCTTGCCGATCTGTGACAATTGCTGTTTATGCGCTTCCGTACTATCTTTAAGTTTTTTTTTTGTTCGCAAGCTTCTTTTTCGATCATGGTTTTTACGATTTTCATTTCATCCTGTATCACAGAAACGTTTCACTGTACGATAAACAAATTATCTGTTGATTCCAAGATGTTTTACTTCTCGAAAAATCTCCCCATATTTTAAACCTATTACGCAACTAAACTAACTAAATTTTTTCATAAATATAGAAAACCTAACGGTACTTCACAACTTAAAAAATTCCAGCTTCGTTTGTTTTGCGTGACCCAAATTATTAACCAAACATAGTGGTCACCCGGTAGGTTGTAGACTTGCCAAAAATGTAAGAACCCACCCTCAAATTTGATGAAACAGCCCATTTTAACAAGCAATGGGTACCACTGAAATTTTTACAATAGCCTACATCCTCAAAAATCGATCAAAATGCATCAAATTCCTTTCCTGTATAAGAAATGGTTGCCCCTGAATTTATTGGAACAGCCAACACAAACAAAAATCGAACATAATGCATCGAATTACCTTCTTGTACAAGAAATGTGTATCCTTAAAGCATTCGAAGCTTTCTGGTCGATTTTTGTGGGTGTGGGCTATTGTAATAAATTCAGGGGTACAAATTTCTTGTAGAATATTAAATTCAGAAGTATCCATTTCTTGTACAGAAAGATAATTCGATTCATTTTAATCAGATATTTGTGGATGTGGGATGTTGTAATACATTCGGGGGAAAAAATTCTTGTACAGGTTGTGGGCACGTATATGAAGTTGTCCAAGCATTCTATTTCTATGCCAGCAAATAAAATTTTTTAATTAGAGAGATTTCAAACAGAAAATTAACTAATTCATTAAATTCGATTGGTTTTCAAACATAAAAAAATAAAAATCTAAACCATGTGATGGCAATCTAAACAAAACTGATCGAATAAAAATTGAAGTATCAATAAACTGTAATATAAAAGATGCATACAGTAATAGAAAATTATAGGCCATGTTAAAAAAAATTCGCCCGGGGAAATTTCCTGAAAATGAACTCTGGGCCTAAATCAATTTCGGCAAAACTAAAAATGTCCCGGATCAGGGGGTATTTATACTAGTAGCTAATTTTAAACCAAATAAGATGAAAATTGTCCTGTTTCGTCTTAAAATTAGGTAGTTTCCGAAAATAAACTCTGGGATACGATTGAACTTTTTACTGAATCTTACTAAATGCTTTTCATTTGCATATATTCAGGGGCAAATATTTCATTTCTTTAAAAATAATAAATATATTTTAATTTATTTTGGAAACATGATTTAATAATTTAATAAATAAATATTTAATTAAAGAATTTAATTAAACAAAATAAATAATATAATTAGAATTTGACCTTAATTTGTTTATTAACAAGCGTAACTGTGTTAAACGAACAAACAGTTCCGCAAAATTACCATCTATCTCAAAGTAATTTTATATTAGCTAATTAGTAATACTGCGGCAGTAAAAAAATATTCATGACAATCTTTTGGCTTTTACTACCCCTACGGCCTAAATAACTGAAAATAGGGATTATTTATTAAATTTCGTCGACGATGCAATGAAGAATACTAGAGGCAGTTCCGCCAAAATATCATCGGTCTCACGCTGTTTTTATGTTCTTGAGGAACCCAATAGCCAAAATTAAATAATCAAATAACCTCAAAGAAGTGAAAATTCCAGTAACTATGGTGATAATCCAAACGAAAACAAAGAAATACCGGCAAGAAACATTTCCGGGTAAACATTTGTGACGATTTAACGGTCTGGAATTATTTCAAGTTTACTTCCTACCAGGTTCAAGATATTTTTCATACGAAGAGAAACTTCTGGTCTTATTGTCGGATACGCGTCCAGAAGTTAAGAAGTTGTCCACAATGGCCGCTCTGTTAGCCGCGAGCCCGAAGATGATTTTGTGTAAACGAATCTATTATTTTTCATATTCAACCTGGGGCCCTTGAAAAGTATTGAATGGTATCCGAGGTTGAATGTCATCAACTTCTGTAATATCTTACCGAATTACCGAAATACCGAATTTAAACTCGTCGTCACTACTGCTATAACAGAACATAGATAATAAGCAGAAACAAATTCGCAGATAGGATATCGCACAATACTTAACGCGTTACTAGTAAATATAACAAAAATAATAGGAAGAAGAATAATAAAATGCTTATTCCCGCCACATACGCAGCATTGGACCCAGCAAATAAAAGTGTCATGCCGCTTATTTAGCGGCATTGGTCCCTTAAGGGTTAATAAGAGAAATGTACACTAAGCTCATATAGCAGTAAACAAATTTTATATTCTATGAAAAAAAAAATTAAAAAGATGTTGCCAGTCAGCCCACGATTACATTACGATTTCCAATTAGTCCATTGAGTTAACAACATCAGAGTTGACGGGAGTGGGAGGAGTTTTAGAATAATTCCTTGGATTTTGCTACCCTTACGGCATGTACGACTAACAGATAATCATAATAAGACTGTTGGATGATAGGTAAAATCTTTTTTAATTTTTTCTTCGTAGAGCATAAACTTTTGGTTACTGCTACGCGATCTTAGTGCACATTTCTCTTATTTTTTTCAGGTATTTCTTTGTTTTCGTGTTTTTGTTTTGAATTGTCACCAACGTTGCCGGTATTTTCAATTGTTTGAGGTTATTTGATTATTTAATTTTGGCTATTGGGTTCCTCGGCTAACATAAAAATAGCGTGAGACCGATGGTATTTTGGTGGAACTGCCTTTAGTATTCTTCATTGAATTGACGACGAAACTTGAAGAGATTTTCTTGAAATTTACAGTCACAATATTACTAATTAGCTAACATAAAAATAATTTGAGACGGATGGCAATTTTGCGGAATTGTCCGTTCGTTTAACACAGTTAGGTCTGTTAATAAATAAATTAAGGTCAAATTCTAATTAAATTGATTCGTAATTCTAATTAAATAAGTTATTTTGATTAATTAAATTTTTCAAAATATTTAAATAATTATTTATTAAATTATACAAAATAAATTAAATGTTTACATAATATATTTTAATAAATAAAAAAAAATATATTTTAAAAAAATTAGAATATTTGCCCCTGAATATATGCGAATGAAAAGTAGGCGACATATTGTAAGATTTAGTAAAAAGTTCAATAGCGTCCCGATTACATTTTAGGCGACTTGAAACGGAACGGTTTTTTCTTATTTGGCTAAAAGTTAGCTACTAGTATAAACATCCCCTGATCCGCCCTAATCCGAGACATTTTTAGTTTTGGCGAAATAGTTTTAGTTTTATCTCCCCAGAGCCCAGAGTTCATTTTTGAGAAATTGTGAAGGGACGAACTTTTTCTAACTTGGCCTATAATTTTCCATTGGTATATGCATCTGAGAATTATACAGTTGTTTGATACTTTAGTTTTTATTCGGTCAATTTTATCTAGATTGACATCAGATGGTTTAGATTTAAATTTTTTTAATTATCTGTTTGACAACAAATCAAATTTAATGAATTTGCTTATTTTTCGTTTTTTCACACAAGAGCAAATTGGTTATTGATATGTCAGTGTTATGTATATATATGTAGTGTGTTGCCTGATTAAAAACTTGTATGTTGTGGGATAGAATGCTGGGGTAACTTCATAGATACATGTGTGGGTTGCTGCAATTTCTTGCACAGGAAGGTAATTCAAAGCATTGTGGCCGATTTTTGTGGGTGAGACCTGTTGTAATAAATTCAGGTTTACCTAAGTTTAGGTAGAGTTTTGTAAGAGTGAGCTGTTTTAATAAATTCGGGAGTAGTGTTTCATCAAAATTGAGGGTGGATTATTACATTTATAGCAATTCCATTAATTATACATAGAAATGTGGTTTTTGAAGGCTTTCACTTCTTAGGGTTTCAATAGCTATGTCAATACTCTGTAATTAATTTGTAAAAAATTCCGCAGAACCATATAGAATAAATATTAACATAAATGTGAAAAGCGTGTTGTAACGAAAAATTAAGTTTTTAAAGTTTTATACCAAGAAAAGAAAATCAAGAGTGTCTCAAGTTTGAAACAGTTTGCTCCACGCTCCCTTTGGTTTTGTTTAAAGTGTAGGCCGCGCTATAAAAAAGAAAAATTAAATTTGTAATAAACATCCCTTAATTTTTCTATGCCCAGTGTTACACTTGCACAGGCAGTCCACACATAAAACGAATAACAAGACTAAGTTATACAACTTTATAATACGTATTTCCCCAAAACGAATTATGTAAAAATTTTAATATGCTCTTTGCATAAAAAGCAGCAACATAACAACATTTTACTTTTGAGGTTTGTTCTTTTACAAAAACACTCTGTATTTATTTTTGGGGATTCCTCCTCTTCTATCTAACGATTTACAACACCAAACACGATGTAGCAAACACCAAGTTGAGCTTTTTTGTCGTCATAATATCAATAATATTTAATTTATTAAAATACATATTAAAAAAAATAATTAAATATTCACTTCGTATTTACGTAATAACATAATATATTTTTGTTTAAATGCAACAGCAATTAAGATTTTTATGATGCTGAGGGTGGAATAAAATTCTTATATTTTGTATCTATACTTAATAGAATATATACTAAGAGTGTGTATTATAAAATGAATATACAGAATAAAAGATGAAAACATCTACATAAAATAATAACATTACAAAATTGATTCTACTTAAATAAATTATAAAAATAAAATTTTTTATATTTATTTTATTATTCAATTTATCTCTCTCAAATTTTTGCTATTTCAAAGAAACATTTTTTGTGTAATGTAAATAAATAAAGATGTATTTTGTTGCAAAATTCATGATATAAATATAAGTAAAATGGTTTTTGAATCGTATAGTTGATTTTTTCTAGGTTAGTGCTTCTTATTCAATTGATATGAATATTACAAGATAATTCTAAATGTTTTGGAGTTTTGCATATGCTTGATTTAATAGGCCGAATAAGTCATGAAACATTTCTGTAGCTCATTCGTTTTCTTACCGCACCGTACGCTAGAATAAATTCACCAAAGGGAGTTATAGCAGCATTATTACCAGACGTCCCATCAACTCGGAGCAGGCTGCATTCACTTCCATTCGCTTTCCACAAAAGCGATATAATTGTTGATGAGACCTAGTTAACTATCTAGCAGTTTCAATTATGGGCATAATTTTTTTTTCAATTAAGTCCTTAGATCGTCAACCTTATAAAGTTGATAACTGATGCCCGTTATTCCCATCTCGCGTGTGATGGTTGTGTTTCTAATTGTGATTGTATGATTATATGGTGTGAAATTCTATATGTGAAATGCGGCTTGCAATCTGTTTATTCACTATCCCAGACTTCTACTTCCAACCTAAATAATTTAATTTATTGAACTCCATGTAAAAACAGTTTCAGGACATTATTGCATTCTAATATTGCACCTATCCTTGTCAAAATTGCGCTGAAATTGTATTCGTACGAATTTATTAGAGATCCCTGAAAGATTTCGTTTACTGTTTCAATCTTCACGAGGTTCCAGAAATATAACCTGCGACAACTGGTTTTCCTCAACAGACATTATCGATACCATGTTGGAAAAGAACCTCACAATGGTTGGAACACTAAAAAAAATAAACCGCAAATACCTTTGTCTTTCAAGACTGCTGGTGGCCAGGAAGTTCAAAATTCGCTTTAAACTGAACGAAAACTCTGGTTTCCTACACTCCTAAGAAGAATAAAGTGGTCCTTGTTTTATAAATGTTCCATCGATTGCAAGAAATATGTAAGACTACAAATAAACCAGAGATAGTCAATTTTTACAACAAGACAAAAGATGTCACTGACACATTTGACCAGGTGTGTCACGAATATTCAACAGCAAGAACAACTAACAGATGGCCAGTGCGACTTTTCATGGGATGCTGGACCAATCGGCGATCAACGCCTCGATTATATACAATTTCAATGCTGCAAATCCATCACTCAACAGGAGAGATTTTTTGAAAAGTTTAGTCGAAGATCTCACAATTCCTCATATCCGGAAGAGGAAAGAGTTGAAAAATCAGCCACACCAAACAGTATTTTGTATTCAAGAGATATTGGATGAAAGGCTAATAAACTTGAAGACAGGGAAGATGTGTTCATTATCCCCGAACCATCGACCGAAAATATGGAGGCAAATGCTCCAAGTGTCAGGCCTTCGTGTGCCAAGACCATAGAGCTGTTATCTGTCAGGCGTGTGGTGAGCAAGAATGAGAGATAAAAATCAAGATAAAAAATGTTTAAATTTAATATTCTTTTTCAATAATTGTAGTTTATCATTCCAAATAAAGACATTTTTACCAATTTGAACGAAATTCTTAATGATTATAACGACCTGTGCGGCAAAAATCAATTTTTCAAATTCTTGCGATTTGCGCACTTTGATTTCTTAAAATAAATACCTTTTTTAGAGAATTGGCCAAAACCACTATAATACCCTTAAAACATAGTATCCCCCTTTAGAATCCCGTTGGAAATACTCGATTCGCTCAAAAACTCATTGAGATATCGTGATTTTAGAAAAAATGCCATTTTCGTTAGTTTTTCACGTTTTTTACCCTCCTTGGTCAATTTTCTAGGACCCTTCAAACGTTTAGCCAAAACTACTTAGTTCACGCAATTCTATATTAAAAGACGAAAAAACTGAGCCTGCTTGGAATCCTCAGTCATACTGGGCCCGAGATACAGGCGTTACCAGATTAGGTAAAAAAATAGCGATACCTTTCTAGGGTTAACACTAACTTTTTACCTCAGTATGTCAGAAAAAAAATTACATATCAATTCTTTCTCCAACTCCCTATTCCCGGGGAATTATCAGAATTAAATTTTTGTTATAATTTAAACATATTTGCAAAAGATGTTGTACTAACTAAAAATATCCATGGTAAGTTCTCATAAAGTTTTAGCTTTCATTAAAATATGGCGCACATTTCTAAAGTTTTGACATCTTATTTCAATGAAACCTAACCTAAATAGGCATATTGACAACACAGGATGTCTCGTGGATGTTCTCGCCTTTTTGGAGTTATTAAGTGCTATTTCTTTGTGGAACACCTAAATTTATATTAGGTTAAGCAATGTTAGCTTAACGTTTCACGTTAATGATGAAGCTATTGTCAGTTTGTCACGCGCCCCCAACTAACAGTTTAATTTATTAAGCACATTTTATATTAAACACTTGTTTTTCTATTTCGCAAAAAATTAGATTTTTGAATATTTTAATTAAAAAAATTGTTCAAAAAGTTTAAAAAATCACTCGATAAATTTCGACTTGTTAGGACATCATCAGGAGTATCTCCAGACTGATTTGTAAAAGAACAAATTTAGGTATATATAGTAAAAAGGGCAGAAATGAAATAAAAGGAGACAAAAATAAGCAATAAAAATTAATCTATTGATCGTCCCAACCATATGTTGTTTATACGGAAAAATTAATAATAATAAAAAGGGGACGAGGTTAGCAGGTAAGTGATTAGCCATCGGCTGAGTAACAAAATTAAAGGTATATTGAAGTACATACATTTAATTACCCGACGTATTAGTCTTATTATTACGAACGTGAGAATAGAACAGGGTATCCGTAATTGGTGAGAATCGAATTTCTCTCTGTTCGTTTGGGATTTTTGGTTAGGAATATATGGAATGGCATAAGCCTGGCGAAATACCGAAGGTTAAATTATACGCGAACGCACAATTGTAAAATACTAACGATAAAAGGTTAAATTGTCTATCAAAATTTGCTTTATGATTTATTCTATCCATTTACCAACGTGTAAATGGAATTTTAACCAACTATTTATAGATAAGCAAACCATTCTGAAAGAAACTACACCCATTCTATAATCAAAACAAATACAGTAATCTGGAATACAAATATGCTAATGCAACATGAACTCGAGATTTTTTCAATTCTGAAGAAATAGATGCACTGAGACTCCGATTGGGGCTGCTCAGTTTTCATTGTTTCGATTTGCGCCTTTAAAGATCAACTACCCAAATTTTTATGCGCCGTTTATCTTTGCGTCGCTTATTCGATTTGCATTTCAAAATTTTTGACATATTTGTTCAAAATCCACCGTTTTATTTAAGACTTGATAGCACGCAGTACAAGCAAGTAATGAGACACACTAAAATCGAGTTGAAATTTTTTGGAGGGGCCAGAAGTTATTTAAAAAAACTGGCTAAATTATATATTGTGTCAGTGTCATTTAGGGAAAAATCGCTAGAGCAGATGGACATCTAGTTGAAAGACATTTATAGCAAGTTCTTTCCAAAAATAAAAAATAAATTGATATTTTTTTATGTCAAAGAACACGATACACGATTGATTTTTATTTTTGGTAGTGTATAGCTATAACCAGCGAGTCTGTAAGAGTCAGTAACGAAACCTTACAGAATTTAACGAAAATGTTTTATTACAGAATCTTTGACAGTTTGACCAGCGAATCTGTAACACGATTATTGTCAATTGAATTTTTAAATGTCAATTTACTATACATCCTACGAAACGGCAGAACAAATTGAATAGATAATATCCATTTATAAATAAATTATTGATAAATTACAAATCAACCATGCCACGATGGTATGACATTTATATTAGAATTGTTTTTATATTAGAATTGTATTCAATTTTGAAGTTTCCTTCAGTTTGAGCGATAATTTTCGCTCTTGTTACGGATTGCTAAATGACAATTCAAATTTAACGAAACTGAACGAAAAGTACTTTGGGTTTCGCTGGTCAGTAATGTCAATAAACATACATTTTTCAGATGTCGCTTTGTTACTTAAATGTCTTACAGACTCGCTGGTTACGCCTTATCTGTGATAAATTGACATTCAATTTTAAAAATTTTATATTGACAGTTTATTGTCAACAAATTATCAACACAATTTTTTGTCAACACAATTATTTTAACACAGTGAAAACGAAACAATAAAATTATTTCGAAAAAAAAATTGTTTCGTTTGTCAAATTCTCATGGCCAACTAGTAAAAAAGTTATAATGTTTACGTTTATATTTTTTGAAGTGTTTATGTTTATATTTTTGACGTGAACATATTTATGTGTTTGTAAACGTCAAAAATAAATCTATCGAAATATTCAGATTTTTCAAAATTGATTGCGATCAAAAAAAAATCAATTTTTTTAGTTGGAAAGAACGTGCAACGGTATTTCGATCAAAATTTTTTGATTTCAAAACAATTTTTTTGATTTATAAATCAATTTTTTTTTTGGAAAGAAATTGCTATTAGTCTTTTTTAGAGCAGTACCATTATTGTAAAAAAAACAAATTATTTCCTTTAGCGTAAATTCGACTATAACGGATTTTGTACCAAATGTATTGAGTTATATGGGGAATCATGTTTTGGTGTGTGTAAACTTTTTTTTTAAGATTTTGGAACCAATGTACTGTTATACAGATCTAGGACGCAAATAGTTCTGTTATACAGATCTAGGACGCAAATCGAGGTCTTAGAGTATACAAAATGTCTAAAATCGACATCCATTGCGGTAAAACTTCATATCTTAAAATACATATATGAATAAAGTTGTTGCCGCTGGAGAACCGGTTAGAGTAGAATCATCGGTGGCTGTAAAAAAAAACATCAAACATTAGACTTAAAATTGAGATATATGTATATTCTATGTACAGATGTGTTTGGTTATATACCATATATAACCAAACATATCTGTACATAGAATATACAAATATGTCAAGGTACAAACGAATTAAGAAGACTTTATCACGTTTTGGATCATGTTCCATAATCGGAGGCGATTTTACTGCAAAAATACTTCGTGAGGGTCAAGAGAAATCTCTTAAATGAAACGTGCTGAGGAAAATAACTAGAAAACGGCGAAGCACGACGATAACGAGATGTAAACTCCATCGTCCATTCTCTCCTGATTGTGACAACTGAACACATAAAATATACCTATCCAAATACACGTGTTGCTTTCTCAATTATCAAGGATTGTCTGTTACGGCTGGCCTATTTATGTTGTCTAAGGATGTTACCTTGGTAGTGGGTTTTGACTATTTTCGGTAGATTTTGGCCACCTAAGTAAATCTTACGAATCACAAATCGTAGTTTGACGCTAAAGTCACCTAGGCCTCTTATCTTGCGATTCTCGAGGTTTATTTTAATTGTGGTCGTTAAGAAAATATAGATTCAATATAATAGTTTACAACTGGAATTCAAAAGTGAAAGATGGCTATTCTTGCATTCTTGCAACATTATATTTTTAACGCTAATTGTATCCAGCAGTGAAATTTTTGCATTTAATTTGTGTATGTTGCAAATGTGCATGTTGGTCCAAAATATATACAAAAATACATTTTTGACATGATTTACTTTCGTACACGATTTCTACGTACACAATTGTGATGGCGGGTCGGAAAATTTTTCATTAAGTCAAAATACCATCGCGACTTGACAACGAACGGTATTTAAAAACCTATTAGCAAATAGAAATAAATGAATACCATTCTACATCTTAGGAAGTACTCTCGACACATATTGCGCCAACTTACTGATTTGCGAGACTACGGAGAGTAGACAAGTATAATATATAAATTCCTAATGATTCTGTAACAACAAAGGAAACACCAATTGTGTGGCATGAGCTAGCATTGAAACACAGCCTTAATCTAATAAATTGGCATTGCAATTAGGCAAGTTTGCTTTTAACAGATTTAATTTAGGTAAAGAAACACTTACGCTAATTATCATTGAACTATTAACGAAAGATTTTCACGGCATAAAATTTTCTATCAAATCCATTGCTGTACGCTTTATTTGTATATATCTAAAAAACTTTATTCAATTAACATTCTGTTTCTAGTTTTATTAAAAATGTTTCAATACGTAATTCAGCGTACTTTTTAATAAAATGAAAATAAAACAAAAACGAAAAGTCAAAATATTTGAATTTTGGTTGCGTGCCGTTATTATTTTTCGAAAAGTAAGCGTTCGTTATATTATAAATTGTTAGTACTTTTTTATATAGTAAACTGTATTATCAAACTTATATTTGAATAAAACTGTGTATGTAACAAATTACCAGTTTTAAATATAACAAAATAATATAAAAATTTATAAAAAAAAATCGCTTACCTTTCACTAAAATTACCAAATATTTGATTAGAAAAATTTGTTGATGCTATACTAGTCGGTGTCCTTGTGGTTAACGACACAGGGCCACCCACTTCAATTGGTGAATCGGTAGCATTTGATACAGTAGGACTAGCAACAGATTGTTGTGACGTTCGACTTAATCCGGGCGATGGTGAACCGGCACTATTCGATCCGGAACGTGATAATGATAAATTCATTTGATTGGAAGACGATAATGGTCGATCAGGTTCGGAATCGACACGAGGACTTAACGGTGGTATACTTGATGAGCTACGATGATCATCATCTGGATCGCCAGTTATATCAGGTGATGAACTTCTACTTGTTTCATGCTATGTAAAAAATAATATAAATACAATAGAAGTTATACTCAAATTAAATTTTGTTGCAGAAAATTTACTTTATCTGGTAAAATTTGCGCATCCCCATTATTATCTCGTTTCCTTTGTTCTTCTTTTAGGCGTTCTGATTTTCTCCATTTTGCACGTCGATTTTGAAACCAAACCTAGAAAATGGAAAAATACGTATACACATAAAATTCTTTATTTAATAATCATCGTATATATAACAACATTCTTTATGTACTCGGTATATACGTTAGATATATGTGTGTATAGGAGCTCTCTATACGCAATTTAACATTTTCTTGGAAAAAAAATAAAAAAAAAATCATCTCCTAGTTAAATTACCTCAAGGCAATTAAATGATGGTGAAATGAATTTTCCTTTATTTTCCGTTCTTATATTAACAATTGTGTATAATATAATTGTTACAATAAAAACAAAAATTATATTGTAAACAATGTATTTAATTGTTTTCGTTTAATTTGCCAACCAATTATTTTATTGTTATACAAAAATAAAATAAAAAGATTTTCGTTCTATTCTGCTCCGTTCTATGTGCGTTCATCCTGCGAGTGTTTTCTATTTGATGAGGGTGGATTTTTGCTTGTTTATTTTAAGGCATTATCTTATTTGCTGTAAATTAAAATAAAATAAAGTAGAATACAATTTATGTATTTATATACTCGCAATATATAAATAAATAAATAAGAATGTATTATTATGTTGATCAAGGAAGTGAGAGGGTGTATTTACTTTTAACGTTATTTTGTTATTTTAGATTGCTTTTGCTGAAAATTATGTTTCGCAATTGCAAAATTGAATAACATTTCTGCGATACATAAATAAGTGTTAATTATAAATTTAGAAGCTATTTAATATTGTTATTATTTCGAAGCATAATGATTTTTTAGAAAAGTAATGATCCTGTTTATGCGTACATCCCTATTGAAAAATATTCGTAAAAAACGTAAAAACAAATACGTGGTAGCACTTCTCATATCACCCTTTACAGTACATGGATTCGAATATATCAAAGAAACGAAGAAATGCGCTCGTTAATTTGAATTTTAAAATTTGAAATCAAATGAATACTAGAATTGACCAACTGTGATGTGACATTTTTCTTTTGTTTTCATGTTCGAGTATAAACGTTATTGATGTTTTGTGTGTTGTGTATAATTTATTAACGAAACTATGCAATTTCGGTAAGTGTGCTTGACACGATATGATATATAATTAGGTACTCTCTGAAACTGGTTATTCGATATAAATTTCGGTATAAAATTCAATATAAATCCAATATTTATTCAAATTCTGAAAACAAACTCGCATATTAAATGATGAGCTTGATGGAACTGTAGCTGGTGAGAAGACTGTTCGATGGGAGTTTATCTTAGCGGATGTGTCAATTTACATTTTTGGTGGCAATTTCCTCAAATTTTGAGGTCTTCTAGTTGATATTTGGAAATGTCGGCTCATCTAGCTTATCGTTTACTATTGAAGCAGTTGTACCTTTCAAAATTCAAAACTAGTTAATAAAATTTCCGGAAGTTACTAATAAAAACGATCAAAAGATTTTCAACGACGTGTAACAGTTTGTCAACCAAACCGTATTTTAGGAATGATTAACTTTTACAGACGTTTTAGTCCTAACGCTAGTGGAGATCAAACCTTGCTTTATGACTTCTTGAAAGGGTATACAAGAAGAAGAGTAAAACATCAAATCAATGGACTTCAGCATTTATTAAGACTTCAACATTTATTAAGACAACTAGACGTCTTGATTTCATTGGTCAACTCACAACAGACATTCAACACATCTCAGGCGTTGACAACGTGACTTGCTATTAAAATTTTAAATAACTTCCAATTAATTCTGATAAACTTATTTATTGTGATACTTCAACAGGTATAATACCAAGACCATTTATTCCATTAGGTTTTCGGAAACTGGCCTTCGAAGCTTTCCATAATATATCACAACCTGTTAAAGCTACTACGAACATTTTAACTAAAAAGTTATCTGGCTTTTTATCAGGAAAGATTCGAAAATATATACACTGTCAAAATAAAAAGGTCCGAGGCATACTAAGAGTTCTTTCGCCAACTTTCAATTACCTTCTAAAAGCTTTGCAGAAATCTATCTCGACATCATTGGCCCGTTACCGATTTCTGATAATCAGTGATATTGGGTCACGTTAATAGATGGCCCACGTGTTGGCCCGAAGCGTTTTCAGTACTGGACATAACGGCTGTCACCGTAGCATTTGCTGTTTATTTAACTTGGAGATCAAGTTTCGGTGTTCCAATCTCCATTGTTACGGATCAGGGAGCTTAATTTGAATCCAAACTATTTCACGAAACGCGTAGTTAGACTTTCATGTTACTAACCGACTTACTAGGTTGAAGATGAACTTGCAATGAAGATCTACAAGCTACTTCAACTCAACTTGTTTATGCAAGTATAATCAAGGTAACTGGTAAGTTTCTTAATAACGTTACTGATATTCCGCAGAGTGAACTTTTGAAGAAAATTAGTGGCCATTTAATTCAAAACAGAAGTGAAAGATTACAACAAAAGTGAATAATAAAACATTTTCCGAAGACGAATCACGACAAATATTAGAGAATTCTACTGGCGAAAAGTTTGATTGTGATGTCGATGAATAGTAGACTATCAGTCCGACCTAAATTTAGTTAATTGGCTGACGTTCAAGAACTATGATGATGAAGATAATGAACTTAACCAAATTATAGTCAAGACGGGGATATATACGAGTATTTCAGATATAAAATGTAAACAATTGAACTTCACCAATTTAAAATATATAATCGATCTGTAGGTTGCCCAGCATCAAATACGTCAAACTCATGTACACATAAAAGTACCATTTTCTGACCGAATTAAAAACCTTCGCTTGGAGAGTGGGATAAAAATTGGAGAGCATTGCTTCTAAAATGAGCAACAATCGCATTACATGTTGGGAATCCATTTTAGCTGTTACCAGTAGCGGTAAATCATTTTTGGAAAGCTTAGTCAATTATTGATGCAGAGAAGGCGAGATGTAAAAATATTTTGCGCATACTCGAGCATTATTCTGTAATCTGTCGATGAGCTGGTCTTTTTTGTACCAACCCTTGTCCTGCTCGACAATCTATTAGAGAACAAGATAATAGGACTATAACTAAAATTAGCAAGATAATGGGATTAGGTGCTCCAGCCGCTTTAAAATTCGTAGAAAGCATCAATATATTTGCAGATCTTTTACTGCAGAATATGAATTATTTTCCGTTCAGGATCCTAAATAACAAGAGATTTAAGAACGTAATTGTACGTAAAAGAAGATGTTTAATGGTTAGAGGTGACTGAAACTCAGGAGTTCATGAATGGTAAAGATACAGCGAGTGCTCTGAAATAATAAAAATAAAATGATAAAAGTCGTTGCAGAATATTTTTGTATTCCAAAATATTTTTTTTCTTTACATTTGGGTTTAATGAATTAAATTAAATTTAATTTAATTCTAGTAATTAAGTTTTGGTTATGATTTAATTAAAATATATAATGAATAATAAACAACTAAATAGGATTACTTAAGTGATTAATTTGACACACCTCTTACACAAACTTTAGTGTGTGTAGCGTACAAAATGGTAAATCCTTCGCAAAGGAAAAATCTTATATAAATCACTATGGATTGGAAAACAGTGAAGATTAAAAATAGTGAAAGATGCTCCGTGTTGTTAAACGTAAAAAGAATAAAAGATTTTCTTAGTGAAAATTTTAAAAAAGTGATCACAAATCATTCTTGATAAACCAACGGTAAACATAACGGAGCATTGTAACACAAAAACTCTGGAATAGAACGTGAAGCATTCAAAATCAATTTAATTTAATTCGATTTGATTTAAATCTGAATGCCAACCAAAAAAAAATAAGGGTAAGAAGTATTCAGGTGAGTAAAACATTTTTATAAGTGGATCCAGTGAAAAAAACACAAATATTTGTGAAAAAAACAGTTACAGCTAAAACTTAGCCAACGTGGTGGAGTTAACGGTTGAACAAATAGTGTCGAATAATGCAACACCTAAGGGCGTGTCCACTATCAAAAGAGCCCACAGCAGGGATGAAGCATAGCCAGCTAAAGTGATTCATTTAGATAGTGAAAGTGGTAGTGAAGATAATTGTGAAAAATAAGGAAAAAAAGTGAGATGCCTAACAAAGCAGCAAACGGAAATGAATACTTATCGGGTGGAAATACATTGGAACTACAAAACAACGTAAATGAGGATAATTCGAACGCAATGGAGGAAGACGAAAACAACAATTTATTCGAGGTTGTAAAAAAAATAACAAACAAAAACAAAATACAAACGAAGTACAACCAATTACTACAACGGCAGCAGTAGCAACAAACACAGCAGTTAAAAAAATATTCGATCACCACCAATACATATCCACAGTCAACAAATAAGTGATACCTTAAAGGTAATTAAAGGGTTAATGATTTCAAATTTCCACATCAAACGAGTTAACAGCAATAAACACACTTTGCAATGAATAACATGGAAGAGTACAACAAAGCTAAAGTATACTGAATGAAGTTTATGCAGCATACTTCACATACACCACTAAGAACTAGAAGCCGAAAATTATCGTTCTCAAAAGGCCACACGAAACAAAATTTGGATGAATTAAAAACACTTATACAAGAACATAATGTAAACATAACACACATCACACAATTAAAAACTAAATACTCAACAAGTCACAAAAAAACTACCACTATATATTGAGCAATGTGCTCCCGATACAAACATAGACTACATATAAAAAATCAAAACATTATACTACCAGACAGTACAATGGGAAAAGCTGAAAAACAGGATGTCATCAAACAATACTTTGGACATGCAGCCGCCAACTATAATTTATACTACAGATGTGTAAAATGTGACCAGAAGCACGAACCTGGCAAATGCACAATACAAGATAAAGTAGAGAAAGAAGGCGTATTTTGCGCAAACTGCAAACGAAAAAAGACTAGTACAAGACTAGTAAAAGACAATTGGAAACTACAAATCAAATTGAAGCAACGAAACGTGTCAACCTTAATGAAGCCGATTCGCCAGTGTGACAGAAGAAATTGGATAAAACTTATTATAAATACCTAAAAAATAATAACACTACAAAGATAATACCAAAAGATAGAAATTGCAATAACCCAGAAATTACATAAAATCACACAACTAAAAAGGTGTACAAGAAATTGAAGGTTAAGACAGTTGGAAATCAATACATTCAAATCAGAAATCAAAAGGATCTCACGAATTAATTGAATAAAATGTAAAAATCGAGATGAACAAAAAATGGACCGAACACTTAGCAGAAATAAAACCTGGTCCTAAGATGTTCAAGAAGATAAAACAAATCAACAAAAACAATGACACAAAAGCAGATGTAAACATCAAACAAATGCACGTGGAAGAAACTGATATACAGAGCATTCATACACTAATTATCAATTGGCCAAAAGAAAGTACACTTTATAACAGCTATGAAACCACAAGACAATCTAAATATAATGGGACACTACATTGAAAAAACCACAATACCAAACCCATCACTTGAAAATTCACAAAATGAACAAACAGTCAAACAAACAATAAAACAATTCAAAACACAATATATACATAATAAAAATAATCACATAACCAAAAAACGCAGTTTACAAAAGATAACCCGGCATTGTATCCACACAACATAAACAATTATTGCATAACAATAGAATAATCAAAACAAATCATGAAGTGTCTAAACACCAAGAATTCTTATGGATTGGATAATATACCATGTGTGGTATTAAACATTTGCCCAATGAGTTAATCAGCGAAATATGCTGCTTGTCTGTTGTCAACAATAGAGTGTTTCTGCAAGTATGGAATATGGCTAAAATTTATCTGATTCCAAAAAAAGGGAAATCACCTCTAAATCCCACAAACTGTCGGCCAATAAGCTTAATATCCAACCTAGGGAAAATATATGAGATTATCATACATATATAATAAACTGCAGGGCAAACAATGTATTATACCGGACAATCAACTGGGATTCAGGCACAACCATTCGATGATACACGTAATAACAAAATTAAAGTTTGATATATGCCGGAACCTGAACCAGAAAAATTGTACCAGAACGTGCTTAGTGGATGGTACGATCTGTGAGCAAAAGCCACATGTAAAGTACCTGGCCCTAAAATAAGATCGATTGCTTTATCTGGTTGAAGCATATCAACCAACAGCTAGTGAAAGCAAAGGGAATATTCTACGCAAACAAAAGAATTTTCTGCTCACATAATATCAACGTACGGGTGGAAAATAATATGCTACAAGTCTTTGGTACGCCCAATACTGACAAATGGTTGTCCTATTTGCTGGAACATCGGGCCATACACTATGAAAAGATTGAGGTTATTCGAGCGCAAATGTTTACGATATTGCCATGGTGAACATAGGAGCGCACAATCAAACTACACAAACTACATATCCAATCACCAATTATATAACAAGTTGGGCAAAGACCGTATAGACCTCCACATAATTACACTAATTAGGAACCATATACAAAGATCTACCGAAATCAGGGAAAATTCATTAGTATTTGCTCCTTATTTTACCGAAAACAGCATAAACCGATGATAATCCAGGGCCAGAAACATTTACGTATCTCGATCGCATTAGATACATTGAAGATCTGGTAAGCAGATACTCAATTGATATACCACAGAGAAGAGCCAATGAGAAAGGATTTAACGAACATATATTCGAAAATCGCAGCTGAGTATCTAATAAATAACAGATTTAACTTTTCTAATGTAATTATAGACCTCCAAAAGAATGCCCAAATCAGAGCTAAATATTGGTGGCTGAATTCAATCGCCAATCCTATACCCAAAATCACCAACATCCATTAACCAAACATGATCCTGACAAATTCAGTACTACCAGCTACATACATGGAAATTGAGAGTCATAGGAAATAACGAGCCGCTAGCGGGAGTGAAGGAGAGTTGCAAACACGCTTGTGGACTTGTTTCCAGTAGAAACAGTTCTTGGCACATTTTTTTTGAAAACTTTTTAAGCCAATTACCCATTATCATAAGGCTCGATTTTTAAACCACATATCCTTAAAGTAACATCCCAATGTATAAAAATTAAAGTAAATGAACATGAAATGAGATTCCATTTTGGGCAGATTTTAAATGTTTTTTTTTTTGTAAATGTAAGGGGTTTTCTGATCCGCTTTGGCCCAAGCATCTGCATCTATAAACGATTGATTGTTAAATAAAGCTTGATTTTAAAAAAGGGGTTCACGAATGATGATGGAAAAATAATAGTTCACTGGTAAAATAGAAAACACCAAAATGTGTGACAAATAGCTGGTAAATAGCCACATGGGCAAATCGAAATATATATGAGACTTGTTGTACAAGACCATCGATAAAACGCATCAGCAAGACCATTACCATACGATTGGAATATAAGTCATATAAGCCATTTACTATCCAATGGTTGCGGCGAAGCGATTTATAAATATACACGTGTTTGACTCCCGTAACTCTGTTCACAGAGCTTTGCAGATATAACGGTAGTGGATCTGGCACTATTCTGGCTTTCTCTGGGAATAAGAAATTGGGAAAAATATTTTCAAAGCATTTTTGTATAAATTTAATTTTTCGGGCCTACTGAAGGGATAAGTTTAGTGCAAAAATGTTTAAAACAAAGTTAATTGGGAAATTTTTGTTCCACAAATTTTTTATAGGGAAAAATATTTTCCCATTTAACTTTGTTTCCAAAATATTTACACCAAACGTATTCCCTCAGTAGGCCAGAAAAATACAATTTAGTGGTAAATGCTATGAAAATATTTTTCCCAATATCCTATTCCCAGAGAAGGCCCGAATAGGGCCAGTGGCATAGGTAGAAGGAAGATATAATTATTATTTGCTTGATAATACCACCAATAAAACGCACCCGCAAGAACATTACATTACCACGGGGATAAGGTTCATATATACAAGACATTTGCTACCTAATGGTTTCGACCATATGATTTATAAAAACGGTCATGTTCAACCCTGCGTGTCTCGCGTTCGAGCAAAGAAATTACTAATGTTGTGGAGGGTATGCATGTTTTTAATTTAATTATTATTGAACAGTATCAATAGCCCATACACGTTGCAATGTTCGACTTTTCAGCTTACCATATCTTTCTGTAAATTGAGACACATTAGGCTGGGTGTCTATTTTCCCCTTCTCTTATAAAACTTTACGGCCGAAGCTTATCCCAAAAGGGTGTAATAGCTACTTAATCAATTTTAGATAATATCTGTACAAGATAAAATAATAATCATAAATGATCAAAGGGCATTTCACTTATAATTTAACGAGATCCTACTCGAAACTCATCGTTATTCTATTCATCTTGTGTTCTACCATGTAACAGAATAAAATATTATTAAATTTATATTTCAATTTCAGTCTATAAAATTAATAAAAACGAAACAACAAAAAAAAAATTATCTTAAAATCTAGAATCGAAATAAAATCTTTATATCTCCCGAGAATTATTCACTTTTCATTGCCTGATTTTCCATTTTTTTTTTACTTATCTATGTGTATGCGTCGTTCCATCATCATCAAGTATTAGGATGAAGAAAAATGGAAAATTGAAATACAATTTATCATTTTTTTGTTCTCGATATCAGATGAGAATTTATGTATACACTAACGGAATTTCAATAAATTATACTCGAGCTTTTGGAAAGTCTTTACAGGCTTAACGTTATATCCTTAAATAAGTTATGTTGACAGGTGACATGAACTATATATATATTTTTTTTGGTTTTCCTCTTTCCCGCGTTTATCCAAAAATCAGATCCGATTAAAATCAAATCACAATGAGTGAAATGAAATTAGATGGTGTAAGAAAATGTGTGTGCATCGCCGTACATCGTAAATCGCGACCTAATATAACCAAACATCAAAAAGTAAAAACATCATAAATATACAATTTGGTACATGTTCGTTAATCCACCGAACAGATGTGTCTTTAAAAACACTACCGACGGCGTAATTCTATTACCAATCTCCCTAATCTAGATATGCTCGTACGTATATTTCGATTATTTTATTTAATGTACTTTTCATCTTGTTATCGTACAAAAACATTTACTCCTGCGTGTATTGTATCGGTGGCATCGCGTCCTTGCAGTTTACTCGAAGCGATCGATTTGAATTGAAATTAGATTTCTTAACGCACCCCTGATGGACTCGGTACACTATAATAATATAAAATGTTACAAATTAAACATAATGAAGCGATTATTCTACACAAGTAAAATAATGGTAAAGGGGTGCATTAAAAATTACACACAGTGGCGATATTACACATATTGCGGCACCAAAAGGGGTGAGTTTTAACAATTTATTTACAATTCGGTATTGTTACTCAACTGAACGATAGTATTGTGTGTAGTTGGTTTTTTTCCTATTGTGCTCAAGAGGATCAAGTAGTTATTGTGGTTTAATAGGTAATAAATATTGAATTAGGTTTGATAAAGTAAATATGTATGTACATACAATTTACTATAGGGGGTACATTCCAGTATGGCACTTGTTAACATTTTTTTGTTATTTGTTTTGTAAATATGTTTAGGTAATTGATTTTTTACAAGTAAATGAGTTTTTTAAATAAAAATTTGTCGGTTCGTTGAATTTATATTATTTATTATGGTGAATGATTGGCAATGTTTATTATCTTAAAATAACGCAAACGTATCGATTATCCAACTAAATAGGGTGAAAAGGGTGGTCATTGTTATAGGCCTTTATGATAATATACCAGTTAAGCCTTCCAGATATAAATATGAAGCGTGATTCCACGATAAGCGTAACCTACTAGGCTAGTTCTAAAAGACCAATTCGTTAGAAGCTTACATGAACAAGCTGCTCTAAACGCTATTGAAGTAAGCTACTGAAATAAGCCGAAAATTGAAACAGAAAAAAATCTGCAACATTGACATATTTTAAATCAGTTAGGGTGCAAAATCTTCTAATGTTTGCCGAAAATTTCGTGCACAGTACAGTATTATTTTTGAGTTCTGCACTCCGACAAGGTCATAGTTGTGTTCATTTGCATCACAGATCGTAATCAAGTGATGAAAAATGCCTTGTGCATCCTGCCCCTATCGGGATTCGAACCCGCTACCTCACGATCCAAACGCCAAAGCTTTAACCACTGTGATGTTTGGTCGGTGCTGCTAGGGTTATGAAGAGAAGAATTTACACAATATTTTATGTAGCAATATAGTCCAATAAATTAAAAGCTGGACGCATTTTTATATTATAATCATATCTAATGACTAATTGGGTGAAATTGAAAACCACTTGATGATTTAGTTAGAAACTTTTTCTGGAAACTGCCATTGTTCACGAAGGAAACTGTCATTGACAAACTAAACGAGAATTTGAAAAGTTTTGAGTGAAAGTGATTCGCACGTGCATGGTCGTGGCTCTGAATTAGTGTTTGATGTAAGAGAACATATTTGAGTGTAATACAAAATTCCCAAATAAGGTGACCGAAGTCATTCTAAATTAGCATTTGATGTAAAAACCAAACTTACTTAGCTACATGTCCGGAAATTTTTGAGATATTTTTATTCGAGAAAAAATATTATTGAGTATATTATAAAATTCTTAAATATTACAAAAAATGGTAAGTCGAAATTACTAATTTAGAAGCATTCATTACGATCACAGCTCTGCGATCAATACGGGCCGAAATAAAATAGTAATTTTGTGTTACACTCGATGATAATCTCTCTCGAATAACAAAAATTACAAAAATGTCCGAGCATGTACCTAGATTAGTTAGCCTTCGTACATCAAATACTAAATCAGAACTACTTTGATCATTTCTGTGCGATCCGTAGGGGGTGGGATAAATATGATATTTTCTCTCACATATTAAAAATCCCAGAGATTTTCGAGCATGTGGCTAAGTAATATTGGCATTTTACTTCGAGTGCGATCTGGTGGATCCTATAGTTAAATAATTTCAAATGTTTAAGAATTTTGTATTACACTTCTTTCTCGAATAACAAAAATGAGAGCTCCGAGTATATGGCTAACTAAAATTAATTTATTTCTTCAAATACTAATTCAGAACCACTTCGATTGCCTATGTGCGATTCGTAGGAGCCGAGATAAACAATTTTAATGATTAAGAATTTTATATGACAGTCAGTGATATTCTTCCTCGAATAACAAAGAACGACGAAAATTCGCGACCAGGTAACTAAAAAGATGTTACATCAAATACTAATTCAGAACCACTTTGATCACGTCCGTGCGATAGGTAAATGCTCCGTTAAATGATTTTAAATGTTTAAGAATTTTATATTACATTAAAAGTTAATCTATTAGATAAAAGGCTAGATAAGATTGACTTCATACATAAAATACTAAATCAGAACTATATTGATCACCTCTGTGCGGTTCGAAAGGGGCAAGACAACAGTTTTTAAAGTCTAAGATTGTTTACACTGAATCATATTCTCTATCGAACACGAAAAAATTCCGAAATTTCCGAGCATGTGGGTAAGTACGATTGGTTTATTACTTCAAATACTAATTCAGAACCACTTCGATCGCAAATTGAGAGTAATATTGGCTCCTTACATCGAACCGAGGCTAATATTTTAATTTTTTAAGAATTTTGTATTATACTCAAAGGTATTCTCTCTCGAATAACAAAAGTCTCAGAGATTTCCGAGCATGTGGGTAAGTATATTGGTTTTTAAGTCACAGTCTAATTCAGAACCTCTTTGTATGTTTTACGTAAAAGAATTTCATTTCATAACTTTCACTCAATATTCCAAAAAATTTAATTTCTTTCTATTTAATAGTGTTGAAATATTTGTGTTTATTAGAAATTTTCAGATATGTACTAATTTGACAGTTACATTTTTGATTTTTTTTTTGTTGTGTATGTTTTGTTATTTTGAAAATTATAAACATGAGTGGTCTAACATTACTCAATGCATATTTAGACTGCTTAATCAATCTTGGGGAGTCCTTCCCAAGAACCACTCTCAACACATCACACACACAAATTAAATAATTGCCTTGATTCAGCTTATAATCCAAATTACTCGTTCTTTAGGACAACTTATTGCGTTAGCAATAAAAATTATTTAATGCACAAATTGTTCTTTTACAATATTATATTCACAAAAAATATGTTAACTGATTTTTTAACAGAAATTTAATATGAATATCACTCAAATACTAATTCTCTCTAAAAAGAAAATTTTCTTTTTATACAGAAAATTTTGTTTAATACAAGCTACTTCATATTTTAAAAATTATTAATTATCTTTAGGTTGGTACCTTTCAACCTTTAATTTTGCCAATAGATGGATCTATTTTGCTCAATAATATTCGGACAACCCTGACAATTAAATGAAATTTCTCTTGACATTACTAAGTAAACATTTAGATTTTGACACATAATAAATAAATAAAAATCTTCTAATTTTCTTTTTCAAATTTATATTTTCAATTATTTATTATTAAATCTTTTTCTCACTACATATACTCCCCTTCCAGTAGAATTGCTGCTAAAAAATAAAAAATTCTACGACATCAAATATAAACCATCCATGTAAAAATAAATTTGCTACAGGAAATTTATTCCTTCTGTGTTACTAAATGTTGCAAATATTTTAATGGAGGTTTGACAATTCGTCCAGTTCTCGTGACTTGTGTTCGATTTACGTCATCTGTTTGTGGTAAACTGAATGTTACTTTTTTGTCTGTGTTTTGTTTTAATGAATTATTTGGTGTGGAAAACTTATTGTTATCGTGACTAATCGTAATCGAGTTTTTACTGTGTTCATTATTTGTTGAAATAGGAACATTGTCCGGTTCTATATTTTCGCTGTAGCAAGGTTTTAGTCGATCAATCGAAATTTTCGTTATTTTGTTATTAATTAAAACATCGAAATGCTTGTCATTTCTATTGATCACCAGATACGGTCCAGTATATGGTGGTTGCAGTGCCTTGCGTAGAGCATCTGTTCGCATGAAAACATATTTACAACTTTTTAAATCCGCACTTATAAAAGTTTTTTCAATATTATGTCTCGATGCTGTCTCCGGCCTTAATTCTGAAAAATGATTTTTTAATTTTAAAACAAAATCATTTTGTGGAATAAATTCTTTATAAGGCTCTAAAAACTCGGCTGGAATTCGTATATTGGTTCCATACACCAGTTCTGCTGGAGAGGTTCCAAGATCCTCTTTAAAAGTAGTTCTTAGCCCAAGAAGAACTGTAGGAAGGATCTCCGTCCAATCTTGCCTATTGTGGCTCATCAATGACGCTTTTAATGAACGATGCCATCTTTCTATCATACCATTTGCTTGTGGGTGGTAACTGGTGGTCCTTTTTCGTTGGAAGCCTAAAAGTTTCGATAATTCGTGAAATAAAAGAGATTCAAACTGTCTTCCTTGATCGGTTATAATATATTCAGGAACACCAAATCTTGCAATCCAACTTGAATAAATCACAAACGCCACTGTTGACGCAATAATATCTGCTGTGGGTATTGCTTCTGCCCATCGGGTGTATCTATCAATCATGGTTACAACATATTGTTGTCCATGTGATAATGGTAATGGTCCTACAATATCTATATGAATTTCAGCAAATCTTTCTTTAGTGCTGGGATATATGCCAATACCGGATTTCGTGTGTTTATGCACTTTCGCCTTTTGACACTCTATACAATTTTGCGCCATTAATTTCACATCCCGTTTAATCGACGACTAAATTACATTATCAGTTAACAATTTTACTGATGCTTTTATGCCCGGATGTGATAAGTTATGGAAACCTTTAAAAACTGTTTGCCTCCATTTGTGTGGAATAAAAGGTCTGGACTTACCTACCGATTGATCACAAATTATTTTAATGTTAGAACCAAAAGCTATCGGAACTGATTCGAATTTCAATTTGGAATTTGGCATATTGATTAATTTGGACAATTCATCGTCCGAATTTTGGTCCAAAGCAATTTGCTCATAATCTATATTTTCCATAATTCCAATAGGTTCGATGCGTGATAAAGTATCTGCTACAATATTATCCATACCAGCAATATGTCTTATATCTGTTGTAAATTGCGCTATATAGTCTAATTGCCTACGTTGTCGTGGAGAAGCTTTATCTAAATTTTGTCTGAAAGCAAAAATTAACGGTTTATGATCCGTTAAGATTAAAAAATTCCGACCTTCTACAAAAATTCTAAAATATTTAATTCCCAGATATACAGCTAATAATTCACGATCGTATGTGCTGTATTTAATTTGTGCTTCTGTAAATCTCACGGAAAAAAAACCAAGTGGTTGCCAAATATCATTTACATGTTGCTGAAGAACTGCTTCTGCTGCTAAATCAGATGCATCTACCATAATTGCTAATGGTGCTGATATAATAGGGTGAGTCAAAATGGACGCATTACTCAATTTTTCTTTACACTTCTCAAAAGCTTGTTTTGTTTCTTCGGTCCATTGTATCACTGTTTTGCTCTTTTTCTTATAACCCTTTAAATAATTATTTAACACCATTTGATCTTGTGCTGCATTAGGTATAAATCTTCTATAAAAATTTATTATACCTAGAAAACGTTTTAATTGTTGTACCTCTGTAGGTAACGGAAAATCGTTTATAATTTTTATACGATCTGGGTTTGGTAAAATGCCCCTAGAAGTGACCAAGTGGCCCAAAAATACAACTTCTTGTTGAGCAAAGACACATTTATCTTGATTAATTATTAATCCAAATATTCTTAACTGTTGAAAAATTTGCTCTAGATGTTGTAAATGTTCATCTCTGGATTTCGACGCTACTAAAATATCATCTAGATAAACGAAACAATATGGCAATCCTTGTAAGACTCTATGCATAAGTCGTTGAAACGTTTGAGCGGCATTCCGAAATCCAAATGTCATTCGAATAAACTCAAACAGACCAAAAGGAGTTGTTACCGCTGTTTTAGGAATATCACTGGGCTCCACCGGAATTTGATGATAAGCCCGTACTAAATCAATCGTCGAAAAAATTACACTACCTTCTAACTGGAACGAAAAATCCTGTAAATGCGGAATAGGATATGCATCTGGGATAGTGATGTTGTTTAGCGCACGATAATCACCGCAAGGACGCCAATCACCATTTTTCTTTGGTACCATATGCAAAGGACTGGCCCAAGGGCTATTACTTGGTCTACAAATCCCTTGTTGAACCATTTCATCAAAATATTCTTTAGCAATTTTTAACCTGTCCGGGGCTAATCTCCTTGCTCTACTTGAAATGGGTGGACCTTTTGTCTCTATGAAATGAGTAACATTATGTTTTGTCGTTGATAAATTTTTTGTATATTGCGTGATGTCTACAAATTTGATTAGTAATTCTTGAATATCTTGTTCGAAACTCTTCTTGTCTACTAGAGATAAAGATGGTAGGTCGGTTCTTGTGATTTGACCAACTGATGATATGGTCGTTAAGGGATCAATAATTTTTCCTTTTTTTATATCTACCAACAATCCTGTATTACTTAGAAAATCTGCACCTAAAATTGGAATTGTGACATCTGCAATTATGAAACTCCACTTAAATTCTCTACGGAGACCTAAATCCAAAACTAATTCCTGCCTTCCATAAGCTGTTATGGTGGTGCCGTTTGCCGCATACAATTTAAAAATTTGTTCACTTTTTTGTTTGCTACCAAATTTCTTTGGTAACACTGATACATCAGCACCTGTATCTACTAAAAAATTAATATTAAGACGCTTTTCACGAATTAATAGACGGTTCGAAACGTGTATTTCATCAAGACACACCGTCGGATGTTGATGAATATCTAGTTTTTTAGTGATTTCTCTAAAAACGAGTTGTGCATTTTACAACCGGTTACACATTTCTGAGCCTTGTCACCGAACTTATAATGATAAAAACATTTATCGCGTTGTTTTGAACTATCCCGAGACTTTGAACGATTTCTCGGGGAAAACGAACGATTGGAATTTCGTCGCCTGGGTTCGACATTGGAGGAATTTGCTTGTTTGACAATTTCTGCTACCTCAGCTAAAATATCCGTTTTGAAAGACTGCATGATGCCAAAAATATTTGAACTATTAGACCCTTCCGATGAAATATCCGTTGTACTGGATTTAATTGATGCTGATGCGATTTGTGTATTAGAGCTGGATAAAGTTTCTAACAGATCATCTGCTCGTTTAGCAAGAACATTGATATCAACATCATGTTCAAATGGTGTTAGCACTAATTGTATTTGTGGTGGTAATCTTTGCATCCACAATTGTTTGATGGACATAGCTGAAAATCCGATAGCATTCACTTGAAACTCCTCCAATAATTGAGATGGTTTTTTGCCTCCTAATGACAATCCATGTAATAATTTATTCAGTTTTGTTTTCTCAGATTCACCTAAAACACGAATCACTTCCTGCTTAAAAAATGAATACGGTTTAATACCTTTGTCGCGAGTGATTAAATGTGCGAATTGATTGTGTAATCGTGCGTCGAGAACACTTACGGCGTGAGCATACATAGTTTTTTCCGTCTTAATTGATGCTATATTAAATTGTTGCTCTAAAATGGCAAACCATGTTTCCGGGTTTTGCGAATATAATGGTTGCGGCGCTTAAAAGCTATATGAGCAACTTGCGTGGTATTATATTCAGTAATTGGTCTAGCGTCTGTATTAGGAGTGTTTGCTACGTGATATGTTTCGTCTACATAAGATACGTTAGTATCTGACGCCAAATTCGATAACATATCCCTAACACGCGATTCGATCATTAATTGTAACTGATCGTTAGTTACCGTAATAAATTGCTCGTTATTATTTTCTATGGAAGAATTACGATTCTCCAACAAAAGTGATGAAGACGATTCTTCAATTTCCGGATTGAGAATCGGAATTGCCTCTATCACTTTAAATTTGCGAGCTAAATAACAAATATTTAAAAATATAAATGACAACAAGAAAACACTACACGATGCAAAAAACATTTTTAATATATATAAGAAACGCTCTAACAATGAAAAAAAAATAAAATCGAAAGGTTTAACAATTGTAATGACAAGAGAAATCCCAAAACAAAACAAGGTAAAAATTGCCAAGAAAAATATAGGACAAATAAATACTACGTATATTGAACAAAATAGATAATATATTCTTTATTAAAAAAAAAAAATTTTATTATTTTTTTTTTTTGGCAAAAATTAAAAATTGGTGGGTACTTACAATTTTTTTAAAAACAAGATTCAAATGTAGGTTGATAGAAACTGGCTTCTCATGAGTCGTAAATTATATCCTGTGGTACCGCTGTTTACTAATTCCGCTTATTGGAAACCTGGCTGTGAAAATCTGCTATGCCTCTATAACCTATACCGATTTACACCTTATTCCACATTCTTCCGTTTAAACCAGCTGTGCTGCTGATACATATATATATATATATTGTGATGTGGGTTGGTCAAATTTTAATGGATCAAAAACAATGGATCTCATATAATAAATTCCGGATTGCGTCTATAAATTTAACTTCCGGATCACGTCGGGGTCACCAGTTTAGACTGCTTAATCAATCTTGGGGAGTCCTTCCCAAGAACCACTCTCAACACATCACACACACAAATTAAATAATTGCCTTGATTCAGCTTATAATCCAAATTACTCGTTCTTTAGGAGGACAACTTATTGCGTTAGCAATAAAAATTATTTAATGCACAAATTGTTCTTTTACAATATTATATTCACAAAAAATATGTTAACTGATTTTTTAACAGAAATACAATATGAATATCACTCAAATACTAATTCTCTCTAAAAAGAAAATTTTCTTTTTATAAAGAAAATTTTGTTTAATACAAGCTACTTCATATTTTAAAAATTATTAATTATCTTTAGGTTGGTACCTTTCAACCTTTAATTTTGCCAATAGATGGATCTATTTTGCTCAATAATATTCGGACAACCCTGACAATTAAATGAAATTTCTCTTGACATTACTAAGTAAACATTTAGATTTTGACACATAATAAATAAATAAAAATCTTCTAATTTTCTTTTTCAAATTTATATTTTCAATTATTTATTATTAAATCTTTTTCTCACTACACATATTACATTTAAACCTTCGTCCAGCTTATGATTTATTTGGCTATGATGCTACATACATAAAATATGCCTTGATTTTTGACGCAGAGTTTCTCTACTAGGACTCTAACTGAAATTCACGATTAATTATGTATATGCGAAAATTTAAAGGATTTTTTAAAGTTAATCTATTTTGTATGATGTTGCTGCCGCATCATTCCTTTCTGCTATGCTCCTCCCAATTAAGCTCGATTTATATTATCCATTCCTTCATTTTTCGTATCAAACAAAAAAGAACATTGTTATATGTATTTTCATAGGAGTATTTATATTATCCGTTCCGTTCAGTTCCTGCAAGTACGGCCATTTTTCTAATGGGTTTTACGTACACAATGCGATTCCGTCCAACTACCAGGCACGCCAATGCTGACGCATGTTCCAGATTATGCATGGGCCCGGATGTCCAATTCGATAGAGACGAGGACAATCAGTTATACACCGAAGAACTTAACCGTTTTCCGATCGATCATGAGAGAATAGCAACCTGTACCGCCCAAGACAAAGTTTTGTCACAAGTTAGAGCCTTCGTAAAGGAAGGATGGCCAGATGCCATCAAAGACGAGCAGTTTCGAGCATATTGTGTAAGACAGAATTCTGTTTCCGTTTTTAATAATGTTTTGCTTTTTCAGACTGACTATACTAGAGTAATTGTACCAGCCAGTTTACGCAAGTCAGTGTTGAAAATGTTACATGAAGGTCATTGGGGTGTGGTACGTACTAAGCAAATGGCTCGCCATTATTGTTGGTGGCCACGGATAGATGAAGATATCGAGGCAATGATCAAATGTTGCCCCAGTTACCAAGAGATGTCGTCGGCGGCCACTAGAGAATTCAAAAGTTGGCCAAAAGTAGAGAAGCCTTGGGAGAGGATACATTTGGATCTCGCGGGACCATTTCTTGGTAGCATGTGGATGCTGTGTGTGGATGCATTCTCTCGGTATCCGTATGTATTTAAAATGCACGACATCACTGCCCAGTCGACTGTCCGGTCGCTACAATCGATTTTTGCAATTGAAGGTCTAGCGGACACTATCGTGAGTGGAAACGGTACTGCGTTTACATCGGGTGCATTCTTAGAATTCTGTTATCAGAGTAGAATTCAGCATCTTACGACAGCACCGTTTCATCCTGCATCAAACGGAGAAGCGGAGAGGTTCGGGGTAAACGAGGGTGGCTCAACCGATCAAGCATTGATGATATTTCTCAGCACTTATGATTTCTCGCCGGATCCATCATGCGGTAAATCTCCGACGGATAAAATACACGGGCGTCAACCTAAAACGACGTTATTATTGATGAGCCCACTTCAATCAAAAACTAAGGCACAAATTGCGGCAAAATTCAATTTAAATCAGGCGGAATTCGCACGTGGTTTTATAGCGCGAGAGCCAAAGTGGATCAGTGGAACTGTTATTCGCCAATTGGGAAGTAAGATGTTCGTTGTGTCAAAGGATAAGGGCGATGTAAGACGACATCAAAATCAGATACGTCAGCGAATCGATGAAAAGGAAGATACGTACTCGTTTGCACAGTGATTACATGAAAATCAGGACAATACAAAGAAACCAGATAATTATCGTTCTACGGATCGTTTAATCCCTAAACAACAATATTTGTATCGATCTATGTCAGATCAAGATCTCAGAACATTACCAAGACGATCCAATCGAATTCGCACATCCTTAGTTCGATTCACACTGGGAACGTAAGGACAAAGGAATAAGCCGAGGAGAGTCTTGTGTATGAATAGAACTTAATTCATTATGATTACATCTAAACGAGGTCAATGAATGGTATAAAACTGCATTTATATAAATAATTGATTTTTGTATGACACTTCCCATTTGTAAAAATAACTTCGAATAAATATACTTAAACCAAAAATATATTGCAAATACAGTTTTATTATTAAACTCAACACTTAATATTGCGTGTGACCTATTATTGAATTTTTTTTTCAAATATCGAGATAAATTTAAGTGAATTTTTCACAAGGAAAAGTAATTTATTCAAAATGGATTCACATACTGCTCATTGCATGCTACGAATGATTGAATATTGCATTATCATATAGCACTAAGCTGTTCTGTAAGTTGAAGTCACCGACAGACAAGAAGTCTGCTCGGGTTTTTGATGCTAAACCGTTATGGGGTGATTCCTTGGTTGAGATGCACATGAGAAAATATTAAAAACTAGATATTATAAACAAATTAAACGGACAGTCTTGTATACACAATTACTTTATTATGAAACCCCACTGAAGTCGGACAAAGTTGCAATTTTAATTTTATTAGTCGACTACCAGTAGTGTGTGTTTGTGGTTAAAATTGTTCGGAGTCGGGTCTAAATTGCATGGCATTTTAAAAATATGTTCATGTCTCATGAGATCTAAGTAGTAAAATTTTCTTCTCTCAAGAAAAAGTGAATGGAATTATTGAAAAGTTCAAAGAAACATTCTTTGCCTGTGTATGAAGCTGCCACCTCATCACGCGAATTTTATCCAAACAAAAGTTGGATTCAATTGGTCACTATTTAGTCACAATTTCAATAGCAGTTTTTCGTTTTATAAATGTTCAAGGTCATCTAGCAATTTTAACACGCCAAGTAAGGAAAATCAAAGAATGAACTTGGGTACATATTTAAATAAACTAAAGTGCGGAGTTAATTCGGCATTTCGGCATCTTTATGATATTTTCTAAAAAACTCTTAAATTTTGTACAAAAATTGAAAATTAACGCTTAAGATTTAACCGTAAATTTTATTTGTGTTGCATGCGCATTTTCTCTGCATACAACAAAAACCTTCTATGTGTCATTTTAATAAACCTGCGCATGCAGGTATTATTGGGTTTGGTTGAACAATCGGTGGTATTCATTCTTTTGATTTTCCTTACTTGGGGTGCTAAAATTTTTAGTTGATTAATTAATGGAAATAACTGATCAATTAATGAGGTGTCAGCTTGATGGAAGCACATTCTTTGGTTAAAAAAGCATTTTAATAATAATGTTTAATTTCTCAGTTTTGAAGTAATTTAACAAATTCTGTTCTAAACCAATTTGATATTTTATTTGCCTGCAGTGCGCCGCCTCTACGTAATCGTAATAACACATGTCAAACTGCCAATTTACAATACATAATTGAAACTTCATACATGACCGCTATAATCTGTCATATCAAAAGGGACGAATCGAAATTCAATTTAAAACGGAGAATGGACATTTTATAGTACATCTTTAATATATCAAAATATACCTTAATTTGACATTTATCGAACATCAAAAACTTCTGATGTATATATTTGAGTACTTGTCTTGCATGCGTCACCTTATACCACTCTCTTTACATGCGAATACTCGAATATGTAGTACACAAAAATTCTCAACTCTTCAAATTGCCTTAATTTGGAATACATATTTATTTATTATTGTTAATGAAAGGGCTAAAATTTAAATGAATTTCTCATGATGAATGTCTGGATAGGTCCACTTGAGCAAAATCCCATTATTACGGGTATTGTGTGTATCGCGTATATACGACGGCGCTCATAAAATTTAAGTGACGAAAAACCTTTTATAACTTTTATGTTTTGTTTATATTATGTTTTATGTATACGAAAACATATTTTATTATGTGTTTTTGTTTTCATTACACAAATATTAATTCCAATTAATATTTCAAATGAATTTTAAATAATAACGCAGGGACTTGTTCTATTATTTGAAGTGCTCAGCTCGCATACACAAAATACAATTTACATTTTGATTGTTTCGTGCCTATATACGTAAGGATCATTGAAGTAAATACCATAAAATAAACAATTAATTATATTTACATAAACGATTTGTTTTATAAATGTAATTGGAAATTTATGGGAGTAATTGAAACAATTGAATGTTTTCCAATTTTCATTTCAATCTTCCATATATATCCTTTAATTTTATTACGATTGGTTTTCCAATAAATTTTATATCCTGTACTGGCTTAGCAAAGCGCTAAATTTTCCCACTTCTGTGTACATAGATATATAAACATACGTACATACAAAATCAATAATGCCGGAAGATTTTATGTTTTATATGTAGGTTAAATAGGACTTATGATGTGTACCGCAACATAAGAAAATTTATTTTATTTCATATTTCGATTTACGTTATTTTTATCTTGTCAATATTTATCAGATTAGATAATTTAATAATGCCATAGAGACAAGAACACTACTATATTCGTATATATCACCCGTTAAGACCGCGGCAAATATCTAGACATAATTTTCTATTTTACCCGGAAAATTAAATTACGTAAACAATAACCTTAATTGATTTTCGGTTTTAAATTACAAATTGATGGTTAGAGAATTAAATTTTTTTCTACTACATTTTATAATTGAATTTGGTTCATTTTCAATCTAACGTATATCCTTTTTCTAACCAACAAAATTCTTTTTATGAGATTTGAACACAATTTAGACAAAAAATTGGCAGCATATAAATATATGACACGTGACTTTAAAATTTTATAATTTCGTTATGTCGAACACCCAGGATCATATCAAATATCAAATTTCCAATGAAACAAAACAAAAAAGGTTTTGTGATCGTTTAGAGATTTGTGACACAAAAGGGAAGATTTTTCATATATAGAACGAATTCATAGGAATTACGGAATACCCGCGTTCTCGACATAAAAACTCCCCAGCATAATATTTATGTTATAAATGTATACATTTATTATGATTATTATTTAAGGGTGTTATTTTCAAGTTATACACAATTTTTTTTATTGTTATAGTCAAATTTAAATAAAGACATAATTTTCAATTTTCCTTGAGGCAATAAAATTGGTTAACAACAAAAAAATTGGGAAAATTAGATGAGATTATTATAACGATGATGATAAAATATGTACACAGTACTGTTATGTGTACACACACCGAGTTACATGGCGGGAGAGAGTATTCTAAACCAATTTTACATGAAAATATGTTATGATTTTTGGGTGGCTAATTGTGTATTAAACCTATTGTTATGTTTCTATTATGTAATACACATAATGATATCACCACAAGCAAAGCAGAGTTTCAAACAACACGCAGTAGGAGGAAAAGTGAAACTTTTTTATTTTCTTTTTCGGTACGGAAACTTTTTTTGGGGGTTGAAATTTTTGATTGTTAAAATTTTTAATTGGTTTTTTATTTTAATAAAATAATTTATTTCATTTAAATTTTATTTTAGTGTATGGAAAATTGTTCTACACTGTGGGGTATACCTGATTTTGATTCGTTGAAAAGTTAAATTGAGTTTTTCCAAAGTTCCAACATTTACACTCCTCAGGAACGTTGATGACACCCTCGAATGACAATGAATTTCTATGGGCTTAAATATAATAAATGTTGATCATAGTTTATAGTCTAGCAAAGCACTGTTTACTTTGTATAAGACAAATCTTTGTTAGACTAGCGCTGTGATCTAATTAAATTACCACGGATGAGGTTTAATTAGATGTGAGAATATAATACTGAGTTGATTGTGGTCAATTTCATTCTGCCCGCTTCTCCTTGAGATAGGATCTCCGAACATATTCCCAGCTATTTTGCCAATGATATCGCCCAATCCTCGATTTCTTCTGTGATAGTTTAAGTCGTTGTGTGCCAACAAATCGTTGTCTTGTTTTATGTTATCGAATTGCCACTGTAGCTTTTGTATTATGAGGTCACATTTGATGGTGATTACATGGCTGCACGCTGTTTCAAGCAGAGCAAGACCTTTTCCATGTTGCGCATTTCTTGCCTGTAATTGGTCAAACTATACCGAATGACCAGAGTCGATTTGGTCGCCAATAATTTTACCTTTTCGTTGTGTGGCATACGATTCCCTTCCGAATTGACAAGTATGTACCGAACTGATGACACAAATCCATGCGCAAGTCAGTAATAAAAATCGACTAGTATGATTGTCCACTATGTCCTGTACCTTCTCACTTTCTGCCTCACTTATCGGTTGTTGCATAGGCAGTGGTTTTCACAGTTATGACCCGGCTTAGTCCATCCCTGCCGGGATGTAATCCCAGAACTCGCCCTAATTTTCATCTGGTCGGGGGTAACAGTTTATCTCGTAACAAGACAATGTCCCCTTTGTTCATGGTTTTTGATTTCTTTCGCCATTTGGGCCGATGCTGTATAGACGATGCAAGTAATTCGTTGTCCTCTTATTCCAAAACTGCGACTGCATGTTCTGCACCACCGTCCATCGAGATGAGAAGTTTTTTTGTTCGTCTGGATGTTCTTTTTCTGGAGGATCTGTGAGTGCATTTCCAATTAAGAAATCCTCTGGTGCTAACACTTCTAGGGATTCTAGATCCTCACTTAATAGGCAGAGTGGCCTGAAGTGTAGGCACGCTTCGATCTGGTTTAGTAAATTTGTCAATTACTCGAATGTTAACCTCGTATCGCCTATACTTTTTTTAAGATGAGTTTTGATGGATTTTACTCCTGCTTTCCACAGTCCCCCAAAGTGTGGTGCTGAAGGGGTGATAAAATGCCAAGTTATGGGCTGCATTAGTTTACTGGCTCCTACAAAGTTGGTTCCAAGGCGCTTACGAATCCTTCAGTGGCTAAATCCGATGTTACTTCGATGTGAATTGCTTCGGTACTGAGGTAGATGAAGATGCAGATATACCCCTTGTAGGATTTATTTCTACGGCCTCTGCTTGTTCGTATATTAATGGGTCCTGCATAATCCACTCAAACATATGTGAATGGTTGAGTTACAGTGACTCGATCAGTCTTCATCTCAGTAGTATGGACCATAAGTCATTTTGTAGTGGAGACGCAATATGCATCACGTCATTCAGACTGTGTCCCAATAGGTCTAATTGATGATGTTCTTTAAATGGAATTTGAACAAAATATATCCCATCCTGGTCTCAGTCGGTTATCTGCGAGAAAATCTGTTCACATTCATGTTCGATCTTCGGCCTGCAACTGGTGAAATGAATTTTCTCTATTTCCCTCAATCTCTCCATATCTTGCAGCTTTTTGTTGGTCTCCGTTGATTGGAGTTGGGCCGGAGATTAGCCAACCGAAGCTAGTTTTTATTGTGCTATAGGTTTACCCTTTATGATTCGGGTGAAAATAAAGTCGCTTTACACGTCTGCTCCTAGCAGCAGATCGATTGGGGCTAGAAGCTGATATTCCGGATCAGCCAAAATCCATTTACTCCACCTACTATCGTTCTGGCTTCGTTCTATTGGTTGTTCGGGTACATCCACTGTAATTTTTGGCAACCTTTACCTATAATTTGTATGTTGATGGGAAATGCGGTTTAAGGCACATCGTTTCGATGGAATTTCGTGATTGCGTGATCAAAGAGACTTGTGATCTTGGATCTATTAAAGTATAACCCCGTAGTAATCGTCGATGAAGTATTTGTATTGACCTTCCTCGTTGATTTCCATGAGGATACTTCGGTACAACCCATGAATTTCCTTCATCTCGGAGTTGAGTTGATGAATTTTTAATTTCAGGTACTCGCCTGAAAGCTCTTTTGATGTTAGTTTGGCATTGCGTCCTTTTTTCGATTAGTTAAACGTATTCTGATATCTTGTTGTTGGAGTAGTTTTTGTACCGGGTTTGGACCTTCGTCTGCCGATTTGTGATCATTTGACCCGTCCATTATCACGCTCTCGACTATTCATGTTATTTGTGATTGTATGATGTTGTGGCTCTGTTTTGGCCTAGCAAATGCCTGGTGATTCCGTATTGCGTATTATGATTTTTTTTCATTTATTCCTCGAAGGACCAATGATAGATAGTCTTACAAACTAAACAGTCCTTTGCTGGACTAGCAATAATATTTTTGTGTTTCACATTCTTGTTTTCAGAAATAATTTTAAACATTAGGAATGTGCGTGAAAATTATATGAAAAGACGTCGGTGAATTAAACGACAGACGGTTCCATAATTCTGCCACAGTAAAATTGCAAAATAATCACGTTTCTACAATGTTTTAAAGTCTAAAGATGGGATTATGGTCTCTAGCCGTAGAACAAAATGCCATCGACAAGAGAAATTTACAGTTTTATGGTAGAGTCGATAATGAATAATAGTTTCTAGTTTAATTAGGCACCACAGCCAATCTATCAAATGTCATGTGTTGCTTTGCGTTAATTTAATTTTCTTTCTTTTCAGATGCATCTGAATCGTCTTTGATCTTAAACATATATATTGGACGTTCCAGTGTCATACCATTTAACGTTTCCACTTTCGAAGTGGTAAATATTGGTTCACAAATAAATGCGACATGATTTTCTTCCAAGTTTTGTTGCGGTGGTTGTCACCGTGATCGTGTTTGGAAATTTATGAGATACTTCCACTGCTAACGGTACTAGAGGTTTGAAGTAATTTTTCGAACCATTACTCATCCATCATTTGGTGATAAATCCTTCTCATCAATTATGTCAGGTACTGGTTGTGCTGGACGATGCCAGTTCTGTCGGTGATAATGATGAGCACAGAGGACGAGTAATCAAAACTGACACAATTTCGAGCAGTAACGTGATAAATACATAGATTGTGAGAGTTTGTTCCGCAATGATGCGATGCAGATAACTTTTGGCTAGTCGGACATTTGATTGAGCACCAAGTGGCTTGAATTTTAGTTTAAGTCTATATCGTCCATCAATTTACTGATAACTGGTTAATGATCATTTTCAAAAAATGTTGCATTTCTTTTAGAAAATTGGCAGCGCCCGCGAAATTGGTCCCGTTGTCACAAAATATGGTGTGACACGATCTACGTATACCGACAAAGCATTTCAGTGCCGCCAAGAATATTTCGTGGTTAATTGCAGACATAGTGCACGACTCATGTTAACATACATACAAAAACACACAAGTATGATTTGATTTCTGGACTGGCTGTTCTTTTGCGAATTGCATGAATTTTGAATTGTCTTGTAAAATCTATTCCAACACAAGAAAACGCGGGAAATGATGCATTTTTTTTCTTGTACGAGCTGCACAACTCTGCATCTGTTTGATTGATTTCGTCAACATTCAACATGGCTCTATTGGATTTGACTGGACTAAAAATACGACGACCATACGAACTGATGCGCAAAATTATCTTGTACATATAGTTTGAAAATTTCGTGATACCTGTTCAGAGTTTCATTATCTCTGTTATCTCTTTCTGTCTCCTTTTTGCCATGTGTGTTGTTGGGGTGCGTGTTCGGGTACATCAAGGTTTGTCTGTTCTGGACAATACTGCTCTGGTTGACTTAGAAAGCTAACTAGAAAGTCCACCTTAACGGACTATTTTGTTTAATCCTGCTCTTGTTGATGACCAACATTGTGTGACTGAACAGAAGTTTTAAGCTTGGCAAGCTCACGGATGTCAGCGTTGCGACCTTTGTTTTATAGCTGATGATGCGACATGTAATTTTGTTGGTTTTAATAACACTAAAAAAATTACTAATGAGTAGATCGCGTCTCCTGCTGGGGGGAGACGAACGGAAGCATCAAACGTATTGACTCTTTTAGAAAAAGGTGCATGTATTTTGCAAAATATATCCGCAACATAACGGAGTTATGTAAGGGTCAGGCCTGAGTTAGAACTAAGATATGCGCAGTCATACGTCAGGCAACTATGCAAGATACAATTCCAAAACAAACAAGCGATATATGAAGAGTATGTGCAATACATAGAAAAAAGAAGTGACGAAATTGGCACGGTAATGCTCCTAAAGATGTGTTGCGCGACTAATAGTACGCGCATTTATCAGTACTAGCAAAGGTGACGATCTAAAAATTCATTATTTCAAGACCAGTTCAAAGAATGCACGCGCCCCAGACATAAATTTAAAACGCAACACGACCAGTGTGAGAGACCCATCAATTTTCGACAAGGTGATTTGGATTGGCTTCCAACAAAGCGAAAAGGACGATCTCAAGAGGTACAACACAGCAACGCTGCGTATACAAGAAAAGGTTGAAGGTAAACGGTTCAATAAGGTGATAAAGTGAGACGATACGACAATATATGTGTAAGTTTGGGACGAACAGAATTATGGTGGGGGTAATGTAACAAATCCTACTTTATATAGATATAACACTTGATAGTCGAAAGGTAAAGGTGTTCACCACCAAGTGTTATTGTTACGGTGACCCCTAGAATAGAATAGAATAAGTTAATTTCATTAATTGTTCAATTACGTGTATAATTTATACTCAACATTTAGGCGTATTTCTATACTAACATATTTGCTGCGCATTTAGGATTATTCTAGAAACAAATATTTTGGTATATAAAGGCGCGCGTTGACGTGTATTGCTGAGTATTATTTTAAACGTGATGCAGTGAAGGTTAAATAGAAAGATTATTAAAGTGATTATTAAAGCGATTATTAAAGTGATAATTAAAAAGTGTGTTATAAGTGTAATAATTAATTGTGAATTTCGTGTTGTATACTAAATTGTGTTGTGTAAATAAATTGTGTGAGTTAAAATTTGAAGCAGTGTATTTATTCACAATCCAGTGATTCGAACCTTGAGTGACAAGGCAAAATCGTAACAATTGGTGACAGCGGTGGGATTGTGAATAATAAGAAAAATGATTCTCTACGAATTAAAGCTTGCGCAATTAAAGGAGCAACTGAAGCAGCGAGGTTTGGCTAGTGAAGGCACAAAAGCTAGTTTGGTGGAGCGACTACGTCAGGCCATGGAGAAGGACGGTTTAAATCCAGATGAGTATGATTTCGAGGAGGAAAAATCGGATGAGATCAGTGTTGATCAGAAAGAAAAGGACGTGCAAACGGTGGTCGGAGCAGCACAAAACCCATCTGGAAGTTTCGATTTTTCGCAGTTGATGGCTGCTATGAATATGATGGGACAACAGTTGAAGCAACAAGGGGCGGACATTAAACAATCGAACGAGGGAATGAAACAACAGATGTTACAAGTGGAGCAACAAGGAGCGGACATTAAACATCAAATGAAACAACAGATGTTACAAGTGGAGCAACAAGGGGCGGACATTAAACAATCGAACCACGAAATAAAACAGCAGATGTTACAAGTGCAAGTTGGCCAAAAGAAAATGGACGAGAGGTTTATGGAGTTATCTTCTACATTACACGGTAAAGTGGAAAAACTGCAAACAGAAGTACACGCAGAAATTCAAAATGTTAAAGGGACGGTTCAACAAAAATTTGAATCGGTTGAACAAGATTTTAAACGTCTCGAGAAGGAGCTCAAAGATGTCAAGGCGATTGGAACGACACAGCAAGTGATCCAGACGGTTAATGCAGTTAAGATAAAACCACCAACATTTGATGGAACAACATCCTTCAGTATTTTTAAGTTCCAGTTCGAAACGGCGATTAAGCAAAATCAGTGGACTGAAGAACAATGTGTTGCAGCGTTAATTGTGGCTCTTAAAGGCGAAGCGGCAGAAACACTACAAATCATTCCCGAGCAGGAACGGAACGTTTACATGGGAATTATGAAGGCGTTAGATCGAAAATACGGAAGTGATCACAAACGAGAAATCTATCGCATGGAATTGAAGGGTCGATACCAAAAAGGAGGAGAATCGCTACAGGAATTTTCATCGGCAATTGAGCGGCTCGCACATTTAGCCCATTCAAATATGTCGGCCGATTACATGGAGCGAATTAAAATAGATGCGTTTATTGACGGTATTCGAGATCCTGAGACGCGCAGAGCGGTGATGTTGTCACCTAAGGCAACTTTCACGGAAACCATCGCTTGTGCGTTAACAAACGAAACTGCGCAAACCATCATCAAACCAGCAATGAAAATTCGTCGAGTGGAGATTGATTCCAGGATAGACACCGAGCGGGCTACGCCAAGGTTCAGAGATGGAAGTGGCAGGATTAAATGCTGGGTATGTGATAGAATGGGTCACATCTCACGGGACTGTTGGGAGATTAAGAAGAAACGAGGAAGGTCGCCATCTCCTATGAAGCGCAGATCAAACGAGGAGCAGATAGAATCCAGAAAGGCGGGTCAGACGACAGCGGAGTCGTTAAACTAAAAAGAGTCAGTTTGCAGGGGCAGAAGCTGACTCCCACAACCGATTGCCCCATAACCTCCATCCATGTTTCGAGAATAGCAAGGAGCGGTGATAGCTTAACAATTGAAGCCGATATTGATGGGAAGAAATGCATGATCACGCTGGATACGGGAGCAACTCATACGATTGTTCGTGAGGATATTATCGATGGAATTATGGAACCAGCTAATGGAATGAAGTTACGAACGGCGACTGGAGAAAATTCAGCAATAAAAGGGAAAAAGGTCGTAAAAATAAGGATTGGGCGGAATCACTTTCAACACGAGGTGCTGGTTGCAGATATTGTAGACGAAGTCATCTTGGGGATGGACTTTATGAGAACGAATGGCTTCGTGGTGGATGTTGGACGGGGTGTATTAACCTACGATAATATCGAGTTGCCACTTCACGTTAGCGCCGTTATAGGAGAAACGAGCAGGCAAATTATAATGGATCATCGGGAGAAGCTGCCACCGAACTCGGAAACAATAGTATGGGCAAGATTGGAGGGAGGTTCTGGGTCACCCAGGTTGTGGGTTGTGGAAGCCAATGAAGCGGAGAGCGGAGCCAGAGAAATTATGATCGGGAAAGTTTTAGTAAAACCAGACAGCGATAATAGAGTACCAATTAGGACTCTAAATCTCTCGGATAAGACGAAAACCATCAAGAAAGGGACAATAATCGGAACATGCGAAGAAATATCTGCGATTGTGAAGTGCGAGCAGAAAAATCCGATTAAGACGGCTAACTCGCAAGTGCAGAAAGAGATTATAGATCAACTTATGGAGAAATGGACCGAAGATCTTACCATGGAACAGAAAAGTTTGGCAAAACAATTGCTCGAGCGGTACATGCCAATATTCTGCAGTACATCGGATAATAATGGGAGAACCACAATGGTAAAACATCGAATAGATACAGGAGCAGAAACGCCGATTCGACAACCACCCAGGAGATTACCATTGGCAAAGCAAGGAGAAGTGGATCGAATGGTAAAAGATATGCAAGCAGCAGGGGTAATCGAAACATCAAGCAGTCCATGGAGTTCACCAGTGGTGTTAGTCGAGAAAAAGGATGGTAGCATGAGATTCTGCGTGGATTATCGAAAATTAAATGCTGTGACGAAAAAGGATAGTTACCCATTGCCAAGGATCGATGACACGTTAGACACATTATCGGGTGCTCGAATATTTTCGACATTAGATCTGCAAAGCGGTTATTGGCAAGTGGAAGTCCAGGAGGAAGATCGCGAGAAAACGGCATTCAGTGTGGGTAACGGATTATGGCAATTTAACGTTATGCCATTCGGATTATGTAACGCCCCTGCGACTTTTGAACGGCTAATGGAGCGCGTGCTAAAGGGATTACATTGGAGGACGTGCCTCGTATATTTGGATGACATCATCGTTATGGGCAAGGATTTCGACGAGCATTTAAGGAATTTGGCAGAGGTTTTGGATCGGATACAAGCCGCCGGATTGAAGCTAAGCCCAAAGAAATGCAAACTATTTAGAACGGAAGTAAAATATTTGGGTCATAAGGTAACAACCAATGGAATCCATACCGATGAAGACAAGATCGCAGCAGTGAAGGAATGGCCACGACCTAAAAACTTACATGAATTACGGAGCTTCCTTGGATTGTGTACCTATTATAGACGATTCGTGCCAGGATTCGCCAATATTGCAAAGAGTTTACACGAGTTAACCAGGAAGAACAAGGCATTCGAATGGAAGGATGATCAAGAAGAGGCATTTGTGGAACTAAGACGACGATTATGCGAAGCACCAATCCTCGCATACCCTATACCCAACGTTAAATTCATTTTGGACACCGATGCAAGTAATGATGGTATAGGAGGAGTATTATCACAGGCAACAAATGGTGAGGAGCGAGTTATTGCATATTACTCCAAGATGTTATCAAAACCGGAACGGAATTATTGTGTAACACGGAAAGAGTTGTTGGCTATAGTGGAATGTGTTAAGCACTTCCATAAGTACCTCTATGGCCAAAAATTTCTTCTACGGACGGATCATGGGGCTTTGCGCTGGTTGTTACAATTCAAAAATCCAGAGGGACAAGTAGCACGTTGGATCGAACGTTTGCAAAGCTACGATTTCCAAATTGAACATCGGAAGGGAACCGCACATGGAAATGCCGACGCATTATCAAGAAGGCCATGTCCCGTAGAATGCAAGCATTGTGGGCGTGTGGAGGGTAAGGAAAACATCATCGATATTCGACTTATGCAAGTGCTACCTGATGAGGAATGGACTGATGAAATAATCAAGAAGGAGCAATTACGGGATGCTGACCTGTCATTCATCATGCAACATAAGGAAAAGGAACACCGGCCCACATGGAGTGAGATAGCTGACAAAACTCCCATTGTAAAAGCATATTGGGCTCAATGGGATAGCCTCCACATAGAAAATGGTTGTTTAAAACGAAAGTGGGAAAGCACGGATGGTAAAATAAAACAATTGTTGGTAGTGGTGCCAAAAGATCGGATAGCGGAAATCCTCAAGGAATATCATGGAGGAGCAAGTGGAGGTCACCTAGGGATTAATAAAACATTGGCCAAAATCCGACAACGTTTCTACTGGTCCGGATGTAGACAGTCAGTAGTAGAGTGGTGTCGAAGATGTGACCAATGTGCGGCAGTAAAGGGACCAGCACGAAAAAGCCGTGGAACCATGAAACAATATAATGTCGGGGCACCATTTGAGAGAATTGCAATGGATGTGGCGGGGCCATTTCCGACCACCGAGAGCGGCAATAAATATGTGCTAGTAATAATGGATTATTTTAGCAAATGGCCGGAGGTGTACCCCATACCCAATCAGGAGACAACAACAATAGCTGATGCCGTGGTTAACAATTGGATTAGCAGATTTGGTGTACCGATGGAAATTCACACGGATCAAGGAAGGAATTTCGAATCGGTGGTATTTCAGGAGATATGCCAGATGCTTGGAATCAATAAAACGAGAACGACGCCTCTACACCCACAGTCGGACGGTATGGTGGAAAGATTCAATGGCACATTGGAGGAATATCTAGCAAAGGTTGTGGAAAGGAACCAACGTAACTGGGATCGACATATACCAATGTTCCTGATGGCCTACCGATCAGCGGTACATGACACAACAGGAGTGACACCAGCTAAAACCATATTTGGGAACAATCTGCGATTACCGGGAGATTTAAAATTTGGGGCTGTTCCATCAGCAGCTCTATGCGGACAGGATTACGTCGACCGGATGAAAGAGGAACTCAATGAAATACATCAATTTGTACGGGAGAAAATTCGAATATCAAGTGATCGAATGAAAGCTCGATATGACATACGAGCAAATAATCAAGGCTTCGAGGAAGGGCAACTGGTATGGCTTCACAACCCGCAACGGCAGAAGGGATTATCACCGAAGTTGCAACCCACATGGGAAGGCCCTTACACTGTCATTCAAAGATTGAACGACGTGGTTTATCGCATACAGAAAGGACGGAAAGGTAAACCAAAGGTGGTGCATTTGGAGCGTTTGGCGCTCTACAGAGGAGGTGATCTGGATCCTGTTCGGGACGAACAGGCTTAGGTGGGGGGTAGTGTTACGGTGACCCCTAGAATAGAATAGAATAAGTTAATTTCATTAATTGTTCAATTACGTGTATAATTTATACTCAACATTTAGGCGTATTTCTATACTAACATATTTGCTGCGCATTTAGGATTATTCTAGAAACAAATATTTTGGTATATAAAGGCGCGCGTTGACGTGTATTGCTGAGTATTATTTTAAACGTGATACAGTGAAGGTTAAATAGAAAGATTATTAAAGTGATTATTAAAGCGATTATTAAAGTGATAATTAAAAAGTGTGTTATAAGTGTAATAATTAATTGTGAATTTCGTGTTGTATACTAAATTGTGTTGTGTAAATAAATTGTGTGAGTTAAAATTTGAAGCAGTGTATTTATTCACAATCCAGTGATTCGAACCTTGAGTGACAAGGCAAAATCGTAACATTATCATACTGTTACGGTGACACCTAGATTAGAATAGAATAAGTTATTTCAATAGTTGCTTAATTTTAGATTTGGTTTGGTTCAACATTTAGGCGTTATTTGTATACTAGAATGTTTGTTCGAATGCACTAGTATAATTTTTGGAGAGCATTCGGGATTATTCTCCAAACAAATATTCTGGTATATAAAGGCGTAAAGTGATGTTGAATGATGAGTCTTATTTCAAACGAGATATAGTGTAGTTTAAATAGAGCGATTATTAAATAATGTGTTATACTTAGAATATTTTGGTGTTTATTTTGTATTGTGTAATTTTTGTGTTGTGGAAATAAATTTGTGTGTGTTCAAATTTAAATCAGTTGTTTTATTCATAATCCAGAGATTCGAACCTTGAGTGACAAGGCGGAAACGTAACAATACCAACGGTCGTTGGTTCGAGTGCAGAAATTGAATTTTACAATGAAAATCCAAGTAGAGAATAATACTGGAATATCGGAAGTAAGTAAACAGCGGCGAGCGCCATCATGGAGCATGCTGGAATTAAAAACGGCGTTAATCATCAAGACAGGGGAATTTATGACTTGGAATGTTCGCACATAGAACTTTAATAAGAATTTTAATTTCGAAATTCATATTGGCGGATAAACTGGACGGTGCTCTTTTTGCATTTTTAGCCGGAGGACGGTGCTCTTCTTGCATTTTTTATTTTATTTCACTCACAAATCTTATAAGAAATATTTTAACAGTGTACTATTAATATATATTTATTTTTGTTAATTGTTAGAAACGACACTACCATTAAATGGAATAATCTAGAACAACGATCCGTGAGTATTTAAGCGCGAGCAAATTGCAATGCAGACATATGTAGTTCTAATTTAACAATGAACAGTGAGACCAAATGGGATAACGAATTGTAAATATTTTACGAATCGTACCGAATGCCCGAAATTTGTATGCAGATCTTTCAATATTTACCAACTTTTGTGATTGTTATGTAAAAATCTTTTCTGCCAACAGAACCCAGAGATCTATAAAATATGGAATTGGTAATGGAATTATTGTGGTTCACAGGAAGCCCAATAAAATGTTTGTCGTGGTGATCGACTTTTCATTTTGAATTCATTTCAAAGATGTGATTCGTCCGATTCGAGGAAACTATAGAGGACCGATAAAAAGTCTGCCATTATCATCGGTTGTAGTGGAGGTTAACAGACCCAACACACCAGTCACTCAAGATCGAACATACCCAATCGTGTTGCGGATTATGCGCGGATGATAAATAATGGTATAATTATGAAACATCATCGGTGGAGAATGGTAAAGCAAAACTTTAGATCCGGCCGAAATTTTCCAGATTTTACGTGAAAATCCGAGATCCGGTAAAAAAAATATTAAATTATTTAACAAAAGGAAAAATGTCGAGTCTCTCATTTTAGAAACCAAATTTGTGAAGTCCTTCAATTTTGCAAATATTTTGGTTGATAAATTGATGCGAGCGTATTAAGGATCGTGCAGGGTGATGCGTCGTTTATATTTTTAATTTTAGTAAAACATAGGATTCTATCTAAATGAATTTAGTTCAGAATTGCAATAATAATTTCGGTTTAACCGGTCTTAACTTAATCACTTCACTTACTTGCAGAAATGATATGGATACCGAATCTGATATATTCAAAAGTTTATATTCGCACTTAAGTAAAGATAGCCGAAAACCACCGAATTATTTGAAACATAAATTTGTTGAAAATTTAAGAACGTGGTCAAAGAAAGTCAGCTCGAACAGATTATAAACGAGCGAAATTTTTGCAATACGAACGGTTAATGTTAAAATATTTATAAAATTGAAAATCGAGATATAATCATCAACTTGCGATGGTGAGTTTACACTTATTTGCTAATTTGAATTATAATTATTGAACTTAATGCTAAAACTGAGCTTGACCCACCACTGGAATGTATGGTTCAAGACTGATGCTTTTCCATCCAAATTTAATACAGGAGTTTTATAGTACAAACAACAATATTTTTTATTAAGTAGCGATTCTGGTTGAAAGTGGATCTTCCTACTATGGCTCGAAATCTTCGGTAACAAGAATACTCGTACATCAAACAAATTTTAGGCAATATAAACATGTCCCTTTACGAAATATCATCTGCATCATAGAGATCAAACCATTGAAGACACAGAACTACACAATGCTATCACTACATAACACTTAAGAACGTGGGCTGAAGAATAACCTATATCTCAAAATAATTCAGGTTTAAATTGAAATGATTTGCAGTTCTGCGAATTCATCTTTACTTTGGGGTTTTCTTTGGTACGGTAGGAGTTATCTAAACAATTTTTAAGTTTTAATTCAAATCATAATACACGAGTGAAACAAGAACAGACTATACGTAACTAAAATTTTTATACAAGTCATTTGAACTGTTGATAATAAAATGATAAGCAACACCTCAAAATGTTTTTTAAATTGACCGCTACGAGCACACGTTTTAATGGTTTTATGTAATCATCACTTTATTCGAGTTCAGCATTGTATCTCACATTCTTTTCAGTGTAAAATTTGAAAAATTTCTTTTCGGTGCCTTCGGTTTCACACCGTCTTAGCATATTAAAAACTCTCGTTTCTTGTTCTCTTTCAAGTTACGCAACAATTTCGAAATAAAAATACAAAGCTCAGCAAACCAGTTATGCTGCATAATTCAATATAAATCTGTGTTTTATAGCAACTAGGTACTGTTTTGGGATGTCCTGTTCTATGACACCGCGAACCCCAGTTTATAAACTTGTATGCTTTGAATTTCAACTCAAATACAATTTTTTACTGTCCAAAATATAAACTGGTTTGAACATAACTAATCAATTTATTTTACGAAAAGCTCATGTTTAATCTAAATTACAAAGTAAAATTTCACAGTGCCACTTGAATAATATCAATTGACTGAATTTTATTTATTTCACGAATCAATAAACACATCTTGTTTCACATTCCACCTTTGTACGAAAACGGTTTGCGGTTCCTCTACATCCTCTACCAATATATGGTCGGCAGGTGTTTGAATTCGTAAAGTAGATGTAAAAACTGCCTGCTGGCCCACATGGTCCAAGTTCTCCTTGTCCAGCCTCACACGGATTATCTTCGCAACGGCACACTCCCATCAATATGGGGAATAAAATGCTCAAAACAATATGAAACTTCATGTTTAACTAACGGTATATTACTAACAATTAACTTGTCCATACAGCGTCAAGCACTGAAGTATGAATTGCGATAGCAAAAATGTTGATAATTTGGTTTCGAAACTGCTTGAATGTCATGGTGGTGATTTAGATCACTGTTTTGATTTATTTAATCAGTTTAAAAAATTTATATTTGTTTTGTTATGGTTTGATTCACTTTTTCACTACTGTTTAACTGTTGTCATTTGAAATTTAATAACTAATTAAAAAAAATTGTAATTTATTCCTTATAGTAACAATATTTATTATTTTATTTTTGGAAATCAACTTCGAAATATAATTTCATAATACGATTGTAATTTGAACTATATTTCGAAATCGATTTTCAAAAATAACATTAACAAATATTGTTACTATAAGGAATAAGTTACAAATTGTTTTAATTAGATATTAAAAATTTCTATTTCAAAACAAAAAAAAATATTTATAAAAAGCACTCTGTCCTTCACGCAACTCGCATTTAACTTCAAATAAAACACGTATTTCTGACTTTCTTAACTTTCAGAACTCACTCACACGTTTCACATTCTAAAATGTTTAAAGATTAAATTTTACGATTATTTTGGTTCATATTACACTGATTTGCATAATTTGTGTCAAAATAGAGTAAGAATATGGCAAAATAAATTAGACTATCTAGAATGACAGCCACAAGGCTAGAGGAGCCTTTTAGATAATTTTGGTTTACAACTTTTTTAGAGCGATACTTGCTTTTGAAAATATACAACCGGGGGTTGTAAAACTGGCATTCAACAGATCATCATCATATTGTCTATCTACGCAGGATTAATTAATATTCTACATGGGTAGACAATGTATAGTATGGAAATAGTTAAATAAATGGCGTCGAATGTAAACAATATGTCGAAAATGTCGAAACATATGCCTGAATTTCACAGTGAAACAATTTTTTTCAGTAAAATTAGCACGAGATAAAAATATAAATCCTTTACTTGTTAGAGAGGAACAAAAAAATTTGTCAATAAAATTTACTGGCAAAATAATAGAGTAAGTGGGGAAAATGTTGCCATAAAAAGTATGAAACTCATTACTTTTTATGGCAACATTTTTAACACATCTCCAAAAAATAGTATGAGAAATATTTTTCGCACACTACGATAATTTTATGGTTGAAAAAATATTATAGTCAAATGTCAAGAGAAAAATTAAACGCGGAATAATTTATATGCGCCGCTACGTACAACACGTTCATTGTAGGGTAAAATAAAATTTTGAAAATTTTTTGTTTCGTTAAAATCATTTATTTTCAAATTTTTTAGGTTATATTGCCCCCCCCCCCCCCCCCCCCCCATCTGTCACTATGTTGACTATACATTTTGCTATAGTAAAAACATACAAAAGTTGCTGTCTTTGTCGCTCTAACGAAATTTCAAGATATTCTTCTTTTTTCGGTATTTTTTACAGAAAAAATTGTTTTACTGTGGATTCAGGCATAATTAACAACAAAATTAAAAAATTTAAAACACAAACAAGTTTTCCAAACAAGGATACATTAAATGATTAAAATTCATCAGATAATAATCCTTATAAATGCGATAGTTTGATACTCTCTTTAAAATCATTAATGATTCTGGCCAATGAAAAAGTATAAATGGGATCGGTTTGTAATCTCGAATATTATAATCCCGAATTATTTTCCCAAAATGACCCTTTTTCAAAATCTCACCTTTTAAAGTTCCGCTTTTGCTGAAAAATTCCACCATCCTCAATGGAACTTAGTCATTCCTTAAACAATAATTGTCAAATTTGATATGCATAATTGGATTGGGATTCTATTGCTGATATTATATATCAACTTGAATGACGGAAGAGAACGGTTCGCCATTCCTAAGAAAAATTCCAATTAACATAACCAAAACCACACTTTACAAAAAAATTGAAATTCAAAATTCCAATATTGTAAATCCCAAAATTTATTTATTTTAAAAGAAATGCCAATTTACAAAATTTCATTATTTCATCTGTTTAAAAGTACTGAAACGGTTTTACCAAATTACAATATATCGTTAACGGTGAAGTTTTATCCTAAATTTCTTAATTACAAATTATAAAAAAATTATAAAATAAATGCCCATAATATGTCATGTATTTTGGATTTTTTTATATAGGAATTTTATAATTAAAATTTAGTATTTTGAAAAGTTTTTTTCGATTTTTTTGTTTTTTAGAATTTGGATTTTGCAATTCTAAATTTGGTGAACCGTATCCAGCCCATTCCGGAATTTGGCCATGCTGAACTAGGCCATTTCTAAACAAATTATGGTTAAATTTGGTATGTAGAACTAGATTGGTATTTTAACGTGAATTTTAAACGAAGTTCTGGCATTCAACCTTTCTGAATGGAATTTGGCCAATATTCTAAAACAAATTTTTAATGTAGTTATAAAATTCGGGGTGATGAATAGAACTAGGCAATTTATTTCTTTCTGCTATACAAATCAATAGTTAAATTTGATTTGTATAGCAGGATTGGAAATCTAACATCAATTTTGAATGAAGTTCTGAATTTTAGCCATGTTGAAACTAAATAATAATTTTAATATCAAATTTCATTAAAAAATATCCCTTATTTTTAACACGACCATAAAAACACCTTTTATAAAAAAATACATTTCTAATCGATAAAATATTTGTATTAAACCAAAAAAAATCTATAATCAAAATTTCGGGTTAATCCACAAGATATCGAGTGTATTATTTAAAAAGCTAGTGGCTTTTTAGTTTGTTGTTTACAATCACAAACTATAAAATTTTTAAAGTGAGAGGATGACGCTCAAACACAAAAACAACTCGTGAATCACGAGAAGCGTTCTCCATACGTTTAAAAGCCATGGGAGAGATCCAAAAGCTGAGAAAATATGTTTCGCATAAACTGAATGAAACGCAACAGGAAAATAGAAAAACCACTTGCGAAACATTGCTCCAGATACAAAAAAAGTAATTACTCTTACAAAAGTAAGTAATGTGTTGGGTTGATCAAGGACAACCATCGACACCGACTGTAAGGCTAAACCGTTTCGGACGGAAGACAATGCGTTGTTTTTGGTGGGATCAGAAGAGTGTGATTTATTTGGAGCTGCTGAAACCTGGTGCAATCGTAAATACTGTTACCAACAACAAATGGTCAATTTGAATCGAGTTTTGAGAATATGATAAAAGGCAAGACAAAGTGAATTTGCTTCATGATAATGCACCATCACACAAAGCAAAACCGGTCATGGAAACGTTGGAAGCACTTAAATGAGAAATACTTTCACATGCGGCTTACTCGCAAGACTTGGCTGCGTACGACTATCACTTATTTGCATCGATGGGGCACTTAACTTCCTACGAAAATGGCTCGATAACTTGTTTGCCTCAAAAGAAGGACAGTTTTTTCTGGCGTGGCATCACGCATTGCCAGAAAGATGGGAAAAAGGTATAACTAATAATGGGCAATACTTTGAATAAAATATCCTTGATCATTATCATACGATGAACGAGTACTTTTTAGTAAAAAATTCCGGTTCCATATCTACACATCTTATACTAGGGGCCGTATTCTTGAAATCGGTGGAAATTTCCGCAATCAGAATACAAATTGCTTTGAAATTCTCCATATTATTCGAATTTTTTGCCGGCTACTTTAATCATTTTTTCAAGTTTACTAAATATGTGTGTGCCTACTAAGCGAATAATTACGAATCGATTTGTCCAGTCGGAATTTTTCCCTTAGAAGGGGAAAAAATTGTATTTCTTAATTAAAAAAAAGGAAAAAAATGTAAAAAAATGATTAAAGTAGTCGGCAAAAAAATCGAATAATATGGAGAATTTCAAAGCAAATTGTATTCCGATTGGGGAAATTTCCACTGATTTCAAGAATACGGTCCCAGATGTGTTACGATATATTAAATAAAATTAATTTGATGTTTGTCTCAATTTCTATCGATTTTTTAAGTAAATTTTTGCAAATACCAACCGATTTTTCTGCTTGACTTTTTTTAGGGCTAAATGTAGTCTGGTTCTGTCTGGGAGGGTAGATATGGTCAAGCAGGAATTTTGACCGAGAAAGCAAATTCATATGCATACGTCAACTCTTTCTTTTTTGTTTTCTTCGGTCAGTTTAAAAGGAAACCATTTTCCTCGCTTCTGTATTTTTCTCATTTCATGCAATCGAAATGATATTGTTTGTCGAGTAACTCCTAACTGTTTTGCAAGCTTTTTTCGAGTTTTTTACTTTGAAAGACTTACGGAATGTCCATGCAAGGTCGAATTAGTCAATTACATAGCTTGAGCAACATTTTTTTCCATTTGAAAACAGAATAGAATGCAATGACGTAAATGTTGTTCATCGACATTCATCTCAATTGATGCACATGGAACGACAGCTTGTAAATGACTGAAACGGGTGTACTATGAAATCCCGGTTTTCAAAATCCCGGTTTTTCAGATCCCCGCTTTTAAAAACCCGGTTTTCAAAATCCAGGTTTCAAAATCTCGGTTTTCAAAATCCCGGTTTTCTTTTCTTCTAGTTCTAAAGTCTTGATTTTGAAAAAAATATTTTTTATTAATTCGGGCCGGCCGGACTCTATATTTCTTAACCAAAATATCCTTAACGAACAGAGAGAAATCCGGTTCTCACCAATTACAGACTCCGCCCTTTTCTATTCTCACGTACGCAATAACATACCTTGAATTTTGTTACTCAACCTATGACTCATCGCCTACCTGCGCGATCCGTAGATTAATTTTTAATGCTTATTTTTTGTCCCTCCTTCTTTTATTTATATTTTGCTTTTTTTTACTATATAACAAAATTTTTACTAATACAAATCAGTACAATACTCCTGATGATGACCTAACAAGTCGAAATCGATCGAGTGATTTTTTAAACTTTTTGAAAATTATTCAAAAAAATTCTGCGAAACAAAAAACAAGTGATTAATAAAAATGTGTTTATTAAATATATAGAATCTATTAATGACACATACTAAAAGAAAAATAATTGCACTATTTTGTTATGCAGGATTTCTTAATTGAAGATTTGGTACTTGCAACATTTTCACCATTTCCATCGCACGTGACGAATTTCAAGATAATCGATTAAGAAATGGCCAGGTTTCATCCCTATCCACCTTATTCCAGAACTTTATCAAAAACACGTTTTTTGAATCCCATTTAAGACCCACCCACATGTCGAATTTCAACTAAATCATTTAAAAAATGGCTTTATTTCAGAACTTTATCAAAAAATCATTTTAGAATTCCATTTCCATCACAAGTATCAAATTTCAACAAAATCTGCTGAGAATTGTTCAAATTCCATCCCTATTAGCCATTTTCTAGAACTTTATCGCGAACTCATTTTTGAATTTTGTCAAAAAATCATTTAAGATTTGAATTTTCCCACATGTCAAATTTTAAAAATTCAAACCAGGATTTCCTATAAATTGGCATTTTTTTTATACCTAACCAGGATTTTGAAAACCGGCGGTGCTTTTATGAAATAATTTGATATCGGATTTTTTCCGATATCAAAAATTCCGTTTCGCCCCGAATTTTCCTATTATAAACTTGATTGGTCGAATTTGTCAAATATAAGCATGAAGCAATAATGCGTTTTGTAATTGACTTGAAGTTGTTAAATTTTATTTTGTTGTTATTTTTCTAATGACTTGTCAGACGAAATCTATTTCATTTTCAATAATATTCTGTGTGTGAAATACATGTATATAAATATTCAAGTAACACAATTTGTTCTCCACTTGTTGTTGTAGTCTTAATAAAATCAAAATTAATAATTAATTATCATTTAATTATGAATATTTTTTATTTAAATATATTATACTTGCATTTAATTTAAATTTTTTAGTTTTTCTTTTATATTTCGTAAAAATAATATATTAATTGAAATAGTTGAAGAAACACACACAATCGATAACAAAAAATGAAATTCGTCAACTAAATAGCAATCGGAATTTGACATTCGATTTTCGGAAAATCCGATTTCGTTTACTCTGTTTAGTTTCATAATAGCGGAATTTTCGATATCGGATTTTCATGATAGCAAAATCCGCTTTCGGATCCGATATCGAATTTTTCATAATAGCCCCCGATTTATAAAAAACCGCGATTTTAACAAACCGGGATTTCGAAACACACCCGACTAAAACTTATGTCATAAAACAGCAATGACTAAGCTATGAACATCCAAAATGGCGGGCGATTTGGATGTGTTCAAATATATTTCAATTAAACCAACTTCCGAGCCGAGTTTCTACTTGGACACCTAATATAAGAAAATTAATAGATAATGGAATTTTTATGGACCACGGAAACCTTAATTAAATCATTTGTTGAGTTGATCTACGAAATACATTTTGAATTCATTTCAGGAGATAATTCGTCCGATCCGCGGAAACTACAGAACCGATAACAGGGCTGCCATTTTCATCGATTACAGTGGAGGTTAATAGATCCTCTCCACATCCAAACGATAAAAAACGAAAATCCGATAAAAAAATTATTAAATTATTTCACAAACGGAAAAATGTTGAGTCTTTCATTTTAGACACGAAACTTATCAATTCATTCAATTTTACAAATATGTTGGTTGATAAATTGATGCGAGCGTATTTAGAATCGGGCAGGGTAAGGCATCGTGTATATTTTAATTTAAGTAAAACATAGATTTTACTCGAAATTAATTTATTACAAAAATGCTATAATAAATTCTATTTAACTTGTTTTAATTTAACCTGCACTTCTCTTTCTTATAGAAACGTTGAGGTGCATGCCGAGCAAGTCCATTGTAGATTACATGGCAACCGATGGATATCGAATCTGATATATTTAAAAGTTTATATTCGAACTTCAGTAACGATGGCCGAAAAGTACCGAATTATTAGAAGCATAAATTTTTTGAAAATTTGAGCAATTAGTCAAGAAAAGCCAACTCGAATAGACTATAAACGTGGGCAGAATTTTTGCAATACAAATCGTTGAATGAGCTATTAATATTAAAATATTTATAAAATTGAAAAACTAGATAAAATCATCACCTCGTGATGTCCAGTTACCGGAATACTGCTTATGGAAGGGTGCGACTCTATTATTTTGCTGCTTATTTGCTAATTTGAATTACAATTTTTGATTTTAATGCTAAAATCGAGCATGATCTGCTAGAATTCGAAACAAGTATCAACTGCTTTGCAAACGAAGTCCTAAGAATATTCATACCAAAACTGAACTGATTGGGTAATCAATCATTTACGATACTGGAATGTATGTTTCAAGGCTGATGCTTTTCCACCCAAATTCAATAAAGGAGTATTCGTGGAAAGTGGTATATTTGCCATTAAATAGCGAATACAATTCTGGCTGAGAGTTCATTTTCATACTAAAGTTCTAAATATTCAGTAACAAAAATTCTCGTACATCAAAATAATTGTACGCTATATAAACGTGAGCCGCGCGTTTCTCCTAGCTCTCTATAGCGTGATGATCAATAAGGTCATATGAGATATTTTAAAATTATTGGCTTTTCATCATCTGCGGCATAGTAATCAAACCGTTAAGGACAAAACTACACAATGCTATCACTACGTAACACTTATAGTATCTTGAAATTTCATAGTAGAACTCTAACGACTGAACAATAACCCTCATATCTCAAAATAATTCAGGTTTAAATTGAAATGATTTTCAATTCTGCCACATCATCCTTACATCGGGTTTTTTTTTTGGTACGGTTAGAATTATCTAAACAATTTTTAAATTTTAATTCAAATCATAATACACGAACTAAAAAGTCTATACAAGTCATCTGAACTGTTGATAATGAAATGATAAGTAAAATCTCAAAATGTTTTTTAAATTGACCTCTACGCGCACACACGGGTTAATGGTTTTACGTAATTATCACTTTGTTTGACTCCAGCTATAGGCATTTGACACTCTTTTCAGTGTAAAATTTTAAAAACGGAAAATACTGTGTATGCAAAAGCATAGTAAAACTTTACTCAGCACAGCCTCTTCATCGCATCGCATTTTTGAAACATTTACAAAATAAATTACAAGATCCCCCAAACTTTTAAAAAAGCCGTCGTTTTAAACAATGAAGTCCACAAGACCGTACCTTCAGCTTCACACCATCTTAACATATTAAAGACTCTGGGGTGACATCTCGTTTCTTGTTGTCTTTGAAGTTACGCAACAGTCCCGAAATCCAAATGCAGAGCTACCAAGTGCTAGTATTAAGGTAGCACTAATCACGATTAATCAAATCACTTCAAACTTTCTTTTACTTAACAGTTACGAATCGTTTTGTGATGTCCTGCTTTGTGACATCGTGAACCCCATTTTATAAACCTGTTTATGCTTTAAATTTTAACTGAAACACAATTTTTTACTGTCCACTCCAAACACCACACCATCCAAACAAAAACTAAAATATAAACTAGTTGGAAGATAACTAATCAATTTATTTTTACAAAAGACTCATGTTCAGCACACTTGAAAACAACAATTGATTGAATTGTACTTAATTACTCGAATATATGAACACATCTCATTTCACACGACTCCAGTGTTTGGAAACGATTTTCGTTTCCACCACATCCTCCATAAATAAATCGTCGACAGGTGTTTGTGCTCGCCTCATAGGTGAAAAAATTGCCTGCTGCTCGACATGGTCCAACTACTCCTGCTGGTTCCTCACACGGATTATCTCCAGCACGGCACACTGCCATCAATATGGCGAAGAAAATGCTCAAAATAATATAGAACTTCATGTTTAACTAACGGTATATTACTAACAATTAACTACTCTTATATAGCGACTTATATATACTCTGTAATATAACTTGCGATGTAAAAAATGCTGATAATTTGGTTACGAAACTGCTTTAATGTGTCATAAAATCATGGTGTAGACATAGATCACTACGTTAATTTATTTAATCAGTTTAAAATTTTCTATTTTTAAGCAAAAAAAAATATTTATACAAAAAAAACACTCTGTCCTTCATGCTATTCGCATTTAACTTCAGATAAAACACGTAATTCTAAGTTTTTTTTTTAAATTTTCAGAACTCGCACTCACACGTTTCAAATTCTAAAATGTTAAAAGATTAAATTTTACGATTATTTTGGTTCAATTCCACTGATTTGTATAACTTGTGCCAAAATAGAGTAAGAATATTCTTCTGTGATTACGAAAGATTTTGGTGTTTGATATTTTTGTATGAGCACTCACCTTTGTGAAGATAGCCCCAAAATTCCAGCCCCGAAAATAAATACAGGGGCGTATGGCAATACCATTTAATTCTATTTATACAATAATTTACTGATGTATGATGTATAAAACTGTCGGGGATTATTTAAAATTAGTTCAGATTTTCATAGAAGTCAGGAACTATTCGTTGGCCGAATGTTTAAGAGCAGGTACGATTTTTTTTACAATATTCTAAAACGAATCGTACATGATCTTTTAAAATTCACCTATCAAATGATGATCGCCGCTTGTTGGGCCTACAAATAGTATCTGATTTCGATAGATTATATCTCAGACCTCCGTGAAGCTAGCCTGAATTTTCAGCCCGAAATTTTAATTTTTTACTTATGGCACTACAACTTCTGTCATGACACAAAATATAAGCAAATTATAGCTATAAAGCAAATTTGTGCCACACGCAAATTATAACTCTTAATTAATTGTATATTAAATAAATGTCAGGCAATTCACGAGCACTTGGTATACACCGCCGGATTCGTAGAAAGTTTTGACTACAAAGTAAAAAATTTGTAGAAAATTTTTATCTGAAATTATCTAGATATAGTCGTTTGAATCTCTTCTCACAGGTGAGTCACGAGCATTTGACATATACCGCCAGATTCGTTGAAGTTTTGGCTAAACAAACTAAATGATTAGCTAAGAAACTCGCCGGAGAGTTGAGATTCAAATGACTATATCTAGATAGTTCCAGATAAAAATTATCTACAAATTTTTTACTTTGTAGTCAAAGCTTCAACGAACCCGGCGGTATATACCAAGTGCTCGTGAATTGCCTGTGACAAGAGATTCAAACGTTTTTATCCAGGTTATTCCCATTAGACTTTTTTTTTAAATCTCTCAGTTTGTAGGCAAAATTTCAAACGACTATCTCTATGAACAACAAATTACAATTTCGGGCTGAAATTTCTTGCTAAATTCATAGTGTTAAATCTCGTAATGCTAATTAAGTTTCCGCAATGTCTTTTTCAGGTTAGGTTTGGGCTTTCTAGGTTTCCAAATAAATGGACGGATAATTTAAAGATACGTAAAAGTTATATGTATTTATAATTTCGGGCTGAATGCTCTAAATGTCATAACAAATTACCATGACACATTTTACTATCGCGACAGTGGTATTTTTTCGGGCTGTAATATAAAACTTCTCGATAGTTATAGTTTAGTATGGCTAACGGGCTTTTTGAACTGAATAAATATCATGATAGTATATCATGACACTGTTTACTGTCGCGATAGTGACATTTTTTCGGGCTGGGATAGTAAACTCTCACGATAGTGATAGTTTAGTATTGCCATCGCGTTTTTTCGGGCTGAGTATCGGGCTAGCTTCATATACATATATCTCAGATAGTGATAGCGTCAAGAGATACATTTAAAACAACTTTTTTCTTTACGTATTATGTTTACTCTCAACCCCGAAAATTTTGACTATCATGACAGTTTTTAACTATCGAGACAGCAAGAATTTTTTGGGTTGAGAGTAAAAAACTGTCGTGATAGCAATAATTATTGTTGACACCGCATTTTTTTGTGGCTGAATTTGAGCCATGTTCACATACGTATGAACATTGGGCCTACTTCACTTAGATGTGATCGAAAAAAGTGTTATAAGTATTATTTGCACTTTTAACTCCTTTCAACTCTTTGTCATGACAGTTTCTAACTATTGTGACGAGTTTTTGGGGCTGAGAAGTAAAAATATTGAGAACTTTTGGGCTGAGAGTAAATATTATCTCCCTCTTCTTCAGAATTAAAACTGAATTTACTGAGTTCTCATATACCATCTTTTGAAATGGTACATTGGGTACTTCATGAAATATCATTTCTTGTTTTGTATTTGAATTTTGATATTTTTCACAAATTCAATATTTTTTTATTTCATTCTTGATGTCCACTTCCATATAAGGCCAATAGAAAAGTATACTTTAGCTCTTGTAATGAATTTGCAAATTCTGAAATGAGACTCACGCAACTCGACGTATATCTCATATTGTTTACTCCACTATATAGTTTCAGGTAGTTTGGTACATTTTTTTTTTAAATTAAATCTTATCAAAACTGGATCTTTGGACGTTTCAGTTTGGAATTCCGTTCATCTGTTTGATCTTGGTCTATAATGTATGTGCCTGCTCTAGAAATACCGCAAACTGATCATTTAAGTTTTATTTTTATTCGTTAGAGTAGATTAGAATTTATATTAACTATTTCCCTATTTCTAAATGAGTCGGTTTGAGTTTAGATTTCCTTGGTTTCATCAAAATTGGGAAACAATTTAGTAAATGTCAATTAGTTTTAACGAACCAAAATCGGAAATATCTCGGAATCTGCAAGTAATGCTTATTGCTTAACAAGGATAAACTCAATGCAGTCTTCAATGAGCAAGATTTTAATATATGTGGGGGTGCTGCCACTGCGGGAATGCCACTCATAGCTCATTTTGTGACGTGTAGGCCTATTTAGAAAATATGAAAGCTATTAGTACCATTGGATAAACTCAAATTTGTTAAAAGGACCGCGTATCAACTCTAAGCAATATACACTGGATATATAAAATAACATGGCTGGTGCTGAATTTATGAAGCCAATCAAGTTTCACTTCTCTCGGGACTTTTGTATCTGCCTGCAGGTTCTAAATGAAGAATATCAAACGACACAATTTAGTGGTGTTAATCAATGTAAAATATTTACGTCCTCTACGAGGAAATGTTTAATTTCATGATACCGGGCATTCCGTTGTACCCGATTTAACGGGCACGAAAATGTATTCGCTTTAAGAAGATTATAAAGTCAAATTAATCACAATCTGGCCAATATGAAGTATATATTAAAGTGCGAATTCAGCAATACCACGATAGTGGAATACTCTCTTTTATAAAACACGTATTATATCCACTATATTTAAACAAAGCGAGGGAATCGAGGTGACACGAAAAGTAGTGTTCAAAAGTTATTTAAAAAAAAATTATTTAATTTTATTATTCCCTTCAGCAACAATCATCTGTTTTCATATGTTCCGCGGTTTCTTTATTTATTGATAGGTCAGTTCCGCCGAATCTTGTAATAGTTGTCTGAACAACAATTTTTACTTTGGCATCCGGCAATTGAATGGTCCCTACTTCTTAAAATTAGATCGATCACCAGCTTGAACAGTTTTACAATTTCAGCGCCCAAAATAATTTTTACCGAAAGTGGTTTACAGCCCCAATCTAGACTGTTGCTGTACATTTCTAATTTTTTGTTTTGACAATCAAGACACATAAATGTACCGTAAATAAATTCTGGATGTATATGATGAGAGCAAACCACTTGCCCCGAAATATGAACCAGGATACCAATATTCGTTGTGTAACTGATCACACGCCAAATGGATATAAATTTAAACTTGGATTTAAAGACAATTACTATGGTATTTTCGATAGATTATAGTTATGACAACGACAATAAGTGCTAGAACACCTTGAGCTGTACCAATGCGTTTCACCGACGTCTCTTGTGAAACTTGATTAAATTTTGTATGAAGCTCGACAATTTTCTTAGTCTCATAATTTCTAGATGTAATAGTTTTTCTCCCTTTGATGACAATGATAAGAATGAAATAAGGAAAAAAATGGAATTTATCAAATTTAAAAAAAAAGATAATACATCACCAATGCTAAAATAATCATAATACGTACAGGTTTTATCAAAACCATATTAAGACACATAAGAAAGCTAATAACCTCAAATTATTTGACATATTAAATTGTATTTTTTATTTTCAACGTTACACTGTCAATTTTAATAATAATTAAATAGTTATAAAATTATGTAAGAGATAGCGCGCTTGTCATGAAAATTCTATTTTTATTAATTTTTTTATTTTTACTTTACATGTAAAGTAAAACACAGCGGAAGTGGCAGCTAAATTTTCAACAAGGAGTGACCTTGTTTTTTCAAAAATGTGGTAGACAGTCGATTTAGAAATTGAATAAGGTGTATTCGAAATCTATGTATGTACATTTGTTGTAAAAGAACATTGAGTACGGGCCTTAACATAGTCACCTCTACATTTTTATTTTATCCAGCAATGACAGCAGAACATAGAGATAAAATTTACAGAAAACATACGTTGAGATGGAAAATGATCATTACTAAGACGTTTGGCAGTTTGGTTTTTAAAATTAAAAAAGTCGGTCGTCTCATCAGACTGCAGTGACACCACAAAAATATTGAAAATAATTTGAACTTATGTTCAAAATATAATTCCAATGCCTGAGCGAATTTTTACATTAAACCTCGATAGGTCCCATTTGAAACGCGATATATGTATTAAAACGCGAATTATCAAAATGCGATATTTCAAACGCGATGTGGTACAAAACGTTAAGCTATAAACCAAAAAATTATTTAATAATAAAAAAAACCTTACAAAATAATATAACTAAATGTAATTTTATAAAATACTAAAAGGTAATATTCCAAGCAATAGCTTTTAAAAAGCCAAATATACTATATTCCTTTTTATACTAAAAGTTATATCGTTTTCTGTGGTAGCAAAATATTGATCCCGGATCAATAATATGACGTCATTTTTGATCCAACATGGCTTCTTTGTTTAAATTATTTTATTTTTATTTTTTGATTGTTTACTCACACATATTGTGATATTGTGTGAGTAAACGTCAAAAAATCCAACAAATTTTTTGGTTTTTACCACAAATTAATCTAATTTTTTTTTTCGTTATTTATATATTTTAATTTTTTGACAGATGTGGATTTTCTCTTTCTAATTTTCCTATTTTCGCACTCTTTGTTTTTGCGTTCTTTTGTAACTCATCTAATAAATTGAACACACCAATTTGCGGCGGCCAATTACAGTGTTTATATATCGATGGAATGATTCTGCATAATTTAGTGTCCGTGGTATTCCTACTTTGTTTCGCTCACTTACACTCCATAGATTCGGCGGAAACAATGGGTCTCTGCCGTTTTTTTTCGGAAATATAAAATCTAGCCAATCGGTTAGGCCATTGAATTCATCACCCATTTCAGCAGTTATTTCCTTGAACCAGTTTTCCTTCAAGGAAACTTAATACAACAATTTGCATGACTTTTTACGCAAATTCTATGTCTATCCCATATCGGTTTTGCCAGCCAATCTTCTGGATATGTTTATAAATATTTTGCATAAAACAATATATGCATAAAATAAAAAGACACTCTTTAAATAAATAAATAGTAAATATTTTATGGGGAAAAGCCGACAACTATGGTTTAAGATATATAAGACAATGCACAATGTAACCACCAGGAATCGAACCCGGGACCCCCGAATTACATAGCAACCGCTCTTCTTACTATGCTATTGAGGTCGACAAAATGGTGACATTTTCGAAAACAGTGCGGATTCTGTTGGTAGCGGCCTTTTCAAAATCCGTTATCATTAATTTAGGGTCCAAATTAATCCCATGTTCCAAGGCGATACCATATAGATTAGAAAATAATTTAGCGTAGAAACTACTTTAAAATTACCGTCCACAATCCACAACTCAGCATCTCTCAGCCTGGTTAAATTTTGGGTGGTCATCAAAATTATTATTCGGTCCTCTCCTTTATTTATATCCCCGAACACGAATTTAGTTTCGTCAATTTGCTGGTACCTCAATGGAATTTCAAAATCAAGTACAGTTGGTTCCTTACACAATTTTTGCTTTTTTTTTGCTGTTTTATAATTTGCGTTAGGGCTAGATTTGATGAACGACAACCAGCTACGACTTCCGGGAGTGTTGCCCCCTCTGCTTACAAAATTTGGTAAGGTAGACTTTTGAGCTTTATCGAAAATCAGTTTAGAATCCCATTTTCAACGCACATTTCGAATTTTATCATAATCGGAAATGTCCACCATTGGAGATTTTAATAAAATTTTTCAATTTTTTTTGACGCCGGAAAATTTTAACTGCGTGGATATACTTCCGAATAGGTCTAACCTACAAAAATTCTGAAAATCGGTATACTAAGGTATTTTAGTGTGCTAATTACGAATATGACCATGAAAATGTCCGCAAATGACCCCAAGTAGCTCTTAATGATCCCAAGTGGCAATAAATGACCCTAAATGGTCTTAATGACAATTAACCCAAACCCGAAAAAATATTTTCTTTTTTCCAAGCACAAATGCTTTTAAGATTATTTTAAATTATTTTATACCTTATGATTGGGGGGGCTACCGCCCCAAACCTCGGCTTTTATAAAAATAAAAAAATTTATAGTTGTTTTAATTATTTTATTTCAATTTTTATTTATAATCAACATAGGGGAAATTTAATTTTAGTTTATAGGAATTTAAAAATCGATAGGAGCGTGACTTTAGGATCGGCTATATCAGGCGGGTTGGCTCCGGTCGCTTCGCAATGTACATTCTGTTTATAGGAATCTAAAAATCGCTAGGAGCGGGAGTATAGGACCGGGTTATGTCAGACGGGGGGTCACTGCGCTCCCGTCGCTTAGCAGTTCGCAATGCATATTCTGTATCAGATCTCATTTTGTCATATGTCGTTTTGAAATATCGCGTTTCAAGCGGATCCCGACATGGATGGTGGATCGGCGCTGAATTGTTCACTCTAACAGAGGGTCTTAGTTGTGTTTATTAACATCGCCGATCGCAAACGAAAACGAAAATTCGCTTTACATACAGCCTCTGGTGGGTTACAAATGCAGTACCTAATGGTCCAAGTGCCAAAGTTTTAGCCACTGCACCAGTTGTCCGCGGTAAGGTATTTTAATTCAAACGGGAACAAACGAAAAATAATAAGGGAAAGTTGTTTCCCAAATAGTTTTAGTTGATTAGTTTTATTCTCTTTCAATACTCTCAGTAAAAATGTTAATATGTGTCTGGAAAAATTTGATGCAGGTTAGCATACTGCCAAACATCTTGATAGCCTCACCTCGATGTAAAAATAATATCTGGCTGTCACCCAGAATAAACCAAAATTTAGAATAATTACTTGTGAAATTAATTTCAAAATTGGAATTTAATTCATAAATTCCAGATAATAAAAATGATATCTGCAGAAACAAGCAATTTTATTTTAAATGCAAGTTTAAATCGTGGTGTTGCCAAAAATACAGCAGCTCCTCGTTTTAAATTTTTAGAGAAAAACGTTAGTTTTTCAGTAATTATCAAGAGTGCAAAAAAGTCTGGGTTCAATATGTCAAAAGGTACATTAACCAACTATAAAAAAAATAAAATTCGACATAAAAATAAAATCAACTTGTATAAAATCGACCGCGCACGAGCTCATGCAAAACAAGCCGTACAATATACTGGCCTAGTGGTAGTGTAGTACTACAATTACACAAGGTTGACAACATAAAAAACGAAACGAAAATGAAATAAAAAATAAAAGAAAAATCTCAGACCGTTACGGCGTATTCCAGTTGAGATAAATGAGACAAATACATACATGGCATTCGCTTCCGCAATACAATTTTCAAAATGCCTATTGAAACTGTCATTTTCGACAAATGTAACACCTAACTCTATAATCTCATTAACTCTTTGCAATACTTCGTTGATAACTTTGTATGATGTAATTACCGGATTTCTTTTACGATGGAATTTTTCTTGAAGTTTCTTCGTATCTTGCATTCCATTAACAGTACGAAAAGTTTTCACGTCATCTGCAAATATGAGCACGTTTGAGATTTTGATTATCTCGGTGCCAATGCTGGTTTATTGGTATATGACGTACAATTGTTATTTAAAGTTGCCTCGTTTACCCGATTTTAAAATTTACTAAAATATCATCGTACTCCTTCAGAATAGAAAAGAGTATATCGTCAAGACCACAACCATCTCCAAATCCCTTTAAAATTAATAAAATGTTATTCTCAAAGATAACAGGAAGAGTTATTGATATGTTGTTATTGCTGAGTTGTTCATACAATCCACTAGTAACGCTTGGTCTATAGACTGATTGAAAAAACGACGCGAACATGTGTATCTTTGGCGTTTGAAGAGCAGGTATTATTGATGTATGTGAAGATAGCCCAAATTTCATCCCCGAAAAATGCGATGGCAACACTAATTATTGCTATCATGACATTTTTTTTACTCTCAGCCCTCGAAAATTTACTATCATGACAGCTAAAACTATCATTACACAAACATTTTTCTGGGCTGAGAGTAAACATATTGCATTTTGTTGAAGGAGGAATATTTACAGTAATTTTTGATTTTCGCGGTCGGTATATTTGGCGTAATTTTACGAGTATAAATTTTGGAAATTTTCAAATGCAGGATTGTTTCCTATCAGAGAAATTTTTAACTTTTTTATTTTTCCAATATTTTTTTTTTATTTTTGTTAATATTAATTGCTTCGTCAACCTTACAGACACAGATCAAAGAGTTTTTATCGCTCTGATAATGCCACAAATGTTAAAAAAATTAACTATCATAGTATATACGAAATATTTTTTAATGTAATTTTAATTCGTTGTGTACCTTAGAAGATGGGCCCCCAAACCCCGGCTTTTCCACAATTTATACATTTTTCCAAGTGTCAAACTAAGAAAAAAAAATTGAAAAAATTTCCTGGAATAATTGCCAAATTTATATTTATTACTATAATTATTAATTATTGCCATAAGCAACTTTTTCCATTTTCGGGGATTGAAATTTGGGCTATCTTCACAAAGGTGTATTATTGTAGGTCATATTAGCAGCGTTTCCTTCAACTTCGCGTTTATTCCTAAAGTATTTCCAAAATTGTTTTGGATTTACTTTGATTTTTTCTTGAATTTGATCGAGATACCTGTATTTTGATTTGAAATAAATTTCAAATTCGCGTTACTATGTTGTAGAAACATAGGTGTGTCCGCTTCTAACTCGTTTTTTAACATTTTGGCGCAGATGATCATAGAATAGTGATTACTAGCAAGGCGAAGAGACGCAAAACAGTCCCGAAAATAACAGCACAATTAAATGTAGATCGGCCAAAACCAGTTAGTGTTTCTACAGTTAAACGTCGCCTACACTCGATGGCCGTCTTGAAAATTGACGGAATATTAAGAAAAACAAAAGGATACCGGCAAACTTTGGAGAACCATGCAATATCTTCAGGAGTTCGACTTTTGCGCCAAAATTTTATCTTTAAAGAAGATAATGACCCAAAACATTCATCTAAATCATGTAAATGCTATCTTCGCCATTTAGAGGAGGAAGGAACGATTAAAATTATGGGATGGCCAGAACTGAACCGGGAAGTACAACAATCAGCTCAAACATCAGCTACTGTTAGGTGGAACAAATTTCAATCAATTTGCAATTCAATAAGCTAGAAACTTTTGCAAAACTTATTGTGAGAATGTCTCGACTGTGCCCTGCGATTGTTCAATCAAGAGGAGGTCACATAGGTGAAAGTAAAATGTAAATTAAGCGTTTTAATTTTAACATTTATTTAGTATATTGCCATATATATGTGTATGTACCTAAAAATTAATTATTTTCACATTTTTACTGAGATTTTTTATGTTTTATGCTGATTTTGACAGTACCTAAACACTTATGAGCGGTAGTGTACCTGCATTTTCATATTTTGGGAATTGTTTTTCGAGAATAACCGTTTTTTAAAATTGTAATTTTTGAGATTAGATCTTTTCCGGAATTATGGTTTTCTCTAACTTTACTACCCACACCCCAAATTCAAGACTTTTTTTGTAAATAAACGAATATAATACTTCTTGAGCTAGACGAGCACAACATTGACCTGAGATTTGATAGTTCTAAACTTTTGTTGTTTTCCTCGAAAGCTATAAGTTTAGGTAAAACCGTAAATTGTATTACACCAAAACATATAATGACGAGAAAGCAAAAACCTATTATTTACTTGTAATTTAAGAATTGTTTCAATTTTATAGCAAATTAGATTCAATTTTAGTTTTTCTACTTAATGCGGGGGTTGGGGGAGGGGGCGGTAACTCGTAACTATATACTGCGGGAAGAATAAAAAATCATCACCACAAAATGGGAAATATGATCCCGAAATTTTTTATTTTGCGATTGTTTGTGTTTTTTATAATATACGACAAGTAAAATTATATCCGCATCTAGAGTAAAAGAACGGAGTGAAAACTTGGTTTTGATGTTACAAAAAAAAATATTTTTGTAAGAAACTTCAAATGAAAATTATTATTTTCCTTTATTTTTTTTTTGGTGTATCTTATATTTTATTTTGTATACCAAAGTCTTATTGTTTGGTTGAGTTGAGAACTAACTTAGCGAAGCGAATTGCTATTACGTGACATGCCTAAAGCGATAAAATGATGAAAACAAAGCGCTATGAAGTACAAAAAAGTAATGTGTAATGTGTAATGTAATTTTTTATGTTGTGAAGTTTTTTTTTCTGTATCAACAACGGCATCATCGTCATCATCATTTTCACTGTAGATTGTGATAATAATTATATGATGAAAATGTGGATTGGATTACAAGCTTTTATACATTAAATAAAAGTTTAATTTGAGTTTATTGTTTTTGAGAAATTTTTGTATCAAAAGTTTTTTTTTTTTTTTTGCAACACCAACAATTAGTTTGCACACCATAATATATTACATAAAATAATGAGATGTAATTAAAATAAAAATTTCATGGGGTTTGGAATACTGAATGCTATATATAATTTAGGTGTAACAGATATATAAATATAGGGCTAGACAAAATACGATGTCTAAATCAAAGATAAATTACGTAATTTAATTTAAATTTTTGAATAAAATCTGATATAATTAATTTTGACATTTTTCTAAAATTTGTATTTATCTTTATATCTCTTTGTATTCTAATCACATTTAAATAGAATGAAAAATATTTTTTCAAAATTTGTGTAAGGATATAGAAATCCTTTGGGAACACTCTTTCTATTACTCAAATAAATTTTGTATTTTTAAAAATGAAATCAATACAAATCGTATATAAAAATGTAACCATGGTACGTGGTTCATGCAAATAAAAAGAATGAAATTTAAGTTGATATTGAATAATATTAGATTATAAAAAATATATAAGGGCGTGGCCCATGCTATTATTTTAGTGTGTACCCTTCTTCAATTACACGGTGAAATTTGATATTCCCTAAATCGTACAGGGGACTTCATATCTTTAAACCACCTGATTACTAGCACACACATTTTTTGCAGAAGTATGTTCGCAGTGTTAATCAAAGTCTTATATTACTGGACAACCAAAATTATATAACGGGCATCTAAAGAAACCAAATAGGCCACCACCTCAATGAGGTTACATCATTAGGTTATTTTCATGTTAATGATTGATAAGTTCTTTGAATAATAGCGAGGTCCCAGGGCCGCACATTGCCACTGAAAGTGGCTGTTGAGAATACTACATGCAGAATAATCAGTCTGAATTATTCCCGGACACCTAACACCAATGTAGGAAACATTAATTTTAAACATTTTTTGTATTTCTAATATTTCCGAATATAAACTATCTAATTGTACAGTGATCGTTCGAGATTAGATAGGAATCTGCTGATCACCAAGTATAGGATGGTCATTTGACGTTTGAAATTTCAATTATCGATTGTTTCAACTACCGCTTGACATTAACAAAATGGTTCGCTTTACGCTTGAACAAAATTGGAAATATTGAAAATTTACTTTCAAAGTGGTGAGTCTTCTACCCAAACTGTAAGAAATTTACGTGGAAAATTCAGTAGAATTGAAATCCTTACAAAGCAATAAGTGGATCAATTTGTGAAGCGAGTTCGTGAAACTGGGTTGTCATTGGATAAACCAACACGTACACGTGCATTTACAGCGCGTCCAGCTGAGGAGAACATTGCAGCTGTTGCTCAGAATGAGTCTGAGCAAGAATTTAATATTTCACGCAGTTCTTTGATGAGAATTTTGCATAAAGACCGCAAGAAAATGAGCATTTTTACGGAAAAATCATCTTTTCTGACGAAACTCATTTTCACCTCGCAGCTACGTCAACAAGTAAAATTATCGCATTTGAGGCTCAGAAAATTCACACGTAACCATGAAGAAGCCAATTCATTCACAACGAGTGGCTGTTTGGTGTGGATTTTGGACCGGTGGCATTTTACAAAAATCAGCCGCCCTTATAGTCAATGGAGAGCGTTAACGAGGCACGAACGAGTTTTTGCTACCCAGAATACACACACGATATTTGATTTTAACAAGACGGCTTAGCTTGCATCATGTCAAATGCAACAATCGGACTTTTGCATGCACACTGTTTTCGGAGATCGAATAATCAGCCGCTACGAAGATGTCTATTGGCCACCACACAGCTGTAATTTGACTCCGTTGAACTTTTTTTTATGGGGGGGGGGGGCCGTTAAGGATAAGTCTTACGGTAATCATCCAGAGACTATCGAAAACTTGAAAGTTCAAATCGAGGTTGCCATTGATGAGAAAGGAGTCCATACAATTGCATATGTTCTGAAAAATTGGGTTGACAAAATGGGGTACTATAAGGCCAGTCGTGGAATTCATTTGAATAGAATTGTGTTCCATACAATCATAAAAATGATAGAGGACAACGAAAACCCATAAAATAGTTACATACACAAAAATTGCTGTATTAAAGGGTCTGTACCTAGAATCATATACGTTACAAACAAGAAGCTCAATTTAAAAACCTTAGGACTGTATAAGTGTCGTTAACAAGCACAGAGGAACTTTCAAACTTTAGCTAAACTCTACATTAGACTACATTAGAATCACTGTTTTGAGAAAAGACCATCAATATCCGCAAACAGTTGTGGTTCATTGTTATTTGGAGGTCTTACTGTATGACTGTACCGTGTTACGTAGAATATCCCCGTAAATGATTATTATTTTCCATTCATATAACAATTTCATGAAATTCGGATGATTGTAGTGGGCATCATAAACGGCTCCGGTTTTTTTTTCATTTAACCTTTACTTAAAAAAAACAAGAATTATAAAACCAAAGAGAATAGAAGATGAAGAACAATTAAAATTGTATGAGGAGGAAAATAATGTTGTTTTTTGTAGTCAGTCGATCAATTAATTCCGTGATTGCATGATATTTTGGATCATGCGAAATACAGGGTTATCCAATTCGAGGTTGATAAAGTAAACTTAAAAAAAACACACAAAATATTCGGAATGTATTGTAATTTTTATTTCATTTTACAGATTGATCCTTGCCATTTTTAGTTAAACAAGATATCATTCAAATGTCCTCCACGGGACTTCTTACAGGCCTTGATTCTTTTGAGGTAATTTTCAATGACTTTTCGGCACATTTCGGGCGGTATCTCGGCCATTACCTTACGAATATTAGTTTTCAATTCGTCAAGAGTTTGAGGATTGTTTGCGTAAACACGATCTTTCGCGTAGCCCCACAAAAAGAAATCCAAAGGCGTTAAATCACAGGATCTTGGAGACCAATTGACATCAGCCAATCGCGAAATCAAACGTCCAGGAAATTTCTCTTGCAAAAGATCTCGATTTGCTCGTGTTACGTGACTGGTTGCTCCATCCTGCTGGAACCACATATCGTCAAGATCATAATCTTCGATTTTCGTAAAAAATAATCGGTTAACATGCGGCCATAGCGCTCAGAATTGACGGTAACGGTTCGTCCATGGTTGTTCTCAAAAAAATACGGCCCAATCACACCACCAGACCACAATGCGCACCAAACAGTGACTTTTTCCGGGTGTAATGGCTTCTCTACAATCAATTGTGGATTTTCTGAGCCCCAAATTCTACAGTTTTGCTTATTAACGTATCCACCAAGCGAAAAATGAGCTTCATCACTGAAGAAAATTTTGTTCGAAAAATCAGCATCGACGGCCTGTTTTTCCGCGTTTAATTTTAACGCGTTGGTCGATTGTTAAATGCTCCATATTCTTAAATGGCAGAATGTCAACTAAATAAATATCAGCGTACTTGACGTTTATCTTTGACAGATGTCGGTATACAGATTTCTACTTTATCAACCTCGAATTGGATAACCCTATATATACTAGTGGAGTGGTGACGAACAGAAAAAACATAAAGATAGAACAAAATTATAAAAATCTGTTTAGTCGTATTTAACCGTTTGAATCCCAAGCAGGATCGAGCTGTTCAGATTTTATGTCGAGAAAAACCAGCACATTTCGAACATCTTCGACAACTGACGATGGGTGCTCAGATTTACTGAAGCAAGTCAGACTTCAGCAAGTCAGCAGTCTCACACTGCTCCTTTTTAATGTAAATAGTACATTTTACAATAGGTTTGTCTCAATAGATTGTCTTTTCGTACTCATTTAGAGAAAGCGCGGTTGCGCTGTTTGGGTTAATTCGACAGTCTTTTATCAACACCCCCTGGAACTCAAACGGTCGAGTAAGAAAGTTATGTGTAAAATAAGACAAAATTTTTAAGATATAATTATAAATATACTGATTGCAACTTATAACGTTTTATTGAAACGCAATCTTTTATTTATCGCTGAAATTGTAAGAAAAAATTAATTTTACTGTGGTAAAAACCAATATTTTGTGAAATCCCGAACAGAAAATTTCCGTTGATATCGTGCATAATTTTCTGGTCGAGCGCGATAATCTTAATCCTTAGATTGGCTCTTGGCGTTTGGTGAAGCATTTCCCGTGAGAAAAATTTGTGTTTAGTGCGCTGTTATTTGAACATCTGGTACGGTTTAACCGTGCCGGATATAAGGTATGTCCTCATAAAGAGAGAAGTGTGCTCTTGCCTCAACACGCAGCACATATCAACTATTAAGCGTTTGTGCTATGACTTACAGCAGAGCCTCCTTAATATAAGAGCCGTAACATTCCGCCATTTTTTCCATGAGCTTTCCATAGAGGGGAAGCTTTTTGTACTTTTTCATACCAATCAGTGTATTTTTATATTTTTTTAGATGCTTTTTTGTATATAAAAACATTAATGCTTCGTTTCAATTTTTAATTTGAATAGTTAGTTCAATATTCAGGATATTTTAAAATTGAGTCCCATTATGTCGAATTAACGCAAAAATATTCAAATTAGTCTACCACAAAATTTTTTTTTTATTGTAGAAATAAGAATTTGTTTATATGTGTATGTAAGAAATTAATATAGAGTGTTCCATCAAAAATTTCAGCATTTCTTTCCCAAAACAAACGTTCGTTAAAAAATGCTTTTTGAGTAGCTATGTAATATGGGGGTTATTGTGTTCTGGATTCTATTACAACATTGATGATGACCAAACTTCGAAAACTGTTTTTTCGTTATTTGTTAAAAATTTCATCGCATCAAATTCGCAGGCTATACTGTTTCATCCTGTAGTATAAACAAACCGGAGCTTCATAAAATAAAAACATTATATTATAGAGCTTTCCGCAATTAATAAACCAATCAATAGATGTCGCTAAGTATAAATTAAAGCTAAATATTAAAACCTAAAGTTTGTTAACTAAAATTTAACAATTTATTATGTATACTGCCTGATTCAATAGATTATTGAAATCTCCTGGAACTGAAAATAACCAAATAAAAGCGAATTGAAATAAGAAAAGAAAAAATTTGGAAAAATGTGACATTTTTCTATTATTGTTTTTCAGCGCGCAGCAACTACGATGGTAAATATTTTGCGATGAAAAGCTTTATTTATGCCAACCGTTTTATAAATAAAAATTATAATTGTTTTGAGTTTTATTAATTATGTTAAATTTTATATTAAAGATTTCGCGCTTAACTTACAATAATAATGGTTTATTTTCGTAAATAGTTATTTAATTATTTTACACTTTTCTGTAATTTCAAGTAAATTTATTACAGAGACATCTGTAAACGAATTTTCAAATTACAGAAATCTCGGTTTTGCAATCGAATAAAATTGAAGTTTTTTACGTTTTGTTCTGTTTTGTAATAATATTTAATTAAGAAAACCATGACAACGTTGATTTTTTGTATACAAAAATAATTTTCGTAAATAGATTTTGATGTAAAAATTTTATTATATGAATAATATTATTGACATGGTGATTCATAAAATTTCGTCTCAGCTCACGTTTTCTCTTTAATTTTGTTATAAATGGAGAATGTTTAGATTGCTATTAAGTGCATCGTTCATCTCAAAAATTCTGAGGTGCATGTCACCAGAATTTACCAAATAAGTTACATTTTTATAAAACTAAATTTTAAATTGGATGTAAGAGGAATCCGCGGCACCACCCTTTATTATCTTACTTTATAAACCTACACAACTAAACGGAAAGCTCATTTTTATAGAAAATAATAAATTTATGCTCCGCTTTAGATTAAATTTACCAAATAAATACTACATTATGATGGCTGATTTTCAAATATGTGTTCTTTGAATAGTTTATTAAAAATATAAAATTAAAATTTAGATGATTTGTTTAATTTTTTATTCATAAATTCATGTTCGAAAATTTTCCAATTACCACGGTTTCTTATAGTAATTCAATAAAAGCTTCCCCTCTACTGAAAGCTCCCTTTTTAATATTACGGCACTTCAAAATCATAGATGGCTCTGCTTACAGTCGTTGTTAATGGGGTTATACCGGGATTTAACTTGTACGGCGGTGACGACCTTTAAACAATGTGAACACAAAGCAGCTAAGATGTTTATTTGCTATTATTTATTATAAATACAGGAAACCCTCCAAGTACACGATTAACTCGTTCCGTGTTCTTTGAAACCGAGTTATTCGAGGGTTACGTGTAATTTATAAATTATTTACGAGAGCTTAGTTTATTATTTTCATTCTTGAAAATATTTAGTTGTTTTTATTCACGAAGTTTATTTTTCAAACTTATTCATCAAACTGATTTTTGGGGGTAAACGTACACATTTTTGTGAATTTATCAGCATGAAAATTAGGGGTAAAAATTGAATTAATATATGGAAATAAACAAAAAACACAGTTTTATTAATAAGAAGTATTCCTTCCCCTGGCCCGAATGACAGCTTCCATTCGATGCTGCATTGATTTCACCAAAATTTTCACAAAATCTTGAGGTATCGCCTCCCATTCCTCTACGATCGCCTGTTGCAGATCCTGGAGACTCGTTGGAGCAACATCTAAGGCTCGAACCCTTTTTTTTCAACTCGTTCCATAAATGTTCGATGGGATTGCGGTCCGGGCTTCGAGCTGGCCACTCTATAACAGCCACATCCACCTCTTGAAGGTATTGGTATAATACACCTGCCGTATGCAGTCTTGCGTTAGCCTGCATAAACAGAACATGTTCAGCAATAAACCCGGCAAAAGGTTCGACATATTTCACGAGTACTTCCTCAATGTATCGTTGAGAATTCATTCCTTTTGATCGACAGCCAGTATTGACTCGTGTGATGAATACCAGATTTGTCTTCGCCTCTAATGATATGCCTCCCCAGAACATGCACTATCCACCGCAATACGAGACACGTTATTCAAAACAACACTGTCCATATCACTTTCCGTGTCTTCTGTATACTCTTCCACGTCCATCGATGCCATACAAACACATATTCAGAGAACAGGACAGTTCTCCATTCTTCTTCTGTCCAATTCAAATGCTCTCGAACGAACTCACGACGGGCTCATCTTTGGGCTGCGGTCAAGTTCGGCCCGTTTGTTGGTATATATGTGCAGTCAGATTAACTTCTAGAAGTCGTTTTCTAACTGTCCACCGACTGACTTCGACTTCACGAACCTCTTGGAGCCGCCGTCCCAGTTGAACCGCATTCATACGGCGATTTCGCAACGAAGTTGTTACAAGACAGCGGTCATTACTCTGTGCTGTATCACGAGGTCGGCCAGATCCTTGACGCCATCTGAAGCCACCAGTTTCCTGATATCTCTGCCACACTCGACGAACGGAGAATTGGCTCAAATTTAGTTGTAGAGCTACTTCACTTTGGTGCTGCCCCGCATAAATTAGTGTAACCACTTGTGCGGCTACTTATTATTTATCTTAGTTACTATTCGATTTTCTTTAGGGATGTGAGATTGAAAATATATTTTCTTGTGTCATTATAAGTTCGCGATATCTTGCTCTCGTTTTTTTATAATTTCATAATTAAAATGGAACGTTAAAGCGAATGAAATATGGGGATGGATCCACTGATGAAGAAAGGTGTTAACAGCTGTTCCAAAATACTATCAAACGACCAACAGATGGCAAGTAGATCGTAAAAATACCGTTTAACAGCGTTGATGGTAATGGCTAAATTCGTTCAACTGGAACAACAACTCTAAATTCGTTCAACTGGAACAAGAACGATGACTTAGCAGCCCAATCGCATGCCGTTTTTAAACCGTCAAACACCACAATAGTGGGTAATAGTGGTGTTTGATGCCTCTGCAAAAACAACCAGTGGTTGGTAACTAAATCACATTAGGCATGTTGGTTCAAATTTACAATAAGCCTTTGGCATATCATGGCGAAAGCAAAAATGCGCGTATTTACCGCAGACATTGACAAAATATTTCGGCAAATGTGAATTGCTGATGAGTACAGAAATTTAAAAACGCATACTTTGGTGCAACTGACCAGCTGAGAAACTTCAGGAATACCGACTAAAACAGTCATATACGGAAGTTCAGCAGCCACTTATCTCGCGGTCAGAACTTTACAACAACAGGGGAACCGCGAAAAGCGGTTTCAACTTAAAGACGAGCAATCAAAATGAGCTACTAAACACCAAAGTCAATACCAAAAGCACAGACTTATGTAAAGTTGAAGTTTGATAAAACCGTCAGAGATCTGGGGCTGTATTGGAAGCCTCGTGTAAACATTTTTCAATTCAACGCAGATCTTCCTGTACACACTAGATCAGTGACGAAGCGAAACATCCTGTCTACGATAGCCTAGTTATTTGATCTGCTAGGATGGCTAGCAACAGTAATAATTACGCCCACAATTATGCTACAACTCTGACTTCTAGGGCTCAATTAGGGCCCGTCTCAGAAGAATTTTCCCATCAATCTACATTAGGGTGAACCTTATTTGTCGAAAGCTCCAATATCTAACGGGACACCTCCTAGAGGTGGGGTTATGCCTAAAACTTAAATAGAAAAAACTAAATCAATCGAAGATGGTTTAGAGGTCGCGACTAGAGCGCGAAGAACGGTATTTTTTTAATTTTTCGCTTTCAGTTGCATGATATCAAATAAAAATGTTCGTTTCCATTGCACTAAAGCTGCTAGAGTACCAAAACTGAATTTGAAATATTTACGAGATATTTGAGGCAATGGCTATACTACGAGGGCAAATCAAAAAGTCTTGCAATTTTATATGAAAAAAAAGAGTGAGTGAGACAGCAATATTTTTATTTTTCGACATAATCTCCTTTAAGGTTTATACATTTGTCACATCGATCAATTAACTTGCCTAAACCCTCTAAAAAAAAGATTTATTTTGCTCCATAAAATATTCATTTACAACAGACTGTACTTCATAGTCACTGGAAAATTTCGGGCCCCTTAGTGTTTTTTTTTTAAATTGGGAAACAGAAAGTAGTCACTGGGTGCCAAGTCTGGACTGTACGGTGGATGCGGAATTTCCACGAAGCCGCAGCCCTTCAATGCAGCTTGAGCAATATTAGCCTTGTGCACTGGTGCATTGTCGTGAAGAAGCAAGATTTTTTTAATAACTTTCCTTGGCCGTTTTTCCCGGATCGCTTTTTTCAATTTTCGCAAAACTTCTGCGTAATATATGCCTGTGATTGTGGTTTTCGGTGCAATATAATCGATTATCAAAATTCCTTCAGCATCCCAAAAAACTGTTGCCACAACCTTACCAGCAGACGGTTGAGTTTTGAATTTCTTTGGTGGTGGTTCACTACGTTTAATCCATTGCATCGATTCTTGTTTGGATTCCGGATCCCAATGATAAAGCCATGTTTCATCGCCTGTTATTATGTTATCCAAGAAATTTTCTGGATCTTCTTTGTACATATCTAAAATCGCCTTTGAAGTTTGAACACGCATTTTTTTGTTGTTCTGCATTCAACAAACGGGGAACCCATCGCGCACTTACTTTCGACATGTGAAGGTGGTCTTGTAATATAGTATATGTGGTACCGTATGAAAGAAAAAGTCTCCACGCTAACCGCGGAACAGAAATACGCCGGTCCTCCAATACAATAGATTCGGCCAAAATTACGTTTTCATGGCTAATAGCATCTGCTGGCCGATCCGAGCGGTTGTCGTCTTCAAATGACTCCCGGCCACTTTTGAATAATTTTACCCACCTTGTTACTATGGCATATGATGGTGCAGATTCGCCGTAAACTTTTAATATATAGTTGAATACATAAATTGCATTTCGTCCATCTTTATAGAAAAATTTAATAACGGCGCGATATTCAATTTCATTCATTTTAAGAAAAATTCAAAACACGTGTTACTAAATTGACAAAAACAAACGAACTGTAAAATTTACATCGAAATGTTCTTCTAGAAGTTTCATCGCGACAAAAAATGGTTTTGAAAAATATATTGTTGTCTCACTCACTCTTTTTTTTCATATGATATTGCAAGACTTTTTGATATACCCTCGTAAATAAAATATGGGGTCAGTTGTGGTATTTTTCCGACGAAAGAATCGCATTCTCCTCTTTCGACTAAAACGTCTTTAGTGCAAAGAAAAGAAGAATGATGGAACATTTGGATATGATGAGGGATGTAGATGCCGAGTCTAGTAAACTCGACGACATGAAAATTGATCATGTGAAAATATTCATTACGAAACAATTACCAGATTTTGTTACACCAAACACTGGCGATTTTTTTAAACTGTTCAAGAGTTTCATAGATTTCTTAAAAAAAGATCCGGATATGTGGCCTCAGGTTGATAATTTCAATGGCGGAATGAAGATTGTCAGTCAAATAAAAGTCGAAGAAACTAACAAAAAATGAAGATGGCATGCAATATTTATTACAAGTCGTAATAGACGTATGCCAAAACATCCTTAATGGGTAGAAGATCATCCCAGATTGATTATTTTTATCACAAAAATTAATTAATAATATCTTTGACTAGAAGAAACATTATGCATTTATAATAAAAAAAATAGTAATAATTTGTCTTATTTTTGTATTTTAGAAATTTGTCAATAACGTTGACTGAGAAAAATTTCGAGAACTTCGGGCTCAAGTCGCGACCACTAAACCACCTTCGGTTGACCCAATATTTTTTCTATTTAAGTTTTTAGCTTAACCTCACATTTTTAGGGGGTGTCCCGTTAGATAGTGGAACTTTCGATAAATAAGGTCCACCCTAATTTACATAGAAGAACTTGCTTAACAGTTTGAATATCCCCAGATTTACTTGTATAGCTTTCACAGAATCGCCGTTGAAGTTCAAAGTGATTCATCAGGGCAGACACATACACCTAGTGTCAAGCAATTACTAGTCATACAAAAGGCATACCAATTTATGCATTGACTGACTCCACCATAGTACTGTTGAAGTATGTCAGAAATCTGAAACTAGCCCGAACCAAATTAATGGCACCACATTAAATCATATGACAACCCAACTGATTATGGGAGTCGGGGAATAACAACAAAGGAACTCATGAATCATAGTATCTGGTGGACAGAACCAAAATGGTTCAAAGGCAACAAAAATTATTGTTCGATAAATAAATATAAAGAATCTGTGGACAGACATTAGCACAATTGAAAAATGCCAATATAACAACCGCTTCCGCAACAGTTTCTTACGCTCAAGGAGAATCTTAAAAATTGTGAACAACAAGACAGACTCGGCGCGGTAGTTTTAAGGCGCCCATTTAAGGTTTGTCATTTGTCACAGATTTAGACCTAATCAAGGGTACCAGTTGATGGGAAACTTGCCATCTTCAAGAGTTTGCCGTTCACTGACACTAACTATGCAGGTCCTCTACAAATAAAAACGGGCGAAGGTAGAGGATACTACACTTGTTACATTGCGATCTTTTTTTGTTTTACCATCAACAAATTTTATATAGAAACATTCAAAGACTCCATCAAAAAATTTTTATTCAAGACGGCAGAAAAATGCGGAGGTGGATTTTAACAAAATCGTGACAGAACAGCTACCTAACTTCGGACGGGATAATATGCCATTTTCAACCACCAGTATATCATCTCATTTTGGCGGATTATGGGAAACTGGCGTAGTCAGTTAAAACCCATCTATAAGCAAGATCGTGGGAAACACCACACTGTAGTGTTCAATTCTAGATCCTATTGCCAAATATCCAAAGATATAACCGATCTAAAATTTCTCACACCCAGTTATTTCCTAACAGACTGACAAAATGGCAGCTGTTGAAAAAACTAAAACAGGATTTTTGGATCAATAAATATCTTCGAAGAACACAACAACGCCCAAAATGGTACAAACAAAGCCACAAATCAATGTCTGGGGTCTCGCGTTCTTCTAATAGTTGAAAATTTTTCTCCTTCTAAATGAATGCGAGGCAGAATAGTGGTAATTCATCCAGCAATAAAAGGGCACGTACGAGTCGTTTCAGTACGTGGCGCAAAAAATCCTCTCTACAAAAGAGCTAGCAATACAATATCGGTTTCGCCAAAAGATGAATCCCCCCAACAAAAGACAATACCGATGACGGTTGTGGACAACATTGTGCTGGGTGAGAAGAGCAAATAACAACCCAATGCTCTTACTTCAGACGCTCTCAAAAATCTGCATGTTAGGAGCAGTAGTAGCAGGAACAATAATGAAATACAAAATATCGCAATTTACCTCCCATATACTAGAATATATTTTGATACAATTGGTCAAGTTAGTATTCGGTTAGTATTCGGTGTAGTATTTCGTTTGTATTCGGTGTACTTGATCAACGTACCAGTAATGCTTACACAGAAAGCAACGAAAAAAAAAATTCAAACCAACAATATCAACAGCAATTACTAGAAGAACAGATATCGATATTGGAGTCAATAATCACATTAATTAAGCATAATTACAAGGAAACCAATCAAAAATTTCAGACATTCACTAATATTCTGAACAATATAGTTTCATGAAGAATTGCTATGAGGAAAATGATGAAATTTCACACATTTCAGTCCGCAAAACCGACAATATTACAGAGGTGCACTAAGAAAGACTAGACCCTCAGTATCAACACCGAACCAACTCCAGGAATAGATCAGACAAATCGTTTACAATCTAAAACCAATAATTGAATTATTAATTCAAATTAATTGTTGAATTATTATTTTAATATTTTTTATGTGAGTAAATATCACAAATTTAGGTTACTTTTATCGTACCTGAAGATAAAAATTTAATGAAAAATGTGTCGAGTTAAACAGAGACATCTGTATTCTAACACCAAAGATACCAAGTCACTGGTTAACAGATATGTTAAGTTGAGGATATTTTTTTAATTGGATTATGTTTATCATTTTCTAAACCATGGGTTTATATAGTTCCCAAAGCAATCAGCATAAAGCACGTATATACTTGAATACTATTCCGCTAATATTCTGCCATCTATCCACTGATAGATACACTATTACATATATTAAAATCAATATTAAGAAACGCAAAATAAAAAAAAAACAAATTACCTGTACTCGAGCTTCCGTTAAATTAATTTTCATTGCCAAATCCTCCCTTGTAAATACATCAGGATAATGTGTTTGGGCAAAGGCGGTTTCTAATTCTTCCAACTGCAAACGAAAAAGAAACAACAAAAACAAAATTTCCCACTTTTTATCCTCTAATCACCGGAACTATTTAGTAAAAGCAAATAACCGTTTTTTTCCTTGTTACAACAACTAAATGCCTAATTACCTGTTGTAATGTAAATGTGGTTCTATTCCTTCGCTGCTTCCGCCGCACAAAACTTTCATCGTGTATCGCCGGATGATACGAATAACTGGTATCTGTAACAAAAAAAAAAAAAACAAATTTATAAATTATTTTTTAGGCTAAACCACAATAATTTCTAATTGAGGAAATAAATTTAATGCACATAAATTAATTTACATAATAATTATATTTATTATTATTATTTTATAAATCAATAATTAAATATTCATTTAAAAAATAGGAAATTAATTTTTTTTATAAACTTTTGATCCGCTTTTAATAATTTTTGTACATATATTTTTTTTTGTTCGGTGGATGCTCAGCGTATTTATTGGTGAACTGGTGAAAATCATTTATATTTAATGAAAATTCGCGAAACTATATATAAAGTAGAGGAAGAACCGTTTTGTATTAAAATTAAAATAATAATAACATTTTACAAAAAAGGGACCTCACAATTTTAACTGGTTTGTTGGGTATTGTTTTAATTTGGTGAAAATCATTTCCACCATATACGGTACTTGCTACATGACCTTCTTAATTTGTTTTAATCCTTTCATGTATACAATTTTGTGGTTGAATAACGCGATGTACTTGTTTTTCATTTTTTAAATTGTTTAGGTGAGAGATAATTTTTTTTTTGTGGCTTCCATTATACGGCTAATAGGGTTATGATCGGATGGTTACTCTTATGTAGCATACACAAGAGTACATGTGGATGTGAAAAATGTGCTGTTTATCATAATCGCAATGGGATATGAAAAAGCTATTAATATTTGGGGAGGGCTATTACTTAAGATATAATTGGATTTATTTGATACATAACCCATATAATTATTTGCTTTCGTTAAGTATCACGTGGCTACAACGCGAATTTAATTTCCGTTTTATGAAAATTGGGCCAAAGGGTCATGTAATAAATAAAGAATTTTTTCCTACCCAAACTACCGATAACAGATCCTTTGTTAAAGGTAAACATTTACCACCCATTTGTCGGAAAGTTAGAAACATCTTACAGACAATGCTTTCGTCATTCTTATGTTTTTGGCACGTGACAATCTTTAAATTTTTTTATTATGTTTCAATTTACGCCATACATGATTTACTTTGTTGTCAATTAAAAAAAAATTCGGTATAACATTTTATTCTGTTAAAATTTAATTTCGGTTATAGAATAAAATTATCGTTCTAATTTTGAGATGATTTAAAAACCATTAGTAGGATGGAAATTCTAATATCATCCCTGCAACAATATTTGCCCGGGAAAGCCCGCACGAAGTTTGTTGCGATTAATTCTCATCTTGAAATAGAGTTTTTAAATGGTATAAGTTATCCATCACATTTGAAATATATGTCAATATTGAGACTGAACGACTGACATATATTCATTTGAACCAAAACCAGCTCCGTTCTGAAGAATACATTCATCTCCGTGATGCGATTAACACCGACGGCGACGCAAACAACGTGGGAAGAATGACAATTTTGCCGGCCAAGATGTGATTTCGTATGTTAGGCAATATGGTAGCCCAGACGTATTCTTAATATTCACCTGTAACCCTCAATGGATAGAAATCGAGAAGGAACTGCTACCCATCCAAACACCAGTTGACAGACATGACGTCACTGCCAGAGTTTTCAAACAAAAATTAAAATCTCTAATGGATTTCATCATAAAGCACCGTGTGTATGGCCAAGTTCGTTCTTGGATGTATTTCTTTGAATGGCAAAAACGTGGTCTGCTTCATGGTCACATTTTGGTTTGGTTCGTTCAAAAAATCAGATCGGATGAAATCGATTCCATCATCTCAGCCAAAACTCCGGATGAAGCTGTTGATCCAAAATTTTATGCAGTGGTGACTAAGAATATGATCCACGGACCTTGCGGAGCTTTCAACAACGACTCGCATCAAACAGATGATTTCGTTTCAACTTTGCTGTATGCTGAATTGCCACGCTACATTACTTGGAACGCATTATCGAAATCGCTTCAGCGTCGGAAACAAGGCACACCAGTTTAAGGATATTCAAATGTATTTGCTTCTGACGCTCTGGGTCGCATCTACACTATTCATCTAAATAACGCCAAATGTTACTATCTTCGATTGCTGTTGATAAATGTTCGCGGTCCGACGTCATTTCAACAAGTGTTAAAGGGCTTCTGTATGCGAGTTATCGTGATTCGTGTCAAGTCTTACAGATGCTCGACAACGATTCGCATTGGGACAATACGCTCAAGGATTCAGTCATATCTTCATCACAGCATCAAATTCGCAAATTAATTAAGATTATCATATCCAAATGTTCCCCTTCGAATCCGAACGATTTGCGGGTGAAATAAAAGGACGACATGCTTGAGGGTATTTTGCATCGTGTGCGTCAACATCCTTCAAATTCCTCATTGCAAATGACACCAGAAATGAGGCATTGATTATGATAGAAGGCATGTGTTTATTGATGGCGAATAAAGCGTTATCGTATTTGGGCATGATATCACCTAATCGTTCAATGCACGATGCATTCAAACATGAATTGCAAAGAGAACAACAATACGACACTGAAGCATTAGTCGAAGCAGTTCGTACAAATGTTCCAAAATAAGGGCTGTGAACAATGGAACTGGTGGCATTTACTTCCTGGATACTCCCGGAGGGACTGGAAAAACGATCTTAATTTATTTGATTATGGCGTCAATTCGATCACAGCATGAAGAGCTTTATCTGGAATAGTGGCGACTTAGTTGGAGGGTGGACGAAATGCACATTCTGCATTGAAGTTGTCAATTTGCAACATTGCGAAAAACAGCGCAACGGCAAAGATTCTACTGAGATGCATATTGATCGTTTTGAACGAATGCAGGATGGCCCACAAAAGGTCACTGGAGGCGCTGGACAGCACGTTAAAAGATATTCGTGCCAATCAAAATATTTTTGGTGGAACCATGATTCTGTTGTCCGGTGATTTTCGTCCAACTCTTCCTGTTATTCCACGTTTAACATGCGAGTGTATTTGCAACAAAATCGAACTTGCAGATGTGTTTTCGAAGCAATTGTTGGACATTGGTAATGGAGAAATCGTAGTTGACATTTCGACCAGTTTCATCACATTACCCACTAATTTCTGCCACATGACCGAATCGAAGGCAGAGCTAATTCAACGTGTATTTCCGAAAGTAGTGCAAAACTTAAAACACCATGAAGATGTCGATGATCTTTTGTTTTTTTTTGGTTTCAGTGGTTGACACTTAGGCCATTTTTGGCCCATTGTGATACCACGCATTCACGCAACATCATTAACCCGTTCACCTGTTCACCTACTCACACAACTACAGTTTACCACCTGCACATTGCAAGCTCCATGTCAACCTGTACATTCACATGAACGGTGGATCGGAGTTGAATTCTGCACTCCATCAGAGGGTCTTAGTTGTGTTTATTAACATCACCAATTGTAATCAATGATGAAAATTCGATTTGGATCCACCCTCTGATGGGATTCGAACCGATGATCTTAACGCGACCATACAAAATTTTATTCCAGGACAGATGTTTTCCTACAAATCCGTTGACACAGTTATCAACCAGGATGAAGTAGTCAACTATCCGACAGAATTCTTGAATTCACTGGAATTGCCCGGATTACCACCTTAAAATTTGCAATTGAAAGTAGGCTCAGTCATCATCATGTTGCGTAACATAAATAAAGCTCGTCTGTGCAATTGAACGAGACTGGCTGTGAAAAAGCTCGAACAACATCATCGAGGTGACGATTATCAATGGAAAGTACAAAGGAGTGGATGTTTTGATTCGCGCCTCCTTATGATTCCAACGGACTTGCCATGCGAGTCCTACAATTCCCCGTGCGTCTGGCATTCGTGATGACCATCAGCAAATCACAAGGCCAGTCATTGGAAGTTTGCGGGATTAACTTAGAGTTTCCATGTTTCGCACATGGGCAACTGTATGTCGCGTGTTCGCCTGTCGGTACGCTATCATCTTTGTTGTTTACCCACCAGAAAACAAAACGAAAAACGTAGTTTACCACAAAGCTTTGAATTGAATGTTCACTTTCTTTTCCATGTAAATTAAAGACACTGATGAAGTCATTTTAATTACGAACGAGTTTCATTTAATCAATAAATGAAAATTAAACTGTATACAGTGCGGCCAATATTGCCGATCTCATAGAATTGGAGTTGGAAGGTTGATTGGGTTGATTTGATTAAAATCAATTTTAGGTGGTACGAAGTCTACCGGGTTATCTAGAAACTAATATTTACATTAGAGCTGATACACAACACTTCTATTTTATGGTATATCCCTTTTCCTACCAAAAAAAATTGGCTCAATTTAAGTCCAACCCACACAAATGTGTTAGTAAAAGAACATAGTATGTAATGGCATTTTTGATAAAACATTTCGCTTGATTTTAAGTACAACTAACACAATTGTGTGTATAGTTATAATGTTTTTTCGGACGAAACTAAGTAAAAAAATGCACAAATGTGTAAGTTGGTTCAAAACACATACAAAAATACATTTTTGACATGATTCTTTTGCCTCACCCACACAACTGTGCGGGAAGGCAGGAACAGAGATATAAAAAGTTGAGGTAAATTTCACGTCAATAAAAAGTAACCTAAAAATTATTTAAAAAACAAGAAAAATCTTTATTTTGACTGTTTCACAATGAATTTTATGTCACAATAATTACCCAAAAAATTTTATATCATTTTTACGATGAACCGAATCATGTGCCCACACCTTTTTGTCAAATAAATCAAATAATTTCAGTGTTCAACACCATTTTTATTTTGTTTCGTTCTTAACATTTGTCATGTTTTCTCTAAAATAATAATAATAACGACCATCTGACATTTAGTCGAGATCCTAACCTAACAAAATTGACGACAATTTGGCCATGCTGTACTGAATCGCCATCATGCGCCAATATTTTATTATGTTTCACCGTTGTAACTATTTCAACTAACTTTAATGAATTTTGCTGTTGTGCAACAAAGTGTTGTCGCATTACAACAGATTAACGTACAAAATTAGAATTTTATGATGTACATATGAGGATTAAATCTGGTTTGTCTTGTCATCATCTAAGTTTGCTTACTGTAATTTTTCCGCTCGGGTAACCCGTTGGTCTTTCTGTTTTTGTATGTCAACTTCCATTTTTACAACTTTTAACCACGCACCTTGGAATAAGTTCTCCATTATCGCGGACCATATCGATGAACCATTCTATTTCAGCTTCACTAGCTTGTACTGGATCGGATCTCAATCTAAACCACTTCTTCTTCTTAACCACACATAACCCGTCACTGGTGGAAACCCATTTCAAAATAGATCATCTATAATTGTTTAGCGTCATCTTCTTGGAATAGAGTCACGCTGCTCCCTAAATCAACGAAATATTTGGCCTGTGAATTCATATGTTGGTGGGACGCCCCCTTTACAACATCTAGTTTTTTGTTTTATTAGGAAATTGCTTCGCAAAATGTCCATGCTCGTGACATATAAACAGGTTTGGCGCCACATATAAAACTCGTTTGGCATTGTACTACTTTTATTAACATTACCGTTATTATTATTGCCACCTTGCTTGATATTATTCGGACTTTTATAATTTTTGTTTTCAAGTTTTCGATTTTTAACCACATTACAGGGTACCGCATGCTGCGACTTGTTAAAATTTGATCGATGAGCAGCACGCTCCTCATGCCAAACTAGTAGGACAGCTTGACGTAAATCCATTAGTAACACCGCTGGAGTTTATAGTTGTTGAATCGTAGATGCCCCAAACATTTCACGATCAATTTAATTATCTCGACTTCTTCGCAATTTTGCAAAAAGCTAATTTTTTATAATAAACCGTTGTATTTGCGTATGGTTTCTTCTGAAATTTTCAAAGAATAGTTTATGGGAAATTTGGGTATAACAACACTTTTTACTTTTTCCAACTCCTATCCACATTTCTAATACTGCCACGCCATTCTTTAGCTACGTTCACCATTTCGGGCAACCCATAGTGACGTATGGTTACATCATCCCATTTATACATATAACGAAACTCTTTAATTCGATCTACCCACTCATATCTACACTATGCGTCGATCAGCGTCATTTTCATTAACCTCGTTTTGTACCAGCGAGTGGTTAAAACTTTGGCGTTTGAATTGGGAGGTACCGGGTTCGAATCCCGATAGGGGCAGGATGCAAAGTGAAATTTCATCAATAGATTATGATCTGTGCTGAAATCTATGACCTCCTGTCGGAGTGCAAAACCCATGGGTCGACCCATCTTCCATGCCAGTATAGGTTGGCATTGAGCTTGCAATGCGCAGATGGTCTTAAATCGGTCCTATTGCCATACGTCCTCAAGTTAGCCGGGAGGCGTAAAGTAAGAACGTAAAAAACATAGTTGCGGAACAGCAGGGTGAGTCTTAAGTACCAAAACAGAACGCATAGTTAACAATAAAAAGAACTCGTTTTCTGTTTGCCTTACATCGTCTCCTTCATTCCATTCCATTATTTGTTTTTGCGTCATCATTTAAACACATTTTTTAAGAATTATTTTTGTTGTTTTCTGGCATTTTCAACACCCTTTTTTATTGTTTTAGCAAAGAGAATAAGACTTAGAGAGAGTTATTTTGTATAAACAGAAAATGTATATGAAAAAATTGAATTATTTTTCGATGTACGAGTAATTTCTATAAAGAGGATAATATAAAATTTTCATATTTGCCTCTCCTTAAAACTAAAAAAAAAATTTAAAATTTTTTTTTCATGCACATTTTCTGTTCAAATAACCCTCCCTCCCTCTTTCTATCATATTCTCTTTTGTTTTAGGCTAAAATCAAGTGGTTCATAGACGCACATGTTGCACGAGGCAAAAGGCGAACAGATAAACGGTAAGAAAATCATTGTTTTATGGTGGATAAAAAACATGCCAAGTGAATGGACATGAGTTGGGTACATATTATAGTTGTACGCCGTTTATTGGTGGTGGATCGAACTCCATGGTGATGATTGAGTTGAATATGGAAGAAATTAGTAAGAGGCACGCAATGAATAATTAGAAAAATAAAGAAGGATATAGGAAGAATTTGTGTGAGAAATTAGAATGTCAGGGGAAGGTGTCAAAATTGTGAAGTCTTGAGGGTTTGAAGTCTTCATGTAAGAAATTTTGAGATGAACCTTCGGGATAGGTTATTGAAATAGCCTTTTTGGGTCTGAATGATCTTTTAAATAGAGATGATGGTTCAGCCTATTGGTCGGTGTATTAAAGTATTAGCATAAGAAAAATCGTAGATAAATAAAGTGAATTTTGAATAAAATGATAAAGTTGAATTTTGTATGAAATAAATAAAACTGTTTGTGCTTAAGAAATTTGAGAATGGAATTTATGTTCCTTTAACTATGAGATAATGGATAAAGGATGATGGAGTTAAAATTTATTTGAGACAGGTCACAGCACGAGTTGCGGTCGTCACGTTAAGGAATTAATTTCACTATTTTTTTTTTGTCTGAGGAGGGGCAATTGAATCAAGATCTATTGTATATCGTTCGGGAACAACATATTGAGTCATTGGAATGTTTTTGATAGAAATATCTGATAGTGGAACCTTTGAGCTATTGTCGGGTTCTGATTTACGGGTACGAAAAGACAGATTAAGACAAAGCGACATTTCGAGTTGTTCGAGAAAATGGATATGCTGTATCGACAATGTAACATTTTGATCTCGAATGGTGTTACATTGAAATTGAGCCCGAGAACCAATTGATGACAGTGATCAAGGTAGAAACTAGCAGATCCTCATAACTTGGGAAGTTTAATGGAAACCCGGACGACTGGCCAGCGTTTCGGGATTTGTTTTTATCTGGGGTTCATAGTAAGGACTATGACCCAATTATGAAATTAGTTTATTTGCAGCAGGCCTGTGCGAGAAAGGCTGCTGTGATGCTGGGTCCATGGCAACCCACTAGTGATTGTTATAAGGCAGCATGGGACATTTTGGTTAGTGCATATGATGATAATTATATGATATTCATGGGATGTTAGGGAGAATGTATACGGTGAACAAGCAGGAGCGAGAAAGTCATGATTCATTGTGGGCAGTATTAGATTTATTAAAAAATGGGATACGCCAACTTTGCCTAAGTACACATTAAATTCTTGGGAACAACATCATAATCTTGATGCTGCAGGTAGTTTACCTACGCTTAACCAGCTTACGCCGTTTTTGGATTGCAAATCAAAAGGCAGACGTGAATTTGAGGAGATTGACTTGATTGGTCATAAGGATCAACCTAATACTTATGATGATGCCAGAGAAGAGTGAATTAGTAAACTTCTAATTACGTTTATTGCCAATGAACAATGAGGAGGTAGCCACATCCGATGCTGGTTTTCCTTAGGGATTGTTAAAATAAGTTTTCCTGAGGTTTTCCCAGTATCCTTAGAGCAAATGCTGCATGTTGTTGTAGGTTATTTAGTTAATAATTTACGATAAGCAAGCGAGCGAAAAAAGAGAAAAATTGCTTTTAGTTAAAAGAAAATCACCGAATGAATTGGAGGAAAAAATATAAAATATTACCTCTGAGGGAAAGACTTTTTATTTCGCTAGAGAGAACAAACACTAGTTGTTAAATATGATGTGGAGGACATACCGTATAGGTTGGTGTTTTCAACTTAAAATGTTTTTTCAATTCATCGGGAGCTTCAATAGCTTCACCATGTAATGGTCGTGCGATAATTTTGTTTTCAGTGTTAAAACACTTCTTCAATTTCCCTTAAATTATTTAAGGGGTTTCTCTATATTAGCGTCAATTGTGTTGCATTGACTATGCAAATTGTGTGTTAAAGGCAAACATTTTATTTTTGGGAATTTTTAATGGTTCCGGTTTAACGGTGTCAAAAGACTTATCCGCGGTAATTAGTAGATGATTTGTGATATCGAGGTTAGATTTATATTGGCTTATGCCAATGTTGAAAAGTACTGGTATTTCAATAAATCGAGTTTTAATTAGTTTTACAGAAGTAATTAAGGAGCCCACAGAAGTAATACGGTGTGAGAGACTTATGTAATCTATTACTCGTGTGGTAACAAGCGTTTGATCAGCAAGTCGTTGGATATAGAGATTCTTCCATATCGACGCACTAGTCCCAAACGCTGGACGATCGAATCAGTTATAAAAGGGTTTTGCGAACCGATATATTTCACCAATACGGTTGCAGGAGATAACATCACCGGCTGCAATGCTGGATTATTTCCTGCCCTAACGTGTGGCTTGAAAGTAACATCTTAGTTATCCTGAGTGAGGTGACTGTTTGATTACTAATTTTTTGATGGGATTCCTCGGACGAACATTTAGTGGTCTTGAATTTGACGTGCAACAAAAAATTACAGTTCCATTTACACTTGTGGCATCTTAACTTTGGTCGACATCGTGATTTTAACTACGGTATAAATAATATTCTTTACGACGCGATTGTGATATTATTGAGTTTCTAACTCTGATTTTCTATTAACATTGAAGTTGCTTCCCGTTACCCTACTATGTCCGTCAACTGCAACACATTGTTTGGGCTATAGCTACTTTTAAATAATCGTTATAATCTTAAATTTTTTGTTCAAATCTCTGTTCCAGTGCTGCTTACAACATATTTATGGTTGATCAAAAACCTATGTTATTCGTGGCTTGTGCGCTTACTTGAATGCAAACGAAGTTTGGTTCTCGTATTGGGAGTATTTAGAAAATATTTGAATAAGGTAAAAGAAGGATTAGAAAAGCTAAACGCCATAATTTTAAACGGGTTTTTTTTTGATAATGAGTAGTCTAATAAAAAATAGTTGGGCAATTTTCAATACAAGATGCTATAAAAAAACAAAACAGAAGAAACCTGTACCCAAAATTTACATCCTTCCAGTTATCTGATCATTACTGGTAAGTAGTAACGGGTCTCATTTTGTCGTATGTTGTACTTGGAGAAGTGGAGTAATAGATTAATACATCTTCACGGTGCTTTCTAGGCAACTCTAAATAAATCAGGCGGTATCTATGTAGTGGAGACGAGCAAAGAAAATTCATAAACACTACACGTCACGGCGAGTCTTAAGACGCCAATCTTAAAACTAAAACCAAATCAGTGTTTGTTCTCAAGGTTAGGAGCGGCTGAAGTGGGCGTCTATCTATAGTAACAAGCGGCTCGCTATATAAATGTGTTGTGTACTGGTTTGCCTTAAGGTTTTCACCAGTACGTGATCCACATATATGTATCAAGTGGGTTGAGCTCCTGTCCAATAACCTTCACTCATAAAACAACTAAGTTGTGAATTCTACTCAAAAGCCTCGGATTTTTATATCGGAATCATCACAAGGCCTGGAGGAACACCATCCAACAGAAGTGGTCATCTGTTCTGATTATATTTATAAATTTACGTTGCTTTGAGGGCAATTTGGAGTATTTTGTCGAAATTGGTTACATTTAATACATTTTTGGGAAAGTGTATTTCGAAGTTTGATATCTATTCGTCCACAGTTCAGGCACCGTAACAACTGGACTGAGGGAGACTGCTGAATTTGATTTTGTTTTTGACTTTTCAACATCTCGGGCTGAATAGGTCATTAATTCACTCTCAACGGATAGCTCTACTATCTACTACTTCCTTTAATTTATGAAGCGATAAATTACAAACTTGTTCATGGCACAATCATAATTTGTCTTGTACTTTGATTTACCCAAATATTCAATAATATGAGCTACGCAAAGTCCGTTCTCGAATTTTCCAGTGAAAATTTCACGATTAACGCGAATAATTTTATATTCAGCACAATCCTTAATCTATTTGTACGTATGACAACTCGTAGGTTGAGAAACTACATATGCATGCAAATCAAATACGAGACTTCCCAAAAATTGTATTTGCTTTATATCCCACATATTCATAGGTTCATACCCCAAAAAAGAACTTATATGTTGTGTATGTAGATATAAGGATAAAACCATGACATATGTACATAGATGGACTAGTTGATGATAGTAATTTTGGATTAAAAACAAAAAATTCATGAGCAAAGGATAGACAGACGAAAATAACATAATTCTGTAATTCGATAATCCCTATGTACTAACAACATTATGTAGGATAATTTAATATATCTATTGAATTATGTATTATCTACTTTACGTATTATGGCCAGTATGTTGTTGAGTTAGTTTTCGATGGCAAAATTTAATTAGCTGCGGAGAAATTCGTATATCCATAGAAAAGCGCGATCAATCAAAATTAATTCCCTAATCGGCCACAAGGAACATGCCACCTTGGCATATTAAATTATTTGATCTGTATACAAGTAGCAATTATCAATGTAAAATCTAATTACCCTAAAATTATGTAAACCCTTTATGTGACTTAAACCAACATTTTACGGATTATTTTATAATAAACCATCACTCTTTTTTGTCATTCTAATAAATTCTACATTGTCGTGTAATTATTTATAGATCAATTCAACTATAAAGTAATCTTATTTTGAGACAACAACAACATGATTTACAGTCAAGCATCATAAGTATCAAAATCTATCTTTGCAACCCCTATATACCATATAAATAAATATATTGCATGACACTAGCATTAAATATACATAAATTAAGGGATGATGACAGTTTTTTTTTGTTGTTGACCAGCAACAACTTTATTTATATATGAATATGCATGTGTTGATTCAATTTTCGACAACGCAGTCTATTAGGGGTTGGCTAATTGTTTTATTAAGAATAAGTAGATGAATGGCAATTATGTTGTATGATGGAAAATTTTAGAGTGGGTTCGATTGTATAGTGAATTCATATATGTATGTATATATGACTAAAGTATTTTGAAATTTTTTGATTGTTGGTTTGTAATTTTCGTATCGAACTATAAGTCTTATCATCTGTGTCTCAATAGATTAATGCTGTGTGCCTCAGGTCGATTTTTTCGACTAAATTTTGAACTAAACTAAATTGCTCAGTAATTCACAATAAACATTCATAGGTGACAATAACATCAACAAAACAAGCTGTGCCTGACTATTCGAAATACTAAATTGTCGACTCTTATCTGTGTAAAGTGAAAATTTTATTGTTACTTTAAAATATAGTGAATAATTAAAATATACAAATAGTGTTAAAAAAATGGTTTTAAAAGTTAATAATAATTTTTGTTGATCAAATTTGTATTGTATTGTGATTTAATAAAACAAATATACATATTATGAATAAAAAATCTTGAATATTAATCTAAAATATCGTTTTGTTTTATTTCCTTAAAAATATAATCGCGTCATAATATTAATCCATATAAGCCCCACCATTTGAAAGCATGTGCGCACTCACACATGCACAAGTTTTTGTTTACTCAAATTCATCATTTGTCCGACTTTTCGCGACAACATTCATAGGAAAGATTTAAATATTTCGGACACTTTTGATGACAAAAGTCGGTGATGATTTCATCAAAATGTCAGAAAAATCCCGAAATTTTCGGAAATAAAAATACTTGGGTAGTTAAAAAGAGTCAGCAATATAAACAAACAAGGCAATGCTATAACTTTTTTGTATGTCCCATAAATTTTGACAGTTCGAACAGCTTGCGTTCAAATTAGATGACGAACAACATCGAATTGCAAGTAAAAATAAAATATTTAATTACCTGTCATGTTTGCTCGTTTTGTTTGAATGATGTTTATGGCTGCTTAATGTTTATATGTTTATTTTAAACTTTTTTGAATTGTTTTTATTTTACTGCTATAAAAATACTCGTAGCAACTATATTTTATGGCAACAGTCCCAGTTTTATGCAAACATTTGCTCAAATTAAAAAGAAAAAAATCCAATTTTATTTTACTGGAATTTGTTTCCTGCTCCTCTCGCAAACTAAAATCTTAATATACTTAACCTTTCAGTTTTTACTGGAGAAAAAAAATTGGAACATGTAAATCGTGCATAACACATTTGCATTAAATACCATAATGTCATTTGTCAACTACATTGACATGTTACTTCACGAGGAAACTTTTCGTTTTTAACCGGGCGGCAAATAGCGTAGGGTCAACTGAAAAAAGTTTAGTTAGTTTTAGGCGTAAAAATCGACCTGAGGCACACAGCATAATAACGGATGTCTCTCGGCTGTAGACACACAGGGGGCTTCGGCTGTAACTGTGCACCTGGGCTATTTCTGGTAGGTGCGTCCACGTCGTGGGGGATGGGCATTGCTTGCAGTGGCAAAGTTCTGCCAGGGCCCTAGTGTTGGAAGGTATAACCCGATCAATTAAAACAATGGATACAACGGAAAAAGGAGAAAATACCCCAGGTGGTACACAAACTACCAAGTTGGCTAATTCACCCACTAACGAGGCTAGCTCAATGGTTTCTGGGGTGAGCCAATCATTACTATACCCATTCGTAAAAAGTTCAAAGATCATCAACCAGACAAACTAATTCAGCAAATCAGCAGAAAAACGAAAACGCTGTAATTTGTCGGAAACTAAGTGACTTCAAAACACTTATAACCCAACGTTGATAAACTAAAAAAGGAAAATGAAGAATTAAAGAAGCCCACAGAAATGGAAATGGAGATTTATGAAAACCATCTAACCAGTTATAACGAAGCAAGTATACATACGCCAGTTATAACATCGAGTTCCATACTGATGAGGAGGAACTCGCGAGAGAAACAGATTGGGTACTGAACAGGAACAGGAAAAAAGACCTACCATAAAACGAAGAGCGGAATTCTCACCTGAAGTTGGAGAACAATCGCAAGCTATTGTATCTGATACTACTAATACTAATCCAGTACATCAGCAACAAAAACAACAGCAAGAAAATCAACAAGAAAAGGTTGCAACGAAAAAAGGCGCCTCCGCCAATTAATTTATTCGGCATAACAGAATTTGCCAGTATCCAAACTATAATAAAATCAGTGACCACTAAGGAATACAGGGTAGTGTCACTAAACAATAACGTGTGAAAAATCAATACACCCGATTCCGTTACATATAGAGCTCTAGCCACAAAGCTGAACAAGGAAGTTAAAGAATGGTTACATACGAAGATAAAAACAACCGTGCAATTAAGGTTATGGTCAGAGGCCTTTATCCAACGTGTAACAAGTAGGATATAATGGAGAATCTAAAATCCTCGGGAGCCTAAGAAACAAAATTAATCAGTTTCCTCAAACCTCTAAGGTTACCACAGAAAAAGTTACCAAAAACCAAGCGGAGCTAAAGCCACTAGTTATAGGTACAGGGCGGAGAATCTACTCTAATTGTACAACTTATAATAAACCTCCTCGAAAGGATATGTAGAAGCATAGAGGCCATAAATGCTAGGCTAGCAGAGCAAGAACGTGGTCTTGAAGCTTTATACAAGCGTCTAAAAAGGCAAAAAACCAATAACGGGGCAGCAGCCCTCCTATTGTAAAATCAGCAGAACATTAAGAATTGTCACCTGCAACGCGAATGGATTAGCGCAGCATGTTCCAGAGTTAGAAATTTTTCTAAATTTACAGAAAATAGATATATGCCTTATATCTGAAAGCCATTTGACAGAAACATCGTTTATTAAAATACGTGATTATGAATGTTACCATGCTGTTTACCCAAGAGGAAACGCGAGGCGAGGATCATCAGTAATAGTGAAAAAGAATATCAAATACTATGAAGAATCTGGTATCGAAGAAGAAAGTATTCAAGTTAAAACCGTAAAAGTCGAAACTAATAATAATAATGAATACAGTATTTCTTCTATGAACTGCCCCCCTCTAAGCCCCCAATCTAAACAAAGAAGATTATAACACACTCTTTAGATCACTAGGGCCCAATTTTTATTTTTGTGGTTTCTTTAATGCAAAAAAACCTATTGAGGATCAAGACTTAGAACCCGTAAAGGAAAAGAACTTTTCGAAGCTGGTCGGGTAAACAACTGCGAGTTCCATTCTGGAGGTAAACCAACATATTGGCCTGCTGATATAAATAAAATACAAGATCTCGTTGATATCTATGCAACGAAAGGGACTACCGAGGATTACATGTGCCTCGAAAATAGCGATATATTCTGACCATTCACCTGTTATCATGACACTCAGCAGAATGATAATTAACAAGGAGAACTTGCCTAAGTTAACAATTAATAAAACTGATTGGGGCCTATTCCAAGAACTAATTGAAGAGCAAATAGACCTTTAAGTACCAATCAAAACAACGATACAATTGGAAGACGAACTGGAGGTAAAGCTGTACTAAGCCTACTAATCATAAAGAATCCCGTAGAAATCAAAATTACCTCCTTATAGTCAGGAAATTAGTTAGAGAGAAACGGAAGGTACGAAAGACCTGGAAAAGGACACGCGTCCCGGAAAACAAAAAAATCCTTAATTATCTGTGAAATACACTGAAACAACTTATAAAAGAAATTAAGAACGAAACTATTAACAAGTACTTAAGTGGTCTCACCGAACATAAAGAAACTGATTACTCTCTTTGGAAAGCAACAAAGGGATTAAAAAGGACCAAAATGCATGTGCCGCCTATTAAAAATGATGAAAGAACCTGGGCCAAAAGTGACAAGCAAAAGGCTACTTTATTTGCGGCTCACTTAGAAGAAACCTTTCAACCGTTACCCAGCCAAACTGCAGATGAAAACATAACAACAGTTAGCAAAATTGATGATCATAATATACGATCTATAACATTACAGGAATTGAAAGAGGAGATCAAGTACAATTTAAAGGCGAAAAAAGCTCCAGGTTATGATCTAATTACTGGCCAAGTCGTAAAAGCCTTTCCCGAGAAGAGATTACGCAAACTGGTTCAAATAATCAATGCTGCCTTCAGACTAAAATATGTCCCATGGTAATGGAAGGTTGTTGAAGTAATTATGATTCCTAAACCAGGCAAACCAGCAAACGACAAAAAGTCGTACCGGCCTATTTTACTACTTCCTGTCATTTCAAAATTATTTCAAAAATTACTGCTCAAGAGGCTCAAGCCAATAATAGAACAACGAAATTTAATTCCACACCACCAACTTGGATTTAAGGAAAATCACTCTACGATAGAACAAGTTCACAGAATAACGGTCATAATAGAAGACGCACTTGAGAAAAAGAAAATATGTTCCAGTATCTTCTTAGATGTAGCAGCACAAGCTTTCGAAAAAGTTTGGCACCAAGGACTTGAATTTCAACTGCATCGAGATCTACCTAAACAGTTCTATCAAATTCTTAAATCGTACATCGCAGATCGTCATTTCCGTGTAGAATATAACGGAGAGTACTCTGAACTAAAGAGAATAGCAGCACGCATACCACAAGGTAGCGTACTGGGTCCTATACTGTATATCATGTACACCAGAGATATGCCAAATACAGAAGGTGTTACCATAGCAATATTTGCTGACGATACAGCTATTCTGGGAACTGGAAAGTGTATATCAGAAGCAACGACAAAACTTCAAAAAGCAACCAACTCAGTCAGTAGCTGGACAAAGAAATGGCGCATTATCCTAAACGAAGCAAAATCGATTCACGTAAACTTCACAAACCAGAAAGTTAACTGGATTCCAGTGGAACTCAATTCAAGGCCGATTCCAAATGCAAATTCAGCCAAATATCTCAGCATGACTCTCGATTGCAGGCTGAAGATTGCAGATGGAAAGAGCATGTTAAAAAAAAAGAAGAATTGAACATCAAATAGGAAAATGAATAGACTAATAGGTAGAAATTCTGAGCTTACAATACACAATAAATTGCTATTATATCGGCAAATATCTAAACCAGCATGGAGCTATGGTATTCAACTTTGGGGTTGTACCAAGAAAACAAATACACAAATGATACAATGTTTTCAAAACAAAGGGCTACGTGGCATTGGCAACGCACAATGGTACATCAGAAATGATAACCTACATAGGGAATTAAACATGGAATATGTCAGTGGACACCACCAATAAGTTTGTTGGACACTACCAATGCAATAAGAAGATTTCAAAGGCAGAAACCTTTAGAACTGGGCAGTTGTATTTAATTAGGACAGAGAAATATAATAAATTGTGTAAAGTAAATTCAAATGGGAGTAACCATTGGGTTACTGCCCGTCAAATGTGAATATTTATTTAAGAATGGGATTCACGTCGTCAAATAAATACTTTAATAACCTGCGCTATAGTAAGAATTTAGGATTTTCTTAAGAAATTGAATATCTCGAGAATTAATGTGATTATCACCTAGTTCTGTGTGATTTTCTTAAAGGTTAAGATTAAAACTTCCAACCATTTAAAATGCTAAAAATGCTAAACTATTTAAAATGCTAAAAATGCTAATTAAATTAATTCTCTAGATATTCAATTTCTTAAGAAAATTTTAAATGCTATTAGCGCAAGGATTAGAATAGCGCAAATTTTTAAAGCATTTATTTGACCACGTCAATCCCAGTAGCTTTTTAAATGGTTTAGAGGTTCGGTAGTCCTAATCTTAACCTTTCAGGAAATCATACCGTATTATGTGATAGAGAGATACCCAGTTTATTAATAAAAGCATTCCTTTTAATTTTAATGATGTGTAAGCTAACGAAGTCTTCTTAGAATAATTCTACACTAAAGAAAACGAAAGGGGTTCAAGCTCCACCTGAACCGCAAATGTTTGCTAAAACATTAGGTCAAAAATTAAAAATCAAGTATGTCATCTGTAAGTTCGTGCATTTTGAGAATGAGATGTTGGAGGCGATGGAAAAATTTGAAATTGTTTTTAGCGTTCTTCGATTTAACGGGCCCCGATTTAACAAGAGCGTTAAGTTATCTGTCATAGCTGGCCATATTCCAGAATTATTTGCAAAATCATTTAAGAATCCTATATCCATCCAACATACCCAATTCCAACATAATCGGTTAGGAATTAATCGAGTTCCGTCCAATGTGGCCACATTCCAAAATTCCATCCTAAAATCATTTATGAATCCTTCCATCCAACTTACTCAATCCCAACATTATCGGCTAAGAAATGCCTGAGTTCCGTAGTAGATTAAATTCGATCGAGTCGATTAAATTCGATTAAATAAAACATTCGGATTTAACGGTAAACCGGATTTATCGGAGTCCTCAATTAGTCTGTTAAATCGAGGTTTTCCTGCTTAACATTTTACGTGACATTTTAACGCAACATTTTCACGGAACAATTTAATGCAACATTTAACAGAATAGTATTTAACGCAAAATGTATCATGAACCCAAAACTAGTCCCCTATGTGTTTTACCAAACATAAAAAATTGATTCAAATGTTTTAAAAATTCGCCTAAATGCCATTTTTATTTTACTTTTACCAATACATTCTCGTGTACGAGCGTGTACACGCGTGTGAAGTTTGTTCTAAACTATTCCTAATATTAGTTCTAGAGGAGAACTACTCTACTAGGTCTACTTCACACGCATAATTTCTGCTTAAATTACAGAAAACCAACAAGGTCAACCATTGTTAAAAAAAATAAACCTTCATTGTAAAAATTGTAAAAGCTCCTACGGAAGTTCGCAAGGTTGGTCTAATTTATAAAAAAAAGTTTTAGTATGAAGTTTTATTCCGAATAGTCAATCCGCCAGGTATATTCCGAATAGTTAATCCGCCTGGTCTGTATAGAGATGCCGAATTTTGGTGAAAAGTATTAAAGTTTTGCTCTAATTTACAATCTTTTTATTTTAATCGTTATTCGTTGCGAAAATGCTCTTATGGAAGCTGTCACTTCCGGTTGATCAATTTCTGCCAAAAATCACTGGTATCTCCAAATGTATGGAAAAATCTTATATACGAAGATTCACCCCAACAGATGAACCGTCAGGGCTGTAGAGAGGACTCAGACATTTAGTCGGCAGATTTTTTAAAAAACTATTTATTTTACTTCGGCGATATCGTGCTTGAAGAAATTTAACCTTGAAAAGAAAAATAATACTTCTAAAGAAATCGAAATACAAAAGAAATACACTGCAGTTCACTTGAATAGGAACGACCGTTTTTTGGAATATTTTAAAATCGGTAGCATTATAAAATTTTCAATAAGGAGAAAATATTGAAGAAGCAAAAATGCATGTTTACGTGATTAATTGTGCTTTGTGGTTTTTTCTCAAAAAATGATAAATTTGGATGATTAAATTTGGATGTTAGAACATAAAAAGTTATTTTTTTGATTAAAAATATAATTAATTTCGATTTATTTTTAATACTTAATTGGATTTACATCGTTTTAGTAATTCCCTTATTGAAAATAACTTCATACAACCTGCTGGAGATGGAGTCATACAAAGATTTTAAATAATCTAATGAAAGCTCCTTCCATGATTTATTTATCGCCCTAATAAGGCTTTCTTTGCAGTCAAATTGTCGACCACCTTCGTTAACTTTCCGAGATAGCAAACCTCACACGTTTTTCATGATACCAGGAGAATAAATTTACCAAAGCTCTACGTTTTGCTGCTATATCCATGATTTGACTAGATTATAATCTGTATGGATAGGGGCATTATCTTGCTGATATATCGATGGCAATGGCCCAAAAGTATCATTGAAATGGGAAAATGGTTTCTCAAGGATGCATTTGTAAGTTGATGCGGTCATTTTTTCGGTTGGAAATGACAAACCTCCCAGACCATAAAATGATACAGCTCCCCACACCAGAACGCCTCCTTCGCGGCTATAGTAAAAATGTCTCCTCTTTTCGAAGGTCAAGAAAATAATAGTTAAATTCATTGGGACCATCGATGTTAAATTTCTGTTCATCAGAGAAAACGACACTTTTTTATTTTTCAGCCCATGGTTATGTGTACCCTCGAGAAATGTAATCTTTTTTTCCTTCTCTCCTGATTTAGAGGCGGTTTTTTGAAGCTTTATTCGAATAAGGTGATCTGATTTTTTATTGAATATTCACACTGTTATTCGGAAGCTCACCTCCACACCAACTCTTGCTTTATTTTTCGCACAATATAGTGCTGTCCTTAGTATGGCCCCCTTATTCACTGCAAATATATAGCCTCATCAGTTCGGCCTTTGTTGTTGTGAAACAAACAAAAAATATAGTTTAAAAAAAAAAAAAAAATAAAATAAAATTCTTCTGGCCTACTAAATTATTATTATTACTTCGAAAAGTTAGACCGATTATAAAATATTCCAAAAAAAAGGTTGTTTCTATTCAACTGAACTGCAGGTATGTTTATGGAGTCCTTATCTCATATAACAATAACGAAGTGTGGACTGGAGTAAGTAGAAGATGACTCTGCAGCCGAAGACCGGTAGACGTTGTTATGCATGGAATGGTCATATTAACCGAGAATCTTGAAGATAGACAAACCACCATTTCAAAAATAATGAATAGATCGGGTTCCCTGAATGTTGACTTTGAAACAAAAAAGTATCCCGTGGAAATTTTATAATTGAGTGTAGACGATCAGTGTGAAGTTTTTGGACATGGACATATTTAATGGTGGTTGAATTATTTGAACAGAAATTTTTGTGAGCACTTTTTGAAAAATATTTGTTTTTAAGCAATAATTTAAGATAGAGTACATTTTTAACAGTGTATTCTAATTTTGTAATGTGTGTTATGAATTGTTGAAGTTTAACCAATTTATCGTGTGTTGGATTTGAATTAATATTTTTTGAACACTGCCAAGCAAAAGTCTCATAACATCAGACGAGTAATGCCAAAACATTGCGTACTGATTTAAATACCTTAGTGTGTACTATTTTAAACGTTTATAGTCACTACGTGAGCCAATCTGTGAGATGTTTGCTATTTGCCTTAGTGCCGTATCCTAAAAATAGTTATTCAAATCCAATTCACGATAAATTGGTTAAACTTTAAATATATTCATTTCATGATCCCTTCAGGCCATTTCGAAAAATGGCTTACTGATTTGAATATCTTATCTATATCTATGCGACCCTGACTTTGAGAATTTTGAAATGTTAATTCAAATCTAATGCACGATAAGTTCAAAAATGTATTACACGGTTTACTGATTTGATTTTATTAATGTGACTCAGATTTTTGCTACTAGGCTTAGTGCATTACGACTTCCATTCAAATTTAATGCAAGGTACGAGTAAATTGGTTATACATCAAGAATTCCTCACTAGAGCCCAACGGAGCATATCGAAACATGGCTAACTGATTTGAATATCTAAATGTGTTTTCTTTCAAACGCATACGTATTAGTCATTACCCAATATGCAATTATTCCACTGTGTGGAAAAAATAGTTTTAATTGCATACTAAGTTTGGCAAAAATAATTTTCTTTCTCTTTCTGTTTTTAAGTTTAAAGTTTATTTTATTAAAAGTTAAGTCAAGTTTAAAGTTGTTTAGCGGGATTCCGACTAACAACATTGAAATAAACAGGTAACAACGTCATGTACATGTTTATGATGTCGCAAACTTTTGATTCTTACGATTTTCTTGTGTTTTAATTTTTTAAGATGGATACTCGAATGGATATTACGCGGCAATGATGAAAATATAAAACCGGAGATTAATAAACGTATTTTAAAAAATTATAATTCTAAATGCCAAAATTAAAAAATAATTGCATTTTACAAAAAATTACGACAAAAACTTTTTTAATTTCAAACGAAAATTATTAACATGGAAATCTATTTGGAATAAACCGAGTTTCCTACAAAATTCCACCATGTTTCCAATATGATTGTTTTCATTTTGTCGGTCAAGATTCACACCCACGCTGGAATTTTTGTGACACGTTTCTTTGGAGAGTAGTATGGATATCCAAAACAAGCAAATAATGCTGCTTTTACATGACAACGCATAAGAAAAAAGGCAAATGGTGCACAATAAGCAGTAAGATCGTGGGTTCCATGAAATGCAACATCCAGTATAAGTATGACGTGTGGGTAACTGCAGCAGGGAAACTTTCGAATTTCAAAATGAAACTTGGCATACCGATTAAGCCCAATTTGTGCTAATTAGTGCTCACGGGAAAAAATTAGTGCTAGTCCAGAAGCCGAAAAAACGGGAAAAGAAAATTTAAATTTCGCCTGAAAGACGAAAAAAATAAAACCCAATTTCTAGAAAAAACCAGAAATAATTTAATCCTAATTTTAAAACTTCACAAAAGCAGCTCCACCGACGAAATTTGTGCTTATCATAGAAATATGATTTTCATAAATTTTCATTAATAAATTGAGTAAAAACAAATTAGCCCCTAAAAGATACTATATTGCACATACAAAATACAGATGTAAACCGTTCAATAATATTTTTGTTGAACAACAAATTGAAAAATAAAATAACTTATTATAAAATCAAAGAATAAGCATTTCAGATAGCATATTCCTATCACGCATGTTCATTGCCATCCGAAAAATATAGTGGCCGAATTTGTGCTAATCCAGAATTGGCCCAATTCCGTTGAACAACAAAGACCGTTGAATGAACAATTTTCTGACAAAAAATGTTATACAAACCAATGAAGTTGGCACTTCTGATTGCATATTCCTATCAGGTATGTTCATAAGCCATCCGAAAAATATAGTGACTGAATTTGTGCTAATCCAGAATTGGCCCAATTCCGTTGAACAACAAAGACCGTTGAATGAACAATTTTCTGACAAAAAATCTTCTACAAACCAATGAAGTTGGCACTTCTGATTGCATATTCCTATCAGGTATGTTCATAAGCCATCCGAAAAATATAGTGACTGAATTTGGGCTAATCCAGAATTGGCCCAATTCCGTTGAACAACAAAGACCGTTGAATGAACAATTTTCTGACAAAAAATGTTCTACAAACCAATGAAGTTGGCACTTCTGATTGCATATTCCTATCAGGTATGTTCATTGCCATCCGAAAAATATAGTGGCCGAATTTGTGCTAATCCAGAATTGGCCCAATTCCGTTGAACAACAAAGACCGTTGAATGAACAATTTTCTGACAAAAAATGTTCTACAAACCATTGAAGTTGGCACTTCTGATTGCATATTCCTATCAGGTATGTTCATTGCCATCCGAAAAATATAGTGGCTGAATTTGTGCTAATCCAGAATTGGCCCAATTCCGTTGAACAACAAAGACCGTTGAATGAACAATTTTCTGACAAAAAATGTTCTACAAACCAATGAAGTTTTCACTTCTGATTGCATATTCCTATCAGGTATGTTCATTGCCATCCGAAAAATATAGGGGCCGGCCGAATTTGTGCTAATCCAGAATTGGCCCAATTCCGTTGAACAACAAAGACCGTTGAATGAACAATTTTCTGACAAAAAATCTTCTACAAACCAATGAAGTTGGCACTTCTGATTGCATATTCCTATCAGGTATGTTCATTGCCATCCGAAAAATATAGTAGTTGAGTTTGTGCTAATCCAGAATTGATCCAATTCCGTTGAACAACAAAGACCGTTGAATGAACAATTTTCTGACAAAAAATGTTCTACAAACCAATGAAGTTGGCACTTCTGATTGCATATTCCTATCAGGTATATTGACATTTTTTGTCACAGAAAATAGTTTATTCAACTGTCTTTGTTGTTCAACGGAATTGGGCCAATTCTGGATTAGCACAAATTCAGCCACTATATTTTTCGGATGGCAATGAACATGCGTGATAGGAATATGCTATCTCAAATGCTTATTCTTTGATTTTATAATAAGTTATTTTATTTTTTAATTTGTTGTTCAACAAAAATATTATTGAACGGTTTACATCTGTATTTTTTATGTGCAATATAGTATCTTTTAGGGGCTAATTTGTTTTTACTCAATTTATTAATGAAAGTTTATAAAAATCATATTTCTATGAAAAGCACAAATTTCGTCGGTGGAGCCGCTTTTGTGAAGTTTTAAAATTAGGATTAAATTATTTCTGGTTTTTTCTAGAAATTGGGTTTTATTTTTTTCGTCTTTCATGCCAAGTTTAATTTTGAAATTCGAAAGTATCCCTGCTGCAGTTACCCACACAAGTATGACTCCAAGCGATTTTTTCTATTTTACAAATTTGAAAAAGTGCTAGGTATTTCAAATGACAGTGTTAGTAATGTCCGCTGTAGAAGAGTATTATGAAGAAAGAAATCATTTTATTTTGATGGTTTGCACAAATTAGTGTTGGTATTCAACTTATTGAGCTCCCCTCGTAATCTTAAAATCCTATATGTATGTTCGTTTGCTGTATATGCCTGCAGCTGCCACAACAACAACAAGTCAACATCCTCTACAATGAAAACCAAATCTATAACACCTTTCATCATCATCCAGAGTGTACATTTTAAATTCGTAATCCTTACACAACAAAAAATTACTGTATATTTTATTAATTACTTACTATAAATTCGAAAATTCAATTAGTACGAAAAAAAAAATGTTTTCCTCCTGCTCGTATAAGCTTTTTGAGCTTTTTACCTTTCTCTCAAAATTATACACACATATTTACATTTTCATCATCAGAAGCACATAATATTATTTATCTTTCGAAATTTTATATTTTTATGATTTTGGGGATATCAATTTTATCCTTAAAAATCAGGAATATGTTGATATGTATTTGTTTAGATGTATATGTATTATGTATATAGATACAGTATCTCTTGGGTGAAAAATGGGTAATAGGGGGGAATGGGAAAAATTTATTGGGATGAGATTTATTCTGATCATTTCTGAGGATATAAAAAATTGATTATGATTGTGTTATCATCCTGCATGTTTTCCTGTACGTATAGGTATAGAACAATAACAACAACAAATGTTTATATATTTAAATTTTATATTTGATTAATTTGCATATACATACATTTTGTATGCTTGTGTGTTTGTATATGTGTCTTGTGAGTTTTGCATATGTACTATATATAACAACTGGTCTCTAATGTTGATACGAGGATAGCAAGTATAAAGTGCTTTTGAATAATTTATTTATAATTTTTCATCATCTCATGTACACGTTGCAGCATTATGATGTTGTTGATGGATGATTCGCATCACGATAAATTAGATAAAATTGTAGGGTTTTCACCATTGGTCAGTCAAAATGTTAATTTTATTACTATAGATTATCTTGTTTCGAATTACGATATTTTATTTTGTTCAAAAGGTGAATTAATTAATAATATGTATATACGTTACTCGTATATTCATGGACTGGTTGTGTCTTTCTAATTTGATTTATATTTCATGTATTCAAATAAATTCGATTTTAAATATGTAGGTGTACGTAATAGATGAAATAATTGAAAAAGGATTTTGTATATATATTTTGAATATAATATAATCTACTTAAGTCCAGGTGAATCAAAGGGTTATGTATAAAGAGTAACACCACATGACACAGCAACACAAAACAAGATGTATGCAATACAAAAATAATAATTAAATTTTGAAAAAAAAACTAACCTATCTGTTTGTTGCAAAGGTCCTTATACATAGACTGATAATAATGTTTTGACACTGAAATTAGAAATAAATACGTTAACATAATTTTTGTTCGTAATCTGTATAAAATGCAACAAATCTACATTCTACGATCAAAAGCACACTTTTAGCAATTTTTAATACGATTTCATAGAAGTCTAACTTTTCTCAATTTGGTATTGAAGTACATTGGTATCTGCAGTGCGAAAATGTCGTCAAGTCTTTGCCATCTTAAAATACAGAAACCGTGAAATTTACAATTACCGATTGAGCTGACGGATCTTGAACCTAAAATTTTTTAATATGAGCGCGGGCTTGGTCATCGTGCTTACACAAATACTACAACTACAAACTAAAACAACATCAAACACACAAAACCCCAAAAAATCGAACAAACAATGATAATGCTAGAAGTAAGGGTACCCAATTTACAAGAAATAACATTCAAGCAATTCTAAATAGTCTTGTAGAAAAAAATAAATTAAACAACCAAGTATTTGTGTCCGTCACGCCAGCCGGTACCATACCAGCCGAATCCAAACCAAATATGGAACAAGTAGCATTACCTGATTTTTCGACCGGAACCTTATAATTTCAACCGAAGCCTAATAAAGCCAGCCGAAACCGTACCCTCCACCGCCAAAACCACATTACAATTATGTACAATTCTGCATTACCTGATTTTTCGGTCGGAACCAGAGTTTTATCAAGCGAAACCATTAGGAACCACTAAAAGTTTGTATACTGAGTATCATGCATATAATTCCAGCCGAAACCTTAAAAAGCCTACTGGAACAATAATCTCTATACTCACACCAACTATGACACAAGAAGCCATTGTGTACAAGATATTCAATCCAGAACCTTATAACGGCAGCCAGAACCATGCCAAAGCACTTAAATAATTGTAAAATTAACATATATGCGTTCAGCTTGAACCATAACAAGGTTAGCCGGAGCCATATGAGGCCAGCCTGAAGCATACTATCTTCAGCGAAACTAACTATGGAAAAAGAAGCACAATATATTGTGCAACATTGCACATTATATGATTTTTCAGCCATAACCTTACAATTCAAACCGGAACCCTTTGAACTCAGCCAGAACAATTTCAGCCTGAACCAAACTAACTAAGGCATAGCACAAGTAGCACAATGCATCATCATGCACTATCTGATTTTTCAGTCGAAATCTTATTATAGGTTCCACCCAACCATGGATCATTTAAATCCAGCCAGAACCAGAGTTTTATTAACCGGACCCATTAGGAGTTTGCACAGTGAACACAATGCACTTAATTGGTTCGAAAACATATAAGGCAACCGGAGTCATAACAAGGTTACCCGGAGCAACTACAATAGCCGCCAGAATCATATAGAACTAGCTGCAACCAAACCCTCTACAGTTAAATTAACTATGGCACAAGGAGTACAATGTTTATGTGCTATATTATGTTTGAGCCGGAATCATGTAATTCCGGCCGGAACCTTATAAATCCATCCGGAACCAAACTAACTATGGCTCTACTAGTACAATGCAATGTACATCATTTTCCATTATATGATTTTTCAGACGGAACCAATATTAAGCCAGCCGAAACCACAATTTTATCAGCATGAACCATTAGAAGTGTGCACAATGAGTACAATATACTTAACCCTCTAGCAGGCGAATTTTTTTTTTTCAGCTGGAAAGATTATAGCATTGATTAATTATGACTTAAGATAATACCACTCCGAATTACAACAACAATTTTTATTTTTTGTTGCTTCTTACACATTGTAAAAGAAGAACACAACTCACTTTATGTAGGTTTAAGAAGAACAAAGATAGACTCAATTAATTCAAAGCAGCTAGAAAGAAGCAAAACATATTTTTAATTTATTTTTACCCACACCACTAAATATTTTAACAAAATTAAAAAAAAATTGAATCAAATGTATTTTCCTCTCTCTCAACTGAATATATGAAATATATATGACCAGGGTTACCACTTGGATACAATCGTATCCATTTGGATACATTATTTTAATAATTTGATAAATGGATACTGGATACATAAAAAACAGAAAACAGCTGAAATGGATACATTTTATTCACAGTGGGAACTTTTTTTGTAAAACTACACATTTTATTGAAATCAATGGATACATTTTATTTTAAATTACACATTTTCTTGAAATTCAAATCGAATTTTGAATTGCATGCTCTTAGAATTGAATATTGCATTTGCTACACACCGAAACATAACTAAGTTCATTGTCGATCAAGTCACAATCACAAGTGAATCCGCCATTCCACACGAACTTTTTTTGTAATTACTTCTTTTTCCACTCTTTCCCCGTTTACCTATAAAACCGGTTTAAATTGCGACTCATTTTCCAACAAAAATTTTTTCCGTGCAGTTTCGAGAGAGCAGAATAAAACAATACAAAAAAATTTGTGTTAAATATAAAATAAGGTTTTAAATTAGCAATAAATTCTATTATGACTTATTTTGAAGCGTGAAGCAATACAACGGGCCAATTATGGCAGCCAAAGAGTTATTATCAGAAGAGGGGAAAAATCGGTCAGTTCAAATAAATCGAGTGAGGTTTGGATATCGCGCCCAGAAGTTATTTTAATTTTATTATCTATCTAATTATCTTTTTTTTATAACAATGAAATTTTATATTTATTTTTTTGGTTTATTGTGATTTACAATTTATTCTTATGAAAGAATGTGCACTTCCAGAGCACCAAACAGTTGGGAACATGTTGTGTAAAATCGAAGCCAACGTTATCAAAATGCCCTAGTACTATGAAATTTTCAAAAAAAAATTGGCGATGATTTCACTAATCATGATAAGGTATTTAGAAGCGCAGAATGTTATTTTAGTTAATAATGTAAACAAATGTGATCGTACAGTTTACCAAATGAAAAATTGTGATGCCATGAATTTAAATATTATACGTATGTAAATACCTGAGTAAAAAACAAAGGAATTATCATGTTTTATTTTAAAAAAATTGGATACATTTGGATACATTTTTTTAAATAATTGGATACATTTTTATTTTTTCGAATGGTAACGCTGTATATGACAAAAATAAATAGACGTAAATTCAGTCGTATTCCAACCATGTGAGTGGAGGTTGTTCATTACGTTTTTACAGATTTTACAGATATGACGATGGGAATTTTTTTTATTTGCACCGCGATGCGACACAATTTGTTTGTTATTATTTTTTTGTTGTTGATATTTTTCGAAACAAATTAAAACTAAGGTTACTCCGTTCAGTGCCTTCTATAGTACTGGCCTGTGACAACATTCATTTTTTGCTGATGACGACAACGTAAGTCGACAACCAGATGTCAGCATAATTAAGTAAAAATAATACACTTTGCCTCCTTATTACGACGGCAATAAATTTCACAAACTTAACAAATAAAAATCTAAATTATTATACAATAAATTAATAAATTATGAACAATTTTAGTGTAATTGATTTTCTCAATTCATAAATTGAATTTTTTCGATCCACATTCAAGAAGTTAATGAGAATTTAAAGAAATGCAATTATTTAGATAACGTAATACAAAGTTCTAGTGTATTCCACTACAAAAATATAAATAAAACCGTGAGAGCAGAGAATATTATGTGATCATTTTGTTTCTATTTTGTCATTTCATTTTTGTATTTTATTGCCATTTTCATTTAGTGTAACATAATTAGTCGAAGCCGTACGGTACGATGCATTTTTTCTGTATTTTACATGATATCCGTACTTCTTTTCCTATTTTTATTGAATCTACGTACCAATTACAACAATTTTGAATTAGATGATATTACAAATCGACTTATGTTGGATAAAAATGACAAAAAAAATGCCAAAATCTAAAATAAAAATGTACATTCATTACTAGAAAAATTAAAAAACGAATATCCTTCGGCTTCAACAGTTTGTTCGAAACTAAACAAATTAACAAAATTACAAAACAACTGGAGAGAGAAGTAATATTTTATTGTTTTGTAATTTTGTATGACGAAATTTATTTTGGTTTTATGAGAACGAGGCGGAGCCAAAAACTAGAAAAAACTGGAAAACGGAAATAAAAAAATAATAACCTTCTACTTCGATGTAATAATTGCAACTAAATATATTTTGTGATGTAATTTTCCTTTTTAAAATTTATCTGCCATCTAGTTGAACCGTCGACTTAGCGTGTCGTCATCAGTTGGTGTAAGCGGCCAGTAGTTTAGAAGGCATTGCTCCGTTCAACCATATATTTATTTTGTTACTGATAGTACAATTGTATGTAAGAGTAAGTGAAATAGCAGTCGTAACATTTCAAAATTATATTTTTTTATGTAATAAAAAGTTGATACACAATACAAATGCAATTTTTATATGGGAGAAAACAACAACAAATTAAATTTGTTCGGTTTTTATGTTGCTAGAAAGAAAAAACCACTCTCGCACGACAATGCCTCTATCTATATGTGACTAGTAGAGACATTAACGAGTAGTAATATCTTACATTTTTCGTGTCCTTCCATAAAACCGTTGCTATATCAATACCGCACGCACGACCTACATATTTCACTGAACAGCCTCTTGTTTTTTTTGAAGCTCTTTGTCTCGATCACCGGGAAGTTTGCAGTTATGTATGCGATTCGCATGAATTATGCCTAACGAATATATTCCTCGACTTCGAAGATAAACTAGCAGTGGCAGTGACGTATAAAAATTATCAAAATAAAGTATGTGATATTTAAAGTCTGTAATTGACTGTGATAAAAAACAAGAACATTAGCACAGGCGTCTAAATTCGGTGTATTTGGAAGCACTACATTATCTCCCGATCCACTGTATATTTCGAACTTATACAAAAAGCCATACGAGTCACATAAAACAAATAGTTTTATACTTCATTTATATGGTTTATTGGGCATATATTGCCAGATTTCATTGTAGTGCCATACATTTGTTCATCCACGCACAATCGGGGACGTTTTGGTATTGAGTCAAACGTACTATTTAAATGATCCACAACTGGCCGGATTTTAAATAACGGATCGTAGCCATTTTCCCCATTTTGCTTCCTAAGAGTGATGTTGTTAAAACATAGAAAATGCCTTATTTCATAAAATGGGTTTGACGTCATTGTGGTCCTAATTGTCTCGAAAATCATATTTATGTCATTGATAAAAATTTCAGCTGAGGAGTTTCTATCTAGCTGAGTACCACAAAGGTTTATACCGTCATAATTTTCAGCTGGTACATTATCATCGGGATCAGCAATCGAATCAGCATCATCAAAGTCACCATCATCATCATCAGTTTCACTATCACTACATGCACTGCTTATTGAATTCCACGTATTTTGAATATTCTCATCTGTCATAGAGCTGAGATTATAAGGTCGACGATAATCACCTGAAGGCACCTTGTTGTCTTTTTGATTCTTGTTTCGTGGCATTTCTAGAATTAATATTCCAATTCAGTTGAAAAAATAGCAAAAGAAAACAACAAAAAGTATCTCAATCGACATGAAATATTTTGAAACGGCAGCAAACACATATGTAGAAAAAAAGCCATCAACCGGCAAGTCCGCCTTTGGACGGTGCGCGAACAATGGGGCACAGAGGCATGCTAATACTTTTGACACACTAAACAAATTTACAATCACCAAATAGAGAATTTCCAACATACCAATAATTGTTTGGACAACATAACTTCACTCTAAATATTTTTTATATATTTTTAAAAATAGCACTACACAGTAAATCATTTTTTTAAAACTTTGACACTAAGAGTGTTTTTTTTATTCATTCCAAAGAAGGAATAGAAAGAATAGAATACTGATCACGTGACCTTAAAATATTCCAAACAGAATGTAATAAAAAAACGATTTGGAAGGAATGGAATAAATATTTGACAGTCATTTTTTAGTTGTCTATTATTTACAGTGTTGTGTATGTACTACATTGAAAAACAAATAAACAACCCTTCAAAACAAAGAATATGGCGACTAAGATTAAAAATATTCCTTTCGTTCTACCTTTTCATTCAGTACGAAAAGAATACGTTCCGAACGTTAAGAATAAATAAAAAAATAACAAAAAAAAAGGAATAGAAGGAATGGAATGAATAAAAAAATAAAATATGTCATGTTCGGAACGTCCGGAATATTTGGAATGAATAAAAAAAAACATTCTAAATATCGACATCTACTATTTGAAATAATCGATTACTGTTGGAGAATGTACACCTGCATTACATAGTATAGAGAAATTATAAAGACGCAATTTTAAAAACTGAGAAAAAGAGAAAACTACAACTATGTATGTATTTGTGACGGTCTTGTTTACCCCGTCTAAAGGCGGTATTGCCTGCTAGATGGTTAAATTGTTCTAAAAATGATGCTGTATAAGATAGCAAAAAATTTCCAGCAGAAAAAATGTGTTTTGCTATTCACCGCTAAAGGCATCACTATCACAAAAATGAAAGTTTTTCTGCTGATATTTTTTTAAGCAGAAAATTTTTGATATTTTTATGCAAATTAAAAATTCTCAGCAGAAAAATTATGAAAAATCAGAGAATTTATGAAAAAGAAGAGAAAATGTATGTTTAAACGTTTTGAAGCCATGAAAGTTACTTTTATTTAAAAAACGATTTGCGTATGTATAGTGTAAGCACTCTCAAAACATAATTAATCATCATTATGCAAACACAGGGCAACATCAAAACAATGGCCATCGTTGAAAGTACTCCATACATTTCTGAAGTCATTTTAATGTGAATTGTTTTCAGTTTTTTAACAAAAGTGTAAGAAAAACCCCCCTGCAACTACCCTGGGTGTATGTTTTTATGGTAGCTGAGATCATAATCCATATACATGAGCAACATAATATTCAGGGTAATTACAGGGGGCTTTTCTAACACTTTTGTTAAAAAAAAGAAAACATTTCACATTAAAATGACTTGAGAAATGTATAGAGTACTTTCAACGATGGCCATTGTTTTGATGTTGCCCTGTGTTTGCATAATGATGATTATGATAATTTAATTATGTTTTGAGAGTGCTTACACTATACATACGCAAATCGTTTTTTAAATAAAATTAACTTTCATCGCTTCAAAACGTTTAAACATACGTTTTCTCTTCTTTTTCATAAATTCTCTGATTTTTCATAAAACTTTCTGCTGAGAATTTTTAATTTGCATAAAAATATCAAAAATTTTCTGCTGGTGTAAAAAAATAACAGCAGAAAAACTTTCATTTATGTGACAGTGATGCCTCTAGCGGTGAATAGCAAAACACATTTTTTCTGCTGGAAATTTTCTGCTATCTTATACAGCATCATTTTTAGAACCATTTAACCATCTAGCAGGCAATACCGCCTTTAGACGGGGTAAACAAGACCGTCACAAATACATACATAGTTGTAGTTTTCTCTTTTTCTCAGTTTTTAAAATTGCGTCTTTATAATTTCTTGGAAAAATGTTGGGAGTACAACATAACCATACATCAATTATATATAGACTTCCGTCAGGCATATGACAGTATAAACCGCGATAACCTTTGGGCCGCGCTCATATGCCTAGGAATTCCAGAGAAACTCGTTTCTCTGTGCAAATTAACAACGTCTGGGTCTGTATGTAGAATTGTAATCGAAGGAACTGTGTCAGACTCCTTTGAAATAACATCTAGTGTTCGACAGGGAGATGCACTCGCGCCTGTGCTGTTCAATTTGGCGCTTGAGTACGTAGTGAGGAAAAGCAACATGGAAACTTCGCGCTGTATATTTAATAAATCAGGCCAAATTCTTGGATATGCAGATGATATCGTGCTTCTTGGCCGAAGACCTAGCGATATCAAAGACAGTTTCGTGCCGCTCGATCGCTGCGCAAGAAGACTTGGTTTGAAGGTGAACAGTAACAAAACCAAATTTGTATCAACACCCAGGAACATTTCCATGGCAAATCTCGGAATTGGCGACCATAACTTTGATCGCGTTGAAAACTTCAAATACCTCGGGTCAGTTATAACATCATCAAATGACATGCAGGCAGATATAAAAGCCCGACTCGCTGCCGCACATCGAGTTTTCTACGCCCAATCAAAATTATTGCGATCTAGACATCTATCGCAGTCGTGCAAGCTGGCACTTTATAAAGCACTCATAAGACCTGTGCTGGCTTTCGGAAGCGAGAGCTGGACCATGACCACTAATGATTGTAGATTATTATCTACCTTCGAAAGGAAGGTCATTCGCTCCATCTTTGGTCCTATTAAAGTCGCGAACAATGAATATCGGATTCGCATGAACCACGAGATAAAGCAAATTCTTGGAGGTTGCGATATTATCGGATTCATCAAATCCAATCGAGTAAGATGGCTCGGCCACGTTGCAAGGTCCCCACAACAACGGATGACCAATAAAGTGTTCCATCAACAACCAGCCGGTGTGCGTCGTAGAGGAAGACCCCGACTGTGCTGGCGTGACGACGTCGAACAAGATTTACATGCACTAGGATGTCGAAACTGGAGGACGAGAGCGATGAACCGAGACGGCTGGAGGACCATAGTGCGGGCGGCAAAATCCCTTCATGGGATGTGAAGCTAGAGAGAGAGAGAGACAGTGATGCCTCTAGCGGTGAATAGCAAAACACATTTTTCTGCTGGAAATTTTCTGCTATCTTATACAGCATCTAAAAATGTATAAGCTTTCAGTCGGAACCATAACTAGGAATCACGACAATAACAGCCGACACTACATAAAACCAGCTGAAACAATATCATCTATCGCCAAACCAAATATATTTGACACAAGAAGTACAATGTATTCTGGATCATTGTGCACTATATGACTTTTGAACCAGAATCATATAAATCCAGCCAGAAACCAAACTAACTAAGGCACAAGTATGCCTATGCACAACGCATTGTTTATCGTTGTGCATTATCAGATTTTTCAGTCAAAACCCATAGTAAGCCAGCCAGCCCAGTGAGAACCAGAGTTTTATCAACCAGAACCGTTAGCAGTTTCCACAATGAACATAATGCACTTAAATAGTTGTGAAACCGATAAGGTTTTGGCGGAAATAATAACAAGACCAGCTGGAACCCATATTAAGCCAGCCGAAACCATTTGAAGCCAGTCGGAACCACAGTCTTATAAGCCGGAGTTTTATGAGTACAATGTACCTAATTACTTCAGAAATATATAAGCTTTCAGACGGTACCATATAAAGCCAGCCGGAACAATACGCTATATAAACTAACCAACTATGATACAAGAAGCACTCTGTATTGTGAATCATTGTACACCATAAGATTTTCCAGCAGGAACCATATAGTGAGAGACGGAACTATACCCACCAGAACCAAACTATGGCACTAGTAGCTCAATGTATTGTGCATCGTTGTGCACTATTTGATTTTTCAGTTGGAACCAATATTAAGCGAGAACTATTTAAAGAAAACCAGAATTTTTAAGCCGGACCATTAGCAGTTTGCACAATGAACACTGCACTTAAGTGGTTGTGAACCGTTACAATATAAGGCAAAACCATATGAAGCCAGTCGAAGCTATGCCCGCTGGAGCCGAACCAACTATAGCACAAGTAGTACACTATTTTTTAGACAGGCATTTTACCAGCTGCAACCATATTAAGCATATTCCAAACAAATGCAGAATAACTGGGATATTTCTGGAACATATGATCAGAACATATGATCAGTTAGCATAACTTCAATGACACTCAAAAACAGAAACCATATAAATTGGAACAGTTTAAATTCATTAGGGATCTTCAGCAGAACGAGTATGATTCGTCCAGCCGGAATCACATGAGGTCAGTGGCAACTAGTAGGACCATTCCACAACGAGAACGAACCGGATCCATAAAAATCCAGCCGAAACAAAATAATTTTGACGCTTGCACAATGCGATCATTGTGCAAGCGTCAAAATTATTTTGTGCAATTTGGAATTATTTTACACATTATAAGAATTAATTAATTAAACAAAAATTAAACATAAAAATATAACTAAAATCGTTTATATCCCTTTTCCGGCCCGCACATTAGCTTTTTAATAGCTCTTTTAACAAGCTGACATTGAAATTGCTTGCAGTTCTTATACCTCGTTACCGGACAAGTGGTGCAGTGGTTAAAGCTTCGGCACCTGGACCGGGAGGTGCTATGGGTTCGAATCCCATCAGAGGCTAGATGCAAATCAAGTTTGCATCATCGATTATAATCGGTGATGTTAATAAACACAACTAAGACCCTCTGATGGAGTGTAGAATTCAGCGCCGGCCCACCGTCAATGTCAATGTAGAGGTTTACAAGGAGCTTGTAATGTGCAGGTGGTATACTGTAGTTGTGTGAGTAGATGAATAGGTGAATAGATGAATGGGTTAATGGGTTAATGATGTGGCGTGAATGCGTGGTATCACAATGGGCCAAAAATGGCCTAAGTGTCAACCACTGAAACCTAGAAAAAACCTATACCTCGTTATCGAAATATTTGAAGTGTTTTCTAGCGCATTACTGCTTTAAAAGTAATCTTTTAAGTTTTTGTAAATAAAACGAGCGCGTTTGTCCATAGGTTAGTGTTACGTTGCCTATTTGCACAACGAATTTGTATAGCTGTATGTCAGTCGATATAGTACGAGTTCAACGGCGAGATTATGGAATACGAACGGAAATAAATGCTACCACTGGCCAATTGTCTAGAATTTTTGAGCATTTTCTTATTCATCTAATCTTCCAATTGTTTTGCGGGGCATTATTTTATATGGGTTCAATCATTGTTGGTCCAAATATAAACTGTTCTTTTTCGATAACTCGTTCCCATTCAGAAAGTAATTACATTACACCGCTCTCCCAAAACGCCTTGTCCCTAATAGCAAAAAAATGAGACACCACACCAATAGCGCTTGCCATGAACAAAAAGAGATGATAATCCCTTTGAGCCAGGTCCTGACTTTAGCCGCCGTTCAGGCCGCTTCACCAGCCTTCGACCATGATCGTTTCTCTTGACATTGTTGTACGTGAGCCATTTCTTGTCGCCAGCTACAGATGTAAATACAGTCCATCAAGTTTTATCCGTCAACTTATACAGCACCCAAACATCGAGGTTATTTTTGTAGCCTGGCTTGTGCAAATGGTTTTAAACTGTTTTGTGGTCAATTTTCGGCTTCTGGGCGATGCTACGACAGCTCACATGCTGGTCTACTTCAATAATTACTAGGATTTTATAGACATTTTCGTCGATAGGCCCTCCAGTGCATTGCGCATCTTTGATATTCAGATTACCGGAGCAGAACTGACGTAACCAAAGTTGCCTTTGATTGGCTGTAACAGTATTGGAACATAGACCCCATTCACTATTTCAACTGCCTATATTGCGAATTTTCTCTTTGTTTACCTCCATCCTTGACAAAAAAATTTCTTTAGTACATGAATCCCCCTTTCCAACGAGTAGAAGCCTGGTCCACTGCAATAAATACATCACGAGATATATGTCACGAAAGCAATCTAGCGAAAAAATAATGGATTTATTTTTCCCAAACCCATTATGGGGCACCGCTTCCAACAATTACTTGCCTTCGATATTAAGCATTACAAGGAATATTTCGTGGAATTTTCATAGAAAACTGTGTACTATAAAATTTGTTGTTTCTGCCCATTGAAATGCATCTATTCAGCACAGATGATCATCGTTGATGTTATTAATATTGTATCCAGCTAAATTTGTATACTTCTCGCTGATTAGGATCAATATCTAATGGTTTTAAAGTAGGTGGATTGCCAAGTAGCAAACAACTCAAATCATATATCAGGTCTTATTTACCGTCTCGACCGGCACGGAAGGTTACTTAGGTTCTTTTCTGAGTTTTACTAACACAGCTAAAGTGTTCACAAGAAATATCCAATTTTTCTTAACATTCCGTAATCTAAGCATAACACATATTTATACATAGGAGTACATCATTGAGATTCCCTGGATGCTATAACGCCAATCTCAACATACGGATCGTCATGTGAAGTGTACATATTCGGAATACCGAACATGATACTGAGTTAAAATCGGTCACGACACTCGTGGTTCCTGCGAAATGGATTAATAATTTGATTAATATGCGAGGAAACAGCATATAAGAGGAATCAGCTGAACTAGGTCGAAGATCATGAACAATTCAACTGGGATATTGCCATAGTTCAAACTAAACTGGATGTAGAATCAAAGTCTCATAGTCTGCCATTTATTAGTCCAGGAGACATTGTGTTCATAGTAAATTAAGTTGATTAGAGATTAGAGTTAGAGAAAAAAGTGAAACTCGTTGTAGATACGGCAATGCTCTCGGTTGATGCTGAAGATTAAATGTGGCAGCATAACTTGAGCAAATGCTATGGCAGCAAAGGTAATCAGAAGCGACGATCGTCGATTGGCAACTCACAAGAAAGTTATCGAGCGGAAGCAATGTGTGTATTACAATGGCCAGTGAACCTCACCTTCTTCACAAAGGATCAACAATACTTTTAATTAGAGTATGTCATCAGTAGGAAAATATGGCAGATAGCGAAAAAAGGTATGCACAAACGGCTAGGAATTTCGAGGAGCGACAGTGATACTAAATGGAATATGCAGAAACTTATGTCGCTAAAATTCGGGAGGTATAAACAAGGGCGGAAGTAATCAGTGATGGAGGAGTGATGACAAAGAGGAGGTTGAATTGGTTGCAGCTGTACGAACTGAATTGCAGAGGCGCTAGTTTGGATTCTGTTCAGAATGAATAGACTCAGGTTATATGGGCAATAAATTCAGTAAGGGCAAAACATTTAATCAGTGAAAATTGCTCATTTAAAGTTTTGTGAACCAGTAGCCGAGTTTATTATTAACGCCCAACGTTTATTATTTAACTCCCAACTAATATTTTTCATTCAATTTTTTAGTTGAAACCCGATATTAAAATAGTTTGTTCTACCTATTTATCGGGCGCCCCTATCAAGAGCAGCTATCCATTTCAAAGGGAAATTTGAAAAGGCTTTTGTTTTGTACAACCCTTAAACCATAATAAACTTAATCGTATACGTTTCAGGTCGTTAAATGTTTGTTTTAAGGATACTTTTAAATTTTAAGGCACAGCGACAATACGGGTAGTAGCAGAAATTTTAATAAATAATTTTCTTTTCAGCGCTCAACTAAATAGCCCGCCAAGGATAGCGAGTAAAAAAATACAATAGAATTAGTGACATCTAGGTGTAAATTGTAGCAGTAGAAAAAAGTAGTTTTATAACAGTTTAGCCTGGACAGGAACCGAAAATCCGCGAAAAATCTCGTATAATGGACGCGATATATGAATGCGGATGCCAAAAACACAATGATGAGCCATTCCTTAGTGAGCAGTGCGATAAATATTAGTGGTGAAGTGATATAAATTAGCCGTGACTTATTATTCGAGCACTATCCGGCGCCAAATGGGAAATTTCTATTGAAACTTCAGTTGTTAGGTCTAATTACCAATCAAAAAAATAAAATTGTACTTAACTTTATGCAGCCGAATGACAGTTCTACTTTTGTGTTTATTATTGTTTGTCACTTGTTTATTTTTCAAAAATATACAAAAACCACTTTTTACTAAAAAAATAAGCAATTTCGTATTAAGTTCCGAAACTACAAAACAAAAAAAAATTGACATTACGTTAAAATTTGTACATGAGAATGAACTTTGGTTTGGTTTAAGGACTCTACAAAACAAAGGTCTTTTCATATTTCCCTTTGAAATGGATAGCGGCTCCCGATAGCGGCTCCCGATAGCGGCGCCCGATAAATAGGTAGAGCAAAATATTTCTATATCGAGTTTCAACTAAAAACTGAATAAAAAATATTAGTTTGCAGTTAAATAAATTACTTATATGCAAATAAATCGCGCTAAATATAAGTTTTGACATAGAAAATTTGGTGCTCCGGATACATCTATCGGGCGCTAATAAAAAAACACGGCAATTGTGTGACTTGTTGTTGTGTTTTTAAGTTTTAAGTAAGTTTTAGAAAATTATTCGAAGGATATTTTCAGTTTCTTCAGAAATACATATTTCGGAACCAAATTTATAGCAGTATTTTTTTTCACGCGAGCAACTAACTGACAGATTCAGCTTTAACGCTCGCGAAATCTCATTTTTAAACTCAAATTACTAGTAAACTCCATATTTACCATATTTCCATCGTCTTCATCTACAAAATACACCATACCGATGAACATTCACAAACCACACATACTAATGCCAATTTAATTTCATTTAATTATCGATAATTAGATTTTCATCGAAAAAATGTATATTTATTCAATTACATCAAACATCGAATATATTTTCCTAAAAGTCAATTTTAATTAATAATCAAAACATAATTTTTTATTTAATTTAGACAAATTTTTATTTTTCTATCATCACATTATGGATCATTGGGATAATTTAATTTCAAATCAAATAAACTTTTGATATAAACCATATTTGGTTTGGTTTCGATAAATCGAATCGACTTCGATATTTATTTCGCTGACTGTATGTATAAATAATTATTATGTATATCGAATTAAACGTATTATTCGATTTTCATGTTAAACATTTCTAATTCTGTTTATGCTTAAGATACATGCATGTACAACATAAAGAGACGTCATATTCTAGGCGGCTCAACCAGACAAGGAAATATTTCAATATCGATTCGAAATCGTAAATTCCGATATGAAAAACTGTACGAGGATGTATATAGGAAAATTTAATTACAACTTTTAGTTTTTTACATTTTTTTTTTATGTACGAGACGAGTACAATCTCTCCACAAAATCATTCGGAACACACACACACACAGAGACACAAGGAAGGGAGAAACGAAATAAAATAAAATCAAGTGAATTATCTCAATAAAGTCAACCAAAAACGAATTAATCCAATCAAATGAAAATGGAATTAACAACTTTCAGTCTGTGTTGTATCTGTATGTGTGTGTGTGTGTGTGCGGTGATGGAAATCATATTGGAAAATGAAATGAAAATGGAATACTAAAATGAAATAAAATCGATTTTTTTTATTTAAGCAAAGCGGTTATTTCGTTTTGACAGGAATTCAATTAAGGTTTTCGATATATCAGGCGGACGTGTGATGGCTCGAGACTTCCTTATATGCTATACGGTTATTGTAACAATTTTGAAAAGATATTTCAACACACCTGAGCACATATAACCTTCATCTAATTATATATCATTATCGTGCACACCTTTTACAAAACTATTTTGATTGCATTCGTATTTCTTGTTAAATGAATTTAAATCCCTTAATTTGCATATAATAAAATAATTCGATAATCAAAAATTCAATTATTTACGTATTGGAAATATTTAATGTATATTGTGTGAATGTAAGATGATACTTGAATATATACTATATAGAACGAGGGAGGCTGGGTACATAAATATCCAATATAATTAACCGATTATAAAAGATAATGAGATGATATATTTAAATATCGTCACCTTCAACCACACGCACCATACCCGTCCCGTACGAGTATAAAACAATGAAAGTTATAAATTCCGTTTGAACAATTTCGAAGAATTAAAGATTTATGAAATAAATTGATTTTTAACAATCAATTAGATTATAATTGGCAATCGAAACAAAAACAACAATTGAGAGTACATTTTTATGAAATAATTCAATTTTTATTAAACAATTTTTTTTAAATTTACATTCTTTTGGTGTGTATACATAGCAAAATAACATACGAGCACAACGCAAATTTAATTTATTTATGTATATGGCGCCAAGTTTAATTAAATCAATATGTTTATGCCAAGTTTAAATAAATAAAGAGTTATTTGAGTTGAGCTTTGAATAATTTGCAAAGGGTGGTCCACAATAAAATTGGACACATACAGGTGGCAGAGTAAATGCTGGTTCTACACAACAAAATTGCAACTAGTCCTTTGTGATACTATTACAACTTATAAATCCACATTCACCTACTCAGCCTGATAAATAGTTACATGTAATAGAAACTCAAATAGTGCTGTGCCTAATAGTAGGGACTGATGTTTCAATACATTCAAATATTGCAAATTGAAAGTTGACAATCTGAGTTTCAAAACTATTACAATTAATTAGAATTGTGTTAAAATCGATGTTCGCTAGCAATTCATTTGTCAAAATGGTACTCAAAAGGCACTCATAAAAATAGTGAAAAATGAAACAATTGGAACATACCTTTGTTCTCTAGCTCCAACTAAAGATATGCCGACTATTCCCTGTGGAAAGCAACAAAAGGGTTAAAACGACCAAATTCGCAGATGCCCTCAATCAAAACAAACGATGGGTAATGAGCTAGAAGTGCGAAAGATAAAGCTGACCTGTTTGCTGAACATCTTGAAGAAACATTTCAATCTCAGAACATCTGACTTTGAAAATATTAGGCCATTGACATTGAAAGAACTAAAAGTTGAAATTAAGAACATAAGAGCAAAGAAAGCTCCTGGTAAGGATCTGATAACAGGGCAAATAATAAAGGAGCTGCCTGAAAAAGGCACCGTGAATTATTGTACTTAATCAATGCAATTCTCAGGAAATAGCATGTGCCAATGCAGTGGAAAGTAGCAGAAGTAATAATGATTCCGAAACCGGTCAAGCCACCGAATGATAGGAAATCTTACCGGCCAACTTTACTTTTACCAACAATAGCGAAATTGTTTGAGAGGCTGTTGCTCAAAAGATTGAAAAGAACCATAGAACAAAGAAACCTTATCCCAGTATATCAGTTTGGTTTCATTGAGAAACAATCAACTGTTGAGCAGCTTCACAGGCTTAGAGAGGTCATTGAGAATATACATTAGAGAGGAAAAAGGTTTGCTCTTCTTAGATGTGGCGCAGGCCTTCGATGACGTGTGGCACAGACTCTTCAAACTACATAAAGATTTACCAAAACAATATTTTATGATTTTAAAATCATACATAGAGAATCGCCACTTTAGGCTAAAATATGAAGATTAAGAGCAAAAAAAATTTAGGCAGGAGTCCCGCAGGGTAGTGTTTTGGGATATATTCTTTACTTACTCTACACCAGAGATTTACCTTAAACGATGTTACCGTTGGAACATTTGTTACGACTGTGTGGTCGCAACTACGATTTTTGTGTTATTTTATTCACCTCGGTTGTTGTCTTCGCTTTCGTCTGTTAAATGTGTGCTGAACGCACTCGCGACGTTTTGTTTTGTACCTCATCGTGTGGTGGCGCAGAGGTGAGAAGAACGACGGGAGAGAGAGAGAGCAATGTGCATCGAGTGTGTGCAAAGTAAAACGTTTTGGAAGAAATGTTTTTCTTATATGTCTCTCTCTTTTATATCAACGAAAATTTGATATAAAGGAGAGACAGAGAAGAGAGATTAATTTCTTCTAAAACGTTTTACGAGTTGTGCGGCGTAAGAGTTTTCTCTTGTGTTGTCAATTGAGTTGTGATTTTGTCGAGTTGTGATTTTAAAAAGAATAAGTCGAGTTTTTGATTTTGTATCGTGGTGATTTGGATTTTTTTTTATTATTTTGGATGTGAGAAGAATTGAGTTTTTTTTTTATTGATTTGGCATTAAAATAAATTAGTTGTAACTTTTCGCAATTCTGTACTCAAGTTTTTTTTTTAATTAAAATTATGTATTGGTGAACCATTTTGTTAAAATAAAAGTGCAAAAACATTATACATATTCTGGTTTCATATTTTCATTTGAGTGAAAAAAATAAAATAAAAATAATAAAACGCCTTGCTTAGGCTTGCGGCTGATCTCCACAGTGGAGTGGAAAAACACGTATATATTTATATAAGTGGGATAAAAATACAGGGCTGCGTTGAATTGGATATCAAAAGTGACGTGTCCAATGAGTTAAGTTTACCATTGAGAAAAAACAAAAATTAGCGATATTCGAGGTACGTTTTTTTTTATCGGCAAGGGTGGGGCCGCATCGGTTTTTACGGTTTTGGCGAAAACATCCCACGTTGTATTTACGGTGCGGTGAGCCAACGCCCAACGTTGTTTTATTTTGGGTGACCGGTTGAGGTCACACGGCGGGATGCGGTTTCGGCGGCCAGTTGAGGCCAGCCGCAGTAGTTCGTTCGGGTAGCCAACCGGCTATTCGTTATTTATTTGGTATCGGGGAGAGGCCCCGCAACGACGGGTAACCAACCAACCGGTTGCCTGACATTTTTATTGGTATCGGGGAGAGGCCCCGCAACATACGGATAGCCAACCGGCTATTCGAAATTTTTTCGATTATTTTGGTATCGGGGAAAGGCCCCGCAACGTAACGGTAGCCAACCGGCTATTGTTTGTTTTGGTTATCGGTGGTCTGCCGCAACATACGAGTGGCCAACCGGCTATTCATTTTGTTTGTATTTGGAATCGGGGAGAGGCCCCGCAACGCCCAATTTATTTTTGGCGGCCAGTCGAGGTCCAAAATATTTAACGGCACCAAAGCCGCAACGGTCCGGGGCGGCGACCCTGAGGCATGACGGCCGCGCAAGGTCGCACCAGTAATATTTTTTTTAAAATAATAATTAAGGTACAATTTTTTATTTTTATTTTTACTTTTTGATTTTTGATTTTTTTTTATACTTTTATATATTATACTATATATATTAAATATATTATTAAATTTTATATTTTGTAATCGAGAGCCGCACAGCGGATGCACGCTCGGTACACATTGTTCTCTCTCTCTCTGTCGTTCTTTTTTATCGTGGTACGGGGGGAAAGGGGAGTTGTTTCTTTGTTTTGGTTTTTAATAAAATGAATTATTAAATTTTTTTCGGTGTGGTATGATGGGAGCGGAGACTCCCTCTGTGTCGATGTAGTGTTTGCGGTCCCTTGGTGCCCGCATCCAATTTCGTAACCGGGGCTTTGCCCTGTTTGACTTCGAATGGATGCGCGCACCAAGACACCTCTTCCGTTATCATTTTTTTATTTATTTATAATTTGATTATCTGCTGTTCGTTCCTCAGGTTCTGGCCGACAAATTTCGGCGGAAAATTCGGTTATTATTATTATTTGCGTTCCCCCCTACTTTCTGTATGATCACGGTGTAAGCCAGGAGCGTCATGCAAGCCTCAAACCCCACGACCTTAGCACTTCTCCATGAGAACGTAGCCGGCAAAAATCACCGTGGAGGCCTCTGCATGCGCTTAGTGAAATCTGCAGGTTGGCAGTAGCCAGCCTGTAACACATTTACTGATGACACTCCAGTTCTCTCAGTAGGAGACATTTTAGCATATCGCGCTCAATGAATCGAAATCCACGCATGTAAATTTCACTAATATAAAAGTCAATTACATACCTGTAATCATTAACGCAGATCAACAGAATCCTTATGCAAAGAAAGCTAAATATCTAGGGATGACCTTAGATACCAGGCTCAGATGGAAAGAGCACGTTAAAAAGAAAAAAGATGAACTTAATATCAAATATCGAAAAATTTATTGGCTCCTCGAGAAAAATTCGGAATTGTCAACCGAAAATAAACTGCTATTATATCAATAGGTGTTAAAAAATGTATGGTCTTACGGAATACAACTCTTGGGCTGTGCAAAGAAAACCAACACCAAAATAATACAAACTTTTCAAAATAAAGTGATACGTGGTATAGTTAACGCTCCATGGTACATTAAGAATGACCTAAATACCTCGACGGTTCAAAAAAAAATAAAAAAAACTTGCAATAATTCATGGACGACGTATTTATCAACATGTAAATGAAAAGCTTCGTGGTATGTTGGACACTTCACATACAGTAATACGATTGCAGAGAAAGAAACCAATTGATTTAATGGATTAAGGACACCAGAGCAAAGACTACTTCTGTTAATATTCGATAAACGAAGCTGGTCAATGGGCGGACCTCTTCTTATTTACAAGTGACTAAATTAAGAAAGTAAAATTATTTAGTTGTAATAATTTAAATAAATAAAAAAAAACGCGTAAGCCTGTTTTTGAGCCTCTATTGAGACAAAATAATTACAAATTATGTTTTACCCAAATTGAAAATGAAATATCAAGATCTTTCAACCCCTACTGCTCGAAATACATTCCAAATAAAATATTCTCTTCTAACGATCACTTTGTTTGTTCTCTTGAAATTCCAATTGGAACTAGATGGGAATTACGTTTCATAAGAAAACAGAACATTTACAAAAGAAAATTAGTTCAATTTTTTTTTTTTCAAATTATACCAATAACTACAACAATTCATTCGGTTTTTAAAAATTCTAATTTCATTTCATTCCAAAGTCATTTAACGATTCTCATGTTTATAATCCTGAAAAATACGAATTTTTTTTGTTGCAGAAATCTTTTTAAATCAATTAAACCTAATTTTCCAGGCCAAAAATTTGTATTAATTCAACTTTGAAATTGCCAAAGTTCTTGGAAGTAAAACTGTAGTACATAAGATAGGCGCAATTTATTTCAGTTTCGTTAATGTTCCTAGTTTTATGAAATCACACCTAGAAAACATATTTCTTGTAGCATTAATGTTAATGATCTGATTGGTGATTTTAATAAAAATTCTATAATGGAACCAATTATTAACGATATACAACTTCTTGAAGAAGGTATCCAAGTAACTAATATTGGGTTTCTGCTGGGAACAATAGCGACATTATCACATGATAACCTAGCAGCAAACGATATGTTAGGTTTTAGCAAATCTTTTTCAGTCACATATTTCTGTCGTTTTTGTAGCTTACCGAGTTGTGAAACTAAAGAATATACTGAGGAAAAAATTGATTATGTTAGACAAGAGAACTGCTATGAAGTTTAAAAAAATATCCCAATAAATCAAAAAATTAATCTATAATTGAGACGAAAGGAATTCAAAAGCAACCAGTATTACATCAGTTGAAATTATTCAACAAAACTAGAAATAAACGTGTCGATTTCATGCACGATGGTCTTGAAGGGTTTATTTCTCGATTTGTAAAGTATACACTACAATTCTAATTGAAACAAAAGGTTTTTAAAAATATTGATAAAAATAATGACACAATTTCAGCGTTTGATTTCGGATTTCGCGAAAGGAGAAATAAACCCTCAAATATCAACATAGAAAAAAACAATTGTGGACCAAATACCTCACAGATGTTATGCCTAATCAAACTCTCTCCGTTTATATTTGGACGTTTCTATAAAATAGAACATGATCAACAATGCATGAGTAATTTACTTCAAATTCTGACAATATTAGTTTCTTAAAAAATTTCTGAGTCTCAAACCTGTAAACTCCAAACAGTTAATCTCTAAATATTTAGACTTTATTGTAACCCGTTATCAGGGACCGTTAACTCCAAAAGAACATATACTCACACATTATCCACGAATTAATAGGGAAATGGGACCAGATACTTTACAAAATTAAAAAGTCAAAACTTTATCAATATTTGCAAAACATTAACAAATCGACACCAGCCAATGTTTGCCACTGGTTGGGTTAATTTAAATTTTGAAAAACATATAGTCGCTGGTAAAAAAACACTACGACAAATCATCATGATATTCCAGGAAGTCAGCCCACATATTCTGTATCTTTTTAAAAAAAAACAAATTTTTTCCACTATAACAATGGCTTTTTCATACTTGAGAAAATATCTGATGAAGTTGTAATATTTTATGAAATATTAAATCTTATGATTATTTTTTTCTGGTTAAAGACTGGAATGGTTTTTACGAGGTTTTTAATAATTTATTTAAATTAATAGAAACCAATCTACTTTATTAAAGTATAGCAACCTTAAATACTATCAAGTTTTTGAAAAACATTTTTGTAAATTCAAAAAAAAACTATTATATATTAAAATATGATGTACAAGAACTACCTGAGTTTTTGTAAACTATAACCATTATTATTGCATTAATTTTTGTATAATATATGTTTTGCTAAAATATTTTGTGTTTTTTTTATTTATGTATATACTTTCGAATTGATATAGATTTATACATTTAAAATGCAGTATTTGAAATGAATTGCAAAGTAATGCTGTTTGGCTCTTAACTAAATTTCATACATATGTACTTGAATATCCAAATATGCATTATATGGTGAGTAAAATTAAATATTAAAATAAAAAATATGCATCTATTTTTATAATGATTTTAGTACTTAAAATTAATATTACAATATGTATTTAAAAATGAACAGTTTATTGTATTAGAAAAAAATAAACCAAAACATTATGTTTTAATATAGATTATATTATTAGTTTTAAATGCAGGTTAAATTAAAACAAATGATTTACACTATTACATTTTTTTGATAGTAGCTTTATTGGAAAGTATTAAAAGTAGTTATTAAAAATTTTAACGTTTTTTATATTAAAAAATAATTTCATCTTTTATTAAAATGTAATAAAATAATATATTATATTTTTTAATAATAATTTTATTGAATTTATTTAATATTTTGTAATTTATTTAATACTAGCTGAGTTACCCGGCGTTGCACGGGAGGTATATAAACATGAGTTGTATTTTCGAATATTTTATAGAAAATGTCTGGATAACTCAGTAGTTGGAGACGTAAGCTAGAAGAGGTTCAGATGGATCATCCAGAGGACGCAAATTCACTTTTCCATTTGAACAACACATTCCAGGCGATTCATTGTGAAACTTTAAAGCATGACAATACAAATAAATGTTTTCCATTTGCCCAATTGAAACATTGTAATCATAGTCTTTCTCGTAATTGATTGCTGCTGACTTTAAATCACCTCTAAAAGTTTCTATTAATAGTCTATATGATAACCGATCGACTTCCAGCCGGGCCTCACGATGTTTAATGGTTTCAGTAGCTCTAGAAGAAGACATTCTGCTTCGAACGTTTGCAAGTCGTGTTTCATACTGTCCACTTGATTCAGCCACACTTGCGGCTCTAATCTTCTCCGACTTTGCAGTTACCTGCCCAATTGATCTTTTTTTCGGTGGTATTTTTATGCAAAAATGAAACGTGTAGCTAATTAATCAGGAATGACGGGCATTTAAAACAGAAATTAGTATTAATTTATCAAAACGATTTTAATGTTCCCTTCGATACGTTTCACCGCAAACTGTGTTTGAAAATGTCTTTACGAAATTTTTTTTAAGCAAAATCAAATGTTATCTGCAATCAAAAAGTAATCATAGATTAACACGTTTATAAACTGAAAACTTAAATCTAATAAGAATGTATTTTCACTTGAAATAATATTTAATACCTGGAAAATAATCACCAACAATTATTTTATTGCAATATAGCTAACTAATTGAGAACAACGGCATCCGAAACACAAATTAATATTAATTTATTCAAAACGATTAAAACTACGTCCACTTCGATACGTTTTACAGTGAACTGTGGTTGAAAATGACATTTCGAAAAACAAAAGAAGATTTTTCAAACTAAGGCAATTTTACATGTACAATAATTTGAATCCAAGGATGTTTCTTGTAGAAGATTCTATTTTCAAATATAAAACGCTAGTACTTTTCAAAGTAAATCAGTTTATACGTACAATATTTTTTAGTTTCTTTCCTAGAATTAATTTTATGAAAAATCATTGATTATTTAAGTAATAAACTAAATAAAGTAATAAACTATTGGCGTTTAGTATGAAACTACTATTTTCATTAAAAGCCGCCGGTTGCAATAGTGGATTAAAATAGAATGTTAATTATTTCTGAAATTATGTGGAAATTAGAACTCGCTGACTATGGTACATTTCAAAACAGGATATGATAAATAGGATATCACTAAACAGTACATGTCAAACCAGTAAAAATGGATTATTAGTATGGATAATATAAGTGTTCAGAGATTTGTCTTCAGTTAAAGTGATGAAAGATTTTCTTAAATTTAAATTAATAAAATTAATTTGAATAATTAAATCAATTATAGTAGAGGTATGATTATTGATTTGTGTATAACAATCGCAAGGACACAACAACAAGGATAGATATCCTTTTTGGTGTCTAAATTTGCGGCTAAGGCGCTATTTCGGAACATTTAAATAATTGCATCTATACATGTAAAAATGAATTCTTGATCCAGGGCAGACTTCCGGATTGGAGCATGTCACTAATTTCATATAACCTCTTTCCTAAAGTCATTCCCGTCAAAAAATCTTAAAAAAATTTAAATTTGAGAAAAAATTTGTACCACAGCCCCTAGACCCCGGGGTCCAGCCCCTACAATAGTATCGTGCGCTTGGTCCTGAGCATGTAACATATACATGGTAAAAATTTCATGGCGATCGGTAAAGCGGCTAAGGCGTTATTTCAGAACAATCAAATAATTGTATCTTTACATGTAAAATTGAATTTTTGATTCAAGGGCGGACCCCTTGAATTCGAACATGTCTCTTATTTCATATAACCCGTTTCCAAAACTCATTCCCGTAAAAAAATTAAATTTTTGAAAAAATTTGTACCGCAGCCCCTAGACCCCGGGGTCCAGCCCCTTTCACAATATCGTAAGATTGGTCCTGAACATGGAACATTTGCATGGTAAACATTTCATGGCGATCGGTTGAGCGGCTGAGAAGTCATTTTGGAATAATCAAATATTTGTGTCTATACATGTAAAAAATAATTTTTGATCCAGGGCTGGACCCATCGGATTCGAACATGTCAGTAATTTCATATAACCAGCCCCATAAACTCATTTTCATGGAAAAATTTAAAGAAAATTAAAATTTTCGAAAAAATTTGTACCGCAGCCCCTAAGCCCCGGGGTCCAACCAACAGGAATTAGATAATTCCATTCCAACAGGAATTAGATAAATTACGTGTATTCTTAAGTATTGGAAATCTCGAAAATTTTTAAAAACGGTCTGTGAGGCTTATATCATATCCTCTATAGAAGATCCAATACCACATGTTCTTAGGTAAAGGCGAGGAAAATCTACTGAAAGGAGCGGGGAAGTCTTAGCAGATGCTATACATGTTAATCAAATTCTTGGTTATTTCGATCATGGTCCAACGTATAACGAAATTACCACAACTATTACATTTTACATTATTCCTTCGTTAGAAGGTACACTTTTTTAGATATAAACTTTTAGCAAGCTTTCTCTCTTGCACCTACGATAGTATCTGAGATAATAAAATCAAACGAATTGGATCTCAAGGACAAAAGACATATACGTTGTCTCCTCAAGAAGAACTTGAACTAGACCCAATTAACAATTCGCTTCCATCATTTTCTAAAAATGGGTTGAGGATAACTAATCTGATCGAACATTTTATTAAAGTAGGGGATGGTCGGCCAATAAAACAACGTCATTATCCGATTTCCCCAGCGAAACAAGTATTAATCTACCAAGAACGTGATAGGATGCTTGAAATGAAATATCAGATTATGCTTAGATTCAAGAAAAGTAAATGCTTTAAGAGAAATATTTTTGGAATAGACCTGAAACATGCTTTCGGGCAAACTCCTCTGGAACAAACGTCTAGCGATAAAACTGCCTTCGCGGTTCCAGGGAGGCCTTTATATAAATTTTGCGTAATTTCTTTTATTCTGCAGTTCCCTTCAAACGATGGGTTGGTTAGCAAAATCTCCTAAAATACTACAATATCTCAGGGCGACGTATTTCTATTTTTTGGCACTCCTGAGGAACGGGTAAGTGATAATGGCACCCAATTTACGAGTAGTGTAAAAATCATTAATCAAGGAATAATAAAAAAAATCATTAATGAAGGAATTCGCAGTGACACATACCTTTACAGTGATTTATTCATCGCAGGCAAATGTCTCTAGGTCGAGATCGTCATCTCGATCCGGACGCTGCCACTAGAGCTAATGAGGAAGCGACTTCTGAACATTTCAAGTTTTTGGAAAACTTCTAAATTCTGCTGTCTTGGCAAACGGTGGGATTGGTTCGTCTCGCCGTCTTTTCATCCTAGAACACAAAAATAACTTGCAATTTCTAATCGATTCGATAGCTCAAGTATGTGAGATACAAAATCTCAGTAAATAGTTTCCCCGACATGCTAAAGACATCGTTTGTGTTCTTACCACAGCAAACGGATCCCCAAATTCCACTTCTAAATATATGGTACAAAACATTCGAAGGTAAATCTTGATCTCAAGCGTTCTTTCACACATGCTGACTTTCTGTCCAAATATGGTCTCGTGGTCGATTTGAAGAACAGAAGTCTCTCAGATTCACTTACTACCCTCGCTGTGAATGAAATCATCACCCAAGTTGGTGATACGCATAATAATTGCCCAAATTTTGATACAAGCGGCGGAAACTTATTTGCATACCAATAAATGTTGTATTTTAGTACAGTGCGGTTACTGTACATTTGGAAAATTGTTATAAGATTATTTAGACGTTTAGCCAAGTGAAATTATTAAACTGCCATGTTTTGATGTCTAACACGTATTCGTAGTATATGAAAAAGGCAGATTTTTTTATTTGTCGCATTTTTTTAAAAAATACTTTTTCTCTTTTATTTTAAGAACCACTTAGGTGACTGTTGTTATTTATATAAATCATCAGTTTCTCTATCTTCTTCTATTGTGTTTTGAAAATAAAATAGAAAGTTCACAATTTAGCAAATGATTTTCACACAAATTTAAGGATTTGCTAGATTCTAATTTTAAAAAATGTAAATTTTTGACTCTTAAAGCGCTTACACACGATCTAATTTGGTCAGATGGTCCGGCTGATTTGATCAGATCAGATGTAAAATCTAATCGTGTATAGGTTACCATCCAACCGCCTGACCAAATCAAGCCGTGTCTAGCGTTGTGCGGTTAGTTGAAAGTTGAAAAACATTGCTTGTTGGGTATGCCAAAATGGATGGTTGGTTAAAAATATATGTATTGTACTTTTAAACATAAACTAATTAATAAATATACGACATAAATAAATGACAATAATAAATGATTTAAGAACATGACTTAAATTTTTACAGTCTTACAACCATTTTGTAGACCATATTTTGCACTTTTTGTCATCAATATTTAAATACGCAGAAGCTCACGGTAGTATTTTTGTTTTCAATTTTTTATTCATTCTGTATGTCGCTGTACAAACTTTCACGTCCAACAATTAAAACACGAAAATCACAAACGTCAAGATTTTATCATTTGAATGCAAGCAAAAGGAAAAATTAATTTCAGGATTCTTGTGGTAACCAACCTAATTTGGTCGGACCAACCGTCGTCGGCCCGATAAGTCAGATCGTGTGATATTGCTTTTACCTTTATTGCTATACTAAAATATTACAAAAGCTCATAGTACAAATAGGTTTAAACAAACGATAAACCAGTCGTTTTTCATGCATTTCAAAAACAGCTCGAAGAGTCTCTCTACTCTTATTTTTCTAGGTGGCTCTGGCTAAGTCCATTGATGAAAAACAATCAGACAAAAAGACACCATTGGCAAGTCAAGGAGCATATACAAACTAGAATGTAGCGAATGAAAGGAAGTTCCAACGCTAATCAAGATTTCAACTAATCGCTATTCAAGAACGCAATTGACGCCAAAAAAGGAACACACCTTTAATACAGATAATGTATTAAAATCAATGAAATGGGAGAAAAATAATGAACGCAGAAAGAAGGTGAGCACAAACTATTGTAACAATTTAGTTGTTGTTGTGGTTTTAGATAGGTTTGGATAAATTTCAATCCTATAATTTTAAAAATGAGAGATTATTAAAAACCTAAAAACGTGAAAAACATTGATAAATTTCCAAAATTCGTAAATCCGGAATTTCGAGAGTATCCCAACAATAAACCTCTACGTTTCGTTTTGCGATAACCTCTTCCGCTTTTGTAAATTGGTAAAAAATACCTCATTATGATAAATCAACAATAAAGACAGATAAAGTCCCTTGATCGCCATATCATACCGAATAAATTGTTATACGCCATTGATTGGGATTCAATGCAATATATTATAAATTACCCGTGACTGTATATTGTGCAGTGAGGTCGCATATTAATATCCATCCCAAACCCAGAACAGAAAAAAATAAAATATTGACAACAACAAAAACAACAACAAAAAATTAGCATTCCGTTCAATTAAAAATGGGTTAATTTAAATAATAATAATAATAATAAAATATTCAATTAAAATTAATTTTATTTTTATCATTTTTGGTTGTTTTTATTTATATTAAATTTTTATTTTTAACTTGTTTTTTTTTGTGCGCGCATACATAATTTCCCGGCAGATACAACAAAAAAATAATAATTATTATTTTTTGTTGAAAATTACACGCGTGCATAAATAATTAATTATATAGAATTAGTAATTTGTATGTATATAAAATAAAATTAGCAACGATATATGAATGATGGGTACGCGACGCGGGATGTATATATGTAATGTTGATGTTATAATGTTGATTGTATTTTATTTTTATTTTTTTATTTTTTGCGTCTGTTTTTATTTTGGTTTTTCATTAAAATTAATTTGATTTGGGAAATTTTTATTTTTATATAATTAATTTTCGGAATGAAACAAAATACAAAAAAATAAATACATTTTTTATACTGGACCGACGAGTATATATTGCTAGGCATGCATACGATATACATATGTATATATATTTATGTAATTTATTTATTTGTGATTCATTTAAATTTAAAAATTTATTTATTTAGTTTGTTGTTATTGGTGTGTATTTATTGGCGGAGGATTGTTGATGTTGGAGTATATTACGATATGAGGGATTTAATTTGATTGAATTTGTATATAATATACAGATTATAGTGAAAATAAAAATTACTTACACGGATGTGTTGGTGTAAATGGGTATTCCAACGTAGGTAATCGAGGCGGATGTGGCCCAGCCGGATGTAATGCAGGCGGGCAATGATAACAAAACATACCCCGTCCCGCAGCGGCGGGTCCAATCTGTAATTAAAATATGGTAATATTAATAAAATAATTGTGTTCCTTTTATACAATTAACAATGAATATTTATCAATTAGCTTTCAATCATAATAATAATTATTATGGATTCGATATAAATTCCCAGCGCACAATGATCACACACAGGCATATACACAATAATAATTTTTTATTAACAATAATTAAATTACAACAAACATTCTATATTTATACATATTCATTCAATTACAATATTTATTCTATTAATATCCAAATTTAATTCGTTTAAATTAAATTGTTTTTATTCATTTTTATTTATTTCGGTATACAAATAAATCCAAAGAAAATGTATACGAGTAATATATGTATATAAGAACCGGGTGACTCGTCGCATACCGCGTTGAATCGCGAGATGAAAATAACTCAATATATTATTATGGTACATGGGTTAGATATAAATGATATTCAAAATACTCAGATCAATTGATCGCATCGCTCAACAGACGAGGCACGATACACAATCTACAGAAAACAATTTTAATTTTTATTGAGTTAAATTAATGTAAGTTAGATGAAACTAAATTAGATTGATGACATCATTTATTTACGGCTGATACTTGCGGGATGGCATAAAATTCAATTTAGGCTAATTTATATATGAAATTGTTTGACTTGTCCTCATATAAACAACAATTTTTTTTTGTGTGTGTGTGTGTGTAAATATTATAATACAGATATATTGGAATTTTTTTGTGTTTCACTTTCTAATTTAATTATATACGCGACGAGGTTGGTGATTTAGTCATATGATATTCAAATTTATTTTTTAATACAATTAGAAATAAGTTGGACTAGTAGTTGGAATGCTCCCAACCTTTTTTCTCTCAACCTGAAGAAAAATATTGAAACTTTATGCCCGGCATTCTTATGGAAACAGAAGTTCACATGTTAACCACTGTCAGATGTCAGAGTAATTCGGTAATACCATAAAATTTCACTTTAATTGTACAGCAATAAACCGTAAGCTCACCGGCCTCTTTTACATCCGTCCAGGGTCACCATTCACCAGCCGTAAAGATTTCATCGGGATTGTACCGGTATAAAACGCGTTTCCTGTTCTCAGTAAGTGGTAAGAGTTTCCCGATAATTAAATCAAAAGTTTCGTTAAGTCATCTGCGCTAATGCAAGATGAGAATCAAGTGGAAGATGAAAATTCAACCAGCAGTTTGAAAATACACTTCTAAAATAAATTCTTCTTCATGGGTACGAGGTGGTTTATCTTTTATATGTCGAGGGTGTTTTTGTTAAAATAATACACGGTTTACATAAAATTATTAAATTGGAGTCACGACCGAGGTACATGCTAAGCGAGAAAGAAAAATGCTCTAACTTATATATATATATATATATATATATATATATATATATATATATATATATATATATATATATATATACATTGTTACGAATTTGCCCTGTCAAATCCGTTTCGTTGAATAAATGACTCGCCTATGCTGAATAAAGGCACATCGAACCAATAGGCCAGTTCGTAACATTACCTCTACATGTAAGCCTGTTCGTCCCGAACAGAATCCAAACTACAGCCGCTTTAGGTTAGATCGTATAATCTTTTCTACGCCATCCAGCCTTGCAGCTACTTCTCCATGGTACACTCTATTTCAACCGAATTCTTGACGACACTCCACCCCATCACTAATGGCGGGCCATGCGACTCTTCCGTTCTCGGCACTACATGCTCGCACATCTCGTCATTAATACGATAATCCTCGCAAAGAGTCAACGCCTCCATTGCCAATGTCCTCTTTTGTCTTCGTCGAATTGCAATTAGGGTGGCCAGACATACTCCTTTCTGGGGTATTATACCCCTATCCTCACAACTAATTTGCAAAATACCGTAATTTAAAAAATGAAATGGGATACCCCATGGAAAATACCCCAAAACGATTAATATTCACATTTTTATGCTTTTAAATTTTTTGAAATCGGAGACTTTCTTAACCGCAGTTTAAAGATTTATTACGAAATGTTATGACTTAAGCTTGATCTTGCTAGCTAGCGAACCGTAGTATAAAATGTCCAACAAGACGATCTATTTCATTGCTTGTAAAACCAATTGTTGATTGATGTTGTGGCCAACATCCAACCCTCCCCTAAAACGAATACGAGCTCACATGCCAAAACCGTGTACGTACAACATTTTATTATTGACATCCATTCCTCTGATGCCGCATCGCTTTCCCTGTTCACGCAGCTAAGGAGAAAACGTTAAGTGTTTATGTATGTTTGTTTATGTATGCCGCATATTACCACAATCTCATACCGTAGTCGTCGGTTCGTCTCCTAAATAACAAAAAGACAAAAAAGTTGGCTTCCGAAACGCATCCTTTCAAAATTATAACGAGAAAATATGACGAGAACATTTTTTTGGAAAATCTTCACTTCCGACTAAATTCCAGAAAAATGTTCTGAGAAATTACCTGTTTTTCGTGAATCCCATAATATACAAAACACTAGCAAAAAACACGAAACTTTTTACGAAAATCTTTCACAACAAAACCCATCTCATCGGCCCAACTAAAGAAAATCAGCGGGAACCATTCCTTTTCCAAATCCAATCCAAACCATTCCTGCGCCTACCAGACATTTCTAAATCATTTGCAAACAAGAAAAAGCTCCAACCTGCTACAACTGCCACCTAGAATTGACACATTTCTAACCGAGTCTCACGCAAATGATATACTAAAATACTGCTAAAAACGAAAAAGCTTCAATGGAAGTTGCCACCTCCCTAACCTAATAAAAACCTCAAAGTATACGAAGTTCTATCCTGATCAATCAACCCACAGGCAAAACAACAGTTTACTACCAAAATCATCACTTCCGCCTAAATTTTGGAAAATGATCCTGACCAGCTGTATTACACAGCCATTCCATAATCCTTCCGCTCTTAAACGATTGCCTCGCAGATGCTACCTTCCAAAATAATTAAAAAGGCATCAAACAACGATAAAGCTTAAGCCCAGATAAGATAATATATGTGGCAATTTAAAATAACCACTTAAGTTTAGATAAGTGGTTATGTTGAACTGTATTATAAACTATAGATTTCCCGTTTTTTCTTTCTCTTCAATTTTCATCAAAACCCGACTATTTTTGACCGAGATATAAGGAAAAAACAAAACCACTTATGTTTGTAATAGGTATTTGGTATTTATTGACCACTTAATTGATAATTTTTTATGTTGTAGCATGAAATAATTGATATTTAAAACAATAGTTTTATTTGTAAAATCAGAAATAAATTTATAATAAATACTTATTTTTATTTTGAATTTAATTTTGCAGTTGGTATTTACTTAAATCGATATAAATGTTTTTCTCTAAATGATAATTAAAAATTTAGGGAATTTCCGGTGAACCCAAAGCAGATAACAAGTGTTTGATGGTGTCAATAAACATAGTTTAAAAACCCTTATACCATGGATCGGAAAATAGTTTGGTTTTGTCCAATAATTTTTCCACAAATTAGTTTAAAATTTAAATTTGGTCGCCTGAAAAGAAGCTAAAAAATAGATAAGTGGTTTTGTTGAATTGCCCCGACGTCCGCTAAAATCAAACTTGGACCTGCCAACACATGAAAAATGCCCAAGTACGAAGCTTCATCAAAATTAGTCAATCCACTTGGGCTGCACACATAGACAGACAGCAAATCGAAAACCGCGCCCTTCCATTTTCGCACTTACTCTTACTCTATATAAAAGAAAGTTTATCCAGTAAAAGAAAGAACTTCTTATTAAAACTAATCCAAGAACTGTCCGCCATACCAATTTTAGGAATTTATACCAATTTTTTGGATTAATTAAAAAAATATTAAACCTTAATTTAAGAGAGAGTACACCAATTTAAGAATTTTGATCTGGTCACTCTGTTACGACTCCTTTCGGGGTCATAACGTTGACCTCACCTGCGATTATTTTTTGTGTATTTATTTTAAAAAATTTTGTTACCATCGAATGATTAATGCATTTTACTGATAGCATTGCCATCTGTTCTCTGGCATTGACACTAAAGTTATGTTTCATTGTGACTTGGCTTTAATATTCTGTTTCAAGTTTTACCCACCGCTATTATATCGTGGAAACGTCGAATGAATTGTGGAACCGTTTTTGTGCGTTTCTCGTTTTGGTGCGTACGATTGATGCGCGATAAGAATGAGTAGGGGAGTGATGCACACAAAAAGCAAAACTAAAAGCTCGACAACGGAAAAATATTATTTTAGATTGTTTGGTGCGAGAAAATTTTCTGAGTCTTGAATTTCATTAAAAATAGTCAAGTTTTGGTGCTAATTTGGTTACAGTAAAGTTTAGTTGATTTTGTATGTAGAAAAACCCGAGTTTTTGGGGTTGCAACCATTTTGGGTTTGATTAAAATTAAAAATAAAAAAACCTTAAAAATTATTTTAATGAATAAAGTTAAGTTTGTTTTGTAATTAACTTATCTAAGATGGTATTAATAAGATATTAGATAAAAAAAAATATAAATTGTATTTCGTTGATGTTAATAAAATAAGTTTATAAAAAGACGCTATTGTGTCTAGTGATATACAGTTTTAAACTTTCGTTGGCTATGTTTTGTTGGTGTATAGAGGGGACGAGACAAGTGAATTCCTATATAGTTTTGACAAAATACCATTGTAAAACCAACCACCTTTTGGATTTGGTTTGCGCTGCGGTGGTCTGAAAAGCCGTAGTGGCATTCCACGTACGCCACCACATTTACGGATGGCCTGAACGAGGCCTAATAATTATATAATCAACGGGTCCTGAAAATTATTACCAAGGTCGCTGGTAAGTTCAATTTGTTAACGAGTGCCGTATTAAACGAGTATCGCATTTTAACGGGTGGCCAACCACGAGGTAATCCGATATTTTTTTTGGTTTATCGGTGCAACCACCGCAACGAGTACTGGGAAAGCGGGAGGACGCTTAACGGAAAGATATTTACGGTCAAAGGCGGGAAGACGCTCAACGAAAAATATTTACGATTAACGACGGTGAGGAGACGCCGCAAACCATTTCGGCTGGACCTTTTCTGAATGTAGAACTTTTGGTTTTTTGATGTTTGATTAAAGTAAATTCAAGTTTTCATTTTCAATTTTTCACTTTTTTCCAATTATATTTGTAATCAAGCGTCTTAACGGTTATTTGGCATGAACAGGGGGAGGGACATTGGTTTCACTTCAGAATCGTTCATATTCGGCAATCATATTTTAGTTTGATTTTTTTCTTCTACCATTTTAAGTTTGATTAGTCCCTCTCTCCTCCTTTCGCCTCTGATCTCGCGTGAAAATTATTTAAATAAAAAATTGCACAGCGATTCCTTTCGGCATTCGGTGTTTTTTTCTCATAAGCCTCAATTTATTTTTGTTCAGTTTTTTGCCTATTTTTGGTTTTTGAGGTCTCCCCGTAGCACTCCGGCGGTCTCAAGCTGTTGAAGTGTGAGTTGTGGGAGAAACGTCCCTACCCTCATATGCGGCTTCGTTGTGGCTGTGCACCATTCTTTAGGGGCCAATGGGCCTTTCGGGGGATTTATTTGGGTGGGCGCACCCAGTTATTATTATCTTTATTTCTTTTCCTCAAATTTCGGCCAACGGATTCTGCTGTAAATTTAAATTAGTTTCAGCTTTAAATTTTATTTTTATTTTTATTCTGTGACACGGTCTAGGCCAGGAGCATGTAAGCCTCAACTTCCCCACGACCTAAAACCTTGAGATCTTGACGGCATAACCACCATGAGACAGACCTCTGCATGCTTAGATTAAATCTGCGAGTTAGCTTCGTGCCATCCCGTAACAACGCTAATTGCAATACATACACTGCCCCGCACGATAACCTTCCTGTAAATTGCCAATCGCCAATCGCCAATCACCGCTTCTGGCATAACCACTTTCCTCAATTTTACTGTCGTTGTCCTTAACATAAATAATCTCGACCCCATTCACCATGAACACTCCATTTTTTTTTTTAGGTTAATAGCATTATGGTATATATCACAGTGAGCGACGCGACTTTCATAAATACAGCACAAACTGGATTATCGCTTTATCTTAAACTGGCATCTGTGAATGAGGCAATACTCCGATCTCCTGTATATAACATTTTAATTTAACATAATTACAATTATTGATAGCATTGCAAATAACCTCACTGAGGCAATAATATACGGTTACCTCGAAAGCTCTCCTCTACTTCGTATCGGGAGCGCTATGTTGTTGGTGTTATCTAATGAAATCATTTTGAGGCCAAGATGAGAGAAGTTCATATACTATTTACTAGACCTCTCACTAGATAAAACACAGCGCTAAGGAGCATCAAAAGATATAGCTTGCGATATTTTTAGCAAAAATTGACAAGTTCCCGTCGCCTTGTTGACTACACAATGCCACCTCTTTAGAATAAAAAATTAATTGAAAGTTGCTTCCTGCGACTGCATAGTTCTGGCTAATAAGGAACTCAACGATAACTGTAACACTCATTGTTTTCTAATCAATATAAGAAGCCTGTAGCATTTAATTAACATTTTCACCCTTGGAGGAATCCGTAGAGAAATTATAAATTCTTCGACGAAAATTATTAGGATCTTTATTTGTTATAGGATGTACAGGACCAGCTATAGCTTGGAATAATGCTGATGAGAATTTTGTGAAATTTTGTAACGGACAGTGGGGGAGAAATACCTCGAGGACGTCAGGTCATACGACACTATTAAACTCACGTCTTCTATTTCAAAAAACCATGTGGGAAATGCTAGGTCCCTAAATCAAATCCAATACACTCCAACGATAACCTTTGAACCATGGGTGGGCTACAAGCGAATCATACTTGAGAATAAGATAATGTGGTTGTGCGCCTTTATTGAATTACAAGGCGCTTTTAATAAACCAATTTCGAAGTAATCGAAAATACAAACTACATTCTCAGAGGTCTTGAGTCTTGACTCCTCTATCATTAGGAAGGACGTTAGTGATGAAACCATCATTATCGTTACAAATTGCTAGAGGTTATCTCTAGCGAAAGAGCGCCCCCACTTTTTTTTAGCTGCTAGTGATGAACCGATTACCCTCGTTACGAGCATTGGTTATACTGATGATCTAGACATGATGGTTCAAGCAGGAAAGTTGATATTTGATCAAAACCTAACTTGGAGCACCCGCATCTGTGTATCGCCAGCATTTATCTGGGTAGAGTATAAATTAAAATATATATGGCATATAGGCTGACATCGTTCCCCCTACCACAGGTTTATAGGCCGATCTCATTCCTAAGAGAACAGTACGAAGAATTCCCGTACATTTTTCTGCAAGTTGGCATTTTAAACGATGTCAAATCACGTTCCCCGCTGGATGGTACGCTGTAGTTCTTACGCGTTTTTAATCGACTAGTTTGCCTAATTGCCTGAACAATGAGGAATGAAATTGTCATTCCTGATCAGTGGTTATATATCGCGGTACTCTAAATCGACAGATTCAATTTTCGTAAAACGCTCGTGTTATATTTTTAGCCGTCATATCTAACACAGTATGCGTTCTCTCATCTTGAGAATCTTTGAATACAAGTAAAAAAAAAAGCTATAGCACTGCGTTCTAGGAAGTGGTTCTACTATGACCAGAGACAACTTAAAAGAGATATTTCATCCTATGTAAACGTAAAAATTTAAACTGCGATTTCATTTTCTGTGAAAAGCCGCACACAATCAAAAATATTTTGTTTTTTTGCGTATACGTATACGTTGTTTAACGAAAAATCACAGATACAACGATGACATTGGAACTATCAGAAGTTTGTTTTGTTTTCATTTTTTAGTTCAAATGAAAAATCTAATTTGATTGTCTGTGCTATGACTATAGGTTAATATGATGAAAACGATTATTTGGAAGATCATAATTTCCCAGTGGACTTTTGGTATGTTGGCAGGCCAAACGTATTTGGAGCTTATTAACACCTTTTTATATCAGGACTAGCGATATTGTGAAAATGATTAAAAAGTTCTTGTCTTAAGTTCTTAGGAATATAAGGTCTAATCCTGATATTAACCGAAAATTTCATAATAATGAAATAAGCAGAAAATTTTCAACATAAAAAAATTCGATGATTAATAAAAATTGAATTCCCATAATTCGCATGTTTAAAGGTAATATGGACTGGGAGTAGTTAGAAAAAATCGTAAATGGCTGGATCACAAGTTTGTAATTTGTCGCGTAAAGGGGCAATGAATTTGAGTGTGGTACTAATAGTGAACGTAATAGTCAACATCATCAGTATTTTGTACTACCACTTGGTACAAATTATGTAGATAATGCAGATTTTTTTCGATTGAAGTTTTCGGCTAAATTCAGTAGCATTGTTTTACCGGCAATCGCAAAAATAAAAAAAGAAAAAAATATTATTTTAAATATAAATTTCCTTGGTAAAATTGATCAAGTATTCAGGATTCAGCTGGCAAATTGCTTGTCTGCTAGCCAGTCGAATATCTACCTCATTATTACTAAAATTATTTCTATACCAGCGCTGAATCGATAGATTTATGAACTAAAGTGATGAAGACAAAATTCGCAAAATTCGATAAGCCGCACTTGATTATATGTGAATGAGAAAGATAATTGCTTACGCGCTGTGCAACGGTAGTTTTGAATATTACGGGGGTCGAAGTAAATTCAGTTCATTCAATAATAAACGAATAATTTGCCAACAGCGCCAGTTCTGGCATACAAACGTAACGAAGACATAGAAAATTTGTCTATGCCCTCCAATCAAACCTAGGTTACTCTACGCCCAAATCCATTTTAGTCTGAACGCGGCGGGATGAACCGTACGCAGAATGAAAAACAAGGATAGGAGTCGAGGACATAGCACCGGTAATAGCACTACTTGCGATATCATGTGTAGCGTAGACTATTAAGTTTCGCTAGAGCGAAACAAAATGCCCTTCTATACAGTGATAAACATCGGCAGTGGCTTTCTGTAACAAACATTCAAAGTGAAGCCACAACTAAATTTTACTGTTTAATGTAACACCAATATCATTAAAAGTATCTGATCTGTTAGTTGTTTGTCAAGAAAGAGAAAGGACAGACAGATCACCAATATGTCTTCGTCTAGTAAAGACCAGTAACCTGCGCTTGGATGGATTAGCGCGAAAAACCTTCTCGAGGTATTACATCTCTTCAACTTGTACAGCGCGCTGCATTAAGTCAGATATTTACAGGAAACAGTGATGACCAAATCATAGAGCAATAGAGCCAGATTGCTGTAGACTAAACATTACTCTGGGGGGCAATCTTTAGAGACTTAGGGTAATCCAGCTCGACCTCAGCAAGAACTGAGCATGAATCTCATTCTTGCAACGTTGGTTTGGTTAATGCCAAAATTAACGAAGACCTCATTAATGGAAGAAACCGAACTCTGTCGATAATTCTCGCAAACTCTGTCGATAATTCTTTCAAAAGTTCTGAGAAAGGTTGGGGTGAGACTAATGGGCCTAAATGCTTTAGGGTCAGTGTTATCCGATCCGCCAGCTTTAGGGATAAAAACAATTGTGTTTCTGTTCCAAGATTGCGGGACCATCCCAAAAGCAAGGCAAGATTGGAAAAGTTGGATTAAGTGATCCTTAAGAAGAAGAAACCCGAGTTGTAATCCACCAGGAAAAAACACATCCGGACCACTTAAGCGCAAGGCTACGATGAACTCGCCTAGAGTTCTCTGGAATCAACAGACGCTGAGTAAATAACGTCGCAGCAAATGAACAAAAGTAGTATTTCCGCAATTTCCCTGTTACATCTAACCTGCTAGAATCAATCTTAAACAGAGACCTATTCAGTCTGGCGATGCCAGTAAGACTACCAATTTCTTCACAGAAGCTAATTCAAGAAGTCTTGCGAGCGTATCTAACAATTTTTTGTATTCTCTTTGTGACGGTTGGACCTTATTGTTCTGTTTTTTTAAGATTGGAGCACGAAAAAGCGTATTCCGAGTATTTCGTTTGACAACAAAAGGACAAGATTTTTCGAAAGCAAAAATAATTTTTTGCCGACGATGCCAGCAATTCAATATCGTCAGCCGGATGAACCCCTTTTAGTGAAATTAGCATATGTAGATTGGAGCTCAACAGAGAAGGTTTTCCAGTTTGTTCGATTCTTATAACGATAAAGTTTAAGAGATGGTCTTTTAATGTATCTTTTAAAACGGATACACCCGTATGCTGAAGGAAAAATATCATTAGTCACTTTCCAGTTGAATCCCAAATCAATAATTGACCTAGACCACAAACTAATCTCAACCATCTCCCTCTTTATAGAGTTCATAAAAGTCGGCTCACACTCTTTTTTGAGGATTTCAAGTTCAGAAGGTAAACTGATGCTACTCCTGTGTTTTCGTGTAAAACATAAAATAGAAGATTTGAGGGTGACAAGCACAGCTGAAACGTCAGCTGTGCTGCATTCATGAATGAGAGTTGCATTGATATTATGACAAATAAAAAATGGAAGCTCTAATTTACAGTGTTGTGATGTTATAAATTAACTCTTGATGAACGTTTAATTATTTTATTTAAATCACTATATGCTATTTTATTATTCTGTTTAATTTCTTAAGATTTTGAATTTTGTACTATTACGTGCAAATAATATTTCAATATTAAGCTTAGCTTGCTATTTTAAGGTAATTAAAATGAGTAAGAAATTCAAAATATGAGTAATAAAATAGTTGGTGTTACCAACGTTAAATGATTATAACTTAAGAAAGTGCCATCTTTTGGTGGACATTTGTTATTTTTGTGTAATGTGTAATGGTTTGGTTCTTTAGTAGGTTTGAGTACCAAATTTTGCATAATTTTTTTTACTGGACCTTACTTACATTATGTGTAAGTTAATTACTAATTCTTTTAATTTTCATTACTATAATGAATTAATGATGACTTATTTGGTACACATTAATTATAAAGTATTTGCTAGGGTCAGTTAAAATTGCCGAATTTAATTGTCATTGCGGCGTAAAACAAACTATTTTCTGTATTTCTTTCTTCATCGATTAAAATTAAATTTTATTAATTTTAACTAAATTTTTATTTTCTGTCATTTTGCGCGTGAAAATCATGTTTTAGTATCTTGTTTTTATGTTTCTTAATAACTTGAACTGTGAAGAGTAAATAATAAGGTTGAATATATTGAATACAATTAAGTAGTCAATAATAAGCATACAGTTTGTTTTTAGGTTTAATAATTAATATATGTTTACAGATAACAGCCAGTTTGCAGTGGTTTTTTTAATTGCTAATGGTTTCAGGAAATTATATTGTAAGTTGTGGAATGGTAGAGGATTAAATTAATAAATATTTATTTTATTTAGGAAATAGCAGATTAAGTAAAAACTCATTTCAGGAATCTTTAGATGTTATGAAGTAATATTTCTTTGATATCTTAATTGCTGGTTGTGTAGATTAGAATTGTGCTTTCATTATGTTACTAACTATTGGCTTTACCTTGGTCTTTGTAACCGGGCTGATCTAATTAATTAATTTTATTTAGGTAGCTGAAAAGTATTAATGTATAATTATATTACAGGAAATTTCCAGATGCACGTGAAATAATATTATTTTTTCTCAGGTTGTTGATTTAGTGAGGCAATTGTTGAAGATCAAAACAAGTCCATCGTTATCCATTAAACCTATTAAGCCTTTATCCTTCCTCTAGTAGATTAGAAGTAGATTAGAATTGTGTTGTGCCGTACGATCGCTAGGTGTCTGCACAACCGGATCGTTCCGTCCCAAAAAAAAAAAAAAAAAAAAAAAAAAAACCTTTCCAATCCTTCCTATTGTTATGTGTAAACAGGCTGTAGGAATAGGCCCGGCGTTATCCGGGACTCTTGGCTAGCACTTGGTTCTACAGTCCAATCAATCAATCAATCAATCAAATAAAAAATGGAAGCTCTAACCTTGGCAACAGGGCTCTTGTAAATATTGGGCTAGCGTTGCGGTCTAATACAAAGACAGCACCATCAAGAAGGTAAGGTTTCTGAATTAGATAAAAATCTATATAAAAGCGGGCATGGTAGTCCTTTGATTACCAACTATAAAAATTAAAATAAATTAACTATACGATCACGAAATGAACCTAAAATGGATTTTTTCGAAGGACTTCGGGCCAACCGTGTAAACAAAAAATTGGCGGTTAGTCTCACGTTTGAAACGGAAAACCACCATTCCTTCGTCAAAACATTCGGATTCATCAGATCAATATTAGTTAAAGGAATTTTTGGATTCCGGACGATCTAGCCTATTCTAGATCATGGCGACTATGTTTTGCTCAGAAGAGCTGCAGTTTGTGTAAGTATATCTTTTGAAGATCATATGTTACGTGAATCCAACATGTTGGTAGTTCGGGAAAATTGAAGGGTTTGAAATACAAGTGCAAACATCAAACTTGTTTCTAACATATTTCTTGTTGGGCGTTCGGGAAAATTCAACGAAATTCAAAAATTTGTGAACACCAAACGATTACAGTGTTATATCTGGAATGGTTATCGCTGGAAAATTTTCCGGGTCGAATTTCATGTTGGGGGAGTTCGGGAAAATTGAGGAAAATTATAACGTTAAATTTTTACAAATTTTTTTGCACCAGAATTTCACTTCCCCAAATTTTCCCGAACTCCCAAAATGAAATTTGACAAATTGACATAGAAAACTTTACAGCGATACAACGAACGACGAACCGATTCAAATGAGACCGTTTTCAGATATAACACTTTAAACGTTGTTTTCACAAAATTTTGAAGTTTGCACATTTATTTCACACACCTCAATTTTCTCGATCTCCCAACATGAGTTGAGAAGATCCATTTTAGGTTCATTTCGGGATCGTAGTTATTTTTGTTACTTTGATTTTTGTAGCTGGTAATAGCCACCAGAAACCATACCTTCTTAATGGTGCTGTCTCTGTATTAGGCCGCAACTCTAGCCCAATATTTACAAGCGTTCTATATCTGTTTTTATAAATTTTTGAAGTTTGCCCATCTACATACATCATATACGTATTATAACCACACGAAGTTAATAGATTAATGACGGTTTTGATTTTAATGCTTGTTTGTTTCAAATATACACAAATGTTTGGTTGATTTTCTAGGTTAGTTACTTTTGCCTGGGATATTTCATTTTAATAATGAGTCGAGACTCTGTCTGAATTATCGAATTTTCACTTTCCGCTTTCATCTTTCGGCTAACAAAATCAAAACTGGATAACAACAACAGTGACAACGATTCAAATTATGCATTAACAATTAAAATATGTCTCTAAATAAGTGAATCCATATGTGACAAATATACCAAAATATTTAACCAGGTAGCAGCAAATTGCTCTCGTGCAGCTAATTCAGTTCAAAAATGTTTCACTCGAACCAAAAATCCATCACATCATCACATATCATATTACAACTAACCCTTATTAAAATTAATAAAATTATCGTTAATTAATAATTTATATTCGTTTTGATCAAACATCAAATTATTTTATTGAAACGTTTTGTTGCTGTAATATACTTTTAAATATTAAATTTAATAAAAATAAAAATTATACAATAAAATTTAATTTCATGCGATGTGATATCACAAACACTAACCGCACCAAACAAAAAACTATCCATCATAAATTAATAAAATAAAATAAAAAAATTATGCTGGTTGAAATTTTTTAGTGTTGGAATTTTATGTATAACACATAATAATGCTACACATTTTATTTTATCACTAATGTTTAATTTATTTTATATATTTTGATATACATACATATAATCACAAAATTACACACACACGTACACACAGAAAATTAAATTAAATTTTATTCGCCAATTAAAAATAAAAATAGTTTTTTTTTCATAATCATTTTTGTTTGAAACATAAAAATTATATGTTTATTTAATTAAATTTATTTATGTATTGTATTACACCTGCCCCTGTATGCAGCAATGAAATATAAGTTTTTATAGTCGTATGTATTGTGTGACCAATCAAAACCATCGAGCATACTTATTCATCTTCGCGTAATTATAACCTTCATTATATGCTCGTTAAATAATTTACTATAATTAATATGCAATGTAATGATGATTTATTAGATGAGCAGTTAACAAGATGTTAGGTAAATATTTATGTGAAACCGAACTGTCGCAATCTGACGTTCTTCTGACTTCTTAAGTTTATGCCGCTCAAGCGATTTACGCGCGGCATAATAGACAGTCATACATTTACATCTATGTTATAAACTAGTATTTTCTTGTGTCGGTAATATTACCGATTTCCGAATGTGAAACACAACATGGATTGACATGGGACTCATCACTTTGCAGAGTTTATCACTAAGTGAGTACAGAAATGAGGGCATATCATATAACAATTTCTTGGTAAGTATATATTGATATTATCTCCCACATGCATATCCAAAAATTCCTTACTTTGATTTTTTTTTTTTTTTTATAAATTTAAAATAGTCGGTGTTAATTTCCAATTGTCAGCTGATATGGATTCTATCAGGAAACAAACCGAATTAATTGTTAGTGGTATACCTTACAATGATGGTGAAAACCTATTTGAAATTTTTGCTAATCTTTCGAGCAACTTCGGTTACGTTCAAAATGGAAGTAATAGTAGAGCTGACACTGTAGCGGCCATCGTATTGCCGGAGGTGGAGATTTATCGACCTGAATCGTTTGAGAATGACCAACGCCCACACTCAATCGTAATCAGGTTTGAATCTTTAATGAAAAAAGACATTTATTTCCGCTAGTATATTAGCAGTATTTCCAATTTTACGGGCGAAGGCCGCACCTTTGAAGGTGCGGAAGAGGATGAAGAAGACCAAGAAAGTAAGCGGCGTCAAGATTATTCATGGTCACGTAGCTGTCAAATTCAACGATGGTGATCAACATAATGTGTGCTACTCTACTAATGAACTGGAAGCAGCACTAAATCCAAAATGTTTTTGTTTAAATATTTATGCTAATTTGTTTCGAATCGGTTTCCAGGAGTCGTATGGCAACTCAATTATTATACAGGGTGTCCCAAAAGTGGAGGGCCAAACGAAGCAGGGTGGTAGAGAAATAAATTTTTTTCGATTTGTTGATGGTTAAAAAGTTATTCCACTTTTAGTGTTTTTTGGCGAAATCGTATAGTATGCACTAAAAAATTAATTTTAAAAGAGCTAACAGTTCTTTTGTTTATCATACTCTTTCAATATGATTTTGGGACGTGTGCCTCTCAAATAATGTCATTTTTGTTAACTTTGATATCTTTAGTCAAATTAAAACCATGGTTTTGTGAAGCCATTTCGTTTCAAACAAAATTTTTACTGATATTTAAGTAACTCTGGTGGAAAAAAAAACTTTTTAACCATCAACAAATCGAAAATAATTATTTGGCTTTTTTTGTTGGAAAAGATCTCCTCTATCACCCTGCTTCGTTTGGCTCTCCACTTTTGGGACACCCTGTATATTTAAATTTTTTATTTGTTATTTCTTTTCTTAGAATGTCAACATTGGATATGAGAAATGTGGTACTAAAGACCTGTTTTAATTCACGAATATCTAAATTTAATTTCGCCCACTTGAACCCTGGCAGCTTACAGTCTAACTTGGTGGAATCCAGTAACGTAGTAAAAGATGTACCACATGGCAAAGACGTTCATGTTCACTTGGATGGGTATAATATTGTACGGAAAGATAGAATTGATCCGCGTGATAGACGTGGTGTAGCACTTTATGTACGCAATTCTGTCAAATATAAGGTAGTTAAGAAAAATGGTCTTGGGTCAAGTTTTTATTGTCTGTTCTTGGAAATTAGTAACAGTCGAAATCACACATTGTTAGTGGGGGTCGTTTATTGTCCATCTAGGGTTAAATTCCTTAATAATATTAAAAAAAACTTTGGGGGATCTATTTAGTAGGTATACTAATATTCTCATCCTTGGTGATTTTAACACGAATATCATTTCAGATACACCTGCTGTAAAGGAATTCAAGGATTTCATATCATCACTTGGTTTGAGAATTGCCTCACATGATAATACGAATTTTAGTAATACTGCTGCCACTTGTTTGGATGTATTGCTACTGGATAATCGATCGAATTTGAATTTTTTTACTCAAATTTCCCTCCCGGGGTTATTTACCGCACCCACGATATGATATATGGTTCCTATAATTTCAATTTGGATGTTTCTAGTTGCGTCAGTTTTTTTTTTTTCGACGAGCTTTAAACAATATTGATCAGAACAAATTGATTGCAGAGGCTAATTGACTTGACTGGGAACGGATTTTTTCTATTCCAGAAATTGATGACAAATTGGAGTATGTATTTCAATTCATTGTTTGTAAAGCTTCTGGATAGATTAGCTCCCTGCGTAGAGTCGACCGGAAGCCGTTTGATGATGTGTCTATGCTCGATGATTCTATCCTGAAGCTCCGGAATATTAGGGAGATCTTACACGCAATTTGGAAATCTAATAAAAATGATACCACTTGGAAGCATTATACAGTTTATCGTAACAGGGTTAATAATTTGATCAGGTCGGCTAAATTTCGGAACTTTACAAAAAACATTTTTAATCTAGACCTACCAAGTGACGTGCTATGGCGCAATTTTCAAAAGTTTGGTCGCTCTAAAAATACGCACGCGGTTTCAACCGATTTTCAATCGATGGAATTCTCAAATCATTCTGTCAATGCATTTTATTTTAGTAATGTAACGGACATTGAGGTATACGAAGCAATCTCTGGCATTCAGTCTGAATCATTGGCCTGTTGAACTGCATGATTACAGACCAATTAGTATACTTTCTTGTTTATCGAAGGTCTTGGAGAAGGTTATGAAGAATCAGATTCTTACTCATATTGATAAATTCAATCAGTTGCACCGGTTCCAGTCGAAGTTTCACGAAGGTCATAGTACAACGCTCTCGCCAAAATCATTGATGATTTGAGCTCATATATTGCAAACGGGATGGTCTTTGTTGGTTCTTCTTGATTTCTCTAAGGCGTTTGATTCTGTTGATCATGGTATTTTACAGGATAAATTGCTTACGCAGTTTAATTTGTCCAGCCCTTCAATCCGGCTGGTGACATCTGATCTAACAAATCGATACCAACTTGGCAAATTAAATGTGAAACTCTCCGAGCCTTCCCGCCTAATATCTGGCGTTCCACAAGGTTCTATCTTAGGTCCTATATTATTTAGTATGTTGTACAAATTTATCATTCAGCTGCGCAGAGAAATGTGGGGGCTTGCGTGTTAAATAACAATGAAATTCTTGCGAGGATCGTAGCTTGGAGTAAGAACAATCTAATTAACATTAATCCGGAGAAATCTAAGGCCATGTTTATAACTTGCAATAAACGATTGCTACACAGTGCCATGTCTACTGACATAATGGTAGATGGCAACAGAATTGAAATAGTGGACAAAGTTAGGGACCTTGGTGTAATTGTGAATAGTCAGCTAAATTGGGACGATCCGAATTTCTTACCAACAAAACAGCATTTGCGGGAAGCATTACTTTTTTGCTTTAATCGAAAGAAAAAAGCTCCTGAAAGTTTCCGTTTGCTTCAATACACTTATGGTGTACATACATCAGCTCAACAAACTTGCGAAAACTATTTAAACGATTCAAAAGTGGTGATTTTGATGTCAGTGACAAAGAACGTTCTGGTCAACCAAAAAAATTCGAAGATGAAGAATTGGAAGCATTGTTGAAGGAAAACTCAGTTAAAATAAAAAAAGAACTTGCAGAACAGTTAAATGTCACTCAAGCAGCCATAAGCAAACGTTTACATGCCATGAAAATGATTCAACAAGAAGGAAAATAGGTACTACATGAACTGACCGAAGCCAACATTGAAAATCGTTTAGTGGTTTGCAGTTCTTTGCTAACAAGACACCGAAGAAGGCATTTTTTGTTTCAAATTGTGACTGGCGATGAAAAATAGATTTAGTACCATAACCCTAAACGCAAAAAATCATGGGTTCATCCAGACGAAACATCCACATCAACAGCAAAACGAAACATTCATGGAAGTAAGGTTATGTTGTGCATTTGGTGGGATCAGAAAGGAGTGATGTACTATGAGCTGGTAAAACCGAACGAAACTATTACTGGTGAACCGTACCAACAACAATTGATAGATTTGAAGCATGCATTGAACAAAAAACCATCCGATTCCAACAAACATCGTAAAGTGATTTCGCAAAGCAATCTTCAAGACCAGCACTTCAGAAACCACGAAGTAATCAAAAAATGGCTCAACGAATGGATCGTATCAAAAGACAAAAAATTGTTTTCCATGGAATCCATAAATTGCCAGAAAGATGGTCGAAAGTCGTAGATAACGGTGGAAAATATTTGGATTAAAATAAAATTAGAAGAAACGTGTTTTTTTCTGCAAAAAAAAAAATACAAAAAACTAAGTTATACTCCCATTATTATTTGCAATGCACGATTTATGTTCAGTTAAATGTAAAAGATGCTACCAGGAATCTGAATTATATGAAACCATACTATTGATGGTGGATGCCAACTGAAGACCAAGGACAATTGTAAACAAACTTCCTTTGGTGGTAATGCTTAATACTGTTGGAGTAATTTCCAAAAAAAAGCAAGGACATTCAATCTATGTTTACCTGTATATGATTAACTCTGGATATTCAATTTTACAAAACTATTCTAAAATTGCAAAATTGAAAAATTATAGCTGCAACTGAGTGACACTTTGCTGATTAAAAATGTAGAAACTTCTTGCAATCTCAAAGACTGAATTGATTATGTGTATATTATTTATATTTTTTATAAACAATGAAATGTTATTGTAATAATTACACGAAGACCCCGCTTTGCGTCGCTATTCGGTTTTACACATCGGAAGCAAACTGTCCAATATCATATTTTAAATTGTTCGCAATGCGTTGAAATTCAGGGAGAATAGCGATATTGAACAAAAAATTGAAAATAACTTATATGTCCGCAGAAAATCGAAAAATTAAAGTGCAAATAGTCCTTGTATAGTCCCTGTATGCGATGCCAATTTTACAAAATTTAATTAAGAAATAGACGAGTTCCCTCCAGTTTAAAATTTATTTAAATCGTGTAAAATGTACAAATACCATTTTACATAAGGATTGGTTATGAAATGGCTAGTTTAATCCAGCACGAACAGATCCTAGAATTTTGTCAAAAATTTATTTTAAAATCCCTGATCAATACTACCTACTCTCCAAATTGCATCGTAATTCGTTAAGAAATGGTGGAGTAAGAAAGACGGAATATTGTTAAATTTCAAGATTTCATATACCGAGTTCCTTTACTTCGGAGCTCAATCAATTTGTTATTTTAAGGATCACTTTTAATATTTGATTCCGCTGAGATGTTTTATTTGGTGAAGAAAGTGATACATAATGAATAAAAAATTTCCGCTGGTAATTACATAACAAAGTAAATGCTCTTTACTGATAGTGCTGCCACTTGCGGTGAGTAGGGCAATATCCAATTTTCCACTGTCAAATTTCCGCTATCTTATACAGCATGGAAATGTGTAAGAAAAACAATGTTTGCCAAATGTCCGCCTCCATTATATTTTTCATCACTTTTTCACACATTTCACCCTGCATCATGTTAATTTCTTCTCCAAAATATTTATTTTAAGTTGTTCAATATTATCTCGTATATTTGCATAAACCTTACTTTAAAGATAACCTCATAAAAGAAGTCGGGAGCAGTTAAAGCGGGTGACCATGTAGGCCAATCCACATCATCAGATTTTGAAATTATCTGTTGTGGAAACCTTTCTCGTAGCAATTTCATGCGCTTTCTCTAGGAGTATGGCAAGTTGCATCGTACTGTTGGCACCACATGCTCACCGAACCATTGATATGCAATTCCGGAGTAAAAAAGTTCCTAATCTTATTACGATAACGTTAGCCAGTGACTGTAAAAGCTGAATCATTCGGATTTTTTTTAAATATGATCCAATGGCCCCTCCAGCCCAAATTGCAAACCATTCCGTCACTTACAAGATAGGTAATGTTGATTGATGAAATATTTTGTTCTCTATTGCCCAGAACCGGCTGTTTTGTTTGTTTCATGTCCACTGCAATCGTCACCCATAATTAATTGTGCAATCGTCACCCATAATTAATTTTAACAGCATCGTATTTGCATACGTACGCATACGTAATAAATTTAAGTATTTATGCAAAATATTGGATAGTGTTGATCTTTGAAGTCCAAGTTCTTACACACGATGTCTGATTGATGTCATTGGATTATCTTGTACACTTGGACGTACAGCAGCTTTTTTGCTTGTGTTCTGATTATACGTTGTTGCACACACTTTGGTTTATTTGCCATAGTCCTTCTTTCTTCAAATTCTTTGATAATTCGATAAATTGTAGGCTTTCCAGGCACCATATTTTATCCGAAACTTTCACGTAATTTTCCTAATGTTAATCACTAATGGTTTTTACTATTAAAATGCGTTGTGCAATCGAATATTTTGCCACGTGTGAACTTCTCGACTGCCAAGTAAGAACTGTCAATATTATTCGCCTAAATGGCGGCAAAAGAAAATAACCTATCGTATGCCAGGGTGTCCACATTTACATTTATTTATAAACTAGTATTTTCTTGTGTCGGTAATATTACCGATTTCCGAATGTAAAACAAAACATGATTGGCGTGTGGCTTCAGGGCTTATCACTACCGAGATTTTCAAATGCGAATGAACCGTAAAAATGGAAAATGACTATTACACTACATGAAACATGTAAAACTTGTTAAGATTAGATTTTGTAAGTACGGGGTGATTTTTAAAAGCCCGATAGAACTTGAAATTGTAAACAATAATACAAAAATTTAAATTGCAATCAGAACATTTTTTTATTTGAAAGATCAATACATGGCATTAATATTTGAAAATGATTTCGGCGATATGGGCACATATCGGCACATTGCTGGCCGTGTGTCACAAATAACACGAACAATGCTGGCCTCGAAGGCGTCAATTGTTGCTTGCTGGTTTATCAGCATAAACCAGTGACTTCACGTAGCCCCAATGGCCAATTGAGGCCAATTGACAGGCCCATTTCTCGAAATCAACGTATCGCCAAATTTTGATTTTAATAAGTCGATGGTTGCGGTTGCCGTATTGCACGCAGCGCCATCCTGTTGAAACCACATCTCGTCCGGATCAATGTCATCTATATTTTCAAACAAAAAATCATTGATGCGGTAATAAAAATCACGAAGTCTTCTATAAGTTGCGCGAATCGACGACTGATTTTCAAAGTAAATTTTAATAAACTTACTGAGATCTGCCAGAGTATATTTTTCATAAAAATTTAATTTTTTGTTTTATTTTTTACAATTTAGAGTTCTATCAGGTTTAAAAAACATCCTTTACTATCAAGTACTACATGCCAAAGAAAGCCATATAATTTATTTAATATGGTACGATTAGGCATAGTGGGAAAATATGTGTGTCATATTTAGTTTTTTGATACGTCTTATTCGAACGATGTTATCAGATTGTACAAACTCTTTTTCAAGGCAAAAATAAATCACGTCTACATCTTTCGCATAACCACATCCGGCGGCTCCATTGTTACCGCCCTACTTCTTCCTTCATTTTCATTATCTACGTCGTCGTTCTATCCATCATAATAACGTTTCATATATTCTGCGTTTGTTGATCTTGTCTTTGGACCCTCTGCGAGCCAATCCCCGTCAGCATCGAATCAGTCATTATCTCGACGTCGTACTACGTCATATGATCCAAGGTATTTCGGACCAATTGTATGCATGATACATGTCTCATACCCGAGGGTTGTCTGAAAGATTCCGACCTTACAAATATACAAGACATTTTGTCTTCAAATTTATTTTTATTTTTCTACAAAGTCTCCTTGTAAGTCTATCCACTTCCCTCACTTTCTCTGCAAAATTATTGTTTACGGAGGTGATGACCTAGTCATTCGACGAAAATCTCTTTCCTCCGGGCACAAATTTTAGCTTAGGAAACAAAAAAAAAACCGTTTGGGGCTGGTGAGTAAGGAGGATTATTTAGCAGTCAAACCGTAATTCCTCAATTTTCGTTATAGCAACCACTAGAGCATGTCTTGGAAGAGCATGATATTTGTCTCCTAAATGTAGCCGTTTTTTGTAATTCAGCTTTCAACTTATCAAGTAATAATGTGTAGTATGTCCTGTAATGGTTTCCCCTTTTTAAAGATAATCGATTATGCTATCTCCATGACTGTCCCAGAAAACATAGCCTTCACTCTTCCAGCCAAAGACAGCTTTTGCCTTTTTGGGCCCGATTCCCATCGACAGTCTGCTGTTTTGACGGTATTTTTGATTCATCAACAGTAAGCATTGGAAATGTTAGTTTCCAATAGAGCATTGGAAATGTTAGTTCAAAAACGTTTCTGGTCAAAAGTAAGCAAACACGGCACCCAACAGCGGGACCGCTTTCTTATGACAAACTCGTTCTTTGGACATATGCATAGCCTCTTCTTCTCTCTAACTTTAATTCGACGGTTCTCTAGCACTATTTGGTGAAGTTGAGCGATGTTATCGTCATCCAAGCTGGTACGGTTACGTATAACAGCTTTATACTCGGTTTTTTTCATTTTCACAAAATCACTCACATCAACTCACTCAAATGACACCTTTCATCCGCAAACATACTGCCTTACTTTTGTTGACGAGTGCTGCCATCTTCATGTTGAGATCGGGAACCAAATATATTATATTCCTCTTGAACTTTTAAAATTTATTCTCTCGCCTCTCTTCTTAGGTTACAATGGACAGACCAACGCGTTTTTACCCCATCAGTAACTTCAACGGCATCATTCTGACCAACTTCATAGGAAAGTATTATTTAAAAATCGTTGCAGGGGGGGGGGGGGGGGTGTGTTGTGTGCATTCGTCTGGTTTTGTAACACGTTCAACCTACTCCTTACTCATTGCAACGCCCGTTGTAACATAAATATATTCAATCGACTGGTTTTGTGGTATTCCTGGAATTCTGATGACGTAACAGCGGTACTTCGATCCGAGATAATATAAATATGATTTCCAAACACCGATTTCTGCATTTCCAATTTTTGAAGAACTTCTTTGGTATAGTTGTAGATTTTGACGGGTACAATAACACGAAATTCAACAACCCATTCACAACACAAAGTATGTGTTTAACGACAAGCGCTAAAACTTCCAGTTCACATAGCTTGTATAGCATTCCTCATTTGGAGACGTCTTCTTACTGAGATAAAATACTGGATAAAATTGTCTCCCCGATTTAGATCGCTTCAACAAGGCGGCACCCAATGCAATTGTGCATGCATCGATAAGCAATCCAACGGAACTGCTTCCTTTTCGACCTCTTCAATTTTGAACTTAACATTTTTCCTCAATAGGTTTGATTTTCGTTTTGCGATCAGCGCATAACCTACGACGAATCTGCGAAAATACCCCGTTAATACTAGAAAAATTAACTATACAATTTTTTAGGAGTAATCGGCACTAAGAATTTCTCGATGGCTTTCAGTTTCACTCTCCCTGGCCTGACGACTCCCTTCAATATGCCAATATATTGCATACGGGTTTTTAGAAACTGACATTTTTTCGAATTCATCTGCAAACCATTCCGAGTTGCCATACCCAGTGCGCGTTCGTATACTCGTATTTCAATGGGAATGGGGTACGGACGAATAATTCCTCATTTGTCCATTCATCTATTTGCTGCTGAACGGTGAAGGGCCTTAATGCGGGAGGGTAATGACCGGAGGACCTGTGGGGTAATGGACGAAGGGTAATTGGTCAGGGGTCATGTGGGGGAGTGTTGTCCGAGGAAAATGGAGCCAGAGAGAGTACCGAGTTTTGACTATAATATTTTACTACTTCCGAAAATATAACAACGTCCAACTTTATGTGTTGTATTATAAAAGATAACATTAACTCACCAAAAACATATCGTAACAATAAGCAAAATATGATTTGATAAATGAAATATTAACTTAACCGTTTTGTATCATAAAAGAGCCATAAATTATTTCTTATTGTAAAAACCGCGATGGTCACTTTAAGTCGCTCAAACAATTAAACAAATTAAAACTGATTATGACGCAAATGATGACGTCAATACTTTCCCACAATGCGACAATGTTTATATGTATAAAATGGTAACAGCTTTCTTCTAAATAAATTCCGCTTAGAGAGTTAAATCGCTAATGTGCAAAAATAAGATTAACTCTTGACCCACATCTATCTCTCCGCACATATAATTCATAATACGCATCCACCATCCTCTATAACAATAATATTCATAATTTGGTTTACATATAAGAATGACCGATTTCATTTAAAGCAAAAAAAAAAATTTGCATTTCCGAAACCTAATTATAGCGAGTCAAGCAAACAAAAATTCTTTCGTCTAAATGTACAAGTGGATGCAGTTCCAACTTAGAGATATACGAGTACATATATTAGAAGCTGTGTATGTACACAGCGGTATTCGTTGTTGTTGTTGTTTTAGTTAAGTAGGAAAATTTAATAATTGAAAAATATAAAATACATTACTATAATTTTTTGTTGTTGTACTAGCTATGTACACTACACAAAACTACTCGTAAGTATATTATCATATTTTATTATGATATCACATTGCATTATAAATTTTTTTGCTAGTTTTTTTTTCTATAAAACTTAATTTTATTAACTAGATATATTTATGATGTAAAACTATTTTATATGAGTGAAGTTAACCCTGATTTACGTAAATATTTTATATTGTGCAGCACCCATTTGTTGCATGGAGACGATTTATGATTTTTTATGGCTCAAGCAGTTCGTTTTCGACTAAAAGATATGGTAATCGGTTTCGAGAACCCCATAAACAATTACTTCCAAAATAAATGAGACATTTAATGTGCAAAGAATCGGATGTGAACATTCGCAAAATTTCATAAAAATATTTTAAAAAATTAATGAAAGTACCAAACAATTCTGGGACTTGTTAAATTTAACATCCAGAAATGCGACTCTATCAGAAATAAATTCACTAAATTAAAATTGACAAAGGCAGCGAGGATCCTACGCTTATTTCCTATTTTCTTGCAAAATTTTAGACCATAACCTTAACCTAACTTCTCTCCTAGCTCGCTTGATCAGAATTTCATTATTTGTGCTACAATCGTCCAAATATAGCTGTCTATTGAAAATATCTTGTCTATTTCACGATTTACGGAAATCTGAAGCACCGATGCTAACAATCTTGTAGCGGCTCAAAATAAATAAAATCCTTTTCACTTCGTGGCACTCCCCGTAGCAAAACTATTTATACATCGCGCCGCTTAATTACGAGGCATTGCTCGTTTTGCTGAATATAACTATTTCGCCATCTACATTAGCGAACTCGATATTAATCGATTATCGATTAATATCGAGATGTAAGGAAGACACGAAGTAGGAACAAGAAACGAAAAGATAGTCGCGTTTTAGTAGTCAAATGAGACACAGTCTCTTATATATATAATAAACAACAAAGTGTTGCCGAACAATCGTTCACCCTTGGTGCGAACCACCACCATCTTTGTGAACTAGGCGTTAGTAATAATTATAGTGAAAAGTTATAACTATACATATTTTATAATTAAATAAATAACTTATATAATATAAATATAGTGAGTGTTTAATATTTAATCATAAAAACGCAAGAACACCGCTATAAATGGTGACCCCGACGCGCGGATTACGGTAAAATAAAAAAACAGTTCGCGTTACAAAATTCCGCGCAAGAGCACATTTTTTTTTTTTGCAGTGTGCATAATAAAAGTGCAATTAATTAACAAACTAAACTTAACGAATAGTGCAACATTATAAAACGCGCACAATAAAAACTAAACGCTAAAACGTAAATACAAAATAACAGGCGCACATAAAACCTAAGTGAGTGATAAAAAAATATAAAATAAAACACAAAAAAAAAAAAAAAACTATAATAACTAAAACTAGCATAAAACACGACGCACAGCTATAGTCTTGAGTGTAGTGCAGTGAGTAAGTGTACTACAAGTGTGTCTGCGCTCAACGAACTTACGCAAGTTCGATACTCGGTCAATCCATTAACATTTTTTTCCAATGGAAACCGCAACCTATATGTGCATGTAAAGTAAATTTTGGGCCAATTGCCCCCACAAAGGCGATCGCGCTCACCGAGGGAGCCAGGGAACTGGCAACAGCATTTGCATGCGGAAAAACATCAAAGGCCCTGAACAATAACGGTCGACAGATCAAGAGGCAGCATCAAGGAAACAACACATCAGCGACAAAATAGCCACAGTTAAATTAAAATAAAACGGATACATCAACAAGGACGCCTAACGGATATACAATTATATGAGTAATTATTAAAAACAAAATTAAAATTATTAAATATTTTTTTTACAAATATATTTTCATTAAAAACATTTTCATAACATTTTCTAAAATTTTTTTTAAAAAATCAAAAATAAATTAAAATATTTTTTAAACTAACTATATACATATATGTACATACAAATTCAAATTTTTTTCTCTAAAATTTTTTTTATAAATAAACAAATTACATAATTACGTAGTATATTACAACAATATAACATAATACATAAAAACTATATTATTAGACATTAAATTTCTATAAACGCAATAGCTCAACGGTTAGTGTTGACGGCTAGCGATATTAAAGTCGACAGTTCGAATCTCGACGAAATCATATCATATTGTTTATATAACCAAAAATTTTTTTGCAAACAATTTCAATTTAAATATTATTAATATATTTAACATATATATTCTTAAACATTATATTATTAATTATTAAGCTTGTGTAAGTGTTCGATTGTTAGATTCAACATTTTTCGCACGTCCTATAATTTCGCTGATTTTCCGTTCTCGCTTTTCATTTCTAATTTCGATCGTGTCAATTCCTTGAATAATTGATTTTTTTTGCTGATTTTCTCAATTGATCTGCCCTGCCCATTCGTTTATTCGCTTACCCAGTAGTTGGAAAAATAATTACATTCAGCTTGTTCGCGTTCGAATATTTCTTTTTAAGTCTACAATTATAGACAAGTGAATAAAATAAATATTTCTGCTACGCCGGTATTAAAGTGAAGTGAAAAATAAAATAAATAAAATGCCACCAAAAACACAAAAAGCCGTTTCATCATCGGACGATGAAAATGACAGCCACGATGCCACACCAGCATCTCGGACGACCAAAATATATAAGATGCCACCTAAAATACCTCCCTTCTGGAACGAGCAACCGGCAGCTTGGTTCATCCTCGTCGAACACCAGTTCAGCATCCACCGCATTGTCGACGACGATGAACAATTCGCCTATACTCTCAGCGCGATACCACAGGAGACGATTCAGTTCATCACGGACATTTTCAGGAACCCGCAGCCAGGCACGAAATACAAGCGACTGAAATCCGCGTTAACCAACCGCTACACTATCAGCGAGGAGCAACGACTTGACGAGTTGCTCTCCGGTTTCCAACAAATGGGAGACCTTAAACCGTCCCACTTTTATCGCCTGCTTGAACAAAAAGCAGGTGATTCCAAATTAGTAAACAACGATTTACTCAAAAACCTCTGGCTAAAACGTTTGCCAGACGACTTACGAGCGATAATGGCGCGGGATATAAAGAACGACATCGAGGAAATCCTACCGGTCGCCGACAACATCTGGATTTACGCTCAATCCAGAACAACCAAACCAATTGCTGCTGTCAACCAGCCATCCACGAGCAAGGCAACTGCTGACGGTGAATCAGCCCTTGCTTCAATGCAAAGACAACTTGACAAGACGCAACAACAATTGGCAGATCTACAGCGAACACTGGCCAATTTGAACATTGGTTCACGTGGAAGATCGCCAAACAACAGACAGAGCTTCAATTACCGACACAGATCAAGGCCGAGATCGTCATCTCGATCTGGACTCTGTTACTTCCACCGTCGTTTCGGCTCACGCGCACGCAACTGTAATCAGCCGTGCAGTTTCCGACCGGTAGCTCATGGAGAAGCTACTTCAAAACATTTCAAGCCTTCGGAAAACCGCTAAATCCTGCTGTCTCTACGGCAAACAATGGGATTGGTTCATCTCGCCGTCTTTTCATCCACGATCACGAAAACCACTTACAATTTCTGATCGATTCGGGGGCTGAAGTATCTGTGATACCCGTCAACAAGTTTCCCCGACATGCTAAAGACACCGTTTGCATTCTTACCGCAGCAAACGGATCCCCAATTTCCACTTACGGTACCAAACTTTTGAAGGTTAATCTCGGTCTCAGGCGTACGTTCACACATCCCTTTACCATCGCGGCAGTAGACAGGCCTATTATAGGTGCTGACTTTCTGTCCAAATATGGTCTCGTGGTCGATCTAAAGAACAGAAGACTTTCTGATTCATTTACTACCCTCACTGTGAACGCAATCATCGCCCAAGTTGATACGCCATCTCCAAAACATTTCAGCGTTAACAACGATTACGGCGCTCTTTTAAAGAAATACCCATCGCTCACTGAGGCTCCGAATTACAATCTCCCAGTGAAGCATAACGTAGTCCACTACGTCGTCACGCAAGGTAGGTTACCTTGTGCTAAACCGCGACAACTCGACGCAACTAAACTAAAAGCTGCTAAAACTGAATTTCAGTTTATGACAGACATCGGAATCTGCCGCCCCTCATCATCACCAGTCTCCTCACCATTACATATGGTGCAAAAGAAAGACAAGGACTGGCAGATGTAGCGGCTCAAAATAAATAAAATCCTTTTCACTTCGTGGCACTCCCCGTAGCAAAACTATTTATACATCGCGCCGCTTAATTACGAGGCATTGCTCGTTTTGCTGAATATAACTATTTCGCCATCTACATTAGCGAACTCGATATTAATCGATTATCGATTAATATCGAGATGTAAGAAAGACAAGGACTGGCGCCCTTGTGGAGACTATCGACAGCTAAACACTGTCACTGTCCCAGATAGATATCCTATCCCCCACATACACAGTTTCTCGTTGAAACTCGCCGGCGCCACTATTTTCTCGAAAATAGATTTGGTAAGGGCATATCATCAAATTCCCATGGCTCTGGAGGATATTCACAAAACAGCGATTACTACTCCTTTCGGGCTTTTTGAGTTTACCCGAATGCCATACGGCCTTCGTAACTCAGCCCAGACATTCCAGCGATTCCTTAACGAAGTGTTAAAAGGGCTGGACTTCGTCTACTCTTATATCGACGATATCCTCGTTGCAAGCCGTTCCGAGATGGAACATAGTGAACATCTCGAGTCAGTATTCAAACGTCTCTCCGCATATGGAATTAATATTAAAGCTTCGAAATGTATTTTCGGCGTGAAGTCACTCGACTTCTTGAGCCACACAATTTCGAAAGATGGCATCCTCCCGTCACAAGACAGAGTTGATGTCATTTCAAACTTTCCAGAACCAACATCAATCCGCCAAATACAGCAGTTCGTCGGTATGGTGAACTATTACCACCGCTTTATACCACGATTAGCCGAACTGTTATCGCCCATTCACAGGCATTTGGCCACTTTACTCAAGAAAGGCAAAAACAGAAGAAACTTCTCTTGGCCCGAAGATTGCACAGAATCTTTCGAAAAGGTCAAGCGTTCTCTTGCCGCTGTCACTCTTTTGGCACACCCGTTGAACGACGCGCAGTTCAACATCACTACCGACGCTTCCAATGTAGCAGTTGGAGCTGTCTTACAACAACGCAACAAAGGATGTTGGCAACCATTAGCGTTCTTTTCAAAGAAGCTCTCCCCTGCGGAAATTAAATACTCTACTTTCGATAGAGAACTTCTTGCTATGTATTTAGCAATCAAACACTTTCGCCATTTCGTCGAAGGCCGAAATTTCTCTTTATTTACCGACCATAAGCCTCTTACAACAGCTATTGCGTCAAAGTCTGAACGTAGTCCCCGGCAATTACGACATCTCGATTACATTGCCCAGTTCACTACCGACATTCATCACATTAAAGGTAAACACAATGTGGTGAGCGACTGTTTGTCTCGTTCTGGTGAAACACTTCTCACAGAACTCAGCGTCTTTTCCTTCGACACGAAGGAATTACTTGTACAACAACAACGCGACGACGAATTGCAGAAATTGATTTCAGCACACACACCGAAATCAAGCGTAAACCTGCAACGGATCGACTTACCAGACAAGCAGCAAATTTGGTGTGAGACTTCAACAGGTAAAAATCGACCCTACGTTCCTCTCAACATGCGACGGACAATCTTCGATAGTCTACATGGCTTATCACATCCCGGCATCCGTGCTACGCGAAAACTCATAGCTTCAAAATACTTCTGGCCAAGAATGAATACTGATACAAGCAATTGGGCGAAATCTTGTATCCCATGTCAAAAGTCCAAAGTTCACCGCCACACGAAATCAGAACTTGGTAAATTCGAGCTACCAAGTGGCAGGTTTGAACACATCCACATGGACCTGGTTGGTCCACTGCCCCAATCGAATGGCTATCATTACATTTTAACGATAGTCGACCGATTTACCCGTTGGCCAGAAGCTTATCCAATCCGAGAAATGACCGCAAAAACCGTAAGTAAGATCTTCTACAATGAGTATATCTGTAGATATGGTGTCCCACTCTTCATCACGACAGATCAAGGAACACAATTCGAGTCAAAGTTGTTCACCGAGCTCACGAAGCTCCTAGGTTCCCATCGCATTCGGACAACTGCATACAACCCGAAAGCGAATGGTCTTGTCGAACGGTTCCACAGGCAACTAAAATCCGCCTTAACAGCTCGATGTAATACATCCCATTGGAGTTCAGAACTTCCTACAATCCTATTGGGTATTCGAACCTCCGTCAAGGAAGACCTCAACTGCACACCAGCAGAGCTAGTATATGGTCAAAATATCAAGGTTCCCGGTGAATTCTTCATCAACGATCAAAATTCGAACCCAAACACAGATACTTCGGATTTCGTGAATCAGCTTCGTACCACCATGAGAACCTTAGTTCCTACGGACACAAGACATCCACCTGAACAGGCAACGTACATTCCCAAAAATCTGGAAACCTGTTCACACGTATTTGTACGTGTGGATAGAGTCAGAGGTCCATTGAGTACACCCTATTCTGGACCGTATCCAGTGACCCGCAAATTGCGCAAATTCTTTATTGTGGATGTAAATGGAAAATCCACAACAATTGGCATCGACAGGCTTAAGCCAGCGTACGGAATACTTGTGGTAAACCCAGTCGAAAAACGTAGTGTTCCAAAAACGGTTACATTCAATTTCAAACACTACGGTTTTCGATCCAGGAGGGGAGTGATGTAGCGGCTCAAAATAAATAAAATCCTTTTCACTTCGTGGCACTCCCCGTAGCAAAACTATTTATACATCGCGCCGCTTAATTACGAGGCATTGCTCGTTTTGCTGAATATAACTATTTCGCCATCTACATTAGCGAACTCGATATTAATCGATTATCGATTAATATCGAGATGTAAGGAAGACACGAAGTAGGAACAAGAAACGAAAAGATAGTCGCGTTTTAGTAGTCAAATGAGACACAGTCTCTTATATATATAATAAACAACAAAGTGTTGCCGAACAATCGTTCACCCTTGGTGCGAACCACCACCATCTTTGTGAACTAGGCGTTAGTAATAATTATAGTGAAAAGTTATAACTATACATATTTTATAATTAAATAAATAACTTATATAATATAAATATAGTGAGTGTTTAATATTTAATCATAAAAACGCAAGAACACCGCTATAATCTATCTAAAGCTTTGGCATTTGCATCGGGAGGTAGCGGGTTCGAATCCCGATAGGGACAAGATGCAAAAGGAAATGTTCATCAACAGATTACGATCTGTGATAAAAAGGAACAGAACTACGACCCCGTATTGACGTACAAAACGTATGGGCCGACCCATCTTCCATGTCCAGTACTAAAGGCTGGCATGGAGCATGCAATACACAGATGGTAACGAAAATCGGACCTATGGCCGTATGTCTTCGATTTGGCATAACTGCGTAAGGCAGGATTACGATGGGAAAAACAAACCGCGAAAGGTACACACGTACATTTTAAGCATCTTTAAGCAAAATGACTCGAATAATAACATAAGTGTCAGGTCACCGGGTCACAATCACCTTTCGCCGTATTATTTAATAATAATCAACTGATATATATCGTCCAGCAATTGGAGGAACGTGGAGTAGGCCTAAGTTGCCACTTTCCTATAAATTAGGAGGGAAAATCCTGGACCCGCTCTGGCCTGCTCGGATAAACGGTTATTGACCCTGTATATAAAAAGACCCTCGATGAAATCTGGTCTGGAGCAGAACTAGAAGTAGTCGCTAGAGGGGAACCCTTAGTGAGTGCCCAATTTGGAATATCTAAAATCTATTATTGGCCAGTTATTATTATATTAAATAGAGCCGCTGGATGAAGTGGCGAGAACCAATGATTTAATTAGCTATGGTTTTAGCGCTTAAGATTAAGAAGAAACATGATGGTGACATATTGAGGGCGCCGATACCGGTAAAGGATCCGGCTGACAAACTGAACATCATGGAAATGGGTGATCAGATAGGAACACTCTATCCCTGAAGGAATCACAATCAGAGGAGAACTCGTATGCAATTGTGGTACAGGTTAAAGTAAATAAGCAAACCTAATGTGGAAGTTCCTGCAGATTAACCTCCATCACTCTAAGGCAGCTTCAGCTGCGCTCATACACAAAGTAAGAGCATAGGAGATAGACATTGATCTAATGCAAGAACCATGGGTCAATGTGAAACGTGCGTTCCATTGACGCATCAAGTATCTCACTTAACTTTAGTGGCACATTGTACGTCATTGCTATTGCGCCTAAATGACTGCTGCACATAACCAAATAATACCATTTAGATTATTATTACGCCTGCGCGGTTTGCAGGTATTACTATAGTTACCTTAGGCGAAATAATATTATCGATTGACAGCGGTGCTTCGACTTTATGAAAAGTAAAAGCTCAAATTACGAGCTAAGTGAATAAAAGTACGTGTGTTAGCAGAGCCATCTATCATTTTGAAGAGCCGTAATATTAAAAAGAGAGGTTTCAGTAGAGGGGAAACTTTTATTGAATTACTATAAGAAACTGTGGTAATTAGAAAATTTTTGAACATGAATTTATGAATAAAAAATTAAACAAATCATCTAAATTTTAATTTTATATTTTTAATAAACTATTCAAAGAACACATATTTGAAAATCAGCCATCATAATGTAGTATTTATTTGGTAAATTTAAACTAAAGCGGAGCATAAATTTATTAATTTTCTATAAAAATGAGCTTTCCGTTTAGTTGTGTTAGTTTATAAAGAAAGATAATAAAGGGTGCTGCCGCGGATTCCTCTTACATCCAATTTAAAATTTAGTTTTATAAAAATTTAACTTATTTGGTAAATTCTGGTCACATGCACATCAGAATTTTTGAGATGAACGATGCACTTAATAGCAATCTAAACATTCCCCATTTATAACAAAATTAAAGAGAGAACGTGAGCTGAAACGAAATTTTATGAATCACCATGTAGAAACAATAATATTATTCATATAATAAAATTTTTACATCAAAATCTATTTACGAAAATTATTTTTGTATACAAAAAATCAACGATGTCATGATTTTCTTAATTAAATATTATTACAAAACAGAACAAAACGTAAAAAACTTCAATTTTATCCGATTGCAAAACCGAGCTTTCTGTAATTTGAAAATTCGTTTACAGATGTCTCTGTAATAAATTTACTTGAAATTACAGAAAAGCGTAAAATAATTAAATAACAATTTACGAAAATAAACCATTATTGTTGTAAGTTAAGCACGAAATCTTTAATACAATAATTTAACATAATTAATAAAACTCAAAACAATTATAAATTTTATTTATTATTCGGTTGGCGTAAATAAAACTTTTCGTCGTAAAATATTCACCATCATAGTTGCTGCGCGCTTTAAAACAATAATAGAAAAATGTCACAATTTTTCCAATTTTTTTTTTTTTAATTCGCTGGTGTTGCGTTTCTCAGTTGCAGGAGATCTCCATAATCTATTGAACCAGGTAGTATTCATAAATGAATTGTTAAATATTCGAAACAAACATTTGGACTTAAAATTTTTTTTTTTAATTTTAGCGACATCTTTTGATTTGTTTTGTAATTGCGAAAAGCTTTATAAAATAACAATGTTTTTATTTGGTGAAGCTTTGTTTTGTTTATACTACAGGATGAAACAATATAGGCTGCGAATTTCTTGCGATGAAAAATCAAATTTTTACAAGTAACGAAAAAACCGTTTTTGAAGTTTGTCATCAACAATGTTGAAATAGAACCCAAAATACAATAATCCCCATATTACATTGCTACTCCAAAAGCCTTTTTTAACGAACGTTTGTTTTGGAAAAATAATGCTGAACTTTTTTATGGAACACTCTATACTAATTTCTAATTTTCTGTACATACACATAAACAAATTCTTGTTTCTACAAAAAAAAAAATTGTGTTAAACTAATTTAAATGTTTTTGCGTTAACTCAGCATAATATGACTCAATATTAAAATATGCTTTTCCTGAATATTGAATTAACCATTCACATTGAAAATTCAAACAAAATATTTATGTTTTTATATACAAAAAAGCTTATAAAAAAATACTAAAATACACTGGTTGGTATGAAAAAGTACAAAAAGCTTCCCCTCTATGGAAAGCACATGGAAAAAATGGCGGAACCTTACCGCTCTTATATTTAGGAGGCTCTGATGTTAGTCATGGAAGCGGTATAGTGCATTTTTTTTGTGAAATAAACGTCATATGATATACGGTCAAGCGAGTGCAAATTAATACGGCACAAAGAAAATTCAAGTTGGTCAATCGATATTGTGCAATAATTTGAGCATATGGCATATAAATTGCAACGTTAATATTTTACCTAAAAATGGGGCGTGAAAAATTAACTGCACATAAAGCAACTGATGTATTTGGCGGCGTCCTAGTAAGTCGGACGATTGACAATGGTCGAGTTTTGTTGAGGTCTTGTTGTTCCACCGGGCCAAAGTGAGTCTCTGGCTGGAGATTTGGGTGGTGATTTTGATGTTCTCTACGGTATCCAGATCCAGTCTGCGGAGCGAGCGGTAGTCAAGGTCGAAGTCGAGGACGTGTAGCTGCTTGCGGTGGTGAAGTTTTTATGAATCTGAATTTTATTTTATTTTTATTTTTCACTTTCTTATATTCATTAATTTCCATAGACATTTATTTAATTTGTTTTCTTTTCCTTTAAGTAAAACTTTTTTTTGTTTTTTTAATTTAGGTGCTTCTTTATTTCAAATTTAAATTTTTCCGAATGACATTTTCTGTTTAAATTGATTAATCGTTGTTGTTTTTTTTTGCTTTCCACATAGCAAACACTAAGTTTGGTTGCACGTGCCGTGCCCCGGATGCAGGGAAATCGCTTTTCCTAAATTCGAGGAGACAGGTAACCTTAGTTTACATATATAAATATATACATGCATTTTTTTAGTACCGTTCATCGATTTTTTTTTTTTACCATGTTTAACATTTTAAAAATGTTGCTTAATAAATATTTTTTATTTTTTTTTATTATTCTAAATTTGTACCTTTCTTAGTTAAGATTACACTTTTGTGATTATTGAAATTATCATTTTCGTTTATTTCTTTTTATTTCCTTTTTTTTGATAATAAATATGAATATATGTATATGTCTATGATTGTAAATATAAAATTAAATATGCGTCTAATTTTCAAAACCCGGAGGAGGGAGTGAGTGGAGATGGACTGGAGTGAGTTGAGGGAGTGAGGTAAGTGAGTAGAATGAGTGTCGGAGTGTTTCTCTTATTTTAGTTTCTCTTTATAATTCAGAACGGGTTGTTCCAATGAAATCCGAAACAGCTCAGCCAGAGCACATCCTCTACGGCCACTGTTACCCCCACCACTGAACTAGCGGCCGAAATCATGTCATGCTCTAAAAAAATACTTTATTAAACACTATTAAATATATTATTATTATTATTTTAGTTTTGGGAACGGCCGCAAAACCTGGACGGCTCTCGTTACAAATGATGACCTAGTACTTGGACTGAGGACTCCTAAATATAAACTGCTATATGCGATGAAGGCAGATAAAATTGGTGGTTGCGAAAAATAATCTGGATATCTTTCTGTTATTAAATTACAGTAATTCAGATGTAGTCACAACTAGCATTGGATGATCAAAAGGTTACCTGACTTCTCACATAATTGGGAAGATATCCCACCTATCGTCTTAGGAAGCTCATTCAAAGAGGCCCCAAAAAAAATGGTGCCATCCTGGGAAGTGATGCAAATTCACATCACACAATTTGGGGAAGCGCTGATACAAATGAACGAGGTTCAACTCCTCCCTCCCACTTGCCTCAGATACCATTATTGACAGTTTAGTTAATTGGAAGGTGTCGGAGGATCGTTCTATTCCTGATCATTGGTATCTTAAATTTGAATTGGAGACAAAACCCATTAAAAAAACCAGGAGAAACCGATTTGGTTATTTTTATAACAATTCTAAGAAAGTCAATACCGGTACCGTTTTCAAACCCGCTTGATTCAACACAAGAGCTTGACGTAGTAGAGGACTAGCTATACTCGACACCTTTAATAAGGCCATGTTACGTGTGTGTCCACCTAGTAGACCGCTTAGTAAACCAACCGTCGTGGGCTGAAAATGCAGGAGCCTCTTTAGGAGAGCCATGGAAACTAAAGCTGCTAAGGACTGAGACTGCAACAATGAAGTTCTCGAAACATTTAAACACAAACTAAGACATATTAATATAGGTAGATCAATGCTTTAACGCAGAGTCGTGACGGCTAGTCTGAAATGGATAACAGATTTGTGAGTAGAAGCACACCACAAGGTGTGGCATAATTCCCTCTTCTTGGGAACTTGGCCATAAATGACCTGTTATTAAAACTTGAAGAGGTCGAAGGTAAGGTGGTTGCTTATGCGGATGATGAGAATGCAAGCAAAGTGCGCCTGGCTTTCTCTCCAACTGGACTAACAGTTGCGGTTTGAAAGTGATTCTACACACAACTAAGTTGATTCTTTTCTTCAAAAAATACAAACTTTCTCGCGAAACTAAGCTGGAAATCTAACATATTAGAAAGAGTAAAGTAAACTACAATCTTTACTTCAATAAGCATTTCATTGGAAACAGATGCGATTTGGAGCCCCACATTGTACATTGGCTCTATATTTTAGAGCAGCTTTAGTATTGCATCCACGACGGTGGCGCCACATTGATCAAAATTGGATATTTTTAGAACTAAAACAAGAAGTGTCTGTGCTTAGAATTTTCGGTCTGTCAAACTAGTGCCATCTAATAACAACTATAATAACTCCGTTCATATAACTCCGAATATGAACTAAAAAATTGTTGATTTAATATTTGATAAAAGAATATCATCTTAGAGATATTTTTATAAATAAAATAAATTTTAATACAAAAATAAAACAGATTGTCCACTTATATATATTTTCTGCAAGTGTCTGCAAGCTTGACGAAGCATACACAAATTCAAATCAAACACGTAATTCGATTCTATATATTCGTAGATTCCACTCGCACACGACGAATTAAACTAACATTATTTTTATTATTATTTTTAAATCAAACTTAATATTTTTTTATTAAAAATTATTTTATCACCGATTAACGAATAAAATTTTAGATTTTACTTCATTTATATTTCAATAGATGGCACTGATATACCGAAAATTCTAAGCACAAACTCTTTTTGGTTTAGTTCTAAAAAATCCATTTTGATCAAAGTGGCGCTGTCGTTTTACTATCAAAAAAAATTGCGATGCGATACTAAAGCAGAATAATCGAGTTGCTATAGGCTCTTAAAGTGGGCAAATGGCAGCGAGCTCAGCGATAAGGTTCAACCCTATATCCATGTGGAACTGTAACAATACAGGCCACTGTTTTATTCTAAGAAACAAGAACATCCTAAATACTACTGATTATATCATTCTTTCACTATCTTTTGTTTAGAGGTTTAGGACTGATATTCACACGAGATAGGGTCGGTTATGAGAAGCATTTCTGTATACTGAAGGTATTAATTTCTTCACTGATATTTCAAGATGGATGAGAAGGTTGGAGTGGGGTTTTCTGTGGATAATTAAATGTAAACCTCCCTTTTCATCTTCCGGACTACTGAAGAGTTTTTCAGCATTTTGAAGGAGAGTCAGGCTTCAAGTAAGACGCTCAAATCATATTTTCTTACGGCGAAAGTAGCCCAGAATTTTCTCTCTCCTTTTAAAGAAATTGCAGATCAGTTCAATGTCCACGTGATGTGGATGCCAGGACATTTCAATTTTACGGGGAATGAAAAGGTGAATGAACTTGCTCAAAAAGGCACAACCTGCCTCATTCCATGAAGCAGGGAGGATATACCGCACGTATATTGAAGTGCTAATTACTGCATCAAGAGGAAGCTAGAAAAACGAGCGACAGATGGTCTAATAGTTTCCCATGCGTAGTAACTAGGCGGATCTGGGAAACACTAGACCTTTCAAAATCCAGATAGGCTTCACTACTTATTGCAACCAAACCCATTTTATATACACAGCATTTAATCTTAATTGGTAATAATTGATCGAGTTCCATTCTAGAACCACTTTCCAGAACCAAAATTAATTGTAAAATCCTGATTTTCGTGAGAGAATTTCAAAAGTTCAAATGTTTGGAGTCGGAACAATAAAGGAAATACCTCTCATCTCTTCCTTTTGATAGGCTGTTTGATTAACAGTTTTATTTTTTATGTCTGTACGGCACTCGAACGAGTATTAAAACTTTTATCTTATTTCTAAAGCTAAATTTAGATTGAAACCGACTGCTGGGAGTAAAGAATTAGGTTTTCGTTGACTTCATTTTAAACTAAGGAAACTTTTGGGGCAGTTCAGTTCGGTGCATTTATGTAAGGCATAAATTGCTTATTAAATTAAGCCCTTCCTGTATGATGAAGGGGTTTATGAAAAAAATTAATAAAATTGAAAATTGGTATTTTAGAAAGTATGTTAAGATTATGCGATGCGTCAGATTAAATTTTAAAGTGCTGCTGAAGCTAAAGGTTGAAATACCTGCCTATTGAAAATAATCGTGAAAAATTAGATATCGAAGAAGAAGAGATAGATTATGGAGAACTTTGAATCCATTTCTGGTTGAGTTGAGGTATTATGAAACAATTCCAATGAACAAATAGAGAGCGCATCTGGTCGCCTATTTATCAAGATGACTCGCAAAAGCTATGGAAATATCGTACTTATAATTGCGAAAATATGCAAAGAAGCGACGAGATGTCTCTTGGGCTAATGTAGCAGCGTTGTAAATATCATCCATTTTGATGGTACATTTATATAATCGAAATACCAGAAGCGATAACGACTGCAGGAAGTAGATTTAAATTTTGTTACACCTAAATCTTGCACAGTTGTTTCATAGTGTATCATTGGAATAATTTACCAGTATAATTTACCCACCAAAATGTTGGTTGGAGGTTAAAACAATTTGATAGAGGTATGTTTTCACAATTTTATGTCCGAAATGTTTCCACGAAAATACAGCGAAAAAGCCGCTGTTAAGCTGAGCAAACAGCAATTATTTGATGTGATTTACCAAGAAGATGGGGTAGAGATAGATATGTAAGCTCTTCTTTGTGGAACGCTGAGCAGTAGTGAAATTTCGTTGTTTCCGCACCAAAAATATGATTTGATCAGTGAAGTAGGAGCAATAAACTAAGATTAAGTGATGAAGTTTCCAATAAAGTTGGTAATAAATTTTCAATTTGAACGATATCAGACTTCTTTGTTAATGAATGATGGCCGAACAACCGAACGAGGTTCTGAATAACCGAGTGGCAAATCAGCTGGAGCCAACCAAGCAAAACTAAAGAACTTATCGTTTGATTCATCAGCATAAAATTTGGATGGATAAGAGACATGGAAAATCGAGGTAGTTAAACTTACAGGAACATTTATTAATTTTTTAAATTGACAGCATTTACTGATATCGGACCTGTACAAAACTAAAATGTTTTCTAGAGGACGACACATATTCGAAGGAAATATCGGATAGCATGTTACCCTCAACAATGTACTGCAAGATATGTTAAAAACTCTAAAGACCTGCAAAAAGGCTTCATCTCAACGCCTGTCCGCGACGCAAGATCTAGTTGGGAGTGATCCGGCCCCAGCACAAATTGCAAAGTTTAAATAATATAAAACAAGGCAACCAGTGCCTATTATGTGTGCGAGATATCATAGACACCTTCGATCATGATGTGAAACTACATAACTCAGGTTAAATTGATCTTCCTTGTGGAAGTTTAATTTATTCCAATCACAAACATCATGCATCAACCTTGTATCTTGACTCAGTGAGTGTTGAAGGTAAATATTTGTTGAAAGTTCATTTCAATCAATTGCCCCCCGACACCCCCTCCGTGTGTAATGAACTTTCTTCTACTATCATCTGTGGGTTAACGTAATTTTGCAGTGCCGACATAGACGAACTTTATCCCCTTGCTTTATTCTCCAAGTGGCAGTGTTCTGCTGTATAAAATCAACCTTGACTTGCCATATAGTCGACGAGTCGTTCACGTATTATAAAAGGTGTCCCAAAATGTACGCAAGATTTGAATTTAATATAAAACACAGTTTTTAACCCAGGATAGGATTACGTATGGAATAGCACATCGGGAAAATGACCTCGACGGCTTTTCTGACACACATGCACTCTTTCGTCAAAGTTTTCAAACGCCATTTTCCATAAACTTGACTGAATTTCGTTGATGCAGCGTTGAATTTCCTCCTGCAATGCACGGGTGGATGTGGACTTGTAGACATAGAACTTTGACTTTAAATAACCTCATAGAAAGAAATCCAACGCTGTTAAATCACATGATCTAGGAAGCAATTTTGATCACCAAATCGAGAGAGTACACGGCCAAGAAATGTCTCATGCAGTAATTGGATTGTTTCACAGGCTGTATGGCATGTCGCATCGTCATGTTGAAATCACAAGTCGTCAACATCAATATCATCCTATTTCGGCAGAAAGAACTCGGTTATCATTTCGCGATATCGAGCACCAGTAACAGAAATTGCTTGAGCAGCCTCTTTTCAAAAAATTATGGTCCAATGTCGCCTCCAGTCTAAAATCCGCACCAAACTATGACACGTTGTGGATAAATCGAGGTGATCATCGTGGTGAAAATGAGCTTCATCGCTTAAGATGATTTTTCTTGAAAAATTAGCATTCACGCACTTACATTATTTTTGAAATATTGTTCAACAATGAAAACGCGCTCTCAAACTATTTTCTTTTTTGGTTGCAAACACTAAATTAATTAATTTTCTATTTAATTCAAATGTTGCGAAAATTTCGTGACATCCTTTATAATATCAGAATGATTTCGGTTTCTCAAGCCACTTAGACCAAACTGGGTTTGATTTATTAGACCGCAGTACTAAAATACTTCCCGTAATTGCAATTTATGACCAGTTTACGAATTTCATTGTTTCATCAAATGGATACGATAATTCTATAAAATCACCAATGGTCTTGGTTCCAACTCCTTCATCGAAATTTTGAAAACTTCGTTGTACGTTTTGTGAGAACCTACATTAAATGCCTCCTGTCCCATAAACCAGAAAAACATGATTTTTTTCTTTTAACCATAATGTTTTTGATTTTTCGCAAGTGGCAATTCTCAAATTGTCGAAATTTTTTGTTCTCTCGAGCTAAATTTTCTTGAAATTCGAGTTCCATTGTTGTACCTAATTCTGCACCAGTTTGTTTTGATTGTGGTTTAACAATTTACTTCTTTAGTTAAAATGGAGTTAAATTACGGTTTTGAAACTTTACTTCCATTATTAACGATGTCGTAGCTGATCTTAGTAAAAAAAAGGGCAAGGAAACCTAAGGTTCTGAGAGGTTTATTTCGTTTTGGTTTGAAAGCTTGGAACTGTAAATAAAGTCAAACTTGGATTCCAAATCTGCACCCATTTGGTTAAAATATTTTTCGAACTCTTTGTGAGTAATCTACATTTTGAAATTCGTTTAATTAGTCGGTATTTGGTTGATTTATAACTCACTCCCTTAGCATTGGGCACTGCCCAAACATTATACAACAATGGAACACCTCTTATATCCATTTAAATTTCAAATTTATTAAACACGGATGTTCCAATAAAATTTCCCAAAACCCGTTAATACAAACAAAAAAATATTCCCATACTGACTAATCCTTGTATGTGTCATCAATCCAATTAAAATTGCATAAATTACAAAAAACTCGCCAATTAATAAATTTATCGTCATATATTAATTAACAAGAGTCTCCTCTAAATTAAATAAAACCACATCACACATGCATAATAAATTATTAAACAAAACAAAATTTACAAAATAATTAATTAATTATTAATTTTATTAATCACTACCACGAAAGCCGAACATTATTTTTTCTAAATTGGATTATCGTCACCAAAAATAAAAATTCACGAGAGCCGTCAAAAAACCGTATTATATACATAACCTAATATTATATCTAATTTATGCACTAATTTAATTTAAATTTAATTTATTTTAGTTTAGAGATTGAAAACAAAAAATTATTTGTATACGTACGAGCGAGACAGTTGCGAAACGGTATAGAGGGTGTAAATTTAGTACATTTCATCCTGTACACTACACCTCCCTATATATTGAGCATCCACCAAGCAGTGCGCTAAATTAATTAAGCAAATTTTATTATGTCCAAATGTCTAATAAACAAAGCTGCACTAATTACTAAACAGCATCACGGCACCAAGACCCAATTTCAATGTCTTAAAAATATGATAACGACATTTTATGAATATGATTAAGTTGTGTGTGCACATTGCTTATAAAAAAAATAATAATTTTAATAAAATAAAATACATCCGCCATAATTTATACGATTATATTGTTTTAGTGTATGTGTGTGTGTGTGTGCGATATGAGTCGAGCCGAGTCGAGAGTAGCATACTTAAAATGTACATTTTGGTGGATTTGATGATGATTGTTGACAATTTAAAATTAAATCGCACATGGACATAAGTGTATAGCGCATAAAAAAACACTGTGCGATCGTTAAAAAGAGAGTTTTGTGTGTTGTCTCAACCAAATTTATATGTACGACGGCCAGCTAATTGAATTAAGTACAATTTAAGAGTTTTGTTGTTGCGATGGTAATACTCGCGCGTAATCATATTGTTTTGGTACAGTTCTAATTTCCAATTTACAATATCATTTAGTGATATGATATGTACATATGTGAGTATTATACTGGGTTAGGTCACGTTTTTTTTTGTGTAAGGGCTTATACATGTTAATATGACGTATTACTTGCTACTTTGTTTTAATTAAATTTATTCTGGCTGGAGATGTGCTCTCATTCTCATATCTAATTACCATGTGAAAATTAATTTTTTGCATAAAAGTTACATGCAAAAGTTTTAATCCTATTTAAATATAATACTACAAAATATGTGTTTTTTAGTTGCGATGCTGTTCTATTAATACTGTATGTGTATAGGTCTTGGAAAAATTGGTTGGTGAAGATCCGAACTCTAGCTGCCCCTTAATAGCGAATGGTATATTCCCGATACTGCAAATTGTGTTCGTATTGGAGAGTGTCTGCGTTCAATTATCTTTGAAAATTATTTAGATTTTCGCTTTTAGAGATAAGATTCAGCATGTCCCTAAACCTAGCAGAACCCATCCAGCAGAACATTAACATTTCATCGAAGGTTACACTATACGAATAAAATTCTTTGTGGTGCAACAATAGTCCGTTAAGGGTTCTAGGCCACTCGATTGTGCAGGTACGTCAGCACGACAAAATTTATAATCTACCAGTGCTAGTGACAAATTGTTCGGAAGGCGAAAACTTGATGGGTATGGATTGGTTTGAAGTGTTGAATTTTGGAGTATCTAGTCACGTTATGCAGGTCAGTTCAACGATAAAGCTTCAGTCACATATTAAGGGTCTGTGCTAAGAGTACAACTCACTCTGTAATTTTTTTTAGGGTTTTGTAAAACATTTCAAGCTCATCTGGAAATTAAAGAAAATGATCAACCAAAATATTGCAAACCCAGACCGATTCCTTTCACTTGCACGGAGAACGTGAAAAATGAAATTCATAAACTTGAAGATAATGGGATCCTCAAACCAGTTAAATTCATCTCATGGGCTACACCATTAGCTGTGGTAACAAAACCAAACAACAAATTTAGAATTTGCAGTGATTTTAAAATAACCGTGAATCCCAACATCGAAGTCGATCGTTACCCAATACCGAGGGTAAAGGAACTTTTTCATCGATTGCAAGGAGGCGTCCATTTTTCTAAAATAGATTTAAAGGATGGATATCTACAAATTGAACTGGATGACGAGTCAAAGAAATTGATCATCATAAACTGTCCTTTTGGCTTGTATGAATATCAGAGAATGCCTTTTAGAATAGCTAGTGGTCCCAGTATATTCTAGAGCTTTATGGAACAAATAATTGCTGTACTTCCGCAATGTGCAGCTTATCAAGATGATATAATCATTTCTGGACCAGACGATGCAGAACATATACGAAATCTTCGAAAAAATTTTAACAGGTTTCAAGAAAATGGACTTCATTGCAGTTTAGAGAAATGTTAATTCGACCAACAGAAGTTCGACTAGAAGCCATTGCAATACTGCCGTAACTACAGTCAGTTTGGAAAAGAGGCACTTTCAATTATATTCGGTGTAAAAATTTTTCATCAGTATTTGTATGGTCGGAAATTCGAACTGTTTACTGCCCACAAGCTTCTTGTTACGTTGTTCAATCCACTCAAGAAGCTTCCGGAAATGACAATTCAGCGACTACAGAGATGGGCCATTACGTTGGAAATGCAGATTGTTTTTTCAGGGTTACCAAATTTCGACAATTTTTATGCTGTTTTCTGACATTTAAAATGATGAAGCTTAGTCTAAAAAAATTATACTTTAGACTAAATATTCGACTAACTCGTTTTTCTAATTATTTTAACAACTAAAATTTAATATAAAAAATTTAAAACAGCTATATGTTTCCATATAATATCAGAAAGCAATTTATAATAAAAATTACTTATTCCATTTTTGTCCACTATAGCCACCATTTCAATCACCAAAAATTGCATCTTCCACAAGAAATAGCCTTTGCAACAAAATATTATACGGATACAATTAGTTTGAAAAAGTACTAACCTTTTATATTTAAAAATTGTATTCTACAAGAAAGATCCTTTGCTGCAAAATATTTTACGTGTAAAATTGGCTTAGTATGAAAAAGTACTAATTTTATATTTGAAATATCATATCTTCTACAAGAAATATCCTTTAATACAAACGTGTAAAATTGGTTTAGTTTGAAAAATATTTTTTGTTTTTCGTATAATGTTATTTTGACAACTAAACCGTCATTGTTTCAACATATTTTTAAATCGTTTTGTGGAAACTGATACTGATTTGTGTACTTCCGAATTCCCGTTATTCCCAATTAGTAAATATGGTAGTAACTATTTTTCAGGTATGTGTTAAATATATGTTTTCAGTATATAAATGTGTAATCTGTGATTACATTTTGTTTGTAGTTAGCCCCCCGAAGAAAAGATCTATTGGACAGGCAAATATACTTTTCATTATATGTAGTTTAGTACATCATCTAAAAAATACGATGCCACGACAACGTTTTGTTGGGCGAAATACACGCCGATTGCTTAGAGTAAGAGCCTCGCCAGCAACTGAGACCCAAGAACAACGCTCACAACGAATACAAAGTATGCTCATAAATGCAGGGCGATCACGAGCACTGCAAACGGATGAAGAGCATGAATTACGTTTAAGTGCCAATCGCATACGCATCCAGACGTTACGAGCCCTTGAACGAGATGAACAACGCGAAGCATATCGACAAACTGATCGAGTGCCAACTGCACAATCACGACCCAGAGAAACAGTCGAATACCGGCAAGAACGACTTGCAAGTAATCGTGTAGGAATTGTTCAGAACAGAGATCGTTTCGTTTGAACGCATTGCATTTCAATACGATTCGGAAGTTAATTACCATTCGTAATTACCATTCCGTATTTCGACCAATGAACAAAGTGTGGCCCTGTGTGCAAAGCAATGAAATACAGAATCGACTATGCTTATGTGCAATGGCACATCAAAAAATTGATGAATATCATTATCGAAGCAACAAAATTGAATGGTAAATTCAAAGGAGAACATGTGTTATTACCGCGAATAGCAACGATACCGACCGATATGGCATTCGAATTTAAAAGATTGCAATTACCAGTGTGACTAGCATTTGCAATAACCATTAATAAAGCACTAGGACAGTCGCTTCCAGTTTGTGAATTGAATCTACAAAATTCGTGTTTCTCACATGGACAGCTATTATACGTGGCCTGTTCACGTGGCGGAAAACACGCCAAATTATTTATGTACACACGAAATGGCAAAACCAAAAAATATTGTTTACCCAAGAGCATTACAATAATAAAATTATCATTCAAACCTGCAAAAAAAAATCATTTATTTTAACTGCGATGCAGCCCACGCCGGGAATCAGCTGAGACGTAAATACTAAATTACTAAATATCCTTCGCTACAAAAAGGCTTAGCAGCGCACACGATGTATCCGCTAGTTTTCTATAAAAATGAATGCTTTCTGGGTTTCGTCATCCAAGAACTTCGAAAGTAGCATTTCTTGCAGAATATACAAAAATACAACAGTTCCTTCTAAATGACATCATTTGAGGTTAATATTATCGAAGCACGAGGTTTTAACCCAACTTTTAAGGTAAACTCTTTTTTGATTATAACGCACATCACATACACAAACACATCACACAAACCCACATCAACGATTCACAACGGTTCACCGCCAAGTAGGGAATTATGTGGACCTCCGAGCCTCATAAATTAAGAATTTGTCTTCAATTGTACAGATTCAAGGACAAATTCACCACCGTGGAGGAGTAATTGGTCAAATTATTCAAGACTGCACTATAGAAATTATGTGATCATTGCAGACAAAAGACCAGCGGGCGAACACGAAAGACGCTTCAATGCCTCGACGTTGATTGAAGTTGTCATTGTGGTTGTTGGCGAGAATTTGGAGTCTCGTGATATTGTGGTTCGACGGCTTGACGATGTTAACCTTCACCGTATATGCGAAACCCATCGTTCGTATGATGGCATTACAATACCTGTTGATATTTTGCTTTTGATCAAGATTATAATTCCAATAATCAAAACGTAGCAATGTCGTTAATTGTTTTTCAATTCGATTCCTAACAAAAGTTCATTATTCATTTACAGGTCAAGATACAAACAAAAAGGTCAGCTCGATGAAATTTTATGCCTTGATGAGTTGTCGAAACGAGGACAATCACATATTGAAATGCCGCAGATTGCTTCATCAGACGTTTAAATCAGCAAAAATTGCGTACGGAAGAATACATTATCTGCGCGATGCCATTAATGTTGGTGGAAACCTACACAATGTCGATCGCTTTATTATCTTGCCAGCGATGTATGGTTGCGGGAGCCCGAGGCAGCACGTAACGAAACATGGATCGAAATCACGAAGCGGCGTTACTACCCGATCATTCATCCAGAAACTCAAGCAGAAACTCAAGCTGCTCATTTACTGCATTGTGAAGTATCGTGTTTTCGGAGACATCCGATATTGGATGTACTTTGTGGACTGGCAGAAAAGAGGACTGTCTCATGCGCATATTCTCAGCATAATCGAAAATAAATATTCCAAACGTTATCTGCGTGCTGTGTTGGTTGACATAATCACATGCAATGACAGTTACCCCTTGTATCATCGTTGCTCTGCAGAGGATAACGGCAGAACGATAACGTACAAAACATTCCAAAACAATCAACTAATTCTGTCATGTCCATCAAATACGTTTACAAGTACGTCTCAAAAGGAAGCAACATGACTGTATTTGCAGCTCCTGATGCCAACGATGAAGTATCGCAAACCAAAAAATTTGCAATGGCGAAAAAACTACAGAATTGCAAAATAACCATTTGGGGTGAGTGTACGATGGCACACAAACAAGGATTGGAGGTACTCGAACGAATGTTGAAAAATTTACGCAATAATCAGGGCCTTTTTGGGGGTAGAATGATTCTGCTGGCCGGCAATTTTCGCCAAGCGCTGCATTCCAAGATCAACAGCTGCTGATGAAATAAATACTTTCTTGAAGTCATCGGATTTGTGCAAAATATACGAAAACTCTCAAGTCAACAACGAATATGCGAGTCGCGCTATAAAATGTTGAATCGGCGGACGTGTTTTCCAAGCAATTTATTAGACATTGGCAATGGGAAAAATCAGATTGACGCTTCGACTCGCCTCATTCCGTATCCACCCAATTTCTTTGTCAATTCACAACCTCTAGAAGAATTGATCACGAAAGTGTTCATGGATTTGTTAGCGCTATTAGCGCTATTCGTTTTCTCTCCTGACAAAAAGGCAAAAAATATCGTTCATCATCAAGCGTGTTAATGAAATGCACAATTTTTTCCTAAAGTTTCAATTTTTTTGTTAATTTTTCCCGGGATTATGTTAGGAAAGGGACTATATGAAATTAGTGACATGTTCGAATCTAAGGGGTGCGTCCCCTGAATCAAGAGGCCTATTATTTTGCGTTCCTGTAGCATTCATTCGATTTCGATGAAGCGTTGAGGAGTTCAGTGCACGCCCGCGAAGGTTTCTGAGTTGGTAAGTCTATGGATCTTAACTAAAATTATGGGTTCCTTCAGCTTGAGAAATGATTTAAAAACAATTGGAAAATTAAAGCCTAATATTGGACTAATTAAATGACTATTCTACAAGAAGCATTAGGGTTTTAAGCTCGTTCTTGACCAAGCTTTAGGTCATTTACTTTTCTGGGGATATAAATCGAAGAATTGCATATTCAAATAAAAAGTATCATTCAGTTTGAATTTGAACTGGAGTAACAAGAGGATTAGCTGAGATAAAATTATCGGGGTATTTTCGATTTGGGTTTTGCTAGCTTTGAAGTGGAAAAGCCTATTGTTTTTTCTAGAATGAACGGATCGAAAAAACATGTTAATATAATATTTAATAAACCTAATATTAGTTTTTAATTTTCCAATTGTTTTAAAATCATTTGTTATATGAAGTCTGCTAACTTTTTTAAAGCTAGCAGGACCCATCGTTTTAGTTGGACATCAACGGAAAATCAATAAATTAGTACGGTACTGTTGGATCTCGGAATGTTTTCATAACCGCTATCTCATTGGATACGTGTAAAATAAAACTATGTAGCATTATACCAAAAATCTACCAGTTATTCATATCTGCGTATTTTGCTCGTGTATATAGAATATGATCTCAGCTACCATAAAAACATACACCCAGGGTAGTTACAAGGGGGTTTTTCTAACACTTTCGTTAAAAAACTGAAAACATTTCACAATAAAATGACTTCAAAAATGTATGGAGTGCTTTCTACAATGGCCATTTTTTTGATGTTGCCCTGTGTTTGCATAATGATGATTATGATAATTTAATTATGTTTTGAGAGTGCTTACACTATACATTCGGAAATCGTTTTTTAAAGAAAATTAACTTTCATCGCTTCAAAACGTTTAAACATACGCTTTCTCTTCTTTTTCATAAATTCTCTGATTTTTCATAAAACTTTCTGCTGAGAATTTTTAATTTGCATAAAAATATCAAAAATTTTCTCCTGAACGCGTATTTTGATCCAGAATTGGGAGACGAAACCACAAATTTGTGTATACGTCTACGACGTATAATACAGAATTTTGAATAAATGTGCTGTCATTTGTTACGCGTATTATACGTCGTATCTGTATACACAAATTTGTGGTTTCGTCTCCCAATTCTGGATCAAAATACGCGTTCTGGTGTAAAAAAATATCAGCAGAAAAAATTTCATTTTTGTTATAGTGATGCCTCTAGCGGTGAATACCAAACACATTTTTTCTGCTGGAAATTTTCTGCTATCTTATACAGCATTATATTTATTATGTATAATTTCATCCGTATAAAGTAAATTAATTTTAGTTTTAATTTTAATTGCAAAAAGATTTTATTTTACGCGCGCACGTGTGTTCACCTTGATGACAGATGTAAGATAGTGAGATTTTTTATTTTTTATTTTCTTGAAATTTTCAATCAACTGAAGATGGTGGCAATTTATTTATTTGGACAATGCCAGTATATTCATACGACCCATTTATGAATGTCGATTATTAAATGTCGAATTAATTGAATGTCGCATTTATATTAATGTCGATGCGTCGATGCTTATAGAATCAATTATTTTGCGAATAATTGAGTTGCTTCAGATTAATACACAAACTCTTAACATGTTTTGTCACAATCGCGTTAGAGATGAAAATAGAGACCCAAGCCCCACCGAAGAATCATTTAAACGAATTTGCCTGGGATGAATTAAAAGTGTTTCTTATGTCGGTATAGTTCAATTTCTACATGTTGAATTTAATTCGAGTAATTTTCGTACGATTCACCGCTGATAGCTGTATCCCCACGGTCGAAATGAACACATTAACATTTGATCAATGTTAGGAAATATTAAAACCGATCGTACAGTGTTTAAACTGCGAATATGGTTGCTGCAATCGAACTCGACACAGAACGCACTAACTCAACATTAGCGGTACCAGCCTGAAGATGATTATATTCAGAGATCAAAGAAAAATCGATGTTACGCAAACAATCGACAAATAATTCAGGCTCTTAAGCACAAAGCATTGCTAGAGTTACTCGCGAAATAGTAAAAATTGGAAATATACTGAAGCAATCGCTGAATGATCCACCCCTTATGTACTCGTACCAAAAAATGTCGTTTAAAGAATATATTTTCCAATATCATACAGGTGTATATGTATATGAGCATACATACATTGTGCATAAATATTTTTATGTTTATTTTCTGTTATAATTAATTACTAATTTTCATTACTTTTAAAATTTTAATTATTTCTTGTATTACATGCATTCAGATATACATTATTATGTTGCCGCGTTTATGGCTGCTGTGCTCGTTAGTTTTATGTACACCAAACATTTTATGTAATCCACCTGAGACCTCACATAAAAACATAAAAATTGTACGACTTGTTTTTGCTTATGTACTCTGGAACACACTACTCGTACAAACATAATAAACTCGTACTATGTGCACCGAGTTATATTGTTGTAAGCAAAAAATTGTCGTATCGTAGTATCGCATCACAAAAAATATTTTTAATTTGACTAAATAAAAATTAAAAATGAAATTTATGCTCGCAAATAAATCATAATTTAATGTTATTTGTTTCGGTTCTCGTTAGTTAGTGTATGTGTTTGTATGATATATTGTGACATACATAGTTGGCTGATTATAATTTTATGTAATATTTTATATGTATTACAAATTATGTGCGTATTACAACAATAAAAAAATACGTTAGCCAAATTAATTTGGGGGATGATTCAAGAATCAACATTTTCAAAATGAATTTTACAAAAATGCATTTACGATCGCTCAACAAGCGAGTTAGCATTGGATGTTACCGTGAAGGGTAGGTATAGATAATCATCCTTGAATGTACAGAGAACTTGTAAATAAATCACGGACAGGATTTTAAATCACTGCGATTGGGATTAAAACTCGAGTACGACTCAAATCAAGTTATGTGATCGATCAAACGTGATAAAAGAATTACAGAGCATGAATGCCTTACTGATGCCCCCATAGCTGTACACTAAGCCAGCGAACGAGAAATTCAGAAATTTTTGAAGAGTGGAACCTGATTTTCTCATTTTTTACTTATAGTCTTTTTTTATAATCTATCTAACTGATACAACACAACACAGACACACACATCGCACACAACACTTTGTTGACATGCATGTCACCGACATCCACATCGCCGGCATCCAGATCCCCCATACTCAGACAAACTACTATATTTTGTCGTTTCTGTTGAAAAGAAACGCTCAATGTGGTGACTTTATTTTTATAATTGGGAATGGGAAGTAAGGGATAATTTGAGGCAGGCACGATTTAAATTTATTCAATATTAATACATAATTTTTATTCATGGTTTACCTCAATAGCCACACCAATTACCGGTAGCAATATTCTAAAATGTTTATTTGCTTAGGTAAAGCTCGAGTCGTTGTTGTTTGGTTTTCAAACAGATTATGGAAGATAAACTCCTTTCGCTTATACCCTTGACAGACTAGCGATTAGCTAAACGCGTTTAGTCGTTTTTTCGAGTTTATCTCTTAATGTGTCAACTACGAGATTAGCTAAACGGGTTTTGTTTTAGGTTTAGTAACTAAACGAGTTTAGTGCACTAATCTCTCAATATTTTGAAGTTTATAGCATAAAAATGGGTTTAGCGAGAGCGCCATCTTACAATGAAGGTTAAAATTTATAAATAGGACAATGCCATTTAGTGCTGTGATACAATGATAGATGTCGCTTACTTTTTGAGTTATTCCTTTCGAGTTAAAATTTTTTTTTGCTTCATTTTAAGTTCAACATACACAAATGTGTATGTAAATAATGACAGGTTGTAATCTCTTCCGTATTTTAACGGATCTTAGTTAAATGGGAATTCTTCAAAAAGACCATAATAATTTGATAACACATAAATTTAATAACATATTATTAATTATTTGTTTTTGATAACATATTAGTTATTTTATTATTATTATAGTTAGTGTTTTTTTTCTGACCAAAAAATTAAGTAGTATGCACAATTGTGTATATTCAATATACACATAATTCTATGTTTGACACATTCGTTTTTCGTAAGCAAAATGAACATACACAATTGTGTATGCCGGCCGGGAAAGGTTATATTCCTATTTCTGCCTGCCATCACAATTGTGTGGGTCACAATTGTCCAACGAAGATACATCATGTCAAAAATTGATTTTTGTATGTGCTTTGGACCAACATACACATTTGTGCAATTCTGTAGAGTGCGTATTATAATATCATGACAAATAAAAGCTGCGTTTTTTTGAAAACAATCGAGTAGAGTTCGCGATAGCTATTTTCAAATTGGTCCAATTTAAAATTAAAAATTTAATTTTTTTTAAATTAAATAATTTTGATTTAATAGAAATCTATGTACTCGTATAACCAAAAAAAATCCATCATAAAAGTTGTATGGTTTTCTTGTAATATCGTTGTTCTGTATAGTTCTGTATAATAACGGAGTAGTTCAGAACTATACAGAACAACGATATTACAAGAAAACCATACAACTTTTATGATGAATTTTTTTGGTTATACATAGATTGATTCATATTAAATCTAAATTATTTAATTTAAAAAAAATTAAATTTATAATTTTAAATTGGACAAATTTGAAAATAGCTATCGTGAACTCTACTCGATTGTTTTCAAAAAGCGCAGCTAAAGTACCACTGGTGCTATATTTGACTTATTTCTAGTGCCGGATAATAAACCATGGTATTGTATTTGGGACACATATTTTTTTTAATCTGTACCTATGTACATAACTCGTTTTATTGTCTTGGGAGGAAGTCTACTATCAGGTACATTAGCAGAAATATATATGACCCACTTAGAAATAGGACACATTATTTATAATTTCAACGAGTATTATAAACAAAACTATGCACCGCACTCAATGACAATTGAAAATTAATGACAATGACATTTGTTTAATACCGATTCCGGACAAATATAGCGCGATGGTATTTTATTATTGAAACAAGGTTTGCTAATCCTCATAGTGTGTCAACCTAATTGGTTTTGTAGTAGATTAACTAAACTAGTTTAGCTAAACGCGTTTAGCTAAACCCTAGTCTGTCAAGGGTATTACAGAATTCTGTAACTGTGTTTTCCTTAAAATGTCAAATACACTCCCGCTCTGAATTCTGCATTGCAACAGAGAGTCTTAGTCTTAGTTGTGTTTGTTAACATCATTGATCATAATCGATGATGAAAATTTGCTTTGCATTCTCTAGTGGGGTTCAACCCCAGCGTATCCCTTCTAATTTGACTTTGTCATAAAAACAAAATAAATGTTTTCTTAAAAAATGTTTATTTGCATCAAGCAATGTTTCGTGTGCAAGCTACGACCTTTCCCATAGAGGCGATCCAAGAAACAACCCAATTTATGGCTTCTTCGTAAGACTGCTGCTCGGCCAGGCCATAAGTTATCGACCGGAAGTGGTGGTAGTGTCGGAAGAAGCAATGTCTGGTGAAATAAGGCTGGTGGGGTAGGACATCTCATTGAAGGGCCTCCAAAGCTTCCCTAACGAATCTTGCAACATGTGGCTGGTCGTTGTTATACTGAAAAATCATTTCATCGTGTGTTTCGGCATATTGTGGACGTTTCAGCTTCAATGCTCGGTTTGATTGCATCATTTGTTGTTGATAAATGATAACGTTCTCCAGTAATGGTTTAGCTCATAGTAGAGCACTTCGAATTGATCCCACAAGATCCACAGCATTAGGCATGAGTACTCGGTTTGACGGTTGAAGTTGGTTCATGACCGGGCTTACCTCAAAATTTTCTGCACTTTGTGGTGTCGTAGTAGATTCACTTTTCGTCCTTCGTCACAAATCGTTGCACAAAGTCCATCCGATTTTGTCTTTGGAGCAGTTGTTTGCTCGTGACAAAACGGGATTTGACGTTTTTTGGCTTGAGCTCATTCGCCTTTTCATTTCGCTTGTGTAGTCAGCGTCTTCAAACTTTACTGCTCTCTCCTACCGTTTTTTGTCACTGGTGTCAGAATTGCCACTTTTAAAAAGGCGGAGCAAGTAATCATATGTTTTTATTGATGGAGCATGTTCCCCATATGCTTCGCAATTTTCTTCAAATAAAAACAAAAAACAGCGCTTCTCGTAAATTGTGTTTTGTTGGCTCAAAGGTTGACATGGTCAAATCACAAAAAAATATGTTGCTTACACTTCAGCGGAATAGCACATACTAATTTTTAGAGGGAAATGATGACGCTTTAATATAAATATAGTAACAAGATGGCCCGATGCGATTTAATACTTGTAGCGCCATCTTTTATAAATCTCTCGAAACTTATTTGTACCTCCAATATTTTGTATTTTATATGAATTTTTTATTATATTTACTTTTCTCGTGAACCTAACCTCACCATTTGGTTCTCTACTGTTATTTAAAAAAATTCTTACGATTATCCAGGGTCCTGATTATTTTCATGCTATACAAAATGATCCGCCACTTTTTCACACCTCTACTTGAAACCTCGCGCATATCAACAAACGAAATTATTACCCAGCCCGCAAATGGTAATGCTTACGAAATTAGAATCTGGCGAGCTTGAACTATACGGTGGCCCCATGTTTTCCTGTCTCCGACGACCGAAACCCTTAAAAGTTAATGTGCTACCAGATTTTACAAACGGTGTCGAGGAGAAGTAAATAGTCAAACCCTACTGAATGAATTAATATCAGCATTAAATATCAATTCTGTCTATCAGTGAACCATACACCAGCACTGCGAGGTCTTAAAAAGAAAATTTTAAGGAAAAAATAATTTCAAAAGTGCAAGGATTCAGATAATGCGTCCAATCGAACCAGAAAATTGATAGTTCATCCAAAATGGGATCGTTTACCCACAGACAATCAAATTAGATTTTTCATTTGAACTAAAAAGTGAGAACAAAACAAACTTCTGATAATTCCAATGTCATCGTTGCATCTGTGGTTTTTCGTTAAACTGCGTAAATAAGCAAAAAAACAAAATATTTTTGATTGTATGCGGCTATTTACAGAAAATGAAATCGCAGTTTAAATTTTTACGTTTACATAGGATGAAATATCTCATTTAGGTTGTCTCTGGTTTACCGTACCAATGAAATACAATGAATTTTGTAGGTGATGCTAAATCTCGGTTAACCAACTACTTCCAGAATAGTTTTGAAAAGATCACATTGCAATATTTCCATTAATTGAAAGAGGCCAGCTTGTTATTCATCATGAAAGCGGAGTAACCAAAACTCTATACTGTCATCGTCACAGGAAGAATTCTAAATGAAATTTGACATTGGCTATTTTAACCTATAACTAATGTGACATGAAGACGATCACTAACAATTGTGCGGTCGGATGATGATGACACATCCCACAGCTAATGAATTTATGATGGCAGGCGGACCAACGGGCAGTATACCTGCTTATACTGAAATCACACGTAAAAAGAGAACCAAAAAACACGATTCGAATGAAAATCATAATTTAGGCGGGGTACTGCTACTGACTAACTATGAGAGCTCGGGTAAATTTCTATAAAAACGGTTGCAATTAAACATTTTTACGATAGATCTTTAGAGCATACAATCAAGTTCCATGAAAAATTATTGCATGCATTTCCGGATCACCGGATCCGGATTTTATTAGTTTTCTATTTTGTTCAATTTATTTTCTATGTCTAGAATTAATAAATAATCGCGAGTAAGTTTGGGCAGTAGAATGGAAATATTCATAAAAATGATTTTTTGGTATCCAAAACGTTATGTTAAGTTGTACCTACTGACTGGTTTTACACACATAAGCCAGCAAAGTTTCATTCCGATATTCTACTAGATCGAATTAGAGCTGTTTATGTAGCGAGCATAAAATATCTTACGACCTACAGCTTTCAAGTACCATTGTGTATTTATTCAAGCATGCGCATCTTCAGTACGTTAATATCAGACAGGAGTATAGAAAAGGATCATTTTATTCCAAATATATCATTCTCTCATAATCCCTAACAACAGTCTTTTGAGTATTCCTTCTTTTTCCAGTTGGTGCGGGAGATATCACGAGATATCCTGCCCTGTTCGCAAGTACTTCTACGTTAGTGTGCCAAAACACAATTTGTTTTTAAATCGAAAAATTTCGCGGGCCAACCAATTTCTTAATAACATAAAATAAAATATTTTTTTTAATTAGAAAAGCAATAGTTTTGACATAGAAAAATAAGTTTACCATAGATTTCTCATTTTGATAAATCAAAAGATAAAAATGAATTGAGTAAAAAAGTTCTGACAATGCCAATGTTATGATTGTATTTATGACTTTACATTGCGCGCAATACACTCATGACATTGGAATTATCAGAACTTTTTACTCAACTCATTTTTGTTTCTCGATTTATAAAAATGAGAAATCTATGGTAAATTGTTTTTTCTATGGTTTTAATTTTAATTCAGAAATGTGATATTCATAACTGTCTTAATTATAAAATTAAGCACCAAGAATAACTTAAAATAATATTAATAGGAACTTCACACTAAATTTTAAATCTTAAAAATTATAAATGAATCTGTAATTCGAAGTTAAAATGTGGTATACATTTGTCGTTGCAACAGAAAGTGAGAATGGGATCGTAAAATCAGTAAAGTTAGTATTTAAGTTTTGATCCAGTGGTAGATATTTTTTGTATATATTTGGAGGCTAAGTGGTTTACGTTTGGGGTATATTTAGTTACATTTAATGAAACACATGCCTCAGAATTGTCTCTCGTCATCCTAGTTCTTGTTTTTGTTAAAACGACGTTTATCTGTGAAAATAGGAATTCACAGAAATAAGTAGATGGAAACACTGTTAATACCGCTATTGTCAACTTTGTTAAAGATGTGAAATTGTTTGAAATGCCTTCCCACACTTTTAATGCCTTATCATCAATATTTAACGATTTATAAAAATTCCCGAACACAACACAAACACAAATAAAAAATTGAATGACAGATACTTGTCAAAAATAGCAAATCGCTTGCTCATTTTCTTTTTTAAGGAAAAGTTTTTATATCTATAGGTTGGTCGTCTGCGAACAAGTAGCTCAACGATAAGAAGATTTTAACTCGGGCAATTTTTATATGGAAAAAAATGTTGGAGAAATATTTTCAAGCGCGTTTTTTTTGGTTTAGCGTGCGGATCAAAAATTATAAATTTTCGCTAGCACTCGTGCAGTCGGCTTTAACGATTGAAATAAAAATTTCGATATTCCTAAAAACAATTTATCGTTTTTAAACGGTATTAAAATATGTACTTTTAACTAAATACTAAACCACTTTGAACGTCACGTTAAGTTGTACATACTGACTGGTTTCAAACACTTACACCGGCAATGATTCATTGTGATACTTTACTAGATTGTTTTAGAGTTGTTTATCTAGCGAGCGTAAAATATTTTACACCTTAAGGTGAATTTATTTGACTCTGTAGCAAAATTTTCCGCAGGAAAATTTGCTGCAGTTTAAAGTGAAGTTAGACTTTATTTTAAATAGAATAAATAATGTTTATTCCGAAGGGGAAATAAGTTTTACAAAATGAATTGTAGGGGAAATATGTTTACAAAAATATGACCAATTTAGCAAATTGCATTGGTTGTTTTTGCTCTCTCTCTCTCTCTCTCTTTTCGATTTGTTTTCTGCAGCAAATTTTTCTGCAGAAAATTTTAAAATAAAGTCAGCTTTACAATTCTCGAGATCGGAAACGTTACCATTGTGTATTTATTCAAGTATGCGTATCTTCAGTGCGTTAATACCTGACAGGAGCATAGAAAATGAACATTTTATTCCAAACATAACATTCTCTCATATTCCCTATAACAAAGCAGTGTTTTTTGTGTATTCTTTCCTTTTCCAGTTGCTGCGGGAGTATTACACCGCGAGATATCCCGCCCTAAATTTGTCTTTATCGTTCAAGTAATCAAAGATCTAGACTCCCTATAGATATTAAAATGTGTTTAGAAATCAATTTCATCATCAACGATCTAGAAGCTTAGTCCAGCGACTTGATGCCGTCTGACTGTCTACTTATGATATATTGCAGTAGTTATTATGTCTCAACCAAGCAAGAACTCTCTTCAGTTATAAATACAAGTCTTACTAAAATCGTGTAGATAGTCAGGGTATTAGCCCCTTTCTAAGATGTTGGGCTTCCAACTCAGCTTACTGTTCAAGTTAATCGCGCCGATCAGAGTCAAATGAAAAACAACACCGTCGTGACAATTGAGAGAGCGTTCTGCTTAGCGTTCTGTTTTATGGTAATATCTTATTTTGACATCCAAGATGCCTATTGTAACTACCAAACATTTTAAAAACAAATTTGAATTTAATATCTGAAAATTCGAATTAAAGAGAATGATGGAATACTTTTCTTTCTCTGTCGCATACTAAATATTATTTTATTTTCTCCATCCATTTCTTTCATATCAACGTACTAATGTACTTAACATTTCGCTTAAAAGTCTTCTCATTCTGTATTTTGTATTGAATATTTCCACCGATAGTCTATTTCCTACTTGATTTTATTTTGAGTTTTAATTTCATCTTTGTTCCAAATTAAACTCTACTCTTTACACTCAACTCTAACTTTACACTTTGAAGCCAATTCCGTCTAACCTGATACAAAAATAATTTATTACCCATCGGAACAAGGTTGATTTTCCCTTGCTGACGACCCAATATCTGGTGGCGGTCTGATGTAATAAATTATTAAATGGGGTAAAACCAACCTTTATCTTCTGATGCCAATTTTGTCTAATATAGCACAAAAATAATTTATTATACACACGGATACGGTTGACCCACCCTCGACAAGACTTCTCAAGCAACACTTGGTCCAAAATCTGGTGCCAATTAGGTATAAAAAAATTATTAAAGTTGGTTAAATTGACGTTTTAGAAATAAGTAATCGTTTTTGCGTGAAATTTACCCTTAGGCAAGAGATAGGGGTGGTCTTGAAATAAACAATTCAATGTAATTGATTTGAAATAAATTCTGGTAGAAGAACCATCCCGATATCAGGGGTTCAGGTTTAACTTTAAGCCAAACAAACCGACCACTCGTTCTTAAAAAAACGGTAACTGTAATAAACTCGGTATTTGTTGTAATAAGTTGTAATGTGTGTGTAACAAATTATGACAATAAAGGTTTCATTGAAGTGGGCTAATTTGGTCAGTGCAGGTTTAAGGCACTGCGGATTTCTTACAATTGTCTGAATAAACTTCAAATTATAATTGTTTGAGACGTATGTGAAGTTATTCCAAAATTCTATCCCAGAAAATAAAAATCTTTAATCAGACAATGCTAACATATCAATAACCAATTTGCTCTTGTGTGAAGTTAGCCCAGCCCATAATTTTTATCGATTTTAATGAAAAAAAAAATTATCAAATTTATTAAATTTGATTTGTTTTTCATATAATAAAAAAAAATTAAAATCTACAGTATCAAAAAACTGTAAGATTTCGAGTTGCATATAATAATGGAAAATTTCAACAATGTAAGAAAAAATTCGTTCCGTGGCAAGTTCCCGAAAATGAACTTTGAGCAGGGAATTTCATTGAATTTAATTCATTTTTCATTGGACGAAAAATTATATAAAAATCAATGAAATTCCTACCCCTAAGTTCATTTTCGTGAACTTGCCATGGAACGAAATTTTTCTTACATTGCCTGAAACTTTCCATTACTATATGCGATATGCGACTCAAAATGTTGATACTTTAAATTTCAATATTTTTTTTTATTATATGAAAAACAAATCAAATTAAATTTGATAGGAGGAGGGGGGGGGGGGGGTTGAACTGGGATAGAATTCTGGGATAACTTCAAATGCGTTATTTAGTTATAACAAACATATCAGTGTTTCTTCTAAAATGCCTACTTATAATGACGGCCATATGTCTCTCTGCCCTCTACTTAGAAAGAGCGTCCCAATAAAAAGAAAATGTCTTTATGTACGAAATTAAAAAGCAAACTGCTCCTCCACACAATCATATATGGCTCAATAGATCGCTAAAATTTAGTCAATAAACTAATCAGCAAAAAAAAACTTTTTAATTAATCCTGTTTCAAAACACTCCCATTCTCTGTTCGGAATTTTTTTTTGGACAATCGTGCGATTATTTCTTACGAATTTCTGTATTTTAGAATAATTAATCAAATTTTTCTACTTTTATATATTTGTCTCAATAAATTTTGTATTTTAACAGTGTAACAGAAATGTTCGAAATCCCAATTGGAATATTTAAATTGAGTGTTATTTATTTTATAAAGGTACTTCAAGGTTGGTTTTCAAATTGTTTTAAAGGCCAGCAACATGATAATGAGATTAACGAATTAGATCCCAACTAATCGTCTAGGTCAATAAAATAGGCTAATAGATTTCAAGAAATAAAAACCACTTCCAATATTTTATAGTTGGAATTTAGAAAATTATAATGCGGCCGCGTTATACAGTGGTCACCGATATATAAAATACATAATTTCACGAACTGTATAAAAAAGTGCATCTCGTTTTTTTGTCTAAATAATAATTCATTTTTCCAATTGCAATGCAACGTTCTATGTGCAATACACTTATATATACTCGCGTATGTAGTTTTAGTATATTTTCGAGCTAATTTACATTTTTATCTAGTATATGTACACTTAATATATATACTAGTAGTAACAAGGGCATTTAAAGTATGATAATTTTCAATTTGTGAATTAAATAAATTCGATTGGACGATTTATGATTATTGTTCATCCTGAGATCTACGTCCGTTTTAGCATTTCTAGTTCTAATTTTATGTATATCTAGCTTGCAACTACATATTTATTGATTAATTTAGTTAAAACTATATATAATAATTTTTAGAATTAAATTTAATGTACTATAATTTTATAATAGTATATGGAAATAGTTTTTATGTATGTTGCTTGCGCGCTATAAAATGAAGTTGAAGAGGAAAACAGTGTTTGTAGTAGATTCACTCGTAGTACAGCAAAAATAAAAAGATCAATTTACTATATTTGTAATTCGAGTATCGCGATTTTCTTGAGGAAGACGTTGGAAGGTAGTATCCGCTCTCCTTATTTGCATACGATATTTACATATACGGTAACAGTTTAATTTGAATATAATTATGCGATATTATACTGAATTTAAACATTTTGCCTGCCCTGCACATGGCACATCAAATATCCGCGAATAATATATAAAACACCTCAAGAGTACTCCAAAATTCTTTTGAATTAATTTTATATATGCGCGACGAGCCACTTATCCCGTAATTTATGTGTTTGTTGTATGTGTGTGCCGGATCATTGAAATAAATAACAACAACAACACTCAAATTTAATAATAAGATCATAAAACAATTTGGTTAAATTTGAATGGAATTTTTGTATATTATCTCGCGCGTCTATCTTGAATTTAAATCGTGAGTAATTTCGCAGGATAGGAGCGAACTAACCATACTTGAAAACACTTTGTTATGCTAAACAATTTCGTTTTTTCTTTTTTTTGGTAAACTGAATTGAATGGGTAATTGAATGTTTTGTGTGAATATAATTTTAGAATGGAGATATTTTAAAATGTTGTACGTAGCATTTTATTTTACAACCCGCACTTCATCGATCAAAATTAATTCGGGATTAGCCTTACGAATTAATTTTTAAACCTTAATCGCCTTGTTTGACGGATATTCGCTGTTAGTGTAGTTATTTTACACTCTTTTTACAGATAACCATTTGATTTTGTCAATTTTAGAAAAGATATTCAGCTTAATTTTCGATTAGCGTCAATTTCTTTATTTTCAAATTGGGGTAGATACTCGATCGGCTGGCAAGCAAGCAATTTGCTAGCAAAAATACTGGCTACTCAATCAGTTTTAACGTGGAAATTTGAATTTCAAATTATGTTTTTTAAAAATTTTTTGTTTTATTGATGAACAGCAAATTTTTGTGTTGTTTTACTGTGCAATTGCAAAAATAAACAAAAATTTTATAAAAAATATAATTTGAAATTCAAATCTTCTTGGTAAAATTGATTAAGTAGCCAGGATTTTGACTAGCAAATTGCTTGTTGGCTAGTCGATCAAATATCTACCCCAGTATCTTCGCAATCGCGAAATCGCATGCGCACTCACCAAAAAATTAATTTAAAAATACCAATAGTTCTTTTGTGTAACTTTCTGCAATTCATTTTTATAAATTGCATTTTCGTCTGTCAAATAAAAACAATGGTTTTGTAAAATCTTTTTGTTTCTCAAAAATTTTTGTTGATGGTTAAGTACTGAAAAACTATGTACTGATCCACTAAAGTTGATCCACTATCAGAAAAATATGCGGTACTGATGCAAGAGAATACCAGAGACGGTGTCCAAATCGGGAACGCTTTCTCGATAACAGAGTATGTATTTTAAAACTTACATCAAATGTACAGTGAAGGCGAAGTCTCTGGTCATCCTTACCCGGTCAACTTGATATAGACGAAGATAGAGTAATTGGAATGATGACAGACGGCTCATCTATAAGTGTTCGTTGTTTATCACGACTTTCGGGAGTGCGACGGTCCACGTCGCATCGTATTTTAAAAAGAAATCAGTTGCATCCTTACCTTGTGCAACGTGCACAAGACATTTTACCTGCTGACCATGAAAAAAGAATGCAATTGTGATAGGAAATGCTGAGTCGATGCCAAGAAAATTCGTAATTTTTTAACAATATTTTAGGGAGCGATGAAACATGTTTTATAACGGGGGGATATTGAAGTGACGGGAATATTCATTTGAGTGACATTTCAACGGAAAATCGATTGGACAATTTCAACTACGACGTCAGATCAATGGGGAAGTATATCTAAGTTTTCTACAAAATGAATTACTTGATGGCGTGTCTCTAGAAATACGTGAAAATATGTGGCAGCATGATGGAGCTCCCCCTTCCTTTGCACCAGTAGTGAGACAACATCTCAACTTAAGTTGTCTAAGCCGCTGGATTGGAAGGGGAGGGACCGTTGCATGGCCACCGCGGTCTCTTGATCTAAATCCTTTAGATTTTTTTCTATGGGGTTATTATAAAGAGCTGGTTTATGAACGAGTAAACCAGACGCGTTTCGACGGTTAGCAAAAACTTTTTACGGAGATGCCGATTATGTATTTTGGCAAATGAGGACACTTCGAACACTTATTATAATATTTAAAATTAATTAAAAAAAATTAATTTTATTAATTTTTGTTTTATTTCTGACAAAGCATCTATAGAATTCGAAATTTTAATAAGTGTATTTTTTAGTGAGTCAATTTTATGTAGTACATTGTTTTCCCGATGGCGTCACTTAAACATCAACAAAAAAATTTGAGAAACAAATAGACTTTACAAAACCATTGTTTTTATTTGACAGAAGATAATAAATCTTAAATGATGATGAAAATTGGGGAAGCTTACTCTACAAACGTCAATAAATTTAAACAGTACTAATACATATAACTATGCAGTTTCGTCACCATCTCCAACTTCCTCATCAAGTTTCCAATTCTCGCCAATTATGACGCAACCTAATAATGAATCACCGGGACCCAGTACACCAATTCCAACTGTAATTTCAGTCAGAACACCTATATCTGTCGAACAAAATATAATAATTGAAGAAGAGTCAGTACAACCATCTATTTTCTTAAATACATCACAATACAGTCTAGAGCAGTGATTCTTAACAGAGGAGCCCCTGCCCCCTGGGGTCCGCAAGAAGTTTGAAGAGGGGCCGACAAAGTTTGCAAAATTTCCTTCAGAATATACTAAAAAGAAAATTGATATATAAACGAATATCGTATTGAAAAGAGAAACAAGGAAAATAAAGTTTTCATATTTAGTTATTTTACTAGGTTTGTAGGTTCTAACTAAATTTTTGGGTTTTTTTGAAAAATGAAAAATGGTAAATTTCAATAGAATTATAAAAAATGGTTTATTTAAAGTATTGTCGTTCACTATCTAGACATTTTTGCAATCTCTCTCGCAATACATGAATACCACAATGATAAAACATTGCGTCTATGGACGCATTCATCCAACCAATTTTGCCCTTCTTCGAAACTGGCCAAGTGTAACCCTGCCAAGCAATGCGCCATGGACCTTGATAATCCGAAGGAGCCAGGTCTGGCGAAGAAGGCGGTAGAGATCCCATCTCAGCGTTTTATGGTGTCCTGGACAATGGGAGTGCGATGGCATAGATCGTAGTGGTGCAATATCATTCGTTCATGTCTCGTGTCACATTCTAACCGTTTTTAGAGTAATGCATGTTCCGATTGATGTGTTGTTGTCGGTAGCATTGCCTATTGACAGTTTCGCTCTGTTTCAGCAGCTCATGGTACACGATTCCTTTCTGGTCCCACCAAACGCAGAGTATTGTCTTCTTTAAAAAGCGATTTGGCCGTGCTGTCGATGTTCATGCCTCGCTAGCTGAAAGTCACGACTTCTTGCGTTTGGGACTCTTAAAAAGATCGATTTCTCATGTTCCGTAACAATTCGATGCAGGAAGCTCTTTCGTTCATGCCGTGAAAGCAAAATTTCGTAAGTGGCTCTTCGATTTTCCATGTGTCTCTCAGTCAACTTATGCGCCACCCATTTTCCCTTCTTTTGGTAAACGTTTGGAAATACTTTGGCGAGTCGTGTTTAATGCCTACGCAAGTTGATATTTAATTTGCGTTTCATTTTCATCCAATAACGCTTGCAGCTCGGTATTTGCAAATATTTTTGGTCTTCCGAAGACCAAATTAAACCAATCTTAACAGGTAGTTTTCGAAGGTGTATGTTTGCCATAGGTCGCCTCAAGCAATTGACGTGCTTCAGCTGCACTTTTTTCAAGTTGAAGCAGAACAGCAAAGCTTCCCGCAAATGCTGTTTGTTTGGCACAAAACTCTACATTTTCGTTCTTAGATTTTTTTTTTTTGCGTTGCGTATGTGCTGGTATTACTACTGGTTATTATTAACAACTGTCCACGCTATGAACTTCTGACATAAATAACAATTAAATGTGTCGCTAGCACCATCTTTATGTGAACACGGAAATTTAGTCGCGCACCTAATATTTATTTCTTATTTCTTCCTTTCATTTCACACCAAATTGTGAAGTATGAAAGTTAAAATAGATAATGAACTAATAGTTATTTTTTATATTTATTATATTATATAAAAAAAATAAAGGATTAATAAAAAAAAATTACCAGGTCTGTAAATATGAAACCGGAATTTTTGAGTAAAAAGTACACGTTCATCGTATGGTAATGATTAAAAGTATTTTATTTTAAATATGGCTCATTATTAGTTATACATTTTTTTCAAAAAACAGTTCTTCTTCTGAGGAAAACCATAGGTATCGAGCCATTTTCGAACATTTTCGTAGGAAGTAGAGTGCTTCTCAGCAAGCCCGTGCCCATTCAATGCAAAGAAGTGATAATCGGATGGACCCAAGTCTGGCATGGCATGTAAGCCGCATGTGAAAGTATTTCCCAATTAAGTGATTCGAACTTTTCCATGGCCGGTTTTGCTTTGTGTGCTGGTGCATAACCATGAAGCAAAATCACTTTGTGTTGCCTTTTATCATATTCTGGTCATTTCTTACGTAAACCTCGATTCAAATTGATCATTTGTTGTTGGTAGCATTCAATATTTACGGTTTCGCCAGGCTTGAGCAGCTCAAAATAAATCACACTCTTCTAATCCCACCAAATACAGAGCATTATCGATGGTTGTCTTTGATCAACCCAAGGATTTTTACGCTTTGAATTCTCAAAATAGATCCATTTTTCATCGCCAGTCACAATTCGACGGGGAAATGACTTTCTTTTGTATCTGACGAGCAACATTATGCAAGGTGTTTTTCGATTTTCCTGTTGCCTCTCATTCAGTTTATACGAAAACCCATTTTCCCAACTTTTGGATCTTTCTCATGGCTTTTAAACGTATGGAGACGGCTTCTCGTGACACATTCAATTGATCCGAGATTTGTTTTTGCGTTTGAGCGTCACCCTCATCAAACAATGCTGCAATTCACTGTCTTCAAACTTTTTTGGTGGTATTCCACCTTCTTCGTTCCTCACGTCAAAATCACCACTTTTGAATTTATTAAACCACTCATAGCATTGCGATTTATTTACCAGAAGCATACTCAATATAAGCTTTGACAAGCATTCGATGTGATTTGGAGCAGTTTTCTTCAAATGATAAAAAAAAATCGTCTGTTTCCAAATCGTAAAACTCGACATTTTCAACACGTAAAAACATGAGTTATTATATGAAACTTTTATGGTTATGAATTGGATGTTATTGACAGATGTCACAAAAAACATTGGCGCCGATGACAAGGTTTGTCGAAAGGTACATTGACAGGTGGCGCTATTTATTAGTAAATGCTGGTTTCACATTTACACACCTGGTATTATAGATAACTTAATAAATATAAATTATTATTAAAAAAGGGGGCCACAAAAAGATTTCGAATTATTTGGTGGGCCGCGATTTAAGAAAGGTTAAGAACCACTGGTCTAGAGGATTATGTCGTATTTATAAATTAATCACGTTAAATTTTAATTTAACTTTTTATTTATATAATTTTCAACAATAAATGCTCAGATTTGAATTTATTTTATAAAACATGTTTTCTTACTTTAATGTAGCTTTTGAGAACTTTGTAAATTGCTTTACAGGTTTCTGGAATTATGTCCGACAACAGTTCTGGTGATATAGCAGTACTGAATTTCAAATCGGCATAATCTCTCCCTGTAACTAAAAATCTCAAGGTTGCTACCAAACGTTCTTCAGCACTTACAGCTTCTATCATTACTGTGTCTTGCCTGGCAATTAATGGTTTCACTAAATTTAATAGTTCAATAAAACTATTGTAGTCCATTCTTAGATAATTTCGAAAATCATCACTATTAAGTTCTTTTAATAGCATCATATGGCTAAATTCTTTTCGTTTTTGCAGCCATTTCTTTGCCAAAACTTTCTTTTCTTTGATACTGATTGTTAGTGAAGCTGCTAACACCACCACAATTTTTTGTTTTTTCGTCAATGGCATGATAACCGCAAACCATAAACTTAATTCAAATTATTTGCAACAATTAAATAAATTAAATATGTATTTCCAACTTTCACTTTTTAACTCGACACTTAATAATGAAAAATGCTTATTAAAGATTTTGGAAAACAATGACAATGCCACACAAAGTAAAATAAAATTTAAGCCTAATTGTCAAAATTGGATAGTAAATCGGGTGGCAAGTTGGATTGTCTGTAGACAACATCGATTTAGTAACCGACGGTCGGCGCCGACCAAATTGGATCGTGTGTAGCGCTCTTTATAACAATGACTTTCTTGGGAAGGCACACTTCTAGATCGTATTAAAACCGAAAATGAAATAAAAGAACACTGTTTTTTTAATAAATTTTTTAGTGGGTGCGCATGCAATTTCACTTAAAAACAATAACGGTGGAATAACTTTTACACCAACAATTCGAAAAAACTTTACTTGGCTGTTTTTGTTGGAAATGAGCTGCCCTATCACCCTGCTTCGTTTGATCGTCCACTTCTGGAACACCCTGTATACTCGTATATGTATGTTATTTAACAAAATGCTTAAAAATTTCATACACATATGTATTCACAGTGTGGTGCGTCTACGAGGATTTCGGAATATGTAGTTTATGTGTGTTTGTCGAAAATAATGTAGACAGTTGACTTTGCGTAGACAATATCGATAATTGGTAGAGCATGCAGACACTATAGACTACTGCTTGTTTCATGTTTATTTCATTATTTGTTCAGTGCCAGTGGCTCTTTTCAATTCGACGCTAAATGCAATGCATTTCTAGAATAATTAGAAAATATTTGATAAGATCGAAGCATTTTTAATCTAGGCAAAATACCATCAGGACTTCCAGATTTGAACGGAAGAAACGAGAAAAACTCCAAAGCAAGCAGTCGTTTGTGATCCCCAATCCTAATGCACAGATGTTATTAAATATTAAAGCATCACTAATAAAATTGAAGAGATATGAATAGAAAGAAGAAAATGGCCAACTTCCTGTTTATCAGAGGCAAAAAGTACTACCGAACAGAAGCAGATAATCAAGCCTATAAGAAATATTCCTACCCGAACTTTCATAAAGCCTGATAACCACAAATAAGTAGGCATTTTTCTTAGACGTCTTAGGGGAAAAGTGGAAATATCGTATACGCATATTTTATAAGGCTGTTCCAAGATAGAAGGTTTAACTTTGAATTGTTGATGTGCCAAAACAAATTTCTTACTATTATTTGATCAACATTTTAAGCTAGACCGTGACACCCGGTATACAAGACATTTTGAATGACGAAGAATCCGAATACAATAGATAAGCGGTTATATGATCTGTATCTTACCAGGATACACGGTCGCGAGTAGCATTCGTACCTTAATTGTCTCGCAAAACCGATCATTACTAAAACCTTAGAAACATAGGTTTGTGCGAAATATATTGAGAAAGAGAGAGAGCAGAGAGTGGAAGCAAAAATGAAGTTTGCTAATGAAGCAAACTCCCCCAAACAAAATGCTGTGTTAAAGTTGCAGCTAGAAATTTTAAATTATCGCAGTAACGATCAATCCAAATTATTTATTGGCCTTTCTCGCACTTCCATTACATTCGCGAGAAAAACTCGAATGATGATCTAAAACCAAAGCAGAAATTTATCAGGTATTTGACCAAATGCTCTCTTCTGAACCTCAATGAGGTAAGGGTAAAAGTAGCTTGCTTTCCTTTTTTTTGATGGTTTACTGCGGACGCTGTCGAAAACAACAACGTTCCTTTTAAGCCTTGATTTTTGAAGAAAGATTTTTGGTAGATCCCTTTATAGATGAGAGCGCGCAAAGAATAAATCAGCGATTATGGTAGTTGGGAGGCTATTACACTCTCATGACTTTGGGTATTTAGATGGTTTCCTAACAGAACACTTAAAATTATTAACCAAAATGGCAAAAATGTCTAAAGCTAATTTGACGGTCAAAGAATTAATTTTGGGTATATGTTGTTGTAGATAAATGTTTGATTGCTGATGATTCTTAAATCGAGGCCATTACGTTACGTTCAATATAAAAATCGGTCTGATACCTCGAAAATTTTAAAATTTTCGAGTGTTGCGAGCAGTTTATTCAAAGTAATGCAGAAATTGCGACACCGTTGAATAAACCTTCTAGAAAAGTACACAAGAAACCGCTCTTATCTGCAGCGACGAAGAGTGCTCTAGAGATAGAAAGTCGTACGCTAGTTACTAAAGTGGTTCATGGGTGACATAACGTAACCTTTCTGGGCGTCTCACTTGGTGGAACCTTAAACTTCACGGTTTTAATTTCGGAATTGAGTTTTAAATCGAGATAATGGATTGGTAAAGTTTTAGCCGAATTATCAGAGTGTGATAAATATTTATGGTGAAAACTAGAAACTCTCCGCTTGAACGAAGAAATATTATAAGTCAGTCGGAATTGATTTTGTATTAAATTATGTTTTGAAGCTATGAATCTAGAACATGAGTCTGCTGCAAAAAATATTTAATATCGAAACAAACTAATCACTGGGCACGGTTAATAAAATCATAATTCAATTTGTGGGGTTCATTTTGTGTAAGTATAGTCTGTTACTGTTTCAAAGCAAAATCAAAGGCGTGCTGAATGGAAGGTGATGGTTTGTCATTGTTTTCTTGCATTAACAAATGTATGTGTTTCTGAAGAACATTATGACTATATCCTCTAGTCCAGTGATTCTTAACAGAGGGGCCGTGGCCCATTAGGGGTCCGTAAGAAGTTTGCCGGAGGCCGCCATTGTTTGTAAAATTTCCTTCAGGATATATGCCTTTCTCGTGGTTTTCAGGAGTGCTAATTAGATGGAGAAATTTTGTTTTGTGCAAGGCAAGATGGAGGCGGTGTCATATTTAGTACCTCCTACTAATATCTTCGTCTATAATGCTGACGTGGGTCTCATTTTCGGGGTTTCCGGGGTATTGCTTACGTTCCTGACTTGTTTTGAGGAAGTCGTGATGAAGGGAGGGGGCGATGGTGTTATTTTGGTACTTTACTATTAGCTACGCCGATATGGCTGATATGAATGTCATTTTCGGGATTTTTGCGGTACTGTTAAGTAACCGACTTTTGTTTTTCTGAATTCGAGATGAGAAAGGATGTCCTTTTTGGTGCTCACTTATACTATCAACGCCAATGTGGGTGTCAATTTTGAAGGTACTGATTACATTATTCACCTTTGGTTTTTCGCAAAGTGTGGTAGAGGCGGCGGTATCAATTTTGGTACCTATACTTACTATCTACGCCAATAATGCTGACATGGATGTCATTTTCAAGGTACAAATTACATAGCTGACTTTTGTTTTTCGCAAGTCGAGATGGTGGATTTTGATACCTAATTATAATAATTGCGCCTATAATGTGAATATGGATGTCATTTCCGGCATACAAATCAATTGATTGTGTTATAGATCAGTTGTATGTTATGTTTTTCCACGGGAGTTAGTTTAGAAAAGCGTTTATATAAAATTAGTGGAATGCTTGAATTTAAGGGGTCCATCCCATGGATCAAGCGGTCCTTTCTTATAAGTCTCTATGCCATTCATCAAATCGAATTCTAATATAGCATATAGGTATTTTGTATCAAATTGAGCAGGGTTCCGTAATATTTTTAGAGGTGTTGGCTCCAGAAAATGTTTTCCCAAAAATGTCTGTTTATTCCGAAAGGGTGTTTGAGCCGCTCATCCTATCGTCCTGACATTTTTACCATGTATAAGTTTCATGTACAGGATGGGGAAAGAGATTATATGCAATTAGTGACATGCTTGATTCCGAGGGGTTGGTCCCCTGGATCAAGGAACCGTCCTAAGTGTTCACACCATTTATCCAACCTGATCCAAACTTTTCATAGGGAATTTATATTAAAATGAGCAGGTTTTCGTAATATTTATGAAGAGCTAGGCCCCCTTGATCTAGGTGTACCTGAATCACCTGAAATGTGTTGTTCGATTTATAAACATACCGACTATCAGTATTAAAATGAAATCGTTAAGTACAATCCAATTGAATACGATGGAAGGCGATACGATACATTTGAATACGATATTCGACGATACGATAGGGTCGCTACCCGATCAAATAGAGCCCATCGTCATTTAAATGAGTAGTGTTGTGATAACCAAGGCACAATCAATGGTGTGTATCGTACTTTAACGTTTTAAATAATTTGATACCCAAGTTAAAACAGATTTTATTTTGATTAATTTTAAACATTTATTATTCTGTTTGCTAAAACGGAAAATTGATTAACTCTGGGTTTTGTTATGCAAATAATTGCAGATTTGTTTATTAGAATTTTGATTACCAACAATACAAAAAATCAAAACAATATCCTATTCTGTTTTGGAAATATGGAGAGCGACCGCTCAATCACCAACCGCAGTCATCCAAAAAACGAAAATTTTATTTTATTGAAAAAGTATTTTTTTATTAATTTTTAAATAAAATTAAAGTATTGATGGGCTCGAAGTCAACCAAGGCATTGCTGTGGCTGTCAAATCGATAATGTTAGCCAAACGGCATCACGAACTTGAGTGCCGGTTCATCAGATTTTTTTTTTCAATTTTTTTCATATTTTTTGTATTAAAAGAGGCATGTCTATTGTACAATTCACGTGATGTAATTGATTAACACGATGGGATACAAAAATCCGAGATTTTATCCATCATATAATCTCGCTGTCAGAAACAGACAAGCAACGGGATGCCAGACAATAGATAATTTATGAATTACAGAATTACATTCCCTACCCGAACCATTATCAACGTTGGTTGGTATCAAGTGCTATAGTCCAATCGAAACATTTCTTGGTAAATATAAAAAACTACAATTCGTGTTTCCAAATTTCATTATTCGATGCAACAAATATCGTGCGCAAGCCAACATTCAATTAATTTGCAATGGCAAATTTATTACTACTACCACTGCGGAGTGAAAATTACAAATTTGTTCAAATCTATTTTAAATTAGAAATTGTCGTACTTTACAAACTTTATTCGATCAACACAAAGAATTAATTCGATTGGTTAGAACTGCCTTTGAACAAATGCCAACTGATGACTAGAAAGTTGTAGTTAGAGAAGAGAAATCACTTGATATGTTTGCAAAGACGCTTTTTTACTCTAAAGTACCAAGTGTAGTAAACACATGGAATGCATCAGCGCAAATGTTTTGACGTCGACAACATTACTCACACTGTAATAAACGCACGTGAACCGACACCCTTCCAAGAATTGAGAACTCTTAACGGTCAAGCATGTGCCACTTATCGGGATACTTGACGAGAATTAATTTTTTTCGAAAACGATGTATACTGAGGCACTTCTTAACCACAGAAAATACGATTCCCATCACCTAATCGTGTCAAACGTGTAAAATGACGCAAACACTATCAAAGCACTGATTCCATTCAAAATAACTGGGCCGAGTGGATCTGCAAACGACATTTTCGATTGTGATTAGCAATAAGAAAGATATTTTCATGTCAAAGAATTGGGTACATTTGTTATAAAACTAATCTACAGTACTTGGTTTCAGAACGACGCTTAGCATATTTTAGAATTATGCGCCCGGAGTCACAAGCAGTACTTTCCTCATTTCGTTTATTTCGGCAACTATACAATCACGAAAAGATATTGCACTCTCCTCAATCGCATAATCTGGAATTTACTTTTTTGAATGGTGGTCGAATAGCACATTCAGCGCTGAAACTGCCATCGTCACACAAAAAAGCATTGGAAGCGCTTCATGGAACAATAAAACTATTGAGAGGAAATTATCTTATTATCTGATGATTTTCGACAAACTTTACCAGTTACGTACACGTTCAACAGATACTGATAAACTTAACCCATTAATGACCGATGTATGATATATCATACGCAAATCACTACTTTCTTAACATTTTCTCTCTTGAATACTATACATACAATTTTTTTGTTTTTTATCTTAAGTGGTTGAGGATGGTGTATACTTGTAAAATAATTTAAAAAGTAACGGATAAAAAACGTTTAGTTGTATTTTGATCGATGCGCATTAAAGGGCATAATGGATCGTCGTTGGAAAGTAGAGACTTAAAAAAAATTAGTTGTGTCATTAACTTTTATTATATGTCTTGTAACTTTTTTTTCGAAAAGGATATACTAATTAATTTAATTTTAAAGAATATAAAAATTATAACTCGCAATTAAAAAAATTATAGTGACACATTTCCGATGGTATAAGGTATATCATAAAACGGGCTATGACGTTCACGTTAAGTGGAGCCGTTACTAACAGATGGTTTTTGTATAGACAGGCACATCCGAAGGTCTCATTCTTATAATTTACCAGAGATTTGGTTCGCTTAATACTTGCAAAGAATCTTCTACAAAAACCCCGTTTCAAATTTTTTAAGAGATTTTTCAAATACTTACTTACTGTGTTAAAATTTCCTATTTTTTCAATTTTAAATGAAATGTAATATGTTTTATTTATATTATTATTTGTTAAATTTTTCATTAGAAACAGAAATAAATAAATAAAAAAGGTTTTTATAAACAATATAAAAAAATATACTGTTTCTGCCCATTGTATGATATATCATACCAGCTCCAGAGCCACATCGACATGACTTTTTGAATTTTTTCTCACAATTACATTTGTCGACTTGAAATATACGTGATTTGTGGTTTTCAGAGAAATCGGGCCATTAGAACATAGTTCGGGTTTTGATGGGTTAATGCATTTGACACGCATGTATCAGTTTTATGACGATACGTATACAACTACAACATAATGCATAACGTTTCGCAAAACAATTGTTGGATATTAGAAATGATAAAATAGCAATTTACGAATCCATACAATGTATCACATTGCTAACAAACTTCTGTAAACTCACAGCAACCACAGACGAATTGATTCGCAACATTTTCCTAAATATCGCACAGAATTTCCAAAAATCATGTTTTACTCAGTGCACATGCTAAGTTAGTAGCCTGAAAATTGGCGTGCCTATCATTCTTCTCTTATACATCTATCTACTACGACCCTGCTACCGTACCAGGTTTTTAGTGAAAAAGATGATGACTAATATCATCAAAGCTACAATTTTAAGTGAAAGATTTAAGCCAGAAGAAATACTGGTGCCACGAATCCCAATGATTCGGACAGATATACCATTAGAATTAAAATGTTTGCAGTTTCCGGTACGACTCGGATTTGCAACCATCAATAAAGCACAAACACAATCGCTACAAGCTGTATGGTGCAAGGTCACGTGTTGGAAAACTGTCTGATTTATTTGTTGTACATACCTGACGGAAAAACAAAAATTAGTTTGTATCCAAAAGGACTTCAATAAACAGAATTATAAACAAACACTTTCTTTCTTTGTGTAGCATTGCAATGTATGCCGGGATTTGTGCTAAATATATTTTCGCATTCAATTGAAAACCACGCGAACGAAGTCGCGGACAACAGCAGCTAATATTATATAAAAAAAAAAATTATCCTAGATAATTTAACAAATATCAATTATTATTAAAAAAATGGGGGCCACAAAAAAAAATATGAATTATTTGGTGGGCCGCGAGTAAAGAAAGGTTAAGAACCACTGCTCTAGTCTCTCCTCTAGATGAACAAATATACATATATCCTAATTTGAAATGTATACATTGTATACATTGAATATGTAAATATGTACTTATAAGTAGTGAATACTTGAGTAGTGATACAAATTGTTGTGATTCGAGAATTTATTACAATTCCACACGGGCTCAAAATAAAAGTGTTAAGAATTTGTTTCGAACGTAGTTGAGATATGTAGAAAAATATTTCCTAGGATAAATTGTTATCGCCGATATTAACAGTTCTAGTTAAATGTGAGGAAGTTGCAGTACCCCTCATCAAGGATGTCAAAAACACATCCGAAGAATAAGGTGCAGAAGTACGAAATTATTTGTATAGTTAACAATATCAAACGATCATTATTTGCAAAAAAGATGTGGGCCATATGATAAAGGAGGCTTGATACGGAAATGCTGCTGGACTTGTAGCAAATCGTTGCCTATACTTGAGTTTGAACAAATCCGTCGTATGTGTAAATATCTTCCGAGGCGAAGACAGCGATATTGTTTGCACAATACAAAGAATTGGAGTATGAAATAAATTCAAGGCGTGGATGCTACGAATCAGCTCACTTATCTAGAAGGTATGTTCCGAAGTATCCCTTGAGTAGTCGAGCTAATTTTGATATACATCTAGTGGCCATAAATCATGCGGAGGCTGTGCTATATGTGACCGTATTTAAAGTGAAAGGTTTGATATGGTATTGCTCATCTCGCCCTAATATTATTTATTGTCATGTCTTCCTTATCGAAGAGTACCTGTTGATACATTATTTCCCAATCTCCAAACAGTACATAAGGATGCTGTCTAAATCGCAGAATTATTAGTAATGTATTATCGTGATATATATCATCAGTCTGGTATCCGTTGACTTTGAGTTTTATCTTGCAAAGCTTTTGAATAGTTCGATAAAAACGGATAACTGAAATAATTTGAAATAGGTCAGAGTCAATCCACAAACACGAAGTCAACAAATGAGTGGACTACCGTGGGATTATATTACACCAAGAATTTGAAAACCAGGATTTGTTGTCTACATCAAAAACTTGAAATCCGGAAATTTGTCCAGCACCGAGAATTTTGAATTCCGAGATTTTATTTCCCGTTTTTTTTAAACTTGAAGGATTACACTGTTTTTTATATCTAGCCGACCTTATATACAATTATAACAGGATTTTTTCTCAAATTTTCCGAAATTATTTTGGATTTTTCTAATTAATAAACTAAATCTTGAAGACGAAATGAATTCCGAGGAGAATCAATATTAAGTTCTATCACCAGATCTTCCTCCTCGCCGAAAGATGGAGATACTTAATCATACATGATTAGTATGATTTTCCGACCGGCCAATAACTGGCCAATATTTCATTTTAAGGATGATCTTGGAAAAATGTCGGGAGTAGAAGAATCTATAACTCTACATAAGCAGACTTGTAACAAGCGAAAATCTCTAAACGGCAGAACTAGTCGCAAAATATATATAGGAATTCGGGATCTCGGTGTATAGAGTTGTACTGGAATTCCTGAATATACCATGCTTCGGGAAGTGTTAACTTTGATAACATTGAAGATGTGAAATATGTCGGGTTATAATTATAATATTACCCAGTCAAATTTACTACAAAGAACTTTACAAAGCACTCATATGAGACCTGTGATAACTTTCGAAAGCGGAGTTTGCACATTGGCCACTAATAAATCTACAATTACTATACCACCATCAATTGTAGATATTTGTAGGCAACCTATAACATCTGAAAGAAAGGTCATTCGATCCATTTACGGCCCAGTAAAGAATACGAACAATGATTTCGCATTCGAATGAATCACGAATAGTATTTCTTTAACAACAAGTCGGGATACTGGGCTACGGAAGACCTAGGCAACAGTGGCACGACGATTTCGAATACAATCTACGAATATCAGAATGTCAGAAGGCCTATAAAAACTCAAGTACATCAGTATTTAAGTTTCGATTTCAGACATGTCATTAACTACACCACAACCAAATTAGCCAAAAATTACATCAACTATTGATCATTTCAGAAAAAACAGTGTAAACACTAAGACAGTCTTGTGGCCAAAAAATTTAAAAAGTTTCCGATAAGGAAAAGCAACCGAAACTTTTGTTTAGACACAACCGAACGCAGCATGTAAGGCTAATGCGACGACATTCTCGAAATCACAGAAAATATAATTCTCATAACACTTTTTTAAAGGTTCATGAGCAAAATTGAAGCGTTGAGTCATATGACCATGATCGAAAACGAAAGATGACCTCATCCCACCAAGTAAACCGAAACGAAAGAGCTGAACATATCTGCCTTTGGTATACCAAACAATTCTTCATGCTATATTACCGTAGTTTGGAAAAGAAAAAACCTATAAATATGCAGGTATGCCGATGCAGGTATATGGAGCTTAAGAAATTTGTTTCGAACATTTCTTTTTAGAAACAATTCCACGAGATGGGATCCGGGCGGGGGGAAATATTGTCGTCTATTGAGATTTTCAATCGATTGTTATGCAGTCGGACATTCATATCGCTTGATTAATCTGCATAGATTCACTGAAGAAAATCATTTAAACAAAAACTATTTATATGTCAGATTTGACTATCCTATGTTAGCATGGATTCGAACACCGTCCCACAAAATCGAATTAGAAGCTAACTGAATCCAAAAATATTTTTACCGATAAGTGTAAGTACATTCCGATGTTCATCCTATAGTCGACCAATTGATTGAGAGGCACAAACTTTAAGATTTTCAGTCAATCAGTAGTTGTCGAAATTGATAGTGATTGGTCGCCGGTTGTTTTATAATCTGGTTTAATCGGTTCATTGATCGTAGAGGCAAACTTATAGTGAAATAGTATCAACTATCATTGAAACCACAACAGGAACCTTCGATAATTAGAAATAAGATGTATTCGTAGATTAAACCGCCTTCGATGTTGATTAAAAAACAAGGCTAACCGACAACAATATCCTCGATCACGGAGTAATTCTCTGCTAAAATATCAAGTTCGAGTTAGTTTTCTGATCAGCAATCATTTTCGGCAATTCGGCAATTCAAAATAGATTTGAAATTCATAAACCACTGGATATCAGTACTTAGGCCTAATGGAGATGGTAACAGAATACACCAAAGCCACTTTCTATGACTACCTAAGAAAAGCGCGTGTAAACGGAACCTCTATACACAACAACAATTGCTAGAAGTAGAACTTATCGGTTTAAGGGATAAATACTGTTCAATAAAAAAAATTGTTGCCGATGAATCTCGAGAGTTTCAGAAGGACACTAGCACTACTTTTGAAAATACAGATATTATTCTCCGAGCGAAAACACAGAGTGGCGTTAATTAGTACCAAAATTATCAAGCAAATTGTTATTATAACTCACCTGTGCACTCAACTGACACGCGAATATCTGATTGAAAGTGCAAATGTTCTGTTTCCAGGAATTTCTATAAAAACACACTAAGATGGTTGATTAATTAATGCAATTCACAGTTTATATCAATTTCATCAAAATTCACAGCAATTTGGTTGAACTGAGCAACCTAACCAACAAAATCCAACTGAGCCAACCTAGCCATCAAAATTGGATGGCGTGTAAAATTGCAAAAAAACAGCGAGCACGAAAATAAAAATTGAAAAATTGGATGGTAAATTTGATCAAGTTTAGATAATATCCAATTTTGCTCGACCGACTGTCGGGTTAGTCCCCCAAAAATATAAATTAAAATTCTAGAAAAATGTATACATCAAAATAAATGAATTTTGAAATTGAACCGTTAAACGACAACTTCATACCTTATAATGATATCTGGACTTTCAGAGGAAATTAATTTTACCTCTCATGATGAACTGTGATAAACTAATTTAATAAAAAATAGTAAAGGTAAATGATTTTTGTTAAAACACCTCAAAGCAATATGCCATTTCATACTATAATGGATTCTGATTATCCCCTACTGCAGTGGTTCTTAACCTTCTTTTACTCGCCGCCCACCAAATAATTCATAATTTTTTTGTGGCCCCCATTTTTGAATAATAATAATATATATTTTTTAAATTATCTACAACAAATAAAATTTTTTTTTTATTCCTTTATTTTTTTTTATATAATAAAATAACTTTATTATTTCATTATCTATTTTTTTTAAATGGCTTAACCGATTTCGTAAAACAACTGTGTTAACCTTTATCATTAAAATGTATACAGTACTTTTCAAATTAAAGCATTCGTAGCAAAATGTGATGTTTCGGTGAAAACAATTGGCGTGTTGCAATCTCCTGTATAATACCGCATTGACCGATATTTGCCATCAGTCACTTGTCATCAGACCGGAACAAATCTCTATCAGTTTCACTCGTTGTTTCCTCAAAATCATGATACTACTGCAGAAAAAGCAGGTAAAGGTGTTGCTTCATTGCAAGAAGGCCGTAATCAACGAGAAGTCGCTTGTCAGCTAAACATGAGTCAATATGCTGTCTCAAGAGTATCCAGAAGGTTTCAGGAAACTGGTACTTTCAATCGAAGACTACATACCAGCCGGTATAACTTCACTGCAAAATGGCCATTTCACAGGCGTCGACGTGCAAGAAGCGCTAAGACAAGTTCGAGATGGAGCTGGTAGTCAATGGACAGTAAGACGCTTGAAGGAAGCCAACCTCACTCCAAGACGGCCTGCTAGAGGCCCAAAAGTGATAGATAAATTAGAGCATCGAGCAATGAAGGTTCGTTCTATTCATTGACGATTGCAGAATAGGTCTTAATGGTAGTGATAAGAGAGGCCGGGTCTTCCAACGTCCAGGGGAGCGATTTTTGCAGTGCTGTTTTTCTGAAACAGTCTCGTACGGCGGCAATTCTTGCATGATATGGGGTGGCCTATCACTTGAGGGGAAACACAAATTTTAATTTTCGTACCTGGTGGAGGTCGTAGTGAAGGTCTGACCGCTGAAAGATATATCGAGGACATTCTCTTGGATCATGTAGCGCCCTACGTAGGATATATAGGGGAAGATTTCATAATGATGCGTAGCAATGTACGGTGTCACACAGCTCGAACCACTTGGCAGTTCATGGCTGAAGTTAGACTCGAGACGATGAAGTGACAAGCCCTCAGTCCATACATGAATCCAATTAATCATTTTTGGGATTTTATTTGCGAACTAAAATGGAGGGCCTGAGCCGGAAATCCGGGACCATTTAACATCAGTGACCTCAAGATTGCGTTGGATGAAGAGTGGGGTCCGATCCCTCAGTCTTTGTCAAAACCTTAATAAGGTCAATGGGGAACCGCATGTGAACCGTTGTAGACGCAATGGGGTGCATTAGTAAGTATTAACCAATATAATTGTTTTTATTTTTTTTGAATTTTTTATTGTCATTTAAATTTAAATATCCCCAATGATTTTTTACATAATCATCAATTTTGCGTTTTCATTTAAAAGTCACTATAAAAAAAGTATTGGACCAATTTTCTTGAAAGTAGTGTCATTTTAAAGTAAAAAAGTAATGTCTTGTGATAATCGGTTTAGCCGTTTTCAAAAAAATGGTGTTTCTGTGAGCGCTAAAGATTTGTGTCGATTTAGTTGCTCGCGAGTGTATATAATGTAAACTAAATTTTGTTAACAACTTTAAAATCAACTGAATATTTGTATTTTGTTAAAAAAAATCTAATTATTTTTAACCCTATTTCTACTGACAAGTGATTGTTAAGACATTTTTCAAGTTTAAATTGACGATACTCACAAAATAGTTTATATTATAATCTGAACCAATATTGTATTCCTCAAAAAATGTATTTTGTATTCAAAAATCATTTATTTATTTTTTCTCAAAATTTTCCTACTTAAGATATAAAGCCTTTCCAATCAATTTCCAGCTATCCTTCTGAAATGTGCCTTTTATACACACCATGTAATTATATACGTTTTTCAAAATTTACATGAATTTATAAGTTTGAATGGTCGGTAATTATGAAAATGCTTTTAACACTTTCTGCAAACATAAAATGTATTTCCGAATTCATTATTTAAGTATTCAAAAATCGTTATGTTTCCATTTTTTAGAATATCCGTCCTTGAAATATTGACCTTGAAACCAATTTCCAGTATATTCTATTTAAATGAGACTTTTATACACTGTGCACTTGTTTGACATATTTACGTATGTTTCCGAAATGATCGGTCGTTTCTATCATTATTTTTATGGTATTAGTAACGCAACGGTATTTGCCGTTATGATTATGTGCTTCAATTATTTGCGTGGTAAGGGCCTAACCATTAGTACCATTTAGAGGCCGATTATCCATCCTTCAGTATATCCCATCGAAGCCCGACCAATATGGGGTAAAGATTTTTTGGACCTGTGATATCACTGCCTGTTATCCTCTATTGTATTCCTTACTTAGTACAAGAAGCGTCAGAGTGAGGAAAAAATTTGGGTCATAAAATCGTCAGCCAATTGTGCCAACCCTTTGAGAGATTGAATCGAAATATTACGTCTAATAACTTCTTTACAAGTTATGAGCTCACACAAGATTCACTATCAAAGGGACTAACGTGTGTTGGAACTCTTCACAAAAATAAAGCGTACATTCCAAACGAGTTTCTTCCACACAAACGGAGAGATACAAGTGTGTTCGGGTTTTGAAAAAATATGACGTTAGTTAGCCCTGAAAAAAACCGTCAGTTTTGTGAATTTCATCTATGGATCACGATGACGAATTAGATGAAAACCACAAAAATAGGCCATTGATAATATTTTACTACAACTGTACGAAGGGTGGGGTTGATACTCTGGCCGAACTTGCACATTCATTTTCCGCAGAGCGCAAATCGAATAGATGGCAAATGGTGCAATTTTTTAATTTAGTGGATGTTTGCCGAGTAGCGGCCATGGTAATCTGGCTAAACGTATATCCCTTTACCGGCCTACCGACACAATTGTGTGGGTAAGGAAAAAGAATCATGTGAAGGATTTATGGTTGTATGTGTTTTGAACCAACTTACACATTTGTGTATTCCTTTTTAACTTATTTTCGTCCGAAAAAAACACTATCACTATACACACAATTGTGTTAGTTGTACTTCAAACCAAGCGAATTTTTTTATCAAAAACGTCATTACATACTATGTTTTTTTACTCACACATTTGTGTGGTTTGTACTTCAATTGAGCCAATTTTTTTTTCTTGGTCGGCAAAGGGATATTAAGATTGTAATAAGAAAAAAATAAACTAACGCAGAATATTTTTGAAGCATTTGATTCAGGAATTAGTTATTCCCTAAATGTAACGACGAAGCACAACAAAATTGACAAAGGGCACAGTTGCGACAATCGGGAAGGCTTTAGGCAATAAAAACTGCAGTATCACCCGATTGGGGTTCAAAAACAACCGTTCGTCGTCGATATTACAAGTATCGTAATAATATAAGTCCCGTGGCAACTCAGATTTGTAGTATGTGCAATCGCAATATTTGCAAAGAACGGTCAGAATAACTTGTAATATGCATACACTACCAAAACAAATAATTTTAGGCTGCAGGCCAATAGTAGAGTAAAAGCCAATGTTAAGTAAATTGTTCGGTAAATTCATTTATTTTTCAAAAACTCTATGGCAAACTGATCGAATAATCTTTTATCATAGTAAATGATTTTCCCGACTATTGGCTCGCAGCCTCAATGACATATATTAGTGGAATTTGAACTGAATAAATGAATTAATACTCTCAAAATTAAAAGTTGTATTATTTTCTTTAAATTTTTACTTGTAAGTCACATCTCAGAAGGATGTGTCAGTAAATTCACTCAGTAGAAATAGAGTTAAAATTCCAAGTATTAATAGTTTCTTTGGATTACTTAGGCTTTCTGCGGTGTAAGTAGCATATTTGCATTTATTTCTTCTGTACTAACAAAGTTGTATGTAGGAAGAAATAAGAAATAAATAAAAAACCAAATTAGGAAACTTATAGATCAATTTTCATTTTATTATATTCTCAAGAAAATTTTGCAAACATTGGCGGCCCCTCGGCAATATTCTTACGGACCCCCTGTTAAGAATCACTGCCCTACTGTAACAATCTGATAAACTGAAAGGTTTTACACTTTACAATTATGATCGTTTGCAAATATTATTCTGATTATATTTGTGGGCAACATAGCTTATAACAAAATCAGGAAGAACGGAAGAACGGAAGAAGCCGGATATCAAAATACATATTTTTTTTTTAGAAATTACTACCCTTTATCACCTGAAAAATGTGACTTTGTCTCAAAAATTCATCTGACGTCGAAATACTGTTTTTCTGGTTCCGAGAGGTTTAAATGATAAATATCAATTTCAAGCAAAATCCCAACAAAATCACTGTACAGTAAATGACAGATAGCTAATTGAGTGTTTCAAAAATCTTGTAATTATCATTTTAATTGAAATTATGACTAAAAAAAATATTTAAATATCTATTAAAATAAAATTACCTTATTCCCGTCCGTAAAAATGTTGAAGCCTTGGGAAGCGGGTATCACCCCGCTATACTATCCACAAAAATGTAAATGTATTAATTTACGTATAAGTTGTTACACTTATTTCCTTCGCTGTATAAATGTATGCAGATTTTTCAGTTATTAATTATTAAATCCGCCAATTACTATTTTGCAAAGAACTTTTTTTTGGCAAATTTGCACAAATCACAACAATTTTTAACTCAATTTTTAAAATTTTTATTTCATCTACATATATTTTTTATGGTTATTATTTAATTAAACATTCCAATTAAAATTCACTAAAAATATTTTTATTAATAACCGTCAAAAACACATACCACGCGCGATATAATTTTTTAGTGTTATCATATTTTTATCTGTGTTAATTCAATTAAAAACGAAAAAATATTTTTTTTTTATTTCAAACAAAAACTAAATTCCACTATACGAGTATATACGTTAATACCGGGAAATTTTTCGAAAGCAAGAAACGAAAAAAATAAAATTATTTTCACCAACGCACTTTTCAAAATGTATATACGCGAAAAGTTAATGAATCAAATAATTCGCACCAGTACACTATATGGAAAGTCACACGCACAAACACACACTGTGAACGTCAAGAGTAAATTGTTTGGAACAAAAATATTTTGATTTTCAAATCGAGTGAACGCAAACAAACAAAACTTAAAAGACGTCTTATCACAACGAAACGACAACGTTAAATCGTGTTGTAATTTTTTATCCCAAAAAATATAAAGCAACCATATTTCAATTGATGCTGCAAAGCGAGATGAACACGCCCCGCAATTTAATACTATTAGTACCCGATACATAATGCAATAAAACAAACCATTTTCCATATATCGAATGTATAGTCGACCTATTCTTGCGCAGTGCCATACAATACACTACTAATATTTTCTGCTTTTGTTTGTTACGTTACTCCGCCCCGTGTACTCCGCATGCAAGTATATACACACACAATCTCTCTTTCTCATGAGAATACCGACACAAAAAAAGTAAAAAATGTAAACGAAAATAGAAAAAAGGGAAAATAATTTTCTTTATAATTTTTTTTTGTTTCTTCTTTATTTCATTTTTCGTGCGGTGTCATTAAAATAAAACGAATTTCCCAATTTATTATATTCCATTACGTATATATATATATATAGTGTAGTGTGCTCCCTTTCTAACCAATTTTATCCATTTCATTCTGGCGTGTGCGTTTACTTATATATACGTGTTGTGTATAGTATTCGGCCAAGAAAATACCAGTAATAATAAAAGAAAATTTGTTTAGATTTTTAATTTTTATTTTTATTTGGAAAAATGAAAATAAATTAAATTTTTTCGTCATTGCATTACGATAATAAAAAATAAAAATTAAAAAATGTGGAAAGGAAACCAAGACGAAAAGAAAATGTCGCACAAATTATATTAAAAATCTATTTAGAATTGTTGTAAAGGAAAAAGAATACAGCAACAACATTGCGACCATGGAATGAAGGAAAAAGATTTTAATTGATTTTTATTTTCATCTGGCTTTTCCTATTTTCTTCTTATGTACGAGTATACTGATGCTGTAAACAATTTTCCAAATGGAGGGTATAAAATAATGTGTATATATGGTGTGCGGTAAAATTGGATTGGGTACGACTCATTAGTTATAATGTGAGTTCGTTTTAGTGAGCAAATTATGTTGTTATTTAGGGATTAAAATAAATTCAACAAAGCATAATTTACTTACGGGTTTGATTCAAAGATGGCATAATCAATTATAGAGTGAAATACCAACTGTGATTTAATCGGAATGGGATGTCAATCTTTTAGGTTTGCGAAATTAGTCCAATAATTAAAAATTACCTTGCTACAATAATGGTCAGAATTTCAGGATGTGTGCGCTAACCCAACTAAATTTTGAACTATATATTTGTAGAAAAGCCCAACAAACCGGTGTGAAGTTTTAAACATTTATCAAAAGTGTAGCTACACCCGTGTGGAGATGCCGAACTCCCATCGTGGCGCGTCCCCAAGTGGTGGATAGAGGAATGTTCTTTAATCGGCTTGCCGGAGGGTACACTCAGAAAAAAAATATGATAAATACATGATTGCATTTACCATATAATAATAATAGAAATCATTATAACATTATTGTGATATTCCCTATCATACAATAATAAGAAATACTATTTGTTTAATTATGTCAATCACTGAAAACGGAGCTTATTATTATTATGATACTTGTAATCATATTCATCTCCTATGATTAGGGTAATCAGAATGCATGATTAAATTTTGATTCGTTTAGTGTATTTATAAAAATTCGCTATCTCAATGGGTGATTAATTCATATGTAAACACTAAATATTTACATGTTAATTTGTAGTTGCATGGCTGCAATGCAGTGTTGCCATTTTGACTGTTTTCCATTCAAATTTGACTGGATTTCATTGTGTTTAGCTGGAAGAATTTAAAAAATCCAGCCGGCTGTTTTTTTGACTGGATTCAGTTTTTTTGACTGGAGTCAATGTTTTTCCAACAGTCAGCTTAATTTAGTGAAAATTACGGAACAGAATGCAAATCCAATTAACAAACAGTATTTTAATAATTCGAAACCAAATGAGATTTGGACTTTGCTGTAACAATTTCCCTATACTAGATGAAATTTAAAAATATTGGAACAAGTGCAACGTATGACATTGGTAAAGCTGATGATGAAGATAAGAATGACGCTCAATTAATTGAAACATTAAGGGATATTAATATTTAATATTAATATGTTATCCCTTTTCCTGCTAACACTTTTTCAACCCAAAAAAAATAAAAAGTAGCTCAATTTAAGTCCAAACTAGACAAATGTGTGAATAAAAAACATAGTATGTAATGGCGTTTTTGATAAAAAAAATTTGCGTGATTTGAACAAAAACCAACACAATTGTATGTATCAAAAACGCCATTACAGACTCACACATTTGTGTGGTTTGGACTTAAATTAAGCCATTTTTTATTTTTTTTGATTGAAAAAGGGTTATTGTAGTAAATTAATATTAAATATAATTATTGTAGTATGTACTAATATTTACAGTAAGGAATATTTCTATAATTTTATAATAATTTATTATTTTCATATTTATTTTATGTTACAAAAATCGAAATTGGTTGTTCTTTAGTTAATAATATATACTTATTATAATAAAATCTGAATTAAACCACCTATTTAAAATTTTTCTGTTCATCGTATTTAATTAAAATATAATTAAATCTTTTTCAGCTGGTTTTTTAGCTGGTTTTAATTTAGTTTTTCTTTGACTTGAATTCTAGCTGTTTTTTTCATTTTTAGCTGTTTTTTTTCCAGTCAAAAATGACTGGATTTCAAATTTTTCAATGGTAACACTGCTGCAATGCCAATAAGTCATGTGATTACCAGTATATATATATATATATATATATATATATATATATATATATATATATATATATATATATATATATATAAATATATATATATATATATATATATATATATATATATATATATATATATATATATATATATATATATATATATATATAAATATATATATATATATATATATATATATATATATATATATATATATATATATATATAAATATATATATATAAATATATATGTACATATATATATATATATATATATATATTTTTTGTCTATATATGTATATATATATATACAATATATATATATATATATATATAGGTGGGAGTGGGGTGGTTGAATATATAGCCATCTTACTCCCACAGTCCCATATCACTCCCACCGCCTACTCACCCACCACCACTCACCCGCCCACCACGTCACGCACATGACGTCACGCACATGACGTCATGCACATGACGTCACGCATATGACGTCACGCATATGACGTCACGTTATGTCTAAACCAAGGCTACGCAATAATAATGTTAAGATATTTATACTAACAAAACAACTAGAGAAAACAACAAAAATCGACATAGCGTGTCGTCAATGTCATCATTTGGTGTAAGCGGCCTGTAGTTTAGGAGGCATTGGTTTAAATCAATAGTTTGTATGATAAATATCATCATTTTGTGTTAAATACAATCATTTCAAATGATTGTTTGTATCATAATATGATTGTCTTAATCATTGCATGTAATCATAACAATGATGATCACTTTTATGATCAGCTCAATCATATTTTTTTTCTGAGTGTAGTTGGGAAATAAAATACCATCCGCGGAGCAAATCTGGCTAGGGGAAGGAACCCCGAATAATAAACCAATCATTAAGGCAATGAGTGAACATCAAAACGGAATGTATACCCCAGGTGGTACGTCAACTTTACATTTGGCCAATCTACCCTCACACGAGGCAGGCTCAACGAATTCTGGGTGAGCCAACCATTGCGAAACCCACTTATACCAAGCACAAGTATCTCTAAATCACTAACTAGACAAATGCTTCCCGCTACTCAGCAGGAGAATGAAAATGCTGAACGTAGCGAGAACAGAAACCAAGAAAAAAACCACGATGTCCCTAGAGAAAACGATGATTTAAAGAAATCGATAGAAAACTTAATGAAAATCAATGAACAGCTTTTCAAAGAAGTCCAACATCTTAAAGAAGAAATTGCTGTAATCAAAAATGATAATCAAACTAAAGAAAATACTGTAGCTATCTATGAACAGATGAAGATAAATTGGCATATGAAACGAGTTTTATACGAAGGCAAATTAAAACTAAACGTCAAAACAAAAAAAGAAAAGCAGAATCTTCGCCTGAAGTGGAAAAATCAACACATAGCGTCAGAAAACCACAACCCCAACGACCTGAACGGTCATCTACGGACCTAGTGAAGGTACATAAGAACGTATCATTGATACCGAAAGAGAGACCACTGCAACCGGTTAAAACATCCAATGTAATTAACCAATGGGAAATGCAGGAAAATCAACCAATACATAAAGAGATACCACCTCCACCTATTAATATACTTAATGTTAGTGAATACGAAACAATTAAAAAAATAGTGAAATTAGTTCCAAACGATAAATATAAAGTCACTGCACTAAATAATAACGTTTGGAAAGTGAATGCACTTGACCCAGAAACCTACAGAATGTTATCAAATGCAATCACCGCTCAAAACATCGAATTGTTCACCTATGAAAACAAAGCTGAGCAACCAATTAAATTCAATACAATGGTCAGAGGGCTACACCATACATGCCCCAACGAAGAAATAATTGAGGGACTTCGCCAGAAAGGATTCAAAATTCTAAACGCTGTAAATATATTAAAGAGAAGATCACTATAAACGCAAACGGTGAACCAGAAACAACCAAAGTTGGCCTCCTATTTTTCATATGCTAACATTTGACAACACTGAGAGCATTGATAGGATATATGGAATCAAAGCAATCCTTAAAATGAAAGTTAAGATTGAAGCGTTAAAAAAGAACCCTAGTAGAATGCCACAATGTTACAACTGTCCACACACGCAAATACTGTAATAGGGAGCCCAGATGCGTAAAGTACGCTGAGACATCTAACAAAAAAAATCCAATAAAAGTAAGAACGAACCAGTGAAATGCATACACTGTGGTAATCATCATCCAGCAAATTACAGAGGCTGTGAGGTAGCGAACGATCTGCAAAGAATGAGAAACAAATCCCCTTAAATAGCGGCAAAGTAAGAGAAGACATATCATATGCACAAATGGCTAAGCAGAACGAAAATATCAGGAACGCACCGAGTCAGAAAAACCATGTCCTGCAAGAAATACCCCAGAAGATAAACGCTATCAATTTGCATCTGGCTGGGCAGGACCAAAGACTAGAATCTATGAGCGAGCTACTGAAACAACAAGAACAGCAACTAGGAACACTAGAAAATGCATCGATGATCCAAGATAAAGGAATAAGGGATGCGTCAAGTAAAACTAGTAACTCCACTAAAAACATTAATTCTAGTCAAAACAAACTTATCAAGAAAAAATAATGACACACTATTTAAGAATTGCTACCTGGGCTGCGGGCCAATAGTCGAGTAAATCGTTTACTGTGGTAAAAATCGGATTTAGAACAGATATTTCAATCAGTTTGACATATAGTTTTTGAAAAATAAATGAATTTACCGAAAAATTTACTTAAAATTAACTTTTACCCGACTATTGGCCCGCAGCCCTGGAATGCAAATGGCCTTGCGCAACGTATTTCAGAATTAGAAGTATTTTTAAACACAAAAAAAATTGATATATGCCTAATCTCAGAAAGCCATTTTACCAGAACCTCGTATGCCAAAATACGTGGATACCAGTGCTATCAAGCTCTACATCCAGCAGAAAGAGCTAGACGCGGGACAGCAATCTTTATTAAAGATAATATAAAACACCACGAACAATTAAAAATAGAGGACGAAGCTATGCAAGTAGCTACTGTATCTATCGAAACCAAAAATAACAAGAGCTATAGTATATCAGCAATCTACTGTCCACCCAGATATAACCCAAAAAAAAGACTACATCAAACTTCTTAGATCGCTTGGCAATAATTTTATTATTGGAGGCGACTTTAACGCGAAACACATATTATGGGGATCAAACAGAACTAGTCATAAAGGAAGGAAGCTATTTGAAGCAGGTAGGACATTAAAATGTTAGTTTCACTCAAGTAGAAAGCCAACCTACTGGCCTACGGACCAAAATAAAATTCCTGACCTTTTGGATTTCTAAATATCAAGAGGTATCTCCGAAAACTACTTAGCAGTTGAAAATGAAGAAGGGCTATCGTCAGGCCATTCTCCAGTTTAAATGACAATAAGTGACACGGTAATAAGGAAGGCAATCACTCCAAGACTATAACAAATTACAAAACCAACTGGGAATACTTTCGACAGCTAGTCGAAGAAAGCATCAACCTACAGGTGCAGATCTCAAACGCTTATACGATAGAAGAAGAACTAGAAAACCTCATTGAAAGTGTGCAAAAAGCGGCCTGGGAAAGTACTCCTGATCAGCAAGAAATATTACAAAAAAACATATACTATCCAGTTGAAGTGAGAGAGTTGGTTAACGAAAAAAGAAGAGCTCGTAAGACTTGGTAGAGAACCAGAGTCCCTGAAGACAAAACATTCCTAAACAACTTGTGCAAGAAACTTAAACTACTTATAAAGGAGATTAAGAATGAGTCAGTTGCAAGCTTCCTAAATAATCTGACAGGGAAACCTGACACAGACTATTCTCTGTGGAAAGCCACCAAAGGTTTAAAAAGGCCTAAAATGCAAGTGCCACTTATTAGAATGGTTGATGGAACCAAAAACAAAAAACTGATCTGTTTGCCGAACACCTAGAAAATACCTTCAAATAACTGGACAAGCGGATATTGAATATCTAACACCTATAAGCAAAGTAGACAAGGCATTTGTGCTACCAGTTACTCTGAAAAAAATCAAACAAGAAGTAAAAAATCTCAAACATAACAAATCCCTTGGATACGGCTTGATAACGGGGCAAATAATCAAAGCTCTACCAGAAAAAGCACTACGGAAACTACAGCACATAATCAATGCTATCTTTAGACTATGTTATGTTCCGAGACAGTGGAAAGTAGCGGAAATCATAATGATTCCAAAGCCTAATAAATCACTAAAAACAAAACATCGTATTGGGCTATTTCTTTGTTAACAACAACATCAAACATTTTCGAGAGACTGTTTCTCAAGAGATTAAAGCCAATTATAGAGAGCCGAAATCTTATACCAGATCATCAATTTGGGTTTCGAGAAAAGCACTCAACGATAGAACAGGTACATAGGATTACTGATACAATTGAGGAGGCGCTGGAAAAAAAGAAAGTATGTTCAGCAATATTCTTAGATGTAGACCAAGCATTTGATAAGGTTTGGCACCGTGGTCTAGAATTTAAGCTCCAACGAGATTTACCAAAACAATATTCTGAATTGCTAAAGTCTTACATCAACGACCGTTACTTCCGGGTGAGACAGGAAGGGAAATATTCTAAACTGAGGAAAATATTGGCAGGGGTTTCACAAGGCAGTGTTATAGCCCCCGTATTATACCTTGTAACGACGTGATCGTACGTTGATATGTTGATGATGATGATGCAGAAGTGAAAAGGCGAGTAGCGAGGCACTTTGATAATTAATAAAATAATAATAAATAAAATAAAACAAAATTTTAATTTGATTTTAAAAATTAATTGAAAAAAACTTTATTTTGGAAATAATTAGTTGATCAGCTGCTGCTGCTTCTATACTCCAAAACTGAATAGGAATAAATCAAAATTTTGTATAGCTTTTATACAAAATTTTTAAGGCAATCTGGATGCAATAAAAATTGGATTGATCCAGTATTGTTGCGTTTGGTAAACAAGGCAATAAAAATTTGAATTGCATCCACCAAATCTGGTTTCAGCTGGTTACCAATTTGTTTGGATAATAGACGTGCGTACGCCTATGAACATTATTGCAATGGTAAATTTACTTTATGCTAATTGCCACGCCATCATGTTAACTATGCATTAAATGATTGTGTCATTGGTTATCACAATCATTTAATGGTGATGAGGGGGCATCTATAAGAAGTATTCACAACTACCGTGCCATCGTTTAATTTAAATATTTTGTGTCTTGGTTATCACAAAATATGATGGTGGCATCTATGATGCAATTGCAATATTGTTCATTTCAATGTTTGATAACGATCTTGATTGTCATGCCAATCGGTATGATAATAAAATTTGTTAATTTTGTAATGTGTACAAAATTGTTTGTTGCATGTACCGATTTTGCATGGGCAGACTGTTGTTGCATATTCTTTTGGAATATGCTTATTTATACGGAGAATTGTCCGTTGATAAATAATACAGTCTACGGGGGAATTGTCCGTTTGTGATTATGTATATTGTGCGGTGTTTCTTGTAGTTGAAGAAACAGGCCGCTACATCACTCCCTCCTCAGTGAAAAGGTCCTCCCTTTTGTGAGTTTTTGTGTCCACCAGCGGTTGTGAATGGAGTTTTGGGAATTGTACTATTATAATGATGTATGATCATTATAATAGTAGCGGTGATGTAATTTGTTTACCAGTGAATTTTTTTTGATGGACAAATAAAATGTAAATATTAAAATTTTTATTTCAATAATTCATTTATTTGTTTTGTTACATTTTTAATTAGGTAATTAACGGTTTGGCCCGTATAATTTTTGGAAGGCACACGGCTTGGTGCATTTTGTGGCCTTATTTGCAAATCGGCCGTGGAACCAACAAATTGTGTAGCTGGTTGTTGTCGGTGAAGAACCTGAGAGCGCGGCCGATGTTTGTTGTGGTGGTGTATCGGGAGGTACTGAGCTTGCCTGCCCACGACGTAGTAGCCGATGTGCCACCAACGATTTTCGTGGTTGGCTGGGTCGCCGTATTTTAAGCACTTGCTCCAGCCGCTCAACTCTCCTCTCCAATGCAGTCCCCGCCGAAAAACCTTTTATGGTTTGAGTGGCTTGGTTTTTGAATAATTTTCTTGGAATCCGCCATTCCAGTTTTGCTGATGTTTGGGGTGCGGTTACTGGCACCGGTCCGGTTGTTTGATCCGGTTGTGGTGGTTGTTGAGTAACCCCACATGCTGATTGCATGGCCCCCTGTAGGGCCATTTCTATATCATGGAGAAGCCCCTCATCGTTTTTCTGTGTCATCCTGTGGAAATAAATTATATTTTGTTAATGTTTTAATATGAGAGCCAAAAAAAACGTGTGAGGAATGTGCATTATCCATTAATGCGGACAACTTTCTTCACTCCCGATATTTGATCGGGTGAACTTAGTATTCCATAGACTGGTTTGAGTCTATCAATAGAGACAGATTGATGTTTGTCTCTGATTTGCAATACAAAGTGTTTACGAAGTCGTCGTATCACTTTGTATGGGCCTTCATATGGCGGTGTGAGGCCAGTGCGAACTTTGTCTATTCGTACGAAAACGTAGTCACAAGTTTGCAGTGATTTTGGTACGAATATGTCGCTTTGATTAGTTTTGCGCGTGTCCGTTGGGATGAGTTTGTTCATCGTGCAGCGCAATTGATCAATCACTGTGTCAGTGGTTACCTGGGATGTGAGTGGGCGTTCCACAAAGAATTCTCCAGGTAATTTGATCGTTTGACCGTACACCAGTTCTGCTGGTGAACATTTTAGGTCATCTTTAACTGTTGCTCGGATTCCCAATAATATGATTGGGATCTCTGAGCTCCAATTGACGGTATTTGCTCGAGCTTTTAGAGCTGTTTTTAGTTGGCGGTGAAAGCGCTCAACCATACCGTTTGCTTGAGGGTGATAGGCAGTTTTTCTTATTCGATGTGAGCCTAAAAGTTGCATAAGCTCAGCGAATAGTTTTGATTCGAACTGTGTACCTTGGTTGGTCGTTATGTTGGCCGGAACGCCGAATCTAGAGATGTAGTTATCGACGAGCGTTTTTGCTATTGTTGTTGCGGAGATGTCCTTTATGCAGTAAGCTTCAGGCCACCGCGTAAAACGATCAACGCAAGTTAAAATATACGAAAATCCATTAGATGGTGGAAGTGGTCCAACAATATCTATATGGATGTGCTCAAATCTACCTGGTGGAATTTGGAAATTCCCGTGAGGTGATTTGGTGTGACGTTGCACTTTACATTTTTGGCAGGATAAACAAGATTTCGCCCATTGGGTTACGTCTTTGTTCATACTAGGCCAAAAGTATTTTGCAGTGACAAGTTTACGAGTTGCTCGTACACTTGGATGTGAAATATTATGCAGAGTATCGAAAATAGTTCGACGTAATGTCTCTGGAATGTACGGGCGATTGCTGCCTGTAGATATTTCACAGTAAACTGTTAAATCGGCTAATGGAAATTTATCTAATTTCCATTTGGAAGTGCGCCGATTTGTGGAACTAGAGAGTAAGTTCTGTAGTTCTTGATCGCTAGCTTGTGCTTTAGCGATGGTTGTAATGTCGTAGCGAGTTGCTACGGAGGCAAGCTCGTGGTCAGAAGTCCGAGAAAGTGTGTCGGCGACCACATTGTCTTTGCCTTGTATGTGCTGTATGTCTGTGGTAAATTGCGAGACATAGTCTAAATGGCGTGCTTGCCGAGGATTTCGCTCCGCTTTAGAGGTAATTGCTCTAGTAAGCGGTTTGTGGTCGGTAAAAATAGTAAATTCCCGACCCTCGACAAAATAGCGAAAATGCTTAATTGCTTGAAAGATTGCAAGCAATTCGCGGTCAAATGCCGAATATTTTCTTTCGGCATCTGATAATTTCTTGGAGAAAAATCCAAGAGGCTCCCAAGTGCCTTTATTCAATTGCTGTAAGACTGCGCCTATTGCTGTGCTAGAAGCATCAGTGGTGATGCTGTATTTTGTTGCATTTAGCGGATGCGCTAAAAGAGCAATATTTTCTAAGCACTTCTTGAGCTGAAGGAATGCCTTTTGACATTCTTCAGGGAAAGAAAAATTTTGAGGCGTTTTTGGTTTCTTGAGAAGTGTTGCCAATTGTGAGTGAATTGGGGCAAGTATCTCAGCTAGTTTTGGAATAAATCGGTGGTAGTAGTTTACCATTCCGACAAATTGCTGAATTTGTTTAACGTTTTGTGGTGCTGGGAATTCCCTAATTGCATTAATTCGTCCTTCGGACGGCAGAATGCCATTAGGGGTAATTTTGTGACTGAGGAAGTCAAGATTGCTTGTCCCAAACACACATTTTGCTGTGTTAATATTGACACCATACTTTGATAACTTTTGGAAGAGTTGTTCCAAATGGAGTAAGTGTTGCTTCTCGTCTCTAGATGCTACGAGAATGTCGTCAATATAAACAAAAACGAAATCGAGATCTCTCACGATTTCGTTGATGAAACGCTGGAATGTTTGCGCAGCATTTCTGAGACCAAATGGCATTCGAGTGAATTCGAATAAGCCAAATGGTGTGGTTATTGCAGTTTTATGTATGTCGTCAGGAGCAATTGGAATTAAATGATATGCTCTGACGAGATCGATTTTTGAAAAAATTGAGCATCCATGTAATTGCATGGAAAAATTTTGAATGTGGGGAATAGGGTAACGGTCAGGAATTGTGACAGCGTTAAGCCTTCTGTAGTCCCCACATGGTCTCCAGTCATTGTCCTTCTTCTTCACCATGTGTAATGGACATGATATTGCTGAAGAAGATGGTCGGCAGATTCCTAGTTCCACCATGTGCTGAAATTCTAGGAATGCTGCTTTGTGCCGAATTGGATCAAGCCTACGTGGTCTCGCAAATGGTAAATGGCCTGTAGTCACAATGTGGTGTACTACATTATGCCTTACCGGAGAGTTGTAGTTTGGAGGAGCTGTTAAAGAAGAAAATTTCTTTAACAATGCTCCATAGCCATTGTTGATTATGTAGAACAATGGTGATGGCGTATCAACGAGTGCTGATGTAGCGTTGATAGTAAGCTTAGTGGATGGATCAATCAATTTGCGATTTTTCAAATCCACTAATAATCCGAATTTCGTTAGGAAATCCGCGCCGATGATGGGGCGATTGACATTGGCAAGAATAAATGCGTGTTTGAAAGAACGTCTTAAGCCAATATCAACGTTAAGTAGTTTGGTACCAAAAGTGTTTATTGTGGTACCATTTGCTGCTGACAGAACTAAATCGGGATTGCGATTTGTTCCACAGCGATAGTATTTATGATAAGGGATTACGCTGAGATCAGCGCCGGTATCAATCAGAAACGTGATATTATTTTCCAAATCCCTTATAAATAAGCGGCTGTGCTGCGCTTGTCTCAAGTCTGCCGCTGCGAGCTTAAGACTTAATAGTTTGGGGAACCGGTAATTGCTGGCTCTTTGTGCTGGGTAGCAAAATTGCATGGTTTGATGCATTTAGATGCTTTGCTACCAAATCGACCGTGATACCAACACCAGTTTTGTGGCGATTGGTATCCGTTCGCTCGTGAATTGCTTGAGCGATTTGAACTTCCCTGATGCGTGTTAAATTGCCTGGGTCTCGAAGGAGAAGGTGTACGTCTCCAGGGAGAATTTGATCGCGGGGGTTGTCGCTGTGTGTGTGATTGCGTCTCGAGTCTTATTAACCTATCGCTTAGTCTCTTGATTGTATTTTCTAGCTTTGTAATTGCTGAGGTAGCTACCTGCAGCTCAGAGCTAGGCGTATGGTTATTGCGTTGTATCGAACTCAAAGTCTGAGTTCGACTGCCAACTAAATCGTGCAGCTTGTCGGCAATATCAGCGAGATCCTCTTCTTGTTTATCTTGCTGCGGGATCAGCGCTGTTTGTATGTAGTCAGGCAGTTGCCTGATCCACAATTTCGTAATTACGTTGGTTGAAAAATTCTTTTCAGCCAACGACTTGATTTGATGCAAAATATCGGATGGTTTTTGATCACCAGATGTAACCAGATGTCGGGGTCACCAGATGTAACGACGTGATCGTACGTTGATATGTTGATGATGATGATGCAGAAGTGAAAAGGCGAGTAGCGAGGCACTTTGATAATTAATAAAATAATAATAAATAAAATAAAACAAAATTTTAATTTGATTTTAAAAATTAATTGAAAAAAACTTTATTTTAGAAATAATTAGTTGATCAGCTGCTGCTGCTTCTATACTCCAAAACTGAATAGGAATAAATCAAAATTTTGTATAGCTTTTATACAAAATTTTTAAGGCAATCTGGATGCAATAAAAATTGGATTGATCCAGTATTGTTGCGTTTGGTAAACAAGGCAATAAAAATTTGAATTGCATCCACCAAATCTGGTTTCAGCTGGTTACCAATTTGTTTGGATAATAGACGTGCGTACGCCTATGAACATTATTGCAATGGTAAATTTACTTTATGCTAATTGCCACGCCATCATGTTAACTATGCATTAAATGATTGTGTCATTGGTTATCACAATCATTTAATGGTGATGAGGGGGCATCTATAAGAAGTATTCACAACTACCGTGCCATCGTTTAATTTAAATATTTTGTGTCTTGGTTATCACAAAATATGATGGTGGCATCTATGATGCAATTGCAATATTGTTCATTTCAATGTTTGATAACGATCTTGATTGTCATGCCAATCGGTATGATAATAAAATTTGTTAATTTTGTAATGTGTACAAAATTGTTTGTTGCATGTACCGATTTTGCATGGGCAGACTGTTGTTGCATATTCTTTTGGAATATGCTTATTTATACGGAGAATTGTCCGTTGATAAATAATACAGTCTACGGGGGAATTGTCCGTTTGTGATTATGTATATTGTGCGGTGTTTCTTGTAGATGAAGAAACAGGCCGCTACAACCTCCTGTATACAAATGATCTACCAAACATAGAAGAAGCTAGAATAGGAACGTTTGCTGATGACACCTGAAGGTCAAAGTGATATGCCACTTATCAAGAAAAAACCTCGAAATTATCGCCGAACTGCATATATATAGAAGTATGGCGGCAAAGTGGTTGCTTAGAAATTTGGTGTGTCTCACAAACAAATTATTTTTAATAAATAGTCAATAGTTAATTTGCGAAAATAATGCTAAAGTGTTTGTAAATACATTTGTAATAGTTTGTATATAAAATCTCTAAGCTAATAAAATATCAACAACGCTTTAAATAAGTCAAATACATATAGTGTTCACATTGTATAGTACTCCTAAGCTGTTGTTAATTGTACAGTAAAGCAATTAACCTTAAACAAGTAAAACAATCTTTGTGAGTGTTTTCTGAATAATTTATATTACCTACAGTGAATCAGCTACATTATACATATACCAGGTGAGTTTTTTAAGCTGAAACTTTCAAATACCTCGGAAAATAAGCCCTCTACGATAAAAATGACCATTATCATTTTTATCGTAGAGAGCTTATTAGGAGGGGAAATGCATTAGTGCTAAAATTAGGACCCCCGCCCCTGTTTGTAAAGGATTGGGGGGCAACTTGGAAACTAAAGACGTGTTTTAATATTGGAGCAATATCCGGAGCCAAATGGCAATTTTCTATTGAAACTGCAGCTATTATTCACTGGTGTCGCTGTACTATAAAAATTAAAACTAAATTCATCAATAAAACAAACATTTATCACCTGAAATATATTAATTGACATTTATTTTTACATGATGTTATAAACAAGAATTTATCTTGCTGCGTTTTAAATTTTTATTGTAAGATTAAATTTCTAATAGTTTCAGGGGTTTACAAAATAAAGGCCTTTTCAAATTTCCCATTGAAATGAATAGCACTCCCGATAGCGGCTCCCGATAAATAGGTAGAGCAAAATATTTGTATATCGATTTTTAACTAAAAAGTTGAATGAAAAATCTTAGTTTAGTGTTAAATAAATTAATTATATGCAATAATAGCGCGCTAAATATAAGTTTTGACATAGAAAATTGGCTGCTCCGGATACAGCTATCGGGCGCTAATAAAAAAACACGGCATAAGATAAGTACCCCTATTTTTTATTGCAGATTCGGATTCTACGGCTAAAAGTAAGTAGAATTTCCTTGAAACATTTTTTTTCGATTCATGATAGATGGCGCTGTAATAGGCGATATTAAATTTATTTCGATTTCTCCTACTGAGAACATTATGCATACGATTCTGCAATATGTTTGCATTAAAATTAACACGTTTTCAATGTAAATACCTTTTTTGGCCTGCCAGATCACCAGATCTTATTTCGCCAGATTTCTTTTTGTAGGGCTATCTCAAAGACAAAGTATACCAACAAGTACCAACAACACGTGAGAATATGATTGAGCGAATAAGTAATGCTTGTCCCGGAATTCCAGCATACACGCTTCTAAGTGGTGTTCATTCATTTGAAATGCGGATTAATAAGTGCATTGAAGTCGTAGGCCATCATTTTGAGCACTTAATTTAATTAAAAGATGATGTCCACGTTGTTGTACGTGGGTTACGCTAAAAGTAGTTTCTTTTTTTATTTAAGAAATACAATTTGTTTAAAACTAATTTCAAGTATTTACATTGAAAACGTGTTAATTTTAATGCAAACATATTGCAGAATCGTATGCATAATGTTCTCAGTAGAAGAAATTGAAAAAAATTTAACATCGCCTATTACAGCACCATCTATCATGAATCGAAAAAAATGTTTCAAGGAAATCATACGTACTTTTAGCCGTGGAATCCGAATCTGCAATAAAAAATAGAGGTTCTTATCTTAGTTTCCAAGTTTCCCCCACCCCCTTACAAACAGGGGCGGGGGTCCTAACTTTATCACTAATGTATTTCCCCTCCACAATGATTTAATTTTGATAATGGTCATTTTTATCGTAGAGGGCTTATTTTCCGAGATATTTGAAAGTTTCAGCTTAAAAAACTCAACCGGTATACAAGTCTAACGTGGAATAAGTGCATTATAATTAAAAACCAGTCTACTTTGATAGTTCAATTTGCTAAGTGTAAATCGGTGGTTTAATTCATTGATATTATTAGGGTCGTACTTTGGGAATTTTATAACAACAATTCCATAAAAATTTCAATCCGAAATGAATAATTTCATTCCACCTAAAAGTAGGATTAGAATTATTCCATTCTTCGTGTAGTTCAAATGTTCATCGCACGGTTAATTAATAAAATACTTTTATTTTTATGAGTTGTCACTGTGGGAGTATTGTAGTATTTTTATCGCATAAAGGATAAAGAATCTAATGACATAAACCAACGATACAAAAAATGAACTCCGATGCTAAACTAATCTGAAAAATAAGACATATTTGCCTCGAAAACGCGTTTTATATTTTCATAAATATTTGTGATGACATAAAAGTAAATCGCATGCTTAGTTAGATTTTACTAAATTTTTATACCAACCAATAAAAGTATAAAAACATCGTTTGGCTGTTACTTTGGGCATAAATTTCATTCCTATTCGAATAGGAATAATATTTCCCAAAGTAAGACCACATATGCCACCAAACAAAAATTCCGTCTATGGATTTATCTGTTCTGGCAAAACTAAAAGATCCAAAAATAAAGGATCTACTTTCTGCCATTTTAGTGTTGAATGACAACATTAGCAGTCGCATCGACAAATTAAATGAAACTGTTAATAATTTGCAGCAGGATAACAACGAGCACAAATCTAATATAAATAGGATCTTTAAAGTGACTGATGCACAAGATGATGATATTAATTCTCTGAAATGTCAAGTAAATGTGCTCCACCAAAAATAATACAAATGTAATTTTTAGCAAGCTATCGGAAGTGTTACCTTTCAAATTAGATGACGTTCAGTTCTCCTTTCTAAAAACCAATAAAACTATATCGAAATCTTCAGCAATACCATCAACATCATCTACTCATCAACTTCATACAACGCCATCTAAATCTCTCATTATCGAATTTAGGGAACTAACGGTTAAAGTTTACACTTTTTTACACATCAAATTTTCCCCACTGTAACGAACAAATCAAAACTACATGTTAATAATCGTATTACACCACATAATCTACAATTAATGAAAACGTTACACATCTTGAAGAAAAATGGGGTAATTGCCAAAGTCTGGATGCAAAATCATCATATTTTTATCATGTATCCCAAAAATGATCAGCCGGTCATAATAACATCATCAATGAATATCAACAACTTACGCAGCTAATTTTTTTGGATGCAATTTATTTATTTGATTCATTTTTCTTTTTGTTATCACATCATGATTTTGCTGTTATTTTTGGTTTGGTGTTTTTATTACTGTAATTAAAATTCATTTTTTCTACCATACTTACACAATTACATATTTATAATTTAAAAATTGTAAATAGACAATATTCAAATATATAATAACATTGACATTGAACATTGTATTGCTATTGATTACAATCATAAATTTAATTCCCGAGTAGTATCAATAAAATATTGCAAGAAGCTTACGTAGTAAAATGGATGATATTGAATTTTCCATATCGGCCATCGGTTGTTTACCTCAGGTTCTAGTTGTATGCGAGACCTTTATTTATCAAGAGGAAGAACTATTTTATAACATCCCTGGTTATCAATCACACCATTGTACAAGAAATAATAAAGGTATAAATGTTTTCACTCATAACTCAGTTACAGCAAATGAAGTTCAAAATGATACAGTGGATGGGATTAGTTATATGGTAATCAGCTTAATTAATCTTAATACTAAAATTATCGGCATGTATAGACCTCCAAATAGCAATCTAGATGTTTTCTTTGCCGTTCTTGATTCACTGCTTGAACAGTTTCCAAATTCGATATTCATGCGTGATCTTAATATCAATTATCGGGCATATAATGACATAACAAACTTGAGATTGCAATCAACTGTATTGTCTAATGGATATTTAATTTTGAATTCACCACTAGAAATTTACGCAACTAGATTTTCAAACACAATCGCTACTTTAATTGACTATGCTATAACGAACTTAATCTTTCTTAAATATAAACTTACAATTGGATATTTCTTATTCTGATCATCAGATGCTCGTATTGGACCTGTATAATGAATTTTTCTCTAATGCTAGCATAGCACGGAATAAAATTATTCTCAATGTTATAAACTATGATCATCCTGATTTCTTACATGTCCTAAATGAAAATATAGATAGCTTTGACAGTTTAATTGAGAAAGTTCGAAAAGTAAGCTCAAAAAACACTGTTACAATCCAAAAAACTTACTACAAGCCATGGGTTAATGTTACGCTTTTCAACTTAATAAGAAACCGTGATAGATTTAGCAAGTTACGTCGCAAATATCCCGATAATCATTTTTTAAACAAAGACTTTAACAGGTTACGTACGAAGCACCAAACTGCGAACCTAAATAAAAAATTGAAATTTAAGTATGTTTCCGGGGAATTACGAAAAAATGAAAAAAACCCAAAGCATATTTGGAAAATCATCAACAAAGCTTGTTTTTAATAAAGATAACATACTAAAATTATACAAAAACTAGCTGACCCGGCGAACTATGTTTCGCCCTAAATTACTTCGTCCGAGCAAACACTTTTGTTCTTCACTTTGGGTGGCCATTCCATTCACTTTTTCATCAAATTCAACACTGAAGGCAGGTTTATGGTTGCGTTCGTTCGTTCGGTCATTTGTTCGACCAGTCATCTTTTGTACAAAAATCCAGAATCATCATTTTAAAGCAATATGATAAGTGGAAAAAATTGTCAGAATGAACGAACGAACGCAACCATAAAGGCGGCATAATGTATTGAAAAGTGAATAAAAGGTCGATTCAAACTTAGCTTCAATCTATCGAAAATTTAGTTGTTTTTGCAAATTGACTTTGTGATTTGTTAATCGTCATAGCGAACGCCAAAAGAACGAGGAACTGAATGCACTTGTTTTTATATAAGATAAAATTGCCAAAATTCTACACAACTTATATTTATAATAGTCCGCCACCAACGCCATCTATTGAAAATAATCCGAAGTGGCTATATAAATGAATGATCATTGTCGAAATACAATTTTCATCGGTGGTGTTAAGTGTATTTCCATACAAAAATCTTCTACAAAACGCAATTTTCGATTTCCCGATTTTTTTTTGATTTTTCGGTTTTCTTTTGGGCTCCGATTTTTTTCGAGTTTACAGATTTTTCTTTGGGTTTTTCCAATAGGAAAATAGATAGATAGGTAAAATAAATAGAATGGATAAAAAACAAAATAGTAGTTTGGATGCAGCCTCCGGTGGGATTCGAATCCAGTACCTCCCAACCCAAAAGCCGAAGCTTTAACCACTGCACCATCTGTCTCATAAAAAATGTACACACAAAATTTATATAAAAATTGTTTTTTATTCGATTTTTTGGGTTTTCCAACTTTTCCGGTGGATTTTTTCAAAAATTTCTTTCGTAAGAACCATCTCCAGGTATTAATCGGTTCAGCAGTTTTCAACTGATGCACATACCCTTTTTACACCATTTTTCAATACATATTATATAGATATAAATTTCTATGAAATCGTAAGTTTATTTTTAGTATAAAAAATTTCGATTTTTCCACTATAGGGCAACACTATTTTTACTTAACAGCACTTATTATTTTTCAGCTATTTTCAGCGAAATTCACTTTCGCTTTTGATCTATGGTATCTTCTAAATCTAAATGGCACACCAAGCCTGACTCATTTGCTATGTTATTTTATTCCCTATCCGGAGCGGAAATTATCTATTCTTCTTTTATCTATTACCCGTATCGTCGCTATACTAATGAGTTTCTAAGCAACTGCATCTAGGTTCACTTGATTATGTGACATTTCGTCAACATGGTTCAAATGGAATACTTGCTAGATAACATTCGGGCCATTGAACAAGATAAACTAATTAAAGTTCACTAATAGAAGACTCGGACGGCGAATTCAAAACACAACATCCAATCATCACAGCCAGCATCTAGATTGTCAAAGTTAATAATCGAGGGCTGCCATAAGCAGTTTTATTATTGCACAGTAGAAAATTAAATTTAATGCTTTTCGATGGTTTCACTTGCATTCTCACTTTCGAGAACCATCCTCATTAAATAATTAGGTTGCCGTTTATATACTTTATACTGAGCTCCTCGTTTTTTGTGTTAATGTTGCATAGAAATTTGCATTCGTAGCCCCTGTGACTCCTTTTAATATATCCTCGTCAGGAGCTGCACAAATTTTAAGCAATCTCGGTACATACATTCCATTCTCGGTACATACATTCAGGAAGGTTATCTCACTACTCGAACAAAGGATATATAGATTTCTTAGATTCTTCCAACCGAAAGCAAAAAATTTATTTGCTAACAACTTTTTATTGTTATCTCTTCTATAAACGGTGGTAGTGCTAGTATTTATATTGTTTTTCAATTTTTATGTCGGGAATTTGGATATTATTTTTCGGTTATCTTTTATCTGTGTACCGGGTGTATATTGGCAGCTATAAAACGCAACCGCAGGCTCACACGGGAATCTACATAGAATTTAGAGAAAATCTTCATTTAATCACACAGCTCTTAATTTATTATTACAAGCCACTTATATCTTTTTATAACCACTCTATATATAATTTATTATGTATACCACACACTCACACACTTACACACACACACACACACACCATAAAAAAATAATTTTTCTTTTAAATAGATGAGAAAAGGAAACTGGTGATTTGTATTTTCTTATATATTTTATTGTTATTTATTTATTTTTAACTTTATTTCTTTTTATTTATTTATATTTCTGTTAAACGTAAGAAAGGATAAATGTATGTACGGGTATATAGCAAGGATAAGATGAATGAGATTTAATAACAATATTATGAATTTATTTTCTAAATTATAAGGAAAAATAATAAGAATAAAAGTTTCAGATAAATAAATGAGCGTGAAATCTGATAAATCGGTTTAGTTAGAGATAACAGATAACAGAAAATTTATTGTTGTTGTAAATACATATATTATAATATGTACGGTCGGATATATGTAAAACTACATACAAAATAGATTGAAGTTCGTTAATAATGGAGATTAAGAATTTCTGAATGATTTGAATTATATTTTGGCTGGGATAAGTAGATCAATCCAAGAATAACATGGATCGAGGTTGGAATGATTTATATCCTATAATATGGAAACTGCTATAGTTGAAAATACCAGAAAACGATTTCAAATTGTCAAATTGAAATACTATTCGTCTTTTAACGCAAAGTGACTGACATCTGACGGAATTTTTAAAACTAGAGCGACAGTTCATCAATCAGTTGATCAATCAAATCAATACTCATTATACTTTTGTTTCTTCAATTACAGTACGCCCTCGCACTTTCGATTTTTTTTTTTTGCATCACCTGTTTTCTGGTGGGGCAAATCTAGGTGGGCTCAATCCAATTTTCTAATACGGAGAATATACCGATAGCGATTGTGCTGCTCCTTAGCCCGAAATATATCATCTATTAAAATTAATGTTGTGATGAAGTTTCATAATTTGCTTGGTATATGGACTGAATGAATGAATTGATGGTGGTGATTTAAAAACGACAGGAAAATGCAGTTGAAATGTTTGTTTAAAAGTAGCGAGGCTTGTAATTTGAAAGATAATTTTTGATCATTTTTGTGCAGTATTAGACTTATAATAAACTTATAATAAATGGATTTTGTGTAGTAAATATATTTGTATTGTTCTCTATCGGACTACATTCTCGAACTGACAAAGAATTTTATTGTGAGTTCGTTTAACCATCAAAACAGGCCTATAATATGCAAATGTTCGATTAAAGCAACATGTTTGATAATTGCACATGGCTTCGTTTTTATTGAGATGCAAAAACCGAGGGCGTACTGTGTATTGATATAGATCAATCATTCACTGCTAACAAGTAAATTTTATCATTACATTTTGCAGTAAAAAAAGACACACAGATCATGCATTTGGAAGCATTTTTGTCCAAATATCAAGGACCCCCAGCATAATACTTTACCGAAAAACTATTTCATGTACTTTAGTTTTTTCGTTACACCAATTTTACAATTTTATTTCACCTTTAAGCTCAAAACAGAACAAGAGCGAAGGCGGCGAGCGAAATCGCCTGTCATATTAGAAAACACCGAAATCATGCAAAACTAACACAACCATCAACGCAGGCGACGACGATTTTTTCGTTGAAAAAAATTTAGAGTCTATTTCTATTTTTGTTGCCGACGAAACAATGTTGCCAACTGTTTTTTATATATGTATAAGTTGGCATTAATTAACCGTCATATTATTAACCATTTTTTTTCAATCTAGTAGCCTAATGCCACAACGTCATGTGTCAAAAACACAGAAGGTTATGCCGTTTGGTTGTTTTTCTATCGCCATACGCTGACGCTTTTGTTCTGTTAGCTACAGCGATATCGCGGCGATATTTTTTATTTATTCGTCGACGCTCGCCGTCGTCGCTCTTGTTCTGTTTCTAGCTTTAACGGCTGTTTTGTGAGCGATTTACACTGTTGTTCTTATTAGTAGTTTATAGAGTGTACATTAAAGAGAACATTCCGTATCGATTCACCCAATCGGAATTTTTCCCTTAGTAGGGGGAAAATATGTTTCTTAATTTTAAGAAAGATAAGATATTTAAAAAACTTATTAAAGTAGCCGGCGAAAAATTTTAGTAATATAAAGAATTGCATAGCAAATTGTATTCCGATTACAAAAATTCCCACCGAATTCAAGAATAGCGGCCCAGGTTTTAATGAAAGTTTTGTCTTTAAAAGAACAAATCATTAAATGTTATGAAGATTAAAACCAAATTGAGAATTATTAGAGAGAGAATTTTGCAGAAATGCAGTTTTTCTTTGGTATATTATGTCACTAAAACTTGTCCATAACACATAGGCGTTTTGGAAACATTAATAGAGGAATTTGATGAAAGATTTTCCGACTTTGAAAACATAATTTAACACTGCAATTAGTATTCGAACCACACTTAGTACATATTTTCATGACTCCCAGTGAACTGCAAATGCAACTTTTTGAAATATGCGAAGATAACATTGTTGTCTCTTTTTGACGCCAAAAAGGATCCAATCGAAATATGGAAAATACAATTGAATACCCACGATTACAGTAACATGTTTGTCGAATAATGTCTGGCTTTAGAAGTATTTACGGTTGTGAATCAACATTTTCATATCTCATCCAACTTAAAACATTTTTAGGGAACCAAATTAATAACAAATAAAAAATTTGAAGATCAGCTTAAATTACGAACTACTAGATTAGAACGAGCATTGAGTTGTTGCAGAGCCATCTATGATTCAAAGAGCCTTAATAAAAAAATGTGTATTTTATTTAGAGGGGAAACCTTTGCTATATTACCATAAGAAACGATGTAAAGTAACCAATTTTTGAATTATAGTATTTGCGAATGAAAATTTAATCGAGTAATTAAAATTTTTATTTTATACGATTAAGAATTCGAACAACACATATTTGAAAATCAGCCATTATTATTTAATATTTAACTAATGAAAATTGATTAAAGAAAGGCATAATTTTAATATTTTTCCACAGAATTGAATTTTCTGTTTAGTTGTGTCGGTTAGTAAAAGGTACGTAAATTGATTTACTGCAAATTGTGTAAATACTAATTAAACAGTTTCGTTTTATAAATGACTCATCGATATGAATTGGGGGAATAAAACTATGAGTTTTAATGCAATCAATAAACCATAACCCTTCTAAGAAAATTAGGCAAAAAACACGAACTAGCACAGGAGTTAAAATGAAACTTAAAAATTATTTCTTTTTTAGCATCTCGATTCCGTTAGTTGAGTTGTTGTCGTGATTATAAAAATCTGTTAGTTGTATATGAAAAGTTATCCAATTTGTATACCAAGTGACTTGAGGCGAAAGAAACAATTAAAATTTTAGTTTTGAAACGTGTTGTATTTGGAGGTGCCAAGCAAAAACATAAAAACGTCGATTGGGGTTTGAAGTAAATACGATAATTAACATATTACATATTTTGGCCAAGCAATATGGTTTTAAATTACACGAGTAACGGAAGCGCGTGTAAATTCATCAAACATAAATTAAAATTTGTAATAAAAATTTTCACATGAATATGTTACCAAATATGTTGATTTCATAATTATATGTGTTATTTATGGAACCAAAATGGAATTAATCATTTCGGTTTATATTTACAAAAATTGATTTAAAAAATATTAATGTAAGCTGATTCTTATGAGAAAGAACAAAAGCTTCCCCTCTATTTAAAATGTACGACAAAAAATGGAGGAATCGTACGGCTCTTATCTCTAGGTGGCTCTGGTTATTGTCATCAAACAAACAAATGCGAAAATTGCATTAAATAGTCATACAGTTTGTCCGTTGCTTTGCTACTACATATATAAAAGTTGAATTATTATACTTCTACTTTAAACAAATCAAAATTTGATCTTAAGACGTCCCTTAAGCTAGCAAAACCCATACAGCAGAACATTACAAGATAGTATGGATAATTATAGGCTAATTATAGACTAATTAAATGCCACATTAAAAAATTTTGAGCGCCATCCCTTCCAACTAAAACGCGGGTTCTGCTAACTTTAGAAAAAGTTAGCAGAACCCATATCAAAAACTGATTTAAAAACAATTGGAAAATTAAAGTTTAATTTTAGGCTAATTAAATGCCCTATTTAATTTTTCTTATTCTGCTCGATCTAGAAAATGCAAAAAGCTTTAACATTTCAAAGCTAGCAGAATCAAAAATCGAAAATCGGACCAAAACCGAAATTAGAACGCAAAACAAGATCTATTGATAAACAAATAATTTTAGACTCACTATGAGCTAATCAAAATATGGGTCCCATTAAAAAATTTTGGGCTCCTCCTGTTTTTGACCAGGGGCATGGCACGCGTTTGGGCATGGCACAATCGCATCAAAAATTCAATCGCGCAAAGGTCGCTGTAGGTATGGTAGAACGAGTCAATTCCAACCCCACATTCTCAAAACGCATTATTACAGATGATAAGACATGGGCTTACGAATTTGACATGCAAACCAGTCAACAGCTTCGAAATGGTGCCCTCCGACTGAGCCGAAACCGAAAAAACACGTCATAGTCGAACAAAAGTCAAGTTAAATTGTTGAATCTTTGATTAACGCGGTACACTCTTGGAATTCTTGACAGATATGCGGCGTTTAAAAGAGCAAATTGAATCTTGTTTGCGTTCTAATTTCGGTTTTGGTCCGATTTTCGATTTATGATTCTGCTAGCTTTGAAATGATAAAGCTTTTTGCATTTTCTAGATCGAGCAGAATAAAAAAAATTAAATAGGGCATTTAATTAGCCTAAAATTAACCTTTCATTTTCCAATTGTTTTTAAATCAGTTTTTGATATGGGTTCTGCTAACTTTTTCTAAAGCTAGCAGAACCCGCGTTTTAGTTGGAAGGGGTGGAGCCCAAATTTTTTTAATGTGGCATTTAATTAGCCTATAATTATCCATACTATCTTGTAATGTTCGGCTATATGGGTCCTGCTAGCTTAAGGGACGTCTAATACAGTTTTATTCGTCTGTTCTTACGGCTATTTGATGCAAACGGAAATGTAATCGTATAACATTATAATATTGATTGAACTGTCGGCCCGACTAAAAGTAAATCGTTCAAGGAAACACCAGTTGATGTTTTCGCAGAAGCATCAAAGATAATTCAAGACTTTAATGTTGATGGACTTTCCTTCAATAGTCCATGATGGTGTAAGTAGATAAAAAAACTATTTGCTTCGCTAGCTTTTACTTCTTCCGTGTGATCGAGTTGCTGGTAATGTTCAATAAACGGCATATAATGTTTCTTGAACTGCGAATTTTTTCGGAATTTTTCGGTTTTTTCAGTTAGTTTGATTATAACAGGAATATGTACCCTCAATCTCCTTCCATATTAAATTTATGATTTACACCTAAAATGTCGTCAATACCTCGAGACATATTAAATTTTGGAACGGTTAAAACTACGTCTAAGTTGCATAACGATTAATTGAACGAACGGGCGGGCAACTTTGAACACAACTTCGCGAAAACTGAAGCTTCAACCCGAAACAAATATACCAGAAACTACACTATGATTTCTTGCTTCTGGTAAGATGGATTGAACGTTACACAGATTTTTCGAAGTATTCTACACTCATTTTTAAAACCGCTTCGAATAGCGACTCTTACTAAAGCTGTTGGAAGAATGTTATTAGTGGTTACGCTTGCAAGGGTACTCGTTGTTTCTGGTTGATTAGTCTGTGACTTATCATTCTCATTCGACTCGTTCAGATGTAAAAGCGGATAACGTTTCTTTCCACAATCCTGGCATCTTGAACTCCAAAAGGGTTTAAAAACTTGTGATTAATTCGTCAATAGTGTTAGCATTTGTTGTCAGCTTTAATACATTGTATTCGCCCCATGACTAAGATCTGGAAATGTTTGGTATTTCATTAAAGAATGCTCGACATTACATATAATGGCAAATATCTACTTTTGAAGCAATTTGTTGAAGAAAACTTGAAGAATCGTTTTATTGCTGGTAGATCTTCTTCGCAACTCGCTTGTGAGTATAAATGGTAAAAACAGTCATGACTGCACAGGCGATAAATTTGCGTTTTCATGTATGGTTTTTACATAAAGGTCATAAAACGTCTGCCATTCGGTGTATAGTTGCCAAAAAACGGTTGGACAGTAATCTGTGCGAGTCTTACAATGATGTGTCAGCACATCTGTGTATTATATTCTTTTATGGATCGATTTAGCTTAGATGCGGATTAGCGAAAATTAAAATGTTTTCAGGCGACTTACAATAAAATTGAAAAATAAGCTACAAAGGTATGAACATGTAGAGTTTATAATAATGCCTATTTAAAATACTTTATAAGTTAAATAAGGATTTAATAAATCCTTAAAATTTGTACTTAAATTAATTAGGTGACAAATCACCATGCGGAGACCAAGTGGAATTCAGCAACATTTCCTTGATTTCCCAGAATACTTAAAATAGGCCACATAATCTGGCTCGAAGGACCATCCTTTTTATTGGGTTGTATACTGCAATACTTTAACCCAGAACCAGCAACATACTAGTAAAGTTAGCCGTAAGTTTCCACCCGAAAGATGGTAATGCAGATAGTGCCTTTGAAATCCCAGCCGAAAGATGATAATGCAGATAGTACATTGCTATCTCAGCCGAAAGATGGTAATGCAGATATTAATTTTGTTATCCTAGTCGAAAATATTTTAAAATGTGGATAATGTAGATTACATCGATAACGAAGACTAACTTCAATATTCAAACCGAAAAATGCCAGCAATACAGATTTTAAAGTTACAAATGAATCATCAATTTTCTAAAAGAAAATGTTAATAACAGGCATCTATACAATAGCCATGAGACGCAGTCACGTTTAGCAGATGAATGGTTTGTATATCAAGATTTTGACACATGAACTATTTAAATGTACCAAACAGATGATTCATGATATACTGTTGGATTGGTCTGATGGGATTATAGGGGTGAAATTTTGATATTCCCCATTTTGCACGGATAAAATCGTTCGTCATTCGAGATTTTGGCATATAGACACCAATCTGACTATGCCGGTTCGATTGTCCATGACTATGGTAGATTCTGAATATAGGGTTGGGCTGGGTCTGATGGGATTATAGGGGTGAAATTTTGATTTTCTTATGTTTTCAACGATGACAACGTCTCTCCTTCGAGATTTTGAGAGATACACATAAACATGACTATGCCAATTCGAGGGGCCATGGCTAGAGGTATTTTGCAGTTTTGGGGTGTCAAAAAATTGTTTTCTTTCCATATTTAACTGCCTCATTCATTTAGAGCTACCCGGTGAGCACCACATGGAAGTATGAATCTCGGACTTCGCTCCCCATCCTCCTTGTGTAGCCCCATTAAATTAAAACACAAGGAGCGGAAATAAATGGGGAAAATCAAAATTTCACCCCTATAACCCCATCAGACCCACCCCAACCCTATACTCAGAATCTACCTATGGGCATGGACTATCGAACCAGCATAGTCAGATTGGTGTTTATTTGCCAAAATCTCGAATGACGAACGATTTTACCCATGCAAAATGCGGAACATGAAAATTTCACCCTTATAACCCCATCATACCTACCCCTAACCTATAATCAAAATTTATCTATGGTCATGGGCTATTGAATCGGCATAGTCAGATTGTTGTCCATCGGGCAAAATCTCGAATGATAAACGGTTTTATTGCCAGGAGAAGGGAAAAACAAAATTTCACAATTGATATGAAATAATAAATTAATATCGGTTAAATTGAAAATTTTAATTTTTATTTGTTTTAATATATGCTTTCGGGCGATTTTGTAGGTTAGTCACTTTCAGCTGGGATACTTCAATTTAATATATAATTTGTTTAATTTTCGGCTGACTAGTCAAGACACTATCTGCATTATCCATGTTTTCACTTTCGGCTGGCAAGTCACAAAATTCCAAAATTCCGCGCTTTCCTTGACAGATATTTGTATAAAAAGTCACTTTCCTTCAAATTTTTATGTTAGGCTGGATTTTAAAAAATAATTGTAGCACAACCCAATTTAAATTGTTTATAAATATAATTTCCGAGCGAACCCGAAATTAAGTAGCTCATAGACTTGCTTTTGACAACTACAAGTGATCTGATGGCAAAAAAATAACCTTATTGGGTATATTTTTGTATGTTAATTTTTATTTTCATAAAGTATGCCGTGCTAAAATTTCATGGAAAAAACACTCAATTAACCTGTTAAAGTTGGAAATGTGACATCTAGTGCATTAAAAATAAGCTCATTGTGTGTTTTTCCATGAAATTTTAGCACGGCATACTTTATGAAAATAAAAATTAACATACAAAAATATACCCAACAAGTTTAATTTGTTTGCCGTCAGATCTACTTATATAGTTGTCTATAAACAATCTATTACAACTCCAAATGGTGTGTGGTACGTTAAATGATAGTTGTACTAGTGTGAAATTAATTATTTGACATTTACAATATAAAAATCGTAGGTAATTTATTTAAAATACAGGGTGTCCATCCGAAAGGTTTACAATTTTTTTGGCCGCCATTTAGGCGAATATTAATATTGACAGTTTGTGGAAACGCAATCGTGCAAAACTATTCGTTTGAACAACACGTTTTAATAGTGGAAACATTTTACACAAGTGAATCACTAATTACATTAACATTAGTAAAATACGTGAAAGTTTCGGAAGGAATATGGTACCTTCAAAACCTACAATTTACCCGATTATAAAAGATTTTAAGAAAGAGTGACTGTGGCCAAAAAGCCAAAGTGTGTGCAACAATGTATAGTCGAAACACCAGAGAATATTGCGGCTGTACGTGAAAGTGTACGAGATAATCCAACGACATCAGTCAGATACCATGCGCAAGAACTTGAACTTCGAAGATCAATATTAACCAATATTTTGCTTAAAGACTAGGATTTATTCCCGTATAAAATTTAATTAAAACTACAATAGCTGCTACCAAGAGATCATTTGCGGCACCATGACAATCCGGATTTTTTTGAAAAATTAATTTTGGGTGATCCCTTGAAAGTGGCGGTATGGTGTGCAATTTGGACTGGAGGAGTTAGTTATTTTTACGAAAATCCGAATGGTTCAGTTGATACAGTCATTGGCGAACGTTATCGTGATATGATTAGGATCTTTTTTCAGATCAGAACTACATGCCAATGGTGCGATGGGCATGTAGTTCAAACATGGAAGGTGCCACATGCCATACTGCTAGAGAAGCAAGGAACATTGGAGAAGAAATTCTCATTTGGACATTTGGAAGACATTGTTTTTCATACATAATTCCAAATATTAAATAAACGATTTATAAACATTAAATCAATTTTCTTTTAATTGAAAAAATGTTATGGGCAAAAAAACAGTAAACTTATTGGGTGGACACCCTGTTTTATGCAGCAGCGGTGCGTTATCTTTTCATATTTCTTTTTAGTTGACGTGAGCGGTCCCAACGGGCTCTGTCATTGCTATAAACAGAATTTCCCATGGACGCACCCATGGAGCACCGTGAGGAGGTATAAATCTAGGACCCCACTCCTTAAAACTATGATTCCCATCTGGACTCGAACCCGCGACTGTTGAGTTGATAACACTTAATGACATACACCTTAACCACCAACCGAGTACAAAATCGTTAGTTCATAATAACTGGAAAGTAGACGAATTAAAAAAGCATTTTTAACCTCTCGCAGAAAAAGATGCCTAATGAATCTGATTTTAAAAAATCTCTGCCTTTACTTTCTCGATACACTTTGTCTAATGCTTGAGAACAAACAAATTTCCATTTCGTATACATGATTCCATGGATTCTGCACAAAATGAGCGTCTATACGATTTCAAAGAAAAAAAAATACGAAACCCGAAACATTCGTTTATCACATATTAGCACACCGCCCTACAAACAAAAATCAGGAAAAACCCCAAAGTAAACAAAAAACGAAAAATTACTATTGCATTAATCCATAAAATTTTATGATCGTATATTTATCTTACCAATAAAATTTATTAATGAATTTATTTTTCCTAAACATCTAATATTCTAATATTTCCTAATACTACATTATTATGTAAAATAAATAAATTATAACTGCCTACACTTTATACAAAACAACAACAATAAGCAAAATACCCATCAATTTCCAATCTCGAGTTTCGGGCAGAAGAAAAAGAAAAAGAAAATTTATATGGAAATTCAACTTTATAACAGAATCATGAAAAACCATTTCAGGAAATTATTCCTCTCAAATTTGTTGTAAATATGTATGTATTTATCTATATATGGTGCGGGTGGGAGGAAGGTTAATTTATTATTTATACATTTAAGACGTTTTTATTCTTAATCTTATCCTTATTCATTTTTCCATATAACAAAAATAAAGTAGAAAATAAATAAATAAAATATATATATAAAATTTTCGCTCGCCCCTTCTCCCTATAATACGTAGATTCGATAATATAATACTAAACCATCCCGTGGCCCTGTGCCCATTCCACTCCTGTATATCCAGAATAACATTTTAGACAAATTGCTATTGTATAGAGGTCATTTATATCCTTAAAATTGTTATATCATTTTTTATGATTTTATATTTCAATTTTATTTTATTTTTCCTGACTTCATCTTATTCCTCGTGTTCTTCTTTTTTGCAATCCTTTTTCTTAAATATATATATTACCGTCCCCCAAACCCCGATTCATATACATATAAACGAAAAAAAGGAAAATATAATAAATTCGAAATTTACTTAGTATTTTTTTGTTATACAGAAGGATAAATTGTAGAATGAAAAAGGGTTACCAATAAAATGGTGATTGGATTAGGATTTTTGATTGTGATAGATGAACATACCAGAAATATTGGAACAGATCGGATTATCTGTATATGATGCGATGGGGCATTGTTTTACGATATATGTACACATATCGATAAAGTTCGGCGCATAAAATTATAATAATTTTACGATAAAATGCACACCCACATGCTCTACATAAAATAAATCAAAAGCCCCGCGAGTACGATGCGCGCCTTCTAAATTACCATAAATTCATTTGCATCATTTTTCTTACAACCCGTTCAACGAAATTCAACAAAACACAAATTGACTAAATAAAAAAAATAACAACAAGAACTCCAAAAAAAGTAATAAAACTAAAATAAATCCAATCATTTTATACCAAAATCTTATCATTTATCCCCACTTCTCTTATTTTATTTATTTTTCATATTTCTTATTCTTCTACTTCTTATTATTATTGTTATTGCCATCATTTTTTATTTTATTTTACCCATACAGATATAAATAAATAAAGAAATAAGAAAAAGCACGAACATCTACACAACACGAAGAAATCCTCCATTCCAACTCCAAAAAAAAATTATTTCCTTACGATAAATTATTGCATCCGATGTATCAAAAAATAACAAAACAATTTTGTATCTCACTTTAACAAAACAAAAATAATCCGCAATAGCTTATTCAACGAGAAATGAGATGCATATATGATATAATTGAAAAGGGTGTGGCCTAATTATAACCATCTAAATTTATTTTGGTATATGCGCGTTGCTCATACACATCAATGTTACAACACGCTAGACAAAGATGAATATATAATCGATAGTATAAAAGAGATGGTAGGTTAAATACTAATATAGTATACAATTTACTCAGTTTTATTTATGTAGCGGTCTTTTGTTTACATGAAAATTCAGTGGCATCGAAAATTTTTTTGCAGAATATATTATTAAATTGCATTATATAGTCGAACCCTACTGATCGTAGTTGGCATAGGTCATAGATATTAAAATTTTAAACGATTGCAAGTTATTGATGCACTTAGCAAAATGTTTTTGAAATAAAATATACAAAATTTAAATTTGGAAATAGTGAAGGGATTATGTGAAATTAATTTATGAAAAAATATTTTCTTCACGTTGTAGGCGTTCGTCCGCTTTTTTCCACTAATTCAATAATTTTTTTTTTGGAAACCACTAATTTTAATTTACATATTTAATATTTTAAAACTTTCTTGTATAAAGGTAAAATGATAACGCTCGAAATTGTTACTAAACGCACACCGTTAAAAAGCGATCGTAACGAATCGAATTGAACTCGTAATAACTATTCTCGAATGCATTACAAAACCCCGCATTGTAATAAATTCAAGGGTGATCGTTATTTGTGTAGCAATATCGGTATAATGATTTGATTACAATCGCTTTATGGCGTTGTAATAATTTCGAGGGTGCTCAAGAAGGTAACACAATTGGTTAAAACTCATTTTATTGGTGTGAAAATTTTAAAAAATTCGGGTGGCGATTACCTGCACAGGAGGGAGTTTCATTATAACCCATTTTAAGGGGGCATCACTTATTGTAATAAATTCAAAGGTGGTCATTGCGTTATAAGAAGAAACTTCCAAGCATTATTATATGTTAGTGAAGTTTGTCTTAAATCTGTCCTAAAAAGCAACAACAACAACAAAATATGTGTAGATGTGTTCGTATAATGTTTCGATAGAACGAATTTTAGAATAAATAGTTATATAAAAATATTTTTTAACAAAAATGTAAATTTTTATGAATTTTTCCGGGAATTTGCTATAAACCAGCAATCTAAGTGATGTATATAGTGAGATGCTAATAGGTCCTATATCTAATAGAAAAACACGTTTGTTTTGTTCAAACTGGAGGTATAGGGTGTTTAGGACAGCGTAATTGACAACGATTCTCTTTAAATCACTTGTAGAGTTTTTTTAAATTTTCTCGGAAAATGCTAGGAATCCAACACCCACATGTCTTATATTTTAAGAATCTCCTAGGCCTTATTAAACATAAAAACACCTCAATTTTGACAAAATTGTAGGATTAGTGTGTTTAGGACAGCAAAGTTGGCCTTTTAAAATATAAGTCATTTTGGGGTTGGGTTCCTAGGACTTTCCGAGAAAACTTAGGAAAACCATACAAGTGATTTATAGAGAGTAGATGCAAATTTGGTATGATATCAAACGGCCGAATGTCGAAGGGCCGAATGTCGAAGGGCCGAATGTGTCGAATGGGTCGAAGGTCCGAACTTTTTTGTTTTTTTTTTGTTTTCAGAAATATATTTTTTTTATTATTTATTTAATTTAATTATTTTTTTTATTTTTGTACCGTCAGAAGGCTGACAAATAGGGCCGAATGACTCTGGTGGCGCATAACAAAATGTTTCTTCACCAAAATGTATCGCTGACCGGATACGTGGAATTTCATAAATATTCAAAGATGAAAAATATTAAAATACATAAATTCATAAGAAATTCATTTATGTTTTAAAAAAAAAAAGATTACAAAATATTTTATAAAAAAAAATATGAAAAATAAAACAATATAAAAATATTCTAATATTCTTAAAATATTTTATTTTGTTATAAAACAACAAATTTAAAAAATTATTTGTCTAAAAACAAAAAAAAATCGGCCCTTCGACACATTCGGCCCTTCGACACATTCAGCCCTTCGACACATTCGGCCCTTCGACACATTCGGCCCTTCGACATTCGGCCCTTTGTACCTATTCCGCAAATTTCGCTGTACTAAGTACAGTAGTCCCCCAAATTAAACGAAATTGAGGTGTTTTTATATTTAAAGTGACCTTGAAGACTCTTAAAATATGAGTTAATTTGGTGTTGGGTTCCTTGGATTTTCCGAGAAAACCTTACAAGTGATTTATAGAGATTATACTATTTAGGTTTTTATTGAATTGCTAGATGAAAGTAACAGTGGCACCAGTCTATTGTGCGACTCAAGCTCGCCGTCCATTTCATCAAGTTCTGAAGATGAATATTTCGTAAAAAGGGCAAGGATTGTCGATTATCTAGAAGTAAGATATAGATACACAGATATATAATTTAAGCAGCATTTTCGCTTATCGAGAACTGTTGCTGCGAGGGTGATAGGTAAATCTTATCTTGATATATGATTTCAATCAGCATTGCAAAACATTTTTTTTTTAAAGTAATATATTTTTCAGAGCCTTACAGGAGGCCTATTATGAACTTTATGCGAAGCAAATCGCATTTCGACTTTCTTGCGATTTATCAAATACGATCCGCTTCGTATGAGATTATAATGAAATATCCATTAATCATTATCACATATCGCATTTCCCTTATTTGGGAAATTTATTTTCTGTCAAATTGTTGTAAAAAGTTAGGTTAATTGTACGAATATTTCACTAAAAATTATTTTTGAGGTAACAAAAACGTAAATTTGATAAAAAAAGAAAAAAATTTGGATACTGTGGCTTTATATTTTTTCTGTCATGAGGATGACGAAGAGGAAAATGCAAATAATACGAGAATCAGACGAAATGTACTGCGGAACGAATCGTGCCCTTTGGATATTCCCGAGAAAAAGTTAGTTTATTAATACCACTACCTATTATTTTATTATTTAATTCTATTACAGATTTAAATGCCTTTTCCGACTGTCTAAAGAATCATTTATATATCATTTAACCATGAAATCGACGATAACCTCAAATTGTTTCAAAGTGGTGGTCCTAAATAATTAATATATAATAATCATTAAAATAAATAGTAAAATTTTAGTGTAATAAAAAAACTTTGCAATTATTTATATAAAAAGATTAATTAACAATTAATTACATTTTATCGCCGCACAAAATATTGTTTCACTATACTCTTATGCGATATCCGACTGCTATTGAGCAGTCGCATTTGTCAATTTTATTTTCGCAAAAATCCGCAGGTTGAGTTTATAATATGACGCATCATGCGATTAAGAGCGCTTAATATCCGAAAAGAGTGTTTCATAATACCAAAATGCGATATCGCATTAAAATGATGCGATCCGCTTCGCATCACGTTCATAATAAGCCCCCAGAGCTTCATTTTTGGAAACAGTAAAGCATGGAGAAATTTATCAAATCGAAATTTATATCATCTTATGGTTTCTGGCAAACACGGAAACGTATAGGCAACTTTCCGATAGATTCAATGTCACTCGAAGCTCTGTACAACGAATTTTGTATCGCGTTATTAAATGGATGGTAAAAGAAAGCTATAATTATATCAAGTGGCAAACAGCCTTATAGAAATGCAAACGAACTAGGTTCAGTTTGCCATGATGGCGGGCGTACCACGGTTTATTGGAGCAATAGATGTTAGCCATATCCGGATCAATCCGCCAAAAAAAGATAATGAAGTTTACTATAATAGGAAAAAATATTATAGCTTGCTGTTGCAAGGCATAGTAAACGCGGGAAAAATGTTCATCGATATTCATTGTGCTGAGCCAGGATCAATTCATGATGCTCGACTGCTTCGAAAGTCTACATTTTATCGACGCATAAGTGAGGATCCAACTATAATCATACCAGGAGGCGTGTTGCTTGGTGACTCAGCGTATGCCGCGTCTAGCTAGATTGTTCCACTATAAAAAGATTTTGACAATTTAAATGCCAAACAATTAAAATTTAATTATGTACTTGCATTCTGCAACCAGAATTATAGTAGAAAACCCTTTCGGCCTATTGAAATCACGGTTTCGAAAGTTAAAATTTTTTGAAAGTCCTAATTTAGGCTTGATTACTAATTGTATTATAGCTACTTGCGTTTTGCATAACATATCCATTTCCGAAAACGATTACTGCGAAATTGAATATCTGGACGAATACCAGATTTCAATACCTGATGAAACGCAAGCAGAACGGTTTGACAGCAATGCGGCGCGACATCAGACATTTGCTAACATGGATGATAATGGTTTATTGAATTGAAATAAAAATAAAAATAACATCGGATTCCGAAAAATTTATTTTTAGTTTATTAAATAAATATGTTTTTCTCCGATCGTAGGAAAAAATATATCTTTCCGTTGTTTTTTCGAAACGAAAAGCTCATGATTCCAGTATGTTGTATTTGTTGCTAAGCAACAAGTAATAATAGTACGAGAATATTTTTTCTGGCCTAGGACGCTAGGATGCTTATAAAATCCATACGGGAATATATTCCCGTATGGATTTTATAAGCATTTTCGTATTTTTCCTTCGATTTTTGCGGGAGTAAATCACATGTACCTGAATTAGCTGCTTCCACTATATCCGGCGAGGTACAAGATAAGGATAACTCGCTTTCACTGTCCATATCCCTTAAATTTCAATCACACGTTTTTTATAAATCAAATAGGTACACAAACTTGACAACTTTTGAAAAAAAAAAACAAAATGTATTTATGTCTTATGATGTCGTGGCTAACTAAGCAATAATTTTATGTTATTTTCGATTTTTTACTTTGTTTTGATTTCTTACCCCCCGATTCTGACGATAAGACTACTAAGACCATCTTAGCTAAAACTTTATTGTAAAGACTTTTTTTTAAGACTAAAGTTTTCATTGAAATTCTGAATGCAGTAGTCTTAAATAATTTATTATAAACTCTCCAAACACTTTTGTAGAGCTGCCAAACCAAATTTACACTATATTGTTTCAAATTTATGAACGAAACGCGACAATTCAATTCAAAATACATATAATTATTGTTTCTGTTTAATGTCAAAATTATGACTCCTAAGACCACCTATTTCGCTGATATTAACGAAGACAATTTTTTAAGACTACTGACAGATAAGACTAAGTGCAGAATAAGAATTGAAAGTTTATAGTCTTCGCTAAGACAAAAGTTTTTGCGAAGACTGAAAATACGTCTGTGACTGTACATTAGAATCGGGGGGTTAATATGATAATTAATGAAAAATACTAAAAATTATTTTGGGTTTATATTCGTTTTAGTCCGGTCGGAGAAAAAATAGCATGTACAATTCGGAGGAAAAGTGCATTTCCGGACTCCCGTGGTTGCCGGACTCGGCTACCGCCTCGTCCGCCAATTTCCACTATTGTCCGGGAATGCAGTACTTTTCCTCCTAATTATACAATACACTATAGTGTAAAAATTTTCAAAACAAAGTTAAATGGGAAAATATTTTTCCCTACGAAAATATTTACACCAAACTTATTCCCTCAGTAGGCCAAAAAAATACAATCTGGACAAAAATGCTATGAAAATATGTTTCCCAATTCTCAGGGAAAGCCAGAATAGTGCCACAGGGAGTCGTAACAGAGTATTGTTAAATAGCTTGCTACACTGGTTTAGGTTAGGATCAGAACTAGTTAAAAGCCGTAATGGCATTGGGAGCGAATACTTGAACCTAAAAGTAACAGAGTAAAAATTGACAAGTGTTTATTGTGTTATAATAGGTCACATATGGCAAATAGAGTCTTGTTCGAATCGCATGCCGCGACGTTTTGGTATAGATTAAAACTAGACCTAATCGAAAATCATTTGATATCTCGAGCCGACAAAAAAAACTTAAAATTGACAAAATAAAAATTGACGAGTATTTATCGATTAAACTTCATTGGAGCCTCCAAGTGGCTCCACTGCATCTACATTATATCTGGATATTCTAGTTTATCAGCGCTGCTCTGACTAATCAATAGTCTATGGTGCACCGAGACTTTGCTCGATCATAATTGATCATTCCAATTTGTTCAGAGTTAGTTCTGCTAAAACTGCGGCCATTTTCAAATATCACATGAAGTATCACATGAGTTCACGATCATACTAGAACTATATTCTTAATATACAAACCGAGTTTTATTCAGTTCCGTTACCAATGGTTGAATTCCATTAAAACTGCCCTGTTCCATACTGGTTCGCCACTTTCAGTAGGAAATCTGAAAATCAATTTGCAATTTTCATTCAAATTGATTATCGGATGGCTTAGCTTCTTTCTGTTCAAATTACTAATTTCCGAAACCCTAAAAACGAAAAATGCGCAAAATAGAAAAGTAGCTAAATGCATCGTAACAACAACAAATTTTGGAAAAATAACCTGGGCCTACATATAGTTCCGACCAGCTCTATTCTACTATAACACAATTTGAGCAACATATCGCTAAATGATGCAACATCACGCAACAAGGAACAACAATTCACAACATGACAGCCGCATCGGACGACTCCAAAACGAGCATTCCGTAAGTATAACTGTGGAACATGAACTCAAAATAAAATTTATTTTTAAAATAAAAAGGTAGTTAAATAAAAGATGTCCAGTGAGGAATCCGTAAAGAATTTCTTCATAAATCAGGATTCATTTCAAACACAAAAACCCACCTTTCGATCTGGAAAAAATTTAAATAATAATTCCATGATCTTCTAAGAAGCCCCAACGCAAGAAGCACCATCTCAATTCTTGGAACACGTCCGACACAGGACCCCTAAACGATTTTTCCCGAAATGGGGACTCATCTCAATCGATTATGACAGTCGAAAACTAAATTTAAATTTGGAAAATATTTTTAATTTTGTATAATTTATCAAAAATGTTGTTTCCTACACGTTTAACGTCAGGACCTACGCTTTATAACGTCAGAAACGTAAAACCATTAAAACTTTTACATTGCTACATTTTTTGGGTACCCACACTATTTTAATTTTAGAAATTTCACAAAGATTTGGTTAAGAAGTGGCCCAGATTGGTACCAAGTGGTCATATTCCAGAACTTATTCCATTCCTTAAAATCAATTTAGCACTCAATGTTCATCCAACTTACCTAATCTCATCATAATCGGTTAAGAAATGGCTAAGTTACGTCCCAAGTGGCAAAATTCCAGAACTTTCCAATTTAGCATCCGATTTTCATACACAAAATGATACACAAAATGATTGTTTTCGGTTAAGAAATGCCTAAGACGGAAATCTCAGGTGACCATATTCCAAACCTTCTTTCAAAAATTATTTGATAATAACTTAATCTTATCATAATCGGCCAAGGGCCTCAGATGGCCTTGTTCCAGAACTATTCCAAAAATCATTTGATAATCACATTTCCATGAAAAATACCCAATCCCATCAGAATCGGTTAAGAACTGGCTCAGTTTCACCCCAGTGGCACTATTCTGGTAATTCCCTGGGAATAGGGAATTGGGGAAAGATTTTATATGTAATTTCTATTTAAAATGTTTTTTTCCGGCCTACTGAGGAAAAAAGTTTGATGTAAATATTTATAAATTGGGAATAATTTTTCCATATCTAAATTGGTAGAGAAAATTATTCCCAATTTAACTTTGTTTTCAATAAAATTACCACTAGCTTTTTACATCAGTATGCCAGAAAAAAACATTTTAAATACAAATTACATATAAAATCTTTCCCAATTCCCTATTCCCAGGGAATTACCAGAATAGTGCCACATGAGGCTATATTCCACAACATCTTCCAAAAATCATTTCAAAACCCCATTTCAATCCAACATGTCTAATTTCGTCATAATTGGCTAAGAAATGACCCACATACATCAACAATTCACGAATTTAATAGTATTTTAGCGGAATTTTGAAATACGGGTTTTTTTGCTCAATATTTAACCCTCACGAATTAAGGTTTTCCAGTTTTTAATGGAATAAAAATGACGTTTCAGTATAGAAGTAACATTGCCCCTAAACAAGGGCCATATTTAGAATTGGCAGTAAAATTAAATTTTAACGATACAAAATTTGACCAACTATTTTCAGAGCAAACCTGTTGTTCCTTTAATTCTGGGCAATATTCGATTTGGTTTGGGGTTAGCACAAAATAATACAAAATTCTGTTATTTTATCCAGCAATAATAAAATTACAAATATTTTTATTCAGACATAAAACATAATTAAAACCAATCTTAAAAATATAATTAGACTAGATGAACAAAGAATCTCTTAAAAAATGAAATTTGACCCACAACTCGCTTGCGGTTGGCCGCCTCGAAATATTCGTATGCCAACACTGCTCGTAAATTTTCCAATAGCTCTTTTTCAACGTTCGTTGATTTCGCTTATGCACAAAATTTTGAAATAGAAGAGATTGACCCGACCTTTTTACTTTAACATCCATATCCGTTAGATCTTGAACTCGTTTATCGTTCGGCCGATAATTATGCTTGATCACTTGATAAATTACCGTTTGGTTTGATTTGAAATGACTGTATGGTATTTTATGTGTTTTAAGTTGCCACATCGTAATGCCCAGCGAATAAATATCACATCGGGCATCTTTAATCGGCCAGCATTTAAATAGTTCGGGTGCCATATATCGTGGTGTGCCGCCGCGGGCTATAGTGTTGGAAAAGAGTGGCGTACTTAACGATATTTTCATGGAAGCTCCAAAATCACAGAGTTTGCAATTATAATTTTTATATGGACTTGCCGCCAGTTGGCTGTAAAATTCTATTAAAATATTTTGTGGCTTGATGTCGAGGTGCACGACTTGGTTTTTGTGACAATAATGAAGCCCGTTTATTATGTCACACAGTATGCTGGAAATAGAACAACAACAATGGGTTAAATTTTTTTTACTTTCAAGCAATTGCACCGTATGAGGGCCGTTTTATTGTACAATAACGACTTCGGTATTTCTAAAATGAGCGCGTACATTTAAAGTGCAAGTGGCAGTACAAGAGCCTAGAATAAATCGCGCTATTATTTTCAACAAGTTTTTTAGAAAACCAATTCGTCTTCCATCCACGTGAAAGTATTCTGCGACTGTTGTTGACAGCTATGTTTCGTCATCAATGAAAAATTATTGGCCCAAATCAAGAGCCAGGAAAGTATAGTTTTTCTGTTTGGTTCTACCTGAAACTCAACATTATATAAAAAAAAACTAGAACATTTTGAGCAAAACTTAACCTGCAATGAATAACTGTTGAAGGTAAGATGATTAATTGCAGGTTAAGTAATTAGTCGACAAATTAAAGAAACTAATTACGAAGATTATAATTAGCATGGTGGTGGATTGTGGACGGCCTATCGATAGGTAGGTTAGTAGTGAATTAAATAAGCCGCCCCAACCGCAGCTGTGCTGGGAAGAGACTCTCAGGGAACTGGGGAGTGGTAACCTCAGTTCATTAAATTCTAAGTGCCTATGATACCCAGTAGGGAAAGGCGAACTGATGGCGCCATAAAACCATCGACCACAACTACGGTGAACTGAGCGTCACGTCTTCCTGCGCTCCCGAGTCCCCAAGTAGTGAGTGTGGAACTCTATAAACGGGTCATAATTTGAATGAAATGGGTCCAATACGTTTGGGATATCCATATGAATGGCTGAATGGGGGGGGGGGGGGGGGGGGTGAATGTTGGAGGGGGCGGGAGCGCTGGTGAGCCGGGGTGCTCGGTAAGCCAATGGACTGGATTAAGGTGCTATGCAACCCGTGCTGATGATCGTCTAGGCTGGGGCCTATTTAACAAAGCCCGCAGTCGTGGACGGAGCCCTCTAGATACCAGACTAAATCCAGTTGTATTTAGCCTTACCTGCGTATACGGATCTCTGTGCAGCTGAACCTTTATTTCTCAGACACTCGTGAGAAAATCATGAACAATCAACAAGAAAACAGAAATAAATGGGCCGGTACTCTCCAAAACCCGGAAGGTATAAAAGAAGTAACTCCAACCTTAAAAGTGGGGCCCTCATCAGGGGCAAGGGTAAGCGACACCATGGCATCGAAGCCAGGAGGAAGCAGAACCGCCAAACAAAATAGTGGAGGATTGAGAGAGATCCCTCCAGCGAAGCGACGGTATAGGGAGAGACGGTCGGCGTTCAAAATTCTAGGGAAAATGGCTGCGACCCCTGAGGTTCAGCAGAGCAAAAAGAATCTGTGGCATAGGCTAAAAAACTGTCAGTTGCGATAGCTCGGAAAGGGTCCTGGTGTCTAAAGGACAGAGGTCTCCGTATGAGCTTGAAGCGTGCGACATCAAGCGAGCTAACGTGCAAACAGACAGGACATCGGGTGCTCCTAGGGATCAAAAACTGAAGCTGTTCAGTGAGATCCTAAAGGAGGACGTGTTGGTGCTAGCCGTCATTGACAAAAGTCAGGAAGATGGGAGCATAACGTAACTTAACTAAACTACATATTCTTGAGGGTCCTGAGAGAAAATTCGGGATTCCCCCGTCCTGTAGAGATGCAGAATGGTACCAGGGGCGCGTTAAGTTAACTGCGTGCTCGGACCACAGATCGATCGACCTTTATAAAAGGGCAGTGGCAGAAGTAAGCGAGGTGTGGCAGGACACCAGGCTTGGGGCAGTCTGCAGAGAGAAAACCCCGAGCAGGGCAAGGGCACAAGTCTGGTAACAACCGAGCCGGATAAGCCAGAGGAGATCCTTGAGATCATTCGGGCCAGCAATCCCGATCTTCCAACGCCAGAATGGAGGATTGTAAAGAAAGAGGGGGCTAAGGGGCTAAGGGGGTTTTAGATTTGCAATCATGCTGATCAATAAGGATCCCGGGCTTCCCTTGCAAAATCAATGGGAGTGATCAACTTCTGGTTCGGGTCGATCACTCTTAAAATATATAAAAAAGACGAAGCCGATACGCGCGCGGAAGACCAGCCTGGTGGGCGACGGCAAACGGACCCAGCGGGAGACGGTCAAGCGGGCGGGGGAAGACTAGGAGAGTGATGCTTCGGACGTGGGGAGTATAGTGGGGAGAGGTAGCCTCCTTTCTCTTGAGTTAGATGGGAACATCCTGTCGGACTCTCACGGAAGGTGGATGGTGGCCGAAGCAACGAGCCAGGTGGCACTATTCCGATGCAGGGAGTGCAGGAAGAGGTGAGTAAGGTAGACAACAATGATTAATATTGTACAAACAAATCTGCATCACACGAAAGGCTGCCCCCTCAGCTCTCGTGTTCAGACTGACTAAGTCAGATAAGGCTTTGGTGTTAATCCAAGAACCTTAATTTAACAATAACAGGATCTGTGGCCTCAGAACGAGGGGGTATACATTTTTATAATCAAGCAGATACGCAGTGTAGCGAAACAAGTTTGGCCAAAACTGGACTTGCGGCACTCCAAGGCACTAGTATCTTTGGGAAAACGAGAGTTAGGATTGGTCGTAGGGATACTGACAGGACACCGCCTTTTTGGGGAACATGCGAAAAGACTGGGTCTACAGATGAATGACTTTTGTAGAAGTTGTATGAACGAAGAGGAGGAAGAGACTTTAAATCATTCCCTATGCTCGTATCCGACACTATCATACAGAAGGCATAAGCACTTATAGGTGTATACGGTATGGACAGCCTTTCGGAACTCGCGGACCGCGGAGTGCGAGATATTTTACGCTACATAAGTAGCTCTGAATGGTTTCATAGAAGCCAGATTAAATGCAAGGCCAATTATACATCGGCACATTTGTATAGTTGGTGATCTACTGATTAGTAACCCAGAATCAAACGTGCAGAATGAAAACATTCCCGTTATTTGCCGTTGGAGACTACTACACAAAAATGGTTCAAACCTTTAGAAATGCTGGTCAAATCATTACTTGATAAGCCACCAATCCTATGTTCATTGCTTCTACTAAACTTAGTGGCGATCACTACAGTCCCTAATTAATTATTCTCGACCGAGCACCCGATTTACAACATTACCAGTTTTAGTCGTTACAGATACAGACCAATCTCGAAAACTTAAAAATCTTCAATTTTACAACCAGCAGTAGAAAATAGTAGCTTTCATTAACCTCACATCCTAAAATCACCAGATTACTCTGCGTTCGCTCTCCAATCACCATTAAGCTCATCCATATTCTAGTTGAATTTGTAAAGAAGAACGTAATTCTACGCTACAACAAAACGAAAAGAAAACGTGTCATCGTAAATATCGTGGTCAATTTGGCAAGAGACTTGTCTGGAGTTCTTGACGATCGCAATGCGAAGCACTGTGAAGAGGAAATAAAAAAAATTCTTAATCAACAATACCTTTATGAAAGCACCAGAAATTGAACATCTAAATAAATTGGGATTGGGCACCCTAGTGCTGCCATCTGGTAACTGACGTCTCTATAGTAAAGTTTGACATTTTAGACGGTATATTTACTCAGAACGTTTTAGTATACCACCGCTACTTTTTTTGTTAAATTGATTTCAAAATTTCATTTCAGTGCAGAAATGGAACTAAATCCTGAATATTTTCTTGCGATTTTTTTTTGCAACTTTCGACGTGGATTAAATAAACAACAGTGCTGTTGATGAACATGATTCGATTTTTAGCGATGAAATACCATAAAGGATCAATGTTTATCAATGATTTACAGAATTCAATCGTGGCTGCAGTTCGCTGGACGACGAATTTCTGAAGGTCGTCCAAAATCGGGTGTTGTTCTGAATAACATTGAAACTGTACATGTTAACTGATACTAGATCATCATGTGACTTATCGTCCATCATACATTCAATATTGCATGAACATTTGGCCGTCAAAAAGATATATTCGCGTTAGATCCCACATATTGGTATTTGACAAACGAAAGAAATGCTGAAAAATATGTTCGCGGTGCTTCAAAATATGTCTATAACATCATGACAGGTGACGAATCTTGGATATATGCGTATGAGCCCGAAATCCAACAGCAGTCGATGGTATGGGTGTTCTAATATGAGCCAAATCCAACAGAAGGCGTTCGCGCACGAAGCACTTCGATGCAAATAGTCACCTGTTTTTTCAGAAAACTGGACATGTTGCAGCCATACCATTGGTCCAACGTAGAACGGTCAATTTTGAATGGTACACAACCATTTGCTTGCCAGAAGTCTTCGGCACAATAAGGAAAACCAATCACCGGGGCCGGTTCATTCTCCACCACGACAATGCGAGCTCTCACAAATCGACACAAATAACTAAATATTTGAGCGATCAAATTTGCGGTGATTTGGCACCCAAAGACTTCTTTTTATGCCCGCAATTCAAAAATAAATTGCGAGGTCAACGTTTTTCAACACCGTTTTTTGGAAGTACCTCAGTCGGAATGGGAAAAAGGCTTCGAAAATTGGTTCAAACGCATGCAAACGTATATTGAACTTCATGGAGAATATTTTGAAAAACATAAAGCCATTTTTGATAAATAAATAAATATTGGTTTTTGTTCTCTAATCCCGAAATATAACAGGCAACCCTCATATTACTGACGCAACTCTAAACATTTTAAAACGTTTCGAGGAAGGCAATACAAGAAATAGGTGTTGCGGTAAGAAGCACGCAAAAATCGATATCACTAACCTTTCATGCACTTCTTCTGATGCTCGACTTCACACTCAACACAAAAAAATGATGTCCTTTTATCTGCAAGTTCTGATGCCCGCACAAAATGAAAACTATGAACTATTATATTACGCCTGTATCAATCGGAATTGTCTACATATTTGTGTCGAAAATAGCGTATACAATTGATTTTTGAGTATCCAATGTCGATAATTGGTAGAATATGTAAACAATTCGTAGACAATGTAGAATAGATTATTACTTTTTGTTGTTGTTTCCATTGTATTTCTGTACCAGGTCGCCATCTTATAGTTTTCCAGTTTAAATTGGGATTTACAAATATTTTGGTAGTTAAAATTCATTTTTTATAAAAAAAATAGGTGAGATTGACATATCTTGGTCAATCGATCGCTTCAATATTGATACAACCATTTTCATTTTCGTTCGTGGAATAAAATTATTTTTTCATGTTTAATAAAAAAATTTTTTATTATAAATAGTAGGTATTTCCTTAGCGTACACTGGTTATTTTGTTTAGGTTAGTCTTCAGGATTACATTTGTCCGGGATATTGAAAAAATTGATAATCAATCGAGTTTTTCTTTTTGCTTTTCTTTTTTTTTTTGTTGATGAGGGGGGATGCAAAGATAGATCGGACAAAAACCACTTCATCAGCTACTGCAAGCAACAATTGTTTGGATTAGTACAAATTTGAGTCACCGCTTGGGAATATCATATGAAGAAGAAAATAAAAAATGGAATGGAATTAAACCTCCCCCCTTATGCCAGTATACCTTACTCGGAAGTCCTGGGAGCTGGTGAGGATTGGACCTGCCATTCATTCAAAATGAGTACAGAAACAAATACTATACATAATAAATAATGCAAATGTGCAAATATCGACCATCGACTTCTATACACGAAAAAGAATCGAAAATTGGAACGTTATCAAATCGAAATTCTCGGCCTCAGTGAATTGAGATGGAAAAACAATTTAGTGTAAACTTAACAACTTAGTTTAGTGTAAGATGTTTGCGTAAATATCTTACAAAAACAACCACGCTCAGGGCTGCCCACGTGATACGCTTTTTCCTCCCCCCAGTTTATTCATTTTTTTATTTAATGCGGTAAACTAGGCCACTATCTGGGTACCCCAAAACCCACAGCGTTCCCATCTACCAGACTGAGCCGCGGGAACTAACGCCGCATAAGGTACCAAAAGATAGCGGCAAATTCTGTGAAACTGGGTTGGCTTTAACAGTAGCTAAATCTCAACCCGTTTCAAAGGCAGTAGTTGTATAGAAACCCGTTAATAGCAGGATAATCGTAGACGTAACAGGATTCCATTCAAAATTATCAACAGAACTAAAATATTCAGTGATATACCCCAACAAAAGATGCAGATGAAGCAACTGGGGATGGGTTCTATGAGCAACTGCAAGTCACAATAACAAGATAACACCTACCTGACAACTAACATGGGCATCAAGCATTAGATTCTCTGCGTAACACTAATGAAAAACGACTCATCGACTTCTGCATCACAAACCAACTATTCATAGTAGTCAATAAATTTCCACACAAAAACATATACAAATACACATGGACATCACCTGATGGCAGAACAAAGAAAAAATAGATCACGTAATGATAAACAAGAAATTTCTCACATCTTTGCAAGATGTCAAGGCAATGAATGGTGCAGATAGTCAAAGTGACGGATCAAGAAATCATCCAAAAATATTGAGTAAGAAGCCATCAGTATAGACTTGTAGAGCAACAGTGGAAACAAATCGAAGAAGTCTATATCGAAACCAACAGACTACCGCGGGTATCAAGAATTCCAAATGTGACAACAAAATACGTTGGAGCTGAAACGTCAATTCAACGGTATGGTACGAAAAATCATGAGAATGGCAAGGAGTGGTTATGGGCAATACACTGAAAGCATTCTCAAGACAGAAGAAAAGGCTGTAGCAACCCATAACACGCACGTACTTAAAAAAAATTAATGCGTGCGACGGGCAACGAATTGTGCACTTCCCAACATAACCATAAATATATGTAAAGATATAAGTCAACCCAAAATGAAGAATGGAACAGCTGGCTTCAGTTCAGACCCCGGCGAAATTACACCGATCATATCATATTAACACAACACATATCATCATTGAGTAGTATAATGAATGGAATTCACCACTGTACCTACTCTTCGTGAACTTCGGACGTTCCTTTGAGTAAGACAAGGATGCGTATACTCTGGCCACTTATGTTCCTAATAGTATAAGGTAGTGGTGGGGATTAACTGATAAACTCAATCACTTCAAGTTTAAAGTGACTATTTGGTATGGTTTTAATACAGTTAGCAGAACCTGTATTGGGTAACGGCCGACATTACTGCCATGTCAATGATTGCTAATAGAAATAATAATTTTCGACATTTTCTACATTCTCTACATTGTCGACGCCATTTTTGTAATTTTCTACATAAACTATCTACACGTGTAGAACAATAATTATCTCCGCGGTGTAGACAATACGGCACAACACTGCGGTGAAGTGATACTTGTTATTTTTCAAGTATAAACGAATCTTACGTATAATAGGAATATTCCTGAGACAGCGGAAACAGAGTCGGTCTCAAAATCGTCCTTAGAGAACGGTTGTCTAAAAATGTGCGCCCCGGATGGTAATAATATACTTCAAAGCGGCAATGGGAACTCAATACGAAATTAAGTAGTTTATTAGAAAATCAAAATGATGAATGATCTCGCAATCCAAGTTATGTTACAAAAATATCTTCGTAACTAAAGGTGATTTGAACTTCGGGAAAAACCCAAGTCAAATTGCTTGGTCCAAACAAGGACGAAAAGGTTAAAATAAAATACCCTAGTTTAACAATTAAGAACAAACTTACCCCCAGAAAACAATCCAATATCCCATATTAACGCCCAATAAATACAACAATAGAAGACCTGTGCTTTTAATTCTGAAGATTAGTTTCAGTATTTCAAATTTCTAAAGACACGAATACTAAAAACTGAAATCAGAAAAGAATTTGGCCAAGCTTGAAGAATGACCCTTGCAATGTACTGTAAAATACTTAAGCTGGATGCCGTCGAATTGATTACTTGAAATTTAAACAGCAGATGACAGTTTCAGCAGACGTCAGTTTAATCGCTACAGCCATTCGAAACTCAAAATTGGAATTATGCATACTATCACTTTGGACTTATACTAAATTTACGGGCGCCTTGCAATAAATCAGTTTATGCTCTGGAACCACTTGCACTTATTCAAATATACGAGTAAATAAATCTAATATCAAATTACTTACAGAATTTTATGACAGTACGGTATAAATTGCTCATTTAAAACTTGTTGTAAATCATCTCCTCCATGCCGTTCCATAATAATAACCCCACATCCGGGCCCGTACACAATCTTAAATATGTTGATGATATTCGGATGATTCCAATTCAACACGTTACTCTCGTTGATCAGCGAATTTTCCATCTCCTTGGAATTATTTTTCACCACCTTTGCTGCTACCGCTTTCCCCTGATAAACTGCTTTAATGACAGTGCCATAGCTACCGCGACCCAAAACTTCAAATATATTTTCATAGCCCGTCGTATGATTAACACAATTGGTAACATTTCGGAAGAATCGATCACGATCTGGAGTATTCAGATTGGCGGGTGAATGACAACGATGCAGGTTTGGTATTTGTAGTCGAATCATTTTGACACACTGCGGTTGATTTAACAATAAAACTAAATTTGCATTAATTTTTTGTGAAAATTATTTATTTTTTTTTTTTTTTGTATACAGACATAAAATTTATATTAATTATTTATAGGTAATGGTAAATTACATCGAAAATAAACAGTTTTACAACCTATGTATGTATTTATCTATGTGTGTTGTAGAAATCTTCCTCGGCTTACAAAAAGCCAAATTAGAAACGAGTTCTGCTTACAAAATTCGGTAATTTCAATTCACAGCTGACAAAAACCTTCGGATTATAGTAGTAGTAGTAGTTGTCATTGTGTAGTATGGGAGTCGCATAAGCATCGACCACCGTTATAAATATAGACGGAACTTTGATGAGGTAACCAAACATACGAGGGTTACTGTTACAAATCATTTTTGTACCAAAAATTGAAAAGTGGACGACATGCAATCTGTTATAGGCTTGGAGTGGATGGGTCGGATAGGGTTAAAGATCACAAATTAAATAAAACTGAATTTTTTCTACGTAAAGGTATATTTAGAGGAAGTACTTTGATATACTAATATTTACATAATATATTCAATTTGTTAGTTGTAATTTACTAATTTAAGACTAGAATTTCATTTTAAATTATAATTTAATTTAATTTTGCGAGTAAACCATATTTACTAATATGATACTCTACTTCCACGCATTTGGAAATGGAAGATGGGTTAATATGACGAATTTCATAATTTTAATGTTTGTTCAGATACAGAATCTTAGTTAGGGTCGAACTTTAGGTTGACAAACTTCTTGATTCACAAACTTTTATTTTAGATAGAAGTGAAGAAACGATCATTAAAATTATTATAAATTCTAATTCTTCCGTTTGGATGAATGGGGTCGAAACTTATAAGGGGGGTTCCATTGATCCAGGGGCGGAACCTTCGGTTTCAAACATGTCTTCTATTCCATTAAAGTATCGTTCCAGTATCCTAAGCTGAAAAAATTTAAATTTTAGGAAAAATTTGTACTAAAGTCCCTAGCCCCGGGGTCCAATCCATTCAAAAAATATCGTAAGATTGGTTCTGGGCATGCAATTTATACAAGGTAAACACTTCATGATGATCGGTTGAGCGGCTGAATCCGACTGGATGAATTTTATGGAAACTTAAAGGAAGGCAAAAGGTCTCTTTGATATAGGGACGCTTCGGATTCGAGCATATCACTTATTTCATACAACCCCATTCCTAAACTCATTGCCATAAACAAATAAAAACAAATTGATATTTAAAAAATTGAATATAAAAAAAAATTCCTAGAGCAACCTGTGATCCAACCCCTTCAGAAATCCGATTGGATGAATGCGATGTGGAAACTTATACAAGAGGGTCCTTTTGATCCAGGGGACAGACGCCTTGGATTCCAGCATGTCACTTATTTCATATAACTCCATTTCTAAACTCATTCTCGTGAAAAAAATAAAAATAATTTAAATTTTTGTGGGAATCGGGGCTCCTGGTCCTCGGGGTCTACCCCCTTAAAAATATAGTAAGATGAACTCTGGACATCCAACTATATATGGTAAAAATTTTAAGATGATCGGTCAGTAAAAATTAAAAAATCTGTTCTAGAATCGATTTTCCTAACGATAAATGAAGCCCGACTATGCGCCAGCAGTCTTACAATTTTTCTAATATTTTTTTTCCACGTTCTGTGGGTGGTCAATCTAAGGTGAAAAACCTATACTAGGGAATGAATGGGGGGAAGGGGGAGAGTTAATCCTACCTCCGAGAACGACCCCTTATGCCTGACTCGTCTAGTACAATCACTGTTGACAATGTTCCGACACAAAGTGCAAACGTGCTGATATGCTTGAACATTAGCCTTCTTTCTTGATGTTTGATCTGATCTGGCTAGATTTCAAATCAAAATTTGTGATCTGAAACAAAATTTGGGTCAGGTTATTATGTCCACATCTATGGCATCAGTCTGTGGAGACAGACAACTCCTACGCAGAGCTGCAAACTACAGATGCTTCCAAAACTATTCAACGCCTTAGTGTAGTGCCAAATTAAAATTGATCAGTGAATGAATACGATCAGACCACTATCTAACACATCCAGATATAAAATACTTTGTTGTGAGCCGTAAAAACTCCAAGGAGCACAACCAATTCAAGAAAAATAGAAGCAGCAGGTGGAGCCAAAGACAAATTGCAACCATATTACAGTGATACGATGAAGATCATCAAGCGGACAGTCATCAACCGAAATGTCATACAGAAGCTGATGCAATCCAAAAATACATCGTCAAGGCGAACTCCCGATCGACGGTGTATGCTTGCTAGCTGAAAAAACTATATTCGACAAGTGCGAGCCCAACATTGAGCCTTATAGACAATCTTTATTTACGCTTTTAGAAAGTGTGCAATGGATTGACACAACGGTAGCTCATCTGTCCGAGAAGTCGCTGTTTATGATAGAATAAAGATTAAATGGACAGTCCATTCTTCTTAACTCTTTCATTATAGAACAAGTAAAACTTTGCCGTTTTTCCAACATTTTTCTTACAATGTACTACGTACATCAATGTTTTTAAGTTTTCCTATTCTGAATTCGTACACAAAGCCACACGGTTTTGCATTGCCATGTTCCGTAGTGAATTGCTCTAAGGTGCGTTGGCTTGATAAATTATGGTTTATAATATCGATTTTTTCATCTATTTTCGTCGAGTCGCTATATTTTGAACTCTTAAATTAATCTGCTTTTTACCTTAGAGGATGGAGGCTAGCGCCCCCACAATTTTAAGAAATATAAATGAAATTGTATTATAACCATATTAAATGGGGTAAAATAATGTGCCCTCGAAAACCACTTCGTATTGGATTACTTTGGGCCAGAATGACAAAATACCATGACATCTTGGCGATTCCGTTCTGCAAGATATACAACCAGTAATAGACGATGGAAGAGCTCCATCAAAAATAGAAATTTTAAGAATAACACCACCTTTTAAAGAAGGCAAGATAAATGTAATTTCATACTGCTGAAGTACCGGCATCATTAGGCATAGCCGCTTTACAACGAGTACACAATGGTCATCTGGCTATTGTTGCTATGCGCGCAATGGTTCGATTTTACATATCGTGGCCAACAAAACTCAATGAAGGGAATAAGAATTTCGTTAAACGATGCCAAAGTTGTCAAGATAACCGAAACGGTCAACAAAAAGTACCACTATACCCATGGGGCCTTCCAACACACATCTGGGAACATATCATCGATTTGACGCAGTCGAAATCTTAACGATGACAAATATCACGATTAGTATAAAAAGCAAAATATCACAAATACTTGAGAAGGTGTTATCATTCTGTTCGCTAATTACGAAGTGCCACAAGTATTGAAAGTTCTATTTAAATGTTTAAATGACGAATATATTCAAACGAAAAGGATAGTGAAGTTACCGATGCACAAAGCTCGATGCATTTTGATTTAGTTATCGTTACCCCACAGTACAAGGCGCAAAGCTCTGTTTGTGTTACTACAGCCCCAGGGAATAGCAAAAACATCAGCTTAGCTTGAGCAGCTTGTTTTATTCTAACTGGCAGGACAGGGCTAGGTATCGTTTGGAACACATTCCAGGATTCCAGAGAGATGTAGTATAGAGAGATGTTGCATCCTTACAGTAAGTGTTAAGGAAATCCCGTCCAGGATATCAGGTAATACAGATACATCCATCTTTGATCAGCCTTTTCAATTACTCACTAGATTAAAAACCCACATCACTAAGATCAGCTACTCAATGTACCAGTTATGAGGGCCGTGGTTAAAGCTTCGGCACTTGGTTGGAAGGTGTCGGATTCGAATTACAAAAGGTAAAAAATGGAATTTCTCGTTGTACTTAAGCGCACAGATTTTATGCAGGTCTCGTCGAATGGACAAATGCGGAATTTCCGGTGAATGAAAACTAAACTTAAATATCTACCTACCTATGCTGATGGTTAGTCCGGATTCCAAAAATTGCACATTAAATTCAAAAACTAATACGTAAACGTTGTTCGAGGAGAAATTAAAAGTGTATGGTCAAATAGGTCACACGCCTTTAACTAACATATACCGATACTTACCAGTTAGCGGTAGAAATAACTCTCAGATTTATTCGGTGTACTTTGATATAGGTGAGGACTTTTGAATATGTTTTCCCGTGTCACTTAGAAGTTTAGGTAATTAAACTTGAAACCCAATTTTCACCGACAACCATACAGCACACGAAATAGGAATACTATTTACCTATTCTTAGAATAAATCAAATTCACGAAAGAACGAAATGCAAACCAGTCAACCGTTCCCTACAATTTTGTGATAGCATTTTAGATTGACGAATTCTATTTCGAATTTCGTATATTTTTAGAGTGATCCCTTCAATACATATCGTTTAGTGGCAGGACATTTATCAGTTATACGCAGATCATTTTGTAAATAAATTCCCATTCCCCACTCGCGTTCAGTAATTATGGTTTACATTTTGTGTTAGACATATTTTAAATAGCATACATTAAGGCTAATTTTGTTGCATGGAACATGCGATATACAAAATAACTTCGTCACGTGGATGACGTATTAGATGATGTGAACGAAATCCAAATGCGTGGGCAAATCATTAATTCTGTTTTATCTTAATGATTCACTTTTCGATCCCGTAATAACGTTGGCTCCGAATAGCAACCAAAATTAGGAATATTTCTATGATTGTGCCGTTTTACCTTATGCATCGGGAAATCGGGCCTGAATCACTGATAAAACTTTGTTAATTTTTTAAATCTCTTTCAAATGGTTATTCTTTTAAAATGGTCTTCGGAAATTAATTTGGACCGACTGGATATTGATGGAACTTTATAAATAATTCGCTATGAAAAGATCTTTAACAAGTGTTCAAGCCATCTAGTCGGTTAGTATTGATAAAACTGAGAACATCGCGTAGTCTCCGAGAAGATGTTTGATCTCACGATTCCCTCGAACCTGATATTAACTTTCTCATGTATATAAAAAAAACTTCGTAACCGGCCACAATCTGGGCTTTTACTTCAGTCTGGATTTCGAAAGAAGATGTTAAATATTTGATTTTCCCCTATTTGAAATGGTTCGTTTTGCGAAACAATACAAAGGTGTGGAAACGTGTTCTTGATGTGATTTGGTCTTCGGAGAAGACAAGTAGCACTATGTCTTCAACAAATTCAAGGACTTAGTGTGGTTTATTAAATATGCTGTTTGTATGCTCAATAAAGAATTGTCTACGTAAAATTTCTAGATCTTCTTTATAGTGGCCTTTCAATTCAATCCTTCATTTATTTGGGTAAGAATCACATCGATAACCGCTATAACTGTCTTTTGCGAGCGTGATAATTCAGGCGAACACTTTGCTTACGTAATATTTAACAGCTCCGTCAAATTCTCGCATTTGCCTGTTTCATAGAAAAGTTTAGATTTTATGTTTTCTGCAAAGCGGATAAATGAGAGATGCCTTCAATAATCCAGTCATTAATATTTGCCTCAGATCGCAAGGATAAGAAAATGTAAATTAGAAAGAGACCACTATCGCCATGTTTTAATAGTTTTGCGAATACGCTATCGAGGCCGGAAGCTATACCATTCGAACATACTAACAGGCGGATATATTTCCCTTACGGTGGGTTTGTGTGGCAGATATGTTTACGTTCAACATAGATGTGACTTGCTTCATCTGTCAGACTGATATTTTAAATATTGTAGAACCGAGAAATTTTCGGCCACGGCTATTCTCATCTCTCCATTATTTTCCTCAAAGACTTGATCTTAAATGGGATTTTAGTGTACCCGTTTAGGTACCCGATATTTGCCAAGCAATCTATTGTGCTTCCAATAGCCACTTGGAAGCTCACGCGATTCGCAGTTTTACATGCGTTTCTGGTACCCGATAAATTTAATCGTTTCCTTAGTCTTGGGGCGCCACGACACGAACAGGCTGAAAATTTCGTTGTAATTTTGGATGTTTAATTAATCACATCTCATGAATTTTTTAAATGAAGTTAAAAAAGGAACCGATTCTATTTGAGCATTATTTTATTCGAGATTGAACTTATAACCCCACAGTAGTTTAAAATTATGTATAATTTGATTAATGTAACTGGAGAAAGGAGCAACGAATGCTCTCATAATACATAGAAATGAATACCAAGCCTCCAATAACGTGGAAATAGTAGAATTAGTTATAGTTTACTTTATGAGAAAACCATCGAATTGTGGTTTTAAATCAGTTAACTGATTTCCTAAAGTAGGTCCTCACAAACTCAAAAAGATCCAAACACAATCACGTGATCACAAATGACCGAAATTAAACCACCCTAGACATCAACGTCGCAGCTGTTAACCACTATGTAGTGTAGCACTCTAGCTCTACACCAAAGATTGATGTAAAACCTTGAACTACTTATTGAAATGAAACTTCGCCATTCGATTCGAGAGAAGACAGACGTCGAAAATTAAGAACAACATTTTCAAGTATTTAACCTCAAAGCTCAAATACAATTTAAAATCCAATTAAACCTAGTACTGCATCAAAAAAGTGCCTACCTCACTTTCTCTGCTCCCACCGTTATTAATGCACAGAACGTACAAAAAGCTGGTAAATATATGCCCAGCAGAGGAAGACTGCAGTTCTTAGTTCTTGTGATATTTCAACGGATCGCATAAGTGAGCAGAAGTATCCCTATAATCTGTCTTAACCTAATCTAATATTGAATTACAACAATAACAAACGATTAATAGCAAATTCATCATAGCTAATAATTACCTCTTTGAGCACTCCCAAAAAACGCGATTTTCATACCTTCAATTTTTTATGCCTAACATAAGAAAACTTCAACAGTGCAAGAGACACAGACTATTTATATTGTCTCTGCGTAACACGTAAAACGCAGAAATGTTATCGCAAGATTTTTCTGCCAGGTCAAAATGGCCACGAGCTCATATTCTACGGAATGTTTGCGCTCGAGTCAATAATTTGACATATTGAAGCCATTCCTGAAGAGTGACTGCAAGGGCATTAGAACTGCCACAGCTACAATAGGGCTTCTTTGTAAAGGGATCATACGAGAATTACCCAATGTATTACGCAACTCCGAAGTCGCAGGTTTCGGAGGTGCGGCGATATAAAATAATATTTCGTCAAAAACCTTGAATTAATTAATTAATTGAGACAAATAATTATTTCTTAGCTTTAATCGTCTTACCCAAGGGTAGAAATCTTAGTACATTAGAATAAGGACGGTGACAGGACTCCAGATATCTGAAACAGTCGTGAAATTAAAACACATGGCGAAGGTACTGATAATAAGGCTGTTTTTCGTTGACCTAATACTCCAGGAATACCAATCAAAGCATTCCAGTTAAAAAAACGAAAGGAATAACTCCTTTTAATAAGAACTAAAAAAAACAAAACATATCTCCGTTCAGAAAATAATTTAACCGACATGTCTTTTCTACATTTGGGCGAACATTTTGATTTAGATGTACATATTTAGAACATATTATGTTATTGTGTACACATCTCGTGATCTAGTCCGCTTTTGTTGTTTTGATTTGTTAAATTTAGTGATGTTATTGCAATATGCCGAAATAAAAAGAGTTAAGTTTAGAACAACGTGTGCAGATACAACTTCTGCATGACCAAGGGAAATCAAAGGTAGAGATTTCTAAAACTGTGAAATGTTCACGCCGATCTATGCAATATACTATTGGGCGATTCACCGCTAGTGGATCACACAGTAATAGGTAGAGAACCGGTAGCAAACGCATCACCACATACCGTGACGATCGAAAGTTAGTGAGAGAAGCTTTAAAAAAATAGGAAAAAACTTCTTCAAACCTCGCTGCTGAATTGTCAGTAGAAGTTAAGAAACCAATCTCTGCTCGCAGAAGGCTTCAGGAAGCTGGTTTGAAAGGCTGTAAAGCCAGGAAAAAAAACTGGCTCTCCGAAAAAAACAAGAAGGCTCGGTATAAATGGGCCTAAAAATACCAAAGTTTTACCGAAGAAGATTGGTCAAATATCGTGTGGTCAGACGAATCAAACTTTGAAAAAAGTTGACAATTCTATGCCCTAATAATATTAAATAATATGATTTTACAGTAAAATTCATCGATACAAATATTTTAGTTTTCCGAAGTCTCTACATTTTCTTTTTTTCAGATTTTTGGTACACCTGTGACCCTATTCTGGCTTTCCCAGGGAATTGGGAAAAATATTTTCATAGCATTTTTGTTAAAATTATACTTTTCTGGCCTACTGAAAGAATAAGTTTAGTGCAAAAATTTTTAAAACAAAGTGGTTTGGGAAACTTTTGTTCCACAAAATTTTTGTAGGGAAAAATATTTTCCCATTTAATTTTGTTTCGAAAATATTAACACCAATCATGTTCTGCTTATTGTACGTTGCCGGGTAAGCGAAGCATTTAGTCCAGAGTGTGTGGTACCAAACGTAAAACACGGCGGGGGCAGCATAATGGTCTGGGGCTGCATGACTATTTCAGGAGTTGGCGAAATGTTCGTGTGTGCGGCTATATGAACTCTTCAAAATACATAAACGTCATAGAATCTGCGTTGCTGCCCTCGTTTTTAACACTTTTTGGTGAAACAAGCATGGAAAGCGTTAAATTCGAGCAGAATAACGCGTCATCTGCCCCCACAATGGCATGGTTTTGAGAAAATGGCATTGAGGTTCTGGATTGACCTGCCCAGTCCTCGAACCTGAACCCCATAGAACATTTATGGAGTTTATTAAAACGCAGAGTCAGGCGCTACACAATAAATAACAAAGAAGACCTAAAACGCTGTCTGCACCAAGAATGGAGTGCCATACGTTCTGCAGAATACAAAAAACTTGTAAGCTCTCTACCCAAAAGAATTTCTGCCGTAATTAAGGCAAAGAGTGGACCAACAAAATATTAATTTTATATAAATAGTTAGTAATGTGAACCTATAAAAAAATTGTTTCAATTTATTTCAAATTGATACTCCCAAAAAAATTGTAAGATATCATGGGTGCTCAATACTTTTGGCCAAGACAGTATTTATCGAGACATTAGTTATAATATTTTGTAAGTTCTAAAAATAATGTTTTTGGTAGGACGAACAAGATTCATCCATTATATGCCGTCCAAAGCGGTAAAATATGGAATCAAAGTATGGTGGATTTGTGATGCTGCCAAATCTAATCCAATAACCGGGCAAATCTATACTGGTAAGCAACTATCAGGCCGAGAAAGCAGTCAAGAAGAGCGGGTTGTAAAGGACTTGTGCGCTCGCTTCAAAGGATCTGGATATATAGTAACGGACAATTTTTTTACATTGCCTCTTGCTCGTTTATTGATGTCTTTGGACTTATCATTAGTTTTTTTTACAACATACTTGATATCGCTTGCCTCGCGGCTTATAAAATCTATACGGAAAACAACCCGGCTAGATCAAATAAAACACACAATCGAAGAGAATTTTTGAAAGATTTAGTGCTTCAATTAGCTTTACCACATGTGTTAGATCGATCAACCCTACCAAATGTATATAGAAATTGTAATTCACGCTGTAATTCACGGGATTGAATGCGTACTTGGCAAACCGCACAATGCCAAACCAGGAATTGACAACGTCTGATCCCAAAAGACGACGGAATACACGGAAATGCTGTAGTGTCTATAGAAGACCAGTATGTGTTGAACACACGAACACTCAAATTAAATGTTCTAAGTGTTAATAATTTTTAATTAAATTTTAGTTTTCAAAATCCTGGTTTTCAAAATCCCGGTTTCAAAATCCCGGTTTTCAAAATCTCGGTTTCCAAAATCCCGGTTTTTAAAATCTTGGGTTTTAAAATCCCGGTTTCCAAAATACCGATTTCAAAATCCCGGTTTCCAAAATCCCGGTTTTCTTTCCTAAAGTCTTGATTTTGAAAAAAATATTTTTTATTAATTCAGGCCAGCCGGACTAATAATATTTTAACATAAAAATAAGATATCTTGCATGCGTGCAAGATTTTGTAATTGCAACATTTTGTACTTGTAACATTTTGTAATTGCAAGATTTTGTAGTTGCAAGATTAATAAAAAAAATCAATATTTTGTTAATGAATCATTTTGAAATGCAATATTTTATATCGATCCTAGAAAAACTATTTCACTAAATATTCATTATTTCATTATAAAATAATCAAAATAATTATTTCGGAAAACAAAATTTAAAAAAACCAGAAATGGCCAGGTTACATCCCTATCCGCCTTAGCCCAGAACTTTAACAAAAGAGCATTTTTTTAATCCCATTTAGGACCCACATGTCGAATTTCAATTAAATCGGTTAAAAAATGGCCTAGTTCCAAAGCGATGGCCATATTTCAGAACTTTATCAAATCATTTTAGAAATCCATTCCCATCGCACGTGTAGAATTTCAACAAAATCTGTTAAGAAATGGCCAAATTCCATCCCTATTAGCCATTTTCTAGAACAACTCATTTTTGAATTTTGTCGAAAAATCATTTAAGAGTCCCATTTTATGACATGTCAAATTTTAAAAATTCAAACCGGGATTTCCTAAAAATCAGGATTCTTTTTATACAAAACCGGGATTTATAAAAAAAACCGGGATGTTGACAAAACGAGATTTTGAAAACCGGGATTTCATTACACACCCCTTTTTGACCATCCGCATCATCCTATTATGATCCGAACTTAAACATTTATGTTTACACAATGACCAGTACACAATTCATAACAGGAATTTTTGTATCTTATATCAGAATGTCTATCTTGTAATCTATTAACCTTATTAAAGAGGTAGAACGACGTTATGAGCGTGTTTCATGAAAAATTCAAAACTGGTGGAAACTAAAAACATGACCTAACTCTATAAAATTTTGGTATCACGCATCGAAACCGCAAAGTAAATATTGTTAAATGAATATTATGAAAATAGACTCATTACTGTTTCTTCGGTAAACAATAATAAACAAAACAGCACATACCGTCATTAGATAAGTAATATACGTAAACCCATTTTCCATTTCCGCAAGAAAATAAAATCGCGCGAATAATCAAAATGAAAAAACTACAACAAAAAATTAATTTTTCTAAATTATTATTTTAATCTTTTAAACTAAATAAATATATTTCTGGAACAGCCATTTGTTGAATAAAATTTATAATATGTATAGTGAAAAATCTATTTTCCCTATGCTATTATTATTCTTAATTACTAATAACAAAAAAAAAATTAAATAAAAATCCGGTAAACATCCTAGTCAATAAACAAAAAAAAAACATTATAGTTACAAATAAAAACTAATAAAATATTTACAAAATGGACAAGTATATTTATCTAGGAATATTTGGACTCGTTTAAATAAAATAAAAACTATTTATATAAATTATAAAAAATGCTGTTTGAACTATGTACTCATCAAAATAAAATTTTATAAATCTCAAACTTATATATTTTTCAACATTCAAACATAAAATTAATGGTTTATTACATAAACCAACAAAAAAAAAATACTACACTCGCTCTTTCTCTCACTACGAAATATAACTGGTACTCGGCCAAATTCCTAGCGCAATTAAATAACTTTTTGGACTAGGGTCAACATTTGAAATGCATTTTTTCTGTTTCTTCTTTAAGGGTCTGAAATTATAAAAAATATTTTTGTATATATTGTGATGAGTATGCAAAACTTAAATCAGGTATAAAAAAAACTCACCATCATAGCCTCTTGGATTTTATCCGTTATTAATTTCCTAGCGTCGGTTTCTGGCATTTTAATTTCTTTAAGCTTCTTAACTAATTCGGTTAAATCTATCGGCGGTCCAAAATTATACGTAATTTGTTTACCGAACCTTAATAAATACGGCGATTGATTTGGCAGCACCTCATCCATACCGACATGCCATATAGGTATTATAATTGGCATCACTGGTGAATCGTATATCATTCGGCTAACGCCCCATTTAAATCTAATAAATTCCTTTTCCGCGTTCACACGTCCCTCGGGGAATATATGCACCCATTCACCTAATTTTAATTTTTCTATACATAAATCTACAGCGGGCTGATAAACACCGCCACCTCGTATTACCGGTATACATTTACCAAACATAAAAAATAATGCATGGTATTTATTCGTAAAGCATATATCGTGGGCGGCCAGTGACCATCGCATCACCCTTGTGTTGCATACCTGATTTAATTTTAAAATTCCTAGAAATATTCAAATAAAATGAAAAAAAAAATGATTTGCATCTAGACTACAAAGGAATACAAAAAATCTTACCCCACATTCCTGGATCATCGAAGCACGAATGGTGGTTTGATATCGTTAATAGTGGAACACCTTTCGGTCGTTTCTCTAATGCATTTGTTAGGTGATGTTTGTTGTACACTCGTGCTTTATTAAAACACACTGAAATTAATAATTTAGAATTTATTAGAATTTTTTTATTTCAGTTCTAATGATTTTGTGTAGTTACATGATTGTGTTTAATATGTATGTGTTATGAAAAAAGCTATAGCACGTCAAGTCTGACAAATAATTTTAATTTGTGACTGGAATTGGCACAGTAGAACTTATAATGTCTAAACTTAACTAGAATAAAGCTGAAATATTAACATAAGCAGTTTTGCGATGATAAAAAGCTAACAAATCGTTTATTTCCCACAAAATATATTTTTATTTGTAGCAATTCAATAGCCAAGATTATCTCACGGACATCTTCCAGTGCGTTCACATTATTTTTTCTATAAGACACCAAATTCTTGTTAATTATTCCAGAAATGATGGGCAGCTAGCTACATAGTCGTATGCCGGAGCACAAACTATTTTTTTATGTATTTTGGTGCAGAGCGGATTTTTAGACTATCCTAGCTCCTTGTAACTGTCATTAAATTTGTGCATTTTATAGTTCAACGGAAATTCGGAACAATTTATGGGGTTGTGTATATTATTCGGATGGCACCCACTGAATGGCCACCAGATATATGCTTCACTCCAAGCTTGACAGCAATACTCCATACATGGTCTAATGAAGGTCTTATACATCTCGAGAACCTAATGCGATTTAAAGAATCGTCTGAATCTATTGAGGAACCCAAGTTTTCGGGAAGGCTTGGCCAATACAAAAAAGTGTTCGTTCCATTTTAAATTGGTAATTTGAACACCAATCACACGAATTGAATCACAATCCACAAATACATGGTTTTTATCACAAAAAATTTTAAGTGAATCGAGAAACCGTAGACATCGTAAAATAGAAATAGAATGATGATTTATATCATTTACCTAGCATCTCCACCTGATATAATTTTAGAGGGTCACTCCCGGGAATTCTCGCGTGGGGATTTCCGGGAATTTGTTTGGTTTTCGATTTCCCGTTTCAAGGGAATTTTTTTTGTATTTCCCGGTATTTGTGTTAAAGGCTAGTTTCATTTAAACAACTACCAAAACACAAAAAATCAAGCAAAACCTTGTAGATGTAATGCGAAAACGAAAAACTAATAATTTTTTGTATACTATACATATTTGAATTATTTCGAATTGAAGTTTAACCAAATTCGTTGACAACACTGAGTCTTTAACATATCAATTGTGAATTGGCTAATACAGAAATTAGTTAAGAATTCTCATATAACATATGTTTTACCGTTCACTTGTTCATACATATTTGTATTTGATGAATATCGTTTTGCTCGCATCTGCTCGCATCACACCCTGCGAGTCTACAATTGTGAAAAATTATCATTGATATTTAATTGTAATTGTATAAGTAAGTATTACTATAATAGAAGTAGTATAGTAATAAGGTTACGTAGTAATAACCGTGATTGATTTTTAATTAAAATATTAAAATATTATAAATATTTAACTAAAAAGCGATCCCCATCACAAGAAGAATCATGTCTTAAGAAGTCTCGAAACATTTAAAAAAGATGGAAATGGAGAAAATGCTTAATGCCTGCTATGCTCAAATAGATGGCATCTAGAAAATGTGCACAACATCAATCCAAACAAACGTAAAGACGAAAACAATATTACAGGCTGTAGTATAGTATTTTGGAATCCCCAAATCAAATACTTGGAAGCTGTGCAGCTGCAAAAAGCATTGAGCTTCTTGATGCCAAGCTCCATGATTTCGGGATTACTCCAACAAATGTCATACCGACAGAGCAGCAGTGATGATAAAATTTGGACAAGAGTCACAATATCAACATCAATTCTGCAATAATCATGACCTTAATCTGGCAATTACAGATCTTATTTACAAGAAATGTAGCAATATAACAGGAGAACCAGAAGCAAAGGATATTAGTGATGGTGACCACGAAGCGGAATACCTTAATGAAGTTTGCTCTGAAACTGATGACGATGCGACGAATCCGAATGATGATAAACAATCACATCACGCCAAAATGCGCATTCGAAGTGACTTCTTGAGTGCGACAATTGAAATGGTTCGAAACATTGTAAAGTTTTTTAAATTTACACCAGTTCGAAACACTATTTTGCAACATCATATGTGAAACAGAAACATAGAAAAGAGTTGAAATTGCACTTGGATTGCAAAACCTGACGGAATAGTATGGACGCAATGCTAGAATGGTTTTTGAACACCATCGACGGGATTCGTGCGCCATTAATTGATTTATGGGATCTAATCTACTAATTGAGTATAATATCAAAGTCGTATATGTGATTTGCACATTGCTTTGAAATCCGTCAAATTGGCAATTAAAGCGCTGGAAGGCGTGATCCAAACTTGCTCACTGCGAACGCTATCCCAAAATTTTTGTTGAGGTAGCTGAAATCGAATAAAAACGATTATTTCATTAATTATTGCATTGGTCATTACAAATTCCGGGAATTCCCGGGAATAACATTTCAAAATTCCCGTTTCCCGGGAATCAAATGATCCGGGGAATAGTGACCCTCTAATCATTACCATTAACATAAACGGCACGAAACATTTTTAAAATGGCGTCGGGTGTAGTAAACGTAACATAAATTAGCCATTTGAAAATCATTCATTTATTGTTATTGAATAAAGTCACCTCAATCTTATGTCACTATAAACCACATCGAAATGTCACCAAAACATAAAATAATTAAAATTTCTATTGGTTTAAAACTTTGAAAAGAGTAAAGTAGGCTATGAAATGTCAAAATATTGTATACCATCAAGCTTCGCCGATATTGCTTACTATGATCGTAACGATTATAATAGTTCGATGGTATTGCGAGTCTTCAATAGCAAACTGTTCGAATATTAATGGTGTAACTCGATGGTAATGGCAGGTGGAGAGCTTAGGTTCCCCCTACAAAAATGAGACGTAAAATAAGTCGAAAGAAAAAATTGTGATGGCACACAACATCCTCGTGTGATAGCCGTATTTCCCCCAGTTGGCTGAGTGCGTGAAGTAAGGACGTAAAAAGCAAAATCACGAAAGAGCTGGATGAGCCTTGAACCCCAAAACAGATTGCATTGTAAATAAATAGAAAAAGGTGCTTGAATACGCAATTTGTGTTTGGTGTGAATACCACCTTAACTTGATGTCCTTAAATTATACGCTAAAACTTGTTTTATACTAAACGATTTTCATGTAATATTAAGTTGAGACAATTTTTTTCGAATAGGAAGTGGGGACATAAAATAACAGCAATTTTACGCCGCGAGAATCGGATTCAATATTGCATGCGAATTGCCATGTAAAACGATCATAAAAAATTAATAATATAGATGGTAACTCCCCGCGTTACCTTAGGTGGTTGGGAATTATTATTACAATTCAATGACAGTAGAGTTGAATTATTAGGCAAATTCTCAACTCGTTATGATGGAACCAGATCATTGAATGAAAGGGGTTCGAATACACTTTTGAGATGAAGTTGTGAACGCTTTCTACTACTGTGGCACTATTCTGGTAATTTATCGGAAATAGAAAACTGGGGAAAGAATTTATATGTAATTTCTGTTCAAATATTTTTTACGGCATACTGAGGTAAAAAGTTAGTGTTAAATTTTTTGAAAACAAAATTAAATTGGGAATAATTTTCCCTACCAATTTAGGTTGGAAACATTATTCCCAATTTATAAATATTTAGATCAAAGTTTTCTCCTCAGTAGGACGGAAAAAAATATTTCAACAGAAATTACATATAAATTCTTTCCCAAGTTTCCTATTCCCGGGGAATTACCAGAATAGTGCCACTGAACAACAACAATTTTTCAAGGGAAACCCAACTTCAAATTATTTATTGGAACTTCAATTCTGAAATGGCTTTCCTAACTAAGTTTACGGATACGCGTAAACTTCACCGAAGTCTTCTTGTAAGGAACCAGAGCTTCACCGATTTTGACGATTTCGCCTATATATTTGGTAGGCCGAATCGTAATAAAGTTTTTTGGACCAAAATCAATGAAGCCATTAACAGCGTACGATATAATCTTGACTAATTCTTAACGGGTCAATATGATTTTAGAATAGATAGAAATTGGATTTGAAAATATGCCATCACGCTCGGAAATATAACCAAATCGCAAATAACCTATAGCAAAACGTATAAAGTCGACAACAAATAATCGGTCCATATACTCGTTGGTCAATAAGTCCCGAGGCTAACTTCTACCTTCAAGAGTGATACCATTTTCGATACTCGTTTTGTAGAACGTTTTATCTTTCGCCTGAAAATATTCGATTGTCTTTTTTTCGACCATTTTTTTTAGGTCTGCGACCAAGTAGTAGTCGCTGAGAGACAGATCCGGAGATTAGGTCTTGGTGAAAGAGCAGTTTTTCTTTTTCGCAGCTTCTTCATTCGAACACAATTATAACGCACGTAACATTCGCTGTCATGGTCTTTTCTTTCTCAAGATAGTTCCCAAAAGCCACAACTTTGTCGGCCGACAATTGCGTTTTTGATCGCTTTGGATGTCTTTAACCCACTGCTGTCCACTCAATCGTGTTTTCAAAACAATTTTGTACACATTTTTATGTTTTCTGGAATAACTTCCGAATTCAGGTGGCCAGAGCGTTCAGCATCATCGTGGTCTTTGTACGGGCACGTTGAAACTCAGCAAACCAACGTTCGACGGTGTCTTTCAAGTAGCACTCAGCTATTTCGTTGAGAAAACAAACAAAAGGACGCTTTGAAATATATCGTTCAGCCGAAACGAGATTATTGTTTTAGTGAACATGATGAAATGTTGAGTGTTTGATCTATATGGAATTTAGAAATTTTGGACTAAATTCTCTTCTCTGAAAACTTCAGTTTTTTATTTAAACTTTTAAATGAGTATACGCTTAGCTCGTGACAATATACAGAATGATAAAATGAATTACGAAAATTTGAAATGAGCACGGCCAACAGGCGATTTGTACTTTTTTCTGTTTGTTTCAGATACCTACGTGATATTTAAATAATTTTTGAGAGGTTTTGAGATTTAAGTGATTTTCAACAGCATCTGGAAGAAATTTGACAGTTATTTTGGTAAATGCCATCCATAAAAATAAACTAGAACGCTGCTAAGCAGTCCCGTAGTAGAGGCGTGGTAGGTCAACGTATTCATCCCAACAAATAAACATGATAAATAAAACATTTTATATAGTTGTTTACTTCAATTCTCCCAAATTGCATATAAATTTCATAAATTTACCTACATTTTATCAAGTGTTCAAAACAACAACACCACTTGTAATAATTAGGTTTGTTTATAAACACTCTACCTACTAATTGCATTTAAATTTCATAACTTTCATAGTCAGTTATAAATACACATTTCAACTTGATTATAAAGATAATTCAATGTTAACAGTTGAGTAATACAGACTTACAATAACAGCAGAAAACTATTAAGTAATAATAAACTTTTTCAATAAAGTAACAATTTAACGTTTTCTTCATCCATGTATAATTAGTTCAACCGCTTACGTTTTTTCAATATTTCTATTTGAAAAAGAAATTAGACACAAACGATAGAGTTAATTATATTGACACGTTAAATTTGATATGCGATCGATGTACAGGTATGCCTCGTAAAACGTATTCGCACGTTTTACGTATCAAGGCAGATTAACTATTTTAACCAACTTTTTTAAATGCTCGTTTCTATAATAATTGTATTTCAGATTAATTGTAGAGTGAGTATCTTACAGTGGAAATATTTTCAATCTAAAACTGAAGTTGTCGAAATAAAATAAATTTGCTGACAGTATAGAAGATAGAAAATTTGAAATATTACGTTTTGTTTTGGTGTAGAAATTATAAATGTAAAGAACTTGAATGACTTGGAATGGAATTAACATTTTTTCACACGTTGCAAATGAAGCTCGGTTTGTATGAACAAAATGAAATTTCAATATAAGGCTGTTTCCTTCAAAAATTGTTTTTTATTTTTTGTTAATACATCACAAATAAGTTAGTACAATTAATTGGAATGACTTGACCAACTTATTCAAGTACCTAAGTCAATAAGTTCGTATTAAATCGGTATTCGGAAAACATCCTAAAAAATAGTGGTTTAAACCTGCACCGACAAAATTAACCCCTCTCAATGAAACCCTTATATTTAATAAATCAGGCCAAATTCTTGGATATGCAGATGATATCGGCCAAAAAGCAGGCCGAGGACCTAGCGTAATCAAAGACAGTTTCGTACCGCTCGATCGCTGCGCAAGAAAACTTGGTTTGGAGGTGAACAGTAGCAAACCAAATTTGTATCAACACCCAGGAACATCTCCATGGTAAATTTCGGAATTGGCGACCATGACTTTGATAGCGTTGAAAACTTTATGTAGCTCGGGTCAGTTATAACATCGTCGAATTACATGCAGGCAGAAATAAAAGACCGAATCGCTGCCGGACAACGAGTTTTCTACGTCCAATCAAAATTATTGCGATCTAGGCATCTATCGAAGTCGTGCAAGCTCGCACTTTAAAAAGCACTCATAAGACCTGTGCTGGTTTTCGGAAGCTACTATGACCTCTAACGATTGTAGATTGTTACCTACTTCGAAAGGAAGGCCATTCGCTGTTCCATCAACAACCAGCCACCTCACACCAGTCATTTTTCGGTCTCGTTTAACAGCAGGTTCACTTTTATTTTTACTGTCTACTAAAATCTATGACAACCTTAAGAAAGTTATCTTAATAAAAAGTCCAATAATTCACTCGTCACTCATTTTCGATACAACAAAACCAATCTTCATAAATGAATACTTTCTCACACGTTTCTTACATTTGGATTCATTTAATGTACCATAGTTAAACAAAATACACAAGTGTTCTCGTAATGTAGCGCTTGACATTATATGTTAAGCTAGAGTGCCTTTGGGATAAATTTAACTAATTTAAAATTTTATAAAAACATCTTTGAACATAACACGCTGGTTTCAAAGAAAAAGGTAGGATAAACTAACGATGAGCATACGAGTACTACCAATGAAAATTTAATTGCTTACGAATATATAGTTTGAACACTTTGTAACGAAAGTGCTTAGTTCTATTCAAATTGGTAAATTTCCAGGACCCATAGAATTTTCATCCATATTTGCCATTTCATCATAGAAATTAAGTTTTGTCAGTCATTTTAGAAATGGCTTCGTTCTATTAATTTCATTCGTTCTCACATTGGTATCCTATAAATTACATATAAAATAAACCAAGTTCCAAATTAGCCATTTCCAAGAATAATATCTGGAAATGATATCGAATTCCTTTTTAACATACAAACCGAGTTCCATCCCAATAAGTCGTACCATCATAATTCCATCTATTTTTTTATTTTTCAGAAATACTTTCGCAACTCGTTACACTGAGTTCCATTCCAATTAGATGCGAATTGGAGCATCTCCAGAATATTCGCAACCGACATTAGAATTCTCATCTTTCAAACCGGGTTTTATCGTAACTCGTTGAGAAGTTGTTTAGTTCTATTTGAATTTGGCGTGTCCGTGTTAACTACGGACCACCACCATTTTTAACATAAAACCAAGTTCCATATTAATCAACTGAGAACTAAATGGCCTAGTTAAATTTAAATTGGCAAAACACAGGGTTTATACTGTTCAGTTCCCGCATGGTAAAGATGCATTCAAATTTGTCATTTTTTGGTGCTATCCCAATGTAAACCTATTGAGATGGCACCTACTTCAATTAAATTATTGTCCAATTGCTAATTATTGGCCATTTAAATTGTTCATTATCCAAAACCACAAAGGTTAAGGCTAATCGCAATCAGCTACGAAATGGCTTAGTTTCATCAAAATTTATTATTTTTCAGAACCACATTTGGAGCCCATACAAACCTAGTACGATTCAAATTGATTTAAAAAAATTGAATTAGTTCTATTCGATTGACTGTTATCCTGAAACACATTCGGTTCTCGTATTGTAATCCCATTTTCATTATTTTAGAAACCGAATTCCAATCCATTCGAATCCGTTGAGTTAGTTAGTACTAGAGTTAGTTTAATGTAAATTTGCAATTTTTAGGAACCTCATCTAGATTCCAATTTTATCATTAAACCGATTTCCTTATTAATTGGTTGAAAAATAATTATGAATTAGTCCCATTTAAGCTGGTGATTTTTCAGAACTACTTTAACTTATCTTAAAAAAAGTTAAAGACAATCGGTTGAGAAACGATTTTAATTAATTCAAATTTTCCATTTTTATGAATCACCATCATCCGTAACTGTTGAGGAATAGGAATCTTATTTTTATCTTAGAAATAGAGTTCCTTGCGTGTCGAAATGTACGCAAGCCGAAGTTGATAGGAATACCATTTTTATTATTGGAATTGAGTTTTATGTCAATAGCTTGAGAAATAGTTTAGATCCAATGAAACTGGCCTAGATCGACATCCGGAACTCATATTCAATTTGTCTTATACAAATCGACATTTACTACGAAAGTAATAATAACTGGACCTAGAAAAAACGAAACCTATAAACAAATTTTACCGAAATTAGTTCTCTTCTAGCACTCGACTCTTAAATTTAAAAAAAACAAATAAGTTCCCACATGCAAACCCTGACTTATTTTCGATGAATTGTCGTTTTAGGCAAATATTGTTTTCAATAAGTAGTCGTTTTCGGTGAACTTTTATTTTCGGTAAACTATCCGTTAGATCGTTGTTTTCCTTGAATTGTCGTTTTCCGCTAATTGTCGTTTTAGGTTAACTGTCGTTTTCGGTGAATTATCGTTGTCGGTGAATTGTCTTATTCGGAGAATTTCAGTGTTTCAAAGAACATTTTTTCGATTAATTGTAGTTTCCGGTCAACTGCCTTTTTCAGTGAACTATAGTTTTCGCTGAATTGTCGTTTTCAGTGGACTATCGTTTTGGTGAATTGTCATTTTTGGTAAACTTCCTTTTTCGGTAAACTGTCGTCTTTGTTGAATTACCGTTTGCGGTTAATTGTCCATTTCCAAGAACTTCGTTTTCGATTAATTGTCGTTTCCTGTGAGTTTTAGTTTCCATTTAATTGTCGTTTACGGTTAATTGTCGATTTCAGTAAATTATCACTTTCGGTGAACAGCCTTTTCGATGAATTGTCGATTTTGGTATGAATTGTCGTTTTTGGTTAATTTAATTTTGGATGAGTATCACGGCCAGCGGCGTCAATTTACTACTCTTTGCTACTACTCATGATCTCGATAAAATTAACACAATTTAATTTTACTACCTAAAACAAAAGAAACTGCTTTGGTGTATACACCCCTACACAGCCGGCAGTGTGGATTGGTCGGAACATGCTGCACTGCTTTAGGTATGTTTCATCTTTAATTTGGACAAGTATAATAGTTTCTACAAAAAATGTTCGGCAATTTTTGTTGTCAATCTACTATCTGTTTGGATAGAGAATATTTTTCATCGTATGCAATATGCCAAAAATATTTTCTATCCAACCAAGATAAACCAATTTTTATGTTTTGACATTTCATCATAGTCAAGTTATTAATCGAGTTGTCGTTTTCGGTGAACTGACGCTTTCGATAAATATTGTTATCGATAAATATTGTTAGCTATCTTTATTGTTTCGATAAATATTATTAGCTATCGTTTTCAATGGATTGAATGATGTTGTCGATTGAATTGTTGTTTTCGGTAAATTGCCGTTGTCAATGAATGGTCGCATTCGGCGAATTGTTGTTTTCAGTCTTTTCAATTTCGCTTAATTAGTGTTTTCGGTGAACTAGTTTTTCCGCTGAATTTTCGTTTTCAGTGAACTGGCGTTTTCGTACTCTCGGAAATTAGTAGGCTTCTAGCGCCCGAACTACTCTCTTAAATTTAAAATAACAAATAAGTTCCCACATGCAAACCCTGAGTGACTACCCATTTGACCTATTTTCGGTTAGTTGTCATTTTCGGTGAACTTTTATTTTCGGTAAACTAAAGTTTTTGATGAATGACGTTTTTGGTTAATTGTCTATTTCCGTGAACTTCGTTTTAGATTCATTGTCGTTTCCGGTGAATTTTAGTTTTCTCTCAATTGTCGTTTATAGCAAATTGTCGTCATCGATGAATTGTCGTTTTCAGTAAATTTTCATTTTCGGTGAACGTGAAGAGCCTTTTTTTGGTTATTTGAATTTTGGATGAGCATCACGGTCAGCGGCATCAATTCACTACTCGGTACCACTCATGACCTCGGTAAAATTAGCACAATTTAATTTTACTACTAAACTGATGCGCTGTTTAATGTACACATACATACACAGCCGATAGTGTGAATTGCACGGAACATGCTGCACTGCTCTTGTTATGTATTAGGCGGGAATTACACTATAAAAAATCTTTGACAAAGGTGTTCTATAACATATTTTTATTAATTTTCTTTGATAGTGTAATATATATGCATATTTTATAAAACTATCACTTTTATCAAATGTTTTGTATGCGGCAAATTTGATAATTTTTTTTTTTTTTTTTGACATATAGCTTATTCAAAATGGCGGCCAAATACAATTGGACGGCAAAAACCACAAAATTATTACTTCAATAATACGAGGCTAATGAATTTTTATTCAACCAAAAACAGCGAATATTTTTATTACGATATAATAATAAAAACGCTTAATGTTGCTGCACTGCCCGATGTTAAATTTTTACTGAATTTTGAGGAAAATTTTTATAAAATCTTTTATGTAGTGTAATTTTCAAGAATTATTTGATCAAAAATGTTTTAAAAAAATTGTTTCTAATATTTTATAATACAACTTTGACAAAGATCTTTTATAGTGTAATTCCGGCCTTAAGGATGAAACTTGAATAAGTAGCCCCAAGAAAAACTGTTCGTCAACTTTTGTTGTTAATCTAGTAACATACGACCAATATGCTAAAAAACATTTTTTATCCATACAAAATCATAGACATATCTAATATACATAGACCGGTAATAAATAAATGTCAAGTGAGTCAATTCCAAAGAAAAAAATAGATAGATAATAAAGAATCAGTACTGTATTAAGAATTTTTATTAACGAATGTGAATGAAGTTAGCTACTTGTGGAATTAGAATTTTGTCTATATTACTTAGAATTTTATAATATTTTTTAAACCATAACTGGTTCATGAAAATTACACAAAATAATTAATCAAATTTATACAATAAAATTATTTCGAAACAGCTATTCAACTATTCCATATAATTCATAAAACCGAACTATTCACTGTTTTACAATTATCAATATAGTTAAACAATCCTGATTGATCCCTAATGTAACTATAATTATACAAATTTTATTATTAAAATAATTAAAATACTGAAGAAAATAAAATGCACCATTTTGTTTCCACATACATACATAACTGAAAACTTTTTCGGTACGGTACTGGCGGAATTTATTGTACATAATTCGTATCATCCAAAACAAATAATTTTTTTCCGATATATTTTATTTTAATAACACACAAATTAAAACACACAAATTGGATCTCAAATTATATTTAACATGCAAATTTTATCAAAAATTATATTAAATTTTCAAATAATTTTATTTTGAAAGACAACCAGAAACAAAAGCTTTTAGTTGTGGATGATATGGAAATCAAAGACAGAGATATAAATAGAGTTTTATATACGCATCCCGTCCTACCTGTCTACGTATGAAATAGATGATTTTATATGGAGAAAAAGCACATTACCGGTCTATGCATATAGTATTATGTCTATGTACAAAACAAACCGATTTCTTTTGTCATGACATTTCATCGTAATTCTTTTGATCTTGGATCAAAAACAGGACTGGCAATGCAATAAATTTGCACGAAATGTCATCGAAAGTTATTGTATTGGCAGTTTTTTTTGATCTAAGGCCAACATTTTATTTGGAAAGAATGAATATCGAAACGAGCGAAATCATTTGGGAGGAATTTGTGTGATCCGCATTGAAATTGGTTAGCTTTGAGCTTGAGAAACGTTCGTTTTCGGTAAATAGACCTTTTCGATAAATATTATTTCCCACTGTCATTTTTAATGAATTTTCGTATTCGGTGAACTTTCATATTCGTTAAACTATCGACTGAATTGTTGTATTTGGTGAATTTCCGTTTTCGGTTTATTGTAGTTTTCGGTGAATATTAGTTTTAGTAAAATGTCGTTTACGTTGAATTATGGTTGTAGATCGGCTATTGTCGTGTTCAGTTTTTCGAAGAATTTTCGCTTTCGGTTATTTGTTGTTTTCGGTGAATTATTGTTTTCGCTGAATTATCGTTTTCAGTGAACTGGCGTTTTCGGTGAATTGTCATTTTCGCAAAATTCTATTCTATCGCCGGTTTCTATATCGACTGTCACACGCTGCCTTCTCAACGCTGGACTGCAAGGTAAAAAAACTGTCAAAAAACCGTTGTTAAGAAAGCAAAATAAGAAAAAGAGACTTGAGTGGACCAAACAGCATAAGGGTTGGGTACTTAAAGATTGGAAAAAGATACTACCATCATTCCAAATTTTTAGTACAAAACGTAACATCTATGTTTGCCGTCGCGCCAACGAAAAGTATCTTGGCGACTGTATAATACCATCCATAAAACATGGAGGAGGTACTGTCATCATATGGGGTTGTTTTGGTAACAACAAAATGGGAAACCTTAATCGAATAAACGGAATTTTAAACAAGGAAGGTTATCTATCCATACTACGAAATAACGCTATGCCCTCTGAACTTCGAATTATAGGAAAAGGATTCATTTTTCAACAGGATAATGATCCTAAACACAAATCAAAGTTATGTACAGATCATTTGAATACCGAATTCCAAAGACGAAAATTGAATATAATGGTGTGGCCACCTCAAAGTCCCGACCTTAACCCTATCGAGCTTTTGTGGGACGAACAGAATCGAGCAGTACGAAAAAAATGCCCTACTTCAAAAGTTGACCTTTGGAATAAATTGGTAATTGCACGGAATGGAATTCAGTCATCCACCCTCGAAAAACTGTTGTTAAGAATGCCATAATTATGTGCAGCGGTTATAAATGCGCGCGGAGGACATTTCAAGGAAGCCAATATATAAATTTAAGAAAAAAAATTATGTTTAAATACAATAAATATATATTTGAAAAACTGAATTTATTAACAACAAATTGAAATAAACGTTGAATTTTATTTAAAAACTCGTAAACTCACTTTTTTTGGATGGTCAAAAACTTTTGACGGGGAGTGTATGTTGCATTATTTTGTAAACTTTAATTAGGTCACAAATTTCAATTTGTTTTAAGTGTGATTGCACGTTTACGACATTGCTAATATATAATGAATAATCATTTGCAAAGTCGTAATAAACATTGTAAATTCATCAACAACAACCTGATCATTGTGCATTTACAATTTGTGCAATCACAAGTTATCGAACTCAACCAGTTCGATTTCGCACACGCTAATAAAAAATAAAATTAAGTCTGATACCAAAAATCGAAGTGGTAGGTTCGATAAGAAAACCTCGAAATAATTTTAAATTCTGATTGTGATTCAAATAATTGTGTACAGTAAAATAAAGTATAAGTATTTTAAATAAATAAATTATATAAATAGCCCTATCTATAATTTATAATCCCGTTCTCGCCTACTTTTAGCTTGTAGCCCTTCAAAAACACAACAAAGACTGTATAAATTAAATAAAAAGGACTTTGGGAATTGCTCTAATCGAGTTGAGCTTTATATGACCACTACGCAGTCTCACGTGAGTAAATAACAATTCGTTACTCTGTAATGTTAAATGTATAAAATCACGAAAATTATCACGAAAGTATAAAATCAAATAAAACTAATTAAAAAATTGCTTTGAACCCCGAAAATGCAAAAACATCATACAGCAATATTTGTCTGATTGATTGATTTGATTGTCCAGGCAATTTAGCGAGACTCCCGGAAGATGTCGGGCCTTAATACACCTTTATTACAGCATCCTAAAAATTTGATAAGTAACCCTTACTCTGTGTATTGGGTTCACATTGACCCCAACCGTTTTTGAAACCTAAAAAATAATATTTTTTGTAATATAAACAGTGCGAATAATTTAGATAGCCTCAACTATAAGCTTTTACAGAGAATCCAATTCAAAGCTTGTTAAATTTGACGTTATTTAAGGTAATAAGATTGATTTAAAAAAAGGAAGCTCATTTCTGTGCACTGGGGTCAAAATGACCCCATATATTTCTTGTACCATTTTGTAAATTATAACGACAAAAAATCTAAATGTTGTGCATGCATATGGAATGCAAATGTATTGTTCATCGTATATAATTTCTCACTCTGGAAACTCTTTGATAGTGTTTCAACCCCAGAACCATCTATTGAAGACGAGATAGTCGACGAGAATTTTGATATGGATTTTTCCGATTGCGATGCCGATGTTGACGGTATAAATACAAATGAATCCGATGAAGATTTGATAGCAGACGATGAAAAGAATGTAGAAGGACCAACTATTGAACGGGCAGTTTACTCGGAAATGAACTCTAAATCCGTCTGATGTGACGAAGACGCGTGATTTTCTGATACTAAGTGCAAGAGAAGATCTAAATACACATACCGCTCAAATTTTAACTATACAACACATTTGGCATTTCAACAGAAAACCATGGAAGTTCTATACGATGAACAATATAAAACAACTAAAGGACATCGGGTGTGGTAAGATACTAATTATTTAGAGATTTATGCTCTATTCGAAATTTTAATATACGCCGGGGGTCATAAAAATTGGAACGAGAGATTAAATGAGCTTTGCCGCATAGATAACCGCCCATGAGTCCAGTAATTATTGAGATATTTACGGTTTGATAACTATGAAACCAGACAAGAGCGATTATAGCGACGTTCCGTGATGTGTCGAATGATCACCTTCTAAGCCACCAGACAACTTAACAATCGACGAGCAGCTAGTGTTAACCCGTGGCAAATCGGACGAACTAAATCAACGGACAATTTTTTTACTAGCTGCATTCTGGCCGAACGACTTTTACAGAAAAAACTACGATCATTCGGACAATTAGACATAATAAACCAGATTTGTCGAGAGATTTTACGAACAAGGCCGAAGAAAAGCGAACTCCTCGCAATTTTGATTCGACAACAATTTAACTTTGGTAAGCTCATTCAAAAAAAAAATAAATAAATAAACGTTCTATTGTTATCAACTTTACACAGCGATACAGGAGTTGACAATTCTTCAAACAAACCAAATATTATATTAGATTACAATTCTACGAAGAGTAGGGTTGATAATCTCGATCCTGTAAGGACTTGCAAACGAAAAACAAACCTATGACGAATGGTGTTATTTTTAATATGGTAGCAGTCTACAACTTGCACACAAGTGCTAATCCTCAGCTTTATGTGAATCGAGAGTCATCGGAGAGAAATTTTGTTTTTTGAAAGAACTAGCTATATGCAGTTGGTTCGGGAAAATGTACTGCAGCGACTACCTATCCAATCCACGATTTAAAAAAAAATGTGAAAACCGCGATCAATCTAATTCTCGACGTTCACGATGCTACCTGTACCCTCGATCAGCCCAAGTTAAAACTAGATCTCAATGCCATTTTTCTAATCAGCCATCATGTCCCAGTCAAGCCAAAATCGTGTGTACAGAATGCTTCAAAGAAGATGAACATGATTCGACCGAACAAAGTGATTCATCAAATGATGCATCAGAATAGAATATATGCCTCATGAATTTATATGTTTAATGAATTTGACTGTGATTTTATTTGATATTTGGAATTTTGAACTACATATATTTATGTATTAGATATATTGATTGAATTTATGAATTGATTGTTTGAGTTAATTTTATTTTTGCAATATTATAAATAACAATATCTAATTATTTCTATAAAAAATGCACCATAACGTATGTGGGGTCAGATTGACCCCTGTGCACAGACAACGTCTTGATAAGCTATGCACAGAGTCAGGGTTAATTATGTCAGTATCTTATGGTTAATTTCTTGAAATAAAACGTCATTATTATGAGTTAAAGATTCATTATTTAGAACAATGTAGGATATAGTTACATTATTCTTGAATAAAAAAAGTGTAATGTAATGATCATTATAAACTAAATTAATTTGGTTGTCGTAAAGAAATAAAATAAAACGAACCTCGATGATCAATCTCCTCTTCAACGGATAACCTTGCCATCCCTATTCTAATACAAATATGTTTATTTATAAAAATAAAAATGAAACAACGACATATGGTTTCAAAAATAGCTAATGTGGAATCTATAAGGTAATTTATCAATAATGAATGTGTGATATGTTAGGAATCCCCAATACCCAAACAAATTAATATATTATAATTTATTCCCAACCAGAATTAAATAAAACTAGCTAATCCGGAACTGTAAGATGACAGAATTACAGTGTTTTTTCCTTATAAGCCGCACCACTCTAATAAGCCGCGACTTGCCTGACTGAAAATTACTTAAAACGTTTACGAAAACCTCTAATAAGCCGCATTCCGTTAACAAGCCGCACCTATTAGAAGCCGCACACTAATAATGAGCCGCATCCTACTAAAAGGATCACCGAAATAGGTACACAAGTTTATTAAGCGACATAACTTAGTTGTAATAGCGGTAACATCAACAGGACAAATTGGGAACAGAAAGTCAAATCAAAGTTTACTATAACTGAGCGGGGATCATCGGATGTCAAAATTACCACAACGGGGAATGAGAAATGTAATTTTACTGTTACAATGGCTGTTACCGTTGATGGCAAAAAACTGTCTGTATATATTATTTTTAAACGAAAAACCATTCCCAAAGGAAATTTTCCAACTAACATAATTGTATCGGCTATAATGAAAAAGGGTGGATGTCATCCGCAGAGATGATATTGTGGTTGGAAAAAGTGTGGCGGAAACGACCACAATCATTTTTCAACAAAAAATCTATTTTAATATTAGACGAAGCACCAGGTCATAAAACTGATGAAATTAAATTGTTCTGCAAAAAAATCCAGATAATTCCTGCTATGGTTCCAGGTGGGTTGACAAGTAAATTGCAGCCACTTGTAATATCTGTCAACAAATCGTTTGAATCTAAATTAAAAAATCTTTGGGAAGAATGGAGCCAGTCAACTATAAAGAGTACACAAAAAAAGGGGCCATGAACGAGCGGGATATGAAGAGATCGTTGGTTGGAAAGCATCGGCTTGGGACAGTGTCACTGACAATACAATAAAAACGGGTTTAAAAAAACCGGTATAATGTTTTACCCTGAAGAAGACACTGTCTCGGAAATTTCGCCAGATGAAGAGTCAGAAGATATTGAACCGGATGCTGCTGAAAAATTAGCGATTTGTGATTTACTAGTTGCTGGTTTTAGACAGATAGATGAAGAAGAAGAGGATCAGGAATAGAATATAGTAAATATAGTTACCGGACAAGTGGTGCAGTGGTTAAAGCTTCGGCATTTGGACCGGGAGGTACTGGGTTCGAATCCCATCAGAGGCTGGATGCAAAGCGAATTTTCGTCATCGATTACGATCGGTAATGTTAATAAACACAACTAAGACCCTCTGTTGGAGTGCAGAATTCAGCGCCGACCCACCGTCCATGTCAGTGTACAGGTTGACATGGAGCTTGCAATGTGCAGGTGGTATACTGTAATTGTGTGAATGGGTGGTTTGTGCGTGAATGAAAGGGGGGTATTAATTGACCTTCAAAGGATATTAAATCCACTGGACAATTAATACTTCCTTTAAAAAAAAAAAAAAAACCGGAAAATATTAATAATAATCTAAGTTTAGCAATATTTGTCTGCATTTAAATTTTATTTTGTAGCTTCCAAGCCAAAAAATAAGTCAACCCATAAAATTTCCCTTCACCGACACTTCAATGTTCCATATAATCATAATCGTTTGATCTATTAAAATATGTAATAATATTAAATCAATTGACGTAAGCCAAATTAGAATTTCACCTATAATTAAAAATTTGTAATTTTTAGCAATTATCACTTCAATGCAGTTCTTGAAGCAAACTAACTTCGATCTGAGACCGTCAATTATATCGCAAACGCGAACAATTTGGAAGCTTTTATACCCAGTCAAACCTTTTGAAAGAGCTTATAAGGAAGGAAATTCTTAATCACAAAATTTACAATATATCTCTAAATCAACTCAACCTGAGATTAAAACGTATTTTGGTTATGTGCAAATTATAATTTATTAATTTCTAATAATAAAACTTAGTATCTATCAAAAATGGTCATCTCCTTGGATATATTTAATTTCAACAGCTTACATTTAAGATGAGCTCTAGTTAACATATTTTAAATTCTGATAAATATAAATATAAAGCAAAAATATAAAATGAAATTCTCATCATGCGCTGTACGAGGTACGTCTGTAAATTAAAACGCTTTTACACTCATTATAATAAAATTGTATAGTTACATAGAAATTTAATGTTTATGTAACAATTAGAAACCAATTTGAATTGGTATTAATTATACATAAAACAAATTGTACCGAAACCCAGACACAGACGAAATGCGATAAAATTAAACAATTTTATAGGATTACAAAAACAACGACATGTCTGTGGTACCACATATACTTCCGCATAGTAGAGCGTGTCGACATCCCATAAATTAATTACACGAGTATAAACAAGTAAACACCGTGTCACTTAAACGATTTGCCAAATTTTTCACGTAGCATACAAGAATAAACGAAAAAAAAAATCTATTTATATGCAAAATTTATGTGTGTTTTGTATGACCGCACAACAGACTGCGTAACATTTTTCTAACCCAAATTAATTTCGATTCTGATATGTTCCATCCCGCGTGCACCAATCGTAACAAAACAATCAAAATACGTAATAATATTTAATAATAATTTAATTTCAATAAATTGACTTTATATACATATACTTATATGCCATATTTACATGATTAATTTGGTCCCATGGGTTGTTACGCCATCGACATACGAATAAAATATTGTCGTCACATGCAACATTGAACTATCAAGAATACATAATTCATATTAGCTTTTACAAAAATAACTTATTAAATTTAAATTTAATCTACATTGAGCTGAACGAGTGTGCGGTGGTAGCAAGGCAAGGTATGCTGAGACATTGTACATAGTATGGTGACATTACATTGTTCGATATATACAAAAACGCGAAGTAGGTTGAGTTGTGTGTAATTTTAATTCAGCCAATATACCACACGTCGTATGTGTATTTGCTATTAAGAAGATTAAAATTTATTGAAAGAAACTACACATATTGTATTGTGTTGTAACAACGAAGACTTATAAAATTAATTATTATTATTAGATCGTACTTAGGAGGCCTATTTGACTATAAATTGCATTACATCTCCAGATAGTTTAATACTTATGCTAAATTTGGGACCAACGTTATCAATTAAATCAAAGCATAGCTCCCAGTTTATTGTACCACTGATTGAGTAAAACAAAATTTAATTTAATCGAATTTAATTTGCATACTATAAAAATAAAAATAATTGCGTTCATAACAATAATAAGTACGAGTAGTTGTGAATATTTTTATTTATAAATCGCTTTCAGGTTACTATGCCGTAACCGGACAAGTGGTGCAGTGGTTAAAGCTTCGGCACTTGGACCGGGAGGTACTGGGTTCAAATCCCATCAGAGGCTAGATGCAAATCGAATTTTCATCACCGATTACGATCGGTGATGTTAATAAACACAACTAAGACCCTCTGATGGAGTGCAGAATTCAGCGCCGACCCACCGTCCATGTCAATGTACAGGTTGACATGGAGCTTGCAATGTGCAGGTGGTAATACTGTAGTTGTGTGAGTAGGTGAATAGGTGAATGGGTTAATGATGTAGCGTGAATGCGTGGTATCACAATGGGCCAAAAATGGCCTAAGTGTCAACCACTGAAACCTAACCTAACCTACTATGCCGTAGTAGGTACGTACACAACATTTGTCGTCTGCACTTGAAATATGTTTACGTGAGATTAGGCGACGTGCCATCTTATCATTAATTAGACCACATTTTGTTTCACTCATGTTTCTTAATTGGCTATATTTAGCGCCAAACTGAAATATTTTGGGGTTTAAAAAAATCAGCGTACCAAGGTAATCAGTCAGTAACAAGATGCTCAGGCAGCATTTTTGCTGTCCACAAGTGCAGTGATAGCTAATTACAATTTTATCCGGAACGTTATTTTTCGCTGTACCGGATAGTATAGGCACACTTTACGTGTGAACGCTACCAACTGTCTGGAAAGTCAGAGGCAGACATACAGTAGTAAGACATACAGTATGTCAACAGTATGGGTCTATTTAGCAAGTCAAATAAAATTATTTACTGTCTGTACATTTTAAGAGGGATCCAACATATGTATATAAAGAAAAGGTCGAGTTTCATCGTTTTTTATTGTCATTTTGTCAATACAAGGAATCATATAAAAATATTAAGTAATTTTGGTGATTTTAAGGTTAACTGCATCTGCACGCTTTACTCATTAGTGATTAATGGCGGGTTTTAATTAGGTAAATTATTTAGGCGCGACCCCGGTAAACCAGTAAGTCGAAAATGTTCAAAATGTTAGTCTTATGACTGTACTTGTTTTTGAAGTTATTAAAATAACTTCTTTCTGTAAATCTATAAGAAAAGAAAATGTACAGTGTGTGTTTTAGTGTTTAATGTTAGAAATATAACTAAAACGGAAATCATTTTATGAAATTCTGACTTGGAAGTCTACCTTACAATAAGATGAAATAACTTTTTTAGGATGTCAGCTTGCAATTCAATTATTTGACATTCAAAGACGCTATGATCGACATATTATTCGATGAACTCAAAAGTGATTGTTACGACTGTGTGGTCGCAACCACCATTCTGTGTTTTTTTGTATTTCCTATTGCTCGGTGTCTTTACTGCAATATTTTTATATTTCCCTCGATCGTTGTCTTTGCTGCTATATTTTTTATATTCCGCTCGGTTGGTGTCTTCGCTGCGTAGTTGTTTGTTAATTGTGCGCTGAACGCACTCGCGACGTTTTGTTTTGTACCTCATCGTGTGGTGGCGCAGGGGTGAGAAGAATGACGAGAGAGCGAGACCAATGCGCATCGAGTGTGTGTAAAGCAAAACATTCCATACGAATGTTTTTCTTATATGCCTCTCGTTTACATCAATGCGAATTGATGTAAACGAGAAACAGAGAAAAAAGACATTCTTCTGGAATGTTTTGCGCGCCGCACAAGCGCGAGAATTTTTTTTTTTTTTTTTTCATTATTGGAGTTTTGGTTTTTTTTTGGTGAAAGTCGAGTTGTGATTTTGTCGAGTTTATTTTTTTTGAATTTAATACGGTCGAGTTTTTTTTTGTAAAAAATAAAACAAACAACTCGAGTTGGTTTTCAACCATTTTTGTTTTGGTAAAATTAAAAAATTAAAATAAAAATTACTTTTGGATAAATTAAGTTCAGTTTGTTCTTTAAAACAAAATGTATGCTGTTGTTAATAAAATGATTTCTAAAATAATATAAGTCGTATTTTTGTGAGTGATAAAACAAAAAAAATTATGTTAAAATCAAGATTGTGGCTGGTGACATATTGGTCTAACTTTGCACATAGAAGAATCGGGAAAAGTGAATCGGGAAAAGAGAAGAAAAATTTAAAACTAAATAACCTTCGGATTTTGTTGTCGCTGTGGTGGTCTGATAAAGCCAAATCGAGATTCCACGGACGCCGCCATAATTTACGTACGCAAATTTCCTGGGGCGGCGCGAATTATAACGGGTGCCACAGCCTTACACCGCATTTTTTTTTTGCAACGGTTACCCAACAAGGCAAAATTTTGGGTGTAACGTTGAAAATATACCGAAACGGGTGGCCCATCGAGGCCTTGCAATAATATATCCGCACAAGGTCGCAACGGTACGGGTGGCCAACCGGCTTTTCGTCACGACCGTCCCAAGTTCACAACGTACGGGTGGCCAACCGGCCCCTCGTGTTTTGTATATTTTTGTGGTATCGGGGAGAGGCCCCGCGACATTCGGGTAGCCAACCGGTTGCCCGTTTTAATATATTGTTATCAGGGAAAGGTCACGCAACGGTCCGGGTGAAGCAAGGTCACCTGTGGCATGACGGCCGCGCAAGGCCGCAACATTTTTTTTATTTAAATAAGGTACAATTTTTATTTTTATTTTTTTTGATTTTATTTTTATATATATTTTAAATTTTTTTTATATTCTAATTTTGAAAATTATTTGTAATCGAGCGCCGCACAGCGGGTGCACGCTCGATGCATATTGGTCTCGCCTCACAATTTGCCTTCAGTGTTTTCTTTTCGACTTTTGTTTTTTTCTCTTTGGTTCTTTTGTTGCGGTTGGTTATCGTCTCCTCGGCGGGGAATAAAGAAGATAATAAAATGAATTACTAATTTTTTTTCGGATATGGTGTGATGGGAGCGGAGACTCCCCTCTGTGTCGGCATAGTGTTTGCGGTCCCTTGGTGCCCGCATTCAATTTCGAAACCAGGGCTATGCCCCGTTTGAATTAGAATGGATGCGCACACCAAAGCACCGCTCTCGGGTTATGATTTCGGTGTTCGTTCCTCAAGTTTAGTTCGACGAATTTCATAAATTCTCATGGCTTTTCTCATAAATTGGGATATTCCGATGATTTTTGGTTGAAATCGGTGTACCGTAAGTAGCAGCCTCCATATATAGGAGCTTATTAAATGATGATCGTAAAAACAATTGTGAAATAAAAGATACTAAATTAAATTTACAACAATACCGGCCCATAAAATTTAAACGGAATTTACTACTTTTGACAAAAACTGTTTTTTACATTCTTTTACGTATTTAGTAATCAAGAAAAATGTTGACCTCGAGTTTTACAGATTTACCATTCGCTATATCGCCGAAGTCAAAATAAGTAGCTTTTAAAAAATTTCTGTGTGCGTGTGTTGCTGTGTGTGGTGCCGTACAAAATAAGACGGATTGGCTGATCGAGGTGAAACTTAAGGCTTAGACTTTTTCCATAAATTGGAAGATCCTAATGATTTTTGGCCGAAATGGGAGAACCGTCAGTTGCAACTATTCCCACAAAAATTATTAAATCTCAGTGAACTGAAATCGGTGAACCGAAAGTGATAGCTTCAATACGAACTTTTTCGTTTTTTGCAAATATTTTTAAAAGTATATCAAAAAACAATTTTACAGTAGTGGTCAGATAAATGTTACCATACGAAAAATATTCAAAGTTGTTCATACAAATGCATTTTTGTCGAAATGTTTCAAGGTTAACTTAGTTTTTTTGTGTATATATTTTGTTTTTATAAATTTAAGAGTAATGTGATCAAAAAAATTTTTTTGTTTTGCTATGAAATTTCACCAGTTGTGGATCAAACCTGCGCAAGTTGTAGTACGAAAACTATGGGAAAATTAAACTCTGAGCAAAAAAGCATAATCTTAGCTCTGCTAGAGGAAAATCTTTCTGCAAGATACATAGCAAATAAAGTGGAATGTAGTCACGTTTCGGTTTTGAAATTAATAAACAAATTTGCTATTACAAATATGTACAACAAAAAAAGCTGGGGGAACAGGAAAATCAAACAAAAAGACAACCCAGCGGATAGACAGAAAAATAAAAAACGTGTGTTTGACAAACAGATTTTCTACTTCTAATGAATTAAGTAATGAGGTAAGAGAACGTTTTGGAATAAATATTAGCGCAAAAACAGTTCGTAGAAGATTGCAACAAATGGGTTTCAATGGGCGAAGGCCAAGGAAGAAACCGGGTTTGACAAAAAAATGCAAATTGCGCAGCTCGATTTTGCAAAAAAATATCGGAATTGGTCTGTAAATGACTGGGAGAGAGTATATTTCTCAGATGAGTCTAAAATTAGTATAAACCAATCGGATGGTATCACATACGTATGCCGAAAGGTTAATGAAAATTTACACCAGAACATTATAATAACGCGAAATAAATTTCCAACAAGTTTTATGGTCTAGGTATGCATTCAGCTACTATAGATGTGGAGACTTGGCGTTTATTAATGGAACATTAAACGCTAACGGGTATATTGCCATCTTAAAAAAAATGTTGGATCACTCAATTGAAAGACTGTTTCCAATAACCATTAACCCGATTTTCCCTGCTCCGTGTCACCGAGCCAAAACCGTAGTTATTTTTTTTTTAATTTAGTATATAATATTTGCAATCGAATTGTATTGTAATGGACGATGTATCTACTTCTACATTAAACAGGTGAATGAATATGTCCAACAAATAGATATGGAAAAACTGAGCTGACCTGGGAACAGCCCCGATTTGGGCAATTTTAAAGAAGCGGGTCAATAGGAAAAACCCAAAAATTAAATTAGAATTAAAGCAAACACTAATTGAAGCTTGGGAAAACGATATATCGCTGAAATATTGTAGCAATCTTATTAACTCCATGCCCGATAGGATTTCAGCCGTCATTATAGCCCGGGGAAGGCACACCAAATATTAAAATACTTCTTATTGGTCATATTTGCAATACAATAAAATACAATAAAATTGTATTCATTTTTACTAATATTTATTGTAATGGATTACTTGATTGTACTAACAAATAAATACCTTTAATTTTAATTAATAAATATAATTAATAAATATTTCTTCTTCAAAATCCATTTTTTCCATAATTAGCTTCCTTCCCATTTTAGTAATTTAGTATTCCGTCTATTATTACAGACAATGGATTGAATAAATGGTTAAAAATTGATTTTTTTTTTGAAACATCAAAATTTTTTGGATGGTAACATTTATCTAACCACTACTGTATTTGTAATCATGAAAAATTTTAATCATGTTCGTGTGTAGTGTCGTGACGGATTAACTGATCGAGAAGAAACTTCATATTTAAGCATTTTTCGGTCGCAATCGGTCCACCGGAAGTGGCAGATTGAGATTCATTTTTGCAAATGTTGAGTGTGTGTATAGTAGTAATGCTAGTCGTTAGTAGAAGGGCTTACGTAATGTACTATAAATGGTTAACACTGGTATTCTGTGGTACTTAAACGCAGTATACCACATTTAGTTGAAGTGTAAACAACTATTATTTTTAACTTCTTGAAAATGACGAATTTTATTCGAAATTGTAAACATCATTTGCGGGAAGTTTTATTACATTATTTTATTGCAAAGAAAAGCGCAGCGGAAACTTATTGTTTGATTCTGGAAATTTACCGTGGGCATGCTTCATCGAATACAACGTGCAAAGAATGGTTTCGACGATTAACAAATTATGATTTTGGCATTGAAGATAAAGAGCATGGAAAACCGCCAAAAAATGTGAAGAAACTGAATTGGAAACTTTATTGGCTGAAGATTCTTTTCAAACACAAACAGGATTCGCTGTAGCAGAGATCAAAAATTCGCGCAGAGATCAAAAGATCAAGATCGCGCAGAGATCAACAATTTTCTTATTGATTGGATCGCCTCCAAAGGCCATGATTTCTTCAGAGAGTGAATCCGTAAATTTCCTGAAAGATGGGAGAAAGTTGTAGCTGCAGATGGACTAGTTTCAATAAAGAATTTTTTCATTTTCTTATAAAAGAGAGCGGAGTTGGTGTCGTGACCAATCGACTAAACCATAAATTGTGAGATCTCACTGATTTATGGTAGAAATCGGTTCTCCCAACGATGCTGTCATCTCTTCAACAGGTTCAAATAGTATACTCGGCGCCTTTCTCTGCAATATAGTTGTTTACGAAGATGATGTCCTCCACATTCGACGAAAATATCAATCCTATAAAAGCGCAACTTTTAGCTTAGGGAACAAAAAAAAAATCACTTGGGGTAGATATATGGTCAACGGTTCAAACCGTAATTCGTGGATTTTCGCTGTGGAGACGGCTTAGGTGTGAGATGGCGCATTGTCTTGGTGAAACAAGATTTTTTTTATGTTTAGGCGGTAAATGGGATATTTTTTATTGCATAACGTAAAATTCGCGAGATCGCAGTCCTGCGAAATAACGCCAACGCCAAAGACAGAAGCCCAACAAATTGATTATAGTATCAATGCACATACTTGTCGTCACCAAATTTGACAACCCTCAATTATGGCCAATAATTGGAAGAATATTAAACAGGTGGAAGCTAAAAGGAAGTTAGATTGACCATTATGGTTATCAACAAAGAATCATTGGCTTCACTTCGCTTTTGGGTCGCTAACTATTAAAATTTATAAAAAATGAGGCTAAAGAGAGCCCAGTGAAGAGAAGATTTTTCTAAACCAGAGGAGAGCGAACCCACATCGGATGCAGGAATCGGTAGAGGTTGAAGGTACTTCATGCAGTCTCTTAAACGATAGGTCTCTTTTACCTTGAGTTCAACGAATCTGAATCGGTTGGATCCAATGAATCCAATAATATCGCACATTTCATTCGAATACAATATTCGTTGTTCGCAAAGTCGTTTATGGTCAAGGTCCTTTCGCATCTTGATCACAACAATCTTAACTATGCACAGAAGACTCGATGTCCATCTGCTGTGCGAGTTTCTATATCTGCTTGTGTATCATTTGTTGATATTATAATTGACTCGAGCTATTTAAAGTTTTCGATGTTGTCAAAATGGTAGTCTTTTTCGGAGTTTTGCCGTAGTCATGCTCATGGGTCTTGACAACAGTTTTGTTTTGTTGTTGTTGATTTTCAAACGAAGTCGTTAAATGAAGCATTTTAAATGTAGCGAAGATATGAGTATCCTCCTCCTGATCCCAGATCATCTCAACGTCAAATAAATTAAATGTAAGAGTAAATTCTCCGTGCTTTCAGCGACGCCCTGGCCATTGTTGTTACTAAGATTTTGTGATCCTCTTTGCGTTAAAGTTGCCCTCGATGATTTTGATATCATGATGGGGTTGTTACTGACGATGTCTTTCACGTCAACAAAGATATGATGATACACTCGCCGGTGGATGCGAAAGCCGACTCCATATTGTCTGCTTCATTCTAAAGGCCGCCGTAGTGGAGAGTGTAGCCATTGGTATTATCGATCCCACTTTCAGACCATCTATTTGTATATAGTGTAAGTACTTCCAATATGAAAATTTCCACCTGGTTCGAAAGGTTCTGGAGGTCTTTAGGTCTTAAAAGGCTTAGCATGTTCATGTTCCCATTTTTATAGCGTTGTGCGTTCTCTGCGAACATTTTCCGAGGCCATTGTTATGATGAATTCGAAAATTAATTCGAAGCCTTTGGTAACTTGAAGGATTTTGTGAGAGTAGGTAGTTGTCCGACCGATCAACCTCCTCCTGTTACAAGACACGCCCACTTCAACTGCCTGTAACCTGGAGAATAGATGCTGATTTGATATTAGTTTTAGGATGCCAATGGCCCGCCGTGATATGTAGTTTAGTAGACTATGAACAGAATTTCATAGGGTTCTGGCCCTAATTGCAAATTGGTAGGCTTAGACTACATTATACCAGCGGAAATGCAGAATAACTCGGAGATTACTCTTAAAATGAATAGAGTAAATGGGTTTCGTCTTAAAGCGGGGAAGGGCTCACTACAGTACCTAAAAGGGCCTCATAATAATTTCTTCCAAAAACTAATAGGAGGTTGTTAACCATTTACTTAGAGATATCCTACACTCGTAATAATAATTATTAGTGTCATTCCTCAATATTGAGGGTGGCTTTAATGATTTGATATAACTTGATAAGATTTGTTATGATTGATAAAATTTCGAAAAATGTAATATATTTAGAACTAACTATAGTAATCTTGGCCGTTATATAGGCGTAACTAGAAAAATCCCCGATCGAAGCTTGGAAAAACTAAATTCTGCTTTAACAGAACAATAAAGTAAGCATGAAAATTGTTTGTCACTCTCAAGAACAAACCAAATTTCATCACAAAGATTTAAAATAAAATCTTGAAAGGAAGAAAGTTCGGTTCGGATGGTTAAACTTCCTCCCCTGATAAGTAAAAGTAGATTTATTTTTCATAATACCGGTCAATAATCCACCTCGAAATTTTGAATACTGAATAATCATAAAATAATCATTACACGTCAGTTGTATTTCCGTCTTTAATTTACTATATAGGAATAGGAATGCCTTTGTTTACTTAAATTATCTTGCATTTCTTCAAAATACTTCAAACCGATTATTTGTAATCAACTCAATTTTACAATGAAGAAATGAGGCTCGCAATACAATCAAAGAAATTGTTTTGTCAAATTATAATTTAATAACGTGTGTGTGTTATCATTTGAAACATATTGTACAGTATATTATGCAGATTTAACACAAAAGAAAACCAAAGGTGATTGGCCTTGTACATACAAAAAGAAAGACAGCAAAAAACTATTAAACTCAAAACAACTTCAAAGTAAAAATTTATCATATCGATAAAATTATACCCACACTAATCGTGATTACTGGCACACGGTAGAGATCCCCCTTGAGCGATCATTTTAAACAATGACACTATTTTAATATAAATATAAAAACGAGACAATAGTTTAATGTGACTCATCATCATTACGACTCAATTTTAAAATACTATACTGAATTGTCGCGTAACAATGAAAGAATAATTTTTTTATCTCTTGATCAGATGGATGATACGTTATCAAAAATAATTGTTTCACTAAAAAACAAAACAAATCAAAAAGGCTGGGAAAATGCACAATTCACATAGGGGTACGACTTGAGTGCGTCAGTCACCGAATAAACGAAACCAATACTATATACGAATATAAAAGTGAGGCATAATCGCAGTGATGGCATTGTTATTTCACAATAAAAAATAATGATACGTCACCTGGACATTCATGCACAAGGAATTTGTAAATCTTTTGTGTGCCTCAAAAGAACCGAATTTTAAAATAAAATTTTAAAAACTATGAATATGTTATCAGTTAGCAATCTGAAATTTGATTTTATTAAGCAGGTGCGATAACCAACATGTAAAATTGCAGTAACATGTCTTTATGAATATTAATACAAGTGCCGTACCTTATTTTTGGTTAAGGCTTCGTAGAATACTTTTCTTGTTCTGTTTTTATTTATGTATTGCGTTAAGCCTATAATAAAAATTGTCTTACATGCAACTCCAATTGCGAACGACAAGTTAATATGCAAGATGCTACACACATGTAGTCGAATAAAACGCTCGGTTGGATTTACATTTTTATACTTTCAGAGACACAGATAGATAAATGCACATAATCAAATCGTAAAATTCCATTAAACAACTTCATCTATAACAAGAATAATAATTTTAATAAATTAACATACAAATGTACAGAAAAATAATGCAGGATTTTATGTTGTTATGCGCGGGAAAAATTGGCAATGTAAATACTCAGATGGCCTTTGAAATTGTTGATTTATCATTTTTGACGTGTTTTAGATAAGAGGAACTACGTACATCGAAAGACACCAAATGTAAAGTTACACCATCAATTTAGAAACAGAACCGCTGGAATGTCGCGTCTCAAACGCTCAACGTAACAAAGCAACCGAGGTAATGTATTTGGCGCACTAGTGCGAAAATAATTCATTTTCATAGCATTTAACAAAATATGTAGGTATTTATGATACAAGTGTTAAAAGTGGGATTTATTTTGTGAGAAGGAAAATTGTTGAGAAGCAGGTTCTACCCGGACAAAATTAAATTATTTTTAATAGGCAAAAAAAATCAATAGCAAGTGTGGAAAAATATGAATTATCGAACTAGTAATGGAAATGAATTTCCGCACGCCGTTATGTTTATTGCAAACGTATTTTGAAAATATGTATATCGTTTTGTAAGGAAAAATCAAAATTTCGTATGGTGGGAGGGGCCATATATGAATATCAACGAATGATAATAAAGACGAGCAACAAACGAGGAAAATGACTTTTTGTAATTATTATTTCGGTTTAGAAATAGTTAAGATTTGGGCCATAGCTGCAACGCAACAAATTTTATCGCAATTATAACAAATGTCAGTTAAACACAATATTAAAGAAGCAAAACAGGAACTAAATTTCAGGATCAAGAAGAAAAGTTGATTGAAATTAATACCAAAATGTACGAGGGATTTTTAGAAACAAACTAACAAAATCTAATCTAGAGTGTGAATTTAATTGAGACTAACATTTTAATATATTTAAGTAGTTAGATAACGACTTTGCTGCGGTTCGCCCTAGTTGTTTCTGTGACTAACATCCTTTCCTAAATAACCTTATCTGTTAAGGATGCAGGCAGGGCCTGGGCCCGCATGATGCTGAAATATTATTCGCATTCAGATATAATTTGTTATTTGATTGTGGATATTTCAGGATTATGGTAACGTACCTAGGATCGCTGTTATGGCTGGCCTGTACGCCTCTATCATATCATATCATATCATAAATGTACGAGGGATTTTTAGAAACGTTTACGACCCTACACGGTGAAATAGTTTCCCCTAAACCGTAAAGGTTAGCAGCATTACTTGAAATGGAATAAGAATTCAAATGAATGTAGACATGGAGAAAACAAAGCAGTGACGGGCGAGCCTTGTTCTAGACAACCGGTGTTGATGATTATTTTACTGGGTCGCAATAAAAACAAGAGATCGGATAAATTTCAAACATTTTTGAAAAATTTGAATAAACTTACCCCTTACCATTTATAAATGAATTTCATCCTTGACAACGGCAGCAGGTAACAACTCTAAATGTATATGTGGTAAGGCACAGGCTTTACGACTTCAAACATGGAGACTAGAAGCCTGCGCTTTACCAATACCACATATAAATTAAGAGCTCCACAAAGAATTATTTTATCAAGGGGATTTAAATCCGGAGAACAGTGGCTATTTCATAAATTTCTCTCGAAACCATATTCAGTTGTCGCTTTATGAATCGCAGCAGAATCTTGTTGAAAGGGTCAACCATAGTTTGGATAATGTTACAAGTCCAAGTAAAGATCTACTTCTTCGGGAATTTCACAGCGATAATTTTTTTAGTTAACTTTGATGAATTTGATCTCACAACGGTTAATCTAGCCCAAATTGATGGCAGACGCTAAAAGTTATAATTTGGGCTAGATTAATCGTTGTCGGATCAAATTTATTAAAGTGAATTAAAACATTTATCGCTGTGAAATTCCTGAGGAAGTATAGATCTTACTTGGACTTGTAATATTATACAAACAAGACACAACATTACCCTTTTTCTGGGCGGCACTTTTGACTAAATACGACCGGATTGACGATGAAAAGTAAGTTTCTAGATTTTTGACCCCTGAATTTTAAATACTTTGTATCTTTTAAACCGTAAAAGCTTGATTTTGTTCATAAGATACAAATTTTGAAACTTTCACGGATAATTGTATATGTATATAAACGACCTACCTGCAGTTATCACTCAATGCAAATATCACCTTATCGCGAACGACCTGCAAATTTATAGATTTTGTAGGCCCAACGAGATAACAAATTCTATCGGAACTGTTAATTTCGATATTAAATTGATTACAAAATGGTCTATAGAAAATAATCTTGAACTTAATGCTGGCAAAACCAAATCTATTGTTATATCTTCTACATTTCGTGATACGCACAACCTACCTAAAATCAGCGTACTAGGAGAGGAGGTTGATTTCTCTGATTCTGTGAATAATTTAGGCTTAATTTTTGACAAGTGCTTATGCTGTAGTTATCACATCGAAACAGTTTGTAATCGAGTATTTTTTTTTATTAAGAATGTTATGGGCTACCACGAAGTGATTTAATACCAATCTTAGACTCCAATTGGTGAAATCTTACATCCTTCCACATTTTTTGTACGGCGATATTGTCTTCTTTGAATTAAAGAAGAAGTACTTTAATGAACTTCGATTGATATTTAATTCTTGTGTGAGATATGTATATGGGCTAAGAAAGTACGACCACATCTCGAATTTTGCTAATTCATTACTTGGTTGTTCTCTTGCTGAATTCTATGAGTTTCGAGTTTGTTTATACATTTTCAAGTTCTTAAAGTATAAACAACCCACCTATATTGTAGGGAAATTGGTTTCGTCTTCCAATCGTCGCATTCATCTTTTGACTCCGGCTATAAACAAATGTAATCTGATGAATTCATCATTTTTGTGAGGGGAGTTAGCGTGTGGAATTCGTTAAGTAATAACGTTAAGAAATCTAAATCCCCTGCCGTGTTTCGAAAAAAATACTTTTCTTCAGCTTAATAATATCAAAATTTTATTTTTTGCCAATTTCAAGTTGATGAATCGCTAAAATGTTGCTGCACACCTATAGGTTAATTCAATAAATAAATTAAAATAAGTAGTTGCCACTAATGTAATAAGTTCATAAGAACTTCAAACATTTATATTAAAAAATAAAATAAATAAATAAATATTTTGTTTACAGACGAGAGTCGTTTCTGAGTGAAATCGATCGATAGAAGGCAAAGGGTATGGAGACGATCAGCTGGTGAGCGGTATTCTCAGTGTAATATTACGACAACCGTCACTTACGGTAGAGGCTCAATTATGGTGTGGGCCGGTATTTATTTAGGTACACGTACAGAATTAGTGATTATTGATGGCGGATCCTTTACAGCTGATCGATATGTTAGAGATATTTTGCTAGAACATATGATACCATTTACCCCATTCGTCGGAGAAAATTTTGTTTTAATGCAGGATAATGCCCGGCCACATACTGCACGCTCTGTAACGATCTTTTTGTCGGAGGTTAGAATAAACAAGCTGAACTGGTCTACAAGTTCCTCAGATTTGAACCCGATAGAGCTTGCCTGGGACATGCTAGGGAGACTGGTCGGAAGTCGAAATCCAGCAGTTCGAAACACAGAATAACTTCGAAATGTACTCTTGGACGAATGGGAAAATGTATCACAAAAAATGATCGACAGTGTTATCGGAAGCATGTCAAGACGAATGGAATCAGTTGTGAAAGATCGATTTGTTTTATTTGATTATCTGAATCAAAGATAATCCTTTCAAAAGAATAGCATATTCCATTATCACAGTTTTTAATAATTTTTCAATAAAATATTAGAATTTTTTCCTTGAATTTGGATGTTCATTCTATCACCTATCTTAGATATTCATAAATCAACGTCTATTTGATTTTAAACACCTTTTTCAACTTTTTTCTTTATTCCTCTAATTGTGCCACTGAGTTTAGTAAGGAATCAAACGGACCTAGAACAACGAGAAATAAGGAATCAACAGTGGTGATTGGTGAGAGCTAATTCAGAATATTTCATATAATCAGCGATTATATTGGCGTCAAAACAGAGAAGAAGGGAATCTAACCTTACATCCTGCAGGGATGAATTAGCCCACACCAAAATGATTCTGTTTCAATCATTTTGGTGTGGACTAATGTTCTGTTTCAAGCATAATTGTAGGATAAAATTGTATAGACTGGAAAACTCCTCGCCTACCTGTTGGTAAAATCTAATCAAACATCGAACAACCTACTAATTTTGCTACTACAGTGGATCACAAATGCCAATTACATCGACGTTCTGTATCGAACTTTACTCTCGTTTGCATCATTCAAAGATAATAGACCTGGTGAGATTTCCCCTACTTCTTTTGCGAGAGCATTAGCTACCTTTTATTTTGTTGTATTATAAATTATAAATTATCGATGAACACTGAATTATATTTATTAGACCTGATTTTGCGTCTAGCTTTGCTGATGACGTATTAACTACAACTGGATGAACATATAATCAAATTTCGCTCTGATCTGATGCAATAATCCCTTCACATTGACTTCGGGAGAAACACACATGTCAGAATAGTAAACGTAAACTATTATTAACTTGAAGTGTTTAACGGTTAAATTTAATGGTCCACAAAATATTGCATGGATGGCTATACCACTGGTGATTTGTCGCCTACTGCCATGGAAATTATTCTATCTTTGCTTAAGAAATTTATTTTCAGAAGTGTTTATTTTGCTGATTATCGGTTGAATTGCTATAGGGCAGAGTTGTCCATAAGGTCGATCACGATCGACTGGTCGATTTTTTAAATTTCGTATAATTTAATTGACTGAGAATACCATACAAAATCGAGAATAAAATGATTAGCATACTTGAGTGCACCTTTATAGTAATTTGGAAATCAAAAAGTATATTCCTCAAGAAAATTAGTGGGCACGTCTGCTATAATAGGGAGTGGAATGTATTAGGAGCGGTCATTCAAAGAGAACAACATCTCAATACAAGTTCAGATAAGTTAATGAATATGAGGATGTATTTTTTTAATTTGACATTTGATAGAATTAAAGAAGTGAGCATACTTTAATTTCTTCATTCGGTTTATTATTAGATACTCGTATAAACCAAATGAAGCTAACATACATTAAACATAGATTAAGAAACCCTGATCTATACAATGAACTTGTTATCGTTGACTTAGTACATATTACGATAACATTTGCTACTAATTAATAATATTTTTATTAAGTAATCAATCATAATTGTAACTGGAATTATCAGGCTGCGATAAGTGACAAGTTCGGGCCTAATCTAAAAATGCAAACATTTGAGAAATTCAAATCGAAATATTGGTAAATATATGCTTAGGTATAACCTAAATATTGGCGATCGTACAAAAAAATTGTTATCTGTTGATGGCATAGTCAACTCGGACAACAATACTCGAATTGTCTGTGGTTTTTTGTCATATCAAAATTGTAGGCGATACGATGCCTCCGTCACCCTACTTTCTCAAGTAAATGCATATACATTGTCGAATCACCCAAGATTTTATATTTATAACTATATCGGTGGGATCAACCCAAGAGTAGTAGTTTATATATCATGCAACACGTCACTTACCTAAAACGACACACCCAAGACAATTAAGTGACAAATATTTGCTGTTCCCCTCACCTGAAGTTGGCTTAGCGGTCTAAGTTATAATATAATTAGTAGAATATGATTATGTTCAAACGATACCCAAGACACTCTCGGCGGGCTCATTAAACTGCATTTTTCTGGAATTGTAGCCCTGTGAGCACGACGGTAAATTTGCTAGGGAACGCCAGCAAGCAAAGTATCGCAAGTGGGAATGCAATAATTATTTGCAATAATTTGAAAGTTTAAATAGCTAACAATGCTTTTAAAAAACTATCAACAATATCAAACCTTATCGAGTCAAAGATTTGTTGAATTAAATAAAGTTAAAATGAATTGGCAAATTCCAAAGAAACCAAATCCATATTTGTACTGAAATTTGACGTGAATGTAAAAATACAAAATAAAACAAATCAAACAAATGGTTAATTGCATTGAAACTCTTACACATCACACACAACTCATACACACTTCACTCGTTCCATTATCGTCATAGTTCGCTCTGTGTCTATCTAAGTGGAGGAAATCATGATCCCTGAGTTGTCTGTACTAAGAACCTTTATTTTAGTACATTCGGTGCATCGATTAGGCCTAATAGGAGATTACCAATAAAAGACTTTTTAACAATTCGTGCCTATTTTTTAGCATTGCCAAGTCTTACATCCGGTTAAATATGGTCGTTGTCGCTGTATGTTTACATGGTATGGTAGGCCATGGACAAACATCATCCGTTTTTCCAGGTCAAGTAATATATAAACTTACCGGACAAGTGGTGCAGTGGTTAAAGCTTTGGCACTTGGACCGGGAGGTACTGGGTTCGAATCCCATCAGAGGCTAGATGCAAATCGAATTTTCATCATCGATTACGATCGGTGATGTTAATAAACACAACTAAGCCCTCTGATGGAGTGCAGAATTCAGCGCCGACCCACCGTCCATGTCAATGTACAGGTTGATATGGAGCTTGCAATGTGCAGGTGGTAATACTGTAGTTGTGTGAGTAGGTGAATAGGTGAATGGGTTAATGATGTAGCGTGAATGCGTGGTATCACAATGGGCCAAAAATGGCCTAAGTGTCAACCACTGAAACCTAAATATATAAACTTCTTTTCGTTCTTCGTAGAACGGACACAGGAAGCGAACATCAGCATTTTTGGAACGCTTTATCACTTCAGTAATACCGTTAACCAAAGAGTTTAATTTATCAACGACCGTCGCTTCATCTAATACCACCAACGCATTCACTTCTATCTACTACCACAATGCCTCCATCCTCAACTGATGATAAAGCAGTGACTATCATTGATTATTTCGCTTCCATACCAACAACGCAGCTTAACCGTTTCAGCAACAGTCGAGGGAAATTCCTGGACCTGCTATTTGCCAACGATGTATTGCATGCCGATGTTGCTCCGTGCTCGAACTTCACTGGACGTGAGAGCATTTACCACACACCAACTACGATAAATATTTTTTATACTAAATGTACAACTAAATATTGTTCTAATGATTTTCACTTTAATTTTCGAATGGCCGACTACGCATCCTTGAATAAATTTCACAGCACTGCCGATTGGGACTTTTTACAGCGCAGTGCGGATTTGAATGACACGGTGCACAGATTTAGAGCTTCTCGGGAGTGGTATCGAGAGGCACGTTCCGCGGATTATCAATAATAAATCCGGCTTTCGTGAGCCATGGTATAATACCGAGCTGATGGTGCTCGAGAAACGACGCAACAAGTTTCATTCTCTGTACAGGCTTTACGGTGTAGATTACTATCCCGATTTTGCCAAACTTCGTAAGGAATTTAAGACTCTGAATTGGTTCCTTTACAATAATTACGTAGTGCAAATAAAGCAAGTTTTGACATCCAATCCAAAAAAATTTTGGAACATCATTAACAGTAAGAAAAAGGTATGTGGTTTTCCGTCGAATATGTCTTACCAGACCTCCACCGCCAGTCAGCCGTCTGATATTTGCTATTTGTTTGCCAAATTCTTTGCATTGGTCTACAAACCACTTCGGTCAACAGACAACGGGCATCCTACTACTTCCACCTCCATTGTATTTGATCTTTTCAAATTTACCGAACAGGAGGTTTTGAATTAACTGCTCCTTCTCGACGTTAGTAAGGGAGTGACGGTCACGACGGTCTTCCACCGATCCTATTCAAACGTTGTGCTGTAAGTCTGGCCCCTGCAGTTACCTTCTTGTTTAACGAAAGCCTTCGTCATGGTGTTTTTCCGGATCCCTGAAAAATCTCATGTATTCATCCAATTTTCAAGGCGGGTAATAGATGTGAGGTTAGTAATTATCGTGGGCTCGCCATCCTCTCTGTCTTACCCAAGCTGTTTGAGTTCATGGTTCACAGAGTATTGCACTTCCATACCAAGAGACTTATTTCTCATTTTTCAGCATGGATTTTATTCCGGTAGGTCTAGCGTGACTAACTTGTCCTCTTTTTGTGGTCATTTATTTGATATTCTAAACTCCAAGCAGCAGCTTGACGTTGTCTATACCGACTTCGCAAACGCTCTCGATATGATTGATCAATCTATTCTTATTAGCAAGTTGGAGAGTCTCGATTGTCATTTCATTCCCATCGACTGGTTGCGTTCTTACTTCTTAGATCACTGGCAATCCGTTAGGATTATGGATTCTTTCTTCCCATTATTTCGGGCGCCATCTGGTGTGCCTCAGGGTAGTCATATCGGCCCACTGTTATTTCCAATATTTATTGACGACGTTGTAAAATGTTTTAAATTTGCCAACTGCCTCCTCTTCGCGGATGACATAAAGATTTTCGCTCGGGTCCGTTTTTTATCAATATCAACTGTACAACGAAACCATCAATGATCGGGTTGAGTTCATCTCGGATCTTTTAACGCTATTAATTCAAAGTCGTACATTATGCTTGGTTTCATTAAACGAAACTGCAAGGACTTTTGTGACCCGTTAACTTTGACATCATTATACGTATGCTTTGTTCGCTCTATTTTGGAGTATGCGTCTCCTGTTTGGTCACCCTCGAACCAATGTCATTCCGAGAGGATTGAGAGTATCCATAAACAGTTTATTTTGTTCGCGCTACGACGTTTACCATCCATGCGTGCTATGGATTACGTTCTTCCACCTTATCGGAATCGATGCAATCTTTTGAAACTGCAACGTCTATAGATAATCGCCGAGATGTAGCTTCGATCTCGATTGTATTGAGTTACTAGCACGTATCAGCTTGTATGCTCCCGAACGTCGGATGCGTCAACGCGATGGAGCTTTATTCATCGACCGAGCGGTAACCAACTACGGTCTTTCTGATCCAATTCCGAGGGTATCGCGGGTATTTAATAAGGTCTACGAAGCTTTTGATTATAACTTATCGAGAGATTTATTTAAGAAAGCTTTATATAATCTTTTGTAGTCGAGCTAATGTAATGTATTTTTTTACCAATTGTTTTGTTGTGCCGATTGTAGTTACTGTAGGCACCATTTATAAATAATAAATAAATAAATAAATAATGAAGATTGTGAAAGCGACCAAAGTGAGAGCCTTGTGGTATCCCGGAGGTTGCTTATATTCTGTCGTCGTAAAGAAAAAAGCCCAAACGCCAAAAATCGAAAAATTAGTTAGAGGCATGGATTCAGCGAACGAATATATATTTATCTGCTTGATTGAAAAGTCACATATCCTTCATTAGGTTATCCTATTAAAAAAAATAAAATAAGTAGTATTAAGCCGCGGTAAACCATAACAGTAAAATTGAAATTACTCAAAATAACAAAAAAGAAAATGGGACTTTTTTCTTAACACGGCAGTATTGTAATCGACCTTTTATCTCCTATTGCAATTAATCAAATAAGATTTGAACCAGGCTTCGAACTGGCTGAGAAACCCGAACTTGAAAATGTGTTCTAAAATTTTGCTTTGACTAACTGAGTCGAAGGTTTTTGCAAGGTCGGTTTATATTACAGCAACTCGTTTGTGCTTCTCTATATTGAACCATAAATATTTTGAACCATAAAACCATGTTGGTATTGCGACACATAGCGCGGTAGCACTCGGAATGAGTTGAATATTACCAATTCAAATAACTTAGGCATACTTATCAGATAAAGATGTAATACCTCTGTAGGACGAAATATCATAATTATTTTCTACTTTTGTGAAAAAGTTGCCCTGATTAAACAAAATGCTTAGAGGAATAGCCTAATTTACAGAATTTTTCAAAAATGATTCAGAAATACCATCAGGATCACATCCTTCTCCGAATCCTACCAGTGTTGAATGTTTTCTGGCTCAATTTGTGGAGTAAATATGAATCTACTATATTCACTAGCGGCTAGATCTTTGTAGTTATCAATGTCTTCTGCTTTATAAACAGATTGAAAAAACTCAGCAAACACGTTGGTCATAATCTGTGGATCAAAGGACTTTTGATACTTAAATCTCATCCAAGCTGAGTAAGTCCAAAAGTGTTTGGAATCGCCTTATTGCGAATATAAGTAGCTTTTGTATTTAATGGGATTCAAAATGTTGGTTACACACAGTCAATTTCTGTTTACTATCCTGGGAACATAATTAGAGGTTTTCTTTATAAGGATACTTTTTCGTTTTGCTGATAGACACGGGAATGAATAAATCAATGCCTTTAAAATGATGTGTGTAAATTTTTTTCACGTTGGCATCTATGTCTTTGCTGTTAATTTATGTATTTAATAAAGTTGGTTGGAACGCACTAAAGGGCTCTAGCCCAACCCGCGAAAGCGCCCCTTCGGTCTTGGTAAACTGCAAGAGCATAAACATGATGGCAGGGAAGACAATTGACCTACACTGAGAGATTTTCAGTTAAAAAACTGGGACCGACCCACCTTCACAGCCGGACAACTATAAACGTAATGAAAGTTCTTAGTCGATGGAGCAAAAAAAATCATATGTAGTCGTCGAAATTAAATTTTCAACCAAATAACAATAAAACCTTAAATTAAATACTTGAAAGCATGCCTCTATGATAAAATTTAAATATTTCAGATAATTCCAGTTTGTACATATGAATATGCGTACATTGTAAACCTACATCAACAAGACGTAATATATATTTAAAATAAACTCACCGGCCTCGGATTTATATTAGTCACCATTTCAATAATATTATACAACAAGAGACTGGCTGGAGGATGGATGAATAATATGTCTTACAAAAAAAATTTAATTTTGATAATTACTTCAATAGGTCACGCTCGTATCACACATGAAATTATATGTATTGTAATTCAAAATTACAACGACAAAATATGTAAGTACTTTCAAATTCTATTGTTACAAAAACGTGGAAATAGCGGCAGTGAAATTTCTCAATAACATTGTCGGTTTCAAATATAATTGGTCAATGTCATAAGTAAAACACAAAGTTACGACATTGCGCACAAGGTTACATTACCCGTGATATTTACAAATCGCGAATTTATGGGTTACAACCGTAAAATGTGAGGAATGACAACAGTTATGTTCCAGTTTTATTATTGTTGTAAGCAAAGAAATCTAAATAGTAATGGATCATTTCATAATAACTCCTGTTTAGTGTTCGCAATACCGATAAATCATTTCTAAAATCGGTATTTCGGTAAATATGAAAGTTACATTACGAAGAGCTTATAGCGATCTTTAAGATACTGAGCCCCGTTGGAACATCCTCCTGATGATGTTGGAGAAAGTTGGGAAAGTTGGGTTGATATCGAGTCTGAGATATCCTTCTCAGAACCACAATTTCAATTATTGCCTACTATAATAACAGCCGTGTTGCCAATAAAAACAGCTGTAGAGGCATTATGCCGTAAGGATGTAAATCTTTATTTTGTGGATATTACAGTGAGCAACAAAAAGATGCTCATATTTTTAGAATCATAGAATGGCGTACAGTTTATTTCGATGTATTATCTTTTCTATTTGGGCCAAAGATTTTAAATGGGTTAGAAAATAATGGAATATTTAACAAAACCTATAAGAACATGATTGCTAAAAAGCTTGGTGAGGCGCTTCAAAAATGTGCTTACTATATTTTACATATTTTGCTTACAAAGAATTGGAATTCGAAATGGCTGAACGAGCGAAAATATTTCAACAGAGGAAATTGAACCATCAATTTCAGTATTGAGTTCGTTCGTTCATTCATTCATTCAAACAAGTTTTTCGGCCAACCATCTCTTAAGTGCGTGAAGTTATCCCAGTATTTCATCCCAGAAAAATAAAAAATGTTCATCAGGCAATACTAGGTATATCCCATCCCAGGATTTTTAAATTCATCCCAGAAAATTTTAAAATGTCACAAAATATGACAATTGATGATTTAAAGTGTCCATTCTTTGTCCATGTTTCATAAAATTATGAAAGCCAGCCGTATGTTGAGATTGGCGCGAAAGCCAATCTTTATTTAAATAATTATTCTGTACGTATATTTGAAATTGAATTACTCCTAAACAGTTGAACCGATTTAAATGAAATTTTGTGTGTGTGTTTGGGTAGGTTCCTGGATGGTTTAGATTTACAATTGGACCTGGTAGGTGGCACTGCGATCGGACTCTTGGATTTATTTTTTTCGTGTTTTAACGAAAATTTTATTTTTATATTTTTTACGATTTCTTGCATATCAGAGCTGCTTACCCAAAAATTTCGTTACCCCCCTCCCCCCACTCAACCTCCCCCCCCCCCCCCCCCCCCCCCAATCTTTATATATATATAATTCTGCTGTACGTTTGTTTATTTATTTATTTATTTTATTTATTTATTTATTTATTTATTTAAAGAAATCTATTTTGTAATATACATGTATGATTTCAGATTATTTACAGTTATAGTTAAAATTATATTAAAACAACAAAAAACTTTAAAACAGAATAAAAAAAAAAAATATAAACCAAATTTTGGTTTAAACAATTAAAAATTTAGAAAAAAGTCTTTAAGGATATTTTTAAAGTTGTCCTTTGATAAGTTGAAGTCAAATACATCGTCAATTAAGTTGAAAGATTTAGACATCCTATTAATTGGGTTGTTTTCTCCATAGTTGGTGGAATGGTGTTCAAGTGCTAAAAATTTATGGTTTCTAAATGTTCTGCATGGCACGTGAATTGATATGTTTTCCAAGATGTAAGCTGAATCTACGTGACCAAGCAAAACGTTACCAATAAAAGCTGCTCCCAAGAGAAGTCGTCTATTTTCAAGCGTGCATATTTTGTAATCTGTGCATCTTGTTGTGTATGGAGGTAAGCGAGCCACATTTTCATGGAATGGTAAGTTGTGGTCGTAATCCCAGTCACTTTTCTTTAACAAAAAAATCAGGAACTTCTTTTGAATGCTTTCAATTCTTTTTATGTGTACAGCATAGTATGGATTCCAGACCGTTACAGCGTATTCCAGTTGAGATCGAACATAAGCGAAATAGAGTGAACATAAGGTTTGGATATCCTTAAATTCACCTGTCCATCTTTTAACAAATCCGAACATGGCATTCGCTTTCGCAATACAATTTTCAATATGCCTATTGAAACTGGCGTTTTCGACAAATGTAACACCTAAGTCTATAACCTCATTGACTCTTTGCAGTACTTCGTTGTTGACTTTGTATGAAGTAATTATTGGATTTCGTTTACGATGGAAAGACATGATTTTGCATTTCTTAATATTTAAGTATAGTGAGTTCCGATCACACATTTGAAATTGAATTGCTCCTAAACGGCTGAACCGATTTTGATAAAATTTTATGTGTGTGTTTGGGTAGGTCCCTGGATGGTTTAGATTCACAATTGGACCCGGTAGGTGGTACTGCGATTGGGCTCTAGAAATTTTTTATTTTATTTTTTAACGAATTTTTTTTTTTTAGTTTTCTCGTATATCAGAACATATAACCCCAAAATTTCACCACCCCAAATCTTTGGTATATCCCTTTTTCAACCTAGAAAACAAAGAAATTGGCTCAATTATAGTCCAACCCACACAAATGTGTGAGTAGAAACCATAGTATGTAATGGCGTTGTTGATAAAAAATTTGATTTGAAGTAAAACCAACACAATTGTGTGTAAGGATATAGTGTTTTTTTTCGGACGAAAATAAGTTAAAATGGAATTCACAAATGTGTAAGTTGGTTGAAAACACGTACAAAAATAAATTTTTAACATGGTACTTTTGCCCTACCCGCACAATTGTGTTAGTAAAACACTAAAGGGATATATTATTTTTCATTACGTGTGTATGTAATTAAACTCCTCCTAAACGGCTGGACTGATTTTAAAAAACTTTTAATTTTGTGTGTATGTTTGAGTCTGTTTTTGGATAGTTTAGATTCACAATTGAACCAGGTAGGTGGCACTGCGATCAGACACTAGGAAATTTATTTTTTATTTTTAACGAAATTTTTATTTTTTACTTTTTTAAGATTTCTTGCGTATCAACATAAAACCTCAACATATGGTCCCCAGAAACCTGAAATGTCGTCATCGATCTCTTGTCATTTAAATACAACATGATGACCTCTGACTATAAAAAAAATCCCAAGACCAACCGTATGTTGAGATTGGCACAATACGTCCATATCCGAATGGCCCATTCAGTTCATGGATGAATTATTGATTTAAATTAATGGTTCCCGGGAACCACGAGTGTCGTGACCGATCTCTTCTGTTTTCAACACGGCATCATGTCCGCTATAAAAAATAAAATTCACATGACGATCCGTATGTTGAGATTGGCGCTAAAGCATCCTGGGATGGCCCCCTTTAAATAAAATATACATCTTAGATTTAAACGAATGGTTCACCGGAACCTAAAGTGTCGTAACCGATCTCACTTGATATCAATTGTACATAATGTGAACTACCTCCGCAAAAAAGTTCAAGACCATCCGTATGTTAGGATTGGCACTATGGGGTCATGTGTAAATGGCCGAATCATTTTTAAGAACAAAATTCAGATTTAAATTAATGGTTCCCAGGAACCTGAAATGTCGTCATCGATCTCTTGTCATTTAAATACAACATGATTATATTATATACGACCACTACCGACACTCGTGGTTCCCGGGAACCATTAATTTAAATCAATAATTCATACATGAACTGAATAGGCTATTCACATATGGACGTATTGTGCCAATCTCAACATACGGTTGGTCTTGGGATTTTTTTTATAAACAGAGGTCATCATCTTGTATTTAAATCACGACGACATTTCAGGTTCCTGGGAACCATTAATTTAAATCTGAATTTTGTTCTTAAAACTGATTCGGCCATTTTCACATATGACCCCATAGCGCCAATCCTAACATACGGATGGTCTTGAACTTTTTTGCGGAGGTAGTTCACATTATGTACAATTGATATCAAGTGAGATCGGTTACGACACTTTAGGTTCCGGGGAACCATTCGTTTAAATCTAAAATATATATTTTATTTAAAGGGGGCTATCCAAAGATGCTTTAGCGCCAATCTCAACATACGGATCGTCATGTGAATTTTATTTTTTATAGCGGACATGATGCCGTGTTGAAAACAGAAGAGATCGATCACGACACTCGTGGTTCCCGGGAACCATTAATTTAATTCAATAATTCATCCATGAACTGAATGGGCCATTCACATATGGACGTATTGTGCCAATCTCAACGTACAGTTGGTCTTGGGATTTTTTTTATAGACAGAGGTCATCATGTTGTATTTAAATCACAAGAGATCGATGACGAGATTTCAGGTTCGTGGGAACTATTAATTTAAATCTGAATTTTGTTCTTAAAAATGATTCGGCCATTTACACATGACCCCATAGTGCCAATCCTAACATACGGATGGTCTTGAACTTTTTTGCGGAGGTAGTTCACATTATGTACAATTGATATCAAGTGAGATCGGTTACGACACTTTAGGTTCCGGGGAACCATTCGTTTAAATCTAAGATGTATATTTTATTTAAAGGGGGCCATCCCAGGATGCTTTAGCGCCAATCTCAACATACGGATCGTCATGTGAATTTTATTTTTTATAGCGGACATGATGCCGTGTTGAAAACAGAAGAGATCGGTCACGACACTCGTGGTTCCCGGGAACCATTAATTTAAATCCTGAATGGGCCATTCACATATGGACGTATTGTGCCAATCTCAACATACGGTTGGTCTTGGGATTTTTTTTATAGTCAGAGGTCATCATGTTGTATTTAAATGACAAGAGATCGATGACGACATTTCAGGTTTCTGGGGACCATATGTTGAGGTTTTATGTTGATACTCAAGAAATCTTAAAAAAGTAAAAAATAAAAATTTCGTTAAAAATAAAAAATAAATTTCCTAGTGTCTGATCGCAGTGCCACCTACCTGGTTCAATTGTGAATCTTAACTATCAAAAAACCCACTGAAACATACACACAAAATTAAAATTTCTTTAAAATCGGTCCAGCCGTTTAAGAGGAGTTTAATTACATACACACGTAAAGAAAAATAATATATACCAAAGATTTGGGGGCGGTGAAATTTTGGGGTTATATGTTCCGATATACGAGAAAACTAAAATAAAAAAAATTCGTTAAAAAATAAAATAAAAAATTTCTAGAGCTCAATCGCAGTACCACCTACCGGATCCAATTGTGAATCTAAACCATCCAGGGACCTACCCAAACACACACATAAAATTTTATCAAAATTGGTTCAGCCGTTTAGGAGCAATTCAATTTCAAACAAACGTACAGAAGAATTATATATATAAAGATTGGGGGGGAGGTTGGGTGGGGAGGGGGGGGGGGGGGGGGGTGGGGGTAACGAAATTTTTGGGTAAGCAGCTCTGATATGCAAGAAATTGTAAAAAAAAATAAAAAAAAAATTTTCGTTAAAACACGAAAAAAATAAATCCTAGAGTCCGTTCACAGTACCACCTACCAGGTCCAATTGTAAATCTAAACCATGCAGGAACCTACCCAAACACACACACAAAATTTCATTTAAATCGGTTCAACTGTTTAGGAGTAATTCAATTTCAAACATACGTACAGAATAATTATTTAAATAAAGATTGGCTTTCGCGCCAATCTCAACATACGGCTGGCTTTCATAATTTTATGAAACATGGACAAAGAATGGACACTTTAAATCATCAATTATCATATTTTGTGACATTTTAAAATTTTCTGGGATGAATTTAAAAATCCTGGGATGGGATATACCTAGTATTGCCTGATGAACATTTTTTATTTTTCTGGAATGAAATACTGGGATAACTTCACGCACTTCCATCTCTTGTGGAAACATGTAGAACGTCATTTTGGAGCAATATGATTGGTCGAAAAAATCCGTCGGGCAGTATGATTGGCGAAAAATATTAAATCCGCTTTTAAAGGAAAATTTGATTTGGTAATAAATAAGAAGACCAGCATCTAAGAAATTGATCAACCAACTACTATCTCCAAAACGAGTGCGCTTTGTTAAACATAAAGCGAGGTGGCGTTCTTCGAAAAGCAACATATACAGGGAATCTAAATTTAAAAATGGGTCTTAAATACATTTTGTCCATTCGATCAACAAGCATGAAGTTCGAATGGGTATTTTCTGCTGCTACTAATTGCAATAAAATTTAGACCCATGTTGAAGGACGATATCTTAAATATGACATGTTTTTGCGAGCGCACTTGGCCGAGCAGAAGGTTTTAGAGATCGACCATTAATTATGCTCAATTATTCAGAGAATTTCTCTTTTTGAATAGTTGAAATTTATAAAGGGTTTTCCAATAAGAGGTTTGATTTTGATTAGCCTGCTATTTGGGCAGCTGTCAATTTTGAAACTGTCATTTTTTGACATTTGACAAGTAAAAAACTACGCCATTACTAGAAAATGGTACGATACACGCATTGAAATTGTTAAAATTCACTACAAAAATGGTGAAAATTTTGCAGTCGCAGTTCGCAAAACTAAAGCACTTTTGGGTCGTCGTGAAGCACCTTCTCACTCGGCAATAGTGAAATTGGTGGAAAAATTTGAGCTGTTGGGACAAGTTAGTGATGTAAAGAATCGAAACCGTGTACGTCGCTCAAGAACAGCTGAGTATATTGCTGCTGAAGCCCGTAGTGTTGAAAAAAACCCAGGTTGGTCGATTTCTCGTCGATCTTTGAAATAAGACATTCCACAAACGACATTACACTTGGAATTGGAAGATATTGGTGTGGACGACATTTATTTTCGAAACAATCGCAATTTTGCAAGAAAAATTTCCTGACCGTGTTATTTATCGAGGAGTGGATCACAATTGACCACCGAGATCTTGTGATTTAACACCTTTAGACTTTTTCCTTTGAAGCCACGTGAAAGATAAGGTCTATGCCAATGATCCACAATCGATTCAAGACCTTAAAAATGGAATTCGTGAAGATGTCGGGGACATACAGCCGCAAATGTGCGAATTGGTCATGGAAAATTTCATGAAACGGATATGGTGCTACAAGCGTAGCCGTGGCGGCCATTTAGCAGATCAGCTGTCACTAATTATTTAGACCGGCCCCATAACAATGAAGAAGCTCCTCCTAACATCCAGGAGCAGTGGCACGCTATACAGTCAGCCATAACAACCGCGGCGCAAAACACCATCGGAAGAAGACCTCCGAGGCCCCGCAACGATTGGTTCGATGATCAATGCCGAAGGGTCGTCGAAAATAAACGAACGCTTCGTGAAAAATGGTTGGCTTGCAATACCAGAAGCACTCTAGCAGAATATCTCCGCGCTAGGAAAGCCACGATTAAATTCCTTCGACAAAAGAAGCGCGAGCATATGAGATTATGCATCGAAAACATCAGCTTCCAAGCGGAAGTAGGAAACTCAAGGGACTGTTTTGCCAACGCCAGGAATCTCACTAAAGACTTCCATCCAAGAAGTACAGCCATCAAAGACGGGAATGGAGAGCTGAGAACAAACGTGGCTGATGTTCTCTCAGTATGGCAAACCTACTTTCAAAATCTGCTAAATCGGAATGACGAAGTTACCCCCATTAGAGCAATAGCTCCGCCAGGTGAAGAGTTCTTTGTCGAATACCCCCCCGTTTCTCGGATCTGTATGTAGAATCGTAATTGAAGGATCTGTGTCAGACCCCTTTGAAATAACATCTGGTGTTCGACAGGGTGATGCACTCGCGCCTTTGCTGTTCAATCTGGCGCTTGAGTACGTAGTGAGGAAAAGCAACATCGAAACCTCGCGCTGTATATTTAATAAGTCAGGCCAAATTCTTGGATATGCAGATGATATCGTGCTTCTTGGCCGAAGACCTAGCGATATCAAAGACAGTTTCATACCGCTTGATCGCTGCGCAAGAAGACTTGGTTTGGAGGTGAACAGCAGTAAAACCAAATATTTAGTAACACCTAGGAACATCTCTACGGCAAATCTCGGAATTGGCGACCACAACTTTGATAGCGTCGAAAACTTTAAATACCTCGGGTCAGTTATAACATCGTCGAATGATATGCAGGCAGAAATAAAAGCCCGAATTGCTGCCGGACAACGAGTTTTCTACGCCAAATCAAAATTATTGCGATCGAAACATCTATCGCAGTCGTGCAAGTTCGCACTTTATAAAGCACTTATAAGACCTGTGCTGGCTTTCGGAAGCGAGAGCTGGACCATGACCACTAACGATTGTAGATTATTATCTACCTTCGAAAGGAGGGTTGCCCGTTCAATCTTTGGTCCAATTAAAGTTGCGAACAACGAATATCGGATTCGTATGAATCACGAAATAAAGCAACTCCTCGGAGGCAGCGATATTATCGGATTCATCAAATCCAATCGAGTGAGATGGCTCGGCCACGTTACAAGGTCTACCCCAACAACGGATGATAAATAAAGTGTTCCACCAACAACCAGCCGGAGTACGTCGTAGAGGAAGACCCCGACTACGCTGGCGCGACGACATCGAACAAGATCTACGAACATTAGGATGTCGAAACTGGAGGACGAGAGCGGTGGATCGAGATGGATGGAGGGCCTTAGTGCAGGCGGCGAAATCCCTTCATGGGATGTGAAGGCCAGAGAGAGAGAGAGTTATTTATCGAGGAGTGGATCACAATTGACCACCGAGATCTTGTGATTTAACACCTTTAGACTTTTTCCTTTGAAGCCACGTGAAAGATAAGGTCTATGCCAATGATACACAATCGATTCAAGACCTTAAAAATGGAATTCGTGAAGATGTCGGGGACATACAGCCGCAAATGTGCGAATTGGTCATGGAAAATTTCATGAAACGGATATGGTGCTACAAGCGTAGCCGTGGCGGATGATTGATATCGTTTTCAAATGTTAATCGCATACCTTCCTCTTTACAATGAAATAAAAATTCCTTGAAACTCGTTTTTTTTTTAATATCTAAATGAAATCTCTTATTGGAAAACCCTTTATAATGTTATTATTAACAGTAATGAAATGTTGCTGTTTTTCAATGAAATATTATTACAATTTTACAGTACTTGGTGTACTAACTTACTTGACCAAACACTGTTACACTATAAAAAAGTCGAGAATTAATTTCAATAATATTGTAAAACCTATAAAGTATACCTATTTTATTCGCTCTACCCAATTATCAAGGCTCGATCTGCTTATTTGATCCACGCTAAAGTTTGATACCACCTAAACCTAAACAATGTAGATATTTTTAATTTGAACGTAATTCACTATAAGTATACTGGCTCTGTAGACTTAGGGTCAAACGGTGGTTCAGATATTTTCGTCCCATTTGTACATACATAAACTTGCTGACCTTTAAAGTTGTTTAATTGCAAAATACATATAAGTATAAATCTTATTTACGAACTGAATTTATTATTAGCTTTGAGAAGTTACATAGTTTTTTCGCCAGTCATTACAACCATGATTTTACTTCAAATTTGAATAATTCTCTATAAAATCGTGGAGAAAAATATATGTAGAGAGATAACTATTTTATTTTATTAACACGGAATTTTATAAAAATTATAAATTCATATTACACTGTAAACTTAACTTGAAAAATAAATACAACAAATTATGGGGGACAATTGTAAGTCATTTACACCTATCTAACAACGCATAACATACTCCATATAACATGGGATCTTAACTTAAAACGTTCATGTCCAAATTAATTGGTTTTGTTTCACAAATCAACCTGAACTTTTGACCGGCGCAATAATAAAGTAATAGTTTATTCATGACATTGAAATAGTTCATCTCAAGCTATGAAAATGAAATGACAAACTCGCTCTTCGTACAAGATACACACACATCTGAAAAAATGTGTCGACCAAACTGCAAACTTCACAAACATTGAATAGAATATCTAAACACTGGTTGGGAAATACATAATTTTACTATGCATCCATACGTATGCATCTAAGATTAGTTGCAAATTGCAATGGCCTTGCATATGTACTTGTTTATTTAATATAACTATTATTTGTAATCCAATTTAATAATAAATCGAATTTCAAGACCAACGTGTAACTTAAGTACAATGTACATGTCTCCTATTAATTGTTGTGTATGAAGATTATTTTGCACTATTATAGCCTATTATTTCAATATTACAATATAAAAAAACTCGTTATGTCGTCTTTGTTTCTATTGTTATAAAAATAAGACTCTTCATTCTTTGTGTATATTGAGTGCAAAGTCGCGCGTCTTAATTTTATCGTGTCTGTATTTTTACTCGTAGCTAGTCATCATAAATAAGGAACTAGCATTTAACAATACGCAGCTGAGAATTACTTAATAATGCTGTAATTTTATTATTTTGCGGTAGCCACTTTTAAGTAATCATCATGTTAAATTTGATAATGTTCTACTAGAAGTTGGTGTACAGTGCTTGAAACAAATGTTATATCAAGTTTAATGAAATCCCATAATCTAAGCACATTTTTCGTTATCTTAAGATAATTTATTTATGTTTCTATTTTTTTAAATATAGGTGCGTGTGAAAATAATATTTTAGTTAAATGAGTATTACGTACAATAAAAAAATGGTTTACACAATTACTATACGAATTGAGAATACCTTTTTAATACAAAATATCGGATTTGTTTAGAACGTGTTAGCTGAAAGTCTAATCAAAGTTCTAATCAAATATTGCGAGATCTATAAATTTGATTTGATTTTTGCATATAATGGTCGATAATCATCGAACCCAAATACCAATTCAAATTCTTTTACCTCCGCGTATTGTGTCTCGTAAAAATATTCTGTACACGGAGGCCGTATTTAAGATGGAATCGGTTGTTAATTGACTGTAATCAACATTAGTAAACGTTCAATTACCTCTCGTTGGTAATCGATAACTTTGCTGCCACTATACGTTATCACAATGCTTAAATGCTAGAATCTTGAAGTCTAATGATAGACAATGCAATTGCTATAATTATAACAATTTAACCGGAATTCCTTTCCAGTTCGTCTTCCATTGTTCTGGGATATCTTAAATCGCCATATAGTTGATACAAGTACTTTCTTCCGGTATGAGTCTTCACCATTCTTGAGCATTGTGTGTGAAATTTCATCTTAAACGGGCTCTTTATTTGTGGTTTGGTATTTGTGACATCAGGGGCGGCTAAGTGCATATTACAAGATAGTGGGGTTGGTTGTTTAAAAGAGAGAAATAAATAGTTAACCATACTAAAAGGACGTTGGGTACAAAGCTCATTTCTAACTTAACGTGAATATGGCAGCTACTTCTTTCATGCAACAACTTAAAATAGAAGTGGTTCATCGTTCACGCTTGCAACACGTGCTATAGGAGCAATTGTTGATACTGCAATGTGGTATATTCCTCCAATGACCAATTCATGACAACGATTACTACATAATATGTTGTACATAATATGCTAATATAGGCGTGGGTGAGATCTACATTTTTAATGCGATATCAGCCTACTAGATATGCCTATTTTTAATTTAATCTAACGATTTATGCAAATATTGTGCGTATCCAGTGGCTCTATTCTGTCTTTCCCTGAGAATAGGGAATTGGGAAAAATATTTTCATAGCATTTTTGTCTAAATTGAACTTTTCTGGCCTACTGAGGGAACATGTTTGGTGTTAATATTTTCGAAACAAAGTTAAATGGGAAAATATTTTTCCCTATAAGCAACCATTACACGGTCAATAATAATGACATTACTTTCTGATAATGACATTAAAATTGATCGTGTAACTTGAAGTAATGACGAATGATGGTCGGTAATTATGAAAATCCGGATTTTTTGATTTCGAGGTATCATTATTGATGTGTGGTGGGGATACTGCCATTATTAATGATAATCTAGTGTTCACGTCATTACAATATGTCATTACTATTGAATATTACATTGTAAATTTGAGGTTAACCGCGTAAATATATTTTTTCAAATAAATATCATAAAAAAGTATAACAAATAAATATATAAATAAATATATAAATTCATCAACATGGATGAAATGTTTTATGTAGAGGATACACAAGTAATTAAGGATTTATCTGAGTGTAGTGAGACAGTTCAGATAAATAGCGAAGATACACAGTATGATGAACTGATTTTAATGGAGAATATCGAGCATACTAATGTACTTAGTGATTTTATCGAACTGTACGAAACGCTACCAGAATTATGGAACCCAACGAATCCTGGGTATATTATAAAGGCTAAACGAAATGTGGCGTTGGATAAACTTCTAACCATATTCCAAAAAATCAAATGTGGTGCTAATAGAGCAGATGTTAAGCGCAAAATAAATACTCTTCGATCTAATTATCGGAAAGAGTTAAAGAAAATATTGGATTCCAAAAGATCGGGAAAAGGTGCAGATGATATTTATAAACCTACTTCGTGGGTGTTTTATTCCCTCCAGTTTCTGGATAATTATGAGAAACCATTTAATTTAAAAAATCAACAAACGAACAGGGTAGTAAGTAATAAAATTCAAAATTGAAATTGTTATTAAAAATTCTTTTCAGACTTCCGAAAGCGATGATCTCCAAGGCGAAATTGACGGGATGCAACGTCCGACATCCGTTAGCCCTTCTACTGCATCACGATCAAGTTTAATGACACCACCACCACCGCTATCAAAAAAAAAACGAACTATGACCAACACAAAGCAAAATGATCTATTACAAAAAGCTTGTGACTATTTGGATGGTTCGGGAAAGAATAATATTCCGCCGATTGCAACAGCTTGGGGTGAAGCGCTCACAACATTAGATTCGCGGCAACGAATGTTTGCTGAAAAAGCGATAAGTGATATTATTTTTGAGGCTCGGCAGGAGACACTACATAAAAATTCAGTAAAAATAAATGAGGAACCGTGGCCGGTTTCCCCAATCGGCTGCTCAAATACATCAACAACCTCTTCCACTCAGTTGTCTTCAGACGAACAACAGACACCGGCCACAATTACACATTTTTTTTCAAATTTTGCACCATAATAAAATAAGATTTTGTAATTAATTATGTAATTTTATAAATAATAATAAAATGAATTACTTTATTAAACTTATAATTATAATTTTTTATAAAGAATAATCTCTAATTTAGAAATTTGCCTTCATTATTATAATACGCGCAAAATTTATCGCGAGTTTCCTTTGCTTCTGATGTACTGTTTCGGCTTAAAGTTTTTTGTATATCAACCAGATTATAATCAGCAACTGAAGTTCCAGTATTTGAAGCCAAATATGTTATATTATTTTCTTTAACTAAGAAATTATGAAGGTAACAACATGCCATTGTTATTGTTTCTGCTTTTTTCGGTTCAAGGCATATTGGTTTTTTGAAAACACCAAATCTGGATGCTAGAATTCCGAATGCATTTTCGACAACCACGCGAGCCCTTGATAATCTATTATTGTACTCATGCCGAGCTTCTGTTAGAGATTTCTGTGAATAAGGTTTCATTAAATTAATATGTAAACCAAAGGACTCGTCCGCTACGAATGCAAAAGGAAACTTTTCATTTATGTTGGGTAACGAACTGGGGTTTGGTAAATTTAATGATGTTTGCTGGAAAAGCTCCCCAAATTTAGAATAGTACATCACACCTCCGTCTGAAATTCGACCATTCATACCGACATCAATCATTATAAACTCCTTTTTTGCATTCACTACTGCCAACAGGACGATGCTATAAAACCCTTTATAAATAAAATACATGGCACCTGAATAACGGGGTTTTGTAATGACAATATGTTTTCCGTCAATTGCTCCCAATGTATTCCAAAATTGATGTAGGTTTGCAAAATCATTCGAAATATTAAACCACTCTTCGGGAGTTTTAGGAAACTGAAAACAAATAACAATTTTTTTTGAATTTAATATAATACACTTCAAATATAATAAACACACTTCAAATATAATAAAACATACTTCAAATATAATAAAACAGGTGGCATGGCAGCTGAAAACTTTAAATCCTCAAAAGTCCTTCCTGTTGCAAGGAATCTCAAAGTCAATGCCAGTCTTTCAGCGACAGATATACTTTCTCTCATTGTGGTATGTTGCCTTACCAGAAATGGATGGACCATTCGCAATATTCTTTCGAATTGGTCTTCGCTCATTCTTAAATAATTTTTATAATCATTTGCTTCACTTAATTTTAATTCATTTAGTAAAACTATATGAGAATAATTTTCTCTTTTCTTCAACCAATTCTTCATCCACCGTTTTCGCTTTACTGTTTTTTGTAAAGACAATGCCATAATTATTGCCATACACGCTTTTTCTTTAGGATCCATGCTAAATTTAAGAAACAAAATTCTCTGCAGCAGTAATGAAAGCTTGGTAATGATGGAATTATTGTCATTAATAATGATTGTGTAATGTTAAAAAATATTGAAGTAGTAATGATGCAGGTATTGACATTACTGATAATGACATTAATATTGACCGTGTAATGGTTGCTATAATTTTGTGGAACAAAAATTTGTAAATTTGGTGAGGCTTCACTAAAAAATAGTGAGAATCTCAGTGTGCTGATATGTTTATTGTTTTAATCTAAACAGTGTTATGCTGAAAACAAATGTGCACATAAAAGCACACGAGCATAATTTTTTGACACTGTGCGGCATTTTTTTATTTAAAGTTAGAGTGAGTTATGAGTGTTGTGATTTTTTTGTGTATTTTGTGTAAAAACAAATCTGACTTTATTAAAAGAAAATGGAAAATTATGAAATATGACCATTTCAATAAACTAATTTTAGTTTATTTAAGCCATTTATCTAATGTTAAAGTTATTAAGAAATAAGAAGTACAAATTAGAACTACTTAAATCTTGGCATATGTGGATTCGCGCAGTATTTACTGAACACGAGCATGAAATGGAAGTTAAAGAATTCGAGATCATCAATACTTTGTTAAAAAAACTTAATAAAAGAAAATTTTATCAGGACCGCAATTGATCTAGAATTCAGATTAGTTTTGACACTAGTGCGCAGTACACATACCAAAAACGAAGAAATTGCCTAAAACAAACGAGGGATTCCAGTATTTTTATTGGTGATCCAGCATTTCCATTGCGCACTAGTTTAGTGAGGCCGTATTCAGGACGACTGCTCCCAACAGATAGGAGTTTTTAAACAGAAAAATATCAGGCGCACATGTCAAAATAGAGAACAGATTTCAGATATTGGTGACGAAAACTAGAGTTTTAACAAATTTGTTAAATATGCTGCTAGAAAATGCGGAGAAAATAGTGAAAGCCACCTTGGCCCTGCATAATCTTATAAAACTAAACTCTTATATATTGTGCTAATTTAAACTTTTTGTCACGCAGATAAACATTTCGTTTATCGTATAAAAATTGTTTTTTTTATATTTTTTTTGTATTTATTTTAACTCAATAATTTTCTCCTCCATATTGACAAACTTTAGTGTCAAAAGTGAAAAACAACAAACATTGTAACATGAAGTTAGCGAAGATTTTTAGTTTTATTTTTTTCATGTTGTCAATACCGAAGGCTGCACAGTCAATTTAGAAATAGATGACAATGTGCGGAATTCTGCATGGCTGTATTTTAATCCATATACAGCAGTGTATTCTAATTTTGATGCATGCAGAATTCTGCACATGTATTTCCAGTATTAATTAGTCGCTTTTCATATGCTAACCTTTCTATGGTTTCTAGGATTTCGTTTTTAATTCAAAATTCTGACAGGCTTACAGTATTCACAATGTGTAATAATAATAATAATAATAATAATTCCCAACGACCTATTACCCCTCCCAACCGCGCGCGGGGAGTCTCCATCTGTATTATTATTATTTTTTTGAGTATAATTCCAGTGATTATAAACATGGATATCGAACTGCTTAACCTGTGAAATTAAAGAAAAGTAGCAAGCGGGAAAATCTATATTAGTATTAAAATCAAATCTGATTATTAAGAGGCAAACTAGGTGAACAGCTAAGCAAAACGATACCCGTCGCGGACGGAAGGAGAACAGAGGTTGAGTCTGCTTAGTACAAGCAGATTAAAATTGAAAAATATAGCAGTCAACTGATAAAATTTCATAAAATTTGATAAATAAAACAAAATAAAATGTAACAAAACAAAATGTTATAAAAGTTATAAAATATTAAAGGCCAAACCTGTAATAGATGTCGCCGGAATCGTAAACAAAGTTTATCAAATATAATATAATGCATGCATAGGCGTATTTAAAAGCCGTGTACAATTCGAATAATTCAAAAGATATCTGACGATAATTTGCTGCGCTTATTCCACAGCTAAATTAGTAATGCTACAGTCGCGTTTAAATTGGTGCAATTTTTCGTTGAACATTGCTAGTTTAGCAGTAGAATCGACGCAGGAAATGAGCATCAGAATAAAAAACATTTAATTTCAACTTAAAGGGGAAAATACATGTATTAAATAAATAAATAGTTTAGTACAAAATAAAAATGAGGTCATGGTCGAAGATTCTATGAGGTTTAACTTTAGAAAAATAAGCTTCTATCTTCTCAACAAGCTCTTACTTAAAAATAGACTTTCTATTTATTTCTGACCGTCCCGGTATTCGGTCGAGCATTTTCACAGATCTGTGTCGCAGTTGTGCAGAAAAATTTCAATCCAGCTCATCTGTGGTATAATAAAGAGTTTCGCCCATTGCAGAATAAGAAGAATTCTGCCTAGCGAACCTACAATAAATCCCGGGACCCATTTAATCCTCATAAATTTATTGTTAAATTTTATAGCTTCTCAAAGAATTTAAGTTGAAAGCCGAACTGTACAGTCTCTTAAAAGTTCAAACTGAAATATTTAGGATCCACGTCGATGATGGCTAATCGACTACTCATAACTATCTTAATGGTTCTTCTAACGGCCATAGAGCGACCAGCATGTCCATCAAATATCAATGCATTATTCTTGAAATAAGAAACACTATTTTGAGTCCGGGAAATATCGTTAATGACATTTCTTGTTTAAAAGAAGGTTTTTCATTGATGATATTCCGCCATAGTATTGGCGTGAAATTGCAAGTCTTTTTCGATTCCCATCTGTACCCTTTCAAATTATACTTCCAATGTGGTTCTTTCCCGTAATTCTGGAACAAATTTTACGTAATTCCGATACACATAAAGAGTTTAATTTCTTATGTCTCAAATTAAAAACCCATCAAAATAAAACCCGTTTTAAAAATATCTTTCCTACCTAACTGTGTCGTGAGTTCTACAGGTCAGTTATATGTGAGACATAGCATGGTTTCGAAAGGGGTAGATCGACCGTTACCAATTTAGTACCTTTTATCTCTAGAGACATGAGCGCTATTGAAAAAGGCTCACAGGCTCGTGCTATTTTTACTGATATAAGCCAGGCATTTGACCAAGATTCCTCATAGTGTCATTCTAAGAAAGCATAAACCTATTGCTTATTCTGCTCAGTCTAAAATTACATCATTCTTATCTGACTAACCGACAATATCAAGTATATTTCCGGCCCGACTTGTCCGGATATAGCAACATCCGGAGTGCCACAGGGCTCTCATTTGGGTCCATTTTTTATAAGAAGTTCCTATCTAGACTGCCTTGCATGATAACTGCAAAATATCGCGGGATAATTCTTCTATTTACTAATCTACCTTGAATGCCAGTTTTCTTGGTGTTATACTTTACCTTATTTATTATTCCCGATAAATGTGAACATTGATTTGTGTGATTGTAAATATTTTATCACTTGTTTCGGATTTTTAACCTTAACAATTGCATTAATTCCGCTTTATACCGTTATAATTTTGATCAATACATAATTTAAGCGTTTAGCATAATTTAGCAAAAACGTCATACTGCCATAAAGACACGTATATTTACGCAAATTTATTTACTATTAAAACTTTAACAGTATCTTCACATGCATACATATATATAGGGTGCTTGTTATAGAGGTCTGTTTTCGAATTTGCAACAATTATTGCATAGCAACAGCAAATTTGACAACTGCTTTGGGCTCAGTTTGGTTTGTCATTTTATCATAATAGACTTACGCTTGCAAATTGTGCAAAGTTATTTCGAAAAACATAGTCCAGTTTGCGAAACTGATGCCTATTTTACGATCGACATAATTGTTCATCAGAGCAAATAATTCGAATAAAGTTGGAACGCTTTTGCAGAACGCATACTCTAATTGATAATATGTTCGGTGAATACGCGGAAACCCACTGTGCTCCTGATTCTCATTTGCTCCATACAATTTCATTCAGTGATGGAGCTCATTTTTGGTAGAATAGTTACATCAAGAAGCAGAATTGAAGCATTTAGAATGAAGAAAATCCATAAGCCATTATTGAGATGTCATTACATTCACAAAAATTTACTGTTTGGTGTGTTCCTGGTCTGGTGGAATTGTCGATTCATATATTTCGTCAAAACTTACCGCCGGTCTGATCGTGATCGTCATTAGAGATTGGTACAGAGCATTAATTAATAGTTTATCCGGTTTTTTATTGCTCTATCGAATGGTATTTATTGGAGTAGATCCACTGTGGTTTCAAAAAACACGCCGCACATTTTATTCATTCTCAAAAGGTTAACTCAAAATGTGATCTCTACAGTCCTACAAAGTATAAAACTCTCCAAAGCAATCACACAATTTAAGTGAGAAGGCCTATAAAAATTCGATAAAATTCTTTCTGTGTATTTCTTTTTAAAGCGCTAGGTAAACATTATTTGAATTTGGTCCTAAACTACTAAGCGGCTGGAACAAATCATTTTGAGCAAATTCCAAGTAACTATTTGCTTAAATTGAATGAAAAAGTCAAAATAATTGTCAAATACGTTAAAATAGCATACATTCGAATTTATTTGAGTATAAGCAGCATATTATGATGAATATCACAACAAGTGCTAATTTTTACTAGCAAAACACCAAATTAGATTAACAGAGTAGTAAATTTGCAAAACTGCTAACCAAAACGAAAACTGCGATCAGCTTCGCCACTAATAAGGAACTAGGAGAATTGCAGGAAATGAGAGAAATACTTGAAGGCCTACTTGAACCCGATAGAGCTTAAGTTGCACTCTCTTAGCCAACTTAAGAATGAGATATTCGTTATATTGCTCAATGAGCAGATCTTGCAGTTTCGCGGGCCTCTAACTGTAATGCAAGTAGTCAAAACTGAGTGCAACATCATAACTCTTACGGACTGACTGATTGAGCCTTTAGAAGGAAAAAAAATCTAATAGCAGAAACAAATACTCAATCTAGGATCGAAAACTAAAGAATTACACCGCAGCTAGAAGCCCCAACCGAAAATTCCAATTAATAGAGTACAACAACGAAGTTGATCACTAAACAAAAGGCGACCCAGAAAGATAGAAAAAATAATGCTATTCGGACCAATTTGACTAAAAATTAATATTATTACATCTCGCTAGTATAACTGAATAAATGTATCGTCCTACTTGAGTAAACCGAACAAAATTCCTAGTAAATGGCGTCACCATCTTAAAAAAGTACAGAAATAAGGGCTTCCTTTTTAAAATAAAATTAATTTAATTATTTTAAAATTTCAAAACTATATTTTATTTTATTATTCAACAGTTACATATATAAATTATTCAGTTCAGTCAACCATGGAAATTACTCGTAAACGCCCCAGCAATACGTTGGAATGATTATCAACAAATTATATAGTGAATATTTAATTCAGGAATTATCATTAAGGACATCAATGAACAGTTGACAGAATCTATACTTATATAAAAATAAACAATGAGTCATCCAAGAAACTTTTGCAATAAATTTGGTCCTTGCATAAATTCTATTCTGATGTGGAATAGAAAAATGAAACCCACTTATTAATCAAAAATTATGATGAAATGGAATATTATCATCAGAATACTGTCGTGGGATAAATCCCGAACAATTCCGGCACTGCCAACTATTTTTCCTGGCAACAGGCTCGACGATAATGTACTAATTACCAAGTTATACTTAAAGGGGAAAGACACCTAAAAATTTAAGCTAAAATACAACAAATAAAATTCCAGAAAATTGCCATAAAATCGTTAATCAGTCAGAATTATTCATACATTGGTATATTTGACAGTCGTCGAGAGTGGTCCATAACAATTTATTATGGAACATCTAACGTCGCAAGAACGTATTGAAATTATTAAAACATTTTATTTTTAGCAAAAAATCATAATAAGCGACGAAGCACATTTCGACTTGGCTGCCTTTATTAATAAACAGAATAGCCGCTATTGGGGCACTGAAAACCCTCAATTGATACACCAAAGACACTTTCTTGTGCCCAAATTGAATCAATTAGGCCTACAGAACATGTGGTTCCAACAAGATGGTGCTCCGTTACACGCTCGTCCTACGATGCAAATGTTGCGAGAAATTATTCTTTCTGGCCCTCACGATCCCCTTATTTGACTCCTCTCGATTTTTTCGTACGGGGGAATCTGAAGGAAAAGGTGTATACCAAGAAACCAACCACAATTTCCACCAGAAGTCTGTGAAAATGTTATGAAAAATGTGCTTAAAAAAGAGCTCGTCTTTGCATCACAACCAGAGACGGCTACTTGACCGGCATATAAAGGGTTATCCAATTCAAGCTTGATAAAGTAAACTTAAAAAAAACACACAAAATATTCGGAATGTATTGTAATTTTTATTTCATTTTACAGATTGATCCTTGCCATTTTTAGTTAAACAAGATATCATTCAAATGTCCTCCACGGGACTTCTTACAGGCCTTGATTCTTTTGAGGTAATTTTCAATGACTTTTCGGCACATTTCGGGCGGTATCTCGGCCATTACCTTACGAATATTAGTTTTCAATTCGTCAAGAGTTTGAGGATTGTTTGCGTAAACACGATCTTTCGCGTAGCCCCACAAAAAGAAATCCAAAGGCGTTAAATCACAGGATCTTGGAGGCCAATTGACATCAGCCAATCGCGAAATCAAACGTCCAGGAAATTTCTCTTGCAAAAGATCTCGATTTGCTCGTGTTACGTGACTGGTTGCTCCATCCTGCTGGAACCACATATCGTCAAGATCATAATCTTCGATTTTCGTAAAAAAATAATCGGTTAACATGCGGCCATAGCGCTCAGAATTGACGGTAACGGTTCGTCCATGGTTGTTCTCAAAAAAATACGGCCCAATCACCCCACCAGACCACAATGCGCACCAAACAGTGACTTTTTCCGGGTGTAATGGCTTCTCTACAATCAATTGTGGATTTTCTGAGCCCCAAATTCTACAGTTTTGCTTATTAACGTATCCACCAAGCGAAAAATGAGCTTCATCACTGAAGAAAATTTTGTTCGAAAAATCAGCATCGACGGCCTGTTTTTCCAACACTTAATTTGCGTATGTTCTTCGTTGTCCATGGTCAGCAGGCTTTAGCTCTTGTGTCAAATGGACTTTATACGGATGAAGATGCAAATCCAGATGCAAAATGCGCCATAATGAGCCATAAGATAGGCCTAAATGTTGAGCTCGACGAGGAATTGACAAATTTGGATCTTCTTCCACACTTTCAGCTACAGAAGCGATATTTTCAGCATTGCGAATGTTTTGATGATGCACAGACCTTACAATATCAGTAACAGATCCAGTTTGTTCAAATTTATTCACTGTATTCAATATGGTTTGCTTTGTAGGACGATTATGACGACCATAATCTGCTCGTAAAGCGCGAAATGTGGATACGACAGAATCACTATTTTTATAATAAGATTTAATAATTTTAACGCGTTGGTCGATTGTTAAATGCTCCATATTCTTAAATGGCAGAATGTCAACTAAATAAATGACAGCGTACTTGACGTTTATCTTTGACAGATGTCGGTATACAGATTTCTACTTTATCAACCTCGAATTGGATAACCCTGTATATTATAAAATTGTATTTCATTTAATGGTTCATTTAAAAGCACCCTGAACATCGGAAACTGTTACTAAACACTAAAAATTTTACTACAATGCTTAAGGCGCAAGCGGTTTGTTCTAGTGGTTGAATCTGACACAACTTTCAACAGAACACTATACACAACAAAAGCGTTTCGCAGCACTTAAACTACGAATCACAGAATTTGATAATTATCACTTTCGTTGTGTAATGTAATACACTTACAAACGTACAAGTATAGAAGACGACACGTGATATCTTAAGGTTTATGTTCACAAGCGTAATCAAGACAAGTTCAACAGTTTGTCTGTTGCTTTGTATGTACAAAATATTGAATCTACTCTAGATCCAGACACAAAGACGATGGAAATTTATTGATTAGAGAGAATATCATCATCATGGTTATGAACATAAACATTATGTTGTAGTGTGTAACGTGTATCTTGAAAATAAAAATCAATGAGATTCACTATTCATGTACTTACACACAGAACAGAAACTACTCATTATTACGAGTAAGTATATCCAGTATGTTTGTTGTAAATAAAGCCATGCCCAAGGCCATTTAGCGTATAGCACATAAAATCGTGTGAATGAAAATCACAAGTCAAGACGACGACGCACTATTTCAACGAACGACACATTGTGCCCTCGCATTTAAGCCCCCCTTAATATCAGTAAAATACTTATTAGGTAATTATTTTTGTGTTATGTATGAGTGCGATGATGTAAATATGAATTATTGAATAAGATATGATAAAATAAAAGTAAAAGCTCGTTGGCCTGGATTCCACTTACCTATCATTAATTTGCTAAATAATCCAACAGCTGCTACGGTGACGGCGCTGGCTACAGTCCATAATGTAGACGGGTTCCGAAGCTTCGGAAATATCCAATCAATGTCATAGGCCATTTTAATGTCAAGATTGTTCTTAGCTAAGTTATTATTTATCAACTATATTGGAGACGGTAATAATTGCACAAGAAAATTTTTTTTATAGATTTTTATGATTTTTTTTCTGCGATGATCAACACACAATACACAAATTTTATGCAACAATTTTTTTTTTTAACTTAACTCTATCACTACGTTAAATACTTAATTCATTAAATAAATTAATATTATTATTACTCATAATTTGCGTAATCACATTTAATTTATGAACAAGAGCAATGGAAAATAAAAGAGCAAGTAATATTTGCTTTCCTTAATTTTTAATTTAATTTTTTACTTTTACTTTTTTCTTTGACGGGATGAACATCACACATGAAATTTATTTTCTTTTACCTTTGACTGTCGTGTCATTTTGTTGAGAAAACGACATTTAATACTGAAAAAATAAAATTAAAAATATTTCTTTTTCACTTTTCTCGCGATCTTTATTTACAAAGTTTAAAAAAAAACTAACGAAACGAAAATAAATAAAGAGAAAAATATTTAAATACACACAAAAATTTAAATTTTCTATACTACACGATTACGAACTCGTTTCGATTCGCAACAAAAATAGAACTGTCACAAATGAGCATGACAGCAAAATTGGAATAGATTTTTTGTGTTGAATAAAATTAGGCGAGCGCACACGATTATGGTGAATAAACTTTTATATTAGGGATAGTATCGCAGCATGGTACATATTTAAATTTGAGAAGGTAAAATGTTTCATTTTCTTCGTTTTGTGCGCATTACGTCACTGACGACAACAAAACAGAAATTTACATTGAATTTGTTGATTTTTAGATTTATTGTTTAAATAAATCTGCAATAAACGTAATTTTTTTAAACAAATTTTATTAATTTTGATAATTATAGTTTAACTAAACACTTTTTTATGGTTTACACGTTATATTTCATTTTATGGTCGAAATATTTGAGAAAATAATCCGTCGAGATATACAGTGAGTAACTTTAATATTCGGTTTTTCTATAATCTTCAGGTTTCAAAGACTTTTTAGTATTAAAATAGCAAAAATGTTAGTTTTTCTTTTTCAATAATTATAATTTTATTAATTTTCAATAAAATTCAAATATTTTCATATTAAATAAAATTACCTTAACATTATTAATAACCTTAGAACAAAAGATACTACTACATATTTCATCGTTACTTTAATATTCGGTCAAAATCAAAAAATCCGTTTTAAAAGTAAATTTTTTAAATTAATATTTTGTGGGATATCATTTCTGCTTCAAAACACGATGTAAGCATTTTGGCATATTCTCAACAATTTTTTTGTAATAATCTTGGCTGATTTCAGTTCACTCCTGTTCCAGTCTCTTTTTAAATCAGCTACTGAAGTAATCGAAGTCTTTCGAATTCGTCGGTCTAGTGCGTCCCATATATTTTCGATAGGATTCATGTCAGGTGATTGGGGAGGGGTTTCTATTACTTTTGGATAATTACATAATAGCCATTCTCGATTTAAATATTACTCATGTTTAGAGTCATTGTCCAGGTAAAATTTAAAAGTGGACAATATTCCTAGATTTTCAGCGCTTTTCTTTAAATTTTTTTTCGAATTTCTAAATACATTTCTTTATTCAAGCATCCATTTATAAAAACTAATTCCACAACCCTTTAGCTGATATATAGTTGGAGTAATATTAGATGGTTTGAGCTCCTCACCTGCGTCACACCATATTCCGTCTATCTGATCCAAATACGTTATATTTGCTCTCGTTAACAAATATTATGTCGTTCCAGAAACTGGAATCTTTCTCAATATATTCCTTGGCGAAATGGATTCGTTTTTTTCTGTTTCGCTGATTTATAAATGGTTTTTTTCTGGCTACGCGGCCTTTATAACTTTGCTATTTTAATGTTCTACGGATGGTTTATGGATGTTCCTAGTTCTTCCAGCACCTCTGATTCAATTTCCAGCGCACTTAAACGCGGATTTTTTTAATTTTTCCTAATATCCAACGTTTATCACTTTCTGTTAATTTTTTAGGTTGGCCCTTTTGCTGCTTCAAATTAATTCTCTTTTCATTTTTATATCGCCGAACGATATCTCCAACTGTTTCTTTTGGTATATTCAGCCATTCTGCAGTTTCCGCATACGTACGACCTTTAGCATAATGGCAAACTATTAACTTTCGTTGCTCGAATGTTGATTTTTTCCTTTACGACCCATTTTAAATTTTAAAAATAAAAAAATTGGCTTTACAATGTCACCGTCAACTGAGAACTATATAATAATTAACAAAATCCTTTAAAATACCGAAGTAACGTTATTTCACAAATAACTGCATATACAGTCAAACCTGTTTTTGGTGGTAATAGGGACCGCACAAAAAAATCGCACAAATAAACCGCACAAAAAATGGTTTCACTGTATATAACGGAAAAAACCGAATATTAAAGTAACGTTAAAATAGTAGTCTATTTTGTTTTAATTTTTTTATTACAGTCCTTATTTATTTATATCATACGAAACTATTTCAATTTTATTGAAAATTAATAAAATTTTAATTTTTGAAAAAGAAAAATTAACATTTTTGCTATTTTAATACCAAAAATCCTTTGAAACCTGAAGATTATAGAAAACCCGAATATTAAAGTTACTCAGTGTATTTTTCAATCCGACGGCAAAATAGGGATAGAATTAATAGTTATGAGTATATAACATAAAACTAATTTTATAGTTAATACATATGTTTACTGACAAAACGCACATTATGTACCTGTCTGTAGCTATTATGAAATAATTGTTACGTCTAAATATCTATATACAGATAAAGAAATTCAGCTCACAAATTATTGTTGACGATATTATAGCTACGAGTATGTTACTCAATTTACAATTTTCAAAAATATTCGTGGTCTTAAGAATTCATTAATTTAAATAGATTATGTATTTTAAATTACAAATTAAAATTAAATCTCGATTTTATTTCATTTGTTATTTTATGATTTCTACTAGTTAAAAAACGAAGTGTTAAATATTTCTGTTTATGTCAGAAATATGTAGTTGATGAGTAAGTTTACATCGACATATTTGATCCAGGACTATACACTATATCTGACCTAAACACATGATGTAAACGCTAGTTACCCAAATTAGGTTGGGTAACTTTTTTGTGTGGACTGACCCAAATTAGGTCGATCAAAAATGTGATGTAAACAATACCGACCTAAAGGGTTTTCATAAGCAATACTTTTAGTATTATTCAATAGATGGTGCACATAAATCTCGTTATGTAACCCAAATGTGACCTATAATTTTTGTGATGTAAACGGGACTAAAAAGGGTCGCTATTTAGGTCAGTCCACTAACTTTTTTAGCGTTGTAAACTAGCTCGATAGGTTTGGCTACAAATTGAAGAAGACCACAATTCCTTAGTTCTGTGGATTTCATTAGTTCAGTGGATTTATTTAAGTAAAAAAATGTTTGATTTTAACTAAAAATCAGAAAATAATTAAAAAAAAAATCTTCAACTATACTTATCAAACATAAATAAGCTTAAGTAGTTTTTAAAATCGTTCGTGATATTAAATAAAAATTTTATTAAATTTTTTTCGGCTTTTCTGACAAAATATAATTTTTAATGACAACTTACAATGTTTATAACTAATTTAATCACAAAAAATAAAGACCACTCACAATATATCTACCACAAAATATAGGAAAATGCACTCCCCCTCCCCCCCCAATTTTTAACTCTAAGGCAACGTGTAAAAATACACAAACCTTTGTAGATATATTGTTAGTAAATGGTCTCTTTGTTTTCTGTGACTAAAATAGTCGTAAACATTGTAAGATGTCATTAAAAATAATATTTTGTTCGAAAAGCCAAAAAATTTAATAATAAATAAGCTTTTTTTAAAAAAAAATACATTTATTATCTATCTCTATTTAAAAAAATAATAAAAAAAAAACGAAATCACATGTTTTTTGTCGCCACTGACGTCACGTTAACTTGCGCAATATTATACCTTGTCAATTTTAAATATCGTGGTATCTCAACATAAACCAAGTACATGACCCGTGGGTCTACGGTCTACACTAAGCAAATTTGCAAATATTTTCTATCATGCTAGCAGTGTTTTGTGTTCAGCTACACAATTTATTTTACTGGTAGCAAATTATCAGGCTGATATTTTCTCAAAAATTATTACGAAATATCATATTTAATAGGTTTTGTTTTTAATTTTTTTTTTTTAATTTATTTTGAGAGTGAAGATACAAAAACTTTTAGAACACCATAAAATGGTTCTTTACATATTTTTTTAAATTTAATTTTTGCTTATTGCAGATATTTGCTGTGTTTTAATATCCCAGTAAACAAAAGCACGTTTAAGTTAAGTGTAAGTAACGTTATTACTAAACGTTTACTTTTCGTTACCAAACAATTTATTTTTTAAGAACGATGTCCTACGGCTGTTACGTGTAAGTAAACGTTTACCGATAACGTTTAATAATTGTTAATTTTTTATGTTTATGTAACAGTAATTATACAACGTTTAAATATTGTTAATTATTAACGTTTATTTATTGTTACAAATTCAACGTTTAATTACCGGTAACTTAAAATATAAAAACAACGTTGAATCAAAACTGAAAATTAGTAAGTAATATTAATTTAAATAAAAACGTAATTTCAACGAATAGAGAAATTGTATTTCTTATAAAATATATTTATTATTTCATTGTAAATGAATTCAAATAAAGACAAAAAATATGGACACTATATATAAACTATTTTTGATGTTTTTTTTTTTTTTTTTTTGTTGTTTATACCTCCTCATTCGGGCGGTGTACATCTGTGCCCTTATCGATTTGATTTAATCATTGAAGTCTTTTATTAATTCTCCTTTCCAAGCCTCTGAAATGAAGAAAATATATTCAAATATTATCAATTAATTTTATTTAGTTATAGTCCTTACTAAATAACGCCATATTTAGGTATTTTAAATCGCCAAATCTTTTTCAGTCGTGAGAGCCGTCCCAATTGTCTCAAAATCTTTATTAAATGTGATCTAAATATGTTGTTCAAAAATTGTTTATGTTTCAACGTTGTTCAACCGTTAAAGGTGTTACGTTTGCGTAACGGTTATTATTATTGATTTTTTTAACGTTTATAAATGATTGAATGGGTTACGATTAAATAATGTTAAAAAATAATGCACATTAAACGTTGAAATACGGTTTACTGGGTTACGTTTAAAATTATTTTGCTTTCAACGTTATCAATTTTTTTACTGGGATTGGAGCACTATCCAGAGCCAAATGGCAATTTTCTATTGAAACTGCAGCTATTATTCATTGGTGTCGCTGTACTTTAAAAATTAAAACTAAATTCATCAATAAAACAAACATTTATCACCTGAAATATATTAATTGACATTTATTTTGACATGACGTTATAAACAAAAATTCATTTTGCTGCGTTTTAAATTTTTATTGTAAGATTTAGTTTCTAATGGTTTCAGGGGTTTACAAAATAAAAGCCTTTTCAAATTTCCCATTGAAATGGATAGTGCTCTCGATAGCGGCTCCCGATAAATAAGTGAGCCAAGATATTTTTTTATCGATATTTAACTAAAAAGTTGAATGAAAAATTTTAGTTTATAGTTAAATAAATTAATTAAATGCAATAATAGCGCGCTAAACATAAGTTTTGACATAGAAAATTGGCTGCTCCGGATACAGCTATCGGGCGCTAATAAAAAAGCACAGCAATTGTCGGTTATCATTATTATTTACTATTATCTTTTGGAAAAGAATGTAGAAGTTTACTATAGAAATTCTAATTATCCTAATTTTTACAACCACTTGTAATAAGGTTGCAATACGTGTTTCAGTTTATAAAAATCAAAATAAAAAATTCTTTCCGAAGAATTACTCTCAGAGTACCAGAATATACATTCGGGAAGTAATTTGTAATTACTGCAAAATATTGTCCCGATTCCCAATTAGCCGGGAAAGCCAGAACACACATAAACATAAAGCATCATGATAAAAAATATCACCCAATTTGCATAGTGGAAAATGCGGGTGATATAACAAAACTGAAAAGTTGAACCGATAATACAATTTTTCCAGTTTTCGGCACATAAACTCGGAAAATGATGAAATTATATTTCCACTTTTCAACACTTCAAGAATGGTAAGAAATCAAAAGTACTTAATTTTTGAGGAACAGAGTACTGAACCAAGATCAAAAGTGCTTGCTGCAACGTTTACCAACTGCACCAATGTTTCAGTAGCTAAACAAACAAATATTTCAAGGCAAATATAATTCAGTCTGGTTGGAGTCACATCAAATGCCATTTTACAAGAGCCAAGTCATAATCTTATTTAACCATCTGTTAGGCACATGAGTCTGGCCAAACTTTCTTCAATTTTAATAACAGCTTATATAAAAATTTCTAATTGAGCTAGCAACTTTAATTTCCTTGTCACTTCCTAAAATTGTATAAGCTATCGATATTAAAACGAAAAATCATATACAGGGATAATTATAATAAAAGGGTCGTGATTGTTTTGCATTTTCGTACTTCACGAATCTGACCAGTATCAAATACTTTTTATATGAAAAGTGTTGCTATTTCTTGCTTTCTTTATTTTCGATTAGTAATTTTCTATCGAAATTAGCATTTATATAATCTCAGCATTGTGCGTGCTCATAAATGTGGTTATTCAAACTCTCTATTCATATAAATGCGCGACCCTTTTTTGGCTTTGTCTTTTTTCTTTCATTCTTCTTTTCTCTCAAAACTTCCCTTTCTATTCTATTAGAGTGTCCGAACATGAGCAAACGTGTAAATTTCAGTAAGGTTCTAAAGGTTGCGAGGCTGCAACCGACAGTGTATTCGATGCATTTATTGCAATACTGTTGGTTACTTAGATTTCACACAACATCATTCAAAAGTCAGACGTTTGTGGCGTACGGATAGCTTACCCAAATTCAGAGCAGCTATGTTTTATTTTAACACACATTTGGCCATTGAATCGTTTTCCAGAAAGCCAATATATGTAATTCAAGCTCGATTGAGTTAATATTTACTATGATTTCATTTAGACTTCATTTCATATCATTTCTGTTTCGTTATTTCACTTCAAATTGCACTAGAATTGGTGGTTGGCTTTAGCGATGCTATACGTCCGATAAGTGCAGATTGCTAAATGTGTTCACAGGGAAGTGTATAAAAGCGGCGCAAAACTTGTTTCCTTTGAACAAAAAGTGACTATTTATGTTGGTTTTTATTTCACAGTACGACCATATTTATTCCTAAGGCATTTTATGTTATACATAATTACTTTAATAACAAATAAAAGGGTCTCATTTGAAACGCGATATTTTAAAACACGAATTATCAAAACGCGATATTTCAAAATGCGATATTTCAAAACGCGATAGGTACAAAACGCGATATGGTACAAAACGCGATATTTCAAAACGCGATATTTCAAAACACGATATGGTGCAAAACGCGATATGGTACAAAACGGGAGTTTAGGATCGGGTTATATCAGGCGGGTAAAGGCGCGTTTCGTACCATGTCGCATTTTGAAATATCACGTTTTAAAATATCGCATTTTTAACCATCTCGCGTTTTGTACCATATCTCGTTTCGAAATATCGCGTTTTGAAATATCGCGTTTCGACCGGATCCGCAAATAAAATGAAAACATAAAATATAAAAATTATGTTTAAAATTGTATATAAAATATAAATATTAACAGACAAATACATGAAAAAGTATATGATTCTGGCCAGATTAATGAGGAATGAATGTGACTATCCGAACGTGTGCCTAACGAATGGTTACTGCATACTTGCATGACAGAATTTTTGCAAATCTGATGCAATTGCAAGGAATTTGCATTATACTGGTTTTTTGGTTTTTTCCAATGGAAATATTTCGAACAACCGACAACCTATTTTGAAAAGTAATAATTAACCAGCATTTTTTGTTGTCAAGCTGCCGGATGTTAATTGCTGAGCCCTTGGTCCTGTTTATTAGTTTCAAGAAGAGCTTTAAAACTGAGCAAATCATAGCACTCAATTTTACTTGACGAATCTTTCGGTTTACTGGTCCGGTTGTGATCTACCACTGCAATAATTTTATTAGATTAGTGTTCTGTTGTAGACCTGCATTGCTCGAAAAGTATTTAAACTTTTGAGGTTTGAATCACGTAAAGGTACCGTAATTCCAACAATAGTTTATTACTAATCGTCGAACTTTGGACTAGGAAGATCGGTGTTATGTTTATTCCTAAATTACTATCGAATGCTTTGAACACTCAATTTTACTGTAATTACGATAGTTTTTAAGTATATGGAGGTCATAAAATCAAATTCACACTTTGAACCATCTCTTGGTTAACATGTGCGGTTAATATTGAAGTGCTTATTGCTTAAAAAAAGTGCTTAAAAAAAAAAAAAAAAAAAATATCTAATTTATGGTTAGTTTACCACTCTCGAGTTATGTAGATTTTTTTTAACCATAAATATTTATGTTAATGGTACGAACTATGTAATGTAGTTTGGCTAGGCTAGCTATATCATATTTTTGTTACATTTTGTTATGCGCCCAAATGGTAGAATCTTGCAGTCCAAGATCCGTTAAAAAATCCAGAAGACATTACAATCTGTCATTTGTGGTGGACTTATATTGAAGAAAAAAATTGTCTGGCCGGAAAAGGGATATAATGCCTACAGTATATGGCAAGGCTAAATTATCGTGTTCTTATTTTTTTAATTAAGTTAAGATTTTAGTTTTGACGGGTTCCCACTTATGCGCCGCATCCCCAAAAGCAAAACTTATGACTTTTCCTTTCAGAAAACTATGAAAACTATTTTGAGAAAAAAAAAATTTCTCAAATTTTTTTTCATACTTTTCTGTAAGGAAATAGTCATAAGTTTTGCTATTGGGGGTGCGCGTTAATGGTCCAGGCACATAGTTTTCGTTTCGCTCCGACCGTTAAGTTGAATATGTCAAAATGTATGGACAACCGAAAACATGCTCACATTGTTAAGTTAAAGGCGGAATCGAACCGAAACAATTGAACAAATTTCAATAAAATGAAAAACTTAAACAATATATGTAACCTCAAATTATTTATTTTTTTGTTTATGGTTATCATTTTTTTATCAATGTGTAAATCTTCACTCATTATTAAATTAATTGATATGATATTATAAATAATTGATTGAATTGAAACAATTTTGTGAAAAATAAAAAAAATCGAGTTATCAAATAAAACAAAAACCACAAAATGAAACGCATATTATATGCATGAGAATTTATAAAAACGTATTGAAAACGAAACGAATCGGAACGAAACGAAAACTATGTTCGTACTTTCGAAGTAGTGTACGTACATACATTAAACATCGATAGTATCGATTGTAAAACTATCGATTGTTTACTCTTTGTAAATGAATATTATTATAGTACATGCTAGCTTAGATTTGTCCGAAATATAAATAGTGCTATAATAGTGTGTTTTATTTTTTTTTAATTTTCCCTCCCTAGAAATTTTAAAATTATAGATACTATCGATAGTAGTGATAGTTTTTCGTAAATTAATCGATACTATCGAGAAAAGAAACTATCGATGTTTAACGTACACTACCTACTTAGTTCGAAGTTCGAACACAGAATATAGAATACAAACAGAAGGGACATAACCCGATTTTTCTATGGAAAAATTTCGACCATTTTTTTTATCCTTGATTTGTATGGAAAAGGGTAGAATATAGTAGTGAAAAAAACTGTGCACTGAACTTTTTTACATTCAATAAGGGTAGAGGCAAATTTTTTTTGGTCCACTTAGTAGCGTATATATATACTTTATAATATATGGTTCGAACTTAATTCGTTTTAAAGCGCATACCCAATAGAATTCCTTTAACTTTTTCCTTACGGAAAAGTATGAAAAAAACTTGAGAAAAAAAAAATTCTTAAGTTTTTAAAAGTTAGGGGTTTTCTATTAGGTATGCGCTGTAATTCCAAGTATGGCTGCCACTATACGCTCGTGCTATACTATTTCTATCATGAAAGTATAAGTAAAAGTCTTAAGAAAACTGTTATACTGTTATTTTTTACTCCAACATCGCGTGTCAATTGTTTACAACCTGTGCATGTAAATCCAAGGTCCATTTCCCCCCTCATAAATTGCAGTTTAATCTGCAAATTATTAATTTTGTCATAGAAATAGAATTTTGTATAAATATTCGCATTTTATGTTAATAGTGATTTATCTAGACCAGCAAAAATGGTAACGTGCAAACTTCCAATTTACCGTGATTGTATTTCTTTCAATAATGTGTGCAATTTTAGGAGCGAACTATTATCATCTGGGATATCAGTCAGCGTTCAAATGTAATGTCACCAAATTCCAAAGATGAACAAACACTTTTTAAGAAAACCCAATCGTGTATATCCAGGTTCATTCAGCGAAAGATTTTTTCTAAACCTAAAGATGAAATCGGTTTGATTGTGATGGGTTCTAACGAAACCAACAATAATTTACACCAAACCATGGGAGGATATGAGAATATTAAACTTATGTTTGATATGGCAAAAGCCAGTTGGCAAATGCTTCGTATTGCCGAAAAGAGTATTAACATCGAAGATGGTTCCGCCATTTGGTTAGACGCCTTGGTTGTGGCCATGGATTATTTCACTATGCTGGAAACTCGTAACTACATCTCCAGAAAAATTATTCTGTTTACCACGTTCACTGGAAAGATGGATAGTGAATATTTAAAAAGGGTCGTGAACGACCTTAATGAATTATCCATCAAGATAGTTGTTATTAGCGATGATGTAACATATCCTGAAAATGAGGGCGATGATGTACCGATACCATTTCCCCCAGACTGGCAACTTACAGAAGGTTACGTACGGAGGGTTAGTGAGGCAGCAATTCAACAAGTCGTAAAAGTACGTCTGGTTATTTTTGTAATTTTGAATACGCAATCCTCAACCTTGTGTATTTTCCTCCACAAACAGGTCACAGGTTTTCGATGAATTGTGATTTAACCATTGGTACACATTTCAGGATGAGCATTTCAAAATACAATTATACAATCGACACCAAAGTTCATAAACCATGGAAGCTTGAATCAGCTTTACCAAACACCCAGTGCAAAATGACCACCGAATCCTATAAACGTTATCTAAAGTTTAAAATGGATATTCCCAAAATCATCTGGGGTTACATGTACGGTACATCAGTAATACCAATTAAAGAAGAAATTAAGCCAGATGGAACAGCGAATAAAAGTTTCATGTGTATCGGCTTCACAAATGAGGATTCCATTGTCGAAGAGTATTTCGTAGGAACTGGTACTTCACTAATTGTAGCCCGAAAAGCTTGCGAGGTATCAGAGAAAATGATGTCTGCTCTGGTCGAGGCAATGTTCAAAACTAAAACTGTAATGTTAGTACGGCATACCTTTTACAGACCAACTAGACTATATGCGCTATTTCCAAAATACCATGAAAATCAATTTCCATGTTTTTCAATGTTTGAGCTGGGATTTTATGAGAATCAAGTTTCTTTGGATTTTCCGAATTTGCAGTCGGAAAAATTGGACCCATCTGCCGAGCAGTTGGATTTAATAGATAATCTAATTGATAAAATGGATTTAATGACGGCCGTTGAGGATGAATCAGGAAAACATGAAATGTTTGCGTTCAAGAAAACATTAAATCCGATTAATCAGTACATGTACCGATGTTTTGCACAGCGCGCTTTGTATCCAGATGAAAGTTTGGCGCCACCAGAAAAAGAACTTTTGGATATGCTTGAAATTCCGGCTAAACTAAAACAAGAAGCCCAGTCATATTTGGATCGTATTAAAGAAGCCTTTCATCTCGAGGAGGTTGTTAAACTGAAATATCAATCTAAATTCCAAATTAATTTGCTTGCCGGTGAGACGAGCGTGAATGATGATGGGAATGTTGCGAATTTACGAATTTTAAATGAAAATATGCGCGGAAGATAGTGAAGGTTGGTATCGTTGCGCCAATGGAAGATTTTGCATATTTATTGGAAAATGGAGAGAAATTTTCCACGCTTTGCAAGCAATTACAAACCGTGCTTTCTGCTCTTCTGTTCAAATCACTCACGAAACAATACGATAAAATAAAAGTTGCCATAGCTCTCTATCGCGAAGAATCTAAAGTGTTAATTCCCCACTACTATAACGAATGGATTGTGCAATTTAAACAGACAATTGTATCTCGAGGTAAATTGGATTTTTGGGACACGGTCATTGTTACTGAGAGATTAGGTTTAATATCGTCAGCTGAATGTGATACAACAACAATAACGAAAGAAGCAGCAGCTGAATTTTATACGATTAGTGCGGCAACGTCAGCGGCTAATGAACCTGCTGTTGAAGATGTCAATGTTGACTTGTCTGATGATATGTAACGGAAGTGTAAATTGTTTATTTTGTAAAATAAAATTAAAATATATCTTTTTTACCAATTTATCTTAAAATAAAATTATTTTATTTAATTATTTCTCCATGTTAGGGGCGGTTTTTCCAGTGTCTGTTCTCCATGTTAGGGGCGGCTGTAAAAAACCTGGCAGTAGGTATAAAATGCTAAGGGAAGGAACCCAGAATTTATATATTCAATGAAGTCAATTACCAACCAAAATAAAGATACGGTGCAGGGAATCAGATACCCAGTACCGGCGACTCTCGGGAGTGAGCAAGCGGGCTCCCAGTCGTCGAGATCTAGTGACCGCAATGATGTAGTGGTTCAAAGCTTGGTTACTACATCATATACAGCTACAAGCCATACCACTGAAGTTGCCAGTCTGGTGGGTGGTTCATCCAGTACGGCTGACGGAAGTAAAAGGACCTTTATTTAAACGATGTTAAACGATCATTTTCAACTTCAATGTTGAATATGGAACCAGAAGTGGTAGACGATCCGATAAATAAACTCCCAGAAATACACAGTAGCGACACAAGCCTTAAAGAGAGCACTAAACGCAATGTTCAATTGACACAAACTGGCATCGATCGCTATATTACAGTAAAACGGAAAAGGAGTAGTCCAAAAGCAGAAAAACTACTGATAAGTAAGAAATCGAACGTCGAAAAATTCAAACTACCGCTAAACAACCGATTTGAAACGTTCATCGAAAAGGATGCGGAAGAGAGGCAAATTGTAAATGCAAATACTCAAGAACAGGAAAATCGAAACTACAAGCCACCTCCAATCTACTTACTCGAAATCGATACGCACAAGGTAGTGCAAGAACTCAAATCAAGCGTGCTAACAAATGGAAAAACATTTCACGTAACAAATTTACTTCGAGGCAATATACACGAAGTAAAAATTCAAACACATGAGGTCAACGACTATAGAGGAGGTCATTAATTTTTAATTAATTTAAAGTCTTCAAAGGGTCTTTCAGTCGTTATTAAAGGCATCGATGTCCATGTTGAAACAACCGAAATCCAGGCTGCGCTTGATGAAATTTAAGATACAGAATGTATATAGAATCATGAACAGCTTGAAGCAACCACAACCAATGGTCAAAGTTGAACTGGATCCATCCGAAAGCATTTTGAAAAAGGAAGAAGTTCATCCAATATATAAACTAAAATACCTCATACACAGACGCATAACTGTTGAAGAACCAAAGAAAAGGTCCGGACCAATACAGTGTTTAAACTGTCAAGAATATGGTCACTCAAGGACATATAGCAAGTTGATATCAGTATGCGTCGTATGCGGGGAACTACACCAAACCAAAAATTGCCCAAAACCAAAGAACTCGTCAACTCAAAGGAAATGCAGCAATTGCGGTGGAAACCACACTGCAAACTACCGAGGATGCCCAGTCTACATAAATATTAGTCAATTAATTGTCACGTCCCAGGAGGCAGCATTAAGTTACAGCAGATGCACAGAATAATATACCTCCACATACGCCAAATGACTCTCGTTCGCACAGAACACCAACCAGCAAACCAACATACGCAAGCGTTCTTCAAGGTGAATCCTCAAATGTTGAACCTACCCTGAATAACTGCATGCAAATGATGATGCAATTAATGACAACAATGCAAAATATGCTAGAAGTAATGCTACAAAACCAAACCACTATGATCCAGAAACTAGAATGTCTCCGATAAACTATCTGAAGATATGCCACTGGAACGGTATAAGATAACACAAACTTGCATTAGAACATTTCCTAGCTAAACACGAAATTGATCTTATGTTAGTTTCTGAAAAACACTTAACCGATAAACAGAATTTCAGAATTAATGGTTACGAAGTTTATGATATAAAACATCCCTTGGTCAGAAGTCGAGGAGGTACTGCTACAATTATAAAAAAGCGGATTTGCCATTATGTTCTAAATGAATATAGCACTGAGGAAATTGAAGCAACCTCTGTATGTGTGGACCTCGACAAAGAAAGCTTAGTCATCGCTTCATTATATTACTCTCCAAATAATAACGTTTCGGCAGATATCTATACAAACGATTTTTTGCAATCATGGGTCAACGTTTTATGGTCGCCGGCGACTTTAATGCCAAACATACCTACCTGGTTCAAGATTGACTACTTCAAGGGGACGTCAATTAATGATTGTTATTCAAAAAAACCACTACGATGTTGCGTCGTGTGGCCATCCAACTTATTGGCCTAGTGATCATCAAAAAATCCCTGACGTCCTAGATTTTGCAGTTATAAGTAAAATAAACCGAGAAATAATCCAAGCTAAACTACTTTTAGAATTATCTTCTGACCACTCTCTGCAGGCCTTACTACATTACTGGGCCGACCAAAAGCCATGTTCTACAAATAACTATCTAACGAACACCTTCATCAACTGGTTGAAATTCAAGATGTACATCAGTTCACATATCGACCTAACGTCTACACTGCAGACGTCGAACGATATGAACATTGCTATGGAAAACTTTAATGATCTACTAGTCAACGCAGCTATTTCGGCCTCGCCTAAACCAAAGAGCAAACATACAAGACACACTATAACATCCGCTGAAATAGAAAAAATGTTAACAGAGAAACGTCGCTTAAGACCTATCTGGCAAATTAATCGATCACAAGATGCTAAACATAACTTTAATCAGGCAAAAAGAAAACTACAAAGTCTACTATAAAAAAACAAGATGGATTATACGCAAAATTATCTTAAAGAATTATCTCCCCATTCGGACACAAACTATTCATTATGGAAGGCCACTAAATACCTGAAACGGCTTCAGCAACCAAATCCGCAAATTCGTCTTTCAAACGGGAAATGGGCTAGAAGTGATGAAGAAAAAGCTAAAGCCTTTGCTGATCACCTTGAAAGTGTATTCACTCCAAACCTTGGATTATCGGTGGTTCAAACAGAAAATATAGCAATCAGACCTGTGAGGAAATTTAAGATAAAGAAACCACTGGTAAAGTTTATTATTGCACATCAAATTCAATTAAAGAAAGCTCCTGGGTATGATCGAATTACAGGTGAAATGCTTAAACAACTGCCTGAGTGTGCCTTTGGATGACTGGCTCAAAAATTCAATTCAATTTACGAATCAGGATGCTGGAAATTATCAACTATAAAAATGATTCCGAAGCCTGGCAAGGATCCTACCAAAGTCTCGTCATATAGACCAATAAGCCTACTACCAATCGTCTCGAAAGTATTCGAAAAAACTATTAAACCGGAACTACGAAATACCATCCCTAGTCATCAATTTGGTTTCAGAGCCGAGCATGCAACCATTGAGCAAGTGCACCGAGTATCTACAGAAATTAGGTCAGCATACGAAGATAAAAAATACTGCTCCGCCGTATTCATGGATGTTGCCCAAGCATTCGATAAAGTTTCGCACGAGGGTCTGCTTCAGAAAATAAATCTGAAATTGCCAGAAACTTACCAACTTATTATGAAGTCGTATTTGTCAAATCGCAGATATTATGTCTAATACAACACCTCTAAATCGAACGAGAAAAACATTCTGGCTGGAATACCTCAAGATAGTGTGCTTGGCCCAACGTTATATTTAATTTTCACTTCAGATCTGCCAACGTCTTCGCAAATTCTGACGTCTACTTTCTCAGATGATACGGCAATCGTATGTAGCCATAAAAATCCAGAAACGGCGTCCGAAATTCTGCAACAAAATATTTATGACATCGAAATATGGCTAAAGAAATGGAAGATAAAGATCAGTGAAGAGAAATTGACCCATGTAACATTTACTTTAAATAAGCTTTGTTTAGCTTACTTGTCCGCCTGTCACAATGAACGGAATACCAATCCCTCAATCAAACGGAGCAAAATATCTAGGCGTCCATCTACATATAACAAATTAAAAATTGATAAAATGCATTGGTTGATGGGGAAATATTCAACTATTGACCTAGAATACAAACTTCTTCTGTATAATACAATGATTAAACCAATTTGGTCATATGGGTGTCAATTATGGCAATCAAACCTCAAATTCGAGTATTGACATTGTCCAACGAACACAGTCAAATATTCTGAGAATGATTACAGGAGCACCCTGGTTCGTAAAATACTAATATATACATAAGGACCTTAGCATCCTAACTGTCAAAGACGAATTGAAAAAGATGCGGATCAGCTATGCAGGGAAACTGGTATCTCATCCGAATTTGCTGGCGCGAAACCTACAAGATATACCTACGTCTTCGCGATTGAAGAAGAAAACGATGGCTGTAGTAGCATAAATTATAAAATTACTTATTGAAAAGAAGTAGATTCTGCTCCCGCAGATTTACATAATTACCTTAGTTATTAAGATTTGAAAACATTGTTATTTTCATGTTATGAAAGATTCAATAAATAAAGAAAATTGTTAAAAACAAAAAAAATATTTAGTAAATTGAAAGCATGTTGGATTTTGCGTTTCAGTTAATGAAATATTTAAGCCCTTCTAATCTTTCATTGCCAAGAGAAAATATCCAAAATCGTTCAAGAAACCAGCATGATGGAAGCTACCCTGAAATTTCTAAGCTTTTATTTAATTTGGCATTAATAATCGAAACAAGAGTAATTTCCGGAAATAGGTAGATTAGAATTGGTACACATTTTTTGTTGAAAACGAAACGACGCTAGACGAAACGACGAAACGCTTTCTAGCGTCAACATTTATACTGGTATCGTTTACATCACATTTTTGATCGACCTAATTTAGGTCAGTCCACACAAAAAAGTTACCCAACCTAATTTGGGTAACTAGCGTTTACATCATGTGTTTAGGTCAGATATAGTGTATAGTCCTGGACCAAATATGTCGATGTAAACTTACTCACTGCGAAATTGTTTGAAACTACGGTTTGAATATTTGCTAAATTATGGCGCCGCCTACCATTTTATTTGTTAAACTAGCGATTTAACCCTTTTTCAACCAAAAAAAAAATCTCAATTTAAGTTCAAAGCCCACAAATGTGTGAGTAAAAAATCATAGTATGTAATGGCGATTTTGATAAAGTTTCGTGTGATTTGAAGTACAACCCACATAATTGTGTGTATAGTTATAGTATTTTTTTCGTACGAAAGTAAGTTTGAAAGAAATGCGCAAATGTGTAAGTTGGTTCAAAACAGATACAAAAATAAATTTTTGACATGATTCTTTTGCCGTACATCACAATTGTGTTACCGGGCAGGAAAAGGGTTAATAAAAAATACACTTGTCTTAATAATTTTGATTTTGAAATCGAGCTTAATAATTTGTACGGATGGAAATTTGTCAATATGTTTTTGGTTGGCTTAATTCGTAGGGTTTGTTGGAATCTATGTTTGGGTATATTTATCTAACAAATACTTATTTAACTGGTATTTGCATCGTCAATCTTGCAGACACCGATCAAATAGATTGTGTCGCTCGTATCGCATATATCGATAGATCACTAGAAATAAAATATTGAATGATTGATTGGCAGGGCACGACCAAACTTATTAGGTCAGATCGCCCGCAAGGCCAAACCGCACTATACACCAATTTTACATTCAACAAAACTGGGGGAATAGTTCTGACAATTGATAGACTGGGCACCGGTTATTGAAACCTATTATTTGGGGAGATTTGGTGTGAAATGATTTAAACACTTTATATTAATTCAATAATTAATTTATATTTTATAAACTTTTATTTATTTTTTCATGATAACTCAAAAACTGTCACCCTTAGAATGAGAATAACGATTTTACAACCGAAAATGTTATGCACGTTTAACTCTAAATAACTATAGTGCAACCTCACGTCCGGTGGTTGACCTAATAAAATACACTGTCGCCACACAGCGGAGTGGCCTCCTCTATAGAAAACGTGCAGGTAAAATAAGCCTTCTGCCTGTTCTAATAACCTTCGCCGTTGGTGCTTGTGGCGCGAATGTTGAAATAGTTGATGCTGGAACAGAAGACAGGCATTGCGTAGTGTTATTCGTTACTGCTTCGAGCGTTACTGCTTATCGATAGCTAAGAATGGAACCTTTAGTATGTCAATGGATATCTTTGAAGTTATGCCCCTATGTCCTGATAAACACATCTGTACCAATCTTTCAATTCTCTTTGAACAAACACATTACTGGTATTATGATGAGACGTAACCTTTGTATGAATTTTACTCATATGCTGCCCGATTTCCTTGATAAATTCGGTTTCGGTTAATTTTGTTTTCTCTCCAGTGGAAAATTCTAAGGCTAATCGAAGAGTTATTCCAAATACGAGTTCGGCAGGCGACACACTAATATCACATGTTTGAATGACACTCTTAATCCCAATAAAATTATTGGAAAATGTTTCAGTTGCGAATTATCGGTCTTGATTCGTATAAGCATACTAGTCGGAAATGAACTACCGCTCTATATATAGCTTCCAGCTCTCTATCATATGTCCTGTGCTACGTTTGTTGGTGAAAGAGCTTTCAAAAATCCAAGCGGCCTCGGTTCACCATTTTTCATTATTTGATTATAATTACTGCTCTAATAGCTACATCAGATGTTTTTACTACTAGTTGAAGTTCAGCATTTCTACCGAGTGTGGTATAACTCTACGATAGAAATTTATCATCGGCAGTAATCTTTTTAAACCTCGAGCTTTTTTGGTTGGTCATAATTTCGGAATGCCTTAACTCTTTCTGGCAAAGGTCCGACTCTCTTTGCTGTGACGAGGCGGTTCAGAAATTGTATCTCTGTTTTATGGAAATTATACTTTGCAACTTTTATACTAAGTATGTACTCTCGAAGTCGTTGAAATATCAGTTGTAAATGGACAGCATTTGCATCTGTCCTCCTCTAAAGATGTTGACACGATAACGAAGCCCTCATTATACGGAAACACGCAAATTAATCCTTGAAGAACTTCATTTAATCAGCCATTGTTGAGTTTGCGCTGCGTTCCGCAATCCAAATGGCAAACTGATGGTCGTCTTTGGTATATAGCAGCAGACTAAACCGAAATGTGATGAAACGCTTTTTTGCAAATCAATTGTTGAGAAAACTGTTTTGTCATGCAACATACGTGCAAAATCCTGAATAAATGGTAAAGCTCATACATGTCAGGTATGGTGATTGAATTAAGTTGACGGTATAGCCATTGCATGGACGCCATTTGCCGGCGAATTTGCTGCGAAGGCCGAAGTTTTTCTCCAAACGCATTAATTTCGGATGCAGCTTTTCTTTTTTGTTAGCATTACGGACACGTCTGCTCCAGTGTCGATTAAAAACTTTATGTCGAATGATCAGACACATTCAACCAATTTAATTGCGTTTTTACAATCACCTGTGCAACACTAACTCATGAATAACCAATTAATCAACTAACCACTCGATAAAATTAGAATTATTTCGCAAAAACTGAAAATGTTTCGGATCAGAGAAGCTACACATCATAGATGTATATATTACGGTAAAAGTCTGACATCGGTAAATGTTCGAATAAAAAGTGAAAAAACTGTTTTATTGTTTCAAAATCTATGAATTGAGAGTCCTATATTCTCGAAATGGTTCACCATTCACCCCAGGGAGTATTTTTGATGGAATTAGTACAAATTGGAATTTCGAATAGTAGGGACACTAACGGCTTTACTCTCACGGGCCTGCAGAATATAATTGTGCCCTTTATGACACTTAGCCTATGATGAGGAATAAATGAAACTACTGGGCCCCCTACAAGGTCAACAAACATTCTGTAACCTTAGAAGCTTTGAGCAACCGGACTTTAACCGTAAGTTGGACAAAATCGTTCATTCGCAAATTGCCAGAATAGAACTCTGGGGCTAGGAATTTCAATGATTTTTATTTAAACTTTCACTCGATAAAACTAGAATTATTTCACCAATACTAAAAATATTTCAGATTAGGGGTACTTGATTTTGAGATTTACTAGTAGCTAGTTTTAGGCCAAATTACAAAAAAAAAATGTATGTTAGACATTTTAAGTTTTGGTTAAATAATTCTAGTTTTATCGTTTGGTAAAAAACTTTAAATAAAAATTGTTGAAACTCCTAGCCCAAAACTCATTTTCAGAAACCTGCCACGGAGTGATTTTTTGCTAACTTGGCACTACTGATCGTATTTACGTTTAAAAATATCATAAAATCATGTAGCTATAATCCGAGGCTTTTCAAAAACGATTCGAAATGATTGTGCAAACGATTGTGGAATGCACACAAAAGCCTTTTCCTGCCTACCTTCACAATAGTGTGGGTAACGAAAAAGAATCATGTCAAAAATTTATGTTTATATGTATTTTGAACCATAATACACATTTGTGCATAGTCCTTAAATCGTTTTAAACCGAAAAATAACACTAACTATAATAATAGTACATATAATAATTAATATGTATCTGTATTACAAAAAACAAATAATTATAATATGTTATATATAATTTGTCTGTTACCAAATTATAATGTTTTTTACAAAAATAATTCCTATTTAACTAAGATCCGTTAGAATCCGGAAGACCTTACAACCTGTTATCATTTATACACACATTTGTGTCGGTTGGAGTTGAAAAAAGCAAAAACAAAAATTTAATTGGCAGAAAAAGGGATATAAAACCTATGGAAAGGCTTAAGGCGGTCGCATGAAATGTGCTCGACTCTCTAGCCGAGCCATCAAGTTAAAAATTATGGTGTTTTCATGACAGAATTAACTGGGATTATCTTGGATTATCTCATCATGGAAACGAGTTGGATTTAGAGTTTTCGTTAAATTTCTTAATCCTCCTCAACTCGACGAAAGTAGTTGGGTTAAATGAGATTCTATCTGTCAAAAGGAAAATTATACTATTCAGAAAATATATGTTTTATTATAAAAAGTAGTATTATTATAAAGAAACAATATAGTTAAAAAAACACGGGTTGAAATATTCACGAAACAGATTAAAATATAAAAAGACTGACAAAAACATAATACCGCCTGAACTGTCAAATTAAATTGAGCATGGAAACGATAGGGATGAGCTCGCCATGTTACCATCTCGACGAAACTCAACGAAACCCTTAACTCGGTCCATGGAAACGTAATAAATGTGTGATCTCAAGCCGTATACATACGTCAGATGGAAATCCGGGATTTTCACATCTCGCCGTTTTATCCAATCAAACGAAAGAAATAGTACAACTTACACGCCCCCTTTCATCCCAAAAAGTTGACAAAAACTCAACTCTGAGGAAAAAATCCTATTGAGATGTAAAAATCCCAGATTTCCATCCGACGTATGTATACGGCTTCAAAACGCAGTACAACAACAATTGCATTATAACCCTTTTTCTACCAAAAAATTTTTTTACCTCAATTTAAGTCCAAACCACACAAATGTGAAAATGAAAAAACATAGTACTAAATGGCGTTTTTGATAAAAAATTTCACTTGATTTGAAGTACAACCAACACTTGATTTGAAGTACAACCAACACAATTGTGTGTATTGTTATAGTGTTTTTTTTCGGTCGAAAATAAGTGATTAATGAATTCACAAATGTGTAAGTTGGTTTGAAACACATACAAAAATAAAATTTTTACATGATTCTTCTGCGTTACCCACACAATTGTGTGGGCAGGCAAGAAAAGTGTTAACAACAATAATTTACAACAACAATTTTCATTATAATATCACACATTTTTAACTTTGTTGTCTCGGCTTGAGAGTCGAGCAAATTTCATTCTGCCACCTTTAAAGTTACACCGTTTTCGTTCGAAATGTCAGGCAAAAAAACTTGCCCGGATTCAGCTGTCAGGATAAAAAAAACTTACACGGGTTGAGCTGTGGGTAACATTTTGCCATTACACGTTGTAAGCAGAAAAAATCTTACCCGGTAAAGTTACCCAGTGTAACTTTAAAAAATTGCGATATTTTGTCAATTTTATAAAAAAAATTACGCATACATATATACAAAAGTAAACGTCACCTCAAGAATATCAAACAAAGGCACCGCGCCATTTGTACAATTCAATTTCGAATTAATTTTAATTTTTAATAGATGTATTAAAATTGTAAGAACAATTTGATCTTTTATGCGGCTTATTTTCAAAATATCTTGCGTACTAAAATGTTGTTTTTATGTGCGAAATTATATAATTTCTTATATTATTAATTAAAAATTATTGATATTGAGTTATAAATAAATTAATAAAATTGAAATACAGAAGATATTATTGAAAATTTTAATAGTACATACTTTGCTTTATAATTGTATTTTATTATACCGATGCTAACAAGTTAAAGTGTAAACCTGACATTTTTAATACACAATTTTTTGCTCTCTTTTCACCAATGCTCCTACAAAAGTCGGATAAACTTTTTTCATGTTCGTTTAAATAAAAACCGGGAAATTTTTAGTTGTATTTTTGAACGATATTGACGATTGTATATATTGGGTCTGTTCACTGCAAAAACTGGTTGTCGTAGTTAGAAATATCAAATAGACTGATGTTACTCGGTTGTAACTTTATCGCAGTGAACGACATTTAGTCATTTATGTCAATTTTAAATTAAATTCTTAATATATACTATAGTTTGCGTGTCTATAGAAGTCTGTCTATAATTATTAATAAAGAGTCAGAATAATAAAAATAATTATTACTTCTATGACTGTCGACCATGGATAAACTAATAAATATTATTGCAAATATTTGCAAATTAAATATGTTATCTTTCCAAATTAAATATTTTATATTGTTAAATATACATATATATTCCCAAATTAAATATACAAATAAAATTTTTTTGTTGAACAAAATTGTTTTCTTTCTCAATTAATACTGAAATTCCTTATCTATATTGAAAATGGCAACAATGACAGCTGCAACTTTCATTAACAACACTCTCAACTGCAGTTAAAAAATGTCGTTTGGTGTCGATGACAACCTAAGCAGTGAACACAAAAGTTGTCGTCTGGTGTCGGTGACAACCGAAGCAGTGAACGACAAATAGTCAAAAAAAGTAACTTTTAGTTAATTTTAGTCGCGCAGTGAACAGACCCATTGACGATTGTAAAAGTTGGAAAAGTGCCGCTGGTGGATCAGATTGAAACTAACTTAACTACAAAAAATGACATGTGTGTTCGATATATCGAAAAATCAAGGATATACATATATAGATTCATGTTTTTTTATATTACATAAGCCACAAAATCGCTAATTATACAAAATCTATATCATTTTCAATTAATATATTTAAACAAAATTAAACCAAGCAAAGCCTAGCACAGTAAAAAGATAAATTATCGCGAATGATGCTGATTGTTTATTTTCTTTATGCATGAGGTATAAATGTCAAAATTTGTAGTTATGATAGTTAAAAAAAAATCGCTACGTGGAGTCCTTGATGCTCCAATCGTCAATTAAGTTATCGTATTCTTATTTTTTTTTATTTGTTACGATTTTAGTTCTAACTGGTTCCCACTTGTTACAATATAGTTACACTAAGAAGAGCTGAAATTGTTTTTTTTGTCATATGAAATTTGCTATTTCATTTGAGGCACGTCAGAGCAGGATGGTTATATAAAAAATGCATATGGTGGTCTCAGATATCAAAGAAAAAGCTAACCGGACAAGTTTTTGTTGTTGTGAAAAGTGACGCGCTAAAGTTTGTGTTCTTAAAAAATCGTATTTTTGTTATAGTGGATCGTGTACTAGTATATCGTTTGTGAATAAATATTGAAAACTTTGAACATTGAAATATTGAAATGAAGTGTCTTGTGAAATGTTGTCAAAATTCGAAAAGAAATTTCTTACCATCTGTAAATGTTTATAGAAAATAAAATGTAAATTATGTTAAAAGCAAAGTGATTCGTGATAAAATTATCTATATTTTTATTTAGAATTCAGAAAAAATTAATTAAAAAATTTTGGTTGTTGTTGTTGGACTTTTCCTTTTTGTAAACAGATGTTATATTACAGTGTCGCATTGTTCTTATTAGTACGTACATATTCTACGTGCTTTTCTTTTCATAATTACTTTTTATTTTGGAATACTATAAGTACAATTTTTTACCGAAAATAAAAAAATAAATCCGTACTAAATTGGTATGAAAATAATTGTGAATTTGTGTAGTTTTTAATTTCAATTGAACAAAGTCTAAATATGACCCGTTGATTTATATGCTTTCTCTTTTACCCTCCGAATTTGACTCACTTGACAGCTGCTATCATTCATTCCCATTTAATTCAAATTCTTTGCTTGCTACACTATCTTCATCATAAAAGTCTTAGAGGAAAATACTGCAGAGCGGCAACTATTTTTTTCCCATATAAAAATCAATATAATATTTGCTATCTCTTTTGAGTCACGTGGGAACAGGATGGTTATATAAAAAAGCATGTGGCTTACTCATATCTCAAAATGAAAAACCCCAAATCAGATGTTTGTTTTTATGCGCAGTGACAACATATGTTGACGACTTAATTTTGTGGTTATAAAATTATTAATTAAAATTCACTAAAATAATAAAAAAATTATAAAATAATTAGTGGTTTATGTAATAGTGCGTGCTAGTGCATCATTTGATAATTAAAATTATAAACAATTTTAAATAAAATGAAGTGTCTTGTGAACTATTGCTAAATGCGCATTGAAAAATTCGAAAAAGAATATTTTACCATCTATAAGTGTTTGTATAAAGTAAAATGTAAATTGTGCTAAGAAACAAGTGATTTGTGATAAATTTATCCTTACTTTATGTTATAAATCAGAAAAAATTAAGAAAACAATTTTGGTTGTTGGCGTGGGGTTTTTAGATTGGTTTCTTGTTTTTGTAATCCCATTGATATAGATGCTTTCTCTTTTACCCTCCGAATTTGACTCACTTGACAGCTGCAAACATTCACTCTTCAGTATTTACCTTTATGATAAAAGTATATAAGTATGTTTACAATATTAAAAAATCTGTTATAATATTATTCACCAGCACCGCGTGTCAATTGTTTACAACCCATTTCAAATACGTCATATATAATTCGAACAGTTTCTTGTACAAGTCCATTCATGAATTGAAGTTTATCGGCAAATTGTTGTTAGTTTTGTTAGAGAAATAGAGTTTTGTTGGATAAATATTCGCATTTTATGTTAATAGTGATTTATCACGTATTATAATTTTTAATAAAACAAAATGCCACCAGCAGAAATGGTAACGTGCAAATTTTCTATTTATTGTGAGTGTATATTTCTTTCAATAATGTGATTTCAATTTTAGGAGGGAACTATTATCATCTGGGATATCAGTCAGCGTTCAAATGTAATGTCATCAAATTCCAAAGATGAACAAACATTTTTTAAGAAAACTCAATCGTGTATATCCAGGTTTATTCAGCGAAAGATTTTTTCTAAACCTAAAGATGAAATCGGTTTGATTGTGACGGGTTCTAACGAAACCAACAATAATTTACACCAAACCATGGGAGGATATGAGAATATTAAACTTATGTTTGATCTGGCAAAAGCCAGTTGGCAAATGCTTCGTATTGCCGAAAAGAGTATTAAGGTCGAAGATGGTTTCGCCGATTGGTTAGATGCGTTGGTTGTGGCCATGGATTATTTACGTACTATGCTGGAAACTCGTAAATACACCTCCAGAAAAATTATTCTGTTTACCACGTTCACTGAAAAGATAGATAGTGAAAATTTAGAAATGATCGTGAACGGCCTTAATGGTTTATCCATCGAGATAGTTGTTATTAACGATAATGTAACATATCCTGAAAATGAGGGCGATGATGTACCGATGTCATTTCCACAAAACCGTCAACTTAGCCAGGTACAGAAGGATAGTGAGGCAGCAATTCAACAAATCGTAAAAGATACGTCTGGTTATTTTTGTAATTTTAACTACGCCATCGTCAATCTTATGTATTTTCCTCCGCAAACAGTCCGTGGCAGTCCGTGGAACTGTGATTTAACCATAGGCACACAATTCCGGATTAAAATTTCAGCGTACCTTTATACAACCGATACCAAAGCTCTTCCATCATGGAAACCTGAATCAGTTTTACCAAACACCCAGTGCAAAATGACCACCGAATACTATAAAGGTGATCAAAAGTTTGAAATGGATTTTGCCCAAGTCATCAAGGGTTACATGTACGGTACATCAGTAATACCAATTGAAGAAGAAATTAAGCCGGATGGAGCAACGAATACATGTTTCATGTGCATCGGCTTCACAAATGAGAATTACATTGTCGAAGAGTATTTCGTAGGAACTGGTACTACACTAGTTGTAGCCCAAAAAGCTTGCGAGGCATCAGAGAAAATGATGTTTGCTCTGGTCGAGGCAATGTTCAAAACTAAAACTGTAATGTTAGTACGGCGTATCTATCGCAGTGGCTTACAACCTAAACTATATGCGCTATATCCAAAATACCATGAAAATCAATTTCCATGTTTTTCAATGTTTGAGCTGGGATTTTATGAGAACCGAGTTTATTTCGATTTTCCGAATTTGCAGTCGAAAAAATTGGACCCATCTTCCGAGCAGTTGGATTTAATCGATAATCTAATTGATAAAATGGATTTAATGACGGCCGTTGAGGATGAATCAGGAAAACATGAAATGTTTGCGTTCAAGAAAACATTAAATCCGATTAATCAGTACATGTACCGATGTTTTGCACAGCGCGCTTTGTATCCAAATGAAAGTTTGGCGCCACCAGAAAAAGAACTTTTGGATATGTTTGAAATTCCAGCTAAACTAAAAGAAGAAGCCCAGCCATATTTGGATCGTATTAAAGAAGCCTTTCATCTCGAGGAGGTTGTTAAACCGAAATATCAATTTAAATTCCAAATTAATTTGCTTGCTGGTGAGACAGTGAATGGTGATGGAAATGTTGCGAATTTACAAAGTTTAAATGAAAATATCGACGAGCGGAACATAGTCGCGGTCGGTACCGTAACGCCAATGGAAGATTTTGTATTTCTTTTGGAAAAAGGAGAGAAATTTTCTACGCTTTGCAAGCAACTACAAACCGTGCTTTATGATCTTTTGTTTAAATCAATCACGGAACAATACGATAAAATAAAAGTCGCCATGGCTCTCTATCGCGAAGAATCTAAAGTGTTAGGTGCCCACTACTATAACGATTGGATTGGGCAATTTAAACAAACGATTGTATCTCGAGGTAAATTGGATTTTTGGGAAACGGTCATTGTTACTGAAAAATTAGGTTTAATATCGTCAGCTGAATGTGATACAACAACAATAACGGAAGAAGCAGCAGCTGAATTTTATACGATTGGTGCGGCAACGTCGGCGGCTAATGAACCTGCAGCTGAAGATGTCGATGTTGATGACTTGTTTGATGATATGTAACGGAAGTATTAATTGATTGTTTTGTTTTGTACAATAAAATTAAGTTCATTTCTTGTTTACCAATTTATCTTAAAATTGTTTTATTTAATTAGGTACTTTGCAAATTGAAAGCACGTTGGGTTTTTGCATACAGAAAATAAGAATCGTTCAAGAAACCGGCTTGATGGAAGAATCACAACTAGATAGAACTCTGCAGCACGTTATGTTGTAGAAAGCAGCTACCCTGAAATCACTAAGGTTTTGCTTAATTTGGTATTATTAATCGTACAAAAGTAATTTTTGGGAGATTACAATTGGTGCACAATTTTTCGCTAATATAAAACGACGGTAGTGTCACCATTTGTACTGCGGAATTGTTTGAAGCTACGGTTTGAACCTTTGCTAATTGATGGCGCCGTCTGCCATATTATTTTCTAAACTTGCGATTTTTTTTAACACTAAACCTACCATGCGCGGTCAAATGACCGGTTTAAAAATTTCGTTTAAAATTTCTCGCATACAACGTTACTTTATCATCATGTGGCTTATTATCTTTTCCTAAAATATACTGTAGTGAATAGGATTATACATAAATGTAATCGGGCATATAGGGTTGATTGTAATAGTATGAACGTAGTAACAAAAGAACACACGTTCAATGTTACTGTAAGCAAGAGCGGAGAAACTTGACATCATTGTATTCCAATTGTTAATTGTAACCACATGGAATAATTACAAACTTATAATAAATATAATAATAATAATAAATGTGTTTTGTTTTAATGTTATTAAATAACATAACTACCTCGCCAGGACACAACAACACATGGCGCAGTTGGTAAAAAAATAATAATTAAACATAAAAACTAAAAATAACGTGGTGCGAGAAAAAAAAAATTTTTTTTTTTCTTTTGTGTGTTGAGGTTATAATCTGATAAAGTCCAGAAAGAAAAAATTAACAAATAATGGAAGGATTAAATAAACCAGATTGCTTACTTATAAAGGGCAACTTATCCAATAATTGGAAAAGATTCAAAGCCGATTTTGATGTATTTCTGATAGCGAGCGGTAAAGAAAAGGCTGATGAGAAAATAAAAATAGCCATGTTCAAAAATTTAATAGGACGTGACGCCGCGGATATTCTTGAGACCTTGAATATAGAAAAAGGTGAAAAAATGACTACCAAATTGTTTGGACGAGTTTAATAAATATTGTCAACCAAAAATAAATATATTATACGAGCGGTATAATTTTTATAACCGAAATCAAAAACAGTACGAACCCTTCGACGATTTTTTCGGAGAAATAAAGAAAATGGCGGAACAATGCGGTTTTGAAAAGCAACACGACGCACTAGTCAGAGACAGATTGGTGTTTGGCCTAATGGATACAAATTTGAAAGAAAAATTTTTGAAAGAAGGTAATCCAAAACTACAGGATGTAGTTGATAGATGTCGTCTGGAGGAGAGAACTCGAAAACAGGCGGATGAAATACTCAAACATGCTGATGTAGCAGAGATCATAGGTAAACATAAATTTATAAATAATGATAAGGTTAGAGTTCAAAATGGTAGAAATAATTTTAATGCTAATCAAAATACAGAAAAGAATAGAAATGAATATTTTAAAAAAAATAGTTATGGTTCAAATAAACATTGTCAAAATTATAATTATAATAAGAATAATTCGTTTGCACAAACAAGAGGCGGTTTCATGGGTAATTGTCGAAGATGCGATCAAAAGCATGAAAAAGGAATACGAAAAAAATAATGAAAGCGAGGTAGAACAATTTATAAAAAATAATGAAGTGATGTTCACAGGTTTAGGAAAGTTTCCTGATAAATTAAAGTTAGTGGTGAAAGAAGGTGCAAATCCTGTTGCTAGACCACCGCGCAGAATTCCATTAGCAATACGAAGTAGAGTAAAAGAAGCACTAGACAACTTAGTACGCAGTGATGTAATTGAAACATTAGCAGAACCGACTGACTGGGTTAGTAATTTGGTGGTAGTGCAAAAGCCTAACGGTAGCTTAAGGATTTGTTTAGATCCCAAACATTTAAATCAATCAATAAAAAAAGATTATTATGAAATTCCAAGATTAGAAGACTTAACATCTAAATTAGATGGGGTACAAACCTTTACAGTTTTAGACCTCAAGGATGGGTTTTACCAAGTTGAACTCGAGAACAGTTCGAAAAAGCTTTGTGCGTTCAGTACACCTTTTGGTAGTTACAATTTCAAAAGATTGCCATTTGGCATAAATATAGCTCCGGAAACATTTCAAAGACTAAACGAAAAATTTTTTGGTGATATACCAGGAGTGTATATATACATAGATGATCTGTTAGTGACGGGAAGAACAGAAGAAGAGCACGACTGTAATTTAAAGGAGGTTGTCGAGCGAGCAAAAAAGTTGAATATAAAATTTAATCGGAAAAAGGTACAATATAGGGTTAACCAAGTTTGTTTTTTGGGACACATTTTTAATCGCAACGGAATAAGTTGTGATCCGAATAGGATTAAAGCTATTACGGAAATGGAAGATCCGACATCAAAAAAAGAGGTACAAAGATTTTTTGGTATGATTAATTATCTACGAAGTTTCGTACCAAATATGGCAGAATTGACGGAACCCTTACGGCAATTGCTTCGAAAAAATGTGAAATTTAGTTGGATGAACCAACATAAAAAATGTATCAAAAAATTAAAAGAAGTCATTACAAACACGCCTATCTGACAGACATTTAATGAAAATAAAAAGATCTGTATACAGACAGATGCAAGCCAATATGGTTTAGGTTGCGTATTGTTGCAAGAGGGTAAGCCTGTAGCGTTTGCCTCAAGAAGTTTGTCAGACACGGAAAAACAGTATGCTCAGGTCGAAAAAGAGCTTTTGGCAATACTATTTTCATGCGTAAAGTTTCATCATTATATTTTTGGCAGGCAAGTGGAAATCCATTCAGACCACAAACCACTAGTGAGTATCATTAAAAATGAAATGCATAAAATAAACTCGTCACGTTTGCAAAGAATGAAATTAAAGTTACTCAAAGATGTCATATACAGACCGGGAAAAGAGATGCATGTCGCGGATCATTTATCGCGAAGTTTTCTCTTAAACGAACCCGCAGAGGAATTTAAGGAATACGAGGATGTTATTCATACTATAAATATGTCGAATGAGAGAAAAGAAATTTTTATACAGGAAACGGCGAGAGATGAAAGTTTATCTCTGATATTAAAAATCTATAACGAAGGATGGCCAAATACTAAACGTCATATTAAACATCTGGCAAGACCATATTGGAAATTTAAAAATCAAATTTTTTGTGACGAAGGATTAGTCTATTTAGGAGACAGAATAATGGTACCATTCAAGTTGAGGAAAGATATGTTACAATTATTCCACTCATCGCACCAAGGAATTACAAAAACCAAACAGCGGGCAAGGGAAATATTATATTGGCCCGGCATAGACACGGATATTGAAAATTACATAAGTGGTTGCAGGACCTGTGAGAAATTTCAAAAATCTAATGTTAAGGAACCATTGATTCCTCATGAAATTCCAGAGTTGCTGTTCGAAAAGATTGCATGTGACATCATGCAAGTAGAGGTAAACGATTACCTAATAATAACGGACTACTACAGTAAGTGGATAGACATAATAATGTTAAAAAATAAACAATCTGGAGAAATCATCGAAAAACTTAAAAACATATTTGCCACGCACGGAATTCCAAAACTATTAATATGCGATAATATGCCTTTTTCGTCAAAGGAGATGAATGAGTTCAGCGAGAGCTGGGAATTTCAAATTAAAAGTTCCAGTCCTACATACCCAAGGTCTAATGGGCAAGCCGAGAAAGCAGTACACATAGCTAAGAATTTGGTGAAGAAAGCGATTGAGGATGGTCAAGATTTAAATTATATACTGTTGGAATATCGCAATCACCCAGTGGCTAATTTGGGCGCATCTCCAGCACAATTACTTTTAAGTCGCAGAACTCGATCAAAAATTCCAACTAAAGATGAACTTCTTAAACCAAAAGTTGAGAGTAACGTAGTAAACAAGCTTAAGGCAAATCAAAGTAACTCTAAACGGTATTATGACGAACGGACTAAACAAAGACCCGAATTTATGAAAGGACAGTCAGTAGTTTACAGAAAAAATAATATGTGGGAACCGGCCCAAATTATAAACACTTATGATAGTCCTCGATCATACATTATAAAAAATGAAGAAGGAAGAAATCTTAGGCGTAATTCGTTCCATTTAAGAAAATCGGATAGGCAACCGCGAATTAAGACCGAAGTTGGGGAGGAAAGATCAATAAAGAATAGTGATAATGGTCCAGATTCGAATGGTCAATCTCAGAGTTTTGATCAGGGTGTAATTTTAAACAGAGGATGGAGAGAAGTATTCGATGAGAATCGAACGACTAGATCGGGCCGAGTGTCGCGTCAGCCACGAAGGTTTGAGGATTACGTCAGATATTAGTAAATAATTTTAAGTTTTTTAAATATCATTTGATAAGATTGAAACGAAGTAAAAATATGTATTTTGTAAAAGGGGGAGGTGTAGTGAATAGGATTATACATAAATGTAATCGGGCATATTGGGTTGATTATAATAGTATGAACGTAGTAACAAAAGAACACACGTTCAATGTTACTGTAAGCAAGAGCGGAGAAACTTGACATCATTGTATTCCAATTGTTAATTGTAACCACATGTAATAATTACAAACTTATAATAAATATAATAATAATAATAAATGTGTTTTGTTTTAATGTTAATAAATAACATAACTACCTCGCCAGGACACAACAACACAATACAAACAACCTTCCAATGTTTACAAGTTTTTTTATTGTTTAATATCAGAAAACAAATTATATTATATCTACTTAGTCTACTTTACTAAAATACATATGTATTTTTAAAGCGGTCATTTGACCGCTCATGGTAGGATGAGGTATACATGAAATGTCGGTATGTTTAGTGTTAATTAAATAATTACACTTCCTAACAAATTGTTATTTAACTGGTAGTTGCTTCGCCAACCTTCTATCTTGGAGAAACCAATCAAGTAGATTATATCGCATATATCGATAGGTAGACCCATTAAAAATAAAATATTGATTGGCGGTGCACGACCAATCTTATTAGGCAAGATCACCCGCAAGGCCAAACTCCATCATACACCAATTTTACATTTACAAAACCGAGGGAATAGTTCTGGCTCGGTTACTCAAACTTAATAATGCCAATAGTTTATGGGTATTTGGTGGGAAATGATTTAAATAATTTAATTTAATTATTAATTTGTGTTTTATAAACTTTTATTTATTTTTCCAATTTTTACATCAAACATTTGTACACGGGGTTAACTCAAAAACTGTCACCCTTTAAAACGAAAAAGTACAAATTTTACAATAGAAAATGTTACGCTCGTTTAACTCTAATTAACTATAATTCAAACTCACTTCGCCACATCCCTCCGCGATCCTCTATAGAAAACGTGCAGGTAAAATTATCGGTCTGCCTGTTCTAGTAACCTTCGCTGTTGGTGCTTGTGGCGCGAATGTTGAATTAGTTGCGATGCTGGTACAGAAGACAGGCATTGAGTAGTGTTGTTCGTTTCTGCCCCGTGCAATCCGTCAGAATTAATCATTATACAAGAATGAACCTTTAGTATGTTAATGGAAATTCAAATTTTTGTATCCACCCTGCTATCAAATTGACAGCAATCATTTCTGCAGTAGACCATCGAGTGAATCTGTCTATTGGAAATGGAAATCTGCGTTTTATTGTACCGGTAAATTTTTGTTCGTTGGCATTGTATTGTCGGTGTATTAGCCATACGAAACGTTCAGTAGCCTACTTTGTCGTTACACGAATACAATAGATTTGCTGAACACGGAATTGCGGCTAAACTGAGTGAGATTGTGATTCCCGTTGCTGTCCCATTGACAATAGATTTCATTTCGGCATCGTTGCTTTGCGACTTTGCAATACATTCAAAATCGATTTCATGTTCATGATTCTATCGTAGATAAAAAATTAGTTACAATATTCTCTATCCGAACGTACAATAGCTGTATATCTTGATGCTTGATCTTATCTGGTTCATTCCATGTTCCGTGAAACAACACAAAGACGCTTACTAGATTTCAAATCAAAATTTGTGATCTGAAACAAAATTTGAATCAAGTTTTTTTATATAAAATTTGAACTGATCCGGATCAATGGGTGTCATGAAACACGGCTAATATCACGCATGTCAGAAGTGAGTTGATCGATGTAGTCTAGATATCGGACGTGACGAGGTGGTGAATAGTCGAACTTTTTTGAAAATGCAAATATTAACGGTTTGTGATTCGTATAAAACCAAAATTGTCGATCTTGCAGCATATGTCGGAAATGTACTACCGTTCTTTATACAGGGTTATCCAATTCGAGGTTGATAAAGTAAACTTAAAAAAAACACACAAAATATTCGGAATGTATTGTAATTTTTATTTCATTTTACAGATTGATCCTTGCCATTTTTAGTTAAACAAGATATCATTCAAATGTCCTCTACGGGACTTCTTACAGGCCTTGATTCTTTTGAGGTAATTTTCAATGACTTTTCGGCACATTTCGGGCGGTATCTCGGCCATTACCTTACGAATATTAGTTTTCAATTCGTCAAGAGTTTGAGGATTGTTTGCGTAAACACGATCTTTCGCGTAGCCCCACAAAAAGAAATCCAAAGGCGTTAAATCACAGGATCTTGGAGGCCAATTGACATCAGCCAATCGCGAAATCAAACGTCCAGGAAATTTCTCTTGCAAAAGATCTCGATTTGCTCGTGTTACGTGACTGGTTGCTCCATCCTGCTGGAACCACATATCGTCAAGATCATAATCTTCGATTTTCGTAAAAAAATAATCGGTTAACATGCGGCCATAGCGCTCAGAATTGACGGTAACGGTTCGTCCATGGTTGTTCTCAAAAAAATACGGCCCAATCACACCACCAGACCCCAATGCGCACCAGACTTTTTCCGGGTGTAATGGCTTCTCTACAATCAATTGTGGATTTTCTGAGCCCCAAATTCTACAGTTTTGCTTATTAACGTATCCACCAAGCGAAAAATGAGCTTCATCACTGAAGAAAATTTTGTTCGAAAAATCAGCATCAGCAGATTTAATAATTTTAACGCGTTGGTCGATTGTTAAATGCTCCATATTCTTAAATGGCAGAATGTCAACTAAATAAATGACAGCGTACTTGACGTTTATCTTTGACAGATGTCGGTATACAGATTTCTACTTTATCAACCTCGAATTGGATAACCCTGTATATAGCTTCCAGGTCTCTATCATATGTGCTGTAACGTAGTTTGTTGGTGAAAGAGCTTTCGAAAAACCCAAGCCGCTCTGGCTGACAACTTTTCATTATTTGATTAATTATTGCTCTAATGGTTACATCTATGGGCGTACTAGCTACTAGTTGGACTTCACCATTTCTTGCTGTGGTTGTGATGTGATGATTTGATTGGTGTTTGGTTACGTTTTATGTTTCCTGTCACTAAATTTTCGAGAATCATTTGATTTTCTACCGCGTGTGAGATAAATCTATGATAGAAATTTTCCATCGAAAGTAATCTTTACAAATCTTAAGCTTTTTTTGGTTGATCTTAATTTCGGATTGCCTCAACTTTTTCTGGCAATGGTACGACTCTCGTTGCTGTGACGGAAATTACACTGCGACGTTTATACTAAGATGGTAATCACGAAGTGGTTGAAATACGAGTTATTAGTGCTGTCTCTATGAGATCCTCTAAAGATGTTGACACGATAGCGAAGTCAGCAATATACGGAAACACAAAATTTAATTTTTGAAGAACTACACTAATAAGCAGGCTAAACCGGAACCTGATGGAATGATTTTTGCAAACCAACTGTCGAAAACTGTTTTAAATTCATCTTTTACTTTGTTCAACTTTTCTGGAGTTAGTCTTCGGGCCAGAAAAAACTGCTGGTATTTTGTAACGATATGGTGGGTAATATCTTTCTTCGCTTGTTCTCGGTTGACACGAAGCACTGTTGTATCTTGATGTTGTTCCAGAATATCTGCGAAAGGATCGTTTACAATATATGTCCGGATACCATAATTTTTACCAGCTGAAATAAAGCCCTTAATAAACAACTTCGCCGTTACATCATCTTTTAACTTATTACTGCCCCTGTCGATAAGTAAATTGTAATGTGTGATGAAATCAATACCCATTATTTAAGACTAAGCAAAGCTGTATATGGTACCGAAATTGTCAAAAACGATGTGTACAAATTGGTAATCAATTTTTAAATACAAAAAAATTTCCAATTGGCCTAACTCGTTTTTTAAGGATGTAGTAAAATTTATAATTGAGGAATTAATACATGATTATCTAAATAAAATGTTTAGTTTGTCTATGGTTAGGTTTCACAGTTTATCGTGTACGTGTTTTAGAAACGCGTAAAACAAAAATCTTGTTGTTTGTATTAAACATTTATTATTAAGGCTGCGGGCCAATAGTCGGGTAAATCGTTTACTATGGTAAAAATCGGATTTAGAACAGATTTTTCGATCAGTTTGTCATAGAGTTTTTGAAACATAAATGAATTTACCGAAAAATTTACTTAAAATTGACTTTTACCCGACTATTGGCCCGCGGCCTAAATATAGAATTACTCAGTCATCATTTATCAAAAACTACTATCTCGTAATTTTCGGAGTCGATATTTACAATTTACAAACATGTATTTATTTATTTATTTAGTTGTGATTCTGGTTCCATCACACACTGTTCTCTATCTTCCATCTTTATATCATTTGTTATCCTTGTGACGAGTGTGTGCGTTAGTTACACACAGTGTCTTCGTTTACTAAACCCACGGCTATACCGATTTGATTGGGCACTTTAAGCAGATAGGATCTCACTCTGTTATAGGGTCAAATGATGTTTTAGAAAGCTGTGGCTGTGATTGTTGGTGCCAAACTAATTTTAATGTCATCAGCGGAATGTCAAACAATCAGAGTATCGCGATAATCTCGAAGTTTTTTGTTAAAAAAAGATTAATATGTATTCTTTTATAATTAAATAAAGCAACTTTATTTTTTAATTTAATTTTAATACACATAAGGTAGGTACATTATTTTTGTATTTTAATAGTTCTCATCTTAATTATTATTTATAAATAATTTTTTATATTTACAGTATTTGTCATAATTTTCAATTAAAAATATTATTTTACCTAACATTAAACTAAATTTGTTATTGTTGTTTTAAAGTTTTCGATAATCAATCGGATTCCAAATAATTTGTATGCTTTTTCCAAAAACGCCAGCAAAGTCAGAAGAAAATGAACAAGACCTGACTTGCATGTCCGGCCAAAAACCAAGTTTCAAAACGATCAAAATCTAGTTATTTATTTACGTATCGTATAGTAATATGAAAATTATTGGGTGTTCCAATTTGAGGTTAAGTTTTAAATATACCGCCATTTATATTTTTGTACTAGAGTCCCTATTCGTTATTTGACAGATGACAAGTAGAACCGTTTATTTAAAATGGAGATTTATACGATTGGGCAACCTGTATGAGCGAAAGTTATGCTGAAGTGGTGAGAAAATTTCGTACCGAATATTGAAGAGAAAATTGTTTGTCAATTGTGACCATGTGAAAATATTTTGCCAAATTTTTGGAAACTGGTTCGATGAAGGATGAAAAAAGAAAAATAAATCATTTTACGTTCCGATCATTTCCGTGATCATTTTACGTTCCGACTTCGCGAGTCTTGGGTAAACAGACCACCCTGACCAGATCTTCCTACAGCTTGTCTCGGCTCCCACTCAGTTTTTCGTGGGTGTAATGGATGATGCCAAGTCGGGGTCTTGAGAGCTGCGAATATACAACCGATCAAAGAACCAAACCCATCAACACCACCACCTTCATCTCTCCCAAACTAATTCCAATTTAAAACATCGTTAACTTTCCTATACAACTTATCCCATATATAACGACATTTTATTACGTTAAAAATTTACGATAGATAAGAAATTTTCACTGGCGCATTTATCGGACTCAATACCAATACTTTACGTTAATGTAGTTTATATAATACTAAATGCTAAAATCAAGTGAGTCGAAAGCAAAGTTATAGGCTTTTTGTTACCCTTAACGATAGTCATGAAATCTTTGACCATATATCCCACCCGATGCGTAGACCATGCAGTGTTCGATGAGCTTGCCGTTCTCCAAAGTTATCCTACGAATAAAAAACCAAATAACACCGAAATGAACGCGGTTCATACGAAAACGTCCGTCATTAGCCAATTTACTTTTATTTATTTCTACTGTGCTGGAAGTTGAACTCGTATATATACAGCTAGTTTCGAACTTTTTCTCTTTGAGGTCGCCAGGATCATGTTATATACCATTGGAAAGGTCTTGAAAAGTAATCCCAAATAATGTATAAAAGCATGAATTTGTACCAACATTGAGTGGAGATATGACCTTCCGAAAATTGCCCCAAAAAATCAGTTTTTCAGGTATAACTGTCCCCAATTATTTTCTAACTAGCAAATTATGATTGTAGACGTCAATACCAATTCAACGACACCACAAACGTCTAAAACGGATGGTTTTGACCAAAGTTATGACATTTGGAAATTTTTCTATGACGTCACCATATAATCTTGCTTTGATATGTTTGTTGGTCCGTACTTCTTTTATTTGATCATCATATTTTCAGAGTTTGTAGTACTTAAAAACTAAGCAACTTTGGTTCTACAACTTTTTGATTTGTCCTCCATGTTGGCCTCGGCCGGCCTCTAAACGGACATATTTGGGCATTTTGGCCACGCCCACAGCACTGAATCTATTTGACATACCCCGAACATATGCATATCGTTAGAAAGGTATTAACGCCAGCTATCAAATAGCATATAAAAAATTTCAAAAAATTAAGGTTGAGGGTCATTTTGGCCAAAAAACTGAAAAATGTTAAATCGGCCCGCCACATTCGGCCAAATTGCTAAAACATTAGCCCAACACTTTTGGTTCATATTTTCAGGATTATTAGCCATGGTCAACAACAACGCGCTAAATGCACTAACATTCCGAAAAATCGTTGACAAATCGAATGCAATTGTTTTCTTCGGGACAAGTTTGATATCAGAAATTTTGTGAATTGAATTCGGCTTTCCTCACTCGAACATTTACCTCGTTAAGAAGTTTTTATTTGATTGTTTTTACCTCGCAATATTTTCAGCTGTGGTGTATTTTTCTCGCTCTGTGGTGGGATGTTACTTGGTCTAGAAGTCTCCAAATTCGAAACAAAAAGAACAATCGTTTCTCTCATCAACCATAAGGAAAACTCTTCGTCTGTCACATTGGAACAATCGTGTCCTCGCTGGAAATAAGGCGACCGTTTAATCAAAGACACAAACCCTCCAGACAAAACCGTACAAGTATGCGGTAAACAGCACAATGCCGCGGCAAAAAAATCTCGGTTCTCCCAGTACACCAACTACTTATTTTATTTATACAATTTATTTATTTATACAATTTATACAATTTATAATTTTGCAAAACCGCACACCCCATTTTGAGCATCAAAGCTCATTCACAACGAGAATACAGTTCTAGTTTTCTCCAAAAGTTTTAGGTGCAATTTACAAGCTCAATTATAAAATGGATGTAAATCATAGCTCCATAATTTTATCGTCTTCAAAAGATTGCAGTTGCTCAGAATTGCACCAAATATGCATGATCGACATGACGTCATTGTGTGTTAAACAGCTAGTAGGTGCCAATTGCTAGGAGGACAAGCGTAATATTACCTTTATTCAACTACCAACTATCATTCACTATTATTTCGTTCACATTGATTACATATTAAAGCTATGGATCCAACGCAAGACGTTGTAAGTTTGGCTTCGAACTAATGAAACATTGAATTCTTGTAACCTCACCTCACCAACTATTCCAAGGAATTTAAAAGGAGTGTCCTTAGGCAGTTTCTAAATTTTCTGAATAGTCCAGTAAAATTTTTATTACATACAAAGGAGGATCAAATGCCTCAAATATTTTAGTATGGCTGAGGAATGTTTCTAGTGAGTGTTGTAATTTGTGATACACCTTATCCTTCTAACGACAAATTCAAGAAACTTGATGTTTGTAAAATACGTAGAATGTACCTGGATCGTAATTTTCTAAAAATTTAAATAGTTCACGCTTGAAAAAATTGCTGTAAACAATTTCGCCTGAATGTTGTCTTTTTACATATTTATTGCGGTACTTATACTTCCGGTAAATGGGGTTGGATAGGGACCGTGAACATGAATGGTGTCTAGTAATACGCGTCCATTTAAGTTGATATATTTGATAGTAATGGGCAGTGCAGCACTTTAAATTATCATATGGATTAGAATAATTTTAAAATTGTATTCCACTGATCGAAGAGACGGTCACGGGTTTCAACTATATAAGGGAGCAGTTCTGTCAAAATACTATGTGTGTTGTGACATTTTTAGATAAGACTGTGATAACCTACCATAGAATTGTTCAAAGTTTAGAGTTTTAGTCGCTTCCACCTGTCGTTTATCTAATGTACTTATGATAAAGTTTTCCTGAGAAATGTTCTAGTTATTCTCATTGTCATGTCACACAGCACTCTATCAAGTATTTCATTCCAATGCGGGTTCGCGATAATGCATATTGCTGCCAGTTTGTTGAAGTGGAACGATAGAGTGTTAAGCACTTTATAAGTCTTTGTTCTTCCGACGGTTCTTATCAAAGGATTAATTAATGACATTTAAGATACGGAAACAATGGTTTCCTTATTTTAAATGTCGTTTAATCGTCTCTAGCAAAGAAAATGAAGTTTCATAAGCAAGTATTTTCTTGGATGAGTTCAATCCTATTCGCGGTGACCCTATCTTGCAAAATTTAATTGACGTAGACGAAAACCCTTAATAAATATGTGGGTAACCGTTAAATAACACGGTGTTATGGACTAAAACATATCTAAATTGTCTACTACAAACATCGTGGACTTTGTCCATGCACAAGGCGCCACCGTATGTGCATATGCTATAATGCAAATAAAACATGTTCTCATCTATCAAAACCTTTCTTAGAGGTGAACTGATAAGTTTAGAACCGGAGGGTAAGAAGAAAAGAAAACCACAACTAAGCGGAGCCGCATAGTTGGCGGTTGAACGCTTTATATGTTCCTGTCTCTCTTACACCCCTTGTTGATCACATGTATTTCGTTTCAAGTTTACCTTTTGAAAATTAACTAATACATCTACCGGTAATTTTGGAATTCATCAGAACAGTAAATCCCCTTTTTCAGGGTTCCGTGTATCTTGGAGATTCTTTACGCAAAGTTTATTAGGTGAATTGTAACAATCAAACCGTAATACAATCAACCCGGTCAATAGCACCGTGATAGCACTGCCCATCCGTATTTTTGTGTTAAAGTTTTTTGGACAAATTGTAATTTTTTATTTGTGTGAGTTATCACGTCACAATCCAATTGTCTCTGAGGAAATCGAATTCGTATAAAAGTTACCTTGGTACGAAGGTAAATAATTTTTTGTATGAAAGCTTTTTTGAATGTTTTATAATTTTTAATTTTAGTTTAAATGTTCGCGACACTAAACCAGTTTTGTATGACGAGTGGCGAATTCATAGTAAAGATCATTCACACAAAAGTTGAATTGGAGCAAAGTATGTAATACATATTTAGAATTGATTTTTTTTGGATGAATTGTTATTTGCTAGAAAACCAAAAAAAACCAGTTGGTAAGAGGTTTATCTGCTAACTGAATCGATCAAATATGGTACAAACCGCCCGAATGACTTTAATATGATTTTATTTTGGAAGAATTGTATTTTTGTCATAAAAAAGAGTTTTGGGCGAATTTTGGGTATAATTTTTTCTGGATCACTTATTTTGGTAACACAATTTCAATAGTTTAATAGTTCGTTGAAATAAACATTTAGATCAACATATGAAACATTAAATTTTGGGATTCTGACTAAAGGACTATACGTAATAATCAAATAGTTGCTTGAGGAATGAAAACCTCCACCAGAAATGTGTCCACAAAATTTTGATGGTTTTAATTATTCCAGTTTCCAATTCAACATGATCTGTCTCCATAGATCTTTCTTCGAAAAAGTTCTTCTCGTGATGATTGATGTTCGTATCAATTTTATTTCGTCTACGAGAGGAAGAGTTCTGATCCCACCAAAGAGAGTTCTAAACTTTCTTATTTCTTGGTTTAGGAATTACATGAATTCTGAGGCCTTTATAACGTATTCAATGAATCAATCTGATAGATACCCACCCAATCCAAGGAGACCTATTTCATTTTTCTTGTTCGGAGGTTTCTTCTAAGGTCTGAGGAAAACAATCCAAAAATCATAGGTAGGATCAAAATTACACCGTCACTTATAAGCCACCTAAATTTTAAAAAGCTACTCATTATTTTCAGAACTGATCACCTTTATTTCAATCCAGTAAGTTGGTTATGAAGTACCATAATTCAGTGCTGGCTTCGAAATCATTGTTACATAACTATGGGCCTCTGTTAGAGTGCAGATCTCAGCGCCATCTATCTCCTTATGAGGGTATAAGGTGACTGGTATTTGAAATTATCTGAATCAGTGAATGATTCATTTCGATTAAAGCGTGGATATAGGGTGGAAATGTCTACGGACAGGTTCGGGCCCAAAATTTCACCTTCTTCATATCTGGTCGATCGTCAATTTTAAAACAACAACAACCAATATACTTTGCACTGCGATTTCATTGTGATATTCTTATGCTAAATCTCTTAATTAAACTCTAAGTTATTGGTAAGTTAACTATTTCCTAAAAATCATAAATTTCGATAAATTATATAATTTAGATATGCAACTGATAACAATATGACGTAAACATTTGTTTGTGAATAATTAAAATTAACAGCTTGTGACTTGGTGTCGGCCATCACCCAATCTGAAAGTGTTTAAAAAATACGTTTAGTTGTCTCGACTTTGTGTTTAGCGTACACGTACCACTTTTATTTATTGAGGTACCTAAGAAGCTTTTTTGCTGATATGCATGCGAATCGACAATCTTTGTTTTATCTGTGGACGAAAGATTAATTTCTACGTTTATAGGTAAGGATGCATATTCGGATGATGACGCGTGTGTGTAATATAATACTTACGATGGATTTTTATCGTTTCCTCCGATTCGCCTAATGAATTTTTGGCCACACATTTATATATCCCGAAATCGATTGATTTCACCGGCCGCACCGTTAATTTCATAATCACTTTATAAATATTATCGAGCACGATCGTTTCGTAGGAGCCGCCCTGTACAATATCTCCTTTACCACGTATCCAATAGTTTACCGAGTTCGGGTGCGATTCCGTTATACATTCGAGTGTCACTTTCTGTCCGATTGCCGTGTACACCAAGTTGTTTTGTGACCAAATTGTTGGCGGAACTGTTGATGAGACAAAATTATTTATATAGTTCGTCAAGTATACGGGGACGGCCGTAGTTTGAGTTACTTACAATTAACAATGACCATAACACGTTTACTAACGGTTGGTGGGACACCATTCGATGCTATGCATAAATACGCTCCCATATGATGTCGACTAACTTTTGCTATTGTTATGGCAGGACTTTCGACACTAAACACTGATGTTGTGTAGCCAGCCATAATATAAAATAGAATGAAACAACAAAAAAAACTTATATGAATAGATTTTCGTGTCAAAAACAATTCCACCACATCAATTTAAAGAAAGCAATAAAAGAAGAAAATTAAGACTTTTCGAATTTTCGTTTTTACTGCTTTGTACGAGTAGCGCATTAAATTGTTGTTGTGTTCATTAATTATTACCTTCTTGACTTCCAACCGACAGTAGTGGTTTATTTCTCTCCCTTCGCCATGTAATTATTGGTTCGGGCGAACCGACCGCTGCACATATAAGTGTTATATTATGTCCCTCACGAACAATCATATCCTGGCTAGTCGGATAATCTAGGATATCCGGTGGAACTATACGATACAGCAACAAAATATTAAATTTTATTTTATGTAATACAATTTTTTTGTGGTAGAATGGTTTATTTGAACCGAATAATTGCTGGTGTATAATGCGGTAAAAAAAAACTTACCCACAACATCCAAATACCCGACTTGACTTTTCATCGGGTCCGTATTTATTTGGCACATATACCATCCGCGGTCCGTTTCTTTTACATCTCGTATCCTCAGCTGCCATATTCGGCGCTCGGTGTGCGTTACACCGATTCGATGATTTTTCGTTATCACATGATTCTGGATCGTGAGAATTGTTTGTGTGTCTACTCTTAACCATGCCACCTAAAATTAGAATCAAGTAAAAAAAAAAACAAAAATTTCTAATTAAATTTAATTGAATGTAAGTATAAAAATGGTAGTTGAAATAATAATAGTAATGAAATAAGTCGTTTATGTATATTTCTATAATTATGTATTTTTTATTGAATTTGTTGTTGTTGTTGTTGTTATTGCGGTGCTATTAACCAAATTCTTAGAAAATATTAAAACTCATTTTATGGAAATTTATGTAAAATATTTGCGAAGGGGTTTATTAAACGCTGATGCGGAGGGAAAATAACTAACCAGAGCTTTATGTAATGTTTCATTGCCATATTATTACCTAAAATTATGGATCTTGATTTGGCGGTACTAACTTCAAGAATTCTTAAAAATCTTCTATATCCAACATCCCGGATTTTACCAGGGGAATATTTCTATTTAGGGAAAGTAGGAGGAAAACGATTGATACACATTTATAAGTAAATTCAAAAGAAAAATATTTATAAATGAATTTAGATTCACGTGTCCTATGGCATCTTCACACTCACTTATCCTCTCTGCGTTGCAAAACTACAAATTCCAAAACGAAAACCATAATTGTTAGATAATAAAGAATTAAAAGTCCCGATGACTGAAATAAATATCAGATAAAACTTTAGGTATCACAAAGTGGTTTCACAAAGCGTTACACAAGTTTTTATAAAAATTCAAAATCTAGGTACATATCACTGAAAATCAAACTGAAGTGTATTGGATCACTCACTAGGAGGTACTTTTTCCAATTGGGATTCCCATTGGGATTCATGCGTCACAACTGTCATGTTCATATGACATTTGTATTCAGTATTCATTCACATTTCACCATGAATAGACTTACGCGAGAACAAATTGTGGAAATTTATTTCAAAAATCAGTGTTCAGTGAAAAATTGTTTTCGTGCACTTCGACTATTTTATGGTAATCGTCCAACTGAACGCACTATTCGCGAAATAATCAATAAATTTCGAACTACTTTTTTATTAGTGGATATTCATCAACTGACTAGAGTGCGTACAAGTCGATCTTTTAATGAATATTGCTGCCGTAGCTGAAAGTGTACGTGAAGACCGCAGTCAATCAATTTGTCGCCGTTCTCAAGCTCTGGGTCTCTCATATGGCACATCTGGCGTATTTTGAAGAGAGATCTTGGTTTGAAAAGGCATACAAATTACAGCTTGTTCAATAATTGAAGCCTTCTTTTGCGTCATGGATTTGGTTTATGGGAGTTGGAACAGCTCCAAATTGATCGGTTTTTTTTATCGAAAAATTGTATTCAGCGATGAAACTCATTTTTCGCTGAATGGATACGTTAACAAACAAAATTGTCGTATTTGGACTGATGAACAACCAGAAGAGATTCAAGAGCTTCCAATGCATTCTGAAAAATGCATTATTTGGTGCGGTTTATGGGCAGGTGGCATTATCGGACCGTATTTCTTTAAAAATGCGGAAGGACAGCGTGTGAAAGTTTAATGGTGCAAACTACAGAACAATGATCAATGAATTTTTATTGCCAAAAAACCGAACTTACGTCACAAATACAATTTTTGATTATAAAATTGAGTTTAATGCGTTTTATTTCAAAAAAAAAACTTTCAGAAGCTCTTATTGGATCACCCGTTAGTTATCGGTATGACTTAAAACAACTTTGCCGCCAATTGACAATAAATTCCCGTGAAGTATGTCCTAACTTTGTCCTAAAATTACAAAAACAAATTTAGGACAAATTTAGGACAATCTTCACGCTTCTCTACAAATCCGTGAAGTTTGTCCTAAATCCTAAAATACTGTATATGTATAAGTGTATATTATCAATGCCTTCTAAACTACTGGCCGCTTACACCAAATGATGACGACACGCTAAGTCGACGTTGTTGTTGCTTTCTCTAGTTGCTTTGTTAGTGTAAATATCATAAAATGATTATTGCGCAGTCTCGGTATAGACTTAAATTGACGTCATGTGCGAAAAATGAGAGTAGTAAAAGGCCAGTAGTATAGAAGGCATTGATATTATATACTTTTTTCGGATAAACCAATAAAGGTAAATTATTTACTCGTTATAATGAATTTTTAAATATATTTAGGTAATTATTTTCAATGTTCAAATTAAATGATTGATATTATTGAATGATTGTGAAATTTATTTCTTAAAACTGCTTCAGACAACAACTTATTTATTTTAAGTTATCATGAGGGTGTAATACCCATATGTTTTGTATTATTGGTCTTTCAATAATACATTTTTAAAGATACGCTAATTTAACTCGTTTAAGTGTTTAACTTATAGATTATTGTTTAAAAACGGAAAAAATGTTTGTTAAGATGCTAAATAACATGCCCTTGTGTAACGAAGAAATAATTCCAAATATCAATGTTGAAGACAATAAACGAGAACTTATCACAAGTCGATGGATTGGTTTAAGTGTCTGCTACTACTAGTGAAAACCAAAAGAAAATTATAAGACATTAAAAGGAAATATGACAATTTATTGTCTTTCAAGGTCATATTGTATTATCAATAAGCGTTTCATGGGTGTGTATTGTGTAACGAAGATTTAATTCATAATTTCTATATAATAGGCGATTAACGAGCACTTGTCATATGTCGTTGAATTCGTCTAAGTGTCTAATATTAATTTTATGAATATCAAACAAATTCTATGATGTTGAAACGAAATATGGTGATTTGAGTACTACCGTATAAGCGATCAATGGGTGTGCATTGTGTAACGAAGAATTAATTCAAAATTTCTATGTTAGAGGCAATTGACGAGCACTTATGTCATATGTTGTTGGATGAAGTCTCTATAACATAGAAATTTTAATAAATTTCTTCGTTACACAATACACACTCATGGATCGCTTATACGGTAGTACTCAAATCATCATATTTGCTTTCAACATCATAGAATTTGCTTGATACTCATAAAAGTAATAGTAGACATTTAGACGAATCCAACGACATATGACAAGTGCTCGTTAATTGCCTCTAACATAGAAATTTTGAATTAATTCTTCGTTACACAATACACACCCATGGATCGCTTATACGGTAGTACTCAAATCACCATATTTCCTTTCAATATCATAGAATTTGCTTGATATTCATAAAAATAATATAAGACATTTTAACGAATCCAACGACATATGACAAGTGCTCGTTAATCGCCTCTAACATAGAAATTTTGAATTAATTCTTCGTTACACAATACACACTAATGGATCGCTTATACGGTAGTACTCAAATCACCATATTTCCTTTCAACATCATAGAATTTGCTTGATATTCATAAAAGTAATTGTAGACATTTAGACGAATCCAACGACATATGACAAGTGCTCGTTAATTGCCTCTAACATAGAAATTTTGAATTAATTCTTCGTTACACAATACACACCCATGGATCGCTTATACGGTAGTACTCAAATCACCATATTTCCTTTCAACATCATAGAATTTGCTTGATATTCATAAAAGTAATAGTAGACACTTAGACGAATTCAACGACATAAGACAAGTGCTCGTTAATCGCCTCTAACATAGAAATTTTGAATTAATTCATTGTTACACAATACACACCCATGGATCGCTTATACGGTAGTACTCAAATCACCATATTTCCTTTCAACATCATAGAATTTGCTTGATATTCATAAAAGTAATAGTAGACACTTAGATGAATTCAACGACATAAGACAAGTGCTCGTTAATCGCCTCTAACATAGAAATTTTGAATTAATTCTTCGTTACACAATACACACCCATGGATCGCTTATACGGTAGTACTCAAATCACCATATTTCCTTTCAACATCATAGAATTTGCTTGATATTCATAAAAGTAATAGTAGACACTTAGACGAATTCAACGACATAAGACAAGTGCTCGTTAATCGCCTCTAACATAGAAATTTTGAATTAATTCATTGTTACACAATACACACCCATGGATCGCTTATACGGTAGTACTCAAATCACCATATTTCCTTTCAACATCATAGAATTTGCTTGATATTCATAAAAGTAATAGTAGACACTTAGACGAATTCAACGACATATGACAAGTGCTCGTTAATCGCCTATAACATAGAAGTTTTGAATTAATTCTTCGTTACACAATACACACCCATGGATCGCTTATACGGTAGTACTCAAATCACCATATTTCCTTTCAACATCATAGAATTTGCTTGATATTCATAAAAGTAATAGTAGACACTTAGACGAATCCAACGACATATGACAAGTGCTCGTTAATTGCCTCTAACATAGAAATTTTGAATTAATTCTTCGTTACACAATACACACCCATGGATCGCTTATACGGTAGTACTCAAATCACCATATTTCCTTTCAACATCACAGAATTTGCTTGATATTCATAAAAGTAATAGTAGACATTTAAACGAATCCAACGACAAGTGCTCGTTAATCGCCTCTAACATAGAAATTTTGAATTAATTCTTCGTTACACAATACACACCCATGGATCGCTTATACGGTAGTACTCAAATCACCATATTTCCTTTCAACATCACAGAATTTGCTTGATATTCATAAAAGTAATAGTAGACATTTAAACGAATCCAACGACAAGTGCTCGTTAATCGCCTCTAACATAGAAATTTTGAATTAATTCTTCGTTACACAATACACACCCATGGATCGCTTATACGGTAGTACTCAAATCACCATATTTCCTTTCAATATCATAGAATTTGCTTGATATTCATAAAAGTAATATAAGACATTTTAACGAATCCAACGACATATGACAAGTGCTCGTTAATCGCCTCTAACATAGAAATTTTGAATTAATTCTTCGTTACACAATACACACTCATGGATCGCTTATACGGTAGTACTCAAATCACCATATTTCCTTTCAACATCATAGAATTTGCTTGATATTCATAAAAGTAATTGTAGACATTTAGACGAATCCAACGACATATGACAAGTGCTCGTTAATTGCCTCTAACATAGAAATTTTGAATTAATTCTTCGTTACACAATACACACCCATGGATCGCTTATACGGTAGTACTCAAATCACCATATTTCCTTTCAACATCATAGAATTTGCTTGATATTCATAAAAGTAATAGTAGACACTTAGACGAATTCAACGACATAAGACAAGTGCTCGTTAATCGCCTCTAACATAGAAATTTTGAATTAATTCATTGTTACACAATACACACCCATGGATCGCTTATACGGTAGTACTCAAATCACCATATTTCCTTTCAACATCATAGAATTTGCTTGATATTCATAAAAGTAATAGTAGACACTTAGATGAATTCAACGACATAAGACAAGTGCTCGTTAATCGCCTCTAACATAGAAATTTTGAATTAATTCTTCGTTACACAATACACACCCATGGATCGCTTATACGGTAGTACTCAAATCACCATATTTCCTTTCAACATCATAGAATTTGCTTGATATTCATAAAAGTAATAGTAGACACTTAGACGAATTCAACGACATAAGACAAGTGCTCGTTAATCGCCTCTAACATAGAAATTTTGAATTAATTCATTGTTACACAATACACACCCATGGATCGCTTATACGGTAGTACTCAAATCACCATATTTCCTTTCAACATCATAGAATTTGCTTGATATTCATAAAAGTAATAGTAGACACTTAGACGAATTCAACGACATATGACAAGTGCTCGTTAATCGCCTATAACATAGAAGTTTTGAATTAATTCTTCGTTACACAATACACACCCATGGATCGCTTATACGGTAGTACTCAAATCACCATATTTCCTTTCAACATCATAGAATTTGCTTGATATTCATAAAAGTAATAGTAGACACTTAGATGAATCCAACGACATATGACAAGTGCTCGTTAATCGCCTCTAACATAGAAATTTTGAATTAATTCTTCGTTACACAATACACACCCATGGATCGCTTATACGGTAGTACTCAAATCACCATATTTCCTTTCAACATCACAGAATTTGCTTGATATTCATAAAAGTAATAGTAGACATTTAAACGAATCCAACGACAAGTGCTCGTTAATCGCCTCTAACATAGAAATTTTGAATTAATTCTTCGTTACACAATACACACCCATGGATCGCTTATACGGTAGTACTCGAATCACCATATTTCCTTTCAACGTCATAGAATTCTTTAACATTTGTACAGGTCACTTTTACTAACCTAATGATATATGTATAGTGCTCGTTAATTGCCAATAACACTGGATAAAGTTTTTGTTTTAGTTTGCTGGAATTTTACTAACCCAGGACTTGCTGCTAGTTACAAGCTATCAACTGAACGGTTTTATTCTTCAAAACCCCTTATTTTTTTGTTGAATCCATTTCTGATAATTGTTTTGTTATTTTACGTTCCTTAACTGCTTCTGTATTCTATCAATATTTGCAATTGTTACGAATATTAAAATTCATTATAGCGAGAGATTAACTAATACATTCTCAATATAAAAACTTAGGACAAATTTAGGACAAACTTCACACCCGTGACAATAATACTAGTTGTTAATTAAAATGAATTTAATCTACGTTATCCAACACTCCTCCTCAAATTACCGTAGTATTTTGATTTATTTTAGTCCACAAAAATTGCAAAAATAAGCCAGTTTGGTTCCGATAATGGCTTTGTACACATGCCTGCAATCATTTCTTCTGTCGGACAATATTGACATTCGATGGATGGACATTCGATGCCTCTTTTTTATACAATCTTTGGTGAAATTATATTGTACTTCAATGTGTTTCGATCGGTTGGTGAAACCTTCCCGAAAAATTAGTGCTATAGGCAGCTTTGGTTGTCTTCATATACAACACAGTTAGATCTACGACATCTATTTTAAAATTACGCATAAGATCATGTAACCAAACTACCTCACGGCAAGCTTCTGTTAACGCTATAAACTCTGCTTCTGTTAAAGATAGAGCTACACAAGTTTGCTTTTTGCAGCTCTAACTTATAACTGACCCAAAAGCTATAAAAATGTAACCGCTGTTATTAAAATGAGCTTCAATTTTATGGTGCCTTTCAAATATTTTACCACCCACTTCAATTCATCCCAATCTTCTTGAGTTGGATTCATTGTTTTTTGAGCTAATATTGCGACACTTGATGTTACTATATAGGGACGTCTTTGATATTCAATATTATTTAACAATAATTGAGATGATGGATCCTTTTGATATTCGACCGGTATGTTCGAGCATTTGGCATTTTCCAAACAAAATCGTTTGATAATTTCATTTATGTAAGATGCTTGACTTACTTGATAGATATTATCCATAATTTCCACAACAATTCCAACGTAACATTTAATTTGTCATAAACTGTTAACTTATAAACTTTTATTGAGATTCTTTTGTACTTCTTTGATTTCGTTGATTTGCTTACTTGGTACTACTATGTCATCAACGTAGATAATCATATAACAACTGCCACTTTCATTATGTCTAGTGAATAAACATGGATCTTCGTCACTTTGCACGACCATAACTTTATTGAGCGCCAAATTCCATACTCTTGCTGATAGTTTTAATCCGTATAGGCTCCTCCTTAAACGACATACTAAATTTTTGTTTTCGACTTCAAAACCCGGTGGCTGATTCATAAATAGATTTCTTTTTTAAGCTCACATTTAAGAATGGGGTTTTGCATCTAGGTGATGTACCAATAACTTCTCTCTGCTGGCGATCGTCAACAACAAACGGAATGTGGTTTGTCGTGCCACTGGTGCAAATACTTCATCGTAGCAACACCAAATTGCGTCAAAAAACTTTAGGAAACGAGCTTTGTATCGTACAACGATGCATTTGGCAACGAGCCAAATCGGTTCAGTTCTCAACTGAAAAACATCACTTTAAGATTTTCGGAATTTTCCGACTTTGCGGGGGATTTTCCAAAATTTTCTTTCGTAAGAATACAACAAAAAAAGATTGACCCAAATTGTTTTAGCCGTTCTCAACTGAAAAACATCATTTTTCGATTTTGCGAATTTTCCGACTTGTCCAGTGGATTTTTACAACATTTTCTTTCGTAAGAACCATCTCCTGGAAATTGCGAACACAACAAAAAAAGATTGCGCCACATTGGTTCAGCCTTTCTCAATTGAAAAACATCATTTTTCGATTTTGCGAATATTCCGATTTTTTTCGGTGGATTTCCCAAAATCTTCTTTCGTAAGAACCATCTTCTGGCAATTGCTCACCCAACAAAAACAGATTGAGCCAAATCGGTTCAGCCGTTCTCAACTGATAAACAACGTTTTACGATTTTCCAAATTTTCCTACTTATCCAGTGGATTTTTATTTCTATCTAAGGATGTTTCCTTATTGATTTTTTCGAATTTTAAGGTAGTTTAGGAAAGCAAAAAGATTCAATTGATTTACAATTCAATTGTTGTGATTTGAATCAAAAGTTACCCTTAAATTCCCAAGAGATTTTCTTAAAACATTTTGCTTAGCTGAAACGTGCGCGTTAACTTTTTCATAAACTTATCCTTGAAAAAAAAAAAAAATAAAAAATAATAAAAATTAGGAATAGTTTAGCAAAACTTTCACACGCCTCGAACGGTTTTTATTTTATTTCCTATACCTACCGGTGGTGAGCCGTTGAGGTTATTTTCCTATCCGCTACTCCATACGGGTCTATATCATTCAGGAGTTCTTAAAAATAAATTAATTTTACATACCAAACAATTTAGAGAACGATAACAGAACCAAGTTTTGAAGACAATCGAAACTGTCAATGTCGTCAGAATAAATGCCACTTTATTAACTAAAATCACAGTTACACTCTTCCCCTTAAAAATAAATAATTAATAATTTCGAATAATTACACAACCCCCTCATTATTAATATCATTATTATTATTATTAAATGTAATGATTATTGTAATGTTATTCAAACGAAATAAAAATAATTTTCTTCCTTCTCTTCGCCTTCTTCCACCCACCTCTTATTATTTAGTAGATTTTTTATAGTTGAGTTTTCATTTTATTATTCTTCGTAGAAATTGTGCTATTAAAACAATTAATGAACTTTTTATTTTATTATTTATTGTATTTTAAATAGTCTTGTGCTTTTATGTGTTGGTGCTATAATTTTCCACCAACAAAAAAAAAAATAAAGGAAATTAAAATTGATTTGAGAAACCGCACCACATACATACACACACCCAAAAAATATTGTAGGAAATGAAAATTAATTTCTATTAAGGACATGGTTACATCAAATAAAGAAAAGCGACTTAAAGCACTCGATTAATTTTAAATTGTTTCAATTAATTATTGATTGCTTTTGTGTTCCATTGTTTTGTATCACCTAGCGTGAATTTTTCGCACCATATCCATAGTAGAAATGTATATTATCCCTATTTCGTATAATATTATCCTTAAACACGGTGGGTGAAGAAAATGTGCTCGATCTGTTATTTTTCTTTTTTTTTATTTTATTTTTAGTATTTGGTCTGATTTATGATTTTTTGCGTATAGCGTCCCCTCACCAACCAACCACAAAAAAGTAAATAAAGAAAGAAGTAATTTCTGGTTTAAGCGGCGACGAGGCCTAAACATGAATTTATGATGGCGAAATTTTATGGCACAACATTTATTTTTTGGGGGGTAATTATTATAATTTAATTTTCGGTTTAGGATGTAGACTTAATAATATAAGAACTGTTTATGTCATACTAAAAAAAATATACTTAACCATTTTTTAACAAGGTGTTAGAAAGTAAGATTCTGGAGAAGGTAGCTATAGTATATATTATAAATTCAATTTTTGAGCGCTCTACTACTGAAAACAGAACACTTTCAATAAATTTTTATTGTGGAGTTAGAAGCTGCTTATAGACAATCTAACATATATTTATTTTTGAGATCAGCCTTAAAACCAAAAGCAATCATTTTATTATTAAATAATCAGAAAGTTTGAAAATTCACCCTTCAAAGGCCTCAGATGTTATTGGTTTGGTATTGACTCTAGTGCTCACGCTGATCCGTCAACTTCAAGTAAAAGTAAACAATTTTCGCCAATAGGTTGGAGACTTTTGATTCAAAATTTTTGCCTGACTAATTTAATAGTATCATATGCTCATCACACTTACTTGAAACGACACTATTAAAGTTTTTTGTCAGCCGGACGTAAAACTCATCTTGATTGATAATGCATAATGTCTTTGCTGTCTCGGTCGAAAATGTTATAAAGAAAATGTCACCTCACTGAAGTTAACAGAAAATTAAGCTGAAATCTTTGATTAGTAATTCGTAATCCGAAATTTGTAACATTTATTGAGGAAGAGGTGGAATTTTGTAAATACCAGCATTGGCTAAAAACCTAAACACCTACACATAACAGTAGTTGACGGAAAAGCCGCAGAGCCTCGCACTTTAAACCGAAGGCAATAAGGAATGCTGAAACAGGGAAACGAAGATCACGACAATCATCACCGACGCAGAACAACATAAATAGACCTTGGACATGGGAGATAGGATAAGGGTGCTGTTATTTTAAGTACGCCAAATTAGACCAACAAGCTACCAAATCCAAGCAGCAAAACGCAAAAGTTGTGGACCTACGTAAACAGCAAACCTTGCAGAATACTCGACGAAATCCAGCGTACCCAAGATCTTCAAATTAAAGAGCTTAGAGAGGATAAATAAAGTCCCTTGAGGAAAAAGTTGACGGACAGCAAAAGGAGTTTGAACAACAAATTAGGCAAGAGTTTGAAAATAAAATTAAGTAAGTAGAGGCTCGTCTACTGGGCTGGAGATGGCCAGCTATATAAAGTGATCCGAACACAACCAATTATTGGAAGCTCAAAGGGAGAATTTTAAAATGCAGTTCCAAGCGGTGGTGCAGTACAATTGTTGGGGCGCAGCGGAGCAGCTCAATGCACTCATTTTGGCTTTTCGTAACCCAGCTTATGACGTACAAACTGTCTCCGCAGAAAGGATCTATGAGCGGATCATGCACTGAGTTGGAACTAAGATACGGGCAGTCACACGTCAGAAAAGTATGCAAGATTCAACTCAAAAGCAGGCTAAAACTACACAGGGAAAGCCTGCAAGACCTGGAGAGAGAAGTTACGAAATTGGCACGTCAAGTTTACCATAGTGCACGTGCAGATGTATTGAATGAACTAACACTGGACACGTTTACCAGTGCTGTCAAGGACGACCATCTGTAACCTTATTTAAGAAACAATACTAGAGGTAAAACCATGTATGAAGTATTAGCGATGACCTTAGAATATGATGCAACTAGAGCAAGTTTAACTATTGATACAATAAAGTTATGTAAGCTTGAATCCGTCCGAGGATATTGCGGAGGTAAATTAAATAATAAGAGAGGAGTTGAGACAACTAACACAAAGATAGTTGGAGTGACACAAAATTATACAACAGTCAAGTGGTGAGCCAGGTTCAAACATCAAAAGTCAAAGAAGATGCTGCAGATGCAGAAAGTTAGGTCACTACATACGACAGTATACGCAACGATGAAATGATCGTTTAGTGCATCACCTGATTCCCGAGATAAGCAACCTATTTTATTTGTAAATCGAGAACGAATGTGTATAGAACGGTTGAAATTCGTAACATCTCCTTTTCTCGTGGAATGATCTATATTAAAGAGTTCGTGTAGCTCGCATTATTCATTTACCGTTTATGTGGGATAATAGTTAGATTTCCGAAAATCCTTAACCATGTATATAGCATACATTATCCATTTGGCGTGTAAGCGGAATATAATTTTAGCTCCAGACCACAAAGTTTATGTGGGATCATAGTTAGACTTTTAGATCTTTTTGTTAGAATCCTCAATCATGTCTGACATCTCCTTTTCTCGCAAAATGATCAAGCACGTTTGTAGCAAACATTTTGTGTTGCGGTAACTGCAGCAGGGAAACTTTCGAATTTCAAAATGTAACTTGGCATAACGATTAAGCCCAATTTGTGCTAATTAGTGCTCACGGGAAAAATTTACTGCTAGTCCAGGAGCCGAAAAAACGGGAAAAGATAATTTAAATTCCGCCTGAAAGACGAACAAAATAAAACCCATTTTCTAGAAAAAACCAGAAATAATTTAACTCTAATTTTAAAACTTCACAAAAGCGGCTCCACCGACTAAATTTTTGCTTATCATAGAAATATGATTTGCATAAATTTTCATTAATAAATTGAGGAAAAACAAACTAGCCCCTAAAAGATACTATATTAAACATACAAAATACAAATGTATACCGTTCAATAATATTTTCGTTGAACAACAAATTAAAAAATGAAATAACTTATTATAAAATCAAAGAATTAGCATTTCAGATAGCAAATTCCTATCCCGCATGCTCATTGCCATCCGAAAAATATAGAGGCTGAATTTGTGCTAATCCAGAATTGGTCCAATTCCGTTCAACAACAAAGACCGTTGAATGAACGATTTTCTGACAAAAAGTGTTCTACAAACCAATTAAGTTGGCACTTCTGAGCATATTTCTATCAGGTATGGTCATTGCCATCCGAAAAATATAGTAGCTGAATTTGTGCTAATCCAGAATTGGCCCAATTCCATTGAACAACCATGATTCCCGAACTAAAAAAACCAATGAACCAATGTTCATTGCACCTGATGCATATCCAGAATTGGCACAATTCTATTTAACATTAATTTGCGTTGAAAGATCTATTTGAATTGCTAGCCATTAAATGTAGTGTCATAATTTTATAAACCACTTTTATTTTTAAACAAGAATATTTTATGTTCATTCATTTTTATTCCAATTTTATACTTTATACATTAAACACAAATTCATTATTTTACATTTTTATACAAAATTATATTTAAAATTCATAAATTACTACTCAAATCATTCTTGATATTGTACTAGTGTTTTGTCACAATATCGTTCATTCAACGGTTTTTGTTGTTCAACGGAATTGGACCAATTCTGGATTAGCACAAATTCAGCCTCTATATTTTTCGGATGGCAATGAACATGCGTGATAGGAATTTGCTATCTGAAATGCTAATTCTTTGATTTTATAATAAGTTATTTCATTTTTTAATTTGTTGTTCAGCGAAAATATTATTGAACGGTATTCATTTGTATTTTGTATGTTCAATATAGTATCTTTTAGGGGCTAGTTTGTTTTTCCTCAATTTATTAATGAAAATTTATGCAAATCATATTTCTATGATAAGCACAAATTTCGTTGGTGGAGCAACTTTTGTTAAGTTTTAAAATTAGAGTTAAATTATTTCTGGTTTTTTCTAGAAATTGAGTTTTATTTTGATCGTCTTTCAGGCGAAATATAATTTTTCTTTTCTCGTTTTTTCAGCTCCTGTGCTAGCAGTAATTTTTTCCCGTGAGCACTAATTAGCACAAATTGGGATAAATCGGTATGCCAAGTTTCATTTTGAAATTCGAAAGTTTCCCTGCTGCAGTTATCCACACCGGCCCGAGGTGTATACTAACTGACACAAACGTAAAAAAAAATAGACAAAATGTTGATCAGAATTTTTTTTCTTGTAGTTCATTGGAAAGGACGTATACTTGATACAAATAAGTTAAACATTATTTAGAGTTCAGTGTAGTGCACTACCGATTTTTGACTATCGTAATATTTAATTTCTTAATTAGCAGTCTGATCGTACTTGTCCACTTATTGAAAGGACGGAATCGATCATATATTCTAAAGCAGACTAATCTATTGTTGTGCAAGTACTTATTGTGAACTACAAAACGGTGAAGAATTTAAGACATTTCGCACGTTTTCATAGCGGGCGGTTCGCTGTTAACTTATAATTACAAGATGTCGGCCCCATGAAAAACCACGGAGACGGATGAATCTTGGACTTGTCCCTAATTGAGGATATACATAAAGAAAATAATAAAAATAATTTTTGTTCTAACTAAAGAACACCTTAAACATCAATTTATGAAACTGATACATCGCTGATAGTAATTTGGGGTTAATAAAATCGCTTATACAGCGTTATAGCACGATATGTAGGATTCAAAATAGGTATAGACTACCGTTAAATTCTAAACTTTCCCATGGTCTCCGCTTCTCGCCAGGTACCAAACCTTTTCAATTGCCATACTTCTCAACGCTTAGACTCGTTAACAACTTTATTTCTAAATAAAATTTAATTCAATGTTACTAAAACTGTGGAATTTAAATAGTCCTAACTAGAAATTACAATTTGGCGTAGTGTGACTGACCTAACTAAGTTTTGATAAACCTTTGTAGGACCTAACTTCCCAAATGCAATCTAATAGGTACTTTATGCTTATATTAATGTTCCAAAGTTGTCTGGAATAGCTTTTTCTAAGGAATCGAGAATAATTTCGCAAAGTAAACTGATCCATCCTGCTTGGAACTCAATTTAATAGAATATCAAAATAAATTTGATCTTATATTTGGCTTAAGTTGGTAAACTTTATTATAAGCGATGTGTAATTTTGTGTCCCAATTGTGCCCAATAGCCAAAGTGTTATCATAAGTTATACTTAACATGTTTAGATAAATTTTCATTTCCCAAAAATTAATTTAAACGGAAATGATTGCTGGATAAGCAGAATTAAGATTAATTCATCGTAAGATGAAGGTTGCGGATCGAATTAAATTTTGGTCTTTGATAATGAATTAAATTTTCCTATACGATTTTATAGAATAAAAATTAAGCGTGTATAATCTGGAAAGATCGTCCTCAAGGATGGCTTATCAGGATAACTAATCCCATTATTTCAAGATGAGGAAATTTAGAAAAATATTACGGGTCGAGGGGACGAAAATTTAAAAAATCATAATTACAAATTATAGATGGGATACGTATGCCACACAACAAATTGCTTAGGCCATCACCACTGAGCTCCGAAGGAATAGACTTTGCCTAGATGGAGACTGGACTACTTTGATTGGAGAGAAGGTTAAATTGTGGTAATCTTTGAGTAAATCTAACTGAAACGGATTGTATTAAATACAAGATACGGAAGGTAAATCTCTTATAATAGAGGCATTGACGCATTGCTATCTATATCTCAGCATCTCTACACGATTACTAAACTAATTTGCGAACTATGTGCTCTCCCAAAAATCGAAAAGCATTCATTCTCGGCGGTATCTTTCCATATAACAAAATATTGCTATAGACTTGAATTTGAAGTAAACATTTTCTAACTTCCGCAAAAATTGATATGTTTCTGTCGAATCTAGAGGGAAATTAGAAAAGACACTCGTTAAATCATGACAAATACTTTCTAGTGAAGTAAAAGTCTAATTGCTAACTTCGGTTGTATAATTTTTTTCAAACTATACCTCAATGTATTACGAGTATGTAATGATCGATATTCGATACAATCTAAGATTGTATCCAGCACCACTCATTGGGTACGAATCAAAGTAACTAGTCGGAGACCGTGATACAATCAACCTAAATAATACAAATTATGTGACTTGGCCAAATCGTCCAAAGAGCCTCTTCTGCACTGGTGATTGCGGTCCAAGTACTTTCATACGATGTGATTAGCACCAGAAGGAAGCACCAGGCTCTCGCAAACCTCAAATTTTAACCATTAAATTGGAATTACGAGTAAGCACCACATTTCTTTTTTTAAAGTACAGCCTCGTGTTAACCGATTTCAATTAAAATGTTGTTTGTTGCCTAGAACTTTCCTGATCGGAATGGAATAAGGAAACTTTAACCAAATAAAGGTACACCACACGATTAGTTCAATGTTTAAAAGATTTATTAGAAATTGTGATGTTGCTTTGTAAAGGTACTACATTGTAATTTTAATCCCGAAGGAGTTCAGTAAAACCGAAACTATAATTTAATAAAAATTCTGGAAGTCTTTGGAATCTTTTACCCAAGTAGAATAAATTTATTATAGCTGATACGGATTTTTTAGTTCACCTTTTAACTTTTCCATTCATAAATATTGCGTAATTTTAGCTAGACGCAAGAGCGACTGCGGGAAAATGTCAGTTTAAATGTACTAGTGGCATTCAAATAAAGATTGTAGCTCGTGAGGTAAAAAAATATTAGTAATTTTGGTTATTATGAGATTCTAATAAGCATGGTTATCGGCGTTAGGCTTCAAGGTTCGAGTTGGTAATTAAATTGATCGGGAAACCTTGAATAGTGTGCTCTTTTCGATAAGGTGATTTGTAAACTTTATTCAGTTACACTATAAATGATAATAACCCCAACGAGTACATTAGTGTATCTAGCGCTGACCTAAGCGTACATTTGTCTGCAAATAGTATCAATACCACTGAAGTCGGGAGGTAATCAAAATTATTATTGTTAATAATTTCATTTTCCCAATTAAGTTAAAAAATAAAATTAAACAAAAAAAAAAAAAAACGCGAGCGGGAAAAAATTTCACTCTCCTTCACAAAACAGAATCAGAAAAAAAGGAAATTGTTAAATAAAAAAATAAACAAACATTTTCCGAAAAAAAAATCAAACGCTGGCAGAAAATAAAGAAAATATTTTTACGCTGGGAAAATATAAAAATTAAAAATAAACGGAAAATTACAGATTTAATTTCATTTTCGCTTCATCAACAGATTTTTTTATTTTATATTTTATTTTTGGAAAAATTACCAAATTAAGTCTATTTTATTAATTTATATTATATATATTTTCTTCTCGTTGACTTTTCCCCTTTTACCACTTTGTTTTATTGCGAGCAAGTAACTTTATATATAAATAAAAGTTTATCAAACTTTTACGTTTGAATTTTTTGATGTACTCAGTATTTATCCATATGGTGCGGTGTCGTTTATTAGTGTTGGTGAAAACTCAATAATAGTGCCCAGACATTTTTGATGAATGCATTGTATTTAAGAAAACATTCTTTACAACAGGCGTTTATAATCAATGGTAGATATTTTATTGTGGGGAGCATGAAATTTAAAATAAATAAACATAATACAGTGACCACAGAAACATTTGCGAAGGATAATTATCCTCAACGATCTAAAAAAATGGGCATGTAATTATCCTTTACGATTGCCACAGATACTTTCGAGTTCAAGGTGGAACCTCAACCATAAAAATGAGATTATGACCAAAACAAAAATGTTATGTGAATCATCCCGGGTATTCGATCCATTTGGATGGTTATCTAACCTTAATACAAGCCAAAATTTTAACGTAAACTCTGTGGATATCAGACATCACCTGCGGGATGTGAAGATGCCTGAAAACATCGAAAACAAATGCCGCCAATATTATGTCTCTCTCTTCAATCTAGAAAAGAGCAAAATTCGTAGGCGGATCAATTTCACTTCAAGTGGTTTTCGCAGCAGTGGTATATTTCGGGACGATATATCTTTAAATAAGATAAGTCAAAAACACGAGAGGCACCAATAACAACTAAGTTAACGCTACCAAGGCTAGAGCTATGTGGGGCCATTTTGCTTACGAATTTAATGAACAAGGTACAACAAGACATGAAATTCGTTAAAACACCAACATGTTTTTGGACAGATCCTATATTATAATCCTAGCTAGCATGGGTAAAAAAGAAAACTCACAAATTTAAAACATTTGGCAGTAAATCGAATTTCGGGAATGCAGAAATTAACTGCTTCAGCTCAATGATTTATCAATGGTTAATCAAGATTTATCAACAATAATACGGAGGACTGAAGCAACAAAGTAGCCCATTTTACCCAACTCTTGATCAAAATGGTACAGAGACAACGCTTCAAGAACGAAATCTACGATCTTTTAAACCGAAAAGGAGTGGTAAGTAAAAGTAAAATTAAATCTTTGTCCCCTTTCTTATATGATGATCAACCAAAACAAAATCTCTTGAAACTAGTACGCAAAACATCCGATTATCATCCCAATATCGAAATCTACAAGGTATCATCGTTTCAATACTAAAGCTGGAATACAGCTAATGGGAAATTTACTAGCTGTGCGGATCACCCCTGGAGGACCATTTTTAAGAACTGTAATCGATCATGGGCGACCCCTTCCGATTCGCACAACAAAATGAAGTAACAAGACACACAAGGTTCATTTAGCGATATGTTTGTATGACAACTAAGGCGACACATTAAGCCAAACAGTGATCTAACGACTGAAGCATTCATTCATCGTATCAAATAAAAGATTGACTGCACGTAGTGGATTGTGCTATGATTTGTATAGCGACATTGGTACCAATTTTGTCGGTGTCAACAATCAACTTCCGAATGAGTTGGCTGCACTAATTTGTAAATCAAATAAGGAAATTGTTCAACTGGCAAATGTTGAACAATATGAGATTTCATACCACCGGTTTCAGGCCATTTTGGAGAACTTTAGGAAGCTGCCAGTAGAAAGATGCTTAATAAAGGTCATCAGAGAAGAACATTGACTTTTGAAGAACTATCGACGTTCACTTCACTATAGTAGACGCTAGCTTAAATTCAAAACCACTCGCACCACTATCAACCGGTCCTATAGATGCCCCATTTGCCCCACTCCTGAACTTCTTAACTGATGCACCCTTAAACGCAAGTCTACAAGAAACAATGGCAGAAACAAACATTCACAGCCTAATACGAACAACCAAACATGAAGATCATTGATATCGTTCTCATCAAGGAGGACAACAATCCTCTCTTTTGGTCTTGTGGTGGCAGTATATCGAGATATAGACCAAAAGGTTCGAGTGGTTTCGTTTCATTGTCTGAGGAGTGTTAATAAAGAGACCAATTCACAAATTTTCACAACTACACTCAGTCGAGCAACCATTATAACCAACGATATATTTACGTATTCAACCTTACCGAGAAATTAAATAGAGATGAGTATACAACAATAAGGTAATATTCACAAATGAAGCAACGATGCGACTATTGATATTGATATCGCATGATATAAGGCCTTTCTCCCTTGCAACATCTAAAAACACGATAAAACCACTACCAAATGCTGTCATCTATTTTTACAACACCGGAAATGTCTACCTGATGACATTGCGGTGGAAAATCACTGTAAACTACAACCTATCAGGACATTGGCTCAATATAACCTCTATAGAATGCTACATCAATCATCTAACTAAATAATACTTGTGAAACTATGGGTGGAAGGCGGAGGAGAAACTGAAGCTTTGTGAATGTAGTGATACGCCAGCTAAATGCACAACTGCATGAAATCACATCGCAAAATGCCCTTTTCATGCCAACTAACTAAAAATACGTACTGAAGAAACGTAACATAGTGGATGGACGGGAGCCCCACTTTATCCTTCATTTCAAGAAAACCTCTTTTGAGCAAATCCATCATTGTTAAAATCCATTTTACCTAAAATCCATACCCAATTTTGCAAAATCCACTATTGACAAAATCAATCATATACGAAATCCGCAATTCCCGACACGGACACGGACACAGACATCAGACAAAAGACATTAAAATCAGACATCAGACATCAAACATCAGACACAGATACGGACATCAGACGTCAGACACGGACATCAGATACAGCCACAGACACAACCACAGACACAGACACAGACACAGACACAGACACAGACACAGATACAGACACAGACACAGACACGAACACAGACACAAACACAGACACAGACACGCACAGAGACAGTCACAGACACAGACATCAGGCATCAGATATCAGAAATTAGAAATCAGACATCAGACATCAGATATCAGACATCAGACATCAGACATACAGACATCAGAATCAGACATCAGACGTCAGACATCAGACATCAGACATCAGATATCAGACATCAGACATCAGACATCAGACATCAGACATCAGACATCAAACATCAGACATCAAAGATAAGACATCAAGCACAGACATCAGACATCAGACATCAGACATTAGACATCAGACATCAGACACAGACATCAGACATCAGACATCAGACACAGACATAGACATCAGATATCAGACTGAGACATAGACACAGGGGGCCTATTATGAAATTGGTCGGAAAATACGACACCGTCGGAAAATACGTTGTCGTAAAATCCGATCCGCGGCGGATATTCGTATTATGAAAAATGTATTTTAACAGTCAAACTCGAAATTTTCATTATATCCCTTTTTCAACCAAGAAAATAAAAAAATTGGCTTAATTTTAGTCCAACCCACACAAATGTGTGCGTAAAAAACCATAGTATGTAATGGCGTTATTGATAAAAAATTTCGCTTGATTTGAAGTAAAACCAACACAATTGTGCGTATTGATATAGTATTGTTTTCGGACGAAAATAAGTTAAAAAGGAATTCACAAATGTCTAAGTTGGTTCAAAAAACATACAAAACTAAATTTTTGACATGGTTCTTTTGCCGTACCCGCACAATTGTGTTAGTAAAACACTAAAGGAATATACTTGTCATATTTAAATTTGATTAAAATAATTTAATAGAGATATGTACTTGCATTTAAAAACTTATTAAATTTTTAAATATTTAAATAACATAACAAAAGTATGAACTACGATCTATTTTTCTTGCGTATACTACATTATCCGTCGCCTAACTAGCTGTCGGATTTGACAATTGAATTTTGTCGTAAAATCTGCTAACTCGGATTTTTATTTCATGATAGTATAAAATCCGCGCGGATCGGATTTTTTTAGTTTCATAATATGAATATCCGACGCAAGACGGATTTTACAACGTCGGAAAAATTTCATAATAGGGGCCCAGATACGGATACACACATGTACATGATTAGAAGTAACATAATTGGAGCAATCAATTTCACAATTATTTTTCATTATTCACAAATTTAAATTTAAATCCATGTAAAGGCGATGATTCTCGTAGAAATTTTGTCTGACAGACAAAAATAATAATCGCTCTGATTGGTTAATATTTTTTCGTCTTCTAGTAGATATATAAAAATTGTGTAAAAAATGTATGTGCATCAGTTGCGAACGGCTGAACCGATTTGGCTCAATCTTTTTTTATTGTGTTCGCAATTGCAAGAAGATGGTTCTTACCCAAAAAAAAAATTATGAAAAAATCTACCGGAAAAGTCGGAAAACCCGTAAAATCGAATAAAAAACCAATTTAAAACCATGAATTATGTGTGTACAATTTTTATGAGACTTCGATCGCTTTTTATGAGAAGCTTCGGCGCTTGGGTTGGGACTAGGGTACTGGATTCGAATCCCACCGGAGGCTACATCCAAACTGTTACTTTGTTTTTTATACAATCTATTTATTTTATCTATTTATTTTCTCTATCTATTTATCTAAATAAAAATCAATTGCCACGCGTTACTCTCGCAAAAACTCGAGAACGACACGACCAATTTGAATGATACTTTTTGTGCATTGTCCGTCTGAACACAGTGGCGGCTTAAAAAAAAAGAAAATTAGGAAAAACTCAAAGGAAAATCCGTAAACTCGAAAAAAATCGGAACCTAAAGGAAAACCGAAAAATCAAAAAAAAAATCGGAAAATCGAAAATTGCCCTTTTTGGAAGAATTTTGTATGGAAATACACTTAACACCACCGACGAAAATTGTATTTTGACAATGATCATTCATTTAAATAGCTACTTTGGATTATTTTCAATAGATGGCGTTGGTTGCGGGCAACTATTGGCGATTTTCATCGAATCGGGGACGAGAATTGTCAAATCCATTGTTATGACAGTTTTAATCCCCCTTGCTTCATAGCAAACTATGATTCATATTTTGTTCACCAGATGTCAGCTACTTTGTTGCAAATCGCGAATAAATATAAGTTGTGTAGAATTTTAGCAATATTATCTTCTATATATATAAAAACAAGTGCATTCAGTTTCCCGTTCTTTTGGCGTTCGGTATGACGACTAACAAATCACAAAGTCAATTTGCAAAAAACAACTAATTTTTCGAAAGATGCCTAAGTTTGAATCGACCTTTTATTCACTTTTCAATACATTATGCCGCCTTTATGGTTTCGTTCGTTCGTCTATTCTGACAATTTTTTCCACCGATCATATTGTTCAAAAATGACGATTCTGGATTTTTGTACAAAAGATGATTGTTCGAACAGATGACCGAACGAACGAACGCAACCATAAACCTGCCTTTAGTGTTGAATTCGATGGAAAAGTGAATGGAATGGCCACTCAATCGTCTAACTCAAACGTCTATTGAGAATTGAGTTGAATTGTTTGATTTTTCTCTCATCAAAATCAATTTTCGTGAAGGTCAAAAGTGTTTGCTCGGACGAAGTAATTTGGGGCGAGACAAAGTTCGCCGGGTCAGCTAGTATACGATAAAAATGACATTCCCACTCAAGCGATACATGTATAAACTTTTGTTGTATGGATATTTTGTGACATTTTATAAAGCAAGCAACCTAACAAGTGTTTTTATTTTTGTTCTTTTCGATTATTTTTTTATTTTAGAATCTGTATTCTTTTGTTCTCACTGCCGTCAAATCTTATACAAAATTGAGCAATGTTCAATTTTTAATTTTTGTCGTACGATCAAAAAATATGGCCGACATTCAACCAATCAGAGCGATTATTATTTATGTCTGTCAGATAAAATTTATATATGCGTCACCGCCTTAATCGACTATTTTTGCTTGTTTCGAACTCATTCTTAATTAGTTTCCAAAATCCATAAAAAATCCAACGAATTCATCGTTTTTATTACTGCAAGCCCAAACTTTTGCAAAAGTAATAAAAACGATGGATTCGTTGAATTTTTTATGGATTTTGTAAAAATGGATTTTGTTAATAATAGATTTTGTAATAATGGAAACAGGAAAAAGTTGGATTTTATCAAAAGTGGTTTAGGACTAAAGTGGATTTAATCAAAGTGGATGTAAACCGATCGGGAATACAATAGGATACATCCTTGGTAACGCTTTCGGTATCATGAGTCAGAGGGACGCCTCCTCACACATATAAAACCAACTGAAAAAAGCAGAATCTAACAAGAAATATTTATTGGCATTAATTAAGGAAATCTACTTACAGCATGGAAGGAGAGACTACTACTCCAATTATTTATATTTTTTATGCGGGTAACCTAAATTAATCACTACACTAATATTTTGAAATTATAGAACAAATATTTACAAACGTTATAGCAATTCCCAACTTGAGACCAAAGAGAAAATTTCTGCATTGGAAAAACAAAGATACATTTTTATACCGTGAATACGTTTTTGTTTTTTCATTGACCACTTGATATGAAAAATACATAAAATTCGATTTTGTAAAGTGCAAACATTTGTTTTAACTTAAAAAATAGGAGAATGCATTGAATGGAACAAAGTGTCATCAAATTATGAAATATTCCTCTCTTTTCAGTCTAATCTACCATTATTACAACCCCCTTCCAATATTCATCGTAAACCATCTTCTCCAGATTTGGTCTCTTCATCGAAATTTATAGAACGTCTAAACTAACTATAGAAAAACTCTTTGTTGTAACTGTTGTATACCTAGCTCCTATCTGTCTTATTACAAATTGTTCTTCTACTAAACATCACCATTATACATATCAAGTTCCTTTAATAATTGAACCGAACGATATTTTAAATCAACAAAACAAATCATTCCATTAAATTCAAAATAAAACAACAACAAATAATTAGGAAAACTACCCAAATATTCATTATTATCAGATAATTTTCTGAGTTCTTTTTTCTTCTAACCAAATCTTTATTACTTGCACTCCTTTTATATAGAAAAAAAAATTTTAAACAAGGAGTAAATATAAAATTAACACTATAACAAAAACAAAGTCACCAACCCTCCCTCAAACTACGGATACCAGATTATCTTTTAGTATAGACGACATAAAATATATGAACCATGTGATAAGAAAATGTTTCGCCTGATAACCCCGTCGATATTTAGTTTATCTATAAATAAAATTTTTAAAGAAAGCTTACCTTATACGAAACTAAATCGTGTACAATGCACGTCAGTACACCCTCCCGTCCTACCGGTATTGTTACATTTGTTATGGGTGCACTAAATTTTGGATCACCTGTGAAAAAAAAAAACAAAAATGAAACTAATTTTAGTGTAAAATCAATGGTGAGGTAATCGTTTCACTATTTTTGTAACGTAGCAGATTAGCTGTGATATTAGTCACCCGAAATTTTGTGTGTGGTTTTTGAATTTTGGGGGGATGATAATGTTTATGTTGTGTAATTACAAATAATAATAGGTTCCTTATTATTTTTATTATTATTACAGAGGATCATAAAAATTCCCTTAATTGATTTACTCCAAACATAACGAATTAAGAAAATGTGCACCCTAATTTTGTATTAAGTGTTATAACGTCTTTTTAACCATTTTATAATTTTTATTTTAAAGTTAATTGTTGGGCTGAACAAGGACATTTTTATCATAATTGGGTTATCATGGATTTTGGTTGTGTGTTTGGATTAAATTTTAAAAATTTTAGTACATTTTATCGTAGACTTTCGAAATGCGAAGTGAGCTGTGATTGGAAAACGCACGTAACATGACAGATTAACGAATTCTTGTTCTTGTTTATGCCAGCTGATAACATAAACATTGATAAGACATTTATGAAATATATGATCTGTTTATCAAAAAGATGAATTCAAAAATAATTGTTTAGTTCTAAAATTAATTAAACAAAATCTATACTTTAAGTGTAAATACAGGGGCCCAGGATCACAAAGCGATAACTTTTTGGATAAGGTTAAAATAATTATAGAGAAGTTTCCCGGAGCTGGTGGGTGATTTTAATTTAAATATCTTGGGTTACTTATACTATATATTATAACTTATAACTTATAATATATAGAAGAAGAGTTTAACCTTCTGTTCACGCTTCACACAACAATGGATGACTAACCAACCGCAGCAGGCCATACATTTAAGAGAAAAGAATTTTCGGCTCAAGATGAAACATCGCGAGTGCCAGTAATTATCAAGGTTTTAAAGTCAAAAAGCATTAACAGCTTTTAGAATTCGGAAAGCGAATCGGGACTTGTACACTTTGAAACTAGGAAAATGTAAAGGAGTCGCTTGCGTAAATGCGCTCAAGTGGAAAATTAGTACTTTGTTAAAATCTCGATCTTGAAAACCATAAAACGACACAATTCTTTGAGCATCACCAATGATAATTACGAAGGAATACAATACAATAATCATCGGTCCATCATCGACAGTCATCTTCGAAAGTTTAGTACCATGCCCTGATTCTTGATAGTCGTATACCGTTCGCTATCTGAAAGGTCTAAGAATAAAGGTCAACACATGGGATATGATCTTGATAAAATTGATCCAGAACCACATTAACAGTGGGAGATGTCATTAACCCAGGCGCGGTATCCATCATACCAGGATCTTATTAATTTCCTCAACGAACGATGGCAATTACAGGATATTATTTCCATGACCAGAATAAATTCATCGCAGTCGCATAAAGAAGGTTTGTCATCATCGTAATCATCACAAACCTGACACACAATCAATTCGTTCACGCATCGTCACTTCAAACAACAAAACAATTCAAGCATCTTCTTACATAGGCCATTTCAGCTCGACTTTCAAATTTATCTTGTATCGGGTTTGCAATAAAAAACAATACACACTACTACACAACTGGAACCCAAATACCGAATCGCCTCAAACTCAGATCAGCACGGCCCACGTTGTATCGCCATTTGCGAATGTACTGCTCCGGATCACAAGTCAATTTTATATTGGAGTTGGATAGTATGTAACGTGCGTTCCATTTACGCAACGCGTATTTTGTTTCAACTGTCGTGCCACCCTGTTATATAATTAATATTTTATACAATTAATATGTTATTACGCCTGCGAGTTAGGCATGCTGTTACAGTGTACTTTTAGGCGAATTAATATTATTAAAAATTACTTGCATTATCGGAACATGTACCGTTTGGAAATCGTACGATAATTTTGATTTGTCATTATTGTGTTAGCGGATTTTGCTGTTGCATCCAAATTTTGCTTTCGTTTTTTTTCTGGTGGAGAACACAAGATAATTTTTGAGTTGGTCATTGAGTCAATATAGTAATCTTTTGGTGCAGACGTTTGGATAGCATTTAACAGTGATGTGCAAATAACAATAAAACCAGTGGTAGTTTTTTTTTGAATCGTTGTGAATCGAAACGAGTATATTTGTGTGTACATGAAAATACACTTTAGTGATTTGAAAAAAAATAACATTACTAAACTTGAGTTCAAAAAAATAGATATGTATATCGGCAAACGATAAACCAATAAGCGGAAAAACAATACTAAGGAAGTAAGTCGCTGAAAAAGAAGGTGATTTCTCTTTGACATCAAAAAGTGTTCTTGGTATTTGTCTGTCGCGCATCCCATCCAAAATTACAGAAAGGAGCGGGTCAACTAAAACAGTTTGGCCTAAAAAATACTCATGATGGGCAAACAGTGAAGTGCAACCATAAAGGTAAATACTGCAGAGTGAATGTTTGCAGCTGTCAAGTGAGTCAAATTCGGAGGGTAAAAGAGAAAGCGAATAAATCAAGAGGGCCGTAGTTAGTATTTTTACGACCGAATACAATGAAGTTAGGAAGTTAAATTAAAAAATTTATTTAAATTTATTTACATTTTTATTACTTAATATAAGTACATTAAATATTTTTATTTAAATATAATATTATGTATATAAAAAAATAGAAATTATAAAAGAACTACGTTTATTTATTTTACATTCCCTTAAAATGTAATAAAGAAATAAACTTGTTTCTTTTTGTTAATTTATATGACCTTTGTTTACAAAAATAGTTCAACCGGATGTCATAATATTTTTCTATGATGGAATGAGCTAACAAATTAACGTGTTCTTGTGAATGACTATATTGATCTTCATCATTGAAAATATTTGCATTAATTAGGTTGTGAAGAACGTTATAACTTACTTTTTTAAACAATTTTGAATTAGATTGTAATTGCGTTATGTTTTTGTAGTCGGCAATCGCCAATTCCCGTTTTAATACTGCTTCGGAGTATTTACAAATTTTTAATACTGACGGCGAAGGAGTAAAAAGACCACCCTTATTTTTTAAATTGATTAACGATTCATAAGAATTACATTGTATTAATAATTTGTAACAGTCCTCACAATTCAATTTTCTAAATAAATATCTGACTATAAATCCCCCTATGTATTCAATAACATTAATTGAAAATTCACTTAATATAATTGGGTATCCAAAAAAATCTTCGTCGTACATATTAAGTTCATCTACTTCAGAAATTTCTTCACCAATTGAAATATCATCTGATGAAGCTTCTTCAACCATTACAAGTCGGTTAATAGAAGAATTAATAAGACTATCGGAATTAAAATTGGAAACATTCAAAATAGAAACTTCTGTTTGAGGAATACAATTGCCTAACGAGGCGTCACTTAATTAAACGTGTGTTAAAATACGCTTGTATGAAGTGATGAATTGTTTTAGAGTTGGATTCGAATTTCTTCCTAATCTTGAGCGAACAACTGAAAAAAATAGTTCAATGTGGTCTTGACTTAATTTATAGAACGAGATATATCTCAACAGGTGTATGTTTAAATAAGTGTCATGAAGAACCTGGATGTTAGAAAGACAACTAATCATTCCAATAAATCCCGCTTTGCTTTTAGATTTAATAACTTTAATACCGTTTGATAGAAACCTTAATTTAGATATATATTCAATTGATGATTTAACGTAATTTAGAACAAAATTAAAATTACTTTGGGATATTGGTTTTTTTAAACCATACTCTTGAAATTTTTTGCTGTTTAAAATATCAAAGCAATTATTGAAGACTCTAATAAAATTTATTGTTCCACTACACCCTTTAAATTGTGGCAATTTTAAAACACTATCACAAAATTCTAATGCATTTGCTACGGAATTACTTAATGTCTGAACTGCTAAATTAACTTTCATTTTTTGGTACTTAAAATATATATGGGCCTTTCGTAATTTATTCGCGAGATGGAAACCTTCTTCCGATTGAATCTTATATAGTTCTTCTACGTAGTGCCATGAAATTGTAAGGCCGTCACCATCGATTAAAGGGCCTTTAATAGCTAAAACGTTCCTGACAAGTTTTAACATATGACATGGATCAAAAAAAATTAGAAATTTTTGTTCTATGTATACCAGGCAAATTGAAAGCGAGATTTATATTAGGAAAATTAACGTTACAAAATTCATTGATAGTCCATCAAAAGTCACTCCAATTGTTACAACCCCAATATCGTGTAATAAACGTAAACAAAACTCAATCATATTTTTTTTTTGTACAGCTGTTAAGCTTCTAATAGGAAAATATCCAAGAGGAATTTTCCAATGAGCAGTACAACTAACAAACATAAACACAATTACTTGGGTAGCTAAAGTAAAGGGTGATTTTTTTGTGGTTAGGATTTTCATGCATTAGTATTTGACAGATCACGCGGGATTTCAGACAAGGTGTCAAAGAGAAAGATGCTCAGTATGCTTTGACATTTCATAATGAATAGACTTACTAACGAGCAACGCTTGCAAATAATTGAATTATATTACAAAAATCAGTGTTCGGTTCGAAAAGTGTTTCGCGATTTACGTCCGATTTATGGTCTACATAATCGACCAAGTGAGCAAACAATTAATGCGATTGTGACCAAGTTTCGCACTCAGTTTACTTTATTGGACATTAAACCAACCACACGAATGCGTACAGTGCGTACAGAAGAGAATATTGCGTCTGTTTCTGAGAGTGTTGCTGAAGACCGTGAAATGTCGATTCGTCGCCGTTCGCAGCAATTGGGTTTGTGTTATTCGACGACATGGAAGATTTTACGCAAAGATCTTGGTGTAAAACCGTATAAAATACAGCTCCTGCAAGAACTGAAGCCGAACGATCTGCCACAACGTCGAATTTTCAGTGAATGGGCCCTAGAAAAGTTGGCAGAAAATCCGCTTTTTTATCGACAAATTTTGTTCAGCGATGAGGCTCATTTCTGGTTGAATGGCTACGTAAATAAGCAAAATTGCCGCATTTGGAGTGAAGAGCAACCAGAAGCCGTTCAAGAACTGCCCATGCATCCCGAAAAATGCACTGTTTGGTGTGGTTTGTACGCTGGTGGAATCATTGGACCGTATTTTTTCAAAGATGCTGTTGGACGCAACGTTACGGTGAATGGCGATCGCTATCGTTCGATGCTAACAAACTTTTTGTTGCCAAAAATGGAAGAACTGAACTTAGTTGACATGTGGTTTCAACAAGATGGCGCTACATGCCACACAGCTCGCGATTCTATGGCCATTTTGAGGGAAAACTTCGGAGAACAATTCATCTCAAGAAATGGCCCGGTAAGTTGGCCACCAAGATCATGCGATTTGACGCCTTTAGACTATTTTTTGTGGGGCTACGTCAAGTCTAAAGTCTACAGAAATAAGCCAGCAACTATTCCAGTTTTGGAAGACAACATTTCCGAAGAAATTCGGGCTATTCCGGCCGAAATGCTCGAAAAAGTTGCCCAAAATTGGACTTTCCGAATGGACCACCTAAGACGCAGCCGCGGTCAACATTTAAATAAAATTATCTTCAAAAAGTAAATGTCATGGACCAATCTAACGTTTCAAATAAAGAACCGATGAGATTTTGCAAATTTTATGCGTTTTTTTTAAAAAAAAGTTCTCAAGCTTTTAAAAAATCACCCGTTATTATCATTTGGGTCGCTACCTTCGAACTCAACGTATCCAGATATTTTTTTGGTGTGAAAATCGTACTCGCATTTTGGATGAATGTATGTACATCTCATCCAAGCATACATTTCCAATAACGAACTCATCTGTTTCTTTTTTTGTTCGAACCAGCAACTCTAGAGTACGAAAAGATTCTGAAGTAAAACCTGGTTTCCCATTTACTACTTTATACCAGTTAGCAAGTGTTCGAGAGTGAGGTAAGCAGTTTTTAAATTGGTTTCTAACATATTCATAGGCCTTCGGAGAATAAAAGTTTAAATTTAAAGCAAATTTCCGTATTTCTTCTGGATATTTCCTGCCTAACTTTCGATTTTTAATTTTATCTATATATCTATTTAAAAAAACTGAATTTGGGTCAGAATGGTTTAAAAATTTATCCTTCTCACACGAGCTAATCAAATTTTTCTCTTCAAGTTCGTCAATTAGTTGGCCCAAATTAATAATTTTTTCTTTTTGTCTCGTAATTTTTTGTCGTAGATTCCTGTTTTTTTTTAAGATTATTGTATTTAGTCCTTAAAAATCGCAATTTTTGTGTTTGTATCTGGTTTTTTGAACACGGAGAACGATCAACACCTGATGAGGCCATTGCTTGGTTTAATGTTATTCTATTAAATTGTTGGTATTTTTCACGATTATATAAATCGTTATTAGTTCCGGATACCATCGGTTCAGGTACTTCGTATCACACTAAAAAATTTTCGGATATTCTATAAATTTATTTATATTTTTGTTCAGATAATTTATATTTATATGAAATACTATATAAAAATTATAAATATTGAACCTATATAATTCGTTTATATAATTCTGTAATATGTATATTTTATACAAATTTATAGTATACAAACAATTTCTATAGCTCCATTTGTATACTTTTTATAACCTACAGTATAAAACTTCACTCTTTATACCTTGATTGGTATGAAATTAATATTTTTATCTTATACAAATTTTGTTTTATACAATTAGTTTTATAAAATTAATAGGAAAACGAATATTTTTTGTTAAAAACGGGATTTTTATACTGTAGGATCGTTTGATGATTTTCAGTTCTGTGGATATCGTGTAGTGAGTAGAAGTGTTTTTAAGTTTTCTTGTAGATTTGTGAAGTTGTTAATAGTGGTAATTAATATAATTTGTTAATAGTGAAAATATAATAGTGAAATATAATAATAATAAATCGAATAATTAACTAATTTACTGGAACACTGAAAGAAATCGGGCCCGTACACATTTTGCTGTGTACACCAAAACTTGCAATTACCATTAATGTTTTAATAAAGTACGACCCTTGTAAAATTTGCAGTGCAATATTTACAGTGCATTTTTAAATATTAAAATTATTGCTGAGCAGCGTCTTATGGCAAATTAGATTAATTATATTGCAATGCTGATAGATAAATATTAGGTACACAATTTGAATATATCAATGCAAACATTTTAAAAATGAAAAAAATTTTGTTTTTTTCGTTAAGAATACAAAGTGTTTTTAAAATGTTCAAATACATACTTTTCAAAATTTATTTTGCGCTTTGTAAAACATTTTTTGCGAGGAGATTATAACCAATCAAATCATTTATTTTATCCGACTTTATGTTTAGTTCTCCAAATTTTATTTATAATTTCAAACAAAAATTAGTCTTAAAGTGAATTTAAAGCAGTACACAAATTGCCACAAAAATGCCAGTTCGTCTAATTTCCGTATTTGCTGGGAGAAATGGTAATTATTTCAAAATACAATAAAATATAAATTATATTTATTTTTTCTTCATTTGCAGTTTTTTTATTGTAAACTTACTTCGCATCGCGAGTTATTTGGTTTAGTCACCGTTTCATCTGTAAATAATTTACGAAAATTGATAACGGATCATTTGTCGGCTTTGACTTGACATCTATCTGTTATGAGTCATTTGACCAATATTTTAAAAATTTAAATAAAAAGCTTAGCAATTCGCCAACAACAAAAGTTTTCAATTTTTATAAAAAATTGAAATCTAGAAAGAAAAGTGGAAAATAGGAAAAACACTTTACTAAGTAAAGAATTTATTCAAGAAAATTATTTATCTGATAAATCGTTAAATATTTGTGGATTAATTATAATACACATTATCGCCCTGGATTATTCTTTGGCACTATTCTGGTAATTCCCGGGGAATAGAAATTTTAAATTTTGTATCAGTTTTATTCCCTTTTCCCCAAAGTGTTTTTTGACTTTAAGAAAAAATAGTTCTTAGAAAAAAATTATTCCCATTAATAGCAGTTTTGACTTTATTATTCCATACCTATTTTTCGCAAGCATTAACTGGGAATTAGTGTACGTTAAACATCGATAGTATCGATAGTTCAATCGATAGTATCGATTGTTTACTATTTGTAAATGAATATTAAAGTACTAGCCTTGATTTGTCCGAAATATAAATAGTGCTATAATTGTATGTTTTATTTATTTAATTTTCCCTCCCTAGAAATTTTAAAATTATCGATACTATCGATAGTAGTGATAGTTTTTCGTAAAAACAATCGATAGTTTTACAATCGATACTATCGATTGAACTATCAATACTATCGATGTTTAACGTACACTACTGGGAATAGAATTTAACGGAAATTTATTATTATATTTTTTTATAGTTATGACAGAAAATTTGTACTAAAATTTGGTAATATAAATTGGGCATATCAATATATAAACGGAAATCTATTAATATATACAAACAAAATTTATCTTTTTAGTAAAATTCGATTAAAATATCAATGAAAATTAATTAGACGCAGTCAATTGCTTTCAAATATTTGTTTCCTTGTTTTATTGAGATCGCGTATCGACCGCAAATAATCAAATTATTTTCCGTAAATTTATTCCCCAATTACAGAATTAACTTTTGGAAACGCGGAATTGGGAAAACATGTCTGCAAAATAATTGCTGCAAAAAAAACACCAGAATACCAGAATAGTGCCACAGAGAGTGATGACAATAACCATAACGAATTTTATTTTATAAAATTTTTAAGTTTATAATTTTAGAGAATGAGAATATTGTATTTTTATTTCAAAAGTATTTAGTTGTCACGTTCGACGAATTTTAGAATGCATTTAACTCATCGCGGACGTGAATGCTATAGCAATCATACAATTTTTTCGTTTTTTTAATATTTGTCAATTCTCAACAATACACTCCTTTCCGCGATGAAATATCATTGCAATTACAAAAGTTATCAAATTTGTGTTAAACACATTTTGAAAGTGTCCGCGAACGTGTTAAGATACAAGCTATGGCACAGTCAACACTAAATAAATTATATTTGAAACATTTTATATTCAACAGAAGTTATGACACTGCCGTGTCACGAAAACAAAATAATCATATATTATATTAAAAAGTAGCATATAAATTACTTTACAATTAATTTAATCGTAGATCTTGTACACTTTTGTAAGTAAAACTAAATAAACATAACACTTAAGAGAATAATATGATTTTGATAAATATGTATATCGATTTTATAAAATAATCAAAAATTGTTTTATTTTTGTGAAAATATTTCTTAAATTTCAACAGTATTGAAAACTGAGTTCAATTCTAGCATATAGAATTTCCAAAATTTATATACTAAAAGCAACAATTTTTTATACGATAACCAGGTTAATATTTTCTATAAATAATTTATATAAATTTAATACTAATCCCTTATAAACAAAAATTAACATTTAATGGATAAACTTTATATTTTCACTATATACAGATATTTATACGTTGGAGTATCAAATTTATACCAGTGACCTATCAATTTATTTATATGGAGTATTATAAATTTTATACAATATTTTATAACATTTGTTTATAAATTAAACTAATATAAAATCTATAAAAAATTCGTACGGAATTATATTTATATTATAAGTGTATTCATTTTATATGTAAATTTTTTGGTGTATAGGCATATAATGAATCTTCCTTAACATGAGAAGAAACTTCATAATTAGCCCCAATAATAAAGTCCGCATCATTTGCCACATCTCGTAATAAGTTCAATCCACAGAATTGATCTTTATCAACATTCGAAGAAACTTCAAAATTAGCTCCAATAATATTGTCAGCATCATTTATAGAAGTTGGATAGACGTCTTGGGAAACAAATTTAGATTTAGAATGTTCGGAGCAAACAACCATGTTTTCTTCAGTATGATGCATTACGGTTTGATTAATATTGGGGCATATATTTTCAATATTATTTGCATCGACGTCAAATCCAGACGGTGATTCGTCAATGAACAAGGTTGGAATGGCCGATTTTCTTAAAAATCTCTTCTGATTCTCTTTTCTCTGTGGCATAAAACAGTCCATTTCAAAATGCACCGAGCAAACAATTGAACTTTTTCCTACTACATCTTGCTCACGGCCAATTGATTTCAACCATTAGTGATGAGCGGACCTACTCCAACCGGGTTCTTTTAACCTGATACTCAAAATGTCCGGACTATCAAATGGGTACTTTTTAAAGTATCCGGTTCAGTATTTATTTATTTTTCAATGTATAATTTTTACTCTCAAAAGAATAAAACGTAAATAAAAGCGAGATAATGAGATTGTGTATAATTTTTTACTATCTCAAACGTGTAGACATAATTCATATCCATACATATAAACATTAGAATCAAATAGATAAGGTAAAATGAGAGTACACTACGTGAACTACACATAAAGAAAGTAGTATGTATGTATGCAAACTCATGCATAGAGAAAATTGGTACGATTGATCAATTTTGTGTTTGGGTATTTCGGTATTATTATTAGTAACTCGGTTCAAAAGACCGATATACTGGGGGTCGATTTTATCCAAAATTCGACAAGTTGCCAAAATAACCGCATGTATATTAGTAGTGGTACGTGTATTTGGATTAGTACGAATGCGTGCCATTTCATTTTTTGGATATGACATTTCTAGATATCATTTCCTATTATCATTTAAAATTTGTAAATGCAAATAAATATGCTTTAAATAAAACTAAATTTATTTAATTTTAGTTTTAAAATAATTTCTAATTCTGTGTTTCTGTGAAAACAAAACATTTATTTGACATCACTTTGAAAAAAAAAATTTAAATGTGTAGCTAAAATATTTTTTCCTTAACACATTGAGGCACACTTTCTAAATGTGTGTGCTACTCATGAACACATTTGATAACTTTTGTAATTGCAATGATATTTCATCGCGGAAAGGAATGTATTATGAAAACTGCAAAATATGTCGAGTTATTCCTTAAAATGTGTTAAAAACGTGTTAAAAAACGAAAAAGTTGTATGACCGCTATATTAGTAATTAACACGATCGTGCTAAATCACCACTCAAATACTTGGTGAGATGTCAAAAAACTGAGACGACGAAAGGACATAAGCACCAAAAAACTGAACCGATTTGTACCGATTCATAATTTTTGATGCTTACGTTCGCAGAAAACAAACAAATATAAATACAGAAAAATTACACACACTAATATAAAATTGTATACTATACTCCTTATACGTATACGAAAACGTCATTCGTCGTTCGTCGAATTTTGGAAAAAATCGACCCCCTGATATCGGTCTTTTGAACCGAGTTGATAATTTCATAACTAATGAAAACCGATATTACTTATGTATAGAAAATGATTTTGTTTTGATCCTTTCGGTGTGTGAGCAATTTTGGTGTTTTGAGTATTTCGGTGTTTTGAGTATTTCGGTCTTTTTGAGTAATTCGGTATTTCGATCTTTTGAACCGGATTAATACTTTTTTACGAGTTGGTACTGATAGAGCATGTGTAGCATGAAATTATTTTAAAATCATGGATTGATTTTCAAATAAGAATAAAATCATACATTTTATTTAAATTGATGAGTCATGATAAAATTAGTTTCATTTGTTTTTATTATAAATATATTTATAAAATATTAATGCAAGTTAATCTTAACAAATATGAGGAGCGGTTTATTTGAGTACTCAGATATTAACCCAATTATTTACTCATATTAGCGCACTAAGCATGTAGTTTAAATTAATGATATTTATTTATTAAACTCTTAATTTTAATAGTTCATAATCATAGTTTGGATATTAATTTTTTAACGTTTCTCAATGAGCGAATACTGTACTACTTACTTTTATTGGAGTATGAAAAACATAACCCACGTTGTAAATTAAAGAACCGAATCGGTTCAAAGTATCGGGTGCAAAGTATCAGGTTAATGGATTGAAAGTATCAGTTGATACCAATACTCAAAAGCACCGATTTTGCCCATCACTATCAACCATTGCTTTTTCAATTTTTCATCTTTTGGGAAGCTAAAAAACAAATTTTACATTATAATTTCTGTAAAAAAATGTATTTATAGTACACCAAGGTCCCGCTTTGCGTCGCAGTTCGGTTCCACACGTAGAGACGCAAACTGAATTACGACGCATAGCAAACAATTTAAAACATATGTGTTTGGCAGCAAGTATTACAATTTAGGACACATTTATCTAGATAAAATTCAAAATAAGACAAACATTAAGATAAAACAAATAAAATCACTCTATTAATATCACTTTATTAATAAATAATATTAAAATAATACACAAATACTTATGTATGCATTATTATTCTCACTAAATGACAACGAGAATTCTCATTAATTGTAACAAAACAAGAAAATATAAGCAAGAAAAGGACGACGCATAACGAAAAACCGACGCAGAGCGGGTGTTTCTTTTATTTTAAACCGACGCAAGAAAGAATAGACTTACAACGAATAGACGCATAGCGGGACCTTGGTGTATACCAAAATACAAAAAATTATGAAAAGCAAAGCATATGTAGCGCATTAAATAAATTCCATTCCAAAAAATGCGATTCTGGTAATAAAATTGTTTACAAAAAGAAAAAGCACAACAACAACAACCAAAATTCGTTTCTTAAATTTTTTTGATTTATAACTTAAATTAATGATAATTTTATCACAAATCACTTTGCTTTTAACATAATGTACATTTTATTTTCTAAAAACACTTACAGATGGTAAGAAATTCCTTTTCGAGTTTTTTGAGACGCATTTTGACAACAATGCACCAAGCACTTCATTGCAATATTTTATGATCAAAATTTTCAATATTTATTCACCAACTACACAAAATAACACGATACACAAACTGTATTATATTATTTTATTTTATTTAATTAATAATTTGACGATTTTTTAAAAACACAAAATATAGCGCGTCACTTTTTACAACAACAACAACAGGTCCCGTTAACTTTTTCTTTGCCATCTGAGACCACCATATGCATTTTTGATATAACCATCCTGTTCCCACATGACTCAAAAGAGATAGCAAATATTATATTGATTTTTATATGGGAAAAAAATAGTTGCTGCTCTTCAGTATTTTCCTCTAAGAGTGCAACAAATTGAAGTATAATGTATATAGTTGTTATTTGAGTGTGTTAACAACAGGAAAAGGAATTTAAACATAACACCGATAAAATCTAATATTACCAATTCGTGGGGTGTCTATGTGTGGCATTACGTAAAATTACCTATAAAGCCACGTACGGGTCTTGTTGGTGTTTTTGGCGGCGAGTTTTCTTCGTAACCGGAGTCATTTTGCGGAGCGAGCGGTTGTCAAGGTCGAGGACGGGGACACATAGCGGCATGCGGCGATTTCGAGAGGTCGTTGGACGTTTTCCGGACAGGTGTTTTCTTGAATAAGGCTGAGTATTTTTACTTTTTCTATTAAGTATAAGTCCAAGATAAAACTCTTTAAATTTTATTTTTTTCTCCTTCAATTAAAAGTTGTTTTTTTTTGATCTTTTGTTGTAAAGTTAAATTTTGTCTTACTTGAATTGCCTGGTTAAGTGACATTTTCTTGAATTGATTAATCATTGTTGTTCTTTTTTTTACATATAGTTACAATTTAGTTTTGAGTTGCAGAGGCCGAGCCCCGGATGTAGGAAAGCGCTTTTTTCGTTCGAGGAACAAGGTAACCTTTTTGGGTTTATTTATATAGGATATTTTTTTTTCGTACTGGTTTGCTCAGTTTATATATAACCAATTTAAAATGTTGCTTTTTGTTTTTTGAATATATTGTTCCTTCCTAATTTTTTTGTCATTATATAATGTCATTATTACAGCATTTGTAATCTTTTTGAATTTTTTTTTATTAATAAATATAAGTTTAAATATGAACAAGTCTTGCGAAGTTAATATGCATAAGTGAGTAGAGATGGATCTAGCGTGAATGGAGGGAATGAGGTAAGTGTTGGAGAGAGTCGGAGTGCTGCATTTCTTTCTTTATTTATTTTTCTTTTATTTCGGAACGGGTTTTTTTTTGAGTGTGACTCGGGAGATCTCCCGAGTGTACCATCCATTCGACTCCATCATCAATGGAAAAACACACTAATATTTCTCCCTTTTGGCAACGGCATTCTGAACCCGGTGTCGTTACAAGTACAGCAAATCGCATCAGACTAGCGAGAAGGCCAGCGGTATTCACAATCAATAGAATCTGTGTGAATGAAGAGCCCACGTCGCATTCAATTATTGAATTTGTATTAGGTATTGCAAAATTTTCGATCTTTTCCATCTGTCTTGTTTAACACTAACCATCGAAGATAACACGGCACCATGAACAACACTCTCAATTCATTTTGGGAATTCAAGGATATTTGTTTATCTCGAGAACTGACGCACGATGAGTCAGTGGACGAAGAGTCAGTTTCCTAAAGTGATCGACTCCGTTTTAAAGAGAAAGTACTAAAAAATTATAGCAATTCGCCGGGCCAGACGTGCTATATATTGGCTTCGTGCCACCTGTAACACAATCTAACTCATTTTCAAGAGTTTGTATTGTAATAAATGGTTAGAGGTTATCATCACATGAACTGAAGGGCAGTGAATGTATTTATATTCAAGTTATGAGAGTATGGGCTGTTATACAATTACGAGGGTGGCCATAGTAGGAACAGGAAGGAAATTTGATGCATTTTAATCGGTTCATGAAGGTGTGGGATTTTACAAAAATCTCGATGGTGGTAATTTCGTGAACAAGAACGGCTGTTGTAAAAAGTTCGGTTATGACCATTATTTGTACAAAATAGCAGTTCATTTAAATATGATTGCTTTGTGTTGCAGTAGGTTGCCCTAAATTAAAAATAACATATTTCGATGCAAATATAAAATTGGGATATGAAAGGCTTAGTGTATAGTGCCCTCACGAAGTGTTTTAAATTTGTAAACAATTATAGTAATTAATTGGAGTGGGCTTCAAATGCGAGTGCTGTATTAAGGCCATCATATTTGGTATGTAAAATTATTGCAAAAGCTCGCACATTTTTGACGTTGTATTGTATACCAAAAGCATCATTAGAGAGAATCATATAACAGTAATAGCACTGTATATTAATAATAACAATAATAATCATAATAATGAAAAAAGGAGAAAAAAATTAAATGATAAGAAAATATTTTCTAATGTTTTAGAATCACGAAAATGTAGTTCAAGATACAAACAAACGTACACACATATTCGTACAAGAAAATCGGAAAATATTTTCCATTCTACACTAGTATTTTGGTGATAAGTACTGTATGCGTATGTGTTTAACGCACACGGCACCTATATACTCGGCTATATACAGTGTTACAAGCAAAAATAGAGCAACAAACAAAACGTGCCGCAAGGAAGTAAAATACACAAAATATGGAAAGCCTTTGCGAGAACACACATCCACGTACAAAAAATAAACGGAAAAATCAGCGTTTTGTGAAAATTAAATTCACAATTGTTAATTAACAAAACGATATATGATTACCACGGATTATTTTACTTTATATTAACACAAATAACTATAAACGTCGTCGTCTTCGTCGATTTTTATTTTTATAAGCCAAGGTTGAAATTTAAAGATTTTCACTTTGGTTGAAAATGTGTGACGTCCACGTTTATTAATTTTCTTTTTGGACGATAAATTAATTTTGAGGTCGCCGCGTACATATTTTTGTGAATAATTATTTAATGTCACCCGACATTACACTATATATGGTATAATTATCTTACGGTAAATGGATGCTAGTACAAAAATTTGGTGGGCATTTTTGTGGTGAAGGTCGAACCTGTCATGTTTCGGAAGAAAATATTTTGTGTTTATATATCGGTGAGTTATTATTTCCTAACATGCGGGGTTAAGTTCCCGCGCTTTCTTGATTACAACCGGAGGACGTTCTCTTAAACACCTTCCTGTACTAAGTGTAATCCTAAAAGGGATTAAAATTAAACATTATGACAAGAAAATTATTTCCTACCACTTCTTGTTAAACAGCCAGTAATATACCTCAAATTTTAATTAGTCATGCTTATTATATTCTTAGACCTATATAACTTATTATAAAAAATCATAAAGTTTACATAAAAATTCGCGTGTATCAAGATTGTCATATGTCCGATTCATAAATCTTGTTTGTTTATTGAATGAATGGTCAACGTGTGACCGATCAAATTACTTAGGTTACAGTTTGTGTATGTTTAGATGGTAATTCAATTTTTTTATACCATAATTGAGTAGGCGAGTAGTTGTTATTGTTAGCCACTATACAAATTATAGTAGCGAGCATGAGTAGCATTTTCTTTTGTTGGGTAAATATTTATGAATGTCTGTGGTAAATTTTGGTTTCTTTTCTAGGACTACATTTTGATCAAATGCCAATTATTTGTGATATTTTCAGTAGCCTAAATATTAGCTATTCCAAAGTCGCAATGATTTTTGTGATACTTGATTAAATGCGTTTAATCAGAATCGCCGCTATGAATGTTTCTCACAATTAAAATGAGATTTTATAACAGAAAACATTTGTACAAGGTACCGACAAATTGTCATTTATCATTTGCTACTGTTTGCGACCCACTCTTTAATTTCCATTTGTATTAATGAACGGACTATATAAACTTCTTAAGTTGGTGCCGGAAGCTGCTCCGACCCAATATGAGTAACGAAATTTATTGGAGCAGGAGTTCTACCTAAACTGTGAAAGAGATCGACGAAAAGCAATCAAACTGAATTGACCTCTGCAATCCGAGGAATTCTTAAGTAAGGAATTATTTGAAGTCCATTTTATGAATAAAAAAAATTTTAAAGGACATTTAATTGAAAAATCTTAACTTCAAGGTGTAACGGAACTATGGTGAAATAGCACCGTTAACAGAATGTCGATGAACTTTAATCCCGTAGCAGCCATTAGCCCGCTAGCTGAAGTCGGCATGGGAGTGAGTCAAGGGAGTTCACCAACAGTAATCAGCTGCTTTCACAAATGAATATACCAAAAAAACAAGTCAAACAATACCCATTCTTCCCTATTCAGACCCTCCTTCTAACCCCGTTTAATTACAAACACTTTAATTCATGATGATTTACTTACTTTATTTAAAGAACAAAACAAAACGACGTATCATTTTAATAAAGATTTTAATATTTACTTTCACTCTAACGCAGGTGATCGGAATTCATTTAATTAAATTAGTTTAACTTTTCAATTTCTTAAAATACCCAAATGATCAAATATAATATAAATAAACTTAAAATGACTTACCAATTCACCGACCGGCAAAGCGCTTTACTGATGGCGACTGTATATATATTATACATATTACTCTAGGCTAAATACTAAGAAGGGTAGTTTAAACTTAATTCAATTAATTAGAAATAACAAACACCATAATAATACTAAACTATGCACGTAAATTAAAAGTAGGTATTTAAATAATTGTAATAGGCTATTTGAAATAAAAAGTTAAATCGATACGTTACTTAAATAACTATAAATATTATTTACTAGCAATCCAAAATAAATAGTTAAGTCAATTAAATAAATGTAAACTAATAATATTAAAGTAAACGACTAAAAAGAGTGCATGCGACTTAACGTAATCGGTAGGTAACCTGTACTTTTAAGGTTACAACAACGATTCATAATTATTTTACAATATGTATAATGACACTAAATCAAAGTAAATTTGTTCGATTTTTAGATGTATTCAATTGTTGTTGGTGAATGCTTCACATATATCTCCGTAGCACGAATCGCTTTCCAATCCGGAGGTATTTTCCCAGATGGTGATTGCTTTTAGTAACAGTTTCTTTTTAGATGCTACTTAAATACATAAGACAGTGGTTAAATAAATAAGACGGTTGCGCGAATATCGGTACGCAAAATCACACCACCGTCATTAAGTCCGCTAAACAATCAGTTTTTCACTATCAAGGCCACTGATTTTTTTTTTCAAATCAAACGGTGGTATCAGCTAAAATGCACTAAACAAGTGGTTTTACGTAGTGTATGTGATATCCGTTTGGCACAGTTTAATAGCACACTTTAACTAAAGTAAACGAAACACAAAACTAGCATTAGCTGAATATGCACTTAGCTTAAATTTCAAATAGTAAACCTCACCTTGTGTTGGCTTTTATTAGCGAGTAATGTACAATTAAGCGAACCACGTACACGAGGGCAAATATATGGATCCTGACAAACACAAGACTATACCAATCACGGCGCTATTAGAAAACACTAGAATTAATTCATATATATTGAACATAAAATTCACAGGCACTAACACAAACCGTAAACTACAATTTATTTTTTTTTTGTTTTTTTTTTATTTTGACTTAGGCACTGATTTAATATTGGTGCAACGAAATATCGGATGCAACTAATTTGCTTATACGATACGTCCATCATCATTTCAAGTTTTCAGTGAATCGATTAATTTTGATGAATTTTATAGCAGGACCATAAAAGTACTTTTATATAATTCATCAACTACATTGTAGACTGAGAATTAGGACTTTGCACCGATAATAAAATAAGTACTCATGAAACACCGACGATCATTTCGTTTCATTCGTGGGGAAACCTACCCCTGAGATGTCTCTATGCTTCGGGTAATAATGCTAAGGCTTTACTGTCGTTGTATATCCTTAACATGGTAAACACCAAGGATTTTACCATTGTCGTCAGAAACTTCAAACGCAACGTTACCAACATTTTTGACTATACGAGCTTTTATAGTTTTTGGAGCCAGTTTCGCAGAATAGTGTTTCGATGCGTCACTTTGTGTAAAATTTTTCACATAAACTTGATCTCCGGGATTAAATGTTCGGTGACGTGATCGCAGGTTATAATATTTAGCACTATTTTCGTGTGCCTTTCTCAAATTTGCTATAGCATGGCGTCGAACACTACTCAACTTGTTGGAATTATTATTGGCCGAAAAGTTACCATCTTCACTAAAACCGAGAAGTTTATAAAGCTCGTATTCCTTCGCGTGAAGTATCTGGTTTTGTCCGAATATAATAAAATGAGGAGAATAACCAGTGCTACTGTGCTTGGCGTTATTTAATGCTGATTCGAACTCAGAGAGATGTACATCCCATAGGCGCTGGTCATCTTTTAAATAGGACCGAATGGCCGACAACAGCGTGCGGTTGACTCTCTCAGAAGCATTACTCTGAGGTGAATATTTTGGGGTTAGCACATGAGTAACGCCATATTTACCTAATAAATGTTTAAAAGCAACAGAGCAGAATTGTTTACCATTATCGGTAAACACCGTTTGAGGCACTGAATAGCGAAGGAAAAGTTGTTCGAGAAAGTTAATTGTAGATTGGGCAGTTGCCTGCCTAAAAGGTTGCAAGCAAACGAACCGGGATAGTTTGTCGAGCACAATGAGGATGAAACAATTCCCAGCTTTTGATCGCGGATACGGCCCTAAGAAATCGAGATATAGGAATTGAAATGGCCTAAATGATTCTTGCATCGAACCTATTAATGGACGCGTTATGTAATTCACTGGTTTGCAGGTTTTGCAAACTTGACACATTTTGATATAAGTTCGAACATCCTTGGTCATTCCAATCCAATAGAATTGACGTTGAAGGCGATCTAATGTTTTGGATACTCCTAAGTGGGCAAAGGTAGGGTCATCATGCGCACGTTTAATTAATTCGGCCCGCATAGCCACGGGAACAATTAGCTTCCATTCATTTGGGATAGTATCGTCGTAAACTGAACCGGAGTTACTATTAATTAATAGTTTGCCATCTTCATACTTGATGTTGGTAGAATCGGAATCGTTTTTCAAAAATTTCTCAACCGTATCCTTATATTCAGAGTCGTTAAAATGGTCCGAAGATAAATCAATATAAAGTGGAGTGGTAAAGTTATGCCTTGATTCTTTTAATTCTGAAACACCTTGTAAAATGAGTTCGTCCGAATTAATTCTTGACAGGGCATCCGGGATTATGTTCTGTGAACCGCTGCGGTGAACAATCTTGAAATCGAGCGGTTGTAACTTAAGTGCCCACCGAGCTAAACGTCCGGCGAGATCTCTTTGAGACATAAGCCATTTCAAAGCAGCATGGTCAGTTAGAATTGTGAAGGAATATCCTTCAATATACGCGCGAAAAGACTTAATTCCATGCACTACCGCGTAGCATTCTAGTTCTGTAATGCTGTATTTTTGTTGCGCGGGATTAAGCTTTTTCGATGCAAAGGCAATTGGATGTTCCTCTCCATTCTCATCGTACTGCACCAAAACACTACCAACTCCTGTGCTACTAGCATCGCACTGAATGACAAACTCCTTTGAAAAATCCGCGTGGCGTAAAACCGGGGCTGTGGTCATTGCAACTTTTAGACATTCGAAGGCATGTTGTGCATCGGTTGACCATTCGAACTTGCTCTGTTTTTTCAAAAGATTTGTTAAGGGCGTAGCTAATATCGAGTAATTCTTGATGAACCGTCGATAATATCCTGTCATTCCAAGAAATTGGCGGATTTTACGAGCTGTCTTAGGGAGTGGATAGTTAGTGATAGATTCAATTTTGCTAGGGTCGATTCGAAGCCCCCCTTCTCCTACAATAAAACCTAGAAACTTAGTAGATTTTAAGGCAAACTTGCTTTTGTGGACATTAATCGTAAGTCCTGCCTCTCGTAATAGTCGACTGACATGCTGGAGAAGAGATAGATGCTCAGGCCATGTAGCAGATGTAATTAGCAAATCGTCGAGGTAAACGAAGATCCGATCATGGAGATGATATGGAATCACCCGATCCATTAGTCGGCACATACGTTGAGGTGCGTTGCACAACCCGAACGGCATTACCGTAAACTGATAAAGCGGACGACCGGGCACCGTAAAGGCTGTCTTATCCCTTGAACCTGCATCTAGAGGAATCTGCCAAAACGCGTCCTTAAGATCAATACTCGATATATATCGGGTTTGATCAAGGCGGCTTAGCAGACCCTCGATGTTAGGTAAAGGATAAGAATCTTTACGGGTAACCTCGTTAACCTTTCGGGCATCCAAACACAATCTTATTTTACCATTGGCCTTTCGGACTAATGTGACCGGAGAATTCCATTCACTCTCACGGCACTCTTCGATTACCCCGAGAGCTAGCATCCTATCTATCTCTGCGTACAGATCGGATTGTACTGCCGGAGAGACAGGATAATATCTCTGTTTAACCGGTATTGCATTTTCTATTAAATTTATTTCGTGGGAGGTCTTTAACGTGCTACCGAGGCCTAAAATCTCTGAAGAAGGATACGATTTAATGACTTCCTCAAGTTGAGATTCTTGGGATTCATCTAGCTCATGAGTATTTAAATCCAACTCTGGTTTGGATGTAATTGGATTAGGAGAGGAAGTTAGTTCAGAGAGAACTGTAGGAAAAATTCCAAATTCTCGCCAAAAATCAATTCCGAGGTATAATTTTTCTGATAACTCTGGTGCTAAAGTGAACCTAAACATTTTCGTGATTCCATTAAAAGTGGTAGGCAGAGTGACGAAACCAAGAACACGTTTCTTTTGACCGCTGGCAGTATGTAAATGAGATGGTCGTTCACAAATTTTGAGATCGTTGTTACGTATGAACTCCTCACACCCTTTTCCAAACACACTCACATTGGCCCCACTGTCAAGAAGTCCGTTAAATGTTTGATTGAGAACGTTAACATCAGCACGAGGTCTACCATCCAGTGAGTCGAAAATTATTGAGGAAGTTATTAATTTAGTGAGTAGTTTGCGCTTACGCCAATAATTAATGGATCTGGTTCTACGTTTCGAGATTTTTGAAATTCCTTCGGTCGGAGATGTGAGACGTATAGGATTAGGTACAGAGATAGTTACTTTTTCTGGTACGGAAATTTCTGATTTTGGTCTATCCAGGTATTCATGGCTGTTGTTTCTTTCGGTGGGAGGGGATTCGTTTGTGCAATTTTCGGTGGGTTTCCTCTCCCAACAGCTGGATCCACCTTTTGCGAGTTTCCCGAATATAGTTTACAGCGAGGACACATAATCTCATCTACGTTGGGTAATCCACACTTTTTGCAGAATTGATGTAATAATGTTCCAAAGGGACATTTTGAAAAGTAGTGTCCTTGTGCAGCACAATTCCAGCAATACATCGTCGTTTTAGGTATGCTTATATTAGGTGGAAATGGCATAGATTGAAGATTCGGCTTTTGATAGTTCTTTTGAAATACAGCATCAATATTTGAGATAGGGGTGTATGTTGGTTCAACGGAACTATTCATACCTGCAAAGTTCGAATGATATGTGATTGGAAAAGGTGGTAATTTTTCATCTGATAAAGGAACTTGTGGGATATTGGAAAACGTCTGAGATGCGGTATTCTGAACCTCCAAAATCTCGTGTACTTCAGATTTCCTTGTATCTCTACGCACTGGTTGTTTATTCAAACCGAGTTCTGGGACAAACCTCTCCTCCTTCCATAGTTCTTCGAGAGAGCGACATCTCGCAATTATTTGGTCTATTGTCAGAAATATTTCATTGTTCGTAAAAATTTTGAGACCAGGGCGCATGTTTTTGCGAAAAATTCGAATAAACTCACGATCGGAGTATGGGACGTGTAATGAACTAGACAACATATACATATCACCAAAATAAGACATGAATGACTCGTTCGTTTCCCATTGCTGTAAACGACGGTCTAATTGAGTTTTGATGTTATCATCAGTTCTCGAGTCTTGAAAGTATCGCTGCATTTCGCTTCTCAGGTGCTGCCATGTAATAACTACATTAAAATTTTTGCGAATGAATGCCCAATACCATTCAGAGGCTTCCTTTTCAAGAATAAATCCGAGTTCTTTAACCAATCGGTACTGCGGTATATTGAAGTTATTAGCAAGAGATTCTACCTGGAAGAAGAATTTATCTACACCTCTATCTTTCCTATTGCCATTATATTTTAGGTTCCAATGCTTCAAGAACATTGGCTTGGTATTGTCAAGTCCATATGACGGATTCATATTAGGTAAATCAGGATTTGACATAACAGGAGCGCTGGGGATGTTACTTGGAAAATATTGCTGCTGTAAATTAGGCATACTTATCGGTTGCATTGTGTTTGTGAATGTGGATGCATTGACATTCGATCTCGGCGGACTCGTTAGGTTTTGTTGTAACTGTGAGTTATAAGATGGATCGGCATTGTGAGTATGACATGGTATTTCAGAAATTGGTACTAACGATCGGTCGTTACTAACATTATGCTGCGAAAAGGTATCGTGAACTTTATTTCCTTTAAGATACTCTAATTTCTGGATTAATCGTTGAATTTGCCTATTTATTCGTTGAGATTCACTCGCACTACTATCCACTGATTGTTGAAGTGCATTTGGTATGCTAGAATCCGTTGTGCGTGTCTCTGAGATATTTGACTCTACAGAATCACCAAAATGAACCTTTTTCTGTGGTTTAATTCCCATTGATCTTAACTTCTGTAGCATTGTTTCCATATTCGCTACCTCTTGATTCAAATGCTGGTTAGCCAACTTATCGGCCTTTAAAAGCGTGTCAGTTTGGTTAACTAACCTCGAAGTGCTAGGTTGGACATTAATACATGGACTCCTAGTTGAACTTGAACCGTTAGAATTCATTGACGCATCAGCTACATCGGGACTGTTTCCTACTATAGAAGTATTTATTTGGGCCGGAGACACATTTGGATCGACCTCGTCATTATCGGAATCATCGTCAGATAAATCTTCGATAGAAACATCGTGGGTAAATTTTTTTATTGATTCTTCGTCTAAACTAGAATTATTAGAGTTAGCTTCTTGAACAAGAGCGAGAAGCTTTTGGCAAGTATCTATTGCGGACAACGATGCATCTTTGGCAGCTTTCGACGAGTGAATACGACTTAGTCGTCCTTGGATATGAAGCAATCGTGATTCTGTTTTTGAAATGATTTCTTGTTCATTATATTGTTGCGCCAGTAAAAGTTGAACCTGCAATAGTTTCCTATTGCACAAGTTAACTTCACGTAGCGGATTTTTCTTGGCATTCTGATGAGCACGATTCGGAATTAGTACCGGGGCTTCACCCTCTTTTGGTAACATAGATTTCAAGGTTTCATATTGCTCGATTATAGACCCCTTTAAATCTCGAATCTCGCACTCAATTAAAAACTCATCATGATCCAAGTGATCAATATTCATGATTACTGAGTAATTTAACAAAGATTTAGATAATTTAGAAAATATACTTAATGTAAATAATGTGGTTATTAAGAATTATAATAATAATATTTTTCGAATATATATATATAAGAATGTAGAAATATAACGGGGGTAGAAGGTCTGAATAAGGAAAGTTCGGTAGTGCAAAGCTAAATTTATTAATAAGAAATAGCAAATCAAATAAACTACTAGATCCACAAACATGATGTCTTATCATCTATTCAATCATTCTTACACGAGTAATAAGGACAGATGAGGACAAATCATACCTTGAATTAATAAAAAAAATGGAAATACTAATCGTTAATTTAATTGAAGTTACTTATACATATTATTGCATTGCACGCCAATATTTATATTTGGTTAGCATAGAAGAAAAAAAAATATATATAATTTGTCAAACGTTTTATTTTCGCAACGGTAAAATTATATTAACTCCAGTAACCAAAGGTTATAGCGGTAAATTCGAACAGGCATTCAACTTAATTTTAAGAATATGCCAACTCAACTTTTACCTTTCCTAGAACTTAAGTATAACTGAATATCAACAATAAGTTTAATTCTTATCAACAGTTGAGACTGCATTAAGAAATTAGTTATATCTGTTGATTAGCCATACTAACCTAAACACGGTTCGTGCTCCAAGACAATAATAATATATGCAAAAAAAAATCAAAATTACTTTATGGAATAAACTTGGTAAAATAATCTACTAAATCATTTGGCAAATAATTTTTGAAATTTCAGATAAATAAATATGGTTAGGAATGCGTATTCCAACTAAATTCAACATTTTTCAATGGATATTTAACAAGACGAAACCCCAACACAATTATTCAAAAGTCAACAACGAGGGTTGTTGTATAAACAAAATTACCAAATGAATTTAAAATGGAGATTGCCATTTAAATTTGGGCGCCACTGTAACGGAACTATGGTGAAATAGCACCGTTAACAGAATGTCGATGAACTTTAATCCCGTAGCAGCCATTAGCCCGCTAGCTGAAGTCGGCATGGGAGTGAGTCAAGGGAGTTCACCAACAGTAATCAGCTGCTTTCACAAATGAATATACCAAAAAAACAAGTCAAACAATACCCATTCTTCCCTATTCAGACCCTCCTTCTAACCCCGTTTAATTACAAACACTTTAATTCATGATGATTTACTTACTTTATTTAAAGAACAAAACAAAACGACGTATCATTTTAATAAAGATTTTAATATTTACTTTCACTCTAACGCAGGTGATCGGAATTCATTTAATTAAATTAGTTTAACTTTTCAATTTCTTAAAATACCCAAATGATCAAATATAATATAAATAAACTTAAAATGACTTACCAATTCACCGACCGGCAAAGCGCTTTACTGATGGCGACTGTATATATATTATACATATTACTCTAGGCTAAATACTAAGAAGGGTAGTTTAAACTTAATTCAATTAATTAGAAATAACAAACACCATAATAATACTAAACTATGCACGTAAATTAAAAGTAGGTATTTAAATAATTGTAATAGGCTATTTGAAATAAAAAGTTAAATCGATACGTTACTTAAATAACTATAAATATTATTTACTAGCAATCCAAAATAAATAGTTAAGTCAATTAAATAAATGTAAACTAATAATATTAAAGTAAACGACTAAAAAGAGTGCATGCGACTTAACGTAATCGGTAGGTAACCTGTACTTTTAAGGTTACAACAACGATTCATAATTATTTTACAATATGTATAATGACACTAAATCAAAGTAAATTTGTTCGATTTTTAGATGTATTCAATTGTTGTTGGTGAATGCTTCACATATATCTCCGTAGCACGAATCGCTTTCCAATCCGGAGGTATTTTCCCAGATGGTGATTGCTTTTAGTAACAGTTTCTTTTTAGATGCTACTTAAATACATAAGACAGTGGTTAAATAAATAAGACGGTTGCGCGAATATCGGTACGCAAAATCACACCACCGTCATTAAGTCCGCTAAACAATCAGTTTTTCACTATCAAGGCCACTGATTTTTTTTTTCAAATCAAACGGTGGTATCAGCTAAAATGGACTAAACAAGTGGTTTTACGTAGTGTATGTGATATCCGTTTGGCACAGTTTAATAGCACACTTTAACTAAAGTAAACGAAACACAAAACTAGCATTAGCTGAATATGCACTTAGCTTAAATTTCAAATAGTAAACCTCACCTTGTGTTGGCTTTTATTAGCGAGTAATGTACAATTAAGCGAACCACGTACACGAGGGCAAATATATGGATCCTGACAAACACAAGACTATGCCAATCACGGCGCTATTAGAAAACACTAGAATTAATTCATATATATTGAACATAAAATTCACAGGCACTAACACAAACCGTAAACTACAATTTATTTTTTTTTTGTTTTTTTTTTATTTTGACTTAGGCACTGATTTAATATTGGTGCAACGAAATATCGGATGCAACTAATTTGCTTATACGATACGTCCATCATCATTTCAAGTTTTCAGTGAATCGATTAATTTTGATGAATTTTATAGCAGGACCATAAAAGTACTTTTATATAATTCATCAACTACATTGTAGACTGCGAATTAGGACTTTGCACCGATAATAAAATAAGTACTCATGAAACACCGACGATCATTTCGTTTCAAAGGTGTAAACAGCTTGATAAGTTTACTTAAAGATTTATAAATAATGAAATTAAATTTGAACTCCACAAATTAATCAATAATTGAATCAAATTCCCTGTTGTGCATTAAATTGGAAAGTTTAGTGTTGCTGGGGCAGGTAATTTGTTTAACTGATTTGGAATTAAGACTTCCGCGTTCATAAATTAAAAAGTTTGCTCGTCTTTGCCGGAACACAATATACAGAAAATATATTTTTATTAAATTTTCATAACCTAAAAGCCGTTCCGATACCGTCGGTTTGTGATCGGAATCAAAAATTTGGTTGTAATAATCGGGTACAATTGTTCGTGTGCGAATAATTCTTTTTTCATTGTTTTTGTTTGCGACTTTATGTATGCAACGTTCAAAACATAGAAGTTGACATTACTTTTCCACGCTCTGCATTGCCATTTTACTGTTACATCTTCTGAAGAACACTAGAGAATTCATATTTGTATTCCGTTTGGATGTAGTATCGTTAATTGTTTTGTAAGATATTTCACTTAAACCTCGCAAAACTTCACTGGTAGTATCGGTCATTCCCTAATCTCTTTCGTTGCGCAATTAACATATGGCTGTGAAAGAAGTTGTTGAATTAGACTCGCCAATATGTGATCCTTCTGATCATTTGCATCTGATAATTTTTAAATTTACAAATCTTTAAAGACGAAAAATCTGCGTAGTTTCCGTTGAAATGCGAAATTTTGCTTCCTGCCAACGTTTGCATGGTTGAACTGAACTGATTATGCAAATAATTAAACAGGAATTCTAAAGTTTCATTAGGGTACAGAAAGACGATTCGCGACTAATGCGAGATTGTAGCTTAATTAATAGTCCGTCATGTTGTACTAATTAATATTTCACCCTATATTCACACAATAACATGTAACTCGATACTCAATGAGTTATTTCGAATTCGCACGAAGAGAATAGAAAAATTTGTAAACAAATCGTTCGATCTTTAAATGAATTGAATAATCACGTTCCCAATCTTCTTTATAGAACTTTCTAATTACTAAATATAAAATAAATAACTCGTGATTTGTTTTCCTTTTATTTCTAGAAGATCAATGAAACTGAATTGTGGTAACGCATTGTCCGTTGCTCGAATTTAATTAACCGTATAATATCCAATTAGAAGTATAATGACCAAATTTGGTGTAATTCTCAACCTATAAGTCGATGGATTCAATGTGATAATCAAAAACCTCATAGGCAGACTCAATATTTTTGATATAAGATAATATATAATGAGATATTTATAACGCAGTGCCGAGGCTGACATACCATACATGCTAAGTATGCCCATGTTAAGATACTCACAGATTTTTCCGAATAATACAGGAGCTGAATTTTTTGAGCACATGCATATTACCGCTAGCGCTACTGCATTGGTGTATCACCTAATTATTCGAAAAGATCTGCTACATAAGACACGATTCAGTATCTGAAGTGACACGATTCCATAGCCCTGAGCGGCCGAGGCTCCACTACAGGATAAGGACGTGCTAAAGGGTTTAACTTATGAAAAACATACTTGAGCGATCCGTCGTTTCTTCACGCATCTTGCAGATCGGTATTTATCCTCACAAGTGTACCATCACCATTTTAAAATTCCCGTATTAGTAAATTATTTTTACATTATGTAACGTTAGAAGTTTAACATTTGCAATAAATATTACCTGCATGTTTGAAATATGTTATATCATCACGAACGTAATACCCAACCACCTAATATCATGAATCGCATTTTCAAACAACTCCCCTCATGCAATAAGTTAGGTTTGAGGCGAACCAACCTCGAAACACATCACATTGGTATAGGAAACATGGTTAAGAAGGTTCGTAGGTTCTTAGCTATGTCGATACCAGCAGCACTGGTGTAGGCACATGTTGTTTCAAGCTAGTCTTGCTTAAATGTTCCAAAAACTTAACGCGGCACATCGGAATTGGAATGTCTAGTGAGCGTAAAATGTTTAGAGCATAAGTGGTACCCGTTTACCATCATTTCCGACTATGCCAGTCTGAAATGGAAAATCGGAAAGGTTCGCAGATCGTGGTCCCGGATGTCGACGGCATTTACGGAGGAATTAATAATCGAACCGTTAAATCTAGATCTCGATTCCTCCACTTTCCATACAGAAGGGTACGTCCGTCTCGTTCACAAGGTACAAATTAATCTTTCCGCTTATTTAAATCTTCGACACTAAGTGATAAATTGTACATTAAACACGTTTCATTGTGGAAACTCTATGTCTCAGAAAATTTAACAGAACAGCTGATTAAGCTAACATAACCCACCGGCGTCATCTCATCTAGGGATGACTGAAGATCTCACCCGATCATAGAGGTGCTACTATTAGCTAACCATGTCCAGAGATGTCGGTGCGTATATAGCAAATAGCCAAATTTGTAAAGAATCAAGGGCATCGAATTCCACGACTCGACCTCCGACCTCCATACTTCAGTAGTTATTGTTATGTGCCAGGAAAGGGATATACATATATAGTTTCTGTATTTTCAGTTCTAGAGACGGTTGCATCCGACTATGGTGCTCAGTTTACCTCGCTTATTCTGAAGAATTGATTTACGAAATTTGGTATAACACATATGTTTACTCGATCATATTCTCCGCAATGCAATCCATCCGAAAAAGTCAATCGATCCATTCGCTTGGCATTGCGCTCCCACATTAAGGAGGACCATCGTAAATGTAAAATGGATCAGCCGATTGACGAGATTGCTTTACAAAAATGTGAACCATGGCGCCACTAACTATTTACCACACTGTTTGGACAACATTTCCCCAAATGCTATTTCCAAACGGGATATCTTCACCCTAAGTAAGACTGACCTTACCGCATTAGTCTAGCGCAATAAAACGCAATTGGAAACAGCTTACCAGAAGACTGAGGGAACTGCAAATTGGTCCGACAGTCTACGCTCGAAACTTTATTTTGAGCAATATAGGCAGTCGCTTAAACGTATGAAATTAACTTTCTTACTGAATGGGTATTATGCAGTTTATTTTTTTTTTTTTATTTTAATAATAATTTAGAAAGTATTAATTATCCAGTGGATTTAATGTCCCTTGAAGGTCAATTAGTACTCCTTTTTCATTCACGCACAACACCAACCATTCATACCTTTATAATATAATACCTGCACATGGCAAGCTCCATGTCAACCTGTACATTAACATGAACGGTGGGTCAGCGTCAGCGCTGATTTCTGCACTCCAACAGATGGTCTAAGTTGTATTTATTGACATCGCCGATCGTAATCGATGACGAAAATTCTTCCCAGCCTCTGGTGGGATTCGAACTCAGTACCTCCCGGTCCAACTGCCGTAGCTTTAACCACTGTACCACTTATAGTTGTCCGTTTTACTATGTTACGTTGTGTGAAATATTTTTTTTTCTAGTGCCTGTCGGTATGTGCACCAGACTAGGATTTGGTATTTTTTTTTTGATTAGTAAAAACAACGAAAAAAAAAATGTTGTGGACAAAAAATCAATTAAGTTTTGAGATCGATGTTAGCCCCAGATTTTGTTTAGTATTATCAACATAATATGCCTACAATTCCAATATTATAATTGTGGTATGTAGTAATATTTGTTGTAAGTGATAAATAAATTATAAAGTGGTAACGAAAATAAAAACTCGAATTGTGTAAGGCAGGGGTTCCCAAACTTTTACCAGTCGGGACCCACTACTTAAAACCCTAATGTTTTCGCGACCCACCGGTAATAGAAGTAAAAATCAAAACAGTAAAAAACTTTAATTCATAAATTTATTAATATCAAAAAAATTAATTAATGAGATGGACCTGTTTTCTATTTTTGCTAATAACATCTTCGACATCTACTTTTGTATTAGTTATTTTCAGGCGAAGCCAGATTGATAATTGTAATTTATTGCGATATTTGTTTTTTAATGTAAACATTGCTGAAAATGCAATTTCACATATAACTATAAGACGTTGTGAATGGCACAACTTAGTAGTACTTTTAAAGCTGCAGTCTCTAAAATTGGATATGAATTTTGTACTGACAACCAAAAGTGTATCAATTTTTTCGGTCAAATTAATTTTGAGATCACTATCCTCACATATCTCTATCAATTCTTCGTCCGCTTTTGTCGATATATCAGTAGCTGAACCATTTTGAAAAGGATTTATAACCCATGTATATTTATCGAAACTTTTCATTTCGTCGTGGAAATACAAATTTAAATTTTCCATAAGTTTAACCAAATGTTCAATTATTACAAAAATAAAATCATTATTTGGTGTTATTTCATTTTCAATGATAAAAGTTTGTAATGTATCAAAGCAGTCATAGTTACAACTTTAAATATTATTTTTCCACAATAATAATTTTTTTGAATTTTTTTTTATTTTGTCATGAACCGAAAATATATCAATTCCATTTATTCCTTGCAATTGCAAATTTAATTCATTTAATTGTTATATACTTTAACAATTGTATACTCATCTTTTATGTTTTCATTTAAATATATTGCAACTTCTTCACGAACTTCAACACTAGTCAGGACCTTGCCCCTCGATAGCCAACGGACTTCTGTGTGCAGAAGTACAGATTTATGGAGACTTCCCATATCTTCACATATATTTTGAAACAAACGTCTGCTGCAATGGTCTGCTCTTAATAAAATTTACAATTTTTATAGTGGTAGTGAAAACTGTGTTTAGATTTTTTGGTATATTTTTAGACATAAGCGCTTCTCTATGAATAGTGCAATGAATCCATGTTGCATTTGGACATTTTTGATGACAGCGTGCAATAGCACCACTGTTTTTGCCACACATTGCTCCTGCACCATCACTACATATTCCGATACAATTTTCCCAATTCAGTTTTTTCAATGTTATATAATTGTCAAGAGTATAGAAAATTATTTCACCAGTTCCTCGAATGATTGGTTCACAAAATAATATGTCTTCAAAATCTCGTTGTTCCATATAAAACGAATGAAAACTATTAGTTGAGATAACCCTTGTACATCTGTTGATTCATCCAGATGTAACGCAAAAAGTCCACTAACTTGAATTCTACTAATTGGTTGATTTTCTACACAATCAGACATTTCATTACTTCTACGAGCAACAGTGTTATTGGTAAGTGGAATTGATTCAATTTCCTTTAAGCTCTTCTCTCCAAACATAACTCCAACAGCATCTTTTATCGCTGGAAGTACTAAGAACTCTCCAATGGTATGGGGTTATCCAGATTGTGCAATACTCAAACTAATTAGATATGAGGCGAATATTGCTTTTTCGTTGATGCTGGTAAAGTGGTAAAGCAGATTTTTTGAATTATTTAATTCCTGTAATTTCGTTTTAAAATAATCTATTGGCTTATTTTTTAAATCAGGATATTTCGTTTCAAAATGCTAGCATTTCTTGGCAAATAACACACAGTGGACGTAGATCATTTTCCTTCCTATTCCATGTAAATCCAAATTTCAAATAATCACAATCATATTTTCTTTTCGACTTTTCCCTCGTTTTGAAGATTGGATATTTGTAGAAGTATTCTCATCAATTTTTCTCTTATTAACGGTTTTTTTTGCTACATAAGTTTCTTTCTCTTTTTCCATTTGGTTTTCCTTTTCTATTGTTTGGTTTTGCCCTGCAGTCTTTTACAACCACTTATCCATCGTAGCAATGTTTCTTTAAAAAAAAATAATTAGAATATAAAGAATTTAATTTATTTTTACCTACCGTGTTTGTACCGATTTTCGAAAGTGTTATAATAATCCACCTTTAATGAATTAAAATATACGATAGAAATATACTAAGAGAATTTATACGACGCCAAAAAAATTTTTGTATCGAAGAAATTAAAAATACTATTTTTCTATTGACAGCCCATGTTACACGTAAAAAAAAATGCCGCATTTTTCTTCGTTTCTTTCCCCGTTTACCTATGATACAAGTTTTAATTGCGACTTAAACAAATTTTCTGTTCAACCACACAACTCAAACATAAATGAAATGAAAAATATTTCAAGGACATTTTTGACTCATTTTAGTTAAAATTTTATTTAAGAGAGAGCAGAACAAAACATTGGTTGAAAAAAAATGCCAAAATACAAAAAACTCTCGTGTGGAATCAGCCATACACCACAAAGGATAAACTAAAACTGCGTGAAACAAAGCAGCAAGTCATATAGAAAAACAACAAAATTATAACGGGGGTTTCCATAATAATGAGATTATTAGTTTATTGTATTATAGTTTGGTTGCAAATCATAGTATGCAATGCTTCCTATGATGCATGCAATTATTTAAGATTTGTTCTTAATAAGAAAAACCTCTTTAATTTGTTAAGAAAAATTTTACAAGCTGTAAGATTATATATTTATATTAAATTATGTATACAAGGAATGAATTATGTTTGTATTAATGTTATAATAAATTATGTTATAATAAAGAGTTCTAGAAAAAAGAAGGAATTCTTTTGTGAGTTTTAAGTTTTAATTATTGGAAATAAAGTTTGAAACTTAAAAAGCAACTAAAAATATGATACAAACATATGTGCCTTTCAATATATAAAAAGTTGATTAAAAGTAAATTAATATAAACAACTAAATAATAAAAATGTTTGGCGACCCACCGAGAGGCAGCTCGCGACCCACCTAGAGGCAGCCCGCGACCCACCAGTGGGAACCAATGGTGTAAGGTGTGCAAGACATGACATAGTCTTATATTTGTACTTTCCAGTTAAATTTTGTTTTGCATGTTTGTGACGTGTATGAGAAAATATATCTCTTATCGAATGCACGGCAGCTTCAGTGAAATTATATTACTCTCGATTGGTGGTTTTCCTAAACGACGAAAGCGTATGTCTCGTATGTGATTTACAAACAAGGTGCCCTCGTAATTTTTATTTGGGCACGCGATACTATAGCGGTACAGTGTTTGACGAGTAGCAGTGTTATAGCGTATGTGGGGTCTAACTGTTTAAACGTTCGTCCACGATTTACCAAAAGTTATTACTTATCAATCACTAAACTAAAACTAAAATTATAAGCTATAGTTTTGGAATGAATAGGAAGTTTGCTAACCATACACAAATTAAAAAACACGATTCCCCGTATTTTGTAGGTGTACTCAGATTTTGATGACAGCCGCAGTTGCAGTTTTATTGGACCTATTGCACGACTAGATTTTCTTTGGTGTTTCGGGATCTAATGTCGAAGGTTGCTGAATGGATATAACAACTTCGGATGGAGATCAAATTCACACCGGGATTTATATTTGCAAATTTTTCGTATTTTATTTTATATTCATTAACTTTGTTTAAAATTCTGAAATTTCGTTGTTTGTATTAAAAATTCCTAAATTTCATTAGTTCTGTTAAATTTTTTCTTCTAGCTGCAGGAGTATTGACGGGTACATTGATATTTTTGTCGCTTTTTAAAAAATACATTGTACATTACAGGTTGACTGGCATTATCAATACGAAATCAGGTTAATCTTTGAACGCCAAACTATTCAATTAATGTCCAAATACGAAAATTGTTTATTTCTTTATGAGTTTGTTTTGAAAATCTAAATCATTTAATAACAAAACATGAACTATACGTTTTAATTTCAAAATAGATTCTAATTGATCAATAAAATTGATGACTGTGAAAATCATTGTTCGACTAGTGGTATGGCAGAGACATAATCTGTATTATCGACATTATCAATTTGAGGTTAATTTTAACGAGGTTATTATTGTTTATTCCGACTGGGCTAGTCAAATGAAGTCGAACGCCTGAAGCTGACGGAACACTTGGGAAAGTATCATACATGATAGACCTCTACCTGAAATATTCCTATATATTATTTCCTGTATAAGCAAATCGTGTTTTTTGTAGTCAAATGGGAGTTCTTCATCTACAAATGATATGGGTGTTTTTATTTTTAGGGCGTTGATGAAAATTATTAATTGAAACCAATCGTTTTGATATGATTGTTTATAAACAAAGTCATGATCATGAGCTTACATAACAACAAGTGTTATTTTTATACAAATATGTGTATCACGATAGGGGTGCGAAAGGGCAGTATACATATAAAAAAAATTATGGCACACGGAACAAATTAATTAGCGTTATTCGTATATAACACCCGCAACACACAAATCGTACATTGAAAATGATTTGACAAATAAAACATTCATATTTATTCAATTTTTGGTTTGTAACTGATAAAAATCTTGTAAAATGAAATCTACATTTTTTTTGTGACGGTGCGGTGAACCGAGTTTGTATATTTCCAGCACCACGTTCATTGTTTTTTTCTTTTTTATTAATAAATCAAATACTAGCAAGATTGTATAATTAAGTATGTATAAAACAACATTTCTTAATTATTGTCCATATTTCTTTCAACAAAAAATAAAAATACGCGGCCCCAATAAAACACGACAAAAGCCACTATATATAGTGACGCCAGAATATAATAAAAAACACACTCAAGAATGTGACGGGAGGAATACACCATCGGTAAAATTGGCAAATTAAACAAAAGCAAAAAAAAAAAAAAAATACACGCTGTAACAACAAAACAGTAATTATAATTATTCTTTTTCGAAATTCTTAAGAAAATAACGATTTATACTCGGCCACAAAAAAATAAAAAATTGAATAATAACAATATTTAATACAACAGCAGAATAAAAAAAGTTGTACAAGAAACGGAAAAAACCAATATACCACAGCCAAGCAAACCATCCAACCGCATCATGTACACAAAAAACCGTTTTACATCGAAACGAAATATTAAGGAGGTATTTTTGAACAATTTATAGGAGACGGGCGTCATCGTCGTCGACAACGTCTCTATACACAATATAATAGTGGTTTATTGTACAGGGAAGAAAAATCATAATTTAATAACGTGAACGCGACTAACAACTATAAAAAAATCATTTTAACTTATAATTATTTGTGTATTGTATGGTATGTGCAATTTACATTGCTGTCATCATGTCGTCGCTTTGTAAAGCTTTTATGATAAAGGCGGTTGGCTACCTAATAAAATTTGTGCAATAAAACGGAAGCGTTTAAATTTATTGTGCCTTAAATCTCGGGGGCTCCATAGTCTGTATCAAAAATAGTTATATATTGACGATAATTTAATTATTGTTGTGTCTTTAACGATTTTATTAATTGAGTCAAACGCCCTCTTGCTTTATAACGAATTCGAAAATATATGCATGAAAGTGTTTCTGATGAAGTGGTTCGTATATATCGTGTTGATACTCAATAAACTCAATTTTCAAAACTATTTGCACTTGATTATAAAGTCGATGGTGTTTTAAATTTTAAATTATTGTCGAATTTAGTAAAACTAATCTCTAGCGGGGTTTTACTTAATAGCGCTGTGTTATTAAAAAAAAACGTGTTAATAGTTTTTGTTTTGTTTATATCTACCCTTTTTATTGTTATTGCATGACACCAGATTGCATATCTATTTGGATTATTCCACGTTGTTGGAATAAATAAGAATGTTTATTATGTATGCTAATGGCACGCCACCTTGTGAACAAAGTATTGAATATTTGACCATGATTTTATACTTGAAAGCATATTGACTCATTGTAAAATTTTGTCCCAAAAAAAGGAAGAAGAGCGAGTCTGTAAATACTCGAATCAATTCGCCACTTTAACACTCGTGAAATCCAAAATATTTTGGACAGATTGATTTAGTAAAATATACGGGTTATGCCCAATATCATGTACTGCTGTATCTTATCAATTTGCTAAGATTCATTTCACGTTTTAATTGTAATTATGCATATGCAATCGTATCGATTTACCAACTGAAAATTATGAAAGTCTTACAATTTTAGCTGCAATTTTATTTCTATACACTCGCGACGAACTAAATCGACTCAAACCTCCGCGCAAGGCAATTGTTTGTTTCATTCGTTGTTTCCTCAAAACCATGGATACTACTGCATAAAAAGGCGCACAAGTTGTTGCTTTATTGCAAGAAGAACGCAATCAAGAAGAAGTCACTCGTCAGCTAAGCTTGAGCCAATCTGCTGTCTCAAGGTTTCAGGAAACTGGTACCATCAATCGGATACTACATACCCCAGTCGATATCGGTGTTCATCTGAGAGAAACGATCGATTTATCGTTCTCATTTCACTTCGAAATCGCCATCTCACGGGTATCGATGTGCAGCAGGAGCTAAGACAAATTCGAGATGGTGCTGTTAGTTACTGGACAGCAAGAAGACGCTTAAAGGAAGCCAACCTTCCTTGTACCAGAGGCCTGGTCTACCGGAGTCGAGGAGAGAGATTTTCGCAGTGCTGTATTGCTAAAACAGTCTCGTACGGCGGTGGTTCGTGCATGGTATGGGCTGGCATATCGCTTGAGGGAAAAACAGATTTTGTTTTCGTACCTGGCGGAGGCGGCAGAGTAGGTCTGATCGCTGAAAGATATATCGAGGACTTTCTCTTGGATCATGTAGGGCCCTAAACGTATGATATATAGGGAAAGATTTCATATTGATGCATGACAATTCCCGGTGTCACAGTGCTCGAGCCACATGGCAGTTCATGAATGAAGTTGGACTCGAAACGATTAAGTGACCAGCCCTTACTCCAAAAAATCCAAATGAGCATTTATGGGACGAACTAAAACGGTTTGTGCGACCCAGAAACCCAGTACCATCTAACATCAGTGACTTCAAGATTGCGTTGGATGAGGAGTGGGGTGCGATCCAACAAGTATTTGTCGAAATTTTTGTTGTAATTTAAAGTTAAGTATCCCCAATTTTTTTATCGTAGTCATCAATTTTGACTGCGTTTTCATTCAAAATTCATTATAAAAAAAGTACTAAGCCAATTTCCACGAAAGTAGTGTAGTAATAATATTTAAAAGTAAAAAGATAAGGCTTTCAAAAAAATAATGTCTCTTGAAAATCGGTTGAGCCGTTTTAAAAAAAATCGTACTTCTGTGAGCGTTGAACGTTTTAGTCGATTTAGTTGCTCGCGAGTGTATATAGAAAACCACATGTTCATTATAACTTTCGTGATATTATACAGGGACTGCGTTCTTCTACTGGAATGAGATAAGTAAAGTAGTTCTGTAGATGTATCAGAAGTGGAAAAATATTGAGATAATGATATAAGTTCTTCCCGAATTTGATCCAGAATATTTTTGAATTGGAACATTTAAAAAGTGATTTTATATTTGTGTAATTCATAATTACAGTCCCTGTGTATGAATACGACCATATCACAATAAATTGATTTTGTATGTATGCAGGCCTGAAAAACGTAAGCTCGAAAAAACGCTCATAGAAATGCTTGAAAAAATGAAGGTGAGATATCAAAGAAGCACCATGTTCTGGAAGCCTTATTATCGAAAATGGCAATAAAATCCTGGAAATTATCAAAATAGACCGGCATGCGAGCTGTCGTAGCATCGCCCAGGAGCTGAATGGTGAACACTAAACAGTTTTAAATCATTTACATAAGCCTGGCTTCAAAATGAACTTCGATATTTGCCACCCGCACAAGTAGACGAAACAAAACTTGTTGGACCGTGTTTCCATCTGCGAATCCTTGACCAAAAGGAACGGAATTGAGATATTTCTGAAGCGAATGGTAACTGGTGACGAGAAATGGGTCATATAGGATAATGTTAAGTGGAAAATATCATGCTCAAAGGCCGACGAAGCGGCTCAAAGCAGAAGTGGACAGAATTGGTCAATAGAGAGGAATCGTGGTCTCTCAGGACAACACCGGGAGCTTGGTTAGGAGGTTATTATGCATAGTCCGGACCTGGCAACATGCGATTATCACCTCCTTTTGTCCATGGCAAGGTCTTTTGGTAGTGTAAAAATGGCCTCAAGAAAGGCTTATGAAAACTGGAAATCCCAGTTTTTTGCTAATAGGTAATAGGAACAAGACGTTTTGGGAAAGCGGCATAATGAAATTGCCTTCTTAATGGCAACGAGTTATCGAAAAAACGACGCATATTTGAGTCAAAACGAATGATTGTAGCCATGTTGTAGAAAATGCAAAAAGTAATCAATATTTACTGGAAATGTAAAAATACATTTGGAAAATTATGAAACTGGAGACCAAAACACTGTATTGGTTGTAGGTCTCATACGTATCTGATACCCCCCCCCCCCCCCCCATTATCTCTTTATCACCTTGGTATGGTCATGGTGACTTATAGTCTTTGGATTAGGAGGTACGCAGAATTTTCAAAAGGTCATCTTCGGCATTTAGACAACCATCCACTGACAGGTAGGGATATTGGACATCATCAAATCGATGAGAATAAAACCGACTTCAGGTGTTGCTTAATCTGCATGGCAACAGTTAGCCAGGTCCTGGTAATAGCCCTTGATACCAACAATTCTTGTCATTCTCACCGTGCGAGATTGGGAGGGTCTGAGAATGTATATTGCAAGCAGTGTGGTTGTTTGGAGGAGGTGTCGGTTAAATACTTCTTATGTTCCTGTTTTACTTTTATTCTTCATAGATCAAACTGCTACAGCTCACATTTCTTTTTTGAAAGCCAAGTAACGACACTTCAGATAAAGAAAGTTATGAAATTTCTAGAAAGAACAAAGCGTGTTTCAGGGCTAAGTGTTTCTTGGGAATATGCTACTATGATCCATTTTAGCAACAAGTGATTATTTTGATGTTAGACTCCTGAACTACCTCCACATCACAGATTTCGAAAGCTTTACTAGGAAAGGTTATTGTTTCTGAAATTCTGAGATATCCACAAATCTATTTGCACAGGTTTATGGATCCTTACTAATACTATTTGTTTACATTGATGGTTTATTGACTATAGCGCCCTAGAATTGCATGGTTCTAATTTTTAAAGTCTATAATAACTATTTGGCTTTGAATTCGTTGGCGATAAGGCATTTCATTATGACAAATCTGATTTTATATTGGACAAGCTATACAGCTGAACACGATCGATTAAACAAATCTTGGAGGTTTCAATCATGCGCTTAAGTAATGTTAGTTTCTTATACCAAGTACTAATCCAGAACTACTTAAATCACACGTGGAGATTCGTAGAGGTGCCTAAGTAATATTGGGTTCATACAACAAGTGCTAATTCAGAGCCACTTCGGTCACATCTGTGTTCATTGAGTAACTTTCACTCAAAATTTGTCCCAAAAATTACATTTTTTTATTTAATAATGTTAAAATTTTTGCATTTATTAAAATTTGTTAATTATTTTTACGAAAGATGCGTTTGTGAGTAATTTTTCAGTTATAAGTACTTATTAAGATTCCAGTGTATATTTTCTTATTTTGGCATAAACTTCACTCCGTTAGTAAAAGATGCATCGCATAATGAACGCCAATCATTGGGCGCTTTCAGCTCCCCTATCATGAGTATGTAAAATCACCGCCAATTTGATTTAAAAATTTCCCTGAAAGTGTCCAAAGTCTTGTCCTTTTGGAGATTGGATGTATATGTTGTTTCTGTGACAGTAAGCTCGAAATTTGTAAACCTAACATCCAAAATGAAAGTGGCCTGTCAATTGGAGCCCATTATTACAGTGCAACACAGGCACTACATTCTGGGAGAAAAGACAAGATTAAAATTTGTTAGGGTTAAATCCGCCTCTGTTAGGTTCTAGAATTGATTGAATATTTGAGAGAATAAACGTTTATAGTTTTTCGTAAATTTTCTAGACAAGTATTGCCTCATGAAAGTGAACAGCGTTATTTTCTCAGCAAATCAATGGATGTCGCAAATTGTTGAAGTGAGTAGGTCATTGATGAAAATCAAGAACAGCATAGGAGACAAGGACGTACCTTGAGTTACACCCACATCTATTTCATGCGAACTTGAAGTAAATCCATTCAAATTAAAACCGAAAGTCTGTCAACGCTTTTGATATATCGAAAGAAATAACGCTAGAGTCTCCAAACTTTTCTGTACATCGCTTCCAGCAATGGGAGCGATTCTATCAGAACGGTTTATGACCTTTTTTCGAATCGGTTGATGATTCGTCATTTTCCAAATTGTAGGAAAGATACCTGTGTTCATTGACAGGTGAAATAGTTTTCTAAGAGGCTTCCCTAGAGAATGTTTGCAACGTTGATGAACAATTGTTGGAATACTGTCAAATCCAATTGCTTTGGATTATCTTAGAATTTATAGAAACCACCCTTCGACGGAGTAATATTTTTAGCATAGTTGAGTCAACATTAGGAAGAATAAATTGGTTTTCTGAATGGCAGTTTCATAATATTATGAAGTTTCTGAAGTTGGCACGAAATATCAGCCCGAAATGTTTGGTTTGTTTCTTCGCTAAAGTGTAACCATTCCGAAAAAAATGTACGCATAGCAAAAGTGTAGTCTCATCCCCAAAAATATAATATGCATAGTGTTGGCATACACTTTAAGAAAATAATTAATTTTTATTTAGTGTAGTCGTACTACCAGTATATTATTATCATTTTTTGTTTTCTAATTCTAAAGTAATATTAGAGTAGTAATGTAATTTGATAATATTTTGTCAAATTTAAAACAAACGGTAAAATATAAAAATATTATAAATTTAAAAGCTTTAATTAGGAGAAATATAAATTAATTTGTGATGAAAAGGTATATGAGTGCATAATTTCTTTATGTAAACGGATTAAAACATAACCGAGTATCGAAATTTTTGTAAAGCGAAATCCTGAATGGAGCCAACGCTATAAATGACACTAGTGACGAATAGCTAGGGATTAAGTAAATGATCCTTGAGAGACCCATTTACTTATCATATATAAAAAATGGAACTGTTGATTTATATTTACTTATATACGAGCATGAAAGACTCCTACGTGATTAATATAATGAATCATTGCCCGGCTGCTTTATTTAATGAATAGGAAACAGTGTTATATAATTCTTTTTGTGAGCGACATTGTGATTTTAGCAGGTAGACTGTAATTTCTCTGGTGCCAATCCTAGAGATAAATCTAAGTTGTGGTGTTTATACCTGAAGATAGGTCTAGGTTATTTTTTTGAATCATTTTTCAAGCACCACATCGTGAGAGGCAAGGAGCATTATGTTAAACAAGCACTCCATAGTGAGATGCAAGAGAACTCCTTCTTAGCTCTGTTCATAATAGCATGTAAACAAAATTAATATTTAATGTAGAGCTACTTACAGTGGCGTAACTACAAATTTTTGCATCCCCACTGGCACCAGAGAAATTACAGTCTACCTGCTAAAATCACAAAATCGCTCACAAAAAGAATTATATAACACTGTTTCCTATTCATTAAATAAAGCAGCCGGGCAATGATTCATTATATTAATCACGTAGGAGTCTTTCATGCTCGTATATAAGTAAATATAAATCAACAGTTCCATTTTTTATATATGATAAGTAGAGGCCGGATTTTTCATGTAAATGCATATTTGCTCCTAAATTGCATATATTTGCATATATTATAGTGTTTATGACTTATGTATATATTTCTCACTTTTTTAAAGCTTTTCGAATGGTTAATTTTGAGCGAACTCCGCTTTTTACTCCTTTCCTTTCGTTTTTTTCCGAAATGAAATTATTAAAAACTTGTTTTCTGGGTTTTCGATTTTTATTCATCGTATTCGTATAACACTTTTTATATGATTTTGTTGTTTGGGGAATCTCAATTAATTTGACGTTTCATATGAACGGTTGCATTTCTTTTTACTAATAGCGTGTTCATTCAAAAATACAACAAAGAGTTACCCGGATTTTATGTAAATGAACACGAAAAATGTTTACCCGGCTTTTGTAGTAGTATGGGTGAAAAGAAAAACAAAAAACTGTTTATTATTAAAAATGTCAGACATTTCAAAATGGTAGCATCTGTATAGTTGTTATAAATCAAAGTACATACATACTATTAATATTTTCAATAGTGTCTTCCGTATTTCAATTTTAATAATTTATTTATAATTCAATACCAATAATTTTTAATTAATAATATAAGAAATTATATAATTTCGCACATAAAAGAAATGTTGTTGAGTTTGCTAAATCACAAATCGAATGAATGAATGATAAATTGATGAACAGTTTTGAAGGTGCCCGTAACAATCCGTGTCAATTTCGGAATTTGCAGTTGTATCACAATTTGGCGGATTTAAGGAAAGTCCCGAGCCCAAAGGTCGTGTTAGCTTCATTTGTACAATGAGCTTCAAATCCTAACAACAGCATTATTTTAACGAATCGTACCTCGCCTGGGACTTTTGCTCGCAATTTAATAGAAAACGGTTTGAATGGGCGTACAATTATTATAAGAATAATATGCGATAGTATAAATATAAAATATTATGTATTTCATTTTTCATAAAATAAAGACAAAAGTGAAAAAAAAAAAAATTGATTTAATTCAGTCTTGTCCGATCTAGCCAATCCAATTATTTATTACTCTACTCTTCACTCTTCAGCTTATTGTGGTAAGGGATTACAATTGGCGCCGTACATCGGTGTGATCATTTTACGGTGGCTAGCTAAATTCATTTGTACCAGCTGGTCGCCTATATCTGCACCTTTCGAATCCATTAGTAGTACGTCCAAATCGCTTAAATTATTGCTGTAATATTCATTCAAATGTTAAATGGAGATAATTTAGTGATTTAAACAAACGATCTACTCACATGACTACAGTCGTCAAACGCTTATTTAAAATTAAGTTTTCAAGAACATCTAATTTACGTTTATGAGTATCCTGTTTTACTGTAATATTAGCGATGTGGCAGAGAATCGCTTGAAATGGTAAGTGATCGCATCGGCTGTCCCATTTCCGAATTTTATTCAATGTAATAAATCTGCAATTACACAACATTTTAGTACACAAGATATTTTGAAAATACGTCACACAAAATTACAAATTGTTCTCACAATTTTAATACATCTATTAAGTATTAAAACTAATTCGAAATTGAATTGTACAAAGGGCGCGGTGTCTTTGTTTTGATATTTATGTTGTGACGTTTACTTTTGTATATATGTATGCGTAAAAATCTGACAAAAAATCGCGACTTTTTAAAGTTACACTGGGTAATTTGTCCGGGTAAAATTTTTTTTGCTAATGAACGTGTAATGTCAAAATGTTACCCTGACAGCTCAACCAGTGTAAGTTTTTTTTACCCTGACAGCTGAATCCAGGTAATTTTTTTTGCCTGGCATTTCGAATGAATACGCTATAATATAAAAACTTTAAAATTATAGTGTAAAAATGCCGAAAGAAACGACAAATACGTTTAATCGACTTTTTATGGTTGCTAGGGATATTGCGGACGGTGTTTTGAAAACTGATGGAAAAGTGTTATTGTGTACATTGTGTAACAAAAAAGTTGGATCAGATACCAAATACCAAGTCGAACAACATCTTAAAACAAACCTTCACGAGACACAGTTATCAAAAAAATCCAGTAAACAAGAATTAATTGTTAATACATTAGAAGCCGTTAATAGAAAATCACAATTTTACTTACAACTTTGAGAAGAACTTCTTTCAGCGGATATTCCGTTTTGGAAACTTGAAAATCTAGTATTTCGTTTTTAGGGAACCATACATGCAACTAAATTCCTCATGAATCCACATTAAGAAAAAATTATCTGCATGTGGCATACGATAAAATTATAAATAAAATTAAGCAGGAGAGACATACCAAAAATATTTGGATTTCAATAGATGAGAATGTAAAGGGTCGATATGTTACTAACGTTATTGTTAGGATTTTAAATAAGCACAGCTCTGAGAGTCAACCTTTTTTGATAAACGTGAAGCAACTAGATAAAACAAACTCAACTACGATTGCACAACTTTTCGACGAATCAATTAACATTTTAGGTTTGTGAATTATTCAACAATATTTTTAAATAATTTTATTGATAAAGGTGAAAATTTTTTATGATCGGATTTTCCAAGAAATGACGTCCTTCTTTTCCTGAGCGATGAGGCGGCGTATATGGTAAAAGCCGGTAAAAGGCTAAAATTGCTATATCCACATTACACATTACATGCATAGTGCATAGTTTGCTTAATGAAGCGGAAGCTATTCGAAACCAACATCCAAAAGTAATTAAAAGATTGTTTTTAAAAGCTCCTTCTCGAATACAAATATTTAAGCAAATTTTTTAAGATATTCCATTACCGCCACAGCCAGTGTTAACTAGATGGAGTACTTGGTTGGAAGCCGCTATTTATTATTGTAATCATTTTAACAAGAAAAAAGCAGTCTTCGATAATATCGGTGAAAGTGACGCAGCTTCTATTCCAGAAAAAAACTTCTAATAAAAAACTTCTTGTTGTCACAGAAATCCGAAATCAGTTGATATATATTATATTTCCACAAATAATGATTTTTGCCACAATATATTAAAATCTTTGAAGGCAGATCTCTGCTACTATCAGAATCGTTAGAACATTTAAGCAAATTGGAAGCTATATAATAATGGCAGTTAAATCTAAATTTAACTCAGTTTTACGAGAAACATTTAGATTTAGCAATTTTGAAAAAAATTAATAGAATCCTTTCCGGTGAAACGGATGTTGTTTTGGAAGAGGATACAATCCAGAAAACATTGCATCATATAAATATGCTCCTTTAACGTCGGTAGAGGTGGAAAGAAGTTTTTCAAAATATAAAGCGTTGTTAAGCGATCGTCGTCAGTCATTCATATTCGAAAATTTAAACATGTATTTCATTGTTAATAATACATAAATAAATATTTAAATAAAGTTTTGTTTTTTTGCGGTAGAAAATTGAGTTGTTTTTGGCGATTTTGTTGATCTTGATTGTTTCGTTAATATTTGGCCATTTTTAGCGCATATTTCATGGTTTTTAATGCATATTTGCATACATATTTTACTTATTTTTAGAGCATAAAAATTCGGGCTCTACATTGATAAGTAAATGGGTGTCTCACGGATCATTTACGTCACTAGTATCATTTATAGCGTTGGCTTCATTCAGGATTTCGCTTTACAAAAATTTCGATACTCGGTTATGTTTTAATCCGTTTACATAAAGAAATTATGCACTCTTATATTCGTTTTCATCACAAATAATTTATATTTCTCCTAATTAAAGCTCTTAAATTCATAATATTTTTATATTTTACCGTTTGTTTTAGATTTGACAAAATATTATCAAATTACATTACTACTCTAATATTACTTTAGAATTAGAAAACAAAAAATGATAATAATATACTGGTAGTACGACTACACTAAATAAAAATTAATTATTTTCTTAAAGTGTACGCCAACACTATGCATATTATATTTTTGGGGATGAGACTACAGTTTTTCTATGCGTCCTTTTTTCGGGATGGTTACACTTTAGCGAAGAAACAAACCAAACATTTCGGGCTGATATTTCGGGCCATCTTCAGCGACTTATATTATGCATTATTATGCCACAAATATAATGCATGTGAAGTGTTGAATGATTAGAATGTACGATCAAGAGTAAGCAACGATTCCAGATACACCGAGTCTACCGTATACCTTTCACACATAACAAAATAGAAGAGGGCGAGGAAAGGTTAATTAATATGATAGATTTGCCCCGGTTACAGACACCTAAGTAGTCAATAGTAGTAAAATTTTAGTATACGATAAATATTTAATACAATTGTTAATACAACAATACGCAAAAGCGGTAAACTTTATTCTTAGCGTATCAATGGCAAACAATTTTATCCCTGAATGACGGCAATGTACTTTTAAAAATGTTCGATATTTAATTTTGATCGTTAACTAACTACCGATTCATGTAATCGGAAATTTAGACAGCAAACGCTAAATTTAGTTTTTTATTAGATGCCATGCAGGCCGCAGGGTTACCTCGGATTTAGTATCGTTACCTCGGATTTAGTATAATCTCCAACTGTGAAACTTTACATTTGCTTTACGTATTGTTTACGCTTGAAGACGTAAAAATTCCCATTTATTGAATTTGTAATATGAACATGTGACATATGAACAACTTGACGCGAAATTCAAATAAATTTTGATTAAACACAAGAAGATAAAAAAATGCAGGTTACATTTTGGCAGCAAAATTATTTTGAAACCCGATTGGTAAAAGACCAAGGCTCTAAAAATATTATAGAATTGTTAAAGAAGCTTCATTTACTTCATTGCTGATAAAGTAAGTCGACCAGTCAAATGTATTGAAGAATTCATTCATAAGATGACAGTTAAAATTTTAAAATGCCATGCTAATTTTGGTAGATTGGGTTTCAAATATTCCGTAGTATTAGAGAATCCGGTTGATACCAAAGCATGATCAGAGAGGCTTCAAGGAATGAATCCTCCATGACAATGGAATGTTTATTCAGGTTACTACTTAGAAATAAATCTAAAGGATGAGAAAACGATACATTTAGGAATGTTACTGTGGAATTCATCTCTGATAAATATAATGAGTCCTCGATGTGGAACCAGACGGTCGATGCGCGAGTAGAGGCGAAATTACTATTTTAAATAAAATTTATAACCGAGTATATGAAAATTCATTTCGCAAATTCAAGAGATCCTGAGTTAGACAAATTGACAAAATGAAAAAATTAACACAACGATATTTGACGGTTACTGGTATTTTTCCCCTTTACGTTGCTGAAATCTGTGCCGTCCGTTTTCCATATCCATTCTAATTACCCATATAAATACTTCGAGGGGGAGCTATAAAAAAAAATCATAACCCATCGACATAACACAATTTACAACTTAATTACCTAATTTTCGGTCATATAAAAACACAAATAAAACAAACGCACACGGGTAATTTGAATTTCTTCGATCCGTCTTATAAATGTACACGTAAAAAGACGGTGGATGCCATTATGTATTCCTTTGTACGAATGAAAGAATGCAGCAATATATAGGCTAAACAAACTTAAATAAATTGAACCAATTCAACACAATTAATAACACTCATAAAAATATTAAATTTTGTTCTTGTTGTTCTTATATCGTCATGTTATCAAGATTAAGCACAGCAACAATAAGAACAACAATAACAACAACAACAACGACAAAGAACATAACAATCACAATACTATCGAATATAATTTTATTTATATAATTTAAATTATGGGCTTAAATTTTATTACAAAATTTTCCTCTTTATACGGCTGCCGACGATTCCCCAGCCGCGCCGCCACCCAACAATTCGCTCGCCGCCCAAGAAAATTTTTATACATATATTTACATCATTCAGCAAGCAAAACCAAACAACTAAATCAAAACATGCAACAGTGAAATTACCAACACACAACAATTGTATAAATTATACGTTTTATTCCTTTCTATATTTGCTGGTCTACAACGATATTTTCTTTATTTTTCCTTTTGATTTTCATTTGTATATCAAATTAGGTAATATACATACATATAGTTTGATTTCTGCTCGCTGGGGTTCGAGAATCGCGATTTTACCCAAAAATTGGATTTCGTTGTTTAAACTTTTGGGATGGCTTAGTTAAAATTTATTCAAACCGCATGTCTTATAAACATAAACCGGGGGAATTCGAGCGACGAAATTAAACCCCGAAAAATATTTCCTTAATTATTCAAATCAAATCCTTGTGTGTAGGTGTAAGTTTAAATATCGATTTGAGGATTTCTTGAGTGTACGAAAATTTGTTATAAATAAATTTATGGTAAAATGTTGTATTTAAAGTAATTTGGGTTATTTATTTATAAAAATGAGCGAGGGCAGATGTCGGTTACTGTAAGAGTAGATTTGTACAAATATAACGTTTAGCGTTTTGATTTTATATTTCCGGGAGTGTTTCGAATTAGAAATTGCCGTAGAACTATACTCAAAATCCGACAAAGTTACTATCTTTTCAGTTTACTAGGACTTTTGAGTCGAGTCTCACACTTCATTTTTCTCCCTTTACCTAAAGCACCGGAAAAATGAAAACCTGACTGACCCAAAAGTCCTAGTGTTGGTTAGGTGAATTTTGGTGAGTTTTGGTAAACAACATGGGTGGCGATTGGAAAACGAGCCGCATTTTATATTGTTTATCAGTTACAACACGTGGTAAAAAAAACAGAGAGGCAATTTAGTGTTCTGCTACTAATTGCGTTGATAGATTAGACCGAGTGTGTAACGAAATCCCGGTTTTCAAAATCCCGGTTTGTCAAAATCCTGACTTTTTTCTAAATCCCGGTTTTCTAAATCCCGGGTTTCAATCAAAACCCGATTTTGTCAAAAATAAACCATTTTTAGGAAATCCCGGTTTGAATTTTTAAAATTTGGCATGTGGGAAAATGGAACTCTTAAATGATTTTTTACCAAAATTCAAAAATGAGCTTGCGATAAAGTCCTAGAAAATGGCTAATAGAGATGAAATTTGGATGGAGGGCTATGTGCCCGTGAGAGTTATCGAAGTCATTAGCCTCTACAATTATTGCATTTCAAAAGGTTGCATTAACAAAATTTTGCTTTTTTTATTAAATTTGCAACTACAAAATATAGCAATTACAAAATGTTGCTAGTACCAAATCTTACAATTACACAACTTTATTAATTATTTTGTGCAATTAGAACTAAATTAAAGAAAATCGGAATTTTAAAAACCAGGATTTTGAAAGCAGAAATTTTGTAGTACACCCGATTATAACATTTCGTTGCAATTTTTTAATCGTTGCCTAACGTTCCATCAGATGAGTCACACAGTGAAGAAGATGAGTGTCGACCAAGACTATTGTCATGATTATCGTGATCTCGAAGCATATCTGTCGATATGCTTAACACGGCAAAGATTGAGCGTCACGCCGTAAGATATCCGTTCTTTAAGACATTTGACCTTTCTGTAGTGAGTTACTTGCAGATATTAAGCAGTAGTTCGTATTCAATGTAAAGTCAAGCTCAGTGAACAATTGAGAACTTTTGTGCCTATGCAGTAATAGTTCGTATTCAAAATGAACGTAAGAGATACATAACTCAGTGAATAGCTCGAACTGACTGTCTGATTGGCCTTTAAGTTGACCAATACTCCGAATTTAAAAATGTAGTTTTCGGAGTGTAGGATATTGATAGGTCACGAGCGATTTTTCCAGTTTACTCGTTAAAGTGTTGATCATGGCTAGTTGTTGAGGTACCGACGGATATCCGCTGGCGACGACTTTATTTTGCCAGATTTAGCCAGTCGTGGATATCGCCCGTGTAGCGCTAACGGTGGGGGGAAAGTTGACTCATATATATATTTCTACACTATTAAGTAAAACACATTTAATTTTATGCTGGTACGGCCAAATAAAAAAATACTCATGGAAGCAAAAATTAGTTTTATCCATATGATAATTAAGATAAGCACACCGTCATTTCCTTACAAATTAATGCTGAATTAATCAATTAAAAAGACTCTAAAAAATAAAAAATAAAAATCAATCTCTGTACTACATAGGACTATACTATATCTTCGGCAAAATAAACGTGAATATTATCAGATGAGGTAACGAAAAATCAGCTTTCAAGTGGAAAAAGGAAATTCAAGAGTTTTGCTAATGCCAGAAATATCGCTAATGACTTCCATCCAAAAAGTACAGCGTTCAAAGACGGGAATTGAGAGCTGAGAACAAATCTGGCTGTTGTTCTATCAGAATGGCAAACCAGCTTCCAAAATTTACTAAATCGAAAGGACGAAGTGACCCGCGTTAAAAAAACTTGCTTCACTTTAAGAAGAGCCCTTTACTTTAAGAATCTTGTATCAAATCTATACAATCTCATCGTCTATGTTGAACAAGAAGAGCTACCGTATATAATTGGACGAGTCGCTGAAAACATAATTGATGAATATCAGAACGGTTTTCAGCTCAACCGATCAACCACTGACCAGTACCTAACTATGAGAAGGATTTTGAAAAAAAAAAATTAGGAGTACAGTATTATCATACATCAACTATATATAGTTTTCCGGCAGGCATAGTATCAATCGCGAGAACCTCGCGAGAGTTGGATCCTAACCGCTAATGACTGAAGAATGCTACTTATGGTCTTTCGTTCCATGTTCAGTCAAATTAAAATTTTGCACAGCAAATTAGATTCGTATAAAATGCGAGATAAAACAATTCTCAGAGGATCGCTGAGCCCGTTGCGGGGTACCAATCCTAACCCATGATAAAGTGCTCCCCATCAACAACTAGCCGGACGATATTGCACTAGACTAGTACACTGCGTATAAGGAAGTCGAAACTAAGGCGAGAACAACGGACAGAGATTGATATCTATAGAAAGCTCTGCGATGTCTTGTTATTGGCCATTAAAAGCATTTCAATCATATTCCATGAGTGCACTGAATAAATTTGAATAATTTTTGTTAAGTCGATAGGTGTCATCAGTATATCCCATTTGCTGCCCGGTAACACAATTGTGCGGGTAAGGCAAAAGTACCATGTCAAAAATTTATTTTTGTATGTTTTTTCCACCAACTTACAATTTGTGAATTCCTTTTTAACTTATTTTCGTCCGAAAAAACACTATATCTATACACACAATTGTGTAGGTTTTACTTCAAATCTAGCGAAATTTTTTATAAAAAACGCCATTACATACTATGATTTATTTTCGGACTTAAATTGAGCCATTTTTTTTTGTTGAGAAAGGGATATAATGAAATTTTGATACAAACTCTACGATGTCCTGATAGTGCTCGTTCAACGTGCGCCACTCAATTAATTCCATGAATGAGTTTTACTCATTTTGGTTTTGCAAACCAAACCTATTTTATGTGAAATGTTAAGCCTATAGCAAGGCATTTTGATACGAACTCTGCGATGGGACTAACTCTGGGAATATATTCTACTCAAAAATCTTAAGAGACCTTAACTTAATAATTCACAAACAACCGGTAAATTAAACCTTCAACGTGATACGTTACAGCCTTATTTCTTTGTGTGGTCAATATATTGGCCCACGTGCTCTCCTCCCTGGAACATTACACATGTTACAATCGTGGGGCAGCCCCACACCCTTGAGAAGGTCTCTTAAAGCATTATTATTATTAATAGTTAGATTAGATACCCCATAAATAGCTAACCGAAAACAACCCCGTTAACAATCTAAAATAAAAAACAAAACAAATCGTTTACCTAATATTTTTGGCGTGATATGTCCCAAGGGATTTTCCTGAAATATCTATTACTTCGTATAACACATTACCGATTCGCTTAGCGATTACAACTTTTAAGAGTTTTGGAGCCAGTTTACTTGCAAAGTGATTGAAAGCACTGCTTTGTGAAAAATTACGAACAAAGACGGTTTGGCCAATGTTAAATATGCGTGGTCGGCTTCGATACAGAATTAAAATCAATCACATATTTCGTTGAATGGTACTATCATCGCAATAATGACTATGGGGAGCCCTTAAGCCTCTGATTCCCCAACAAGTGTTTATGTCGTTCCATGCTCTGATGTATCCTTTGACTTAAAAGCGATTCATATTCAGGGGCCATACTCAAATTAATTCGATACAGAATTAAAATCAATCACATATTTCGTTGAATGGTACTATCATCGCAATAATGACTATGGGGAGCCCTTAAGCCTCCGATTCCCCAACAAGTGTTTATGTCGTTAAATGCTCTGATGTATCCTTTGACTTAAAAGCGATTCATATTCAGGGGCCATACTCAAATTATTTCGATACAGAATTAAAATCAATCACATATTTCGTTGAATGGTACTATCATCGCAATAATGACTATGGGGAGCCCTTAAGCCTCCGATTCCCCAACAAGTGTTTATGTCGTTGAATACTCTGATGTATCCTTTGACTTAAAAGCGATTCATATTCAGGGGCCATACTCAAATTAATTCGATACAGAATTAAAATCAATCACATATTTCGTTGAATGGTACTATCATCGCAATAATGACTATGGGGAGCCCTTAAGCCTCCGATTCCCCAACAAGTGTTTATGTCGTTTAATACTCTGATGTATCCTTTGACTTAAAAGCGATTCATATTCAGGGGCCATACTCAAATTATTTCGATACAGAATTAAAATCAATCACATATTTCGTTGAATGGTACTATCATCGCAATAATGACTATGGGGAGCCCTTAAGCCTCTGATTCCCAACAAGTGTTTATGTCGTTCCATGCTCTGATGTATCCTTTGACTTAAAAGCGATTCATATTCAGGGGCCATACTCAAATTAATTCGATACAGAATTAAAATCAATCACATATTTCGTTGAATGGTACTATCATCGCAATAATGACTATGGGGAGCCCTTAAGCCTCCGATTCCCCAACAAGTGTTTATGTCGTTCCATGCTCTGATGTATCCTTTGACTTAAAAGCGATTCATATTCAGGGGCCATACTCAAATTAATTCGATACAGAATTAAAATCAATCACATATTTCGTTGAATGGTACTATCATCGCAATAATGACTATGGGGAGCCCTTAAGCCTCCGATTCCCCAACAAGTGTTTATGTCGTTGAATACTCTGATGTATCCTTTGACTTAAAAGCGATTCATATTCAGGGGTCATACTCAAATTAATTCGATACAGAATTAAAACTAAATTGCATATTTCGTTTTATTTTATTTTTTTGGGTTGACAGTAATATTTTTCTTTCATGATAGTATCACGACAGATTTATTTTTGGCTGACATTAAAACATGGCGGTTTTTCTTGTGTTGATTGAATAATTTTTGGGTTGGTATATATAAAATAGAATATGTTTAAACATTTTTGGGCTGACACTTGCCTATAGTCATAGTCTGTATATTTTAGTATTGCCATCGATTTTTTTTGGGTTAGAATTTGGGCCAACTTCATATACATAGCAAAATACAGTTTAAACAAAAATGATATGAAAATATTTTTTCCAATTCCCAATTCCCAGGGAAAGCCAGAACAGTACCACTGCTGGAGTCACTTACAACTGATATAGATATGACGGATCGTTGGTATAATTGGACTTAACGCTCTCGAATACAAGCACGCTTCTATCTACACTACTACAATTGTTAATTCTTCAAAGTTGGGAGTTTAGTTTCCCACCTCTATTTTAAGCGACTTTTAGATGACTGACTACTGCTTCCCAAATGCCTCACAAATTTGATGCAGCTGGCGGGGTGACATGCCACGTCGTCCCATCCTGTTCTAACTTTTCTTTGATGGTTTTATTTGCTTCCATCACCGCCTGCACTATATTCTTTCCTTACTGTACATAGGCCTCATATTGATCTAAACTTTTTATACGCTGCTACCCTTTATATGATTTATAACCTCTGGCTTTAGTAGTTTCTATACTTGGAACGGTCCGACATAATTTACCCCAGTTTTGGAACATGGTCTACCTGGGATGAGTCTAACTTCAGGTAGAGTTCCCATCAATTGAGGTCTTATTTTATTATTGGATCGTTGACACCTAATGCATGATTTTATCTGATGTTGGACTTCAACTATTACAATTTTGATTCCTTGATGTCCTGGAGTTGATTTTGCTCGATGTTTTTCTTCATAAGAAAGAGTTTGAGAATCTTTGTCTGCCTCTTACTCTTAATATGCTATTTATAAAGGATTTTGCGAGAGTATTTTACTTTTCGTTGAGATTCTTTGTTCCTTTTCAATTGCATTATCTCCTGCGATTGTACTCCGATGCCTGTAGATATTTTATAAGTTTATTAACGCTAATGTAAGTTCTTCTAATGTAATTGTTAATAAATCCCGATGTGTTGTCTTTCCAAACTCCATTTAAACTGTTGGAGATGAATTCAACATGTTATCTCCCCGTAAACATTTAATACAGCACTTACAAACATTTGGTTTGTTGTTTTAGTTTTAATTGTTTCGCGTGAAAGATTCTCATTTGAATATTTTTAGTTGATTTTTAGAAGCAACAAAATATAAATTTCTACAAATAAAAAATTACTTATCAACATAAAAATTGGATCTGCATTATCTACATGTTTCGGTTGGGTTTTCATTGATATCTTTTTACTAAAAATTGATTTTCCTTTGATTGGTTTGAATCTCTATCATCGACATTTTTCAGTTAATTTTAAAAGGGTCCACCTAGCAGCCGATGACGAGTCTTCTACGCACAAACAAGGTTGCTGCGATCAAGCACTTATAACTCTTGTACTAACTTTTAGGAGGAAGAGACCACCAACGACTGTAGATTACTGTCTGCATTTCAGAGAAAGGTCATCGGATCCATTTATGGTCTACTTATGGTTGAGAACAACGAATATCAGATTCAAATGTATACTTGGAGAGTGCGATATTTTCGGATTCTTAAAATCCAAGTGAGTTAAAACAAGGCCAATTTGAAAAATCCCTTCATAACGTATGCTAAGAAAAACATTTCATTAACAACCAGTCAGCGTACGTCGTACGTGCAGACCTAGACTACACAGGCGCACATAAGCGTTTTAAGTAGTGTTTAGTCCCAAAAATGTCTAGAGCCTAGAAAAATGCACCAAATTGAGTATTTTCTCTTTTAAAATACTCTTTATGAGATTCTTAAAATATCCCTCATGAGTATTTTGTCTGAAAATTTTTTGTATGCATAGAAATCAGTACATACTCAGATATTTGTTTAAAAACATCACTTTTTTTCTTAACCCTTATTTTTTTCTAAAAATTGTTACACATTGTTTTTTGCGGTCGCTACGTTCAAATATGGAGTTAGATTTTCGATATTGATAGATGACAGCTGTCAATTAGCAGTCAAATCACTTTCACTTGTTATAAATCTTGAATTTATTCTCATTTAGTGCGTTTCTTGGGTCATCTGAGTATGCCCTGATTTCTATTCATATAAAAAATTTTCAGACAAAATACTCATGAGGGATATTTTAAGAATCTCATAAAGAGTATTTTAAAAAAAAAATACTCAATTTGGTGCATTTTTCTAGGCTCTAGACATTTTTGGGACTAAACACTACTTAAAACCCTTATGTGAGGCGTGACGACGTTGAACAAGAACTACGCGTAATATGATGCGGAAAATTTGCGAGCGAGCGATGAACCCAAACTTTTGAAGGCCCACATGCAGGTGGCAAAATCTTTGAAAGAAAGAGAGTGTTATGAATGTTGTGGCCAACACCCTACTTTCTATTACCGGGAATATGCACAGCTCTCAAATCGTAACAGGACATTATCCTCTGGACAATACCCCCACGCAATTACCCCCGGATAATTACTCCATCCCCAGGTTATTACTCCCGCAATTATACTCTCCGGTCATTTTCCCCCCATTATTGCCCCCGATTATTTTGTGTAGGCAATGAGGTTAAGGGCACCCTGTTTATTATTCGCTTATAGAACTCATAGAATTAATTGTATATGGCACGTTCGAGAAGTTTGGGCAGACAAGACATTTTTGCAATACGAGTAGGTATGTAATTCGAAATATCTGATCGCGGACTCTTGTTTTGTACATGAACTATGTAGGACTTGTTCCAAAGCTCAGACAAAAGTACTGCACTGTAACGATAACTTAAAACGGTTTACAATGGGAAGAGAGAGTGCGTCACAACACTTCCTGATAACTATTGGTGGAATACTATCGGGACCGGGCCAACAGTCATCATGTATAAAAATGAAATATAATTGGTGCTGATGTCCGGGGTCAGTGCAATACTATTTATTTCAAAAGTGTTATTTGGGTTCACATCATCAAGTTGGCCAAAATAATTACTATTGTGCCCAAAATTATTACCACCAAAAGTATAGGTGAAAAAAGGTTGCGAATAGATTCGCAATTAATCAGACCTAAAATAATTTAATGTTGAGGGGTATCCGTTTGATTGACGCTTTAAGTTTATGAATTAAAAAAATGGCGGGAATTCTGTCTTTTTATTTATTTAAAGTCACACACACACAATGGTGAATGATACTCGTCAAACTCACATAATCGTATATTTGTTTTATTTCAACTAGTGAGTTAGTAGCATTAGAGCTGAAAACTCGATCCAACTGCCTCTCATACATATTTGGTACTTGACTGATCTGTTGCAAGTCACATGACTTGATGCCATCAAGAAATATCAACTGCAATGCTATGACAATCATCCTCAACTGAAATGCGGCAAGTTGAAGTCACCTAGAAATTATCATAAACTGTAAGAGCGTCGAATATATAAAAAATGCGTTCATCAATCTTTGGTAGCAATCAGCTTTGTTCGAGAACGGAATACTTGGTGATATATATGAGTTTAGAATGAAAATGTTTTTGCAATAAACACACCTCCACCACGACTTTTCTAAGAGGAAAGCTTTGAAATATTTATTTAAGTTTCAGTTAGAAGGACAACATCGTCAGGCCAGGAACGCGTCATGGATAAAAAATCGAAAGCTCTCTTGAGCAGCAAGTCCTGTCTGCAGGCCAGGACAAATGTGGGATTTGAAAAGATTACTATTATTATTTCCGTTAAGATTATTTTTTTACAAGTTCTGTAACAAAGATGGTCATCTGTTTTGAAACTGTTCGTAGGGGTGAAGAGCAGCTCGTATACTTTGAAAATTCGACACTGTAGGAGTAATTTGGATTGTTGGTATGGTGCTTAGCTGTTGTGAATACAAGTGTTATGTTTGAACTGCGAAAGGAGGGTAGTAGACTTTGTTACGGGTTGCATGAAGCCAACCTTCAGATTTCATCTAAATACGCAGAAGTACGGTAATTTTGCCGACTATACACCGTATAACATAATAGAAAAAAATTAGCAAACTTAAACTGAAATTAAATTAAGGGACACCAAAATCCGTCGACCGAAATTTGAGCAACGTATTAAATTTTATAATAACCAGGTCCGCCTACCCGGAGAAACATCCGGATCTCCCCGAGCGATAAGTGCCATGTCTGCTGAAGAAGCCCCCCCCCCCCCTCCTCCTAAATAACCCATAAATTGAGACTAACAGAGTGCCACAGGGAGACTGTGTAGATTTTATGGTCGTTCGATTTTATGGGATGATGGGGAGTGACAAGCCTAGCCTGCAAATATGGTACCGACACGAAATAAGAAATCCCCTCCCAACATACCGACCCGAAAATTAATTTAGTAATTCATTTTATTATATACAACGAGGAACCAACCAAGGACATGGGAAAATGAATAAATCCGACACAGAGGTCATACACAATCTTTATTTATTAAAAATGTAAACCGCTACTCTCTACGCCCCGTTCCGCAAAATTCAAAACCGAATTTAGATTAAAAAAAAGAAACAAACAAACAAAAAAGTTAAATTTTGGTTCCGAAAAATACAGGTCTTCATCCGTCGTAATTACACACGCGACAGAAACCACCGGGGTAATAGAAATGCGATTACATCGACATTTTAATTTTAAATTGAAATAAAAAAATAAAAAAAATTAACTAAAATCTAAAAAACTCGTGCCTTAACTGTCGGGCCTTGTAGCCGTCATGCCGCGTTGGTTACGGAGATAACAGAAGGTGAAATAGTTCCAGTTGCAAAATGTTTCTTCTTCCTGTTTTTATTTTAATTCTTTTTACGTGGGGTTGGTGATGGTGTTTTAGCGATAGTTAAATGAGAACTTCCTGTATCAGGTACAACTTCGTCAATAATATTCCCGAAGAGATTGATGTTATCTTCTAATAAATTGATTTGCTAGCATTGAAGGCTATTACATATTGTTTGGATGATTATTAGATATATATTAAAGTTCATCATGAGACGAAATTTTTTGTGAACCTTGTGGGTTGCAGATGACTGGTGAATTAAATATTGTAATTGCGGGAACTATGTATTACATAAATTATTAACTTTATTACTAGCAGAGGAAAGCAATGATTTGAACTCGGTTTGGGTCTTGTCGATATATGTTCGTCTGGATTTGGTTACTAGAAGAAACTTTGTGCTTGTTGACTGTGGAGTTCTAGAGCAAATGGTCGGTGAGTACAAGTAACTGATTAAGAGTGTTTCTCAAATCTTGTGCAAGGTTCGTAGACAATTTGCCGTTTAAATTCTGCATCAATATTGTCGCAAATTAGTTTGAGCATGTCACGTTTGTTGTCAATAATGAAAAAACGGTCATAGTGAGAGGTGATATTAACATCAATCTTCTCGACATAACTATTCAATTCGTCGGTGTTTTGGCAGAGAACGTGATGGTTATTTGCACTTATGCTCAAATTGGTCTCAAATGTGTAGAATAATTCATGACTGACAAATAACTCATCAAGAGCTGCACTATTTGTATTCAATTTGTAGATGAACGGTGGCCCGGGCAACATTTCGCAATCAATGCAAAAATAATGAAAATGTTTAGCATACTCTCTCGGAACTTTAGTACCATTCCTAGATAAAAAGAGAGCTCATTTTAATATCGGCAGACTATAAAGGGATACAGTCGAACCGAATTAAACTAAAAACTAGCATTGACTCCATTCTTTTTGAAATAATTTACGTTTCAACAGCATCTATACGTTTGGCATCCTATGACTTGCATTTAATCAGGTTCAAACCATTTAAAAGTGTCTTTTATAAAATAGCTTTACGAGTATCATTGACATCTGGAATCAGAATATACATTTTGCACCTTTAGTTAACATAAATTCCCCAGATTACAGAATAAAGTAATTCAATTATAAATCCACCCATTGAATATTTTCGCCCCGATGTTCTATACCATTTCTATTTATTTAAAATTAATTTACATTGAAAACAATTTAAGGGTTGATTGATTTTTGTCTTATAATCTATTTTTTGCTCGTCTTGGTTATTTTGTTATATGATTTATGGCCTAATCAAAATACATAAAATCATAATAATATATAAATCTCCCTACTTTACATGAATACTATGCCGATTTATGCTGATCGTGCAAAAGAGTTTTTCGTCGAGCAAAACAAATTCCTTGAGAGATACACCTCTAGAATTCTAGGTAAACGCACACAAAATAAAAAAATATTTTTTGTTAAACTCCTTCTACGATGTAAACTCAACTTAATTTACCAATTCAACAAATCAAAGATAATTAAAATCCAATTATCATTCTTATTTTGTATATATAATGTTCGAGTCTACTATTATTACGAGTAAAACCCGCATACGAGGTTGGGTACACGAAGAAAAGACGAAACAGCACAGTTTATTTTCAGCAGCACAACATAAAATAATTTGTTATGGTTCGATAAGCAGAAATAAAAATTAACCACCAAACCATTGGCATGTCGGCATCATTTAAATATTTATAATAAACTTGGTGCGACTGTTGTTGTTGTTTTTTGGTGTACCGTCGAATTAGAAACTAAGTAATAAGTCACCAGTCGTGTTTTGCCTATTAAACGATGAGATACCCGACAAATGTTCTTCCCAATTATATTTGGTATATTTACACAGAAATGATTTCTAAAGTATGTTCCGCGGAACTTTAGCGTTAGCGCAAACTAAGGACTCTTTTAGTATTGCCCGATATTGTTATTCTAATAGTCGAATATGAATTTTTATGTTGTTTTTTTATTCGCTAGGAAATTGTTTATTCGAAATTCCGCTACTAGCCGTATTGTCGCTGTGTCATTCAAATTAAATGAAACTGCATATAGCTTCACTCGATTACATGACGTTTCTATCTAAAATAAATAATTTCGAAATGTTAAACTGAGCAGTCTGTCAATAATTACGAGAAGAGAACTTATTAACGAAAAGTGTAGCGACACAAATTATATCATAATATATTATCATAATAGTTCTAGTCTAAAGAATGGGGTTATTAAAAAGTTAATATTTTAAATCTTTGAAATGGCATATGCGACACTATGGCCGAATTAAAGAATCTCGGAGACCATAACAAAAAGATTTTGTTTAAAGTGCAAAATTTTTGAAAAATTCAAATATTCATCAAAATACGAGCTACACTATTACCGATTCCAGGAATCTCAGAGATGTTGCCAAGTGTGGACATATGTCTTCTATATAGTAGATGAATTGAGATGTTCAAAACAGTTAACAACATGGAAATAAAAAGGTTTTTATTTTAATGTGGTTAACCGTATTGAACAGCTCAAGTATTATTAGTCTCTGGGATTCCTTTAATCGGCCATAGTGTCGCATATGTCATTTCAAGCTTTTAAAATATTAATTTTTTATAGACTAGAATTATTATGACAAATTTTAATCCCAATATCATGAAATATATACATTTCGGATGATCTTTTTTAGAAAAGGTTTGTTAATTAAACTTTTTAGTAGGTACAGTTTTAATGAGAATGAGTTTAGGAAAGGGTTTATATGAAATTAGTTACATGCTCGAATCTGAGGGGTCTATCCCCTGGGTCAACGGGACTCGTCTTTTAAGTTTCCACACCATTCATACAATCAGATTCTAATTTTGTATAGGCATTTTATATCAAACTGAGTAGGTTTGCCTAATATTTTTGAAGGAGTCGGCCTCCTGGGTCTAGCTCTCATACAATTTTTTTCCAAAAATATCTATTTGATTTGAAAGGGCGCTTAAGCCACTCAGCCAATCGGCATGCAATTTTTATCACATATAAGTTGCATGTCCATGAATCAACTTTACGGTATTTTTGAAGGGGTTGGGTCCTGTGATCCAAGACCTCTACAGAACTTTTCTAAAATTTTGATTTTTTTAAATGTGTTGAGTTAAGGAAAGCGATTACATGAAATTAGTAACGTACTCGAATCCGACGAGTTCGTGTTCTATATCAGGAGACCCTCATAAGTTTCCAAACAGCTTCAAATTTTGGCACACACACATATACACACACACACATACACACACACGGATGTGATGCGATGATATCTTGTACTTTCACTACTAGACGTAGCCTCTCCATCCCTACTCCGTTTGACTACGTCCACGCTCGTGTCGGTGGTAACTCGGTTCTAGGAAGCTAGGACGACGCAGAAGTCGGAAAGGGGTCACATAGGTCACTTGCAAATGATACGCTTAACAGTTATGTGACTAAATCCTGGAGCGTCTATCTCACATTGAGCGGCTTTCCATTCAGCGACTGTACCCCAGGAGGGGCGGCTGTGTACTTACTTGTTAGAAAGTATAAAATGCTAGGGGCGGCACCTCGAAAAAGAATCCAATATGAGTTCAGACAACGAGAGTTTAGTTACGGTGCAGGGAGTAGGAAACCCAGTACCGGCCGAAGGGAGTGAGCAAGCAGGCTGCCAGCGGTCAAGATCCAGCAACTGCAATGTTAAAACGGTGGCGAACTTGGCCGGTGTGACCGATATTTTGACAAGCGAAGGGAGAGGAAGCACTACATCCGTGCATGGGGATAGAACACCCGGTAACACATTCGAAAACAGTGCGTTAATGCAGAGTTCCCCTAAGCAGAGAGCGATGGCCAGTACATTGGAGAGATGTTTTTCATCACCTTCTTTGGGGAGTTATATAGAGGAAACCCAAGAAATAAGGCTAGCCAGGCTTGGGAAAAAATTAAGGAACTGGTGGAGTTCGTAAGACCGCGAAATATTGTTCATAGCTAGATTAAAAAGATGATAAGCACCATTAGCACTCTTTATGGCTCAGCTATAGGTATGATGAGTGTTTAGGAAAAGCAATACCAAACTTTACCGGTCAATAGTGACGGGAAGGAAAATTTAGGTTATCTACGAACTGTGAGCAGGAAAAACTAGCTGAAGGGAAGGGCGACTAACGAAGATATACCACTTGGGGAGCCCGGTAAGAGGAAGTCGTCCACGCCACCTAAGAGTAATGAAAGAAGGAAAAATAAAAGAAGGAATACTAAGGCTGCTTCGCAAGGTCTTCCGCAATCACTTCGAATGTCGGAGACCCTTATTAATGAGGAGGATGGAAACAAGAAACAAAAGACGGTGCTCATAGCCGCGGGTTTTAATGCATGAGCCGTAGAGTGGGGAAGTAGAGAAACCAATAGCAGAGGTACTGCATTGTTAGAGGCCTTCGCATCATTAGCGGTCGTATAGGAAATACAGGAAATACACCTACTTTCCGTAGAGGAAATGCCACCTCGATATTTGACCTAACGTTTATGAGCCATTGTCTTGCCGATAGGGGAGTATCATGGAGAGTGAGCGATCTATATACGCATAGTGATCATCAAGCTATTGTGTATGAACTGGCGGATAGTGAACCCCAAAGGACTATATAGTTAAACACAGGAAGAGAATAGGTGGTGCCGCAAATAACAAAGCTGTCGAGCTTATGAGACAAGTTACAAGAGCCTGTGATGCAGCAATGCCAAGAAAAATGGTGAATAATCGTAGAAAACCGGGCTTCTGATGGAACGCCGAGATTTCGGAATTGCGAAAAAGGTGGCTGAACGGAAGAAGGCGATACCAGCGTGCTAGACACGTCGAAAACTCTCCCTTTCGACAACAGTACGGTAAAGATCGATCAGAACTCAAGCATGCCATTAAATTAAGTAAGCGAAAGTGCTTTCGTGAACTGTGCGAGGAGGTTAACTGCGATCCCTGGTGTAGATCCTACCGATTGGTGATGAAAAAATTAAGAAGCAATTACGCCACTAGAGCCGGAAACCTGGCGGAGCATCAGTATGGCTTTCGAAAGGCGCGGCTAATTAGAGCTTAAATATGCGCACTTACACGGATGTAGGTACCGAAGTACTTGCTGAGACTAGTTTCCAGCTACTTTAGCGAGAGGATCTTGATTTACGATATTGAGGAGAATGTGATATACGATAGTGTACTTCGACTGCCCATACCACGTGATGCACACGGGTGATTGAATTTGTGGAGGTCATCGCGATTGTAGTTGTCGCAAAACACAGAAAGGAAGTTGTGGAGACCTGTAATAAAATGGTTAGATTTACTCGACAGTGGTTAACATCTGTTGGGCTGCAAATAGCAGAACATAAAACAGAAGCTGTTCTCATTACTAGCGGAAAAGTAATAGAGAGCGTAACCTTAGAGATTGGAGCCCAACAAATTTTTAGTCAACCATCCATCAGGTACCAAGAGGTAATGATCGATGCCAGATTGTCATATAAGACAAATCTCATTACGTTCAGTGAGCGAGCAAGGAGAGTTAATGCAGCACTAGCACGAATAATGCCTAATACAAGAGGGGCGTGAATGAACAGCAGAGTTTTGCTCGTCACCGTCGTTACTTCTATAATGATGCATTGGGCACCAATTTGCGTCAACTCGTTGGAAAAGGATACTTATAGGCAAAGAGTAGCAACAGTTCAGAGACTAAGCGCTCTGAGAATATTGCCCCAAATAGATCTACTGGTTAAGGAGCGCCAAACCACGTACCTGCGTCGTGGTCAAGGAGCAAAAGCCCGATTTGCACGGGCTGAGATATGGCGTGGCTAAACAGGCGACACGGAGAAGTGGATTATCATCTTACGCAGTTTCTGACGGGTCATGGTTGCTTTAGGTCATACCTATTCAGATTCAAACACGAAGAGTCACCCGATTGCCGTTTATGCATCGGAGTAACAGAGAAAGTAGAGCACGTAGTATTCGAGTGTCCACGATTTAGTGAGGAGAGCAGCAGTATTTGTGCACATGGGGTCCAAGTAACACCGGAAAATATACTGCAGTTTATGCTGGCATCTGAAGATGGTTGGAATGCCGTAAGCAGAAGTTTCTCACGTACAATGGGAGAGTTGACACTCCTCCCGAAGCTGAGCTTACCTCGCTAAGTAATACCAAACTGTAGTTGTATGGGACCGAACTTTATGGTTTATCGGGGGTTGTGGTTTAGTCGGTAAGAATCCGACACTATCACGTGTTTGATATATTGGTTTATACGTGAAGCCTATCGAAGGTTCCCCTCCTCCGCCCATAAAAAAAGACACAGACATAGACGCAGACACAGGCCAGGACACACACACACACACACACACACACACACACACAGATTTTTTGCTTTTTCAGTATAAGCTAACCATTTTATACTGGACCATAGTTTTTGATAGTTTACGTAGCCCAGCAATTTTGTTCGAATTTATTCTAAAGAAGTGATTAACTCTTAGAAATTATATCACTTTTAATTTTAAATGAGAGAAAGATTCGCTGGTAAATTGTATATTTGAAAAGTACGTGAAACGAATTCAAAATTGGAATTTTATATTTTAAGCTTATTTTATGGTTACTTTCATTTTGATTTAATTTTGTTGTTAATTTCCCGACATTTAAAGATATTATTATACAATTTCGTATATATATATTGAGATAAGTAATTATATTAATCTCTTCCTTTGTATAAACTTATACCAAAAAACCACAACTCCCATCGTCACCCACCCGTTCCCGCCACAAATATCATCATCATAATTCAAGTACAGTACATTGTTACGCCGTGATTTTAATTCAAATGATTTCAATATGCCAGCACAAAACAATCATCAATCTGTTTGTTTTAGGTGTGCACGACGATGGCATATTCGTCGACTTACATAACCATTGCGGAACCAGAAATGTTTATTTTATCGCGTGTCGCGTTTTGTCTTTTTTAATATCGAAAATAAATCCTCTTCCGAAATATAAATAAAAGAATATAAATCCGTGATAATCAAACCAAATCCACCATCAAATTTTAAAAACATAAACATTTCATCTTACATCCCATCATCATCATCATCACGGTAATATAACTCCATTTTGGTGGGTTTTGGGTATGTACACCAAATTTAGTTAGGTAGAGGTAGGTTCCTCTAGGTGTACTTGATGCTTCTTTCTTTATTTAATTTTATTTTAAACAAAAAACCAACAAAAAGCTACAAAAGTAAATAAAACAGTCAAATTCAAATTTAATCTGGTAAATTATTTTACACAACACACCTTCCCCCCACCCCTGGATCGTTGTGGGTATGCGGGTGTGTGTGTATCCCTTTTTGTGTGTGTGTGATTACATCTAAGTAAATAAAAATTGAATACACTTTTGGCTGACATAAATTTCGCGTGTGTTTATTGTTGTTGTTGTTGGTGTCGTCGTTACACTACATGAGCAGTCTGATTTAAATTTTTTGTTTGGTAGATTTGTACCTTTACCCCAAAATGGTTGGGTGTTTATGGTGGCGGGTTTGGGAATAAATTTTAAAGTGAAAAATTATAATAAAATGACGTAAATTTATTTTAGGCGATTATAAAATGCTTAATGAAATTATGGTGCGCTGCTGACTGTGTGTGTACACATAAATAATCAAGGCAATATAAGACAATTTATAACAGCCCAACATTAAAATTGTGATGATACAATGATGATAATGATGACGGTAAATTTTTATTATAGCATTATGCTCGCGGTCAAATTGCTATACGAATATTGGCATATGATTCCGTAGTGTGATTAAAGTCAGTAAATTTACAAAAAAAAATATGGCTAAATGCTGCAATATTGTCATAAATTATTATTTTTTTAGGGACGGACGGACTTGTTAGCAGCGAAACATATACATCAGGTATACGAGTAGCTAGTACATTTAGATTTTCGTTTGAAAATTCTAAACGCCCAAGGTAAAATTTTTATATTCTGATAGATAAAAGTATACTATTAGCGTCTTACTTTGGGAATTTTACAACAACAATTCCATATAAATTTCATTCCGGAATGAATAATTTCATTCCACCTAAAAATAGGATTAGAATTATTCCATTCTTCGTGTAGTTCAAATGTTCACCGCCCGGTTAATTAATAAAAACAATTTATTTTTATGAGTTGTCATACTGGGAGTAATTTAATATTTTTATCGCATTAGGGTAAAGAATCAAATGACATAAATTACCGATACAAAAAATGAACTCCGATGCTAAATTAATCTGAAAAATAAGACATATTTATGTCGAAAACGCATTTTACATTTTCATAAATATTTGTTATGACATAAAAGTAAATCGCATGCTTCGTTTGATTTTATTAAATTTTTATACCAACTGTTTGACCGTATTTTTGGTCAAATCACAAATTTGATAGTTGACAATTACTTAAAATGTTTCTCGCTTGCTGTTGGTCAGGGCTGGACAGAAACGCGTTGACTGTTGTGTAAGAACTAATATTTATTCCATTATTTATTGGATTTATATACAAAAAAAGATCATTTATAAAACTATTGACTATGCAAAATAAATGTAAAATTAAATGTAAATGCCCTAGTCAATATGAAAACCGATATACATATTCCGTGTCATCAGCATTTAACGGATGTATATGTATATGGAAAAATTGATATATTCAATGTCATAATTTGATAGCATAAGTGTTGTTGTTATAACTCCAACCGATAAAAGTATAAAAAAATAGCTTGGCTGTTACTTTGGGCAAAAATTTCATTCCTATTCGAATAGGAATAATATTTCCCAAAGTAAGACCGCATATATGTTTTTAAATTTTTGAGTGTTTTTTCAATCCTAAATACTTAGAGGCCACAGTGTATATTTTGTTATTTTGGCTTAAACTTCACTCTGCTGGGACTCTCTACCGGACAATTATTCGATTATTGATGTGTATAACAGCTAAAAAGTCATAATGAATAATTTCGATACGCACAATGTCAAAAATCTTTTTTTAGCGATTAGTCATCTACGCAAAAGACACAAGACCAATTATTTTAGCGCCATCGTAAACAAGACTTATATAAAACTTATACCACACATGTGAATAAATAAGGTGATCTTTTCGCATTTTAGTCTCTAAACCATACAAACCCAAAAACGAAAGCGCGAATCCTAAATACTCACGTATATTTTTGGTGGTTTGAAGCAAACGAAAAAATTTTTTTTATTGGATTCTATCACACACGTAGATAATAGTAAATTTTAACTTTTATTATTCTATTATAGTTCTAGCTAGGTATAGAGGTATACTACAATAACAACGGTGTACAAAGAAACTTTTACCATATAAAATTGAAAAATAAAAGAAAATTCCGTGTCCAGAATTACTCTATGATTATCACTTAATCAGAACGGCGCACACAACAACTACAACAACAACGGCATCGACGCGGGCGGTGTAGTAAAAATATAAAACAAAAAAAAGGGAAAATAATTTTCCATTTTATGTCTTCGGTTTTTCTTTTTATTGTTATTAACTAATTTCGTTTAAAAACAATAAGACGACGAAGAAGCAAAAGAGTAAGAAGAACGCGATGTTATTTTTTTATGTCGCGGGTGAAAATGTGTTAAAAGTTATAAGGACAATGTGTGTGTACGAGTGTATATGTCGAAGAAAATGTAATTAAGAATCAAATTTATGCTTTTGTTGAGCATTTTAAGCGGTTTGGTCTTTATAATACGAAACAGACATTTTTTTCGGGTCTAGCACCAAATTTGATTATGCAATTTTATTAGGTGCCGCGCGGCCCAATTATCTTAATTGCGTTCTAAAAAAAAAAAAAGAAAAGATTGGTAATTAGGTGATTGAACACTTTTTTTTATATACATAAGACATTAGATAATTATAAATATCTACATGGTGTGTATTTAAGACGAAATAATCAGATTTAACAGAAAACTCGTGCAAACACCAGCAAAGCTACATAATCACAATTAATTATAAACAAAAAAAAAATTATTTTTAATTAAATAAACCAAAAGTACTTTAACAAGTTTTTAAGTTTGTCGTGCTTCCCCCCGCCGCTCGATATTTGTTTTGGTTAATTAGGAAAATTCACATACACATACACTGAGATTATTATTCACGCAACTTAACCACATATAATCATGTGACATTTATGTTCATACATCATAAGTTTATACATAGCTAGTTAATATTTTTAGAACACATAATTCTACATACAACATACCCCCCCTACATATGGTAGTAAGATATTTGATGATTGCATGTTTGAAGCTTTTCGGTGTTGGTATGAAATGTATACGACGCGGTACAACACTAAAGTTAGTTTTTTCTTTGGGAAATCACACACACACACACATACAAGTAAAAGTTTTAATTTAAGTTCGGGTGTCATGCATTACAATTATCTTTTCAATTAAAATGAATTTGTTGTTGTTGTTCTACACACGTTTTAAAATGGATTTTTGATTAAATTATAATTTGGGCGTTACAACGAACCTAAAAACCTAAAATACGTACTCCTGTAAACGTGAAAATTTTTTTAAATACATTTCGCGGTATTACTTGATAATTTGGGAACTCTGATCTACCTGGTAAGATATTTTTTGGTTCATGTTTGCATTTGGATATGATAATTTAACGCAAAAATCACGTATGAAGTGTCAGAATTATTAATGTTTGTGATATAAAAATAGGTTTTCAAAAAGAAAAAATGGAAAGTGGTTGTTGATTTTCACAAGATAATTTTTTGTTTTTTTATTTATATTTAATTTTTTTGTCAAGTTCAACAAACTTTTTTTTTGGTTGCTGAAAGGAAAGTTTAAATTGAAATTGGGTGTGTATGTGTGTTATGTGAATTAATCATTTTAAGTGACCCGAGTTTCAATTTCTACTGTGCGTGGAAAATAATTGCGTGCGTAAATCACGTTCAAACAATTTTTGGCAGTTTTTCCCACTACAAAACTTTCTTTGATATTAATGTTATTTATTAAAACGAGCAATTCTCATATCTAAAAGTACATTTAGGGATTATTTTATGTTTCATGCCTCATGAACTAGCAGCACCTTGCAACTTGCCAATAATCTTTTCTTGTCCACAAATTATCATTCTCGATGCTGTAACGAGCGTCTGTCATCACTCGTTACAGATCCAATTCATTTTCTACATTATGTACCTATTGGATGTATATCACATTGAAACAGAAATGACTTCGAACATAATAGTAAAACCTTTTCATGTTATGCCGCAACTTGTGAACCAACCTAATAATTATAAGTATTGTAATAGAAATTCGGTACTACGTTTTGTCGTTAACAAATCAAATATTATCATCAGCTGCTCTCTTCTTTTACTTATTTTGGAGATCGACCACCTACAAAAAATGTTTTGTACTTGCAAATTATTTGCAAAATGACATTTGAGTGATAACTTGTGTTCAGTAAATATCAGTTAAATTCTGATTAATTTTTTTTCTGTGTAAATTTAAACAATTGGTGTATTTTGCTAAATCTTGTGAAATATTGTGTTGATGAAATTTAGTGCCAAATCGTACGGATCTATGTGTAACATATTTTTAGTTGCAATTTATGTGATACGAGTATAAATCCTATCCTATTAATTTTTTTTATTTAATTCACAAACCATCTACCAAAACTGTTAAGGTAAATAATTTAATTCTATTAATGTTTTTCTTGTGATTTACTGACGCCAGTTTTTGTGTTTTGTTCGTCAGTTTTGGGCGGAGCATTAAGCAGTATCGGGATATTGTCGCAGCGTCGATCATTAATGGCTGTGTGTGTGTGTGTCCAAACGAAATCCCGTTTCTTGTAGATTGGGTTTTATTCCCTGGCGGAATATATCCGTTGGATCTAGCGCTTCCAGGATAGCGACGGTGGTGAGTATTGTGCGATAGAGCATAAACCACCGTCCAACATAAATTTACGCGTGCTGGAAAAATAATAATAACGTGATTTGACATCGAATTCAGTTCAACGTGATTAACTGTCGTTCACCTACAATATCGGTGTGCCGTTGAGTAATTTTTTTTTTGTTGTAAAGATGACGTACGAAAATGTATGTCAGGAGGCTGTTCGTAAACTTTACATTGTTAACATTGTTACAACTGTCATTGTTAGTATGACGTATGCGCTTAACAATGATTTTGTTACAAATGTCAATGATTTTACAGATGTGATTGGTTGTGGAATGGTAAATCTCCAATGGTAGAGCATGGCATAATATGTCCTGTACAGTATAATTTACTTGGTAATTAATTGAATATTCTTTGGATTTGAAATTTTTGTGAAATGTCCAATCCGATAGTTAATCTGGCATTGAATAAGATTGATACTTATCCGGGAGCCATTGCCTTTGGGATGTCTCAAATATTTTTTGTTAAATACTAATAAATTTGAGAGTAATTTTTAATATAATTTAAATAATTATGGTTTCAGGTAATTCTACTCTAAGTTGTGGAATTGCATTAGAATTAAATTAATAAATGTTTATATTATTTAGGAAGCCAGAAAATATTAATTTAGAATTAATTTTCAGGAAATTTGCTGATGTAGGTGAAATAATATTTCTTTGAAATATTAATTGGATGGTTCACAAGCCAAACCGATTAATTCCATTTTTTGGATTTTTTAAATTTTAACATCAACGCTCTTGATTGGCTTCCAACTATATATACATATTCAAAACAAATTTCTGTAATATTAAGTGTTAACACCACTAAATTACAAAGTTAAAACTAACTAAAGTTGATATTACAAGAAATTCTCATTTTTTCTCATTTTTCTCACCTTCTTATTTTATGGCGTTAATCGTTTTGGCTAATAAAGCATCTAATAGTTGATTGTGTAGATTAGAATTGTATTGTCAATGTTACTAACTATCGACTTTATCTAGGTGTTTGTACCGGGCTGATTCAATCAATCAATTTCGTTTGCGAAGCCGGAAAGCATTAATTTAGAATTAAATTTCAGTAATTCCAGATGAAATAATAAAAATTTTCCCTCAGGTTGCTGATTTATAGAAGCAATTGTTGAAGACCAATACCATCGTTATCCATTAAACCTCTTAAGCCTTTATCCTTACTCTAGTAGATTAGAAGTAGATTAGATTGTGTTGTGCCGTACGATCGCTAGGTGTCTGAAACCGGATCGTTCTGCCCCAAAAAAAAAACCCTTCCTATCCTTCCTATTGTTATGTGTAAACAGGCTGTAGGAATAGGCCCGGCGTTATCCGGGACACTTGTCAAGTACTTGGTCTTACAGTCCAATCAATCAATCAATCAATCAAATGTCAATGATTTTACAGATGATTGACGATGACAAAAAAAAACCTATAATAAAACGCAAAACAGAAAACTAATTTCTATTCTCCTCAATATGAAAATACTTATTAAACCAGATATCGGTAAACTAGGGTTGTATCGACAGACGAAGCTAAAATCGCAACTGCGACTAAAGCCACTCTTTTATTATTTTTAGACCGGGTTAAAATGTCAAAATGAAGCCGAGATTTAATAAGCAGCCTGGATTAAAATCTTGGGTATCGATGGTTTTAACCGCGGTGACAAGTGACGTTTGACATCAAATTTTCCATTTAGAATTTCGATCATAATTTTTTTAATACCTACATACATATAAAACACAACATTATCAATTGTCAAATACGAAATTTATTTTTTGTGTTTCATTTGAAAATCTATTATTTCGTTCTCGTCACAATAGTGCGAGACAGTTTAGTGCGAACTTTGTGCTTATCAATGTTACCGCATGTGTTGTGCTCATCTACCCGTATATTCCCGTTTGTTCATGATTCTCTTTCGAACACGATTTTTACGTACGCAATTGTGATCGCGGGCCGAGAAAGAGATATACTATTCTATTTTTTAAAAACTAATAATTTCTGTTTTCATCATCATCGTCGCCTGATGAAATGGCACTTGAAAATAGAAAACTTAATTAAATCAATAATTGGTTTTGTTTTGACAGAATTGATTTTTTTGTATTATGTTGGTTTCTTGTTTTCAAAAAGTTGTATTTTTAGTTGCGTTTAAAAATAACGATAAATTCGTGAATTAATTCGCGATTTTAGCCGCGTTTAAAAATACAGTTTTAAACATCATTTTCGAAAAAATCACGACTACGGCTAAAAGTCCTGGTCACGTTTGTCGATACGACTCTGAGTATTAAAATTATAATTTTTAAATAATTCTCAATTATACGCATAGTACTTTTATCAAACACATTGACCACATAAGAAGTTTATTAAAAAATTATTTTGTTCTGATATTGATGTGAAAATTTTTTTTTCGCTTGATTGTAGCACAATTAGTACTTTGACAGCTGGAAAGGCAGTCTCGAGTAGGGTTAAGCATGACATTTGTAACAATGTTAAAACGAGTTTACATAGCTTCAGAACGATTTAGAACTGTCATTTACTACGTTTCCATGGACATGGATAAACCGAGTTAAGAGTTTCGTCGAGTTAATAACATGGCGAGCTAATCGCTATCGTTTCCATGCTAAATTTGTTTTGACAGTTCATGCAGTGTTATGTTTTTGTCAGACTTTTTATATTTTAATCTGTTTCGTGAATATTTTAACCCGTGTTTATTTTAACTTCTGTTTCTTTATAATAATACTATATTTTATAATAATACTATATATATTTTCTGAATACTATAATTTTTCTTTTGACAGATAGAATCTCATTTAACCCAACTACTTTCGTCGAGTTAAGGAGGATTAAGAAATTTAACGAAAACTCTAAATCCGACTCGTTTCCATGATGTGATAATCCGAGATAATCCCGGTTAACTCTGTCATGGAAACACCGTAATTGTTAACAATATCGTAACAATGTAGAGTTTACGAACAGCCTCCTGCTTTAACTCAACTTAACATTTTTGTGTTAATGTAATGGTCAGATTCAGATACTTAATATTTTAAAAATTAGTACGTTTACGTTTTTCTCTTAATTTCTATTTATTTTTGATTCCATTAATTTAAAATTGATTCTAAATTTATAATTATTATTTTCTAGTATATTTTAGAAATAAGTTTCTTTATGTTTTCTTAAATTTTTTTGCTGTTTTTAGTTGCGGTGTTGTTAATTAAATTAAATTTTTTATTCAATCTAAATTTTGATAACTAGCCATATTACGCCGTACGACTCCAGTTGTGAAGCGCTTTGCCGGAGATTAAACTCCTGTTTAATTTAATTAAGGACAATCACCAGCTATTAAAATTGAGTAGTTTTAAAAGATGTAAATATGGTTTTCTTGTTGTCGAATTTGGTTTTAAATAAATAAATATGATTGAATCGAAAAGGAATTAACGTGTTTTAAAAGGGGGGGGGGGGGGGGGGGGAGAAATGGGAAGGGTCTCAACAGAGAAAAGAACGTCGTGGGCACCATAGTTTTTTTTGTTTTGGAATAATTTTGTAAAAGCTGCTTCGTAAGTTCGTTCTCTAGTTCTCTAACCTGAAACAGTGGTACCACATAATTGGGTGCCACTTGACACAGACTAGCCTTTACCTAATGCTAAAGCCAACCTGGTTTCAAAATATTTTGCCGTCATCTGATATGTACCCCATGCGGCGTCGGTTCCCGCAGCTCAAGCCGGCAGAGGGGAACGGTGTGGGTTTTGAGGTACTCAGACTACGGCCTAGATTACCGCATTTTTTGAATATGAAAAGGGGAAAAGAAACAACATAATGCATGCCATCAAATTGTGGATATATGGAAGAGATATTGGGACCCGGACCCGATAGGTGTTGAAGTATGCTCCCCGATGTTTAAGGCTATTAAACCGTGATTGTTAAATTAATTTAGGGTAGCATTATTACCCAACAAAAATTTTTAAACTTGATTTTTCTTATTTTGGCTTACGGCCCTAGTGGTTAGTAAATATTAAGATCCGCAAAACGTTGCTGGTAGAAGGGTGTGCAATGCCTGAGGCACTGTTGCTTAAGAACCACCCGTCCCTTTTTCCAGAGGGACAACCAACATACGCTCTGCGGATCGGTACCGCTTGGATTAGTATGACGAGTATGATTATGTTGTATACTTACCAAACAGCCGGGCTGCTACTGCTGATTTCCAAAAGTTCAAATAATTTCACAACAAACAATATAGAAAACACGAACGGGTTAACTGATACTCCAGATCAAACGCCACAAAATAAAATACCCTATACTTGGTTCACGACTTAAAATTTATTGATGACAATCTTTGTCAAATTTCACTGATTGATTTTAAATAAATTTTCACAAAAACTACAAAAACACTCAAACTATAAACAGTCAAAATATAAATCCACGTTTGTTTCTTTTTAAAATCGCACCGCACGCTCGCCTCTTTAAAAACTCTACAATAAAACTTGACCACTCAAACTGGCCAAAACTAACAAAAAACTGACCCCTTACCAAAATTTTGGTACGGTATTTATACATATTACTTGGTTGAGGCGCGAGGGGAAAATTTTTAGTACAAAATGTACTACTCTCTCAACCAAATATAATAATTTCTGCCATATTGGCAAAATGTATAAATACCGCCCATTTAAAAGTGTTATAAAATAATCACTTGGGGAGTTTATGTATGCCGTGAAAACTGCAACGTTTTAAATTCCTACTTAGGTCGTTCGATAACTTTTAAGTAGGAAAGTAGAACATTTGCTTTTATCGCGGACATAAACAACATATGGATACGTAGTCTAATTACAAAACATTTATTTGCAATTAGATCGCGTAAACAAGAAATATTTTTATGTTTACTGTATTGCAACTTATACCAATTTTTAGGTATATGAATGCAACAACAAACACAGGGAATATTTGTAATTTCGGCATGACTAGATATTTGATGAATTTTAGTGAAGATGATCTCTTCAAGGTTATGGCGAAATTACTTCAAAAAAAATTATTATTATAATCACATGAAAATTGTGTGGGTTGAGTTTTTTTAGAATTGATAACGGAATAAATTCCGTTACAAACCCACTCTCATGCAGACTCAGCTGGCGGGTCAATGGCTGTTCGGAGGACCAACGTTGATGAATTTCTGTAACGGAATATTTCCTCATGTAAAATCCTGAGAGGTTCCGTTACAACATATGTACGTACAGTAGATTCATATAGTAACCTTGATGGTATAATATTGAAGATCATATTCTTCACCACATTGGGATATCCCCAATATCATTTCCTAATGATATAATTATGCTTATCAAGGTTTACTCGCATACGATTAAGTATTTTAATTTAATTACGGTGCAAAATAACAACAAAAACTGTGAACCAATTACAAAACATTTGGTTGAAGAAACGCGAAAATATAGTATTGTAATTGAGTATTGCAATCAATGCAATTTTTATAAGAAGAAGCACAATCATTTAAAAATGAATTTAAATGATGGTGCATAATGATTAAAAGAAATCAATTGTTAAAGAGGCGTCTTTATACGAATATTATATTGACTGCAAGCAATTTTCGGGGAGGGGGGGGGGGGGGGCGAAGTCCGAGATTCATACCTCCTCGCGGTGCTCTCTGGGTAACGCTAAATGAATCAGGCGGTGTAGTGGAGACGAACAGACTAAATCCTGTTTATAGTCATGGACACTACATGTCAAGGCGGGTTATTGGCGCCTCAAAACCAATACCAAATCAGCGTCTGTTCTCCAAGTTAGGTGCGGCTGAAGCGGGCGTCTGTCTTGTATCAAGCGGCTCGCTATATAAATGTGTTCAAGGTAGGACTGGATGCCTTAAGATTTTCACCAGTACGTGACCCACACACGTAAAAGCGGGTTGAGCGGCAGGCCAACAACCTTCCCTCATAAAAACCATTTAAGTTATGAACCCTAAACAAAGGCCTCGGATTACCATATCGGATTCATTACAAACTCGACCTCGGAAATTGTACACGGACAACGCTTTAAAAATGGGAACATGGAACGTGCTTAGCCTCTTAAGACCTGGAGATCTCCAGAACCTTTCGAACCAAGCCAAAAGTTACACATTAGACGTACTTGCACTACAAGAGCTTAGATGGTCTGGGAGTGGGATCCATGACACCACCAATGGTTACACTCTTCATTACAGCGGCCATCAGAACGGAGGAGAATTTGGAGTTGGCTTCCTCATCCATCGGCGCGTGAAGCACCATATAATCGATTTCCGCCCTATCAACATGCGGATATGCACGGTCAGACTTCGCACTAAGAAATTTAACATCACGATCGTTAATGTGCATGCACCCACCGAAGATAAATCAGATGACATCAAAGATCTCTTCTTTGTCGAGCTCGAGGAAGTCATCAATAACATACCGCACCACGACATTAAAATCATCGTGGGCGACTTTAATGCAAAAATCGGTAGGAGTGCAGAAAATACAACGCACATCGGTCCTAACAGCCTGCACCTAACTAGTAACAACAACGGCCAACGCGTCACCGACCTGGCAATAATGTACAACTTAGTTGTATCAAGTACGTTTTTTCCACATAAGAGAATTCACAAAGTAACGTGGAGATCGAATGATGGAAGAACGGAAAACCAAATCGATCACGTCATGGTGTCCAAGAGACACTCCACCAGCATATCTGATGTTAGATCTTACAGAGGTGCAGATATGGACAGCGATCATGTGCTTGTCATATTTAAATATAAGTGCAAACTGTCATCAACCTTCAATAGACAAGCACAAAAAACCGTTCGATGGAATGTCGATGCTCTAAAAGACCAAGCGTCACTGCAGAGTTACCAATCAGCTGTCACTAACTATTTAGAGCGGCCCAGCGACAACGAAGGAGCTCCTCCTAATATCCAGGAGCCATAACCACCGCGGCGCAAAACACTATCGGCAGAAGACCGCCGAGATCCCGCAATGATTGGTTCGATGATCAATGCCGCCTGGTCGTCGAAAATAAACGTAAGCTTCGTGAAAAATGGTTGGCTCGTAACACGAGAAGCACTCAGGCAGAATATCTACGCGCTAGGAAAGCCACGATTAAATTCCTTCGACAAAAGAAACGCGATCATTTGAGGTCATGCATCGAAAACATCAGCTTCCAAGCGGAAGTAGGAAATTCAAGGGACTGTTTTGCTAATGCCAGGAATCTCACTAAAGACTTCCACCCAAGAAGTTCAGCCATAAAAGACGGGAATGGAGAATTGAGAACAAACGTGGCTGATGTTCTCTCAGTATGGCAAACCTACTTTCAAAGTCTGCTAAACCGGAATGAAGAAGTGACCCCCATTAGAGCAATAGCTCCTCCAGGTGATGAGGTCTTCGTCGAATATCCCACAGCAGAGGAAGTAGACGCAGCTATTAGTCGATTGAAAAACGGCAAGGCACCCGGTCTCGATGGAATCCCCGCAGAATTAATCAAACTCGGAGGCGCTACTCTTGCAACAAGTTTATACGATCTCGTCGTTTGTATTTGGGACCAAGAAGAGTTGCCGGAGAATTGGAAGACCGCACTCATATGTCCGTTGCATAAAAAAGGCGACCGTCTTAAATGTGAAAACTTTCGTGGCATAGCTCTATTGAACACTGCTTACAAAGTGTTGGCTAATGTTGTACTTGTCAGACTCATCCCTTTCGCCGAAAACATCATTGGCGACTATCAGTGTGGTTTTCGTCCCAACCGATCGACCACTGACCAGTGTTTCACCATGAGGATGATCTTGGAAAAATGTTGGGAGTACAACATAACCATTCATCAACTATATATAGACTTCCGGCAGGCATATGACAGTATAAACCGCGACAACCTTTGGGCCGCGCTCATATGCCTAGGTATTCCAGAGAAACTTGTTTCTCTGTGTAAATTAACAACGTCTGGATCTGCATGTAGAATTGTAATTGAAGGATCTGTGTCAGACTCTTTTCAAATAACATCTGGTGTTCGACAGGGAGATGCACTCGCGCCTGTACTGTTCAATCTGGCGCTTGAGTACGTAGTGAGGAAAAGCAACATTGAAACTTCGCGCTGTATATTCAATAAATCAGGCCAAATTCTTGGATATGCAGATGATATCGTGCTTCTTGGCCGAAGACCTAGCGACATCAAGGACAGTTTCATACCGCTCAATCGCTGCGCAAGAAGACTTGGTTTGGAGGTGAACAGTACCAAAACGAAATTTTTAACAACACCCAGGAACATCTCTATGGCAAATCTCGAAATTGGCGACCATAATTTTGATAGCGTCGAAAATTTTAAATACCTCGGGTCACTTATAACATCATCAAACGACATGCAGGCAGAAATAAAAGCCCGAATCGCTGCCGGACAACGAGTTTTCTACGCGCAATCAAAATTATTGCGATCTAAACACCTATCGCAGTCGTGCAAGCTCGCACTTTATAAAGCACTGATAAGACCTGTGCTGACTTTCGGAAGCGAGAGCTGGACCATGACCTCTAACGACTGTAGATTATTATCTACCTTCGAAAGGAAGGTCATCCGTTCAATTTTTGGCCCTATTAAAGTTGCGAACAATGAATATCGGATTCGCATGAACCACGAAATAAAGCAACTTCTTGGAGGTAGCGATATTATCGGCTTCATCAAATCTAATCGAGTTAGATGGCTCGGTCACGTTGCAAGATCTCCCCAACAACGAATGATTTACAAAGTGTTCCATCAACAACCAGCCGGAGTACGTCGTAGTACCTACTCGTACTAGGATGTCGAAATTGGAGGACGAGAGCGATGGACCGAGAAGGATGGAGGACCATAGTGCGGGCGGCAAAATCCCTTCATGGGATGTAAATGCTAGAGAGAGAGAGAAGCAATTTTCGGTTTACAATTTTTTTCCCCTCCGCGAATAATTCTTCATGGAGGAACAGTTTGTTTTTGCGCCACAGGTGAGGAGAGTTTTTCTTGAAGCGGACAGTTTTTTTAGAAGTGTTAATTATGAAGTGTTGTAAAAATTAATTTTTTTTAAAATTTTAAATAACTTTTTTTTTTTTAAAGAAATTCGAGAGTGCTGATACCCGGAAAGTATAAAGAAGGTTGAGTGTTGAATAATTACAAGGGTACCAATCAATAAAGGGTAGCTAGCCGCCTCATTAGAGGCGTGAGCCATAATAGGGTTTCACGCCTTGGGCTTGCTTTCTGCTGACAAAACTTTATTGACCATCGTACTCTCTCTCTCTCTCTCTGGCACTATATCCCATCAAGGGATTTGGCCGCCTCACATGAGGTTTCATAATCATATTTTCATTTCGGATAATGAGTGATTAATTCATTGATCCTAAACCAACCGTGAAATTTTTTCCTTGTCACCACCGGGAATCGAACCCAGGACCTCCGGTGGCTGGAGCAAGTATGCTAACCACTTTGCCACCGGGGCGGCAACCATCGTACTAACCACTTTAAAAATCATTTCACTCAGGAGTGTTAGGGTGATTATGTTCCCCTAGAACCCCCGCTGCAATCAACCACGGATAATACACCCAATGATGCGTGATAGCATCAATTCACCAGGTTGGATCCACCATCCAAACGAGTCTCCTCATTTTTGAGAGCATTATGCCTCACACACTCCCCATACTTTATAAAATGCGGTAATCTAGTTCCTTGTCCCTGCATCTAATCCCCAAGACTATTTTTAACCTCTACCGACTAAAGCTGGGGGAATGAAAGCCGCGAGGTGCATCCATGGACAAGGACAATTTCTCATGTGACAAGATTTCTGCAAGGGATTAATCTCAAGCATAAAGTCTCAGTTACAGTGCATCAAAATGTCTGTGTTCTGTGTTCTCTAGATCGATTTTGATGAAATGTTTTTTAGTTTTATTCCTTACACTAGCCTAGTCTTTATCTCCAATAAAAATTATCACGATATCTCCGTAATGAATTATCTAACAAATTCCAAAAAAAAACACTCAAATATAATATTGCAATTTGGATTTCAAACATTTCTGTTACACTGTTAAAACTGTTGGCCAACTATTTTGAATTTAACTCAACAAAAAAATTGTTTGTTTATTAATTAATATAAGTTTTTATTTGAATAAAAATCAAATTTGTGTCATGAAAGTGTTATTTATAACAAAAAATAACAGAAATATGTTGGGGTCTCTGATCTTATGGAAGACCAAATAAATTTAAGTACACCATTATCATTTTTCAATAATTTCTTCGACAAGACTATAGTGGCAAATATTGTTGAAAAGACAAATTTATAGGGATTTCAGAAGAATTCGAATAATACCAAATCATTTACCATTAAACATGTGAATAATTTTATAGGGATATGCATGTTTACTTCAGTTGCACAAACCACCAACACTCGAAGATATTGGCATCCGAAATTGGGTTATGCCATGGTCCAGGAACGATGCCATTAAGAAAATTTGGGGCAATTATACAAAACATTCAAAATACAAATTGATTTACAAATAAATAAAAATTGTACAAAATAAGACCACTGCCTCAACAAGTTAATTCCAAATTTTGAAAAAGTACCTTTAGAAGAATGTTTATCGGTAGATGAACAAATGTGTTCACAAAAACCTCGCTCATTCTTGAAGCAGTATATGCCTGCTAAACCTCATAAATGGGGATTCAAAATTTTCGTTTTATGTAGAATTTCCGGTTTTGCATATAATTTAGAATTATATACTGACCAAGAAAATGATCACGAAAAACTACCCAGGTCTGAATTAAATTTGGGTGCGGCTTCGAATGTTGTAATTCATCTTGCACAAATAATTCGTTCAAACATGAATTATAAGTTATTTTTTGATATTATTTGTCTATTCCATTATTACCCGAATAGCTAAAACAGAAAATATGTAGCTTATGATGGATGGCTCATATTGGAAAATGCAACAAAGAGGCACTTCGTTTGAGAAGGTGTCTAATATCGAGGGCAATCAAATAACTGTAGTTCAGTGGAAAGACACAAAGATTGTCACTCTAATGTCTACATTTCTTGGAATTCCTCTGCATTTGTCCACGATATGACGATATGGAAGAAAAAGTCTGGCACTATCAATGTTGACTGTCCGTCAATAGTGAAGGAATATAATAAATTTATGGAGGTTATAGACGACAGTCAACATGGTTTTCTGGGCGTTGCACTGTATCGTTGTATACCAATAAATCGAAAGAAAAAAACAGAATAATAAAACATAATTTTAGGCGCGAAATTATTTGATTTGTCAATAACAATTTTTTTCGTGGACCAGTTTTTATGATGGAAGTTTTTTTTTGAAAAAACGCGAGATGGATGGTCAGTTTAGAGTGGAATTTAAGCGATAAATATTCTAATTTTTATTTGTGCAGTAGCATTAAAACAAAAGTATATAACATAATTATTATATGTTCCAAAAAGTTGTTTTATTTTATTGGTGAACGAACACAACTTGCTTTGTTTTATTTTTGATGAAAAGAAAAAAACATTCTCGATCAATAGTACCGAATCGTGAAATTTGCTTGAAGTGTGTTTTGTGAATTTAAATTCAAATTGAGTGACCTAAGTAATTAATGAAAAAAAAAATAATCAAAAGGAATTAATATCTTCTATCGTTACATAACTTGCATTGTATAGAGTTAAACAGATATACGTTTATTTAGTGTTTAAGTGAAAAGACAAAACAAAAAAAACAAAAAAAAACAAAAAAAAAAAAAGAGATCACTTATTAAATGATAATACGGTTTAACCGTAGAAAGTTGGCTTAAAGTTGTTATAAGAGCCGGTACATTATAAAAACACATGTGCCCAAGTACGTTCATAAGTGCAAGGTCGTTACAAAGTGCTTATACGTTGAACGTTAGAACCGCAAGATAAATTGTAACTTAATAAAACCATTTTTTTAACCTAACGAGCTTAATAATAAAATTCATCAAATTCAGAATAATAATCCACTCGCTATAATAAAATATTTTTAATACTCAACAATTACATAATACAACAACACCAACTCAAAATATATATTTAAAATTTGTACAATTAACAGTAGCAACGAAAAATACCACACCATTGTGACGTATCCAGCGTAAGAGAAAACAAATTTGTGTATATCGATTTTATCTTCGCTACGGTATATAAACAACATTGGAAGGCAATCAACGGTCATCATTGTCATCGCGTCGACTATGTACATAGTGTCTAATCGTAAATATAAGATTTTGTTTTTCTATATATATTTCTTAACTATTTAAATAATTAATTATGTTCATTTTATTTTATTACAATTATTTTCTAAACCTATATAAAAAAAAAATTATTAATTTGTGATCTAATCGTGGTGGTAGTAATTAAGGATCTAGTTTAAGTTTTGCATATAGTTTTCTTCTGATTTTTATTTTATTTTTTGGAGATGATATTTCATTTATTTTTCATCTCAAGGTCAAATTTAATTTAAATTCACAATTCGTGATTAAATCACTGCTATATTTTGTTTCCTTTTAAAAATAATTTGATCATGAAATATATAATGTTATTAAAATTTAATTCTTCGACTATGTTTTAAACTGAGGTTTCGTTCCTTGGTGATGATGAGTATAAGGTAAATCCGTCGATCGTGAGATAATTCCGTTGCATTCCTTTCATGCGGTGTATTCAAGGATTGTGTAAGCTTCGAAAACCCCACGCCAAACCATGAGCCTAGCCGGCTACAATCACCGCTACGAGGCCTCTGCATAATCAATTTCTGTTAACGGAATTTGGAAATTTATTTCAAATTTCGTTACACTTGCTGGACGCCAATTGAGGATGTTACGAAATTAAAATAAGATAAAAAAAATGGTATATGAAGGTTTTCTACAATATGCTTGATCTCACAGTAGCAAATCATTGGATACTTTTCAAACGAGTAGAAAAATAACGTAGCACGTCCAAGAAGAAACTGTTAGGTCTGGCAGATTTTAATGCAGAAATTTCGGAAATTTAATTGAAATATGCAAATCCAGTAAGAGCTAGAAGACCATCTCGTGATATTATGAACCGAATAGAAAAAAAAAATTAAAAAAATAGAAAGCTTCAGTAGCTCAGCTACCTCCAAACAAAATTCGGTTAGGTAATATAGGACAGTTGCCCACTTAGAATGGTAGTAGATTATCATGTAAACTGTCAGATTGCAATAAGCTTGGGTTTGTAAATTGTTCCAAATGCAACATCTCGCTGTGTCAAAATAAAGATAAAAATTCGGACGCAATGTTCCATTCACAACGAAAATACGATAACCTAAGGATTAAAAAATTTTAAATTTTGTGATTTTTAATTATAAATTATTCACTTTTTTCAATAATTCAAATATTTATTTTATTATATGTAACATTATAACATTTTATTTTTTTATATTTTTATTGAATTCTTTTGAAACACAATAAAATATTTTTTCTGTCCTTACTGCGTGAAATATCAGATTATGTGATATGTATGAAAAACCGTGATTTTCATGAAAAATAAAGTTTTTCTCTGTAAAGTGTATCTCTGATAATAAAGCTACATCTATGTTACTGGTTCTTAGAAATACACCTAGTTCCTGGGCTCTTGCATTAAGCCCGTTAGCATTCCAGGCAATTATACGTAGGAACGTTACAGTCTTTTACTTTTTATATTTTAGCGGTTTTTTGGTGGCTTGGAATTATCTTCCAGTTTATCCACCCTATTAGTAAGCTGGCTGAAATTTTTGTCTCATTTCTGCCTGAAATACGATAAGCATTTTCATTATATTACTAACGGTTGGCTCGTTGAACACAGGTTTCTGCCTGCTTTCTTGATTTAGAATGTTATGGGCGTAGGAAACGTAGGTTTCATTTGCCTCTCAAGTGTTTCGATTCTGTTTTGATAGTTTACCATAATATCTTGGTATTTTTTACATTGTGACTCGTATTGCTGGCATTTTGCCAGCAGTTCATTTTCTGGCGCTCAAACGAGGCTAGTTTTGATGTCATTTCATTTGATGCTCTATATCGGCGACTGGAAGCGCAATATTATTATTATTTTATTTTTTTATCGTACCTCTTGCAGTGTTCAGACTGTCAACCTAACTATGAAATAATGAGCCAATTATTTATCTTATGTGTGGTATTTTGATGTGGCGTCTGATCGTTTATAAATATTTAAACCGTTGGTTAAACCGTTCAATGGTTGATTAGAAAATTGGACAATGTTTCATTCAAAATGAACTAACCTTTTCCTATAAAAGAACAACATTTTTAAAAGTTTCCCTAAATATTTGCATAAATTTTTCGAATTGTGGCGCAAAAAGTATGCAAAATTTTCAAAATGTCTCCCTTAGTTGCATTTTTTTCTTTACCGCTAAATGATGGTATTTTATACAACGTAAAAGACCAAGTGACATTTTTTGGTGTGGGATTATGCCAGAACCATGAAAACAGAACCACTCAGTTGCTCAATTGTTTAACTTAATCATAGTTTTCGAGGTTTATTCAGAGGGTCATAAGTAGAGGCCACAAAAAGTATTTTATGTGATTGTAGCTGAGTTTCGTTGATTATGTATCCCACCTCGTGGAAAACCTCACACCAATGTGAAAGCAAACACAAAACCGATTTTGTTTCATTTTTGCAGCACGTAAAAGGTTGAAGCCTAAACAAAAATGTATTTAAATAGTATATGCGAAAATAGTTCTAAAATTTCAGTTATAATATCAAAATACCATTAGTTATAAAATTGTTATAAAAATTATCAAATGTCACTGTATATTTGAGTGAATTTAGTGTACCACGTTCATATAACAAGAACTGTGATCCTCCTTAAATTCGAACTGAAACGCGTAGATTTGAGTAAAACAATTTTTTATAATAGATGCCAATGCTTTGTAAGTTTGTAAGTTGCTTGAAATCTTCACTTTGCTCCATAACCCTCCAACCTATATATAAAACAAAATATTTTTCATGTTCACCGCAAAGAAGAAACGCGCAATCATAAATACGACTGGTAATTAATCATAAACTGCCCTATTGCGTTGATTTCTTGTTGTTTTATTTAACTTTGATTAAGATTTTTACTTTATTTTGGTTTTAATTCGAAAATTAATTCAATCGAATTATTATAAGTTGAAAAAAACTTGTGTGGGGAGGCTTTACAGCAACAAAAAAAAAAAAGGAAAACAAAACTCATTTGAACCAAACGTAAATAAAAATTTTCTGTATTCCATACCTACACAAAAACACACACACACACACATCATTCTAAAACCCCTGTTGTATATTTAACTGCTAACTAAAGAATTTTAAATGGAACCAGCTGAAAAAATATGAAATTCTCACGAAATTTCATAAAAATATAATTGTGGGGTAATAAAAACCTCCAGAACAAAAATAGTGAAAAAAATTTACTTGTAGTGTTGGTGAATATGGAAAGCACGCGAGATTTTGGTGTTTTGTATCCATCCATATTAGTTTCTCAATGCTCCGCGATATCGTATATGATTTCTTTAAAAGAAAATATCCGCGATGTGCCTGTGATATGGAAAATAATTTATTTTTCATTTAGGACTGGGCTTTGAGGTTTATTATTTATTTGGTTTGGGCTATGCGTATTTGTAGAGCAGGCTTTATATGAATGCGACATTTTACTATTTTTATACCATGCGGTGGATTTTTATTTTTAGGTGGGTGTGTCTGTAATAATATAAATGTTATCTATAAATTAGAGTAGGTCAAGGCTATTCTGGCCGCTGCTGTCAATTTCCTTAACATCATTCCGAAAGTTTCCAAATATGTTTCTAAAATTAACTTTTAAATTTATTTCTTATAGGCCTAAATCTAAATTATTACTGAACAACTAAATATAATTTAAGCAAAAACGAAACAACGCCAAAGAGGACTCTTGTCTCTCCCAATTAACGTGTGCTAAAGCTTAATTATAAATTTTCTCCCGAATATTATCACTTAACTTTTAGAAACACACATCAAAGCTCACTGTATTTATATGTAGAATTGAATTTTATTTTACACTAGAGATTGCTTTATACAGATTTTACTACAGACTATATTACTTTCTTACGTGCATAGCCACTGACTTATATAAAGAAGTTGAAACCACAATAACTTAATTTGGAACGACTTGTGAACGTCGCTAGTTAAGTAATATTTGCAAAAGAGTAACAAACTCGTATACAAAAATATCCGAAGGAATCGTTTGTTCAATTTTAAGAGGTTTCAAGGTTTAAATTTACATCCCATAGAGGCCGCCTCATTTCTGAGGTGATTGTGAGTTTTTAAATTCATATTAGTGATTGATTAGGAAATAGGGAAATGAAGAATTAAAGAAGCCCAAAGAAATGGAAATGGAGATTTATGAAAACCCTCTAACCAGTTATAACGAGGCAAGTACATACAACAGTTATAACACCGAGGTCCACACTGATGAGGAGGAACTCGCGAGAGAAACAGATTGGGTATTGAACAGAAACCGGAAAAAGACCTACCAAAAAACGAACGAAGAGCGGAATTCACGCCTGAAGTTGGGGAACAATTGCAAGCTATTGTATCTAATACTAACCCATCACATCAGCAACAAAAACAACAGCAAAAAATGTACAACAAAAGGTTGCACCGAAAGAAAAGGCTCTTTCGCCAATTAATGTACTCAATATAACAGAATTTGCCAGTGTACAAACTATAATAAAATCAGTGACCACTAAGGAATACAGGGTAGTGTCACTAAACAATAACGTGTGGAAAATCAATACACCCTATTCCGATACGTATAGAGCTCTAGCCACAAAGCTCAACGAGGAAGGTAAAGAACGGTTCACATACGAAGACATAATCAACCGTGCAATTAAGGTTATGGCCAGAGGCCTTCATCCAACGTGTAAGAAGTAGGATAAAATAGAGAATCTAAAATCCTCGGGAGCCTAGACGCGTAAAATGTGCTGGAAAACACAACGCGAAAGTGTGTAAGGAAAGTAGAAACAACCCTGCAAAATGCATAAACAACAAAGGGCATCATCCTGCGAATTACAAAGGATGTGAAGTAGCCAAAGAACTTCAAAGGCTAAGAAACAAAATGAATCAGTTTCCTCAAACCTCTAAGGTTACTAGAGAGAAAGTAACCAAAAACCAAGCGGAGCCAAATCCACTAGTTATAGGTACAGGGCGGAAAACCTACTCGCAAATTGTACAACATGGCTATTACTGATGACTTCCTCGAAAGGATATGTAGAAGCATAGAAGCCATAAATGCTAGGCTAGCAGAGCAAGAACGTGGTCTAGAAGCTTTATACAAGCGTCTAGAAAAGCAAGAAACCAGTAACATTAAGAATTGCCACCTGGAACGCGAACGGATTAGGCAGCATGTTCCAGAGTTAGAAATTTTCCTAAATTTAGAGAAAATAGATATATGCCTTATATCTGAAAGCCATTTGACCATCGTTTATTAAAATACGTTATTATGAATGTTATTATGCTGTTCACCCAAGAGAAATCAGTAATAGTGAAAAAGAATGTCAAACACTATGAAGAACCTGGTATCGAAGAAAAAAGAATGCAAGTTAAAACCGTAAAAGTCGAAATTAATAATAATAATGAATACAGTATTTCCTGTATCTACTGCCCTCCACGCTATAATCTAAACAAAGAAGATTATAGCAGACTCTTTAGATCACTAAGATCCAATTTTATTATTGGTGGTGACTTTAATGCAAAAAACACCTATTGGGGAAGCAGGTCGGGTAAACAACTGCGAGTTTCATTCTGGAGGTAAACCAACATATTGGCCTGCTGATATAAATAAAATTACAGATCTAAAGGGATTACCGAGGATTATATGTGCCTCGAAAATAGCGAGGGGATATATTCTGACCATTCACCTGTTATCATGACACTCAGCACAATGATAACACTATGTTAGTTGAAAAATGTGACAAGCTGGGCACCCAGGGAGTAAATTTAATTCGAGTACGCTGAGTTCAATGGTGCTAATCCCATTTCAAAGTTAGTTCCCATTTTTGAGATATTGCATTCGACATGTTTTGGCCCTGAGTCAAAATATACCCTCATTTTCACGTTGATAGCTCTTCAACCATTAAGATTTTTGCTATACTTTCTTCAGCAAAGTTGTTGCGCAGGTCAAGACCAACAACTTTGCCGAACATATCAAGACCGAAAAACCACATCTAATTTTTTTTTGCTTTTCATTTCGACGAAAAACATTGTTTTATCATTTTTTATCATTTTGTTGAATTTAAATCGAGTAGAATCGATCGAATAAACATCGCATCGACAAATATAGATACAATAGAAACTATTTAAAAGAAAGTTAAATCGATTCAATTGATTTTATGGTGATTTTTCCTAAAAAAAAAATTCCTAAAAAATTAACATTTTTCTTCTCTTTGACAAAGCAATGGCGTGCCATTGCGATAGTGGATAAAAATCCTGGATTTTTCCATCCCATCGTTTTAACCAATTACATCACATAAATTATCACTTTGAACGGCAGTCCAAACGAGTGACGAAAGCACTTACTGTGCTGGAAGGCCCAATATATACAGCTAGTTTCGATATATACAGCTAGTTTCGAACTTTTTCCCTTTGAAGCCGCCAGGATCATGTTATATACCATTGGAAAGGTCTTGAAAAGTAGACCCAAATAATGTATAAAAGCCAACTACCAACATTGAGTGGAGATATGACCTTCCGAAAAATGCCCCAAAAAATTAGTTTTTCAGGTATAACTGCCCCAAAAAGTGCCCTAATTATTTTTTAACTAGCAAATTATGATTGTAGACGTCAATACCAATTCAACTACTCCTCAAACGTCCAAAACGGATGATTTTGACCAAAGTTATGACATTTGGAAATTTTTCTATGACGTCACCATATAATCTTGCTTTGGTATATATGTTTGTTTGTCCGTACTTCTTTCATTTTATCTCATATTTTCAGGGTTTGTAGTACTTGAAAAACTAAGCAATTTTTGTTGACAGCTATCAAATAGCATATAAAAAAAATTAAGGTTGATGATCATTATGACCAAAAAACTGAAAAATGCCAAATCGGCCGGCCACATTCGGCCAAATTGCTAAAAAATTAGCCCAAAACTTTTGGTTCATATTTTCAGGATTATTAGCCACAAACCTCACCTACAGTATGACATGAACCGTTTGTCGCAGAAAACTCGTATAATATCGGTCCGTTGCGGTTCATAATGATAGTGAATCAACGTATTACAATGAAACAAATATAAATACGTCATATTATTATCATTGCTAAGAGAATTTTTACCAGTGACTCTTTTTTCATAACAACAAAAAAAAAATGAAAAAACTGACAAATTGATGTGATCGAAAAAATCATCAAAAACATTGAACATTTGACAGTCTCCTAGCCTAAAATCGATATTTTTTTAATCTTTATGATGATTTCTTTATACAGTAGATGTTATCTTCCCTCCCATCGCATGAAGATGTAATATCAGCGAGAGGGTAGCTACCATTAATTTTTGTTTCCAACTAGCACACTAAAATATGTATATTTTGTTGTATTGTTTAAGGAATCAAAAATGAATTGCTATCGAATGTGTGTGTGAACTGTTTTGACTGACAACAATAAAACGAATCGCAATTCAATTCATTTTCAATTTGCCATGCCAAAATCATTGATATCAAATAAAAAACCTCTTAACGAGGTAAATGTTCGAGTGACGAAAGCCGAATTCCATTCACAATTGCATTCGATTTGTCAACGATTTTTCGGAATGCTAGTGCATTTGGCGCGTTTGTTTACATTTTTCTTTCTAGCTGTCAAAAACAACAATTTGTCAACGATTTTTCGGAATGTTCAACAACAACGCGCTGAATGCAGTAACATTCCGAAAAATCGTTGATAAATCGAATGCAATTGTTTTTTTCGGCACAAATTTGATATCAGAAATTTTGTGAATCGAATTCGGCTTTCGTCACTCGAACATTTACCTCGTACAACAGACACGCCACTTTGCATACAAAAAAGTTGAAAAAATTGAAAAATAATCTGGGATAGAAAAATCCGAGATTTTTATCCGTCGTATATGTTTCTATGATTGAATGGCGCAGTGACATTTGATGGTTGATATATTGATGCGGATGTTTCTTAATTAGTAATTACTATTGCTGAATATAAACAACAAACAAAAATCGACGGCGGTCGATTTCCATAGTAGGCCCCCAGCATGGGAAAGTTCTCCTACAAATCATTCCCAATCCCATAGGAATCAAAAGTATCCTCTTGAAGTCAGGGAATTAGTTAGAGAGAAAAGGAAGGCACGAAAGACCTGGCAAAGGACACGCACTCCGGAAAACAAAAATATATTCAATTATCTGTGCAATAAACTGAAGCAACTTATAAAATAAATTAAGAACGAAACTATTAACAAGTACTTAAATCGTTGCATCGAACATAAAGACATTGATTACTCTCTTTGGAAAGCAACAAAGGGATTAAAAAGGACCAAAATGCATGTGCCGCCTATTAAAAATGAATAAAGAACCTGGGCAAAAAGTGACAAGCAAAAACTACTTTATTTGCGGCTCACTTGGAAGAAAGCTTTCAACCGTTATCCAGGCAAACTGCAGATGAAAACATAACAACAGTTAGCAAAATTGGTGACCATGAAATACGATCTGGACCATTATAGGAATTGAAAGAGAAGATGGTACAATTTAAATGCGAAAAAAGCTCCGGGTTATTATCTAATTACTGGCCAGGTCGTAAAAGCGATTCCCGAGAAGGGATTACGAAAACTGGTTCAAATAATCAATGCTGCCTTCAGACTAAAATATGTCTAACGGCAATGGAAGGTTGCTGAAGTAATTATGATTCCTAAACCAGGCAAATCAGTCATTTCAAAATTATTCGAAAAATTACTGCTCAAGAGGCTCAATCCAATAATAGAACAACGAAATTTAATTCCACCCCACCAATTTGGATTTAGAGAAAATCACTCTACGATAGAACAAGTTTACAGAATAACGGACATAATAGAAAACGCATTGTAGTTGTTCCTTGCATTATATTTTCTCCCACTGGACTGGATCAGATCTTATCTTGATTCCAGAACTCAGATAGTAAGAATTGGTGATTTCACGTCCAGAGTTATTGATGTCACTTCGGGAGTGCCTCAAGATAGTCATTTGGGTCCTATGCTTTTCAAACTATTCATCAATGACGTAGTGGATTGTTTGAGTTATTCCGACATCCTCGTCTACGCGGACGACATTAAAATTTTTAAAACTATTTCATGCACCAATGACGCAAGAGACTTCCAATCTGACTTAAATAATTTCAGTGGCTCAGAATTTGACCCTAAACATTTCCAAATGATACGTTTATGGATCTAGTTATAACATTTACGTCGAAATATCGTTCAATAAGCACATAGATATCTGCATTTCTAAAGCGAATTCCATGCTTGGGTTTATTAAAAGGTTTTCGAGGGATTTTCAAGATCCTTATTCTATTAAAATATTATATATCTCATTCGTGCGTTCATTGTTGGAATATGGTGCAGCAATTTGGAATTCGTTTTATGGTAACTGTTCAGACGGAATAGAAAGGGTTCAAAAGCGCTTTTTAAGGTTTTCTTTGCGAATGTTTTCCAATCTCCTAGAGATGGGAACCTACCCGCTTTTATACTCCCATCGTATCGGGGTATATGTAAATTAATAAATATTGAGCCGCTCTTTATCCGCAGAATTGATCCGCGTTATTGGTTAGAGACTTGTTGGTGTCTAAAATTGATATATATTCAAATGTGAATATTTATTTAATAAAGATAAATTACTAAATGATTTGTAAATCAGTTGTAATATAAATTGTAAATAAAAAAAAAACGTAGGACATCAGTTCTGTAGGATGAAAGCTTCCAAATGACCCCAATCTGCCAAAAAAATTTGTCGGTCCACTTGCCAAACACCCTATATAGTATATAATGTTAAGTTTAAATAAAATAAATTCTATATAGTTTTAAAAATAATTGATTGAACCCAATTAAATGACTTAATGTGTTTTATTTTGTTTTCTGAAGTTTATTTCCTACTCTTTCTGTTTCTACCGTTTCTGCAAAATAAAAAAATATCGCGCCTATTTTCGTCTTTTTCTAGTATAATATAGTTATTTCGTCAAAATTTTGGTTTAACAGTGTAATTACTAATATGTGTCCTGTATTAAAAATTACTTATTGGATTTGTATATGTACACGGATTTTTTTTTTTTGGGGACAAACTTCACAACAGTTAAAATATAGTCAAATTTTGTGTCATATTTAGTTCAGATCGGTTGAGTGGTTTTTAATTATATAGAGAACAAACCCTAACGCATGCACTAACTAACTTTTTAATTGAGGGAAGTATACAGAATGGTTACACTATGCTCACTGTTAATTTTTGCTACTCAAACAAAGTTACTAATGAAAGACATTCTTGCACAAACTCATCAACGAGTGATTAGCCCACCGCCAGTAATCTGTATATGAAATGCTACCTAAATAATAAAAATAATAAAATCTTGGGCCTTCAAAAACTCTCAGTTGTATTTAGGGCCATCTACAAAAGGATTTAGAGTAAACTGAGTAAGTGTTGAAACATTTCAAGTTCCTAAATCGCACATTTCACGAATGTAAAATTATCTTCGTGCGAAATTCATCAGCCCTATCATTTGTCCCCCAACCGTATTTTTCTTTGTTTGTTAACCTTAACCGTGATATTTGTCTACATTGCAACAATTTTTTTTTAAATTTCATTCATAAAAAAATATTTTATCACATCATCATCATCATTCTGCTATAAACGAAAAAAAAAACAGTAAAATGCCCTACGACATTTGCATAACGAATAAAATAAAAATAATTTAAAATTATATTTTTGTTGATATTTTCAACCACCCCCCGTCGCCGCCTCGTAATAAACACATGAATAAAAAAAAAATATTTTTATTTTACATGATGGAAATGTGGAAAATCACCCAAACCCCAACAATAATATAGTTTTGTGTATTGTACATGTAAAATGTTAACGTGATATTTTTAAAATACTAAAAGTAATATTTAGTAGTAATAGTAGTAATAATCGTACTATTCTTCTTATTTTTCCGAAAATTTTGTTATAAAAGAAAATGTTGGTTGTTGTTGTTGTATATTTTATGGTTATGATTTTCGTTTCTTTTCTAATTGACACAGTTTTTAAAATAAAATAAAATAAAAACTAATAACATTTAAATTCATAAAGCGATTTGTACATTTTTGATATTACGAGTATTACATGTTCAGGCATATCACATAAAATACTCGTATATGTTTTTATGGTACCGAATATTTTCAAGATTCGAGTTAATATTCTATACAAAGTGTGAAACGAAAAGGAACGAGTTGGAAAATTTTGAAAAATGAAAATTTTTCTCTTGTCGGTATCGCACACAAAACAAGTTCAGCAAGTAGAAAATGGAATGGAACACTCTCCTTTCAAGTCAAAACGATATATTTTATCAGCAGCATCATTTTTCTATAATGCCATAGTTCCTATAAATAGCAAAATTTAAATAAATTTTAAGCGTGAGAAAATATATAAATTATTCTTTTATTAAATTAAATGTGTTGCCATTATTTGTAATAATATAAACTTATTTGATTTAAGGGCTGACACAGCCCGAATGACAGAAACAATATAAAAATGTTGCGAATCGAATACTTGCACGCTATTCTTGTAAAATTCATGTTCAACATGCATATAATCTATATATGTATGTGTACAGGGTAGCTGTATATGTATTCTAATGAGGTATGTAATAAAAATACATAAATTATGATTATAGGTGAAATTGCCTCCATTACCATAACTCCTTCACCAATTTATATAAAAAAGTTTGCTTCATGTGGTGGTGGTTTACCACAATTTGCCACTTTTTCTGTTGCTCCCGGATGATTTGCGACAACCGCGTGTCTAGTTACATAACACCTATACATGCATACCTAAATACTTTTATGTTTATTTTATTTAAATTAGGTGTTAGAATAATACTATTAGACGCTACTATTTAATATTGATATTACGCGATAATATTTAGAAATATTAGATTTCCGTTTCTGGTGTAGCAAAAGCAAAACAATTTTGCGTTTTTTTTCTGTGTACGGCTGTTAGAACGGAAATTATTTAAAGGTTCTCCCCCCACTGCGAGTGATAATTGAAGATAGATAATTATAAATAGTTTATTTTTTTAACTAATAGTTTAGTTTATGTGTTAGATAGTTTTAAGGTTAACGTTATTTTACACAAAACTATGAATGGATGGATATTTGAATAGACAAACCAAAAAATTGTTTCCGGTGAGATTTCCGGGATTTTGAACTTGTAGAATACGGACGGTTTTGAGATATCTGGAAACAGACGAATAATCAGATTAAGCGATTCCAATGCTTAGTTTTGAATCACGGCTTAAAAAGGGTCATCCAATACTTACATATACCTGGTGGTTTTTTACCGTGATGTTTTCAAAAATCTCGAAAAATAAGCACTCTACGAACAAATATTTCTTAATCAAAATTAAATCGTTGAGAGATCAGCTTCGGATTCTACGGCTAAAAGTACGTAGGACGTCTGAAATATTTTTTCGATTCATGATAGATGGCGCTGTAATTGTCGAAACAAATTTTGTTCTACATGTTCTACTGAGAAACCTATATGTATCCGAGTTTGCACTACATTTGCAATAAAAAAATCATATTTTTGGTTCAATACAAGGTATTGGCAGTCAAAATGTTAAACAATCAAACTATGAACAGCTATCTCAGGGGTACGAACCACATCTCACTCAAAACCCAAAATTATTGCAGCGCGAGGATATATGTTAAGAATAAAAATTGTTAATTCTGAAAGGACACAGATAATATAATATGGAATGCGACGCGGAATTCGTTACATTCGTAGGGATGTACTTGCCCCTGAAATAGTCGCATTGCCGGGCATACTAAATAAAAGTGTAAATTAATTGGGAGTGGCGAGAAAATGTTAATTCTAAAATACGTCAACTAGTAATGAAATATTTAAAGTTTAATATCTTTAAAATGGTAGATTTAGGGGATTCCCACTGTATTCATAAATGTCCTTTAACAATTTATACAAGGAACCATGCATTATGAGATGATGTCCAAATACTAAAAAGTAGGGAGGGTATTTTGTAGGCTGATGTCTAGGATTCAGTAAGGCATTGAAATGGCGTTTAAATGATGGGCCCATGCGAGTTGGTCTTCCGTTATACGCTCTAATAGACGCCAACAGAGTATACGTTTGGCCAGTTCTGAGGCACTGCTTTGGGGCGAGTATTTCGCTGTAAAAATGTGTTGTGCACCGTATTTTTGGAGCAGTTGATTAAGAATTTTAGACTAGAATTGCTTGCCGTTATTAGTAACTATTGTCTCTGGTACTCCAAACACAAGAAATATACTATTTTCGATAAATTTGGCTATTTCTTGCGCAGTAGCATTGTCGTATAGCACGAGTGAGAACAAATTTAGAGAAATGGTCTACATCAATTAAAATGCACGTCGTATTGCCGGCCCGAGTTCAAGAATATGGTCCCATAAAATCTAAGTAAATTCTTTGGAACAGTCGAAATAATACAAAGTTCTACTCTGAACAGGAGCTGAGTTGCTATAGTGGATTTCATTGATATAATGTCAACTGTCGGAAAAGTTGACTACGTTGAAATGATAGCCCTAGGATAACAGCCACGCGCCCTTTCAAAACGGAAAGTAGTGATATTATTTTTCGATCTCGTAATTCAAATCGATTTTATTGGTTTATTTTAGTTTAGATAAATTCCGGATATCGAGAGCTTGTCGAAAAATTCCATTATGTGCAAATGTTAGTGATACCTATCCCCTAGATATGGAAATGGCTCTTGATTTATTTGATTGTGTCACCTTGAAGCTAGCATTTGCACATAGTGGAATTTTCCGACAAACATTTAGATATCCAAAATTAATCAAAACAAATTTTATTAAATCAATAAAATCGTTACCACAACTAAATAGGATATCCCAAATCTCGCTTGGAAATGTCAGTTAACTCATTTGATTTTGTCAACTAAGGCTATTCATAGATAAGTTTTCCGAAGTTTAAAATATCCAGAATTTATATATTCATGCAGCTAGAAAGCTCGGGGATAAATGAAGTCTACGGCACGAAACATGTCAAGTGTGAATGCAGCTCGATTTTTAACAATTTTGATTGTTTTTCGAAAGTAATTTAATTGGAAGCTTGTGCTGGTATCTAAACAAAACTAATAATTTATCCCAACCTCAAGAAAAATTGTAATACATAAATAACATTGATTTTATACTATTACAGAAGAAGTAATTTCCATTTGGTTGAAAAAATAAACATAAAACAAAATAATTTTCCTTTATGGTTCAGGTAAGTCACAAAACGCACTCATCTACATTTACTATAAAAAGAAAGTTTGTTTGTTATTGCCACTATGCAACATCACTCTTTTAAATTGTGGATCAACAAATTTGGTACACCTGTATCTAGATGATTTTTCTAAGTTGTTGAGTTTCGGAAAGGAGTGGAATTAAGATTTTTCCAATAAAAATTTGCAATTTAATTAAACATCTGATAAAAAAAAATTTGAAATAAATTGTGATTCATAAGCACATGCGTAAGAGATGCCATGGACAATGAAGAAGAGCTTGGATACCTTCGCATCATCTTTGAAGGGGAGCCCAAATTACATGCATGAAAGAACACAATGTACAGTTCTAAGGAAATTCAGCATTAGTTGCTATACGAATACTTTCACAAACATCGAATGGAAAAACAGAGGGGGACCTCATTATCATATTTTTATTTGGTTGACCACTAGGGAAAAATGGTAATCTTTGTTATCGTGGAGGAATGGAATGATGGTAGAATTTTGTAATTCTGTTAAGTCATAAGAGTTCAGATTCAGCCAAGTTTGTACCTAAATCTTCAATTTTGTGCGCAATGTTATTACATTTCAGGATACAACTAACATTCGTTCAAATCTATTACAGTTTGACTAAGGAAAAGTTTCTGTAGACTGTAACAACAAAGTGGTTTTCGATTACCAAGTGCAGATGCAGAAAAAAATATTGGAGGTCTGATAGACCATAAAACGAAACATGGGTGAAATTCATTCAAAATTGTGGATCACATCCTATTACCCCAATAGGTAGTAAACTCAGCTTTGCCATATTTCCTCGTCTTCATCCACAATACAGTCCATCTATTTGACCATAGCCGTTTGAGAAATTAAATCTTGGAGAATTTCAAAGTTTGACGATCGGTTAAGAAATAACTGAGTTTCACTTAGCAGAAACCAAAACTTAAATTAACAAAAAAAATGTTTAAATTTTATTATAAAATACAAAATTTAAGTACCTACACAATGGCCTAATTCCATTCAGCAAGGCGAAATTATAAAAATCATGTTATGGACGAATCCCAATCTCATCATATAACCCAAAAGTGGTTAAGAAACTGCGAAGTTAACTTCAGCAACGCTCCTTCGATAATTTCATCCTAAATCCACGTTATACGTTATAATATCCCGTTATATTCCACTCATCACGGGTGAGTTCTGCACTCCAACAGAGGTCATAGTTGCGTTTGTTAATATCACCAATCATAATCGAGGAAGAAAAATTGGCTTATGAGTTCTGCCTCCGGTCTCTTTTAAAAATGATATCTGCATTCGGGATTTAAAGATTTAGATTTTCGGGATTTAAATTTTCGTGATAAGAGTTTTGTTATTTTGATTTTCGAATTTTCGAAATTTAGAAAACGAGCTCAGAAAATTTTTCGACACATTTACGATTTTTTTTTTTTTTATTTCTTCTTATTATTTATGTATTTATTACCTGAATAAAACGGAAATTTATTTATTTAGTTAAAATAATCATCTATATCTACTGCTTCTAGAATCTTCTAAAATTTTCAAGATCAGTATCATAAGCAAGTGGGTCGAAAAAAAAATCGAAAACCCGAAAAAGTTTCGGATTTTTTACAACCCATTTAAAGTTTGATGAGAATGGCTCGGCTCGCACACTGAAATCCAATTCGAACTGTTAAAAATGAAAACGTCGAAAGAGAAATATTTGAATGTCATGTTAGCGGTTCCGGCTCATATCTTTCAAACTACATACGGACATACCCTAGAATCCACCAGACGAGCGACTCCTTGATTGCTAAGCGTGCCAAACTTCGTGGACAACCGACCATTAAAAACTCTACGTTATATTACAAACCTAACCTAGTGGACGTAATTCGAATTTTGTTCACAGTACAGCCTGTTACCGTTCCATTAGGCACACGCGCTCATATCGTCCTCCGTTAACGGACAAAACTATAAGGCAGCCTGCAAGGAACAATATAACCGAACCGAAATAAGTACGAGTGCGCAACAGCGATCATCAACCAGTTCTGTCGAAGCGCGATTGAACAGGATCGAACAAATTACCGAGAAATATAATGTCGATGATCAAACCAATATTCGAGGCCGATAATTTTCGCGATTGCAGTCACGATCACAACCACGATCACCTTCAAGTAGTGGTTCAAGGCATAGATCTCTTCCTACTTCCTTGTAAATACAGCAAATCGCGTCGTCAACGAACAACACAATTTACAATCAAATCCCACGACCTCACATACATCACAACATAAATCACCTGACTTTTCTAATATACACCGGAGCTGATCTTCCGGTGCTCCCTGTCAGACGTTTTTGCACATCAATATTTTTGAAATGACAAGTTCTAACATTATCAGCCGCCAGTGGCACGAAAATCAATACCTAGGTTTAAAACGCTCGTTCACCCACGCCGATTTTTTCGGTAAATTCGGTGTTTCAGTCGATGTCAAACAAAAACGGCTCATTGATTAAGCAATTCAGCTGTCAATCAATGTTAAAATGGTTTGGTACGATACATCCACCCCTCAACAATTCACCATCGACAACGATTATGGTTCGCTACTAAACAAGTTTCATTCCCTAACAGCCGAAACGAATTACAATTTACCAATCAAGCATTTCCGTGGTTCGTCATATTATAACGATATGCCATTTATTTGTAACTCGACCATGAAGACTAGATCCGATTCACCACACAGCTGCATATACCGAATTTCATAGGGTAGAAATTATCGGCAACTTAATCTGGTCCCGGTACCGATCACCCGTTACCCGATCTTCATCAAAATTGATCTCGTCGGAGCAGATCGTTTGGCTCCCGTCGCACTCCAGGGTGTACACAAGACGGAAATCTTTACCATATTTTGCCTTTTCGAATTTACACGTATGCCATTCGGACTCCGTAATTGCGTACATCGACAATTTTCTCGTAGCATCGAAAAATGAGGAATAACACAAACTCCACTTGGAACTACTTTTCAAATACTCGATGAGTTTGGCGTAAACATACAAAGTTATCATCGCTTTATAACCAAACTAGCCGAAACGCTCGCCCCAATTCATGAACACTTGGCCTGCGCTGCTAAAGAACTTAAGTATTCTGCATTTCACCGGGTATTCCTTGCGATTTATTTATCAGTGACACATTTTCCATATTTCGTCAAAGATCGGAACTTCACCATTTACACCAACCATAAGCCTCCGACTAGAGCAATTCAGTCTAAAACTGAACGTAATCCAAAACAAGGATATCGATATATGAATGGTAGAAACAATGTCTTCACGACCGATATTGAAACGGCACAATCAGAACAAATAACAATTGAATTTTTCGAAGGTAATTTCGACTATCACCCAATCCTACACACACAAAAAGCGTTCCTAGAACTTCAGAACTTATTTTCTGGTTCCAAATGCTGTGCTATATTAATCACAAACAACTTAGAGCGATTTAAAATACCTGGCTTTCAAAACTATTGTGAAACTTCAACGTTCATAAATCGCCCATACACCACCGGACCGTTACAAAGCAAAATTTTCGGTGCTTTACACAACCTTTCACATCCTGGAATCCACGCAACTCGTAAACTGATTACTGCTCACAAACTTCTTTATCCTGTGAATGATCGAAAGTCCAACGACAAGCATACCCCTAAAAGACCCCTATAAAGACATTCGTCGGTTACGAAAATACTTTGTCATCTCAATTAATGGAGCCAAACCGATTTCATCTCAGTTTTTAAATTTTTTACTCGCACAAGACGAACAGTTTTATTCGTAGTTTAAATTAATAAACATAACGTGCCATTACTAATTCTGTGTAATTAAGGTGGCTATGGTAAGGCAAAGTTTGCCTGGCAAACTACGGTGCACTGACGTTATTGAAGTTTTGAGATGCTATGTGTTTTTAAGAATTCTAAGCGTGCTTATATTTAGAATACAATTAATAATCACTACGAATTTCATTTGAAATTGCTTATTTTAAATATAGCGCCGCAAGGGTATTTTAACTGTCTTCCGTCATTTTCTTAAAACATCAATCGCAATTTCCACATCAGTCTTACGTTAAGTTTTGATTTATTTTACAAAAAAACAACTAAGAAAATATATTTCGTCTTATGCAGGTATATAAATAAAAGATAAAAAATTATCGAAGTGATTAAATATTTTGTTCTGGATGGAAAAACTAGAGTACATAACATAGGCAATGAAGAACCCTGAGCAAAATTGATTCCAGTTTAGAACTGATCGAGGAGGTATAGTCACGCGCTTCCCTCATCATATTTCGCTTGTAAAAAAAAAACTTTCGAATTTACCAAACAGACACAATGTGGTTGTTGCGGCAAACGAATCACGAATCACAATTTGTTTTTGTTTAATTAACGAAAATATAATTGAAATTTCCAAGAATTTTTTCCAAAACCTATTTCCACAACTCCCTCAAACCAAAACTACGTTATATGTGAACTGCTGTGCTGCGTATTTTCGAATTAAGATTTTCGAGAAAGGCAAAAAACTTACTTTTATTTTATTGAAATAAAATTGTTTTAATTTTTTTAAATTTTCAATTAAATATTTTAAAGATAAATAAAACAAAACCAAAAAAAAATTCTACCATATAGAAATGTGTGCACAGAGAGCAAGCAGTATACCATCATCACACAAGTATGGAAAAAGCCTGCAGGAAAACGTTTATGGATTTTAATCAACGAAAAGATATGTCAGAATTGTATTATCATATGTGAACACAACAGAATCCGTTGCGATTATTATTTTTATTGTGAAAATGGAAAAATGTACATTTTCCAAAAACACGCATCCCATACTTTGTATCTTCGTCAGTTTTTTTTTTTTAATTTTTTTGCGAAAGTTTTTTTTTTATTTTTAAAATAAAAAAATAAAAAATTAAATGTTTGTTTTAAATTTCCTGCTGATGTAAATATAACACACACACATACACACAGTCACCCATATTCAGTATTCACACGCAAATAATGTACTGTGTACCTTATATTCGAAACAAGTGTTTTCCCACTCAGTCATATACCCACATACATGTTGAACGGAAAGATGTGATCCACTTTCTAGTCCTCATCCTGTTATGTTATTCTAACGATGAGATGATGATTATTATTTTGCTTTAATAGAATTTTCTGTTTCTTCTTCTTATCTCCGTCTTATCGTATTATTTTGTAATTTTCTTTATCTTACACAAGAAGAAAATTCTTATCGTACTGACAGATTTTTACCCTTGAAGACATACACATACTCACAAATATTTATTGTAATGTAACCGTACATGCACAGAGAGAAAATTTATGTGGGGAAATTTTTACGTATATTTGGTGCGGAAAATGAGGTTTCTTTTCATTTTTCGGTTTGCAATTGAAATCATTTATATTTGCAGGAATAATTTTTTTTTGTTTTCCAGATAGGAAATTAAGGGTGATTTTATTTTGAAAAAAAAAACGGTTTGAAGTGGAATCCGATTTTAAAGTGTATCGGAGTTTGTTGTATTGTTAATTTTTTCCAATTTTGGAGAATAAGAACATTTTAGACGAGACTAAATCTAACACTGCTATCCTTTCAACAACACAGCGCGTCGTTTTGTCGTTTTGCCGTTCAAAATTCGTTTATTGATACCTTCATTTCTGTCATCGATACAAGTGTGTGAAACTATCGCAGTTTTTCATCCCAGGAAAAATAAAAATGTTCATCAGGCAAAACTAATTTTATCCCCTCCCAGGATTATTTAAAATCATCCCAATACACAATTTGTAAGTCAGCTAATTAATTAGGATCGTTATCAAAATACTTGTAAAAAGTTGCGAACATAACAAAAAATTAATGAGTACAACAGACTCAATTACAAATACGGTCTACCTTATGAAATTTACTTTTATTTAATTTTCGACCGATCTTATAGAGTAAGAAGCCGTCTTCGTCCTTCATGTGATTCGTTATCAGCATCAACAATCTCTTCCGTATCATCTTGCTTTTTACTACAGACAGAATCAAAAAGCATCGCAAACTGCAGGAAGCACATGTTTTCAAAGTCATACCAATTATTCAGCTTCGAATTTCAAGCAATGTTAGCGTTGATGGAGCAGTCGAGTGGTGATAAACTGACATTTTCTCGAACTACTTTGTAAGAGAAGGTAGAAAAGACAAAAGACACACTAGGATGCAGGCAACTCGAGTTCCTTGAGCCTTCTCAAGCATACCTTGAAGAGTTTTCGGAGATGTTGCTCTCTTCTCGCCAAATCTGCCTTATTGCCTGAGCGATACTCGAATTCAAGTGAGTGACCTCCGATTTGGAAATGTTCTTGCATGTCGATATTCGAATTCCAAAGTTCAAGTAGCCATATATTGTAATTATTCGTCCACTAGACTTCCATGCGCCTGCGAAGCAAGCAAATGCGCCTGACACTTTAGATGAAATCATTAGACGAGTGTGGGATTATTCTCGTTCCGGGTACACTCCTTCAGGAAAACTGAATCTACGTCTGCCTCTGCCATTCTTGTATAGCATGAGTACTTATTTCGATGAATGCAATGCCTTAAATTTTCTCTGTTTTGAAACTCTATATACAAACCAATAGGAAAATGAACGTATCCACTCGTCTCATAAATTGTCTATTGACTACTACTGGATACATTGCTATAAATCACTGCAATTCATTAATATCAAACGAAGGAAGGTACATCAGGTCTACTCGTCAACAATCATTAGAGCCTTCCTCATGTCCAAAAATTTAAAATCGTTGCAGCTCAATATAACAAAGAAACATCTCAGTGGTTTGAGGCACCTGATTTCGATTGTCGATTGGACCATTTCGCACTCTAATATCGACAATACATAATAGAAATAATCCACGCACTGAAATCTTGTAACTTGACCAGGGGATTCTTGACTGGCAAGAGTGTCCAGTGGTGGGATGCGAACTGATCGTATCTCGATTCACGTTCACGACATTTTGCAAACAATCTTATTGAGCCTTCAACTCTCCTTTGTTTCAAACTCTTCCTGCACAAGTTGAGATGAACTAGTCAGAACCATAATCGAAGCCTGAATGGAAAAATACACGTTCTTCACTTTTATCTTCTTCAGCCATGATGACCGGCTTTGGTACCATCTTCAATGGCACCGGGAGATTATCGGCAGTACTCCAAGCAGCGATGTAGTAGATGGAGAAGTGATAACCTCCAGAACAAGTCTTGCATCAGATGGGGTTTTCTCTTTGGTGCCGTTACTAGGGTTTCCCTTAGTCCACGCCCAAGGACGAATCTTTAACAACAAGAATGGCCGCATACGTCAATGCGTATAACCTTCAAGATTCAACTAATCTTCCACTAAAGGTAAAAGTGAAGATTTTCACTAACCAAGACGGATTTAAATACTAGGTTAGGTTAGGTTTCAGTGGTTGACACTTAGGCCATTTTTGGCCCATTGTGATACCACGCATTCACGCCACATCATTAACCCATTCACCTATTCACCTACTCACACAACTACAGTATACCACCTGCACATTGCAAGCTCCATGTCAACCTGTAGTACATTGACATGGAAGGTGGGTCGGCGCTGAATTCTGCACTCCATCAGAGGGTCTTAGTTGTGTTTATTAACATCACCGATTGTAATCGATGATGAAAATTCGATTTGCATCTAGCCTCTGATGGGATTCGAACCCAGTACCTTCCGGTCCAAGTGCCGAAGCTTTAACCACTGCACCACTTGTCCGGTGTAGATACTAGAATTCGTTCTCTTTTAAAACGATATCTTGAAATCCGTTTTTTTTTATTTTCTGAATTTTGCTTTCCGGTATTTAGATTACCCGGATTTCGATTTCCGGGAGTTTAATTTCCGGGAATTTGATTTCCAAAACTTCGACTTTAACCCTGTTTCCGATTATAACAACAATTAAAATTAGTAAAAGTGTAAACTGTAATTAATTCTAAACTGCCTAAGTTTTACGTTGCGTAGCATTTATCTCCTAACTTCCATTAAATTTCACTCAATGTTTTATTAAACTTCTGATCAGTAAATTTCACTCATAATTATTAAAAGTTTAAAAGCTTAGAGTGAATAATCCACCCTCAATGTAATAGTAAGCTGTCACCTACAACAATGAACTATTGACAATAAAAACTGTACAGAGCACATCAAACTGTTTAACGATTTATGATCAATGTGCAGCGAACAGAAAAGTGTGAATGCCACTCTAACGGAATCTATCCATTAGAACAGTACCGCAGTAATTTAGTCAGTACATTTTAGAAATTAGGGGGCGTGTAACAGCCATGCAACAACAACTTAACCAACAACGTCAAGGAACCGTTGCTTGGGTTAGTACAAATTTGAGGGATCGCATGGGAACCGCATCATGAATGGTTGTGAAAAATAAATTCAGGCAACTGTTTGTCATTAGGCAGGCAGACATTAGGTAATCCTACAAGCTATCCACCTTTATTTAATTATTGCATTTACTAATCTAAACAATTAAATATCGCAATAACTGAGATCACCAGACGATAGAAACAACACATTAAGAGTGATCCCCAAAGATTTACCCATGGCTGATTTACCCAATAAGGTTTCAATGTTAGCTTAAATCCCAAAATAAGTCTCAGATGCTTTACATAATCTGATGTACTCCTCTTACTCCCAATCAAGATTCACGTAGAGACCCTTTTAATGCACCACGTCTTCACAAGGTGGAGCGATGCATCAAACCAAATATATAGCAGTAAGATGCTTATCTAAAACAATTTGAATAACCTTGAGTCTGTAGATTAATAAGAAGCGTACCTCTAGATGAGGAAGTAACCAATCAAGGGATCCACGTGATGAGGTTTGGTGAATTTATTTTCATCTGTCGTGCTTTTGGTCTGCTCCGCTTTCTGACCAAATGCGTCTGAGATTGATGGTGATGTGGCGATTTTTGGAAGTCCCCGTTTGTATTTGCTATCATATTTCGATGGGTATATAGAGGGAAGGATACAATCCCACGGCAGTCCGAGCAGCCAGGAAGCTATCCCAGCTCTCTTAAAAATTAATTCCTATCAATGTAGTTTTGTTTCGAAATTACGAACAATGTCTTTGTTACCAATCAATGAAGAATTAAATTATCAATGGTCTTAGACCAAACTAATGTCAATAATTTCGCGACGAGTGGAACAATAGTTGATTCACAGCGAGAGGTGAAAACTTCTAACTACGACAACCTTAGAAGACAGCTATGAGGAACAGAAAGGCTTCGCTACTATTATTAGCTCATATGAGTAATTTGTATTGGTGCCATATCTCTTTTAACTGGACTCACGAGAGAGACAGAGAAGGACAGCAGCTTAACTATTGTTAGAAATAAAAACGTATGCTGTGGTTTTAATTTCTAACTTCAAAAGCAAGAGAAGTAGACTTGCTGCATTGCGAGTTAATCTGTTTAATTTTAAACATAACCTCATAATAGATACCCGCGAATAGACCCGCCTCTAAATAATTTGAGTATTATTATATGAATCATTAAACAACATTTCATGCAAAATTTGCATCAATTCTTAAAGTTTCGACACTTGGACCGGGAGGTACTGGGTTCGAATCCTATCAGAGGCTAGATGCAAATCGAATTTTCATCATCGATTACAATCGGTGATGTTAATAAACACTACTAAGACCCTTTGATGGAGTGCAGAATTCAGCGCCGACCCAGCGTCCATGTCAATATACAGGTTGACAAGGAGCTTGCAATGTGCAGGTGGTACACTGCAGTTGTGTGAGTAGGAAAATAGGTAAATGGCTTAATGATGTGACGTGAACGAGTGGTATCACAATGGGCCAAAAAAATGGCCTAAGTGTTAACCACTGAAACCTAACCTATGCCTATAGGTTTAACCTGAAACTGAAACTAAGAATTAACACTAGATAGACCAATCATTGATATATCCCTATCTCTACCAACCGGTTTTTGACTTGGCCATCATTTGAAACAAAAGATTTATAATTTAGATTTACTGAGTTTTTTAGAAGCATTTAACTTAATGTTTATTTGTTATTTACATAATTTGTATTTATGAATTTTTTTTTTAAATGCACTTTTCCCACAAACATACTTTTGCAACCAACACAGATATTCGTGGTTTTATTTTCGTTGCAGAATCCAATTTGACAGCATTTTCGTGTTGAATGTTAAATATAATCTACGATAAGTAGTTCACTCAGGTTTCTTGTTTCGAATGAATGTTGATATTCAGTAGAAAGTTCTTCTGCTAATTGAAATAAAAAGTCCTTTCTGGTAATAACGGGTAGGGCGAAAGTCCCGCTACCATTTTGATTGCGCGCCATCTTAGATATATGACGTTTAGCTCAATTTCGCTTTAACCATTGTGTTGTGTAGACGCCCAAATTTTTAAATAGATAAATATACGCCACAAGAACGAGCAGAAATAGTGACAATATTTATTGAAAATAATCGTTCCATTATTGCCACTCAGCGGAAATTTCGTTAAAAATATCCTAATCGTCCAGTGCCTCACAAAACCACAATTTATCGACAGCAGACAGACCTCGTTTTGGGAGACAACGGACGTCTCGTAACGCTGAAAATGTGGCTCTGGTGTGCGATAGTGCTACAGAGTCTCCAGAAACATCAGTTCGGAGACGTGGTTCCCAGTTACACATTTCTGCACGTAGTTAAAGGCGAATTTTGAAAACTGATTTGAAAATGTTCCCGTACAAAATTCAATTAGTCCATAAATTGCTACCGAGAGATCGTGATCAACGAGTTCAGTACAGTAATGCAATCCTAAGGCTGTCTGGTGAAATTGAAGATTTTTCGTCTAAATTGATAATGGGCGATGAAGCCCATTTTCTCTCAGTGGCCACATCAATAAACAGAACAGTCGGTTTTAGGGAACACACAATCCTCAATTAATTCATCGAACATCATTGCATCCACTAAAAACAACTGTATGGTGTGGTATTCATGCTGGAAACATTATTGGTCCCTATTTTTTTGAAAATAACCGAGGTGTTGAAGTTACTGTTACTGCTGATCGGTACCAAGACATAATTCGAAATTTCCTTGTGCCTGAAATGGAACAGCAAGGACTAGAGGAGATGTGATTTCAGCAAGATGAGGCCACAGGACACACAGCCCGTTCAACAATTCAATTATTGAATGACGTTTTTCCACGAAGACTAATTTCGCGAAATGTCGATTTAGCATGGCCAGCCGGATCTCCGGATTTAACAGCACCAGACTTTTTCTTATGGGGTTTTTAAAAATCAAAAGTTTATGTGAATAAGCCCCAAATGATTCAACATCTTAAACACAATATTCGTCACGAAATTGAAGAAATTCAGCCTGAGATGTTGCAGGATGTCATGAAAAATGCCTTAAAAAGAGCCGAAAGTAGCATAGCGAATCGCGGTCAGACCAAAAAAACCTTTTATGAAAACCAAACTTACTTATCTTTTCTTTGAACAAAGTTATAGGCAATCAAAATGGTAGCGGGACTTTTGCCCCAACCCGTTATTTGTCGCCGCGAGTTCTTTGTACAGAATCCAAGCATTATTTCCAGCTATGTCGGGGATATTGAAAAAATAATTGTAAAGCCCAGCTCCGAGGTCCCGACTTAACAGTGAATATTTTTAACCATTTGGTCCATTTTATCTACACCAAATTTGGTGCTGTTGTAAAATGAAATGGTTGCAGGATATTTTTTTCGGGTTTATTCAATTATTGAGGGTCTATGCTTAGAAGTAAGTAGAAGTACTTTCTTAGTTGACTTAGCTTTGTATACCGTTAGTATGCAATTATCAGATTTATAAATTAAACTTGAAAATTTAGGCATTTTTTTTTTTGTTTGTCAATTTTTGGTAATTCCTTTTTATTTGAACGAATAGTTCCAACTAAAGACGTATACTTTTCTAAAAGTTGTGATTTGCTTGTAACAAACTTATCAGTTGTCACATTCATTAGGTTTAGGATAACGAACTCACCCAAAGATATGGTTGCTAGTTTATTTTCAATTTTTCTTAACTATGGAAATCAATTTATGACACATTTGCTTATCAAATCTTTTGTCATGGCATATTTTGTCCTAGAACATAGCAGTTTTGACAATCTTTAATGAAAGGATTCCAAACATTTGAGAGCAGCGCAAATTTATCGTTTTTCAGTCGGTGACTTTGTTCGTTTTTCATATCGAACCGTACAAATTGCAAGATATCCGTGAAATCTTTCTCAGTCATCGTTTTTCTAAAAAATGCAGGTACCCAATTTTTTGACCATAAATACAACACTTTTAAATTTTTTACCTGCATAAGCACTCCTTCCATAAAAATTGCTAAAAATGAGTTGAATTTTTCGTCAGTTAAAACCCACTTTTTTCAAGAACTTTAGCGGCTTCCATTTCTGTACATTTCCTAATATAATTTATAATATTTTTATTTATTATCAAAACAAGCGCTGATAATTTTCCCTTCAATTACATGTCTTTTTGCAAATGCTATAGGACTATGGCTTGCTTTAATAGTTGCACTTCTTTGTGGTTTATTAGTTCCCACACAGTTCCATCAAGAGCTGTTTCTACTTCTGTATCACTATCATCAAAATATGATTGTAACCTAATTGTTCTCTTCAGCCTTCGTATAATCGAAATATTTTCCGATGCCATTGCTGATATCTAAGCGCGAAGTATCTAAATAAACGTCCATTTTCATCACCAGCAGAGTGTTCTCATAGTTTTTTTTTTTTTTTTTTTTTGAATGGCTTGCCAGTTTAGCGATAAATATTTATTCCTATAGCTAAAAAAAAACCAAGATCCAAGAATATTGTGAATTTATAAAAAAAAACTTTACCTTCCAAGATATAAAACACGGTCTGTAATTTCTGCTATTTATCGCAATCACCCGAAATAAAATTAACTGATAATAAAATAGGCCAATACTCAGCTTATATCTAATCTCAGTAACAGTATTAGCTGCAAAGTCAGCCTCAGCAACGTTATCCAGACAACTAATACAAAATGCACGCAAATAATTATATAAAACTAAAGAGAGGTCTTATCCTGTCATCAAACAAGAGAAACTCATAAAAGAAACAAAGAGATTAAAGAGAAGATTAAAAAATAAGAAAAATTTAGAGAAAATTATATCATTTTCTGTGACAGCAAAATATTGATCCCGGATCAGTAATTTGACGGCATTTTTGATCCAAACATGGCTTCTTTGTTTACATTTTTTGTTTTTTTTTTATCCCTGATCCAAATTAAAAAATTTGTTGGATTTTTTTTACGTTTACTCACACAATATCACAATATGTGTGAATAAACGCCAAAAAAAATCCAATAAATTTTTTCGATTTTTTAATTGATCCGGGATCAAAAAATAAAAAAACAAAAAATGTAAACAAAGAAGCCATGTTGGATCAAAAAAGACGTCATATTATTGATCCGGGATCAATATTTTGCTGTCACAGAAAATGATATTAGAGAATATGTTAAGCATTATAACGGCATTCTGTAGTATTATTTGAAAATATTAACTGAAAATAATAAACTGAAAAATTACAAATACTTGCACTTCAAATACTAACCGGGCATTTTGACCGGCTGGTATACGTACATAGGTATGCCGCATACCTATATCAGGAAAAATAATACTAATAAATCGAAATATTTACAATAATTATCGGATATTTAATATATAATATTTTTCATAATATTACACACTTCAAACATTAGAATTTAAATTAACGGGGAAAATTTAGGAGAAAATTAATAAACCGCTTATTTTACCGGTTGGTATTTCTAGTGTTAAAAAAAATTGTGACGTTTCCATCCCAAATCGCGTGGAAGTTTAACTTATCGTACCAACCAGCCTCGGCATACGTGAATTGTGCCTCCGTCACACATTTGTAAATTATTATAAGTGTTTTGTGATTCAGTTGCCATCCCTACTGGAACAGTTTCTTAGCAATTTCACAGACTCTTAGATATCTCACAGACTTAACCATTTTCATGTTTCGACCGTTTAATGAAATTATTGGAGGTCGACAAGAGTCAAATTTGCTTTTTAACTGAATCGTCACTGTTTTCTCTGCAGATAGTGACGTTTTATTTGCTATACACCAAAGGTTCATACTACATATTTATTGCATTTTGACCCTGACCCTGAAGCTCGTGTCTCAAGTTGCCCTTCACCAGAATGACTTAGTTAGCTCCTAAAAACATTCATAGTGTTTCTAGGGAGATTATAGACCGATAAACTTGCGATGACACTAGGGCACGTAAGGTTATCAAATGCTCCGGCGATATTCAAGAATTATCCATAATATATTTTGAACTTTGGGTTTCGACCGTGTTGATTAGGCGGACTATCGCATCTTCAGTAAACATGCTACATCGGAATCCGGATTGTTCATCCGAGAATAGTCCGCTCTGTTCAATTCGCGGTGTAATGCGAATGGCTAGTAACCTTTGTATGAGTTTCGTCATAACCGGTAGCAACAGTATGGGTCTATAAGCGTACGAAAAAAGTGGATCTCTATCGCCAGGTTTCCTGATTACAATGATTTCTTCCGTTTTCCACACCTTAGGAAAGTAACCAAATGTTAAGCAGCTGTTTAATAATTGTGCTATGTTAGACTTGTTACGTTTGAAGCAATTTAGAGCACTGCTGACCTCTTTCCACGAAAATGGGGAGTCTTCAAAAACTATGGATGTCCAACTGTTGGTGGTGGCGATCTCGCGCATTTCTGAGTATGGCTCAGTTTTGTCTGATGTTCGTCCAGTAGAAGTAAGTTAAATAACTCCAAGCGTGTGTCATGCCAATTAACAGTTACGACTCCAATTGCCTTCCTAATGGTATTTAAAACTTCAAGAGGTTTTGACTTGCCAGCAACTAATTTGTATACAAGACCCCAAGAGTGACAATTTTAACTCTTTTGTTGCTTGGATTCTTTACGTCTGGTAAGCTCTTCTAAGCTTATGCATAGAACATCTAAATTTCCTTAGATTAGAGTTCCAGCAACTATTTCGTTCTTTAGCTCCTCTCTTCCTAGGAACTGAATTATTGCAAACACTGGCTAACTTTGTTGAGATCAGCTCCACACGAGCGTGAATTTCATCGATCAGATTAATTTCTGGAAGTGGTTCTACAAAGTCCCAAGAATCAACCAAGTGTCTATGAAATAGTATTTTGATTATTTTGTGGCGAGTTTGATAACTCGAACGTGGTGACTCTATGGTTACTAGATGTCCAACTTTCTCTTATACACCATCCAAGTATTGAGCACAGCTGGGCTCCGTTGACTATCGTTAGGTTAATATTGGAGTTCCCATTAGACGAGAACGTCGTTTGGTTTCCCTGCAGGTTCATTATGAAAAGGTTGCTCCCAGACACAAAATCCTCTATTTTTCTTCCGTGTTCATCGGTTAAACGGTCGAGCCACATTTTACTTCTAGCATTGAAGTATCCATATCATTACCTTTTGGCATTGACCTAATACAGAGCCTAGGATCCATTCGATTTTGCACAGATGGTACTTGATCGGTTCACTGCATTGAGCATATATTGAAAATAGGTAGAATGAAGCAACTTCCGATGATATTTCTACACATGTGCAGTGGTTATCACAAACCTGACTTATCTTCACCATGTTTATGCTAACATTATTAATACCAATTTCAGTCTTGGGATTTTCAATGTCTTAAGTTTTAACTAATCATCATGTTTAGTGTTTGATTTCAGACGTTGCACAGCACATTTGTATGCGTTACAGGAAGCGCGTTTTGTATGCGTTACTTGGTGATCATCTGGTTTTTATATTTCCTTACAGCTTGCACAAGTGACAGGTTTGTCTTTATTTGGACAACACTTATAACCATTAATATGTTGTGCACAATGAGAGCTGTACACGTATTGTACACCTAGTTGGAGTCACAAACTCTCCCACATGGCATCGTACCCAGTCCAGGTACAATCTTCCAAACTTTACCAACATGTTTTTGGTTGCCGGTTCAACTTCTACCACCCAGTGAACGGTCTCTTTATTCTTCGCACTGGTTCTTGTGACCATGTCACCACCATTTCATTATGAATCAACAGAAGCATCTCGCGCTCTGTTAAGAGGCGTTCTTCTGTTACAATACAGAGAGGCAATGCTCATTTGTAAACGCCGCCGAATAAGGTTTTTTCATTTCATATGTTGGTGCTGAATAGAACGGAAAGTCTAATTGAAAATTTACAACCGGCAGCACCAAAACACAAAAAAATAGATGCACTGTCTAAATAGGTTCATAAAAACTTCACAGTTAATACGAACAAAGGTTTCCGTCAAATACAGATGATGACTCACAAATCGCGAAATTATGTTTATCCATTTGCGACAATGGTAGGCAATTAGGCTATCCATTTCACCCTAACGTTGTTTAATCTAAACCAGGAATATATTTTCTAATTTTAATCATTTTACTGTCATTATAGAAATAAGAAATAACAAAATATGAATTTGCTGATTTGATAAAATCGCCCTTATTCATTTAACTATGTGTGCAGCACAAATCTATAGTTAAATTGTAAAGTACTTAGGGACTACAACTACATAATTTAATGATATCAGAACTTTTTCGGTTATTACAAAATTATAGAATGTCGATGTACTTAATCTTAATTATTATGATATTCAATCAATTACGATGCGGTACGACGATGTTTCTAATTCAATTTCCTAAAATGTCTGTACAAAATATCCGCGCAATCAACGACATTAACCACCACCACCACCACAAACAACAAAAAAAATATTAAAATCGCGGGTAATAAATTTCCATCGATGATTCAAACACCTTTTCAATAAAGAAAAGAGTAAAAATTGATATACACGAGAGTACCACACCAAAATATTCCGTTCCACAAATTTATTTGCACCCTCGCGCCTTTCACCGGAAAATTGTCTTATTCAATTGGAAATGTTTGTGTACCAAGCAGATAAATGTTTATTATATTTTGGTTTTCAATTGATTGTTTTGTTGTAACACAGTATTTAATTTGTATATCGTCTCTCCCTCCCTTTATTTGCGGGATTCGTTCAGGAGTTGGGACTCTTGTTTCGTTTAAATAGAAATGTTGTCTCTTTATAAATAAATCCTTAATTTCCATTTGATAATGAAAACGGAATATTCAATGACATTTTTTTTTTTTGTGTTGGCGGGTAGTGGTGAGTGGTTTGGCGGGTATAAATCGGAAAAACGAAAGTTTTAATGTTTTTCTTTGTATTTATGTTGAAATAAAGATAAATAAAAACGGAATAATAGTGATATAACAATATTATATTTATTTATAGAAAAGGGATGAAAAATTAAAAAACAAAATGTTTTTGGTTTTGGGTGGTTTACGGATAATGTTGTTACCGCATACCACGTACAAATTAATTTAAAATGCATTGCATCGGTATTCAAAAATTGTGTCACTCAATAAATGTTAATACCTTGTATGTATTTTAATTAAACTACATTCGATCAGGAATCTTGAATATTACGGTAATTACGGCAGATACCAGTGAAATCGCTAATATTTAGTCCGGTCACACTTTACTCCTAAATGACTACATCTCAAAACCATTGAAATTGCCTTTAGCATATGTCCCTTAAGCTAGCAGAACACATACAGCAGAACATTACAAGATAGTATGGTATAGATGTAATGAGTGTGAACGAGTCTTTACATGCGGATGTGAATTAGTCTTTACTTTTTTTATACCTTTTAATATGTCATTGAATATTATACTTCTCTTTGGTAGATAGTTCAGTGGAGCATTATACTTGATACAGAGAAGACGAAGAATAAAAAACTATTGTTTGTAACGATTAACAGTATTGTGTTATTTCTTTTATTTATAATAAGCTGAGCTTATTACATGATATCAGATGTGAACAGATTAAAATAAACATAAAAGTTAAATTAAAAACTAAAAGTTTCATCATCGGATCGTCGATTAGTAAAATTATTTCCCGGATTTTCTGAAATAGCATCAAATGAGCGTGCATTAACGGAGCTGGATTGTTCTAACCTAGCAAATGGCTGGCTAAATTAGAAAGAATAAAAATTGCGAATTTTATTTGGTTAATCGGGACAAACGGTGCCAATATATACAACACATTGTTTCCAAATGACGGAACACAGAATTCGTTGCTTGGTACAGTTACAACCGGTGATGTAGCTGTACAACTGAAATTAAATGAAGTATGTATTAGAAAAATTTGACCAACATTGTTTGCCGCAACGAAACATAGCTATGGAAATTTATAAATTCAACACAATTTTGCAGAAGGAAAGACAAACATTCATGAAATTTGAAACGGAATTACGAACACAGGTACGTCACTGTGATTTCAATTGCAAATGCGGGGAATCGTTTGAAAATCGTATGTTGCGAGATCAAATCATTGTTGGGGTTTTCGAAAAAAAATTACAATTGAAATTATTGGACGGGCGTGATGACAAGTTGGAATGCGTCATTGACATATGTAAAACATATGAAGCGGCGAATATAAACAAAGGAATCCTGGATTCAAAAAAATCAACGATAAACATAGTTAAAGCAAGTGATCAATCACCATCAGTTAGGGCAATAAACCGTTTGCTCTTCAACTGTGGGGCCAATGGAAATTTGGTCATGTGGAAGAATGCAAAGCAAAAGATATTATCTGCCGATCATGCGAGAAAAAAGATCATTTCCAGAGAATGTGCCGTAAATAAAAAAAAAACAATCATCGGAATCAAAACAAGTGTCGGAAAAAATATTAATAATAACAACTGTGGAAGGAAAAATGTCGCTGAACTCGTTTGGAGTGATATGCGAGGTAATATTTGTAATAAATATAAATATTTGAGTGGCCTATTCAGTTCTAAAAATATTACTAGGCTAAACTCAATAGAATCGAAACACAAGCGGTGGACAAAAGAATTCATGATAGGCAATGAAGTAGTAACATTTAAACTGGATACTGGAGCGGATATAAATTGCATTCCATTGAATTTAATTAAAAAATTAAAAATAAATTTATATAATCAGCATGACGATTTTAATGTTTTTGATTATAATAATAATAAAGTTGAAATTTTTGGAACTACTCAACTTAAATGCTCGGATTTGAATTTGAAAAAGGAGCGTTCAGGAATCAGGTGAATATGTCATTGTCAATGACTGTGAACCGGTGCTGGGGTTGGAAACTTGTGAAAGTTTTGGATTAGTAAAACGTTTGGATGTGAGTGGTATTGTATGCATGACATAAAAGGAAACATTCATGGATAGATATAGGGATATTTTTCAGGGACTATGTAAATTCCCTGGGACATTTTCAATTAAATTAAAGGAAAATTCGAAGCCAGTCCTTCATTATAAGAAACGGATACCAAACTCATTGATGGACAAACTAAAATTGGAACTTGATAAGATGGTACAGGATGAGATCATTTCACCTGTTGATTACCCAACTGATTGGGTCAATAATTTGCAGATAGTAGAAAAGCCTAACGGCAAACTTCGAATTTTCCTAGGTCCAAAGCCACTCAATGAATGTATCAAACGTGAACATTTTTTAATTCCAACGGTAGATGACTTAACTTCTGGTTTAGCAAGGAAACGGATTTTCTCGGTTCTTGATTTGAACAGTGGTTTCTGGCACATGGAATTGGAAAAACAAAGCTCGGAATTAACAACATTTATGACTCCTTTTGGGAGATTTAAATTTAATCGTGTGCCTTTTGGCCTGAATTGTGCACCGGAAATGTTTCAGCGGGAGATGATTAAAATTTTTGGTGATTTGCAAGGAGTCGTTGTATATTTTGATGATGCAGCTGTGTGTGCGAAAAGTGAAGAGGAACATGATCGAATCATGAGTTTGGTGATGGATAGAGCTCGGATAAACAACATTAAATTTAACTCGGATAAAATTCAATATCGACAACGAGAAGTAAAATTCATGGGAAATATTATATCAGAAGGAAAAATTAAAGCAGATTCGAAATACAAGGATGCAATTATGAAAATGAAAAAACCAGAAAATAAATCGGTCGTTCTAAGATTTTTGGGTCTTCACAAGTACTTGGCAAGATTTATTCCGAATTTGTCAAAGCAATCGACAGTCTTGCGTAATTTGTCTCGAAATGATGTAGATTTTATCTTGACAGAAAAACATGACAAGGAGTTCAGGAATTTACTTAACATCGTAATATCGGAACCAGTACTGACTATTTATGATCCAATGATGCCTGTAATCGTACAGACTGATGCATCAAAGGATGGATTGGGTTGTGTAGTCGTACAACGCGGCCATCATGTGGCGTTTGCTTCTCGAACTCTCAGTAAAAGTGAACAAAAGTGGGCACAAATAGAGAAGAAACTTTTAGCCATTGTTCTTGCGTGTCAAAGGTTCCATTGCTTTTTATACGGACGGGAGTTTACTGTAGAAAGTGATCATAAGCCCTTGGAAACACAGGTCAAGCGTGGTATTGATGATGTAACTATGCGACGCATGTTCATGTTTCTTCTGAAATATTCGCATATGAAAGTAATTTACAAACCTGGCAAGGAAATGCTTGTGGCTGATTGCTTGTCAAGAGCGCAACTATCGGAAATTTCAGAAATAGAAGGACTTTCTGGAATAATTCACTCGGTAACAAAATCGGTTTGTTTCACGGAGGAAAACTATAAATTTTATAGGAAAACGATTGATAATGATCTAAGAATATACAAGAATTAGTGGCTATGTACAAACTGGTTGGCCAGGCTTTCATCAACTTGATGACATGGGTAAGCATTTTTATAAGCTAAAATCGGAATTGCACGTTGAGAACGGATTGCTGTTCTTGAATCGTAGATTAGTCATTCCATCAGAGATGCAATGTAAAATAGCAATGTGGTTACATTTGCCTCATCTCGGAATAGAAAAAATGCTTGTACGCGTAAGAATGTTATATTATTGGCCTAAAATGAATACACAAATCAAAGAATTGGTGACTTCATGCAGCGTGTGTGAGAAATTCAAAAGAAATATTCAAAAAGAACCACTGGTTTAGGAGGAAAGTCTGAAATATCAATTTCATATAGTGTCAATGGACATTTTCGAGTACGTGGGTCGTAATTATATTGCAATTATTGACGCGTACTCGGGTTATCTTATGGCCATCGGGATTCAGAATAAATCATCAATGCACATTGTGGGGGTGATTTGTCAACTGTTTGACAAACTGGGATATGCGACAATCATAAGGTGTGACAACAGCCTATTTGGATCTGCTGAATCTGAGCGTTTTGCGGTTGAGTGTAACGTTCAGGTTAAATTTTCAAGTCCAAGATATCCATAAAGCAACGGTCTATCGGAAAAAGGCGTAGCCATTGCAAAGAATATTCTTAAGGGATGTTATGAGGCTAATGATGTCGATCAATTTCAGTATCACTTATTGGAATATAACACGACACCAGTGATGGGTATGAATATTACTCCATCAGAATTATTCTTTGGCAGACTTGTAAAGACCAAGTTGCCTGTGTTAGACTCGCTGTTGATCAGAAACAAATTAAGTGAATCGGAAATTCAAAATAAATAAAAAAAGACAAGCAAAAATATTACTATGATCGGAACGCTAGGTCATTGCTGCTACTAAACGAGGGTGATTTAGTTATTTAAAAAAAAAAACGGAAAGAAATGGCACTATGGAAAAATTGTTGCAGCATTTAACGATCGGTCATACATTCAAGGATAGTTTTGATGGTTATTTTAGACGTAATAGGCGTTTTATTGCTAAGACTAAAAATGAGGATTTTAATGCTAGTGATCTGTTGTTTGAACAAAATATTAGCAAGCAGAACAACTTCCCGGATTCGTTAAGAGAAAGTCAAATTGTAGTTCCATCTCACAGTAATCGGAACGAATATGTATAATGTTAACACGGACAACTCGGTAATGGTGGAGATCTCATCTAATACAAACAGTTGTGATATTGATGAATCAGTTTTATCCGGAAGAAGTGTAAACCCTGTAGCTGCATCTACCATACCAACACGCCGAATGTAACACCTGTAGAGCCAGTCACCACTAGTCGCCTCATTAAGGCCCCACAGCGGCCCCTCATTAGCGTGTAATGAGTGTGAACGAGTCTTTACATGCGGATGTGAATTAATCATTACTTTTATACTTTTTAATATGTCATTGAATATTATACTTCTCTTTGGTAGATAGTTCAGTGGAGCATTATACTTGATACAGAGAAGACGAAGAATAAAAAATTATTGTTTGTAATGATTAACAGTATTGTGTTATTTCTATAATTTATAATAAGCTGAGCATATTACAATAGGCTAATTAAATGCCGCATTAAAAAATGTGGGCTCCATACCTTCCAACTAAAACGCGGGTTCTGCTAGCTTTAGAAAAAGTTAGCAGAACCCATATCAAAAAATGATTTAAAAACAATTGGAAAATTAAAGGTTAATTTTAGGCTAATTAAATGCCCTATTTAAATGTTTTTATTTTGCTCGATCTAGAAAATGTAAAAGGCTTTAACATTTCAAAGCTAGCAGAACCCACATCGAAAATCGGACCAAAATCGAAATTAGAACGCAAAACAAGATCTATTGATAAACAAATCATTTTAAGCTCACTATGGGCCATTAAAATGCCCTATTAAAAAATTTTGGGCTCTACCCGTTTTTGACCAGAAGTCTAAGACGATAAGATATAAGACAATAAGATAAGATAAGGGATAGACATAGATTTAAACCAAAGCTATACGATTTTTTTCTAAAAAAAACTCAAAAAAAGCTCAGTTTAAATGTATATTTATAGTTTTTTTGTATTATTATTTTTACATAAGAAAATTGTCCTTAGCTATAAGGAGAATTATAAAAAGGCTATGCCGTACATGGAAATTATTTAATAAAAAAAAAAAAAAAAAAAAAAAATTACGATGACATTGGAGTTACTCTAAGTGCCAAATGAACGAAAATTTAAGGATAGTTTTATAATACGCTGCCCTAAATTCGCTATATTGCTGGATCATCCCATCACGATCATCTGGTATTTTTTATCGCGATTGGAGAATGTGGAATAATTTTAATGTACCCCACCTGTACCCAACCAAGGTAGCTATCAACTTCCCGAAATAATTAAACGCCAGCTGCAGGAATTACTGTTTATCAATTGTACAGGGAAAAATTAGTAGCAATACCAGAAAATGAAGAAAAACTACAACGTCAAACTGGGCCTGATAATCCCGTTCCCCTAAAAACCATTTATCAACAACTGCACCGAGGTCTACTCGTATGAACAGGAACTCTTCCCTGTTAGATGTTGCGAATTCGGGGCAGCGTATTATAAAGTCATCCTTAAATTTTCGTTCATTGGCATTTATAGCTTTGGGGTTTGGTTTAAATCTACGTCTTATCCCTATGCCGTGGGGATCGTTTGTTTTGGGTAATGGTGGACTACTGCCAATTCCTCATCGTCGTCTTCTGAATCTGACCATTCAATGCATACCGTATCATTAATGTTCAATTTTGGTGCTGTTTTTTAATTTATTTTCTGATGATGCATTTTTTGGAAGAACATATGTTGGTTTGTTACTTCGAACTTGTCTTTTCTTATTCACAATAATTGGTGTTTTTCCATCGCGGTCTAGTTTAGGTACCGTTGATTATCCATTTCCTGATTTAGGGCCTATTGTTGATTCTCCTCCCTTTGTTGGACCAACCGGTAGTGCTCCTGGTCCTGGTGTAGGACTAGTCAGTATTGCTTTCGTTACCTTTGTATTTCCATCATCATCATCACCAGTATCACCGGTGTTAAAAAGGATTGGTTTAGGCCGGTGTGTTTTATGAGGCATATCGTTATACACAAAGTAATTTGGCTGCCAAGATTATCTATAATTTAATTTCGACAGCTAAATTAATTAATGCTTTTCCTTCGAACAATTATTTAATATTTAATAAACAAAATCATAAATACTATTACTAAAAACAAATAATTTGCTTGGCTTACTGAGTTGTGACGTACATGGTTAGAGTATTATATTATCCGGTAAGGTGAAACCGTTTACATATCCAAAACCATACAACAGTGTAATATATTTAACAAATTTTAAATGTAAATCGTTCTAGTCCATATCGAAATTGAAAATTAGTTGGTCCATAATTTTAATAGTTCACCATCAATAATTAAGTAACGTGAACAACAATCTTCAATGTTCTGGAACCAAGTGCTCACCTCAAGAACAATTTGCTGTGTTCAAGATCAAAGCTTAGGATGAGAGAAAATCTCTATTTCAATCCTGCGTAGAATTTAACGCGCATTGGAATCTAAATAGATGTTACGTATAGAGAACGATAACTAAAATGTTTTTCTAATGTGCCAACTGATCCGTACAAGATAATCAAAATGAAGTGCCCCCAATTAAAAATATTTTGTGCTTTTCCACTTTCAAGCTTGCGCAAAACTCAAATTTTAAAGCGGGTTGAATATACAACTCAGGACTAAGAAATAATTAAAGGGGTAAAAGTATTACTTCTTTCAGGAAGCATTCTAACTGAATCCAAATCGACATGCTTTAATAGAATTTTAAAATTATTTTTGATGTCTTTAATTGAAAATTCTATTTTGAAAATGAGAATGACCGTTCAATTGGATATCGTTTATGCCAGGTTTCTTCGTAGAGCTCAGTATTAAATCTTTTCGGTGAAAAAACGAACTTATCAAACAAATTTGTAATCGAACAAGACTTCTGTATCATTTGAACAGAATTTTTGATGGTGTTAAAAGAACAAATTTCTACATTAAAATCAACCAAAGTTACTTTATTATAACCCCAAAGATGATCGCTTGCATTACCGAATCGCTTTTCCTTTTTTGAAATTTCAAACATTGAAATAATACTAATAAGTCTTAGTACAATCACCTTCCAAATCCATATTTGTAAAATAATATTTAAAGTTCAGAATTTAAAAGATTTTTAGTGCTGAAAACGATATTTTTCCTTCCGGACTAGTCTCAATGGATTAAGCAATCAAGTATTCAAAAGAATCAGTCTATTAAAATCTGTGTTTTACTTCATTTATTTCATTAATTTCAGGGCACTGAAAGACAACAAGGTGAATGAACGAAAAATATGAATTATCTACCATTAAGATATGCAACACACTCCGTTTTGAACTTTTCCAGCCGTACGGTTTTTTTGATGTTGATTGGAATTGAGTTCCATAGTCCTACACTTCTTAGCAAGAATGAACCTTTCATATACCTAGTACAAGTTCTAGGTAAAATTAAGTTACGCGTACGCGAAGATTGCGTGAATATTAGTTTCTCAAATAAATAACTAGGCTGATGTGAGGCAATAATTTTATAGACAAGAACTAAAATTCTAGTATTGATATAATTTCTTGAGGAGCATTCAAAGAGCCTATTATAATATGGTGTCAATCTATCATAACGCTTAAGTCTAAACACATATCTCAAAAATGAGTTGAAAACTCGTTTAAGTTTTGATCGTAATTGAGAGTTCAAGTCGGAGAATACCGAATGAAGCGGACTTTAATAGGGGTAAAGGTATAGCACTTCTCCACAGAGTTCTCAGACCATTACACATTCTCTGTAAAATCCTATTAATATGATCTATCTATCATGGAATCAAGCGGAATTTGTTTCCGATTTCTGAGAGAATATTATGGCTTGGAACATTTTAGAATTAATTGGAAGCTGATTGTTAAGAGACCAAGATACTATACTTCCAATATCACCGTTAACAAGTGCAACTGAATCATTAATCGCCTGTGTGCTATCTCTCCCATCCAAATTAATTTCACGAAAATTTTGTCGAGCAGAATAAAAATTTTTAGATAGGGCATTTAATTAGCCTAAAATTAACCTTTAGTATTCCAATTGTTTTTAAATCAGTTTTTGATATGGGTTCTGCCAACTTTTTCTAAAGCTAGCAGACCCCCTTTTAGTTGAAAGGGGTGGAGCCCAAAATTTTTAAATGCGGCATTTAAATAGCCTATAATTAGCCTATAACACTGTGCTTGAATTGCGAACTTTTTTCGTGACAAGCTGGGCACCCAGGGGTTAAACCTAATTCGAGTACGCTGAATTCAACGGTGCTAGTCCCATTTCAAAGTTAGTCCCCATTTTTGAGATATCGCTTTCGACATGTTTTGGCTCTGAGTCAAAATATACCCTCATTTTCACGTTGATAGCTCTTGAACCATTAAGGTTTTCGTTATGCTTTCTTCAGCAAAGTTGTTGCGCAGGTCAAGACCAACAACTTTGCCGAGCATATCAAGACCGAAAAACCACATCTAATTTTTTTTGCTTTTCATTTCGACGAAAAACACCGATTTTATCATTTTTTATCATTTTGTTGAATTTAAATCGAGTAGAATCGATCGAATAAACATCGCATCGACAAATATAGATACAATAGAAACTATTTAAAAGAAAGTTAATTCGATTCAGTTGATTTTATGGTGATTTTTCCTATCCCATCGTTTAAACCAATTATATCACGTAAATTATCCACGTAAATTAAAAAACATCTGCATTAATATAGCAACCATCAAATGTCACTGCGCCATTCAATCACAGAAACATACGACCACATACGACGGATAAAAATCTCGGATTTTTCTATCCCAGATTATTTTTCAATTTTTTCAACTTTTTTGTATGCAAAGTGGCCTTTCTGTTGTACGAGGTAAATGTTCGAGTGATGAAAGCCGAGTTCAATTCACAAAATTTCTGATATCAAATTTGTGCCGAAAAAAACAATTGCATTCGATTTGTCAACAATTTTTCGGAATGTAAGTGCATTCAGCGCGTTGTTGTTGAACATTCCGAAAAATCGATGACAAATTGTTGTTTTTGACAGCTAGAAAGAACAATGTAAACAAACGCGCCGAATGCACTAACATTCCGAAAAATCGTTGACAAATCGAATGCAATTGTTTTTTTCGACACAAATTTGATATCAGAAATTTTGAGAATTGAATTCGGCTTTCGTCACTCGAACATCTACCTAGTTAAGAGGTTTTTTATTTGATATCAATGATTTTGGCCCGGCAAATTGAAAATGAATTGAATTGCGATTCGTTTTATTGTTGTCAGTCAAAACAGTTCACACACACTCGATAGCAATTCATTTTTCATTCCTTAAACAATACAACAAAATATACATATTTTAATGTGTTAGGTGGAAATAAAAATTAATAGTACCTACCCTCTCGCTGATAATCCATCTTCATGCGATGGGAGGGCAGATAAGATCTATTTTTTAAAGAAATCATCATAAAGATTAAAAAAATATCGATGTTATGCAACGAGACTGTCAAATGTTCAATGTTTTTTGGTGATTTTTACGTTCACTTAAATTTGTCAGTTTTTTCATTTTTTTTTTTGTTATGAAAAAAGAGTCACTAGTAAAATTCTCTTAGCAATGATAATAATATGACGTATTTATATTTGTTTCATTGTAATACGTTGATTCACAACCATTATGAACCGCAACGGGCCGATATTAGGGTGCATTTGAGCCAAAAAAAATTTGCAATTTTGCAAAAAATAAAGGTGGCTTTTAAGTTATGGAGGTCAATAACTAAAATATACGAGATTTCAGGGACAAACGGTTGATGTCATATTGTAGGTGAGGTTTGTGGCTAATAATCCTGAAAATATGAACGAAAAGTTTTGGGTTAAATTTTTAGCAATTTGGCCGAATGTGGCCGGCCGATTTGGCATTTTTCACTTTTTTGGCCAAAAATACCTTCAACCTTAATTTTTTGAAATTTTTTTATATGCTATATGATAGCTGTCTATACCTTTCTAACGATATGCATATGTCCGGGATATGTCAAATAAGTTCAGCGCTGTGGGCGTGGCTAAAATGGCCAAAAATGGCTTTTCAGAGGCTGGCCGCGACCAACATGGCGGCCAAATCAAAAAGCTGTAGAACAAAAGTTGCTTAGTTTTTCAAACACTACAAACCCTGCAAAATATGAGATCAAATGAAAGAAGTACAGACAAACAAACATATATACCAAAGCAAGATTATATCGTGACGTCACAGAAAAATTTCCAAATGTCATAACTTTGGTCAAAATCATCCGTTTTGGACGTTTGAGGTATCGTTGAATTGGTGTTAACATCTACAATCATAACTTGCTAGTTAAAAAATAATTGGGGCACTTTTTGGGGCAGTTGTACCTGAAAAACTAATTTCTTGGACGTCGAACTCATATAAACGAGTTTGACTTCCAGCACAGTAGGTGCTTTCGTCACTCGTTTGGACTACCGTCCAAAGTGATAATTTACGTGATGTAATTGGTTTAAACGATGGGATGGAAAAATCCAGAATTTTTATCCACTATCGCAACGGCACGCCATTGTTTTGTCAAAGAGAAAAAAAAATGTTAATTTTTTAGGATTTTTTTTTTTTTTTAGGAAAAATCACCATAAAATCAACTGAATCGAACTAACTTTCTTTTAAATAGTTTCTATTGTATCTATATTTGTCGATGCATTGTCTATTTGATCGATTCTACTCGATTTAAATTCAACAAAATGATAAAAAATGATAAAATCAGTGTTTTTCGTCGAAATGAAAAACAAAAAAAATTAGATGTGGTTTTTCGGTCTTGATATGTTCGGCAAAGTTGTTGGTCTTGACCTTGCTGAAGAAAGCATAACGAAAATCTTAATGGTTCAAGAGCTATCAACGTGAAAATGCGGGTATATTTTGACTCAGAGCCAAAACATGTCGAATGCGATATCTCAAAAATGGGGACTAACTTTAAAATGGGACTAGCACCATTGAACTCAGCGTACTCGAATTAGGTTTACCCCCTGGGTGCCAACTTGTCACATTTTTCAACTAGCACAGTGTAATTATCCATACTATCTTGTACTGTTCTGCTGTATGGGTTCTGCTAGCTTATTATTCACTTAACTCATTGTTCGCTTTTTTCTATAGTTTTTTATTATTGTATTGTAAATGGTATGCATCGAAAATTTATATGCTAAAGTCGCATAGCTAGTAAAATAAAATTATTAAATAAAATTGAAAATTATTTTTGTTTAATTTAATTCAATATACAGTCAATTGTATTCGAGTTTACATTTTTTGGTCCATCGACCACAATTTTAAGTATGAAGATGTGTACTAAATAAATAAGTATTTTTTGATAAATTCCGAAAGGTGTAGTGTTACTCTTCCAATAAAAACTATCATAGTTCAGTTAGGAGGCTCATCGGTCAGTTCGTTAAAACAATATTCATACATATATGGACAAGCGATTAAATTCCAATCGGACGCTTCGTGAAAAATATTCAGAGTTTATGTCTGAATATATCATATGGAAGAGGTTGATAAGCCGGAGGAATCAAATTGCATCTTTGACAAAACCTATTATCTGAGCCATCATGCGGTAATGAGAAATAGCAGTAGTACGATCAAGTTAAGGGTGGTTTTCAATTCCTCCGCAAAATCATCCTCGAATGTTTCCTTAAATGATTGTTTAATAGTAGGCTCAACAATTCGGCAAGATCTGTTATCGATTATGTTGCGATTCCGAAAACATCAGTTTGCCACAACTGGAGACATAACTAAAATGTACCGTCAAATCCTCATTCATAGCGATCAATAAGACTTGCAACGTAATTGGTGGAGTAATTCATCTGGAAGTACAGGTCCACTCAAACGCTATAAACTGTCTTCGGTAACTTACGGAACAGCCAGTGCCCCAGCGGAAGACGAAAAGATTCATTTCCTAACGCGTCCAAAATTCTTAAATGAGCTTTTTACGGTGATGACATGTTAACGGGATCTGACACCGAGTAAAATGCAATCATACTAAAAAATGACATCGTCGATATATTAGCTCGTGTACGATTCGAACTTCGCAAAATTCAAAGTAACAATAAAAATGTTGAGTCATCTTCGACAAGTATCATGGAACGAGCCAAATCAATTGAAATATTGGGAATGAATTGGAACAGCAAATTAGATCAATTTACATTCTCATTCGAGAAATACTTGATAACCGGATCATGTACGAAAAGATCTGTTCTTTCAGAGACTGCTCGGCTTTTTGATCCATTGGGATTTTGTGCACCGATTGTCCTAACAGAAAAATCGTTTATGCAAAACATTTGGGAATCGGAATTCGAGTGGGACGAGAAACTTCCCCAAGAGTCGTGTGCCTTTTGGAACCGGTTTATAGACGAATTTAGTTCCATTAGACAAATTTGTATTCCAAGGTGTGTTATCGTTCCCTCGCCACGAAATTTCGAATTTCACGGATTTGGAGTTGCTTCGGATAAAGGATACGGAGCTATTATTTACATCGCCGATCAGTTGATTCGTCAAATAATAGTGTTGTAAAATTTCTTTGTGCCTTAACATGAGCGACATCTTTTAAAGGTCGATCAACTCCAGAACTGGAATTGTGCGCTTCGGTATTATTGTCCCAACTAGCAACAAAAGTTTTGGCAAGTACGGAAATTCAATTCTCATCGATTCATTTCTGTACTGACTCCGAAATCATTATATATCGGATCAGATCTGTACCTTCAAGATTCGAAAAATTCGTCACCAATCCAATCTGAAAATTCTAACATTTAACTTAACCTAATCATTGGTATTATGTCCCGACGGTGAAAAATCCAGCTGATGCTGTTTCACGTTGTCAGATGCCTTAAGAATTTAAAACAAATGCTACTTAGTGGAATGGACCGGAGAAAGTTTCGAACGCATGTAAAACTCAACATTTATTAGAAGTTCATTCAGCAATTAAAGTGGAAAATGGAAAAGATGACGAATGGAAATGTGTTTTTAAATATTCCAGTTACCCTTCGTTTACTTCGATTTGTACAGTTAATAAAAGAAAGAATAAATCTTCGTAAAAGTAGCATCTCACCATCCGTCCTGAAAATAGGCCACATCTAATTATGAACATATGCGACTTCTACATGGAGGTGCCCAATCATTGTTGTACAATTTAAGACAACGATTTTGGATTACTGGCGGAAGAAGCATATGCCGTAAGACTGTTCAGAGTTCTATACGATGTGTTCGTTTTCGTTCGCGGGCTTTACAACAATATATCGGCCAACTACCAGAACATCGTGTTAATCCTTTCAGACTATTTCAAAACGTCGGGATTGACTTAGTTGTAAGGTATGGAGCCTAAAATTTTTTAATTCGGCATTTAATTAGTTTATAATTAGCCCATATAATTATCCATACTATATTGTAATGTTCTGCTGTATGGATTCTGCAAGCTTAAGGTATGTTGAACCTTATACTTAGCGTATCAGTGGCAAAAAAAACTCCTAAATGACGGCAATGTAATGGGGTGTGTTAATTGTGAAGGGAAAGTTTGCAAGAACTGCTCTATTTATCATACTAGTGTATTTATAACCTGAAAATCGTATATTGAAGAAACAAAAATTGAATGAAATGAAAGAAACTGTGGAGAAACTTTATGGTTGGTGTTCGTTCGTTCATTCTGACAATTTTTTCGATCAATCACATTGCTCAAAAATTACGATTTTTTTCTTTTGGGTTTTTCCACAACAGATGATTGGTCGAAAAAATAAACCTGCCCTGACTGACTGAAGAAATTTATTAGTTCCCAATAAACAACTTGCAATTATTTTATCTATTCATGATGATTAGGCATCTATCAAATTATATTTATGCTGTGTGTCTAACATTGACCACGTGTATAAACCTCCAACTAACCAAGCCGATGGTTAGTTCATACAAGTTACTGATAGATGTCTCTAATGTTCATAAATAAAACTATTATTCATATTTATTTAATTTTAAAGTGAAAATTTAATTCAGATTTATCAATCGCCAGCGAAAAACTAAACTATAAACATAAGCCTCGCTTCGATTTGTACCATTCTTAACGACTGGTATGAACTAGCAATTATATCACAGAATATATTATATCCAGAAGAGTTATTGGGTAGACCAAGAAAAATGACCTATCGACCATTTTCTTACCTTATTTTTACGACTCTGAAATGTAATTATTTTAATTAATTGAATCATTATTATTAATATTTATGATTTATATTAATTAGTTTGTTGTACAAGTGTCATGAGTTACAATTTTTTTTTTTTATTTCAAATTTAAAGCTCAAAAATAAAGAATTTTGGTTACCCTGCAAACAATTTTCCTATATTGCAAACCGAGGTCACAAAAATGAGTCCAAATTTGTCCATAGTAAAATAGCGTTATGTCTATTCTGTGCTTATAATGTTGTTTCGTTGTGAAAATGTCGAATTTTGGGCCAAATAAGCGTCATTTGCTGGAACTTTTGATTTACTTCTTTAATTTGAAAAAATCTACAGCTGAGGCGCATTGATTGCTTGTAGAAGCATATGGTGTGGCTGCCTTAAGTGAGAGAAGTTATCCAGAGTATTTTCAAAAGTTTAAGAACTATGAATTTGATGTCAAACATAAAGAATGTAGCGGAAAGCCGAAAATTAAGATTCAACAGGAGCGTGTACGGCATAACTGTACTTAAAACTATAGGAACAAATATCGGAGGAGTTTAAATCGGTTTTCTATTGATTCCTCTTGGACGCTCTAAAACAAAAATTAGTTTAACAGCAACGGTTTGGCGGATAACATATATGAAAGAAATCGATCGTGCGATTTATAAAAAACGATTTGAAAATTTGAATCGATATTTTTAAGTGCACATTCGAAAGGACGAAAAATGTCCGTTGCAAGTGCAGAAAAATATATAAAATCGTCGGAAATATTTGTACAGAAGAGGATATACATACATTCAATGTATAAAATGTATAAAAATGTTGACGATTTGCCAGATAGAGACAAAATCCGAACCACTACAAAAAAGGAGGATGTTGGCCATCTGTCCTTAAACGGTTTGGAGCGGGGAACTCTAATTACACCTTGTAAGAAGACAACGATCCAAAACACAATAGCATACTCTGTTCGAAATTTAAACTCAAAACGGGCATCACAATATTGAATTGGCCATCTCAAGCACCTGATTTCAATCCGATCGAAATTTATGGACACTCATGAAGATTAAGCTGTAAATGTACCACATAAAAAGTTTGAGCGCTCTAGCGCGAATTTTCCGGAAGATATGTAAAAATTTATTACCACAGTATGCAGAAAATTTGTTTCATATTATGGACAAAATGAGCCGGGCAATTATAAACAGTAATGGTGACTTTACTGTGTGTTAGTTGATAGTGCCCAAGAAAATACAATTAACTTTCATAAAAAATACAAAAAAAAAAAATCGTAGTTTTATTTTTACGTAATTTTTGCCGTACACGCTCTTGTTGCACATACTGTACAATGAGAGTGAATCAACAAGCAATTTCACTAATGTGAAATTTGAACCAATTTCAATATTGAACGCCGATTTTTTTCATATGAAATGCTACTTGCCACTGGTGATGAAAAATTGATCCACTATGCTTCAGCATCTGTTTTTGGTGGGATCAGCTTGATGTCGTGTATTGCTAATTGTCGTAGTTGCTAAATCCGAAAGAAACCATTACTAAGGCTCTCTACAGAACACAGTTGATGAGATTCCAAGCAGAATAATCCACCATCAGAACACGCGTAAATTTTGATATTTTTCTCTTAATTCTCTCTTTCTCTTAACAGCAAAACCCCTTGAGTCCGAATTTTATTTTAAACTTAGGCAAATATTTAGTTTACCTTTGCTTTTCATGTTGTTTAGGGTTGAAGACGTAAACATAGTACTGTACATGCTGCAAAAATTAAACTTTGTACTTAGTTTTGAGTTTTTGTAGTTTTGCAAAAACGAATTGCAAATCTGGCAAAGATCAATACCTGGCATTCTTTTATTCGCTCAAATTAGAGACAGTCTAGGCCACCTAAAGGGAAAATAGAAAGCAAGCCCCGTGGTACAATAAACATAGAATCGTACAGAGTCAATTTTTTCATTTATTGAATTTTGAAGAGCAATTATCTGCAGTTCATTCATTTAAATGTTCTGGCCACGAAGGAACGGCTGTTGAAGAAAAAGTTTATTTGAAGATACGTGTAAGGAAGGGTTAAATTTTCCATAAATTACTACTCCTCCGGTTCTCTTTTAATTTTTTATCAATATCGAAAGAAATGTGATAAGAAACACAAACTCTGAGTAAGTACTCTCGCAACTAGTTCTCAGTATATTGAAGTTTTCAGTAAATTGCTATTTAAGGTGAATTGTCGTTTACGATGAATTTTCGGTTAATCGTCTTTTTGATTTCATTAAATTGCCGTTTTCTGTAATCTATTATGTTTACAGTTAATTGCTTTGTCGATGGTTTTCTTTGCAGTAAATTGTCGTTTTCAATGACTGAATTATCGTTCTCCTGAATAATTATTCGGTGACGGAGTGTGAATATCTGGCATCAACATTAATAATAAACTTGTCAGTTTAAAATGGTTAATGAACCAAAATGCTAGAGTGGAAGGCCAACGAAGTGGAACCTGAAACCCCAAGGCTTTAGGTACACCACACTAGAAAAGAAAGGACAATGTGATACGAGATATTCGATCTTACGTTTATTGTCACATAGGGGAATTTAATGCTATTTTATCGATTTTAGAATAGTTAAATTTAAAACCCGCCGAAATTAAAAATAAATAACCCGTCTACTTTATCCACATAAAACCACAAATATTTGATGGTAACCCATCAAGTCCCGTATATATTTGATGACGAAAGGGTTTCAATAAAAAATCTTTGTCTTTGCATTACGCAAATAAGCGAAACAAAAAACAACACCAAGTTATGATATCAAAATTCAAAACATTATTCGGCCCCGTAAATAAAACAGAAACGATCGGCACAGGAGTACGGGATGAAATTAAGACAACTACCTCAGAACCAGCATACACAAATTCTTACCCATATCCTTACAATATGAGGCAAGAAGTCGAGAAACAAATAAACCAGCTGCTAACGAACGGAATCATTAGACCATCTAAGACCCCATATATTTCACCAATATGGGTGGTCGACAAAAAGGTAGATGCCCCACAAACCAAAAAGTATAGATTCCTACCCGATTTTAGATATTAAATACTTTTGCGAATCTGGAAAATTTTAAATTCACAACCGACCTAAAGTCTGGATTCCATCAGATAAGGTTGAAGGAACAGATATAGAAAAAACTTCGTTTTCAACAATGAACGGAAAATATGAGTTTTTATGACCTTCCGATCACATACATAGGAATCAAGCCCAGCCGAAAAAGGTAGCAGCCATCAAAAACATTAAAAACGCTCAAAACCTAAAAGATCTTAAGTCATGGACTTAAGTCTTGGACTAGATTCTTACTATATGCGTTTTATACAAGACTTCGCAAAAATGCCCAAGCCGGTGGCGAACCGTACGAGAGGGGAAATGCACAAACAAAGGCAACTCAATCCAAGAAGGTTAAAATCAATGTACAAGGAAGAAACGCAATCATTCTTACACATGAAACGACTACTATTATCTTCCACGGAGATATTAATCTTTCCGGAATTCAACAAACCCTTACTTCTGACTACGGACGCATCATCGTTTGTAATTGACGCAGTGCTGTTTCAAAGCAACATGCCCAATGACAGACCCATCACCTACAGCCTCTATTATTTTGATACGGAGGAAAACTATGCTGCCACCAAGAAGATGCTGGCCATAATTTTAGCCCTAGATAAACTAAGGAGTTACTTTTAAAGAGCAAAAAAATAAAAATCATGACAGATCACCAACCATAACCAATAATACAACTATGAAATTATCTACAAGCCAGGACGCATCAATAAGGTCGCGGACGCCCTATCAAAGCTTGAATTAGAGGCAAACAATCTTTCTACAGACGAAACCATACACAGTGTTGTAGAGTATTCAACGGACCTAATTAGATACTGTGAATCACCAAGAGCGGTTTCGGATATATGCAACGAGAAAAATCTATTTGTAAGACATGAACACAAACGAACAGAGCACATCGGAATCACTTAGCAAATAAAACATAAATCTTTGAAAAAGGCTTTTTCCCATGCATAACCAGTATCATCAATAAATACGATAGCCATCCAAGCCGAATGGAAATCCAGCAGACCCAACCCAAATCCCAACGTATCCGACAGAAATATATCCTATCGACATAATGGCAATTAAGCATAAAAAGTTCATCTCATGTGTAGACAAGTTCAAAAAGTTCGTGAAATTTGTTCACATCAAATCAAAGGCCATTCCACATGTTATAGATGGACAATGAAGCTTCGTTGAGAAAGTTCACTCCACAATATTTGAAATCGCCAGATGTCTGCAAGAACTAATCGTCAAAATAAACGAAGATATAATCGAAAGAATTCGGAAAACCCTTGGAAGCCTATAAATCACAAACAAAACACAATTTCTCCAAAAAAATTTCAATTGTTAAGGCCACAGCAGGCACAAGATTATTTTGAGTCTGAGATTGGATAGCAATCCGATAAAATTCGATTTTAAAGAAAACTTAAAATAAATGACGGTTATAAAAAAAATATATAAATTTTCACTCAAAAAGTTAAAAAATTCCACTCACCTGACATATCAGGTATTGCACGATTTGTAATCATCAACGAACAAAATAAAAACGTTTGAATAAAGTAGATTTTCATTGTGAAAAACAGGTGGGAAAACCGCACTCACTAATATTTTCTATATTCACAAATTGTAGTTCACTTCAAAATTTATAAAACTGACGAATTATGCACCAACTCCTCGCACTTGTAACAAAATCAAAATAATCAACAAACACGTTTGATAAATTGCACTCAAGAAAATAAAATCGCGAAAATGTTGCACATCAATTTTCTTTTTAAATGCCGCCGCACCACACAAAACAATATCCATCTTTCATTGTAACCATTAACCAATTTTCAATTCAAATTACTAAACACCAACCGAACAATAAAATTAATTTCCACACCACACTAAAAAAAAGAGTAACAATTTTAGTTTTTTTAATTTTTCTGTTATTTTTTTTTTGTATTGTACGCAAATCAAAGTTTCATCACAAACTGATTTACAAATTAATAAAACAGTCGAGTTTTATATTTGAAAATCACATGAAAAAGGAAGAAAACTTAAGCGCAAAAAAACAAAAATGAAAAACAGTAGAGCAAAACAAAACAACACAAAAAAAAGAAAACATCGTGGAAAAACATAACACACAGCACACAAGAAGAGAAACCAACAACAACACCACTCACACAGAAACAGTACCGAATAACAAAAGCACACCTCGGCTAGCAACACACGAGGAAATATCGAGGGAAATTCCTTTTATCTTTGGATTGCGTGGTTGGCGGTTTAGTTTTATGGTCGGGTTCAAAGCTTATGATTATATTTTATTTTTAAATGCCGTATGTTGTTTGTGAAGTTATGTACAAGTGTGTGTTTGTGTGTGAGGGAGTTGGATGATTTATTTTTTGTGCTTTTTAATTTTCCTTTAAATTAAAAGTGATTTGGTTTTAGATACCGATTTAGATTAATTGTTAGGTCAAATAATTGTCTCAGTTACAAAATTTAAAAGAGCTGCAAGAATATCATCGGAATAAGGATTATGTTTTTGCTTTGGTCATTTGAAAATTGTCTGCTATTTTGTCTTAACATAAAGCTTAGCGAAAATGGTATTAAAATGCTGTGGCGTAAATGCTGTTCCAAATACTTTGACTTTTTTTACATACTTTTACACTGTAACTGGTTTCTTTAATGCCACGAACATAAATCACTAGGACTCCTTTGATTATAAGATGTTGTAATCTCATTTTTTATACCACATTTATTCAATAAACAGGGTGTCCTGGTTTGGGGTTCTAATCTGTAAATAGATGATTTTTTTCATTGGTTTTCCGGAAAATTTACTGGAAATAAATAAATAAATTACATATGTATTATTCCTTGGCTAGAGTGTCAGATTTGGAGTTACCACCTCCAGTGTACTGCATAAGAACTCTGGATAGGAAGATAGACTCTAGTAAACAATATGCGAGGGTTGAGAATTAAACAACTACGATTTTGTGGTAAATCTGACTGGTATGGCCGTTGACAAACAAACATCTTTCGCTTTATCACTAGTTCACAAGTTTGTCGTCCACAACCCCTATTACTACTACGATACGAACAATCTCGTTACTTACATCGAACCATTGCTAGAATATCTGATAGACACGATCAAGATATGGCGATACATATCTACATCTCGTCATGCATAAAACACGCGACCATCGTACTGACTATACTCAGTCATAATACCGATCCATCCCAGGGCTTCTGATGTCATTAAATGCACTTATAGGTGATGTAATGAGGAAAGCCGCAATTACTGGGTAACATAAAAGAACACTTTCGCAACCTCCCAATATCCTGCCAAGTATATATGGCCTATCTTGGCCTATGACTGACCGTTGGATGTAAAATCGCTATACTCTTCGGTAACGTACAGCACAACTATAGGCGTCTTAAATGGGATAGGATCGCACGACACACAGCAAACTACCGTCCGCCAAATAACACCTGCGGTACACGTCAGCTTCATTTCTTAAGAGACTTCTACGTGGACGATGATATATCAGGAGCAGATATAATCAAGGAAGCAGCGACTATACAAGAACGTTGAAAACTGTACAACTCGGTGGATTTGCTGATCCGTCAAAATCCAGAGGTATCGAGAAAAATGGGTAGATAGATTTTTTAGCAGTGATCTCGACAAATAAATAAAAATCTGTAAATACTCTACAGACCTAGTGATAGACAGATTGTCAAATTGACATTGAGTGACAGCTACATTACCACTTCCCTGTAGTGACTCAGAAATCATGAATGAAACGTGAAACGATTTGGTATTTTGACGACTCGACCGGTTCTTGTTTACTTTGGTTGGTTGATTGATTGGGATGTGTGGTTAATTTTAGGCATCTAAAATGAACTAAACTCTTCAAGCGACCTTGGTGTTTGGTTGGCCTTTGATGGCTATCTCTGTTCGCTCTTTCGTTGATGGTGTTGAACTTATTTCCACTAAATAGCACGGTTTCAATTTGTTCAACGAAATATTGAATTATTTGCCCCAAATTTTCAACATAAAAATATCAGCACGATTGATAACTAAGTATGGACAATTGCACGGTGGTTTGCAGAGTTAAAAATGGAAGCAAAACCAGTCAGAATTTGTCAATTACCATGTAGACATCGCAAGGATAAAGAATTCATCTCTAAAGACATAAATAGCGAGGTCTAGATCGTGGAGATGTTTTTTGTGGAAATATGGATATCATTCGTTAATTCCAAAAAACAAATTGAATTTGCAGAAAAATTAAAAACAAAAGCTTCAACTTCTGGAAGACGGTTGTTTTCACCGTTGAACGTAAATTCTACATTTTCGGAGCTGATGGGAGAAGTAATATTTGGAGAAAACCGGCTACAGCGCTGGAGCTAAAACACATCATCCCAACTATTAAACATGATGGTGGTTCGGCTATGCTAGAGGGTTCAATGTTCGCGAGAGGAGTAGGTAAACTTGTTTTTTTTAATGAAAATTTGATTCGCTGGAACTGCATAGGTATTCTAAAGGACAATTTGAAACCATCTGTGTAACAATTTGGGCCCGTGCCATCATGGATCTTCCAGCAAAACAACGATCCTACAAGCTTACGGTACACATTGTGAAAGAATGGATTTTGAATAACGTCTCAAACCAGTTACATTCACCACCCCAATCGCCTAACCTGAACCCCAATGACCATTTATGGGATCACCTGGAACGCCAAATTAGAAAATACAGGGTTACCAGCAAAAAAACTTTGCAAGAAACAATAATGAAAGAATGTTATAAAATTTCACCGGACGTGACCAAGAAGTTAGTAGAATCAATGTCTAGAAGACTGAAAGAGGTTATAAAAATAAAGGAGAACCAACTCGATATTAAAATAATTATGAAACATATTATATGTAAATGATTTAAAAAAAAATCGAGGATCAAATAATAAGTGTATGATCATTTTCGTTCTAAAAAAGTCTTGATTTTTTTCCCATTTTTTTAAGAAACGCTAAATGAATTTATAATTTGTATTTTTGGATTTGTTAATTTGTAGAATTATATAATTTAATAAAAAATTGTAAAATTAATTCTGTAATCCTTATAATTTGTAAAAAAATTCAAAACTCATTGTGTATGATCATTTTCGTTACTGAATAACCCTTTTCCGGCCCGCGATCACAATTGGTTACGTAAAAATCATGTACGGAAGAGAATCATGAAAAAACAAAACGCCATTACAACCACCCATATTGATTAACACAATCCTCTCCTTAATTCCATGGAAAAAATTAGCTGACAGCATTTTTTTTTACTGAAAAACTAAAACAAAAAAAACTTAAAAATCTATAAGAGTAACAAAGAAAGGAAAAATATTTTATTTCATTTTTATAGTAAAATTTTAACCAAAATATTAACGAACAAAAAGAAATCCGTTTCTCACCAATTACTGATTCCGCCCTATTCTATTCTCAAATTCGTAATAATATGACTATTACGACGGGCATTTAAATGTACTCCAATGTACCTTGAATTTTGTTACTCAGCCGATGACTAATCGCTTATCTACTATCTTCCTCTCATTTTTTTATTATTAATTTTTCTGTATAAACTACAGGTGATTGGGACGATCAATAGAATAATTTTTATTGACTATTTGTTGTCTCTCCTTCTTTTGTTTCTTTTTTGCCTTTTTTCTACTATACATAACTAAATTTTTTACTTTTACAAATCAGTAGATACTCCTGTTGATGACCTTACAAGTCGAAATCGATCGAGTGATTCTTTAAACTTTTTGAACTAAGTTTAAATTTATTTAAGCAACACGACGAATACAAGCAAGGCAAAATGAACAAAATTTATTTCAGCAAAAATTAATTTTACGTTCAACACAGTTCAACAACCAGGCTACAAGTAAGACGCGCTTGCCACTTGCGCTCGTCTCGTCACTACCATGCCGCACACAAGCCATCTGCCATTGTACATATATGACGGAAAATAATAAATTAAAATTTAATTTAATGAAATAGAGTTAATAAATAAGTATAAACATTAATGGCTCGAACTGCATTCTTTGATCCGTCATAATAACTGCCGGTACACGTAAATGTGAGAGATCCATGTATTAAACGCTGCTGCGGCTACAATTTCCGTCCTTCGGAAATCTAGATCTAGTTCGTTGAATCTTATCATAACTGGGCGTAATTTTCTATTCTGCTTATATGGTATGGTCCAGATAAATTGTTCTGACATGGCTTTGGCAGTCGCTAGAATACCTGGATGAGATATAAATTTAAAAACCAACCTGCGAAAATTCAGTGGCATATAGAGTCGATTTTTTCCTTGACGAGGCATCGCAATAGATGCTCAAATTTGAGCTAATGGAACTTTCGGGAATTTCAATGTAACGTTAGTCTCCAACAGATTTTTTAATTCCGATAATGTGTTGTATGTATTTTGTATCGAAATTGAGGGTGCTGACTGCTGGTAAATTCATATATCAATGGTTTAATGGTTGATGAATAATGTTCATTTACGACCTTCAGTCAGATAACATAATCTTGATTGCGGTAGTAGTTGACAGGCATTGTCCGTTTTTTGTTGAATAACTGCTGCAATGACTTTGCCGGAGCGTCCATTACTGCAACCTCGGCTGTGGGAGACGGATGAGCTAACATATAACAACTTCATTTAGTGGCTTCCATAGCTTCTTCTGTCCAATTGATACTCGAGAAACATTTTTCTTGCTTCATTTTGGATAATTACAGAAGATTACTGGGTTCCTACTGTCATTCGGAATAAATGTGCGACAGAAATTCAACATTACCAAAAATGGTTTGTTTGGCACACGCTCAGTGAACGGTTTCATTCTTGCTGTATTAATTTCATGTGCCAAAAATAGAATTTGATCTCTTGCGAAATGGCGTTGTTCAACGATCTCAACCTCTTGAACACAACTTGTATTCGAACGAATTCAAATCGTCAACACGGTGTTGATATAGCGGTTTCCGGGTGATTATGTTTTTAAGGGCGCGATAATCACAGCATGGTTTTCATTCACTATTTTTCTGGTGAAGACCAAGGATTTTGAATGGTCGGAAAATACCTGTGTAGCTATATACTCGAATTCTTTTTGGCTATGACTAATTTATCTGTGAATAAACGTCCAGTTTTGCTTCTGATTGGGGGACCCCAAGTTTCTTCAGTGCTAGTTGATACCCTTAAGATATGAAATATCGACCAAAAATCTGAGTATTTCAGGCAATCTACTCCTATAATAGCCATCGTCACATCTGCTAAAATTATTGTTCATGTGAATCGTTTTTCAAGGCAATTCGTCGGGAACCAAAAGTTCGGACTGTTGATCCGTTGGCTGCGTAAAGCTCGAGATTCATGTCGAAGTTCTTCCTCTCATTATTATTGACAGGTATCACAGAAATGTCTGCTCCGGTGTCGATTACAAATTGATTTTAAATGTAGGATCAACAACTTTTAGGCGATAATTCGATATTTTTCCTTCACAATATCGTTATTTGAAAGTTTTTAGCAATTTGTTTTATAATTCTTGGCTTAGTCCTTAAAGCGCGATTTACATGATGAAAAAATGTTGGCCCAGCAAAAAAAAGAAGAGTTTGGTATATTAAAATTTTCGTATGTATGACAACAAAAGAATACCATCGTGCAAAAATTTTGCTGTGCGTTTTTGTCTTTTTTTTGAGCAAATGCTGCCATAAAATAAAAATACTGCCATAAAATATAATCGACCCGAGTATATTTTATGGCAACAAATATATTTATGACAATTTATATTTCTTTCCCTATTCAACTAATGCGAAAAGTTTATATTGTGTGCAGTTCTAAACACACAGCAAACATTTTGCTGGGCCAACATTTTTTCATCATCTAAATCGCGCTTAAAATAACGATGGAAACAGGAAATAAATAGCACATAAATGAATTTGATTCTTTTGCTGAATCTGTATGTCTACTACTAGTGGATCTATTTTGTGGCCGAAACTTACGAACAGGCACATTTCGTGATCTACCACGTGGCATCTCGTCAAAACGATGATTTATTTCGTTAATTTGCAACCAGATTCAATTTGATTATCAAGATGGTTCGTTGATACCGGCATAGCGTGAGATTGTGGCATATTCTCTAGTAAATGATCTGCTAGTTCCGCGAATTTACTTGTGTTTAATGAATATCTCTTGAGTTTTAACCAAATCATTTTGATGAATTCATCAACTACATTTTCCCCGCCACGGCAAACTGTGAAGGATTCATATCATCTACCTTAAGACTCAGCAGCAATCTGTGAAGATGCATTTGTTTGAAATCACTCAACCTCTCTAGAATAACTTTTTAAGATCGGTGTATATGGCGTATTGAACTTGGAACCTAAATTTAATGGCATCGCATACGTCATTAATTACTCAATCGTTTAGTACCCTAAGAAGCTGATTATATACCGAGAGGATTCTGTATTAATTTTACCAAGGAAAAATTGCCGGTCTACAATATGATATCAAAGCTCCTGGGACATCAGTGGAGTAAATTTCAAAATAAGGAGTGTCATAATTACCACTTGATTGTTGGGTGCTCCTGATGACAGCCCTGATGGTTGGTTGTTCGTTGCAGTTAAAAGCATTCTTCTCAAGTGATGCTGAACCATACTTTCAATATCAAACTTTGGAGTGCTCGTGGAGGTTTCCGTTTGGTTGAACACTTGCACCAGAAGATGTTTCGCTTAAGACATTGTTTTGAAAGAAGTAACCAGATAATAAAAAAAACCAAGGGAAGCATGAAATATATGATCTAAAATATCTTCTACATAGAACAATTACTGTCGAGGAACCTGGAAAAAGAACTGGACCGGTGACAGTGTAATGGACAGGTGGACAGTGTAATAATTCAATGAAATATGCGATAAAAATTAAACTCAAGCTTCTGTTAGAACATGCAGTAAATACGATGGAAACCACACAGCGAATTATAGTGGTTGCCCGGTTTATATTGAATTGGAAAGGAGAATTAACCATAGACAGCGAGCTGAGCAACAATTGTTTAAATTACATTCAGAAGCTAAAGTTCAATATGAAAACCAAAATATAAACATAAACAGTAGTGTACATCACGGGATTTCAAACACAAGTGTACTTAAGGATGCCGTTCCAAAAGTGGAGGCAAGTGAGGAAGGAAACATCTCATCAGCTTTAAACAAGCATCTGGTATGATGCAAAGCATCATGGCGATGATGGACACAGCTCTATGGATCTAATGATGCAGAATATGATCACGCTGATGCAGATAGTTGTTAAAAATCAAAAATGAGTTTCCTCAGAATAGCAATATGGAATGCAGACGGCCTAGCGCAGCATACCTCAGTTCGGTTCAAGCATTTCTCATTGAGCACAATATTGACATAATGTTAATATCTAAAACACGCTTCACCAACAAAAACTACTTCCAAATTAATCCGTACTCTATTTATGACACTATAAGCATCCGGATGCTGAAATTGTGTGATATCAGCAGTGTACTGCCCTCCAAAACACGCTATAAAAAAATTGCAGTTTATTATTTTGGTCAGCTGGGTAATCAATTTCTCGCGAGGGGTGATTACAATGCCAAACATACTCACTGGGGTTCAAGACTAACAACGCCTAAAGGCAAACAACTTTATGAAGCTATAGAAAAACAGTCCCTGGATTTTTTATCTACCGGCCATCCTATACTTACTGGCCCACGGATAAAAAGAAAGTACCTGATCTAATTGACTTCTGGGTAACCAAAGGCATTGCGCGTACGGCCACCGATTGCTATGATCTGATCATTCATAGTAACAATGAGTATACTGTTGTCTTAAAATCAGAAATACCAAAACGTCTGACAAACAAACGAATTGGTTGGAATCAATATAGGAGACTAGCCGAACAAAATTGTCATCTTGATATCTCGCTAAAAAGACCAGCAGATATTGATGTGGCTGTAGAAAAGCTAAAAAAAGCACTGGAAATATCAGCTGAAAAGGCTTTACCAATCACCAACAATTCTGAAAAAATTAATAAATTATCACAGAATATGCAGTCACTAATCCAGGAAAAGTGGAAAATTCGACGGCAATGGCAACAAACAAAATCACGATTGTTGAAATGCAAATTAAATCGAGCTATCAAAACCCTGAAATTTGCACGGCAGGAAGAAGAAAACCAATGTGTCCAGAATTATTTAAATGATCCCTCGGCAACAGAGAAGACTGAGTATTCCTTGTGGAAGGCAACAAAAAACCTAAAAACGCCTAAAAAGTCGAATGCACCGATTAGACTACAAATTGGATAGTGGATTGGGCGAAAAGCGATGAAGAAAAAGCTTGCATCAAAACTTGCATTAGCCCGAAAAAGCCGCCAGGATTTGACCTTATTACTGGAAAAACGATAAGGGAATTACCAGACAAATGAATAAAACTAATAGCCTACATTTTTAATGCGATCATGCGAACTAGTCATATTTCTCAAACGTGGAAGATATCTTTGATCACAATGATATATAATCTCGTCTTATCGTCTAATAAGCATGCTTCCCACAATCTCAAAGCTGTTTTAAAAAATGTTAATAACAAAACGGAAACCAGTATTAGAAGAATTCCATTGAGCAAGTGCATAGAACTGTAAATGCAATCAGGCAGACCTTTGAGGAAAAGCAATAGTGTTTTGCTATCTTCATGGATATAACGCAAGCATTTCACTAATATACAAACTTAAAGCGCTCTATCTCCTATAAAGGCAATACATGGTTAACAACTTCCCTAAATGATATAAGCGCAGGAGTCCCACGGGGAAGCGTTCTGAGACCTACTTTATATTTGTTGTACACGGTAGACTTACCTGTTACCGACAATGTAATAATATCAACATTTACTGATGATACAGCCATCCTGGTATCACATGAAAACTCGCAAACAGCCTCAAGAGAAGTGCAAAGTCATCTGAGCAAAGTTGAGGATTGGCTCAAGATCTGGGGAATAAAAGTAAACGAAAAAAATCAACTCATGTCACATTCACACTGAACAAACGCTCCTGCCACCAGTAAAATTTAACGGTGTAAATATACCTCAACAAACCAAGGTCAAATACCTTACATACCTGGATAGTCGGCTAACATGGAAAGAACACATTGAAGCAAAGCGCAACCAAATAAAAATAACATTTTCCAAGTTATCATTAGGTTTCACTAAACAAAGCGTTAATCAAGCCAATATGGACATATGGTATTCAGTTATGGGGATCCACCACTGCATCAAATAGAGAACTCCTGCAACGAATGCTCCGTGGTACATCCGAAATACTAACATATACGACGACCTTGGTATTAAAACCGTTAAAGAAACAATCAAGGAATTCAGTTCAAAATACTACTCAAAACTTCAGGGACATCCCAACGAATTGGGCCGGGATATATTAAAACAGCCGCGATTTAAACGATTGAGAAGAGCAGATCCACTCGGACTAATGAACCCGTAAAATCATTAAATGCGTAGATTACGCTTATAAATAGGATCTAAATTAAATTGTGAACACTAATATTAAATATTAACAATGGTTTAAACTTAAAAAATGTAATTAGCTTAAGATTTGAACACTTCTTGTTATAGGTTTCTTATGTAGAAAAATTCAAGAATAAAGCCGTTGGCACCATTAAAAAAATCTAGTATATATGTAATTAAATTCCGGGTTAATGGGCCTTTCCACACTAGTAGTGGACACAACACATCCTGATAACTAAAAAGGTGAATTTAAACGTGTTTCCGCAATTGTTATCATTTATTCTAAATGGTTTCCTGTACCTTTTCTGTTGTCAAGATCTGTTGTGCTCAATACACGTATGAAAAGGCCCATTAATGTCGTTGTGTTTTGTCAAATAGACGTTGAGTAACAGCTAGAGTCCTTTGACAGAAGCAGATTTGTAAGAGTCGTACAATATGATATTGAAAGAAGTGTTGTACGACTTTCACGCTCTCCTAACGATATCATAAATTTGGGCAAGATATCTTCTAGATAACGCTGGAATTATAGTTCGATGCCGCCTAAAGCATACAAATGAACATTGAAACTTAAAGTAACCAACAAATTCTCGAATTCTCGCATCTAGTTATCGAGAAGCACAGGGACTCGTAAAAAACACACGATCAACATTTACACGCTGGAAAGATTTGATTCGAAGTGTGACACCAAAACGTTAAAATGTTCTCGGCATAAAAAGATCACACAAGAGCAGTACATGGAACGCAATATCACCACTTATAAGGGATATCTTGTCATAATCTAAAGGTCTCAAAATCATAGAAGGATCCACATGAACTTGTATAGCGACAATGGGACCAGTTTCGTTGATGTCACAAACGAGCTAAAATATTTCCGCAGCAACTGCTTTCAATGCAAGAAAAGTACATCGTAAATTGGTTACACAATAAACAACAACTCAAGATTTGAGGTTTGGTGGAACGCCATCAAATTTCATTAATAATAAAATAACCTGCATCATACTGTGAGATAAATACTTTAAATGGAAAATTTAAGCTAAAAATAAAACGACCAATTTATCAACATACATCAGCTGTGCATACGAGTATACCATATATACAGCTAGTTAAGAAATCACCGTAAACAGTCAATTTTCACATTAAGAAAATTTGTGTTCATAATAATATTTTCGTCGTGGTCACATTCGTCGTCCAGGTATAAGGAACTCATTATTATATTTTCTACATTTCCATCTCCTACATAAAATTTTAGCGATCCATACTAAAAATAGACATACAAAGGTATGAAGTAGATTTTCCGAAATTTCGTTGTTGTCAATTTCTTTTGAGTATATAGGAAAATTAGGAACTTTAAAAATAAAACAATAAAAATCACATAAAATTAAACGATGTGTAACTTTTATTGAGCTTTTATGACGAATAATAAAAAAGTTCGAGAATGGATAGGAAAATTATCATTGTTTTGCGCTAATTGGACTAACAAGATGGTTTTTATCAATAACTTTAGAAAAGAGTAGGGATGTCGTGTGTTACTGATCAATAGATTATAAGAATTAAATACGTGGAGTCGGTTCCTGTTTACAACAATACCGTTATAGCCAGAGATACCATCGTTGACCCTATCAAGGATGATAAATTTGATGTTAAAATATAGAGCCTACCATTCCACATTACTATTACAAGTGCTAACTACATCTAATGGTTAGGACGTTTATGACACAAAACATCCCTTAGAAAGAAGTCGAGGATGAACTGCTATTATTACAAAAAAGCGGATTAGCCATTATCTAAATGAATATAGATAGCACTGAGGAAATTCAAGCAACCTCTGTATGTATTGACCTCGAAGAAAGCTTCAATATATTCAAGTGCTCTCCGAAGTTCAAATAACGGTTCGGCAGGTACAAAATTTTTTTTGCAAGTCTAGGTCAACGTTTTATGGTCCCGCACCGGTGACTTTAATGCCAAACATACTTACTAGGGTTCAAGATTGACTACTCCAAACGTCAATTAATGAATGTTATTCAAGAAAACCAATACGATGTTGCATCATTTGGCCATCCAACTTATTGGCCTACTTATCAGGCCAAAGATTATAAACATATATAAATTGAAACCTGGGAATAAAATGTATTTCTAATACAAATCCGCGAACTAACCCACTATGGTTAGGAACGATTCTTTGTAGAAATATAGAAGAACCACAAGAATAATTATTCCATGAAGGGTTTCCTTTTCCATACGTTTTGGGTTTATCGCTCTTTGTGCAAGAGGTACTATATTAACATTGGTCTCGTCTTTCATCATAACCCTTCTAAAAGCAAAATGATTGCTTTTTACCATTACTCGATCTTAGATCTACTTGATTCGATTTTGCTTAACGGAACACTTGTGCCATTTTTGCAGTCTCCGTTGATATTCATTACAGTGGCCGTAACATCCTGGCCAGCTTGTGAACCACCTCTACAACTTAGTGCCATATAACCAACTCCCTTGCTCTACAAATACTAAATTTATACAGGAACATCCAGCATTTATTCTAAGGATATTGGGAAAACCTCAGGAACTAATTTTCACAAACTCTAAGGAAAACCAGCATCGGATGTGGCTACCTCCTCATTATCCATTGGTAACAAGCATAATTGGGTGATTGAACGTACTAGTTCACTCCTCTCTGTTCTCACATTGCACGTTCTTACTTTTTTACCTTGTCCGGAAAATACCTCAATAATTTAGCCATCCATTGACTAGGTTATTTCATTTTTAACAAACACCATATCTCCAATTTTTAACGATCTCTCTTCATTTGCCCATTTATTATGACGTTGCTGCTCGGTGATACATTTATGCGACCATCTCGCCCAAAATTCTTGTTGTGATTTTTGTAATTTCTGCCAAGCAGACAACCAGTTCAGCGGTATTTGCGCTAGTAATGTTTCATAGGGTGTAATACAACTCCGCTCCTCCTACTCTTCTCAAATGGTGCTTAATCGATTTCGACGGCTGCCTCCCATGACAACCTCTCATCTCGGGCCTCATAACTACTAGGTTGTTATTTATCGATCAAGTCATTCTCCTCAAATTCACGTCTGCTTTTTGATTTGCAATCCAAAAACTGCTTAAGCTGGTTAAGCGTAGGTAAACTACCTGCAGCATCTTGATTACGATGCTGTTTCGCAAGAACCTAATGTGTACTTAGGCAAACGTTGTTTTTCATGAATCCAAATTTGATCCCACAGCTGACTGGGAGTTTCAATAGTTTCTAGTTGCCGTATTCCACTATTTAATGAATCATACTGCAAGCAATGAATCGTGACATCCTCGATCCCGCTTCTTCGCCGTATAAATTCTCCCATCTCCTCCTAATCTCACATGAATAACATGGTAATTGTCATCGTATGCACTAACCAAAATTTCCCATGCTCCCTTATAACTATCACTAGTGGGTTACCGTGGACCCAGGCCTGCTGCAAACGAAGCAATTTCGTAAGTGGATCATAGTCCTTACTATGAACCACAGCAAACAAATCCCGAAATGCCGGCCAGTCGGCCTGATTTCCATTAATCTTCGCAAGTTGTGGGGGAGTGCTAGTTTCTACCTTGATCAGTCGGCAATCGGCCCTCAGGCTCGCCAAAGACCGACACACTATAACTCGGCTCATTACTAGCCAGCGCATCTAATTTATCTTGAATCCTACCCAAGGCTGACATAAATCTATTCTCAATTTCAACGTATACACCATTCGTGATCAAAATACTACATTGACGATATAGCATATCCATTTCCTCTAACAACTCGAAATGCCTCCTTAATTTTTCCTTTCGTACCCGTAAATCAGAACCTGACAATAGCTCAAAGGTTCCAATGACTCAATATGTTGTTCCCGAACGATATACAATCGTTCTTGATTCAATTGCACATGCCCATAACTTAGATCTTCTGGATCATTTCATAATCCTCTGATTGGAGGTTTGATTCGTCCTCGAAGTTCATACTGTTTCTGTGAAGAATTACAACTCAGACACAAAATTAGTGCAATTAATTCCTTAACGTGACGACTCTTAACGTGACCTGTCTTAAATTAATTTTATTTCCATTCATCCTCTATCCATTATCTCATAGTTAAAGGAACATAAATTCAATTTCTAAATGCAATTCTCAAATTTATTTGACCTTGTCTGTCTTAAGGTTCTCCGCTATTTTGGGAGAGATAGAGATGGTCAATAGTAAATATCCATTTTTCAATTTTCCTCGACAGTGCCTTCTATATCGCTTTCCGTAGTTCCTTGTTTTAAACCAGCAGATCGTTTCTGTAATGAGGCAGATTTATAGAGTTTGAAAGGAAATTTTGTAAGTCTCTAGTTTCTCATGGCTTTAGCGTTGGAAGCTAAGGCGTCATCGTCGGATAGGCCCAATTATTGTTAAAAGGCCAGGTATTTCATTAGGCTTCGCTGAGTTGTGCTCTTTTCTTCGTACCCTTCAGTTTTAACCTTATGATTTCGTCCCTAGGGGGAGATTGTGGTAGCGCATATTGGCATGGCCTCCTATAATGGGACGTATATGGCAATTGAACTAAACGGGTCAGACTGTCATAATACATATTTATTGTGAAAGTTCTCGGTGATGGGACCTGAGAGGTTTTTGACCTACGGTATTGGTGTTTGAAGTACAGTCTGCTCTCGTGGTTTTTACTGTCAATACTATCCATGCAGTAAGTTTCACGAGGAAAGAAGATCCGTCACAGCAGACCCTCGTACTCCTTTAAGACTATTTGGAACCGAAGAGCACCTGGTATTCGGAGCAAAAGCTCCATAGACTGAAGATTCAGAACTTTTACTTTTACACCGTTAGGAAAACCAAGCTATTTAAAGTAAATTATTAACAGAAGCATTTCCGGCAAATGTTGGAGTCGATTTTTTGTGATTACTGACGGTGTAAAATTTAATGGCAGACAACAGAGTAGTCACAAATTTTACCTTCATTTATACTATCACAGAAGCAATGATTAGAGATTTTACAAACTGCATCGAATTAAATGGTTTATGGAACAACATATAATTACCGCACGGTTGATAGAGACGAATGAGATCCAGAAAATATAGACAGATCTCAGCTGTGTGAATAAAGATTTATAAGATTACTTGAATGTTTTGTTAAGGAATGCGGTTTGGAGTTGCTCAACTTCTCATCTCGCCACCGATGATGCGGTAGATTTTCGAAATAGTGTTCAATGGCCATATTGAGAGAGCAAAGCGTCTTACAAGTTATTTCGTCGAGGTCGAGTCCCTTCTGTTTAACTTCAAATCTAAAAATAAAAATTATTTATATTTTTGAAAATATTTAATAAAAAATAGAGTTTTGTTACAATTTTTTGTTGAACGATAAAATATTTTTAAATATATAAAACGTGCAAAAAAAATATATCAAAGGGTACCCCGTGATTATAGCTTGTTTTGTGGAAGATTTTAAATAAATGTTTTCAACCACGTCTCTCCCGCTTAACATTCTTTTTTTAACCTAATCGGAATGCCACAATAATGACACTAAGAATAAAATGCGTAAAGCACAATAATGACTCCCTTTGTTTAAGGAACGAAATACGAATTAAAAAAAAATATTACAAATTTGGTTCCAGTCCTGCAATGATGCCTGGAAACCGTATAAAACCTGATGTATGTAATAATAAAATAATACGTGTTTAACCATGCGAGTAAATAGTTAAAATGAAGCAATGGTTTAATAATAAATAAAAAACATTAACAAAACAACAGTAAGTATCCAGTGTAAAAATATAAGGATTATGGATTGTGGGGATTTGCAACCCCAAATGAAACATAAACATCTTAGAGGACAAATTTATAAACGAGCAGGGGATTCGTGGTAACTCATTTCAACATTTAACAAAAAGCTACCAGCTTTCTTCAGGTTCATCGGATCGAACATTACGATTTTCTATTTTCTGCTCATTATTATCTCGATCCGATTTGCGATGATTTTGCCCTTTACGAACATCTTTTCCGCCAAAATTACCCCTTTTATTGTTTGCATGTTTACTACTCGACACATCGACATCCATCAGGAAGTCCGGTACCTTCTGTCCCGCTTGGTGTAAAATTTTCTTTAAGTCGGCCGCAATTGCATAATCGTCTTCCGCATCAAAGAAACTTGTCGCTTTTCCACAGTTGCCGACTCGTCCGGTACGCCCAATCCGATGTACATATTCATCGATCGACCGAGGTAAATCAAAATTAATCACGTGACTAACATTTTTTATGTCTAAGCCACGTGCACCTACCGACGTTGCGATTAACAGCTTCATTTTACCCGATTTAAAATCTCTCAAGGCCTCCTCGCGTTGTCTCTGATATCGATCGCCATGCATCGAAGTAGTTAAAACTTGTTTCTCACTCAGGAACGATGCCAAAAAGTCAGCATTTCGTTTTGTTTCAACAAATACCATAATACCATCTGGGTCTCCTTGTTCAATAATTTCCATTAGTTTTTTACGTTTCTCGAATTTGGGTACTTCGTAAACGCACTGTTCGACATCAGTCGACGCTCCACCAACGATGCCAACGGCCACAAATAAATATGAATTTAAAAAATTACCAGCCAATCGCTGAATTTCTTCAGGGAATGTGGCCGAGAACATTAGGGTTTGTCGTTTATCTGGCGGTGGCATCGATGAGAGATCCATCAATTTCTCAATATCGGGTAAGAATCCCATATCAAGCATTCGATCCGCTTCGTCTAGTACAATGTATCTGAGATCTTCAAATGAAACAATGCCACGACTAATGAAGTCTAATAGACGACCTGGTGTAGCGATCAATAAATGGCATCCATTCTAAAATAATGTATATAGGTACATTAATAAAACCACCTTATTTAAATTATACATTAGAAAATAGGCCTTAATACTTACATTTGCCTTCTCGATCTGATATCCGGAAGCAGTTCCGCCATAAACAAGTAGAGTTTTTAAGAACGATTGGGTTGCAAATTTACGGCATTCAGTTTCAATTTGAATGCCAAGTTCACGTGTAGGTGAGACTACTAGGACATGTGGTTTGTTGCCTGATAAGGGCTTCTCATCGGTAAGCAACTTACTAATGATTGGAAGTAAAAATGCCGCAGTTTTGCCAGATCCTGTTTGTGCACACGCCATTATATCACGTCCTGCCAAAATAATAGGAATCGCATTTTTCTGAATCGGTGTTGGGTGGGAATATCCAGAGCGCTTTACATTTTTTATCACAAAATCTGCCAAACCAGAATTATCGAAAGAATCGATCGCCGGTGGAATATCTTCGCCGGACACATTCACAGGAATTTCATCAAATTTCATGAAGTTTACACCCGATGTAATACCACTTGCGAATAGTTCATCCTCATCTTCGGTAGGCGTTGGGGGAATGTAATCTCGCTCTTTTGGATCATTCTTTTTCTCAGGATGATTATCGGAAGATCGATTGTTATGACTATTTTGATTATTGTGATGTCCACCATCGCGTCCTTGTTGTTGACGACTTTGGCCATCCCCTTGATCAGTATTACTTCTCGAATTTTGATGTCGGCCACCTCTGCGTCCATCGTCATTTCGTTCATAGTCCCCTGAATAATTTTTACCTGAATCTGAACGTGATTGGTTATCTCCCCGCTTCCGATATTCATTGTTGTGATTATTATTGTAATGATTTCGAGTAGAGCCGTCTTTGTCAAAATTCCGATTACCACCATCTTTGTCAAAATTCCGATTACCACCATCCCTATTAAAATTTCGATTACCACCTTCCCTATCGAAATTCCGATGTTGATTCATATTCCGTGAATCGCCTCGATGGTTTGTGTCACGGTCATTATTACGCGGCCTGTTATTATTGTATTGTTTCTTGGGTGCACTGTCTTTACTTGTCTCACTACCATCTGAACGGCCTGGATCACTCCGATTAAACGAACGATTAGTTTGCCGATGATCATTGGAATTTTTTTGATTAGGACTTGGATCCGCACCTTTCGATTTTGGACTTTTACCACCTTTCACATTACTACCGCCACTGTTAGGTTCACCTTCACGTTTTTCCTCTTTTAGATTTTCGAAATCATCACGGCCAAAAGATTTGCCAAGCGTTTCCTGAAAAATGATACACAACAAAATACAATTAGCGCTCTTTCTACCACACGCATAAACCGGTACAGCTGTGTGCAAAGCATTAGCAATATTTGTCAAATTGTGTAGGTACAGACGAAGGACGAATTCTAACACAAATTGTCGGCATTTTTAATAGGAAATTAGATGATTTAAAATTAAAATATCCATAAAAACATAGAGAACTTACAGTTTCATCCCATTCATCAGCCATTTGTAATGTAGAATAGAACATTTTAGTTGGTTACTCGATTTTTTATAGCATAGCATTTTTTCATCAACAAAGCAATGAAGTTGGCTACGTCAAAATAAAAAAAAAAAAACAAAGAAATATTGAGCTACAACTACAAAAGGCAAAATATAGTGGCTTGTTGCTAAGTTTTATAACGCAACATCACTCGTGTTGCGGCGTATGGCCCATAAATATGTATAACAAAATGGAAACATAAATCATTGTTTTCGCGCCAAAACCATATGTATGTATGTATACATAAGAAATCTCTACAGATCAATAATTTTATAGCAACATTTTAAATTAACAAAAAATGAAAATATTTTTATCCTAAAATATGCCAAAACTTTCAAATTCGATCGTCAGATTTAAGCGATCGAACAAATGTGGGCTTTTTGGACGAATCGAACAAATGTGGGATTTTTGGACGAATCGTACAAATGTGAAAGATTACCGGTATAACTGTTGGTGCTTTTCCTTATAAAAGAGGAATCACTACGATCCAAGCTGCGTTTCAATTGAATAATCAATAAGTACCGTCCTAGCTTACCAACTACATACTTACACCACATACTAACAACCATAAAGCAAAATATACATAAGAGGACTTAGGTAGAGATTCCGAGGTTAATCTATTTTACTTTTCGCAATCTATATAAGCTTAACAAGAACAATGAACTATAAAATAACTATGCCGATATGTTTATAAGATACGTAAATATGGATTAAATATAGAAAAAAATTAAATTTGTGTATATAAATATATTAAAACTATAAAATAAGATTAACCTCGGAAAAACCTGCTTATAAAATGTGCACTACTTGATTTCTCTTACATATTTATTGCTCGATGTTACAACCTTGCCGCTTTAGTAGTGTGAGAAAAAGTACGTTTTAGAGGTTCCAATCTTCAACTTAGCTTAGGCAGTATTGGGTATTGATTGGTTGACTGGGAAGCGACTAAAAATAAATAGGAAATTTACAAGTCCTAAAGTAGCATATTTTATACATATTTAATAAAAATACGAGTTCCAAAATTTGTTTTAAATAAATTTTATCGATTTAATAATTTGAATGTTTTTTTATAGCACATTTCTTTTTTATGGTACTTATATGTGAGGCTGTTCGTAAACTTACTTTTGGGTAATTTTAATTTTTCTAATGTTGGTAACAAAAGTTACTCAAGTTACCCTGGCTATACAAAAAAGTTAAATTACATTAAGCGTGGAAATATTTATATTCAGCAAAACGCAATTACGTATTTTAACAGATATGTGCATTTTTGTTGTATTTTTTTAAATAGTTTATGCTTGGAAAGTTTGTGCTATAATTTTTCTGACACTACTAATTTAATACAAATTGTCAGAAAGACAGAAATTAAAAAACAACTAAAAAGTAAATTACCCCAAAGTTACTCTACATGTTCGGAAATAGAGTTGGTAATTTTTTGTCAGCAAGTTACCCAAAAGTTACCATGGGATCTATCCGAAAACGCCTATTGTTACAACTGTCATTGTTAGTATGACGTATGTGGTTAACAATGATTTTGTTACAAAACAGAAGACTACCTCAATATGAAAATAATTATTAAACCAGATACATATCCGTAAACTTAGAGTATTAAAATTATAATTTTTGAATAATATTCAATTATACGCATTATACTATACGCATGGTACTTTTAGCAAACACATCGACCACATAAAAAAGTTTATTAAAAAATTATTTTGTTTAGATATTGATGTGAAAAAATATTTTTTTCGCTTGATTGTATGTACCATAATTAGTACTTTGACAGCTGAAAAGGCAGTCTCGAATAGGGTTGAGAATGACATTTGTAACAATGTTAAAGCGAGTTTACAAACGACAAAAAGCACGTGATCGTTGTGATAATTTTTCAGAACGATTTACATCTATTATTATTAAAATTGTAACAATGTAGAGTTTACGAACAGCCTCTGCAGACAAGTCTACATTTGTATAACCAAAGCCGTTATATGTATATGACCAAGTCCAATAATTATCATTTAGTTTGTACATGCAGGCCGATAAAACGTAACACTACTTAGTCCGTACTCGATTTTATCGACTTTATTTATTTATATCCCGTAAATGTGACAAGACAGAATTTAATTAGTAAGAACGTGGCCTTTTTTAAATTCTTTAATTTTGATTATCATTTTTAAGGCAGTTTTTATACAGAATTTCCCATTTTCCGCTGGGGAGCATTTAATCTGTCAATCGTCATATAATACACAGCGTTTGGTAAATTTTTGTAGGAAAATTGAAAACTATTTGCTTTTTAACGTAGCAACTGACATCTAGTGAAATATTTTGAAATTAGAGAAAATGGTGGTCAAATTATCAGAAACTAGTTTTTATGATATAATAAAATAATATTAGACTATAATCCGATTAAATATTGTTTATAACGTTACATTACTATATAATTAATGCGGGAAGTGGCACTTCCTATGCGAGTCAACGGCGACGTTTAAAAGGCTGATATAAAAATATGCAATTTGTCGATTGGAGTATCACAGATTCCATCTAGCGGATTTTCAATAGAATTCAATAACTAAAAATTTCAGCATTTATGTCTCATGCATAAAGAAAGTAAACGATCAACATCATTCTCGATAATTTATTCGTTTTACCGTACTAGCTGGGCTTGGTCTAATTTTGTTTAAATATGTATGTACATATAAATTGAAGAATGATATAGGTTTTATATATTCAGATTTTGTGGCGTATAGATATAATATAAAACACATGAATCTATGTATATTGTTGATTTTGTCAGCATATCGATCACATGTCATTTTTTGTAGTTAAGTTAGTTGCAATCTGATACACCAGCGGCGCTTTTCTAACTTTTACATTTTTGGATAAGTACATTAATTATTAATTGATGTTTAATTAACTAAAACTAACATTTTTATCTAAGGCACTGTTTTTTTGATTCTGACCTTTATCATCATCAGTTTTTCCAAAATCGATCTTAAGCGATTATAAATAAAATGCCAACAGTAAAAACAAAAAGTGATCAATATATTATAGATTCACTTATTATGTGAACTTAGTTCAGATCTATCAATTATCGATTAGAAATATTGTTTGTCCATAAACTGCGTCACGTTTTGTGGGGTGGGGGAGCGTTTCATAAAATGATGTCACGAAATTAAAACTGCTTCCAATTGAATACACTCATTGATTAGTTTACATTTTTTATATGGAGTTTAGCTGAAAACAGCTGTAACAAATTTGAAATATAATCAATGAAAAATAAAACGAACGTTAGTTTATTGTAATGATATTTACTTGGAAAAGATGGCATCGTAAGTTATGTCAAACTGTTTCCAATGGTTTTGATTATATTTTGTATGCATGTCGGCAGAAAGAGATAATTCGACATCATCACTATGGACGTCAAGCAACCATTACTTGGGTTAGTACAACTTTCGATGTGACCGCGTGGGAACAGCACAAAGAAATAGTAAAATAGAAGGTAAAATAGCGTACCCTCGATTAGATGGTGTAGTGCAGCAGAGTTATACAGCATATGATGAGATGACCGCTGGATGTAATTGATTAAATATTCCAGTCATTTCTGAGGGCGATATATGCATATGATGAAATTTAAATATACTTTACCTAGTCACAACCGACACAGATTAATAAATTAACAAATTCTTTCTACAGAAAGTGTAAATAATTAACGAATCGTATATATCATTTATTAACAAAGTAGCTAGATAATGCCTTTGCTGCGTGGCACCCTAGTCGTTTCTGTTACTAGCTAATCCTTTCCTTATATAACCTTTAATGTTAGGATGCAGCAGGGCCGGGGCCCGCATAATTCTGCAGTACGGTTCGTTTTCCAAATATGGTTTTGATATTGATTTACGTTTACTCCAGGAATGTGCTATTGACGATTGGAGCATCACGGATTCCACGTAGCGGATTTTTTTTGAATTGTGATAACTACAAATTTTGACATTTATGCCGCATGCATAAAGAAAATAAACAATCGGCGATAATTCATCTTTTTACTGTGCTAGCTTTGCTTGGTTTAATTTTGTTTAAATATATTAATTAAAAATGATATAGTTTTATATAATTAGTGATTTTGTGGGTTATGTAATATAAAAAACATGACTATGTATATCCTTGATTTTCGGCATATCGATCACACATGCCATTTTTTGTAGTTAAGTTAGCTTCAATATGATCTCCCAGCAGCGCTTTTCCAAGTTTTACAATCGTCAATACATACCTAGGATCGCCATGAACGTTGGTCTGTACACGTCTCTTATCATATCATATCCATAGACCTACAGTGGTCCACAGCCAAAATGATGCAAGCCATTTTTTTTTTAAGTAAATATCCAAAAAACAATTATAACTATCTACTTTTAATTTACATTTTTTATAAGCTTCAGTATTAATTGTTACTTTCATAAATCAAAACAAATATAAAATTTCAATTTATAACAAAAAAGTAACAAAAATCAAAATTTCTACCTAAAATATGTCACACCTAAAATGAAGCAGTTTTAAAAATTCTTTAAAAAATTAATTCATATGTTTGTAACTAATATTATCACATTGTATAATTAATTTATCAATATTTGGTAGAATATCCATTTTGTTTTAGAACTGCTTTGAGCCTTTTTGGCATCGAATCTACGAGTATTTTCATGTACTCCGGAGTTATTTTACTCCACTCTTCTAACAATGCTTTTTTTATGCCCGCTACATTATTAAACTCATATTTTCTGATTTCGCTTTCAAGTTTTGACCATAAGTTTTCAATAACATTGATTGGGCAGGCGTTTTCATGACATGAGGAGTATTCCAAATGAGCCATTGATCATTGTCCTGGTAGAACCGAAAACGATATTTAATATTTTTCTTTTCAACAATTTCCTCCATATTTCTTCTTAGTATGTCTATATATACATTTCTATTCAAATTGCCTTCGATAAGTTCTAAATCGCCAACTCCAGAAGAGGCTATATAAGCCCGTAACATAACATGACCTCCACCGTGTTTAACAGTGCTTCGTAAATTTTTAGCTGCTAGCTCTGTATTAGTCTTTCTCCATACGTAGTTTCTTTCCTTTGACCCAAAAGATTAAATTTGCTTTCATCAGCAAATAGTTCCAGAATGTTTCATCTATGCTTTTATGGTCTTGGGGTAATTTAATTCTAGCCTTACTTTTAACTTCACTGATGTATGGCTTTTTCCGCATTGTTCTACCGTGAAAATTTGGTTCTCTTAATATTCTACGAATTGTTTCTGGATGATATTTTTTATGTAAATATTTTCAGCCTCCCCGGCCCACTTTGGAGCACTTAATTTGGGGTTTTCTTTCATTGTTCGGACAATCCATCGACAATCTTTTCGAGAAAATATTTTATTGTATGCTTTTCTAGGCTTATTTTCAACACGGTGTTGATAAATGAAGCGTTCGATAATATGATGAACAGTAGAACTTGTTTTCATCATTTCTGCAATTTTTTGTGAGTTTTGCCATCTTTAAAATGTTTAATAACTAATTCACGCATTTAAATACTTGTGAGGCGACCCATTTTTTTCAATTATTACAAAATTTCACTTATTTACCTATATTGACGCACTATATTGACTATAATCGCACAAAAGCTTGCTTAAAACTGATACTCAAAATTGTTTTCATTGAAAACTTTGTTTTGTGTCGGAAAAGTACGGTTATTTTCAAAACAAAGAGAGTGCATCATTTTAGCTGTGACATGTTTTTACGTAGAAAATTTTGTTTTTTGTTACTTTTTTGTTATAAATTGAAATTTTTTATTTGTTTTATGAAATTAACAATTAATACTGAAGCTTATAAAAAATGTAAATTAAAAGTAGATAGTTATAATTGTTTTTTGGATATTTACTTAAAAAAAAAAAAAATTGCTTGTATCATTTTGGCTGTGAGCCACTGTATATACTTAGAATGAATGTAGATTTTTCCCATGTAAAATTTGCTATTCCATAGCGGTCTCATATGTCAAAGAAACCACCAACCAAACTACTTTTTGTTTTTGTAAAAAATGACGACTTAATTATGCGCTCTTAAAAAATATTGAAATTATTAATTAAAATGATTAAATTAATAAAATGGATAGTGCATAGTCTAGTAGTGCATCATTTAGTAATAAAAATCGAAAACTTCGTATTAAAATAGTGTCTTGTGAAAAGCTGCCAAAAACCACCTAAAAAATTATAGAACAATCAGTAAGTTTACCTTGTGTTTTTATGAAATAAAATGTAAATTATGTGAAGAAAGTAAATTATGCGAATTTGTGATAAAATTATCCTTAATTTATGTTATAAATCAGAAAAATCTAAGAAAAGAATTTTGGTTGTTGTTGGGAGTTTCCTTTTTGTAAACATATGTTATATTACTAGTGTCATATTACTACGTGCTTACTACGTACATATTACTACGGGCTTTTCTTGTCATAATTACTTTTTAGTTCGGAATACAATTTTTACCGCAAATAAAAACAATTAATGCGTACTATAATGGACTAAAAATAATTTTGAATTTCGATCGAACAAATTCTAAATACTTCCCGTTGATTTATATGCTTTCTCTTTTACCCTCCGAATTTTACTCACTTGATAGCTGCTTACATTCATTCTATATAATCTAATTCTATGATCATATCATTCCTAACGAAGGGGTATTTAAAAAACAGCCAGAACGACTATAATGGGCGCTTTCAGGTCCCCTATCATGATTAGTAAAATCATCGCCAATTTGAGTTTTAAATTTCATAGAGCTAAACATTTTCATGGCGTAGGCCGATATTTTACTCAACATGTTCCCAACTGTTCGGTGCCCTGAAAGCGCCCAATGAACAATTATTTTGTTAGTTTCAATTTAATGATCTAGTAACCAAGATGACTAGTCACATCACTTGAAGTGATGCGACTAGGGGAATAGGGGTGGTAGTTTGTTATATTATGGTGTGCCATCTGTTATCGACTGACATGATTCAGATTCAATTTAGACCAATAACAGCGCATACCCAATAGAATTCACTTTTAACTTACAGAAAAGTATGAAAAAAAAACTTGAGAATTTTTTTTTTTCTCAAGTTTTTTTTTCATACTTTTCTGTAAGTAAAGTCATAAGGAATTCTATTGGGTATGCGCTGTAAATTGGCGTTTTATTTGGGAAAGGTTGTCGCCTCCTGCAGACTTTTAAAAGGGAACGAGATTGCTTAAACAATATCTTCCTGATGGTCTAATCTGGTGGTTAAAGGAGACTGTTGTTTTTGAATGCATCGCAGACATCTGATAATTTTTTCGCTGGAAGGAAAAACAGAATTTTTCCACGTTTACCATCATGCAGGGTGCATATTAGAAATTTGCGATAGACTTAAATATTGAAATAAAGTACAAGTATGTAATAATAAACTGAATGATTTTGATTTAACGAAACTTCATGTTTTCATAACAAAATTTTAAAAAAATCATAACCGTAGTTTTCGACGTTATCGGATTAATCAATGTTGTTGAACACTAAACACTATCGAAAATTTTTGTATAAACCACTGCCGCAAGATGTATAGCCATCCTTTCCCAGTGTCATACCGGCAAAATTATCAATTCCATTACACTAATTAATGCCACTAGGAACTTTTAGTTTTAGAGTGGCTAGCACAGCCTTGGGGTGGGAGACGGACTAAGCACATGTGAACGACGGTTGTAATGGCAATTGAAGCATTGCTGGGGTCTATGTAAATCAAAGTCTGCTAAACAATCTGAATACGCAACTCCAAAAGATGCGAAGACTAACAAAAGATTTAGATAGCCTATTCACAACACCGCAGAGATGGTGCAGAACTCTGCGGGTTCTACAGATTAATGCATGATAAATCTTCGGCAGAACTAAAGAAAAAAATATCACTATTCGTTCAGGAAGGGGTAACAAGAAGAACGATCAATGCAAGCAGAGGAAGCCAAGCGGGATTTTATTTATGGAACATACAAGAAATGAAACTCGCAAAACAATTTCAAATTTCCGTAGGACAAATTTAAGACAGCTATCAACCTTTACTTGTAGGATCGCGCGTTGGACTGACAGTTACCATGAGCTAGAAGTATAGAAGTCTGCCCTGCACCCAATTAAAACTAAACCTACAAAAAACAAATTAAACTTTATATAAACAATTTTAGAGCCAAAATGGAGTCAGACAAAAATAATATAATTTTATCAATAAAATTATCAGCTTCTTCCGACGTCAATAAAAACACGCAAAATTGAATGCTTAGAACCTATCCTTAGAACATAAACAATCAAAATTTTGATAGAATATCGCTCTAAAAATTTACTGCTGGCGGTGGGAGACCACTAAACCAAAATAGATACAACAAAATGTGCTCAACCCAAACTTTTACTATACATACACCGGTTTCCAACTTACCTTAAATATCTTGTTCACATAAAATCAAGTATGTAATTTTCTCGGCAACGTGACATTATACTATTATTATTAAACATCGAGGTCCTTTAGAATTTAAATCTAGTACAAGTTCATTACACACTTAAACATTATTACTCTTTTAAAAATTAAAAATCCTTGATATCAAAAAATTTTTGTTATTATTAGAATAATTTAAATTACAAAAAAGTTATTCTGTATTAAATACAAATAATCATGTTTTTTTCAGTTTTTATAATTCTTTTTGTGGTTTTGTTTGTTCCTTGTTTAATAATAAAATAAAAACATAAAAAATCGTCTAATTTCTAATATATATATTTTTTTAAATTTTTTATTTTTTGTATTTTTTTTTAGTATTAGCCAGTGTTTTTATGTATCATGTGTGTTTTTTGTGTGTCTCTCGTTCTCTATTTACTAATAATTTTACCATTAGATTTTGTATCATCATCTTGATCAATCATATCATTATTATCATCTTCGTTTAAATCGAGTGATAGGATTGATCCACGTCGTGCTTTTTTACTTCTTAATTTACGTGTTGATATATTATTGTTTATTACGACGGCGACTGGTGGTGGCGGTGCTGGGGCTGCTGTAATTGTTCCTGATGTATCATTGCTATATTCACTGGAATCACTATCATAACTACGTTTTTTAACTAAATTATTTTCGGTTGTTGTTTGTTTTGTGTTTGTTAACTGATTATCATTATTTTTATTATTATTACTATTACTTAAACTATCATTTTTTTGATCATCACTATTATTTGTGATTAGATTTATATCTCCATTACAATATTTATTTATATTAGTTCGTTTGATATCTTCATTACTATTATAATTATTATTACAAGTTAATCCATTATTAAAATTATTTATAGACGTTCGTTCACTTTGATCATTAATACTACTACTACTACTATTATTACAATTCACGGTCATTTCACTATGATTATTACTTGTACCATTCACTATATGTGGATCTTTCGACGAAATTTTTAATAGATTTATTTCACGTTCTAATGACTGTATCGTTTCTTTAGCTGCTTTTAATTCTTGTTGTAAAAATACAATTGTACTTTGCATACCCTCAACATCCTCATCCAACTCCTGTAGAAAATCATCGAGCTCTGAAAAATCAAAAAAGTAAAATTTGGGGCCACAAAACCCAAAATAAATAATTACCATCAATTCATAATTTATAATTTGCAAACAATAAATTTTACCTGACTGTGACTTTTTTATTTCTTCGCTAAAGCTCTTCTGTAGCGCGAGGTCACCCTCTAATTTCGCTAGCCTTCCATTTGACGTCATTTTACCGAGCTCTTCGTTTTCCTAGTACATAACAAGATCAATTGAATGAAAAACATAAGGTTTCAAAAACTTTAAAAATTATTTACCTGATGTAGCAGTCTACATTTGGCCATTAAACGTTTACCATTATTTGAATCAGGAGTAAATTTCCATGCCGATAATTCATTTTGGGTTTCCTCCATTTTTGCTTTTGTCGCTTGTAGCTCAGCCTTAAGTTTTTGAAATAGTATATTCACCGCAGGATCCAGTAGTGTCGTTCGTAACGCATTAGGTCCGGATGCCTGTGCAGTTTTGAGTTCAGCGACTTGACTCTAATTAAATAACAGTAAATATCAAAATTGTATATAACAATTATTAATAATTAGAATCAAATAAATATTTTACCGCATAGTCTTGCATTTCTTGTTCTTTAGCTGCCAATCTTTTAACCAAAATACGTTCCCTTCGCTGTGATTCGGCATATTGTTGTCTTAGTCTTGTTTCTGATTCACGTAACGTTTGATTTTCTTCTGGAAATATACAAAAAGATGAACACAATTTTAAAAATTTGCTTTCATTTTAATAAATTATGATTATTTTTATATCATTTCTTTAAATTTCAAAATGCTTTCTTATATCTTTTATCTTTCTTAAGACATTTCCGTCATTAAAATTTCTATAAATAAAAAGAAACAGTTACTTATATTGCAATGTTTAGTTTTTACTATTACTACTACTAGAAGCAAGATGCAAGAATATGGTGAATGTGGCCAATTACTATAAAAATAAAATTATTTTATTATTTATTTAATCGCGTGAGATACTAACACTACTATTTATAGTTTTATTATCCTCTGCGGACTCCCCGAGCTAGATTTCTGTTTTAATTTAAAACTCCGATTTATTAAATTTTCACACGAACCTAATTTTACAAACACAGCGTGTGAATGATATTTTTGTTGTTTAATCATTTTATAAATTTAATAAGCTGAGGATAGAAATAAAAAATATCTGTTAACTGTTCTAGAACAGAAGGAGCCTCCACTTTGCTGTGACAATTGAGTTAAGACGTATCGTGCAAGCATCAACCACATTTTACATCGATTGATGTAGTTGTCCACGACACAAAATAGGGTAATAAATAAGACATATAGTACGCGATTCTTCTTCGACCCAGAATGCAAAAAATCGAATACATTTACTCGGGTTTTAACTTAAGAATCAGTCATCCTCGAAAGATGGTTAAAAATAGCGTACATAAGCAAATTAGTATTTATTGAAAGTTCCAAAATGGTTGATTTAAGACCTCAAATCATTTTAGCATTAAAAATTTACTGACCCATGGTACAGAATTAGCGAGTATAAATGTTTGGCCCATTCCACACTTGTATTGATCATGAGACATATTGACAACATTTCACGGTTACACTAGTAATAATCAACTGTTGTTACTTTTCTATGCATGTGTAATAATAAGCAAAATTGTATAGAAAATATTCATTTTAACAAACGTTTTTATATCATTTTATATTTGTTTTCTTTTTATTATCTTTGTGGTAGTGTGTAACACACGAGAAACAAAAAACAATTTGTTGAAAATTTAACAACAAAAAATCGCCACCTCAAATTTAGTTTGTAGGTAAAGAGAAAAAAAAAGAGGGAAAAATCTAATGCAGGAATACAAGTGTGGAAGGGCCCAATAGTGCATTTGTATCGACCGCCGCAGCCACACGAATGCAAATATCGACCAACATTGGCGTATTTTATGTTTGCCAAATATGTATTAGTAAAATATGACAATTGACAAACTCTACTGTCTACACGATTTGTAGTATTTGTTTTTTCCTTTGATCGTTTTTGAAAAACCGCCTATTGCGCGAATGTGCGCCAATGTTGGACAAATGTAACCTTGATTTGAATTTGTCATTTGTTTTGTGCCTACACGATTTGTTATTTGGACAAATACGCCAATGTTTATATGTATATATATTTGCATTCGTGTGAATGCGGCTTTAGCTTGAACATTTTTTTACGTGACACTGACGGAAAAACAATGTACTACAGAAAGTAGGAGCAAATATCGGAATAATATGCGACAAAGTTGTGTTTATTAAAATATATAGTTAATAAAATTTCGAGTGCTAAAATAGCTACTTTGTCAGAAATAAAACAAAATGACTAAACTAACAGTAAGCTACTAATGCACGATTTACATGTTCCAATTTTTTTTCCCAACAAATTTTTTACTGAAACATAGAGCTGCACGAATATAAAAAAAAAAGTTACTAGTTAAAAAGAGTCAGCAATATAAACAAATAAGGCAATGCTATAATTTTTTTGTATGTCCCATAAATTTTGACAGTTCGAACAGCTTGCGTTTAAATTAGATAACGAACAACATCGAATTGTAAGTAAAAATATTTAATTACCGCTCATGTTTGCTCGTTTTGTTTGAATGATGTTTATGGCTGCTTCATGTTTATTTGAAACTTTATTGAATTATTTTTATTTTACTGCTATAAAAATACTCGTAGAAACTATATTTTATGGCAACATTCCCAGTTTTATGCCAACATTTGCTCAAATTAAAAAGAAAAAAATCCAATTTTATTTTACTGGAATTTGTTTCGTGCTCCTCTCGCAAACGAAAATCGTAATATACTTAACCTTTCATATTTAACTGGAAAAAAAAATTGGAACATGTAAATCATGCATCATAGTAAATACTTATAAGTATAATAATTTTTTTAACACGTTAACTGCCAGACCGTTTTTTTAAAGACTTTCCGTTTAGGCCGCATGAGGCGGATGCGCCCCACGCTTTACAGTTGTATTGTTTGTTTTCTCTGGCCACAGAATGGGAATTCTGTGGCCAAGTTGTAGTAATGTGCAGAAAAGCTGCGTCAGGCAATTATAATAACATTTAACAAGTACAGTCGCTCCAACTCAAACTCGGACATCATACGAATAAATTTTAAATTTGAAGAAAGTCAGTTAAAATGGTGGTTTGAAAAAAAAATACAATGTTTTTTAATAATTATACATATTTTTTACACATTTCAAAAAAACTACAAAGAAAAAATTATAGCTAATAAAATATTTATAACAACAAAAATAAAATCAGTAACGAAAAATACGCACAAGCGAAACTCGGACATTTGATACTACTCTTGAATATTTTCTGTTTATGGAAGAACAAATATTTTGTATGAAGTCCCATTATTTTTAATAATCATTGCCATTCTGGTAGGCATCGATTACACCAATTTTTTGCAAAAAGCTGGCTCAACCATTCCTCGAACATTACCTTTTTTAACTCAGCTGTGCTACAAATGTGAGGTTTTCGAACTTTTTCATCTAGGTAATCCCACAAATTCTCTATAGGGTTGAGATCCGGACTTTGTGGTGGTGTATCAATGACATGCGGACAATTGTATAAAAGCCAAGACCGAACTTTATAAGCTTTATGCTTGGGATCATTATCTTGATAAAATCCCCAGCTGTTGGTTAACCCAGTTTTTCGATATTTGAAGGAACATTTAATTTTAATATGTCCAAATACATATTCTGGTCCATCCTTCCTTCGATGAAATGAAAACTCCCTGGGCCAGCCGCTGAGAAAGATCCCCATACCATACCATCACTGAACCACCACCATGTTTAATCGTTGGTCGTAAATTTTTCAAACGAAGCTCTTCATTTACTTTTCTCCAAACATATGGTTTACAATCCGAGCCAAAAATGTTCGATTTACTTTCATGAGTGAATAAAACATCTTTCCAGAACGAAAAATCCTTGTGTTGGTTCTCTTTGGCAAACCACAGCCTTTTCACTTGATTTTGCTTCTTATGTATGGTTTGTTTCTGGCAATTCTTCCATTGAAATCGGCTCTATGGATAATATTTCTAATAGTTGATGGACTGGCTTTCTTCGCTAACTCTCTTTCTGCAATAGCGGCTAACTTGGGTGCACTCAGGAACGGATTATTTTTAATTTGTCGCGCTAGATACCGCTCATCTTGTTCACTAAAAATTTTGTTGTCTCCTTTGGGTTTATTTTCCAATTTTTTGGTCATCTTAAACCGCTTAATGACGTCATGAACTGTAGAATGGCTTCTATTGACAATTTTAGATACTTCTCGAACTGATTTGCCTTCTTGGTAATGTCTAATGATTCATTGTCATATCTCGACGGATATTTGGCCTCTTTGTGTTCCCATTTTGATCAAATTGATGTTGCTCTTGTGAAATTTATGTTAAACTAAATAAAACATTTAATGGGAAACTCAATGTCTACTGTTTGGGGATTTCCCTAATAATCTATTCTATTAATAATAAAGTTACCTTGAAATAATTTTCTTTGTCCGAGTTTCGATTGTGCGTATTTTTCGTTACTGATTTTGTTTTTGTTGTTATAAATATTTTATTAGATATAATTTTTTCTTTGTAGTTTTTTTGAAATGTATAATAAATATGTATAATTATTAAAAAACATTGTAATTTTTTCCAAACCACCATTTTAACTGACTTTCTTCAAATTGAAAATTTATTCGTATGATGTCCGAGTTTGAGTTGGAGCGACTGTATGTACTCAGTAACAAATAAAAGTATGTATTCAGTGTCAGTCATCTGTGACTGACACGGCCCTATTGGAATAGACCAGTGTCAGTCACCGGTGACTGACAAAGCAATCAACGTGTTAAGCAAATCTAGTTCCCCGAATTAAGATAAATTTTATAGGGCGATTAAACTTCAAAAAAACATTGTTTTTATTTGATAGAAGAATTAGATATTCCCGAAAATTCGATTGTTTACGAATACAAGAAATTTTGTAAACTATAGGGTATATAATCTGTACCTACCGTTGACAAATAATGAATTATACAAGATGATTGAAAGCGTTAATGCACTTTGGGCTATCTTAATTATAATTTGTTTTGCGACAGTTTTGATATTTTTTTATCATTTCATTTTTTAAATGGTATTTAAGATAAATGAGGCAAGTAGTATAGAAGAAAAACGAAAACAATTGATCGAAATGGAACCTTCCCCATCGACAGGATAGTATGCCCACCCAGAAAATCTGAAAACTGGCTAGGATTTCAAGATAATGATCACTCATTAATCCGAAATAGAAATGATCATCGGAACCCCGATATATCAAGCACCGTTTATAAAAAATATTCGTTTTTTCTAACACCTATCCCTCAACCCAATAAGAAACTTCAGTTATAACACTAAGTATAAAACAGTTTTGAATCATATTGGTCCATTTTAGTGACCAAATATCCTAATAAAACTTGATAGCCGCAGTTTCATCTAATAATGTAGTAATGTACTTAAGTGTTCGTAGCTCCTTAGTACGCATTAAATATGAATTTATTTTGAACAATTGTTTCACTTTTCGAAAACGAATTTTTTTTTATATAAATCACATCTAACATGAATTTTACTTTTAAAACGCAGCGATTGTTGTAAACGAGGTCCGCTTAGAAAATACTCTGGGTTATAAAGAACTTTAGTGATGATCCCACGAGTAGTTGCTATAGCGGGATTTTACTGTATTAGGTTCACTCATAAATTTGCATTTCCTTAAACAAATTATACATTGACGATTCTTAACATTTTATTGGGTGAAAAGTGGCCTGTTGAACTTTCTGGACCCATCGCTGCCCTTCAAGTAAAGATTGATATAAAGGTCATTAAAAGTACGTGAGTATTGAATCCACTTGTATAAGCATTTTAAGGCATTTATACAAGGTGATTCAAGACTTGGTGATCCAATTAAGTATAAATACTAAGTATTTCTATTATACATTTTTTTGACATTAACGACTATCGTTGCGGAAGCACAAGTGAAGATAGCAATTATATATAGTAAATTAAATTACATATTCATTTCTTTGGATTTGAAAGCAAACGGTAATACGGTACGCCCCAAGCTAAAGTCACACTTGCTTACACCATGAGCCCGCCCTATAGGGCATTTAAAAGATAACTTCAAGGCTCCTAATTTCTTGCTTTTGCTCTTTAATTGTATCATGTCTTATTTGTCTACTGGCATTTGTTAAGTTACTTACGCTTGTAATCACTATCCGAAACCCTAGCTAAATCACAACTTTCACCTTCGTAGGCGAAGGATATTGATCCGAGTTTTGGCAAAAAACAATTGATAACAGATAGCTCGAAACAATGATTTTTTCGATAGTGTTTTTTATTCGCTGTTACCGAAAAATGAGTGATTATGAAATTTTTCGAGTGTTCTTTCTCGATAATATCGTTAGTATACGACTGCATGCAACGTGACGGAGATCTTGTTTCATATTATATGCTGTGGATCAATTCTTAGGTCAATCGATTAGTACGGTAAATTTAAATTTCTGTACAAATTACTTTTCAAATCGTATTCTCTAGTAAATAAAATAAGGTAAATGCGGCTTAAAGTGACAAATGGTTCCTAGGAATATATAGAAATTGGTATGTAGGTACACGATATTATGTCATAAATTTTATTGTTGTTCTTCCAATTAATCGTATTGTGTATATGAATATATTAATATTATATATTTTTTCCGATATGTTGTGTAATATACACAAAAAAAATATTGAGAAAATAAATAAAAATTTTAACAAACAAAAGTGTGTTCATAAATAATACAAGCGCATTTTCATTTCATGGGAAATGGTAGTGAATATAGAAAAAATTATGTCTAGAAATATGGCCGCCATATTTTCATGATTTGTTTAGCAAAAACAAAAAACCACCATATCTTTTGTGTCTTCGATGGATCGTTGGAAAAAATAGAGATTATGTTAAAAAATTTCTTATAATGTAAGCTGGTGTTACTTCTTTTGAGTCGTCGTCCATTTTTATTTATACAAATTCTGATGCTCAGTTTCATTATTATAACAAAGTTATAAATAAATTTCATTTAATATCTTCAAACAAATTGACGGGTTTTCTTTGACAGCTATAACAATATGTACAATTTCGAAAAAATCATAATAGCTATTTTCGAAGTTATCGAATCTCTCGATATTATCGAAGAAGGCCCATATTTCTAATAGTTGTACTGAAAAATATTTTTTTTGTATGTGGGGTAATAAACGGAACAATAGTAATCATACAAATGTTGCCTATTGCCAATTTTTATCCTTTTTGTAGGACAAACGGATTAACTTAACAGCAAAAATAAATATTTAATAATTTGACTTAAATTGCGGTGTTAAAAAGAAAAGGTTAAACCGCCTTCATCACCATTTTAAACAACTAGTGTTCAATTATTTTTAATAGAGACTGGTCGAATAGAAAATAATGAGGCAGTTGATCCATTGAAGTATTCGAATAGTTAGCCAAAATATTTTGAAAAACTATGAGAACTAATTTAGAAAAAAAATGCATTTCTCGAAAATTTACCGTTTACCCAATAGATCTTACTTCTTTCTTGATTTAATACATAATTCATTATTAATTCAAAGTATTTATAAACAAATATCATAAACAATATTACTAATATAGTATATAAAAATTAAAAGAAAATGTAAAATATCATATTTCAATAGTTGTAAAACTAATTTTTTTTTATCTTTAAAGCATTGCTTAACAAGCTTCGAGGTGTGTTTCGGGTCATTATCTTGTTGGAATCTCCACCGAAGAGACATATTATCATATTATCTTCCGCAAATAATAACATCCATAATGCCATTTATAGAGGTCCAATTCCAAGATCAGAAAAACACCCCAAACCATGAATCCTTTTCCACCACTATGCTTTACCGTTCTTATTGTATACTTTCTGTTCATCCTCGTACTTACTGGTCTGCACACTCGCTTCTGTCCTTCCAAAACCCCTTAAATTAAATTTAGATTCATCGGACCATATAACATTCTTCCACATACTAACATCCCAGGACAAATGACGTTAGCAAAAGCAATCCTGGCTGCTCTATTTTTTTCTCTAGAAACAAACGGTTTTTTTGCAGGTCTTCTTGAAAATAACTTTGCAATGTCTATCTTCTTCTGATTGTATATTCAGAAACCTCCAACCTCATTCGCACTTATGAAAGAAATTTTGTTCCCTTGTTTTGCTTTTCGTGAAAATTCGTAAATCACCTAATTGTCTAGAATTTTTAGTTATTGTAGCCCAAAGTTTTTACGATACTCTCAAGTATTAAATTTATAAAAAAAAAAAAAAAATCAAAAAAACAATTTTACAATGAATTTTCAAGAAATGCATTTTTCCAAAATTAGTTCCCTTAGTTTTGTAAGACAGTGTACTTGTGAGTGAAATGTTGAGCAGAAATTTATTAGTTAGAAAAAACATAAAAAACAAAATTTTTAATTGAGTAACTGTGAGTATTGCTAGAAGTAACTGCGAGAAATTTGCTAACACAATGGAACTCGACTATTAAAGCATCTGTCGAAAATCCACCATTGAACGATTTATTCAATTCACAGTTTAAAAGTTCATTTACTGATTTACATCAAACAACTTCTCTTACATAAAGTAGAAAAAGTGTTTACCGGGTGTCCCAAAAAATGTACTAGCACTTCGAATGACGAGAAAAACTTTATGAACATAGACAGAAGTTGAAAGGCTTCAAGTGCAGAAGACAAATGTAATTGAAGAAGCTGCATCGAGGTGAGCTGATACATCAAATTCCCTTCTGAAACAACTTTGAACTTCCGTGGCATTTTCGGTCTTCCAATAACATTCCAGGAGACAAACATCCTCTCTTCCAAGCTAAGTTGATTTTTTGCCATGCCGTATAACATTAATTACACCTGCAAAAACACAAAGGCAGCATGTTAGCGACAGTCAAAGTGTTAGTATATTTTTTTTGACAGCCGGTATATTGAATTTATAGAATTTTGTAAATATAGATATACATCGTACATACAATCCCAAAAAATGTTGTTTAGTTTCTTGTACATCATTCCCATAATCAGCCGTCGTTAGCAGACCTTAAATTCAGATTACATGTTCAGGTTCTTTTGTAAACTCGACAGTTGAACATGTTACTAAAACAATATCTATTGTAGTGTATTATTATAGCTTTCATTATAATTTTCGACCATTGTTGGTAAAGGTGCTTTTACGGTTGCATTCATTATTTCAGTTCTTCATTCCGCGTTTAATCAATGTGTTGTTTTTATGATTTCATAGTTGACGACAAATTATCGAAACGATTTTACTACCATCTCGTACGTAATTATTGAATTATTTGGCAAATTTCCGGCCCGTATACACAATGAAATGTGAAAATTTTATTTCATTTCAAAATTTGTTTCATTTTTCAAACTTCAATGAAACAAAATGAAACACAAGTTTTCTTGACTAGAAGAGGTAAATAGACTAAAACCACAATCAGACGAAATAAATAGGTGGTTTTCAATCAATGTATGTAATTGGTTTAGGGCAATGACTAGTCTGTTACAATTAAGTTTTCAGAGAGTTTATTTTTATCGAACACCGATAGTAGCCATGCATCGTCTATAAAAGTTATTTATTCTTTTTATATGAAAGAGAACTGATCCAGTCAAGCCTAACAATAAGGTTGTTCACAAGATCCGTGCCGTACTCATGCGAACTTTCAAACGATACTTCTCAAAATTTCATGCCATTTCTCCTGGGAAATCAACCATAAGACTGGTATTGTGAATTTAAGTGCGGTCGAACGAACATCGATGATATTAAACACTAAAGGCATCCAAGGGAGGTTGCCAATCTCCAAAAAATATCATACAAATCCACAAAATTATTATTAATGACCGTAGGTCTAGTTAGGAGGTAGCTGACATCGTAAAAATCAATATAACGTGTTGGCCATATTTTACATGAATATTTTGGTCGAAGTAGGTACCGCCGTTACTCAATCGGTCAAGAACAACAACTCAGTGTTAGAGCAGACTGCTGTTTGAATATCTGTAAGCACAATAAACAAGATTCTTTGCGTCGATATTGGTAATGGATGAAACATATATTCACTACTACACACCTGCATCAAAACGACAATCAAAGAATGGAAAGAAATAGGTAAGTCGTCTCAATCGACCAAAGAAGCAAAAGTCGACTGGAAAGAAAATGGCTTCTGTATTTTCGGATGGGCTAGATATTACGCAGCATTAGTGAAACTATTAAAGAAAGAAATTAAGAAAAATGCCCCCATACGATGAACAAAAATTCTCTACCACCAAAAGAATTCCCCGTATCACATAAGTCGATGGTAAAATTGCATGAGTTGCTTCCCTATCCACTGTATTCCCAGGATCTCTCACCCTTGCAATTATTATGTACATATTCACAAGCCTAAAAAGGATGCTTCAGGGAAACGAGATTAGAGTTAAACCCATGATGTTATACCAGAAACAAACGCCAATTTGCAGGATTGGACTAATCGTTCTAAGGTATAGAAAATTTGAAGAATCGTTAGACCGGATAAAGCACTCTTGAAGGAGACTATAATGAGGAATGAATGACTTTTCAGTCGACGTGTTATGATTTTAACTGGCACACCTACAGTTATTCAATTCCATACCATATTTTAGCATTGAATGGCGGTTCAGTATCCTTGTCATGATTTTTTAGAACCTTGAAAAGTTTATACGATTGACATTCTTGAACAAAGCAAAAATAACACAACGAAATTGAAGTGTCTATTTGTAATTCGGTAGTTTTTGCATACGATGTATTCAACTACATGAAATATTAAATTGGTACTATCCACTGTCGACTCCAATAAAGAAATTTGTTGTTTTCCATCATAATCTCGGACGAGTACTCCTCAAGACACATAAGATTCATTTCTTTCCGTCTATGTTTTTTGTAAGAAAAACGCCAACTTACCCCCGATTCTGACATAAACTCATAGACATATTTTTTGTTTTAGCGAAAACTTTTGTCTTAACGAAGACTGTAGACTTTAAATTCTTAATCTGCACTTAGTCGTATCTGTCAGTAACCTTAAAAAATTGTCTTCGTTAATATCAGCGAATTAAAATTGAGTATTAAAAACAGAAAAATTATTAATACATATATAAAATAAACTAATTAAATTTGAGTTCTTTGAACAATTTTGAATTGAATTATCGCTTTTCGTTCATAAATTTGAAATAATATGGTGAAAATTTGGTTTTGACAGCTTTACAAAAGTCTTTGGAGAGTTTCTAATATATTATTTAAGAATACGGCCTTCAGAATTTCAATGAAGACTTTAGTCTTAAAAAAAGTCTTCACAAGAAAGTCTTAGCTAATATGGTTTTAGTAGTCTTATCGTCAGAATCTAGACACCATTGCTATAAAAAAAATTATTGCCACTTGAAGCGACAAACGTACGACCAGCGAAATAAAGTTGGTCCGCGATTTTCAGCGTCTGCCGTTACAAATGAGTGAAAACCTTAAAAATGATAATTTGTATTGTCATTCAAATATGAAAACTTCAAAATTTTATGTCGACCCTTATTAGATCTATAAAATTTTCTGCAAATATTATTGGTTCCAAAATGTCTCCAGTCTAGAAGGTGCGCAGAATAAAAAGGTAAAGAAAGAGCACAGAATAAAATAATTTAACAAAAATAAAACTGGGAACAACGTTTTTGGGATTACATTGTTCGTCTTTCTCATTTTGTCTGGGGACACTTTAAATCGCAGAAAACCGATAGATGGGGTTACGAAAGTGTTGTTCAACAGTGTTATTCGCAGCTTTACCTCTGAATCTTATACTGTTTTTGTCTGTGTTGTTTATTTTGTTTCTACTTTGTTGGCTTGTTGTTGACCCCGAATTACTTCACAAAAATTCACACAACACACCAGCAATATATAAAAAATGAAAAAATCAAATAATACCCTCAGTAATTTCATTTTATTAAATTTTAGCTATAGTGAAATGTTGCAAATATTAACATTAATGCGATCAAGCAAAGATATGATGAAAATAATTGTATCACATTGTTTGATAACCAGGTCTTAAGGGGAAGCAATTTCCTCCTAGCCGGAGGCAATTTCTTCAAATAAATGCGCTTGCGAAAAATGTTAAAAAATCATCTTCCATAATTAAGAGATTCGCATATATACAATTTTGTTGTTATATAGATGTAAAAAGTTGGCCCAATAAATGTGTTATGATCAAATAAATCAAATAACATTTTGAACCAAATTTTACCTATTACAAGGGTGCCTCAGTGGAAAAATATTACTTTATCGCCTAATTTGGATACAATTTTAATTTACGTCAAATACAATCACAATCTACCTCTTTATTGAGTAACGATTTGTAAAAATATTTGTATGAATTTATCTCTCGGTGGTAATTTAGATTTAAAGTTTCAATGGACACAAAGGTTCATATTTTTTGATAGGTATCGCATTTTATATTGTTTCTATCGTCAATTAACAAGATGGAGCGATATTTAGTTATCCTAGGGTTGGAGTCAATTTAATGTTACTTTATAACTAGAAATAAACTTAGAAATGTGTGTCAGAATTTATTAATTCTCAAGGGCGATTAGTACAGAATTTTTCTAATAAACTGGGAACTACTAACTTTTTTTTATTATCTTATAACTAACTAGTAAGATAATAAAAAAAAATATGGTAATTAGCTTTAAATAGAAATAAACGATTTTCAAGCGAGAACGGGCACTCGAAGACGCCCGCAACACTATCTAGTCGGTCATCCAAAATTGAGCGGCCGCCCTAAATCTTATACATAATTTATTTAAAAATCTATTCGACAACATTTATGCTAAGTCTTGAAGGAGCAAATTATGATCAAAAATTGATAATTTTTATTAGCCTGAGTTCCGTTAATTAATTGCCGATAATTTTAAATTACGAGGGATGTTCAATTAATTCAGTAAATCTATATACGAAATATAGGGTACACAAATAACTCTCCGACGTTTTTATCAAAAATTGGACATTTATTGCGAAAGAACGGTAGGTTATGTTTTATTCAAAGTATTGTTCATCGCTAGCCACAACTATTTTTTTTTATCTTTCTGGCAGCATAAGAATATCAGGTCGGAAGAACGCTTCATTTTTCGAGAGTATCTATCAATCAACACAATTATTGTTAAAAATGTGAAGTGCTGCTCAGATGCTATCGATCGAAACAAGTCGTAATCAGACAGGGTAATGTCTGGTGAATACGGCGGGTGGGGTAAACCTCAATTGTTTCCAAGTAGGTTTACACTGGCGCCACAACATGTGGACGAGGCCGAAAGTGTACGAAGTCGCGGAAGATTCGTGCTAAACGGAGGAATAATTTGCACTTAAAATTGGGTTCCATATGAACTGAATCCGAATGTTGAACGCTGATTTTTCACGTGGAATACTGTTTGCCAGGCATAAACGGAATGGTTTTTTACATCGCATATAGTCAATGGCGATGAAAAATGAATCCACTACGATAACCCAAAAACGAAAAAATCATTGGGACCACATGGCCATGCTTCAACATCCCCTACCAAGCCAGATATTCATGGAAAAAAAAACTCATGTGTATTTGGTGGGATCAACTTAGTGCCGTATATTATGAGTTGCTAAATTCGAACCAAACCATTACTGGGGCTCTCTACCGAATACAATTGATGAGATTGAGCTGAGCACTCAACGAAGAACACGCCCACTACTACAGACATGACAAAATTATTCTCCTGCATGATAAGGCTCGTGCTACGTTCTTTGTCTTCAACATCAAATTCACCTTTATTTAATTTTTAAAACCAGTCTCGCAACTTCTCTCACTTAAGGCAGCCTCACCATATGCTTCTACAAGCAAACGATGTGCCTCAGGTGCAGATTTTTTTAAATTAAAGAAATAAATCAAAAGTTTCCGCAAATGACGCTTATTCGCCTCAAAACACGACATTTTCTATTTTAAGTTCTATCATTTATCAATAATTGAATCTTTGATCATAAAAAACGTGAATTTATTTTGTTCCAAAAAGCGGCTTAGAAAAAAATTGTTTCATAATAAAATAAGCTCATTTAATGCATGATACAAAGTCGATAATATTTTAAGGTTATCTGGTTCACAAATGCCCAACTTTAGTAGACGTTTTACATTGGGCAATTTTAAGCATAACTTACTGGTGGCAACGTCTTTTGCCGAACCGCGGAGACTTATTTGTATACCCAATAACAGTAAGAGGCATTTATTATTCGGTTCTTTTTATTCCTCTATTTAAGTGGGAACTATACTTGGAATAAAAATAAGAAGAGTATAGAATTCTTCGTTTATCTTAAAAATTAATTAAATGAGAATTGAAGAAGGAATAGAACGATTCCGAAACTGGTCTTCTATTAAATATAAGATAACGTGTAAATTAATTTAAATAAACTTTAATTAAACTATACATTTTATAAAAATAGAAAACACCAAAAATATAAAATGTAATTTTAATTTGAAAGATAAAAACGATCTTGCAGTTACAAATTACTTTCAGGTGGTACGAGTACTTTTAGATATCACCAGCATTATAGATAAAGGAACTAAAACTGAAACAAGCAATACCGATTTTTTCCACAGAAGATGAATCCTAGTTTCTAACTTCTTAAAGAAATTAGACTGAATTTCTAATTATTGGAAAACGTAAAATACTTTAAAAAATAGTTTACAACAATTCAGAAATTGCATAGATAAGCTAGAAGTAGCGCCAAAAGAGAGCATGGTAAATAATAAAGTACGAAAAATTTGTAGAACGATGACAATGTTTAGTAAATAAAATTTTTGTCTTGAATTACTTTTGAAAAATCTCTATAATTCTAGTTTCTAATCATAACAAGATGTTGCCACCAATCAAATCACATTATTTGAAACTTTCTATTAAAAATGTTCAATTCATTCACGATTTTGATAAAAATAAACGAATCAGATGATTTAAATCTGATTAAGTCAAATAAATGTTGAAGGGCAATAAAGTATTTCCCACAATTAAATGTGGTAACCATTTACAATCACAAAAAACACAGATCAACTGATGAAATTCGGGATTGCAATGAACTTTTTTATTTGTATATTCATTGTGTACCTTAAATATCAAGAAGTGTTAAAAAACTGCTTTGTGCCAAACCCAAGAAATAAAGCAGTTCAAACGCTGGGTCTATTTTGAATTTTCGATAACGTTGTTTTCGAAACACCAACTAATTCGATAACGTCGCAGATCAATCACTATTATTATTTTTTTTTATCGAAAATACAAAAATCTCAATAAAATTTTATTAAGAAAAATTTATATTCTTAATTATACTAATTAAATTTATATAGTTAACATTATTTAATCTAATATTTAAAATTTTAATATAATCTATGAATATTTTATGTTCGGCACCTTACAAGATAAGATAATGAGATCGTTTTTTAAGATTAACACAGCCGGAGTCAAGAGCACAAAAATTATTTTTAGTTTTAATAACCACCACGTATAATAATGCAATGTTGATAAATAGGCCCGCTGTTTTGGTGTCCTACCGAATAAATATTTCACCGTGTCAGAAATTAGACCCGTACTTTCACAATTTCTTCCTTTAATAATATAAAAATAAATGTTCGTTGATGCGTTTCGCTAATCAGTTCTTAGATATTTCAACCTTGAAACGGTTATATATTTCGAAACCCTCCCGACTAACCAAAGAATGACAGAAATAAATCGAAAACTAAATATGAGATCCGCTTTTAAAGATCGTAACACATATATTTTAATGATGGTTTACCACATATTTGAAGGGGAAGGAGAATTATTTACGAAATATTTGTGTACTCTTATTACTCATGAAGTGTGGATATTGATATTAAACCACAATTGGCCATTGTAAAAATTGATCTTTATACCCTCCAAAATTCGAACAATTTATGAGGACCGCTTAATTAGAGCTTTGTTATGAACGGGAATGGTCGCTGACGAATAACGGTCAAAGGTGACTTAGGACTTTTCTGTGAGTCACGCATTTGATAAAAAAAGTACTTAACAAATTTTAACTCGAACTTAATCTTCTTGTCAGAACCTAGAAAAAGCTTTACCAGAATTTTGAGAGGAGCCTAGTTTGGCATCATAAAAAGCGTTTTCATCTTTCGTCATTTCGGAATATTTGTAAACTGAATAAGCTAAACATTTCATGTTAGTGTTCTCGTTAAAATTTGAGTCTGTAATTCAAGAGTTCATCTTTAATATAATAATCTACTTCATACATTTAACTCGCTGTTTACTTATCGCAACATTTAGGGGCATTCCTCGAATTCCCACAAAGATTTAATTAGAGTATTAAATATAAGTAACGTAATTAAAAATATATTCAATTTGGTTTCTACAGCTAAAATTTTTTAGTTTTAAATGATCCTCTTTTCTATTTTTAATCATTTTGTTGCATAACGAATTTCAGAACTTCACTGCGTAACCTTCTCTATGAATTCATTTTCTGTTGGTACGGGTAAACTAATTGTTTTCTAGCCTACTCCTAAGTGCAATTCGAAAAGCAATCGGCGAGTCTAGGGAACAAATGTTTCCCATTTAACTTTCCTTCGAAAACATTTACTCAATTTATTCCATCTGTAGACCAGAAAAACACATTTGAGCCATAAATGATATGACAATATTTCTCTCAATTCACAATTCCCAGGGAAAACCGCAAGAGTGCAATCAATCGCAAGTTATGTGCAAAAGTCAATATGTATCGTATAGCTATACTTAAACGATTTATCAGACCTAGTTTATGAAATAAGAACATAGATATATTCACCCTTATTGTGGTTGTCGTGTTGATCGACAAACGACACGACTTTGTCTTGTCGTGTCGATTTTTATTTTGTATTGCGTAACTATCACGAATCGACTAAAGAGTATTGCCAGGTTAACGTTGAAAAAATCCATGCTATTGTGAACTTCTCGATTAACTTAGCAATCGTGACTAGTTGTTTTGATATATTTTGTCAAAAATGCTGTCAGCCGCCTGTCAGAAAAGCTGAATTATTTTATATTTAGGGATTTTGTCCAAATTTAGGATCTAAATAGTTGTCTAAAATTAGAAAATGGACAAACAGTGTGTAAATATTTATTTACCACAAAAAGAATATAAATATAAATTTCGATGGTCAAACATGTAACAAATTTCGGTGGTCAAACATGTAATAAATTTAGCTATGTGGTTGTAGAATTTTTTTTTTTGTTCAATTCCGGTAAATTTATGCAGGTTTTAACAAATTTAAGATATTCAATAAATAATTATTAAAACTAAAATCCTTTTACTTATGTTAAACTATTTCTTGTATTAAACAATACTTGCGAGTCGCGAGCAAAAATGTCATCGACAAAAAATTGGCGTTTTTACGACAAATGTCGATCGATAGCGACGTTCATAATACCAATTTTAACAGTCGTCGGAAAATCGACATCGACACGACAATCACAATAGGGGTGATTAATATACTTATAAATAGATTTTGAGAAGAATTTATGAGTCTCGTATAGGTTGTTATGCAAATGTTAAGTGCTTCACTAGCTATTTAGGTATACAATAAAAAATAATGAAATACAGTTAGTTAATTGGAAGAAAAACAATTTTAGTAATAATTTAAAAAATGAATTTTTTGAAGTTTGAGCCAATGTTGCCAGATTATGGGATCTTAGTAAGTTGGCGAGAATTTTTATAAATGCGAAAATTTTATTGCCTAAAACAACGTTAATGTTACAGTTTCTCATAACAATTGATTAATTTGTTTAATAAAGTTGAATTCATAGGCTGGAAGTCGGAGTTTTGGATGTTTCACATTATAATCTGTCGATAACATGGAAGTACGCGATTTAGGCAGAAGGTGTAGGTATCTTCAGAATTTACGAATAATGAGAAGGTTGAGTTTATCATGAGAGTTGAGAGAAAATCAAAAGTACATCGTGGATTTTGGGCTAGTCCGGCTGTCTGATAACCGAAGTGTAGCGGATTAACATCGGAAAAATATCGGACTATATGTTATATAGGATAGCTTGCTCAAGTATTTAAATGCTTTCACCCTAAATTTGTGCATTGGAGTCATATTGATCCCAGCCGTTTTTAAAACCTAAAAAATCATATTTTTTGTAATATAAACCGTGCGAATAATTTAGATAGCCTCAACTAAAAGCTTTGGATTCTATGTAATATGACCCCAACGCACAGAGTTAGGGTTAAACTTAAATTTTTTTACATTTCCTTATCCTGCAGGATTATAAGCCCTCGCAGGTTTAGGTTTCCTAATCTGTTCGATCTTCAAATCATGTCTTATGTATCCATTTCATTAAATAATTAGGTAGGTCATGTTTGACATGGACCACAAAAACCGACCTAGAGTTTAGGGACGAAATGTCGATTATGGTTACTTTAATCGCTTCGTGGAAATAAAGCAAATAATAAGGTGTTAAGTACTCGTATTTACCAGTTTAGCCAAGACTACCAAGATTAATAAGACTGATCCTTATTTTTGAACCCAATTTTAATTTATTTAACCATTTGAGTACTAGGAGGTATTGAAAAAACACTGTGAAGAATCCCAAAAAACGCGCGACCGCCTTTGAGAGAGGAAGATGAAATGAATGAGATGAAAAGGCAATCTATTGAGACAAATCTATTGTAAAATGTACTATTTACATTAAAAGCTGCTTGATGTACTTGCTTCATTAAATCTGACAGCGCGATTTCCACAATCGGTAACGCACCGTCAGTTGTCGACAATGTTCGGAATGTGCTGGGTTTTCTCGACATAAAATCTCAACAGCGCGATTTCGCTGCTTGGGACTCAAACCAAACTAAAAGAGAAATTCAAAGGCTTAACTTCTAAAACTTAACTAACTTGAATTATTGGATTCGAATAGATTTGAATAATAGATTATTTGGGTTTTAGTTTCTGGTTTAAAGCTTTTAATTTAAATTAAACACCGAAGTTAAATACAAATTACTAATACAAAACTAAGATTTTTTTTTTGGGAAAATGCTGGTTGCATAAACGGGATTAATCGGGAATTTTCCTTCCGAGGACGACAAATTCGTTTTCAGAAATCTGACAACACTGGTTTGGATTACTTACTTATTTTAACATTAGTTTATTATTCAAACTATGTATTTCAGTATATTTGATTTAATATTAACTTAATCCGAATAACTTCTCAAATACGAATTATACGAGTATTGACCAAATTTTTGGTTGATGGTTTATTATTTTAAACAATTCTCAAAAAAAAATCGTCGCGAAACCTTATCGAATTTAGCCAATTTAAAATTAAGATATTTTTTAAATCAAATAACTTAAATCAAATACTAATGCTCAGTCGCACAGAAAAATGACTAACAACCTGTCAGTTGTGCGCCAGTTAAATGTTTTATATGAAATATGTTTTCCCAGTCAGAAAAAAATCATAGCAAGCTTGATTAAATATATTTTATTCCGTGCAAATATTTAGCTTGCGTATAAATTTTTAAATCGCCAATTTTAGCTGTTTTGTTTTCGCAAAGCTCGCCTAGCTATAATAAAGAGGCCATATTTGGTTTCAGCAATTATTGTTTGTGAATTGCCAGTAACGGAAAATAATTGTTCATCATAGTTGGCGTATTTATCAGTAAATTAAAGTAGAGTTGACTTTAAATACAACTAAAAAAAATTTTTTTCATAAAACCGATTCAGGGGTAGGATGTTGTAACATCACTTTTTTCGATACTATTGAAATTTACATCTCTTTCATCACGAATAAAATTTAAGGTTTTTTCATTTATCAATTGAGTTGTTTCTATTGTTGTTTCTATTGCGATCTCTATTTATTCGAATGAAACATTATGTCGCTTTACTCTTATTCCATCACCTACGTTTTTTATGAGTGATACTTTATCGAAAAACAAAAAAGAGATAAATAAACAATTTATTCTAGTAGCGTGCGATCGCAATATAGAAAGCAAAATTGAAAAGCGAAATAGCAAGCAATTTTATTTTAGGAAAAAGAGATATAATGTTCGATAAATATCGAAAAAAGTGATGTTACAACATGCCACCCCAGATTACAATTACTACTGACAGTAAAGCCAACTAGGATGAACAATTATTTTCCGTTACTGGAAATTCACAAACAAATATTGCTGAAACCAAAATTGGCCTAAATATTAAAGTTAGGCGGACTTTGCGAAAGCAAAACACCTTTTTGGGCTCAACCACCGAATCAGTATCAACTTAACGTAAAAATGCGATAAATAGTTTTTGTTGGTTACTGGCCAGCGAAACGTTAACATCTTTTCGTTCAGTTTCGTTAAAATATATGTCACTTAACAGACCCAAAAGTTGTGAGCAAACTGAAGGAAACGTCAAATACCTAATAAAAATGCCCTCCATTTTTAAACGAGCACGATTTTAAAATCACAAGGTAATTTAATATGTATATTATATCCAGTAAAAATTCGTTCACGTAATGAAAATTAAACAAACAAATATTTGTTGTGTTACAGCTGCACTAGCCAACTAGTCAAATTTTCCCGAACAAAAAATTTTCGTCTTTTTCCGTAAAGGTTTGATAAGTTGTATTACTGATTCGCTGGTTCAGCCATTTGATTGAATATTTTTTTAACTAATCATGGAATAAAATATATTTAATCAAGTTTGAAATATTTTTTTTTGACTGCGAAAACATATTTCATATAAAACGTTTAACTGGCGCACAACTTACATGCCCGTTAATCATTTTCTGTGCACTGGGCATTAGTATTCTAAGTATAACAAATTATTCATCATACAATTTCTTGATTTCTTGTAATATCGTCGTTCTCAACAGTCCTATAAAATTCTATTTATTTAGAATTGTTCATAGAGAACAAAATAAAACAATCTCAAGATGTAAATTATGTCTGTCCATTTTCCAAAGATAAGTACTAATTGCTATCCTATGTGTGCTGTCATTTGAAATAACAGAGTTAATTTCTTCGAACATGTCAATTCTATTTAAGGATCTTGAGAATAGCAGGCGTGTGTATATTATTAAACCATTCTGTCAATAAAACACAAACCTACTTCTGCAAATCAATTTTGACTTTCCTATAGAAAAAAGGAATTAGGAAAGGTGTTTTCATAGTATTTGTGCCGCAAATTTTTTTTCTGTCATACTATGGTAAACAGTTGGTGTGGATTTTTTCAGAAACAAAATAAATTGGGAATATTATTTTCCTATCCAATTTCGATTCGGAAAAAATATTTCCTAAATTTTAAAAATTTAGATCAAACATGATTTCTCAGTAGGGCAGAAAATGATATTTTTGACAAATATTTTAAATAAAAGTAATATGTAATAATACACTGGAGAAGTGCACGTGAGTCGAAGACCCCTCAAATTACTTTTGCACAAAATAAATTATATAAGAAAGCATTTTTCAAATTATTCGTAACAATTTAATGTTTAAAGTTAATTTTAGTTTTAGGGAACCTAATTAAAAAATTATGTATATGAAATATAATATAAAAAAACCAATGATAAAAAATACTTGCTTGATTAAAAAAAGTTTTTGATTTTGTGTTTTTTGTTCGTTTGTTTTTTATTTCGGTGGAAAAATGACTTTTCTGTTTTTCACTTTTCATCACTCCCAACAAAAAAAATCACTGTTTTTGCAATTATGTATTTAAATACATAAACACTAGAGCATAGTAATTATTTTCTTATATTTAAGTTTATATAATAATTTACTAAATATATTTTTTTTTTTAATTTTCAAACACAATTTTCACTAAATACCAAAATCTAGTATTTAATCACACATCACAGTTTAATATAATAATAAACATAATACACATTAGGTTTAAATATTAACTATTTTTTAATGATATAGAGCAAACTAAATTTATATAAAATTATGTGATATAAAATGTTTATGCATACATTGCAATTAGATAAGTTTTTTTATTAACCCGATTTTATATTCTATATACAATATTGTAGTAGTTTGTATGCTTTGTGGTAGGCAAAATGCAAATAATGAGGAATGCTGACTGACATTTCTTTAAATGCGATGCATCATTTAAAATTAATAAATAATATTTTGTCGTTGTTGCTGGCGTTATAACAAAATAATTTCGATTAAATTAAGATATTGTAAATATTTTTTCCTTAGGTAAGCAATCTATTATAACTAATAACTAATGTCGAATATTGATCCATTCGTAATTAATAATGAAACAAAATAATGTGTCATTATCTGCATTATGGTGTAAGGTAGAAAACCCCAATCATTAACATATAATTTGAGAAGAAGGGTTGAGCTAGTTAAGTTGAATCAATTATCAGTTTAATAGTCGGATACTTTATTTGCCACAACGATTAACTCCATGAAACAAGAAATTGAGAAAAATGGTTATTTAAAATTCCTTGTAAATTGCAACTTTAGTTATTTTTAATTTTGTCATTTAGTGGTGTTAACACTTATTATTACAGAAATTTGTTTTGAATACATACAATTAGGAGCCAATCAAGTGTTTTGATATTAAAATTTAAAAAATTCAAATAATGGAGTTAATCGGTTGGGCTTGTCAACCATCCAGTTATTCTTTTTATAGAGGACAAAGACCAAATAGGGCATATTGTTTCAGTTTAATATACAAAGACTTAAAAAATGTAGTTGCTTTCTATAACACTGCAGAAATAAGCAAAAGACTGAATTTGAAAAAAATTCTCATAGTGAGTGGTTCAACTACCTGTACTTAAATCTGCAAATAATTGCTTGAAGATTCAGAAATTAATAAGATCATAGTTTAATCTAATATACTTTGGAAATTCGCTGTCTGCTTAATAACTTATATCGCAAGCCTTTATGCAGTACAAGAACTGCCGGTTTTCGCGAAGCCAGATGAATTAAGCAATTTGCTCTTCTTTCCATTTATATAAAAAAAAATTATAAAGCTTAGCTTAGGTTTACTAATTCTTAGGCACGTTTCTATTAATGAAGGCATAACCGAATATTAAACAGGCCTTAAAAGCAAAAACTGTAAACACATCCGAAATAGAAATATTTTTAGCATTTTTTAATTCGAGGTTGAGCACTCACAGAATAAATTTAATTAATGTCTCGGATCAAAATCATTTTATCTATCGTCAATTACACCAGACGCTTTATTCGGGCTTGATACTCAACTAAATCTAAGAATTTGAGAAATGAATATCTGAAAGCCTTTAACATTTGTGGCATTGCATTGCGCCTCTATATTATTTAACTTAATTAGACAATGATTCCTACAAAATGATAGTTGGTTCCTAAACTGAAGGAAAATCTGTCATACATAAATTTTAACGTGGAAATTACAAAAATAATGGTTCATCCGAACCTACGGATAATTTATTATTTACCGGGCCATAATATCATAAGCTGGCAATATTACTGACACGTTTCACAGCACTGTGGAACGATTTACATATGATTGATCCTTATTGAAACATGATCATAAGTGTAAGGCATTCGCGTATTTTAAACAAGAATCATTTTGTATATTACAACATAGGTTTCAATATATTCTGCAGCACTAATAGTGATGTGTGCTCACGCTCGTTTTTTATATTGGAATAATGATCCAAAATAGATCCGATTATATAACGCTAAAATCACAATTACTAGAATAAAATAATTTTGAGAATTATGGGACTTCTACCGTGTTCTTGCGAAAAAATTTGCTGCTATATGAAATACACTTTAGTTAACATCGTCTATGAATTTTCCATGAAAAGTGGTCTTGGAAAGTTTATTGTTATTTTTATATCACAGTAAAATATAAACAATAAAAATTTATTATTATGTATGTATTTTCAAAATGCAAGTATAAGCAAATAATCCGAGCCTCATCACGCTACTCACACCAAAATATTTGGTTTTGGATCCATCACATAATAAGCGACAAGTATTTTGTTATGGTTGTTAGCCTATGCGATATGGACACAACATTGGCTGTACAATATTTTTTTCTGATTGTAAATTTTAATCTGCTCGGATCTTAGATCATACACATTTTGTAAACCGCTTTATAATACTAGAAATGCTAAAACGATTTTTTTGTTGTATTTTTACATGCCGTTTCTTGCAACATGTGGTGTGAATGAGAGCTAAATTGTTTGGAAGCTAAAGCATTGCTAATTGAACGGTGATTTGAACTAAAACATTGCTCATTCAGCTGTGGTTTAAACGCAGCCACTGCGTGAAATCAAAATTTCTTATGTGCAATTCAAACCTCTTGAATGGCAGTAAACAACTTTTCCTTTTTATATTTCCCGCAAAGCGAATTTATTCCCTGGTTTTTTTTACTCATTTACTCCCAGACAAAGATTTCCAATATAATGGCTGCGGACCAATTCTCGAGTAAATCGTTTAGTACGGTAAATTAACATTTTAGTACAGTTTACTTAACAAACCGTACCAATTCATTAGTAAATAAAATTAAGTAATTACGGCTTCAAGGCCCAAAATGGTTTATTGGATTATACAATATCTGGTTCGTAGGTACATAAAATAATGTCAAAATTTGACATTTGTTATAAACAAAAATCATTTAATGAAATGTAGGGAAAATTTTCATTTAAATAAGACGATATGAATGAAATTAAATAGGTTTGGTATTATTTGTGTAGTGGATGTCGCTGCTTTTTACTACTTTCTTGTTTGATGTGTAGATAAAACACGTAGTTGAAGCGAAAAATTTCACGAAAAATACATATTCGGATATTAAATTTTTTTATGAAATTGAATATTTTCAAAACAATTAATGGTTGCCAATATGTGTATTTTTTTATTAATGAAAAAAATTAAAATAAAATTTATTGTAATGCAATAATTTCATTATAAAGATGTTTCTATTTCAAAAAAAAAATGGAGATTGCATTGTTCATATAGAAAAAAATCATATAGAAAATCCGCCATATTATTGAGTTATTATGTTAGCAAAGTCACAAATTATCATTTACTTATGTGTCTTTGCTTTACCCACCTTTTTAGTACGGTATTTCAATTTACCGCATACACTGTTAAAAATGGCATTTACCCTAGATTTACCTTAGAATTGGTCCACAGCCAATGTACAACAAAAATTGCCTTAAATCAATGCCTTCTAAACTACAGGCCTTTTATTACTCTCAATTTTCGCACATGACGTCAATTTAAGTCTAAACCGAGACTGCGCAATAATAATTTTAAGATATTTACACTAACAAAGCAACTAGAGAAAGCAACAACAACGTCGACTTAGCGTGTCGTCATTATTTGGTATGGCATTTAAATGAAATAGTACAACAAAAATTGCCTTAAATTAAATAGTGTAAAACAACCATTTCATAAAAACATTTCGTGCAAGTAGCATAATAAGGGGGAATTTTCAGCAAACAATGTTTACCCGAACACAGCGAAAATATTATATGCAGCGGGCATGCTTCGAATAAAATTTGGAACCGCTTTTATCGCAATCCCAAATACTACTGTTATCATTTTTTGAAAAAGTGACTTATACCACTTTCAAAATAAACGGCTCATATATGCATTTGAAAAATAAATTTTTCACTTATGATACAAATTGGATTGATGAAATTTTTCTTCATTTGCCATTTTCAGCAATTTAGCAGCGATTTCCGAAAATTCAATTTCTCGAGTTTTGTTTTATCCAGCCATTTTGAAATCAAATATGATACTTTACTTGTATAACATATTTAAAACAACAAATTTTACCCTTGATCTCTACAGTTCTGTTATTATAAGAACATGCATATTATCAGAAACTATCGAACGTTTATGAGGAAATTATAATATATTCAACTAATATAAACACGACCGTGACCTGACGAGTTCTTAAAATATTTCAGATTTATATCAAATAAAATATGTATTCTTATATTTTTGTTCAGTTAAAATTTACGGAATATGCAAGATTAGGGAAACCGTTTCTCGAGCGAGAACCGTTTGGAAAATTCACAGGTTGGTTTATGCCATTAATTAAATTAAGCCTTATAAACCTATAAACCTTGTGCTGCGAATGTTGAAATTGATTAGACATCTTCTTATATGTATTTCAGAATCTCCAAATAATATTATACAACTTTTAAGAAACCGGGAAAAAACGAAACTTGGGCGGTAATATTATTTTAAGAGAGACAATATCAGCATTTCTTGAAGTCAAAAACCAATTTATCAACCAATTTATGAGCTTCCAAAAACTATTTTTCACAAGTGCACCACTACACTTTTCAGCAACCCAGTTTATTGAAAGAAACTAACATTAGTAGTGTTGCTTTCACAAATCCGCTTAGCTTAGCCAAGAAATGTGAAAGCAACAACTTTTGGCTTTAATTTTTTAATGCGTTTTAATTTTTCTGTGTTGCTTCATTTTATTAATATTTTTTTTTTATTTTATGAAATAGAACAAAATAAATTCGGTATTTTGCTATCAAATAACAAATGCCAAATTTCGCTACAAGATAAATTTTTCGAGAAAAATAGAAAAAATAATGTCTTGCGGTAAACACTACAACCATAAAATGATTTTGTTTCCCCTAGTCCTAAAATTTTTTTTTCTTAACATTCTAAAACAATCGGCTTGAATACAATGCAATTGTTGTTGTAATATTTTGAAAGCAACACAGCTATTATATCATATTTAAATATTAAACGATACACGTCAAAACAAATAAAACCAGGCAACAGGTTTTAATGTGAAGAATAGAATGGTAACATTATGGGTTTTTTTATCACATGTATTCGCTGGAAGAACACAGTTATCAAAAGATAACTTTTTATAATCGGTCATAGAAATATACCTTTTTTTGAAACGCTTGAAATCGCGTTTACTCACCGTAGAACAAAATCAATCAATCGAATGAAGTGTACTCAGTTTTGTTGGAAGAAGTTCCCACGTAATACACCATTATACTCCGATAATCAAAGAGCAGTCTAAACTAAGATCAAAACGATTATCTGAGATGAAAGGTGATGTGATGAGCTAAGGTCAAACTTCATGAATTGAAATTTGAATTGTTTTGGTGTTCTGTATATAAATCCACCAAACAGCTATAGATCACCATTTGTTCCATTCTGCATTAAGGTGTTAGCAGATTATTTCAAAAAATAAAAATCTTAAATAACATTGCAATGCGATTTTCATGACTAGGGCTGTAAATTCCAGAGCGGCGCTCTTATTTCCTGGTTTACGGTTTTTTTAGCTTAACTTTGGAAATATTAATCTAATTCGGCAATATTTGCAAGTTTTCAAGGTACATAAAATTTGAATGAGTTATAGCAGTCAACGCCATATGGTTATTAAAAAATTGTGCGGTATACGGGGAAGATGGTATCATCAAAGCATGTGACATAAAGATTTACCTGTTTTCAATTTCTAGTCGACCAATAACAGGAAAACGCGATGAAATTGAAACAAAATTGAGAAAGACTTGCACATTTCATATCGCCCTGAATCGTCACATATTTTTGGCCGAAAAAATAGAAGTAATCAGTATATTAGAGTGTGAAAACCGAAAAATCGTATTATTAAATATTAAAGTTGAAAGTCTAATACATATTAAAGTGGTAACCATACAAAAATTAAAAAAATTATAAACGCAACTTTAAAAAAATTAAGATTCCGATTACACATTTTTGTGCTTTCGACCATAGAAAATTAATTTAAATTAATAATTTTAAGAAGCTTCGTTAAACATCAATTGTCACTTAACAAAACTTAATGGACCGAAATTCGCGTACAAACTTAAAATAATTTCCTAAAAATTTTTAATTTTTTTTTTTCGATGTATAATTTTTGTATGGTTTCTACCATTTCATAATTATATTACTTTGGCTAAAAAACCCGGACACGCAATTGGAAGTTAGATGATATTAGGATGAATGAACACATGTAATAGATTTCACCGACCCAGCTCATTGTGTAGCTCACATATTGCTAATAGATACTTGGCTGAACATTAAATATAACTGTTTTGAATCGATTTTCAAACGCGTTCAAATAGATAACGGATTGCTCAAATGGTATACAATCATTTTTAAGGTCTTCAAAGTGGCAGCTAATATTAAACATACGGAAATGAGCTAGTTTGTTCAATTCGATAAATAAGTCGTATAATATTTACTAAGTATGTAGCTTATTATAAACGAATATGCAAATCACGTTTATTTGAACGCATAATCTTGGATATTTACCTAACTTTGCTTTATTATAAAGCAATCATTGTCCAGAAATCAATAGTTCGGCTTCGGCCATAACCAAGCCGTTCCAAGTCAATAATGCCAGGTGGCATACATTTTGAAGTCAAAGCTGGAATTGTACTCCATATCTTTATAACTTGCGGGTCAATAAATTTCGAGCCTGACTGATAGATAGCACATCTAATAATTAAATTCATATGATTTTTAGAAAGTACCAACCTTCGAACGATATGTGTCAACATTTTATAACAATCCATCAATTAGTTTACAAGTTATAGTTATTTCACTAACGCTACCTTTCTGATTTTAAAAACAATGGAAAACAAATTAATTTCGTGTGTTGATTAAACACTTTCTTTTGATGGGAAAATCCGTTCAAGCAAAGCAATGGCTTGATAAGCGTTAAGTGTAGAGTTAAGTTGCGTGAGATAGCTTACACCTTAGATATCAAAGGCAATACACTATTGCATTGGATATTGGATGCCATGCTTTCTCAAATTGGATCAAAAACAACATCGCGCTGACAAAAGATGAATCCACCACTACACTCCGGAATCATATAGTCAATCAAATGAGTAGACTACATGACCTTCGCATTCCAAAATACGGAGGTCACAACCTTACCGGCCGACATTTATGTTTTTGTTGAACTATGTATCTTGAGAAACACGAATATTACATGATGTTATTGAATGTTTGAAGGAATAAGTTGCAAAAATGGCCATAAATGCAAAAGGTGCTCTTTCATCAAGACAATGCACCGTATCAGAAGTCGTTGGCTACTTTGGCAAAATTGCATGAATTGAAGTCCGAATGGCTTCTCCATCCACCGTATTCTCCGCTATCCTGGCTCTCACCGGCTACTACCTGTTCGCAGACCTCAACAAATTGTGTAGGAAAAGAAATTTTGTCGACACAAACGAATATTTTGAGGCCAAAGATAAATCATGTTGATGCATAACAAACTATGTTGATGCATAACATCGAAGTTTTTAGCAGTTAACGTCGGGATTTATTGACCGACGAGTTACAACTAAAAATTCTGTGGAATTAAACGAAAAAAATATAACTACAAAAACATAAATCTTGGAATATCGCATTTAAAGTTTAAAGTCATGGTGTATTTCTATGGAAGGCAATTGCCTTTTCTGTTGATTTTTTAGGAAAATAATGAACAGTTTAAAAAACTGTTTTAGGTATTAAATAGAATTACAAATTCTGCATCGACTGGTTATAAAAACTAGAATCCTACTTTTGTTTAATTCCATAAAATTTATTTACACGGTTGGAAGACCGTTCAGTATTGAGTACAAGTTCACAAACTTTAAGGAGGTATTAGCGAGTAACCGTAAAGAAATATGTAATACAAATAAAGTATAACTTTGCCTCTACAAACTTCTTGGTTTAGCCTCATCTGATTTATCGTTTTTTAATTACATACTGAGAGCAAAGGTAACCAAGTTCGAGCAAATCGCTGGAGCTATTTTACCCAGTTAAAGCGCGCATCTGCTTTTACAAACATTGTATAAAAGTTTACTTCATTATCAACAAGGAAAACAAACACTATGGCCTGTATATCAGATTTTAAAGATTTAAGAACGTTTGACGTTTGTCTGATGCATTGTCCGACTAGTCTTACTATGTGTGCATGCCTCCTCATTTAGGCCTTTCCTTTATCCACTGATAGGCTATATAATATTCACAAAATGAGGAACCAAAATGATCCTAATATTTGGGATTGGCTTGAAAGCCCGAATTTCAAAATCACAAATTATCAAAATCCCGCTAACTCTTTTCAAAATTCCATTTTTTAAAGTTCCGCTTTTTAAAATACCACTTTTTTCTCAATTTAATCATTGTTAAATTTGGAGTATGGGATGTAATTTGCGTTTTAACATGAATTTAAACCAATAATGATCAAATTTGATATGTAGAATTGGATTGGAATTCTAACTTGAATTTTGGACGAAGTTCTAGAACATGCTGAATGGAAATAGGATATTTCTTTAGAAAATGTTCTAGTAAAATTTGTAGTAGGTTTATAGAGCTGGATTAGGAATCTAACATCAATTTTGATTGATGTTCTGGATGTTGACCATGTCAACACAAATTAAAGATGCCATGCTGAAGAACCATGACTTCGGCCATGCTAAATGAAACTATCCCATTTTTTAATTAATTAAAGTTCAGTTAAGTTTGGTATGTAGAACTGGATTGGGATTTTAAGAATTTTGAACGGTTCTAGAAACCAACCATCTTGTACAGAATTTGGTCATTTATTAACCAATTATTGTCAAATTTGGTATTCAGAAATGGAATTGGATGAATTGTTAACTAGTTGCTGAATGGGACTAGAGTATTTCTTGAGAAAATATAGTCAAATTTGTGGGAATATATGTTGATACTAATTAAAGATGTAAATATTAAATTTCATATTTTATTTAAAAAAACCAACCGTCCATCAAAATATACCGGGTCGTTATTATTTAAAAAGCCGGCAGCTTTTTATTTTACTGATTTCAACCAAAAAATGATGTAAAAATAAAATAAAATTCGAGAGAAACAGCATTCTACTAGAATGACCGAATTCTAGAATTTTATCCGTAATTGTTTTAAAATCTCACTCTAGCTCTACAAACTCTTTCAAATTTGAAAATAATCGGTTGAGAAATGGCTTAGTTTCATTCCCTGTATCTGAATGCTTCAGAAACCACATTTGACCATAATTGGGTAAAAAAGAACCTAGTTCCATTTTTCAGGACCAATATTATTAATTTCTTCAAACGTTCATGTTAGAATTCTAATTCAGCTTGATTCGAATCCATCAATTACACTAAAGCCTCGAGTTGCGTCATTAATGCGTTCCATGAGAAAGCGACGCAAGTCGAACTGACGCAAGTCGAATCGACGCAACTCGAAGCCTTAGTGTATTTTATGCATTTTCAACTTTGTACTGTCTTGAAACAGACTAACAAAATCCCGCTTTTTGAATTTATAAGAAAAAATTCAATAAGGCAGAATTTTGATAATCGGAATTAATAAAAAGTGGGCAATCGACCCCAAATTCCTATTATTTAGTTCGAAATTTAAAATAAAATTAAAATTTATTAACTCTCGATTATAAATATTTCAGTGATTGACCAATCTTAACTATTTAGCAAATTTTAATAATTTATTAAATTTAGAACGGTTTGTATAGTTTAATTTATTAATGGCTGCAATATGAACTACCTATGTGTATGTATCTGTTATATCCTAAGCCCCTAAATTCTCGTGGAGTTAATTGAAATCGAAAACATGATTTTTGAAAGATTTACTTTTCTTCAACGGAATAATTCGAATGAGATTGTGAAACTTTCAGAAATGTATATCAAGGTCCTGGTATTTTAAAAATACTGCTTTTCAAAATCTTGGATTACAAAATTTTCAAATTGTATGTTAAAATTTCCAAAATCCTATGAAGTTAAAATAATACTGGTTATTGTAAAAACGTAATTTTTGCTTTTTTAAATTCATGTAAAAATCATTTGCTCTCTTAACGAGAAATGTTTTTCAGCTCTATCAGCTTCATTCAAAAATTTTATTTAATGATTCACAATTTGAAGTAATAAATCATTATCATAGTGAAATGAAACAACAAATATTTACATATTTTTATTAATACGGGAGTGTGCCAAACAAGATTGGGTAGACCAAGACCTGGTGATCTAGGATAACGACGTGCCTAACTTATATGCCGGTCCTATTAATTAGCCCTTATAAATCTATCAGAATGTTTCTACAACTTCAAACCAAATTCCATTTTAGAGGAGAATAGGGCTCAAGCTTAGATATATTTATTTGCCAGTCAAGGCTTAACTGGTCGTGATTTTTGCAACATTTAAAAGATGACCACTTTCTGGGCTCCTAGGATAATTTATAAAAAACAATATGCTTCGATTAATATTGGCGACATAGTCTTAAACTATTTTGATGAAACGAAAGACCTTCGTCGAAAAAGGACTCAATTTTGATTTTTTTTTCAGGGCAAATAAACATTTTCATTTGTTTTATGCAACGCTTGGCTGTTTATCTAATTAAATACATATGACGGTTCATTCAGTTAAACGGTTCATTTTAATTTACCTCTTTGGGTTTCTTCCACAATTCCGGGAAACAATCTCAAAAATCATTAAGGTGAACAGACTGCTTAGATTTATAAAAAGTTTGGACGATATCATATTTTTGGTTATGTTTCACTTTAAAAATCTACCATCATAATAATGTAATCTCAAATTTATGCTATAATGGTCGAAATCCATTTTTAGCCTCACTGTTAACTTTTGTCACTTATAAAATTGAATTAAATTGCTTCCAAAAACACTTGTAAAATTTCCTTATAGTGACAATATTTATTTGTTTTTGGAATTTCGATTTCGAAATTAAATTTCTTAAATTAATTTCTTAATTCCTCGATATTCCAAAAACAAATAAATATTGTCACTATAAGGAAATTTTACAAGTGTTTTTTTTTGAAGCAATTTAAATTTTTGAAGCAATTTAATTCAATCTCTTAATTACATTACAATTTAATTGATACAAATCAAATCAATTTAATCACCATCATTTTAATGGTATTAAAAATTTGTCATTATGACCGTTTGATTAACATTTAGCACATTTGGTCTCTATGTTACGCATAGCATAAAGAATTAAAAGATATAGAGGTGTAATGAATTCTAAAATGATCCGTAATGATTCACTGAATATTTAAAACGGAACTTAGGAATATAATCAATACAGTTCAATGTTACGTTTGGAATTTAGTAATAGACTGTATCTATAATTCACCCATTCCAATGCTGATTATACTCAATGCCTTCTAAACTACTGGCCGCTTACATAACTGATGACGACACGCTAAGTCGACGGTTCAACTAGATGGCAGATAAATTTTAAAAAGGAAAATTACATCACAAAATATATTTAGTTGCAATTATTACATCGAAGTAGAAGGTTATTCATTTTTTATTTCGGTTTTCCAGTTTTTTCTAGTTTTTGGCCCCGCCTCGTTCTCATAAAACCAAATTAAATTTCGTCATACAAAATTACAAAACAATAAATATATTATTTCTCTCTCCAGTTGTTTTGTAATTTTGTTAATTTGTTTAGTTTCGAACAAACTGTTGAAGCCGAAGGATGTTCGTTTTTTAATTTTTCTAGTAATGCATGTACATTTTTATTTTAGATTTTGGCATTTTTTTGTCATTTTTATCCAACATAAGTCGATTTGTAATATCATCTAATTCAAAATTGTTGTAATTGGTACGTAGATTAAATAAAAATAGGAAAAGAAGTACGGATATCATGTAAAATACAGAAAAAATGCATCGTACCGTACGGCTTCGACTAATTATGTGACACTAAATGAAAATAATAAAATACAAAAATGAAATGACAAAATAGAAACAAAATGATCACATAATATTCTCTGCTCTCACGGTTTTATTTATATTTTTGTAGTGGAATACACTAGAACTTTGTATTACGTTATCTAAATAGGCGCATTTCTTTAAATTCTCATTAACTTCTTGAATGTGGATCGAAAAAATTCAATTTATGAATTAAGAAAATCAATTACACTAAAATTGTTCATAATTTATTAATTTATTGTATAATAATTCAGATTTTTATTTGTTAAGTTTGTGAAATTTATTGCCGTCGTAATAAGGAGGCAAAGTGTATTATTTTTACTTAATTATGCTGACATCTGGTTGTCGACTTACGGTGTCGTCATCAGCAAAAAATGAATGTTGTCACAGGCCAGTACTATAGAAGGCACTGTTATACTTCAGTTAACGCCAATATGTAAAAGTCCGTCATCGTATATAATTTAGGTTAATATAAAACATAATATCTAATCGAATTTTCGTGATATACAGTGTTAATTTACTGGGTATATTGTGAATAAGAAACGAGCAGAATATTCAATAAAACATAAAAACATTTTCCGCAATACCCTTTACATGAATTTAGTACATTTTATTAACTTGTAAATTGCTTTGATACACATTTACCCACAGTCATACATATATATATATATATATATATATATATATATATATATATATATATATATATATATATATATATATATATATATATATATATATATATATATATATATATATATATATATATATATATATATATATATATATATATATATATATATATATATATATATATATATATATATATATATATATATATATATATATATATATATATATATATATATATATATATATATAATATTATATAAATAAATAAGTAAATGGTTTTAAAAAAAAAATGTAAATGAAGATATTATATTGATGTGAGAAAATTGATTTACCATATTACGCTTTTTAGCCATTACAATTCGCCGCACCAAACAACGTCAGCGACCACAGTTACATATACTGAAAAATCACTATTATACATACAACAACAATGATATGTATATAAATCTAATTATATTTTCACATATTTTTATAATTTAATTTGCTCTATTTTTTCATTTTTATTCTTTCTTTATATTTAATATAACAATAATAATAAACCACATATTTTCTCATATTTCTTTAGATTTTCTTAACTACATACAACACTGCACCATAGGTAAAAACTGTTTTTTTTTTGTACATAATCGATTTTTTTTTATATACATCAACAAATTAAAACTTATACATGTAATAATAATAATTTACAGATTGTTCCATAATTTTTCACATTATATTTTCATTTCTATAATTTTTCACTTGGTGGTTATACAAAAAACGAACGAACAGAAATAAACACTCAAAAACTAAAATTCACTGTTTTTTAAGCATAACTATTTTTTTATATTTTTTATTGGGATAATATTAAATTTCTTATACTTTACCTTTAAAACAATAAGATAATTTTTTATGCTTTTTTAAAAAAATTTATGAATTAAAATATTTACTCGAATATAAATTTTGTTAGAGTTTTTATATTGGTTTGGCATATGTACAAAATTTCTACAACACATAACTACCAACAATTATTTTAGGGAGCGGCTTAAACGAACATAAATAAATAAAATTCGGCGTTCGATAATTCAATAAAATAAATTATCGGTAAACGTTCATTGCCGATTTGCCTTCTACGACAAAAGCCAGAGAAGAGCTTAGCTTAGACTGTTTAGAATAAAAGCAACAAAAATATTTTATCGAAACTGGGTTGTTCTTATATTTTGCATTGTCAAAAATCTGTCAACACCGATATTTTACAATAGATACAAACAAATCCCAAATATTACTAAATCTATTCTGGACTAACAATTTCATGTAAACAACAGATTACAATTTTAAAACCACGATTTTCAAATTTTTCCAAATCAATATATGTTTAAACGCCCCTGGAACTAACGACCCGAATTTTATTATTCGGCATGAGTGCATCTTACGAAAGGCCGAGTAAGTTTGAAACAAGACATTTATGGTTACAAGCTTGTTCTTTGTCGGCATTTGCAAGCATACACTCATTCGCACTGACAAGGGTGCTTAAAAACTTATCCATATTTATAATGATTACATTTGAAGAATCGGACATATTTTCTTCTGGTTAGTAGAAACTCAATCTCTTCCCTATTATCTTCTTTCCGTTGTCTGGAATGGTCCTATACTAAAATAATATTATAGAGAAATCTTAATTCAAAGAGAAAAAAAAAATGCCAGTGGCCCTATTCTGGTTTTCCCCGGGAATAGGGAATTGGGAATTAGTGACGTATTTCTAGCAGTTGGGAATTTTTTATTCCCCAAAGTCTGGCGTTTGATAATTTTTTTTATTGGGAAAAAATAATTCCATTTTATAACTGTTTTGACGTAAATTTTTCCCCATGATTTTTTTGGGGAATTATAATTCGTACATTTTCGAATTTTGAAATATTATTTTTTCTAATAAATATATATTTAAAAATAAATTGAACTTATAATAAGATCTCAATATGTGTTTTAGTTTATAAAAAGCAAAATAAAAAAATTTTCCCCGAAAAATTATTCTCGGTCCACCAGAATATACATTTGGGAACGGGAAATAAATATTTGGGAATTAGTACAATTTGTAATTACAGCAAAATATTTTCCCAATTCCCAACTTCATGGGAAAGCCAGAATAAGGCCACAGGTGCCAATTTTAGTTTATGATAAAAAGGGGAATAATCTAAGGGTTTCATCAGTACCACCAGCAAACTTTTAGTTCAAATTAATCACAAAATTTTTATTTTGTGTGATTAATAGGTTCAATAATTTTATTTTAAAATGTTTAACATATTGTAATGAGTGTGGACTGGGTCCGTGGATTATCTTACTATAGTTTTAATAATATGTAATTATTAACTGATTTAGTTAAAAGTATATTTTATTTTAAAATTTAATAATGTATTTCAAGATCTGTATTATAACACAATAGTTACTCTAATAAGTGTACTTATAAATCTAACAGGTGCTCTTACCTAATCCATCAGTAAGAATTCATCGAATTCCTCCTGAGTCCTGATGAACGTAAAATTTTAATAAAACGAGATCGAAAAGATCAGGTAAAAATTACACGTTTGTAAAATTTAATTTATAAATTTAGCTTCATCCAGCTAATGGTAAAATATTTTGAGCGTTTAATTATTCAAGGATTTTCTTAAAATTATCGAAGTCAGTTATATTTTTCGTGAGGTCATACCTGCCGTAAAAATTAATTAGCTAATTAAATCGAGCATTACAAAAATTAACTTGACGAATTTTTCGTTATTTTGTTTGTTCAATACGAAAAGCGTTAAGGCATACACACACACACACATGATTTTCTTCTATGTTTAAACAATCTAAACAAAAATGAAGATGTTACTCTTCCCAAGCTTAAGGCCCGTTGCCATTTCAGCTAAGCTAAGCGAGAAACGTAGTTTCTATTAGCACAGTTTAGCTTCCTCAGCTCATGCCACTGCACATTTGAGCTAATTACATCGCTCATACATACATTTCAATACAAGTAAAATGCTATGTCTGCCAAAATATTATTAGAATCACATAGTAACATAGGTGAATATGTACACAATAATAGAAATGTATGTGTGAGCGATATAGCTGACTTTTGCAATCCAAAGGCAACCCGAGCTAACTTAGTTTGCATCGCTCAAAACAGAAAAATATAGCTTGCATAGTTTAGCTCAAGTGTGCATCGTTCCATTAAAACTCTTTATTTACAACCAATAGCGACGAACTTAGCTGACATCGCTTAGCTTAGTTTAGCTGAAATGTGCAACGGGCCTAAGGAAATTGATGAGAATATGGCAAAATCTATGATATATGTTATGTATATTAAATGATGACGGAATTTATCCGAAACAAAATCATTTCGATGTAAATTTTTTAAAAGAATCTCTGTTCAAGATCTTTTATAGTCTAATACTGAAATAAGGAAAAATAAAGAATTAGTATTAATTATTTTTTCGTAAATAGATCCTAGGTAACTTCTATTTTTGATTGAATATTATATTCAGCAAAGCGGTTATATCTTTCTTTAAGGATAATTTGTATTTGAGAAACATTAGAATTATAATTACCTATATTATAATACAATTTGGCAAAATTAATGACACAAAATACTTTTAACAACAACATAATCTAAAATACTCTTTAGTTTCTCTATACTCGTTCGTAAATAGGTTGGGTAATTTTTAAATCAGCTAATTTTTCAAGTTAGCCAGATCTATTTACGAAAATGCCTATTGATGTAATTAGCGTGCCTATTAAAGGCGCTCGCCTTTCATATTTCCATGGGTATAAAATATAATTTATTTCGAAATTTGGTATATTGGAATTTTGTATAGGAATGTTGTTTTTTGAATTTAATTTTTAGTAATTATTTTTTATCGGAATTTTAGTTTCTAGAATTTAGTTTTTTGGAATTTTGACTTTGGAATTTTGTTTTTGGAATTGTGGATATGGCAAATCGGATCCAACCCATGCAGATTTCTTCAGGGGTCAATTTTTAAAGGAAATTGGCATTTGAAAATGCAGAGAGGGCTATGAGAACCCGGGCAGGCCGTGCGCTGCCAAAAATTACTTTCCTTTTTTATTCAACTTTATTTTGGACCACTACACCGTTTCTCAGTTGTTTCGTGAAATGGTGATAATGTTTTGCGTGTAACCAGCCCATTTCGAAACTTGCACAAGTCTGTTGCGAAATGAGTACCTAACCACTACAATCTACAAATACAACGAATCTAGGGCATCAGCGAAATTAGGTGAAAAAGACAAAGCGATTTCCAGACTCAGGCCCAGGTATTATCTCATGTATAGCGAAAACAATTTCGCCCATAAGGGCGGACGGAATAGAAATATAACAATTATCCAATGTTACGCCCCAGCAGAATCATGATGATGAATCAATTTTAAAAGCAATTTGAAGCCACACCTCTCAACGAACCTAGAGGTGATATCGAGTTCAACGCCAAAGTAGGTATTGATCACATGAATCTCCAGTTGACTACCCCTGTCCTCAAGACAGGGGTGAGAAAATGCAGCAACGGAGAAAGCACCGGATGACGTTACACGTAACCAAATCGATCACACATCAACAAGCATTATATCAGTTCGTTATTGAACGTCAGCACAGACATTAAGCGGATCTCTATACCGACCATTATTTACTGGTAGGATGCGACCATTTGCTGTTGATCATCTAAACAGAAACATATTCAAAAGCATGACCTTATTAACTGCAAAATGAAGCCATACAACACGAATTTAGGATGGAAATAAGTGCTTACCTTTAGTTATGTTTTCAATAGATTTAACATTATTAATAATTACAATATAAATAAACAAGTTAAATGGGAATTTCCTAGATAATAAATTATGAAATTGAATCAAAAAACAATGAGCCAACAACAAGAACACTACGAGGTCTAACACTAGGGTGTATTGCGATATTCGTAAAATTACCATTTTTCTGGTTTTAGAAAGATGACCATTAATCCATATCCAGATTACTTAAGCAATAACCCTCAATCTGAATGTTACATTACTTCACTAGCACGATGTATTTATGAAATTTTAATCTTGTTCATGCAAATGATAATTTTATTTGTTTTATTAAACCGAGTCAAAGTTTCAATATCTCAAAAACATTATTTACAAGATAATAAAAAGCAAATGGGTTGTATGTAAACTTTCTTGTTTGAAATCCCATTTGTTTGATAAAAGAGTAATCCCCCATTTATTTTTAATCTTATACATTTTCAAGAGATAACTACATTTATTTTATTTTCTAATATATTTACGAAAATATGTAAAAGGTTATTTCTACAAATATATAATCTACTTAACCATACTTCCTAGTCCATCGTTAACTAGATACATTTCTTGAAACACCTTCGAGCTAATGACCGAATTTACGAAGTTAAAATATCGAAGTACAACTTAATAAAATGATAGATCGTATAAATCAATGAACTTAAGAAAGTTTACCAATCATAAATCTATAACATTACTAAACTACCAATCTACGTTAGTTGTTTCTGTATATAAATTTCCATATTTTTATAAGTATGATTCTACTTTTCATTCATTCGTACATTTCGTGTATATTACACAATTTTATGTTTCGTTTACTACTTTACGGTTTGTATACGAGTAAAAGATATTGACATAAATACCAAAATAAAAACTTTTTAGTCTATAAGAATTGTAATTTCTTCGTTTAGTAAATTTTTAATTCATAAAATTTTTTAAAATTTTAAATTTTTATATTTCACTCTTAAAAACTAGTCTCCTAAACAAAATTTTTTTACACAAAATGATTGCATAATTATTTTTTTTTACTTTTCTTGCAATTATTTTCGTAGAATTTACAGTTTTCTTATTGTTTTCTTACAAAACTCAAAAATAAGTTTGTTATATACACTAGAAGTGTTTTTCTTGCAAATTTTTGCATTACTTAAGTCAATTAAAAAAAACAAAAACAAACAAAATGTTTGAAGTACCTTCCAAGAGACGATAATGTTGTTCAATGGATTGTGCTGCTGTTGGTTGATGAGCTCCATCAGGTTCTTGTGGTAAATCCTCTTTTGTAGTCATTTACTTAAGATGTTTCGTTTATATATCAACAAAATTTATGTCAATAAGTATGTAATATATAACAGATTATATATTAAAGCTAAAAATGCGTTAAAATAAAATTTTGCCTAAATTACAGAATAATAAAAAACAAAAATTTTAAAAAACTACGATTTCGACTGGAACACCCTTTCTAGTTTTTCTTTCGTTTTGGTGTCACAAAATGTCATACTTTTACAGCAACAAAAAATATTTTAAAACTTTTTCTTTTTCGATTTTATATAAATCCAAACATAAAATATAAAACTATTTACGATTGTACATCGAAATTGATAAATAAATCACTTTAAATTGTATATAATTTGTGCATCGTTTAAACAAAAAAAAAAAACTTTTTTTCAGTGGACAACTTAAAATGGACACCGTGATTACTACAGAAATTTTTATTTTTTTGAGTATCTTCACAGTTCACATATGAATAAGTACACACAATTATTTCGTATAGTTTTACCTTATCGAAACAATTAATATTAATAATAAACGAACTGTATTTTTAGTTGTATTTAAAAAATCACAATTAATATTTTTTCACTTCACACAAACTTATTACGTTTACTTTTACGCCATTTGTAATTAAATTTTCTTTTTTTTCGTTTTGCTCTGGTAAGGGTTGCCTGATGCAGAATGTATTATTTTTTACTGAATTGAAGTTACTTGCAGTTGTAAAGTGCTGCGCAACATAATTGAATTCAAATAAGAATTCATAACTTGGCGGTTTTCGGCAAAATGAAAGAAAACGGTTAATTTAACCAAAATCTTTATTAAATTCTAACAACTCGTTAACATCAGAATCGGCCATAAAACAGCCTAATACCTTCTGCAACACAGTTCGATCATACTCAATATGATTTGGCCCCAAAACAAAGCGGCCATAGAACAGATGATTATCGCTGTTAACACGACGTTCGAGTAAAAAAATTAGCATCGCGTGAAAATCATGATAATTAAGGCCGTAGAAAGAACGCAGCATAATTTGGCAGTGTTCCACAAAATCGTCCATATCACGGCAATCCTGAATCTCATCTTTTACTAGAATCAGCGCTTCTCTGAGATGAATCCAAACCGCTTCGATGTTAAGCGCATTAAACCAATTATGATTAATCGATATAGTGTCCTCCAAATTCCATACTTGATGGTACCATCCGGTTGGCACAAAAATTGTCTCATTCGCATTTTGAATTAATGTAAAATATTTGACTTCCTTCGCTTTAAGCAATTCCTCATCGATGCTGAAAGGAAAATTATTGTGCTTGTCTCTCAATTTTAACTCGTCATTAGGCCGTACAAAAATCCATTTCTTTCGTCCACATATATTTGTTGACCAGCTAAACGAGCGAAAAACATCCGCATGAAATGGGGTCCAAGTGTCTTTTGGCCCCATATAGACAAACATGTAATCGACCCGCTTCGTTTCGATTAGGTACTCATTAAGCCAATCAGAAGCGAAATATTCAGGAACTTTGTAGTATTCATAATCTGGAAGATCATTTCTTAGGTGCCAATCTTTGAGATAGTATAGATTAGAATCCCCTCGTTCGATTCGTGTCTGCCAATAATCCAGAAAATCCCAAAATTTCATCTCGATTTTTTCATGCGAATCAAAGTACTGCTTACCACAATCGGCGATCGGTATTTCAATATTAGGTATTCTACTCTTTAAATAATCAAAATTAATTACATTTTCATTGATAATCCAATTCCTTGAACTTTCCCACTCGTTCGAAACACCTTGGATCAGTACCGGTATGTTTGGTTTCATAAATCGATGGAAGAATTCGTTATATGTCAGGTTTGAATTGTGTACACATTCTATCGTATTTAACTCACAATTTTTAACTAGGTTTTGACTAGGATTAATTTCTATTTTAATTTGATTCATAATTAATTATAAAATTTACATTTTTAATAAACTTTAGATAAATGGTATAAAATAATGACATTTCGAAATGGTATAAATGACAATACATAGCGGAATGTACAAACACAACCTTTGTTAAGTTCTTAAAAATTGTGTCACCAACTGTCAACATTTGTAAACAAAACAAATTATTGCACCAGCAAACCAAGTTTTATCTGTTTTTAATTAAAAGTTCAAAATAAATAATGTCGGCTTTCGCACATGAATCAGATAGTGAGGATGAGCTTCCACCAGCATGGGAAGAACGCGCAACCAATGACGGTTATGTTTACTATGTGAAGTAAGTTGTGCAGATTGATTTTTGAACCTTATAATGATGGACTTTTCTTGTATAACATAGTCATCGCAATAAATCAACTCAGTGGACACATCCGCGCACCAATAAAATTAAGCGAGTTGCTGGAGAGCTACCACTTGGATGGGAGAAACAAATTGAGGAGACAACTGGCAAAATTTTGTTTATCGACCATGCTAATAAGCGTACTACTTATACCGATCCACGGTTAGCATTTGCCGTGGAGGAACAACCACTTAACGTAAGCCAAGTACGTCAACGTTTCGATGCGGGTAGTACGGGGTTACAAGTATTGCATGGTCGTGACCTTACTGGTAGAACGGTCGTTATAACTGGTGCAAATTGCGGTATTGGGTATGAGACTACACGAAGCCTAGCATTGCACGGCTGTGAAATTTATATGGGATGTCGGAATGAAGCCAGCGCTCATGAAGCTATACACCAAATAACGAGCGAAAAGGCCGCGGCTGGTAAAAAATGCCATTTCATTCCATTAGATTTAGCTTCATTGAAATCGGTTAAGGAATTTTCTGAGTCTATTAAGAACAAGTTAAAGTATGTCTCTGCAATTAAATTAAAATCATTTAATTTTCATAATTATATTTTATTACTTCTAGACATATCGATATTCTTATATTGAATGCAGGAATATATGCTCTTCCTCATACCACTACCGAAGATGGATTTGAAACTATTTTTCAAGTTTGTCATTTATCACATTTTTATCTTACTGTATTGCTAGAGGATTTGTTTGATGTCAACTCTAGAATTATTGTTGTATCGTCGGAATCGCATAGAATGTCTAACTTTCCAAACAGTGGACTAACCGAACAAATATTATGTCCACCACCTCAGAAATTCTGGAGCATGTTGGCGTACAATAACGCAAAGTTATGCAATGTCCTCTTTGCACGAGAGTTGAGTGAGGTAAGTAAATACATAATTTAATTTAAATTTCTTAAATCCACATTGAAATATATGGGTTTTTTTAAAATTCATTGATCCAAAAACAGTTTTAAAATTCTTACACCGTACATTCAAATTTTAAATGCAAACAACTAAAATTTTAGAATTGAAACTTGCTACTTTTGGTTCCGCTTCGGCTTCGCTCATCATTCACACAAAATAAAACAAAAATCCTCGATCTCTGTTGCTTTTGACTCGTCGATCTGATAACAATTAAAGCTTAGGATATCTAAAATTTTACAATGAAAAGGGTTGAGTATCTGATGATGGAGTCTTCTTCAATTTTAATATTTTTTAATTCTTAAGTAAGCAGGAGGTCGATGAAAACTAAGAAAATTTGCTTATCAAAATTTTACACTGAATTATACAGAATGAAAAAAAACCGATTTGCCCTAAATAAGAATCGTCAGATTCACTGCGGTCGAAAAGCTCGAATTGGGAATTACGTTTAAAAGAGGATTTACGACTTTTTGGTAGGAGCTCGTACTGTACACATAATTTTTTGAAAATGCTAAATGTTGCAAAAACCGTACATTTACATCTCTCCAGAAACATTTAGGTAATTGAAAACGACTATTCATCTAAAACAAATATGTACATACCCAATAACCAAATTTAAGATGCGTAGAAATCAATTCGATCAAGAAACGATCGTTCACTGAAATTTTTATTTTGATAACGGGCTCTTGCTTCAAGTAGGGCCACTACATCCTCTCGCTTTCCGGGCCATCATTTGATATCTTCAGCATAAAACTCCTTTCCATGTTCGGATTGTTGAAAAACAGTAACAACCCACACTCGATAACTTTATGAATTGTTAGTCGTCAATAGCCGCTTCCTATTTCTCTTATTGCCCTAAAGGTCATAAATCATAAACCATTCACAAATTCAACCTACATTGACCGGTATCTATAAATATCAATTTTCGTTTTTGTTATTTATTCGAGACCAAAAAACAACCCGTTTTTTGTTTTTTTTGTATGTTTCAATCTGTGCAATCTTGCATAGCTCCATGCCAGCCTATACTGGCATATGGGTCGGTCCATGAGTTTTGCACTCCGACAGGGGGTCAGTTGTGTTCCATTTCATCACAGATCGTAATCTGTTGATGAAATTTCACTTTGGATCCTGCTCCTATTGGAATTCGAAACCGATACCTCCCGATCCAAACGCCAAAGCTTTATCCACTGTGCCGTTTGGTCGGTGTTCCCAGTCTTATTTATATTTGATTTACAATGCGTGAAACGGACCAAATATATACCATTCATGGCGAAAAAACCGCTGACAACTGCGGAAAACAACTCAGTTAAATGAAGCTAGGGCGGTATGTTGTACCATCACTTCGAATCGAAATTCGAAAAAAGTCGAATCGAAAAAATGAAAATTTTATTATCTTCGACTTTTATCGTTTTTTAATTTTGCGATACTTTTTGTAGAATGAAATGTCAGCTACATTTATTATTACTTGGTTTTATATGATGAAACTTTATCAATTATTGCGATTCGAAAATGATATAATATACCGCCATTCGACTTTTTTCAAATTTCGATTCGAAGTGATGGTATAACATACCGCCCCTGGAAACAACAAAGCTAGGAAGTAGTCGCTGGGATTCAGGTGCGGAGAATACGGTGGATGAGGAAGCAATTCGAACTTCAATTCATACAATTTTGCCATCGTAGCCAACGACTTGTGACACGGTGCATTTTCTTTGTGAAAAATAATGTTTTCCTTTTGAATTAGGGATAGTTTTTTCCCAACTTTTTCTGGATGGTCGTTCCTGCCTCAAGATAGTCGACGAATAAAATACCTTGCAATCCTAAAGTACGGTCAAATCCTTGGTGACATTTGCGTTTTATTCAACACACGAAATTCATTGTTTTCCATTATTTTTAAAATAACAAAAGTACCGTTACTATAACAACTGTAACTCATAAACTAAGGCCCGTTGCACACTTGAGCTATGTTTTTGATCGATGTGAGCTATGTTTTCATTTTACAGCGTCCCGTTTTGGTTTCCAAAACTCAAATAAGAGAAACATTGTAGATAAATCTCAGGGTCTACCCAATCTGTAAAGCAATATATTTAAATGTTTTATTTTCGCCTTGGAGATAATTAATTAGCTCACATCGCCCTTAAAATGAGCGATGTCAGCTATGTTTCTATATCCCACAGGTTTAAATAAAGAAATTAAATGAATCGGGACGTACGAGTGGCTTGAGCTAAGCTTGGCGAATTTGGTTTCACTGTTTTAGGCTTTAGCTCACTTTGATAAAAAATCATAGATCAAGTGTGCATCAGACCTAATGGTCGGACTTTCAAAAAATATTGATACAAATCGTTTGAAGGTTGGGAAAAAATGACCTATGTCCAAAGCCACTTTTCTGACCTTTTGATAGTGCCTGGAAAACGCGAGAAGAGAGTTTTATTTCGATTTCTCGCCTTTCAGTTTTGTCCGACAGTTAATTTTCAAAAGTAAAAGGTGATGAAATTGAGCAACTGTCAATTACTTGTCAACATATTGGCAAAAAATATGTGTGAAATGTTAAACCCATTTTCTTTGAAAAATTGTTTAATAATTAATTGTCTAATTGAAAATAAAATACAAAATTAAATCTTTCATTTTGCATAAAACCTAAAATAAGATCAAAAATACATTTTTTTGTATTATTTAAGTTTTGGAAACTGCTCTTACTAGTTCTAATGAATACAACACAAATTGCTTGTACTAAAGCTGAGTTCCATACAGATGACGTTTAACTGCAAGAGAAATTGATTCGATACACAAACAAAAGAAAAAACTCAGGAAAAAACGAAGAACATTGTCACCAGAAGTTGCTTGCACCTCAACAATACCAGCAACAAGAACAACGCCATGTAATAGGCATTACAGAGTTTACGAATATCCAAGCTTTAATGAAATCGGTGTCCACAAACGACTATAGAGTAATTTCACTAAACAATAATATTTGAAAGACAAATATAAAAGATCCCGATGTAACATAGCTTTGAAATTAAGATTATAGCCTGAGGTCCACTCTGCAAGAAGGAGGATAAAATAGAAGACCTCAATATGAAATAACTGCAAGGTAATTGAAGACACAGTAAACATCCTTAAATCGGAGGAAATTCAAAATAGTAAAGTAATCAAAATCATTAAAAGAGGGCTTCGACTCTTCAAACTCACATTCATCAATATGAGATTTAAAATAGAACCATTGAAAAAGATCACGAGATTAATACCTCAATGCAAGAAATGCTGGTGGATAGATGCAACGCGAGATGCACAGTTAGCCCAAACGAACCTACAAGGTGTATAAACTGGTAAGGACCACACCCAGCTAACTATAGAGGATGCGAAGTAGAGGTAAACCTGCAAAGATTAAAAAATAAAATGCGCCGATCGACTCAAAACACTACCGTTACAAGAGAAGGGTTCCAACTACAACTAGAGTGCCGCCACAACCACAGCCCATAGGACAAGAGAGGAAATCCTAGTTGCAAATACCGCACCAGTTAACTAATGCTAATAAAGAAAATGCACACCACCTACACAACAAGCGATAAATGATTTTATATCAATGCTATACTAATCAAATGAACGGAACACTTAAGAATTGTCATTTGGAACTAGAAGTTATTCTAAACTTAGAAAAAATAGGTATGTGTCTTGAATCGGAAACTCATTTAAAAGAAACATCATTTAATAGAATACGTGACTATGAATGTTACCATGCTATTCATCCAGGAGGGAATGCTAGAGGTGGATCTCCGATGATTATTACGAATTCTATTAAACATTATGCAAGTAATTTCTGTTTCAATGCCGGAGTCTGCATCATGTTTAATATTATTGAAAAATTCCAGTGCTGTACCGAAGATGTGTCTCTATGGCTTATACGATTCAACTTTTTTCGACAATATTCTTCTATTTTTAATTCGGAGATTTTGAAACCATTTTCGAACAGTTCACAAATCATTCGTTCGAGTATACACTTGTCTTATATCATTAGAATGTCTGAATGTGTTTTATGTTTATTAATAACACTTAATATATTTTAGATTATGTTCTTTATTCATGTCTTTCATTCTACATGTGTTCTTCATCATCTGGCGGATTGATGTTCACAGTCCTTTTCCCTACATACCGTTCGTACAGTCCGTGACGTAAGTCTATCTACAACATCCTCCCTCTTTCACATTTCAATAATCTATCATGTTTATAGATCAAATTATATAAAACAAAATTTAAATCATACATTAACAAATTAATTCGAGTTCAAATCATTGAAACGGGATGGTGGTTTAACTTCCCTCCGAGGACGATTTAAAGAAGTCTGCGGTGTTTTCATATTGACCACCAATGATGGTTGTTCAACTTCAGGAGACATTTGTTGATTACTTCCATCTACTGTATTTCCTTCGGCCTTCCGAGAAGAATCCGAAATGTTATTTGCTGAACAGCCTGAAAGCAGCAGTTTGGAAACCGAAGTTGATTGCTTATGATCTTCAGAAGGGTGTGGTTTAATATTCACACGATCTCGGCGATAAGCGAATCCATTCACATTAACTACGAACGATCTATCTGAGAGATTTTGCTGTACAGTTCCCCTTGACCATAACTTACCTTCTGTTGGGTGTATTTGGACTACGACAGGCTGTCCTACTTCAAGAAGTGGTAACTGTTTTGTTTTTTTTTTATCGTAATGATACTTATTTATTTGTCGTTGATTTATTATTTTATCTGAAACATTTGGAACGACTTCTGGTTGAAGATTTTTGATGGTTGATGGAATTCCGGTGCGTGTTTTTCTTGCAAACAGTCGTTGAACAGAACTGGAACCTCTGATATGTTCGAAGAAAACATCCATTGATACTATTTGGAATGGATAGTTTGGAACTTCATGTGTAAGCATTGGAAGCTTTATTTGGGAATCGGAATATTTGACACATATGTAACAACCTTTCACTTTATCTCTTATTTCGGATGTCATTTCTGGCCAAAATATGCTTTGCTTAGCAAGATTTACTGTTGCTTCGATGCCATTATGACTGATATGTACCTTTTCAACCATTAATCCACGAAGACTATGCGGAATCACGACTTTATCATTCCGTAGAAGTAATCTCTCGTAGAAGTAATCTTCTCCATATGGAAAGCTCGTGTTTGAATTTATGATAAAATTTTATACCATCGGGTATATCGCGTATATTTTTTGGCCACTTGTTTATTAATGTAATTATCTTTTGAAAACTTACATCTTTTGCCGTTTCTTCTCTAATGATGTTGAGAACACCTGTTGAGATACTGAGATTGCTAATTAATTTGACCATTTGTACCAGTCTTTCGGCATCTGATACTTGAGCTTCATCTATTCGGCAGATATTTGATTTCGACAAAATATTTATTTGTTGGTTTTCATCCGGATCCTCTTCATAATTTGATCTTGATAGGGTATCTGCAATAATGTTGTTTTTACCTTCTATGAACTCAAGTTTCAAAGAATAACGCTCCAGTATCATACGCATTAATTGCAGTCTCTTTGATGATTTAAGTAGCGTTTTATTGAATATATTTATTAACGGCTTATGATCCGTTCTGATTATGCAAGTATGACCAACAATCATCTGGTCGAATCTAATACACGCGAAAACGATCGCAAGCAGTTCTTTATCTATCTGTGCATAGTTTTTTTCTGTAGTCGTTAGCGTTCTGGAAGCATAACAGATAACCTTATCTTTCTGGAACATTGCAGCGCCCAAACCGCATTCAATTATTATTAGCTTTGTATTGTTGAAATAGCCTAAAGTTTTTATGTCTGACACTAATGATTTAATCTTCTGATATTGGTCTTCCTCCGACTGTGTCCACTTCCACGGAGTGTTTTCATGGATAAGTTCACGTAATGGTGTAAACTGGGTACTTAAATCTGTTATATATCTGGATAAATAGTTAACCATACCAATAAATGTTTGTAGGTCATTTTTATTTGAAGGTGATTTCATATTGCTGATCGCCATAATTTTGGATTCATCGACTTCCAAAGAACTTCACTGATGATTGACACAAAATGAGTTTTGATTTGGTTAACTTAACGTTGTTTTTCTGGAGCCACATGAATAATTTCTCGAGATTTCTGTCATGATCGACTGTTGCTTCTTCGACCGTATTTCCTTGACCATATATCAATAAATCGTCTGCGAGGACCTCTACGCCTGGAAGATCATGTACAAGCTGGTATATTTTCATCTGGAAAATTTCTCGAGCCGATGTAATACCAAATGGCATCCTTAACCATTTATATCTTCCGAATGGTGTCCAAAAGCATGTTAAGTTGCTATTCGCCTCCGATAGTTGCACTTGTCAAAATCCTCTTTTAGCATCGCAGGTGGAAAATACTTTAGCTTTGCCTAATTCCGGTAGGACTTCATCAATTGTCGTGAACTGATAGTTGGGTCTTTTCAAAGCTTTGTTCAACGGTATAGGATCTAAACATATTCGAAAAGAATTGTTACGTTGAACTATTAAAATATTACTAATCCAATCAGTGTGATACTCTACACGTTCAATTATCCCATCATCAACCAAGCCATCTAACTCAGTTTTTAAACGATGACGATATATCACTGGAATACGGCGCGCATGTTGAATGACGGGTTTAATGCTTTCGCCAATCTCCAACTCTACTTCGACAGGGAAATTTTACAATATCTTTCAAATATATCTGAATATTTGTTCACTATTCGCTCCGTATTCGCTTTTGACCTATGAATGTCTGCAGTTCTTTCCACTGTAGTAGTTGATACCGATTCAATGAGGTAATCAGCTACCGATGGTACTGGAAAATTTTTCACCTCAGAACTATATGCAATCAGTTTAAGAACTGAACAAGCGTTTGAAGATCATAAAGGTTGGTGGTTACGTTTTATGGTTTGAAAAACTATAGAAACTGTTCAGTTATCGATTATACATGGAATATGCACCTCTCCAATTGATGGTATAGGATTTCCATTGAAATCTATCAGTCCTTGTTGTGTTGGAACAGTTTTTGGGTTAGGTTCATTCATGAGCTTAGAATATTGTTGCCAGCCCATGAGACACGCTTTAGATCCTGTATCCAGCATGCATTCGACGTTTTTCCAAACTGAATTAAATTTTAAACTCAGAATTGTCGTAACTTTATTTTTACTGAATGATGTCGTCACTTTGCATATTTTGAAGCTTTCATCACTCGATCTGAATTGTTCTTCCTCTTCATCGCAGTCAATTTTGTTAACTTTATTAGACCGATGAATTTTTGGATTTTTATCCGATTCTTTATTTCTACGTCTACAGCACGATTCAAAATGGTGCTTATATTTGCATATGTCACAAATATGGCCCAAGGATGGACAACATCCTTTTTCAAACTTGTGTTTCGAACCACAAAACCGACATTTTTTAAGAACGTTACTTCAAACTGCTTGCCCCCTTGTGTTCGAAATTGTATTTACTAGAACATCCGTTTGTATATTGGTTTCTGACGTCATATTTTTTACTCTGCACTGAGTAGCTTCGCTGATTCTGCACGTGTCAATGGCATGTTGTAAAGTCAAATCACCTTTTTCCATTAAATTTTTCATCACTGACACATTTTGAATGTCGACAACGATGCGATCCCTCAGCAACTCATCTGACATGTTCGTCGGATAGTTACATAATTTAATGAGTCGTTTTATTCGAATGAGATAAGTATCGAAGCTCTCATTCTCCATTTGATTAGACGCATTGAAAATATATCTATCGTATATCACATTTGAATTGGCAATTAAATACTTTCGAATTGCCGCGAGAGCGATAAAATCCGACGAGAGCAATAATATCCATAGTGCTTGTTTTTTGTCCATTTCGCGATGCACATGACTCATACCAGTGGCTATAGTATAGTCGTTCCAGCTTGACTCAAAAGTCTCGAAATTTTCTCGACTATCTCCAAATTCAACATTCAATGGAGGCGGCCACGGTTATTGTTGGAAACTACTATATCCGCATCTTCAGGGTCAACGGATATATTTCTGAGCTGTGTTACCATTTTCTCCATCATCTCCGACTGCGTTTTAATAAAATCCATCAATTGTTTTTCCATTATATGTGATATTACACAGCAGACAATAAATTTACTTTAACCTCACTTTTTAAACATAATATGCAAAATTATGCTGCAATTTTACTTTAACTTCTAGATATTATTCTTTTACTATTAATAGAATATACATTATCCAATTCACACATCTGACACCATGTTTTATGTTTATTAATAACACTTAATATATTTTAGATTATGTTCTTTATTCATGTCTTTCATTCTACATGTGTTCTTCATCATCTGGCGGATTGATGTTCGCAGTCCTTTTCCCTACATACCGTTCGTACAGTCCGTGACGTAAGTCTATCTACAAGAGAAAGAATGTCGTAAGTTAATTGAAGCACTTTAGTCTCAAATCTACAGGTACGGCACCGGACGCAGCTACGTTTTTCTCATTCCCATACAATCATGCGGCGGCTTATCGTTTGAAAGATCTTGGTCGATGAACATTATGATTTTAACTGAAGTGCATTCAACTGGTCATATAGCACATCGAGTGGCACATCGCTTGAAAGGCCTTGGGAAAGCAACAATAGCACTTTAGTTCACAAATCTACCGTTTTGGCAATGATCGCCATTTCATATAGTAGTTTATTATAAAATATATACGTTCTGAAATTTATTTATATAAAAACGACAAATGTTCTAAGAATATATTCTAGTCAGTTTATTTTTTTATTTTGATCGACGCGTCTGTAATACTCTTTTACTCTATGGTTAAACTATTTGTATAGACCGAAAATAAACTATCATTTATAATCGGATCATATTGTTAGTTCTTTAACCCCTTAAGGACCAAACCCGAGATATCTCGAGACATACGATATGTAGTTAAAAAAAATCGGGCCTTAAGGGGTTAAATATTTACATTTTTTAAATAAACACCAGTACCAACCGCTTCATTCATGACATACTCGGTGCACGCAAATTTCTTAAACAAACAAACGACTTTTAGTTTACCAGACTATAAACGTGTGGTCATTGTCTAGAATATTACTAAGATGTAAGTAAAGTTTACCGTACTTTACAGTTTTTTTAAATAGTTTTATTATACATACATAATACATAAGTACTTACTTTCATTTTTTAGAGGTTTGCTAATTAAATTATTTTGTCTATATGGCAGTTAAATACTTGATAGATTTTCTGTTTACGTTAGTCGCAAATGCCATTGGAATAATAAAATATGGATAAACAATAGTTGTAAAAGACAATAAATTATACTAAATTGACGAAATGTTTATATTTATTTATGCTAATTTAATTTCCTTCATAAGTTTGCTGTGTGTGTGTTTGTATGCCTTGGTATTTAGAGAGGTGGTGCAATTTGGACGGCAATCACACTTGATGACTCATTCATCGCAATGGATAATTGTTTATTAAAAATGAGTACGGGTACCTCCTAATCATACGCACTTGCATCACAAACATTAATAGCGAAATGCTTATAATTGAAAATTATTGTTAACAAATTATTTTGAATATGTTTAACCTTTCGGATTAACTCATTTTGCTTGTGTAGGCATTTAATGCCTGATTATCAATACAGCAAAATATCTAATGTTATCGCGCGCTCGGGTTACAATTTAATCTTAAGTATATTTATAGAATTTGTAAACATCTAGAAAAATGCTTAATCAATGGTTCACATACAATTTTAAACAAAGATTCAAGACCACGTCAATCGAGGCTTATCTCTATTTTATACATAATATTAAAATAATTAATTAATTTGCGTTTCACAAATCACATAATATAATCATCGCTAATTTGAAAATTAAATTTTTAATTAGAGCTTACATTTCACACAACTTTTTTTTATATAAGTAATTTTATACTTGTTATTTTAGTAACAAAATAATTGTTAGCAAAAGTAATATCGATAAAATACCCGTATGCATATAATTATCGGAGACAGACATAAATTAAAACTCATGTATACCAAAAAGATCATTAACATTAAGATTTTATTATACACGCAGTCATGTAAAACGGATGATTCGGGTCGTAATGTAAATAAGAAATAAATGTATACCTACATAGTAAAATAAAAAAGTATACAGAACCGAAACAATGCCCTAGCTACCTGCGCATAATTTTATATATTCCGAATTTATTTTCTGGCCTTAGATTTATGATAAGAAGAATTGGCTGACATGTATAAAAGGCCTACACTGACAAAACGCTAACACGAACAAAAAACTGTCTGCGATATAAAGCCGACATGAAAAAATTCCGACATGAATAAAAGACCGACACGAACAAAAGGCTCAAATTAGGTGCAAAGAAATGTCTGAAGAAGTCAATAAGCCTACATGAAGATAAGGTCAATGAAAAATTATCCACATTTATAAACGTCGATACTAAAATAGTCTGAACACTCTGAAGCCCAAAATAAATTTTAATAATGGCGTCTTAAAAAACATCAAACTACCAAACTTTGTTCTCTTTCATGTTGGGATCCTTAATAGAATAGGCGAACATTTTGAAACAATTGTTGCTTAACTCGGTATGTACACAGACGAGATTCTAAAACAACTATCGTTCTGGAATATCATCATTCGAAACAACAGTTTGGTTTATGGCTACTCGATTTGAATTTTACAACCACTTCTGCAATAACTTTTTTTTTTTTTTTTCATTCGGTAGTTACTTTAGAATTTTGTGTCGTTATAAAAAAATAGTCTGATATGGGTGAAAAAATGGCAAATTCCGACTATTTATCCAATCTTCTTACTATAACATATTGAAAGTGTCGTTACATAAAGCTATAGGTCTGTGGGTTAGTTGCTTTTTTACCCACTATTTTAATTATATGGCGCTATGTATGCAACCCTTTTCTATTTGCCGTATGAAGGTGTACTATCACTTGTAAACTGACACTTTAATAAACAACGCAAATTCAATTATCACAATTATTTTTATTGTAGTTTTTCTTATATTAATGTGAAAAAATAATAGAACATAAAAGTGTTTTTGTTAAGTCACAACCTACGAAGGTAGAACGGGTTTTTTGTCTCTTCCACAATTTTAGAAAGTTCATTGTAATTTGGAAATTTGACAAATAAATTTGACGTTCAAGTTTGCAAACATCGCCACAATACTCCCTCCCTAATGAATTCGGAAGAATTTGTGAAACTGCAAGTTACCGAGGCCGAAAATAAACCAAATGAAAGAACCGACGATGATCCAGAAGATGCTTTCAGTTAAAACGTGCCGATGGTCTAATTTGTCTTCCAGTCCTGGTTTGAACTGGTTCCTTTGATGGAAGATTGAAGCGAACCTTTTTTAACATGTTTGTACCATCAGAACCCTTCGTTATCCGAAGTTCTCTCACCCAGTGGGGCCGCCGGAAACGATCCCACGATATCCGCATTCTCCGCAAAACACGGTTTGAGGCGATCCAGAGACACCACATCCGACATGCCGTTTACGTCAATAGTGAAGAACTTATCCCCTCTTTCGAGAACTTTAAACGGTCCTGAATAAGGTGGTTGTAAGGATTTCCTCACAAAATCCGACCTTAAAAACACGTGTGAACACGTTGAAAGTTCTCTGCTTACAAAAGTTTTTACATTGGAGTGCCTGGTTGCCGGAGACAGTCTAATCTCATCAAAATGTTTTTTTAAGATTATTAACAAAATTTTATCAGTCGAAAAAGAATTTAGAAATTGACCAGGCACCCCCAACGTACTTCCGTGCACAATTTCAGCAGGAGAAGTTTCAAGTTCCTCACTATGTAACGTGCGTAAACCTAACAGTACAGTTGGCAAGAACGTTACCCAATCAGTTCGCTCTTGACACATGATTGCGGTCAACATTCTGTGCCATCTCTCAATCATACCGTTGGATTATGGGTTATAAGCCGTCGTTCTTACTCGTCTGAATCCGATTAACGCTGACAATTCATTAAAAAGACAAGACTGAAACTGCGAACCTTGGTCGGTGGCTATATAACGTTTGGTACCCCGAAGCGTGAAATCCATGTGGAGTATACCGCACAAGCGACAGTAGCTGCAGTAATATTAGGAACTGGAACTGCCTCAGCTCACCTCGTATACCTGTCGATTAATGTAACGCAATACCGCTGATTGTCAGAAATAGGCAAAGGACCAATGATGTCTAAGTGAATTTCTGCGAAGCTTTGCGAAATTAATTGATAAGATCCGAGAGGGGAAACGGTGTGTCTTGAAATTTTGGATTTTTGACAAGCTAAACAGGATTGCGTCATAGTTTTTGAATCTTTCGTGATGGAGGGCCAGATGACGTTTTCCGTCAATAATTTAATTGCTGCTTTAATTCCACGGTGTGGAAGATTATGAAAGGCTTCAAAAACTTTTTTCCGAAATTCAATTGTAATAAAAGGTCTTTGATTAGGTGTCTCTCTCTCTCTCTCTCTATGTCTGATACTATATCCCATCAAGGGATTTGGCCGCCTCAAAATGAGGTTTCATCATATTTTCATTTCGGATAATGAGTGAATAATTCATTGAACCTAAACCAGCCGTGAAATTTTGTCCTTGTCACCACCGGGAATCGAATATTGAACCCGGGACCTCCGGTCGCTGGAGCAAGCATGCTGACCACTTTGCTATAGGGGCGGCGATTATCTGTCGAAATATCACAATATATAGTTTTGCTAGAGTTAAAACTCAACGGAACTTGGACAAACTTTAAAGTTAAATTATCGCGCATAAAATTTTTTAGCTCGACATCATTGGTTTGAACATCCGCAATTTGTGCATAATCTATACTTTCAGGAATAGAAATTAGATTAATGCGTTAAAGTGTATCTGCGACGACATTATGCCGACGACATTATGCCTGATATGTGTTGGATGTCGGTTGCGAACTGCCCGATGAAATCCAAACGTCTGAATTGACACCGTGATGCCTTTTCCGAATTCTGACAAAAAGCCTAGACAAGTGGTTTATGGTCCGTAAACAACGTAAACTGTCGTCCTTCCAAAAGATATCTGAAATGCTTGATGCCAGAGTACGCTGCTAACAACTCTTTGTCATAAGCACTATTTCTTTGTTGCGCTTCAATAAGACGAACCGAGAAAAAGCTGAGTGGTTGCCAAACATCGCCGATATATTGTTGAACTACTGCGCCGATAGCTGTGTCTGAAGCGTCTAATATGCTAGCAAATTTACCGGTAGATGAAGGGTGTGCAAGAAGAGTAGCTTTACACAAGTTCTCCTTACAATTGTCGAAGGCATTAATGGGCTCTGCTGACCAATTAATTGGATCAGTGGCGGCCTTTGGAATGAAACGTCTGTAGAAATTAATCATTCCCAAAAATCTTTTGAGTTGATTAACCGTTACCGGACGTTCAACATTTTTGATGCTTAACACGTTCTGGAACAGGTAAAATGCCATTTGCATTAACGAAATGTCCTAAGAATTTAACTTCAGATGAATTCCTGAGACCAAAAGTCATTTTAGTGAATTCAAATAAACCGAAGGGAGTCGCAATAGCGGTTTTTGGAATATCAGACGGTTGCAATAGGGATTTGATGATATGTTTGGACAAGATCAAGAGTCGAAAAAATCGTACATCCTTCAAGCTGGTACGAAAAATCGTGAGGATGTGGAATAGGATAACGATCTGGAATAGTAACACCACGTAACACGATTCAGACTTCGGTAATCTCCACATGGTCTCCAATCTCCATTTTTCTTCAAGACAAGATGCAAATTACTAAACCATGCACTATTATTTGAACGAACAATTCCTAGTGCCATCAGATTCTCGAATTCCTATTTTGCAATCGTTAATTTATCAGGTGCCAAACGTCTACTTTTACAAGAAACCGGTGGTCCAAAAGTTTCCAGCCGATGAGTGACCATATACTTAACTGGTTTGACGTTTAGAGAGTTTGTCATAATTTCTGAGAATTTAGAAAGAAGTTGCTGAATTTGATTATTCACCTGAGATTTGTCTAGTTGAGACAGTGTTGACTCGGCTGTGAGAGAGATAGAACCAACCGTAAACAACGATGTCGTTGGATCTAGAAGACGATGTTTGCCAAGATCAACTATCAATCCAGAACTTTTAAGGAAATCAGCTCCGATAATGGGCAGCGAGACATCTGCCACTATAAATTCCCATTTGAAATTACGCCGTAACCCAAAATCTAAATTTACATTTTTTGTTCCATAAGCTCTAATTGGCGTTCCATTCGCAGCGAATAATTTGATGCTTGCGGAATGTGACAAATTTTGAATGGAACTACCTAAACGTCAGTACCAGTGTATATTAGAAATGCAACTCTTCAATTGGCATCATGTATTAATAGACGACTGGTAGTAAGCTCATCAGTGGCGGTCGTCACGTCCTGATGAACATTTAAAAATCGTTTTTGATCGACTGACCTCCGCAGGTTTTATCATAAAATGTACAGCCAACCTGGCATTTCTGAGCCTTATCACCGAATCTAAAATGACAATAACACAAATCGAATTTTGGGTTAACCCGACCTCTAGATCTCGAACGAGAATTTGTTTGCTTTCTATTATGTGAACGAGATCGAGATCTAGGGTTAACCATAGATTTAATTTCAGCCAAAATTTTAATTTTAAAATCTACTAATTTAGCGTCTAAATTAGATGCATCAGAAATGCCGGTTGGATTGAAGCACCCGTTAGATGCTGCAGACGACAATGGTTGCACGATTTATCGGCATTTAACCCTAACGCAGTGGCATCACCTCTATCATATTATCTGCACGTGCTGCCAACACATCTAACGTTACATCATTCTCAAAAGTCGTCAAGATAACTTGAACCTGCGAAGACAATCTCTTCATCCAAAGTTGTCTGAGCAACTTGTCGTTAAAATTATTGCCAGCGTTCAAACGTATCTGACTCAGCAATTGCGACTGTTTTTTATCACTCAAAGTCAGGTTCGTCAGAACGTTATTCAGGCGTGACATCTCTGACTCGCCTAATACGCGAATCACTTCCTCTTTAAACACAGAATAGGGAAGTGTACTCTTATCGCGGAGAATTAAATCCGCGAAGGATCCTGCAGTCTCGCGTCCAACGCCCCCCCCCCCACTACATGAGAGAACCTGGTGGTCTCCAACCTGATGTTCGCGAAGCGAACTGCGATTCCAGAATCGTAAACCAAATGGCCGGATTCTGACCGTACAACGGTTGCGGAGGTCGGAATCGGACCGCTCCAATATCTAAATTTGAATTTTGGACCCCAGTCCAACCAGGTCCTGAACCAGACTGCCCAGACGACTGAGCAACTCCTGGATCCCGGAATAAATTTTGCGACTGGAGGAACAATTGAAATTGCTCCGCTTATAAATTTTGCATACTCTGTGGCTGACTAGTTGTTTCCACAGAACTTCCCCATAAACCTCGTCATTTACCGGAGAGTTAGAAGGAGTATCGAACGACATTTACAATCCTGAACAAAAATGCGAAACAAAAACATGCAGAAACGAGTAGAAGGAAAAAACATGAAATAAATAAAATGCCGGAGTTAATTTTAATTTTTAAATAAAATTTTATTTGTGAATTTGAAGCAATGAACTCAATAAAATTAAGGAAAAAGAACTTCCCCCGATCTACTCACGTTTACTATTTATTGTGAATTTTATTGTTTCCTGTGCTCTGCTAATCCTGGAATCCCCACACTGTCGTTGAATTGTGCCGTTGGAGTGATTAGTGCTTGCTGAGAAACTGCTGCTCAAAATTACTGTCAAAATTCAAAACCGTAGCTTCTCAATGATCGCAAAATAATGCTGCATACAATTAAAATAATGCTGCATACAATCACGTCGGGGTCACCAATTTTGTATGATTTTTGCTTCTTTATCCACTATTTTAATTATATGACGCTATGTATGCATCCCTTTTCTATTTGCCGTATGAAGGTGTTCTATCACTTGTAAACTGACACTTTAATACACAACGCTAATTCAATTATCACAACTTTTAAATTATTTTTATTATAATTTTTTATTGTTATTTTTATTGCAAAACCAATGATAAACATATGTTTATATGGTAAAAGCATGAATGTAAATATCATTTAAGAAAAGATTTAAAATAATACTACTCGAAAATATTCAACTTGATGGTTCGAGTTTTTTTTATATTGATGTGAAAAAATAATAGAACATAAAAGTTTTTTTTGTTAAGTCACAACCTACGATGGTAGACCGGGTTTTTTTGTCTCTTCCATAATTTTAGAGAGTTCATTGTAATTTGGAAATTTAACAATTAAATTTGACGTTCAAGTTTGCAAACATGGTTACAGGTCCACATTTACAAAAATCAGTGCCGCAAATGTTTCAACCGACTAGAGCAAATCGTGTACGCTGAATGTAGCATTAATTTTTGTGTCGTTTTCGTGCGCCGCATACGTCCACACTTCCTAATTTGCGGCGAAAATGTTTTCGGAGAACGCGTTTAAATTTTTGTAAATGTGAACCCACCATAAGCGTACCGAAGTTTAGTAAAATTGGTAAAGTCACTTTAGCAATAATTTGATAAACAATATTCCAAATGTTCCATATGCTCATATTTCAGAACTTTTCTCAGAATAAATTACAGTACAAATTATAGAGTACAGCTTCCTCCTCCTTTATCTACAAATGTACGGAAGAAATCACATGAGAAGACACCAAGTTGACTATGAGACAGTGTCCTGTAACTGCACCCACAACCATGTTAATAGGACGCCTTTGCAGAAATGTCAGCTATCTGAATATTGGCCGGGCTAGTCTTGGTCAGATCTGCATAGCTTTTGTACATGAAGCGCTATTAACCCATCTGTCGTTCGTTAGTCTCAAAGAGCTTGCTCGTAGCGGGTATTATGCTACAAGTGAGATGGAGCAAATACCCCAGATATTGAATTCTAGATAATAGATGAGCAACAATCTTGGCCTCTCGATGAAAAGAAAATTGATTTTAGTGCTTTAATCGGAGCCTTTCGGAAAAAATACTAATATATAACTCTCAGATATTACATTAGATTTCAAGTCTATGGCATCTCTTATCGCAATTACTTCAACTTAGAACAAACTGCAGTGGTCGAGGATACGAAATAAAAGGTTTATAATGCATCAAAAAACGCTCCAAAACCTTAACCATCCATCTTTGAATCATCTACCCTTCAGTACAGTTTCTCTAATCCAGTCCTCTCTGGTGAGAATATCAGTTCTAAACCTATTGTTACAGAATAATGACAGAACAGCCTAGTCGGAGGTTTTTGCATTGTATCTTTTCCTTGAGACATATCTGAATGAAGGTTTAGATGAAAATGTTGTTAAGCCTAATAGCTCAGCTTGTGGCCATTTATTCAGCTAGGTTTTTCCTTTCCTTATCACTGAAGCACAGGAAAGCTATTCCTGCGCTTCATCAAATACCTTAGGTTATCCAGAACATTTAGAGCTCGCTACCATAGACACTAACCCTTTATATCCTTTATTATGTATTGTTTGAAGTATAGAGCTACTCTGTACGACACGGGTTACCAAACCGCATCTTTTACAAATGAGACATTTGCAAGTGTTTAGCACTTTAGTAGCTTTCTTTACTCTCTATAGCCTGTTAATTTCCAGCAGAGTTTACTGTCTAAAATAAGGCCTAGGTTCTTTGCTTTGTCTGTTAAGATCAAGGTAAAACTACTTAATGATGCGGGGGGAGGGGGGAGGGGATCAATCTAGGGAAGTTTATATTTCCTAGAGAAACGGACCAATTCATCTGGTGTGCATTGTCGCAAACCAGAGATTTTATATCATTTCAAATACGCGTATTGAGATTTTGACAGCTTATTCAGAACTATTCTGTACTGCTCCAGATTGTGTATTGTGAAACATGGTATAACTTCGCAGGATGACACCAATTTTTTTCTTATGAGCCTCCTTTAATGGGCTTCCTATAATCTGAGATAAAACAGAGCTCTCAATGGTAATCGTTGTCACATCGGCGTTGCAGTCTTCTTTTAGCAGAAAAATATTTAAGTTATATTTAACAAGAGTACAAGGTCAATCTTCATTATCAAAGAAAGTTCAGTATGAAGGCAGTATCACTTTGCTCTGCATCACTGAATCCATAACTGACAACGCTATTGGTTTTCCCAAATGCAACGAGCGACTATATTTAGTACGACAGGTTAGCTGTTATCTGTCTTTGCCTCTTGGGTTTACTGTACACCGTGTACATAGCTAAAACCTACAGTCTGGCTCCATGCATAACCTCACCTAGACTTTGTACAGCCTTCTTATAGAGGGAGGTGACCGTTGGTCGGCGAGAGCATTGCCCACTTTATTCTAAATTTTTGGCATAATGCTTTCGCCTTTTTGACCTTGTCGATTAGCAGTCACCACTAATTTTTCCTGGAGCACATCATTAGTGACAGTTATATGAAATCTGGGCTTTTCCGCAAATATTTGGGATTCCTTTTCAGATATCTGCTTTTTGGACAAAGATTTATATCAAACGAATCACTTGAAATAAATCTTATTGGACATTTTAGTACAATCATGTATGAGTTTTTTTAGACTCAAGCCTCAATTTAAATAAAAAATAAAAATTTATAAGCAAACTGAACCAAGTATTGTGTAGAAATTACCGAGATTTTTATTTAAACCGACTAAAACTTTAAAACGAGAACAATAAAACAAGAAAAAGATTTACATTTAAATTTGAGTTAAAATTGATATAAGAATACCTAAGTCAAGTATATCATTGAGCCACCTAACTAAAACCACCTAGTGCTAATAATGCACGACTTTTACTCAAATACATTTGACTCTTACATTTTTACTCAAATTTGGATGTACATTATCGGCCGTGCCTAGAGATCGTAGATCAGGTCTGGTTAATAAATGAAGTTGGTCATTGAGTCAACTAACCAAAGCCACCTATTACTAATAATACACCGCTTTGGGTTTATTGCTATGAATTTTAATCTTCTAGGTGTTCAGACGTGGTTCAGGTTTGACTAGTATATGAAGTTGGTCATTGCATGAGTCACCTAACCAAAACCACCAATAGTGCTAATAATGTACGACTTCGGGTTTATATTGCTATAAATTTTGATCTTCTAGATGTACTAATGTCATTTTTACTCAAATTTGGATGGACAATATTAGCCATTTCCGAAATTTGTGATTCAGGTTAAAGTCACCTAACAGTAGTCAGGAGAGTTTTCTGTATTTTTTATACTAAATTTTGATGGCCATTGACGACTATATCTGGAGATTGTGATTCATTTCTCGCTAATCCGTGAAATAGTTGATTAAGCACCTATACCTAAACCCATCTTCTTTTAATAATGCACTACTTCAGGTTTATTGCTACGAATTTTTATCTTCAAGTTTTACTGATGTAAAAAAACATCCTTTTTTGATTTGGTATATTATTCGGTTTTTTTAATTGTAGGTACTTGTGGACAAAGTGTATGTTTTTGTCGTTTTGGAATAAACTTCACTCTGATTTATGAGATGTGCTGTTTCATTTTCGAGCTGTAAGCTATTGATTGGTTTCAGAAGTTCCAATTTGACGTCAACGGTTTTGAGCCTGAAAGCTTTTGGGCTTGGCGCATTTCCTTGCGTGGCATTCACTGACTACAAATCTAAATTACATTGTAAATGTGCACATTTTCGTTGCTTCGATGATCATACATTCCATACAAAGAATTCACTTGAGAAATTCACACACGAAACGTCAGATTCTTCATGGGTTAATAAATTCTTGTTGCTTCATGGAAAATTTAACTTCTAGAATAATTTTTGGATATAGTTTTAACGGCAATTTTCTGTAAACACGATATTATGCTAGATTTCAATATTTTGTTTTACTCGATTTTCAGTTTAGAAATACTTTCAGATTCCGTTTAATCTGTCTAACTAACATATTAGCTATCCTTGAATTAAATTATATGAAACTACTTGAAGCTTTTATAAATCCGATTAAATTGAAACAGATCAACAATCATTTTTATTGAAAGCACCAACTCAAAATTTTAAAATGAAGATTCAACAATTATTAAACGCAATATCGATATATTTGAGTAGTGTGTGCGTGTTTTATAACTTGCATCGTTTTATCACGTTGTTATATAAAATGCAAATATTGAAAAAATCCACTTCTATTGAGTAAAGAACAATAATTATTTTCCAACCACTTGTATAAAAACAAATAAAATAATTTGAATTTGATAAATATGCACAAAAAATGAACAGTGCTGACGCACGTGTTATACAGAAAGATTATTTCACAGTTATAAACTTAGAACCATATATTATATACTAACTGTTTAGTGACGTATGGGCATACAACTCATAAGGTTGATTAGTCATAATAAGTTTTATTATGCGTTATATACAAATTTCGCATCCCAGACAAGCCTTCACTTCTATTGGAAATATCAATTACAAAGTTCTACTGCGCCATAAAACTATAAAGTTTAATAACATTAAACTTGTAAACATAAACAACTTTCAATAGTTGAAACTATGTAGTTCGTAAACAACCAAAAATAATAAAAAAAAAAAATATTTTATCTAAACGTATTAAAGTTCCGGCCGAAAGCGCACACCGAATCATTAAGCCGACATGGGTTAACGAAAAAAACGAAAACAACAAGCATAAAGTAAAGATGTTTTATTATGCTTACGATTATTAAAACTATATATGTACAAGTTTTTTTATTTTATTTATAAATAATTCCAATACTTGTTTATATTTATAAAACTATCCCACTTATTTTATTTTTACGCGATTTTTATTTTATAAACAAAACGCAAACAACACGCGATCGAAACGTGATATTTTAGATTAAGTTGAATTGACATCATTTTAAAAAATCTGTATATGTATTCGTAGATTCAACAAAATGTGAATTAATGTTTGCATGTATTTGTTTATAGCCAATTAAAGCATCATCGGTTGCTAACAACAGAATAATAATAAACCGGTTTTTGCTTAAGGAAAGCACTTAAGCGAAAAATTGCAAAGAAAAAGTTCACTCACATGTTTTTCAATGAAATTTTTGTAAACAAACCGATGTAAATATGATTCAATTTGAGTGGTTTTGGTGTGTCTGTGTAGACACTACTACATTTATATATTACTACAGCGAACAACGTGATATGTATATAGTTGGTTAAATGTGGTATTGAGTAAAATTTTCCAAAACTAAAACGCCCCAAAAATTAATAATCATCCATAATATTGATCAATCATTTTGGTCTAGTGCAAGTTTAATGTACGATGAATCATGTATTCTTGAATTTACTTGCACTCATTTTATTTCTTCACTTCTTTACCATATTGAACGCCCCTCCCACCTTTGGTTAGGAATTTATAATTTAATATAACGTTCCGCCGCACATAAGAGCGTCTAGAGCCTAGAAAAATGCACCAAATTGAGTATTTTTTTTTAAATACTCTTTATGAGATTCTTAAAAGATCCCTCATGAGTATTTTGTCTGAAATTTTTTTGTATGCATAGAAATCAGTACATACTCAGACCCAAGAAACGTACTAAATGAGAATAAATTCAAGATTTATAACAAGTGAAAGTGATTTGACTGCTAATTGACAGCTGTCAACTGTCAATATCGAAAATCTAACTCCATATTTGAACGTAGCGACCGCAAAAAACAATGTGTACCAAATTTTAGAAAAAAATAAGGGGTAAGAAATAAAGTGATGTTTTAAACAAATATCTGAGTATGTACTGGTTTCTATGCATACAAAAAATTTCAGACAAAATACTCATGAGGGATCTTTTAAGAAAGAATCTCATAAAGAGTATTTTTAAAAAAAAAATACTCAATTTGGTGCATTTTTCTAAGCTCTAGACATTTTTGGAACTAAACACTACTTAAAACCCGTATGTGCACCGCCTCTGACATTTGGCTAACGATTGATCAATTTGATTTGTAGCGTACATCGACAGTATCGCGAGTAACTGGGCAAGTGTTGATAAAAATATAGACGGCTGTTCCAAGTTACGAGTAGTTTCCGTATTTTCATTAACACGTACCCAAAAAAAATAAAAATTTAATTTCGTAATCGCGGTCGTGTTTATTTATACTTATGTCCGGAAATAGCACTCCTTCCTTTGCAGAAGCGCGTTCGTGCAGTGCAGCGGGTCCAGATCCGGTCGATCTTATTGAGCAGCTGCTCGTAATTCTCGGAACAGCGCGTTTGACACAGACGGACGGTTCCGACATGTACACCAATAATTTACATACTCGTTTGCCTCCAACAGTCTCCTCGAACAGTCCATAGAGGCACACATTAGCCGTGTGGCGTTCAAACCCCTTCGGTGTGGTTTAACATCTTGGAACAACTGTTCAAGGTTGCAAACGTTACAACCGAAAGCATCAAATACTCACATGCCGTGAGCTCGCTTGATTCGCATCTTCACAATACGTTCGCGGATCTCATATTATGCGACAAAAACGACACGCCTTACACCACGTTTCGCGACGAGGTAATTCGCGTCCTTGGAGAGTCTAAAAAATCGAAAATTAATAATATTCTTCACGGTCTCTCGCTCGGTGACAAAAAACCATCGCAACTTCTAAGCGAGTTTAAATTAAACGATGACCGACCAAACGGCACAGTGGTTAAAGCTTTGGCGTTTGGATCGGGAGGTACCGGGTTCGAATCCCGATAGGGGCAGGATGCAAAAGGAATTTTTCATCATTTGATTACGATCGATGATGGTAATGAACACAACTATGACCCCCTGTCGGAGTGCACAACTCATGGGCCGACCCATCTTCCATGTCAGTGCTATAGGCTGGCATGGAGCAATGCAATGTGCAGATGGTTCTACGTAAATCGGACCTATAGCCGTACGTCCTCGATTTGGCAAGCAATGCGTAAAGTAGGACGGTAAAAGTGAACTGCGAAAGAGTTGGGAGTGCTTCGGCCCCAGAACAGTTTGTATAGATTAAAACAAAAACAAAAAAAAAAATTAAACGATGGCGGTGATTTCGCCGAAAAAACTTTACAGCAACTCTGGATGTCACGCCTACCGCAACAGGTTCAATTGGTACTCACGCCGTTTGAGAACGATGTGGATTTAAACACGTTAGCCGAACGAGCTGATGCGGTTATGGACACAATGTCGCACTCATGAGTTAGCGCAATCGACAGCGTTTCTTCACAAGAGCAGTCCACAAGCACTGCTGCCAACCAGGCCTTAAACATCGAGGTTAAACGATTCCGCAATAACATTATAAGTGAAGTCAGTCAGCTAGTTGCGGCCAGCAATAATCAATCAGGCAATGCACGATCACGTTCGCAGGCAAGTTCCAACCGACAGCATACACATAGTCGATCTTAATGGAGATGACGTATTAATCACAAATATAAAACGTGCTATTACCATTACAAATTCGGTGATAAAGCCGAAAAATGTATTGATGGATGCACGTATCGTGCTAGAAACAATGTTGGTAATCTACAAAATCCAGACATTTCAAAGCAAAATTTTTAAAGGGTCATCAGACACTGGGCGACAGTTAATGATGACGCCACTTCCAGTGGCCTAATAATTTTCGATACAACGAATTATTATTTATTATTTATTATTATTTATTCAAAAAAATATAATCGAATAATCTTAAGTTCCTTGTCGAACCGGTGCAGACTTGTCAATAGTACCTAATAAAAATTTCAAACCATTAAAAGCAATATCTACTCTAAATTTGTATGCAGAAAACGGTACACCGGTGCTTATAGCGTACGGTACAAAAACTTTAAAATTAGATATTGGCTTATGCCGCGAATTTATCTGGGAGTTCGTTATCGCAGATGTTTCGACGCCTATACTCGGTGCAGATTTATATTTAAAACACACAGGTCTCGTAGTTGACATTAGTAGACGAAGGATCATCGATCCGGTGACTTCACTGTCTGTTACAGGTCTACTCACACATATGGCAGTGCAAAGTTTGCCATACATTAATCAGACAACAGTCCCTACACAGATTCAAGACCTTCTTAAACAATTTCCAAAAACACAAGTCGCTCATTAAGCAGCACTGCTATCAAGCATAACGTTACGCATCGTCTGGAGACTACTGGTCAGATAATCTTGGCAAAAACACGTCGCTTAGCACCGGACAAACTTGAAAACGCAAAAGACGGATTTCACAACACGATGGCGCAAGGTATTTGTCACCCGAGCAGCAGTCCGTGGGTGCACGTACCCAAGGCGGCCATCTCAACATCTTTTGGTATTTTTGAATTTACCAAAATGACATTCGGCCTAAGGAACTCAGCACAGACTTTTCAAAGACTGATGCATTCTGTATTATTCGGCTTCAAATTCTGCTTCGTCTACTTAGATGATATTCTGATTGCATGTAAGTCATTCGAAAATCATCTTGAACATCTCAAGATTGTTTTTCAGAAATTATCAGAACATGGTTTAATCATTAATTGCGACAAATGCGTCTTTGCATTACACGAAATTAAATTTCTTGGCCATTTAATAAACGAACAAGGCATTCTTCCACCTTCAAAATCATTAAAAATTTCGAACGGCCTGTAAGGGTTGATCAACTCAAACGATTTTTTAGGTATGCTCAATTTTTACAGACGTTTTATTCCCTGCGCTGCTGCAGACCAAGTTTTGCTTAATGACTTCTTGAAAGGCTACAAGAAGAATAAGAAATCATCAATAGAATGGACTTCAGCATCTATTGACGCATTTAACAATTGCAAGGAGAAACTATGTCAAGTGGCACTCCTTGCACACCCAATCCCCGACGCTCGGTTGGTAGTTATGGTTGACGCACCCGATCACGCAATCGGAGCAGTGGTACAGCAATTTGTCTCGAATGCATGGCAGCCGCTCAGTTTTTTCTCAGTTCGTCTAAGCGAGACGCAGCAACGTTACAGTGCTTATGATAGAGAGCTGCTCGCAGCTTACGCGGGCATTAAGCACTTCCGGCATCTCCTCGAAGGTTGAGGAGATACCCCTGTGTACGCATTTTATCAGAATTCGGATAAAGCATCTCCACGTCAATTTCGGCATCTAGATTTCATCGGTCAATTTACAACCGATATCCAGCACATCTCCGGCGTTAACAGCGTCGTTGCAGATACCTTATCACGTATAGATCAAATTTCCGTTCCTGAAAGCATTGACTATACAATAATCGCGGATGCACAAACCAATGATGCAGAATTGCGAGAACTCTTGCATAGTAACAGCATGTCACTAAATCTCAAGCAAGTTCCAATAACGTTTAACTCCAATAAGCACATTTATTGCGATATTTCGACTGGTACACCTCGACCATTCATTTCGTTAAACTTCCGGAAACAAATTTTTGAATCATTTCACAATCTTTCGCAGCTACCACCAATATATTAACTAAAAATGTTATCTGGCCCTCGCTCCGAAAAGATTCGAGAAACTTCATTCAACATGTATTCAATGACAAAGTCGAAAGTTTCAAGGCACACCAAGTCAACTCTCGCCAATTTCACTTTAGCTTCGCAACGTTTTGCAGAAATACACCTCGACATCATTGGTTCTTTGCCGATTTCTGATAGCCAGCGATACTGCGTCACGCTAATAGATCGTTACACGCGTTGGCCCGAGGCGGTTCCTGTACCGGACATAACGGCTGCCACTGTCGCGTTTGCCGTATATACAACTTGGATATCACGTTTTGGCGTTCCAGTATCCATTCTTACAGATCATTACTCAGTTTGAATCCGAACTGTTCGAAGAACTATCCAAATTACTAGGGTTCAACGCGTTCGAACCACGGCTTATAATCCAAAGTGTAATGCCATGGTTGAGAGATGGCACCGCACTCTTAAATCTGCCATTATGTGTAACGAGCGCTCCGACTGGACCAGCATACTTCCGGTAGTCATGTTAGGACTACGATCGTCGTTCAGTGAGGAATTGCAAGCTTCCGAGATTGTTAGAAAACATGTAACGTTCAATGATCCTAAAAAAAATCACAGCGTCGTTTCCCTGCTCTACCAGCGGGCGTTAGATAAAAACACCTTCGCGTTTTTTGGACTCGGCGTTTCGCTCAAACCGCGTTTTCGCTGGGGAGGGAGTGTGTAGCGTACATCGACAGTATCTCGAGTAACTGGGCAAGTGTTGATAAAAATATAGAAGGCTGTTTGAAGTTACGAGTAGTTTTTGTTTTTTCATATTTAATGTACTTTTGTTTTTTCTTTTAATGAAAAATCAAGTCTTTCAAAAAATAAAATTGCGTTCAAATAATCATGTAACACACAACATTATGCTCTTAAAATTGTCAGCAACTTAAATGTATAATTACATACACATGTAATACAAGTTAATTTAATGTTAAATATATCAATTAAATAAATTAATAAAACCTATATGTGTTAAAAATTAAAATATAGTAAGTGTTACATTCATTGTTCGTGGATACATCTGATACGACATTTATCAATATCCACGAACAAATAATTAAATCAATGGTGACCTCAAAACAGATTTAAACCAAAATCCAAAACCGGACTATATCCAGCAACCGTTGGAGGTCCATAAAACTGGGACCATAAAGGTGCGACTATAAAAGTAGTGGAACTATAGATTATTGAATCACAACACCGAACATTTTCCTAAAATTTTTCTGAGTTTAAACACTTGTAAACAATATAATATATTTTGTTTCGAAAAATTAAACTAACCGACATTAAACTAACCGAATTGTATAATCAAAAATCATTATTACTGCTTTAATTTCGAAAAACTGATAAGATCAACCCTTCTTCAATATTTAATCTTTATTTGAAACTTTTAATTCTTTGTCGTTTTTTGTGAATGCTAATTTTTTTCACATCACTGGAGTATGTTTGTAAATTCTTCATTGTTACAATATTGTTAACAATGATAGTTCTATAGCGTTCTTATACTATCATTGTCGTTGTACCACGTGCTTTTTATCATTAGTAAATAAAATTCAACATTGTTGCCTCAATCCTACTTGAGACTGCCTTTCTAGAAAGTGTACTTAAAGTAGTAAATATGTAAAACTCAACCGAAAAAAATATTAATTCAAATTCTATAACCTCAATATCTAAAAATCATAATTTTTGTACTGCAAGTTTAACAATTATTTTCATATTGAAGGGAAAATAAATAGGTACCCTCTTTTACGATTTATAATAGATTTTATTATCATTAATAGAATTAATAGACAAGTATGAAGATTCATACCGATCAAACAACCTCAAACAAATTATTTGGAAAAACGAAAAAGCTCCTAATGATGCAGCCAGTTCTTGTTTTCCGATTTCGGCCAAAAATCACTGGGGTCTCCCAATTTGTGGAGTCAGCTTAATTATGAAGTTTCACCCAGATCAATCAATCCATCTGCGCTATACACAGGGGCCGAATATTTGTTATAGTTTTTTTGTCGAAAATCGTCATTTCTGCTTATATTTTGAAAAACTGATATGGAGCGATATTGTTGAACATTTAATTTAGAATCTTTCAGTTCATAATCGTTTTTCGATAAAATGATATATACTTTTCAAAGTATTTGCAATAAACAAAAATGCTCCTAAGCTGCCACTTCCGGTGAACCAATTTCAACAAAAGATCACGCGGATCTTCCAAATTATGGAAAAAGCTTAAATATGAGATTTTACTCTGATTAGTCAATTCGAGCTGTAGAGAGGATACAGACAATAAGTCCGCACGGCATCATACACAGACACACACGTACGGATAACTTTTAGAAACTACTTTTTTCGGGAATATAGCGAATGGTAAATCTTCAAAAACCTCGAGGTCGAAAATATTCATAAATACTATACTTTATTTTACTATATAAAAGAAAGTAAAAAATGTGCCATCGTGTGAAACGTGTCAATAAATTCAAATTTAATCGAAATCAATAATATTGAAGGACCATCTTTATAAGTTCTATACACTTCGGACCTCTTAACGATAGAGGAGACTAACAAAGTGACGTTTGCGGATGATACGGCCATCTTAGCAGTCGCTGATATCATAGCAGAATCCACAAGCAAATTACAAAGAGCTACTAATATTGTCAGCACCTGGACGTAGAGATGGCGAATAAAAGTTAATGAAACAAAATCTGTTCACGTAAATTTTACCAACAAAAAGGTCAACAGGATACCAGTAGAACTGAACTCTCAGCAAATTCCCTATGCAAACACGGCAAAATACCTAGGCATAACTCTAGATGTGAAACTAAAATGGAAAGAGCATGTGAAAAAGAAAAAAAAACTGTTTTTCAACAAAAATCCGGTGCTATACAGCCCAGCCAGTTTTATTGATCGGGAGTAGGGTTTCCAGTCCCGGATATCGGGTACCCGGGTATTTTTGTCATTATTCTACTACTCGAATACCCGGGTAATTGCTTCGGGCATTCAAGTACTATATATAAAAAAAAATTAAACTTTTAAAAAAATTTATCGTTACGGTCGATGAGTGGACAGACATTAATATGAGGAGATTCTTAAACATCACCCTTCATTCCACGACTACTAAATTTGTTTTGAGTTTAGTTAAAATAAATGGTAGTTGCACATCGGAAGTACTTGAAAGTCTTGTAAGAAATTGTTTACAAGAATATGGAGTTCAACTGAATAAGTAAGTATAGTAAGCTATAACGAATAACTTACGAATAGTAAGTCAGCTCTGCTACAATCATGTAATACATTTAGTAGTTGTAAAGTAGTAGTATATAAAAGCCTTACTTCAGAAAGAGAAGACATATTATATGAAGACGACGACATTGTGATGATGATAATGGAAGAGATGTTGGCGTAGTAAATGAAAATTTCTACAACGATGGAAATTTGCTGTTCGAAAAAATATCGGAACATGAAGTTTTTTCTCTAACTTCAAACATCAACTTTAGGCAACATGCGACAAAAAATAAGATTTTTTAAGAAATCAGCAGTTCGAAGCAATATTTTATCAAAGTATGTAGTGGAACAAGAGGGAAAAACCTGAAACTAATTTTGGAGTGCAAAACCCGCTGAAATTCACTCATTTTTGCTGGTAATCGATTATTAAAATTAAGTAACTCGGCACTAAATGAATTGGGTTCGGAAAAATTTGCTGACGAGGACACTCACGTTTTAAAGGAAGTTTCTTTAGCGTTAGAGCCTTTAATGGTTTTAGTTAAAAAACTTAGTAAAGAAAATACCAATCTTATGGTGTTATGACACTGACTAGTTTTTCAAATGGTTCATGTGATTAAAAATGAAAATAGAGTAGGACAAGTAATGTAAATACAAATCACTTGAAAGAATGAGTGTATACAACATATAAACAAAAAATAGAAATAAATTCAGCAACAAATGATATAGCTTTCTTTTGCAGCAGTTAAATTTGGGCAAATCTATAAAAAATAAATCAACTTTAATTATTTTTTTTGACGTATAGTCATTTTTTAGTAATGTGATTTTGTGTGTACGTGTATAGTACAAACATTTCTCCAAACATAATATTGCAGCGCACGCTGCACAGATACATATTGTTACGGTGACACCTAGAATAGAATAGAATAAGTTAATTTCATTAATTGTTCAATTACATTTATAATTTATACTCAACATTTAGGCGTATTTCTATACACACATATTTGCTGCGCATTTAGGATTATTCTAGAAACAAATATTTTGGTATATAAAGGCGCGCGTTGACGTGGAATGCTGAGTCTTATTTTAAATGTGATACAGTGAAGGTTAAATAGAAAGATTATTAAAGTGATTATTAAAGCGATTATTAAAGTGATAATTAAAAAGTGTGTTATAAGTGTAATAATTAATTGTTAATTTTGTGTTGTATAATAAATTGTGTTGTGTAAATAAATTGTGTGAGTTCAAATTTGAAGCAGTTGTATTTATTCACAATCCAGTGATTCGAACCTTGATTGACAAGGCAAAATCGTAACAATATATTATTTTATTTTCATAACGTCAAAATAAATGCGCAAAGTGTTCTCTACTGTTTAAATTAGTTGTTTCTCTTTTTCGCCATAATAGTTTTACAGCACATTACAGCACTTGAAAACTAGTCAGTATCATACCACCATTATAACTGCTTAGGGTACCCTTATATAAATATTTAAAAAAACTAAAAGAAATAAATGCCGGGCTTTCGCAGGATATAATTGAACATTTACATTTTGAAGTTGAGGAACGACGAAAAAATGCCAATTTTTAAGTTACCCATTAAAGACAACAATAAAACTATAGTAGTATTCAAATCTCGCTGGAATTCTGACAGTTCTCGCGCAGGCAAAATATGGCGGATACGCAGTGATGTATTAAGTATAATAATACCAGTTTATTGTTTACATTTTTATGTTGTATTTTTATTACTTAACTGTATAATTTGACTTTGTAAGAATCACTGACACTTTTGAAATTAATATTTAATTCGATAAGCAACGAATTAATTCATAATTCCATTAAATTGAAAACCTATTTTGCTTTTTTATGTTGTTGTGGTTTTGTTCGATATGAATGACATTTGGTTATTTATTTTCTCTAGTTCGTACCAAAATTAAATGTTGACATTGTTTCCAAAGGGGTGCAATTTTTTTTTATAGATGTATTAATTTTCACTTAAAATATCATTGTAATAACATAAATACATGATCATTTTGAATATTTTGTGTATTAAAAGTGAAATATAATTCTTTTTAATGGTTATTTATTATTTTATTTAGGTTTACTATCTAAGATAAATGCGACCTATCAAAATTTTTATAATTTTTTTTTCTACATCACTGAAAGCTGCGCAGAACAATTAAAAAAAAAAAATTTAAGATCTGAATAGGACTATACATACTTGCTAAACAATTAATAAATAGAATAAATCCAGATCAAATCCAGACCGAAATATCGAAAGCGGATAGCTCCAGCGATGACACAGATCGAGATTGTGAAGAAACAGCCTACGATGAGTTACAGAAGTCCCTTAATTCATTTACATCAATTAAATTCACCAAATTTACAGCTTCGAGTGAAAACATTGAAAAGGATTTCAAATTAGTCGAATTGAATAGAGGAACGAGAAGTGAAGTATTGGAAAATTTATACCAAGTACTGCCAACAATAAACCCTACCTCAACGGCATGCGAACGAGTCTTTTCAGTTGCTGGCAATATAATAACAAAACTCCATAGTCGTTTATCTGAGGATATGAAAAATGAATTTTAGCATGATTGAATTCTGTCTTCACTAATTTGTTTTATTTATTAAATGAATTTTGTATTTATTTGTCTTTTTTCGGGTTACCCGGGTAGTTCAAAGAATAACTACCCGATATCCGGGTTTTTATTTTTCGGGTATTTTGGAAACTCTAATCGGAGGAAATAAATTTCTTATATTGGGAGATACCGGAAGTGACAGCTTCCATAAGAGCTTTTCGTTTTTTGTAAATATTTTGAAAAGCATATAGCATTTACTAAAAAACGATTAAAACAAAAATATTGTAAATTAACAAGATATAGTAACCGACTAACTTCGAACACAGAATCGGCCTAGTCTAATACTAATGATGTCGAGCAAAATGCCACCAAGTTAAGTTGGTCAAGATGTAGGCAGTCAAACATTACTACCTGATACATTAGCTCGGTTCTGAATGGACAATAATAAAAATGCTAGCAAATGTGGATTATTAATTCGGTATTAGGGAGTATTTTATAGGGCGATTTATAATGCCAATCATATAGAAGAGAATCCCAGTAACAGAAATTAGTGAATCATCAGTGGGTACAACTAAGAGTTATACTATACATATATACGACTACGAAAGGTAATATTCTAGGTTCCTCGTTTTAGTCCGGAAATAGCACGGAGTAGTCACGGAGATCATAAATATTTAAGAATCATTCAATTGGCTGATCCAGAATTTAATGTGACTGGCGATATTGTTATTTTAATAGGGCCAGATTAATGCTTCAATATTATTAAGCGCGCAGGAACCAATAAAAAGTTAACAAAAAAAATTATTGCTAGAGTCGCAGAATGAACAAATTCAACACTTTTTTTTATATCATCTTTGCAATCTGTTCTGGGGCCGAGGCTGTCCCAACTCTTTCGTGGTTTGCTTTTCCCGTCCTTACTTTTACGCCATTGCCAGCCAACTCAAAGACGTATACGGCTATAGGTTCAATTTTCGAAGGACCATCCGCACATTGCATAGGTACTGCCTATAGTACTGGCATGGAAGATGGCTAGGCCCGATAATTCTGAACATTCCCTTTTGTATCCTGCCCCTAACAGCATTCGAACCCGGTACCTCCGATCCAAACGCCATAACTTTAATCAATGTTCCTTTTGGTAGTTAATTCAACACTTTCAGCTGAGTTACATGTAGTACCGGATATATTAAGAGACGTGCAGGTCAACCGTAATGGCGATCCTAGGTATTTATAGCACATTTCTGGAGTAAGCGTAGTCCAATATCAAAATCATATTTGAACAACGCGTCGTACTCCAGAATTATGCAGCGTTGTTTATGTCCTCACATTAAAAGTAATATAAATAATGAATTAGACAGTATGAACATCGTCACTATAGAGCTGAAATTTAAAACTTTAGTAATCTAATATATGATGGCCTGGATTGTATCTACCCTTAATTTTGTTCAATCACTCAACTTTAGCGTAATACTAAATACATTGCCAGGTTTTTCACATCGTTTTCCTTGATAGCGAAATTAAGTAATGGTAATACCTGTTCAATCAGGCTGAATCATAAAGTTCTAATAAAATCTACACCCATAAATTTGGCCTGGATCGCATCTACTGGTGTGTTTAGTATTACGCTAAATTTGATTAATTGAACAAAATAATCAATAATAAATAAAGGGTTAGATGCAATCCAGACCAAATTTGAGCATATAGAATTCATTAGAACTTGAAACTGGTTATTCGAGCACATAATACAAATACTTGGTTGTTCCTTTGACAAATTTAAAGGAAAAATCTGGAACTTTATTAAAACTACTTCTAAAATGTAATGCGTAATAGAAAAAGAATTAGAATTAGCAAACTCTAAATATATAAAATGGTTCGCAAATTAAGCTAAACCTTCATTTTTTTTAAATCGCCTAAATGTTTGCAATTCACTAATTCAACCTCACAATTTTTTGCTATTTATAATGGCTGCTGGCCAATAGTTAAGTAAATCGTTTACTATGGTTAAAACCGGATTTAAAACAGATTTTTCGATCAGTTTGCCATAGAGTTTTTGAAAAATAAATGAATTTACCGAAAAGTTTACTTAAAATTGACTTTTACTCGACTATTGGCCCGCTGCCTTAGTTGGCGATATTTGTCGAGTGGATGTTACTTTGAATGGTTCGTCAAACTTTATACTTGGTCCCATTTACATTCATCCGCATGCTAAAGAGGTCGATTTATATATGTTCTTCTTTGCCGCATTAATGGAATACACAGAAAGTCCAAAATTAATTGATAAACGGTTTACTGTGGATAAAGAGGTTCCAATAATTTTAATGGGTGATTTTAATGTAGATGGTAAACGGAATGAAGGACTGTTTGAGTTTATGAAGCATCATTTCAATCTAAATATGGTTCCGACCAATTATTCAATTACATTAGGAAATACTTACATAGATTTGTCATTCACTAGAAAAATAACTCCAGAACTTCTTTCATCGGTTTGTTACTTTTCGTATCATAGACCAAATTTCATAAAATTGTGATGTAAAATAATAAAATGTTTCAAAAACTATCTTTTTATCGCCAAAAAAATATTTACCTTTATATGAGTAGAGTAGCTCTACTCCTAACAACCCCTGCGGCTATGTCACTGTCCAGAGCCTACCGTATTTTTTTTGATTTCGTCTTTGATAGGCACAATTTTTACCTATAGCTGGTACATTTTGAGTTACCACAGCTGATTCCGTCGTCGATGGTGGCTGTAGTGATCGACATGCGACTGAAACTGTAAACAACTTTCTTTTTCTCCATATTGGTTTGATTTAAAGTGGCAACAGAAAAATATCTAAGTTATTGATTTGGTGTGGTTTGGATAATTAAACTGAACGATTTTGTTAAGATTGAAAGATTTTCAACTGTTAAATCAGTTCTGTTATCTATACTAATTATCTATTGTTATTTAATAAGTTTTATACATATAACGACATGACAATATAGTCTGCACATTGCACAGGTCCTAAACCAACTTGATAATGATTTGAAAGATGTGTCGTGTCGGCACTTTGTTTTATGCATCAACGCATATCGCATCCCTCCCTTAGTATTTATTTATTTAAGTTCGTACCTTCAGTTTAGAACAATACTATTTATTATAACCTTGCCATCCAATGATATATTTTTCTATTATTCGCCGGACTATGGGTGCGGTAATGAATATGTACTGCGGTAATGAATTTTAAAAAGTGTTGGTAATAACTGTCACTACTATATTGACAGTGCGGATGAATTATGAAGTCTAAGTTGGAGCATTTTTAGGCGCTTTTGATAGATTTTTTTTCTCCTAAACATAAAATGATGCGTACTTTTTGGGCGTTTATGTTTTGGACGTTTATTCCTAACGCCCGCGTTATATACGCAGAGTATATATGAGTACATAAAATAAGAAAGCACATAACTATACATATGTAGATATTTTGCGAATTTATAACAACTTTTACCATACATTAATAATAATATTACGCGATAGTGGTGTATGTAATTGCGCGTTTTAAAATATTTGCATACTGTGAATATTTAAAAATTTGGATTTGTTTACCATAAGTACACAGAGTGCCAAGGTCTTGACTGATTGTATTTATTCTAATTTCGGCATTAGGTTTACATAGTGTGTGCTTATTTGGAATTTGAATAATGGCTACTTTAAAAAATTGCACCTTGCATTCCCACTAATTACCCAACGAAGCGAATTCGCGTGATGTTGTTGATCTTTCGATTAAATTATGAATTGTTTATGCTGTATGTGCTAAATCAATATAAACAGAAAATCTGACTAATATGTAATTACTATAAATTATTGTATTAATGCAGTTTCGAAATTTGTTAATTCCAATTAAATATTGTTACTGCAGAAAGCGTATGTTGCGAATTTTATTGCGTTGAGAATTAGATTATTATTTGAAAATATTTTTTTTTTAAATTTTTGTTGTGACCGCAATACATTGCCTAAATAAATATTAGTGAAAGAGGTTGGTTTTTAGACTTTGATAGTGTGATTCATTTTTAAGATTTTGGTCTTTAAAACACACACAACAAATTCATAGTTAAGGCGATATAATAAAAATAAAATTGATGTTATAACAAAATTGTGATGATTTTTCTGTTCTGTGTTGTTATTTAAAGCGTTGACTGTGGTGTGATTATAGAAGTATGGCTAGACGGCCTCTATTCAAATCGAAGAATAGTTTATGTGGTTTATGCGAAAACCAAAGCGACGAACTTATTATAAACCATTTAGATTTAACCTTGCCGTTGTGTCTTTTTTTAATAAACTTCTACTAATATTTGCCGTTCATAATTTTCATCGATCCGAATTTAGTAAGTGAAGGATTATGTGGTTTTCAAGATAACTTAAAAACTGTAATATATATACATTTTGCAAACGTGTTCTCTATTTCTAAAAAAAAGGCAGACGGCGGTGAAATTTTATATAGGAAACAACAATAATTTTACCGATTTTTTATCCGGGCTCTTTCAGGTCCAACAACTGTTTGCATTATGATCAGTGAAATAAATCATCGCCAATTTGATTTTAAAATTTCATAAAGTTTTAAATATTCTCAACATGTTGTTGCTGATCTGAAAATGTCCACGTTCACAAAAAAGCAGTGTGTGAGTAGTCCCCATATCTTGTCGGCTCTGATTATATTCAACATTTTCTCCAAGTATCATAAATATCAAATGGGGTGATTATATAACCCGATTAATTTCGTATGAATCGAAGAACCACGAGCAGAAAACAAACAATGGTCTAAATGGATTAATACAGAAGGCACGGTGAGTTTTTTCTTTAACGATTTTGATGCAATTTGGTATATGAGATCAACAAGGAATAAAGTTCTGGGGAAATTCTGAAATATGACTAGTCTCGCAGGAACTAAATGCTGTAGAATACAGCTGCAAGTTGGCAGCGGAAAATAAGAGATTTCGCTACTTGTCACTTGTTCTGTAAAGGAAAATATTTCCCCAGAATAAAATCATGAAACTGTTCTTTAAATTGACAAATGGAATAAAGAAACTTCATATACCGAAATTTTGAAATTTTACAATGTTCCATCGATGAAATTCGGTTAGTAGTTATAGTTAGGGGTTCTAAAGTGAGTTTTTGACAAAATTCTAGGGGCTGTTCATGCTCGACTAAACTTGGCCATTTCATAACCAATCCTAAAGTTTGCTTTCTAGATAGATTTTGGATTATCTGTCCATTCTACACTATTAAAATAGTTTCTTAACACTATTAAAATGGATTGAGTGACATATACTATGCTTAAGAGAACTGTTTAGAATTTTAAGTAAGATTTTGGTAGCAGTGTAAGCTCTTTTTAGCTCCTGCCCAATATCTCAAAAACTTTTACAGATAATCAATATACGTACGGGTGTTTTTTAGGCTACGATCAAACTGAGATTACATGGGAAATTTGCGGTAAATATATCGGTTAAAATTTTCACAATAATTATTTGTGTTTCTCAGGGTTTCAGTTCAATTTCTGGAGCAGTTTAGTGATTTTATTCCGCTAGATTGTTTTCTTTTGTTTGAAAGCGATACAAAAATGAATAAAACATTTCCGCTGGTTATAAAATAATAAATAATTTCTTTTGTTATAGTGCTGCCACTGGTGTATTGTAAAGGGTTTTTCCATAAGAGCGAGTCGATGTTGAAATGGAATAAAACAAGCTGTGTATGGGGTTAACGAAATTCGTTTTATATTTGAAAGGCCCATGTATGCCATTATTTATGAACTATAACATCGTTCAAATGTTCCCCGTGGCTTCTCACGGTGGCACGGATCTGAATGGTCCAATTTTCAATAACTCTGCCGCATAAATCCGGCTGAATTTGAGCGATGGTATTGGTTATGTTGGCTTTAAGGGCAACTTCCGATTCTGGTTTATTGGAATAGGCCTGCGACTTGAGGAAACCCCACAAGAAAAAGTCTAGCGAAGTCGAATCGCACGATATTGGTGGTCAATTCACCTCACCTCTGCGAGAAATAACCCTACCCTCAAATCGTTCATGCAGAATGTCCATCGTTGCGTCTGCTGTGTGACACGTATTCCGGTCCTGCTGGTGAACCTTGTGCGGGTTTGCGTCCCCCCCGGTAATTTTGCTTGTTAAAATAGCCGCATTCATCCAAAAATGTGCCACGTAACTAAAGATGATTTTTGATTTTAAAGATGATTTGTATCATTTGGGGTGCTGCTCAATCGTGTAACTGACAATGGTTATTTGGACATCAGTGACCGAAAAAAAAGAAAGATTAGACAGCCGAAACCAAAACAACATGGCCGCCAACATCGACTCGTTTTTTTTGAAAAACCCTTCAAGTCGTATTCATACGACGTATAAAAATCTCGGATTTTTCCACCCAAGATTTTTTTTTTTTGTCTTTCAACTTTTTTGTATGAGAAGAGAGAGGCGTGTCTGTTGTATAATTTACGTGATGTAAATGGTTAAAATGATGGGATAGAAAAATCTCGGATTTTTATCCGTCGTATAAATACGACTTCAAGGGAATTTAATTGAAATTTCAACAATGTTTGCTCTAGAAACATCGAGTCTAAGCTCCATCTTAAAATCAATAAAGAGTCTCATGTATTTTTTTTTAAATTACACTACCAGTTGGCCATATTCCAGTACGTTAGAATATCGTATACCTCCAATTTTATTCATGTCAAATAAGAAACCTTCATACAAAATCCATCTTAGACATCTTTTCGATCACTCTTTCTGATTTCTGCATATTGATCTATTACCCCACTGTAGTTTCCTACGCCAAATCGGAAGGTAATTCACTATGCATGCTTTCTAGCATAATTTTTAAATTAAGAGAACTTTAAGCGCGAATCGACCAATCGGAAGCAAACTTTTAAGTGGAATGATTTTTGAGTTGGGTATAGTATTTTTTTGGGTGTACTACGAAATCCCGGTTTTCAAAATCCCGATTTTGTTTTCTTCTAGTTCTAAAGTCTTGATTTTGAAAAAAATATTTTTTATTATTGTAATTCGGGCCGGCCGGACTAATAATATTTTAACATAAAAATAAGATATTTTGTTCAAAATTTCCAATTACTAGAAAAAAACAAGAGGCGGGAGTCGGTTTCGTGGACTCGGTGCTTTTTTAATCGGAGTTGGAAAAAACTGAACTCCCATTTTTTTTGTCAAATTACAAGAACAGTACCATATACCGACACCTGCTCTAGAATTAGTAGAATTCGTAGTTTTAAAACCCGTACACAGTCAAAAAGTAAAGGATCGGGATATAAAATTTGGGTCGCGCAGCTTTCGTAGCGAAAGTGTCAAAGGGGGGTTAGAGCCAATTGACCGTTTTCGAAAACATCGAAACAAAATTATCGAATGATAAAATATCGTAAAATGATTGATCTAAAATAAAAATGTCGAGTAGAAAAATATAGTCGAAAGAAAAAACATCGACTTTCTTATAATCGAATTTATGGTTCAATTTCGACTTTAATATTTTAAAATATATTACACTTAACCGTTTGAGTCCCAAGCAGCGCACTCTCACTGTTGAGATTTTATGTCGAGAAAACCCAGCACATTTCGAACATTATCGACAACTGACGGTGCGTTACCGATTGTCGTAGTCACGCGCTCAGATATACTGAAGCAAGTACATCAAACAGCTCCTTTTAATGTAAATAGTACATTTTACAATAGGTTTGTCTCAATAGATTGCCTTTTCATCTCATTCCCTGGGACTCAAACCATTAAAGCAATATTTTGTTAATGCAACATTTTGAAATGCAATAATTGTAGAGGCTGACGGCTTCGATAACTCTCAAGGGCACGCGCGAGGTCGCTGCGCCCCTTTTGCCCTCCGAGGGGCTTAAGGTTTGAACTTCGGGGAACGTAAGAGCCGGGATCAGCAAACATGTCGCACTGCGTGCCGCACGTAGGAGTGGATTATATAGAATCTACTAATGACACCTACTACTCTTAAGAAATGGCCAAATTTCATCCCTATTAGCCTTTTACTAGAACTTTATCGCAAACTCTATTTTGAATTTTGTCAACAGTCAATAGTCCCAGTTTGTCACATGCCAAGTTTTAAAAATTCAAACCGGGATTCCCTAAAAATCGGGATTTGTTTTATACAAAACCGGGATTTTAAAAACCGGGTTTCGTTACACACCCGTTTTTTATATAGCTAAGAAATATGGAAAATGGTGAAATAGCAAAAACATGGAGGCCTATAAGATGCTAGTAAAATTTATTTAAATCAATCCAAAAAATACAACAACAAACTTATTGTAATAGAATTAGTATAAAAGTAAACATTCAGGCGAATTGATATTGTGCAAATTAAAGGAGTAAGAAATATTTGTTTTTTTTTTGCAAAAATTACAATGTTCCTTGGAATTTGGGTCTTAGGTACATTTTAAAGTCATTCTAAGTATTTTCGAAGCATTTAGCATGAACTTCAGTGATTTTGGTCGACTGCTTAAACCCAAAATAGTCTCCCTAGTATCTTATGTTATTTTCTAATAGGTCTGACAGGGTGTTCCATGGCATGGGACATTAAAAAAAATACTTTTTAAGTAGCATAGAACGCCCTGTTAGATCTATCAGAAAAGCATATAACTTACAAAGGACACTCATTTGGGTCTAACCAGTCCACCAATATCACTGAATTTCGTGCTAAATGCATAGAAAATACTTACAATGACTTTAGACTGTACCGAAGGCTTAATAAAAGCACATTTTTAAATCTCATGGACAACCTTGTCAGACCCATTAAAAATTCATATATAGTAAAGTAGGGAGATATGGCATATTTTTTGTAAATTTGCTATAAGTACAAAAACACATGAGATTTTATATTGAAACAAAAACAAATATACTTTACATTTATTCATTAAAAAATATAAATTATAAAAATTACATAAAATTCATGTAAACACCTTAAAAAATAAAAAAATAATTATAGCTCGAAATTACAATATCACCCTAACTGTCGGGTGATGTGGTACTAGGTGCAGGGTGAAGCGGTACACAGGATTGCTTGATAGTTTTATTTCTGCATGGATTATATGTGTTAATAAATGCTGTACACCAGTCATGCGACCACCTTTCACATGTTACGCATTGAATCCATTCGTCTGTTTTCTTTATTTCAAAATAATTTTCACCACAACCCACACAATTATTTAATTCGAAATCTTCAGCGCCGCTGGAATCATCATTTAATTCAAGCGGTTCTTGATCTTCCTCTGAAGACGACAAATTTGGGTCTGTGGTTAATTTTCTCTTTTTATTATGGGAGTTTTGTTTTGGTTTTTTTTCTTTCGTTCAGCTACAGGCTCCTTTTTAATTTTTTTTTTTTATTTACTCTAGCCAAATTTTCGATAGAAGTCAAAACTCGCGCACGTTCACTACGCACACTCACATTTTCGGAAACAGTTGATGTTGCAGGCACTGGTGAAATTATATCTAACAACTTGCCTGGTATAATAAGGGTGCGTTGCGGAGTAATATTTGAGCTTGCCAACAGCTGTTTTGGCGGGGTAGTTCAACCCAAGATTTCCACTATTGGTTCCGCATTAGTTGTTACCCAATCGAGATCAGTATAGTCTGATTCGCCCTGGACGCTAATAAAAGCATATTCCGGTATTATATCTGGATTGAAAGGGTTAATGCCCGTTGTTGAAAATGCCGACACGTCGTTATTTATTTTAGCTGCTTTGCTCCAAGGTTTGGATAATAAATTCCCAAATTGAAGGCGATTTATTTTCCGCGTAGGATTGGCTATAATTTTTTGAAGGACTTAAAAAATGCTCTATCCAAGGGTGTAGTAAACACAAGAGAATCACATAATTATGGCCTGCATATTCAAGCATTTCAGTGTTATTGCAGTGGAACGAATGGCCATCTAATATTAAAACCACCTTGCCCTTCGGTTTTCTAACACAAAAATGATCTTTCAACTAAATAAAAAATATATCGGTGTTAACGTAGGCTGATTTTGCACTCATATAAATAATCGTTCCGGGGGGCATTCCATCTTCAAATCCTATTTTTTTATTTATCCCCTTTAAAACGCATACTGGTGGAAGGAATTTTTTTTTTGGCATTACAACAAGCTATCACGGTAATTGTTTCTCCCTTTCTCAGCCGATGTTTTGCTAGTTATGTTTTTTGACCCTTTTTTAGCAATCACATATCCAAGTTTGTTATTTAAACGACAGCCGGTTTCATCAACATTATTAGATATGCCCAGGTTTATTCATTAATCCATTTTCTTCTAAAATGTTCCCCAATAGTGTAAAATATGCTTTTATTTCATCTCTGGTTAATGCCATCATCACGTGGTTTTGATAGTTCTGCCGATTTTCTTACAGATAAATTTTGGTATGTCCCTTAAGCTAGCAGAACACATACAGCAGAACATTACAAAATAGTATGGATAATTATAGGCTAATTAAATGCCGCATTAAAAAATTTTTGGCTCCACCCCTTCCAACTAAAACGCGGGTTCTGCTAGCTTTAGAAAAAGTTATCATTTTGAATCAATAGATCTTGTTTTGCATTCTAATTTCGATTTTGGTCCGATTTTTGATTTGGGTTCTGCTGGCTTTAGATTAAATAACCTGAAGCCTGGTCAAAAACGGGTGGAGCCCAAAAATTTTTAATGGGGCATTTGAACAGCCTATAGTGAGCCTAAAATTATTTGCTTATCAACAGATCTTGTTTTGCATTCTAATTTCAGTTTTGGTCTAATTTTCGATTTGGGTTCTGCTGGCTTTAGATTAAATGACCTGAAGTCTGGTCAAAAACGGATGGAGCCCAAAATTTTTTAATGGAGCGTTTGATTAGCCCATAGTGAGCCTAAAATAATTTGCTTATCAATAGATCTTGTTTTGCATTCTAATTTCAGTTTTGGTCAAATTTTCGATTTGGGTTCTGCTGGCTTTAGATTAAATGACCTGAAGTCTGATTCCGATTTTCGATTTGGGTTCTGCTGGCTTTAGATTAAATGACCTGAAGTCTGGTCAAAAACGGGTGAGGCCCAAAATTTTTTAATGAGGCATTTGATTAGCCCATAGTGGGCCTAAAATTATTTGTTTATCAATAGATCTTGTTTTGCATTCTAATTTTAGTTTTGGTCCGATTTTCGATTTGGGTTCTGCTGGCTTTAGATTAAATGATCTGAAGTCTGGCCAAAAACGGATGGAGCCCAAAATTTTTTAATGGAGCGTTTGATTAGCCCATAGTGAGCCTAAAATTATTTGTTTATCAATAGATCTTGTTTTGCATTCTAATTTCAGTTTTGGTCAAATTTTCGATTTGGGTTCTGCTGGCTTTAGATTAAATGACCTGAAGTCTGATTCCGATTTTCGATTTGGGTTCTGCTGGCTTTAGATTAAATGACCTGAAGTCTGGTCAAAAACGGGTGAGGCCCAAAATTTTTTAATGAGGCATTTGATTAGCCCATAGTGGGCCTAAAATTATTTGTTTATCAATAGATCTTGTTTTGCATTCTAATTTTAGTTTTGGTCCGATTTTCGATTTGGGTTCTGCTGGCTTTAGATTAAATGACCTGAAGTCTGGCCAAAAACGGATGGAGCCCAAAATTTTTTAATGGAGCGTTTGATTAGCCCATAGTGAGCCTAAAATTATTTGTTTATCAATAGATATTGTTTTGCATTCTAATTTCAGTTTTGGTCAAATTTTCGATTTGGGTTCTGCTGGCTTTAGATTAAATGACCTGAAGTCTGGTCAAAAACGGGTGAGGCCCAAAATTTTAATGGGGCATTTGATTAGCCCATAGTGGGCCTAAAATTATTTGTTAATCAATAGATCTTGTTTTGCATTCTAATTTTAGTTTTGGTCCGATTTTCGATTTGGGTTCTGCTGGCTTTAGATTAAATGACCTGAAGTCTGGTCAAAAACGGATGGAGGCCAAAAATTTTTAATGGAGCGTTTGATTAGCCCATAGTGAGCCTAAAATTATTTGTTTATCAATAGATCTTGTTTTGCATTCTAATTTCAGTTTTGGTCAAATTTTCGATTTGGGTTCTGCTGGCTTTAGATTAAATGACCTGAAGTCTGGTCAAAAAAGGGTGAGGCCCAAAATTTTAATGGGGCATTTGATTAGCCCATAGTGAGCCTAAAATTATTTGTTTATCAATAGATCTTGTTTTGCATTCTAATTTTAGTTTTGGTCCGATTTTCGATTTGGGTTCTGCTGGCTTTAGATTAAATGACCTGAAGTCTGGTCAAAAACGGGTGGGGCCCAAAATTTTTTAATGGGGCATTTGATTAGCCCATAGTGAGCCTAAAATTATTTGCTTATCAATAGATCTTGTTTTGCATTCTAATTTCAGTTTTGGTCCGATTTTCGATTTGGGTTCTGCTGGCTTTAGATTAAATGACCTGAAGTCTGGTCAAAAACGGATGGAGGCCAACATTTTTTAATGGGGCATTTGATTAGCCCATAGTGGGCCTAAAATTATTTGCTTATCAATAGATCTTGTTTTGCATTCTAATTTCAGTTTTGGTCAAATTTTCGATTTGGGTTCTGCTGGCTTTAGATTAAATGACCTGAAGTCTGGTCAAAAACGGGTGGGGCCCAAAATTTTTTAATGGAGCATTTAATTAGCCCATAGTGAGCCTAAAATTATTTGCTTATCAATAGATCTTGTTTTGCATTCTAATTTCAGTTTTGGTCAAATTTTCGATTTGGGTTCTGCTGGCTTTATATTAAATGACCTGAAGTCTGGTCAAAAACGGGTGGAGCCTAAAATTTTTTAATGGAGCATTTGATTAGCCCATAGTGAGCCTAAAATTATTTGCTTATCAATAGATCCTGTTTTGCGTTCTAATTTCGGGTTTGGTCCGATTTTCGATTTGGGTTTTGCTAGCTTCAAAATGATAAAGCCTTTTGCATTTTCTATATCGAGCAGAATAAAAAAATTTAAATAGGGCATTTAATTAGCCTAAAATTAACCTTTAGTTTTCCAATTGTTTTTAAATCAGTTTTTGATATGAGTTCTGCTTACTTTTTCTAAAGCTAGCAGAACCCGCGTTTTAGTTGGAAGGGGTGGAGCCCAAAATTTTTTAATGCGGCATTTAATTAGCCTATAATTAGTCTATAATTAGCCTATAATTATCCATACTATTTTGTAATGTTCTGCTGTATGGGTTCTGTTAGCTTAAGGGACGATTTTGGTGACGTTTGATGAAAAGAGTAAACCAACCTGTCCCGGCTTTTTTCGTCCGTAAATTGAAATTGTGTTTAATTTTACGTATCAATATCACTGAAGTTCAGGATGAATGCTTATTTTTTTTTTTTTTTAATGAAATAAAGTATTAATTGTTCAGTGGATTTAATGTCCTTTCAAGGTCAGTTAATACCCTTTCATTTACGCACAGACTACCCATTCACACAATTACAGTATACCACCTGCACATTGCAAGCTCCATGTCAACCTGTACACTGCCATGGACGGTGGGTCGGCGCTGAATTCTGCACTCCAACAAAGGGTCTTACTTGTGTTTATTAACATCACCGATCGTAATCAATGACGAAAATTCGCTTTGCATCCAGCTTCTGGTGGGATTCGAACCCAGTACCTCCCGGTCCAAGTGTCGAAGCTTTGGGTTGGGTTGGATATATTTCACTAGCATCCAAAGGAATCCTAGCTCTCTAAAATGGTTTGCTTTTTTGGTTGCGAGGCTGAACTAACTCTTGATAGTAATTGTCGGATATACATAAATTGAAGGTATTCTCCCATTCATTACTCAATCTTACATAGTTCTTAGATTGTAAAATAATTTCCAACCACACGATACAAAACCTAACAATAAATTTTAATAAAAATATGTCGGTTTTTTGTTTTGTTTATAATTAATTAACTTTCACTCATTTTGCGCACGAGATGTCCCTAAAAAACGTAAAATAGATGCAACATAACATTCATCACCGCAAATGTAACAATCATCTTATGCCACTTCATTCGGAATAAAAAAAACTTTTATACATTTCACATTCGCACAAATTTAACAACAAAAAACCCGATGAGAGTTTATTGCTAAAATATGCCATTTTGGCTTGGTGAAATTTATTTAAGTCAATTACACTGTGATTGTACAAAATATAAATAGCTTTCGGAATTTAGATACAAACACACGAGAAAAAAAATCTAAGTCAAGAACCTCGCGAATTCCACAATTTTTTATTTTTATCAAACTGACATAGGTTACGAATGAAATCTATTTGATCACACTGCTGCTGTTGGTGGTGCTATAATTTTTTTTCGGTTCAATGTTACAGCATCGCATATATTTTATGTACTCGTACACAAAAAAAAAAAAATTCTTTATTATAAAAAAGAAAAATTGGAAAACGTGTATTTTCTCATGCAAGCATTTCGGTGGAGTACGTGACGGTATAAGAATGGACATTATTCATTCATCGAATTTAAATTCTCTTTTTTTTTGTAACAACTGGGTATACACACACACACAGATTATATTCGATGCGGTAATGGAAAATTGAATGACAATAATAATTGCATAAATGTGTATCTATCTGTAAAGAGAACCCGCTCGATAAGATTCATTTGATTTGATAAGATTTTTTTTCAATTAACCAATTATTTTGTTACGTCATTGTTAGCTTAGCGAGTAAGTGGTGTGGCTGTAGGTACGAGCATACTCGTTTTCGATCACGTTCTTCACTTTTTTGTGTGTGTACACAATTCTATGGTTTATTAATAGTTTTGTTTTTGAGGTATGAAAATAGATGCCCTTCATTACATATTTACATATAATTATAGGTAACTCGATAAATTAAATTTATCAAATTTTGTATTTATGGTATAATCGTGTTGTTGATTCTGTCTAAATTTTGATGGAGATACACTTCTGACAATTTGCATTAAGCCTTGATATTTTTTTGGTAGATGGTTAAATGGTTAAGAAAAATAACAATAATTAAGATTTTATTGGGGCATTTTACATTGAGTGTATAACGTTGTAAGATTTGCTTGGGGCCCATTCCTTCTTATATAGGCAGGGAATTAGTGGTCATATGACTTTACGGCGTCGATCGACTATTAACATTATATCTATCTATAGAAACTTTGTGTTTTCTTGTCCAAATTCCACTTTATTGAAAATATAATTGTTACAATGATTAATTATTGAAATATTTGCCATTACTATCTATGGTCTTTTGCCAGTTATCAGGTAGATGATGAATGCATTCACGATACAAACTTGGTGGTTTCGAAGCAAAATAGTCATTTTTTCACATTTTCAAATTTCGTGAGCCGCTGGTATTTCAAATATGATGATATCGATATATGTAAGTGGTCATTAGAGGGAGCTAAGTCTCGAAAATACGCCGCATGCTGTAAGATTTTCCAGCCTAAGGAGAAGATGAGCTCCTTGGTTGATGTTGCTGTGTGGACGAGCGTTGTCATATAGCAATATCACATCCCTTGCCCGTAAATGGTCTTTTTTCCACCAGGGTATCACTTAATTTGATCAATTGGGCCTGGTAACGTTCAGCTGTAACAGTTTGACCAGGTTCCAGAAGCTCGTAGTAAATTACTCCTTTTCAACCCCACAAGACACGCAGTATAACACTTTCTGAGCATGAATATTTATTTTTACAACTGATGTTGATGGCTGCTCTGGATCAACCTATGTTTTTTTGCGTTTATGATTATCGTACAAAATCAACTTTTCATCACTCGTAATGATTTTGTGCAATAAATTCTTCTTTTGTATACCGAAAAAGCAAATTCATGCAGATATCAACTCTTCGGTTTTGTTTTCTTCCTTCCTTCTAAGGAATGTATCGAATTGCCATCACGAAATTTTGCAAACTCATTTTTGTACTGTTGAATGACTCACAGAATGTTCACCCAAAGTCGAATTAATCAATTCCATAGCTTGAGCAGAATTTTTTTCATTTGAAAACAGAATTGAATGAAATGACGTAAATGTTGCCTATCGACATCCATTTCTTAAAGTTAATCCCCACGGATTACGGAACGACAGCTTGTAAATGACTGGAGCAAAAACAGTAATGACTAAGCTACATTTATCTAAAATGGTGAACGATTTGGATGCGTTCAAGTATATTTTAATGCAACCAACTTCAGAGCTGTGTTTCTACTTGCATACCTAATACTTTTTACATTTGGAGGTTTTAATAAATTTTACCTAAAATCGGTTAATTCGAAGATGCAGTTTCCATAAGTATATATAATAAATCAGGCCAAATTCTTGGATATGCAGATAATATCGTGCTTCTTGGCCGAAGACCTAGCGATATCAAAGACAGTTTCGTACCGCTCGATCGCTGCGCAAGAAGACTTGGTTTGAAACTTAATAAAGACATTTTTATTAATCACTTGTTTTTTGTTTCGCAGTTATTTTGAATAATTTTCAAAAAGTTTAAAAAATCACTCGATCGATTTCGGCTTGTTAGGTCATCATCAGGAGTATCTACTGATTTGTGTTAGTAAAAAATTTTGTTATATAGTAGAAAAAAGCAAAATTTAAATAAAAGAAGGAGGGCAAAAAATAAAAAATAAGCAATAAAAATTAATCTACGGATCGCACAGGTGTGCGATGAGTCATAGGCTGAGTAACAAAATTCAAGGTATATTATTGCGTACGTGAGTATAGAAAAGGGCGGGATCTGTAATTGGTGAGAACCGGATTTCTCTCTGTTCGTTAAGGATATTTTGGTTAAGAAATATTGATTTTCTAATTTCGTAAGATTCTAAGGTATCTAAACGTCTGCCTTTGGGTTGTATATGTAATATATCTAAATTGTTCAAGCTAGCTGTATGATTTTCTGACGTTAAATGATTATGGAAAGTTGATTGGTTGCAACCAGATAAATGTTCCTTAGCTCTAACTCCAAAATTGCGCCCAGTCTGACCAATATAGGAGAAACTACAATCATTGCAATTGATCCTATAGACACCAGATTTGGAAAGGCGATCAACTCTAGGTTTATTGTTAAAAATCATTTTCTTTATTGTGTTATTATTATAAAAAGCAAAACTAATATTGGTATAATTGGACACGATGTTGCTAATCCGTTGGCTCGTTTTTCCTATATACTCTAAGCGACGCCAATTTTCCCGCGGTGGACTATCCGGTGGATAAATACCCGTTAGAGTTTTACGCTTTAGCTTTTTATTCAATAACTTTAATATAGTCCTAGTTGCATATCCGTTATTCGTTGCTATTTGAAGAATTATGTTAAGCTCAGTGTTATAATTTGAATTTGACAGAGGGATGTTTATTAGTCTATCTATGAGTGAGTGGAAAGCTGACATTTTAATATTATGGGGATGGTTTGAAGAACTAGGGATAACAGCGTCTGTATACGTGGGTTTCCGATAAATTTTGAAGTCTAAAGTAGAATTAATCCTGGTTATTGTTATATCTAGAAAATTAATACATTTATTTTCTTCTTTTTCTAACGTAAAATCAATGGTGGGATATTGAGAATTTAACCAAGTTAGGAAAGAGTCTAACAGTCTATCAGTTCCATTCCATAGACATAATATGTCATCAACATATCTATACCAAAAGATTATATGACGAAAATAAGGATTGTTGTTTGATATGATCATTTGTTCGAAGAAATTCATGAAAATTTCAGCCAACAAAGGTGACAGAGGGGAGCCCATGGGTAGACCATCAGCGAATTTGAAATATGTATTATCAAAACAGAAATAATTTTGTTTAATACAAGTCTCAAAAACTAACTTCAGTTCACGACGTAAGCTCTCATCTACAACATCCCTATCTAAGTAATTACAAACTATTTGGGACAAAGTATTAATCGGAATAGAAGTGAAAAGACTGGCAACGTCAAATGAAACTAGTTTTGAATGTAAAGGAATGTCGACGTCTTGAATTTTGTTAATCAATTCTACCGAGTTCTTAACCGAGTAAGCTGAAAAGAAATTAGTATGACAATTGAAAAAATTTATGAAACCCTTACATAGCTTGTAGGCGGGAGCATTGCAATACGCTACTATTGGTCTAATCGGAATGCCTTCCTTATGGATTTTTGGTAAACCATAAAGGATCGGGGCAGACGGATTCATGACAGAGTACTTCCAACCAGTTCCATCAAATAACTTCTGGCATTGGTTGATACACTTACTAACCGCAGTCTTAAAAGACTTAGTTGGATCTCTGCCAAGCTCTATTGCTTTGCTTTCTGTAATAAAATCAGAGATTTTATTGCAGTAATCGACTTTTGTGAGCACGGTAATTGTATTGCCTTTATCCGCTTTACACGCTATCAGGTCATGGTCACGTAGTTTTTTCTTTATCGCACCAATCACTTTGAGGTTAGTATTAGAAGCAGCAGAAGAAGAAAAGTTTGTCGGAGAAGAAGAGTTATCAATACCTTTCTTTATTTGTAACGCACACACTGATTTTATTTGGGTTATCTCGCCAGATAAGGCTGTTTCGGCATCTACAGCAAGATTCTCGAATGATCGAAGGTCGATTTTATTTGGCGTAGGGGCAAAATTCACTCCGTTGCTAAGCATTTGCACCTCTGTATCACGGAAAACGACTGAGGACAAGTTCTTAAAACGTGGATGAAATTGGAAATCAGACAAACCACTATTACCTCTACGGTTAAATGGATAAGCCTTATCTCGCAACACATCCAGTTTAGCTTTTTGTTTCACATATTGAATATGTGAAATTTCAGCTACCTCTGCACGAACTTTTTTGTCCAGCCAATCGAACTCAACAGAGTGCAAACGAATTGCTAACTCAGTGTGAACAACTTTAAGATGGAGATACAAGTTGTTCCTGGTAGCATACCCTTTACGCAGCTCGTTATCCCTCCAGCTACAACGCGCTAGATTGATAGCTCTTCTTCCCTCCAAAGATTTACTATTGCATTTAATGTTATCTATCGTCGTTTGTTGGTAAGAATTTGTTATAATAATAATCTAATATGGTTTAACAGTAGTTGTAAAAAATTAAAATTGCTTCCTAACTATACTAAGATACACTCCATCTTAAAGTTGTTCACACTGAGTTAGCAATTCGTTTGCACTCTGTTGAGTTCGATTGGCTGGACAAAAAAGTTCGTGCAGAGGTAGCTGAAATTTCACATATTCAATATGTGAAACAAAAAGCTAAACTGGATGTGTTGCGAGATAAGGCTTATCCATTTAACCGTAGAGGTAATAGTGGTTTGTCTGATTTCCAATTTCATCCACGTTTTAAGAACTTGTCCTCAGTCGTTTTCCGTGATACAGAGGTGCAAATGCTTAGCAACGGAGTGAATTTTGCCCCTACGCCAAATAAAATCGACCTTCGATCATTCGAGAATCTTGCTGTAGATGCCGAAACAGCCTTATCTGGCGAGATAACCCAAATAAAATCAGTGTGTGCGTTACAAATAAAGAAAGGTATTGATAACTCTTCTTCTCCGACAAACTTTTCTTCTTCTGCTGCTTCTAATACTAACCTCAAAGTGATTGGTGCGATAAAGAAAAAACTACGTGACCATGACCTGATAGCGTGTAAAGCGGATAAAGGCAATACAATTACCGTGCTCACAAAAGTCGATTACTGCAATAAAATCTCTGATTTTATTACAGAAAGCAAAGCAATAGAGCTTGGCAGAGATCCAACTAAGTCTTTTAAGACTGCGGTTAGTAAGTGTATCAACCAATGCCAGAAGTTATTTGATGGAACTGGTTGGAAGTACTCTGTCATGAATCCGTCTGCCCCGATCCTTTATGGTTTACCAAAAATCCATAAGGAAGGCATTCCGATTAGACCAATAGTAGCGTATTGCAATGCTCCCGCCTACAAGCTATGTAAGGGTTTCATAAATTTTTTCAATTGTCATACTAATTTCTTTTCAGCTTACTCGGTTAAGAACTCGGTAGAATTGATTAACAAAATTCAAGACGTCGACATTCCTTTACATTCAAAACTAGTTTCATTTGACGTTGCCAGTCTTTTCACTTCTATTCCGATTAATACTTTGTCCCAAATAGTTTGTAATTACTTAGATAGGGATGTTGTAGATGAGAGCTTACGTCGTGAACTGAAGTTAGTTTTTGAGACTTGTATTAAACAAAATTATTTCTGTTTTGATAATACATATTTCAAATTCGCTGATGGTCTACCCATGGGCTCCCCTCTGTCACCTTTGTTGGCTGAAATTTTCATGAATTTCTTCGAACAAATGATCATATCAAACAACAATCCTTATTTTCGTCATATAATCTTTTGGTATAGATATGTTGATGACATATTATGTCTATGGAATGGAACTGATAGACTGTTAGACTCTTTCCTAACTTGGTTAAATTCTCAATATCCCACCATTGATTTTACGTTAGAAAATAAATGTATTAATTTTCTAGATATAACAATAACCAGGATTAATTCTACTTTAGACTTCAAAATTTATCGGAAACCCACGTATACAGACGCTGTTATCCCTAGTTCTTCAAACCATCCCCATAATATTAAAATGTCAGCTTTCCACTCACTCATAGATAGACTAATAAACATCCCTCTGTCAAATTCAAATTATAACACTGAGCTTAACATAATTCTTCAAATAGCAACGAATAACGGATATGCAACTAGGACTATATTAAAGTTATTGAATAAAAAGCTAAAGCGTAAAACTCTAACGGGTATTTATCCACCGGATAGTCCACCGCGGGAAAATTGGCGTCGCTTAGAGTATATAGGAAAAACGAGCCAACGGATTAGCAACATCGTGTCCAATTATACCAATATTAGTTTTGCTTTTTATAATAATAACACAATAAAGAAAATGATTTTTAACAATAAACCTAGAGTTGATCGCCTTTCCAAATCTGGTGTCTATAGGATCAATTGCAATGATTGTAGTTTCTCCTATATTGGTCAGACTGGGCGCAATTTTGGAGTTAGAGCTAAGGAACATTTATCTGGTTGCAACCAATCAACTTTCCATAATCATTTAACGTCAGAAAATCATACAGCTAGCTTGAACAATTTAGATATATTACATATACAACCCAAAGGCAGACGTTTAGATACCTTAGAATCTTACGAAATTAGAAAATCAATATTTCTTAACCAAAATATCCTTAACGAACAGAGAGAAATCCGGTTCTCACCAATTACAGATCCCGCCCTTTTCTATACTCACGTACGCAATAATATACCTTGAATTTTGTTACTCAGCCTATGACTCATCGCACACCTGTGCGATCCGTAGATTAATTTTTATTGCTTATTTTTTATTTTTTGCCCTCCTTCTTTTATTTAAATTTTGCTTTTTTCTACTATATAACAAAATTTTTTACTAACACAAATCAGTAGATACTCCTGATGATGACCTAACAAGTCGAAATCGATCGAGTGATTTTTTAAACTTTTTGAAAATTATTCAAAATAACTGCGAAACAAAAAACAAGTGATTAATAAAAATGTCTTTATTAAGTATTAGTGTGTTTCGCCAAGTGCCTACGGCCAATAGCGTAAAAAGTACTTGGTTTGAAGGTGAACAGTAACAAAACCAAATTTTTATCAACGCCCAAGAACATCTCTATGATAAATCTCGGAATTGGCAACCATAACTTTGATCGCATTGAAAACTTCAAATACCTCGTGTCAGTTATAACATCATCAATACACTACTGAACATTTCATAACAAATTTGACAGATGTTGCTTTGACAACATGATTGCTATAACCTAACAAATTTCCTGCGTCCCTCTTGAAAAACCCTAAAGAAATAACTAGATTGATTCGGTTTCGTATTAATTTTAGTAAAGCAAAACAAATTTTTTTGTTTTTATTGTTTGCTTGAAATTTTGCAAACAAAACACGGACAAGCAAAAACAAAAAATTCCGTAAACATGTAAAATTATATTTGGTAAAATGGAACAATTATTTAGGAAGCTTAAATCGGTCATATAGCCGTACGTCTTTGGTTTGGTTGTAATTGCGTAACGTAGGACAGAAAAACAAACCGCGAAAGAGGAGGAAGTGCTTCGGCCCCAGAACAGATGGCAAAGATTTACAATTAATATAAAAAACAATAATTTTTTCAATTTTTTAGAAATGAACAAACACAAAATCTTTTTACGATCACACCCGATCTCTAATTTCGGTTTTGCTTGTTTGTTCTGTGCTCTACACACTATAGGTCATATGACAGTTTTGTGATATGAAAGCGAATGTGCACAGAGAAGAACTGATGTTATTTTTTTATATGTAAACCCTAAAACTATAAAACTAAATACTATATTTTTTATTCATTATATCGAAAACAGATATTTTGTTCACGTTGGTAATTCGAAAAGAACGATTTCTCAGTCAAGTATTATTATACCGTGGTTGCTTTATGAAGTTTAAAGGTAGGGCGAGGAATTATTTTGATGCAAATCACACATGTTACATCCATGAATATGGAATCATACATGATGCAAAATTCCACAGTATTGTGCAACCAAATAGAACATCACACAACATGCTTATACAAGCTGAAACATCACACAACATTGTGTAATATGACGCAACATGTTACAACATAACACAACATTGGCATCATTTGCAACATCATGAAACATGGTGCAACATCATGCAACCTTTAGAACCCCACCAAGAACCCCCATGAATAATAAAAGAACCTAGCGGAATCCTGGTACTCGAAAATCCTCCTCATCAATTTTTATCAAAATCTTTCGAACCAAATTCTCTTTTCCAAAAAAATGGGACCTGTGCCCTCTAGAGGATGTCCTAAATAGATTTTCCTGAAACTTAGACTCATCGAAAATCATTCCAGGCATTAGAAACCCTTATCACCGCAATTTTTAACAAAATCGATCGAGCTGAAAATTTTTTAAAATGAACCTGAGCCTAACCGAAGGGCTCGCTATACGAAATTTCCCGAAATTAGAACCCATCAAAATCAATTCCTTGCATTTGAAATCCTCGCTCCAACAAAAATGGAACATGGGTCCCCAGAGGACCTCTTTACAGGATTATCCCAAACTAGAAATTCATTTAACAAAATTTATCGAGTCGAAAAAAAATTTAAATGAACCCAGGGCTAACCGAAGAACTCCCTAAACGAATTTCTCCGAAATTAGAACCCACCAAAATCTAATTTGAAATCCTCCCTCTACCAGTTTTTATCAAAATCGTGCTTACCGAAGAAAATTTAGTAACGGATCACGGCTCCCACCGTAAGACTCTAAAAGGTTTTTTCCCAAAATCAGGACTTACCGCAATCGGTTTCTGGAAATCAAAAACGCTTTACCAACAATTTTTATAAAAAACAAGCGAGCCGAAAAATATTTAAAGAAAGTGAGCCGGGGTCCACCGGATGACCCATCGCAATTTACTCCTTGTGCTCGAAAACCCGCCTGAACCAGTTTTTATAAAAATCGAGCGAGCCAAAGAAAAATTATAGAAAGGGGCTTGTAACCATCGTTCGACCCTCTGAACGAATTCGAATGCAAACCGGACCAATCAGAACGATAAATAATTAATCTTTTGACAGCCATCTTGAATCCACTATCTTAATTTGTAAAAAAATAGTCAACGAATTTATGATCAGCGACCCGTTTAAAATCCTTTATATACAAGATTATAAATCAATTTTCTTAATATTTTTCCTCTGAACCACGGAAAATTTTTGCATCAGGTTTTTAAGGAACATAAAATCAGGTATTACACGATTATCATAATTGGAATTTCAATGATGAAAAATTACGTAAAACGACAAGTTTTTACGCCGCAATAGCCATTAAATTGAATATTTTTTTATTGTCCCTAGATGGCAAATTCATAAATAATAAATGTGTCCAAGATAAATGATATTAATTTATTATAATATGCAATGTTTAGAAGCAAAATAAAGTAATAAATAAAGCAAATTAAATTAATTGAACGAAATTTGGGTACTCAAATTTATTTAAGATATCGATAGCAAAATGAATTTGTTTTCTAACATATACAGTCTTAAGAAAAAACTAAACTATGTCGTATCGAACGCCCCACTTTCATATATGTAAATTCCCGAATTATTGTAGTTACGAGATAAATGTCTACAATAATTAGTTGTACCAAAGAATATGTAATGTCATAAAGAGTAACGAAACAGAGGAAAAATTATCATCAAAAAATGCGTGGGTTATGCAATATAAATGGGCTGTACAATACACTTACACAACAAATATTTTAACCAATTTAAATTGCATAACCCATGAATTTTTTGATGAAAATTTTTCCTTTATTTCGTTACTCTTTTTAACAATAGATACCCTTTGGTTCACCTATCTTGATAAAACTTATAATGCATTTTATCGAACAAAAAAAACCTTTCGGGAATCCGACATTATCATGAAATGAAATGATATAGATAGTTAGCCTGTTGACCTTCTTTAGGAAATCGGCTTATTGAGAAACGCATACATTTTTTATTATATATAACTGTAATTTGAATTAGACCGCTAAATAAATGTATGACCATCAAAATTAATAGCCAAAATCACTTTAAGGCCTCGAACCGGTCCTGCTTAAGATCGCATTTTAATGTAATTAAAATAAAACTATTAAATTCTTGAATCGATTCCTCGTGAATAAACGAAGTATTTATACTCGTACTTATATATCAGGTATTATGACGAATTCGAATTGTAACAATAAAAAATTGAAATTAATATTCATGGTATGTGCCATAAATGGATATTAAAATTCTAGTTTGTTTATACTATAAGCAAAAGTCTTGTGACATTTTTGGGTTGATCAGTCTCATTAAGGTGCTGCTTGTATGTGTTAATTTGTTATTTTCGCGATTTTTATGATTAAGATTATTAAAACCTGAATATTAATAACGGATGGTGCTTTTGTAGTACGGAATGTATTTAGATAAATTAAGAACACCTATACCTTTCAAAAATGTGTCTTTGTAAAAGCAAGGATGCTTATGAAAATGGACGAAAATTAATATTTTAACTGTTTAAACTTAATCGATAAGAGAAGATGTTAAAAAATACATATTAATTATAAAACACCTTATATCACTCTCAAAATATCCGTATGTAAACATTAAAAAATAATTCAAAGGTCAAAATTTAATAGTTTTGTGCAAAAAAGATGTCTATAAAATCGATTAATTTATTTTTAATGAATTTGCTTTAGGACACGTGCATACTAGCCGCAAGTGCTGCAATAAACGTGCGCAAACTTATTACTAATTGCGTTACTGTATACAAGTCGGTCGAGGTTTAATAAAATCAATGTTTCAACTACAGGGACAAATTTTTGCTTTGGTTTGCCCATTCAAATTCGAGATAAATGGAAACAAATTAAAACAAATCAACACTCAGCGGCATTTAATGCGGTAACGGAAAGGTTTTTAATGTTTTATGCCTATAGTTAATAAACTCCTACGAATTATAGTCATACTGTTACTTAGCTCACGATCCTAGAATTAAGAATAACAATAATTTAAATCTATCATTACACTGATAAATTAATTGATTATTGTTTTCATTTAATACTTTTTATTTTATTTAGAGTTAACAGAACTACTGCCCTAGGGAGCACACAATGATTCAAAATGTTAATTATAAATTTCTCAAGCACGTTTTATAGATAACAGGCAAACGACGCGCTATCGGAAAGTAGAATTCAATTATTTCGTAATTTTCAATGCTCTTGAGGCATGTTAGCTGATAATAGCATATCCATATTGTCTGGTACTATACTACACCGTTCCTGAAAACTGTGTTAAAAAATCTTTATAATTTTTATGCAGCCTGAACGCTTTATGCTTACGGCTAACAAAATATTTTTTTACTTTCGGAAGAATTATGATTTTACATAATTGATTTTAGAAATTACAGTCGTGAATAGAATAGTCCAGGGCGCGTATTCTTGCAATCGGTAGATATTTCCGTCTGCGGATTATAATTTGCTTTAAAATTCTTTATATTATTCGAATTTTTCGCCGCCTATTTTAATAATTTTTACAAATTTGCTTGCAAGTTTTCTATTATTTGGAGGAATAAGGGGCATATCCTCCATCCGGTCGTAAATTAATTATTTGCGATCAGAAATATGGTTACTAGATTAAATTTGCCATGCCAATTGACACATTTTATTTAAATTTATTTTGCGATTGTAGAGTACAAATCTACGAAAAGACTGCTATGCATTTTCCGAGGTCGCAGTATTTTTATGTATTTCTACTTAACAATCGCAAACAAAATTTAAATTTAAATAAAATGTGTCAATTGGCATGGAAAATTTAATCTAATAACCGTATTTCTGAGTGTCGATTTTGTACCAAAAACGACAGCGCGAGGTGAGCAAACCGGAAAAATATAGTAGTGGTTATTTTATTAATATTGGCTTGCTTGAGCGCATGCGCGTCATTTTGTTTATATATTATTTTTAATTGATGTGTCAAATGCGGTTTCGTATTGTTTAAACATTTGAAAATGAAAAATCAAATCACATAGCAAACAATCGGTTCCACTGCTCAAAAGCAAGCGAATATAAAGGGCTAGTTATATAGCCGAAAACGAAATGGACCGAAATGAAACGAACGAATTGAATACATAGAAACATACTAAACCAATTATATAGAATAAACGAAACGAAAACGAACGGAGAAATTGATTCAATTCAATTTGCTTTCGTTTCGTCTTTGCGGTTATACACTATCGGTTATGTTTTTTTTGTTATCCTTACTAGCACTTATGTAAAATTGTCAAAATATTTTAAATTTTGCATAAATTTACATATTTGTATATTTCTATTTAGTTCGCCAAATATAAAATGGATTTTCCAAGTTAGTTTTTATACATACGATTGAGTAAACTTCAAATAATATAAAATTAAAAAGAAATATGAAAATATCAAAACCGTTTCACCAATTCGTCTATATAACCATGCCTCCTTCGTCTTTCCGTTTCATTTCGTTTCAGTCCATTTCGTTTTCGTCTATATAACTAGCCCTTAAGAGTTGAGGTATACGTCATCATCATACGTATTCAGCCGGTTCAACAGGAACTTTTTATTTTGCTACTTGCCTTTGTAAAATTGACGAACAAAATGCACAGACACATGAGAGAAATAATACAATACAAATATAAAATTGTATATTATGTACACAAAATTATTGTTCACCTCGCCAGCTCGCGCTCTAATTTTTGGTACAAAATCGACACTCTGATCGCAAATAATTAATTTGCAACCGGATGGAGGATATACCCCTAAATCCGCATTAATTTACCCAGTCGCAAATTTCCACCGATTTTTAATTAGTAGTGAAATTAATAATAGAAAGCAAATTTAAAAAAACGATTAAAGTAGCCGGCGAAAAAATCGAATAATACTATATAAAGGATTTTAATGCAAATTATAATCCGCAGTGATGATAATTTCAGTACAATTGTACTTTTTTCAGTACAATTCACTCTTATAAAGTATTTTTGTACACTCTAGTCAAATTCAGTACATTTCTACTTTAACAAAATTTTGATTCCAGGGGCGGGATTTTGTAACATCACTTTCGATACTATCGAAAGTGATAGTCGAATCGAAAATGATGGAAGGATGTCACTTTAAAATAAAAATTAAAATTAAATTTATTAATTTATTTTTTCTTAACTAGTGTATTTATATTTTTATGTATAAATCGGTACAAACGACATTTACCTACTCATTTTAACGCCACTTAGTGATGGAATATCGAAAATATCGCTCGTCGATAATGATACAAAATACCGACTTTTCGAAACTATCGATATTTTAACGAACTTCGAAAATTGTGATATTACAAAATCCCGCCCCAGTTTTTTTAGAAACGTGTCGAAAACGACGCTCTTGTGTTTATTGGTGCAATGGTAATATAAAATGAAACGTTCCACAAAATTTGCTGAATTGAAATGTGCTGAAAAACGTAAAGGTTTATTGATAATGCGGCAGTCACACGAATGCAAATACACACCAATATTGGCGTATTTTATATTTGGCGAAATTGGTAAAATATACCATTCGTGTAGACGATTGGCCAATATGCATACCAATGTTGGTAGTTTCTTTTGATCTTTTTTGGAAAACCGCCTATTGAACGAATGTGCACCAATGTTGGAAAAATGTAACTTTGATTTGAATTTGTCATTTGTTTTGTGGCTACACGATTTGTTATTTGGACAAATACGCCAATGTTGGTGTGTATTTGCATTCGTGCGGCTGCAGCATAAGGCTGTAGCGATGTCAGAATTAAATGACTAAAGAAATCAGTATTAGCGAAATCATAAATTTTTTCTGTGGTGAAGATATAAAAGGTAATAACTCATTTTTTCAGGTTTTCAATAGAGCATTTTTAAAATTTTCTTGTGTTTCTGAAAATAATTATCAGTCTTAGGAAACTTAATTTTTGCATGGTTTTGGGTATATACTTATCCAAATTTAAAAAAAAAAAAAAAATTATCGATACAGTTTTTTATGGACACTTTGAATTAATGAAGAGATCTAAAAAGTAACAAAATGACTTACCTTACCCATTACCTTTTATATCTTTACCACAGGTTTATACGTTGATGGTGGCATGCCCAATACAACATGTGTGAACTTCGAGCAACAAAAACCACTAATATAAAACATTTTAATAGTGCGCATCTTACTCTTTACGATGTCGAATAGAACCGAATCTCCGGTGGCCCACTTAGATTAGGTCAGTATGAGTCGGTCCATATACTAACGATTGATTTATGTAATTTAGTTTCAAAATGCAAACTTATTTGGCCCATAGAATTAGATAAGTTAGCAATAGCTAAACTGCAAGTTTACCGAACCGGCCGACATGTAATAAAACGAAAATAATGAGAAAGAGTTTTTAATATGATTTCCTAGGTTGTCGCCGACGTCATGAACGCAAATAACCAGCCTCAGTATACCAAGTGTGTTCGACTTCCGTAAAAATATTGACAATTTCTTGCTGCATGTGTTCAAGAAATGTTACGAAATTAAATTTATATTTTTGTACGGTTTTGTTGCGCACTTTTCCAAGAAATCGTTAGTATAAAAAAAAACGCAATCAATAAATTGAAAATGTCGCATTTATAAATGTGTGTTGGTATATTTAAATGGTCATTTTTGTTTTTAGCTACACTTCACAATCCCTCTGCATACTTTGTCTTACTTTTAATAATTTAACCTAGACACAAACGCGAGTCATTTTCTTTTTCTCTTCTTAAAAATTAAAAATACTCGTATATACGGATTCGACTTTGTAAAATGTAAGAACTTAAAAAAAATGAATTATGATTATTTGATACGTGTATGTGTGTAGGCATATGAAACGAGATAGTCATACAAACACAAAAGACGTTCCACGTGCACATAACGTGATCGCATATTATGGACTCTTGTATGTGGTGTTGTGATACGTAAAAGAGATCTCGCGCGGAACACAAAGCAAAATTACACATAACGAGTGTAATCTTTCTAGGCTTAACGCGGTTTGTATGCACATTAATAAATGTACGTTTATGTTCTTTATACAATACATACATATGTACAAATACCATATGTACAGATATGGAATTGTAAGAAGTGGTCTAATCAACATTTTGTTTAATGCTTAACGATATTTTTGTGTATAGGGTGGATCAAATTCTGGTTGTTTTAATCTCTTTATTAAATAGGTTTGTTTACAGTTAAAATTTGGGAATGATTTAAAAAAAGTTGCCCTTTGCAAATAATCCTTATTCTCACGGCTTTTTCGGGCTTAGTAAGTTTATTATGTGACGTTTGTCACTCTTTAGTGATCATCAGCTGGAATAGCCGCAGCTGCAAAACAGCTGACAGTAGGTTGTTGATTTTGGGAAAAATAATAAATGCAAGTCGTTTTTAATCGATTTATAAAGTGTTTGGCTCTGCTATTATTTTAGCTCTATTTGAATGTAATTAATGAACTTTTGTTAGCAAATTTTGGTTTAGGGGAGGGGTTTATACTCCATGATATGATTTATATTTTTTAAAAACATCTCTGATTTAACTAAAAATAGGTATTTTAAAATATTATTTTTGTTGCACGCCTTCTTCGTCAAAAAATCAATTAAGAATCTCATTAGTCGAATATCTTTTAAGTTGTGAATCTCACTTCTATTGGTCTTTAAGCCATCACATCAAACTAGGGCGACCGAATTCTATATATTTCAATTTCAACTAATTCAGCAATTTAGTGTAATAGGTTTAATAAGCTAAAATGTTTTTGTTTTCAAATTCTGTTTGAATAATGCTTATGTAATAAACTAGTAACATAGCCCTCACGAAAATTGCGTACTGAATGTGCCTGAATTTCTAGATCAGAAATGATCTGGTTATCATCTGGACCAGAACCTTCAACCTCTTGATTATCGTGTCTTTCAGCTTTTGTTGTAGATTGAGTTATCTGGAAGAGTATTGTTGAGGCGATCAGATCTCTATATCGTATGAAATTCAATTTGGATGTTCAATTGTTTCCAATTAACAACCGCTTCCATTTGTTGTTCAGCCAATTCCAGCCCAACTGAATGAAGCGTTTGTTGCATTATATCCATATAGTGTCTTTGTAGATGCGCTCTAACTCGTCCTTATGTTTAGAAAATGCTACAATTGCGATATCATCAGTAAAGCAAACTAGTGTAACCTGCACGGGACTTGTAGTGCAAGAAAATCGTCGTACGCACTATTTTAAAGCGTTATGTGGCGACATCCATATCGCGTTTTCAATATATAAATTATAAAATCGCCATTGACGATAGTCAATCCGTTTACATTGACATTTTTTATTGGCGTATAAAGTGAAAGCAAAATCGCGCTGCGAGTTATGGCTGGATGCTCAAGTATAATATGCTCTGATATAAAAGACTTTTACATAACTACACGGAGAGCCAAAGCCCGTGAAGCCACCATTTATTCACCGTGAATGGTGCTGCACTATCCGCTTCGATGGTACTCAGGAGAATGGTCCTCGATTGAGGTAAATACTATTCTCGTATTACTCACCAGTGGCACTATTCTCTAGGGAATTGGGAAAAATATTTTCATAGCATTTTTTTTTCAAATCGTCTCAATTATGTTAAATACAGTGGCCTTATGGATTACTTGCAAAGTGATGCTATTAATCAAAGTTTAGTCCCTGGAACAACTACAATCCTTCCATCATCATACCAAGGAAGCTCGAGAAATATGCCCCAAAACTATCAAGATGCTATGGCGATTGTCCGTAAATATGGCCTTCAATGTTGGAAGATCAGTCTCCGAAATTTTGTCCAGATTTAGTGGCAAGGGTCTTCAAATTAAAGCTGTAAGAGTTGCTCGATGACATTTCGAGAAAGCCTGTTTTCGGAATTTCAGTTGCTAAGGTGCATGTCATTGAGTTTCAAAAACGAGGACTACCTCATGCCCACATTCATAAAAGATCAGAAACCATTGACAAATTCATTTCTGCGGAAATTCTAGATATTGACGTTTATCCTAAGCTACCTGCTATCATTACAAAACACATGATACATGGTCCCTGTGGAGAGCAAAACCCCAATTCACCTTGCACGGTCTATGGAATATGCAACAAAAAAGTTTTCAAGATGAATTGATAGTTAGCTATAACGGATATCCAAAATACAAGCGAAGTGCTTGTGGCAGTGCAATTATAAATGGTAAGACAGTGGATATTTCATGGATTGTTCCGTAGAATCCACGTTTAAGCCTCAAATTTAACTGTCATATTAATGACGAATGTTGTTCATCAATTCAAAGTGTGAAGTATTTATTTAAGTATATGTCTAGGTATGTAAGTGAGTCGAGGTATGTAAGTGCGCCTGAGGCAGCTTGGCGCCTGTTTAGTTTCAACATGCACGAATAGTCACACGTCATTGGGAGACTCCCAATCCACTTTTAAAATGATCAAACTATCTTATTTATCGAACAAACCATCGAAGAAAGAGTTAATCGAGCTACCAAGAAAAATGGAATCGCCGACAAATATGTGGAAATATGGCCATTGGTAGAATTTTTTCGGTTAATATGACAAATTTTGTCTTCGCTTACTTCTTCTTCATGTTCTTGGAATCTTATCTTTTGAAGACTTGAGGACGGACATTCAATGGCTACACAAGTGGAACATTCACTCAAAAAAATCCTGCATCTATAGAGACAAAAGCTGCATTAATAGTACGAAAAATACGTGAAAACAGCGCCAATGCAGGAGTTCTATAATATTACGAATTACGTTCATTAATAACATAAAACTGACAAATTAATAAATTGTTGTATTTCCGAATTAGTCTGTACTATTTATGATTTGATTCATATACGATACGAAAAAGTTTATAATTTTAATGCAATTGCAAGCGTTTATGGATGAATAATTTCTTATTATTAACGTAAGGCATTGTAAAATAGTACAAAATGATGATTTGTTGAAAGATTAAATTCATAGATAGCACGAAATTTTTCATAACATTTTGGAAATTAAAATTTTTAATAACGTCTAATTCATACATGTAACTAAATAAATTCATTTTATATACGTATCAATACTGATATTTACGAAAATAATGTTATATGTAAGTTGACAATGCCCATAGAATGTGAAATAATTCATAAATAAAACAACTATTTTCGTAAATATATTGATGACGATTATTCAAATATAAGATGCAGTTCATGAATAATAAGCACAATTATGTTTTTCTTAATTTCATACGACGAGAATGTTTTATTTATTAAATCATAATTTAACACTTATAATATCTTTACAAAATATTCACAATAAAATATAATTTAATGCATAATTAATACTAAGTAAAATAATAAATCAAAAATTATTCAAAACAGCTATTACCATTACACTTAAATTCAAATAATTAATTAATTTTAACTATTTTTGTATTTTTATTAGTTTTATTTGATTCATATTTTTATTTTTTTAATTGTAAATTTCAGTTTTGCTTCACCTTATGATTTATTACTTAATTATGTAACTGTAATTATGTAACTTAATAAAATAATAGAAACATAGAAATGTATTCAATGTTTCCTACAAATACAAGTTATAAGTATTAATCAAATGATCAATATTATTTTAATAATATACTTTGAATAATACAAAATAAGTTAAAATGTCTATCAGCATTAAAATAGTAAAAATAATCAGTTAGGATAATAAAAAATATAAACCAACAGTACTCTAACTTGTAAGCTCTTGTAATATCAGACTGGCTTTAGAGGATTTTTGTTTTGTTTTATAATATGGTAAGATTTGTTAAAAAATGAACATAAAATATTTTTCACACTGCACCACGTTTCCTATACCCAGTACAAATGGCTAAATGCATTCTAATTTTTCTTCATCTAATTTTCCTGGAAAATCCTGTGTAAATTATTGATTCCTGTCCGGTATCATCCTTTTTAATATTCCTTTTGAATAGAAGTTAGGAATCAATGGAAGCACCAGAAAAGCTGAAGAGCAGCATCGTCTAAAAGTAAAAAAGAGTTACAATAAATGTACTGTTTGAATTATATATTTACATATTGAATTGACTTTCACGTTAATTTCTGAATTTAATTTACATTTATAGAAACCCTTTTAATTGATTTTATTCATTAATTGATTTTTCCTCATTTATTAAAATATTTTGAAGAGATGTTAGGTCGTGTTGTATTTCCTTAATTTTGTATCGGCTACAAGCGTGCCAAATACTCCCGAACTCATTAGCTGATACATCGTCGTAGTTAATGTGCTTTTTAAGCAAGCAAAGCAGCGTCAACTTTCGGATCTATAAAATTATTTAAGAATTATTTAATAATAAATGCCTATAAATAAATAAATTTTTGTGACTACGTAGTGAAATAAAAATGAATGCTGTTCTATCCGGATGATCCAAAAAAATACCTTTAAATATAATACTTATCTGATATGCAACTAAAATTATCACTATTTTATTACACAAACAAAATAATAGTTGTTTTTATTTTATAATTAATTATGAAAACGAAATAAAACACTATGATTTCAATAAATTATTTCTTTTTAATTTACCACCAAGACACAACAAACTTGCAACAAATTTTAAGAACGAATGAACTAAATGACCGTTTTATGAAATATAATACGTATAAAATATAAATATGACGAACTTTTTGTATATATTATGAATATTTTTCTATCGTCATCTATAATACGAACTAATTCATAGATGTACGAACTTTTCGTATATATTATGAATATTTTTCTATCGTCAACTATAATACGAACTAATTCGTAGATATACGGACTTTTCTTATATATTATGAATATTTTTCTATCGTCATCTATAATACGAACTAATTCATAGATGTACGAACTTTTCGTATATATTAAGAATATTTTTCTATCGTTATCTATAATACGAACTAATTCGTGGATAGTGTGTAAATATTTGATGAAATTTCAAAACGAGTACAAACAAATTAATATTTATTTAACGTTGGGGTGGTGTATAGAAGGATATCTTCTCAAATACATATTTCAAAACTGTATTTCTCAAAATAAGACAGGATTTTTCAAAACAGCATTTTTTCGAAACGGCAATTTATCCGCACACTCTAAAATACATTGGTTACAAAGCCTAAAGTTTTACTCGTGGTTGTGGTATGTGAATACATCCTCAACTTATATCGTAAAAAGGCACACCTTCCGAATATCGTTCTAAAGTTTAATCATGCGCGTGCTTCTTGATTATTTTATAATTGTGGATGGGTAAATTATAAAGAGAGTCGAAGATAAGTTATGGTCTAAGAAAATGTGCGTAAACAGAAGACAAATTTAAAAAAAGATGAATCGTTTGGATGAATATGTTATGAACAAATTCGATCATTTGAATTACATTTTCAATAAACTATACCAGTATGTAATTAATATTATGTTGCATACAACTTCTACATGTTCAAGTCATTAATGATAAAAAGAGACTATGTAAATAATTGTGTGTTCGTTACAGCCTTATATCTTTAATAAATATTTTTAAACATGTTCTATAAAATTTTTATATATTTGTCATAATTAGCTACTATATATTATAATTTGTAATATTAATAATAAAATTCGTAAAAGTTAACATCGATATGAATATCGAGATACTCGTATACCATAATTTTCGGATTTTGCTATTGTATCTTTACTACGTATAATTTCATATTTTTTAGGAATAAAAATTCATTATTGCTAACCTATTCGTATAAAGACTTTTAACACAATTTTACAATTGAAAGTATCCTTTAACAACAAATATAAATATAATGCAACAATACAAAAAAACTATTAATTGAACTATAAATTTACGAACTGCGATTCTTACTATTAATGCATGCAGTTGTAGAATTTGTTTTGTTTATTTTATTTTCTACGTTTATATAAAGATTTTTACATTAATAGTAGGAATTCGAGTTAACGAATGATATTCGTAAAAAAAATACACAAAATTTTTTTCAGTGTTTAAAGAATCGAATAAAGAGTTAATCGAGCTGCCAAGAAAAATGGAATCGTCGACAAATATGTGGAAATATGGCCATTGGTAGAATGTTTTCGGTTAATATGACAAATTTTGTCTTCGCTTACTTCTTCTTCACGTTCCTGGAATCTTATCTTTTGAAGACTTGAGGACGGACATTCAATGGCTACACAAGTGGAACATTTAAAGAAGCGGCTCAAAAACGTGGTTTATTTAATGATGACACTACATGGGATAATACATTGTCAGACGCTATTTCAACAAGCAGGCCACGTCAGTTGCGAGATCTATATGCATGTATTTGTGTTTTTGCATCTCCATCAAATGCTTTAGAATTGTTTACAAAGTTTAGAAAGGAGCTATGTGATGATTACGTTCACCACCATAGAGATCATACTGATTAATGCACAATATGTGAGATGTTTGCTTTAAGAGATATTCAGGGAACTCTAAAATTACATGTTAAACAATGTACTGACTTTGGACTACCAACTCCCCCTACTAATTTAGAAGAGCCGATACAATATTACGATGCACATATCCAGAAAGAATTCGGAGATGCTATATGCAATGCACATTAAATCAAGATCAAAAAATAACTTTCCAAACCATAAGGGCAGCTGTAAATCATAATGATCTTCCACACCGACTATTTTTCATAGATGGTCCAGGAGGTTCCGGTAGAAGGTAATTGTACAAAACACTGCTTAACACGATTCAGGGAGACTCAAACATTGTGCTTGCCGTTCTTTCTACAGAAATAACTGCCAATCTTTTTGACGGAGGCAGACCACATCACCCCCAGTTTAAATTACCTGTGCCAATCGTAGAAACCTCAGCGTGCTCTATGACATCTATTGACGCAGAATTAATTAGAAAGGCAAAATTAATTCTATTTGATGAAGCTACAATGGCACCTATGAATGCTGTTTATAAGCTTTGTAAAGAAATAATGAAAAACCAGAAACCATTTTGCGGTAAAACAATACTACTTGGTGGAGATTTTAGACAAACTTCACCTGTAATTGTACATGGTAGTCAGCCTGAAATTGTTGAAGTTAGCTTAAAATTTCATGGTCTTTGTGAAAAATTTAATGTTCTCAGGCTTCAGAGTAAGGTGGTTACTTAAATTAGGTGATGGAACATTAACCAACAATAATGGTATTGCCGACGACTTAATTGAAATTCCGAGCAACCTTATTTGCAAAGGCTCTATAATAACAGAAATCTTTGGTGAAATGCTGTCGCCAGTTGATGCCGAAATCTTTTCAAAAATGGCAATTTTATGTCCAAAAAATGCAAATGTGGACTTGATCATCGAAGAAGTGTTGACACGTAACAACGACAGTTAAGTTATTGTCATGACATTTATAACATTCAGCCCAAAATGTAAATATTACGTTTATGTATTTTTAAGTTATCCTACAATTTCTGTGGCTACTCAGAGACAGCCCTAACCTAAGCTGTAAAAACCAATGTGAACACTCAATTAGCACTACGTGATTGACCACCATGAAGCAAGCATAAATTTTATTCCCAAAATATTAAAATGTGTCTTATGGATGTAGTCGCTTGAGTTTTTGACTACAAACTGAGAGATTTGCAGAAAAATTCTATCAGAATTTATCTATGAATTGATGGAGGATAACGGATAACGTTTGGAGCATTTGTTTTCGACTATGCACGATGATTCCCGGTTGTGATCGCCACACGGTCCGTGAACCATTTTCGTTGTCACTACTTCATACAACTCTGGATCTTTTTCGGGATCCGGAATTTTTGTGCAAATGATGGCATCAATTTCATCCTGTCTTATTTTCTCGACCATTCATATGCTCGAGAATATGCGCATGAGGCAATCACTTTTTCTGCCACTTCACAGAGTACATTCGACATCGCACGTCTCCGAAAACACGATACTTCACAATGAATTCAATGAGCGCCTTGTATGTATTTCTGCTTGAATACTCGTGCTGTAATGTCGTGACGATCGCTAAATGATTGACCGGCTATAGTGTAAGAATATTGTAAATTAACGAAATTTCTGTTTATTTGAATTTAAATATATGTATTAGTGTTTAAGTAATTTTAAAACAGATGTCTCTGCTACTTATAAAATAAATTATGAGCGTGATACCAGTGCACCTAGAATACTAGAAAAAATTTTGCTATATGACGTCAATTTATGTCGACAGTTCTCTCTTTGGCTATTATAGGCAGCACTAAAATTAAAAAGATTGTTTTGATTTTTGTTTTTGTTTGCTGTCGTATTCATAAGAATAAAATTGTAAACAAACAACAAGAAAAATATTTTGATAATATGTTTTAAAATTCAATAAAAAGCTATTGGTAAAAATAATAATTCATAATAGTATTATAAAATTATGCATTTTAAATTGTGTTAAATATGTAAACACGTATAAAATGGGTACACATTTCATATGATTTACGAAAAGACATAACCTTACTTTTAGCACTTGTCTAAAAAATTTTTTTTTGGGTTTCTTTTCGGTTTTTCTTTTTTTGTAGGAGACTGCCGTCTACAGTTCAAAGAATAAACTGTAGACATAAATTGAATGACATAGCAAGCAGTGTGGCCTGTAGTATTCTAGGTGCACTGATGATACATACCTTTATGTTTTATGTTCAGTGAAGAGAAAAAAAAAGAGAGTAGAATGGTATTGGATAAGACTTTGTGAAATATACAGGAAAAATAAAATACCTACAATAAGAAACATGGTTTTATTTTTTTGGTTAAGAATCGTGTACGTATGATCGAAAACGTAATCCTATAATAGTAACAGCTGCGTGATTTCGACCCATTTTTGGTTGTAAGTTAAAGTGATGAGTAGGTCCGGTCGACCGTATTGGCGCACGTAGGTCATCGTATCTTGCGCATATTCGTGAATGTGCCTCGGGCTTCCAATAGACGGCGCTGATAAAATGCTAAGTCGACCGACAATGTTTACATTTCCATCTAGAGTCATGCCATCGTACATATATGTATTCTTCTGTACGTAAATTTTGCTGGTTTAAACCGTTTCGTTTCAATTTTATCATACAAATGAACGGCGAACTGCTAAAAGAATCATTTCAACATGTATTTGTCTTCGTTTCGATATAGGCATACAATTTCATCGAGCTGACCTTTTTGTTTGTATCTTGACCTGTAAATGAATAATGAACTTTTATTAGGAATCGAATTGAAAAGCAATTAACAACATTACTACGTACCGGTTAATGGATTAATCATCTTTATCAAAAAATGATATCACCTCAGTAAAATATCAGCAGGTATTGAATGCATCATACGAACGATGAGTTTCACAGATACAGTGAAGGTTATCGCCATCACGCCATCGAACCATAATGTCCCGAGACTCCTGGCGAGAATTTGCCAACAACCACAATGGCAACTTCATTGTCGTCATTGTGTCGTGTTTGCCTGCTGGTCTTTTATCTGCTCTGATCACTATTTTGTGATTATCCGAAGGCATCATTTCTAGTGTAGTCTTGAACAATTTGACCAATTTATTGTGTTCATGTAAGATTTGTTCCAGTTGTGTAATTATGTCGTGCTTTAGCGCTTGATGGCACAACGCTGATTGAATTCGTGTTCAGAAATCCCCAAAAAAAAAAATCTGAATAAATTTGTAAACAGCATTCACTGGCGGCAACCATTTGTAAAATTGAAAATAAATTCTTAATTTATGAGCCTCGGAGGTCCACATTATTCCCTAGGGACTTGGAGGTGAACCGTTGTGAATCGTTGATGTGGGTTTGTGTATGTGATATGTGTTATAACCAAACAAGAATTTACCTTAAAAGTTGGGTTAAACCCTCGTGCTTCGATAATATTCGCCCCAAATCATTTCATGTCATTTGGAAGGCACTATTGAACTTTTACCTATATATTCTGCAAGAAATGCTTCGATCGAGGTTCTTGGCCAGAAAGCAATGATGCCATCAGCCTCTGGTGGCGGTTTGTGTTGAAAACTGAAAGCATTTAAATGTTGACAAACAGTGCCCATTGTTCCGAAGTGTTATTGTGTGCGTAAGCTCCAACTGAGCTATTCGAAGTCGGTTGCATTCGTTGTTCCGGAGTCATAATGGACCGCGCTTGAGAAATTCTTATTCGATTTGCCTCCAAACGATGTCTATACGCTCTTCGTCCGTTTCATTGACTCGACGATCATGTAGTTGGCTTGCGTTGCGCGTATGCCGACCGATATTTCGACGCCTCCGATAACACACTGAACTATCGCTTTCAATTTAATTCTTTTTCGCAAAATATCAATATTCAATGCGGAATTTGTGGTTGGTATGAAAACATTTTACCGCAGAACTATTAAACTGCACTTGGACGCCATCTTTATCATTTTTTCATACAAAAATACTAACCAAATTTTCAACTTTTCCGGGAGATTTTCCCATACAAATCTTGGTCCTGACAATTACGAACACAACAAACAAAAAAAATCAGCCAAATCGATCGGCCGTTCTTAAGTGATGATCTTTCATACATGCAATTTATTTTAATTTTTACAGATTATTTGGCCAACCTCGAAAGCAACGTTAGAATTTAATCCATGCATAGGTGTACGTTGCGTCATGTGTGGTTCACTTTCATTTCGTAAATTACGTTTGATTTTCTCTAGACGGAACCTTAGGACAAAGGCCATAACAACTATGACTCAAAATATATGACACTTTAAAAACACCCAGTCGCAACTTTTTTTACTGATCACCAATAGGAATCGCACGAGGGACCCACGAATAACAGAGCAAGCACTCTATTTACTAAGCTAACGAGGCCGACAAATGTCAATGTCTATTGTTCAAAGTTCAAGTTCAGTTCAGCCTTGTAATCCTTTACTAAAATTGCCAAATTAAGTCATCGATAATCTGTACCAAGTAACTATAAACGGAAAACGTGCAAAAGTTTGCATAGACGACTTGTTTATCATGAATCAAAATTATTGTATTCTGCAAAAATAAGTAAACGTCATTGGCACGTCGACAGTCCAAAAGTCAAGTGACTAATTCACACACTTATCTATTACTCAAAATAAACTTTCATTTGCGCGCTCTCAATTTTTTTTCGCATATGTAATGCTCACTGTCTACATATGTACATTAAATCCGATTTGTTGTTATTTTTAATTTTGCATCACAAGACGAGATAAACATATAAAAGTTTACTCTATGCACATGAATTTGATCACGTATCGTAAATTTTATTTCGCCAGCGTTACACATAAAAATTTGCGAGACCGATGAATAATTTTGCGTGTGACCTACCACACGTACATATGGAAAGGGTTAAACAGTTTTTTTTGGGTGCGGGAACAGCATTTATTTCATATATAGATTCAAGATGTTATACGTTGTTGCTTGTTCAAGGTTATATAATGTTACAGTTTAGATATTTTGTTTTGCGTTTTATATTTAAGAAATTCGCGAACTTTGCAAATACCTACACACTTGAGTAATTTTTCATGCATACACCATCGTCATCATATATAAGGTTTATAAATAGAAAGCCGGTTTTTTTTTATTTAAGAATCGCCGAAGGTAAATTTACTTAAGTTTTTGGATCCAGCACGTGTTTTTCTTTAAACTCTGTGCGGGATGATATCATAAAATGTGCCCATGACAGAAGTTGTGATCTGCCCAATGTAGTGATAATTTTGGCGTCTGACAAAATATTTTTAAAATTTTGTACTAAGTCTAATGTGCGTGATGCAATTGACAATAAATTTTATTGTAAATTTATCATATCTGCGTTATACGCAAAAGTGGGTCATTGTACTTTGATGTCGTAATCAATCACATTACTTGTATACATTAAAAGCGAACTATTTTATTATCACAATTTTTATAGTTAGACTTTAATCGGTTCAAAATCACGTGAATTCATTACCAAACATCCAAAATTCTTATATGGAAGTCGACTTAAATAACGATTTCAATTTATACTGTGCATGATGCGGTTTATAATAAACTCGAGGTATTGATTGATTGATGACAGCACGGTATAATTCTAAAATAAACTTATATTAACGGGACATGTATTATAATAATAACAGTAATTAGATTTTAATATACAGGTATGGATAATTGCTAATTAACTTGTTAGTATGGAGATAAAAAAAATATGATCGTTAAATGTTCTTTTTATGTCTAACTAAAGTGGGATATCACGAGAATGTTAATCTGTTTTGGAATGAGATGAGAAATTATGTCATTTTGTTTAGAACACAAACGTTACTTTAGATTGAAATAATGAAGGCCCTTTAGAATTTAAATTGTAAAGTGTAGAAAATTGCCGAGAAAGCATTTAACTGCGAACCAAATGTGTAGAAAAGTGTCGTAATAAATTATATTCGTAATTAATTCTGAAAATTACAAATGGACGCCAAGTTGGTCATCCAGCCTCTCCAAATCTATAAACATCATCGCTGGCATAGGCTAAGTTCGTAGACGTGTCACAATGTTTTCTCTTCTCATCTACTCAATGAACCATCTTGTGTTCTCAACGAAGTGTAGGATTCCGTCAAGGTATTTAGTAGGAGAGCTCACAGGAATTTCAGTCTGTTAACCGCTAGATAGAGAGAGGTACAAAGCAAATGGGGAACAGTTTCTTCCCACCTACGACAGTAATCATATGCTTACCTATGAGACACTGTCCCGTAATAGCACTCACCATCGTACCGACTGTCACCGTAGCGATCCTAGCTGTTTGGATCTTGACAGATCTAGTTTTGGCCAGATCTATCGATAGTTTTCATGCGTACTATTGGACGAGCTGTATAACAACATTCGCCCTGCCTGGTGAAATAAGGCAGATTGTTCTTTATCCAGTGAGTTCAACCGCCTTTTCATTTCCCGTAATATTGAAATGACCTGGCAGCCCACTTGAGAGATAATTCTGGGCTATTTTCGATGTAAGGAAATACGATTTGAGCGTCTTAACCTTCACTCTGTGTATGAGGGTAAAAAAACCACCCCAGACCTACAAAAATCTAAATAAAAAGGTACTAAAAATTATTGAAAATCCAGTTAGATATGCCTTCTTCAATTTGGTATACACCAGAGTGTCGATTTTGTACCAAAAATTAGAGCGCGAGCTGGCGAGGTGAGCAATAATTTTGTGTGCATATACACTGTATAATATACAATTTTATATTTGTATTGTATTTTTTCTTTCATGTGTCTGTGCATTTAGTTCGTCAATTTTTCAAAGGCAAGTAGCAAAATAAAAAGTTCCGGTTGAACCGGTTGAATATTTATAATGATGACGTATACCTCACCTCTTCTATTCGCTTACTTTTGAGCAGTGGAACTGATTGTTTGCTATGTGATTTGATTTTTCATTGACACATCAATTAAAAAAAATATATAAACAAAATAACGCGCATGCGCTCAAGCAAACCAATATTAATAAAATAACCACTACTATGTTTTTCCGGTTTGCTCACCTCGCGCTGTCGTTTTTGGTACAAATCTAAAATTTCAGAAAAAAAACTGAGTTATATTCGATTGATTTTATTGCATTTTTATCGTTAGAGTGAAACTAAACGCATTTCTGTGTACTGGGGTCAAAAATTACCCCATCAATTTCTTTATAAAAATCTGTACAAAAGACCGCAAAACAAACTAAAATTATACTGATACCGTTCGTCATCAATTGAATTTTTATGTTGCTAAGGCTGTGTGCCAACTAACTTAAGGTAAAAGTCAATTTTAAGTAAATTTTTCGGTAAATTCAATTATTTTTCAAAAACTCTATGGTAAACTGATCGAAAATTTAGTCCTAAAACCGATTTTTACCTTAGTAAACGATTTACCTTAAGTTTGGAACACAGCCTAATACCTGTGACAGACCAGGGATTAACAAAACGAGATTAGTTAAACTCGTTTAGCTAATCGATCTTAAATCCTCTTGCCGTGACGCCGTGATTGCACGGTATCAATATTATAACAAATGACATATTAGTTATTTATTTCATTAAATAAATATTTCAATTAATTATTTAATAATAAACATCGTAAATATCCATTTACAATTCATTGTTATGTAATAATTAAATAACGAATAAAACCCATCATGTTCAGTTTTAGAATAAACAGGGTTTATTGCAATTCACAAATATGTGTTTTGTTTGTTTAATTTTACTATACTATTTGAATCAAACCCAAACAAACAACGAAATGTCATAAGAGTTAAATTCTCCGACGTGCAATGGCCTACTTGTAGTCCCTCCCACTAATCTCATAAATATGACAAATCTTCAAAATTTTTGAAGATTAGTTGACTAAACCAGTTAAGTCACTAAACCTCAAACCAAATCGAGATTAGCTATTCTTCTACTTGACACACTATCGCTTAACTCGAAAAAATCACTAAACCGCGTTTTATTAATCCATAGTCTGTCACAGGTATAAGGGTGCAACTAAACTTCCGCGTGGAAAATTTCAACAGAAATATAAAAAATCGTTTACTCAAAGTATTGTCTTTCGCTAGCTACACATTTTTGCCATCTCGACGACTATAAAACGACATACCACGACTATAAAACGACGCGTCTTTGAACCGAAATCATTTATCCACCCAGAGACCAGATTTGACGAATAAGTCGGGTGTGGTTGCAGATCCAATCTCAGCGTTTTTATGGTGTCCTGGACGATAGGAGTGCGATAGCCTGGAGCATGCTGTTGTGTTGCAATATCACTCGTTCGTGTTTTAGGAGGAATGCATATGGTTCAGATTGATGAGTTGTTGTCGGTAGCGTTGCTCATTGGCGGTTTCGTCATGTTTCAGCAGCTTATAGTACACGATTCCTGGACCCACCATTCGCAGAGCATTCTCGTCTTTCCGAAGCAATTTGGCTGTTCCATCGATGTTGATGCCTCGCCATGTGAAAGCCACGACTTTTTGTGCTTGAGATTCTTAAAAAAGATCCACTTCTCATCTTCCGTAACAATTCGATGCAGGAAGATCTTTTGCAAGTTGATCCTGAGTTTGCGTGCTTGCAGCTCGTTATCTTCAAATATTTTTGGTCTTCCGGAGCGCTTCTTGTCCTCTTTCGCCACTAGGCCTCCTCAAGCAAATGACGCGCTTCAGCTGCATTTTTTTTCAAGGTGAAGCAGAAAAGCAAAGATTGCATCAAATGCTGTTTGATGGCACAAAACTTGACATTTTCATTCTAAGAAAAAATATTTTTGCGTTGCGTATGCGCTGGTAATTACAACTGTGACTAGATGTGTCGCTAGCACCATCTATATGTAAAACCCGGAAATTTAGTTGCGCACCTGATACTTGCAAGCGAAAAATTAGAAGATGGCCACTGGTACTCGTCTTCAACATGTTAGATGCAAAACGAAAAGAATTGCTCAAGAAATTGGATATGGTGAATAATAAATTCAAGAAGCAGCTTGTTACTCCCAGTGCTTTGAAAAAAAAAATCAACCAACCAAAAGCCGCAAAACACAAAGATATAGTTTATGCCCACAGGGTGCTGAAGTGAAAACAAACGTAACTTGCCACTTCTGCGATAAACCTGCATGCAAAAGGCATCATCAAACCGTGTGTGATGATTGCATTAATTTAGAAATAGCTGATGATGAAATTGAGAAACATGAAGAAGCTAATGACTCTTCTTTTTAATAATTTTGTTAATCAAAATTTAATGAATTAATTATGAGTATCTTTTGTTAAAACATTATAGTAACTCGGAATCTTATACATGTTAAATTTTTGAATTTGTGTAAATTAGAAGTAAAGTAAAAATTATAATTTTTATTAAAGAAAATAATTTTTAAGTACAAAATATATTGGAGTATTTTGCTCCAATCTATTTTGTTACCCCAAAGACGGATAATGTTCCACTGTGCCATACACAAAGTGTAGGTTAATTGAAGCCTCACTTCCCGTAAAAATTCGAATATCTCTTGCAGATATTACATTATACTTCAACCAGTTAACGGCTTACATTATCGCGATTTGTTCAATTTGAAAAACGCTGCAGTAGTCCGAGAGATGAAAAGAGATGTTTACATTTAATTCTTCACAGAAAACCCATCCCAACCTTCTCATCCATCTTTAAACCATCAATGAAGAAATTAACATCTCTCTGATCAAAAGATGGTGACGGATTGATGTAGTCTGTAGTATTTTGGATGTTCCTGTTTCTTAGAATAGGTGTATTGTTACACAGTTGCACATGGAGATGGAGTTGAGCCTTATAGCTGAAGTTGCTTCTATTTGTTTACCTAAGATATCTAGGGATGGGAGTTGAAAAAGAATCTCCATTGCTTACTAATACACAAGGCAGCTGTTCCATGTAGGTTCACAAAGGATTTCAGGTTGAACAGAATATTTAAAGGTAATCAGCAAACAGTAACGCTTATATAATAAAATGGGCCTAAAAGTAGAAAGAGCCAATGTACAATCTTTTTACAATTGAATCTTTCTTTACTTTCTCTAATATGCTAGGTTTCCAGCTTACCCAGGAGACCTAGATACTTCGCTTTGTCTGTGAAGATCAATCCCAATACCATTTAAGCTAGTTGGTCGATCGTAGGAAGTCAAACCGCAAGTGTTAGCCCATTTGAAGAGAATGCCAAGCGCCCTTTGTATGTGTTTTCTAAGGTGCTAGGATATTTATCGAGGACACCAATCTATCATCGGCGTAAGCAATCAACTTAAAGTCACACCCTTCCAGGTTTAAATTAATAGTAACCAAAAGTAATCAAAAAAATAATCAAATATAATCAAAAATAATCAAAAGTAATCAAAAAATAAGCAAAAGTAATCAAAAGTAAACAAAAATTAGTGTCATTAATGACCACGTTCCAAATAAGAGGGGATAATATGGGGGGAGGGGGGGGGGGGGCTTGAACATGTTTTGCGATTGGTGTGTTACAAATTATATGTTTTTGAATGTGGATAAATGCCAAGTAATCACATATTGAAGATTTAAGTCTAATAGTCTTTGTTGAAGTCGCTGAAGTTGACCCGAAATATCAGCCCGAAATTTTTGGTAAGTTTCTTCGCTAAAGTGTAGTCATCCCGAGAAAATGTACGTCTAGGAAAAGTGTAGTCTCATCCCGAAAAATATAATATGAATAGTGTTACGTACACTTTAGAAAAAAATGTAATAGTTATTTTGTGTAGTTGTATTACCAGTATATTATTATAAATTATTTTAGTTTTATAATGTAAATGTAATATAACAGTAGTAAAGTAATTTTATAATTTTTTGTCAAATCTTAAAGAAAAGGTAAAACATAAAAATATTATAAATTTATAAGCTTTAATTAGGAAAAATATAAATTAGTTTGTGATAAAAAGGTATATGAGTGTATAATTTCTTTATGTGAACGGATTAAAACAGAATCCTCGAAAACTTTTATAAAAACAATATCGAAATTGTTGTAACGCAAAATCCTTAATGGAACGAACACTATAAATAAATAGCACTAGTGGTATGTACGATTAGCTAAAGAATAAATGAATGATCCTGAAAAAAACCATTACTTATGATATGGATAAAAAAAATGCAAATCACAGCAAAGCGACATTTCTGTGAAGTTCGAACATTTGGCCCAACCTTAACTTCAGTGGAGCCAATCCTAGAGATAAAATGTCGCTCCATATAAATGTAAACCAAAATTTGCATTATTTATCCCGTGATTTGAAAATGAAATTCTCAGAAATCATTGACATAAGCAAGACCTTATATTCTTAACGGATTATAATGGGATTGGGTATGTTGGATGAAAATGGGATAATTAAACGATTTTTGGTCATTTTCTAGATGTTTTTTCAATAGTTATTTAATAATCCCATTTCCATCCAATAAACCCAATCCCATCATAATTAGTTAAGAATTGAACGAGTTCCGTCCCAGGTGGCCGTATTCCAGAACTGCTTCCAAAAGTCATTTAAGAATCCCATGATCGAGTTCCATTCCAAGTGGCCATACTCCAGAAATTAATTCAATAATAATTTAAGAATCCCATTTCCATCCAACACACCCAATCCCAACATAATCAGCTAATAAATGCCTGAGTTCCTTCCCAGATGGCCATATTCTAGAACTTCTTCCTAAAACTGTTTATGAATCTTTTTTCCATCCAATAAACAAAATCCCTTCATAATCGGTTAAGAGATAAATGAGTTCTTTCTTAGGTGGCCATATTCCAGAACAAGTGCAAAATCCATAGTCGATTAAATTTAAAAACATTCGGATTTAACGGACATTCGGATTTAACCCAATTAGTCCGTTAAATCGAGGTTTTACTGCATTTTCTATATTGAAAATTTTGCAACCTAAGAAATATTTATATATAAAATGTACGTTTTTTTTCTCAAAAAATGTTAATTAATTTAAAAAAGAATACAAAATTAAAATTAGATTAATAATTTTAAATAGCAGTTTGTTTTCACAATTTAAATATCATACACAATCGTTGATATTAGCTGCGTTTTTTTGAAAACAATCGAGTTGAGTTCGCGATAGCTATTTTTCAAATTTGTCCAATTTAAAATTAAAACTTTAATTTTTTTAAATTAAATAATTTAGATTTAATCTACTTAATTAAAACCAAAAAATCCATCATAAAAGTTGTATGGTTTTCTTGTATTTAATTAAATTTTTAATTGGACAAATTTGAAAATGCTATCGCGAACTCTACTCGATTGTTTTAAAAAAAACGCAGGTATTAATGCAAAACAACAAAGTTAACATTCGTAAAAGTTTGGTTTTCGTTTTGTGTTACGTTTTCTCTTTTTGTTTTGGGTTTTCTCGACATAAAAACTCAACAGCGCGATTCCACTGCTTGGCACTCAAACGGGTAATAAAGCCTATTCAATGTTGGGATTTATTAAACGAAATTCTAAAGATTTTCACGACTCACTGACTTTTAAGTCACTGTACACTTCTTTCGGTCGTTCTCAACTTGAGTGCGCAAGTGTCATATGGTCCTCGTTCTATGCTTGTCACTCTAAGAGAATTGAGAGTATACAAAAGCAGTTTCTGTTCTGTTGTCGTTTCCTTGATGGTGTTATTATTTTCACTACTATTATTTATTTCACTACTAAACAAAAATTGGTGAAAATTTTCGACTGGGTAAATCAATGCGGATATGTTCCCCCAAATAATAGAAAACTTGCACGCAAATTTGAAAAAATGATTAAAGTAGCCGGCGAAAAATTAAAATAATATAAAGAATTTTAATGCAAATTATAATGCGTACACGAAAATATCCACCGATTTCAAGAATATGAGCCCTGGGCTTTCAGCCACTGGCGTACATGTGCCAATGCTACTTTTGTAAAGTTGATTGTGCTGACATACTTTCACTTTCCAATATTTATGCTCGTTAACGCACGTTACGCCCACGTGAGTTTCTTCGCACCCAACTGCCGACACTAACTACAGCTACCATATGGTCCTCCAATGCTCATCTAACGAGATCTCATCACCATTGCTGAGTAATTTGATTTACACATTTCTCGCAATGCTGTCAAGAGTGCATTCGCTACCCTGGTGTTTTGACTTGGTGCCACTATTGTTGGTCCTGCTCAGTAGTGCCATTTTTTGTTTTCAGTTTTGTTAGAAATTTTTAATTTATATGACTTATTTTATTTTTGTTATTTTAATTATTATTTTTATATTTTGGTAAGCAACCAATTGCATAGATATGCTGAATAAACAAATAAATAAATATCCGATCTTGCGGTGCCTCTACTCACAAAACTGATATTGAAGAACCCACTCAGGGTTCCGTCACGATCCTGCTTTAAATATTTGATCTACCCAGCCCCTGAAAAACTCGTCTACGTATAAAGGGAACGGTGAAAACCCTAATTCATATTCTATAAAAAACGGTTAATGACCAACGACCCCAGATGAGTTTATGAACTAAAATGGCGGTATTATTGAAATTGTTGTCTGATCGAAGACCTATACTACACGAATATTTATAGGAAAGCAAAATCGTGGTGTTGGTTTTTTTGAGTGATTTTCTTGGTGAGAAAATAAATTTGGAACTTAAGCAGACATTTTCGTTTTAATAATTTGGTCCGGAATTAATTTAGTGGAATGTACAACCTTGCTCATCATTTAAATGTTTCAGTTCATAACTTAATTCCAAGAGATTTCTTTGAGAAACAAAAACTCATCTGAAGTTAGTTCAGAAGTATTTTATTTTTCAAATATCGTAAGATTTTAAAACTATGAAACCTGTTCTGGTTCAAACTTTGTAAGCCTTATTTTTATTTAACTCACAGAACTAAATTGAACCCCTGAACGTTTATTGTTTAACCTATCTGCCAAAACTCAAAAACCGTAAGGTACTATCAAATATTAAATAGTATCAATATAAGACACTACCATGTAAAATCGTGTTCCAAATTTTTTTTTCTATAAGACAAGAGTGAAGTTAGGTGTTTTAGTACAAGTTCGAAAAAAATTCGAAAATCAACACATCTGGTGAAAAAAAATGTGTGTCAAAATAAAAAAGAAATGTCATGTGCATGTGTAGGCAAACATAACCTTAATTTTTAGTGTAGTTATGCTAGTAAAATGCTAGAAACGTTGTATAGTTCACCGTTCTGAATATTGGAAGTTTCTAATTAAAAATCTAAAGTCCATCATGGTTTCTTCAGCCATCCACAATGAAAATATTTGCATGTTAATGATGTCGTATTTTTTGGTTACCGGTGGTAAGTACATGCCGCCCCGTTTAAAATTATAAACCATGCCATTATGTTCGATTCTAATTCATAGGAATTATTTACTATGTAAGTGTTGAGCTCTTAACTGGTCAATCAACTGCAGACGAGGAAGACGGGCAATACATTATGGAAGGTTTGGCAAGTAGTTTTCTGTTTACGGTCGACTGACTGGACAATTTGAGACGGAATTTTCTCGTTTCGAAAATTACCGTGTCCGAGCTGTGCTGTTCATATTACATGTGATTTTAACGAACTGTATATGTTAGGAGGGGTGCGTAATGTCCAGGAATCATTATGTAATTTAATTAATCCCTTATGTTTTAAACAATTCTCAATAAATTTTGTTTTGTTATATTTTAGTATTGCTTGTCGCACTAGAAGAGAAATGTGTGAAATCTAACCGACATAATAATTCGAAACATGAAAAGTAAATTAAAATTCAATTAACGTAATGTCCAGGAACACCATTATGTAATTTCCAGAAAATCAAGTTTGGTGTTTAAAAAAACACCATTACGATCGATATTTATGGCAACGCAGGGGATTTGTAAAATTCTGATTCAAATTACATAAGTAACCGTAGTATTAACCTCGACGATTCTTACGTGAATTAATTAACACGACACCATTATGTAATTTCATGAATAAATGATAATTAAAACACTTTTTTTTAACTTCCATTATTTTCTTTGACAAAAAAAATTGTAAACTTTTTGACAATTTGATTTTACTTCGAATTTTTTTCGAAGTTCGAAAAAACGACAAAAGCGACACCGTGATGAAAATTTTATTACTGCGATAGGATAAGAGAAAAAAAGAACACAAACGTCCTATATATGTATAAGTTATTTAATATATGGTACTATCAAAAAAGTTTTCCATATATTCTTTTGTGTTCTTTTTATTACATTTTCTTGCAGAATATTCTAAAGTCACGCGACCGCTATTCTATTGCTTCTATTCTTTCTGCAGAAGGAATAAAAGAAAACACGGAAAAATAGATATAAATTCTTTCTCCAATTTCCTATTCCCGGGGAATTACCAGAATAGTGTCACTGGATAGTTTATTCTATTTTTAAGATCTTTAGTTTGACCTGATTCCTTACATTTAGATTATTTACATCAATCCATATTTATTTGTTTTATCGATATTTAACACGTTGATGACCACTGGACGCATATATGAATCCTATGGTCGTCAACGTGTTAATTTCAACATCTTTGTTATTTTTGGATTAAGAAACTTGGTTTTACTTACACATAAAAATGTTAGCTAATTTTGTGAACTGACGTTATTTGTGCAATGATATCATTTATTAAAAATCCATGGACCAGATGATATATTGACGTCGAATTTTTGCCAGTCACCTGACATGAATATTAATCAAAATATTGTTTTTTTTATATTTTGCAGCGATGGCGTTCCAAAGGTTTATCGGTGTTCTCGTTGCATCCAGGAAATTTGGTTTCATCAAATTTGACTCGTAATTGGTGGTTTTATCGTCTACTTTTTGCAATTGTAAGACCATTCACCAAGTCGCTGGTAAGTAGAGATACATTTAAAATCATTATTTTGGGAACGGATGGTAATTATATATTTAAGGGCCATTATTTATTTTTACGCTAAACCAATGTTAAACCAATTACAAGATATAATACAGTTGCACACCCATATTCATGTAATTTCAAGGTAACTGGAATTATTTATGCTGTCAACATCGACAAGGTGAATAAAAGTTAAATTTAAACCTTTTTATGTTTTTTGATGTGACGTTTAGATGTTTGGATTGGGCCCAAAATAATTTAACCTTCAAAACAATTTTCACGATCAAAGATATTTATATTCTAATCTCGTGCCGCTGTATCACGACCCATAATATAATCAAGTGATAATATTACGTTTGTAGTAATGTAGTATGGAAAATATTTTAATTAAGATGACATTCCTTATATAAAGACAAAGTAGATTGTAACAGAGTTGAATTATTTTATTACGTCGTACTGGATTTTGTAATTTGCATCGATTAAATCAATATTTCCTACGATTGGTATTCCATTTCCACAGTGGAATGCTGCTTAGCTGTGTGCTGCAATTACCGTGATCTCATTTTTATACGGTTTTGAACCTTAAATGGAAATAATTTTTTCAATTGATTGCTGCACATATTAACATTAACTTAATTAGTGGTGTAAACATAAACATATTTTATGTATAGGTAAAGTGTGAATTAAACAGCATAACTATTTCTAAACAATAAGCAGTTAAAGAGGTGAACGAATTTAGAAAAAATACAGTAGCGAGCAAAAATGGATACATATAATGAAAACATTTTAAGTTTTTAATTTCTATAGTTATTATTTTATTATTTAGAAAGATAAAAATAACTTGAGGTTACAAGTTTGTAATATTATTCATAAGATTTATTTAAGAAAATAACAATAATTTAAATAATTAAAAAGATAAACAAAAATTCATTGTTTAGCTCATATGTATATAAGCACGTTTTTAAATTTGACATATTTAATTTTTGGGCCTTCATTTTCCGTTGCAACTTGCCGCCATAGTTCGTCTACGTTTTTAGGTACCTCTCTGCACAAACTCCACTAGATTTTCTTTAAGAATATTTAAATATTCTTCCTTTCGCATAATGCCTTTGATCCTTACTAATGGGCCAACGTTCCACCAGGTGAAGCATCCCCTGGCCATTACCGTTACGCCACCGTGCTACATCGTTTCCGTAACATGATGTTTCTTTATTTTTTGATGTGACCGTTTCCAGTAGTAGCACTTCCTATCTGACTGATATCGATTTATTTTCATTCCGTCTGACCAAACCACCCGTTTCCAATCGTCAATATACCAATTTTTATGAAATTTCGCAAATTCGAGGCGCGCTTTGATATTTTTGCTGGATAAGGCTGGTTTTTTCTTCTTTACGTATGAATGCAAACCTATTTTTGTTTTGTCACATCGGTTTGTTAATTTTTAATATCACTTAGTTTAGTTTAAATATATTTAAGTACATAGCCCATTATAGCATGCACTCAAAAACACTAACTTTTTTTCTAAAAGAATTTTTCATTCATTCCACTTTGAAAAACACGACTTATTTAATTTAAATTTATTTACCGACTTCTCAACATTAAAATCAAAGATCGACTGCCTGCTCAAAAAAATTTGTTTTTGCATATTTTATTTCAGTACACTAAGTTCCCACAGAAACATTTTCTACGGGATAATCCAGTTATTTCTCCCTACACATATTTACAATATGAATTTCCCGCCTAATTAATTTGTTATTGTGTTTGTTCAGCAAACGCTATGTCAGGGTTTCCAAACCATCGCAGCCTTGGAAAGTTCGACTTAAGTGTATGATGTTCGACGTTTCATATCGTGGGGACGACCTACACCCTTGAGATTGTCTCGACAATGCGGGATTTATTACGAGAAACACATACTTATCACTCATCTTAAGGTCGCAAATCATTTGCGTGGTAAATGTCTAATGGTTTATTTTGCAAGTCTTTTAATTCAAAAACAACATTTCCAACGTATTTGTGTACAATAGCCTTTTTGAATTTTGAACACAATTTAGCAGATATTTGGTTAGCCGCATCGCTTTGAGTATAATTTTTCACGAATACTATTTGGCAGACATTATAATTGTGAGGACGAGACCTCAAATTGTATCGGTTACTATTATGCTGGTAAGTCTTTCTTAAATTGTCCACTACCTTTTGTTGAACCAAGGTTAATCTATCCATCACGGTCAATTCACATTCACAATTATCCAAAGGATGCAACTGTCGAAGAATATCATACTAAAAACCATAACTAACGTATAATGTTGTCAAAACGTAAGAAAGTAAGGTGAGTATGTTGTACTTTCATGTATGACGTTTCGAAGGGCAGAACCAATGGAATGGATATTTTTGTCTCTATTGCGATGATTTCCTTGAACATAAGCTCCTATTGCGGACAACACTGATTGGTTTACACGTTCGCTTGCGTTGGCCTGCGGATGATACCTAGGGGTCATCTGATGGTTAACACCATATTTCACAAAGAGATTAGCGAAATCCTTTGATATAAACTGTTTAGCATTATCACTCACGACTGTCTCAGGAACGGAGAAAACATTGAATATCCGATTTTTTAAAAACTTGCAAAAGTTATAGATGTTGCAACACGCATAGACTCAAGAAAAACAAATTTGGAATATTGGTCGACGACAATAAAAATTAAACAATTTCCATCTCTCGACCAAGGATATGGACCAAGGAAATCTATGAACAGTTTCTGAAATTGGCGCTCGCGACACAGAATTAACCGGTTTACATTCTTTGCAGATATCGCACTTCATGACAAAATCGTGGACATCTCGAATCATTCCTGGCCAATAATAAAAACGCTGCAGGATTTCTAAGGTTTTCTTAAAACCGAAATGAGCCATACTGGGTGGACAATGAGACTGCTCAATAAGCAAAATCGTCGAAAGTATTTCGGGATAAAGCATCCGGCTCTACGTTGTCACGTCCTTTTTTGTAGTTGATAGTAAAATTAAACCCCTGGAGCTTCAAGCTCCATCGAGCGAGTCTCCCAGACAAATCTTTTTGCTCCATCAGCCACTTTAAGCTAGCATGATCTGTTGTTATAGTGAACGGCAACCCTTCCACATATTGTCTGAATTTCATTACACTGAGCACCGCTGCAAGGCACTCCAGCTTAGTTACGCTATAGTTGCGTTGGGCTCCGTTTAACTTTTTTGAATAGAAGGTCGATTGGACAGTCTTCACCACTGTCGCATTTTTGAAAAAGAACGCTTCCTACTCCAATTTTGGAGGCGTCGCATTCTATATAAAAGTGCTTTTTGAAATCCGGGTTGTTTAAAACTGGAAAAGAAGATAAAGCAGCTTTCAATTTGCAGAACGCTTTTTCAGCTTCCTCTGTCCAGTGAAATTTTTGGCGATTTTTAAGTAAACAAGTAATGGGTTCTGATATATCTGCGTACTGTGCAATAAAGCTTCGATACCGACCAGTAACTCCAAGAAATTGCCGGATCCGCTTAACAGATCTCGGGCGGTTGAATTTGGTAACCGCTGCCACTTTTTCAGGATCTACTTTAAGAACGCAGTCAGCCACAATGAAGCCAAGATATTTTATTTCTTCTAAAACAAATTTACTTTACTCGATATTAATTGTTGCCAAACGGCATAACTGTAAATTGATACAACGGACGGCCTGGTATCTTCATTCAGTTTCCGTGCATCAAGGCACAGGCGCACTTTGCCGTTTGGTTTGCGCACTCGTGTGACAGAGGAACTCCATGAACTGCAGCTTAATTCGATCACTGTTAATGACAACATACGGTCAAGCTCCTCATACAGTACCGAGAATAGAAAGTGCAACACCAATATTTTTATGGTAAAATTGTACTAATTGCCCCTTGTCATTATCGTAGGAGGCTGATTTATTTTTTGGGTATAAATACAATCGTTTTTTATGTTTTTAATTAGTTTGAGATAACTATTCACACGAGAAAGTTATTAAAATTACAATTTGTTCAAAATGGCCAAGTACACACAACTAACTGTGGCTCAGAAAAATCGGATTCTGGCATTGTCTGGAACACCTAAAATGTCATCAAAGCAGAGCCGTTTAAAAAAAAACATTCCACCGGTGAATTGGGACGCAAAAAGGGAACTTGTTCAAAATGGAAGACAAGTGCACGAGAAGATTCCAATATTATCAGAATGTCAACAGCCAATCGATTTAAAACTGCTGTGGATATTCGGGCTGAAAACAACGCAGAAACCGGCAAAGAAATCGGGGTTCTAACGATTCGTAACCGCCTCCGGGAAAAAGGATACATGGCCAGGTCCTCGGCAAAAAAACATTTCTTACGGCCAACATGAAATACAAACGGTTAGAATGGAATCGAAATCACGCTGGTTGTAGTCTGCAGTAGTAACGAACTGTTATATTCTCCGATGAGAGTAAATTTAACCTTTTTGGATCGGGTGGAATCTAGTACGTCAGGCGCAAATCCGGCGAACGACTGAGCGATCAGTGCCTAAAAAAAATACAGATTTGGGGATGCTTTTCCTATCATGGAGTTGGAGAAATGGCCTTTATTAAAGGAACTGTGAACGCAGAAGTCTACAAAAAAATCTTAAAGGACAAATCTGTTCCCTTCCATTGAAATGGATTTTTTGAGTGCTGAGTCTGTGAATTTTCAAGATGATTCCGCCACTTGTCATCAAGCGAAAACGGTAAGCATTATTTTTTTTATTTACTAATTTTATATTTAAGACCATAAAAAAAAAGAAACAGTTAATTATTATTATTTCTCTTCAGATTAAAGATTTTCTGTTGAAAAATGAAATTTTCACTCTGGATTGGCCTGGACATTCACCGGATTTGAATCCCAATGAAAATTTTTGGCACGTAATGCGGATGAAAATCAATAAAAAGATGCCGTCATCATCGAAAAAACTCAATTCAATCATTGCAGAAGTATGGTATAAAGAACTGGCCCTCGAGTACTTGCAAGATTTAATTGTCTCCATGCCAACAAGGATTGCAGCTGTTATTGCCAACAAAGGCGGGGCAACTAAATATTAAATATACATTTTATTAACTCGTAAAGGGCCAACCATAAAAAAATTATAAAATTAAAAATTTTTACGACACTAATTTTTAATGACATTCCAGCCATACTAGACGTATCGAATATGCCGTAGATATTGTAGAATATTGAATGACAACTCTTTGTTATAGTGACAGCTGTTTATTGTTTGTTGTTTTTTTAGGTAGCACGATACAAATTTTAATTTTTTTTACGTTTGAACGCAAAATTTCGCTCCAATAATTTTTATTAAGTGACAATTCATATTTAACGAAGCTTCGTTAAATTTTTTAATTTAAATTAATTTTTCCATGGGCGAAAGCACAGAAACGGCATTTAACGCAAACATAATTTTTTTAAAGTTACGTTTATAATTTTTTTTAATTTTTCTATGGTTACCCCTTAAGACAGCTGTTTACCGTATAAAAATCAAAAAAACCATAATAAAAAGTGACTCAACATTTATTACCTGTTCTTGAAACTGAATTTTAATTTTACCTGAAAAATGCTAAAAAATTATAATGGCTTTAAAAACAATAAAACCATTAACATGAAATTTTGTTTTTCCATAAAATGTGTGTTATATTACAGAGATCCACTTGTAAAACAATTCTTTTTTTAAACGTGCGTCGTACTGGCAAAATACATCTTTTTGTGTATTTTTGTGGTTGTTGCACTTTCTATTCTCGGTACTGTAGATTTCAGCTTGAACGGCTGGTGAGACCGCGTAAGGAATTTCTGGGTTGCTTCATTAGGATAATGTTGTTGCATCACCAGATGCTGCGGGGGTTTTGAAATCGATATTCCCAAGAGATTTGTTGCAAGTAATGATAGTAGATGTAGTATTAGACAATGCCGGTATAGTTATTTTGAGGTTAAATTCATTGCAAAAATTCTTACTTAAATACCGCTCTTGGGTTAAGTTTGGTGAAAGGTGAAACGTAATTAATTTTGTTTGTCCAGCAAACGATACAAGGGTGTTGATGTAACCTAGAACAGACTCATTTTGACCATTTGCGGTTTTAATCGTGGATGGAAATAAATGAAATTTGACAGAAGCATGCTCCAAAAATTGCTCACAACCTTTACCTAATAATGACACATTTGCACCACTATCTACCAGCCCATTATATAATCTACCTAGAATATCCAACTGAACATATGGACGACAATCTCCCGATATGGAAATTAGTGATTCAGCGATTTTCATCCTACAAACTCTGCTACTTCTCCAATACTGTTTAATTAGATTTACTTTGCGATTACTGAATATATCTAGACGATTTCTGGCAATTTGGGTATACATTTTTTTTGAGTTGCTTGGATTGACATCTAAATCTGACGCTTGCTCAACTCGGGAAGCGTGTTGGAGGTAGATTCTACTCGATATGTGTTTTGGGGGTTCGGCACATTCATATAGTACGTACCCCCGCTCGCCAGTTTCCCGGAGGATTTTGAAAGTTTTTTTTTTTTTTTTTTTTTTTTTTTTTTTGTAACTATTCCCAAAGGCTTTATTCTTGAATCTTTCTTTATACGAAACTAACAAGAAGTGTGAAATTCTTAAAAACTATATTTTATTTTAAATTAAGCCTTAACCTATGTTAATACTTAATATCATTATGCATTATTATTATTAAATTATTATTATTTACTTAATTTTAGTGTGTTAGCTCATCATGCACGTAATTATTAGATTATATTTCTCAGTTAATTAAATCAGTTAATAGGATCTGCCCTGTGCAGCCGTCTGTATTTCGGTTGCCTTAGTAGTTCTCTAGCTAATTCGTTAGGGTGTGATTCCAGTTTCAGTTGGTACTTTAGACTGCATGATTTAATTGTCTCTTTAACAGTTTTGATTCCTAAATCTCTATGGATGTTGCTGTTTCGAATATACCAAGGGGCATTTGTAATGCTACGAAGTATCTTTGCTTGCGTTCTTTGTACAATATCTATATTTGATGCACTAGTTGAGCCCCATAGTTGGATTCCATATGTCCATATGGGGATTAGGATCGCTTTGTATAGTAGAACCTTGCAGTCTAGAGAGAGTTTCGATTTTCTACCGATTATCCAGTACATTTTAGAAAATTTTATTTTTAATTGATTGCGTTTTGTTTCAATGTGCTTTTTCCATGTCAATCTTCTATCGAGATGAAGACCGAGATATTTGACGTTTGTTTGTTGAGGAATTGTGATATTGTTTAATTTTATTCCTGGGCATGTACGTTTATTCAATGTGAATGTTACATGAGTTGATTTACATTCATTCGTCCTTATCCGCCAAGTTTTTAACCAATCTTCTATTTTGTGTAGATGTTCTTGTAATTCTCTCGATGCTGTTTGAGGATTTTTGTGCGAAAATAATATAGCTGTGTCATCAGCAAAGGTTGAAGTGACAATTTTTTCAGTTATTGGTAAGTCAGCTGTGAATAGCAAGTATAGCACAGGTCCCAATACACTACCTTGCGGTACTCCTGCCTTTATCTCGGCTAGATCAGTAGTGGCCGTATTTTGTTTCACCTGGAACATCCTTTGGGCTAAGTAGTTTTCAAGAATTGAATGAAATTGGCTAGGCAGAAGAGTTTTAATTTTGTAAATTAATCCTTCATGCCATACTTTGTCGAAAGCTTGCGCAATATCCAAGAAAACTGCCGAGCAATATTTCTTTTCTTCCAAGGAAAATTTAATTGTATTTACAATTCTGTGCACCTGTTCTATTGTGCCGTGTTGCTCTCTAAATCCAAATTGGTGATCTGGTATAATGCGACCTTCAGATAGTATAGGTATTAGTTGTTGTAGTAGCATCTTTTCAAAAAGCTTTGAAATTATCGGGAGTAGACTTATTGGCCTGTACGACGAGACTTGGGTTTCGTCTTTACCTGGCTTACGAATCATGATAATTTGAGATATTTTCCATTTTTGGGGAAAGTATCCACATCTCATAATCGCGTTAAAAATATATGTTATATATTTTATGCATCTATCTGGTAATTCTTTGATCATTTTTCCAGTTATTAGGTCATGACCTGGCGCTTTCTTAGGATTTATACTGTTTTTGATAACCGTTTTGACGCATTTCCATTTAAATTTTACTGGGTTTGGGTTCGACTCGTCCCTCGTAAACTGTGGTAGTACGCAATCGTTATTTTGTTCGTTTGGGGTGAACACTTTTTGTAGATGGTTAGAGAAAGCGATGGCCTTTTCTAAGTCACTTCTGGCCCAGTGACCATCTGGTTTCCTTATCGGTGGGTTCGATATCTCTGGCCTTTTTAAATTTCTTGCTGCCTTCCACAGTGAGTAATCGTTTTTTTCTGTTGCTGTGAGCTCACTTAGGTAATTCTGTATTCCTAAATTTTGTTCTTCCCGAATTGCTTCTCTCAGAGCTTTAATAGCTCTATTTAATTTCCATTTATGCAAAGGAGATCGGTGGAGCTGCCACAGCCGCCGAATTGCCCGCTTCTCTGCCAATAATTTTTGAATGTTACTTGAAAGCCTTGTATTATTTTCGGAATTTTTGTTAACCGGAGTAGCTTTTTTTGCAGCCATTTCCATTATTTGACTTAAGTTTTCTATCGCGGCATCAATGTCTTCTGGTGTGCGAAGTGGAACATTGAGATGACAATTCACATTTACTATGTCTCTATAGAGAACCCATTTCGTTAGTTTGTTTGTTAAACGTTGGGGTGGTTCAGTTTTTAATGCTTGGGTACTTAGTGTTACTATTATTGGTGAGTGATCTGATGATAAATCATAACAGTCAACGACTTGAGCATTGTTGCGTGCTATTCCTCGTATTACACAGAAATCTATTAAATCAGGAATTTTCTTTCTATCTGTAGGCCAATATGTGGGGTGTCCAGATGATAAATAATCTAGGTTTTTCTCGTTTATTGCTTCGTAAAGTTGCTTGCCCTTGGGTGACGTCAACCTCGAACCCCATTGCACATGTTTAGCGTTGTAATCACCCCCTGCTAGAAATTTGATTCCCAACTGATTGAAGTAATCGATAAATTGTTGTTTTTTAATTGCGTGTTTCGGTGGGCAGTAGACAGCCGATATTAAAAATTTCCCAGGCCATTCTTCCAAACTGATAGTTGTAGCTTGAATGTGATCTTTAGCATATTTCTGGAGCTCGTAGTGCTTTAATCTTCTTTTTATTAAGACTGCAGTGCCGCCGTGTGCTTTTCCATCCGGATGTTTGGTGTCATAAACGGAATAGCCGGTAATATTAAAAAAATTTTGTTTTGTGAAGTGTGTTTCAGATATTATCATGATGTCTATATTTTGTTCGATAAGAAAGGTTTGTACCTCAGCTTTATGTTGCGAGAGCCCGTTGGCATTCCAAATAGCTATTTTTAGAAATGTCATTTTTGATTTTTGACTATAATTTGCATAAGCGTATTCATATTTTGCATCATCATGCTCATTTGCCTTTCCATCATCATCATGAAACTTTGAATGGTCTCGGTTAATTTATTTACCATGGTATGAATGTTTAGTTCCTCCGCATTAACATGAACTTTTGGTTTCGGTTTGTTGCCTTTTAGAATACTTGCGTAAGAAACACCTGGCTGTGCAAAACTGCTGGCAAACGTCTCCAAGTTATCATTTTGTGTGTTTGCATTCGTTGGTTTGGTGACTATTGTATTTTTTGGAAACACGGCCCTCTGATTAAATTGCATGTTGAGCATTCGTTGCTCAGCTCTCATTTTAGGGTTTATTTTTCGTTTCAAGTCCAGATACACTGCGCAGCCCCTATAGTTTGCAGTATGATTTTCGCCGCAGTTATTACAACGTAACACAGATGGGTCATTGCGAGACTTGTCACACTGTTTGGAGTCGTGGAGTTCACCGCAAATAACACAAACTTCATTTAAGGTGCAGTATGCTTTCGTGTGTCCATATTCTTGGCACTTTATGCATTGGACTGGTCCAGACCTCTTCTTAGGTTCTTCAATTACTATTTTACGATGTAACAAATATTTTAATTTGTAAATCTTGTGAACTCCGTTTGACTTTTGTTCCTCTGGCTCTAGTTCCAAACGGAACATTGGTTGAGGTACCTTCTCACGGTTTACTATATTACCAATAGATTTGACATGGAAACCTTCCGCAGCAAGCGCAGCTTGTATGTCGCTAACATCTACGTAGCTTTCAATTCCTCTTAGCACAACAGTCAGCCCTTTTTGACTTTTTAGCTGGTATGTGTAATATTTTTTACCAGCTTCATCAAAATGTTTGACAAGGGCTCTGAAGCCAGCGATTTCGAATGTTTGAATCTTTGTTTCATTTATGTTACCTCTTTTGAGCGGGGCAATATAAAATTTTGAATCTGTTAATGTTGCGATGTTATTAACCAGATCATTGTTAGATGCTTCCCTTAAATAAATCGGAGGCGGTTTCTCATTTTTCAAAGTCGGCGCTGCGTTGGGGTCAACGACCTCTAAACTAGAGAATCGGTTGTTAAGAGGTATTTGATTAACACCTTGTTCAGACCGTGACACTTTGCTCCTGCCAGCAAACTGGGCAGATCTCGGGCTACGTTTTCTTTTAGATTGAACAGTGATGTATTTATCCAATCCCGTTTGCACTAGATTATTTTCACACTGACCACGGTCACTAGAGTTCGTCGCACTGAGTTCATTGCTATTGTTTTCATTTAGCATTGTTAAATTCGCTGATACATTAATTTCTTCGCGGGTTTGATTTTTATTTTTAAACTGCGGTATAATTAATTCTGTTGAAGAAGCACTTTTAATCATTGGCATAGGTAATTTCTTTGGGCTGTGTTGAACTTTGCCCACTTGATATGCACTTGCACTTGCAATATTTTCTACATGAGACTGGTTCAAGTTTGTTGTAGATTGTGTACGGCGTCCGATGTTCGAAGAAGTCTTTTTTGGGGAAATTAGCCCCTTCATGTTTACATCATCCCTTAATCACTTATCAAGTTACACTTTTATATTAGTTTTTTTGCACCGTGTGTATTTAATTATAAAACCATTCACACGATTGAAAAAATCGATATGATTTTGAAAGTTGGAATTATAATAGGCGTATCAGATACACTGTTATCTGATCATGTACCATTTAATTCGAAAGAAATCAAAACATTTGCTATTAATTGGAATTTTATTCTCAAAAATTCAAGCCCTAGGTATACACAGTCCGACGGTTTAGCAGAAAAAGCTGTTTCAATTGCTAAAAGTATAATTAAGAAAACGCGCGAAGAAGGTGTGCTTGATATACAGTGGGGGAAGGATTTTGAAGGGTAAGGTTCCGACTTCTCTGGCTTTATTAAAACAAAATTTTATAAATCCCACTAAAATTAAGGATTTAGGTAATCACAGAAATATTATTATGATGCAAACCTTTAAAATATTTAATGAAAGAGGAAAACATAATGATTCGAAAACGGGATGTATTTGTGCTGGGACAAGTTGAAAAATCATTTAATGAACGGTCTTATTCAGTTAAGGATTATAACGGAAAAATGTTTAGAAGAAATACATTTTTTTAAATATGTTAATGTAAAATAAATTATAATAATATTTCTGGGTCTATATGATGTAATTTTAAATAGTTACAAGAAAATGAAAACAATATTGAATAATCCAATTCTAGTAGAACTGCTTTATTTACAAGATAATCAAAATATGCAAGCCAATATTGAACCTTATGTTCTAATAAATGATAATAATATTAGGACTAGATATGGGCGAATTATAAACCGTCCATCTTAGCTAAGTGATAGTCCAGTAAATGGAGGAGGAAAAAAAATGCCAACCTGTAAGTTATTAGTTGCAATTTTCATTTTCTGGTGATAAGTGGCATTTGGTACCTTATTAAAAATGAGAACCGAGTTTTCAAGAAAACATTATGTTTTAGGGGGAGAAAATGGCCCCAAAAGACCCGGAAAATCGGCAAATATCTCCCAAAATATGGCAGTTGGGGATTTTTTGTTCAGATAGGAATTGAAGATCAGTTAATTTTCTACAAAAATGATCCTAATGATTTTTTTCGCAACATTAATATTTTTTGCAAAAATTCGGGTTGAAAAATCCAAAATTTTGAAACTCATGAAATATGCAAGTTTTTTACAAAATTTGAGATAGGGGGTATTGCAAATACTTTATTTTTAATGTTTTGGACTGTGGAAACCAATTGTAGATGGCGCCACTACAATCCATCCACTGGCGAAATCCTCGGGGCCATAAATGGGAAATGCCGTAAACCATGTAATTTTCAAGAATTTTTATGGACCCCACCAATTGGCGAAAAACTAGCGAAAATCAGTTTTGCCCATATGACAAACTATTGTCCAATGAGGTTTTTCCTAACGAAAACTATAATCTCTAAAGAGTGAAGAATATTTACCCATAATACTCAACAACAGTTTCTAGCAGATTCTCGGCAAATTTTTGCAAATTTTTTTGCAACCGTACGGATCGTGGTTTTTGGAATAAAGAGTTATAAAGTTTCTTTAAATTTCATTTATTATAGAAAAATATATAAAAATACATTGGAATTATGACATAAATCTGTTAATCACCAGTCCCCGTCACAAGACTCCAATAATAAATCTTGATCATCAAAGTCACCCTCGCCAACAACTCCTTCTGGTTCTAGAGTTTCCTCAAGTTCTACCTCTTGGGATAACGTATCTTGGCTGTCTTTATAATTCGAACGCTGGCGGGACTCACATGAACCACAAATAGATGAGCATGGTAGCCCTGCTTTCTTTTCATGTTCCCTTACATTCTTTCTTACATTGACAAAATATCATCTTTAAGAATTCCGGAACCGCTGGCTCTTTAGAGCTTTGGACCGGCATGAGTATACCCCCAATACGTTTCCTTCCCTATTTTTCTGGTGACAGTTCGTTTCCGAGCCACTGCTGGACTTGCAGATATACCGATAAAGGTGTTGCCTTACAGCTTCAGGTGTGGGTGGCAAGGTTCCTAGTTTGAGCGCGGTGCAATCGCTTGAAGATCTTGTTTAATTTTTGTCAAGGTTTGTGTATCATCATCACTGTACATCGACGCAATGACAGTTTCCCCGTCCTGAAATACGGTCTCGTGGGGAAGATTATGGTTTTTAAAACTTTCAATGACCGTTCTTCGTAACCTTACCCTCTAATTTGGCGACTATTGACGTTTTTCCTTTCCTGAAAAAAGCGGAAGTTGTATCGCTTCCCGAAATCGCATTGAGAAATAAAATATTGTCTCTAACGAAGGGCCGTGCATCCAAGCTATGGAGGAAAACATTTGCTGAGGGTTTTTTCCCTTTCCAGGCTTTAAGAAATAAATTATTTGATCTTTTGGGATCAGGGCTGTTATCAGTACAAGGATGTCAATATCCTCTGCCACTACTACAACTGGTGTGCCGTTGACAGCACATTTCTGCAACGCCGTATGTATACGATCAACGAGTCTGCATCGTCAGAACACCTCTCAAATACTGAATGAAGTGAATATTATTGTTATTATTGGACAAAAACATTTCCTTTGGAAATGGTAAAACCATGTTAGGCTCGAACCTTATGTCAGGGCATGACATGTTGTTTGCACGTCGCAACGTTCTGACCCTTTTATACTATCGTGATGGTATTCATAGCCATCGGAAACCACTGTGAGTTCCCGGGAATAATTTATCTCTTAAATGTTTAACATACGAGTATCTGCCGAAAATTTCAACAAATAATTTCTTTCCCGTCCAGGGCTGGGATGTTGCACCATCACTATTTTCGACTTTCGACTTTTTTTATGTCTCAATTTTAAGGAATCAATTATCATTCTATTTCGCGTAAACAATTGTGTTTTATATCGCGATTTCAACCTTTTGATATAATTGTGAGTTTTCTCTCTTTTCTACATTTCGATAAACGTATCACGAAAAAATTATTTGGTAATAAATATAGTCGATAAATCTAGTAGTCTTAGAAATCGTAGAAAAAGAATAGAGTGATGTTTTACTCGAGCAAGCTGAGAACACATTAGAAAATGCGTAGTTTTGGAAGTGAAATAGGCTGCCATTTTACTCGTAAAAAATGAGATATAAAAAAAATCGAAAGTCGAAAATAGTGATGGTATACAACATTCCAGCCCAGGGTACCCGATGTATCAACATTCCTCCGTCGACATGTTACAGGATGGCTATTGCCATCCTGCAGATATCACTAAGCGCATGCAGAGGCTTCCACGGTGATATTTTGCCGGCTACGTTCTCAGGGAGAAGTGCGAAGGGTCGTGGAGTTTGAGGCATGCATGGCTCCTGGCTTACACCGTGATGAATACAAAAATTTAAATTAAAATGAAAACGCAAATTATAAATAACCGGAAGTTCCGCCGAAATCCGTCGGACGGAACTTGAGGAACGAACAACACAATATTTATAAAAGAGAGAGGTGCCTTGGCGCGCGCATCCATTCGAATTCAAACGGGGCAGAGCCCTGGTTACGAAATTAGATGCGGGCACCACGGAACCGCAATCAACGCGCCGACACAGAGGGGAGTCTCCGCTCCCACCACACCTAACCGAAAAAAAATTAGTAATTCATTTTACTAATCAAACCACTACAAAAGCGAGAAGAAACGAGACGCGAGACCGATGCACATCGAGCGCGTGACACGCAACCGCTGTGCAGCGCTCGATTACAATCAAAAATTTGAAAATTTAATATAAAAATCAAAATATATATAAAAATAAAATCAAAGAAAAAATTAAAAATCAAAATAAAATAAATTGCGGCCTTGCACGGCCGTCATGCCACAGGCACCCCTGCCCGGACCGTTGGGCACGAGCTCACCAAAACCCGTATATGTATTTTTTCTCTCTCGTTGGGCGACCGTTTTGCCTTTAGATTAACCAATATTTTGTATTTAGTTTTTTTGTTTCCCCGTTGAGCGTCCTTCATACCAAGCCGTCAAAATTTTGCCTGGATGGGCACTACGGTGGGCATCCTTTGCCGTTACCGAAAAACCGTAAATCCAAAACAAGTGGTCTCAACTTACCACCCGGAAAACTCGTTGGATGACCTTGACAAGCCGCCTTGGGCGTTTTCTCACCGAACCCTAAATTTGTTTTGTTGGGCGATTTTCCACCAAAACAGTAAAAATGGGAATGGCCTCAGCTGACCACCCTTAAACAATAGATTGCCACTAACTAACAAAAGTAACAAGCGAATGGCCTTGGTTGACCACCCGTACGTTGCGGCGTTTCACCGTTAAAATCACAATGGAGGCCTTTCAGGAATTCACACTATCAAAAATACTTGGTGGTGGAATTATATTCAAAATTAACACTCGACTCGAATATTTTAATTATATTTTATAATTTTGGCGTCGACATCAATAATCAGTGTTTACTTTCAGAAAAGTTTGAAATTGAAAATACCATACACTTTTCACTGAGGGCACGCCAAAAGAAAACACCAAAATTCGACAAAATAAATTTTTATTCCATCCGCCGCAACTCCGCAAGAGATATCGAGATCGAGAAAAGCAATAAAAAACTGTTTTCAGCACTTTTACAATTATTTTGTGTCACTTGAAACTTGATTTCTTTATTTATATATAAATTTATAAAGTCCAACATAAATTTTCACAAAAATTCACCAAATAAACAACTGAGTTTAAAAAAAAAAAATGATCAAAAATCTAAATTTAACTAGCTAAAAAATCACAACTCGACTCTATTTTATCAAAACCAAAACTCGAATTCCCATAAAAAAAAACTCTTACGCCACACAGCGACGCGCAAAACATTCCAGAAGAATTATCTTTCTTCTCTGTTTCTCGTTTACATCAATTCGCATTGATGTAAACGAGACGCATATAAGAAAAACATTCTTGTGGAATGTTTTGGTTTTCGCACACCCGATACACATTGGTCTCACTCTCTGATCATTCTTCTCACCCTCGCGCCATCACAAGAAGGTGTACAAAACAACAACCATCGTGCGTGCGTTCAACACACACCAAACGATTCCGAAAGTAAGGACATAAACCGAAGGGATATAAAATACAAAAATTGTGCAATCAAGTCCGAAAGCAAGGACACCAACGGGAATACATAAAAAATACAAAAATTGTAGTTGCGACCGTACAGTCGTAACAGACAATGGGAATACATTTAGTCTTGTCAATATTCGCGGTTTCTGCCGAGAATATCTTTATTGGAGTCGATTTAGCGGCTTTCCGTAACATGCCATTGTCAAATATGCTCATTGGAAATGGAGCTATAGTTGATAATCTTCATGCCTATCTTCTCAGTAGGTGAAAATTCTATTTCGTCCAATATCCGTTCGCATAAATCAGCAAAAACAAGTGAATGAGCTCGCATCGCACGGTGATACGCGTGTCTGTAGAGCATTTTCTTGGACTTTCTAGCAGCGTAACAGATACTCATCAATTCTTCTAACCCACTGCTGGATATAATGAGCCCAATGCTACCGAGATACGACAGAAGCAAATGAAAGTAATGAAATTATAGCATTATGTTTAGGACTCGGGTTCTTCCCCACGTATCAATGAGATGACTTTATATACATTGATGGAAAGGTGAGAATTCCACCTTTACACTAGTCAAGGTGTCAAAACATCAGAAATAAAGAGTCGGGAGAAAAAAGCCACGAAAAGAAAAAGTGTGCTTTTCCCTTGAGCACGGGTTTTCCAAATTTATTGGAAAATGGCCGATTTTGTAAAAAAAAAATAATTGCACAGCCGAAAAGTAGTCGTTCTCAGCTTTCAAATGATATGCCATAGAGACCAATCACAAAATTTTCCCGCGCTCCAAAAACGGCAAACAATTGGGTGGGATTCAACAAGCAAAATTTTAATCAAAATGGAACAAAATTAGATTATACAAATTTCACAGATGACAAAGGACCTTCTGAGGACCCACAATCAAGAAAATTTGGAGCAAATTAGTACAATACAAAAAAAATAGGAACAAATTCCTGGCGAGGTCAAAATTGCGGGGGAGCAGAAAGTAAGACCCGTTTTTCCCATATGGCTAAAGAGTCAAAACGTGACTCAAGTCACAGGGTATGATAGCGGTAGATTTCCTCTTTCACAAGAACTTTGAATCATGAGAAAATATGCATTTTTAACAAAATTTTTGAATGTAAATGCACGGACTGTGCTCTCCGCCATACAACACAGTAACTCAATATTCTAAGTGCGCTTGGGCCCGTTTATCTCAGAAACGGTCAATTTTTTGGAAAAAGTCATCAGGACCATTTTTGTAGAGAATTAACTGATCTTCAATGTTTATCTGAACAAAAAATCTCTAACTGCCATATTTTGGGAGATATTTGCGGAAAATCGATTTTTCAGGTCTTTTGGGACCATTTTCTCCCCCTACGATGTAAAATAATACAAAAATATCGGAAGTTTTAGAGGGCATTAGAAGATCAAACCGTTTCCGAGCTATATGTCTCTGGCGACCTACTACATTTAGCCACTAAGCGGCAGAGTATCCCACTCATTTTACTTAAGAAACGTTATGTTTTAAATCGTGTGGTAAACATTTAAAAATTGCACTTCACGTTCACATGGCATTTGTTTTGCGTCAAATTTCAACAAAAATATTTGGCCCGTGGATCTATGAATAGCTATAGATAAATACCTATACATATTCCGCCACGCGCTTGAATTCGCTAATTTAGTTCACCAATGTTTGGAACGTGCGTCCTATTTTTAAAAAGCAATGCGGTTGCCCACGTTAAATAGTAATTCTGTACACACGAAATTTATTTATGTACACGTTGGAAAATCATGTATACGTGAACAAATGCTGACCCAAATTGACTGCGGTGTATGGGTAGACTCTCCTCGATGTGCAAATTGGTATCTGGTTCTTGGAAGCAAACAAACAACAATTTGATTATCATATTGCTCACTTAATTTATCCCAAAGCTATATTAACGCCTTTCTATTTGCTAAATTGGTATCGGTGGTGGTGTGGTGTGATGTAATAATTTCTTAGAAAATACCATAAAGATATCCAAAACGTTTAAATTGTGCAAATAAACAAGAGAACCAAAATACAAAAAGATGTTGTTTTTGTTATTCAAATTTTACTTATTAACGCCAACCGTGAAATATAAATATTTGAGGAATATCTATAGAATTAATCATTTATGGAATTTATTTTCGATTTTAGTTTTGTAGACATTTTTTGTTGTACTATATATAGTCGTGTAAACATTCGATTAAATAACGCGATATAAATAACGTAAACAAACCGCACTACAACATAAAACTATACGTTTGTCCCATAATAGGCACAGGGTGCCTATCGCGACCCGGCTAATTAACGTTGAAACCATTTCAACGATAAAATCACGTAGCGCATTCAACACGTGGATCCCATCAAACAACATCAACATAACAGATTGGATCCGATTGTTTTTTGGAGTCGGTCCAATTTCTAGTGTTATCACGCGAGCAGCGAATGTTTATGATATTTATGTATACGCATTAATCAACCGCAAATAAAATACTACAGATTTTGTATTATTTTTAGCCATCAACAGCCATCAACCGGCATAATTTATCTGCGAATTATTTTGTGTAAAATTATTTGTAAACAAAAAGGCCACGCGTTCACTGTTTATGAATTCAAGGGAGTTCAAGTGTGAATAAAGCACGCGTTTAAATAAATTTGTAAACACAGCCCTATAAAGATATAATTTTTTTTTTGTATTTTCTAATGCTAGTATATGTGTAACGGCCATGAGAAGAACAATTCCAAATTCTTGGTTTTGATAAACAAAATGTAAATAAATAAACAATAACAAAGGGAACATATACAAAGTCGAACTTGAGCGTAAGGTGCCCTTGTTTACGATCGTTCTGTGCTGTTGGTATAATTGTACCCCAAAAAAAAAATGTATTATCGCAAACCAAATTGGTTCAGAGCTTATGAAAACATATTTTTTAATTGATTTACATAAATGATTCCAAATTTGTAAACTATTTGCTGTACATAATTTGAATAATAATCAAACACTTGTAAATAAATAGTTGTTGCAACAGTTGCGTCGTCGATTAAACATTTAATCGCTTTAAACTTCTTGGAAAAATTATTTATAATCACACGTTGGACTTTACATATAGTTAGGCGCGACCCAAGAGAAAAAACATTTCTATATTGTGTTAGATGAACTTATTTGGTTGACATCATGCCAAGCCTATACCTGATTTCATTTCGTTCTTTTTCTGTTCTGTAAGGCCATGTTTGATACTGAAGTATAAACTCCTTACGTAAATTTTTTCACAATGTTAAAATATTTAAAATGGATTTAATCACTCTTTCGTGATTAAAGCCTGAGTTTATTTTTTCGATATTATATCGCATAAATATTTAATACTATTTATCACTTTGTTTACTCGTGATATTCAGCCTTATAAAAATTTTCAGTCATTTTATAATTAACTAGCTGATCCGGCGAACCACGTTTCGCCCCAAATTTTTTCGCTCCGAGCAAATAATTTTGTGCTTCACGAATATTGATTTTGATGAGAGATAAAATGAAACAACTCAACTCAATTCACAATAGAAGATTGAGTTGAGTGGCATTCCATTTTATTTTCATCAAATTCAACACTTAAGGCAAGTTAATGTTGCGTTTGTTCGTTAGTTCCGTGGTTTTTTCGACCAATCATCTCTTGTGGAAAAATCAAGAAAAAAACAAATCATTATTTTTGAGCAATATGATTGGTCGTAAAAATTGTCAGAACGAACGAAAGAACGCAACCATAAAGGTGGCATAATGTATTGAAAAGTGAATGAAATGTCGATGCAAACTCATGCATCTATAGAAATTTGAGTTTTTTTTTCGATTTTTTCTCTCAGTGTGGAAATGAATTGAAGTCAGTTGGAATTCAAAATAATTCAATGTATTTTATTCGAATGAAATTAAATGGAATCAATACAATGCATTGTGGTAAAAAATATTTTTCCATTCATTGACCATGAGAAAAACACGGAAATTCGAGATTTATTCCGCACACTCCAAACGATTGACCTTGTAATTTTTTAATCATATAGCGAACGCCAAACGAATGGGGAACTGAATGCTCTTGAAGTCGAACGAAATGTCAGTTGAAATCAAAAGAATTCTCGGAATTAGAACATCTTCTCCTTTGAATTTGCCATTGATGATCGTCGCGTCGCTTGAATCACGTTGTCCATAAGTTTATTCTCAGCCAATCACGTTCCGTTTTAAAAAATATCGGATGGTTCAGATTACGTAGCATGATTATCACAGATCTTACCTTGAGTATCAAGTTATACAGTGGTATTCCAGGCAAATCAAGCGCATTAAAAAACTCGGTCGAAGGTTTTCTCGTCTTGATTGGGCACACAGTCAACGAATGTGTAACAATGCATTTCCCCAGCGATTTGTTTTTGAGTCAAGTAATTCAGACTGTTCCTAGTTCTTCGCTGCCAAAATCGCTCGTTTGTTGAGCCAATCATGATTCATAAACAATTTCATTGGATGTGCGGAAACAGATTCGTGATAAGCTCTTTCTTCGACGTCGTGAAAATGCAAAAATTGGATGGAAACAAAATCAATCCAGTCAAAACATCAACAGGAATTTGACCAATGTTAAGCACCAACAGTTGTTTGGAAAAATCATCAGTTGATGAGTCGTTCTGTAACGCGAATCTCATATTCGTGGTCAACTGCAACTTCTCCACATAGCGCCACAAACTTGACGTTTTCATGCGTTGAGTTTATCTGCAGCTGTTGATCTCGGAATGACAGGTAACTTCGTAAATCCTTCATCGTTCGATTGAACGCTTCCAATGATCGTTTATGTACCATCGTGCATTCCTCCCAGATGATGATTTTGATTCTTGGAATACCGTGGCCATCGCCGAGTTCTTGGCAATTGAGCACACTGACTTGTCTGTGCATTCAAAAGCGAACATTCGTTTGTACTGTTTAGCTCATTGAATTTCGATCGTACACTTGCTCTCATTGCAATTCACGATCGATTAAATGCATCGTACATCAAACGCATTGGTGCGGGCGTGTCCAATTTCAACAAATCATGTGGTGCTCCACATAAGCACGTACATATCTTCGATCCTGAACAAAACTTCGTTGCGTATCTCGTCGTTCATTTTAAGCCCATAATTCGATATTGCAGTGCGAACTCGATGCAAAATGTCATCAGCCATCTCGTCCTTGTATTTGTGCCACAATTCCAATAGATTCGATGGATGACACGTCGCCATGATGATCGCGAACAATGTACGAATTTGATTTGCCGGCGCAGAAACGGTAGCATCGGCAAGTGTTTGGTCCCAATGTGAGTCGTTTTCCAGCAAATTAAGAGGTTCTCAAGCTTCTCGATAAGTGGCGCACAACACACATTCTATAGTACGAAAACGAATATGGGACAAAAGCAAACGGAAGATAGAAGCCTTCGTCTTGTCGTGGATGAACAGTGTACACACTGCCAAGCGCATCAGTTGAATACACATCGATGTATCCTGTAACAGGTTCACCTTTCTTTCGTCGTTGAAAGTTCTTCGTCGACTGGTTCCAAGTATAATAGCGTATGGCATTTCCCAGTAAAATAATGCTCATGCGAACGGATCGCTTTGGCAAATTTCGAAGAAATTCGTGAGTGTTGTAGCTGATTCCATTTGGATTCCAGATGGCCTACACTAATTGTCGATAGTCGCCGAAATTTCAGGTAATCCCTGTGAAAACCGCCACAGAAGAAAATTTCTTAGTAAATTTTTTGTCGAAAATTGTTACATGCTGAGACTGGTAAGAACCCCCTTTCCACCTCGTACAGAATTTGGGCTACATTATTTGGATTCCAGATGGCCTACACTAATTGTCGATAGTCGCCGATGTTTCAGGTAATCCCTGTGAAAACCGCCACAGAAGAAATACTCGTATTTTTATTACAGATTTATTTTTTGAAGCTACCACTAAATTTGCTCTTCATAAACATATTTGTTTATTAATTAAATTTTTTTCTATTTTTTAGTATTGGTTTGCAAAATCAAATATGGTTGTAGAATGTTAGTGCAAAAAAAACGAGATAAGAAGTAAAGGTAATGCAGTTTTTCTAAATATTTGGGGCCAGCCCGAAAATTTTACAGATTAAGCAAAGACACATTTTTTCGGGCTACTTTTCGGGCCAGTTTCACATCGGTCGTAGAAACTATATTTTATGGCAACATTCCCAGTTTTATGCCAACATTTGCTCAAATTAAAAAGAAAAAAATCCAATTTTATTTTACTGGAATTTGTTTCGTGCTCCTCTCGCAAACGAAAATCGCAATATACTTAACCTTTCATTTTACACTGGAAAAAAAATTGGAACATGTAAATCGTGCATAAAGCCCAAATGAACAATTTTTTCCGAATAAAATGTCTGGGCAATGCGGAATCAATTGCTCATCAACCCAATACGCGAGATCGTAACAATATTGAATGTAATTTCGAAATTTTTTGACAGTGGTCATAATAAAGTACAATTAGATTAGGATTATAACATAAGGTACAAGAATTTGGAGGATTTTTAACATAAGAGCTGGACATAAATTATAGATGCAGTACTAGCTTTGAGTAATACTGATTGGATCTAAGTCATTTCTTAGCATATTATTGTCAAATTTGGCATCCAGATTTAATTTACGATTTTAACAAATATGAATTTTATTTTTTACGCATCCACGTTATATTAGACTAGATTTTTTTTTATTTCGATTCTTACGTATACGTATTGTAGATTATAAATATATTATTTTACTAAAATATATTTTTATGATCGTCCTGAAAAGGATTCATTTGTTTTTTGATGAAATATGGAACACAAATTGAAAGAAGAGGCCTAGTTTGATCTCGGAACCAACAATTATTTTATGCATTCACTAAATTGTACTGTCGGGAAAAAGATTTGAGCTTTTGATAATCGCGATTTTGAAAAGTGGGATTTTGATTTCGGGATTTTGAAATACGGGCAAACGACCCCAACCCGTAAATACTAGCCGTAATGAGTTTAGCAGACAAAAATTTCTACAAGTACCAGAAATTAAGGGAAATGCTGCCGGGTCGCGGACTGTCGGCCGAACGAAATAACAAAGACGAATTGTCGCTGCAAAATGTCGGATTGGAGCAGCAAGGCCAAGAAAAAAACAATGCATTTGAGCCTCGGTCACGATCACCTTCATCGGCTCCTGGATCATTGGTGATAACAGTTAGTGCATTATCTGTAGATAAAATTTTTTGCCTACGGCTAGACAGCTATTCCAGGGCATTTAGATTAAAATCGACCGGAATAGCGGAAATTTTTAGGGACAGCAGATATCGAGATGCGGTTTTCTGCATTGTGTTCAGCAAAGTCCTAGAAAAAAATGCTATATCGTCTGGTTTAGGCATTTTCTGAAAAATGCCTTCTGGGGCGGAAAATGCATTTTTCAATTGCATCATTACTTGCACCATTATAGGAACGACTGGAAACTCGGAAAAATCGCTCGGAAATCATTACTCGGGGGGTTTTCGGGGTTGCCGAACTCGATTCTCGATTAGAATTACCCGGGGGTGCACGGGGGTGGCTCTGTGGGGTGCGCGGGGGCTGAATTGGGGGAGCAATGGCAGCGTGCATGAAAATCGCTCCAAACTCGTTACTCGGGGGTTTTTGAGGATGCCGAATTCAATTCTAGCATTTGATTTCCCCGGGGTGCTCAGGAGTGGTTCTGTGGGATTGTCTGGTGGTGATTGGGGGTAAGGACAGCGTCCATGAAAATCACTCAAAAATCGTTTCCTGGGGGTTTTCGGGGATGCCGAATTCAATTCTGGCATTGGACTTCCCCGGGGGCGCTCGGGGGTCCCTCTGTGGGGTTGTCTGGGGGTGACTGGAGGGTAAAGACAGCGTCCATGAAAATCACTCCAAAATCGTTACTCGAGGGTTTTTGGGGATGTCGAATTCAATTCTGGCATTATACTTCCCCGGGGGCGGGGTACTCACTTAGTGAGTACTCTAACCCACTTCGGTGGCACTCGCACCTCGTGCCACAGTCGGTTTCACAAGAACAAGAAATTTTGCTTAAAATTTCCCCGGGACCGGCTTCCTGGGTTATGGTGACAGGACTGAGCTCTCCATTCACCAATTTCCACCCCACTTTGATGCCACTTTGGTGCACGATTAAAAACCAGAAAATCAGGTTTTGATTTTTGATTTATTTTTATATTTTTGGAAAATGAAAAAAAAATATTTCTTCATTCTATTCCATTTTGGATTTTGCCGGAGCAACATTACATCGGAGCTCATCACTCACCAGCCAAACGAAAAAATAGTATTTTATTTAAATAAATTTTTTTATTAATTTTAAAATTAAATTAAAGTTTGTTTTATTTATTTATCAAATTACTATTACTACATTATTTTACAAAGCGCTCCGCTTCATTTCGATTTTCATTTTCCGCCGCATCATACTACTACAGGTCCAAAAGTGCCAAACACCACTCAAACACCAAAAAAATGCCCAAAATCCAAAAAACATGATTATTTTAGCACTATATTTACGTATAACATAAAACCAACGTGGTATAAGAGTGCCGGACAAAACTCAAACACCAAAAAAGGTTCAAAATCCAAGAAACTTGATTACTGTAGCACTATATTTACATACAAAGAAAAAGCAACGTGGTCCTAAACGACAGATGTAATACTGATGCCACATAGACGCCGACCGCGCGCGAGAACTGGACTCATATTTTTTCTCTTCAGTCGATACGGAATATTTCTGTTCACCCGGTCTTCGTGGTAACGATTCTTTACTCTCTTTATAGCTTTGGCGCCTTTTTCAAATCCAGTTTCGAGGACAAAAAACTTCCAAAGCAATTATTTTTATAATACGTGTAATATTTATTTATTTAATATTCAATCAAAATTTTTATTATTCATACCCCCGGGTAATTCTAATGCCAGAATTGAATTCGGCATCCCCGAAAACCCCCGAGTAACGATTTTGGAGCGATTTTCATGCACACTGCCATTTACCCCCAGTCACCTCAGACAACCCCACAGAGGGACCCCGAGTGTCCCCAGGGAAATTTAATGTCAGAATTGAATTCGGCATCCCCGAAAACCCCTAAGTAACGATTTTGGAGTGATTTTCATGGACGCTGCAATCCCCCCCCCCCCCCCCCCCCCCCCCGCCCTCCTCCAAATCACTCTCAGATAATTGCGCAGAGCCGCCCGAGCGTTCCCGAGTAATTAAAATGCCAGAATTGAATTCGGCATCCCCGAAAACCCCCGAGTAACGATTTTGGATCGATTATCATGGACGCTGCCATTTTCCCCCCAGTCACCCCAGACAACCTCACAGAGGGACCTCCGAGTGCCCTCGGGAAAGTCTAATGCCAGAATTGAATTCAGCATCCCTGAAAACCCGCGAGTAACGATTTTGGAGTGATTTTCATTGACGCTGCCATTTCCCCCTCCCCTAATCAACCACAGACAACCCCGCAGAGCTGCCCCCGAGCAGGCCTGGGTAATTTAAATGCCAGAATTGAATTCGACATCCCCGAAAACTCTCGAGTAACGAGTTTTGAGCGCTTCCCATGGACTATACAATCCCCCCCCCCCCCCCAGAATGACCCCAGGATACCCCCGTAGATCCGCCCCCGAGCGCCTCTGGGTAATTCCAATGTCAGAATTGAATTCTGCATCCCCGAAAACCCCCGAGTAACGATTTTGGAGCGATTTTCATGGACGCTGCCATTTACCACCTCCGAGTGCCCTCGGGAAATTCTAATGCCAGAATTGAATTCAGCATCCCTGAAAACCCCCGAGTAACGATTTTGGAGTGATTTTCATGGACGCTCTCATTTCCCCCTCCTCTAATCGACCCCAGACAACCCCGCAGAGCTGCCCCGAGCAGGCCTGGGTAATTAAAATGCCAGAATTGAATTCGGCATCCCCGAAAACTCTCGAGTAACGAGTTTGGAGCGATTTTCATGGACACTGCCATTTCTCTCCCAATTCACCCCCCTCGTACCCCCACAGAGCCACCCCCGGGTAATTCTAATGCCAGAATCGAGTTCGGCAGCCCCGAAACCCCTCGAATAACGTTTTCCGAGCGAGTTTTCCGAGTTTCCAGTCGTTCCTATAATGGTGCAAGTAATGATGCAATTGGAAAATGCATTTTCCGCCCCAGAAGGCATTTTTAAAAAATGCCTAAACCAGACGATATAGACTTTTTTCCTGGGACCTTCCTGAACACAATGCAGAAGACCGCATCTCGATATCTGCTGTCCCTAAAAAATTCCACTATTTTTCCTACCTTGCCTGGACTACTACAAAGTGAGTGATCCAGAACAGGAGATCAAACAAATCCATACAATCATATTAGTGCAATTGCTTATTGTCGAGCAAACGAAATCGACACATGATATGGGAGACAAGACAAATAAGGTTGCTGCTTCAGGTGGAGAGAATAGAAGCTAAATATCAGGCAAGCTAGATACCAAATTGGAGGAACAAGCTGGTTAGTTTGCCGAGCTGGATAAACATTAGAACGCCCAGAGCGAGAAACTAGATTCACTTATATGGATTCAAGAACATAAAATTTAAGAACTAAGAGATGTGACTAAGTCTCTTGTACGGCCAATTTAAGCATCGTATCAGAACAGCATAAAGATCCAATTTGTACACAACGAAAAGGAAAGTCAACAGTTTGCATGGGACTTTTCAGGGGTCTCGCAGGAAGATTTGGAACCTCAGCCGTAAGGCTTCATGACCCAATCGGCAATACAGCTCAATGTTGGGCCATCGCATTCATTTTTTCTCTTCGAGGGAAAGCTGATGATGACTTGCAAACTGTATCGATAACAGAAAGGAGTTATGGATAAATCATAACTGAGTTGGGACTAATATACGGGTAGTCACACATCAGAGAATTATGCAAGATACTTGTTACTGGCTGGCTACTGCCAACCTGCAGATATTCACTAAGCTCCTGCAGAGGCCTCCACGGTGATGTTTTGCCGGCTACGTTCTCAGCGAGAAGTGCGAGAGTCGTGGGGTTTGAGGCATGCAGGGCTCCTGGCCTACACCGTGATAACAGAAATTTAAATGAAAGTAAAACGCAAATAATAATAATAATACCCGGATTCCGCCGAAATTCGTCGGCCGGAACCTGAGGAACGAACAGCAGATAATCAAATAATAAATAAATAATAAAAAAAAAATGATAACGGTAGAGGTGCCTTGGTGCGCGCATCCATCCGAATTCAAACAGGTCCAAGCCCTGGTTACGGAATTGGATGCGGGCACCAAGGGACCGCAAACACTAAACCGACACAGAGGGAGTCTCCGCTCCCATCATACACAACCGAAAATTTAATAATTCATTTTACTATAGAGAGAAAAAAAACAACAACAAAACAAAGAAAACCAGCTTCCCCCTTCACCGCACAACGATGCGAGAGAACGAGAGAGAGAAAGAAAGCAATGCGTACCGAGCGCGTACCCGCTGTGCGGCGCTCGATTACAAAAAAAAATTTTTTTGAGAAATTATTGTATAGAAAAAAAAATTTTTTAAATATATAAAAAAAATAAAAATCAAAAAAATTAAAAATAAAAAAATAAAAAAAAATTGTACCTTAATTATTTAAATTAAAAGAACTGTTGCGGCCTTGGTGCCGTTGTTGTTGCGAGGCCTCTCCCCGATACCAAAACGAATAGCCGGCTGGCCACCCGTATTGTTGCGGGGCCTTTCCCCGTTCCAAATAGATAAATACGAGGTGCCGGTTGGCCACCCGTACCGTTGCGGCTAGATGCCGATAAATATTTTGGCCTCGACTGGCCGCCAAAATATGTTGGGCGTTGTCTCGCCAACCGTAAAAAAAATGAGATGGCCTCACCTGGTCACCTTTACCAAAACACGTTGGGCGTTCTTCACCACCCGTTAAAACCGTATCTAGTACGTACGGTATATGCACTCTCCGATTTATTTCAGCACTGCGACTAATAATTTCAATCCGTTATAAAGGATCACGCCACCCATCAAAACCGTATCCAATACGTATCGGTGCACTCGACGATTTATAGTACTTCAGTACCACGACTAATAATTATAATTATAATGCGGCTCATGTGCTTGTTAAATTATTCCAGTTTACAAAACTATGCACTCGATGAATAAACCAACATCGTCACAAATGAAAAAAAAAAACAAAATGCCTTCAAACTTTTACATAAATACGGAAAATTCCCAAACAAAAATTTATTATTATTTTCTTTTTACAACAATTTTATAATTATAAACTTTTATAAAGTTTAAATATTGTTTTAAGAATTCCTAATGAGACTCGCACAATTATCTTTATTTCATCAAACTTTCTTATTCTTTTTACAAGGTATTATATCGTCCGATTTTAACATCCAAAAAAAACTTTTTTTTTCTATTCACAAAACTCTCTTATATAAAACCAAAACAAGACTTTACTTATAAAAACCCAAACTCGACTGATAAAAATCAAAACTCGAATGACCAAAAAAAAAAAATATTCGAGCGTCGCACAGCTCGTAAAACGTTTTAGAAGAAAATGCATCTCTCTTCTCTGTCTCTCCTTTATACCAAATTTTCGTTGGTACAAAAGAGAGACATACAAGAAAAAAACATTTTTTTCAAAACGTTTTACTTTGCACACACTCGATGCGCACTGTTCTCTCTCTCTCTCTCCCATTCTCGTTCCGTTGCCAACATAACAGAAGAAAACACACAGGAATCCATCCACCAAGAAATCACGTTCAGACAACAAAAACCCGGACGCAAGAAACCACGTGGAGAATAGAAACAAATTTACAAAAATGTCTTGTTAAGACCACACAGTCGTAACATACTACTTTAAAGCAAGCCACAACGTCTGAGTCTGTTGGCAACTATGGAATGATGATTTTTCGAGGCAGTCTGATTCCCGAGGAACGCAAGATGAAAACTGGTGAGAGAAATAGAGACTGGGATACCTTGTTAAAGTTAGCCGAAAGTTGCCAGCCGAAAGATAATGCAGATAGTGTCTTGACTGTTTCAACAGAAAATTAAACTCTCTGTATACTCTCGCTCCTATTGATTTTTAAATTCCTATAAACAGAAATAATTTCTCCTTCACCCAAAGGATATAACCCGATCCTAAATTCATCCTAAATTCTAGTTTATTACTGATTTTTGCTGTATTCAAGACACTATCTGCATTATCTTTCGGCTGGAAACTTTCGGCTAACTTTAACAGTATGACTGGGATTACGGAGAACGGAAGTTTTTTTATTTTTTTTATTTATGTAAGTTCCAATACCGAAATATGAAATACTACGGAAAGACAATGCACGGCCAGAGAAATAAAGGGACGAGTTGGCGCACCAAGAAGAGGAAAGATCCGTAGGGGTAGATCGGCAAAAGATTCCTGTACAATTTTTAATGGTGAGTCCAGGAGTGGAGATGATCGCTGAAGAAAGGGAGCGATCTAGAAGGCCGCGACAGAGAGATGTGTTAAGCTGGTACGCCTTGAAGTTGCGAAGAAGTGAAGTGCTAGAATATAACGAGGCAAAATTATCAATAACCCGATTAGCGGGCCTTAAGGAAACATGACGATCAATCCGCAGAAGAGAGCAACATAGAATTTCGTCACTTGCGATAGACTGAAGCAATACGACATGGAATGTGTCTGTTCGGGAACAGATTTACACAGCCAAGTGTTATTAATTGTTATATTCATATCCGAATATAATATGGTCCAAGGTCTCTTTAAAAAGGCACGTCTTCAACTCTCATAAATAATCACACCACTTTTGTGGTATTTACTGTATCAATTTAAATTAGCACTATTAATTTATTCTAATTTAATTACAACGATCAAAATAATATTACACCGCGCGATACCGTCACTAAATGTTGCCTAAAAAACTTATCGCTCTTGAAATTTGTTAATGCAACCAATTATCGCTTATTTAATATTTATATTTTGATGTTATCGTCACGAGTGTGTCCATTTTCAAATTTAATTTACCTATTTTGAATATGGAAACAAACGTGCGGTCGTCTAATCACAAACCAATTAGACTACACTGTTATTTATTGTGGACTGCGTAATCTGTTCCGTCAGAAATGTCAATATTTACACGGCGCTGTTTAAACGAATGGACGAATTTGAAAACATTTATTTTTAACATTTCTAATCTCTGTTAGCTTAAGAAATTTATTACAATTTGTGTTGGCATCGCGTATTAAACGCACAATAAAGATATGGAATGTGAGTCATGTGATCGCGGTTCATTGTTCATCTAAAATTTATTTTGGTATATAGATATTTTATGGGTATAGCCTTGTTTATTATAATCGCGATGTAAATATTGCTTCTTTCATCTTATCATTTAGAATTTATTTTTTTTATAATTTCAGCAACAAGCCTCAAGTACGACCATATATTGTGCCACCGCGACCGAATTAACCGGTCTAACTGGATTCTATTTCAATAATTGCTACTTTTGTGATCCCAGCCCACTGTCAAAGAGTGACGTTTTAGCCAAGGAGTTGTGGGAGGTGAGCGAAAAAATGATCAACAATTTTTGGAATACTTCGCAACAAGAGATAATAATGTAATTTAACCCTATATCAAAGTGGCGAGCCCTAGGTACACATTTTATATATATCAAGCTTACAGAAATACCAATAAATTTAAAAAATAGTAAGTTGTTTTATTTGTGGTCTTAACAGAAAATTGGGATCGTTTTACGAACTTATAGAAGATGGCAAAATCGAAGATAACGAACACTATTCACTTTCGGTTGGCGTCTTTGTTACGCGACCTTGTACATACCCATATCAGATAAGATATGTAGCTTATGTACTGTGGACATTGATCTTACATATATTTACCAAGGTAGGTAATTGATTTTGTAGATTTACACATACACCTACTTCAACCACACTTAATCGAATTTTACGGTTAAATTTGGTATGTTTTCGTGTACGAATATGACAGAGCATTTCGGTCAGGGTCATAAACAATGAATAATGTTCCGTTTACATTTAAATTCTTATAAATCGCTCGTGTCGAGATTTTATTTAACTTTCGTGACGCTCAATTATTTTCAATTTAGTTTAGTTTACATAAAAATTGAACTAGAAATTCTATAAGCGATTTGTGTGGAATGTAAATTGTGTGGCGTAAATTGAATTAAATTTATTTAATTGAAATCTATTTGAATCTTGGTAAAACACAAAATAGATAATTTGAAGCGACAAAATCTAATTTTTGAAATTGTGATAAGTCGCACGATACTCTTTTAAAATTTTGAATCTGGTTTTCTCATGCTCTATTTAGAACTATCTTAAAGTTAACCGAAAATTTGCAGCCGAAAAATGTCGGTAAAAAATATTCACGTGTGGTTTGGGAGGGGGGGGGGGGGGGGGAGGGTGTAAGATGTGGAATATGTTCGGAAAGTAGTTCAAATTGAGTGACTTATCGATGATTATGATTGGAAAACTAGTTAGTCATGTAGTTGTAGAAGTTCTATTTATAGAGCTTCTTCAAGTTAATCTGAAAGTTAGGAGAGCGAATCCCCAGAATCACACCTCCTTACATTGCTCTCTGTGTAGCTGTAAATGAATCAAACGGTGCAGTGAGGACGAGCACAGGAAATTATGTTTATAGTTATGAACACTACATATCCCGGCGAGTCATTGGCGCCCTAAAACCAATACCAAATCAGCGTCTGCGCTACAGGCTAAGGCGGCGAAGCGGGCGTCTTGTATCAAGTGGCTCGCTATATAAATGTCTTCACAGTAGGTCTGGATGGCTTAAGAGGTTCTTCACTAGTTCATGACTCACAAACTAAACAAGCGGGTTGTGCGTCACGCTAACAACTTTTTCTCATAAAACCAACTAAGTTATGAAACCTAAACAAAGGCCTCGGGTTACCCTATCGGATCCATCAGAAACATGTTACACGACCTAGTAAAATCTACAAGGACAATGCTTTAAAAATGGGAACATGAAACGTGCTTAGTCTCTTAAGATCTATAGATCTTCAAACCTTTAAAACTAACTAAGCAAATAGTTACACATTAGACGTACTTACACTATACAAGAGCTTAGATCGTCTGAGAGTGGAATTTGGAGTTGACTTCCTTATTCATCTTCGCTTGAAGCAACACATCATTCAAGTCCGCCGTATGTACGGTAGGAAACATGTGGATATGTACGGTAGACTCCGCATTTATAAATTTAACATCATATCACCGACCTGGCAATAATGTAAAACTTAGTTGTACCAAATATGTTTTTTCCATATAAGAGAATCCACAATGTGGAGATCAAATGACGGTAGAACGGAAAAAAATCGACACGTCATCGCGTACAAGAGACACTCCACCAGCATATCCGAAGTTAGATCTTACGTGCAGACATGGAGAGCGACCGTGCTCTTGCCATATTCAAAATAAGTAAAAACTGTCATCTACGTTCAATAGACAAGCACAAAAGACTGCCTGATGGAATGTCGATGCTTTAAAAAATCAAGTTATCAAGTTATAGGTCCTGCAATGATCGGTTCGACGATCAGTGCCGTCTGGCTAACTAAAGACTTCCACCCAAGAAGTGCAGCCATCAAAACCGGGAATGGGGAGCTGAGAACAAATGTGCCTGATAATCTTTCAATATTCAAACCTACTTTTAAAATTAGAATGACGAAGGGACCCCGATTAGAGCAATAGCTTCTTCGGATGAAGAGGTCTTTGACGAATATCTCACAATAGAGGAAGTAAACGCAGCTAATACTAGATTGAAAAATGGAAAGGCACCCGGTCTCGATTGAATTCCTTCAGAATTTGTTAAGCTCGTCGGCGCAACTCTTGCATCAAATTGATCTCATCGTCTCTATTTGGGGAGCAAAAAGAGTTGCTGGAGAATTGGAAGACGGCGCTGAATATGAAAACTATCTTGCCATAGCTCTATTTAACACTGTCCACAAAGTGTTGCTCATTTGCGACTATCAATATGGTTTTCGTCCAAACCGATAAATCACTAATCAGTGTTTTACCATGAGGATGATTTTGGAAAGATGTTGGGAGTACAACATAACTATACATCAACTATATATAGACTCCCGACAGGGATATGACAGTGTAAACCACGATAAGCTATAGGATCACGCTCATATGTCTAATAATTCCAGAGAAACACGTTTCTATGTGTAAATTAACATCAGGGGGCTGTATGTAGAATCATAATTGAAAGAACTGTATTGGACTCCTTTGAAATCACTTCCGGTGTTCAACGGGGAGGTGTACTCGCGACTTTGCTATTCAATTTGGCGCTTGAATTCATAGTATTTAATAAATTAGGCCAAATTCTCGGATATGCAGAGGATATCGCGCTTCTTCGGCGAATACCACTCGCTCGCTATGCAAAAAGACTTGGCTTGGATTGAACAGTAGTAACACCAAATTTTTAGCAACGTAGGAACATCTCCATGGCAAATCTCGGAATTGGCGACTAAAATTTTGATAGCGTTGAAAACTTGAAATACCAGTTCAGTTTTAACATCGTCGAATGATGCAGGCCGAAATAAAAACTCGAATCGCTGCCGAACAACGAGTTTCCTACGCCCAATCAAGGTTATTGCTATCTAAACATCTATCACAGTCTTGTGAGGTCGCACTTTATAAAGCACTCAAAATACTTGTGCTAGCTTTCGGTAGCGAGTGCTACACCCTAACCTATAACGATTGCAGGTTGTTATCTACCTTCGAAAGGAAGGTCATTCGTTCCATCTTTGGTCAAGTTAAAGTTCCGAACAACAAATATTGGATTGGTATGAACCACGAGAAAAAGCGAATTCTCGAAGGTAGCGATATCACCAGATTCATCAAATCCAATCGAGTAAGGTAGCTCGGCCACGTTGTAAGGTCCCCACAACAATGTATGGTTAATAAAGTGTTCCAACAACAACCAGCCGATGCGCGTCATAGAGGAAGACTTTGACTGAGCTGCACCACGCCAACGTTGAAGAAAACCTATGTAATAGAATATCGAAACTAGAGGGCAACAGCGATGGAACGAGACGGATGGAACACCATATTGAAGGCGGCGAAATCCCTTCATATGGGATGAGAAAACTAGTGAGAGGGGGCGACAGAAATTAAATTTTTATTAAACCGAATTTTCCCAGGTTCTTCACATGAAAATTCTTATATAAAGAAGTTAGATGTTATATCAGTTATGTGTATATCCCTTTTCCGACCAGAACAAAAAATTGTTTTGCTTCAATTTAAGTCCACCATACACAAATGGGTACGTAAATAATCACACTTTGTAATGGTATTTTCTTTTTTTCATAATTCTCTTTCGTACACGATTTATTCGTACTCAATTGTGATCATCGGCCGCAAAAGGGATATAACAGCATAATACAGTACGTTTCATAACAATACAGCCAGTTGTTTTTTATTTGATTTTTTAAACTGTTTATCGGTTAAAGGTATAATTTAGAAACATTTTGTTCTACTTTTATGATAACTATGTGACTTTTCCGATGAACTGACCAGATGATATTCCATATTACTGTAGGAATCTCAGAAAAGAGCCTATTTACTTGTCTAAGCGTAATTTTTGTGGGGATATTTTAATGGTATGGGGGGCGTTCTCTTCAGTAGACACTCTCGCCCTAGCCTTCTATCCACTAAAATGAACAACGAGGAGTATATTGGCATCCTTTTACCGTTTTTGTACATAAATCAAGAAGAAACGTTAGATACCACTATTATAGATTTACCTGCTTGTTCACCAGACCAAAACCCAATTGAAAATATTTGGAGACAATTAGTTCGAAAAATTTACGAGAGTAATAACAGCAATTCGGGACAATAAATGATTTAAATTTAGCCATTCTACATAGCCTGGGAGGAAATGGCACCGGAAACCATCAATTCCTTGGTTAGAAGTACCTATAGCCGAGAAAGAAATATCCATCTGTGCAGCGATCCGCAGTACACAGATGGTGCCAGATAACCAGATACAGAGTTTGGGACTGAGTGTTTTTCTGAGCGATACTGGGGCCCCAACCAGGCTGGTGATTACTATGGTGCGACTAACACCTCAACCCGGTCCAGTTTTCGACAAATTTTATCATAACATACCACAAATACTGCAGTGAGTTCGTTGCCTGGTGATCACCGCGAGGAAGTAGCACGAACACCTGCGGAAGCTGCAAGATACTGAGCTGACATAAGTGATAACTTGATTCCCACCCACATCTTCACGCCAGGACTATCAGCTGATAACTGTTAGCTTTGCCAGAATTTTTGTTGTATTCCGGTCGTTTATTCTTCATTATGCGATACCCATTTTTTCTTTTTATCGTTCTGTACTTCAGCTGTCTGGAATGTGCTTATCTTACTCGTACGACACTTCTAAATTGTGTTTTCCATGACTGTCTATACATCAAGGTATTCACAGATTTCCGCGATTCACTGTACTTCTTGCAAGATTAAATTATTTTATTTTTTTACACTTTTGTCTTTTACACTCTTGTTTAGCCCCTCCTTCGCTGTTTAACAATATGGCTACTTTAATTTCCTCCACCTTTAAGTCACTACCAGTTGTTTTTATAAAAATGTGGAGTCTCTGGTTAAACGTTGTCGATGTCTCCGAAATATTCGAAGATGTGCACCATTTAAATTATGACACGCCCTTCATTTTTTTCTCACAGAATCTGTATTATCTTACAACTGTAGCTCAGGGCGGATCTGACACACAAATGAATGGTTTTTAGTTGCTGACCGCTGAACGTAATATATATATTCTTCATTCTACAGTACGTTTCACAACTATATATCCAAACGTTTTTTTTGTTGACTTTTTTGAATAACTGAGTAAAAAAATTTAATGCCAAGAATTAGATAAGTATAAAATTCAGCAAAATATAAAGAATTGCAAGGTTCAATTGTTTTTTGCAAAAAAAAACAAACTTTTAAAATTTTTTGGTTCCGTAACTAACTGTAATAAATTAACACAAAAAGAATTATTATGCTGTTGGTTCATTGATTTCTGATATTGCCAAAATCCTATTAGACATAACTACTCGAGGAACAAAACATGGATGAAACTAATAGCACAAAGAGTTCGGCGCTTTTAAAATCCGGTGGGAACTAGGCCTTTTGGTCTAGTCTTCAAGGCATAGGTTACAAACGTGAGACTTTGGTCATGAGAAAAATATCCCCTGCAGACCTAGAGCGAGAACTTGGATCCCAGCAGAACCCTGCGAACTGAAAAGAATCTAGAAATACTACAAATTAGCAATCTTAAACTGCCATCCGCCGACTGGAGAGTGGCTAAGTGGGAAGAACCAAAGGCTAATTTTGATAAAATATTATCATATTAAATAGAGAGTTGCCGCCTGAGCTTGAAGGTACTAACGGTTTAATTAGCTATGGTTTCAGCGCAATCACATTCAAGATTTATAAGAAAGATGAGTGACTTCTTGGGGGCGCCGATACCAGTAAAAGAAATGGGTGAGGATGTAAAAACACTCTCTACAGACACGGATATGCCCACTTCAATTGAATTACTTTGTAGATCCCTGGAAGAATCACAGAGGAGGACCCTGATACAACTGTGGTGGAGGTTGAAGTAAAGGAGCAAACCTAATGTTGAGGTTCGGGTAGATTAACATCCATCAAATCAAGGCACCTTCCGATCAAAATAGTATTTTTGTTTCAATTTTTTTTTTATTTTTTGTTGAACCTGACGTTTATTCAAATTGTTTCGACGCAGTAGTACCTTGGATACGTGCATTTTGGTCTTCAAAAGTCGACCATCAAACAGCTGACAAGGAGCCAGCTGCATACTTGCCACAGGTGTAGTAGTGTATTCTAAAATTCGATACTGATACTGAACCGTTTCTCCAATTTCCTAACATCGCTTTAAAATATTCTTTGCGATTGCCAGTCCCTTTTCCGCTAAGCCATTGCTCTGCGGATATGTTAGACTCGAATATTGTACAATCATGTTACATTCATCCACGAACCTGTCAACATGACTCGGATTTGTGCTCAATATGTTCCAATATGAGAAAGCCAGAGTATGCGTCAATTATAGATATGAAGTACATTCCAGAGTATACTAAAAAATGTCCATCGCGGCGATGTGAAAAGGGTAAACAGGTATTTCTTCCTGTACCAATGGCTCCCTTTGATTATTTTTCTTGAAAGATTCGCATGTCTTACATTCCATTACAATGTCTTTGATTTGTTTATACATACCAGGCCACCAGTATTGCAATCTAGCACAAGCAAGAGTTTTCTCGATTCCAAGATGTGACGCATGCAACCACTTAGCGATTTTATTTTGCAACCCGGTAGGGATCACCCACCATGGTTGCCTCTAACAAGTCACGAAACTCGCGTTCATGTACATATATCATTCCACTCAAATGAGACATCGTTTTGCGTAAGATTGCGCAATGGTGCACACAGGTGAAATGATTTCCTCCCTTACTAATCGTTTTAACTCTTTGTCCAAAGTTTCTAGTAAACTATGCGGTATTCGTTTTTTATAATGCAATGACGGCTCTGCGTCTTCTTTCAGTATGATAGATTGTTTTAATGGAAACCTCCTCAGGCCGTTAAAAATATCGGGAAACCCCTTCACAAACTATTCCTTTGTTGTTGGCTAGCAAGCTCTTGAGTCAATGTACAATCGTCCAATAAAATTGAAGTTGATAGAGCTATCCAAACCAAGAATTAGTTCAAAAATGTCTTCCACACCGAGAAATCTCGTCGTCAAATTCTTTTTCGTTTTTAAAACCATACAATCCAAATCCACAGTACCATAAATTTTAACTTTATTCTTACTATAATCAAATACTAGATAATTTAATTATTTATTTTGAATCTCCGTTTTTGTTTTTTTACGACGTTGATCGAAACACAATTCACATCTGAGCCAGTATCGATCTTAAAATCCACTTTTGATTCCTTAATTTATTGTACTGTTAGCTATGTAACCCCAGGTGAGTGACTTTATATCCTTTTTTCCTTCTTATTTTTTGTTGTGTTCCTCTAACCCACCTTGCTTGTTGTTATTCCATTTAACTCTGCTAGATTTGCAGAATCGCGCAAAGTGACCCACTTTTCCACACGTATTGCATGACACCTTTTTTGCCGTACATTCTCTTTGATAACTTGGCCCGAACAATGCACCACAATTGTAACATTTGCGTACAATGGCATCAACCACATTTGACCATTGCTTTTCTACACTGTTGACCGTTTGAATGACATCCTTGTCCAACAGCAATTCGTTTTTGTTCACCGCTTCAAATGCCTTGCATTCTTCAATCACATTATTCACTGGTTCATCTTTTACATCTAGAAGTTTCATCTGCAATTTTTTGTCCACTACACTAATGATGATGCGATCACGAAGCATTCTTTTTTCATATACGATAATCCACAAGTGCATTTATGCAATCAGCAAATGGTTGTTTTTCCTGTTGCACAATAGTATTGAATTTGAATGATTCCATTGTTACATATTTTTTGGATTGCAATATTCATCGAATGCTTCGATTACCACTTGCAACGTTCGACTTGTGGTACTTTCGTCTGCGAGTGTTAAATTTTCAAGAATCCAGTTTATCGATCCATCGTTAGGGAATAACGTGTTGTAAATACCCATTGCACTTGCGCCGATTAACCACAAAAATGTTGCGACCTTTTTCGGTTCTTTGTCCCCGTCTTTACCGTTGGCTATCATATACATCTGGAATGTTATTTTCCATCCTGGCCAGTCACGTGCTAAATTCGAACAATCTAGCTGTTTTTTTATAACCAAACTTGATAAATCCACTAAAATAATTGTTGTACTGTGTCTTGTCTACCACATGATTAAGTCTACGATCAATGATGTTTTTCGTTCCAATGGCGTTTAATTTAGCCGATTATTTTTATCCTTTTATATATATATCTTTTATATTTTCTTTTTACTTCTGACACCATGTAATAATTATGCGATAATTATTAAAATAAAACAATTAATGTTATTTAATTATTTATTTAAGTTTATTTATTAGGATAATACATAGAACGATTCTCATTCTATACAATGCCTTCTATACTACTGGCCTTTTACTACTCTCATTTTTCGCACATGACGTCAATTTAAGTCTATACCGAGACTGCGCAATAATGATTTTAGGATATTTACACTAACAAAGCAACTAGTGAAAGCAACAACAACGTCGACTTAGCATGTCGTCATCATTTGGTGTAAGCGGCCAGTTTCTATACGACTAACTTATACAATAGTTTACATCCTACTCCCTAGCTGGCAGTAGGGTGAGAAGATGATGGGTGCGTTCAAAATACGTGCACACGGTGCGTTCCTATCACAATGCTAAAACCACTGATCTATATACATGGATACGACATGAATGTCAGAAACCATATAAAACAACTGCAAAAAATGGGAGCACTTTTTTATAGTCATATCGCTCGTTTATATACACCTCTTGCTTTAAAAAAATATTTCCGAATGATAGAACCGTATCGAGAATAGATTTAATTTCGAAAATTTGTGAAATTGATTTTTTATTATTATAGTCAATGAACAAATAAAAATATTCAAATGATTTAAATTATAAATCACATTTTATTCATTTAATTCATGTGGTACCGTTCTTGTATGCAAATTTCTTCTTGCGATTCATCTTGATATTTCAAATGCGCATCTGCAAATATTTCGAATAAAAAAACGAGTTCGTGTCGTCAAAACGTCAAACGTCAAAAACTCATAGGAACCAGTTTTCTGTTTACATTATTTGATTTTCGAAAATTCGGAATTCAAGAAAAGAAAGAAAATTTTTCTGTCTCTGTCACAAACGTAGAACTATTTTTTCACAACCATATACTTTTTGTCAAGTCGTATCCATGTATATAGATCAGTGGCTAAAACAAATATCTGTGGGCTACACAGTAGTAAAATGCAGGAGTCCTCTCAGACATCTAGACAGCGAAAAGTATTATCTCTAAGTCCCACTACTCCGAGATTCTTGAGCCGTAAGTAGTGCCGAATCCTTGGACCTATTACTGGAAACTCACTTTCCTTTCGTACCAAATGACTGACTTAACCTTACGCTGGCTGGAAGTTATCTTGAATGTTAGCCTAGAACTGTTGCATTCCTAGTGATTGGACTAAAGTAAATGTAATATTTATACCTAAGGCGGCTAAAAAGCTCCCATTGCGGTACTGAAAGACTTTAGAACAATAACTTAAGTTTCTTCCATACTAAAAATTTTGGAAAGACAAATAGAAGCCCTCACTAGAAGTTCGATTGAGCAAAATAAAATACAAAATAATAACATGCAATTTGCTCTGCACTCTCTTATTGGTCCTATCCACAAATCTATTGAACATTAGGAAAACTCCATAATAACTTTTTTGGATATAGAGGGGCCTTTAACGAAATTTGCCAACATTTACTCCGGTGAATGTTGTTTGTCTTCAGGAACAATAGAACTAAAGAGTCTGATGATTTAATAGCCTAGGATTGATAATATTTGACAAAAATGGGGAAAACAACACAAACTCGATTAATCAAACTTGCATTTTAGGAATATTTTGGTGATTCTAATCGGAATTCTGCTCAGAGTTCCGGATTTTGGCCCTGAATGCTAGATAAAAAATTAGGTTTGTGACGTTGTATTCGAAAAGCTGATTTTGGGCGACGATTAGGTCTGCAGGGTGTGAAGACTTAATAATAGCCTTGGGTTGAAAATATTTAACAAAAATTGGGAAACAGTGTAGAATCAAATGATCAAACTAGTATTTTAGGAATGTTTGGGGGATTCTAATCGGAATGTTTATCAGAAGCCTAAACCGAATGTTGTATAAAAAAATTTGATTTGTAACATTCCATTCGAATTTTAATAAAAATTTTGTACGAACTTGAATTGAACTCGATAATGTTAATAGTTAAAAGAACTCGTTCTTTATAATGATTTCACATGAAAAGAAAGGTGTCAAAGCACAATTGAAAAAATTGATTTATCGATTGCGGTTCGGATTGACTACTGGCCTTGCTGTAGGCGAAGTTGGCCCTTTTATCACAAATAATTGAAATAAGTTGTATGGTGAGTAATTATGAAGTAAGTACTTTTAAGTAGTATTTGTTGATTTTAAAATTTATGTAACTTACACTTTACGTTCTTTATAATATTTTATCGTGTTGATTTCTCGTTAGTAAGGCAGTAGTTATGTAAATTTTCAACTAACATGTACAAGTTATGCAGATTTGATTTATTATAATTTCATAATTTGCATATCACGTGCTAGCTGGCTGACCACGACACTGCGTCATTTAATTTTTTTTTTAATATTACAAGTTATTGTGCTCTGCTGCCCCCCGATAAATAATAACACATATAATTCGTTTTATAATAAATAAAAATAATTTTTATTCATATCAATTTCTTTGCTTTTCATCTCATTTTAATTTCTTATACTTTAATAATAAAATATAATAATATTTTATAATATATAGTTTTTTTTATAAAAAAAAATTCATATCATCTACAAAACCTAAGCGTCTCAAAAAAAACTAATTTTCTTTAAGCAGCTTTAGTCTTCTAAAATACTAAATATGAAAACTTATCACATATAAAATAATAATAAAAAAAAACAAACAAAACTTATGTACTAATTAAAAATAGTATTTATAGTGTGTTTGTGTGTGTGTATAAATATATATATATATTTTTTGTGTGTGTGTGTTATTTAATAAATTAGTATGTAATGATTAGAAGTCACTGACGCGTCCCTTTCGTTCCCAGTCTCCGTATCGTGTTGGTTCTGGGCCGCTTGGGCCACCAATTTCACCGGTATATGGATTAATGTTGTTTGGCCATGATTTAAGTGGTTCCTTCTCTTGGTAGGGATGTTTACCTGGTGCGTGTTCATCTAATTTGCCGAGTGGCGTTTTGATCCGTAACCGTTTCTGGGGATCATCATTTTGTGTCGAGGTTTGGAATTTTGGTTTGAACGAAAATGCGGCCGTTGAAGCTGTAAATATTATTTATAAACAGAAAGAAACGAGTAAATATTTTAGTATTCCAAACAAGTTTAGCATTTCTATTTATTTATATATATACTTTTATATATAAATTGTTAGTGGTATGAGCTTAATGATATGCAAAATAGTTTTGCCATTATATCACGGTGTATAGTATATAGGTAGATAAAACGCGATTTTATGGTAAGCAGCGCGGAGTTAATAACAAAAACGACGTCTTACAAAATGCGAAAAGAGAATATTATTTTTATTTTACTGGTTTTGAAAGTTTATTATCGCGGTGTGCGCAGGATGAACAACAAGTTTGATAGATTTTTTTATGTAGGTACGAACTATAGAGCAAACAACCTAAATTTTTGCATTTCGCTTTGTGGTAGAGTTGCTTGCTTGTTTACTGCTGAAAAACTGCGCAATTTTAGCCTCAACGATATTAACCGAAATGGTAATTTGAAACCGTTGATTTTGGTCTTATGTGAATATGTAGTTTCATTTCCGCTATATATACACACACATACACATTTAAGTGTATTGAAAAGAGGCAGTGATGTCTTAAGGTTATATATATAAGATTTAATTTATGCTGCGTCGGATGCAAAGCACACACACGCAACCAAATACAGTACTGTTTTGGAACGAGGTGATCAACAATAATTTCAAAATATGCTATGGGATTAATTTTGCATCATTGTTATAATTATGTTGAATAGTTTCATGTACAGTTTACACCTCTATATACAGTTACCGATACAAAAAACCATATAAACTTTCGAAAAATTTTACAACTTTCTTCAAACCAAATTACCATAAAAAATCAATAAACAACAATAAAATTCGAGTACAGCACGGTACGTCAATTAGTACACATACACACGAAGATTTCGAAATGCACCAAAAATACAATACGATGTTGTTTGTTTACATGTTGTACACAGCATGCGCGGATTCTCGGGAAATTCAAACGAAAATGTTCGACAAAAATTTTTCATGTTGGTTGTTGATACGTACACACGCAGATGATGGAATTTTGTAAACACAATAAAAAATAAATGTAAACATTTCGATAATATGAATCCGAACGTTATTAAACCGGCTTGCCGGCCGTCTCTTTTATGTAAACATAAACAAAAAACCGGATCGATAGTGTACGCATTCTTTTTCACACATGTTACAATATGATTACGTTATCACAAAAAATTATATAGGGTGGTGGTGACAAAACTCGAACTAATGGTTATCTAATGCAAAACTCTTTTTTCAAAAAATACTTACAAGTAAAACTTTGCTTTAAGCCTTGGCTGAACAAAACGAGTTTATTGATTCCACTCATGATTTTCAAATTTACAAAAAAAAAACTTATATTCAATATTTTTTTTTGTTATGTGAACTTTTGTTTTATGTAACAAACAGGTTCTTAGATAACTTTGATTAATTTTTATAAAACTTCTTTTAATTTTCTTTTTGTACAACTTGTAAGTGTTTATTTTTTTTGTATTAAAAAACTTTTATTTTTTTATATAATAGACTATTTTTTTAACGCCTTTACTGATCGCTTGTTGAATTAAAACTGAATTAAATTTATTTGGAGTTTTGTATTTTTATTTATATAAAAGTGGAAAACATAAACAACACAACAGCACGAGCACAATATGATGCACGAGGGCATAACCGAAATGCGAGACACCATCACACAACACCGATTCAATTTTCTTGAGAATTTTTTTTTACTAAAGTAAATAAGACGACGTGAATATACTAACGTTGATGAAATTGGTTGCACAATGTATATAACGAATATTGTACCTAGTCGATATAGGTAATCGTCATCAATTTTATTTATAAATTTTGGGATTGTCATTTGTCTGTTGGTAAAAAAAAGTTCTAACCAAGGTGAATATGGTAAATAAAAATAGTACGATTAACTTTAGTGAGATGGCAGAGTATAACATGGTTTAAGTATCAGCTATGTACTAAAACTAGTGGCAGCACTAAAAAAAAAATGTTTTGGTACCTACATTTAGGGTATTTGTTTATTAGGTACACTGTTAAAAACTATTTTTCGTAAATAATTTAAATTTGTGCGTGGTAAAGGGGATTTTCGTTGATTCAATTGACAGAAGGAATAGAACGAATACAAATCTGATCATATCACTTTAGAATTGGCTGTTCGTTATGTAATAAGAGTAGGATTTAGAATGAACTGAATACATTTTTGACTGCTTCATAATGTGATACATTTTATGGTAAAACTTGATTAAATATGAGGCAAGAATACTTTATTCTACCTATCGGTGTCTTATGGAAAGAGTACATTCCAAATTTTTCATTGGAAACTATTACTACGGTTCCATGGACATGGATAAACCGAATTAAGAGTTTCGTTGAGTTTTGTCGAGCTAATAACATGGCGAGCTAATCCCTATCGTTTCCATGCTAAATTTGTTTTGACAGGCAAGGCGGTGTTATGTTTTTGGCATTCTTTTTATATTCTGTTTCGTGAATATTTTAACTCGTGTTTATTTTAACTATATTTTTTTCTTTATAATAATACTAATATTTTATAATAATACGATATATATTTTCTGAATACTATAATTTTTCTTTTGACAAATAGAATCTCATTTAACCCAACTACTTTCGTCGAGTTAAGGAGGATTAAGAAATTTAATGAAAACTCTAAATCCGGCTCGTTTTCATGATGAGATAATCCGAGCTAATCCCGGTTAACTCTGTCATGGAGACACCATATATTTTACCGAAATTTGTTTATTTTGATAACAAGATGTTGTTACGTTTCCGCCTTGTCTCTCACGATTCGACTCTCTGGGTTGTGAATAAAACAACTGATTTAAATTTGAACTCACACAAATTTATTTCCACAACACAATAATTATACAACTCAAAATTAACAATTAAATATTCCAATTATAACACACTTTTTAATAATCACTTTAATTATCGCTTTAATAATCGCTTTAATAATCACTCTATTTAACCTTCACTATATCACGTTTGAAATAAGACTCATCGTTCCACATCAATGTACGCCTTTATATACCAACATATTTGTTTCTAGAATAACCCTGAATGCTTTCCAAGAATCGAGCAAGTAAGTTAGTGTACAAATGACGCTTAAATGTTGAACCAAATCAAATGTAAAATTATGCAACTATTGAAATAACTTATTCTATTCTAATCTAGGTGTCACCTTAACACTACCCCTCACTTGTTCGTCCTGAACAAGATCCAGATCTCTTCCTCTGTAGAGCGCCAAGCGCCCTAAATCCACCACCTTTACTTTACCGTCCCGTCCTTTCTGAATACGATGAACCACGTCGTTCATCCTTTTAATGACAATGTAAGGTCCTTTCCATGTGGGTTACAACATTGGTGATAATCTCTTCTGCCGTTGCGGGTTGTGAAGTCATACCAATTGCCCTTCATCGAAGCTTTGATTATATTTGTTCGTATGTCATTGTCATGTCGAGCTTTCATTCTAATTGATGTATCTCATTAAGTTCCTCTTTCATCCGGTCAACGTAATCTTGCCCACATAGAGCCGCTGATGGAACAGCTCCAAACTTTAAATCTTCCGGTAATCGCAGATTGTTCCCAAATATGGTTTTAGCTAGTGTCACCCCTGTCACCCCTGTCACAGAATCACAGTATCATATCACCGACCGTCAGTTTGGAAGTATAAATGAACTGATCAAGAGCTGCTCTGCTTGGGACGAGTCCTTCAGGGGGATCAAAGCTCCGTTGGATCCTGCAACCCATCCACGACGCATGATCAATGAGTTATCGGGTAGTCCATATGACGATATTGAATCGTATGACTCGTATGAGGATCACACACAAACTGATATTCGATCTGGCAACTCAGTATCTGCCATTCAAGCGGGGAGTAGGTTTTCAAAAATGTCGTGTGTTTTAATTGCTCTGAGATGGGTCACCCGTTTATGGATTGTCGGTTAGCTCCCGTCAGATTGTTTTGTTATTGATGCGGGTTACGAGGAACTACGAGTATCTCTGTGCGATGTCGACGATGTGCCGAAGACCGAAACAAACAACCAAGATTGTCGGAAAACCAGAGCAGTGGTTCTTGGAGGCATACCCCGAAAATCACCACAACTGCCACTTACACTGAGTGTACAGAGAATAAATCCACCTCAACCCAGGCTGATGTTACAACGAACAAATCATCTCAAACCGGTTCAGGAGGATGCGCGAGCTAAACGGACATTGCTGACATCGTTGACAAATCGAATGCAATTCGAAATTGTTTTTTTCGGCACATGGATTCGGCAATTTGATATCAAAAATTTTGTGAATTGAATTCGGCTTTCGTCACTCGAACATTTACCTCGTTAAGAGGTTTTTTATTTGATGTCAATAGTGTTGGCACGGCAAATAGAAAATGAATTGAATTGCGATTCGTTTTATTGTTGTCAGTCAAAACAGTTCACACACACTCGATAGCAATTCATTTTTGATTCCTTAAACAATACAATAAAATATACATATTTAAGTGTGTTAGTTGGAAACAAAAATTAATGGTAGCTGCTATTCCATCTTCATGCGATGGGAGGGGAGATAAGGTCTATTTTTTAAAGAAATCATCATAAATATTAAAAAAATATCGATTTTATGCAAGAAGTCTGTCAAATGTTCAATGTTTTTGGTGATTTTTTCGATCACATCAATTTGACCTTGTTAAAGTTAGCCGAAAGTTGCCAGCTGAAAGATAATGCAGATAGTGTCTTGACTATTTCATCCGAAAGTTAAACTCTCTTTATACTCTCACACCTATCGATTTTTAAATTCCTATAAACTGAAATAATTTCTCCTTCACCCGAATGATATAACCCGATCCTAAATTCGAGTTCATGACTGATTTTTGCTGTATTCAAGACACTATCTGCAATATCTTTCGGCTGGAAACTTTCGGCTAACCTTAACAGTATATCAATTTGTCAGTTTTTTAATTTTTTTTTGTTTTGAAAAAAGGGTCACTGGTAAAAATTCTCTTAGCAATGATAATAATATGATGTATTTATATTTGTTTCATTGTAATACGTCGATTCACTATCATTATGAACCGCAACGGACCGATATTAGGGAGCATTTGAGCCAAAAAATGAAATTTTGCAAAAAATTAGGCTTTTAAGTTATGGAGGTCAATATCTAAAATATACGAGTTTTCTGGGACAAACGGTTGACGTCATATTGTAGGTGAGGTTTGTGGCTAATACTCCTGAAAAAATGAACCAAAAGTGTTGGGCTAACTTTTTACCAATTTGGCCGAATGTGGCCGGCCGATTTGGCATTTTTCAGTTTTTTGACCAACATGACCCTCCACCCTAATTTTTTGAATTTTTTTTATATACTATTTGATAGCTGGCATCAATACCTTTCCAACGATATGCATATGTCCGGGGTATGTCAAATAGGTTCAGCGCTGTGGGGGTGGCCAAAATGGCCAAAAATGGCCGTTCAGAGGCCGGCCGCAGCCAACATGGCGACCAAATCAAAAAGTTGTAGAACAAAAGTTGCTTAGTTTTTTAAGTACTACAAACCTTGAAAATATGAGATCAAATGAAAAAAGTACGGACAAAATACTGTTAAAGTTAGCCGAAAGTTTCCAGCCGAAAGATAATGCAGATAGTGTCTTGAATACATCAAAAATCAGTCATAAACTCGAATTTAGGATGAATTTAGGATCGGGTTATATCCTTCGGGTGAAGGAGAAATTATTTCAGTTTATAGGAATTTAAAAATCGATAGGAGCGAAAGAATAAAGAGAGTTTAACTTTCGGCTGAAATAGTCAAGACACTATCTGCATTATCTTTCGGCTGGCATCTTTCGGCTAACTTTAACAAGGTACGGACAAACATATATACCAAAGCAAGATTATATGGTGACGTCATAGAAAAACTTCCAAATGTCATAACTTTGGTCAAAATGATCTGTTTTGGACGTTTGAGGTGTCGTTGAATTAGTATTAACGTCTACATTCATAGTTTTTTTTTTTTTTTAAATAGAAAGTATTAATCATGCAATGGATTTAATGTCCTTTTAAGGACAATTAATACTCCTCTTTATCATTCACGCACTCACCCACCCATTCACCTACTCACACATTTACAGTATACCACCTGCACGTTGCAAGCTCCATGTCAACCTGCACACTGACATGGACGGTTGGTCGGCACTGAATTCTGCACTCCAACAGAGGGTCTAAGTTGGGTTTATTAACATCACCGATCGTAATCGATGAAGAAAATTCGCTTTACATTTTGCACTTTTTGGGGCAGTTATACCCGAAAAACTGATTTTAGGGGCAATTTTCGGAAGGTCATATCTCCACACAATGTTAGGTAGAAATTCATGCTTTTATACATTATTTGGGTCTACTTTTCAAGACCTTTTCAATGATGTATAACATGATAGTGCCGGCCACAAAGGGAACAGTTCGAAACTAGCTGTATATATACGAGTTCGACGTCCAGCACAGTAGGTGCTTTCGTCACTCGTTTGGACTGCCGTCCAAAAAGATACATACTATAGAATTATACTATATACACTAAACAATTTAGAAAATATTTCATAAAACTCAATTTAACAAAAATAATTCATCTCAGTAATTTGTTTGATCTTCTACATATATTAATAAAAATCAATTGGCGCATGTATGACTGATCACCACTAGAGAACGGTTGGACCGATTTGGCTGATTTTTTGTTGTTGTGAGGACAATTGTCAGGACAAGGTTTTATGAAAAAAAATTTTGGGAAAATCCACCGGAAAAGTCGGAAAATCTGGAAAATCGAAAAATGATGTTTTTTGCGGAATTTCGATCCAGATGGTCTTTTAGAAGAGAAAAATTGGAAAATCTGAGTGGAAAACAAGGAAACTTCCGGAAAAACCCGAAGAAAATTGATTTTTTTTTCTAGAGCATTGGTTGAGAACGGCTGAACCGATTTGCTCAATCATTTTTTGTTGTATTCGCAGTTTCCACGAGATGGTTGATATGAGAGATTGCGTTGATAAGTATGTGAAGAACAAAACGGAACGTTTAACTTTCATCCGCTTCAATCAATCAAAACTACTATCCGAGCAGTACATTCATTTGCGCGATGCCACCGCTTTGCACGGCGATGCAACCAACGTCGGTGACCATTATCCCAGCGTCATATGTTGGCAGCCCACGGCATATGCATGAATATGCGTAGGATGCTATGACGTACATATGTGCGACATTACGGATGGCCAGTTTTGTTCATCACGTTCACATGCAATCAAAAATGGCCTGAAATTACCGGTAACCTACTGCTAGGACAAACTTCCAGCGATCGCCACCACATCGCCGCATTTTGTTTAAACTAAAACTCAGGACGCTAATGGCCTTCATCGTTAAACAGATGGTTTTCGGACAGCTACATTGTTGGAAATATGCAATAAACACAATTCATGGTACGTGCGGAGTCATATTCCAGATTCACCGTGTATGGCCGATGAGAAATGCACAAAACAAGATCCGCGTCCGTTGCTGGCATACACAATTAGTGAAAGCGACGGTTATCTACTATATCGGCGTCGTTCACCTGAAGATTTTGGCAGAACAGTCACTTGTCACTTTGATGGTGAAAATCTCTTCATCGTTCCGTATTTCAAGCTTCTATCGAAAACATTCGCAACTCACTGCAATGTTGAGTACTGTAACTCCATTAAGTCCTTTAAATATGTTTGCAAATAAGTGAACAAAGGTAGCGACCTGTCAGTGTTCGGCATTGCTGCTTTGGATGCAAATGACTATGTGTCAAGATTCCAATTGGGCCGTTATGTCAGTAGTAATTAGGCGATTTGGCGTATTTCCTCATTTGCATTACACGAACGTCACTCCACTGTTCAACATTTGTGAGTGCACTTTTAGAATGGGCAACGTGTCTATTTCACGGAAGCAGTACAACGAACAGAATGATCACCACCTACAACACTCACGAATTTCTTCAAAATTTGCCATAGCGATCCGTTCGCACGAACGTTGCTTTACTGGGAAATGCCACGCTATTATACTTGGAACCAGTCGTCGAAAATGTTCCAACGACGAAAAAATGGCTTACCTGTTGCAGGATACGTCGATGTGTATTCGACTGATGAGCTTGGCCTTGTGTACACCATTCATCCACAGGAAGTCAAAGGCTTCTATATCTTCAATTGCTTTTGATCCATGTTCGTGGTCCTATTTCGTTCGAATCGCTTCGTACTATATATATTGTGTTGTGAGCCACTTATTAAAAAGCTTGCCAATGTCTGAATTTGCTGGAAAATGACTTACATTGGGACTCTTCACTCGCCGATGCCACTGTTTTTGCGCCGGCAAATCTAATTCGTACATTGTTCGCGATCATCATAGTGACGTGCCATCCATCGAATGCATTGGAATTGTGGAACAAAAATACAAGGACGGGATGGCTGACAACATTTTGCATCGAGTTCGCACTGCAACATCGAAAGATACGCAACGAAGCTTTGATCATGATCGAAGACATTTGCATGCTTATGTGCGGCCGCTATTTGTCGAAATTGGGCATGCGAGCGCCCATTCGTTCGATGCACGTTGCATTTAATCGTAAATTGCAACAGTGTTCGATCGAGATTCAATGAGCCAAATAGTACAAACGAATGTCCCGCTTTTGAATGCACACAAAAATAACATGTACGACGCATTGATGAAGGCAGTTCACTAATAAGGAAACAGCGGAATATTCTTCTTCGATGCTCCCGGTGAAACACGTAAGACCTTTCTGGCCAAAGATTTTGTAAGTTATTCTCATGAAAATTTGTATGGTAAACGTATACAAATTCTTATGAGAATTTTGTAAGAATAGCGTACAAAATCCCAATACTGATTTCATTGCTTTTGGCCACAATTTGCTAGAGATCTCAGCCGTTGCATCATCAGGACTTGCAACCACATTGCTAGGCGGCAGCAGGGCGACATATTTTGCATTGAAATTGCCGGTGAATATCCACACAAATGACAAACCGTGTGCTCACTTACAAAGAACTCGGCGATGGCTAAGGTATTGCAAGAAGCAAAATCATCATCTGGGACGAATGGACAATGGCACATAAACAATCATTGGAAGCGTTGAATCGAAGATGAAAGATTTACGAAGTGGCTCAAGACGTCTTGGTGGAGCGATAATTCTAACATAAACGCTACCTGTCATTCATTGCTGGGAATAAAAGCTGCAGATGAACTCATCGTATGTCTGAAATCGTCAAGTTTGTGGCGCTATGTGAAGAAGTTGCAGTTGACCACGAACATGAGAGTTTCGTTAAAGAACGAATCATTAACTGCTGATTTTTCCAAACAACTGTTGGCGCTTAGCCATGGTCAAATTCCTGTTGATGTTTGATTGATTTCGTTTCCCTCGAATTTTTGCATGTTCACGTCGGCGAAGAAAGAGCTTATCACGAAAGTTCCGGACATCCGTCGCGATATTATGTATGAATCACGATTGGCTCAGCGAACGAGCGATTTTTGCAACGAAGAACAAGGACCAGTATGGATTTTAATTCAAAACCAAACCGCAGGGGAAATGTATTGTTACAAATCCGTTGACTGTGTGACCAATCAAGACGAGGTAACCAACTATCTGACCGAGTTTTTGAATGAATGCGATTGATTTGCCGGGAATACCACCGCATAACCTGATGCTTACGGTAGGATCTGTTATAATCATGCTGCGTTATCTGAACCCTCCGAGATTATGTAACGGGACGCGATTGGCTGTGAAGAAACTGATGAACAACGTGATTCAAGCGACGATCATCAAGGGCAACTTCAAAGGAGAGGATGTTCTTATTCCGCGAATTCCTCTGATTCCAACTGACATTCCTTTCGACTTCAAGCGCATTCAATTCCCCGTTCGTTTCGCGTTCGCAATGGCGATTTACAAATCCCAAGGTCAATCGTTGGGAGTGTGCGGAATAAATCTGGAATTTCCGTGTTTTTTTCATGGTCAGTTGTACGTCGTGTGTTCGAGAGTGGTAAACCATCATCGTTGTTCATTTATGCGCCAGACAAAAAACCAAAAAATATTGTTTACCACAATGCATTGTATTGATCCCAGTTAATTCCACTCGAATAAAATACATTGAATTATTTTGAATTCCAAATGACTCCAGTTCATTTCCACAATGAGAGAAAAAAATCCAAAAAACAACTCAAATTTCGATAGATGCCTGAGTTTGAATCGACATTTCATGCACTTTTCAATACGGTATGCCGCCTTTATGATTGCTCAAAAATGACGATTTTTTTCTTCTGGATTTTTCCGCAAGAGATGATTGGTAGAAAAAATGACGGGACGAGCACAACTATAAACCTGCTTTTAGTGTTGAATTCGATGTAAAAGTGAACAGATTGGCCATTCAACTCCATCGTCTATTGAACGAGTTTCGCCGGGTCAGCCAGTTTATAATAGATTTATTACTTTATTTCATTAAACTAAAACGCAAACAAAACACAGCCATTTTCTGACTTAAGACATAATTAAAAAATAAATTGCACTTAAAAATGTTGGATCTCGTATGAACCATAAGGAACCGATTACTAAGCACATCCTTGGACGGATAAATAATTTGTACTAAATAGGTATTTTAGAACTTAGGAGCTAAAATGACATTTGTTACATTTCAAATAATTAAAATCAGTGCACAACGTTGAGGTACACTTCACGTGGTACTCCTTGTAGCATACAGAACAAGCAGACACGTTCTCGGTTATCGAAATATGGTTATTTGTTCATAAACAGGATTTTGAAGGTTTTCATCAGGACCTCGAAAGTCTGTGATAAGGTTACACACGTGAGGTTATTTCACGTTTCTTTGGTGTATTGGCATTACAATTAGCACCTGTGGATATTCTGTGCCGCAAATTCGTCAATTTTGCTTTTTTGGCATAACCGCTGAGGTGAAAATGAGCTTCTTCGGAAAACATAAAAATGTTTATCTTTTTTCAACCGAGGATTGGCTCATCCAAGGAAGTGAATACGCAGGATGGTCAACTACCTTTAATATTTGTAACAATTGGGCTTTGTAGGCCCAGGTATTTCTGTTAAATTCTTCGAATAGTCCCATAGTTAATGTTCAATATTTGAGGTTGAGGTGCTCGGATGTTGACGCTCACTTCCAGCTACAGCAGCAATATTTTCCATCAACAAGCTAGACGACGATGCGGAACGTGTGTGTTATCTATTAACGTACAAGTCGAATAAACTTTATTCACAAATTTCATCATACTGCTCCCAGTGTTGCTTCATTTCTATCGAATAGTGTATGCAATTTGCGGCAAGTTTCAGCAACAGACACACCACTACGGCGAAATAATCGCTCTAGTTCAAAAATAGCCAAAAGATGGTGCGTCTTTTGTATGATCCGTACACCAATCGTATGACATCCATGATATATTCAGGGCTATGTGGACTGAGATAAGTTTGTCAAAACATGAAGATTTTTTTATTATGGATCTAATTTATTTTTCTAATAAATCAGGAGTACAACTTTCTATATATTTTTTCCAGGTGGATTGTGATTTTTTGTTATTTTGCATTATTATTGTCGGGCTGAAAGGCTTTTTCTAATTAAACGAGAACGCAAACAATTCGATTGATAGGTTTTGTTCAGGGTGGTTTTTCTTGCTTGTTCATTTTCTTAATATCATAACCTAAAATTCAAAACTTTAGTCAAAAACTAATATTTGCTGCAAATATTGTTGTGTCGAAAAACGAAAACACCTCCTCCGTTAGATGGATAATTTGTCACAATTCTACTTTGCAATTTTATTTTATTTCACTCTGATATTTTATAACTTTGGGTTGTGTGCAACCTCAATTGCAATACCGCAACAAAAACCCATTAAATTAACGAATAACTGTATACCATAACGAGTGCAAAAACACAAACAAAAATTTGTATAATTTCGTCTTCTGCAATTTTTTTTTTTTTTTTTTGTAAACGTTGACACATACAGACATACAATACGGATCAGCTTAATTGAGTGAAAATTGCATCTTACATGTACTTTAGTGCAATTGCACATTGCAGTTGTACAATTTCAGCTTTTTTTTTTGTTTATTAATAATTTTTTGCCGAATCAGAATACAAGTGCTAAATTCTATTTTTGTGCAATTTACATTATGCGCGATGGTGGTAGTATAAGAAATATAAATTCAAACTTCGTCTAGTTTCTGGTATTTATAGAAATAGAATTAAGTTTTTCTTTATTTTCTTTGGTTCTTCTGTTAATTCGTCCTCGCTTTAAATGGAGAATTCACATATTCGAGAATGTGTTTAATGTCACTGCATGTTAGCTTGATGGTGTGTCTAATGACTTTTATTCAAATATATATGGTTAACAACTATACATAACATTTTGTGACATAAAATGGGAATTAACGAGAATTTCAAAGTGAATTGGCATTTTGGTGATTTTGTTTGCAGCTCAAGTTAAAGATAATTGTTAACTGTACAAATATTTGTGTAAACCTATCTTAAAGATGTAATCCCACAATCAGAAAATGACATACACAACATACCATTATAATCATGGACCCTCAGTTCTGTAAAATTTGTGCCAAGTGTTCTCTGGTGGATGCTTGGTTCAGAAATGGCGTTTTCAAGTAAAAAATCGATTTCGGTGAATCCTCATTTAGGGAAAATTTATGAAAGAGGTTATCCGGTGGGGTCTGGGTTCTATTTTTAATTTATATTCTCACCTCACAATTTTACATTCATAATCCATGCAACTCGAATTTTGAGTGGGTCAAAAAGAACAAAAATATTTTAGTGTTTTATTTCAATTTTCGTATAGGCTTTTCTTTATATACGAAATTTTTCGTAGATCAATCGTTTGTTCCAAGTAATCTGCGATGTGTTAAGTTTTAAGCAAAGTATGTCCATACTTTGTCCTAAAACTACAAAATAAAAAATTAGGACAAACATCACGTCACTGTACAAATTCGCTAAGTTTAGTTTCACACGAGGTAGCAACACTTCGCTTCTTGCCACCCAACTCGAACAATCCAAGTGAAATGCGGGAAAGTCGAGAATTGTCATTCAAAAAATTTGCCGTTCTGTCATTCTTAGAAATTTTTTTTCGTCTGTAATAGAAAATATCAGGAAAATCGAACCACTTTTAATTGTAGAGTGTTACCACGTGGTCTTTAGACAAGGTGTCTTTTGAAACAGTTACAGCAAATTTATGAGTGAAGAAAGTGCAATTTACTTTGTGGGTTGTGGCATTTTCAAATCCTGAACTATTATACTTATATGAAACGTAAATAACGCGTGGCCCATCTAGCGTTTGCAATTTCAACTACCGGCTATTTTGAGTGTGGCAACACTTACGTCATTCATGTTATGACAGAAAATTAGTTTAATGGGTCACTTTACGCGTGAACAAAATAGCGATTTATTGAAAACTTACTTTAAAAGTTGTATACGAGACTGTACCACTCTGTTAGACAAATCTCCCAGGAAACTTGTTCGGTTTATCTATCTTTCCTGATGGCTTGCTTCACAATTAAATCTCGTTCAATAAAAAAATAATTCTACCATTCAATTACAATATAATTTTATTTTTCAAAGTATTTAGTTTGAGACCTTGTTGGTTCGACGGCAAGTTTTGAAGAGATTTTTTGTTTATTAACAAATTTTTAATTACTATTAACGCTATAAAGACCTCTAACTTTGAACATTTTAACTAACTAATTTACTATAACATTTGGTACGACATTTGTTCATGGTTAGTGCCATTAATCTATTACAATATTTATTTTTTATTTTTAGACTTGTCAAATTTTAACATAAACAGAAATCTTGCTGTCACAAATTAGTGGTAAGTTATATAACACGGCCTCTCCACCAGCCATTAACATCAAGTTATAACACTAATTTTCGAACAGTTGCAGGTGGAGACACAAAATGTCAACGAGTTGCAAGATGTGTTGCCATCAAGTTATACTTTTATGTTAGAACTTTATGCTAATCAAAATGTTAGTATTTTTGACATTTTTGTAACTTTCAAAATGGCTATTTTTAGAAAGCATTTTCACAATAAATTTTTAATATAACAAAGCTTGAATACCAAAACACAAAAGATTTTTAAACGTCAAATTTAAGGTACGTTTTCTGCACACGACGCCATTTTTATTATTTTGTATACCAGTTATGAAAATGTTATGGCAGAGTATTATGTCAGGTGGAGAGGCCGTGTAATGCATGTTTTTATGTATTGGATGCAATTTCCTTTAGGTAAACAACAACAATAGTTTCCAGTGCGTACGCAGATTAGCTGTGATTATCAGATAAGTTACAACTTTAAACTTATTTATTTCGATAATTCTTTGTGTTTCTTTTACTTTCAGGTTGGGACTTCGTCGTGTGCAGGCGACGCTTTTGTCAAATGCCAACATCCCGCCGGACAGGAATCACCCTATTCATTGATTGGAAGAATGCAAAATATTTTTGTTATCGGTCGGCGAAATTTTCCAATCATTGTTTTTACAGTGACCACTCGTACTCGTGCTGTGTGAGTTTGAACTGCACGACCCAGTTGCCACTTCCCAGGTGGTAAATTAGTATTCTGTAACAAGACAATGTCATCGAGCTTAATGTCAGGCTTACCGGTCTTCCATTTGGCTTTGTTTTGCAAAGTAGACAGGAATTCCACATGCCATCGTCTCCAAAAGTGTGTTACTATTCGACGGATGATACCCCATTGGTTGTTGACTGAAAACCTTACTTCTGGCACCACATCAGGAACTTGACTCATTGACCAGTGTATCAGAAAATGTGCCGAGCCCGCGAATTCAATATAGACTCAATTTGGCAGCTCAGCATTGTGAATTCTTCCAGTGTCAATATTTGCTCTTGCCTAACAACTGATAACCCTCCCGTTCCTCCATTGGCTGGATTGTGTTTGGTTAAAACATATATCCTCATACCTCTGCTATAGTTCTCCAAAATCACCAAAAGCTAATTGGCAACGAATGTTTTCCACCTTCCTGAATGGCTTGAAAGCCAATCGCGAACGATATTTGAATCGGTCCACAAACAAATCTCCTTCGGACTTAACCCATAAAACGTAATTTGATCTATAATTTCTCTCATGCACCTCATGTTTTGCCTCCAACAAGATTAACTCAACACTCTCGTTTCTTTATTGATTGCACATATATAACTGGCGCGTAAGTTCTCTCGCATACGTCACAAAATCCATGCAACACAAGGTTCTCAGTTATTTCCAGCCATCTCGGAATTCGTATTGCAGATGCATTGACTATTTCTGCTCTAATATCTTGCCAATTCTTCGCAACTTCGACTGGAAGCTCGTCATCCTATTCAAGTTCACAGAGCCATAAGCACTGTAATAACATCTTCGGCCTGATTAGCAGCGGTGACAACCAGCCATGTGGGTCGAATATACGACTAATCTCTGATAAGAAAGTAATCTTGGTTTGTTTTTCAGTGATCGGCATATCTACTAAGAGAACATGAAATTATCATCTTCTGGATTCCAACGAATACCACGAACTCGTACTGCATTTGGATGCTCGGATATTGTTTTGATTGACGTATCTGACTCGCTGTTCAGTAATTTCCGGAGTGCCGCATCATTTGTTGTGTACTTTTTTAAATTGAATCCCCCCTGAAACTAGATAATATTTCCACAACATCTGTCTTGAGCTTTAATAGCTTGTCTGGAAACTCAGCGCCATCATCAAATTAACTACATAAATGTTTTGTCTGATGACCTTTACTGCTTCTCATTTCGTATCTTCAAATTGCTTAGCAAATTGATTTAACGTGTACGTGGTTACAAGTGATGCTGTGACAGTTTTAACTGATAGGTGCAGCAATTTTTTCCTCGGATGATCTTCGCCATAGTATCAACTAGCACTTTTAATCATGCTCGTGTACGAGTACTTGCCAGAACATCTTTTCGATATCTCCGGTCAAAACGTATTGAAAAATTCTCAATTTCATTATTACTTCGTGTAAGCTCGGTTGCACAGTTGATCCCTTCAACAAAACTTCATTCAACGATTTTTTTCCATACTAACTTTAGCTGATTCATTGAAAACGACTCGTAGCTTCGTGGTCGAACTCGATTGTTTCAGAACACGGTGGTGTGGCATGATATACGCGCTCTGATCTACTACCCCTTTCACTTTGCACACGTGTACCAATAACTCGTATTCTTCCAAAAATTCGATATTCAGACGACGTAGATTTGGATCTCGTTCAAATCGCCTTTCTATGCTCTCCAGGTGGCGTAAGGCTAATTGAATGTACTTGCTAACTTAGAAGTAGAACGAATCTTCCATCTAGTGCTCGAGTTGTGGTTTCTTGGTAGTATCGAAAACAAGTTTGCTCTTCAGAAGACATACGACTTTCTAATGCCCCAGTAAGTTCCTCTTGAGACCGTACTACTTGACCCTATTAGCGTGCCTCCTTCAACAACCCATCCAAACTTGGTTTTCTGAGCTATGAGATTATCATCAGGAGACCTTATCTGACCATTGAATTTTGCATAAAGACCTCGATAAAAATGAGTACAAAGTTTAATTAGTGCAGGATGTGAAGCAAAATGACCACCCGCAATGTTTACGTTTCGCTGATTGGGCTGTAGAACGCTTAGAAAAAAATGAGCATTTTTTACCAAAATATCATTATCTTTTCCGACGAAGCTCATTTTTTTCAGCTCAAGAGCTGAAGCCGATAGTTTGGCACTAGAGATTATGGTTCCGGCTGGAATTATATAGTTTCCACCTAAAAATCTTATAGAGCTGGGGGTTTATAAGAGTCCGACTGAAACATTAAATACTGCAAAATGATGCACAATGCATCATGCTACTTCTTCTATAGTTGGTTTGGCCGTTATACGGTTCTGGTTGGCTTTATCACGTTTTGAGTGGAATTATAAGGTTCCAGCTGAAAAAGCATATAGTGCATGCACAATGATACACAATCAACCATGCTACACCCAGAAAAATACATTTGTGTATTTTGTGCAAATCGATGGAATACATAGTTGGAACGATTTGAAAACTTTCAGTAATTCCATAAAAATCATGTATTATTCCATGAATGGTTCAAATATTTCATTTTTGTATATATTGTTCCAAAAGTGGATGAAATTGTTCAAATATTAATCATTCCGTGATTAAAGAACATATCGTTCTACTATGGAATAATAATAAATTTGTATATTTTGTGCAAATCGACGAAATACATAGTTGGAACGATTTTAATTTTTCGGTGATTCCAGAAAAATCATATATCGTTCCATGAATGGTTCAAATATTTCATTTTTGTATATATTGTTCCAAAAGTGGATGAAATATTACAAATATTAATCATTCCAAATTAAAGAACATATCCTTCTACTATGGAATAAAAATAAATTTGTATATTTTGTGCAAATTTTCGGAATATACAGATGGAATGATTTTAAAAATTTCAGTGCTTCCAGTCGATATTTTTGTCGATATTGATCAAAAAGTGGTTAACATAGTTAAAATATTAATCATTCCATAACAAAAGTAACATATCATTCTATTTAGCAGCATTATTATAGATTACAAATTAAGAATAAGATGGTAAGATAGTATAATATCAACATTTATTTAACTTAGTATGTCAGATATTATATTATACTTACCACAGGTGATGTTCAATTCAACCCGATTAATCCGAACTGATATGTTCGACGTTGCAGATGATGATATCAGACTAGGTATCAGACTTTCTGGAACAACGAGAAATAACAATATTCCAAGAAAATGTTATACATAAGCGGTTATGTTGTCTGGATGGTACAAAAAATTATCAAATACACTGAGTGCATTAACTCACTTTATTCTGAGTATGGTGCGGTATGGTGCCCACCCTACAGCATTAAAGTTATTATTTAACAAAACTAGTAGTGGTCTGGTAATTCCATAAATAAAGATAAATAAATAACAAATAAATATTTTAAAACAGCCAACATAAATTTCAAAATTAAAAACCAAGATGATATTTCCGTCCTTACACAACCACCGCAGTTCGATGCAGAGGTTGATAACAACCACATTAAATAAGTTGACAAAAACCATAATCAAATGTTTTATCAAAATAAAATGTTCACAAATTGCCAAACAAATAAACGAAAAAAACACAACACACATACATCGACTGTAAAGATTAATTATAAACTTCGTCATGAATAAGAAATTAATCATTCAACCATGCCACACGTAAAAAAAAATGCCGATTTTTTCTTCGTTTCTTTCCCCGTTTACCTATGACACAAGTTTTAATTGCGACTTAAACAAATTTTCTGTTCAACCACACAACTCAAACAAAAATGAAGTAAAAAATATTTCAAGGACATTTTTGACTCATTTTAGTTAAAATTTTATTTAAGAGAGAGCAGAACAAAACATTGGTAGAAAAAAAATGCCAAAATACAAAAAATGCTCGTGTGGCATGAGCCACTATAACTTTATCACAATATTACATACATAAAAGGATATCTTGTGGCGCGATTTAAATTTTGTTTCTCTAATTATTTTAAAATGTATAATATCTAGATTGTGTGCAATGTGTTTATAAAGAATATCTAGATTATTGTATAATAATAATAATCATATACCTACTTAATATTTCACAAATGCACTTTATAAAGCACTGATAAGACCTGTGCTGACTTTCGGAAGCGAGAGCTGGACCATGACCTCTAACGACTGTAGATTATTATCTACCTTCGAAAGGAAGGTCATCCGTTCAATTTTTGGTCCTATTAAAGTTGCGAACAATGAATATCGGATCCGCATGAACCATGAAATAAAGCAACTTCTCGGAGGTAGCGATATTATCGGCTTCATCAAATCTAATCGAGTGAGATGGCTCGGCCACGTTGCAAGATCTCCACAACAACGAATGGTTTACAAAGTGTTCCATCAACAACCAGCCGGAGTACGTCGTAGAGGAAGACCCCGACTGCGCTGGCGTGACGACGTCGAACAAGACCTACTCGTATTAGGATGTCGAAATTGGAGGACGAGAGCGATGGACCGAGAAGGATGGAGGACCATAGTGCGGGCGGCAAAATCCCTTCATGGGATGTAAATGCTAGAGAGAGAGAGAGAGTCTCGGTTTAGACTTAAATTGACGTCATGTGCGAAAAATGAGAGTAGTAAAAGGCCAGTAGTTTAGAAGGCATTGGTTTGTCACAGATGATATCGTATCCATGTGTATGGTATATAGATCAGGGTCTAAAAGGAAATTAATAATGTTCGTTTGTTCATTCATCATTCTGTAATTTTGTTTTGACAATTCATGTTACACCAGAAAGAATTTTAGAACGATTTTGTCACCACCTATCCTTGATAAATTTAAGTTATTGACGATCCCCGAAAACCTACAAACAAAAAAATCTAACCCCATTAGGAATGTAATGAGTGTTTGCCTGTTTAGACGAGTACTGTTTGAGCGCTGATTTTCCTCGTATCTTTATTCTTTGTCTATTAGTTTGTAGGCAAAGAAGTAAGAAACGAGGAAAATCAGCGCCCAAGAAGTACTCGTCTAAACAGGCACTATGATACATACTAAAAAAAGGGATGTTTAATTATCTATCTACTACCTGAATTCAAAATTAAAACAGTCCAAATTTTAAAAGGGTAATAAAACAACATCTGCATACTTTTTTTTGTATTGGAATGAGTCATGAGCAAAGTCACTTGTCCTTGCCATCAATAATCTAATAGGGCCAAGGCACACACGGCTTCATAAGGCCGGCTTCACCTTCCTTTCTTTCCCCTTTTACCTACAAAATCCGTTTTAACTACGTAATATAATTTTTTGGTGAAGCCGAAGTAACACAAACAAAAATGAGTAAAACATATTCCAAGGCCATTTTTGTGACATGTAGATTTTAGTTTAAATTTTATTTTCGAGAGAGCAATAACAACATTTTTGTTTAAATATAAAATAATGTTTTAACGTAAAAAAATGATGTCGTTCATTTTTCGGATGTATTTTTAATTTTCTTTTATTTTCGTGTGTACGATTAGTATAAAATGAAACAAAGTTTTGTGTGATATGTATAAAATAAACATTAAAACGATATGAAAGAAGAAACAATTCTTGTGTACATTTTTGGCGTATCTATATTATAATTAAATAATTAATTATTTTTATTTGTAATATGTGTAAAAATCATCATATATTTTATTTGTGTTAATTATTTTCAACAAATTATATTGCATACACGATGCGAAAACATTTCAAAAATGATTGTATACTTGTCAATTTTGTTACACATGCATAGATATTATCTATTACGACTTAGTTTGGTCAGAAGCTGAAGCCATGTGTGGCTTGGTCCATACAAATATGTTTATTTATATTGGTGATATGCGAACTACCTGAGTTCAAATTTAAAACGGTGCAAATTTTAAAAGGATAATAAAACAACATCTGCAAAATTTTTCTAGTATTAGAATGAGTCATGCAAAAGGTGTAACTAAAAACGCTTGTTATTTCTTTCGCGCGTTTTTCGTTCTGACAAAAGGTTAAAGTTAAACCTTCCTACTAAGAATTTGCGTTCCATTAAACTTCTACTCAAAAGCAGTTGCAAGTACTTTGCTAATGCCAATGGATCCCAGCAGTTACTACTTTATTTAAATGATTTATGAAAATAGGGCTCGATCACATTGTCGAGCGAAAAAACAATTTAAAACACTCGTGTTTAACATCAAAACGCTCTCAAAGTAAATATTTAATAAAATGGAACTTCTTTACTAACAAAACACGCAGCGGCATCACACAAAGTGCAACTTAAGCGAGAATACCCAATGTGATCGAAGAGGAATTTCCCATCGAGTGCGTTGAAACAGTTCAAGAACGATTTCGGCAAATGAGCTCGATCAACGGAAAACGATGTTGAAAATAAAACAAGGGTTGATCTAGCTAAAGAAGATCCGCGCATTTAAATGATCCGTTCACAAAGCGTAAATCGATTGAATAAAAATATATGCGTCCGAAGAGCTTATTTAACACTGCAAAATCGAAACGAACAAAGACCTTTAGCAATTCTTTGAAATGACCATAAATGTGTAATTGTGAAATAATGACAATATTGGACAGGTGTATCCACAGGCATGAAAAGATACTTCCCCTCTTGACAATAGGCACATTTTAACCCAAAGTTTGAAGTTCGTTTAATTATCATAAAATTGAAATTGTTTGTTAATATTTGATCTCTATAAAGAAAGATACGGATATGGGATGGGTTTATTTTCGCTGACTACAATTAGTTGTACAATAGCGTTTAGTAAAATTAAAATTTGGTATAAATCCAAAGTACCATGTCAAAAATTTATTTTTGTATGTGTTTTGACCCATATTACACGTTTGTGTATTCCTTTTAAACTTATTTTCGTCCGAAAAAAAACACTATAACTATACACACAATTGTGTTGGTTGTATATCAAATGAAGCGAAATTTTTTATCAAAAACGCCATTACATACCACTTTCGAGTTAAAAAAAAAAATTTTGGTTCAATTTAAGTTCACCATACACAAATGTGTATGCAAATAATGACAGGTGGTATTGTCTTCCGTATTTTAACGGATCTTAGTTAAATCGGAATTCTTTTTGAAAAAAGCATAATAATTTGTTAACAAATTAATTATGTAACAACATATAATTTATTTGTTCTTGATAACATATTAATTATTTTATCATTATTATAGTTACAAAACAAAACAAAATTAAGTGGTTCACACAAATGTGTACATTGGTCTTCAATTGCCACCTAATTCTATCTTCGTTTGTCGTAGTCGAAATTTACATACACAATTGTGTATGCGGGTCAGGAAAGGGATACTATGATTTTTTACTCACACATTTGTGTGGTTTGGACTTAAGTTGAGCCAATTTGTTTTTTTTTCTTGGTTGAAAAAGGGATGTATCTATTTAAATAGTAATATGAATTATGATCGAATAGTATTGAATATTATTACAAATCGTAACTAATTTGCAACCGCTAGAATAGAATTATTCTATACCAGCAAAAAAGTTGGTTTAAAACAATTCCTCAAAGTAACGCCCATGCCACACGTAAAAATAATGCCGCATTTTTCTACGTTTCTTTCCCCGTTTACCTATGATACAAGTTTTAATTGCGACTTAAACAAATTTTCTGGTCAACCACACAACTCAAACATAAATGAAATCAAAAATATTTCAAGGACATTTTTGACTCATTTTAGTTAAAATTTTATTTAAGAGAGAGCAGAACAAAACATTGGTAGAATAAAAAGGCCAAAATACAAAAAATGCTCGTGTGGCATGGGCCTAAGACCGTAAATATTCGTGCAAAATGCGTGTATACGAAATGTATACGAAATAAAATGTACAGCAACAAAAAAAAATAAAAAATAAATCATTTGTTGCGCTTGCGCTATTCAATCAAGTATTACGATTTTTTCTTTTGGTTTTGCTTTTTAATATATGTACTTAGCAAACAACGTTGTTAAATTGTTAAAATCGTACTAAAAATTACATTTTCTTTATTTTTTGGGACAAAAATTAAATCGTTATATTTGGCAACGCCGACTAATATCAATATTTCGTATTTTCGTCGTGGTAGTGCATGTGCATGGGCATCAAAGTTATTTCATTTTTTACCTAGTTTGTGGGTGCGCGTGCTAAACATTGAAAGCATAAATAAAGTGTTAAGTCAATTTTGTAAACAATATTTCTGGTAAGTATTTAGCTGATAAAAATTATAATAAACATATTTTCTAGTGCAGTTCTAATTAAATAGTTATACTTAGAAATAATATATTTATTGTGTTAAAGTTCTGTGTTGTGTTACGTTTAAAATCGACGCACAGAATAATGGTACAAGCAAAAATTACAACGCCATTATTAATTGTTTGTTTCATTTCAGAAAATCTTCAAGAACAGTGTGCGGGATAGATTTTTAATTAAACTCGGGCGTTTGATAATATTTTTGTATCGAAATTGAGGTGAGTTGGTTTATTATTTCTTATTGGTGTAAATTTGAGTAAAATCTTATTTTTTTTGTAAATTTATAATTTGCGCGGGATTTCCTTCTAGATTTACGTTTAGTTTTACATATTATGTATTAAATTTTTCCTCGCAAGCAAACGAGACACCTAGAAAAATTTTTAACGCCATTATTAATTGTTTATTTTCTTGTTTCATTTCAGTCTGAAAAATCTTCAAGAGCAGTCAGTGTGCGATGGACTTTTAATTAAACTCAGCCGTTTATTAATATTCTTGTATCGAAATTGAGGTGAGTTGGTTTATTATTTCATATTGGTGTGAATTAGAGTACAATTTTATTATTATTTTTAAATTTATAATTTGCCAGGATTTTCTTTTTTTATTCTTATATTTTCACAATGACAATTTTATTGATTTTATTTTGTGCACATCGGCGTTCCATGAATAATACTCGTCTGTATAATGGTTATTTGTGTTAAAGTTTAAAAATATTTCCTCTTTAAACGCCAATAGCTTGAAAGAGGGGCTTTAACGTGCGAAATAATACAAGTAACCCTACATTAGTTTTTATCAAGGTATCTAACGGTATCATTCGTGTCAGCCACATTCGAGGCACCCTGCATATATTTTTTTCTCGTTTCTTATGAACCCGTTTCATGTTTGTACATACGATTTTACCATAATTCTTAGATATATCCATAGATTATTTGTACGACTAAAGAAGATATTCCCACATTCTTACACTTGACAAAAAAACTATCCCTAATTATTAACAAATTAAATTTTAAATTGCATAAACTATCGAATAGTAATAGTCATGACTTGTGTAATAATTAATTTAATTAATAATAATTATGGCCAAAAATAAAATTTATACAATGAGACATAAATTGTAAACTATAAAAATATGTTATGCATATTTTATCCGTTTTTTGTAAATAGAAACAAAAATATCTAATTGATTTAATTAATCGGTAATAATAAAATGAAACAACACATAGTTGAAAGTTTAAACAACACATAGTTGATAAAAATTATTTAAATATATGTATCGTTACGTTTGCGTTTGTCGCGATTTTCACTATGGGTTAGTGTTCGTACTTCAAATGCTGTACCATGCAGAAATCATTTTCCACCTTTCTTACGTTTCGAATTGAAAAGCCATAAGTATAAATTATAACGTTTTATACACTGCATACAATTCTAAGCTTACATAAAGAAGAATGGAAACATTACCTTACTTTACCGTAATTATGTATATTTTTCCCAGCTATCGGTTTCACCTTGAGCCCTTGTCACAAAGCGAGAACGCCATTATAATCACCCCTATTCCCTTAGTCGCCTCACTTCATGTGATGTGACTACTCATCTTCTTGGTTACTAGGTTATTAAATCGAAACTTAAACCCCTACACACGATCTGATTTTTCAGGTGGTTGGGCTGATTTGATCAGATTATATGTAAAATCAGGTAGTGTTTAGGTTTGTCGAATGAGAATTTTGCTGTCTGGTGATGTCAGGTGGAAAATCCATTAGACCGTCATCCAACCATTCAAAAACCTGACAAAAATAGGTCGTGTGTAGCGTTGTTGGATGGTTGGTTAAAAATAATAATATATTTTAATAATAAATAATCAAATTTTAAATAATAATTAATATTATTATTTTTAATAATTAATTTTGACGAAAGACATTATATTACTTATATAAATAATTTTCTTGTTAAAAATTCCCATAAACATATGACATCCCAAATAAATGACTCAATAATAAATGACTTAGCAACATGACTTAATTTTTTACGATCTAACAACCATTTTTTAGACCATATTTGCACATTTGTCACCATTATTTAAACACGGCACAAGCGCAATAACTATTTTTTATTTTTTCAATTCTTCATGTCCAAAAACTAAAACATAAAAATCACAAACGTCAAGATTTTATTATTTGTACTCAACGAAAGCAAATGTATAAATGAATATCAGGTAGTTTGTTGGACCGTGTGGATGCAATACCTGGGGGTCTACTATGAAATTTTCGACCGCGTTTTTTTTCGATGTTGTCGAAAATTTGGTATTACGAAATATTTTCCTTATGTTTAATATGTTTAATATTATAATATTATTTTCATTGTATGTATTAAATATTTGTATTATTGTATTATATTCTTAATTTTGAATGTATTTTAATGTTTTGGATTATTTTGTAAATAAAAGCTTCCTAGCTTAATTACATTCATAATAATAAATAAATAAATAATAAACTATTTTAAAATACTTTTTTTAGGTATTAAAAACCTTCAAATGATTCAACTGTTACACTACTTATTGCGGCCAACAAATAAACTGAAACAAACCAATGGTCAATTTTGGAAAGTGTCGATTCAGGATTCAATAGTTTCAGTTTTAATTCGTGTGACGCAAGCATCCCAAATAAGTATGGAAATTCAAAAACAAAAATCCTTTTGCATCGAAAAAGGCATTAAATTACAACCTACGATAATATGGCTACAGCAGGATCATCCAGAATTTTTTATTGTATTTGATGATATTTTTTATAAGTTCAACAATTTTTTAGTTTGTTTAGATGTCTGTTTAAAATTTTTTTTTGTATTAGAGTTAAAATACCCCATTCAAGGTGAAAACGTCTGGCTTTTTATTCAGAAATATTTTTACGATATAACAACGAAGTTTGATAAAATAAGCCCAGAAATAATTAATCTTTTATCAGAATTAAAATAGTAAACTACAAACAATAATGTTTTTAGTTTACTATTTTAATTCTGATAACAGATTAATAATCTAACCTTGATTTTCAAATCAGTTTTCCTGTATGTAAAATGTATGTAAAATGCATGTAAAAAGTATGTAAAATGTATGTAAAATGTATGTAAAATTTATGTAGCCACTTTTCGTTTGGCATCACAATATTTAAATTCTAAAAAACCTTTTCAAGCCCATATTAATTATGATGGTTTATTATATTTTATACCAAGATTGCTGTAAATTCATTAAATTTCTATACTATAAACGGCTAATTAAATTTAAATTGAAATTAACAAATAAATAAGAAAGGTATCATAAATAACATATCATTTTGATGTAACTATGTTAAATAAATATGTAAAATATAAAAATAGGAATGTGTATTTTATTTAAACTATTTATTCAATCGATTGTAGAGTTTATTTCATTATTGTGGAGTATTCTATGTAAATTAAAGGAATAAAATAGTCTTCTGGCTTTCCAAAAAAAGTATATATTATACTATTTATAAAAAGAGTAATGCAAATTTGTTACATAATGACTCCGACTATTGGACATTTATTACCTACTTAAGGTATGAAATCGTGTTTCAAATGGAATTCGAGGCACATTTTATTTAAACAATTTGTTCAATCAATGGTACAGTTTATTTAAATATTTTGGATTGATTTGTGCAATTTAATGGAATTAACTGAATACTTAATGGGATACTTATGGGTATTATTAAATTTATTCAAATATTTGTTATTTGTTATTTATTAAATTTTTATTAAATTTATTCAAATTAATTGTCTGAATCGTGCATTTTCTTATTGTATAAAATGTACATTTTGTAAAAATACTGCATAAATTGTACATCACCCCGTATTTTACTGGAATATTCTATACATTTTTTTGGAATAATTTGTACAGCAAATACCTTATTCTATGATAATAATTTGTTAAATTTAATCATTTTAGTTGGCGGTTTTCCCCATTTTATTATTGTATGAAACGTTCCAGTTTGTATAAAACTGCATATATTGTACATCACACCGGATTAGCTCAAATTCGTGCAAACATTTTGTATAAAAATGCCTGATGTTTGTATGATGTGTACAACCATTTCTCTGGGTGTACTTGTGCCATAGTTAGTTTGGCTGTGGATGGGGGGGGGGGGGGGGTTTGGCTGGAATTAAAAGGTTTCTACAAAAAATCATATATTGTTGGATTTATAAGGTTCCAGCTGAAAAATTATATAGTGCACAATGACGCACAAAGCATCGTGCTACTTGTGTCATAAAGTTAGTTTGGCTATTTTATGGTTCTGCCCGGTTTTATCACGTTTTGACTGGAATTATCAGGTTTCAACTGAAAAAGCACATAGTGCATGCACAATGATTCACAATCCATCGTGCTACTTGTGCCTTAGTTAGTTTGGCTGTAGAGGGTTTGGTTTTGGCAGTAATTATAAGGCTTCTACCAAAAAATCATATATTACTGGATTTATAAGGTTTCGGCCAAAAAATTATATAGTGCACAATGATGCACAATGCATCGTGCTACTCGTGTCATATTTGGTTTGGTTCTGACACTCTATGGACAAAATTGTTTAGGGGATTTTTTTTAATGTTTCAAGATGGTCGTAGAATATCTTGGTCTGATTTCACCTCCGTTTAGTTCTATACGTTCACAAAAGAGATGTTAATCTGAGTAAATCCATTATGAATTATCGAAAATGATTAAAAATCACAAAACTACCTGCTACCCCTATTATTTGGCAGAGAATAAATTCATGATAGCTGTGGTCCACAATATAGTTGCCGATAAAAATTATGTTCTCTGTAGTGTAATTCAGCCAATGCTGAATCATTTAAAACAACCCCTTTAATTAAAATTTGTTCCTTATTAGGATGTTTGTGTTGCTGTTGCACAATACAATTTTAAAATGAAAACCTGGAAAATTAATAATGAAAAAAAAGAACAGAGGGCAATCTGTTTGCCATATAAAAAGCAAAAGCCAAGCACAACTCACACACACAAACACACATACAAGACGTGCGGAAAGTATGAAAACCATTAGAAAATACATATTTTTGCAAGCCACATACGACTTGTTTATATTTGAAAATGGAAAATAAAATAAAAAAAATAGATTTAATCCTCTACTTGACATTAATCTTTTTACATTTTTCAGTTTCCGAGATTCTGTGTTCTATGTATTACTAATTTAAGAACCTTATCACTTAAATACCGTCTTAGGTTAAAGCCATTTTGGTTATACGAATATTAAAGAGGGAAAATTTAATAATTTTCCATATCCATGTTCCATGTGTATGGTACGGGCATATCGGGATGGATTAATGGTTTGCACAATTAAATTCTATTTGTTGTTGTATAGTCGTTATCTAATGTTTAATTTTAAAGTTAATTGATTAGAAATATATGTGCTGGATATAATGAAATTTTCCATTACATTGAGCCTAATTAAAATTGTTGTTTTTAAAAGGAAAAACCTTATTTTTTCTGGTTGCCATTATTTTTGTACAGAACCCAGAATTGCGTATATTGAGTTACACACACACACGACAAAATCATGTTGTTTGTTTATTTGTTTGTTTTGTAAGGGTAAACACAAATCACGAGCAATTCATCCGAATCCATCTATGGTAACAAAACAGCTAAACAACTATACACAATATGTGGAATATGATATACAAATTCCATCACCATTTTTCAAACATACATAATCTGATTTTAAAAGATATGTACTCGCGTACCCGTAGTATGTGATGTAGATTGTAGGTATTTGATTTTGATTTTGATTTTTTTTTTTTGGAATTGGAAAATGCAGCATAAAAAATTCGAAACCAACAAAAAACAAAATGAAAACTGAGAAAAACTAACATCACAGATTCGACACAACCAACAACAGAATCTATTTTAAAACGTATATGAGTACGTATAAATATTGCCGAGCTACACATATGTACATATGTATAGTATATACATGTACATAAAGAAATACTCTGATTGACATTTAAATTTATTTACGGGTGAAATGAAAATTCTTTTCCGATAAAAATAGAACTTTTTCTTTTTAATCTTAAAGTTTTTCATTTTTTATTTTTTTTTTCAACTTTTCGTTTTTAGATTTTTTTTTTTTTTATATAATTTAATGAATTTATACGTCGATAGTTGATCAAATTTTTATATCGTTTACATCGTATCGTGTGAACGTCTTATAAATTGGATATTGGATGTAAGAGTCGTCTCCATCGTGTGAATGATTTGTGTGGTAAAATTTATTTAGAAAGTTTGTGGTGATATTCAGTTAACACCAATGAAAATAATTCGCAACAACACTACATGCAATAGTTCATAGAAACAGGAATGTCTGGTTCAAATGTATAAAACTGTTATATATTGAATAAGAACAGATTAACTAAACTGTTCATACTTTTACTAGATTAGCTCTGTGATTACCTAGCTGATATGTCCATGAGAATGGTTCAAAAGTATTCTTAAAGGATAGACTTATTTTTGTATCTCTATGGCAAACGTACAATTCCCCACACCTAGCGCTCCATACGTCCGAGGGCGTTGACCCTGTATAAGACGAAATCATTTGGTAATGACACCACGTAAATTCGTCTTATACAGGGTTAACTCTAACTGAATGATGGACAAGTTTCGAAAAATGCCCTTGAATATAATTGCAAGCATTTAGCGCATTCTAGCTGATGTATCTCCGGGACCTTAAAGCTTTACAATTCCCTACACCTAGTGCTCCATACGTCCGAGAAAATTTTACTAATTAACGTATCGTTAAGCATCGTTCTCGAATCAGATGGGTTAAGTATTCACAAAGCTTTTATATATGAGTGAGTTAACCCTATATAAGACGAAACAGATGGTCTTGTCAATACTATGTAAATTCGTCTTATACAGGGTTACTCTTACTGATAGATGGACATGTTTCTAAAAACACCCTTTGTAAGCTACGCCCGCCTTGGACCCGTCAGGTAATTTCGGATCCGCTCGTCGGATGGGGGGTTCATCGGTCCAGGCATATTTTTGGCGAAGCACTATACTATTCCTTAACGTACGATACGTTAATTCACCTTATTGTCACTCACATCACTACAATTGAAATATATTTAAAGAAACATGTCTGTTTTCTAGGCTACATAGGAATTATTAAAATTCATATAACCGCCTTATATTAATTTAGGATAACAGAACGCCAAAAAAAAATAAAACAACGTAAAGGTAAATTTATACCTGTACAAAAAAAAAATAAACCGAATTAAATAAGAAGTGCTAAGAATCATACAAAGAATCAACAAAATGAAACGATCATTACACTCTTCGTACTTAGATTAAGATTCGTTAATAGGTTTGATTGGGATGCCAACCCAATTGTTGATTCAAGCTTGATTTAGTATTCCGTAGTTATCACTGCACTTAGCACAAAATGTTCCACCAACCAAATATCCACCAACCGAATGTCACAACACACCACTATTAAAATACTCTATTATTTTTAACGTTATAATTTATTATGAATATATCAACTGCGACTCGTTATCATTCTCTCCTTTGTTACATGATGACAGGTGCATTTTATATCAACTGAAATTACCCCCACCATATTCTTAAGTACTATATACATACATATTTAAGTGTGAAGCATAAACAAGAATACTTAATTCTATCCTTCACTAGATGGCAAAGTGTACAGAAAATTACAAATATTTAATTTTATAGCAGTGGAGGCTTAGACACTAATAATCCACATTATCGTTTTGTGTCCATGATTTATGGCATGCAAATGTAGGCTGATTATCATAAAAGTTGTAATTTTAAGTTTTAACAGTAAATTCATTAATTTCTAAGTTATGTACAGTGGACTGTATAATTAATTTGGTTTGTAAATTTAGTAGGTAAGTATTAACACGGCACAGCCAGCCAATAAATTTGAATAGCTGTCCGAACATTCTCCCCAGCATTGAGCGAACATGCTCAATTAGTTGGTAGCGGCACGATTTTGTGAATTGGGCGGCTGATACTTGCTGAATTTGCCGTGCGCAGGGTTACGACCCGGACCAAACCGTCATTTCCAGGATGAATCTCAATAATTTTTGCTTTTGGCCATACCCTTGCTGGTAGGGTATCATCTTTAATTAATACAATGTCATTAATTTTCAGGTTGCATGTTTGATGCTGCCATTTGTAGCGTTGCTGTAAAGTGTGCAAGTAGTCCCGTGAAAAACGCTTCCAAAAATCATTCATCAGCTTAGTTGTGTGTTCCCAGCGGTTGAGTCTGTTGATCGGTACTTCTTCAAATGTTGGTTCTGGCAATGATGTGAGGGGGGCCATAACTAAAAAATGACCTGGAGTTAATACGTCAATGTTTGTTGGATCATCAGATTTCAGTTGACACAATGGCCGAGAATTAAGTACAGCCTCAATTTGACAGGTTAACGTTGTCATTTCTTCGAATGTAAGATTTGAAGTACCAATAACCTTGATGAGATGAGACTTCATGGACTTGACTCCGGCCTCCCAGAGTCCCCCAAAATGCGGTGCTGCCGGAGGGATGAACTTCCAAGAAATATTATTGATAAGGAGGTAATCTGAAATGATAGTGTGATTATTTTGTTTCCAAATATCTTTATAAAATTTATTTATCCGTTTCGCTGCTCCAACAAAATTCGTTCCGTTGTCAGAATTGATTTCAAATGGTACACCTCTCCTACCCATAAACCTTTTGAGAGCCGCCAAAAACGCATCCGTGCTCAAGTCGGATACGACCTCCAAATGGAACGCCTTCGTTATCATACACACGAAAACTGCTATGTAGCCTTTCGTTAATTTTGCACCTCTGCCCTTCTTTGATGCAATGGAAACTGGTCCTGCGTAGTCAACACCCACTCGACTGAATGGACGTGATATAGTTACTCTCGACTTCGGAAAGCTGCCCATTAATTGCGAAGACGTAGTTGCTCGATACCGCACACAAACCTGACATTTGTGTACAATGGCTCTTATCATACTCCTTGCATTCACGATCCAATACTTTTGTTTAATGAGAGATGATAATAGGGATGGTCCAGGATGGAGATATTTTTGATGGTACAATGTTACTATGCCTTTGGTTACGATGTGAGAATTGGATAGAATAATAGGATGTTTCGTGTTATAAGAACAAGTTGAGTTTTGAATTCTCCCTCCCACTCGAAGAATGTCATCACTGTCGATAAATGGAGCAAGTGAGGATAATTGTGATTTGTTTTTAACTTCCTTTACTTTAATTAGGGTTTCAAGTTCGTGTGCAAAATCTTGGCGTTGACACCAACGAATACAGACTCGTTCTGCTGCTTGAAGTTCTTCAACCGTAAGTGTTTGATTCAATAATAGTTGTTTTCTAGTCAATGACGGACGTCTGCAGTAGGCGTTTATACGAAAAATTTTCCTTATGGAAGAAATTCGCCGGAACAAATTGTTCAAGATGTCATCCGATGATATTACAATTGAACATTGTATCCATTTTTTGCGTTCCTCTCCTAAAACTCTGTCGTCTGATGCTATTGGAATAATGTGTTGCCAGGTTGATTCATCTTGTTGAAGCCACTTAGGTCCACTCCACCATAAATCTAAGCCCTTCAGTTGTTTCGGAAAAATTCCACGACTTGCAGGATCTGCCGGGTTTTCTGCTGACTTGACATATCCCCATTTGTTTGGTGGCAAAGTTTCAATGATTTCGCTAGTTCTATTAGCCACAAAAGTTTTCCAACGACGAGGTTGATCTGCTATCCATGCCAAAACTATTTTAGAATCCGTCCAAGCATATTCTTTGATTTCGGCGTTTGCGAATTCTTCTTTGGTTTTACGGAACAGTTTAGTAAGAAGATGTGCTGCACATAATTCCAACCGTGGAATAGTTATTTGACGTAATGGCGCTACCTTTGTTTTAGATGCGATTAAATTGGTGTGAATACTTCCATCTTTACCTTGAATACGTGAATATATAACAGCTGCAAACGCTGACTCGCTTGCATCACAGAATCCGTGGAGTTGTATTATCTCGCCCTTCCACCCAATGTATCGTCTGATTGGAATTTCCTTTATTTGGTCAAATTCGCTGCGTAATTGTTTCCATTTTGACAAAATATCAGGAGGTAAATCATCATCCCAGTCCAATTTGCGTAACCAAAGCTTCTGAAATAATATTTTGATGACAATTATTGATGGTGCAAGCCAACCCAGCGGATCGAATATTTTTGACGATTCTGAAAGTAGAGATCTTTTTGTGTACTTGATGTTATCATTCAGCGTTACATTAAATTGAAAAATATCTATTTTTGGAACCCAGGTCAAACCAAGGACCTTTATTATTTGGTGGTTCTGGTCGAGGTTGATTGGATTTCCACGCTCATTTTGATTGTCACCGCATAATGCAGGTACATTTGAGGCCCATTTGCGTAGTGGGAATCCACCAGAGATTAATATTTTGTTTAATGTTTCCTTCAGCACAACAGCTTCACTTATGTCGTTTGAGCCGGTTAACAAATCGTCAACATAAAAATCGTTTCGAATGATGTCAGCTACTTCTGGATTAAGAAGTGCGTTGTCTGTTGCCAGTTTAAACAGCGTTCGGATTGCAAGGAACGGTGCGGCTGATGTTCCGTAAGTCACCGTTTTCAATCGAAAATGTGAGATCGGATGCTCAGGTGACTCTCGCCAAACTATCCGCTGAAACTCTGTATCTTCATTTCGAACCATGACTTGGCGGTACATCTTTTCTACGTCTGCACATAATGCAATTGGATGAGTACGGAAGCGCAAAAGAATTGACCAGAGAGACCGCTGAATGGTCGGGCCGACCAATAATGTGTCATTCAAAGAGGTGCCCGCTGACGTCTTAACTGAACCATCGAATACCACTCGTAGTTTTGTAGTATTGTTTGACGATTTTAAGACCGCATGATGCGGCAGGTAACAATGGTTCGTGTCTTTGAGTAAATGTTCTTCATCAATTTTCTCCATGTGATTTAATGTAAGGTACTCATTCATGAATTCTACGTAGAGTGATTTGTATGCGGAGTCCCTTTGCATTCGTCTTTCTACGGATTTCAATCGTAGAATTGCCAGAAATGTTGATTCTCCAAGCGTAGGGGATGCCGTTTTGAATGGTAGTGACACGTGATATCTGCCATCCTCTCCTCTAGTAACTGTTTGTTTGTAGTATTCCTCAGCTTCTCCTTCTTCCTTGGTTAATAAATTTGAGTCATCTCTTAGGTCCTCCAATTCGAAAAACTTCTTCAAAGTCAAATTTATATTCTCCTCATCTAAATTTATATTAAAGTTACACAAATTATTTAATTTATTAATATTAGAACTGTTTCCCGATAAAATCCACCCAAATGCAGTATTCTGCGCAATAGGACCTCCGTTCTTTCCCTTTAATTGACCAGTTTCTAGTATTTCAAAAAATTTATCTGATCCAACTACAATGTCGATTTCGTTTTGGTTTTGACATTCCGGATCAGCTAATTGAATATTTTTCAAATGCTCGTAATTGTTCGCGTTGAATCTAGTCGGTGGTAACGTAGTTAACTTTTTCATTATGAAGGCATTAATTTGAAATATTTTATGTGAATGATATCGCGATTGTAGGACCAATGATGCTAGTCCCCTAGTATACTGGTTATTAGTAGCTATTCCAGATACTTTGTATTTTGCATTAATTCGTCTTAGTCCTAATTTCTGAACACAGGCTTCCGAGATGAATGAAGCCTGTGACCCCGAATCTAATAGAATTCTGCAACACAGAAACCTTCCCGTAATATCTTGCACATCAACTAACGCAGTTGGCAGAATGACAGAAAAACATTTCGAATTAGACGCCACATGTAGTTGAACTGTTGTTTGGTCTTCTGGATTAATAGTGGTTTCGGTATCATTAGTTGAATGAAGATTACTTATATTTACTGACTTAGTATGGTTTGTGTTTGTCGTATTGCGTAGTTGCGAATGTTTTGTATCCATGCCTTCACTTGAATTGATGTGGAGCAATGTGTGATGTCGTTTTCCACATTGTCGGCATCCAAATCTCGATAAACATGATGCAACCCGATGGTTACACGACAAACAATTATAACAAATATTGTTGGTTTGGACAAAATGTCTTTTTTCAGTAGATTCAAGATCCTTAAATTGATCGCACGCAGACAGGTAATGATCTTTAGAACAGTAGGCACACGAAACCGTATCGGATGAAACCAAATTTGATTGAGTTACACGTTGATTAAATACGTTACGTTTGTGACCTTGACAACTCTGTAGGGGTTCCGCTAACATTTCGATTTCATCACATTCTTTATCCAAGAACTTCATAAAGTCATCCAGCGAAGGAAAATCTTTATCGGATGCCACCTTTGACCATGCTTGCCTTGTTTCTTTATCCGCCCTTTCTAACAACCAAAAAATCAGCCATGGATCTCTTTGGTTTGCTTTACTTCCTAATGCTTCTAAACCTCTCAGAACCTCATCTGCAGTATTATATAATGATTGCCGTAAAGAAGATCTCTTTAGTACTGGTTGAATCGCAAAAAATTTGTTGAGTAGAGTTGTTATAACGCATCGCGTTTTGTCGTAGCGTGCTAATATTTTGTTCCATGCGCCTTCGTAATTTGCATCTGTGACTAAAATATGCCGTATTAAAGTCGCTGCTTCTCCTCGTAAAAGGCCCCGTAGATGTTGAAATTTGTGTACGTTAGATAGGGAATCTTTGTTGTGTACCGTTGATATGAAAATATCCTTAAAAGCAGGAAATTCCGAATAATCCCCCGAAAAGTATGGAATATTTAATCTAGGTAATCGGACTTCTGGGAATGATGTGTTTGGAACATGAAAGCTATCTGATAAGTTGTTTAAATATTCACGTTGCTGTTCCGCAAACTGTATCATCGACGCGTTGAATTGCTGATGCAAATTATGAAATACCGTATTTCGAGATTGTGCGGCATCTCTGAATTTCGATTTTAGTGAAAAATATCGACTTTCTACCGCTTCTAATTCAGACAGTTCCCCAACTGTAACCAACTTTAAATCTTCTTCTTTAAAGTCTATAAATGCCTTTTCTAATGCCTCTAAGCGTATATTTATATCCTCCATAGTATGAGCAGGTGTTAAATCAGTTTGAAATTTTTCCAAACGGGTTATTGCCGCTTTTGCAATACCTCGGCGTGTTTTTGCATCCCGTTTTATATCTTCTGCCATCTCACTGAAATACGTCACTTTATGTATAGTAATAACCCCCGGTTTAACTGAACACTTAACTGTTTGGATGTGTATAAATATAGATCACAAATACTTATATTCCGCAAAATATTCAACTTTGCATGACGCAAATAATCTTCCAATTCCAAAATTTTGATAATCCGCAAGATAAACGAATTGTCAACCAAATTCGCAACAAATTAAAGCGTACCAAAATATCTACTCACAATTTTGTAGTCGATGTATCCAACACTGTCAATGATGCCACAAACGAATTATCCATAGAAATTTGAAGCCAAATGTTTGTGATATCCTTGCGAGTTTTACAGTAATCTGTATGTATACCGTTTCGTTTTAGCCAATATCCGGCTCGAAGGACCAATGATTGGGATGCGAACCCAATTGTTGATTCAAGCTTGATTTAGTATTCCGTAGTTATCACTGCACTTAGCACAAAATGTTCCACCAACCAAATATCCACCAACCGAATGTCACAACACACCACTATTAAAATACTCTATTATTTTTAACGTTATAATTTATTATGAATATATCAACTGCGACTCGTTATCATTCTCTCCTTTGTTACATGATGACAGGTGCATTTTATATCAACTGAAATTACCCCCACCATATTCTTAAGTACTATATACATACATATTTAAGTGTGAAGCATAAACAAGAATACTTAATTCTATCCTTCACTAGATGGCAAAGTGTACAGAAAATTACAAATATTTAATTTTATAGCAGTGGAGGCTTAGACACTAATAATCCACATTATCGTTTTGTGTCCATGATTTATGGCATGCAAATGTAGGCTGATTATCATAAAAGTTGTAATTTTAAGTTTTAACAGTAAATTCATTAATTTCTAAGTTATGTACAGTGGACTGTATAATTAATTTGGTTTGTAAATTTAGTAGGTAAGTATTAACACGGCACAGCCAGCCAATAAATTTGAATAGCTGTCCGAACAAGGTTAATTCGAACAACTTAATTAGGAAAACCAACAAAAAAAAATGTTATATATAATATTTAATACCTTAGTTATATCATGCAGGGTTAGATATTCAATGCTGCTGAACTGGGCTGACACACCGTATAGTTTCCTTTTTCTTCTAATGCCGCTTCCTCGAAAATTGCATCCACTCTCGTGTCGACCGTCTGATTTAGAGTGTGCTCTATCACTTCTCGAATATATTTCGCGCCACTATCCGTTTTTCTTTTTTTTTTTGGATAGGCCAACCACTTTTTCGTATGTACGGTTATAGAATTTTATTTCACCGTTCGCATGAGCAATACACGTTATTAAATTTTATTTTATTTTATTTTATTATATTTTTTTTTTTTTTTATTTAAAAAAAAATCGTACAACATGAAGCTTATGATTATGTTGTACGGGGCTTAAGCCATAAATATCATTACATACATTAATTTAGCGTTTATTTAGATTAGATTATATAAATGTAAATTATTTGCAATTTAGCTTTATTTTTAATTCAATTTTATTATATGTTATTAATTATTTACATAAGTATGTCTCGATATAATTTTTCTAAATTTTTTTTCCATACAACGGGAGGACCAAGAAAATTGACCGCTTCACTTCGTTTTTTTTTTGTTTTTTTGCTTTTTTATTTTATTTTATTTTATTTTTAACTTGTCCCTTTGGCAGTCTGTTATCAACTAACTCTTTTTTTTTTTTTATTTCTCCTGTTGTTCTCTCGGTCGTTGACACACCAACCAAAACAACCGAGAAAACCGGTCCATAAGGTAATACCAAAAAAAAAAAACATTTTATGGTTCCTTCGTTATCGACCGTCGATAACTTTAATAATAAACCATAACCTTCAAAATGTACCGTTTCCCACATCTAGCGCCCCATACGTCCGAGAAAATTTTACTTATTTTATTACGCAACGTTTAACAAAATTGTTCGTAAAATTTTCGCAAATCGGATGGATCATGAGTAGAATTTACTACGCTTTTATATATATATAAGTGAGTTAACCCTGTATAAAACGAAATAATATGGTTTTGACAAACACCATGTTTATCCGTCTTATACAGGGTTAACTCTAACTGAAGGATGGAAATGTTTCTAAAAATGCTCTTGTATGTAATTTCAGGCATTTTTCGCATTCGAGTTGATGTATCTTTAGGACCTTAAAACTTTACAATTCCACACATCTAGTGCTCCATACGTCCGAAAAAATCTTATTAATTTTTTACGCATCGTTAAGCAAAATTTTTCGTAAAAGTTTCTCGAATCGGATGGATCATGAGAAGAGATGAAAACATTTGGTATTTACATCATTTATTTCCGTCTTATACAGGGTTAACTCTAACTGAAGGATGGACATGTTTCTAAAAATACTGTAAATAGAATAACTCATACCGATTCTGTGTAGACTATAGATGTCTGAATGCGGTAACTGTCGCTAAGTATCCGATGACTAATATAGACAGCCTTCTACAACATGCAAAGCGAACTTTGTTGATGTTCACGATGGACCCCTGCTTTGGGTACTGGCAGGTTCCTATTTCCGAAAATGACAAAGACAAGACGGCCTTTATTTGACCACTAGGTTTGTTTCGGTTTTGGTCTTAAAAACGCACCGGCCACATTTCCGAGATCAATTGATAGTCAGCATGTTTGCCTATCTAGACGATATCATAATATTGTCTGAGTCATTTGAGAAGCACATGAGGGACTTACAAAAAGTGTTTAACAGACTTAAGATTTTGAATTTAAGAGGTAATAGGGAAGAAGTTCGTGTTCAAGGATAAGATTAAGTTTCTGGGCCACATCATTGATCGAGATGGTGTTCACGCCAATACTGAAAAGATGGTTGCAATTTCCGAGAGAAAAGAGCCGCGTAGTATCAGAGAAGTCAAGTTATTTTTACAGACATGTTCTTGGTACCAACAACTTTTACGTCAGTTCTCGGATATTGCTCGACAACTGAGCGATTTGACTAAGAAAAGTAAGTCTTGGGAATGGAATGAAGGGCATAAAATCGCGTTTGAAAAATTGAAGCTAGCCTGTTTTGCACAAGGGGGAGAAAAGCAATGAAAGGCCGATAGAGTATGCAAGCAGGTTGTTATTATCAGCTGAAAAAAAAACTACAGCACGACAAAGGCGTTAGCAGTTGTTTGGCCCCTAAACAAATTTAGGGGCTATCTGGATGGCGTTGAATTGACGATAGGAATGGATCACCAACCATTAAAATGGCTTATGACTTTAAAATCACACACCGGTCGTCTGGTAAGGTGTGCATCGAGTATACGCCAGGTAAAACCAATCTAGTTGCAGATACTCTCACACGACCACCAATTGATGTTGAGGATTGCATTTAAAAATCATACGAGGTCGGTTCATTTCGAGTTGATTTTCTATGGTGCGGTCCTGAAAATTTGAGGAAAGCTTAACTTGAGGATCCCGACATAGCTAAAGTAATAGCATGCTTTGAAGAAAAAGATCATCTTGATATCACAAATTGGACTGGACGTTGTTATTTAATGGAAAAATGTGTTTATTTATTTATTTCAAGAAATCGATTTAGTAATATAATACAGTTATGATTTTAAACTTAAAATTATGGAAACAATTTTTGATACTCTACTAGCATATACATATAGATAAAATATTAATTAATTATACTTTTATTAATGAAGTTAAATGAAAAATAAAACTGACACTAAATGAAATTTCAAAAGCATGAATAAAAACAAAAATCGCCAAACTTTTAAAAACAAAATGACACTTGGATGCGTAACAACGAAAATATAGAGTCGAAACTTATATGTATTTACGGGCGTAACGCGCGTCCAGTATATATTCGTTCATAAAATTTCATATATGTATTTTACTTTGATTTGTCAGCCAGACGCGAAATACGTGCGTCCCGCGCGTCGAGTTTAGACCATAAATAACTAATTAGGTCATTTTACTAACAATTCTTCAATTCATAGCTTGCTTTGGCAAAAATTATTGTTAAGAAGGCTCAAGACTGGGTAGTTTACATCTATGCAATTCGATTTAATTACTGTGCCAATATTCCTCGTCTTCCTATCTAAACATTTTTAATTGTTTTTTTATAATTTGCTTCACTTTAATTTAAAATTTGATAATATAGGTTTAAATTTGATTCATCTGTTGTCAGGTTTCTATTGTTAATATTGCTTTGACCATCCATGTTGCTTTCCTGAAATTTAAACAGGGATAATGTTTTTGATTATATAAGAAATTGGGTGTTGGTCACAACATATTCACGTCCCACTTTTTTAATCTAAGTGACCTTCAGCCAGCCTATTAGGATAGTCTTCAGCCTATTAGGTATAAAATATTACGTTTAACGATGATTCAAAATTGTGAGGTCAATTATACTCGCATGTTAACATTTTAATTGAATATTTATATTATAAACCCGAAAAAATTTTAATCTTCGATACAACAAAACCCCGAAAGCAAAAAATGCATTTAACACCCAACGTGCTCAAACCACAAACCCATAAATATGCTAAACCAATCAAATTTTTCCAACCCAATACATTTTCCAATTTTTCTCCATGTATATACACAATTGACTTCCTGATGCACATCCAGACGTACGTATACATGACTTTATAACCAGAAAACATACATCTATCGTGTCTATATGTATGTATATGTGTATGTGTGAATCTATTACATGTACTTGTAGTACATACCAAAATTCCAAAAAATTTCTCATCCAAAATTTTTCATTTTATAATTGAAAAATAATAAATTACACATTTTTCCTATAAACAAATTGCCGTTGTTGTTGTTGTTGTTGCATTTTATAATTTTAATTTAATTTGTGTTGTTGCTGTTTGTATTCTACTATGTATGAATAATTAATTTCTATGCATATAATTATTTATTTATCTATTTATATTTTATAATAGAACATAATCATTAATGCGTTTAGAAATGTTTACCATCAACTTAAAAATATAAATAGTAGATTTTAAATCTAACAAATAAAAAAACAAAATTTGGAATTTTAAATTTAACAAACATGAAAAAAAAATTACATTAAAATTTATTTATTTCTATTCTCTGTACTGTACACAGAACAGACAGTACTCGTGCTACACAAATGTATGTAGCTCGTCTATAGAGCTATCTAGAGCCAGCTTGTATATACTATATACATATATAGAGTTTTTCAGTAACAGAAAATTCATTGCTATAATACAATTTTGCTATATTATGTAGTTTGGCTATGTACACAAAATACTCTCGTACATTTAAAAAAAAAAAAAATAAATAAATAATTACAACAATAAAAATTTAAACTAAATTATATTCTATTTTTTTGGCATAATTCCATTTTGTTTCTCTGGTAATGTTTTTTTTTTTTTTGTTCGTGTGTGCCTGCCTATAGGATATAAATGTAGTACGACGATATTTACGTATGGTGCGGTGAACGTACAGTGAGTCATCTAGATCGGTCGAATAAACCACCAAAATCAATATGGTTTACACAAAAAAGACAAAATAGTTTTCCCCGCTGCTGCTGCTGTTTATTGGTGTTGGCATGTTCATGGAGATAATTTTAAAGAATTTACGATTTTCGGCCATTACATAATATAGATTATGTTGTATGAGGTTTTGCGATGGGGTCAACATTAATTAAATAAATAATTGCGCGAAGTAATTGCGATAAAATGATTGTAAATATACCGACGATCCTGGGAATCCGTGATATCATTCTACCTTAAAATACAATCTACATCTTAGTTATCTCGAACAGCGATTACTCATCATTTCAAACATAAAAAAAATCTGCTCAAATACGTATGTTTGATTTTCCATTAAGATCGTCAAAATAAAAAAATAATTTTCATTCGATCTCGATCTCTAAGAAAATGTAGCTGCATACTAACACAACTAAATTTCAGACTCTTTTTGAAAAATTGTTTTTTATTGTTGATCGAATTTGCAACGATTCCGAATGGTATCGTTCCAAGTTGTCCGACTTTGTAGAGTTGAGTTCAAATTTAAATTTTGTGCCCCTGAATGTTGATTAGTAAATAATAAAAATTCGAAATTAAATCGATCGAGGAAATAATATCGATTTGTCGATAATGCAGATAACGGGTCGAATCGAACAGTGTTAAGTAAAATGTAAATGACTTAGCAAAATTGAGACGATTTTTTTTTGCGCGAACTTTTGTTGTTGCTGGATTTTTTTTAAATAAAATTGAAATTTTTTTTGGATTTTTGGGGTCAGTTTTGTTTGGATCTCGGGGATATAAATACGAAATCGTTCAAAAATAATAAAACAAAAAAATTGTTTGAGAAAATTAATTAAGATATATATATAGATATGGACATATTTAATAAGTTGCTTAAATGTAAGTTAACATTAAGAAAAACAATTTTGTGACAAAAAAAAAAATATTTAAGTAAATGATAAATGAATCATAGTTAAGTGTATGTCATTATATCTATAAAAAAAAATTTTCATTCGCACCAATGGCGTATAAAATGTTAAAATTCGTATTTTTTTACACTCAACAAATAAAACGAATTATTGTTAATAATAATTTTTTTTTATAGATATAATGACATACACTTAACTATGATTCATTTATCATTTACTTAAATATTTTTTTTTTGTCACAAAATTGTTTTTCTTAATGTTAACTTACATTTAAGCAACTTATTAAATATGTCCATATCTATATAATATATCTTAATTAATTTTCTCAAACAATTTTTTTGTTTTATTATTTTTGAACGATTTCGTATTTATATCCCCGAAATCCAAACAAAACTGACCCCAAAAATCCAAAAAAAATTTCAATTTTATTTAAAAAAAATCCAGCAACAACAAAAATTCGCGCAAAAAAAAATCGTCTCAATTATGCTAAGTCATTTACATTTTACTTAACACTGCTCGATTCGACCCGTTATCTGCATTATCGACAAATCGATATTATTTCCTCGATCGATTTAATTTCGAATTTTTATTATTTACTAATCAACATTCAGGGGCACAAAATTTAAATTTGAACTCAACTCTACAAAGTCGGACAACTTGGAACGATACCATTCGGAATCGTTGCAAATCGTGGGGACGTCCCACATCCTGAGATTGTCTCATGCCGGGCACTATTTTACGAAATATGATACGAGTTACATTAATCCCATTTCATTATGTGTCACTTTTTCACGTTCGAATATCCTTAAGATGAAAAGTTCCCATTACCTTACCATGTAAGTCGCGAAGTTTATATGCAACATTTCCTACATTCGCGTCTACTATTGCTGGTATAAATTTTGCGGACAGTTTTGCCGAGAACTTGCTACTTGCATCACTTTGAGCAAAAGAGCGCACGAAAACAGATTGTCCCGAAATGAGCTCCCGATTTCGACTCCGTAAATTATAGTGCTTCGCGGAGCGGTCATATGCAATTTTTAGGTAATGTTTGACTTTGTCCCGAATTAAATTTAACCTGTCTGATTTTGACAAAACGAAGTATTCGTTCTTATCTGTAGTTGATAAAAATCTTCGAAGTTTATATTCAGACCCATGTAAGGTCATATGCTGACCGACTACAAGGAAATGAGGGGAGAATTGAGTTGACCCGTGGACAACATTACGAATAGCTGCGGCAATTTCTTGAATATGTACGTCCCATTCGTTATGACGTGTATCGGTCAGATAAGCTCGGATCGCTGACAAGATTGTTCGATTGACCCTTTCGGATGCGTTACTCTGCGGTGAGTATACAGGCGTACGAATATGTTCAATTCCATATTTCCGCAGCAAGTCTTGGAAAAGATTGGAGATGAATTGTTTCCCATTGTCGCTCATGATAAATTCGGGGGCAGAAAATAATAAAAAAACGTCTTTCTCAAGGTAAGCCGAGATGGAACAACCAATTTCCATTCAGGTTCATCTGTATCTTCATATCGTATTCCTGAGGATGGTGTAAATAGTAGTTTATTTTCCTTAACGCGAAAGCTACGGCATTCCAAACCTAATTTGATTACCTTATCGACTTGAGCTTGATATTCGGGATCCGTGAACTCAGGTGAGTTTAAATTAATATGGAGCGGGCTTAATTCGTCCGAGGGGTTAGAAGTAAGTTTTTCTTCAACCAATGAAGACACAACTCCAGATTCATTCGAAAAAACTCGCGATAAAGCATCGGGAACTACGTTAACAGATCCTTTTCGATACCCTATCTCAAAATTGAAGGACTGTAACTTCAAGCTCCAACGAGCAAGCCGTCCTGACAAATCCTTCTGAGACATGAGCCAGCGCAAACTTGCATGATCAGTATAAATGGTAAAGTTATATCCTTCTATATACGCACGAAATTTTGAAACGCTCAGTACCGCTGCGTAACACTCCAACTCGGTTATAGAATAATTTCTCTGAGCGGCATTCAGCTTCTGCAAAATGAACGAGATTGGTTGTTCATCTCCAGCAGAGTTTAGCTGGAATAACACACTCCCTACTCCAGTGGTACTACATTGGATGTAGAAAGGTTTTTCAAAGTTAGGATTTGCCAGGACGGGTGCTGTTGTTAGAGCATGTTTCAATGTGGTAAAAGATTCGTTTGCTTTATCGGACCAATTTAATTTCGTCCCTTTTTTTGTTAAATCAGTCAATGGGGCAGCGATGGTTGCAAAGTTGTTAATAAAGCGCCTGTACCACCCGCACATCCCCAAGAACCTTCTTACCTGTTTAACCGTCTTGGGGACTGGATAATCCTCAATCGCTTTCACTTTCTCTGGATCGGTTCGCAAACATCCATCGCCCACCAAATAACCCAAATAACGCACCTCTTTGAGCATAAAACGACTCTTTTCTATATTAATAGTTAAGCCCGCGTCTTTTAACAGACCAGCAACCTCTTTGAGTAGATCAACATGTTCTTCGTGAGTGCCTGAGGTAATCAACAAATCGTCTAAATAGACAAAGACTCTGTCGTGAAGTCTGTATGGAATCACACGGTGCATAAGGCGACACATCGTCTGTGGTGCATTGCACAATCCAAATGGCATGACCGTGAAATGATATAAAGGCCGCCCAGGTACCGTAAATGCCGTCTTATCTCTGGATTGTGGGTCAAGAGGGATCTGCCAAAAGGCGTCTTTTAGACCAATCGTTGATATATAGCGGGTTTGATCCAATCGACCCAACAATCCATCGATAAGTGGTAATGGATACGCGTCCTTGACGGTTACTTTATTCACTTCACGGGCATCCAGACACAGACGAACCTTGCCATTTGCCTTATGCACCAGTGTGATTGGCGAACACCATGAGCTTTGACTTTCCTCTATGACACCCAGAGATAACATGCGGTCTAACTCTTCGTTCATCAATTTTTGTTTTGCTGGTGAAACGGCATAAAAGCGCTGCTTTACATGGACTCTCCACCTGCTATTGCTATCTAGTTATGCTAGAAAATTTCGATCAAATGGCAAGTGGAGACACGCAATAATATTTATATGCTATCTGTATGCTATGAATACATGCTATGTCGGCATAACTCGATAGCATACAGATAGCATGCATATTTTGACGTTTCAATATGGCGATACATCAATATTCAATTTCAATATTGCGTCTATTACATTTTTTCGCTTTCATACTGGTGATACATACATATTTCAATAAATAAAAAATAAATAACCACATAAATTTTAAAAAGTTATATTAATAAAATTATATAAATATTTTATAAATATTTTTTAAGAATGATTTCTAAACGTCAAATTATAGCAAGTTTACCACACCAGACTCCATCTTGGCAAATTTTGATAGAAAGAGAAAGTAGATTGCAATAGCATTCAGATAGCAGGAGGAGAAGCCGTGTTATAGGCTTAGCAGAGCCAACGTCGATTGTGTGAGATACGAAATTTGTCTTACCAAGACCCAACTCAGCGAACGAAGGAAATAACCTTATAATATTATTAAGAGCTTCTTGATCTGCCGGTGTAAGATTGTGAAATTTTGAATCTTCATGTTCGCCGATAGAAGCATTAGAAAAGGAATTGGTATGAAGCGTTGATATGTTTGGGGTGATTCCAAATAGATTCCAAAAATTTATTCCAAGATATAGTGGTTGCTCTAATGAAGGCACAATATACAACTTCATTTCCTTAACGTTATTATTAAACGAAACGCGCGCATTTATATACCCGAAAACTCGCTGGGCATGTCCACTAGCTGTATTAACGACACTTGGAAAGTTATGAAATCCGATAGAAGGATCATTCAAAAACTTTTCAGACCCCACCCCTAAAACGCTGACCGTTGCACCGCTATCCAAAAGTCCGCGGTATTTGTGGCCATTAATCGTTACCAGTGCATAAGGACGTTTGTCATTTAAATCGGTATTAATTATGGAAGATACAATTTCCGATTTGTGGTTTCTGCGTGATCTCCAGTAATTATGGTACCTTAAACTACGTTTTATACTGCAGTAGCGATTATTAATTTTATTAGGCGCATACGGCTTATTTACTACAGATTCATCATATTCACATTCCTGTGTTTCAGTAGACGGAAAATAATAGTCACTATCAACGGTGCACGGTGACATATTTTGAATTGGAACTTGATTTCCGGAACTGTCATTATTGGTAACTTTGGTAGGAGATTCGGCAGAAAAAAATGAATGGGTTGAATCGTTTGAACTTATTTCGGATTGATTGCCGCTCCAGGTTTTGTCAACAACCTCATAATTGGTTCTGTATTGGAAGCAGCATCTTGCCGAACATTGCTGGGTTGGAAACATATAGTGGGGCAGCGCGATTCCCAGACCTCCACGCTCCCCTCTGATCGTTTTCCTTACAGCGTGAACATTTAGGAGTAACCGTGTCCTTCATACCGCACCTGAAGCAAAACCAACGAGTAGGTGGTACATGACAATTTGTGAAGGTATGGCCAATGTCGTCGCAGTTGTAGCATATTACATTTGTTTGACTTGAATCAGCTTGTGGCCTCCTGTTTGGTGGTATATTTCTTCGTTCTGAATATTGAGCATGATGTGTTACATTTGGATTCATATTTGACTGATTAATCGCGTCAATCTGAGGAACGCAATTTTGTGGGATATGATTCGGAGACGATTGATTTATGATCCCAACGTGTGTACCAGAATAGTTTGGAATAACATTAGCACTCGGACTGTAATGCAAGCTATCATTGTCATTATCTTAATAAAATAACTCATTTACCGATCGTCTTGGAGTCCAATATTTTGGAGGCTCCTGAGATTGGGGGAATCTTTTTAAAGAAACATAGCTATCTGGATCAACTTTGAGCTCCGCCCACGTACTCTCCCAACTAGCACAACTACTAATCAAATCACCAATATTAGTAAAACGTCGATCAGTTAATTGGTAGCGTAAACCAAGCCGCATATTCTTCATCAATATGTTAATGATCTGGTCGTCAGTGTAAGGAACACTCAATTGAACTGTAAGATTCCAGATCCCCTGATAAAATTCGAGAAATGTTTCTCGAGGTTGTTGTTTACGTGCTTCTATTTGTTTTTCAATATCCGAATCAGGTAGCCGATGTTTAAATCTTTCTATCATGCATTGCCGCAATTCTGGCCAAGTAGTGAACGGATTTCGTTGTCTAAAAACCCAATACTAATGGGACGCAACACCTTTTAACACAAAACTAATTTCTGTTAGTAAGGCCTCATCGGACAATTTCGTGGTTGATGCTAACGTCTCAAGTTGGAACAAGAATAGACTGATTGGAGTCCCTGTTGGGGACCCATCAAAAGACAAACCACTTCTTGACAACCCACGGTATTCTGGAATAAACTTAGTGTGGTTTATCAGAGATGGCCTAAAGGTCGGTACATACTGGGTAAAAGTAGGAGCTTGTGCGTTAGGTGGACTGCTGGTAAAGGGACCGGGTGGCACTCCAGTTAACATATTAATGGTCGGTGGGGGCTGAGGATATTGAAATGTTGCTCCCATTGAAGTTGTTATTGGCATTTGATTATTAACTTGAGCGGACAACATTCCCGACGGATTATTCATTTGTGGAAAGTTTGCTAATTGCATTTGCTGAAGATCGTTAGACACCATATTATCTGGTTTAGGATGGGTAACATAAGCTTCAATTGGTGGCGGATTCGACCTTGGTTCTATTATGGCGGGTACATTCTTTACGTCCGTTTTACTGCGAAGTTCAATGTACTGTTCATTGAGGGCCAAAACTTGGGCGGACAATTTTTTCATTTGCTCCATCATTAAATCCATGGTAGACGTAGAAGGCGAGTTCTCAAACTGTACATTTTTAGAACTACATTGCTGCAATTCTTTTGGGACTTCGATAATTACAGCTCTTGCGTTCTCTAATGACTCGTCAAACTTGTCTAAGTCGTTAAACATGCTTGAAGACTGGTTAGCAGGGTTTCGCATGTGTGAAGGACTGACTTGGCTTCAGCGGAATACGTAGGTGAGCCCGTAGCGCGTCTCAACCTGTCCGCAGTATGCATGAGCTTGGACTCGATTTTGCGAGCAGATTCTAACTGTTTATCCGAATCCAAGTCTACTAGTAGCTCAATTTGTTCCTTTAGTTCATGTATTTTAACGCGACATGCTTCAATTTCTGTATCAGGCCTCTTTGCGGCTTTGGTATGCATTTTAGTCGGTTTAGCCGATTTTCCAGATTCTTCGGATAAGATACGATTCTGTAAGATCTCAGCAGCATTGTCATCGTTGATATCAATGTCGCGCAGTTAGCACTCAATATCGGTCTCGAATTGATTTAAATGAAAGACATTCATTTTCAGAATATTTAAAATTTCACCAAAATAATTAAAATAAAACTCAATGAAAAAAGAAGTCTTTGTGCGTCGAAATAATTGGTTAAATTCACTTATTAATGAACCCAATAAAATTCTCGTAAGGTACTAATTGTAATATTTTTATCAAATTAATTACAAAAAAAAAGAAAATTATTCCAAAATTTATAAAACGAAATACTAATAAATGTCGATTAAAGTTAAATTCAAATTAATACGAAGAAAAAAAAATTCAAAATATATGTGTGATCGAGAAGATAATATTATTAACGGATTTATTTGCAAATTAATATGATGAGGATGAACCAGAGTGAGTGTCGCATATTTATAAATAATTAAATCTGTCTCTTAAGTGTCGTAATTAGACTAGGTAATTAGCATTTTAGGGAATAGGACTTAAGGAAAAAGGAAAAGGATGTATTAAAAATAATTGAAATTACCCTTTATCAAATTACTAATTCAAACGATGAAAACCGGATCCAGAAATTTGATAAACTGTAAATAAGCTAAACGTACGAATTTTTAATTAAGATGGTGTACCACCTCGGATCGTAAATTCAACTCACATGAGGGGATTATATCCGAAATTGTACTAAGTAAAGCCGGTTTAGCAAACCAGAAAACATACTACTTAGTCAACGCAAATGGCGGAAATAGATGGTTTCTCGTTGACCAAACTGATTTTATTTTTCAGACATTGTAATGAAAAAACTAAGTAACGCAAATCTATCTGAATTCGAGTTCTAAATCGACAAAAGTAGAAAAAAAAATATTAGCTATTTTGGAACGTAGATGAAAACAGAATAAATATTTATTTTACATGACCGGAGAGAAAAAAAATAAAAAAAATAAAAATTGGAAATTGGGAAAAATTAGAAAATATTTACTAAAGAAAGGAAGCCATTTTGCTCTTACGTTTGGGCGCCACTGTAGCATTCAACATGTTATGGAGGGTATTGGACTTGAAATAAAAAAAATAATTTATACAACAAGCAAGATAAAAATGAAAATTCTAGTAAACTAATAAAAAAAATAATGTGAAAACCAAAACAAAATACCGTCCATCACATGCTGGGCTATAGAATTTAGCCTACTCAGGGACTCAAGCGGTTGTTGCACGGCTAAGCGTCAGGGAGTGGGGGTGGGGTTTAGAGTATGAGTAGACCAAGTTGTATAGCCCAGCATTTGATGGACGGTATTTTGTTTTGGTTTTCACATTATTTTTTTTATTAGTTTACTAGAATTTTCATTTTTATCTTGCCTGTTGTATAAATTATTTTTTTTATTTCAAGTCCAATACCCTCCATAACATGTTGAATGCTACAAATTCATACGACGCGACGGGGCTGCGTTGGTTTCTTACCGCCAATTCTATTATCGCGGAACACGTAGTTGAGGGAACAAAGATGTCAGGTATTCTTCAAATTATCAACGTCAATTCCGTAGGGGCGTCATCCTGAGTATCACAGGGCAGTCATTTTAAACTGATTACTATATTAAAGTGAATCTTTTAATACAAATAGTAGAACTAGAGATTATGAGCGAGAAGCCGCCCCATTAATAAATTATTTCATACTGTTTGCTCTAATTAAAAAAAATATTTAATAAATTTTTTGTGTCCGCCACGCCAGCCGGAACCATATCAGCAGGAACCAAACAAGTATGGTATAAGTAGCACGATGCATTGTGCACAACGTTGTGCCGTACAGTCTACATGGCGTAATTAGTACATTGTCTACACGTGTAGACAATGTATGTCGAAAATTAAATAACTCAGGTCGACAATGTCGAAAATGTTGACTGACAATGTCGAAAATTAATCATTAAAATCCAATTTTGATTCAAAATGTGTCTAGATTTAATTTCAACCACACATATAGAATCTAACTTTGCAATATTGAACAAATTTTAGTTTTTTTTAAAATAAATTTTAGATTTATAAAATTATGGAGACCTAAATTTATACAAAAAAAAAAAAAAAACAACAAATCAATTAAATCTTTCAAAGTGTATTTCGATTGGAGATATTTTCACCGATTTCAATAATACGGCCCCAGGTCAGATTTTTTTACGTACAAAGTTTTCCTGAACGAACAACTGCCACTTACTAAAAATTCAACAAATAATAATTGATAGAGAAAATGCCGTATATTTGTGGAGTGATTCCACAATTGGTTAGTCTTGCATTGGAACCGTATCGCGCTCCTCCAAAATTTGTGTGGGAAACATAGTTTCAAGCAGCAGAAATTCTTCAATTTATTATGGTCCAGCTACCATTTATTCGGGTCACATTTTTTTAGGCCTTTCTTATCGGCTGGTGTCGATTATGCTGAAGCAATTAACGTTCAGAAATAAAAACGTAGACGTCTAAAACATATTCATATGCTTGCTGTCGTTCTATTTATTGATTCATTCATTGCAGTGCAGCCTTCCGGCAGTTTATATCAAGTCGTTCTCTTATATTATAAGTGACAACGTATCAAATTTCGTTCGGGCAAAACCGACCCCACACCTGTGAATTATTCGATGTTGTAAATGATAATGCAAATTCTAATTTTATTGGACTAGATTACTCGGAAATTATATCCACCACATGAGACCGCAGTAATGTCTACAAAATACCACTTAAAAAGAACATTGTCGTATGCTCTACTGACCTATGGAGAAATGATAACGCTTTTGATGCAGACTAACGTGATCCCCAACTCACGACCTATTCTTATTAATTCAGACGATGGCCTCAACCCATTGAAGCCAGCACATTCTTTATTGAGCTCGCCTATTTACATGACCTGGCACCATTCACCTTAAATTGACCAATGATCACGATGGTAATACCTCCAGAGACTGCGACAACAGTTCTGGAAAAATAAAACTTTTTTCGTAGACATCTTTCGTAGGTTTGTGTGATTCCACATTCTTCTCTATGATCTTTCGCATTATGATTCAGCGGGTTGTCAACATTTAGCCGATGTTGTGCAATTTTTTTTTTTTTTTTTTTTTTTATTTCATTACCAGCTTAATCATTATAAATAAAATACATTGTGTGTAAAACATTATTAAAACTAACAAGATTAAGAAAGTAAGATAAGAGGACCATTGGATCAAAATAGATCACGTGACTGGTCCCCTGATTCTAAGCCACAAAAAAATATTTGAATTCTATTTACAAAGAAAATCAATTTAAAATCAAGTTAATTTACAGTTAAAATTAAAATTAAGAGAAACAAAAATTGTATAATAAAATTATAACTACATCTTAATTATTACACATGAATATATTAAAACCTCTTAAACTACACCATTTAATTTTAACATATATAATTTTAAAACCAATAAAAACAAAAACAATAATATTTTAAACCAATAGTTCAGAAAGATGGTCAATATTTTTAGTTTGATGAAGCCATTCTTTAAGGTATAGTGAAAAACTTGAGAAGTTGCCGCACTTACGAATATCCAACGGTAAATTGTTAAAGATGATTGGTGCAATGACATTAATAAAGTTTCTTCTTAGATCTAATCTAAACTTAGGAATATGTTTCAAGAAGGTATGATTTGATCTGAGATTATACCCTGCATGAGTCACAAAATTATTCCCACTTTTAACATAGAATATTCTAAGTACCTTGAAGACGAATATGTGACGTAGAGGAAGTATGCTGAGATTTTCAAATAATGGCCACGAAGGCGAAAAGGATGGTTTAAAGCACATTATTCTGATTAACTGCTTTTGTCGCACGTAGATAGGACGTAGTGTAGCATTGCAAGCACTACCCCAACATGATAAACCATATTGCAGTATTGAGTCCGCTAATGCAAAGTAAATCGTCCTAAGTAAATATTGCGGACAAAATAGCCGTAAGACATACATTTTTCTGGAGACCAATGATAGTCTAGTTTTCAGCCCTTGTGTGTGCGCTTTCCAATTTAAATCTCGATCAATAATAATACCTAGATATCGAAATTCATCAACAGTGTTCACTAAGAAGCAGTCATTAGGAGGGCATTGCGTGTTATTGCTTCTGCTGCATTTGAAAGTATGATACGTTGTCTCAAGATACAACGATGAGGTATCCCTAAAATGTATTAATTTCGTTTTGTGACTCAAAACAAAATTATGTGCTTCCAACCAAATAGACAAACTTTTTAAATCATGATCTATGAGCATGATATTATCTTGATAACTTGGACTAGCATATGTAAACGAGAAATCGTCAGCAAAAGCAGTTGGAGACCTTCGAAATTGTTGTCGAAAGATACCGTTTACATACACTAAAAATAATGAAGGTCCTAAGACAGAACCCTGTGGGACTCCCACATTTATCGGTAACTCTTTACTTAATTGTCCATTTACTCTAACCAATTGCGTTCGCCCATTCAAATACGAGGACAACCAATCCCGGGTTATCCCTCTGAATCCACAACAATATAGCTTTTTTAACAATGTGCTATGTTGAACTCTGTCAAAAGCCTTTGTTAAGTCTATAAATAGAGAAGATACCTTGGACCCTTTATCAATATGTTCAGTTACTTGTTCTAGGAAAGACACGATAGCTTGTTCAGTATTTCTATTTTTCCTAAAACCATATTGGTAGGGAGAGAAAAAGTCTCTTTTTTCTAGGAAGAAAACGATTCTACTTTTTATGGCTTTTTCAAATATTTTCGAGAAGACCGAAAGTAGAGAGATTGGTCTATAGTTGTTCATACTAGTTTTATCATTATTTTTAAAGATCGGAACAACTAAGGCTCGCTTTAACGATGTAGGAAAAATTCCAGTTACCAAGCTTAAATTGAAAATAAAAGATAAGACATCAACTAAGAACCAGGACATTTTTTTGACAACATTATTTGAAATCCCATCCAAACCAGGAGTTGAATTATTTTTTAGCGAAAGAATTGTAAAATACACTTCTTCAGATGAAATTTCCGAAAAAACGCAACTATCTATAGATTGGTAATATTGACATATTAATCTATTTTTGTCATCATCCGAGAGGAGACTGGCAGCATTAGCATCACCAACACTAGTAAAGAACTCGTTAAATTCATTAGCAATCTGCACTGGACCAGATATTTTGCAGCCTCTTTGATTAACAATTTCTTTAATTTCGACTGAATCAGGCTTTCCGTTAATTATTTCATTGACTGTTTTCCAATTTTTACGAGCATCACTGCCATTGTTGCTGAACTTTTGAGAATAAAAGCTTTTTTTGTCTATATCAATTTGTAGGTTAACAGAGTCACACAGCGTCAAGCTATATTGTTTCAATCTACGGTTGCTGGTATGTTTTTTTGCAAGGCGACAAATATTATTTCTTTTACGTATTAGTCTCAATAAATCATCAGACATCCATAGCTTTAGCTTCGTTGCTCTATTGGCACACAACTTAATGGAAGTGCTTTTTTTAATGTGACCTTTGAAGATTTTAATAAAATTATCGTAGGCCTTAGAAGCATCTAGGCAAGAATAAACATCATTCCATACTTCATACAATAGTAGTTCCTTTAGCTTATTGAAATCAATCTGTAAAACTTCAAAGGTTCGCCGAGAAGTAGATTTAATGTTAAAGGTTCCTGTTAATTTAATTTCAATTAAACAGTGATCTGAAATTTTTAGGTCTAATACACTGTAAGAAACTACCGGAAAATACCTTTGATCAAATCTATGGAGTAAATTATCAATACAAGTAGCTGTGGTATTTGTAATTCGTGTTGGTTCAAGAATATTATCCAAACCATGTTCCGATAATAAAATTAGCAGCCTATCAAGCATTGCGTTCTGCTTGAGGAAGTCGATATTAAAATCACCCATGATAATTAAGTTAGAGTGGGATAGACCTTCCAAAAGCCCACTGAATTCATCAATAAAACTGGAGATATCTGTATATCCAAGACGATAAATACAAATAATACAAACTAATTTAGAATTTATAAAGAACGTCAGACCGACCGCGTTGAATGTTTGGAAAAGTAGATTAAATTGTTTGCAATTTAGACTGCTATGTGCATAAACAGCAACACCTCCTGAACGTTTATCATGCAGGCAAGACGTGAATAGATCGTACCCCTTTACACCATAATTCTCGACTTCATTGTCGTAAATCCAAATTTCAGACAAACCAATAATTTGAGGCTGTAGATTACCGGACCCAATGTATACAAGCAGCTTATCTAAATTTTTCCTTATACTACGTATGTTTTGGTAAACAAGATTAAAGTTCATTGAGCTGCCCATTGAAATTAATAATAATCAAATTAATGTAACCATTCATAATAAATAAAATTATTATTTTGCGCCGCTTAATTAAATTGGTAAGACTACCGAGCCATTCATCAAAATAAAAATATCGATCAAATAAACCGACCATGTAGTGGTAAAAAATATTGTAGTGTAGTTGAGCCTTTAGACAAATGCCAAAAAGACATTTATAAGGTTTTAACTCTATTCCAGTATGACAACAAGACAAAACAAAATTATTTGATGTCAAAAGAGAAAATAATAATAATACATAGAAAACATGTAAACAACAACAACAATAACAATAATAATAATATACAGTGGATAAAAAGTTGGAAATATAGTTGATGTGAAGTTTGAATAAAATATTAATAATAAACAGAAATGCAAGTGATCTAATTCTAATAAAAGTGAATATAAAACTATAATTACTGTGATTCCAGAGTGTGAATGATGATGATGTGAATGTGACCAGTGGTGATTCAAGAGTGTGTGATTCATATTTCAAGTCTGCAGATATCGGCCTTAGACTGGATCTTAAATGTGCTTTAGGTTAATTTACCGGATGATGAACCATTTGGAGAATCATGATGAGGTGTTGACAGCTTATCCAGCCGAAAAATATCGTTGACACTAAAGATATGGTGGATTGTCGATTCACCTGTCTTGCGTAGGAATATTTTCCCATCTTTGGCCCATAAATACTTGTAGCTGTGTGCACGTTGCAGTTTCTTGGCTTCATTATATAATTTTGACTGAAATTTGGTGAAGTGCTGCATAACATAATATCCTGTTTGTGTAGGCGAGTTAGATGAACGACGATGCATTTTAAATTTAGTTAAGATATCATTCTTAATCTCAACAGAATTTAAGGTAATTATGTATGAGTTTTTTAACTTTGATGTCGAGTTAGGAGTATGATACATTTTTTTTATTTCAGTTATCTCCGCTTCACAATTAATATGTCGAATGGCATCTGAGATGAATTTGGGGATATTGGGAACATCCATAGGCAAACCACCAATAACAATATTGTTCACAATTTCTTTCTGTGAAGCGACATCAAGTTGTGCCTCCAATATATTAATGCGTTCTTCTTGCTTAGTATAATTTTGTTGTATCAAATTATATTTTTCAGCTAAGATTCCATTATTTGCAGCAATAGTTTTGAATTCGATTTTAATTGCATCAAACTCGTTACAGATGAACACCTGAGATTTTTGGATGTCAGAGATCAATGATTTGACTTCCGCGAATTGTGTATCTATATGCATCATCAGGGTCCTGATTGCATCTTCAAATTTTTCATCAGATGTTTTCACTGTTTCTGTCGATGATGTTGCTGAAGGCTCACGATTGGAGATGAATAACTTAGCACATTCAGGAGAACAAGCCCAATTAGATTCAGCTGCTTTTTTATTTTAGCTGCTCCAATAATACCCTTACATGGCGGGTGGTACAGTTTCTGGCAGTAGCCGCACATCACAGCCGATTGTTTTTGTGATATCACCTTCTTGCATGAGGATGCAGAACAAACCGAGTTTAGATGGAAACTATGAGACTCCTCCGCATTTTCATAAAAAGGCATTTTTGTGACAACCAAAATACACTTGGCGCGAAATATTTTTTTTGTTATTTGTTCTTTTTATTTATTTTTGTAAATGTTTCTTCGATTTTCGCTTCTTACTGTTGTTAGAGGTTTGACTGCTCCTGCGGGCGCCTCTCACAAGACTCAAATGATGAGAAAAAAATATTGGTTAATTTAGCCTAGAAGTATGTCGCAATTGTGATAAGATAAGCGTAAGAGTAGTACCGGCGCAAAATTGGCAAGTTAAAGATTCACTGAGATCTGGTGACGTTAAATACTCCCGGAATTACAACGTCTTAACGTCGATGAATTACAATTCTAAAAGCATTTAGTAAATGTATCGAATGTAATTCACACATACGCTGCATTTGCAACCGTCAAAATTTTTCTAATACGTGGTGCTGATTAGGGGAGAGAGAAGCATCTTGCTGTTGAGCAACGAATACAGCCCATATTGACGTTCCAAACCGATTTACAATCGCAGGTAAAGTAAGGCTAGAAAGGTTGTACTCGTTAGAGCAGCTAAACAAATTGCAAATGGTGGAAAACCGAAGTTTTGAAATCACGCAATTTGCGTAATTTGTTAGACTACATTAAATCGGAACATTATGAGGATCCATCTTACGATGAATTCCCTAACTCAACACTCTTGTTATTCGAAAGAGAAACATTGTAGAATCTAACTTTTGGCCATATTTTTCATTCGTCATGGCGAAGCGAAGTTAAGTTTGGTGAATAGAAAGTGGCTGCGATGTGCCTTATCTACAAGAACGAAGACCACTTGAAATGTGAACTTACGCACTATCGATATGAGTAGCTCAAGCTGAAGTACAAATGTTCATGCCTAATAGCCAAACAATCATCAATTTAGTTTATTCTGAATTCATCAACAATTTACTTGGTCTTAAATATTAAAATTAATACGGGCAAAGCTAGTGCATTGTCATTGTCATACGGTCAACTTATACAGACGCCTTTCCTTATTTTAATATATAATAGTACTAATGTATTATTATAAAATACAAGTACAAACATAAACCAATATAATATTCTACAATTATCTACCAATTATATACGTTCTCGACATATTCTACGCCAATTGTCTACATTGTCGACGCCAAAAGCAATTTTCGACGACAATGACGTCGAAATGTTTTCTGACGCCATGACGCCGAAAATTCCAAAATACGCGTAGGCGCACAACGCTGTGTGCATCATTGTGCACAATATAATTTTTCAATTAGAACCTTATAATTCCGGTTCTGATCAAACCAGATAGAAACATATTGCAGCTAAACCAACTATTGCACAAGTAGCACGATGCATGATATATTCATTATTGAACACTATATATTTTTTCAGCCGGAACCTTATAAATCCAGAAATATACGATTTTTCGTAAAAAAAACCTTACAATTTCAACCGGAACCTACAGCCAAACTAACTAACTTTTAAAATTATCTTTAGTTAAACAAAAACCAAATAAATAGTTAATTCTATTGAAACTTTTACACATCATCTTCACTGGTTCATTATCGCCATAGTTGGTTCTGTGTCTATCGAAGTGGAGGAAGCCAGGATCTCTTAGTTGTCTACCAGGAACCTTTATGTTAATTGAATTTAGCACGTCCGGTGTGTCGATTAGACCTAGTACGAGATTACCAATTTTTTAGCAATTGGCGTCTATTTTCAAGATTTGTCAAGTTGTATGACTTGCACCCCCGGTTAAACATGGTGGTTGTCGCTCTATGTTTACGTGTTATGGTAGATAATGGTCACAAACCCATCTGTCTTTCCAGGTCAAGTAGCGTATAGACTTCTTTTGAATTTCCTCAATACTCTGGATATGAGCTTCGTATAACGGACACCACATATTTACAGCATACTACAGCTGGGGCCGAACGTAGGCAATACAGGATCTTAATTATTTCCATATCAAAATTAACACCTGTCCAACGTTTGACAAAACCGAGCATGGAGTTCGCTCGAGCGATGCACAACTCATTGTCCTGCTTGTGCCATAGTTAGTTTGGCTGAAGAGGATATGGTTCCGGCTGGCTTTATTAGATGCCGGATGGATTTATAAGGTTCCGGCTGAAAAAACAATTAGTGGTTAATGATGCACAATACATCGTGCTTCTTATGTCATTGTTGGTTTGGCGGTAGTATGGATCTGGCTGCACAATCAAGCTTTTTGTTTCATAGTTAGTTTGGCTGTATATAAGGTTTCTACCGAAAAATCTTATAGTACTAGATTTATAAGGTTCCAGCAAAAAAATTATATGATGCAAAATGCATCGTGCTACTTGTGCCATACTTAGTTTGGCTGTAGAGGATATACTTCCGGCTAAATTTGTAAGGTTTTTCCAAAAAATTGTATGTTACTGAATTTATAAGGTTCCAGCTGAAAAATTATATAGTTCACAACAATGCAAAATGCATCGAGCTACTTGCGCCTCAGTTGGTTTGGCTGTAGTATGGTTCTGCCTGCATTTATTAGGTTCTGGTCGGAATTATAAAGTTTCGACTGAAAAGCATATAAGGCACAATGATGAACAATGCATCGTGCTACTTGGCCATAGTTGTTTGATTCCGGCTAGCGTGAAGGACACAATTGTATAGGTTTTGTAAAAGCTCTCAGTATAATGGCTTCACACTACTCTCAGTTTTTCATATGACAATAACTTATGTCTACACCTAGATGGTAGCATAATAATGTTTTACACGTCATCTTTAACTGTCGTTCGGAACTCCAGTTGATGGTATTTGTACGAGCTTTGAGAGCTGTTTTAATTTTGTGGTGAAAGTCAGAACTAAATAGGGATATCGATTGGTTCCATCACATTCCTGATTGATACTGGCGCTGATATAAGTGTATCACAAATATTATAGCCTCGGAACAAATCACTATCCGGATTTAGGCCTCTGAGCAGCAAACGGTATGATTGAGCTGTTTCACCACCAAATCAAATCAGCTCTCAAAGCTCGTGCAAATACCACCAACTGGAGTTCAGAGATCCCAATCATATTGTTCGAAATCCAAGCAACTGGTGTACGGTCAAACCATCAAATTATCTTAGGGATTCTTAATAATCTATAATTATAAAACAAAGTCGGGTTAGTTACACCATTTATAACTCAAGAACCGCTGGACCGATTTTTATTATCTTTGTTTTGTTGGATTTGTATTCGCTCCGAATAGCATAATAACTATTAAAACATCGGAAAAATTCACCAAAAAAAATTTATCAAGAAAATTCATTTTCTCATACATTTTGTTTTTTTTATTTTGTTCGTCTCAATACAGTGGTGGTTTAGGAAAAATAGAAAAGTCGGAAAAACTCAAAAGGAAAACCCCAAAAATCTAATAAAAAATCTTTTTTTATATGAATTTTGTATGTGTAGTTTGTATATGACGACTGACGAGTGGTGTAGTGGTTAAAGCTTCGGTGCTTGAGCCGCAAGGTACTGGATTCGAATCCGACTGGAGGCTGTATGCAAATTTGTATTTTATTTTTTATCCAATTTTTTTTTTTTTCATCTACATAGATAAGTAGCAAAAAATGCAAATATATTTCTGTAAATAGCCGCATATAACCAAAAATATTTTATGTTTTTGCGTATACGTATATACGCAGTTAAACGAAAAATCAGAGATACAGCAATGACATTGGAATTATCAGAAATATGTTTTGTTTTCATTTTTTAGCTAAAAAATTTAGCTAAACTAATTTGATTGTCTGTGAATAAATGATCCATCTGCCGAAGATTTCTCCAAGCAATTGCTGACTATCGGTAATGGCCGCGTTCCGGTCGACGAACCGAATGGATTGATTTCGTTTCCTCAGAACTTTTGCAAATTTGTCTCAACGAAGGACGAACTCATCGACAAAGTGTTCCCGAACAACATTACTTACCACAAAAATCACAATTGGGTGAGTGAACAAGTAATTCTTGCGGCAAAGAACAAAGATGTGGATCACTTAAATTTCACAATTCAAAATCTAATCGTCGGTCCACTTCATTCCTTCAAATCTATCGACTGTGTGACAAACGAAGACCAAGCAACCAACTAGCTTCCCACCGCACAATTTACAACTGAAAGTTGGGTCGGTAATCATCATGCTACGAAACCTGAATCAACCAATACTATGCAACGGAACGCGATTGGTTTTGAGAAAACTCATGAGCAATGTGATTCACGCGACGATACTCTAAGTAAAGTTCAAAGGTGATGAAGATCTCCTTCCGACAATTCCGATGATCCCAACCGATATGCCATTCGAGTTTAAACGAATTCAATTTTCGAGTCGTCTTGCATTCGCCATGACGATCAACAAATCACAAATCCCGTCCTTGAGTGTTTGTGGCCTGAATCTAGAAAATGAATGTTTCTCTCACGGCCAATTGTACGTAGCATGTTCACGTGTAAACCATCCGCTTTATTCGTTCTCGCACCTGACAATAAAACAAAAAAATGTCGTTTATCACAAGGTGCTACAATGAAGGAAATCGACCCTATTTCTCACCCCCGCAGCAAATAGTTTAAAAGAAAGAAGTGCAACAATGCCACGTGAATCATTTCGATTCAATTTAATAAAACCAAAGCCTTGCTGTCACTTGAATTACATTCATTTCAATGTAATTAAAATATATTTCATTTTGATTTTTGTATTTTTATTGAATTTAATTAATTTGGAGTATTAATTGAATCTTAATAAAAAACTCAATTTAATTAAGCTACACTGAGAGAAAAGCTTAATGACCACACGCCTATAAAGTATGGATAAGAAAAATATTGGAGATTCCCCTATGTTTGAAGTTATTTTAACGGTTCAAAATAATAATTTCTGTGATATATTTATAGTTTATAGGTAAATTGCCCATGGATACAGAATACGTCAAATAAATTTTTATTTTGGATAGGACATAAACGACTTAGATGCAGGCCCTATACAATATTGGTATTCATGCTAAGTAATATTGTCGGTTCGGCATATTTAACGAACCAAAATACCGTGAAGGTATATATACCTATATTTATAGGTGAGACCTGTCATCGTAAACAATTTTCTTATTTAAAAACATAATCGATCATTGCTTAGTCTTGTCTCTGTTGATTATTCAGTTTTTATGCGAAAATCGTTTATTAGAAATTTGTTAAATTTTATTTAATATTTTTTTTAAGTGACGGATTAAAATAATTAAATTAGTTAGATACATTAAAACAGTGGAATTTAAAAATAGTGCAATATTATATAAAATAATAATTTGTTAACAAATATATTTTCACATTGTTTGTATTCACAAATGCACATAAAATAAATTGTGTTGATTCTAAGCTGGAAACAAAACCATAATTGGAGGTTCCCCGTATAGGAAAGCGGGCGTCATTAATAAATGGAACAGTGTAAAAATTTTATATTATTGTATTTTGTTGTGTTTCGTTTGTGGTTTTAAGACTATAATTGTGCAAATTAATTTAGTATATTTAAAAAAAAAATTGATCCTATAATATTATTTAATGACGTTTCATGATCTAAGTACATTTATTTAAATCGATGTTTAAATCGATAATTAAAAGTCATTAATTTTTTTATATATAAATCTATAAGTAAAAATTGTTTATTAAATTTTTGCACATGTATAATGTAATGTTTGTACGTTTTATAATAAATATAATAAAATAAAATATTTTCAAATGTTAGTTTTGTTTTTTATCAATTTAGTAAAATTGAGAATATCTAAAATACAAGTTAGAGTAAGTATTTTCCTAAGTAATAGGTGAAATTCCAAACTGATGGGTATCCATTTATTCCTATATTAGAACAGGTGTCCATCATATGTATGGGATTTTCCAAAAATGATTTGAATTCCGCCATAACATTATAGGGTTCTAAACTCCCAATTTCTCTGGAATCCTATACTATCTTGGAAAAAATCATTCTAATATTGTACTTATAACAAAAAGAAAAAACTAATTACCCTTAAAATTGCAATTTTACCTATATTATTGTTAACATAAGACTAATGTTCTAGCTAATTTGCCAATATTTAAAGCTGAAATGCCACATAATAAGATCTATTGCATATTTTATTATAGTTTACCTTCCTATAAAAAGGGAGATGTTGCCTGACAGATTATTAGTAAAAATAGGGGATATTTACCCATAAAATATTGTTGTCCCAAAACAGCCTATAACTATGGGTGGAAAGTATGCAAAAAATCGGGAATTTTTCCAATGTTTTTTTTCAGTGTAATAACTGCAAACAACATTTATTGATTTTGAGGCGGTACGAAGTTCGCCGGGTCAGCTAGTAATAAATAAATAAACGTTATACTGGTGATCTCGACGCCGGTTTTTTCACCGAGCAAAAATATTAAATTAAAGAAATAAAAATTACGAGTTTGTGAAAAATGTGACTTGTAAAATTTTATGTTCATGACAACGGTAAAGTAAAGTTTTGGACCAATATTTGCACCCACAATGGCGATAGCGCCCAAGAACCGGACAACCTCAATAACAACATGGACAGAAACAACAATGGCACCAGTAACAACAACAACCACACAACAGCGGCAACAACATTACTGAAACAACACTAGCAGTAACAACAATAACTAGGATGCCAACAAAAGCATAAACACCAAACCAGAAACCCTATAGCGAGCATTGCATGTTTCAAATCAAACACTGCGCTACATTCGTGCAGGTAAAAGAAAGTCGAGATTTAGAACTAGAAATAAACTGCTTGATCAAAAACTATTTAAGCAAAAAATTGATAATTGGACATTTATTTAGCCTAAAACTTTTTATTTATCTTCTGATTTTTAATTTTAATTTAAGTCAGTTATTGATATAGGTATACTGTTAAAGTAAGTTGACTCGCTCTAGTCGAAAAATGTCGATAATACAGCTTCGGCTGTAATAACTAAACTTTAACTGTATTTTGTTGAGCAATAAAGCATTTCGGTTTAGCTGTTTGAGCGCTATTCAGCTATTTCAACTAATACAAATCTGCATTATCTTCAGCTAAAATTTTAAAATGCTTTAGTTTTTGCTTTAGCCATGGTGGTGTAGTTGTAATTGTCTCAACAAAATACAGCTTTTATCAGCCAAAAAATGTCGATAATGTTTTTCAAAAAACAACCTATATTATTCTTCTGTAAACGTCGGTAAGGTACATATAAATAGCCAACCAAAAATGTCGATAAAGCAGATAAACATTTTTGGTGTTAAACAGTAATTTCTTTTTAAATCAAAAACGTTTATTCCGGTTCATCAACAATCAAAATTAAACTTTTTATTAAATGCATTAAAACAAAACTTCAAAAATTTCGGGTCAATTTTCTTTGTATAAATAGATCGTACACACCAAAATTGAAAACTTTAGATTTTCATGTTGGGATATCGCACACACAAAATTCGAAAATTTCTGTAAATTGCCCGTTCAAAGTGTCATAGCTGGAAATAGATTATCGACATTATTCTGCTGTTATTTAATATTGTTTTATATTTAATCTGCATTATCGGCATTTTTCGGGTCGGTATTTCTGTGCATTTTTCAATCATTTTATATGTTTTATTCAACCGAATTTTAGCGAGCTCCCCACCTGAAAATCGATCTGCTATTTTGTTTATTCGTGAGCATCAGTAAGGCCTTCCATTTGAATCTATTTCCATGACACTTTAAACGGTCAATTTTTAGAAATTTTCAAATTTTATGTGTGCGATATATCCAATCGAGTTTTCCCGTACTCTCCACATGAAAATTGACCTTACGTTTTCAAACGATAATTATTAGATGGCACTTCATTTAAAATATTCTCCAAACATGAAACTATATAGATGAATTTCACGTCAAACCTCCCTAAACATCCAATACAAGCACTTACAGAAATTTGGTTTGGTATATTGGTTTTAATTGTTTCGAATGAAAATTTCTTATTTTAAATTTTTTAGTTGGTTTTTAGGAAGAACCAAATAAAAATTTCTAATATAAATAATTAATTTTCGGCAAAAAATTTGTATCTGCATTATCGACATTTTTCGGCTAGAGTCGGCTAACTTTAATAGGTGATATAGATTCTGCTAACTTATTCTAAAGCCAGCAGATCCCTTAGTTTTAGTTGGAATGGTTGGAGTCTACAATATTTGAATAGAAGATTTCATAGTACCTTGTTGAGTTTTACTGTATTAGTTCAGCTAACTTTGGGGAGGCATGTTTTGGTTTAAAGCAAGAAAATTTATATCCATGGTGGATGTGACATACCTAACAAAAAAACACAACCAATTTTTCGTATATGTATAGCCTTGTATATGTAGTTGTATTTTGCGCTCCTAAATGTTGCCTAAAGGTAATAACACGCATTTAGGGAAAAATGAAAATAATTTCAGTTTTGTAAAATTCATAATAAGGAGAATTAAATTTTTTGTTCTAATAAGGTTCTAAGGACATAGGGGTAAAAATTGTAGAACAATCACAAATTGGTCAATACATATGGCCATATATTAGATGTGCAAGTAGAAACTCGCCTCTGAAGTTAGTTGCATTAAAAAATACTTGAATGCATCCAAAGTGCCCACCATTTTGGATATATATAATTTAGTCGTTGCTCTTTATATGACATAAGTTCGTTCATTCGTTGTGCATCAATTTTAAGAGATGGTGGTCGATACGCAACATTTGCGGCATTGCATTCAAATCTGTTTCAAATTAACAATAAACCTACCATGCGCGGTTAAATGACCGTTTTAAAAATTTCGTTTAAAATTTCTCGCATACAATGTTACTTTATCATCATGTGGCTTATTATCTTTTCCTAAAATATACAAACAACCTATTTTACAATGTTTAAAACTTTTTTTATTGTTTAATTTCCGAAAACAAATTATATTATATCTAGTCTACTTTACTAAAATACACATGTTTTTTTAAATCGTTCATTTGACCGCCCATGGTAGGATTAGGTATACATGAAATGCCGGTATGTTTAGTGTTAAAAATATGCAATTGATTAATTCGACTTTGAGTGAACATTCTGTGTGTCATTCAACAGTAAAAAAGTGGTTTGCAAGGTTTCGTGATGGCAATTTTATTCTTGACGACGATCCACGTCCAGGTGCAATAATACATGGATGAAAATCCGTGTCAAACTCAAAAAGAGTATGCACAATAATTAGGAGTTACTCACCAAGCAATACCATTTCGATTAGGGAAATCAATCATCAGTTGCAAAAATTATTAAGAAAGTGTAACTGTATGTCTTGTGGGATTAGAAAGGTGATGGCTCGATGAATACTGTGCTTTGAAACCACCAAGTTCATGTCGCGAAGGCATTCATCATCTATACCTGATAAATGGAAAAAGACAATGACGAATATTTCGAATATACTTGCATATACTATACTTGCACACGTCATAAGTAACAAACAATAAAAAATGTTGTACTAAAAAAACCCCTATTCTAGACCACGTTCTTGTTTTGCTAGGCGTGCATTTATCGTTTCTATACTTCGAAATATCTTTTCTAGTGGATTTTCTTTAATAGTATTCTGCTGCGTTATCTGAGAGTAGGATCTCCACTCTGGCCCTATGGGCTCTGGTTGTGGCTTCTACTTGTAGTTGGAATCCTTTCTATTCAAACATCACTGTTTTGAGTCGATTGGCGTGTTTTATTTCTTAACCTTTGCAGTTGTGCCACTACTTCCCATCGTCTATAATTGGCTGGGTGTTGTCCTTTACAGTTTATACACCTTGCAGGTTCGGTTCGACTATGAAAACAGTCTTTTGCGTTGTGTCTGCCGGCACACTTTACGCACCTAACATTTCTCCCGCAATAGCTTTGGGTGTGGTTATAACTTTGGCATTTTTTGCATTGATGTATTAATCTCGTGTTCTTTTTCAGTGGTTCTATTTTAACCCTCATATTAAGTATTCCTTTGATATTCCTTTTTTATTTTCAATTTGTTCGCTTTTGTTGAACGTGAGCTTGAATAGCGGGAGCCCTCTTTTAACGATCTTGGTTTTTTGACTATTTTCAACTTTCTCTCGTTTAAGGATATTTACTGCATCTTCAATTTGCAGTTCCTCCTTCTTGCAGGTGGGATAAGACCTCTGGCCATAACCTTAATTTCTCGGTTATTTTTGTCTTCATATGTGTACCACTCTTTACCTTCTTCAGTGAGCTTTATGGCTAAAGCTCTGTATCCATCGGGATCTCGTGTGTTTATCTTCCAAACATTATTGTTTAGTGCAACTACTCTATAGTCGTTTGTGGACACTGATTTCATTAGAGCTTGGATATTCGCAAACTCAGTTATGCCTATCCCATTAATTGGCGGTGGTGCCTTAGTCTTCATTGCAACCTTGCGTTGTTCTTGTTTCTGGTGATGTTGAGGTACAGACACTGGTTCGACAGATTCACTAACTTTAGCTTGCGAGAGCTCCTCAACTTCTGGCGAGAATTCTGCTCTTCGTTTTTTCCTTGGTCTTTCCTTCTGTTTGTGTATCCAATCAGTTTCTTTTTCAAGTTCCTCCTCATCTGTATGAAACTCAGCGTCAGTGCATACAAGTGTGCTGTTTTCGTTGTAGCACGTAAGAGGAGTTTCCACAACCTCTGTCAGTTTGGTCTTCTTCAGCTCCTCATTTTCTTTCTTTAACTTAGCGATTTCATTGTTAAGTTGCGATGCGACTTTTTTTATTTCACTCAGTCTTCTACGTAGTTCAACATTGTCGATTTCCTGCTGAGTTGTGAACTGTATTTGTCTAGGTGGTGATCTAGTTATTTTTGCACTTCGATCGAATGGGCGTAGCAATTGTTGGCTCACCCCAGAATCCTTTGAGCCGGCCTCGTTAGAGGATGGATTAATCAACTGGGCAGCTGGTGTACCACCTGGGGTAAAAATTCCTTTTTATTGTAAACTCATTGCATTATGATGACTGGTTATTGAAGCAGCTATACCAATCTAACCAGTGAGGTCAGTTGCATTGACAATGGGTCAGTAGAGAGAACATCATTTGCTAGGTTCTCGGTGTTCGTTATCCCGCCGTATCTCGATCGCCATAGAGCCTCGTTGGTTAATTAGCATGGAGCCACGTGCAGGTGAGGTTGACGTTTGGGCTGGAATATTGACCTTCTAGACAGATGCCCCTTACTCCTGAAGCCAACATTATGAAAATGTTTAAACGTGATATGAGACCTAAACGCACCCATTGTGTCCCGCTTATATTAAAAATAAAGCTGCACTGACATTCCACGATTGTAAAAATAATTCGGCTCAGACGCGTGTTTGTGGCTTGTTTTGTCTATTTTCTATTGGGCGTATTAAAATATCAAATTCAAGAATGTAAAATAAAAGTAAGCAGCTGAAAATTAAGTTACGTCACCTTAAATTGGTGAAGAGGAAAACGCAACTGTTCCAAATTGATTTTGTGTTTGCGTGCTGTGATACCGGATTTAAATAAAATTTTCTTGGATAATTTACCAGGCTATTTGGACATATATAATATACACAATGCATATCTCAAGCAATTATATTTATACGTCATATGTGGTAAACTATGTATGTATATCTATATAGGTATAGGTTTTACGACATAATATATATATTTAGATTATCTACTCGTCTATCTTGAAGAATCACAGAAAAAATAGCAATTCTAGGTTAGTAACAATAGCAGCAGTAGCAGCAGCATCAAGGATACAAAAAATCATTCATCCAACAATAGAACATCCATCATGGTTTTTTATGTACAAGATAATAGACATATAGAAATGTAACAATACAAAAACCAGCAACACAATTCTATGTACCAAAACCCCAGGAATTATTTATGTTGGAGATTACTCGGGAGATTTAAATATTTGCTGTGCTATAAAAATGTTGTTAAAGCTGTCTTGTGCGTATCGTATACGATATGTATATCACCGAGTACACAGCATAATTATTTCTCTATACATGTATCGTTATTCGTTATCAATAAATGCTGTAAAAATGTGTACATGGGTTGGAGTGGAGCACATGCGGTATCCGCATAAACAATGGTGCCACATGTATGTATTGTGTATAGAAAATCTGTTCCAACCGTGAACACAAAACACAAAAACATATCAAGTGCATATAGCATGGTTATTTGATCGTCTTCTCGGCTCGGATTCTAACAATCACCATAAAATGAGAATGTTATATTTTTAAACCTTTGTATGGTTTATAATTAGTAAAGTTATTCCATCGGAGTTCGTTCACCCGGCACACAAGTAAATCTAAATATTTTTTTTTTATTAATCACTGCACATTTTATGATTTTTTTTTTAAATTTTGTATTTTGTGGGTTAAACTGAAATGATTCATGTGTAATGACTACCTAATATCACTACGGTTGATATACGAGTAACAACAGTAAGTACAGCTCGGAAAGTTGTAATTTTATAAATAGCCCGAATGTCCCACAAAATTCCACAAAAATTGTGTGTATTTTTGTAGTCGAACACTCGAGAGAGGGAGAGACAGAGAGAACACGCACCAAGCAGACACCAAATTAATCAACTTAAAGTTAAAAAATTTTGTTTTTGTACCCACGTAGATCTCATATTTCAAATATTAGTATTTTATATTTCTTGAAATAATTTTTTATATTTTTTTGGATTATTTATTGTTTCATTCAAAGAAAATTATTTATAAATAAATAAATTTATAATTATAGCCAGTGTGTTAATCAAGACACATAAAATACATTTTTTTTTTTGTATATGTGTGTTATCTTTGACTAAAATTGTTGAACGCGATCTCCCGCGAGAATCTCGAAATAGAGATGTAAAGCGCGATAGAGGTATAAAGCCACCTTAAAGATGAGTGTTTTTATATTTTTTGATATGTTGTTCGTATGTGGAGGATGACTGATGTTATGTTGACGAATGGCGTGTGACCTAATCTTTGTTTAAGTTTTTAAAAAATATAAAGGGGGCTGTTGATTAATTTGGATGATTGATTTGTTTCATTACAAGTCTTGTGTAGTCATATTTTGTTGGTATATAATGAGCAATACGTTGTTCTTTCATGACACTCTCATACGTAAGTATTGGGAAAAGCCGTAGTGGCCTTTTTCGATGACCGTAAAACTAAAGCATTAAAGAGTACTGTTTAAACCGAACCAATATATTTCAATATGATACAAATGATCAACGAGATTTTGGTAAAAACAAAATTCGAGGAGAGTAAGAGAGCTTGCAGTTCGCCTGCTTAATCCGATGGAGCTGAATCAAGTATCTAGAAAGATTACTAGGACGTCTGGCCGATTCAAATATCTCGTGGATAACGAACGTAAAATACTTAACAAATAACAAAAAATGTATTTGTTTCCGTGTATACAAAATGGTATACATTTAGGCGAACACAGTTGCATGAACCACGAGTTCGATAAAGGTTATATCATATATTTTGGCGCGATATGTCGCATGCGCGAACTAACAAAACAATTATAGTGACAAAACTACACATTAGATATAACTCAACCATGAAGGTTTCGTAGCGCTTAGGACCCAATATTTATTTAAGTTGAGAAAATTAAGTTGACGTCACAACTGCTACGAGAAACTAATTTAAGGTAGATTAATTACTAGATGAACCCTGAATCAGTTGTAATATTGTATAAATAAATAAATAAATTTATTAAATAATAAATAATAATAATAATAATAATGTTGGCTTCGATTTTACTAGACACGTTCCCAACTATGGTGCCCTGAAAGTGCCCAATATTCAACGTTGTTTTATATAATTAGTATAATTCATCCGATTTAACAGCCGACTAATATTACTGGTGTACTACTGAATATTGGTTCTTCAGGCTTCCATTTTCAAAAACTTAACAGCCTCGTTTTCAAAAGCCTGGTATTTAAAAACATTTTTATTTTTATTGATTCAGGGAACCTTGAATTATTAATTCTTTCCCGAACAACTATATAACATATTTTGAATAAAAGAAAAATTTTATAAGTGCAAAAAATACTTTCTTTAGAAAACCAGGCTTTTCAAAATCCAGACTTTGTGCAAAACCAGCACAAAGTCTGGATTTTTTTATACAATCGGGATTTTGTAAACCAAAATTTGGAGGGAAACGCAAGCAAAACCGTGCCGTGGCCTTGTTCTGCGGGGGAAGGAAAATAAATAAGTTTCAGTAAAGCGCGTTATTAGAGGGATAACAACAACAAAACACAGTAATACACAATAAACCAGCATACATACATTTTCGGATGTTGTGTTGTTGTTGAGCTCAAAATTTAATTTTATTTTCTGGGTAAATGAACCAGAAATAAAATCAATTAATTTATTTTCTAATCGTATCTATATATGTAAGTATGTGTGCACGTATCTAGAATAAATACAATATATGCCCACAAAATGAATGTGTATATAGAGCTGAAAGCTATTCGAAATTATAAATTACATATCATCTAGCTAGATCTACTGTACTACATACATACATACATATACGTAACGTACATGTATACTGTACTATTTTAAATATAAATTAAAAATAATAGTAGTAATATAATGATAATAATAATAATACTAAAAAAAGAGTATACTACACAAAAATACTAAAAACAATGGAAATAAAATTTATGAATATCTGGGCTATACAGAACCAACCAGAAACAAAACAAAACAAACAAAAAAAAAAACCAACCAGCAACGAACGAACTATTGCTGCACAATGCAGACACAATAATATTATAAAAACGTTCGTTGCACACAAAAATAACTTAAAAAACATAAAACATAAAAACATTACAGCATATAAAAACGAATAAAAAAAAATTGAAAATCAACATTTTCACTGTGGAAATTTTGTGTCTGGATATTCTCTCGACTTTTTCGGATGTTTTCCCACTCTGCGCCGATATGTTACGTATCTACATCGTTGTTGGTCGCAATAGTTAGAAAATGCATAACACTTCACCTCCGCGCAGTATTAGTTACCCCATATCTATAAGAATTTAGTTTTCCTCTATATTTTCATTCGCTTTTCGCGATATGCTTTTGTTTTATTTTACTATAAATTTACTATTCTATGTACTCGCTATATCTAATTTTTCTCTTATACGTATATTCTTAACTGTATCTACTGTGCTCTATATATAGAATTTTCTTTAAGTTTTTCTTTTTGTTTTGTTGTTATCCGATTCTTGTATGTTTTAGAAAATATTTTCATTTTATTTATTTTGCCTGTACACGTTAAGTATTCAAGCATGGGTACGATAAGGGTTGTGGCCCACAAAAATATTGCCGCCCCGGTGGCAAAGTGGTTAGCATGCTTGCTCCAGCGACCGGAGGTCCCGGGTTCGATTCCCGGTGGTGACAAGGAAACAATTTCACGGCTGGTTTAGGATCAATGAATTAATCACTCATTATCCGAAATGAAAATATGATTATGAAACCTCATATCAGGCGGCCAAATCCCTTGATGGGATATAGTGCCAGAGAGAGAGAAAATATATATTTGTTTCATGTAGTCAAATATGTTTATAATCACTGTACTGTAAGACCTTTTGAAAATGATCGGCCGGTCGAGAAGGCACTTTACATAAATTGGTTTAAATCGCATCAACACTACTGGTTCTTCTGAATAATTTTTTTATTGTTCGCTGATAATGTTACGGTGGCAAAGCATTTTAATCAGAAGGGTCATCGCTCATCACTGTTAAGTAACATGGAACCCAGAGGTCTGCGCGGTTATATATAGCCAGCTAGGACCCTCGACACAGCTTGATCACCCCGAATGACAAGTAGCATGTCTGTTGTAGAGATACCTTCCCTCCTCCCGAATGTATCATAAAACCGTTTCATAAGCACATGCTTACACATGAAATCAAGGCACTGTCATAGTTGATTATGACCTCACCCAAACGATACACAGCATGGTCGCCCGGATTGTTCACTAAATATCCTCTACATTGCACAGTCTGACTCCTTGCCCTGTCAAAATGTTTCGGAGAGGCCTTATAGTTTTTTACAGCCACCCCCCGAATGGAGAACACATCTGCTGGACCAATACCTCCGACCTTGTGATGACCAACCAAGGGGCTCAGTGGGAGCGACTGACCCGATACAATGAGAAATCTGATGCCATCATACTGATTCGTTAGTTTGGTAACTCATTTTCTAATTAAAATTGCCAAAATAAAATTCAAAACGAACAATAAGAAACCTAAGTGAAAATCGCGAATATGTAAATCAAAAGTACAGGGTGTCCACTTGGTAGCATATCTTGGTAGCAGTTCTTGTGTTAATTAAATTTTATACGGGATTAAATCTAAATCTTTGTTCAAAAGGAAGGTTAGTTTTGATCTTCGACGTTCAAGCTAGGCACTTTAACGCAGCAGCAGCAATATTTTCTGATGTTCTGGCTATACGTTGTTGCACACACTTTAGCTTATTTGTCACAGTCCCCTTTCTTCAAATGGGTGGCGTCCACCCTCCGATATAAATTCTAATTGCCCCGTTAGGCAATCTGTATGACAACCGGTTACGGCATCACCCGTCGATATAAATCAATTTTAGGCGACATAAGAAGATATCGAAGTAAAACCTTCTTCCTGCGATGTCGGCATAACGATTCCTCTGAAGTACGTCAACAACATAAGGTTCTCTTAATGGAGAATAAGGAACGTTAGCATTTTTGACCGACCATTGGCTCGCAATATTCCATTTGAATCTATTAAAGGGAACAAAAACCAAAACCTACTCTTAGTATACACAACCTGATGCTTTTTCAGTGTCTCGATATAATCTTTCAACACTTCCTGTTAAACAATACGACCTAACGTTTTTAAAGCAAAATCCACTTCATTTGACTCTACTATTGCGCGGTTCCGTTTTTATTGGTTCTATATTTTACTATTTCGAGCGAACCGATGTCATATTATCTTGAAAGTGCAATATTTTTACTCTCAGCTCAGAAAAATCTTTGTGTCATGATAGTTTTAGCTGTCATGACAGTAAATATTTTCGGGGCTGAGAGTAAAAAAATGTAGATTTTTTGGGTTGAGAGTAAAAAATGTCATGTTACCATCACATTTTTCGGTGATGGAGTTGGGGCTATCTTCACATACATTTAAAATGAAGAAGCCTTCAAACCAAAATCCATTGAAAATTCAAAGTTTATAAATAAAAGAAGAACATTTGTGAAACACAAAGAACATTTATTAGTCGGTTGACCACAACCTCGCACACGTTATGTTGACTTACCAGGTAAGAACCGAGATAAACGAATATTTAAATTGGAAACTAAGAGTCAAACCCCCTTTTCTTATCGGTCACTCGCAGAACTGTCTAATTTTTGAAGTAAGTGTTGTATATGGGAATTGAATTCCATTCTTCGATTTGATAAAGGCCCACGAAAGTAGTACCTGAATGCTTCACAACATGAACGACAAACGCTTACAGAAATTTCGACGAATTCTCTACATTAGGTTTGACTCCTTACCGAGCCGTCACATGAAGATGTTTACAGTTGAATGTTACGGGTATGTGTTCGATTAATGAGTACGTCTTTTTTTCTCGTATGTGTAAGATAATTTTCTTATAGTGATAAATACACAAACAAAATTTTCAAAACCTTTAACAACACAAATCTTCAAAAGTTATAATTTATATGCTATTCTCATATCACCCATACTGATATGTACAAGCGCAATTCTCCAATATTTACAATGTGATATTGATACTACTCCTGATATATGGGTGACGTCACCCTTATTCAATAATTGTAGCACTCATTTAACTAAACTATGTGGAATAAATTTCAAATTTGACAATGTTTTAGTTGCACTCTGCTCCTAATAAACTTACACCACTTTTTAAACATAAAATATAGAAGATGGTGGATTACGTTGCAGTATTAAAGTTATTCACAGATAAATTTGTACTTAAAATGTCTGCTATTTTTGAGCTTTCCACGCGACGTTATGTCGAACATTCGACGCTCGTCCACCAGCAGTATAAATTATTTTTTATTCACAAATTTAAAGGTTTTTATGGGTGTACTACGAAATCCCGATTTTCAAAATTCTGGATTTCAAAACCCGGTTTTTTTTTCTTCTAAATAGTTCTAATTGCACAAAATATTTAATAAGTTTTGTAATTGTAAGATTAATAAAAAAAATTAATATTTTGATAACTCTCACGGGTATTTAACCCTTCATCAAAATTTCATCCTTTTTAGCCATTTTCTAGAAATTTTCGCAAACTCATTTTTGAATTTTATTAAAAAAATTGTCAGAGTCCCATTTTCCTATATGCCAAATTTTTTAAAATTCAAACTGGAATATCCCAAAAACCGGATTTTTTTAATACAAAATCGGGGTTTTGAAAACCGGGATTTCGTTACACACCCGTTTTTTATTTTTATTATGTTTTTTTATAGCTATAGTTATAGTTATAGTTATAGTTATAGTTATAGTTATAGTTATAGTTATAGTTATAGTTATAGTTATAGTTATAGTTATAGTTATAGTTATAGTTATAGTTATAGTTATAGTTATAGTTATAGTTATAGTTATAGTTATAGTTATAGTTATAGTTATAGTTATAGTTATAGTTATAGTTATAGTTATAGTTATAGTTATAGTTATAGTTATAGTTATAGTTATAGTTATAGTTATAGTTATAGTTATAGTTATAGTTATAGTTATAGTTATAGTTATAGTTATAGTTATAGTTATAGTTATAGTTATAGTTATAGTTATAGTTATAGTTATAGTTATAGTTATAGTTATAGTTATAGTTATAGTTATAGTTATAGTTATAGTTATAGTTATAGTTATAGTTATAGTTATAGTTATAGTTATAGTTATAGTTATAGTTATAGTTATAGTTATAGTTATAGTTATAGTTATAGTTATAGTTATAGTTATAGTTATAGTTATAGTTATAGTTATAGTTATAGTTATAGTTATAGTTATAGTTATAGTTATAGTTATAGTTATAGTTATAGTTATAGTTATAGTTATAGTTATAGTTATAGTTATAGTTATAGTTATAGTTATAGTTATAGTTATAGTTATAGTTATAACGGGTGATTTTTTAAGAGCTTGAGAACTTTTTTTTAAAAAAAAACGCATAAAATTTGCAAAATCTCATCGGTTCTTTATTTGAAACGTTAGATTGGTCCATGACATTTACTTTTTGAAGATAATTTCATTTAAATGTTGACCGCGGCTGCGTCTTAGGTGGTCCATTCGGAAAGTCCAATTTTGGGCAACTTTTTCGAGCATTTCGGCCGGAATAGCCGGAATTTCTTCGAAAATGTTGTCTTCCAAAACTGGAATAGTTGCTGGCTTATTTCTGTAGACTTTAGACTTGACGTAGCCCCACAAAAAATAGTCTAAAGGCGTCAAATCGCATGATCTTGGTGGCCAACTTACCGGGCCATTTCTTGAGATGAATTGTTCTCCGAAGTTTTCCCTCAAAATGGCCATAGAATCGCGAGCTGTGTGGCATGTAGCGCCATCTTGTTGAAACCACATGTCAACTAAGTTCAGTTCTTCCATTTTTGGCAACAAAAAGTTTGTTAGCATCGAACGATAGCGATCGCCATTCACCGTAACGTTGCGTCCAACAGCATCTTTGAAAAAATACGGTCCAATGATTCCACCAGCGTACAAACCACACCAAACAGTGCATTTTTCGGGATGCATGGGCAGTTCTTGAACGGCTTCTGGTTGCTCTTCACTCCAAATGCGGCAATTTTGCTTATTTACGTAGCCATTCAACCAGAAATGAGCCTCATCGCTGAACAAAATTTGTCGATAAAAAAGCGGATTTTCTGCCAACTTTTCTAGGGCCCATTCACTGAAAATTCGACGTTGTGGCAGATCGTTCGGCTTCAGTTCTTGCAGGAGCTGTATTTTATACGGTTTTACACCAAGATCTTTGCGTAAAATCTTCCATGTCGTCGAATAACACAAACCCAATTGCTGCGAACGGCGACGAATCGACATTTCACGGTCTTCAGCAACACTCTCAGAAACAGACGCAATATTCTCTTCTGTACGCACTGTACGCATTCGTGTGGTTGGTTTAATGTCCAATAAAGTAAACTGAGTGCGAAACTTGGTCACAATCGCATTAATTGTTTGCTCACTTGGTCGATTATGTAGACCATAAATCGGACGTAAATCGCGAAACACTTTTCGAACCGAACACTGATTTTTGTAATATAATTCAATTATTTGCAAGCGTTGCTCGTTAGTAAGTCTATTCATTATGAAATGTCAAAGCATACTGAGCATCTTTCTCTTTGACACCTTGTCTGAAATCCCGCGTGATCTGTCAAATACTAATGCATGAAAATCCTAACCACAAAAAAATCACCCTTTAGTTATAGTTATAGTTATAGTTATAGTTATAGTTATAGTTATAGTTATAGTTATAGTTATAGTTATAGTTATAGTTATATTTATAGTTATAGTTATAGTTATAGTTATAGTTATAGTTATAGTTATAGTTATAGTTATAGTTATAGTTATAGTTATAGTTATAGTTATAGTTATAGTTATAGTTATAGTTATAGTTATAGTTATAGTTATAGTTATAGTTATAGTTATAGTTATAGTTATAGTTATAGTTATAGTTATAGTTATAGTTATAGTTATAGTTATAGTTATAGTTATAGTTATAGTTATAGTTATAGTTATAGTTATAGTTATAGTTATAGTTATAGTTATAGTTATAGTTATAGTTATAGTTATAGTTATAGTTATAGTTATAGTTATAGTTATAGTTATAGTTATAGTTATAGTTATAGTTATAGTTTTATTCAAATTATCTCGTTTGGTAGTAAAAGCTTCAACGAATCCGAAGATATACCTGTAACGCTGAAGAACTTCCTTTGATTCAAGGAAGTTTCAAAAATTCTGTCGATTGTAAATCTGTAAATTCGATAAATTCTGTAGATAATTCCAGATAGAAATTTTCTCAAAGTACCTCGGTTGTGAGTAAAAGCGAATGTATACGTCTAGTGTTGTCAAATCGCTGATGAGACAAGATACCAGTGACTCTATTTAGATAGCTCCAGCTCCCCTCTCTTGGTTAGTAGTCCAAGTTTAGGTCTAGATCAACAATAATTTATGGATAACTAAAACGGTAAAAAGTTAATTTAAACTTTCGTACTAAATGTTATAAATGTAATGACAGTGTATTATGGAACTATTTATTGTCGTGACATTTTCCGTCATTATTATTTTATCACAAAACCTCTCGGTAAGAGTACGACTATATCAAGATAGTTTTAGATTTCTGTAATGTTTTGGTTGCTAGTAATGGCTTTTACGAATCCGATGGTAATACAGCAACAGTGGCTTTGATAGTCAACAATCACTATAGTGATAATTTAGTGTCACCAACACAGTTCTCGGGCTAGTTTAGGTATAAGTTAATAAATAATTAAAAGCTAGCCCAAGGCAACCGGAATGTCATAAATATCAAGGAAATATTTCATGACACTATTTATTATCGAGATAGTCAACTTTTTTGGCGTGGTTAATTAACGGTTAGGATAGTGAAAGAGGTGCTTTATTGAACAGATTTGCAGAATAAAAGCGCTGAAGGTACAGTAACCGCGAAATTCAATTAATTGTACGGACGTGAGGGTTGAGATTTATTAAGCAATTCAATACGCAGTAAGAAAAAGCGTCGTGTAACTTTCTTTTTTGCTTTCTTTTAGTGAAAAGGTTAACGTTAAGAATTATTGCAGTATTTTCCCTTCCCTCTTTATGGAACGAACCATGTTTAATTGGGCTTAGTGATAACAGATTAGGGGGCGAAGTCCGAGATTCAAACTTCGTTGCGGTGCTCCCTGGGTAGCTGTAAATGAATCTGGTAGTGTAGTGGAGACGAGCAGAGGAAATCCCGGGAAATGATTATAGTTAAGTATGGCAACACTATTATATATTTAAAAAATTATAATGAAGCTATAACTATCACGATATAAAAATATAATAATAGTAAAAAAATTATTATGAAAAATAATATACGAAATGGCGGCCATTATAAATAAAACCCGATTAACAAATTTTAGCTTGCACTATATATAGCTAAACACTATATAGGTCTTGGAGTTCAGGGATTGACCTGTTTATACAACAAGTGGGAAAAAAATTCTATGATTTAGAGCTTCGCTATAGCCGTCTGAATTCTTAGTAGATGTCCATTACCAGAAAACGGACTATATAGGTTTTGTAGTTCAGAGATTGGCCTGTTTAGATAATAAGAGGCACAAAAATTCTATGATTTAGAGGCTCGATATAGTCGATGACTATAGCGAAGCTCTAAATCATAGAATTTTTTTGCCACTGATTGTATAAACAGGCCAATCCCTGAACTTCAAAACTTTTATAGTCCGGTTTCTGGTAATGGACATCTACTAAGAATTTAGACGGCTATAGCGGAATTTTTTTGCCATTGTATTATTATTTTGGTTTATTTTTTGTTTTCCTACTCTTGTACTTAATTTTCCTATATTATTAATTTTATATATCATTTCATATTTTTTGATATTATACACGTTTTCTTGTTTTCAAAAATTATTTATTTTTTTGTTAGAAAATTTATTGTCACATAATCTTTTCTGGGTTGGCATCAGTTTTCAATACAAATTGTTTATAAATTTTTATGAATTGATATAGTAAAAAACTGTCATGACATATTTTTTTCCGGGATACACACATGAGTTAAAACATTAGACTAAGCAAATTACACATTCACGACGCAGTTTTGCATGCACAACATGAAAATATCAAAAAATTTGAAAGTCATACAATCAGCGTGCGCAATCACTCAATCAATACCATACACTGTCAATCAGCATGCACAATCACACGATTGTGTCGTGTATGGGCCCTATTAGATAGAACAATTTTCATTATGCGTGTGAAGTTAGACCTAACTAGAGTAGAACTAATATTAGGAATAGTTTAGCACAAACTTCACACGCCTGTACACGCTTTTGAAGTTAAAACTAAATTGATCCTAAACTATCAAACAAACAAAAAATGTGAATGTATTGGTGAAATAAAAATAAAAATGGCATTTAGGCGAATTTTTAAAATATTTGAATTAATTTTTTATGTTTGGTTTTGGGTTCATGTTACACTTTGCGTTAAATACTGCTAAATACTGGTATTGCGTTAAACTGTTGCGAGTTACTCGTAACATGTCACTTAAAATGTTATACAGAAAAACTTCGATTTAACGGATTAATTGGGGAGTCCTTTAAATCCGATTGTCCGCTAAATCCGAATGTTTTTAAATTTAATCGATTCGATCGAATTTGATCTGGGACGGAACTCAGGCACTTCTTAGCCGATTATGTTAGGATTTGGTATGTTGGATGGAAATGGGATTCTTAAATGATTTTTGGAAGAAAATCTGAAATATGGCCACCTGAGACGTGTTGAATGGGAATGCGATTCTTAAATGGTTTTTGCAAGAAGTTCAGAATTATGTCCACCTGGGACGAAACTCGACCAAATCTTAACTCGTTATGATGGGATTGGATATGCTGGGTGGAAATGGGGTTCTAAACTGTTATTGGAAGTTGTTTTGTAAAAGGCCACCTAGAACCCGGCTATTCTTTAACTGAGTATAATGTAATTGGATTTATTTGATGAAAATGGGATTCTTAAATGATTTATGGAAGAAGTTTTGGAATATCGCCACCTTGGACGGAACTCAGGCAGTTTTTAACCGATTACGATGGGATTGGATTTGTTTAATGGAAATGAGATTCATTAATGGTTTCTAGAAGAAGTTTTTTAATCTGACCACCTGGAGCGGGACTCGGATATTACTTAACCGATTTAGGGTGGCATTCGGGACGTTGTATAAATATGTGATTATGAAATGATAAACTGTTGTACTCGCCAGAGGATGAGAAACCGAATCATTATTTTCCTCATTTCTGATTATTGCTGTAGTGGAGAGTATAATTATTGGTTGTTTTATGGAATTAACTCCCAGACTATTTATGCTCTTGTATTGCAAGTACCTCAAAATTGTAAATTTTTGCTTGGATCGAAAAGTCTTGAAAATCTCAAGGTCTTAGAATTCATCATATTCCATGTTCCCATGAATAGTTTTCGAGATCGTTGTTGATAAGAATACTATAAGTTTATTTGAGCCCTTTGTGTAAGCTTCATAAAGTGATTTTTGTGAGGCAGGTAGTTGGCCTGCCTCTCAACCACTAATTACATGAGTGGGTCACGTATTGGTGATAGATGTTAAGTCATCAAGCCTTATAAGAAATATGTTATGCTTCAACCAGTCACGACTTAAAAGCTTAAGTTACACGCCGATTGCACCACCTCGGTTAGTGCTACAAGCACCAACATTTTATAGGCTTCTCGTCACAAATAAACAACTGACCCCTAAGTGGTTTGGTGGTCGTAGCACTCTCCTAAGTGGTGCAATCTGCGTGTAACTTGAGCTCTTAAGTCGTGACTGGTTGAGGCATTAACATCACGAGCCACTTATTTCAAGAAAGACACCTGGTGGCCATATTCAAGAATTCCTTCCTAAAATCAATTAAGAATCCCATTTTCATTAAAGAAACCCAACTATATTATAATCGGTTAAAGAATGGCTGGGTTCGAGGTAACGTTTTGCAAAACTACTTACAATAACATTTTAGAATCCCATTTCCACCCAACATACCCAATCCCAAAATAATCAGCTCAAAGCCGAAAGTTCCGTCAAATTAAATTCGATCGAATCGTTTAAATTTAAAAACATTCGAATTTAACGGACATTCGGATTTAACGGACTCCTCAATTAGGCAGTTAATTCGAGGTTTTTCTGTATAACATTTAACGTGACATGTTAATACAACAATTTAAAGCAACATTTAACATAACATTAATTAACGCAGCGTGTGGTATGTACTCAAAACTAATCCCCTATATGTTTTACCGAACATAAAAAATTGAAGCAAAATGAAGCGTCCGTTAAATCGAAGGTTTACTGTATATCGCTAAAAACAATTTCAAATATTTCCATCACCTCCAAAATCACACTCTTAAATTGCACGAACTCTGCAACGACCTGCTGTGCTTGGCAGTGCTTCGATAATAAAATTAATTCTCGAAATATTCAATTTCTTAAGAAAATCATAAATTCTTACTATAGCGCAGGTTATTAAAGTATTTATTTGACCATGTGAAGCCCATTAGCTTTTTAAATGGCTTAGAGGTTCTGAAGTTCTAATCTTAACCTTTCAGAAAATCATACAGAACTAGGTGATAATCAGGCGAATTCACGAGATATTCAATTTCTTAAGAAAATCATAAATTCTTACTATAGCGCAGGTTATTAAAGTATTTATTTGACCAAGTGAAGCCCATTAGCCTTTTAAATGGTTTAGAGGTTCGGAAGTTATAATCTTAACCTTTCAGAAAATCATACAGAACTAGGTGATAATCAGGCGAATTATCGAGATATTCAATTTCTTAAGAAAATCATAAATTGTTACTATAGCGCCGGTTATTAAAGTATTTATTTGACCATGTGAAGCCCATTAGCTTTTTAAATGGTTTAGAGGTTCTGAAGTTCTAATCTTAACCTTTCAGAAAATCATACAGAACTAGGTGATAATCAGGCGAATTCACGAGATATTCAATTTCTTAAGAAAATCATAAATTCTTACTATAGCGCAGGTTATTAAAGTATTTATTTGACCACGTGAAGCCCATTAGCTTTTTAAATGGTTTAGAGGCTAGGAAGTTCTAATATTAACCTTTCAGAAAATCATACAGAACTAGGTGATAATCAGGCGAATTCTCGAAATATTTAATTAAAAATATTATTTTCTTTGGACGGAAAAGATTATTTATTTTAACTACGTCAATTCGAAAATTTTTTTTTTTAAAGAATAACTAAAATTGGAAAACTATTCAAATATTTCATTTTTTTGCCTAAATGTCATTTTTATTTAATTTTTACCAACACAAACACACTTTCGTTTGTTTTTGTTGGTTTAGGACTAGTTTAGGTCTAACTTCAAAAGCGTTTTTCATTATAAATATTCAGATTTAAATGGGGCCAAAAATGCTTAAGGTTGCCAAGACCAGCAACAAATCACTCGTTATGCATAATATACACAACAACAACAACAACAACTAAAATTAACATACATTATTGTGGAGCGGTAGAGATAACAAAATTATCGTTAGAATGAAAATTTTTACAGCAGGCTGTTTTCTCAAATACATAACGGCTAGCCACAGGAAGTATTCTGATTTTTTTTTTGTTGCTGTTTTTCTTCTAATTGGGAAAAATTAATATTACCTTGAGAGCCTGGGGTTCTTCAATATATATCTGCATATATATGAAAATCATTTTATTTTTTTCATTATTCGATGCTTGAGGCTGGGAAACACAAAAGAACAGAAACAAAAAACAAATTATTTTAGGAAAATGATAAAAAAATTTGTATTAAACGATTTTTCCGTTGGCTTTTGTTTTTTATTATGTCTTCATATTGTGATAGATAGCAAGCACCATACCACAAGAATCAAGCATGAAGAAGGAAAGTAAATAAAAACATATTGCGATTTAATTTTTTTGTTTTGTGCGGACATAATCTCTTCAGAGATATTCTTTTACATATTGAACATATCGGAGATTGATGATCCATATACTTTAACTATACAGCTTCGGGTGTTAGATAGTCCATTGATCATCATAAAAAGTTTCATGATGCTTTAGGGGAGACATTTTTTACAGTGTAGTATGATGTTAATTAAAAACAGTTTAGCATTCAAAGCGACACTTGAAAATTTCGCGCCATAAATTAAAGTGAATTGTAAATATTTATTTGACTGTTGTACGTAGCACGGTTTTTATAATTCGTGGCATTACGTACTATACGAAAATTTCCAATAGTTGCACACATCATTGGCGGTTTTCTCCTGCCTGAACAAAATTTCCAAACTATTCAACTAAGTTTTCATCATTCAAATTATCCAAATTGTTTCATCCTGTGATTAGAGATTATCATCCGACAGAACATAGCGCAACGGAACTGCTTACATTTAAAATCAACCCAGGCAAAAGCTTTCGCGGATGTATAGAAAGAAAACTGTCATTCGTGAATTGGCAAACATGCGGTAAATTTTTATGTAGCGACATAATGAAAAAATGCAGTTTGATGAAAAATTTCCAAGTATATGAGTAGATATAGCAGCAAGAATCGTCGCTTGGTAAAATTACCGAACATTATACACAACATTAAAAATTACACGTCTCACATTTTGCTCAATCTAAATGTCTGCAACGCGCTGATAAGACTTGCATATTTCACTGTGAGACTATATATACGAACCAGGTTGTTATGGACTGACTATTTAGCAGAGCATTGTTAAGTGCATTAATCCTCTTCCATATATTGTCTAGTGCAGAAAATGAATCTTTGAGTTCTTAAATTTTGTAAAGATTATGATTTATCTTGTTATTTTGTGTCAGATCAAATTCAGATATGGTCGCTAGGATAGTCAACTATAACATTTTTATCTTCGATATCAACAACTGTTGTCCGTTTATCTGTACCAGTGCCATCTGCAAAACACAAACAGGAACAGTAGAAAACTAAAGACGGAACCTGCTAAGGCTCTTGAATCGACTTACAAAGGAATTAAAGTATATGCCTCAAAACCTCAGTCAGCCAATGGTGGTTTCAATATACTCGGTATTAATATAAGAGCTGATTTTTTGTATTTTGGTCGTTGCAACCTGATGAGCAATGCGCTCATATAGACCAACTTTTTATCAGTACGAAACCAAGCTGCCAAGAAGAGTCGAGACCTAAGAAAGTTCTCATTTTTGTAAGGGTTTGTGTATTTGTACACCAGAACCCTGGGATTAAAATGAGATGAGGGGGGGGGGAGGGGTGCCTTTAAAAATAATATTTTGTCCGAAAAGCCCAAAAAATCTCAAATAAATTATTTTTAATACATCGTTTCTATTTAACATTTCTACATTTTATTTTAAAATTATTTTATTTCATACTTTGCAATTCGATTTTGTTCGTTATCTAATTTAAACATCAGCAGTTTGAACCGTCAAAATTTATGGGACATACAAAAAAAATTATAACATCGCCATTTTTGTTTACTATTGCTGACTCTGCACAGTAAATTTCATCATAATCGAACCATGCTTAGTTGGAAGTATCGATAGTCCAAAGTTTCGTAACTATTTAAAACTATGAACGTGACCCAGTGAACATCTCTATGGTTTCTGTTATTTGATTGTTTTTACAATAAATCGAGTTCGTAGCTTATTTGGCAATGTCAACTGAGTAAAATTCCAATTGGAGAAAATGACAAAATTTACAATTGAGAATAAAAGTTAAAAATTATCATAATTAGATCTTGTTCAACACACCCATATGATTTTGGCTGATTTATCTGACCTGGGTCTCACCTACCCCGTAAACTTCACTACCACCAGTGAAATAAAATTTGAAAATTTATTCGAATTCATTCATTATTCAGCATAAATAAACCATGTTCATTTAAATGTAATAAATTCGACTACGTTATCCTAAAATAAATTTTAAAATTTATCAACGTCTTTAGAAGCGTTAACAGAAAAATTGGAAAATAAATTTAAATCAAAAACCTGCACAATACGCTGGAGAAGTAAAAAAATGAAAGGGGTTCAAGCTCAAACTGAACCGCAGATGTTTGGTAAAAATAAGGTCAAAAATTAAAAAATCTCGTATGTCTGATTTTGGAAGCGATGGAGAAGTTTCAATTGTTTTTAGCGATATATCCTCGATTCAACGGACCCTCGATTTAACGGAATTTTTTTATTTTCCATTTTTCGGTTACAGATTATGATCCATCTGGGGTTTGTTAGATGGAGATGATTCTTAAATGATTTATGAAAAAAGTTTTGGAATATGGCCACCTTGGACGTATCCAGACAGTTTTTAACCGATTACGATGGGATTGGTTTTGTTTAATGGAAATGAGATTCATTAATGATTTCTAGAAGTTTTTTAATATTGCCACCTGGAACGGGACACAACTATTACTTAACCGATAATGATGGCGAGAATGAGAATCCGAATCATAATTTTCCTCTTTTCTGATCATTGCCGTAGTGGAGAGTGTAATTATTGGTTGTTTTATGGAAATAACTCCCAAACCATTGCTCTTGTATTGCAAGTACCTCTAAAGCATAAAATTCCTTTTGATTCGAAAGGTTCTGGAAATCTCAAGGTCTTAGAAGACATCATATTTCATGTTCCCGTGAACAGTTTTCGAAGTCGTTGTTGATAAGAATACTATAAATTTATCCGAGCCCTTTGTGTAGGGTTCATAATGTGATTTTTTGTGAGAGTTGATCCTAATGAAGTTTATCTAAACTAATCCAAAAAATATAACAACAACAAACTTGTTGTAATACAAAATGCAGGTATATTGCAGGTATATTTAAATTGTGTAATTTAGACGAGATGTGATTTTTAAATAGGCCTTAGGTACTTTCAAAGTCATTCTAAATTCTTTCTAAGAATTTAACATGAACTTCAGTGACATTGGTAGACTGTCTAAGCCCAAATAAGGTTCTCTAGTAAATTATATGATTTTCGAATGGGTCTGACAGGGTGTCCCATGTGATTTTTATATTGGACCTTAGTACATTCCAAAGGCATTCTTAGTATTTTCTAAGCATTTAGCATCAACTTTAGTGATATTGGTGAACAACTGAAATGATAAGCAGTGTCCATTGCGAAAAAAATCGTTTCGATTGCGGAAAAAATCGTTTATGGGTTCATCCTGAGGGTTCCGGGATATTTTTTATTTGTATTTTCTTAAACCAGATGAAAATTGATCTAAGGCGAATTACATGTATTAGGAATCGATTGAACTGAGTCCTAATTTCATGAAAAATTGTTTAGAGTGTACTCAGGTTGTGTACTCAGGTTGAAGTTTGGGTTAGATGTGTTGCTCAACGCCCTGTCATACCTATAAGACAATCATATAAATTACTAGGAATACTCGTCTGGATTTAAATAGTCCAATAATGATACTGAAGTTCATGACTCACTAGAAAATGTCTCTGAAGTTTATGATAAATGCTTCGAAAATACTTAGAATGACTTTGGAATGTATTTAAGGCCCATTTAAAAATAACATCTCGTCTAAATTACACAATCTAAATTCGCCTGAATGAAAAGAATTCTAAGAATCTCTTTTCCATTCAACATACCCAATCACTTCATAATTGGTTAAAAATTGATCGAGTTCCGTCCCTGAATTAATTCGATCGAATAGATTAAATTTAAAAACATTCGGATTTAATACGAGGTCTACACTATGCAAAATTGCTGAGAAAAAATTATCATGAAATTTTTACGAAATGCCAAATTAAAATACACAATATTATATGACAATATTTACGGATTTTTTGACATTTGAAGAAATTATTATGAGACTAAAATGCCCAGTTATGGTATTTGTTTGATAATTATTTATCAATCCATTGAAATAGACATTACTTATACATACATAAAATATCATGAGAAAAAGTCTCAGCGAATTTGCATAGTGAGACCCCATGTAAATTACAATCGGATTTAACGGACTCCTCATTAGTCCGTTAAATCGAGGTTTTTCTGTATAACATTTTACGTGAAAATGTCACGTAAACAACGCAACAATTTAACGCAGCGTGTAACATATTTTTTATTTTTATTATTTACTAGCCGAATTACCCGGCGTTGCACGGGAGAAATTAATATTACTTTGAATTACGGATATTTTGCAGGCAATTTCTCGACGTCACTGTAGTTGGAATCGTATATGACAGGAACTCATAAGGTATTGAATTCAGTATCGGAATTATCAGCGGAAGCATCAACAATTGAAATTTTAGAAAAACATTTTACCGATGCCTCTAGACCCATGTCCAAGCCCTAAATTTACCAACTCAGAAACTTTCGCGAGCATGCACGCAACCCATCATCAACGTTTCATTGCAATCAGATGATTGATACAGGACCGCAAAAGACTGGGCTCTTGATTCAGAGGACGCATCGCTCTGATTCGACCATGTCACTAATTTTATATAATCCCTTTCCTAAACTCATTCACAGGAAAAAAATAACCAAAATTGAAATCTTCGCGGGCGTGCACACAGAAAATTTTTCTGCAAATTTTGTTATAAATGATTTTTATTTAGGATTACCAAAAAGCATTTCATTTGCCAGATTATGTTATTTACTTTATTATTTCTTTAAAGCAATAGCTGTAATTAATTCGCAAAGCGTCTATTGTTGCGAGAGTTGTCAAATCTCACAATCTCGGCAGCCAATTAATAATGCGTTCATCGTAACGCTTGGTGATGAACGATATTTTTTGCCTTTCTGTCCGGAAAGAAAACGTATGGCGCTGATGGTTTACCTACTCTAAAGCACGCCACGTACAACTGCCCATTTGAAAAACACGGCAATTCAAGGTTTAACGATTGGTCTTGTGATTTATTAATCGTCGTTGCGAATGCAAGACGAACCGGAAACTGAACACGCTTAAACTTAAACGGCAAGTCAGTTGGAATCAATGGTATTCTTGGATTCAGACAATCCTCGCCTTTGAACTTTCCCATGATTATCGTTGCTTCAATCACGTTGTTTATCAGCTTCTTAACAGTGAGTCGTGTTTCATTGCATATAGTTGTGGTTGGTTCAGGTTGCGTAACATGATTACCACAGAATCGATCTTGAGCTGCAAATTGTGCGGCGGCATTCCTGGTGAATCCAATGAACTCAGGAATTCAATTGGATAATTACCGATTTCATTTTTTTTATTTTAAATTAATTATTATTATTTAGTTAATACCCCCCTTTTCATTCACGCAGTCATCCACCAATTCACCTACTCACACATTTACAGTATACCATCTGCACGTCGCAAGCTCCATGTCAACCTGCACACTGACATGGACGGTGGATCGGCGCTGAATTCTGCACTCCAACAGAGGGTTCAAGTTGTGTTTATTAACATCACCGATCGTAATCGACGAAGAAAATTTTCTTTACATCCTGCCTCTGGTGGGATTCGAACCTAGTACCTCCCGGTCCAAGTGCCGAAGCTTTAACCACTGCGCCACTTGTACGGTACGCTTGTCATTTGGATCTGAAATGGAATCGATCGACTTAAATAAATGCAATTGGCCAGCAATTTGACTTTGAATTTTATATTCAAATTATCTACTTCCTTATTTCTCACTGCCAAAATGGGTCGTTCGCTCAACCAAATATGGTTTTTGTGATTTGCACCAATATTTGGGACCACTTTCGGGATCAATTTTGCTTTAGATGTTGTGAATTAACAAAAATTAGGTGGTAACGAAATGAGGCCAGTCGAAACGTTAACCAGCATTTTCCCATTGCCAATGTCTACTAATTGCTTTGAAAACCCATCCGCCGATTCATCATTTTGTAACGTGACTTACATATTCGTTGCTAATTTGAGAGTTTTCGCGTATCTCCACAAATTCGATGTCTTCAAGTTTATTTCATCAGTAGCTGGCTGTTGATCTTGGAATGCCTGGCATCGTTTGGCCAAAAACACCGGCCAGCAGAATCATCGTACTTTCAAGGAGGTCCTGATTATTGTGCAAATCTTTCAACGTTCAGTCGAGCGCCTCTTATGCTTGATTGTGCGTCATCGTACACTCATCCCAAACGATTATTTTGCAAGTCTGTAGTACTTTCGCCAGTGCTGATTTTTTGGAAATGTTGCACGACGATTTATCTATCGTGAGCAAATTCGTCGTTAGCTGCTATCATCAATGGGTCGTACGCGGTTTTCTGTTGCTGATTCAAAAACTGAACTTTTGTCCGTACTGATTGACTCAAACCATTTCGATTTTATTGCCGCTCTCGTTCAAATTCTCGATCAAAAACAGATTGACCCAAATTCTACCGTTCTCAACTGATGCGCTAGAAAAAATTAAATTTTTTTTTATTCAAGTTTTTCCGGAAGTTTCCGAGTTTCCACTCATATTTTCCAATTTTTCTCTTATAAAATACCATCTGAATCGGATACGTGCAAAATCCCGTACAAAACATCATTTGCTCGATTTTCCGAATTTTCCGACTTTTCCGGTGGATTTTCCCAAAACTTTCTTTCATACAAACCTTGTTCTGATAATTTCAAACATAACAAAGAAAAAAAATCAGCTAAATCGGTCGAGTCTACTGACCTTCTTTGCAGTCTTCTTATTGGGGTGGTAGTTTGTATACAGCGTATGCCCAGATTTTCATGCTGGTGCAGATGTTGTAGGTGTTTTGTTGCATGGTGCCTAATTTCATCCACGACAAGGTCGATCTTTAGATCTCGATGAAGGTTGTAGTTTCGAATGTATCACGGTGCATTAACAATACATCGCAGTATTTTATTTTGAACTGTTTGTATGATTAGGATATTTGTCGTCCTGCACCCAAAAAAATAATTGCATATTATTAAAGAATCCAGCTATTAATACAAATAAATATTCTTTACTATGTAGCCGAAGAACATTTCATTAATACGATGTATCAGATATTGTTAAACTTGAAAAAATCAAACAAGTAAATTATACTGGTTTTTAGTATTCTATCATAAACAATCAATTTTTGGTTTAAGTATATTTCATTGGGATAAAGAATTCGTTTTTAATTCGTTTAGTCATGCCCACTGTAATTGTTCTTATTTGAGACAATTGTTAATTAGCTTGAGGAATATTACTACAATAATTTTTTTTAAATGTACAAAAAATACTTAATATAAGGAGACTTAATAAAACTACTATTAAAGTGATCAAGTAACTTTCTTTAAATTTCTGTATTGTTTTCCTTACAGTGAAGTGCCCGTACAATTTCAGATTATCAATAAACTTGTCAGTCATGAAAGATAATGTTTCTGAAAAACAGCACCACTACAACAGTTTTTCCTTTTTAAACGGAAATTTACTACTTTCCTACAAAAGAAATATTAATAGATAAATTAAACCATGGTCCTTTATTTTCGTAATTTTATTAAAAATTTTCTTAAAATGAGACGCACATATTTTTTTTTAAATAGTAAACCACAATAATAAATAATTCTTCTTCTTCGTTAAAATTTGATTTATAACTATTCGCTCGCGTAAGGCAGTTGCAAATATTTACTTATGTATTACATTTCAAAATTATTATGAAATAAAAAATAACATTTGAAAGAACTTGTAACTAAAAACTTTAATTAATTGTAATTGGTATTTTTTCCTTTTGAGGCTGTTTTACTTGATTTTTATTATGTAAAAAATTGGTCTTCAACTTGATCTTGGCTCGAATAGCATAACTCCATAAAAAACATCTGGGAGTCTATGATGGTAAACTTTATAATTTTTTTGAAGAAATGTCCATTCTTCGTGTTGCCTCTTTTATCATTACATATAAGAACATTGCAATTTTCGTGAATCTTCGTGCATCTAAATGTAAATAAACAATAAAAAAAAAACTTTAATAAAATCCAATTAGGTAATGCATTTAGAGCCGTAAACAATTTGCATGATGCCAAATACATACTCGATTATTTTGCAAGCGCAAATAAGCAAATTTATTTGCGATTTTTCTATGGATACTTATTGTAGTTTGAAGTCACTTATCCTTTGAATATAATTATTATAAAATTAACTACATATGTAGTGGTGTAGATATATGTAGTGACCATAGTAAAAACGCAAATAAATTTGCTTATTTGCGCCTGCGCACTAATCGAGTATTTGGCATATTATGCATAATGCAAATCATTTACTGCACTAAATCGGTAAATGACATTTATAGTAAAAAATGCACATATTTATGCGATTCTTATATAACAATTATTTTTAAGTATATTGATATTCAACACTTCGTTTAACATCAAACTGTTTAAACATTTTGTACACACAACACTTTAATTAGAAAATGCACTTGCGAAACTTACCAAATTTGTAATGGCTGATGGTAACGCCACCGTTTGATAAAAAACCACTTTTAGTGTTATATAGGTACACTAATATTTTTTAATATATATTGTTATATATTTTGTAAAAAATGAAAATATATATTTTTTTGTTTGAGTTTACTACTCTTTATTTTTGTAAACCGGCGAAACATTAAAAATTAGCTATTTTGTATTTTTTAAGTAAAAAAAAATACGTAATTTACTACACACAATAGACCACAAGTGATTAAAATTGCAAAGAGAAATTTATTGGTTTTATTTTTAACACGAATTGCATTTCGTGTTACATTTATTTCGTATTTTGTGGAAAAATTATTTCGTAAAGAATGATTACTTAATGTAACAATTAAACGTTTATATTAAAAGTAATTATTCTTTAAATTGTTTGAAATATAAATAAAGAATATGCATTTCAATTAAAGAATCTTTTTTGTTTGAAATTTGGATAGTTAATGAAATTTCTTTTATAAGAAAATAGTTTTCTTTCTATGAATATAAGGTTTACTTACCAAAAAATAATTTTAATATTAACCTAAACATATTCGTTAATAAAATTAATAATAATTATATGCCATATAGCATTTAGAAACATATTACTAAATAGTATGAAATGTAGTTGTTTTAACAATTAAATTCATAACCAGGCAATATTTATATTAATTAATTGAATTGTGTTATATTAACGAAAATTTGTAAAATTATAAAGTAGTAAACAATTATTGTTCCTTCGTATTAGAATAATTGCGTTGGCATAATTAATTTTTATTTATATTAATGAATCGATTAATTAGTTTATGAAAGAATGCGTCGTCTTTAATAGCATGTAACGATTTTTTTCGGTGTGGGATAACCCCAGTTGGCTACTATATGCCCATACAAGTTTCACGATTTGTTTGTATATCAGCAGTTTGTTATGGGTCGCTAGTTCAGATTGTCTCCCTAACGCGGCTTTTACATCAATCGAATATGCATTAAATATATTTGATAAAATTGTTTACGATTCTTGCGACATCTATTACGCATTGTGAATACTGTAAAACTATACGAATTTTGAATTGGAGACGAAATCAAAAATTGTATGAAAAACAGTTATGTTTAATAAAAATTAAAGAATAAAATGGATATTTGTAATTTCATTTAAACTATTTAAACTTTAAGAAACGGAAATTTCAAAAAGATTCGTTTGACGTGATTTAAAATTTTTAATAGACAAGAAAACTGTATACATTAATGGCTGGACTGGACTAAGAGAATCCATTTAAATTTGAATATTTTTTTTCAAAAAGATAACATATATAAAGCAACCAATTAACACTGTTAGATTAGCAACAACAATTGCGTAAATTGTTAGATTAAATGCTATATTACCACCTAATTGCTAAAAATCTGTAAAAAATATTAAAATTAAACAAATATAATTTCTCCGCCATCCTATTTCAATATTTTGACATAATCAAATATTCAATCTAGCAAGCGCGGGTTACCCGATATTCTCACATTAAAAGTGAAATAGCCTGCTAGAAGTAATTTTAGTATTGTCGACAACCGCAAGCCTTTTGTCGATTTAGCGTTTCATTAATAAACTTTTGAGTTCGATAAGTTAATTGTTTATCGAAGTTTTTGTAGAAGATTAAATTCGCTATAAAGTTCATAAATCGCATTGCTTTAAATTTTTCTTTATTTTTAAAAGCTTAAACAAGATTAAAGTTTTTAAAAATAGTCTTTTTTGATATTAAAAACACATAAAAATATGATTTTTGGATAGCAAAAATGTTTATCAAACAAAAAGTTTACTTGATGTAAAAGCCGCGTTAGAGGTAATGCATTTTTCTAAATTTTATGTTTAGTTCTTCCCTCTTCTTTGTAATATGTTCGTTCCATCTAAATTTAGCATCTATGCGGTACTACTATCGAGTTTTGCATTATTGGTATATGATTAATTTTTAGATTTGTAAAGTTCACTTGGATTGATTTGACTTCATTTAATTTGATTCGTCATTTCTTTTCCAATTACATATCTGGTTAGTAGCCGTCTGTAAATTACTAGTGGAGTCATTCACCTTTTCGAATAGTTTCGATAATGTTGATTGCAGATAATTTAACCTATATGAAGCTTTATCATTCGAAGGTTTGTTCGGCTTAAGTATCAAAATTACTTCTGCAACTTTCCATTGTCTTGATACATATCTTAGTCGAAATGCTGCATTTATTATATGCACTAGTTTCCTCAACGGTAACTTCTCCGGTAACATTTTTATTATCTGGCCCGCTATAAGATTATATCCTGGAGCCTCTTACGCGTTCAGATTATTCTTGATTTCCCATTTTAGTTCTTTCAATGTTACAGGTGTAATTTTTATTTCATCCTGTTTATTTATCGGGCTGATATTTTCCTCTTGAGGTAAGGTTGGAATGTTTCTTCAAGGTGATTTGCAAACAAATCTGCTTTTTGTTTATCATTTTGAGCCCAATTTTCTTTATTTTTATATTGGAGGAACCTGAAGTTTGGGTCTTTTAAGATTCTAAGTTGCTTTTCATAATGAATAGTCAGTTTCTTTTTGCCCAGTTAGAGTGCTGAGATATCTGTTAACTGACTGATTTTTAATGTCTTTTATTAGGTATTTTAATTTGTTACACAAATGGTTAAATACCCTCTTATTTTCCGGGTTTCGATGTATTTGCCAATTCTAACGTGCTTTTCTTTTATTTTTAAGAATTTCTCTCGTTAATTTCGGGTTGCTCTCTTTCATAATAATTGTTTGGCTAATTATCATAACAATTGGTGAATAATCTGATGATAGATTTTAACTGTTCTTCATAAAGATATAATTATCTGAAATCCCTCTTGTAATAAAGAAGTCTATAAGTTATAGAGTCTTACCGATATCCGTAGGCCAATAGGTTGGTGTACCGCCTGAGTGAAACTCGCATTTTAGTTGTTTGCCTCCAATTAAAAAAACAATTCCTAGTGTTTTGAGAAGGTTAGTATAATATACTTATTTGAGATTGTATTTTGGAGGGTAGTATATTGCTGAGATACTATACAAGTTTTAAAATTGTTTAATTGTATTTTGATTGTTGTGACTTGCATGGAAAGCTTTTCGACTTTGAGTTCTTCGTTATGTTTTATATAATCTTTTATGAGGATAGCTGATCCACCTCTAGCTTTGTCCTCTGAATGTAATGCATAGCAATTATATCCTTTTATTTTATAGAATGAAGTTTTGGTGAAATAGGTTTCTGATATTTAACATATATCTATATTATGCATGTTTAAAAATATATCTAGTTCTTGAATGTGATGGAATAGCCCATTTGCATTCCAGGTTACAATTCGTAATGTTTTATTCATTTCTTTTGTTTCTCTAGATTTATCAGTATGTCCTGTAAAACGAGATCCACTTTTAACTGTTTCTGCTCTGTTTGCCGAACTATTTGTGGCATAAGTAACGTTTTCATTTACTCGCTCTCTTTGTATGTTAAAATTAGGAGTTGGCGATTTAGGCTCCGTGGCTTTTTTTATAGATTGTAACTTGGTGTATCTGGTTTGCGTAATTTATCTCTCATTTTTTGTAGTTATACTGCTACTTCACATCCTCTGTCGTTGGCTGGATGTTGGCCTTTACAGTTGATACACTTCGGTGTTGTATTTCGCGGAACTGTGCAGTCGTTTCCTGCGTGTTTTCCTGCACATTTAACACATCTTGCTTCACGATGGCAGTACTTACTGCAAACTAATTATTTAAAAAGGATTAAAATGTTAAAAATTATAAAACATTTAAAATATATATTGACACTATAAAACTTACTTTGAATCCATTTTCAAGTTTAAAAGAAATTGTGAATTGCATTGAACGAATTACTGGATCAATTCTTATCAAATTAACTATTTGACTAAAAAAATCGTTAGATTTTCATAATTTTCCGTTATATTTACGAAAGAGATCAACATAGAATAATCGAGTGATTTGAGTAGGATAACGTTGAGTAAGATATAGACAAAACCACATCTAACAAAATTAAACCAAAATTTTTATTCAGCTTTGCTATGGAGATAGGCAAAATAAAACAATACAATAGTGCAAAATTGTGAAAATAGACAAATTTTTAAAAAAATATCTCAGAAACGATTGAAGTTAGCCAAATTTTGATGGAAAATTTAAATTACCTATGGTCGTTTTACCCAAACTACATTCTCACTCAAATTCACCAAAAATTTGACATAAAAAAAAGAATAAATTAAACTAATTTTTTTCTAATTTTGAGAATAAAAAATCAAGAATTATCGTACTTGCTTCTGAATTTCCAAAGAATAATTTTAAACATTGAGCTGATTTAGAACGTAAACGCCACATTCTTTTCATCGCAGAATGATCCTATATAAAAAAAAAGTTAATCCTGATAAATATTTATAAGAGCACACTCGTCGGGTTCTCTTGTTTATTTGTGCTATTGAAACAAAAATAAACAAGCACAAGAAACGAGAATAAAGAATTCTTCTTCTCATGTCTATGACTTGGCGGTTATTTTTCGGAAACCCCATCCCAATAGCTCCTGAGTCTTAGCTGTTCAATAACCGTTAAACCACAATCTCTGTTATGATAAAAACTTTCTGCTAACCTTCCATTCACCGTGGAAGTATAACAGATGACGCCCTACCATAGCATTCAGTACCGAGATATTTTTTTGGAACCGTGATTTCGGTGCTGCAGATGTGCAAAATTAGATATCAGGTTCTAGCACCGGTGCTGAAAATGTAAATATAAAATAATTTATATTTTTTTATTTAATAATTAAAATTAATGAAAATAAAAAATAATCAATATATGGCTTTTATATATATTTTTTTTGTTAACTTCCTATATTTTCGCCGCATCAGAGGCTTCGATTTTAAAATGAGATCCTAAACGAATACAAAATGTCTAAGGTTTCATCGTTTAGTGATGATCGAATTTTTGTGCAAAACTTTCCAGAACTGGAAAAGATACGCTCCGATTCTTCGCTCGCATGTGAAATTGCCTGCAAGTTCTCCAGATTCTTTCCTCGGTTACCATCCAGTTCGAAAATGGCAATTCTTTTCTAATGACGTTAGTTACATCCTTTATCACAGTTGAGTTATTCTTCCAATGACAATTCTTTACGAATATAAATAACAGCGTCCTTATCTGAGTTTGAATCAGATGACTGCGAATCGTTTCTCTTGGGTGGATTTGACAGGCCAATGATCATGTTAATAATCGTTATCTATGCTTAACGTTCAAAATGTAAAACAGAGTCTGGTTCTAATTGTGCATGATATTGGTTACCGTTATAGGCTGAAGTGTTGTCACTAAAACATCAATCTTTGTCCACTCTTCTTCTTCTTCTTTTTTTCCTTAACTACTATGGCTTGAAAATTTGTAAATGGACGCGTACTTATATAAATAACATATAACACTTAAAAAATACCCAATTGAAATATTTTGCTGGTCACCACCAGGAATCGAACATGGGACCCCCGAATAACAGACCAAGCACTCTAGTTACTAACCTAACGAGGGCGACAAATTCGAAATAAATAAGTGAATTAAGAATACTGTTAAAGTTAGCTGACTCGCTCCAGCCGAAAAAATGTCGATAATGCAGAATCGGTCATAACAACTAAAATATAGCAGCCGAAAAATGGCGATACTGCAGATCAAACACAACTTGTACCTTTCGCCTGAAAAGGACGGTAATGTAGATTCGTAATTTTGGTGTTAAACGCATTAAAACTATAACTAAAAATCTGTTTTAATAAGGAGAAAACTCAATGGTATACATCAAGCAAAACTTCAAAAATTTCAGGTCAATTTCCATGTGAAGAGTCCGAAAATTTCTAAAAATAAATCGCACACATAAAATTTGAAAATTTATAAAAACTTACCGTTTAAAGTGTCATGGTTACCGACCAAATGGCACAGTGGTTAAAGCTTTGGCGTTTGGATCGGGAGGTACCGGGTTCGAATCCCGATAGGGGCAAGGATGCAAAGGGAATTTTCATCTACAGATTACGATCTGTGATGAAATGGAACACGTCTATGACCCCCTGTCGGAGTGCAAAACTCATGGGCCGACCCATCTTCCATGCCAGTATAGGCTGGCATGGAGCTTGCAATGTGCAGATGGTTATAAAAACCGGACCTATAGCCGTACGTCTTCAATTTGGCAAATTATGCGTAAAGTAAGACGGAAAAATAAACCGCGAAAGAGCAGGGAGTGCTTCGGCCCCAAAACAGATGGCATGGACTAAAAAAAAAAAAAAAAAAAAATTGTCATGGTTGGAAATAAATTCAAATGAAAGGTTTTATTGAAGCTCACACCTGGAGACAGTTTCAGATAGATTTCTTTGTTGCTAGTTATAATAAAACAAATTATTTTCCGACATCAAAATTGTATCTGCATTTTCGACATTAATCGGCTGTCATTTAATATTTCAATATTTAAACTGTATTATCAGCATTATTCGGCTGGGTATTTCTGTGGATTTCTTAACTATTTTATATGTTTTATTAAACCGAATTTTGCCGGACTTCAACCAAGAAAATTAATCTGAAATTTTTTCCAGGTGTGAGCTTCAATAAGTCCTTTCATTTGAATCTATTTCCAGCCATGATACTTTAAACGGTCAATTTTTAGAAATGTACAAACTTTGTGCGTGCGATATATTTAATCGAGTTTTCCCGGACTTCCAACATAGAAATTGACCTTTTAACTGATATTTATTAGATGACGTGTCATTTAAAAAATTCTCCAATCATGTAATACAGCATTTAGAGAAATTTTGTTTTGTATATTAATTTTAATTGTTTCAAATGAAAATTTCTTATTTTATATTTTTTACTTTGTTTTGAGAAAGAACAAAATAAACTTTTGCTAAATAAATAATTACATTGTGGCATAAGATTCGTATCTGCATTATCGACATTTTTCGGCTGGATGTTACTGACAAAAATTGACTCTCATTTTCATTTGATTAGTTTGAATCTGCATTATCGACCTTTTTTCGGCTGGAGTCGGCTAACTTTAATAGGGTGAATTGATATAAAAACTATTCCATCTTGTCTTCACATCAATCAGCAATTGCATTTTTTTTTACAAATTCTTCTTTGGTGTATTTTTGAAGAATATTGTCGTTCTACTTTTCTTACTTTCTGGATAAGGGCATCCAGATTATCTGCCAGTTATGGTTCGTCCTCCTTCAATTCTAGTTGAAACCCTTCGACTTGATCATCATTATCGCCCTCTGAATCAGAGTTACCGTCATCATTATAAGGTGACCAGAGGATTTAGATTTGGTAACAGGACCCTATTTTTCCAACCTTTTGCATCACAGCGGCACCGACTGTTGTGATGCATATGATGTCCTTATGCAAGTTTAATTCGTACATCTCCTGTTTTTCATCAATAAGTTTGATGCAGCATTCTTCTGGCAACGATCCATGCACTCGCACTAGCCCCAAATTCCAAAATTTTAATTTAATGTGTGCGTTTATATTTAAATAGCGTCGGTTTCTAGACGAAGTCAACTCATCGAAAGTGAGGCTAAAATAGTTTGCCTTGGGATTTTAATCCTTGTAGTTCAATTTTATATTTTTGCTGAATAATTTGTCCGTATTTTATTACTATGTCTCGAATTGCTGTGGCTGATTTTGAAATGACAAATCCACGCGCTTTCACTGACTTACGCATCTCAATTGAAGTAATGAAAATTCTGAATGGTATAGCATCTTCGGCCGTCATACGAGATAGTGTCGCTTCAAGAGTGTTGTCACATCAATCACCAATGCATTAATTTAATTTACAACGAATATAGCATATAATTTACTATTACACTTTGTACAATTTTTTCCCGTTAAACTTTCTAACTCACAGTTGAAAATTAAAAAAAACTAATTATGAATTGAAAGGGCTACATATGCCGATGGCTGTGTGGCTAAGAGGGTGCTTAGTCGTTAGTATGTGAACTCCGAATTTGGCGTCATTCGGTTTAAACCCATAGCCTTCCTATGATAATGCAGAGCTCTGTCATAGGCAACCGTTAATTTCTCGTGCTACTCGTGGGAATAAAATAAAAATTTAAGATGAAAAATAATGATGAAAATAATAGCCTAATAATATTAGGAAATAATAAGCGTCTATAGAAGCATCAAATCAACCGCGCCGCTCCATATCTTCTTCGGATGCTAGTACCATAGATTCTGGGGGGAACCAACCCTTGGTAAATAAAGGGAACAACTTTCCTAAGAGCATGAAAATGTTGAGATCACCACCTCCACATGTAAGTAGACGTACACTACAATTAGAGGCAATTGTGCCAACAGCGACTGCCTCCACAGTAACTGCAAAAGACGCAGTCTCCACTGAAAAAGGAACTTCATTACAAATGCCGAGTGCATCAACAAATATTATAAGGATCACAGCGAGGATCTGTTAACCAAGTTTCAGAAAATGGAGAAACTAATCGCGCAGCGTAGCAATGAAGTTGCTGAATTGAAGAGAGAAAACTCTACACTAAAAAATAAAAAACAGGTTAAAAATAGTAAAGCTGGGGATTCAGCACGAGCTAACAACCTGCCTGTCAACCATATTCAGCCATCAACCAGTCAACATCATTCAAATAATTCCAACTGGCTGCTGCAGCAATTTCCAGTCTCTCAACAAAATAGATTTAATGCTCTGAGTATAGAGGATTATTTCACAGATGAGGAAGAACTGGAAGAAGAAGTTTCCAGAGCTAATAACAGAAATCCTAAGAAACGTAGGCGCACAAAAACGAAAACTCCCCCAAAAAATAATATACAAAGTGTGAACAGTAACACTGAACAGAAAAACCCAAAAATACCACTGCCTCCACCCATTAATGTGAGCAATATCAACAATTTCGAACTTTTTCGACAAAAAATAATAAAAATCACTATAGTGAATCAACTAATTTTAAGGCGCTCTCAAACAGTGACATTGGAATTACCTTTCAAAATGAAAATTATTACAGAAATATCAAAAAATTACTGGAAGAATTAAAAAATGAATCTAGCAACCAACTAGAAAATATCCAATATCACACCTACCAGCTGAAGAGTGAAAAGGCGTATAGAGTGGTTATCAGAGGCTTACCTTCTTCTATTAGTCACGATGAAATTAAAGCAGACTTTGAAAAAATGGGACATGAAGTCGCAGGTATTACCAACATATACAAAATGGTCACAACTGATGGTGTAAAAGTCAGGAAACACTTTCCATTGTTTTACATCGACTTAAAACAAAAATACAACAATAAAGAAGTATACAATATCAAGAAACTTGCGTACTGTATAGTTAAAATTGAGCCACCTAACAAGACAAGGAGAATTCCACAATGTACGAATTGTCAACAACTTGGACATACCAAGAGCTTTTGCTATCGTCAAACCAAATGCGTTAAATGCGCGGAAAATCAGAACACGACAACATGCAAGGGAACACCAGATATCGCGCCTTCTTGTGCTCTTTGTCAACAACAAGGGCATAATGCAAATTATAAAGGATGCAGAGTATATCAGAACAAAATTAAAAGCTAACAGAATAATAGAACAAACGCAGTGCAGCGATTACAAACCAAAGTTGCTAAACCACAAACAACAATCACACCATCCACAGTTGGATTATCCTATGCGCAAATCACCAAAGAGTCAAATAACATTGAAATTATTAAAATGCTTAGCCAAATTCAACAGTCACTTGGTCATTTAGCAGAGGGTGGCAAAACTGGAAATCTATATCTATCCACCAAGCGAAAAAGTCAACATACTCACAAATGATTAACTCGTTCCTACGCGGAAATATTTCTCCATACAAACAACATTGATATTGCGCTAATTTCAGAGACGCACTTCTCCAACAAAAGCTTTATCAGAATAACGAGGTTTTAATTCCTACTGGACAACCCATCCTAGTGAAAGAGCCAGAGGTGGTTCAGCTGTACTAATTAAAAATAATATCAAACATAATCAACAAGAGGATATTCGTGAAAACTATTTGCAAGCAACTGTTATCTCAATCCAATATAATGGCGCAGATCTGAATATTGCAGCAGCGTACTGTCCTCCACGGCATACACCAATGAAGTTACAATTTAATAACGTCTTCAATAAGCTCGGTCCAAGATTTATTATTGGTGGGGACTACAATATAAAACATGCAGCTTGGGGTTCCAGGCTTATTTCTCCTGGGAAAGGAAACACCTTGTTCAATGCCATTCATGAAAACAAATGCGAATATCTGTCCCCAGGGGGGCCAACGTATTGGCCAACGGATACAGGAAAAATACCAGATCTACTGGATTTCTTCATCATAAAAGGTATTCCTCTAAGTTACACTAGAGTCGAAGGAATTAACGGCCTATCATCTGACCACATCCCTGTACTGTTGTCAATAAGCGCTATAGTAATAAAGAAACAGAAAAAGCAAAACCTTACTAATAGAATCACGGATTGGGACATCTTCAGAGAAAAATTGGAAGAGCTAGTTGAATTAAAAGTTAGTATTAAAAACAACAAAGAATTGGAAAAACAAACAAACTATTTCATTGAATACACTCGAATGGCTGCCAGATTAGCTACTCCTGAATTAAAGGACAAAGCGGAGATTGAAGTCAAATACCCAGCGGAAATCAGGGAACAAATCAAGGCAATAAGAAGGGCGAGGAGAATATGGCATCTCACCAGAAATCCCGCTGATAAGACAACTTTTAATCGAATAAGGAACAAAGTCAATAGGCTAATCAAAAATTTCAAACAGAATTGCCTCGATAACTACTTAAGCGGGCTAGGTCCAGAAATGGATAAGGACTACTCGTTATGGAAGGCAACCAGAAGATTTAAACGACCTGTAGTTCGAGTACCATTTTTAAGGAACGCTCAAGGCAGTTGGGTTCGACAAGACAAAAGCGGAACTCTTTGCTCAACACCTAGCAGCAGTATTCCAACCCCATGACATTCAATCCAACATTGATGTAACACCTGTTTATCAACCAAATCAGGACTTTAAGAGGGTCACGCCAATGGAAATTGCTGAAGAAATCGACAAAAATCTTAATTATAAAAAAGCACCAGGAATTGATGAAATATCACCGGGTCTATTCAAGGAACTTCCACGTAAAGCAATCATCTTGATCACATACTTATTTAATACCTGTATGAGATTGAAGTATGTACCCAAATGCCTCAAAATGGCCCAAATAATTATGCTAAAGAAACCAGGTAAACCAGATGAAGAAGCAACATCATACAGATCAATCTCACTGCTTCCGACTTTATCAAAGCTATTTGAGAAACTGCTACTAAAACGTCTAAAGCCAATGGTAAACGTTCCTAATTTTCAATTTGGATTAAGGAATAACCACCCCACAATAGATCAAGTCCATCGAATAACTGCGGTAATAGAGCAAGCGTTAGAAGAAAAGAAATATTGCCCCGCTGTATTTCTGGATGTATCCCAGGCCTTCGATAGGGTTTGGCATGAGGGATTGACATTCAAGATGAGCAAAAGGCTACCACAAAACTATTGCCAGCTGCTTGAATCATACCTCTCTGATCGCCAATTCAGAGTCATTCATGAAGAAACATGTTCGGACTTTTATCCAGGGATTGCGGGAGTTCCGCAGGGAAGCGTATTGGGTCCCCTCCTCTATCTTCTTTATACCGCGGACATACCTACGATGAATAAAACATTCATCGGCACTTTCGCTGAAGACACTGTAATTACGTCAGTAGACGAATCTCAACCAAGAGCAGTGGAAAATCTTCAACGAGCAATGGACAACGTTACTAAATGGACAATTGACTGGAAAATCGCACTGAATGAGCTCTTCATATATACCTCAAAGGGGTGCAAGTGCCGCAGGCTGAATCGGCAAAAAACTTTGGTCTGCATTTAGATTCAAGGATCAACAGGAAACATCACGTGAGACAAAAAGCTGAACAGATACGATTGAAACAACGTCAAATGTACCGGTTAATTGGACATCATTCCAAAATGAACCTGTATTGCAAAAGACTGGTATACCAGACTATCTTCAAACCAATATGGATGTATGGTGCGCAGCTATGGGGTTGTACACATAAATCCAATAGAGACATTATACAACGAAGCCAAAATAAATTTCTTCGAATGGTCACCAACGCCTACCGATTTGTGACTAACAAGGAAATCCACAATGATTTAGAAATACAATTGATAGACGACGTTATCCGCGAATGTGACATAAAACATGAAAAGAGACTTCTTACCCACACCAATCTTGATGCCGTACAACTACTGGACAGTACAAACGAAGTAAGGCGGCTCAAACGAATCAAACCACAAGAGTTAACCGTATGAAAATTATAATCCAAGGGAACTGGACACTGGTCCAGCAGACCCACACAAGTTTATGCTTATCTCATAAGTACTAATGTCAACCTTACTAATGAATAATAATGTTTAAGATTGTAGTAGCCATATCAATAAAGTTGTTATAAAAAAAAAACTGTTTATAATTTTATTTGCGATAAAAAAACGTTTATATACCTCGCACGTCGTTTTGTTTTAGCGAAGTATTAAAATATTGTAATTGTTTCGTCATATTAATGGCTTGTATTATGTAGAGTCGAGAATATTTTATAGCATTTTGATTTTTACGATTTATCATCGTCAAATGTCGACAAATTCTTCTCTGTTTTTACATTTTAATATTTTGTCAGGAAAATGTCCGGTATTTTCGAAAAGCCGGGTTTCGGGATTATTAGTTATTTAGGTATTTTTATTTTTTTAATATTCCACGTTTCCAAATAACGATAGGTATGCTATCAACATAATATGATACAGGTATGCTATCAAAGGGCCGAATGTCGAATGGCCAAATGTCAAGGGGTTTAAATAAATCATTTTTTTTTTATTTATAATATTATTTTATTAAACATTACATGATGTTTGTTAAAAATTAATATTTCCAAAAATCAAGGATATAGACAAAATGTTATGAACATAAACAAGCCGTTCAGGAAAAGTTGCTCCAAAGCTGTTCATGACAAAACAATTAAATTTGAATCTTGAATAATTAAAATACATACTTTTTGAGTTTGAAGCTTTACACTTCGTAATTAAGCTTTCTTTTAAGAAATATAATTGGAAACCAAAATTTATTAATCAAATTCTCTGATCAAATTGGAGTTCTCCAATATAGGCAAAATGGATTATAGACAAGAATAATTGGATAATATGCTCATCACATTACGCTATATGTGTGCAAAAAAACATAAATATTTTCTCAACTACACGAAACCATGGGGTCAAAAATTTCAAATTATAAAAAATTTTGTTGTAACAACAATAGTTAGCATATTATAATATGGTAAGCAACAATTAAAAGAAATTCTCCTTTATAAAACAAAAAAAAAAAAAAAAAAAAAAACTCTACACTTGAAAGCATGTGTTCATGTCGAGCATTATTTTTTATGTATATTATGTTTATATGTATAACATATAAATGTAAAACCCGCAACCAATCGTTTTGTTGTATCCATTTTTAGACCCCTTCTAAAAATCTAAGCAAAATTTTCAATCGTGTAAAGATTTATTTTTAACAAAAAAATATTAGCATTTATAAAAAAAAAAATTAAAAAAAAAAAAAATGATTCGTGTGAGTATAGTGAGTGTACGATACTGCTCATAAAGTATGCATCCGTAATGTGCATTCACTATTTAGCCGTTAACGAGATCACATCCATAAATATTTTTTGGTGTGTACCACCACGAGTTATTTATAATAGTTTAGTGATAAAATTTTTGATAATAGTGACATAAACGGTGATAAAAAAAGTGAGATCGTGATCGATAAATGTGATTACTTGAGTGCGTGCATTTATGGGTAAATTACATAATTTTGTACAAAAAAATAAACATGTGATTGGAACATGCAACGAAGGTGTAGCCGTTGATAGCGGAGGCGCGAGCGCAGGCATTTCTATTTTAAGCCATATTGAAAAGTTGCATAATATCGGGAGAGAGAAAAACAAAAAATTTTTGTTCATAAGAAAATCTAATTTTGGATATATGATATCTAATTTGATGGATATTTTTATTATTTAACATTTTTATTTTTATTTTGGAAAACAGAAGATCATTCACTTGGTATCTTGGAGTGTACGTGTGTGTATGTGTATTACATACAGTTATATAAATACATATTTCGAAAATATATTTATAGCGTAGAAAAAAAAAATTATATATTTATAGACGATTTCCACAAGATCGCGCGGTCCGGTAAAATTCGGGTATTTATAATTTTCCGATTTTCTAAAAATAAGAAAAATTCCAATTTCAGTTTTTCAAACTCTCTTCTTAACTATTTTTGTTTTTATCCTGCTTCGAGCGAGTTTTTTTTTAATATAAGAAAATAACGCCGCGAACTAAAAATGCTGTTTGTATAAATATAGAATCTTACAGTAAAATGTATATCTCGAAGACCACGTCAAAGACGTCTCGAAAAAAAAGTAATACTAATGAATGTAACCATGTGTTTGTATAATTTCTAAAATTAAAAAAAAAAAAAAATATTTGCGGGGGTAAATCTGTGGAAATACAAGATGATCATACCATATTAAAATAGTCAGTATTATGTTGAAGTTCAAGAATTGTAAAAGTCGGTTGATGAAGAGCGGGCCCGATTTTTTTTTTTATTTTAATATTTTTTTTTGTGTGAATATTTTGTGCAGTTTGTGATAATAAATAAGTATACACCTAAAGTGATCAGCATAATTAAAAGTGAAAATAATTATAGAGAATCTACTGTGCCTATGAAAGTTCCATGCTTCCTTGCATTCGGTAGTATAATTATAAAACGTATGGAATGTAAAGAAGTATGGAGCACTCTGGCTAAGCCATCCTAATATAGATATCAAATTACATCTATTTAAATTGAAATTAATTATTTTTTTTATATAATAAAATATTTTTTTTTCGTTAAACAATGCCTTCTTCATCTTAACAAGAAGAGATAAAAATTTATTTTATTTTTTAAATATGGATACATCTGTTTATCACGTGGTACATAATTTAGTGTGTTAAGTGATCTTAAGATCAATATATCGTTTAAAGCTAACCAAGAAGAAAAAATGCCTTTTTAATGGCGGTTATTTAATTTTATTGCATATAGCCCTAAATAAATCGTCTACAAGTACAATGTGATTCAAGAATTTTAAGTATATTTACATTTAAATAATGATAATGGTAAAAGTAATGGCCAGAATTTTTTGTTGCTGGATTTAAACATCCGGGGAATATCGGGGGTATTAAATGACACTGTGTGGTGCGCGCATGTGTGTAATTTTTTTTTTGTTCTTGTAGTTGTGCACAAAGTCATTTAAACATCCAAATATGGATTGATATCATAAAATCATAAAATCCTTGAGAATATCGCGCGATGCACTTGTCTATTTAACAACTCTCCAAGGAGTTAAAATATATTCAGAATTTATAAACGGATGAATAAATTACTAAATTCGCAAAAAATGTATATATTTTACCCATAGTCAAGTGATTTTTCAGGTCTGTTATCATTCCCGAACAAGTTTTGTGTTTTTTGATTTAATTATTACGAATGTACTTTGTGTAACTCACGTTAATAACGTATTTCAAATAAACTATGTACAAAAATAAAAAAATTGGACAGTTTCCAAAAGCAAGTAAAATAAAAAATATTTAGCTTTTCATACACCGAAAATCAAATTACATTACAAAATTTTTGCAAAACTATGTAAAAAAAATTATAAAACTTCTGTCTTCTCTTCATCGTGTACACCGCACCGCGCGTACCTACTCACCGGCCATTTTACCCCATCACGTTTATTTTTAGTATGCAAGATGTACAGTCAAGAAATATTATTATTATTATGGGTCATTAAAAATCTTGGATTAAATACACACAGCGGGATAAATGCATAGTACAAAGGTAAATGACCTTACACGTATAGCGATATAGGACATCTCGAATCCTTAAATCTCTATACGATCTAATTAAAACGGTGATTTAATAGAATTACAATTTTTTTTTTGTTGTGTTGGTTGGGAGATGAGGTAGGTGTGTTCATATAATTTATCTTTTCAAATATAGTTTGGGGCTGAGCCAAAACGAAATTTATTTTGCGGGATTTACATGAAACACAAATATATCAACGACTGATGCCTCATTGCTCGATGGCCAGCAAATGACCAAATATTTATTTATAAAATGACCGAGGGTCATGCACAAGTAAATTTTTTGTTTTTTTTTTTCGAAATATTGATGTCAATGCAGCTTTTGAATATTGAATAAAAAAATTTTAGTTTTTATTATTTTTAACGATCGTTACAAAATCAGATTGAACTGCTTACAAGGTAGGTGGTGGGTTTATAAGTTTATACAAGTCTAAATTTTCATTTAATAGTTTCAGTAGCGAGCTTTATATGAAAATCTTATTCTACAGTCATAACAAATTGTTAAATTCACATCTCCAAAAATGTACTGACGATGTACTTGTATTGAAGGAAATTTTCGAAACTTTTAACTATAACGGTATTGTTCTTTAGGCCTTATGGCCTTTTATCCTCCGGCGTCTCCGAAAATATTATTTTCTTTTTAAGTAAATTTATAACCAAAGAAGCGATTTCGGCATAATTTGAGATGGATCGGTAGTATCACCAGGTCACACCATATAGCCGTCTTGCTTATTTAAGAGTGCTTTAACAAAGCAGAAATATTTCACTTGCTTCATTAGACATTTACTTTTATTCACCAATTATCCACCATAAGGAATGCTTGAAAAACTAAGATACGAATTGACCTGGGCGCCAAGCTGTATGGTTTGCCACTTCGCACGATCTCACATTGAATGTTAGTGGATTCATATTTTATTCCGGTCTATGTTTCGGTTGTTCCGATCCTAATTTTAAATTCTTTTTAAAGAAAGTCGCCTGCTGACAAAGATCTACTGCTCTCAAGAAATATAAACTAATCGAAATTTGAAGATTATAAGACTTCCAAATTAAAAAATCTTCGATCACAACTTTCACCAGATGGTTGCATCGGTTGGCAATTTTTCCAAACATTCATTTCAACATTGAATTGTGCAGATGGTGCTATGATGGTGAATACATAGTTGTAAGCCGACTTCAGAATCCTGAGGACATTGAACGTAAATAAGACCATTGCCAACGACTTGGCTGCAATATTAGCTCCAACCAACGCCTGGAAGAGTGCGATGGTACCTTCAGTTCTGAAACGTGCTTATGAAAAAAGTGACCCGCAATGTTTTTGAGAAATGCATTAATCACATCTAGTGAAGCATCTTGCGAAATTAATAACATAATTTCGTAAAATCAGTATGGCTTTCAGAAAAGCACCTCCACCTTGCCGATCTCTTATGTCACGAAAAACTTAATTCTCGCCCTAAGACAATATGGGGAGGCCTTTGCAATCAGTTTAGATACATCCAAGGCTTTTCAAGGTTTGGCATGTGAATCTAATTTGTACACTTGTGACATAAGGCTTGGATTATATTACCACCAAGTGGATAAAAGGCGTTCCCAAACACCGAAAAATAAACGTTATGCTAAACGGGAGTTCGTCAACGACACACTCTTTAAATTCCGAATTTAAAATGGAACGAAAACATTGTTGAATTGGACGAGTCAGCTTTACGAAAACATATGGTTCCTGCAGAAGGTTCCTTAAATCGCATCAGGTTCTCCAGATATATTATATAAAACCTACATTAAACAATGTATATAGAAATGCTATAAAGTTTGGGGTGATTTAGTGGCGTGCTATCAACATCGTAGAGGTGTTGCAGATCTTCACATGTGTTACAGATTAGGCAAACTGGAGGGGTAACAAGAGGTACGATGAAGACACATAGATTTATGGTGAAGCAGCCCAAATCTTGAACTGAGGAAGCCAATCTTGGATTTATTTATCGAACATCCAATAAGTGAAATTCGTCAAACTGTTTCAAATTTACATTGAACTATAAAATGCATAAATTTAAGGTAGCTATCACCCTCTACTTAAAGGATTACGCGTTGGATGCAGAAGCACTTACAGTTAGAAGGAGCCGGTACAATTTAAAAGTCTGTATGCACAGGAAAATGAAAAATAATGTAAATAATGTGGGGTTTTTTCACGAGATGCGTGATCATTTCGACACGACCGGTACTTAGCCCCAACATAAAATGAAGAAATTCGTTAGCTAGAAAAAAAATTGGTAAATGAAAAGTGGACGGTGAGTATCTCTCGCCTGTTTAGTACAACAAGACCAGTATGAACGAAACTGTACTTATGACCCAACGATATGTCAATTTTCCTGTTAAAACGATGGTCGGGGTTGTAAATACCTTACTACTTGAATTCCAATTTTTTACTTTCAAAGTAAGAACTTAATTATTTTTATATTTACAGGAGAAATTGAACCTGTGATGAGAATTGGGCATTTTGCATTGGTTTGCCTAAAGGTTCAGAAACTCGATAAACTTTACGGTTTTGGAAAGGTATGCGCTCTAGATCATCTTTTAATATTTTTCGGACGTAAATCGTGAGGCAATTTTTAAAACGGAATTTATGCGGTTCCAATCTGACCTAAATGGTTCACTAAGATAGACACTCTTTTGCAACATCTTTTACATCGATGTTCGAGGATTCCACGAAGTTTCGGGGTTTGATTTCGAACCAATGAGATTTTGAATTATAGTATAAATAAAAAATTTGATAGTCTCATCAGAGACGACCGTTTTATTTTTTTTCTTATCAATGCAATCTATTTTGGGCACAAAACGGTTTTGCTTTGGCCGTCCTTGCTTTACGTCTTTCAGCCAACTCGAGGACGTACGGCTATGGGACTGATTTAAGACCATCTGTACATTGCATAGCTCCAAGTCAGCTTATACTGGCATGGAAGATGGGTCGGCCCATGAGAATAAAAAGCTCATTAGTTCGAAGCCAAACCTTGAAAACTCTTGGTAACATCACATTGATGTCTTTCGTAAATAATGTTTTTGATCTTCAATTAAAGCTATTTGATATTCCTCCCATAAACTTCCTGATCAATTGGTTAACCTGATCAATTGGGAAATGGTCGAGTTTCATTCAGGATGGCTCAAAACTGCAACCAAAATTTGTGTTAGAATATAATCCTATCCTAAAAATTGAATTTGACCATAATCATTTAAGGAATGGGCTAAGTTTCAACCAGCGTGGCCATAGTCGAGATAAACTGAGAAGCATCCATTTCCAAAATATTGTTCAAAATTTATAATAAATTCTTGGTCAGATCCCACAATCCCAATATGACCAAAATCGACATGACACATCATACAATTAAAATTTATCAATAATCGGTTTAGAAATTGCAAAATTCAGCAAGGTCATATGTTAGAACTTTATCCAAAAATGCATGTTATATATTCCCAACTGTGTCCTTAATATCGAATTTGGCCATACTTGGTTAAGAAATAATCGAATTCTTCTCATTCTGATCAAATTGTAAAAGTTCGTTCAAAATTCATGTTAAATTCTAAAGGTTGTGGTATATAAGAATCTAGGCCATTTCTCCCGACCATGGTCAAATATGGATTATGGAACTTGGCCATTCCTAAACAAATTATTATCAAATGATGGGTTTGTTGTTGACCACGATTGACTTTACTTTACGGCAATGAATCTTGAATACACCATACTTAATTTCTAAGGCGAATTAGAGCGCGTTAATTTCTAACCTAACGAATTTGTGATAAAAATTATCTTGTATAATCAAAAATTAATCCTGCTTAAATTTCAGAAAACCAACAGCGTTAACCCTGGTTAAAAATTTAATCTTCATTGCAAAAATTGAAAAGCTTATACGGACGCTGGAATGTAGATGTTTACCATATAACGCAAGGCTCTCCCAATTTATGGAAAAACTTTTAGTATGAAGTCCGAATAGTTAATCCGCTTGGTTTGTAGAGATACGAATATTGGTGAAATATTTTTTTTTATCAAAACTCGGCATTTCGGGCAAAATTTAAAATATGATCAGAACTAATTTTGCTTATAACTTAATTTGCAATATTTTCTTTTTTATCGTGTTTTCGTAAATGCTTTATACGAGTACCTCCCTATTTATGGAAAAAGCCTAAATGAAGTTTCATCCGGATCAATCAATCTGTCTGGGCTGTATAGGTACCAAATTTCAACTGAAAAACTGTTTTTTCACAAAAATCATAATTTCCGCTTAAGTTTTGGAAAACTGTCGTGGATATTGTTGCAAAATTAATTTAGATACTGATAGTTCATAACTTTTTTGCCTGGCCTACTATGAGGGAACACGTTTGGTGTTAATATTTTTGAAACAAAGTGAAATGGGTAAATATTTTTCCCAATACAAATTTTGTGGAACAAAAGTTTCCCAATTCACTTAGTTTTGAAAATTTTTGCACTAAACTTTTTCTTTCAGTAGGCCAGAAAAATACAATTTAGACCAAAATACTATGAAAATAATTTTCCCAATTCCCTATTCCCAGGGAACGACAGAATAGGGCCACTGGTAGAAAAACGAATGAGCTCGTATGGAAGCTGTCACTTCCGGTGGACCGATTTCGGCCAAAATTAATTGAGATATCCCAATTTGTGGGATTTCTCAGCCCGATCGATTAGTCCATCTGGACTGTCCAAAGACCGAATTTTGTTAAAAATCGGGTTTTATGAAAAAGCGTAATTTCCGCTTAAATTAAAAAAAAAAACTGATTTCTCCATAGGACTTATTTCAATATTTTCAATCAAGTTGAAAAGATAAGAATTTACAAGAAACGTCACGATTGATTTCTTTAATTTAACGTGGCATAAAAATTGCAGTAAAATTAATTTTTTCGGCGATATTTCAATAAAGTGTATCTGAAGGTTTCCAACACGGTGTGTTCTTCGCTAGTAATTCTTTGGAAAACATTACATTCAATGGTTACATCAACGGTTTTAATGTTCAAACTGTTTCTCAAATTGATCAAGTTAAGTGTTGAAAATTTTCGTTCTACTGGTGCAGTACTATGTGGAAGAGCACATAATTTGAGCATGTAGCACGAAATGTCAGCAAATAAAAGTTTATAAAAGTTATTAATTTGCTTTTATTATTAAAACTATATTGTTCTGAGGCGCTTTGCGCCTATTTATTCAGCAAAGTGGAGTTAAATATTTTTTAAATAGATCGCATGTAAGATTACAAAATCTAAAAAAAAAACTGTAATTTTACAGAATTTCTTTCAAAACAACATTTCGAGAAAATTGACAGTCATCGTTGAGAAGCTTTCCCTGCTGTGGATTATCTTCGATTCTTATTTTCACTTGGTGAGCATCTCTTGAGCGGAAAAGAGCGACACACAATTGCCCATGGGAAAACACTGCCGTTTGAAAATGTTTTGCGCCTTATTTATCGTCATTGCGTATGCCGGAATTAATGGAAACTGTCGTCGTCGCAAAACAAATGGTGGATTGGTCTCAGAAGGTGCCAAATCAATTCTAAGGATTAGAACCGTACAGATTTACAATATGTTTACAATATGTGCGATTAGAATATGTATTGGTTTGCAATATTGTAACCGCTACAGGTTCATCCGTCATATTTTTATAGGATTTCAATTGTACCCAAAACTCAACAACATCTCCAGAATATTTATTAGCAATTTCGAGATTACCAATTAATCGCCGAAATTCATTATTTACAATTTCTACATTGCAATTACTGAACGGAAAGCATTTTAATAACGGCCTAATTGAAGTTAGGCTTCCTGAATAAATTTCTTTGATATTTAAATATTGAGAGTTTGTTATTTTCTAAGTCAAATCTTTGTTTAATTTGGTCGCAAAGTTCCATATAAAAATCAACCAATGTAAATTTAAGCGTTTCTATTTCTTCCTCGTCCATTGACTTGAAATTGCAAAAACTCCTCAAAATTAATTCCAAAATGCATCGACGAAGGGGCAAGATGAAGGTCCGTATTTCGAAAATTCGTGTTAAGATTCAAAAATTCAGGTTTAATTTTTTTTTAAAATTTGATAGTACAGAATGTGAGTTTGAATTTTTCTGAATGTAAATAAGATCTTTATTATTTACATTACTTATAAGTTTTATTACATACGACATTAATAGTAAATACAACTTATTGAGAGGGTCGACTATAAAATTATGAATTTCAGCGGCATTCGTGGTTATACCAAATGAAGGTCAAAATAAAATTTCAAAGTTTCAATTTGTTCAATGATTTTATTTACTTCGCTTTCGTAGGGAAGCTATCGAGTTTTACTTAGTTTTAAGGTTCTATAGCTCTTAATATTACAATATTCTTGGACTTCCATTTAATATCCTATAGTCTTTTAGGGCTATGTGCGAAATGGTTGATTATGTTTCTGATGTTTTTTCAATCTTGATAGGTATTTTTTACAAGCCGCTGATGCAGATAGATGCAAAGAGCAGCATGTACATCTTAGAAAACCAACATTTTGCCCATAACGGATGCATTATTCACTGCTAAGGCCACAACATGGAAATGGGGGGGATGGGAATTTCAGACTCTACGAAGTGGTTTTGGCATTAAAAATGTCTCGTGCGTTAGAACCAATTAGTTCGAGGAAAGCCAAGAAAACAGTCCAAAATGCAGTTTTTCTCTACATTGAAGAAGCGCGCAACTACCACTAAGTATTTTGTCGTAGAGACATCAATAGTTTCGTCGATCATCATCGAAAACTGAGTATTTTTTAATTTTCCTGATATTTTTGTTATAGAATACGGTCCAAGTATTTTATTGAAGTTAAATCACATTTAAATTTTTTAGCCACTTGTGAATCATTGCACGTTCTTTGAATGAAAATTGGTAAAGATTCCATTTGTTGAAAAGATAGATAAAATTAGAGAGAAGTAGAAGTTATTTTCAGTTTTTAGCTAATATCTCAAAAACTTCCACTAGTAACCAATATTTTCGGTTATTTTTCTAATAGCTTAGGTCATACAGAGACTATGTGGACAATTTGGGGAAAATTCAGAGACCAGAATTTTCACTAAAATTTTTTTGATTTTCTCAGCCAACTGTTTTTGAAAATTGTGACCGGTGATGAAAAGTATAATTTTTACGAGAATCCCAAATATAAAAAGTCGTGGATAGATCCCGGGCAACCGAGTACATCGACGCCGAAACAGTATATGTACTTAAAAAGATTCTTCTGTGTATCTGGTGAGACATGAAGGGTGTGCTTTATTATACGAACTCCTGGAAACGGGTCAGACGGTGACTGCAAAACGATTCAGTCGACAATTGAACAAACTGAGCGAAGAACTTGATCACAAACGGCTATTTGCTGAGCAAGGAAGAAGGCAAATCATACTGCTGCATGACAAAGCTCGACCTCACGTTATTCTCGAAACTCAGAAGACCATCTTGAACTTGGGATGGGAAGTTGCAGCACGCCTTAGTGGATAAACGATGACTTTATCGCGTCGAAATTTGCAAGTTTCTTTCGCCATGGCATTCATCTGTGAAATATTTACAAGATTAAATTCCTTGTTGTGTAATTTTTATATAAAATAAATTTGCTGAAAAATCTGTAAAAATTAAGTCATACACCTAATATTTTGTTATTTACAGGATTCGTAGGAATTGGATATTTATGTATTAGTTGGCCTAAAGGAGACAAATTTAATGTAACAATTTGATGGAGCATTACGCCTGGATTTGTGTGGATCTTTTAAGAGTCTAATTGAAGAGATGCACAAGTTTATCCATCAGCATATTGTTTCTCAAAACTAAGTAAATCGAGAAGTTAATTAATGTTTGGATTTATTGATCGAAACTCTAAACACAAAATGTTGACCAGCTACAATAAAGCTGCATATGAGGTTTTTTTTATGGTAACACTAAAGTAATTAAATCGATAGGATGACAACTACTACAACAACAACTAATAATCCCGAAATTCAATATCTATAGATTTTGGTCGTCACAAAATTTAAGGTAAATTATCTAAATTTACGTTTCAAATAAACGAATTTTAAATTTTACTTTTTTTATATTTTAGGTTCAAATCACATGTGATTATCATCATCAACGTCATTTATTTGAACCGAATACTTATTAACCCTTCCTTTATATGTACATATATACAGGTAAAACTGAATAACAATTTCATGCATAAACCACAATCAAAACGTCGAAAAGGTGTCAAAGGTATATCCAGATACACAAATACATTTGACACGTAAACAAATCCCAAAATCTATTTCAAACTTTGACTAGGGTACGCAACGTAGACAAAACATTGAACTTGGGGTTAGTTGAAGAGGTTAAAAATATATTGGTGAGAGGTGCTTTTCCAGAGGATATACATACATTAAAATATTTCCACTTAATTTGATCGAAATCAATTATTCCGCAATACACAATTGATATTTCCGTTTCGTATTTTTTGTATACTAAACACTGACACAACCGCACAAAATACAAAAGAAAAGTCAATTTTCCTTTTCTTCGTTTCATTTCAACCAAACATTGATTTGATTTGTTTTTCTCGGATTTTTTTTGAGTTCATCCTCGACGTCTTTTTCCTATTTTTTCGTATTGTTGTTGTTGTTGTGTTATGATTAAAACAGCCAACCAAAACCAAAACCAAAACCGAAAATAAAAAATAAAACTTAAGAAAATTGAAAATGGGAAAAAAGCACACAACACAGTAAGAATTATAGCAGCAATACTTTTATCAGTTATGTTTTGTGATTTATATGTTATGTACCAAAAAGAAAATGTGTTTGGTTTTAGAAAATGGAAAATAGGAAAAATCTTTTTGTAAATACATTTCCATATCACTTATTGATTTGTATAGAAAGAACAAAAAATAAATTGTTAATATTTTGTGGAAAGTTTCCTGTATCGAAATGTGTTCAATATATTAACGGGGGGGGGGGGGGGGGGGGGGGGGGCTGTACTTTGTGGGTGGAAGCATCGCATCAAAAATATTTTTGTTTTCTAAACTAATTTTAGGTTATGCATGAGATGAAGCGATGATTTGAATTTCAAGGACGTAACATAAAATTTAAAAGTTTTGTTTATCGGAGCGCACAAAGTTCAAGAAATCCTTAAGAACAAAGTTGAAATAAGAGTTCGTAAAATATTTTATTTATTTGGTTTATGATTATCATAAACACAAATTTATTTTGCTTAGCAACAGATTCTTATTTACCGACCAAATGGCACAGTGGTTAAAGCTTTGGCGTTTGGATCGGGAGGTACCGGGTTCGAATCCCGATAGGGGCAGGATGCAAAGTGAAATTTCATTAACAGATTTCGATCTGTGGTGAAATGTAACACATCTATGACCCCCTGTCGGTGTGCAAAACCCATGGGCCGACCCATCTTCCATGCCGGTATAGGCTGGCATGGAGCTTGCAATGTGCAGATGGTCTTAAATCGGTCCTATAGCCGTACGTCCTCGAGTTGGCCGGAAGGCGTAAAGTAAGGACGTAAAAAGCATAACCGCGGAAGAGCAGGGTGAGCCTTGAGCCCCAAAACAGATCGCATAGTTACCAATAAAAAAAAAAAAAAAAAAAAAAAAAAAAAAAAAAAAAAAAAGATTCTTATTTACATATATGAGAAAATGGGCGAATTTAATGCCTATTTTGCTGTTAAACATCCGCATGCGGTTGATATCATATTTTTATAACTTGCGCACCTAAAATATAAATTTTCCAAATATGTAATTTGAATTCGAAAGCCATGGAGTTTTCAGTGGATTGTCTCTAATATGGTATGACGTCCCTCGTATCCTCTTCCTGGGCACACTCTTTTCGCAGCTTCACTATTCGATATTGGTTCTGGTCTCATTTAGTTGCACTTAATTGCAATCCCGCCACCTGAATGGCTTCTAGTTCATTATTAATAAATAAAGGGTTCGAAAATCCTGAGTTTACATTTTGATAAGTCGTTTCTAATAGAACAGGAGAATCGATATCATCGATTAGTAATTATGAATGGTAGCCCCGATTCAATCCTCTATATGTAAACCACATGATAAGGTGATCACACTTGACTAGCGGGCGAGACATGTATTCAAGGAAAATTGCTCATTGTAATTTTAGAAAGGAACATCTAGAATTAAGTAGTACCATTAGAAATAGTTTTATAACAGTTTTGTGGTATTGCAGATTATAGCAAAATTAGGGTGAAACAAAACCAAAAGTCCGCTAAATACGACTATGAGTGGTGAACGGGATCTACTTATAATAATTTTTAACTTGTCTTAATGATATTTTTACTTTTATGGTTACATCGCACATCCAAAAAATGTTCACGGGGTTTCTTTCATAAATTCGGATAGGTCAGATTTTTTTTTATCAAAATAGAGAACAAGGACTTTATATGATAATTTTCATCGCGGTTTCCAGAAGTTTGAAATGTTCACGATTTTCAATTTTGCCTATTGCCGGTCGTAGAGATTTGTATAACGTTTCAATTTTATTGGGGAAGAATATCTGGATTTTTGTTTTTATTTTCATTACCTCACTGGCATCTAATCAAACTGAACTAATCGATTATAGTTACTCAGGTCCATTAAACAAAAATTTTCGTTCACCTTCGGAATTGAACCATATATTATTCAGAAGCAAACTAACCGAAATAGCAGGTACTGGAAACAAAAACTATGGAGAAAATATGTTGCTTACCTACCTGCCACCTCATGCAGTTCTAAAGGATTCGAGCACACCTATGAAATTGAGGGTAGTTTTCGATGGCTCTATGCCAAAATCACAACTGGAACATCGTTAAACGACGTTAAATGACTTCAACAGGATTTATTGTCCATACTGTTAAGGTGGTGGAAGCATAAATACGTCTATGCGGATGATATCGAAAAAATCCTTAAATTGAGCCTAACACGGCTTCTCGACCTGCTATCTGAATACTATTGCAATCTACTTTCTCTTTCTATTAAAATTTGCCAAGATGGAGTCTGGTGTGGTAAACTTGCTATAATTTTACGTTATGAAATCATTATTTTGTCGATAGTCTAGACTAATAACAGAGCCTCCTAAATATAAGAGCCGTATGATTCCGCGATTTTTTTCCATGTGCTTTCCATAGAGGGGAAGCTTTTTGTACTTTTTCATACCAACCAGTGTATTTTAATATTTTTTTAGAAGCTTTTTTGTATATAAAAACATAAATTTTTTGTTTGAATTTTCAATGTGAATGGTTGGTTAATTCTGTATTCAAGAAAAGCATGTTTTAATATTGAGTCATATTATGTTGAGTTAACGCAAAAACATTTAAATTAGTCTAACATAATTTTTTTTTTTGTAGAAACAAGAATTTGTTTATGTGTATGTACAGAAAATTAGAAATTAGTTTAGAGTGTTCCATAAAAAAGTTTAGCATTATTTTTGCAAAACAAACGTTCGTTAAAAAAGGCAATGTAATATGGGGATTATTGTTTTGGGTTCTATTTCAGCATTGTTGATGACCAACTTCAAAAACTGTTTTTTCGTTACTTGTTAATAATTTGATTTTTCATCGCAACAAATTCGCACCCTATAGTATATTCATCCTGTAGTATAAACAAAACAGAGCTTCACCAAATAAAAATATTGTAATTTGATAAAACTTTTCGCAATTACTAAACCAGTTAAAAGATGTCGCTTAGTATAAATTTAAAAAACAATAACGAAAAAAAATTGAATATTTCACCAATTAATTTTTGAATCCAAATTACCCGTATAGAAATTGTTACACAAATTGAATCTCCAGGTTAGGACGGTTGTAACGGACGTATCTTATAGCAGGCAGCTAGCTGTATAAACGAGTTCAAAGTACGACTTGGTGCTTTAAGAATTTGTATCCGAATATGAGCCAACCATGCAAAAAGTGGGTAATGCCACGGGCCATTTACATACTCACAAAAACCATTAAGTTAATAACAATATACAAAGGCCTTGGGTTATTTTATTGAATTTCATACAACAATGATCCCAGAAAACGTACACGAACGATGCTATAAAAATGAAACATTCATAGCCTTTCAAGACCAGTAGATCTGCATAATCTATTGAACCAGCCGGGAATTACTATAATGTATACGAACTGTCTGCCATACACCTTAGCCGAGGGCCTTTAGCATCAAAAATCCTCAATAAATCCTTGTATTAACAAATTAACGGCAGGTGCCATTCACCGATATGAACATTGTGGAAAATAATAAATTTGCCGGCGATAATAGTAAAATATTTCGAGCATTTTTGCAAATGAGCCTATATTTCGTTGGATTGATGCTCATACGAGATACATGCAACTATAAATATTATGTGTGTCTACTCGTATGAGCCAATTATGAAGAAATATACAAACAGCTTTTAAGATTCGATTACGTGATACTTTAACCGATGTACATCAATCCTTACTACACAAATAGACTATACGAAGGTAGAAGATACACTTATAGACTTAGTTACACGAGTTCGTGTACATTGTACAAATTCCCGCCTGGATTGGATTGGAATAAAAAAAAACAAAAATTTGGAAAAATTGTGACATTTTTCTATTATTGTTTTACAGCGCACAGCAACTATGATGTTGAATATTTTACGACGAAAAGTTTTATTTACGCCAACCAAATAATAAATAAAATTTATAATTGTTTCGAGTTTTATTATAATTATGTTAAATTATTGTATTAAAGATTTCGTGCTTAACTTACAATAATATTGGTTTATTTTCGTAAATAGTTATTTAATTATTTAACGCTTTTCTGTAATTTCAAGTAAATTTATTACAGAGACATCTGTAAACGGATTTTCAAATTACAGAAAGCTGGGTTTTGCAATCGGATAAAATTGAAGTTTTTTACAGTTGGTTCTGTTTTGTAATAATATTTAATTAAGAAAATCATGACATCGTTGATTTTTTGTATAAAAAAATAATTTTCGTAAATTGATTTTGATGTAAAAATTTTATTATATGAATAATATTATTGTTTCTACATGGTGATTCATAAAATTTCGTTTCAGCCCACGTTTTCTCTTTAATTTTGTTATAAATGGGGAATGTTTAGATTGCTATTAGGTGCATCGTTCATCTCAAAAATTCTGATGTGCATGTGACCAGAATTTACCAAATAAGTTAAATTTTTATAAAACTAAATTTTAAATTGAATGTAAGAGGAATCCGCGGCACCACCCTTTATTATCTTACTTTACTACACAACTAAACGGAAAGCTCATTTTTATAGAAAATTAATAAATTTATGCTCCGCTTTAGTTTAAATTTACCAAATAAATACTACATTATGATGGCTGATTTTCAAATATGTGTTCTTTGAATGGTTTATTAAAAATATAAAATTAAAATTTAGATGATTAGTTTATTTTTTTATTCATAATGTTCAAAAATTTTCCAATTACCACGGTTTCATATAGTAATTCAATAAAAGCTTCCCCTCTACTGAAAGCTCTCCTTTTAATATTACGGCTCTTCAAAATCATAGATGGCTCTGCTACTAGTCATTTGAATAAATACTTAAAATGTCAGTAGACGCCATATTGAAATAGAAGAAACGTCAAAATATGCCTGCTATATACATGTGTAACAGAATTCTTGGTCCAGACAGCATTTTTCAGCCGCTAGCTTACGTTGGGGAGGGGGGGGGGGGGTTATTTTCTGGGATCACAAGAGAGCTTGAATTTGCTGTAAAAAAAATTAAAAATAAAATTTCAAGATACTCCGACGATATTAAAAGAAAATACATAATTGGGACACTGTTTATTCATGACCACACTCAAGACCAACAGAACTATATATGTGTTTAGTTATTCATTTTATGCAAAAACTAACATCTGAAAACAAATGTATACATTAAAAAGAATAAAATATGATATGTTCGGAACTGTATTTTTTTTACATTTATTAAGTAATCAAAAGAATTAAGTAAATTATAAATTATTGAATTATTTATTAAATAAATTATTGAATTATTCCGTAATTTCTTTTCATCTTAAATTTATAAAAATAGAAAAAATTGTAACCTTAGAACATAAATTGGCCAAACTAAACTTAAATTTCCATAAAAATAATTACACCGGTAGAAACTTTTCAATCGACAAATTTTATAGAAATTTAGTTTAACTTAATAAAATATACTACACGAAATTTTAAGTTCAAGAACGAACATTATAGAAAAATTATAATTTATAGAACTGTAATCATATAACATAATAAAATATAGCTTAATTAATTTACCCCAATTCAACCACGTAGCGTTGCGGATCCGTTTCATTGTTCGAAATAGTCGCGAGCTCAACGGGATTCATACATGCATTCCATAAACCTGATCAACGCGGTTTATGTGGTATCACTCTAGTTTTATAGAGCACTGTACATTTTAGGTGGCTTACGTCACACAATTTAGGACACCGTAATAATTATGATTATGAATTAGATTTTGTTTAAGATGTATTATTATTTAGTTTAGATTTTATTATGATAAAGTCTTTCAAGCATTAACTTTTTATTTAATATCACTCGTATAAATTTAGTTTTATCACAAATTTTACATTTAGTTTATAAGTCTTTGCACTTGAAATAATTATATACTATATACATAGTCCATCAAAACGGAATAAGTAACTTAAATTTACTGAGTTTTCATGCAACACATTCACGTTATTTCACAAGTCATATGGCTCGTCAGCCGACTTTTATTGTCTTTACACACGTTGCTTTAATTCACTGTATATATCCGTTCGTTTTTCATTAATCAAACTATTTATTTATTATGCGCTTATTTATTATATTTACGTGTTACTTATAATAGTATTTAAATTTTAACTAGATTATTATTAAAAGTTTTGTTTTATATAAATATATATATATATATACTTATTATTTATTATTATAAATACAAATTAAGTTTCCAGTTTTTTTTTGTTACTTGGCGTCAACCACCAACAATTATATTTATATTTCAATTAGAGATGTTTTCTCTACCAAATTTCAAATTGAACTCCTGTATATAATGTCTTTTAACCCGTTCATACCTCGCATCATCGTTCTATACACTTACAAATTTAATACCCAACCTGTTCCAACTTAACATTAACAATTATCGTTTAATATTCTACATGCATTTACCTAGTTACAGTGATAGAAGTAAAAGTAAATCAATACAAATAATCATCATTTACATAATTAAGATGAATTTACGCATGTTTTCAGATGTTGCATATTTTCGCGCGATATTTCATTTTTTTTTTATTATTATTACAAGAAAATAGTAAAGTTGGCTGGCATTCGCCACACATGCTGTCTAGTTCTGCCAACATAGCATGTATTCATAGCATACAGATAGCATATAAATATTATTGCGAGTCTGCACTTGCCATTTGATCGAAATTTTCGATCGAAATAGCAGGTGGAGAGTCCATGTAACGATAAAAATTTAAACATCGAAGATGGGGCTTGAAATTTTGCTTAATGCCTAAATAAAAAAGCTTCAGCCTACTACAGATTTATTTTGGGCTAGAGTACTTGTATTTATATAGACCTAAAAATAAAAAAAAATTGGCCCACCAGCGTGTTTTGGTTCTCTCGTATTTATTTATTTATTTATTTTTTTCGATGTTAAAGTGTTCAGACAGATTGCCGTTGATGAAGATGATCAGAACTTTCGTCGTATTTTATGGAGACAGTTTCCACAACAAGAAATTCAGGAGTCTAAGCTGACCACCGTCACATATGAAAGAGCAGCAGCAACTTATTTAGCGGTGAAGTCACTACGACAGCTGGCCATCGATGACCAACCGAACTATCCGAACGCGTCCAACATCCAAACCATTGACTTACTGAATTGTGGTGGATTTACGTTAAGAAAATGGGCAACAAACAGCACAGTTTTCTTGGAATCCAAACCAGTGCATCTGAGGAATCAAAATCGATTGGAATTCAAGCTTGATGACACAATTAAAACTCTTGGACTACACTGGAATCCAGCAACAGATACATTCTGTTTCATCGTCACTTAATCCGCGCCTGGCAAACCTACTAAGCGAAACTTACTTTCGGATAGTTCAAGACCTGTTGATCCATTAGGCTGGCTGTAAGAGTTTCTAAAGGACGTGTGAATAAGTCATACAAACGGTATATCACTATTTGTATGCTGTACTACCAAAGCACTGCACATAGAGATTGTCAGCGATATGACTACTGCAGGCTTTATCGTGGCCTCTAACGCGGCTTTTACATCAAGTAAACTTTTTGGTTGATAAACATTTTTGCTAACGAAAAACCATATTTTTAGTTGATTTTAATATGAACAAAGATTATTTTTAAAAACTTTGATCTTATTTAAGCTATTAAAAATTAAGAAAAATTTAAAGCCCTGCGATTTATGAACTTTTTAGCGAATTTAACATTCCATAAAAACTTCGATAAAGAATTGACTTATCGAACTCAAAAGTTTATTAAAGAAACGCCAAATCGACAAAAAGGTTACGGTTGTCGTTAAAACTAAAATTACTTCTAGCAGGCTATTTCACTTTTAATGTGAGTATATCGAGTAACCCGCGCTTATTAGAATGTATTATAGATTGTCAAAATATTGAAATAGGATGGCGGAGAAATTATATTTATTTAATTTTATTATTTTTCACAAATTTTTAGCAATAAGGTGGTATTGTAATATTTAATCTAACAATTTACGCAATTGTTATTTTAATCTAAGTGTTAATTGGTTGGTTTTTTGTTATCTTTCTATTTGAAAAAAAAATCCTATTTAAATTTAAGTGGATCCTTTTAGTCCCAGCCATTAATGTGGCATATACAGTTTTCGTGTCTTTTAATCGTGTCTAATCGTGCCTTCTTTCGTGTCGAACGACGTCGACTGACAGTTTCACAGTATTCACAATGTCTAATAGATGTCGCAAGAATCATAAAAAATCTATCAAATATATTTAATGCGTGTTCGTTTGATGTAAAAGCAGCGTAAGAGATTTATGGCTCGAAGAGGTCTCTAAACGGATTTACAGCGATAATGGAACCAATTTTGTTGGAGCTCCGGCACTGCTTGAAAACGATAAACAATAAGCTGTATACAACAAGCAAATCTTGACCTCCAGCAAATGCTAGCTTACATTGGGATTCAGTGGCACTTCATACCACCGTCTGCGTCACGCTTTGGGAAGCAGCAGTGAAATCTTAAAAATTCCATCTAAAACGGGTAATTGGAGACACAATCCTCACATATGGAGAATTAGCAACGGTTATATCGCACATAGAAGCATGCCTCAATCCAAGACCACTTACACCAGTTTCATTTGATCCAAATGCGTTGATATTAACACCGGCATATTTTTTTAGTTGGTGATTCACTAATAACTATCCTAGAATCGAATATGCTGAATGTAAACATTCCTGTCAATCATCGGTGGAGATTACTACAAAAAATGATTCAAGATTTTTGGAAATGCTGGTTAAATTACTACCTTACCGAACTACAACAAAGAACTAAATAGACCAGCAAACAACCAATGGTTAAAGTAGACGACATTGTTTTAATAAAAGCAAACAACTTACCGCCAACAAACTATAGCCTTTGGGAAGGCACATTATTCTACAACCTGGCAGCGATAGTTTGACTAGAGTAGAAATATATTGACATCCTACTATTCAGATTTGATGGCATACAGAAATCTGGCAAGGAACATGGATCAACTCTGCATAGAAACATTTGGATGTAATAAACCGCGCGTGTTTGAAAAGTAGATCCCATCATACGCGTTGTTGTTGTTGTATAACAATGTTATGTTGTTGTATTGTCAGGTGTAGAGGATCGTAACTCCTCCCGCCGAATAATTTCTTCTAAGTCGTGTTGATCCATATTTCTCGTGATTAGTGATCCTAATCCATTAATAAGTCCTCTTTTGATCCGTGTAGGTTTCAAAAGGTTGATATTTTCATGTAACTCCCTAGTTTCGTGTTCAAGAATTTCCATTTTAGTTTTGAAAGCATCTTAATTGTTATTTATTGGATTTCCCAACTAGATAAACTTTATCCTGTACAGTAAGGAAGTGTTCTTCGTAATGCTGGATTTCGATTACGTGGATGGTTCGCGCAAAACTACTAATTACTAGCCTGATCGGTATCACGCCTTTGTAGTTCTTCAGGTTGGTCATCTTGAGCATGTGTCTCATGGTTAGAGTACGCCTGAAAAGGTTGTTTTATCAATTGTTTATCATATTTACCATCTTTCGTTACGACAGTGACATTATTGTTCTTTAGGACCTTCCTTACTACGTAACCGGGTTTAATTTTAGAACGCCTTTTATTGCGAACATGCATTATTTGGTTCAATTTTACGTTAGGAGGTTTGATTCGATCAATAATTATTTTATCGATCAGCTTGGTTATCTTAGCGTGAGTTTCCCCCTCCAAGAGAGAATGCAATTGTGCATTAAATTTTTAATACTCTCCTATGAGACGTTTCAATATGAGCTGTTGAAGAGTAAAACGAGGTATGATGTAATTGTACGTAATATTCTTGTAAGAAGGCTCTAAATGATGGGGTGTTCATGTTGCCTTCATTATCAGCGATTATTTTCGAAAGTTTACCATGTACACTGAAGTGTGTGTAATGTGAGAAATGCGTGGTTTGCAAGATCTCCATTGGCCTCTTTGGTGTTTCCGTAATCTCATAGTTATTTGTTGCAAGCATATTTTGCATTGTTAATGTATGGTGTTATGACGTTTTTCATAAGTGGAAAATAATAAGTTCTTTTAATAAATTTCATAGTTTTTCAATATTCCTCTGTGATGATTTTCCTCATGTCTCTTTTTGATCATTGCACTCTGATCTTCGGGATTTAACACATCTGTTAGAAGGGCATGCGCTCTTACCAGATAATTTTTTGAAGTGTTTCCGAATTTTTCTTGATAAGCTTCTTTAGCTATTTCGAAGACTATATCATCAAACATAATACCTGTAACTCGAGGTTTTGTTACAAACGTCATGATATTAAGTCTGATGATGGTAAGTGATGGTTGGGCATGATTATTATTATTCTGTGTTTCAAAAATGGATATTCGTGTAGGACGTTTGATCTTAATATTTCGGGAACTGAAGTGATTTATACGTGAGTTTGTATTTGAAACAAGGTCTTGAGAATCACATCCAGATTCTGTGTCCGTGGATGAATCAGATACTTCTGAAGTTTAAATGTTATTAATTACAGGAGGTTCGGGTTGAATACGTGATAATGCATCCGCATTTGTATCCTTTGCACCCTTCTTAAATACGATTTCATAGTCGTACTCCTCTTGTTTCAATCTCCATCAAACCAGATTCTAGTTGGGTTCTTTGATATTGAAAGCCATGTCAATGGCTTGTGATTCGTTACAATTTTGAATTTTTGCCCGAATAAATATGGACTGAAATATTTTGTGGACCAAACGATGGCCAAAAGCTCCTTTTCTATAGTGGGGTAATTTTGCTCCGTAACCGTTAAGATTCTGAGATGCATAGCAAATTGATGTATCCGTTCATGGGACGGAGTTAGTCAGGATAAATTCTTTGGAAAAATCAGGATATTGCAAGATTGGTTCATTACACAATAGCTCTTTGCGACACTCGAAACATTGTAAGTGAAGCATTCTGTTAATGGTTTTGTGACGTCAAAGAAGGTCTTGATGAGTTTTCGATAGTAGCCCAGAAGATCTAAAAAGCTTTTAATTTGTTTCTTCGTTTTGGAACGGTAAATTCCTTAATCGCTTTGATTATGTCGGGGTTGGGTTAACCTCCGTCACAAGTAACAATATGGCTAAAAATTGGTCTTTCGTAATTTATTGAACACTTGCTTTAGGTTCTCAATGTGTTTGTGGAGTGACGTTGAAAGTACTCGGATGTCATCCATATAACACAGGCAAGATTTGCCTTGGATATCGCCTAACACATTATCCATGACTCTTTGAAATGTTGAAGGGACATTCTTTTGACCAAAAGGCATTCTTATGTATTCATAATGTCCATGGTCGACGAAAAATGCGGTTTTGAGGATGTCTTGTTTTCTTACCTCTATCTGCTGGAAGCCAGATGCAAGATCCAAGATTGAGAATTACATACATTTCCCTAATTTATCGAGTATATCGGTTATGTTAGGTTGAGGGTACCGAACTTCGATAGTCTTCTCGTTTAGCTTGCGGGAATCTATTACTAACCGCCACTTAACTTTTTCGCTGGTGTCCATTTTTTTTTGGTACAATCCAAATAGGAAATGTTCGATATCGATAACTTTTGGTAAAGACAGGTTTGTGATCTGTAAGATTTGTTTCGTGTTTTACGTCGTTTGTAAAGGTTGTAATGTATCTTTTTGCTTTGGTTTGTTATTAAGGGAAGATACACCCTATATATGTTTTTATGGACCTGGGATTCAGCGCAGTGGTGTAGGCGAGGGTAATTTACACAAACACAATTCGATCATCCGCATAAATCATTTACATAGGACCCGACCCCCACGGTCACATTTCCCATTCTCGTCTCTTACCCCATGAAAACTTGAATTAATGCATTTCGATAATAATTAAGTATATTTCTTAACAAATATTAAGACGATTTAATCTGCCCATATTTGGCAACTGTTCGTAGGCGTGGAAAATCAATGATACAATATAAATATGTAGGTAATATAGTATAAAGGACTAAAAAAAAATTAAAACTCACCAGTTCTGTTTGGATACCTGAGCGCTCATGAATTCCCTCCCAAAACGGTTGTATCTGTGAAATCGATGTTAACCACGACTATATACCTACGTTTCACAATACTGACTAGCATTCACTTTCCACCACTTATAACACAAATTTGCCTTAACTTAATAACAATAAATAAACTATTTAACACTATTACTACTTAATAATTAAAAGCAACAATTCTAATTTTTTTTTTCTTTCGGATGCTACACAAAACAGAATATTAATATTGATTAACAAAAAAAACACAGCTACAATATACTCGTGAACCCATATGGCCCAAGGTTCGTAACATAAGTGGCACGCGGTCGGCGTGCGTCTCCGATAACGGTTATTCCTAACGGTTTGTAGGCGATGGGTTTTCCAATGGTTCGTAATGTCCACCGTTGATCCCAATTAAAACCCTTTTTGTTTTCTTTTAAACCACGTTTCACTACGCGTAATTTGGCAATCGTATCGTAACGGCTATATTAAAAACAAGAAGTGACCCAAAACCAAACATTAAAATTGATTGGTCAACTTATATGAATTTATAAATGATAGAAAGTTAAGGCGCAAGTTATCCACTCGTATGATAATAATATAAATTACCTTAGTTGGATGAATTCCGAAACCAGGAGTTGAATATGAGCTTTAGATGAGGCACAAATATTTTTGGTACACCTACTAACTATTTTTTTTTTATTTTTATTTCACGTACAATTAAATATTAATTTTAATTTAATTTATAATTGACAACGTTGATGTTATCAACTGATGAGTGTAAGTTCTTTACTGATTTAGGTATCTGAGTAACCAAACTAATAAAAATCAATTGTGCAAAACATAAAAGTCACCGCTAGTCAAAAATAAATTACTGGTTTGGACGATACATACAGATACTCACCAACCAACGCGCAATTATTAGGTACCACAACCATAATAAGTACAATAAGTCCTTTGTGGGCACGATGTACAAGGCATACCTGTAGTTCCCAACAACAACAAATTGTATTGTTTATAATTTACAATATCAATTTCCACTTTTACAAGATGAAATTCGACCAACATAAATTAGGACGTTACAGGGCAGGTTCGATTTATGGCTATTTAGTCGTTTAATCGAAGCTGAAAACCAATTTTAGGATGCCGTTACGGGGAAATATCCTTCGCATGATAAGTTCCAATAGTTTTCCCTGAGTCATCAGCTAATACATAATTAACATCGCCCACCTTCTTCACTACTTTAGCTTTAAGTCGAGTTGGGGCGAACTTAGCTGCAAATTGTTTACTCGAATTGCTCTGTGGGAAAGTTTTCACGTACACTGTTTGACCGCATTGGTAGTCTACGGGGCGCGTACGTAAATTATATCCATGCGCATATTTTTTATATGCCTCTTGTAAATGTGATTTTATTACATCATGGATAATTGGCATTTTTAAATTGGTTGGTACACACTGAACTTCCGGATCGGTTAATAAATTTGCTTCTTTCAATAACCGGTATTGATTACCATGATCAATGCGATGATACCCAAACATCAAGTAATGAGGCGAGTTTTTCGTTGATTGATGTACAGAGCTTCTCAGTGCCGCAGCTATATCAGATAAATGAACATCCCATTTTTGATGCTTTCCTTTAAGATACGAACGGATGGCCGCAATGATTGAACGATTAACTCGCTCGGAAGCATTGCTTTGTGGAGCATAAAATGCAGTAAAAATTGGTCGAATACCATAGTTTTTTAAAAAATTGATGTATACAAGACTTTTAAATTGAACACCGTTATCTGAGTGGATGCTCTCAGGAACCCCGAATATGTCGAATATTTCTTTCAGATGTTCGATTATTTTATCAGCTGTTGCCTTAGCTAATGTCTTTAATAATACAAATTTAGTTAGCTGGTCTAAAATAATCAAAATCACAGTTTTTCCCTTGGATGATCGTGGATAGGGACCGATAAGATCGACGTATATTGATTGCCATGGCCTTTCAGCGAATACAGTTTTGCCTAACGGTGGGCGTAATATTTTGTTAGTGGCTTTCGTTGTTTTGCACACCTCACATTTGGTGACATATTCATAGATCTGTTTGGCCATTACCGGCCAATAATAAAAGCGTCGTATCCGCTCAAGAGTCTTGTGAATTCCTCCATGCGCGGCTAATGGTAAGTCGTGTTCCTGTTTCAATATTGTTGTAGTCATAGGTTTTGGTATGTATAGTTTCCATACTGGAATATCGTTCAGACATTGATCATTTTTCGGCTCGATGCGAATATAAATTCGATTTTGGAAAATTTTTAAATTTTCGAACATTCCCGGCATTTTCTCTATTTTTGTCCGCAAAATCACATAGTCAGCATGATCAAAATCAGGAGAATCTAAGTCAATGAACTTGGATGATAAACTAACCTGTGCATTCAGTTCTTCTACGCTGTCGCAATATACGCGCGAAAGGGTGTCTGGGACCACATTTTGACTCCCTTTTTGGTGCTCAATTAAAAAGTCAAACCCCTGCAGTTTTAAACTCCAACGAGCGAGTCTGCCTGTTAAATCTTTTTGGGCCATTAGCCATTTAAGAGCTGCGTGGTCCGTAATGACTGTGAAAGGGAAACCTTCAATATATGGCCTAAATTTTTTTATCGACTTCACCACCGCTAGACATTCCAACTCGGAAATCGAATAATTTCGCTCGGCCTTATTTAATTTTGAAGACATAAAGGCAATTGGTTGCTCATCACCTTGTTCGTTCTTTTGATACAATACCCCACCCAATCCCTCGGTGCTTGCATCTGCCCTAATATAAAATCTTTTGGTATAGTCCGGATTAATCAGTAATGGTGCAGTCGTTAGCAAGTGTTTTATGCGGTCAAAAGCAGCTTGTGCTTCAGGAGTCCACATAAATGGTTGATTCTTCTTTAGCAACGATGTTATGGGGGCTGTAACATCGGAAAAATTTGCTACAAATCGTCGGTACCAGCCGGCTAGTCCCATAAATCTCCGTACTTGTTTTACCGACACAGGTGGGGGAAACTTAGCAATAGCCTCGACCTTTGAAGGATCACTTCGTAATCCGTCTTCCCCTACTAGGTAACCAAGATATTTAATCTGTCGCATTACGAAGTGGCTTTTGCTCATATTTATTGTTAATCCCGCCTCTCGCAGATTAGCTGATATTATCCGAAGTAAATTAATATGATGGTTAAAAGTGGGTGATACTATTAATAGATCGTCTAAGTATATAAACACGTTTTCGCGTAATTCATGAGGAACGACCAAATCCATTAGGCGGCACATGGAAGCGGATGCATTGCATAAGCCAAATGGCATTACGCGAAATTGGTATAATTTTCGCCCGGGTATTGAAAATGCGGTTTTTTCTTTAGAATCGGCTGTTAACGGAATTTGCCAGTAAGCGTCTTTTAAGTCTAAGCTGGTAATAAATTTGGTATCCCCTAAACGACCTAATAAACCCTCGATATGAGGCGCAGGGTATGCGTCCTTCTTTGTTACTGCGTTCAATTTTCGCGAATCAAGGCATAACCGCTTTTTCCCATTTGGTTTTGGTACTAGTAGAACCGGCGAACTCCATGCACTATGGCTTTCCTCAATAACTCCTTTCTCTAACATATCTTTTATGATTTCATCCATGTCTCGCTGTACTGCTGGTGACACTGGATAGTGCCGTTGTTTAATAGGGGACGTATCTCCTACATCGATTTTATGATTTAGTAAATTAGTCCGACCTAAACCTTGTTTTTCAAACGTTGGAAACGATTCTTTGACTTCATTCAGTACGGTTGACTGGAACTCTGTTAACTGATGAATCACGGTGCTTGCAGAATCAATATTTAATTCATTAACTGCCAAAGACGTGGGTACTATTCCAAATGCTTTCCAAAAGTTAATTCCTAGATATAATTCGCCACGCAAGGAGGGTACTATAAATAGGCGAACACTTTTAATTTTATTCCCATATCTTACAGAAGCATTTACATATCCTATAATTCTATTCGGGGTTCCATCGGCCGTCTTAACCTCCGAATTAATCCTGTTAATTTTCATTTGGCTGTTTTTTAAAAATTCCACCGCGTTCGCCCCAAGAATACTAATAGAAGCCCCACTATCCATCAAACCTCGGATATGAATACCGTTAATTTCCACCTCGGCATAAGGCCTAGGGTCAAGATCGGTTAGATCGATCTCATGTATGAAAACGGAAGCACATTCTTTGCGGATCCTTCGTTTCAACCTAAAATATATAATATTCCTAGTGATGAGTTTCCTTCGTATTGATAAAATGATGGGTGATTCTGGATTCAACAGGGTTTGCTTACGTTTTACAGGACGAACTGTTTGTTTTGTTGAGCTTATATTGTCTTGAGATGTATGTAAATTTATTCCGGTTTGTCGCGATAAATTTGTGTTGGACTGGGGTGATGACTTGCCGAACGCACTGCCCCAGAGCTCATTGCATTCGACCTTCTGTTTTCCGGCAACGGCCTTTTCTTACAACATTCGCAAAACGGTTTAATTACTCCCTTCTTGCCACATCCGAAACAAAATGCACCTGTTATCACTTCACGGCAATCTTTAAAAAAGTGACCTATGTCCCGGCAATTCCAGCAAATACTCAGGTCGGCTTTTCGGCTAGGTAACCCAACTTGTTGAGACGTCGACATGGCAGCAAGTTCTTGTTGATATTCTGGTTGTACATAATTGGAAGTGGATTGATTACGGCTGCTTATCGCATTTTCTATATTATTGTCAGATTGGAAGTTGGAATTATCTTGTTTTAATTCATTAATCGATGATACGAATCGACGTCGCGCATTATTGTCAAACAGTTTCCGCGGATCGTGGCCCGAGTCTAACCAGTGACACTCAAATCGTTTACAAGAAATCCTTAGTTCTTCGATATGGTTGTAATTTTGTAGTAAAACGTGCGTTTTTAGTTCCGGCTGTAAATTCGTTTGTATAATTTTAAGTAATTGAAAATCTGTAAACGGTTGTTTCAATCTATAGTTGCGTGATTCCATCTCGATTACATAATCATCTATGGACTGACTACCTTGTCTTCGTTGCTGAAGCGCTAACCTTTCATGGTCATCCCCTCCAGGATCCGAAAACCGAGAAATCAAAGGTTCACGAATTTCTACCCAAGACGCCCCAACATTCTTTCTCATAAATAACAACATCCAGGTTAAGGCTTGACCTTCGAGATAATCGAAGATGAGTCTGTGAAGTTGATCTAGCGGATAACAACTTAGTATTGCTTGATTTTCCAGTTGGAACACAAAATCACTGACATGTAACGATTTGGTTGGCTGTTGCACATTAACATACCCGGAAAACTTTGGAATATTCCAACGCGGTAGCTGTACTTTATTGTAATGGAAATATTGTTGCAACCCGTCCATTTGTTCCCCGTTATTAGGTAATGGATAGCCATAAAAACGCGTATTATGGTCGTTCGGCCTTCTTAGGTTAGGCCGAAAAATATTATTTCTTAGAAAACCCTGCTCTAGATTAAACGATTGGCTGAATGGGTTTGGTAATCTGTTTGACCTTTGGTTCGATGCATTTGATTCGTATGACTCATTCCTTGTTGCTCCAAAAGATCGTTCTAATGAAGCAATCTTCCCTGCAGTTGGGCTGGATTGAGTTACAACATAAGGTAAAGTTGCTGGTTTCGGCATGGAAGTACGAGAAGAACCGGGCAATAAGTTAGTATTCGTTAACATTTTGTCCTCGGCACTTATTATGCCTTGGGATTCCGTTCTTTGAACATTAATTGCTCCTGCTTTACTTTCATTGGGGTTTACATGCGAATGTAGATACTGGAGTGAAGGGTTACTCTCCTCCTTATCCCAACATTCAGCAAGTATTTTTGCCGAGTTGGCCTGATCTGGAGGAATTTGACGCAACATCAGTTCCACTAATAACTCACTTTCTTCTAGAAGAGATATACGATCGGATTCCATGACGTGTTCGACGAATATATTGTAACAAAACAATAAAAAAAAATAAAAGGAAAACCCTATCCTTATGAATAAGATGATTTTAATTAATTATTAATAGAGCAAAAACAAACAACAATTTTGATCGAATATTATAATTTGAGTATTTAATTTAATGTCCCACGAAAAATTAAGTTTAATAATTTTCTTTTCTTTTTTTTTTTTTTTTTTTTGATAGGCATCCATAGGTAGGAGACGAGAGTACGAAATGTGTCGTTTTTTTTTTTTTTTTTTTAATTTGTGATTTTGATATCAAACTAATTTTGGTCGCGTTCATGCGTATTCTAAAGCAACATCTCAATTAAGAAGCGGTAAGGTGAAACCGTCACCACCTGCTTAGACTGAAACAATTCGACCAGGATAACTGAGAACAGAACTGTGAATCAATCTTATATTCATTGAGGTCAAACAATCCTGTTACACAGTATTCAACGGTAAATTAATTCAAAGTCGCAAGCCAGTGATTACGTAACGCGAAAAAAATTATTAGTTTTAAAAATCACCACGTATTCCTTCAGGTCCCTGCTCGGGCGCCATTTTGTAATGTATCTTTTTGCTTTGGTTTGTTATTAAGGGAAGATACACCCTATATATGTTTTTTATGGACCTGGGATTCAGCGCAGTGGTGTAGGCGAGGGTAATTTACACAAACACAATTCGATCATCCGCATAAATCATTTACATAGGACCCGACCCCCACGGTCACATTTCCCATTCTCGTCTCTTACCCCATGAAAACTTGAATTAATGCATTTCGATAATAATTAAGTATATTTCTTAACAAATATTAAGACGATTTAATCTGCCCATATTTGGCAACTGTTCGTAGGCGTGGAAAATCAATGATACAATATAAATATGTAGGTAATATAGTATAAAGGACTAAAAAAAAATTAAAACTCACCAGTTCTGTTTGGATACCTGAGCGCTCATGAATTCCCTCCCAAAACGGTTGTATCTGTGAAATCGATGTTAACCACGACTATATACCTACGTTTCACAATACTGACTAGCATTCACTTTCCACCACTTATAACACAAATTTGCCTTAACTTAATAACAATAAATAAACTATTTAACACTATTACTACTTAATAATTAAAAGCAACAATTCTAATTTTTTTTTTCTTTCGGATGCTACACAAAACAGAATATTAATATTGATTAACAAAAAAAACACAGCTACACCCAACTAACATTTTGCCTTATAAAATGTCTTTTAAGAATATTTTTCACTTAAAAGAGCCCTAGAATAACATTCTCCAAGAATGTTTAAAACTGAATACTTATTAGCTTCTTGTCAAAGAAATGTCGATTTATAAACTATATTATATTCTTACATGTCATTTTTACACCTTGCCAGATTCTGTTGTAAAGCTGTTTCTTACACCTCACTTAGTATACTCTTATTGTTTTTAGTGGAAATTTTTCTTAGCCAAGACATATTTAGTCTTACAGTGCTCTTAATTTCTTTCTATATAAGTGTTCTGTAGGATTTCTATTGAACAAGAGTTTTATAAGATTAAAACATAAACACATCTTTATGGGGAACGCTATAAGATTTATTGTTTAAATTCTTTAACAAGAGCCTTTAAAGTGTGTTTCTTTTAGAAAATATGACATTTGTTTGAGTACCGCAGAACACAAAACTTAATGATCGACTTAACTCTAAAACTAATTAATGTTATAAATCGATTGTTAGATATACATATTACTGTTTTATTCAGTTTTTTTATTTCAATAATATAGTAAATATGTCTCTAAATATAAGCCAGTGGCAAAATATTCTCCTAATAGTCTTGGATAAGTTCTCTTAAGAAAAACTCATACCTCTCCCTTATTACATATTTACTTTATTCTTACATAGGATAAAGATAAAAATATTCTTTAAATACTCTTAGATGTTTTCTATAAGAAAAACTCATACTTTTCCCTTATTACATACTTACTATATTCTTACATAAGAAAATAATTAAAAATATTATTTTAGGTGACATTTCTGTCAGTGGCGAGCTCAGGGTAAACGCATTTAATTATTTGGTGATAAAGTATACAAATACACAGTATTGCAACAGTATAACCGAGTTGTTGTATCAGGTGAATCTGGCCAAGTCCAGGACATGGTGTAGAATTTTTTACATATTTTGCTGGTTAATTTATATTTATTTCTTCAATTTTACCGAAGTATATAAACTCAAGCCGACCCTGGAAACTAATTTAAACGTTTTCTTATAAGACACTTATAAGATATTTCACGTAGAATGTCATTTCGTGCATATTGGTTTAGGAATTTCCATTATGGAAAAAGCATCCATTTTATAATTTTTTAGAAATTTTTTTTTCAAATGGAATATTTTTGTATATTTTGGCAATTTTAGGAACTTAGCAAGTGCTTTTATAGAGTTTCCTCTCATAACAAGTACTATGTACTATTTTAATTAGTCCATTTTATGATATTTGTTTTTTTTTATAATTTTTATTTTTTAAATAATAATAATTCTTTATTTTATTATTCGAATTTTTAAGAGCGCAAAAAAATTAGATCTGGTAGCTATTATTTTTAATTGAAAAATTTGAATTCGCAGCTAAATTCTATGCTAATTTCAATGTAAATTTTAATTATATAAAAAGCAATTAATTTTTCATGCATTATCTGTTTTAATTTAATTTATCTGTTGTAATTGTCAATGATAATAACAAGTTTGTTATAAAACTGAATTAAGAATTATTAAAGTTGTATAATCCTATAACATAATTTCCAAAGATTATAACAATATAGGAATACAACGTCAGTCTTAAAACGCTCATACATAAGAATTTATATATTCTGATAACAAACTCACGAAAGACTACTCTCTGACTATTCTTATAACTTATATCATTCTTTCACAAGAAAGATAAGGCTTATATGATACTTATATACACCTTATATGTCGCTTATTTTAACCTTATATGCCCAAAAAGTTCGCCAGAAGACTCTTAAAAGTTTAATATAAGATGCATTTTAACTCTTATATGACGCTCATAAATTTCAAAATTGTTAGTTGGGCAATATACTCGTGAACCCATATGGCCCAAGGTTCGTAACATAAGTGGCACGCGGTCGGCGTGCGTCTCCGATAACGGTTATTCCTAACGGTTTGTAGGCGATGGGTTTTCCAATGGTTCGTAATGTCCACCGTTGATCCCAATTAAAACCCTTTTTGTTTTCTTTTAAACCACGTTTCACTACGCGTAATTTGGCAATCGTATCGTAACGGCTATATTAAAAACAAGAAGTGACCCAAAACCAAACATTAAAATTGATTGGTCAACTTATATGAATTTATAAATGATAGAAAGTTAAGGCGCAAGTTATCCACTCGTATGATAATAATATAAATTACCTTAGTTGGATGAATTCCGAAACCAGGAGTTGAATATGAGCTTTAGATGAGGCACAAATATTTTTGGTACACCTACTAACTATTTTTTTTTTATTTTTATTTCACGTACAATTAAATATTAATTTTAATTTAATTTATAATTGACAACGTTGATGTTATCAACTGATGAGTGTAAGTTCTTTACTGATTTAGGTATCTGAGTAACCAAACTAATAAAAATCAATTGTGCAAAACATAAAAGTCACCGCTAGTCAAAAATAAATTACTGGTTTGGACGATACATACAGATACTCACCAACCAACGCGCAATTATTAGGTACCACAACCATAATAAGTACAATAAGTCCTTTGTGGGCACGATGTACAAGGCATACCTGTAGTTCCCAACAACAACAAATTGTATTGTTTATAATTTACAATATCAATTTCCACTTTTACAAGATGAAATTCGACCAACATAAATTAGGACGTTACAAGGTCAAACATTGTTCCGTCTTCAATAAATAATTCCTCGTATTGGTGATACAATTTTGAAATGGCTGACTTTTCCTCTGCGTTATGGTGTTCTGTTCTAATTAAATTAGAAGGAGCATCATCAGGTGTAGAGGATCTTAACTTCCGCCACTTTGCGTTAAAAGGTAAATAATCCAAAATTTTTAGTAGTAGTATGTTATATCACCGCCAGAGATGCTGCTGTGCCTTAAAATTGGGTTCAAAAGTATTGGCGATTGGAGGATCACGAGTGGCACGTAGCGGAACAATTTGAAACTGAACGAGCTATGCCCAATTTAAAAATGCGTTTTTTGTTATTACGAAATGTCATTGAAGGATAGCTAAATAGCTTTTATTTTTTCCGCTAGCTGAGTTTTCCAAATTTTACAATCGTCAATAACATTTATAGTATGTTACGTTGTTGATGTATACATTTTTTTTGTTGGGAGGACAGGTGTATTTGTTTCAAATTAAATCGCAGCCAACTAGATTTGTTTGAAAGTTAAACGAATTTTGAATTTTCATCATTTTTTTTCTCAATTCAAGCAGGCCCAGTGCGATTGTTTGTACCTGTTGGACTTGCGATAGTACTACAAATCACTCTTGGCCAAACCGATAAATCAATTTGTATAACGATTGATCAACTGTATAATTGTACAATTGTTTCTTGAACTGAATATTTTACCAGCTCGCCGAACTAATTCTATGTTTGTGTTTCTATGATGGTTGTATTTTCATCTTGTCTAACCCGATAATTTCAATAATTTTAGAAAACCAATTATACTGTTATTTGTGTTGACTATATTTATATTTGCTATATTATACTTAGAATTTTTTAAGCCAAGTACTAGTTCACTATACGTAGAATAAAGGATTAGTGCAAAGCAAAGCAACAAAACATCTGCACTGAATGCAATGAACCCTTGCAGCGTAAATAAACAATTCCAATAATTTTACTTTTAAATGTATTAATCTTAAAATATAAACGCTTGTTTATAAAGCTCCCTTTATTAGATGCAATTAAGTCCGATATTAAGATTAAAGTATGATAATAAAAATAATTCTATTATATATATCCTAGAGATTGATTACAATCTTTCCCCTTTTTTCGTTAATTTTATATATGTACAAAAATTCCATTCCACCAAATGCTACCACCCCTTTTTTGCTTCGTCTTAAGAAAATTAAAGAAAAATCCTTAAACATTTTTTAGAAAACAGAAAATAAACGAGATATAATCTAATTTATATATAATTCTCTACTCTCTCCGCTCTATGTATGTGTCGTAGCTCAGTATATGTGATCTAGGAAAAGTTAATACTTATAACCTTAAATGAATTGTATGTGTTATCAAAATAATCAATAAGCAAAAAAATAATGTAAGATTATATTCTGACTACACATAGCACTATATACGAGAGAATGTATCTAATCCAAAACAGGATGTACATTTATAATTTTTGTTGGTTTCGAAATAAAAATTTTCGAAATCATATAACTACGTGATAACAAATGGTAAAATATTTCGAATGTAATTCCGAAGCATATACGGGGGGTTGGAAGAAAAAAGTCCAATCACATTGAAAACGTGACTAATTCAAATGAACCGAAAAACTCTTTAACATTACTTTGTTGATACGAGTATGGGCGGTTGATCAGCTGTGTAAGATTTTGAATTGTTTTGAATCGCACATTATCGAAATATATGCGGGCCATTTAAATCCTCATTATTAATGCTCCACTTGTGTCCTTCTATATACTCTTACGTATATATACCATCTTATCTTGTTTATGCAAAACAGTTCATTTACATTCCAGATAAATAGCATGGGAAAACTCTTCAAAATCAATTGATTGGTCACCGCACTTGAACATCAAAAAATTTGAATAAAACTAATCGGGGTATACGAACCGGACTATATATATATGAGACGAATACTCAATTCAAATTGACCTTTCCTGCAAAAAAAAAAAAAAAAAAACTGTCATCTATAGGGACACAAAAAAAATTTGATATTTTTCAGCACACCAACTGTTTTACGTATATAATAATACTACAATTTGGCTTCCCAAACCACCCACCGCATCTCCCCTATCACAAAATTTACAATATAAATTATAAATCGCATATGGAAAATGATTATTGAATAATTAATTACTAATTATTTGGACAACAATAAAAAAATTTAGTTTTGACAAAAAAAAAAAATATTTAAATTTATTTCATTTTTTATTGAAATTGACAATTTAAAACTCATAAAATCCATGATATCCTCATGGGTTATCTGTCATTGCAGATGAAACGTGAAAAGGTAATAAATTTTCCTTAATAAAAGATCAATATGTCGTAAGTATGAAAATAATATCGTCTGTCTGTACATAGATGTGTACTTACTACTGGATTAAAATGAAATTTGTTTATTCGGAAAAATTAAGTAAAAATTATTTGATTTTAGTTTTTGGGATAAATAAAAATGAAAATCTCTGCATTATTATTTTTATTATCATGTTACATATGTACAATATACACCCATATACATACATATATTTATATATTTATTATGTAATCGTATTGGTTTCGCATTCGATTATCGATAATTTGATAATATTTTATAGTATTTCGATTGCACCATAAAAATTTTTATTGTAAATCTCGGGAAATTTTGCTTTATATAGAAACTGTATATACCAACTGGTGATGCTGCCAAAAAAAAACTATATTTAATCTGTGGAAATAAAATATAATAAGAATTTAAATTTGAACAATTTTGTATACGAAAATAACGTTAAATATAATTTCGTTTTTAAACATTAGTCGAAGTTTTATAAATTATTACGTCTGTTGGAAATCGTCAAAAAGTTTATGGCTGTAATAAAATTAGAAATTCGCCCCTGGATAGACTAAACCATAAATCAGCGTTGTATTATTGAAAATTGTTTTAAATGTTTTCGTAATCGATCTGGACAAATGGTGGGGTGATTATGTTGTGGTGAACACCCGACCTTCTTTTTTATTTTATTTTATAGAACCCTTATTTTAGAGAAAAAATAGTAGTATTCTCTAATTAGGACCTATTCTATTCTTAATCTACATAAATTCTATATTCGACATCGATCTTCTGGGGCACACCACTGCATTTGCGGACGATTTAGCATTAAGTTACACTTCAGCAAACCCTTCGGAATTACAGAACCTAGTTTGCACAGACTTAGTGAATCTTGGTAATTGGTTTTACTACCATCGCCTGGCTCTTAGTAATAAATCCAGAGTAATGTTTTTTGGTCAGGCCGCATCTCCCAATTCTAAGGTTTTGTATCATGTTCCATTTTGCTCTGGACACTCATGTTCATCGCAGTGCTTTGAAATTTCCCTCGTAAATGAGTTTAAGTACTTAGGAGCTACCATCGATTCGCAGTTGAAATGGAATTCTCATCTCACCATTGTCAGAAAAAATGTTATTACTGCGGCTTATAAATTCTACCATCTGAAGCAATTATGCCCACCGTCAACACTGCGAGTTCTATATCATGCACTAGTTGAATCTATTATTATGTATGGTATATCAAGCTGGGGTGGGATTTATTTTTCCAATATAGAGGACCTATACATTTCACAAAAACGGATTATTAAATTGATTTATTGTCGGCCTTTAACAACTCCAACAATTCCCTTATTTCGAGATTTGAAATTATTACCTTTAAGATATCTCTATGTTTATAAGGTATTAAAGATGTTTTTTGTTCGGAGTTCCAGTTTCCATAGTCGTATTCATCACACGTATACTTTAAGGAATCCGAACAACTTTGCCGGTTTACGTTGTAATAATGAAAGGTTCAGAAGGTCTTACTTTTATATGGGATTGTATTGGTTTCACAAATTACCAATAGAGTTGAAATCCATTCCGATTGGCCGCAAACACTATTTTGATAAAATGATTCGACATTGGCTGATTAATATAGACAATATTGAAACCTACTTCTAATTTTTCTTTTTTGTATTGTATTCACTAAATATGAGCTGGAATTTTAATTTTATTGTATGTATTATTTATTTATTCTTTTATGATAGTTTTTAATTTATTATTTTTATTTGTACACTTTTGGCAACCTAAATTTCATGATTTTTTTCTTTCTTGCTCCCCCACAGGTTCTAAAAACCTATTAGGAGCTCTAACTTTATTAGAAATAGTTTATGATTTGTATTAATGTATGTAACCTGTTTTTTTTTCTAAATAAAGAGAATAATAATAATAATAATAATTATGAACTATTTGGGTAAGTTTTGTCAGAAGATATTTATAGCTTCTTAATAAGAACTAATATAGTCGTAAGTTTATTTCTGTACATGTATTTTGTTCTTTACGGTATCATGAATACTTTTCAAAATTATTCGATCATGCAAGTGCCTCCCAAAGGTAATTGCTAGTTCTCCTCATTAGTAACCCAAATAATATTCTGTCGTAAATGGCGTAGGGAAGCTGTTAATCATATTCGCCGCAATGTTACTCGTTACGAAACCATTTTAATCGAATCAGCCAAAAATAAATGGCCTGAATTAGAAGTTAGCGTAATTGATCATTTATTTCTTATTGAACTTGCTCGTGATAATACTTGGGATGGTGAGGAAATATTACAAGCTACATCAGAAATATATCAGGCCAAAATCGAAGTGTATGCAGAAGATTATGCAGCTCCAATAAACTTTGGTGGTTCAATTCAAAAAATATTTCGAGTACTTAACATTAATTATTTATTTATTTAAAAAACATAGTGAATTTTTTGTCGAAAAACGAATCGGCAGAAGCAAATTCGCATTATATGTACGTACAAATTTCAATTTAATCCTAATAATTAAAACATTGAATGTTTAAAATAAGAATATTATAAATATGATAAAAAGATTACAATAAAAATACTTAGATATTAATACTATTACTACCATTACCATTACTACTACTTATAATTAAAAATATAATAAAAATACTAACAATAATATTTAAATTTCAACTTCATAATACGTGACTAAATACAACACTTTTTATGTAACAACCCTGAATAAAAACGAGATATCAACAGTTTCAAATAACCATTGTTTAACTTTAGATAAAAAGGACTTCAAATGAATGTCCTTCCTAATGTAAATTGGTAACGCATTAAAAAAGTTTGATGCAGCGGCCAGAATAGAGCGACGGAAGTGGTCGTTGAAAAATCTTGGGATGATACTAAGAAAGTGGTGGTTATCGCGAAAATTGTAACGAAAATCGATTCTCATTATATGTTGACCACTTCGATTTAAAAAAAACCTCTCAATACCTTATAAACATACAAATGATTCAACGGCAAGATATTCGTTGTAAAGAATAAATTCCAAGATGGTTCAGTTTTTGGTTTCTTTAGAAATATTCTCAAAATCATTTTCTGTAGAACATATAAAGGTTACAAAGTAGCAGCATTACAACCACTTCAGCATGACCTTGTAAGGCAAGTGTCCAAGTGGACACCAATATATTTAAACGAGTCAACTGGTTCAATATCAAAGCACTCAGAGTGGCAACCAATAGACGCACATTCATACCTGCTGTGATTAGTCACCCGCGGTAAAATAGACATATTAAAGCTACCAGACAATTTAAACAACATGAATTTAGTTTTCCGGATTAAGATCAGGCGATGCTTGTCGAACTATGAGAGTAAACTTTTAGATAAGAATTGATCATCGAAATAATGTTACTGGGAGAATTCCCACAATAAGCTAGAGCTATGTTATCAGCAAACCCGGTAGAATAACCATAAAGATTCAATTTAAATTCAGAGTTTGTATGAATGAGAAACAGCAGAGGGCTTAATACTGAACCCTTGGATCGCTTAACTTATCATTTATCTTAACTCTTACCGATCTACCTATACTAAATACGATGCTAACCACTTATTGGCCACTCCTCTAAACCCAATATCATACATAATAGATAGCAGAAGCTTGTGATCAACCATATCGAAGGCTTTAGCTATATGAATAAATAAAGCACCGCAACTATTACCTTTACTTAAATCAACGTTGATTGTATTTAGGAACTCTAACAAGGCCGATTCAGTACTCATACCTCGACGAAAACCATGTTGATGGATACTCAGCACACCCCTTTGATCTAAAAAACTGGAAACCCTATTTTTAACTGCCTTTCCAAAAACTTTTAGGATTACTGGCTGCAAAGCAATAATTCTATAGTTACCTTTATCAAGGCGATTACCATTCTTGAAAAGAGGAATTATAGTTGCTGTTTTCAGTCGATCGGGTACAACTCCCAACTCAAAGGAAAGGTTAAAAATGTATGCACGAACGGGACGAATATGCCCAGCAATGGCTTTTAATATATAATTACTCAGGCCAACGTTATCAATTGAGTATTTAGGTTCTAAAGCACAAATAATTGAAAAAACTTCATAACTAGATACTGGGGTCATAAAAAACTTTGTCGGACCGAAATCAAAAGGCAAATCGAAACTAGATGACGTGTTGCTAGAGTCAAATTTAATGCCTAAATCTTTAGCAACACTAGAAAAATAACAATTAAACTCATTGGCAATTTCAAGATCACTCGTAAGAAGTTCTCCGTTCTGTGCTAAAATAGATTTGACTAGTGTAGTTTTAGGTTTACGAGTCAGAATCGCGTTCACTAAAATCCAGTTTTTTTTATTTCACCGCGGTTAACGGAAAAACGCTTAGAATAATAGCTTTCCTTTTCATTTTTGATATCTACATTAATTATGGTGCACATTCTGTTATAGCTATCACGAAGTACTGCATTATCAGGACGCTTATTTAACTTGGACCGCAGTTTATTCCTTTTATTATTACGTCGCGCAAGGTCAAAGGAGATCCAAGGCTGCAGGCGTTTGATTTTAGACGAGCAATATGTGTAGCAGCGTTCTAAGATAGTTAAGATATTATCCAAAAATACCCAAAGAGCTAGCGATGGATTGTCTATGTTAAAAATGAACCCCCAGTCCATATGATCCAAGAAATTAGACCCTGGTAACAGTATCTGAGAAGCCTTAAACCGTATCTCAATCAAGTGGTGAAGAAAAAGCAGTAACCCACGTGGGAGTACCAATCTATGACTCAAGCCCAAAACAGGACATAACGTTTATATAATCAATGCCGTTGCTTGGAAATCCAAGAATATGTCAATGTTAATGTCTCCAAAAACAAACAGGTTTTTGACCTAATACTGCCCAAAACCTCGGCCACTTCCCGAACAAAAACATTCACAGCTGTAGATTGAAGCCGATAGATGCATAAAAATACATATAAATCAGAAGAAAATCCCCACTCAACCTTTATGCCATCGGCTGATGATAAGTTATGGGCACTAACTGAGCAATCTAAATTTGAATCAAACAAGATGGCAACACCATCAGCTCTATACGAATTATTGCACGCACCGTACAACGTATAACCATTTAAATTATATAAAGACAATTCATTAGTGTGAATCCAAATTTCACTCAAAAATATAAACGAAGGCCTTGTGTTATATGCATTAATATTGGCAACCAGTATGTCAAAATTCCTTCGAAGACTTGGAACATTTTGATGTACAATTAAAAAATCTGCAAAATTACAATTATCCATAAAATTAACTAAAAAGATTATTGAACCGCGAGAAATGTACTGAAAAATAAATTACAAATACAATCAATACGTCTAAATGAGCAGATAATTGTAACAAATAAAAATCTGATAGCCAATTAATTTGCAATGCTAACGTTATATTCAACTGTTGATATGGGGAGCGATACGAAATCTCGCATTATAAAATCTCGCATTACAAAATCTCGCATTTACAAAATCTCGCATTTCTAAAATCTTGCATTACGTCTTTTTTTTAATCTGTTTTGGGGCCGAAGCACTCCCTGCTCTTTCGCGGTTTTTTATTCCGCTTTACTTTACCAATCATCTTACAAATCGAAGACGTACGGCTTTAGGGCCGATTTAAGTTACTTTCTCTACATTGCGAGCGCCATGCCTGAGTGAGTGATGAATGAGTTATAGGTTAAGAGTGAATTTTGTAAAATACGAATGAAATATTTTGCACATGTGGAAGTGTGTTCATATATGCTAGTGTAAATGTGGATCTGGTGGGTGTAGGAATTTTATGTTTTCAATGGGAATAGTAAAAATGTTAAGTTACATGCGACAGAAGGTTAATTTTAGCAGGCTAAAATTCTAAATCTTTAAATTCTGTAGCCCTTTTATCATTCGAAAATTATTATATTAATTTTAAACACTAACATCTATGCTATAGTGAAGACTATTAGCAATTCATATAAACATAATAAGATTTGTTTTTTTTTATTTTCGGTACAACCCAATGTCTCATTAAGTTTCTGTGCTTTCATTTCCTAGAAAGAGTCCGAACCACCACAGTAATTCATTTACCTTTCAATTTGAATTTTCATCGAGCCTAAAGTATCATTGAATAAATACTGACATATGAAAACCTCGTTGAACCATTATAAATATTTTACTTTACGTGATGCAGACACATGTACTAGGTACCTCCTTTAATTTATAGCTTTTTTCAAATTAACAAACTTTTCTACGGATATCGGTTTTCAAAGACAAGATAATTTACATACCTAAATAGCTAGATATAAACATATTCCTTCCAGTTACTATACGAATAAACATAAACACACAATCAAAGAATATAAAAATTCTAAATAAGAAATGAAAATTACTAGAAATTAATTTGTTTTTCTAATTAGAATTCAACGGAACTCATAGAAGGAAAAAAAACTTTGTTTTCCTTTTGTAGAATTACCATCGAAGAGAAATTTAAATGGAAATTAAATTATACCAAAAAATAAAAATTATACATAAAACTCAATGTTGCAATTTATAAATTTACCAACGAACGAAAATGATGGGCAAGAAAGACACCAACTGTTTATGTAAATTGGTGGTCGGAAGAAACACCCCTTAGCTATTGTGCCTATTCAAATGGAGTAAATATTGTATATACTATCTACCCTGTTAAAATCTTGTAACCAGTAATTATGACAATCCCATAAAAAATTTACACTTAAGAAAAACTCAAGATACTCAATCAAAGCGAAAATGCTGACATACACAAATATATCATTTTTTGGAAATGAATTAATATTATAATTTAATTTACTACTCATAAGATAATTTTTTTTCCAAAATTTAATTGGTATAAAAGGTCAAAGGCCTCAGCTGAAACATCACAATAAATTGTTTTATTAGAATTAAAGTTTAATGGAATTTTCGTAAATTTTAAAGAAGTGCTTTCACGTAATAATTCTCGGATTTTGCATCATTATAGTTTGTGCATCAGCAATTTGAGCATAACCAATAATGAAAGTAATTGGGTAGAAATTAGTCGGAGATTTGTTGAATGTCAATAATGAATTAACCGATAAAATTCTAGTGACAAAATTGACGTAGTGATACCTTTTCCGGATTTTCATAAAAAGCTTAGATTAATGGTTAGTGATCCGCAAACAGGGTTAACTCACGACCTTCTAAACGACATTTAAAGTATTTGGTGCCAGAATAAGCAACTCTCTGTCATAAGCACTATATCTACGTTGCGTATCGTTAAGACAAACCGAGAGTATACTAAGTGGGTGCCATGCACCATCTACTGGGATGCGTCAATCATAATTATTAATTTTGCAGTAGACGATGGATGTGCGGGAAGAGTTACTTGAGATAACTGCTCGTTACAATTTTGAAGACTTCGATAAATTTCGTTGACCAATTGATAATTAATTGTTATGGACTCTCAAACTTTTAAATACTTCGACTCTTTAAGGGTCCATTTGCATTAACAGTGTGTCTAAGAAATTTAATCTCGTGTGCAGCGATTACACATTTACCAGGATTGATGATTAAACCGTTTTCTGATAGCTTCTGAAAAATTATTACTAGCTGTTCCTCATACAATTTAAAAGCTGTTAAAATATCATCCTAATAAACAAAGCAAAATTTAGTCCCACAAGAATGAACTGCATAAATCTTAAAAAAGTTTGAGATGCATTCCTAATTTTAGAAAACTCAAATAATAAAAAGATAGTTGAAATGTCTGTTTTAGGACTATCAGTCGGTTCAATAGGAGTTTGATGAAAAGCTTGGACAAGACCCATAATGTTGAGAAAACTGAACATCCTTCAAGTTGATACAAAAAGACTTGAATATGTGGAATTGGATAGCGATCAGGAATTCCGACACGATTCAAGCGACGGTAATCTAAATCTGAAACTTTAATCTCCGTTTTTCTTCAAAACGAGATTCAGAGGACTAGACCTGCACTAGCTGAATTTTTTTTTGCAATCTTCATTTTATCCGGTGCCAAACGTCTAGTTTTACTGGATGCAGGAGGTTCGATGAGTAATTTATAAATGTTTAACTGGTTTGATATTCAAGATATTGAAATTTCCGAAAATGTAGAAAATAAATTTTGAATTTGGGAGTCCATTTGTGACTTATCCGATTGCGATAATGCTGACTCACTGCACAAGGCCATAGCTTCAATCGCATAAAGCGATGTTACTGGACCAATTGGTCTTGGTTTGCGTAAATCAACAATCCGTAAACAGTATGTATTTTAAGAAAATCAGCACCAATAATAGGTATTGGAACGTCCGCAATAATGTATTCCCATTTAAAATTTCGTACAATTCCAAAACCAACCTCCATCATCTTGTCAGCTTGTTCAGCCAAAACGTTAAGCGTCATGTCGTGGTTAAAACCAATTTCACCTGAGATGATAACCTTTTCATGCACATTTGACTAAGTATTTTTTCATTAAAATTGTTACGTCATTTAGGCGGATTAAATTTGACATTGCTGTTATTTTTTGTTTGTCACACGGCGAATATTAAAGTGTCCTGTAGGCATAGGAAACAAATGGTGTATATGACACTTTAATATTCACACGACGTAATGTTAAGTTAGTTAAATATTATTTAACTCTTTATAGTTTTTAAAACTTTAGCACAGAGAACTAAGTCCGTAAAAACCGTGGGATTCGGCCTTTTTTCGAATTAACATCGTGATCTTCATTTTTTGCAACACCCATCCCAGAAGTTGCTAAGCAACTGGGTTATTACCATCATTATTTGAATTTATGTAAAATTCATAATTGACTGTTTCAACATTTTTGTAAATTATGAGATGTACTGAATTCGAGAATCTGTCGTAGCGGTCCACGAATTGGTCCTCATTTACTGGGGTACCTGAACTATCAGGTTGTAACATTTCTAATTTTTGAACAAAAGAGGAAGAAAAATCCCAGAAACAATTGAGTCCGAATTAAATTAAAATTGATTGGAAAAATAAAATATTTGACAAAACAAAGGATTTAATTTTAAGTGTTCCGAGTAAAATTAAAGGATAAATCACTTCCTCCAATTGATTTTGAGGTTGGTGCCGTTTATATTGAAAGCGGTGATTTATGTTACAAGGGATCATTGGTGTTGAAAGAGCCTGTTGTTGTTAAAAGCAGGCATTGGTGTTAAAAGCGGCCGCTGATGTTGGACGCGGCCTTAAATTATGATGCAGCAGTAGATTTTAATGACGCCTTGGGTTTTATTTACATGGCCTTCTTTTAACGATGAGGTCACTAGTTTTGGGGATATGTACATATATGTATGGCTTATTCTTTTAACCTTATACAGTTCCCCAAATAACAGTATTTTATAATTTATGAACTCATTTAAAATTCTAATATACAACAAATTAATTGGTTTCATTAATTTATTACAAAATTTCATAATTTAATACAATTATTCTACAAGTACGACAAACTATACAGAGTGTTTGGTGCATCGTTTGCCAAATTGAATTGGCTGAAAGGATGGGTCATTTGTTATCTCTTAAACCCCAACAACTCATTTTTGGCCCTACGGATTTTTTTATTTTTTACTTTTTAATGTTTATTTTGAAAAACCGCAATATTTAGCATTCATTTTTTTATATAATTGGTATAGGTTCTAAATTTAGTATTAACTCTTACGTTTACTGTTGTATGGTTCTATCAAATTCAAAATTCGTCCCAAAAAACATCTACAATGCTGTGCAAAACAAATTGGGCAAACATATTTTATTGCAAATTGGATTATTTTTTTGCTAAAATTACAAAACTTTTGAACGCAATTTGCTTATTTTTTCATTGCTTATTTTTGATTGATTGATTGATTGATTAGAATGTACGGCCAAGACTAAGCAAGGATCCCGGATACGCCGGGCCTACCGTACACCCCTTTTACATATAACAAGATGGAGGGATAGGAAAGGTTGTTAGATATGATAGACTTGACCCGGTTACAGACACCTAAGTAGTCAATAGTTAGTAAAGCACAAGACGGCACAATTAGTTTTGTTTTTCGGGATATAAATAATCAGCAATCAACATCCTAAAAAGTAATTGATTAATTAGTAAATGTCCTGAAATAAAATTTCATTATTATAAGGGATTAAATTTTATTTAATACCATTTCCTCTGCCATCCCCTCCCAAAAAAACAAAAAAAAAATGAAGCACTCAATGTCGCGACGCCGGGCCCGCCACACCCCTTTATTATAGCATCTTAAAAAATTGATAATCAATAATGTTGGCATCTTAATGGTCAATTTCCTGAAATAAAATGTCATTATTATGCGTTAGAGATTCCTTATTTTGTACGATATAATTAAATTATTCTTGAATAAAATAATAATAATGTAATGATTATTATAACTAAATTAATTATAATTTGATTATCGTAAAACAAATAAAATAAAATAAATCGAATCCAAATATTGTAGTATCAAACGGATGGTTCCCCTCTTCAACCATTAACCTTACCATCCTTAATAAACCAATATGTTTATTAATAAAAATAAAAATGAAACAAAGACATCTGGTTTCAAAAATAGCTAATCTGGAATCTATAAGGTAATATATCAATAATAAATGTGTCACAGGTTGAAAATCTCCAATACCTAAACAAATTAACCCATTATAATTTATTCCCTATCAGAATTAAAAAAACTATTAAGCTAATCAGGAATCTGTAAGATGACAGAATTAGTGATAAGTAGCTATTAGCAAATAATCTAATTAAAGAAGTGCCATGATCCCAAAAATACAAAAAAACATCTATGTATTAATATTTGTCTGATTATGGTTATTTTATTGTGTAACCTCCAAGCCAAAAAATAAATCAACCCATAAAATATCCCTCCACCGACACTTCAATGTTACATATAACCATAGTCATTTAATCTATTAAAATAATATTTGTAACAAAATTGTCGTGGGACAAATTAAATCTTAAATATATAATTTAATTAAATTAAAATAAGAAAAATTACAATTAAATTGTAACTACAATTCGACCTATAATTAAAAATTGGTTATCTGGTAAATAGTGGAAATCTATTATATTCCTAGCAACGGCAATTGTCACTTCAATGCAGTTCTTGAAGCAAACTAACTTCGATCTGAAACCATAAATGGCAGTTAACAAACACGATCAATTTGGAAGCTTTATACCCAGTAAAACCTATTGAAAGAGCTATAAGGAAGGAAATTCTTAATTACAAAATATACATCTAAACCAACTCAACCGGGATTAAAACGTGCATGTACAAATTATAATTTATCAATTTCTAATAATAAAACTCAGTATTGATAGCTGTCCAATCAGGAAACTATAAATAAAATATAGTATTAATGTTCATTATCTCAGACGGCTTAAGAATCATAAAATATTTAGACATTTTAACACTTTAAAATGTATTATTATAGTAAATCAAAATACGACCAAGTAGAAGCCGGACAAAATACACGGTTTGCTCGTACGCAGGCCCAAATTGCACGAATGCAGATCCCACCCATCCACATCTCGCACATGTGACGGAGAAACAAAACCCTCAGTCACCCGAGCACAAACTTCGTCCACCCATCCCCAATTCTGATAAAATACCCCTTACCCTCAAGCAAATCTTCACTTAGAACTTCATCATTCTCCGCTAAGACGTCCCTAATCCGATGACTACCGTACAATAGAGAAGAAAACCGAACGAAATTACCACTCTTCATACAATACACTCCAACCAGACTAAAGAAGATACCACCACAGAAAATGGCAAATCTCCAAACGAAAACCACCCCAAAACCAAAAACCAATTCACCAAAAACCGCCGTACCTGCCACAAGGTACAAACCAATAAAGCCAAAAAACTCTCCAAAAAAATTCATATCATTTGCACGAAAGCTTCTCTCCGTGTTTACGTTCCACATACGTACAAATAAAGTCCCTACATTTCGAGACAGCCACATACACATGCATAGACACTGATTAAACAGCTATCTGATTTGTTATTTATATTCATTTCATGCTCGTTCATTACACACACAAATACATATTGAAACACATTTTTACATTAAATTTGCAAGTAAATATGTAAATAAAAGACGTGTGAGTTAAAAATTATACGATAACCAAAAAAACGAAAATCGTCGGTCATCAAACTTGTTTACTCGCAAAAATAACAACAAAAATTTTAACAAATGTAACAAAACAGAATGGAAACAACCCTTTCTCGCCCAAAAATACTCACAATAACCCACTACATGAAAATAATAGTATTTTACACCTTTAGGTGTTATAAAATACAGTTACCTAGAGTTTATATATTTAAATTTTGTAATAAAAATTATGTTTTAATATGTTAAAAATGGAAAAACACTTAGCTTGAGCATCGTTTGGAATATAAAAGTCCTATACATATTGAAAAATTACACACAATGCATATGATGCAATCAACAACGGTATCAAAATACATATAAACGAAATTGTTATATACATATTCTGTGCCATTGCAAGCGCATCACACACAAATTATTATAACTATTCAATACGAATAACTTTTCACTTTGCACTTTCACTACTTTTATAACACACAAACTTTTATTAGTATTATTATTATTTATTTATCTATGCACATATTATTAATTAATTATTTAATTTGAACACATTTAAATTATTTACTTATTATATAGAGGAGAGACAAAACACGTCTTTCCTCTACGACGTTCAATCGCCGACCAGTCCAATAATATCACTCTTATTTTTTCATTGCTTATTTTATTGAAAAAATTTACCTGCAATTTAGGGGAAAAACCCCGAAAAATGCCATAATATTCAAAATACGGTGATTGGAGTTAAAGTAATGGAATAAATTAAACACTTATTTTTTCGTTTTTTTTTTGTTTTTTATTGATTTATAGAAGTTCTATCTTTAATATTAAAGTTTTAGTGGACCGCCATTTGCTTTTATTACAGCGATTGTTAGTCAAAATCTTGTTAATAACGCCAGAAGTTATGACTCGAAACAATAATTCTATTTATTCAACTCGGCTTGATCTCTCCAATAAGCAACCACAATAAACTTAATTGCAGGTAGCAATTAAACAATATTCAAATTTTTACAATTTATTTTATAATATTTTTATGATTTGGTTTATGATGTTATTCGTTCGCCAGGTAGAAAAAGAAGAATTTGTTTTACAAAATTTCTTGAAATTATTGATTCAATTTTGTCATCTCATATATACTAATTAGTTTTCGGAATTAAATCATTATACACTACTAGATACTAATTAGGAAACTGCATTAAACATACTCGCTAATCTAGTACATTAGGTGACAAAACTGATTGACATTACTTTGACATATCAAAGTAAACAAACATTTTTAATAGTAATTTGTGTTAACAGTTTCTAACTAGTTAAAAATTCTAATATGCTATTTGCTAAGTGTTATAAATTAATTGACAAGATAAGCATTTAATTTTATACGACCCATTTATATGATACTAAAGTATAATTAATTCCATTTTAGGTAATATTGGATAAAACTGGACTAGTGAATTTATATAATCGGACTGAATCTTACTGGAGAGATACGTGGAAAAGCTGAAGCGTTAATTGCTTAAAATATGTAGCACAAATAAATAAATATTGTTAACAAATTAACTATTTGTGTTTTGCTTCAGTTTCTCAAACAGCGATACACCTCCGATTCATTGATTTTGATAAATTTTTCAAAGTCGTGGTTGGTATGGATTCCCAAATCGCAATCACAAACTTTTTAAAGCTTGAATCGATCTGAGCGCTTTCTTGCTACTTTAAGCTTCATTATAGACCAAATATTTTCAATGGGATTTAAGTCTGGACTATACGGGGGCCAGCTCAACACATCGATACTTCTTTCTTCGAAGTACTTTTTTACCTTTAAATGAAGAGATAAGAAAAAAAAACAAATTATTTATGTTTATCTGAAAGCCAATCTTTTTATCTACAATTCAAATTTAATAACTCACAACTTTGGCGGTATGGCACGGAGCGTTGTCCTGTTGAAAAATAAATTTGCAAGTCTCGCCAAAAAACTTTAAAACAGAAGGCTCAAATTCGTTGTGTAGAACCTGCAGATGAACAGCTGCTATAATGCTGGAACTAAGGAAGCACAATCGACCTGTTTCATTTCCATAAAAGCATTCCCAGACCATAACTCCTGCATTTTTCGGTGAAAGTCTTAAAATACATACATTCGTTGCCAAGCCTCTCGCCCGATTTTCTTCTTACGAGAATTCTTCAATCTCCAACATACAGCTTGAATTTTGATTCATCGAGGAAAACCGCATCGTTCCACATCTCTGGAGTCCAAGAAACATGCTCCTGAGCCCATAGCAAAGTTCTTTTTTCACTAGTAATGTGAACTCAGCCTTCTGGTCTGGTTTAAGTGCTCTCAAACCAGCTTTAACAAGTATTTTTCTCACTAAGCTGGATGAAATTTCTTTTTCTTTTGCTCGCTCAACATCCCGTCTTACGTCCGATGAAGTTTTAAAACGGTTCCGACGACATTGTAATATTATGAAACGATCTTCCACTGGCGTTGTCTTTCTGGGCCTTCCAGAGCCTTTCTTTCTTTGTGTACTGCCCATCTCTCGCAATTTTTTAATATTCCACGCGACAGTACTATTAGGAATGTTTAATTCTTTCTGCTATTTCACGCGTGGTGAAATTTTCTCGCGCCTAAATCAACATATTGCTTTTACACTGCTTACTAACTTTTCCCATTTGTTAACTAAACTTGCACTTTATTCTTTATTTGACTAGGATCACTTACAGAATAACTTAATCTTACAAAATATGCACTATTTATACTCAAACAAAAAAAAACACACGCAATAAAACATCTGAACCCTAATGTCGGCCAAGAACGCTAGGTAGGCGTAAAATAAAATAATTGCTTGACCAATTTTTTTTGCACATCAGTTGCGGGGTTGTACCGGTGTAATAAAAACAAAAGGCGGCAAACAAAATATTAATATTAAAGATAGAACTTCTATAAATCAATAAAAAACAAAAAAAAAAAATGAAAAAATAAGTGTTTAATTTATTCCATTACTTTAACTCCAATCACCGTATTTTGAATATTATGGCATTTTTCGCGGTTTTTCCCCTAAATTGCAGGTAAATTTTTTTTTCATAAAATTACGTCATACATGTCTTTGAAATGAAACAGTAAGCCAATTGCGTTCAAAAGTTTTGTAATTTTATCAAAAAAAGACTCCATTTTGCAATAAAATATGTTTGCCCAATTTTTTTTGCACAGCACTGTATTTTCCTTTTTATTTACTCTTAAAATGTTTGAAAATGGTAAAAGAAAACTTAAAATTCAACTTTACATTGCAATCAAAAAAAACTAGAGGTGATCGTGATCTTCGAACTCTTTTATTAAATTCTCTAGTCTATCTCCTTCCCAACGATATGCAATATGCCATAAAAATATTTTTGATCACTTTACTATATCACAAAATTTGTGTATCAAGACACATCAGACTGGGCTGACATGTTGTAACTATCACTATTTTCGCTTTGACGAAAAAACCGTGCTACTTTGATGAAAATTTAAAAATTTGCATGAAAGAAAAAATATTTTTACTTCCAAAATACCGTTATTCTATCGAAAATGCATCGAAGCGAAAATAATGATAGTTACAACATGTCGACCCTGACATTCGATATTCGCGATAAAAACTTGTTTTTACTTAAAAAAAACAAACACTAAGTAGGCTACAACAACCAACAACTAATACTTCACTCTTCCGCAGTAGAATCTGTCACTTATCTTTATCTTACATTTATATGTAGATACTAACTTTTGAACTTATAATTAAAAATCATTTTTTAATAAAAATAAAACTTTATTATAAATCTTGCTCAAATTGTTGACCTCCATTGCGTATGCACGCACGACACCTTCGCCTTATTTCCACTGTTGTAGTGCGTAAACGCCTTTCGTCTTTAATTTTGACGAAAGCCACTTCAATGCGTTTGACTAAATCATCCCTAGATGGAACTTCCGTGACGTATACCAGGTTTTGACTCGTCTCCAGACGTAAAAATCTGGAATAAGTCCATCCCTCCCAATCCATGAATTTGGGAATACGTATTTTAGGTGCTCTCTGACAATTAATCTCCAGTGTGCAGGACAACCGTCATTTTGAAAAACAATAGGTTAGTTATATATAATTGAAAATTGACAAGTGTGATACCAATTCGGGCAAGTCATTTTGTAAAAACTCAAGGTATCCCCTTTAAGATGCTTAGGTAAGAAGTGTGGTCCAATCACATTATTTCCAATTACTCCCGCCCAAACATTGACACTAAATCTTCCGCCCAAACATTAACACTAAATCAGTGATGAAGGTTGTGGAAATTATGAATTCCCTCTTTAGTAAATTTGGACTCATCTGTCGACAGAATACTTTTCAAAAAGTAGGGGTCATTCACATTTGTGTGCAATAAAGGACTACAAAACTGGACACGTTAGTCAAAGTCATGATGGTCCAGACCTTCGAGTGTAATGGAAAGGATGTTTGTTGTTTTAGCGAAGTATGCTCCACACTTTCCAGATGGAAATCCCGAGTGATGCAGCTACGTTTCTTATGCTTCTAGTCGGTTCCTCTTCAAACAGTGCTAGAATCTGTTCATCGACAACAACATTAGGTCGCGTTATAACCCCTCTTGGTTCATTAAAATTTAAATTACCGGTCTCGCGTAAGCGTCGATAAGTATTTTGGAAGGTGTGGCGGCTGGGTAATCGTCTATTAGGAAAGCGTTCCTGGTAAATCCTTTGTGCGATACGAGCGACGCAATTGGTGCTTCCATATGCCATCAAAATGTCAGCGTATTCTTCATTAGAAAATGTAGCCATTGTAGCAATGATAACAAAACTTAACCACAACACTTAAAAACTTAACGAAAACAAAATAACAATATTAGAACAGCCTACAAGACTGAGGTATTAGTTGTTGGTATTTGTAGCCAACTTAGTGTTTGTTTTTTTAAGTAAAAAAACAAGTTTTTATCGCGAATATCGAGTGTCAGGGTCGACATGTTGTAACTATCACTATTTTCGCTTCGATGCATTTTCGATAGAATAACGGTATTTTGGAAGTAAAAATATTTTTTCTTTCATGCAAATTTTTAAATTTTCATCAAAGTAGCACGGTTTTTTCGTCGAAGTGAAAATAGTGATAGTTACAACATGTCAGCCCAGGCTGATGTGTCTCGATACACAAATTTTGTGATATAGTAAAGTGTTTAAAAAGGTTTTTATGGCATATTGCATATCGTTTTAAAGGGGATAGACTTAATTTAAGAGAATTTAATAAAAGAGTTCGAAGATCACGATCACTTCAGTTTTTTTATTGCAATGTAAAGTTGAGTTTTAAGTTTTCTTTTACCATTTTCAAACATTTTAAGAGTAAATAAAAAGGAAAGTAGATTTTTTTTGAATTTGATATAACCATACAACAGTAAACGTAAGGGTTAATACTAAATTTAGAACCTATACCAATTACATAAAAAAAATGAATGCTAAATATTGCGGTTTTTTCAAAATAAACATCAAAAAGTTAAAATAAAAAAATCCGTAGGGCCAAAAATGAGTTATTGGGGTGTAAGAGATAACCCATTCTTTCAGCTAATTCAATTTGGCAAACTATACACCAAACACCCTGTATATCGATCCTTTTACTAGGCACTATTCTGGTAATTCCCCGGGAATAGGGAACTGGAGAAAGAATTTGCTTATAAATTTTATTTAAAAAAAAAAAAAAAATCTGGCATACTAAGGTAAAAAATTAGTTGCAATTTTTTTGAAAAAATAAAATTGGGAATAACTTTCCCTGATAACTTCGCTATGGAAAAATTATTCCCAATTTACAAATATTCACATGAAACTTTTTTTCTCCGTAGCCCAGAAAAAACTGATTTATAGATCAACGCTATGTAAAATCTTTCCCCAGTTCCCTATTCCCAGGGAAATACTACAATAGGACCACTGGAGAAAACAACTTTTTTCTCTACCAAAAATTGTTTTTTTCAACACTACTACGGTTAAAATCGGGCTAATAACTCATCCATAATTTTACTAAGCTTGTTAAATTTGCAAAGTATAAAATTTTAACTGAAATGAAATGGGACAGTTAAATTTGTAGGTTAATTATTCAATATTATAAAATACAAACGTTATATAACATTAAAAGGCCTAGAAGAATATCATTAATTCAGCTGGAGCATCTTAGTACTAAAAACTGTCGTTATGGCGCTGAAATCAGTTCGAATTTGGAATCCCCATATAATCATGTGGCTTTTCATTTGAAATTCTTGGAAAAAACAACAATTTTGAAATCAGCGCTTTCGTTCACAAACCTACCGTTTTCGCGCTGAAGAATCTCGCAAATTTAGCTATATAGAACAGCTTAGTACCCATTATTTGATATGTGGTTTTAGTACTTATGAAGTGATTTAATCGTTAGTCATTAAGTTTTGCAAATTTATTGACTCGGCTTATTTTTTCTTTGACATTAAACATTATGGCTGATCAACAAATTGAATGATCATTTTCAATTTATGGTTATCTATGGACCAGTGCGTTTCTGTTAAATCATCATAAAAATCGGATTCAAAACTTATTTTCTTTTATCGCTCGGATGGTCTTTATAGAAAAGCTCGAGTTATTTACAGTTAAATCATAATATTAAACTGAAACTACTTCTATTTTATGTATATACTATTTGACCCGAAAATATCAATAAAATTTCTGAAAAATATGTCGACAGATATATTGCGATATTGTCACCTCATCCCCCGTATGCACAGTCGAAACCACTTCGCATTTTGTAGAAAAACAGTTGTAAACCACATAACATTCCCAAAGCATACCCAAAGAATGAAATCAATAAAAGATTTTTATATGTTCCGATATGTTGCGTTCACTGTATAATGGGCTCGATATTATATTGAAAGTATAAAATTGAATTGATACAAAACAAAATGGAAGTGTATCTATCTCCACATACTTATTATTACATACTTTGTATGAAAATGGAGAGGAGTCAAAAAAATGGAATATTTAATTTAATTGAAAGGAAGAGCATCTGATATACATACGACGGAGGAGGCATTCATCTTCAGTTAATCTTGTGTGTACGAGTCTATATAATATTGCCGAAGAAAAACCAAATCAAATAAAATTTATTATTATTAGAATTTTCTTTTTTTATTATTAGCACATTGACACCAATATTATATAAAATAAAAATTTTCTGCTGAATCAAAAACATAAAAAAATTGAAAATAAAAATAACAAGAGGCGAATAGATTTTTAGGCGACATTCTGCCTAAATTATTATCGCTATTTTCTCTATACTATGCTACTGCTGTATTACGCTCGTGTGTGCGTGTGTGTGTATGTGCTGTGTGTGTATACTTGCCGGGTTTTATCTCCTACTCCTCATCGTTTTTGGTCGTGTTGTTTCCTTTTTGTTTTTCTTCTTTTAGTGTTTTATTATTTTATTAAAAAAAAAATGTAGAAAATGAAAATTCCAAGTCAAATGATAATACCGGGGGAAGGAAAATGGTATAACAACATAGGAAAATATAAAAATGAAAATGAAAAATAAGAAATCTATTCTGATCTTAATACTTAATGTTGTTGGTTGGGCTTGTTGTTTTGTGCTTTATTTTTAACACACTTTCGGTGCCCGAGATGTGAAAAACAAAAATATGAAAATTATTTATTTTCTTTTTTATTTTCTGGGCTTTTCTCGTCTACTTTTTTTTATTTTTTATTTTTCATTTCATTTTCACAAACAAAATTGAAATGGGAAAAGCTATATAAAGCTTATATAGGATATTAAATGGTATAAAGGCCACACACGAAACAGTGGGAAATAATTAGCCGCGGAAAACTTTTTGGAATTCAGCGGCAGTGTAATGTTCACAGCATCTCCCTGAATCGGTTTAAACCAATACGGTTATTTTGATGGCATAAGTAGAACAATTATTTTTGTTTTTAAGGGAGCTTTTACTACATAAATGTTTTCGAGTTAGAAATTTTTTTTCGAATGTTTGCTGCAAATATATAATCAAACATTTGGATTGAAGGAATATTAAAATCCCGTAAAAAGGTATCAGTATAAATTTTCCGCAAGTCAACGTTGTCTTTTATTATTCATTTGACGAATTATTTTCAGAGTACTAAATGCTTATTACTTTCTTGTACGTAGTAAAAGTAAGTTAGTAACCATCAAAAATTTTGACCTTGAGTTTTTAAAAGCTGTGTGTATGTGGTGCTGTGCCAACTAATTGTCTGTTGTTTCCCTGCAGTCCAGACGGAACTCTTTATTGGGATGAAACTTTATACTTTAGCTTTTCTCATAATTTGGTAGATTTCAACGATTTTTGACTGAAATTGGTCATCTGAAAGTGGTAGCTTCCAAAGAAGCTTTTTCAGTTTGCCAAAATTTCCACGAAAATAACGTTTTTTGATCAAAATTTGTATTTTAACAAAAAATCTGCGCTGTGCAATCCGAAATTCCTTATAATTTAGGCAAATTTAAATATTCGGAATGGAACTTCATACTTAAATTATTTCCATTAGTTGGGAGCTCTGTACAAAATATAGTGGAAATCTGTGTACCGGAAGTGACAGCTTTAATGGGAGCATTTAAAAAGATTCATCATTCACTAAAAAATACAAGGAATTAAAAGATTTAAATAGATTTAAAAAATTATTTTCAACCGACAAGGGTTGAACTTGTTGGTTTCAAAAGTCTGGTAAGTTGTATTTTTCGCTTTAGAAATGAAGTGTGGTATTTCCAACATTTATGTACATTCGTCGTTAAATAAAGTCGGGTGTAGGCCACCCAAAACACCATCCCATTTTTCTTTAATTTTAAATACCAAATGGTAATGTCTGTCTAAGTAACGTGCCAGCTATAATAATTGCTTGTGGCTCCCCTTTCAGTATCATGATTTCTGAACTTGACCATGCTAACAACATTATCCCTTCTTCCCCATCATCATTTAAGTGACGCTAGACCTACACTACACATACCTTTTGGCAAATCCGCAACCCAAGCAAAAACTACTGAAATAGAGATTGGTCATCATGAATGTATCAGAAGAAGATAAAAACAATAGTTAAATAGCATTGTTTGTTCTAGCTGGCCAGGCCCCCTATTCTAATGTCCTATAGAACTGTTAGTATACTTTTTAAAATAACTAGATCAGCGTTTCTCAAAGTGTGCCTCGCGGGGTCCAAATTTGAAAAAAGTTATAAATTTAAATCCGCATTAATTAATAATTAATTAATGAAATTAATTTGTTGTTTTGAAACATCACAGATCAAAACTGCTTCTGGAAGCAAATTCTCATACTATGACATATGACGGCCAAAGCCTATTTGTTACAACTATCAAAACTAGAAATGAGATGTCCAGTATCAGCATATAAATTTGCGAGGATCTTCTTTTGTGTGAACCATTGCCAAATAATAGAACTCGTGCGGAAATATTTAATGTTGTGAATGATTTTTTTAAGACTAACGGTTTAGATTGGAAAACTGTGTTGATATCTGTTGCTAGCGTTGTTGCTAAAATAAAGAATTTAGCACCAAACTGCACCAGCAGCCATTGCATTCGTCACCGCCAAGCACTTGCAGTAAAAAAATTACCAATGTCAAATCGAGACCCTAGACCCTTGCAAATACGGCCTTTTAAGATTCTTTTCGAAGATATGGATAGCATTCATAAAGCCTAATTTGTCCATACTGAAGTACGATGGTTGTCACGAGGGAAAGTTCTTTTTCGACTATTCGAGCTCCGTTCTGAATCGAGCACTTTTTTCATGGCAAACCGAATAGATTTACAAGAAAAACTGACAGATAAACTGTGGTTGTTTAGACTTGGATATCTCCCCGATATTTTCTCAAAGCTAAACAAAGTGAAATTGTTACTTCAGTAAAACAAGTAATAGTGTGCACAGCCAACGATAAGATTCAAGCTTTTAACAAAAAATTTGAGTTTTGGATTATTTGCATTCGCGCTCGTGAGCTAGATAGCTTCCCAACCGTTAAAGAAATTTTCTACACTCAAAAAAATTTTAGCAGTGAAATCTATAAAATTGTTTTGTAAAATGGCCTACTAAAACAAATCATACATTTGACAAAAGTTTGATTATTTATAAAAATAAATTAGTATATTTAAAAAAATTTTCTTAAGTGTACAATTTTTTTGTTAAATTTGACAAATTTTTATTAAACTTTGAAAACATTATTTATGTTTTTTAATTTGTGTTATTAATTGCGTATTTAATATAAACAACTGACATTTTTGTAAATTTGCCAAAAATATTATTTATATCTATAAATATGCAGGATTATTTTATAAATTTTTTTATAATTTACAAAACGAAAAGAAATGAACAACGTCGGGGTTTTGAATCATTTAGAGTAATTTTTGTAAATTGTATTGTACAAAACCAAGAAAATTTATATATTTTACTAATATTAGAAATATTTTTCAGTATTAATAACAAAACTAATTGCACATTTTGTAATGGTTTTTATAACTTCTACTACTTCTAGTTATTAAAAACTAAAACGTGTAATAACAATAATTTTATTTATATCATTCTGTTTATAATAAATCATCTTCAGTTCTTTGTAGATCCATTATGAGCTCACCGACCAACTGAGTTCCACACAGTCTTCTCCACACAGCAAATACATATGAAAAACATAACCTTCAGATATTTATTCACATGGAACTACAGCAATATCTTTTGTGCAATCACTCAATACTTACCACCAATCTCACGAAAAGTACCTCTTCTTTCGCCAATTGTGCCAATGACAAGCACCAAATATAGTCCGGCCGTGACACGAGAATTGAACGACGCACTAATGAGAAATTGCACTCATTATTTAGTTTACTTTGGGCAACAGCAAATCACACAATTACGAAATGAAAAGATTGAAATGTCTAACTCATTGTCAAATGTAACTTAGTATAGTTAATGGAAAATTCAAATATCAAAGAAACGATTGCTGAACCCGGTTATATATATATATATATATATATATATATATATATATATATATATATATATATATATATATATATATATATAATGATCATTCATTTTGAATCATATAAACTATATATCTTGTGTAGTTATATATGATTAGCTGATTCACACACATCTTTAGTTTACAACATTTTTAATTTACATAAATAGTAAATTTAAGTAACATCTTTCTACAAATTGCAAGAAACAAATACAAAGTCATATGAAACAATACACAATGTTTTTTCTGCAATTTTATTATTAATAATTATAATAAATATTTATTTATTATATTTATTAATCATAAATATGATATATTTTAAAAGAAAATCAGATATTTCAAGAGAAATCGAATGTGATACAAAATCGCAGTTAGTTTGGTGACAAGTAAAATAAGTTAGTAGTTAGTTAATGATGACATTCGTAAAGTAATTTGTCAATATATCATATAATATTACATTTGGATTCCCTTATAATACATATATCTATAATAACCAAATGTGATAATTTAAAATCGACGTTAAACATACATAAACGTAATTATACAAAATCAAAATGTTAAATCGTTAACATGAAAGTTACAAATTATTTAAATAAAATTAATAAGTAAATTGTACACTTCACATTCGCTTTTTAAAGTTTAAAATATAAATATTACAATTAAAATTGTTTCTTTAAAACGTAAACAAATTTTATTATATTTTACAAAAAGATTGTAATTAGAACACGTTAAATCATAAAATAAAGTTTTATTTTATCTAAAAATATTTTTGGTAAAAATAACAAATTGTTTTGTACATATATTTTACAAAATTTTCGAAAAGTTTACAACTTTTTAAAAACTATATAAACAGTTTTGTAAATTTTACATAAATTTTTTATAATATTCGAATTTTTGTAAAATTAATAATAAAATAGTAAAGTGTGTATTCTGAACTAGAAACTCTAACAGATTAGAAACAAATTATTTAGTGACTAATAGTGACTGAGTGAAGATCCAAGTTTTTAATTTATAAAAGTTTAATAAGTGCGCGTTATATTTTTAGTGGAAATTTTTTGATTTGATACAGCTTCAATAAAGAGTTTAATATAGTAAAATTATGTGTATGTTAAAATAAAACTTTTAATTTTTTTGTATCACACAAATATTCCATTCATGCGGATTTTATATTTTAGCCAACACCCAAAAAGAATTAGATTACATATTTTTGGAAATTGGAATTCCGAACGAAAGTTTATTAAAATATTTTTATAAAGGCGTTAGAAGGAAAGCCTTAAACTAGTTAAACTTCAAAACATTATTTACTAAAAATATAAAATTTCATATACCACGTACTTGTTTCTAGAAGCGGAAATTAATGTTGTAACAATAAAACGCATTAAGCCAATGCATTGGGATTTTTTTCTTCAAATACGTAAAGTACCGATTGGTTTGCAAATTAAAATTGAAATTGTTTTTGAAATTTGGCAGAAATTACAGGTAAGTTTCTACTTGTTAGATCATTTTTGTAATAAAATTTTTGTCATTGTTTCTTTCTATTTTAAAGAATCCGCTGAGCAGGATTGCCAATAAAGTTTGGATGCGTTGTTGGTTGATAATTGCAGTTGGCCAAAAATCGAAAAACATTGGACTATCATGAGCAAATTTCGACTCAAGTTTATTAAAGATGCAAAAACCACTAGCGAGATCTTTGAAAATGGCCACATTATAAGAAACCTCTCGGATATAAGTTGGTAAGTGATATTGCACATTCAAATGTGTGCTCAATACTAATAATTTACAAAATATTTATAATTTCGTTGCAGATAGAACTCGATTTCGCCAATTTATATCAAATGGTTAGTTTAGCACCAATATTTTCAAATTTTGTTTCTCGTATACTGCCAATTTTGGATGAAGCGATAAAGCTTCAAGCGGACCAGACTCTATTCGACTTATTTAAAAATAGTGAAAACCATACGTCCATACCGATGGTAAGTAATAAAATAAAAAATTTTGATTTATCTTGACAACTATATCTGCATATTAGGAGTAAAATTTATATTTAACTCACTTTTTCTTTTGATATCAAATCTTAAGCCAAACCAAAAAATATACATTTTGCACCTATATTTTAGATTCTAGGCACCACATTAAAATGATATTATTTTTGTTCTTATTACTGGTTTTCAGATTAAAAGTGATTAATATATTAATATTAAAATTATTTCAGATGATCAAGCTGCTACTATTTTCTACTTAATTCATCATATTTTGGTACCAACTGGAAGACGGTTCACAGTCGAAAATAGGAGAAAAAAAATTATAAGATATAGTATTCAAGATTGACAGAATAGTTTCATCTTATTTGGAGCAACTGCCGCTGAAATTGAAGAAAAATTAAACATCCAGATAAGCCAAAACCAGTCGATTCAACCATTTATTTTAATTACCGGGCGAATTCCTCCAAAGAAATAATCGTTCAAAGTCCAGAAGAAATAATCGTTGATTTTGATGGCATATACTATAAAGTATTTTCTGTGCTTCGGGCATTAGAAATATGTTTTAACATTTTCATCTTTTCAATCTGCAGTATCCAATTGCTTCACATTTAGTGTGGACTTTTATGCAAAAGTTTTTTTTTAATATAACCACTAAATTTGATAAAATCAAATTGTTTAATACAACATTTAACTTAATATAATTTAAAATGACTTTTATACTGTTACATTTTTATTTTTTATTAGTTTTATTTAACTACTTTATAGTTTTTTAAATTTAAGAATTGGAATTTATGTATCTTTAACAATATACATTTCTGTAATACTAAAAATCCATTATGTAATTTTCAAAAAATATATTGTTTAAATTTACAAAATCATTTAATGCATTGTCAATTCTGTAATAAAATATACCAACATTTTGGAAACTATACAAAATATTTAATAGGGGCAACAAATATTTTATTTAATATTCAAAAATGATCCCACATTTTTATAAAAAGTACACATAATTTTATAAAATAAATAAAAACTGAGTAATTTTTATTACTAAGTTCTATTTAATTTATAAATATATCAGTAACTTAAAATAAAAAGCGTATAGAATTAATGAAATTTATTGTTAGAACAACAAAAAAATTTTAAAATTTATAAATTGTTTGATATTTTATATCTTTTTTTGTTATGAAATACAAAACAAAAGTAGAATTTTTTGGAGATTTTATATTATTTTTTTAAATTTTAAATATTTTTGTAAATGTTTTTGTAAATATTACAAATTTTATAAATTTTATTATAAATTTTTATTGGTTGTATATTTACAAAAAAATTATACATTATACCTGCATTTCTATTCAATTCACCTAGTTTTTTCTTTGAGTGTATGAAATTAATGACATTGAAGAAAGTGACTATTTTATGTTGTGTGATGAAATTCGTCAACATTTGGAAGATACTCTAAACTCAGTTTAACAGTATTTTCCAGATGAGCAGAATGAAAAGATTCCATATAGTCTTAACTATACCGCGTCGCAAAACACTGTCGGAAGAAAACCACTGAGAGTAGCAATAATTGATTCAATGATCAGTGCCGGCTGGTTGTCCAAATAGACAAACGCTTCGCGAGACTAGCTCGCAAGACTAGAATCACTCGAGCTACGAGTAAATATCTCCGGGAGAAAAGTCACCAATATATGAGAAAATGCATCGAAAACATCAGCTTCCAAGTGGAACAAGGGAACTCAAGAGATTGTTATGCTAACGCCACCAATCTCAATAAGGACATCCACCCATGAAGTACCACCATCAAAAATGGGAATAAGGAACTGAGATTACACTATTAGTGTAATCGCTCCGCCGAGTGAGGAGGTCTTTGATGAGTATCCCACAGAAGAGGAAATAGAACCAGCTATTAGTATAGATTGAAAAATGGAGAGGCACCAGGACTCGACGGATTCCTTGCAGAATTAATTAAACACTGAGGCACTGTTCTTGCATCAAATTCATACGATCTTTATGTCGCTTATTCGAGACCAACAAACGCTGCCGGAGAATTAGCAGCCCGCGCTCATGTGTTGCTGCACAAAAAATCAACCTTTTCTTCAAAAGTAAGAAAACTATAGTGGCATAGCTTTATTCAACACTGCCGACAAAATGTTGGATAATGTTCAACTTGCTAGAGTCGTACATCTTTCCCAATATCACCGGCGACTATGAGTGTGCGTTTCATCACAACCGATCCACCATCGGTACCCGCCCTCAAACTCATATGGCTAGGAATACCAAAGAAACTCATTTCATTGTATAAGTTAACAACGTTTCGGTCTATATGAAGAATCGAAGTTGAAGGAACGGTATCAGTTTCCTTTGAAATACCATCTCACCGTCTCACCCACTCGCCGTTTGTTATTCAATTTGGTGCTAGAGTACGTAGTAAATTCTTGGATGTGCAGATGATATTGTGTAGAAGACTTAGCGATATCAAGGATAGTTTTATACCGCTCGGTCGCTAGGCAAGTAGACCAAGACGTTTCAAACCAAGTGATTAACAGTAAAACAAAAGTGGTTTCAACACTCAGGAGCATCTCTATGGCAAATATGGGATTTAGCGACCATAATTTTGATAGCGTTGAAGACTTCAAATACCTCGGGTCAGTATGAACATCATCAAATAAAATACAGGGAGACATAAAAGTTAGCATGAGTAAGAGCGAGTAAGACCTACGTCGAGTAAGACCTACGGGTATTAGGATGTCGAAATTGGAAGGCTAAAGCGATGAATTGAGGACCACCGTGTAGGTGGCTAAATCCGTTCATGGAATGTGCTAGCTAGCGAGAAAGGGAGAGAGGGAGAGAGAGAGAGAGAGCGAGGGAGAGAGAGAGAGAGAGAGAGAGAGAGAGAGAGAGAGAGAACATCTGACTAAAATTCAAGATCAAAGTTTGAGTAGCGTATAGAGATCTCCAGTATGTCTATGATTTAAAAAGGCATTACACTTACGTCTTAGATGTTAGCAAGTTAAAAAAATTCAGTCTACAAGTCTCAGTCGAGTCGACACGATGTCCGAACTGTGGCAACGAAGATCATAAATGTAGGAAATACGCATCGACTCACCCAAATGTCTCTTTAGCGTAATTGATCAGATCTTCGATTTCTTCCTATATACGTTTTCAACCAGTTGGGGAGGAATGACCGGGTGACAGAAAACAGAAGAAACTATTAAGGCATATATTTCTACCTCGTGTATTCAGCTTATCAGTTGCTGCGAATTCCAACACACTTCTAGAGTTTAATAGCAAATCGCAAGCAACGGAATAAACTTCAGAAGCTTACATAACGCGGAAATGGAAACCACAAAAATCCCAGTTGGAAATCCGTTCGAGGCCTATTAGCTAAAGTCAGAATTAATAAGGTGGGTGCGGATATCCCTTACAGATATGCAACTTCATAAACCATATCAAATCGCATCAAATTATATCAAATCAAATCAAATCATATCAATGAATATCAAATCATACCAAATCATATCAGATCAAATCATATCAAATCGTATCAAATCAATACAAACAATATCAAATCATATCAAATAATATCAAATTAAATCAAATCATATCAAATCATATCAAACCATATCAAATCATATCAAATCAAATCAAGTCAGGCATATTTTAAATAGAAATATTGTTAAATTAAGGTAGAATTGGGTTCTTACTTAAATTTGAAAATCTGAGCAAAATGTAGAAATACTTGTAGGCGTGTTAATTTGGCTCAACACAAATGTATCTAATCCCTCTCGACCTGTTTTAAGTGTTGTTCTCAAAATTTCTCATTTGGTAAGCCAACATAATTTGACAGGTTGCTACATGAAATATGGGCTTAGTGTTTTACAGTGAGTTCCTATCTAAATCTAGAAGTAAAATACCAGTATTTTTCTAATCTGTCCCACTTATAGTTGTTTAGTTCTTACGTGAATCTTCAGTATCATATCAAAACAACGCTATTAAAACATATAAGCAATTGAAACATCTTAATTATTCTACTTTTCTTTACTTAGTTTGTTTATATTTTGTATGTAATCCGAGAGTGTGAAAACTTTTCACTTAAACAAATTTACAGTCCTCACAAATCATTAAATTCGTTTCTTGTCTAGCAAGGTGATGAATTGATGATTGATTTCATGACAAATTCACCAGACTTAATCAATTTGAAATAACAACAACATTTCAACTTTTCTACGTTACTTGTTACATAACAGTTGATCGTTGTGACACATTCCTTGAATTGTTGATTGCCTGTAAATAAATAGACGAACTCAGGAGTAGCATAAAAAAACGGAAATTGCATCCCCAGGGAAGTTGGTTACGAACGAGCAAAATATAAATACAAAATAAGGGAACAAATGTATCGCAATGAAACTGAGCCAAGAAGAAAATTTTATTTTTCAAAGTTGCAATGAAAATCTTTGGGTGTGTAAAAGTTTCACGTTTGTGTTGATTAGTGATCTTTTGTGTACAGTGAAGACGAACCACAGTACGACCTAAAAATATTTAATTATAATTCTATGCTAATTTTTTATATTTTTTTTATTGAACCATACACATCTAAATCTATTACATAAATAATAGCATAAAACTAAACCAAAAACTGTTAATAAACACGCGATACTCAATTAATTGTTTTGAATATAGGAAAGGAGTATAGTGGAACAACCGTGTTATGTATGTGGAACATATTATAAGAATTCTTACATAAAAAGGAACAGCAAAAAGTTTTATTTTCTGCTATATACATAGACACACATTTTAATGTTTCGAGGATTCAAAGGTGTGCTAATAATTTATTAACATGTATGCTATTACACAATACAGCATACACGATTTTTTGAATCAAAATTACATAATCAAAAATTAGCATATTTTGTACAAGCGGAACACACGTAGTAGCTAAGCATGTACGAGTATATAGAAGGGGTGTGTAATTTACATAAGTAGGAGCTATATATAGATACATAATAATATAGACACTTACGATACAGTTTTTTTAACGTATCCGGCATTCTAATGAAAATGGAAACAGTTCCGAGACAATGCTAACAGCCAATGAAGCATTCGTTATCTGCCTGGAAGAGTAAGGACGAAAATAAGTAATTTGCCTATATAGAACTAACATAAAATTACCTACTACATGTTTCACAATAAGGATCACGCGTGAGTGCGTTTCATTAGAGATGGCGCCTCTTACATAATTTAATTATTATAAAAAAATGTCGATAATGCGGATTCAAACTAATCAAACGAAAATTTTAGAAGATTTTTGTCGGTAACATCCCAGCCGAATTATGTCAATAATGCAGATACAAATTGTATGCCGGAAAGTAATTATTTATATTAGAAACTTTGGAAATATTCGGAAAGTATCGGATTTTGTATGCACAAAAACTGGTTTGACTGAATTTAGTTGTATTTTTACGTTGTTTTCAAATTCAAAATGTAATTGTTACCAACTAATAAAAATAAATTAAAAAACATCTTTGGTTGTTTCTTTGAGCACAATATTAATTCCTATTCAGAATGGGAATTGCTTGTACCAAAGAAAGACCATGTTACATGTTTAGAGAACATTTTAAATGAAGTGTCATATAAAAGTTATCGTTTAAAGGTCAGTTTTCATGTGGAGTGTCCGAGAAAACGCGATTGAATATATCGCACACACAAAATTTGAAAATGTCTAAAAATTGGCCGTTTAGTGTCATGGCTGGAAATAGATTCAAATGAAATGTCTAAAAAAAAATATTTTTCGACATACAATTTGTATCTGCATTATCGGCATTATTCGGCTGTTATTTTCTATATTTAATCTGCATTATCGGCATTTTTCGGCTGGGTATTTATGTTTCTAACAATTTTATATGTTTTACTCAACCGAATTTTTGCGAAGGCCCTAAAAGAAAATGAACGTGAAATGTTATTCAGGGGTTTGCATCAGCAACAGTAATACCTTACATTTGAATCTATTTTCAGCTATGAGACTTTAAACGGTCAATTTTTCGAAATTTTCAAACTTTATATGTGCAATATATTCAATCGAGTTTTCCCGGACTCCCAATATGGAAATTGACCTGAAATTTTTCCAGCTTTGAGCTTCAATAAGAACTTTCATTCGAATTTTTTCCAGTCATAACACTTTAAACGGTAAATATTTAGAAAATTTCAAGTTTTGTGTATGCGAAAGTTTCCAGCCGAAAAAGGGTAATGCACAAAGTGCGTACGACTCTCCAGATGCAGCAGGAAGGGGTAAGTTTGGGTAGACCTTTAGCAGCGCTCAAATTTGCGCTCAGTAAAAAGGCAATCGCCCTCATAATTGAGAGGTGGTCCAATACTGTTATATGCAGGGTAGCAAAACAGGTTTGGCCAAAACTGGACTTGCGGTGCTCCACTAGCGTTCCTTGGAAAACGAGAGGAAGGATTGGTCGTAGGAGAGACGAATAACTTTTCTAAAAGTTGTATGGACGAAGACGAGGAAGAGACTTTAGATCACGTCCTGTGCTCGTGTCCGGCACTATCATTCAGAAGGCATAACTAATAAAACTCATAAAACTTGCGGACTGTGGAGTTCGAGATATTGTACGCTACATAAGTAGCTCTAGATGGTTTCAACGGGAGTAAGGAGATATAGGATCCTATGGTATCACAATGAGCCACTATTGGACTAAATGTGCAATAGCAGCCACTCTAACCTAACCTAAGGGAATAAGCGTTTGATTTTGGGCATTGAACATTAAATCATAAATGCACTCTTACCATAAGGGATGATGACCACTGCTACGAATATCAATAAACCGCGGCAAGAGTGAAAATGTTTTATTCCTAGAATACTTCTAATAACTACAGTGATACCAATATAGTTAAAACGCGTTCAATTTCCAGTAAGATTAAGTTTTGCGATGTCAATCAGTAAATCACATGGACAAACATTGAAACTGGTTGAACTTCAGTTAGAAGACGACTGCTTCTCTAGTGGACAACTGTACGCATGATCCTCTAGAGTAGAAACAAATAAAAATATCTATGTATCTTCTTCTTCCGGAAAACTTCAAACCTGACGGGGCGGGAAGCGCGTCCTACCTGGTAGTTTATTATATAATATTTTGGTTATTACATTAAATTAATTGTTTTATTACTTTGCTGATGTACATTATACAAAATAAGTTCTTGTTTATGATTAGGACAAGGACAGTAACCTTTGCAGAGTAAGTAAGTTAAATGTATTGCTCATGTAAAAAATATTTTATTCATATTTCGATCAACAAATTGTTCTTACTCGTAGACCCCACCAATGATAGTAATCTACTAGTGTATCAAAAGTAAGCAATTGCCGAACTAATCCCGATAGAAATTAGCTTCTGGTAAGCAGAACTTAGTGTTAGACCATTAGTCAGGACCAAAAGACATAAAATCCAAACCGAAATGCTAGCATAAACAGCAACAATCTTACACTTCCTACACTACAGCCACCAATATTTTTACACCACTGTGGTACCACCAAAAAGTTATAGGTATATAAATAAAATTCCACTGAACTTTTTCTTTTATATATTTATTTATTTTGTTCTTAAGTCTATTTTCATATAAATTACGGCATCATCGTATATCGTAAACGAGTATCACAAAAATTCTATATGGTAAAAGCGATATAAAACTTTTTGTGCATTGATTATGATAATCAAAATTGATATATAAAAAAAGCTCGAAATAAACAAAAGCTAAAGCCCATTTAAAATATAATATAGATACGAGTACGCGTAGACGCAGCAGCAGTAGTACCACTGTTCTGTATACAAAACGTTACGGGATCGGCAGTCAAGAAAGTAGAGGAAGCAAAAAATAAAAAGTTCTTAAAAGGAAATTGATATAAATATTAGATGTTGTTGTTTATTTATTAAACATTTTGTTCGTGTATTTGTTGTACTGTTTATGTTTTAAAAATTTATGCATATTTTATTAATGCAATTATTCCAATAATTTTTTTCCTTGTGTCGTCGTTGTCTTCGTCCTCGTTGCTGTTTAGATGCCGTTGCAGTGTGGTGAACCATCAACCATATACTATTTAGTTCTCATCGCCACTGATCTCCAATTAAGCGCGTTGAACGTTTATTTTAATTTTTTGGTGGCATAGATAGATTAAATACGAAAGTCACGACTCATCTGTATAACCTAACTCTGGGCTGTAGAGGTGAATTACAGCTCTATGTGACAATATTTTTTGAATCGATTTCGTCTTTTACATAAATTGACTGGTACTCGTGTACACAAAATTGTTGAGTTCGTAAAATGAATATTAATCCACGATGAGAATTTTTTTTTTGTTGTATATATGAAGATGATAAACATGTTGGTCACGGTGATAAGAGGATTTGTTCGTTATCAATATAATAGAAAAATGTACAGCATCATTTTCAACTCGAAAAATAAATCAGTCATCATTTAAAATCGAAAAATTTTTCTAAACCATTTTTTTTTTCGCAGGCTGTATACGGTGCTGTTTCGCGGAAAATTTTATGGGGTGATTGAGTTACATATACATAAATATTAAGACCGTGGGTGATTACTTGCTTTTGTGTGGAGCTTAGAGATAAAGTTTGAAAGGTTAATTAAAAATTATAGATACTCAAAATTTTTGTATGAAAGGGTTTTGTTCGAGTAATTAGGACGTTTAATTAATTTTTAGTATAGCTTTGATGTGTTCCTCATACTTTCGAAAAGGGAAGTTATAGTAAACTTACAAAATTAAAAATTTTAATTTAATTTTCTATTCTACCCTGCGTATACGATTATTTCTTAACGCTAACCAGATTAATTCTTTTCAATCATGCTCATTTTAATTACCTTCAGTTACGATCATTGTGGTGAAAACATAAATTCCGAGATAGGATGATGTTTCTTTTAAAAGGTGTCATTCGGAATTTATAACAAAGTATAATCTCGTGGATCGATCCCCGTTTTCATCGAAATAATTTACGTATAAATACGCAACATACATGGCTGTTTGAGAGGCATCACAGAATACATGTAGCTGTATTGAAACTACATTGATTTACACTTCGCGAATACTGTAATACACCGGTGTTTCCATCAGCATTTTGTTTGATTATAGTAGTAAACACTTACCACCCTTCACAGGGTTGTGAACACTGCATTTGAAACACAATTATCCCAAAATCTTTTGACCTGGTCCGTTAGATCTACCTGAATGTTGGTAGAAATTCTGAAACTTCCATCAGTTTTGGTAACGATTGTACTAGTTTTGTTCGTTGAGTTGCGGTTTGATTGGATTTACCTCATTTGCCTTGATACTAAATTTTCAGTGCATATGGCATCAGTTTTGTAAGAAAAGTATCAATTCGTTATATTCTTAAAGTATTTCTGGTTCAATATCATTTCATTTCTTTCAGGATTTTCGGGTTTCTAAATCCACTCGGTTACGGTTTATATTGACCAAAACATTTCTGGATTTTCTTCCCTAGGCACACCACGACGAATCAAACGTATCGGATTTCGATTTTATATTATCTGCATCGTTTTTAAAAGTACCCTTTAATGTCGGGGCAATGTCGGTTCATCCATCACCAACGAAATCCGTTTTTTGAAATTCATCCATTCCTCGTTATTGCCACTAGAGGTTGGTAATGGAATCGTGGGTAATTTTTGCTCGTGTAACTGTGAAATTGAATCTGGTCCGTCAGCCGCAACCATATCAGCTGAAACCAAACCAACTATGGCACAAGTAGTAGTGCATCATTGTGAACCATATGGTTTTTCACCCGGAATCATAAACCCAGCCGCAACCATACCCTCTACAGCCAAACCAATTAAAGCACAATGTATGCATCATTGTGCTCTATCTGATTTTTGTGCTTCTTAGTTGTATTAGCCGGAATCATTAGGTGTTTGATTAATGAGCACAATGCACTTAAATGGTTGTGAAAAATATAAGCTTTCAGCCGGAACCATAAAGTGGTCAGCTGAAAGCATTAGAATAGCAGCAGAAACACATTTAGCTAGCCAACTATGGCACAAGAAGCACAATGTGTATCTGATTTTTCAGTCGGAACCAATTGGGGAAAGCCGGAATCATATATAGTAGCCATCCGGAACCTTACGCTAGAACCAAACCAACTAAGGCACACGAAGCAAAATGTATTGTTCCTTTTATGATTTTTATGATTTGGTTCTATAGAGTAGAGTTCCGACTCCGGATTTATATGGTTGTGGCTGGCTTTATAATACCTTATTATGGTTCCGGCTCAAAGGTTTGTCAGTTTACAACAATTTAAGTGCATTATGCTCATTATATAGGCTTCTAATTGCTCCGGCTGAAATGGTTCCAGATGGTTTAATATTGGTTCCAGCCAAAAAATCAGATAATGCACAATGGTGTAACATGCATTTTGAAATTTGTGCTATAGTGGGTTTGGTTTTGGTTGGCACAATGCATCGTGTCACTTATACCATATAATTGGCTTGGTTCTGGCTGGCATGGTTTAGGCTGATATCGTTCCGGCATTTCGTCCATCGAATTTGTGAATTATTTCGGATTGAGTTTCCACTTGTGCTTAAGTTAAATCTTTCGAGAAAAAATCTTTGGCATAGCTGCATGGAAACCAATTTTCATATCGGTGATAACTGAAAGTTTATGATGTTTTACCTCATGATTGCAATTGGTTTGATTTCGTGTGTAGGATGTACCTAAATTATTGGTGAGCCTGATTCTTAATTGAATCCACTCAATATTCAAATATTTTTCTTGGTTGGAGGACAAACCCCGTATTCTACACATGTACATATATAGATTCACTTTTCGCTGGAACTTATCCTCCGGGACTTGAATTTATTCTTGTTTAGATATGTGGAACTCAATTGTTGATCCAGTTGAATTTTTCCTCGATCAGATTTTGTAGGAGAATAATCTACAAGTGGTTGACATGCTTGCCAACAATTTTGATGATCCATCTTGGGTAGGACCAAAATGTATTTATTGAGAACACTTACTTCGGTATTTTTTTCTTGTTGTTTATAAAAAAAACTCTTTTATTCCCTTTTTTATTATTGTGCTTCAGGTGCGTTTCATGCGAAACTCTTTTATTTTGAAAAGGACGTGCTGCCTGAGCAATCAGAAGCTTACCACAAAATATTAAAACGTGCTTCGAATACAATACATACGATACATTTTTGCTCAATTTACCTAGACTTGTAATATAAGTAAGAGCAGCAGCCCGGCGCCCTGTTGCAGCAGTGCAAGCTGATAGTGTGGGACGAATTCACGATTAAGTGGTGTGCACGATTGTGGAACGAGTCACACAAACGAGCGATAGAGGCTCTTAATCGCAACCTGCTGGACATCCGAGGCAACCTGTAGCTGATTGCGGGAAATTTTAGGCCAACTCTACGTCTTATTGAGCGAATCATTCCAGCGGGCGAAACTAATGGTTGAACAACTGCACCTCACCACAAAAAACCGAGTTCAGCTGTTCAATTATTGTGAGACATACACAGTACATACACAGAAACTACTCACGACGAATAAGATTCATTTCATCAACCAATTTTGCCATTTTGTAAGTTTGAAAGACGAGCTAATGAGCTCATTGCTCAAAGAAACAATGAAAATCGACAATTTTTCGATTGCTCGTAAATATTTTGGCTGTTGTAAAATTAGTTTAATTCTTTAATTTAGGAGTAAAATTGGTTCAAGGCCATTTACAAATTATTACGAAAACTTTTGCAACTTTAGAAATGCCAAAATATGAGTTAATATAGTTTTTTCTTAGAGCTGGTTTCCACTAAATTTCATATGAACAAACTAAATTGGCAATTATTTACGCTTTTTTTTACTAAAATGATGTTGACATCCACCACGTACCGCGTCTTCCTAAAAACTACATTTTTGCGTTTATAGCTTCACAAGTATATTCGCAAAGATTCTAATCTAAACTGCTTAAAACGCTTAATATTACTACAAATACTTAAACTTAGATGTCACTAAACGTCACCAATTTTATAACGCACGAGAAACCACTATATTGTAACGATCTCGCTTATTGGGGCTTTTCGGGCTTGTGTAAACGTCGACTATGCGTGGATCGGTTACTTAGGCTAAACATTAAATCAGCTTGAATTTGTCAGTTTTATGACATTTGTGAGATTTCCGAGATAAAGATTTGTGTCTATTAGTTACAAAAACCCCCAATTCCATTTTTACTAAAAAAAGTTAACGCTGCCAAACTAAAGGTGGCGTCTTTTACATACATTCAAACCATATTTTAATAATAAAATTAGGTTATTTCCATAGTAAACCTGATTTGAAACTTTCAGGGCCAACCAATTCATCATCGTCCGTGTCCTTATCTACTGATGTCATCTTACCTGGTAATGACCAATTATGATGATAACCATATTGTCATCTACGATGATAGGAAACGCCCTCACTGCTTCAATTGTGGCTGCAATAACTTCTCTCGTCGGCCAGCATTTTTTTTATGGGATATTCGGAGGCGACTCGTATAAGTTCTATAGGTTCGAATATGGAGGTAGTGGTGCCAACTGGCCCATTTCAAAATTTACAATTTTCCAATCTATCATTTTTTAACTTTTATTTACTATTGCCCTTTCACACATCCATCTGATTTTTTGCACTCAAGAGAACGTGGAGCATTTCTCTGATCTGAATAATTTCAGAACATTTCAGAATTAAATGTACGATGTCGTTCACACAACTTTCATATAATTCACGCTCAATCAAATAACGTTTATTCAAAAACTCCAATTTCCATAGTTCAATCTCACTCGTTCCATAATGCTTATCATTCTAGTATCTCCCTTGAGTACCTTCAAGAGAGATTGACTGAAAGGAGAACTAATCAACACAAAATAATTATTACCTTTCATCTGACATTTTTCATCAAATTCCGTCTCAAATTTTCCTTAAATATTCACCTGAAACCGAAGAACATCTCTCGGAGCCAAGCTCAGGGCAGTTCCCAAAGAGCACATACGAAGCAGACCTAGGGCATTGTCTGGATTCCGACGGAGCCAGCTAATTTGGATGAATCCCTGAGGATTATATATGTAGGTTTGCAATCCGGATCTTCCGACAGGGAAGTGAAAGATCGTGAGAGCGCGGGAGGATCCTTGGGATGGTTTCAGACCATCCATTATGGTCATAAATAAGCAATCCCTGGCTCCCCTGTAAAAACCAAACTTCGGTTATAAACTTCACCTCAGTCACACTTAAGTTGTTTAGGATGGACGAGGTCGGAGTAAAACCGAGCACCGTGCTGCACGAGAAGTGGGAGGAAAAGGTCCAGCCTGTTAAAGGAAGCGCGAAGAGTGGCATCTCTCCAGAGGAGACATCACAGTTAGTGGCAAACACAACGGAAGGGCTAACTTACAGATTTAGGGACTATTCTTTGGCAAGGGAAAGGGTGACACATTAGATTCTGATGGGGGAGAGGTGGATCTTCTTAAATTTAGGGATTGCGGAGGGAGTGAGACGGATAATACCATCGACTCCATCGAATACTACTAGCAATGGGGGCACTTGTTTATGATATAGGTTAGGAACCCACCTTTATTATTAGTAATAGACACGAGGTTCTGAATGTTACTCTGGTCTCTGAATTTATTTCACCTACGATCAGGGAATCGAAGGTGGCAAAGAAGCATTTCTTCTCTAACCATCGTTTCTCAACGTTTAAACTTATAGCGAATTCTTTTTACGTTTTTGATGTAAATCAAATTTCCAATAGTAAAAAGAATACGAAAAAATTTGATGTGTTTTTATCGTAGTGTGCCTAAACCCGAAAGGGATGCCGAAAACAATAACAAACTATTTTGAAAAAATTTCAAACGAAGCGCTTAAGAAAGATTCTCTCTACCAGTTCAGCTGTTTCAGGCTATATGATAACATTGGATGATGAATGTACCGTTTCTAGTGAAGAGACTCTTGATCTGTTGATGGAAACTAACTTCTCGGGAAGTGAGGATGTGTCGCTGCGTGTCCTGTGGATGACAGCGGGTTAAGGGATGACTGCTGGAACCAACTGCTGCGTACAGATGATTTTATGAATACACTGAAGATTAAATGGGCTATTAAGATGTTTAAGCCCTGTAAGTCAGCTGGTCCGGATGAGATTGTACCAGCAGAAATTCAGAAGAACTTGGAGGCCTTGCTTCCCTGGCTGGAAGTTATCTTCAAAGGGTGTCTGAAGCTGGGGTACATTGCAAAGAAATGGAGGTAGGCCATGGTGATCTTCATCCTGAAAGCGGGTAGAAGCTCGCACAGCAAACTTACATACCTTGGTTCGAGAAATTGAGAAATCACTGGATTATCAAAAATTCTCATTGGTGGCGCTTCTCGATATTGAGGGCGCTTTCAGCAACGTGAAGGTGTAGGCAATTAGGAAAGGATTGTTGTTACTTGAGATTGAAGACCCAGTAACCAGTATAATTACCCACTTGCTAGGTAGCAGAAGGGTCGTAGCGAGGATGGGGGAGGTGTCCTGTCTGCCCTTCTTTGGAATTTAGTAATCAATGGACCACTATTTGAACTGGGGGGAGGAATGGGTGTGGTTGCTTATGCCATTGACATAGCGATAGCTGTCTCCGGAAAGCACCTGGGTACAATCACGGATGTGATGCAGAATGTGTTATCAATCACTGCGGATTGGGCCAGTAGACGTAGATTGGGGATTAACTCATCTAAAACAGAGCTGCTCTTCTTCACTAGGAGATATAAGATTCCGGCAATGGTGCCACCAGGTCTAAATTGTACTATGCTGGTCCTTACTGATGAGGCGAGGCTGCTAGCGATTCTTCTGGATAGTAAGCTCAGTTGGAAACCAAACACGATAAAAAGAGCGAAGAAGGCCACTGTGGCGCTCTACTCTTGTAAAAATGTTATCGGAAGGAAATGGGGCTGTAAGGCCCGTACTGCTGTATGGTGTGGCCAGCTCTGGAGAAAATATCACATAGGAACAAGATGGCGAGAGTGCAAAGAGCAGCCAGTTTGCTGGCGACCCCCACTAGTGCCTTAAAGGAAACGACCCCCACTAGTGCCTTAAAGGTCAACTATATACAATTCTGTGACGCATCACCTGGTGATTTGGGTTTATATGACGCTCCTGTTGTGCTTTAGCAAGCTTTTTAAGATAATTCTCCCATCTAGGGAGGGTTAGAAGAGTGGTCTCTTTATTGAAACTAGGACAGTTAAATTCTTCACCGACGGCTTCAAGCTCGATGGTAGGGTGAGAGTTGGTATGTTCTGGGGGAATTAAACGTAAGCTTATCTTTTCGTTTACCTGATTACTAGTGGACAGTCGGGCGGCCATTCTTTCACTGGATTCAGTTTCCCTGGCGTTAAAGGTGGCGTTGGATTGTCACACATCTCCTAACAAGATATGTGAACTATTCAATATCCAGTTGGTCTGGGTCCCGGGGTATTCTGACATTGGGGAAATTTGCGTATCAGACGAATTAGCAAGGTACAGGACGACTCTCTAACTGGAACCAGGAACAGAATATGTAGGAAGGCCCATGTCTGTGTTGAAAGCAGAAAGCCTTAGGAAAGAGTTGCCCTGGCAAATGCTATGTGGCTCGCCAGTCTGACTGGTGGGGTTGCGAAGTAAGTATGGTCTGAGCTGAACTTAGGTAGAATTCTAAGGATACTTACCGGTCACTGCCTTTTCGGAGATCATGCGAGAAGGCTGGGTCTGGATGCGAATGACTTCTGCAGAAGCTGCATGAACGAGGAGGAGGAGGGGACTATTGTTCACTTCCTACGCTCATGTCTTGCGCTAGGTGACAGAAGACATGTTCACTGTTGGATGTGTTCACATGGATATCGGATCCTGTGGAACCACAATGGGCCATAATTGGCCTAAGTGTGCGATAGCAACCACTGAAACCTAACCTAACTATCAACGTATCAACATCTTTGATTATACAAAAATTCTAGTTTCTAGTAATTGCAGGTTTTAAGTTGAAATAAGGAGACTAATGGACGAATCCGCAAGGATATAAAAGTTAAATGTATTATTTCGCGTTCTGTCTTCAGAATAATCGGTGTGTTTCTATTAGCACTATATTCAAGGTGATTCTTTTCAATGTTTATGAACCTTCCCATTCTCAGTCAAAATTTTTTAATTTAATTCTTGTATTTTCGATGTGTATAAATTTATCCAATTAAATATTTTGAAAATTTCCTCGAACAATTTATTTCTTAAGACAAGTAAATTTGTCTGGGTAGTTTGTTTTCACCCACTCCCCAAAAACAGTGTCAAACTTATTTAATAATGTCGCAACATTAACCGGATACAGAATCAAATGCCACCCGAACATAAAACACTAAAAAACAAATATCCTGTGTACCTTCTCCATATCTCCCCACCAATCAATGACTTGCACTTTTTGTTTGCACACCGAAACTTTTATATTACAAATCTGTTTGTAATTAACCCGCATGATCAACACTTATATCGAGATGAGCAAAAAATAAGATGACAACGTACAAGAAACGGAATCGTAATCACTTCTTTAAACAATCTCTAATCATTACACTAAAACAGCCAAATACGAGTACACTGGCAAATCCAACGATAGATAATTGAAAAATGCATTCTAAACACGATTCCATTTGCTTTGTGTCTAGTGTTTTATTTAATTTTTATTTGTGCTCGAACTGCTTGTGTCTGCATTGAACGAAACAAATAATAAATTTTTGTTGATAATCGTGATGATGATGATTATGATGATGGTAATGTTGATGGTGATTTTCAGTTCTTTTTTTTATTTTGTTCTTACTTTTAAAAAATAAATAAAAATGTGAAAAACTTCATCATCATTTTATTTGCTGTACCTACACATACACAATATTAAAAGCTCTACGACATGAAGACGAAAAGCACATAAGATGGGTATGGTATAACGAAAAAAACAACAAGGAATCAAACTAACGGAGAGAATGACGTGAATTCATGGAACTTTATTTCAATTTCAGGATTTTTTTTTTATTCCAAAACTAGAAAGCTAACAAAATTTACAAAAACAAAAAAAAATACGAAAACGATGTAGTAAAGAAAAACTGGAAAATAACACAGTAGAAAAGTTTTTTTGTTCGTTTTGTGAAAAACCGAGTAGAATAAAAATAGATAAGGAGCGCACAAGAAAAAAATATTAAAAAAGAAGTTTTTTATTTTTTACGTCATGATAAGAATTTTAAATGAGATTTTCAAAAAAAGAAAATATATATAATTTTCTGGTACTCTTTGGATTTTCTTTCGTTTTCTCGTAAATACGCCAAGAGGGGAGCAACGCGACGTATTACGTATACCAAAAATACGTGTGTGTGCGCGCTATAAAACAGATATATTCCCAACACTTTTATATTACATAAAACGGAAAATTTTTTCGATTCGTGCAAGACTATTAAAAATTAAATTTTTCCAGGAGACTTAAAATCCAAGAATTACTCTAATACGAGGATATATCTCGTTTTAATAGTTTTATGTGAACGGATAGTTTTGTTGGTATTTAAGCGATAAATAATTCATGAACATTTTTATATATTGTATATAAGTATGTATAGAGAGGTGCTGGATTCGGTTTTATATATTTTCCGATTTAGTTTTGCTCCCTGGCTAAACGGAAAAAATAAAATATAAAAAAAAACGAAGAACAGAAAATAAGCTTTATCTTCAAATTGGATTTGTCTCCACGTATTCCAAATGCTGATGATGATTTATTTAACTGTGGATTTTTTTTGTTTTCTCGTTAGGTCTATTTGAAAAATATTTCGCTTTTCCTATAATATACTATCGATATATTAGAAGGCAATTCTAAATTATGTCATCGTATATTAGGTGGATACAGAAGTATTCATGTTTATTTTATGCATCGTTTTGTATCGATGTTATATGTTGTTACATAAACATTCGGATAATCCCTCTCATTTTCCGATGAAAATACTGGGTGTATTTTGGCATTTTAGAATTGGAACAAATAAATTGTTATCGTTCCGTAAATTTATATTTGGGTTAAACGGGTACACGTTTTCGATAAATATACTGTCACCGATTTTATTTTACGATTTACGTAATCAATGTGGATGGTCTATAAATTTGTTTCTTCTGAACTTTTCTAAATTTACTGATATAAACAATTTGGTTTAATAATTTTGTAAATATTTATGGGTAGGTATAATGAAATTGGTGAAAATTAAAATCATCGCTTTTTAACCTGGAATGAATAGATTCTGTACAAGACAGCGGAATATGTCCAGCGGAAAGTAACAGAAATACACATAACCAGTGGAAATTTATTATTCATTTTAATCCCAATTTTTCACAAAATAAACCACTCCAGCGGAATAAAATCTTAAAAGTGGCCCTTAAATTGACAAAAAGGTCAATCATCTGAATTAAAAAACTTTGTAGGGATATGAAATTTTGAAATTTTCCTATGTTCTATCTTCTCCGCCATTTATTAACGAATTATGATGAAATTTGGTATATGTACTGCGGTTAGAGGTTTTAAACTGAGTTTTGGACAAATCTCTCGGATCTGTTGATACTGGACTAAACTTGGCCATTTCATTACCAATCCTATAAAATTTACTTTCTAGATTGATTTTGGATTGAAACATAAATTTTAGATCAAGTTCTGTTGTTTGTCCATTCTAGAGGATGGCGGAGGAAGGGCGAAGTGAACACAGCACAACAAAGCAACCGTTTTACTAAGACAAGATTGCGTAAAAGGCAATGAAAGAAGTCAAGGGCTTCGTTCCATCCAATTTACTCATTTCCCAAAATAACATCCCCATCTAGGCAATTTTCCAGGCAATTTTCGAGAGTCAAATCTAAAATTATAATCTAAGTTCCTCAACGCCTGGAAAATAACTTAGTTCTATTGTGGAACCCCTAGACAAACTTCCCGAAATCATAATTCATTGCAATCGCTTTCTGGCACTAGATAATCGCACCTATTTTTTTTTTTAATTGTTCATGCCGATTTTTTTATGTAAGCCCCTAACCTAATTTTTACAAATTTAGAACTCATCGCAATCGATTCGACAGCATTCGAAAATACCTCCCACTGATTTTTGTCAAAATCGTTCGACCGGTCCTGTTCTGGATTCTGTACCAATGAAAATACCTACCTACGTCCGGCTGTCTCACCCTGTAACACATGAAGCAAATAATAAGGCAGCAAACTAAAAAACTAAAAATAAAATTAGTTTCATATTTAAATTGCAATATTAATTTACCATTTTTCCTGGCATCTAAATGTATCCCTAGAGTTAAATAATTCATGTAACCATTAGTTTATATGATTTGTAATATAATTTATACTTACTTATAAAACAAATGTAAACATTCCACCATTTGTTGAGAAATGTCACTTTTGTCTACACATCTTAAACCAAAAACGTACTAAAAGATTTGGTTGCATACATTTATTCTGTACTTGGGATGTGTTCGTAATTTGGTATAAAAAGTCGTACCAACATGACATTTATGATAAATGGTCGAATGGTAAAAAATTGTTTTGTTCATTCCATTCATTCTTGTGCGTTCATACAGAGTTAAACTCGCAATTAATAATTATAAATAAATAAAATTAAAATCATAAAAACCAAAGTGTTTAAAGTTATCGCAATACACAAGACGAGAAAACACAACGGGAAAAAATCTCAAGGACGCTTGCAATACAAACATCAAAAAAGCAAGCGGATTGCCGCCACATATGGTCCTTCGAACAACGATATTTGCACCAAAGAAGTTCGCCATTTTGAGCAATAAATACGACTCAGCTCGCCACTTTGAGCATTCATCAAATATCGGACTCACCTATCGAGTATAAGCTTCATCATTGGACTCACAGTTCGAGTGCTACACACCAGATCAATTGGATTCGCCATAAGGAAGATAAATCTATTGTTTGTTTTGACACGTGGAAGAAGTTATATGTAAACTGCAAAAAGCAAGCGGATTGCCCCCACAGGCCCCATAAATGAATTTTCCAAAATGAATTGATTTTTAGTGTTAAAAAATTTCCGAAATCTTTGACAGATATCATATTATGGGGTTTAACACATACATATAATATCTCGTAGTAACGCAACTAAAGCAACATTATGAAAATATTATGCAACATGATGCGCAATATAACGCCATCCATCTTTTATTTGTATAATAATAAACACCTGACGCAACACGAACCAACAGGAAGAAATGTGATGCAAGATGTTCAAACATGGCGAAACATGGTGCAGCATCACGCAACATGGTGCAACATAAATCAACATAATGGCCTCATAGGAGGACTATCCCTCTTTGGTTGATTATCAAAATCATTCAAACCGAAGAAAATCAAAAATATATACTGCCTCAACTGGAGGACTCAATAAATGATTTTCCTAAACTATGGTCTCACCGCAATCGATTTCTTCCAATGCTTTACTAATTTGCACCAAAATCGTGCGAGGTATTTTTAAAAGAATGGATCCGCGAGCCCCACCGTAGGACCCTCATAACGAATTGTCCCAAAATTGGAACCAATTGCAATCGACTCCTCGTACACGAAAACCCTTTAGCAATTTTCATCGGAGCATTTTAAGCTGAGAAATAAATATTAAAAACCGGAACTTGGGTTACACTGGAAAAAGTGGTAAACCAGTTTTCCCGAAACGGTTCAACATTATGAAACATGTTACAAGATATATACCAACAAGGTGCAACATATCACAACTTGATGCAACATCAGGCAACACGGCGCAACTTCATCCAACATTTACAAGGTGTAACGTATATGTTAGGCCCATAAAACTCAATAAAGCAACCCGCCTCGAGGACCTTTAAAACATTTTTTTTTCACTGAAAAAAAATTCAAACCCGACCCCAACTGAAGACTCCCGAAACGAACTTTTCGGAGATCAGGGCCCATCGTAATCAATTTGTAGTACTTCGCCCGTTTTCAGCAATTTTCATCAGTCGTTTGTGCTGAGAAATCTCATTTAAAAACCGGAACCCGGGCTTCTTGATACTCGTTGTAAGTGCTTATGCTATTTATAACGATGTTGCTCATTTTTTTGCGGTATTAAGTGTATCACAACTCTTCCCGATACTCTTTGTTCTCAAATTAGCTGCTGAGCCGTCGACTAATTTACCGTGTTTCTATAGTAACTTTATCTGCCACTTAATTTCTGTCTAATGCCCAATATTATTACAAGGGAGGTTTTGGTTTCAATTTATACGCTTCCACACTTCTTAAAATAACATTTTGTTTTGATAATTTATTATGTTCTTGCAACATAACCTTATAAATAAGCAACGGATTCCTAGTGCAAGCCCGATGTTATGTATAGTATGTCGTATCATTGCCTAGTGAAATCGATACATTGGTACCTAGCGCAGTGTCCTCGTAAGGTCTTTTTACATCGAATAGGTAACATAACATCATTTATTGATATACTCGACGATGCTTTCATCAGAGGTCGGACTTCAGAATAACATTTCAATTGATCGGAGTTCCTGCGTACACAAACTCTCTATAGCACTGATATACCAAGAAGTAATTTTGCCGCCTGCTAGGTGGTCTTGCGACTGTCTCGGTTCGATGTCATTGCACTAGTATGTGGTAGTTGATAAAACGCTAGTCTTATCATTCTTTGAAAAGAATTGTTTTTATTTTACCGGTCTAGAAGTTCAGTGATCGCTGATTGGTAACTGTGTATTGAGTTTTCATTTTTTAGTGTATCGATATTTCGGCACTTGATCTTATTTGCTTGTTTATTAAACGTAGATGGTAGTTTTTTCTGAAATTTGGAAAAAAACTAGTATATGGTCACTGTCGTCTCTGTAGCGTTTCTTACTTGAAGGAATTAATGTTCTTAATACCTAATAAAAATTAAATCAGAAGTGTGGCTACTAATAGTGTTGTATAAATCGTACAAGAGTGATCCCGAGTATAAATAAATAATTTAACACACAGGATCATCCTAACGTAAGTTATACTGGTCGATTTTTTCTTCAAGATTACGACGCGATTTGATTTTGCGACGATTATTTTGATACCAGATGAAAGCTTCAGCCGCAACTAACATGAAGAACAGTCGCTGCTCTGGTTTTGATTTTTTGGTACGAATAACTCACCGTAACATGTATTTTTTATTATAAACAGAATTTTTTCTGTATCGCCCCCACTATATCACCGTAATAATTTGGGACTTTGGCTCCCTTCGCTAGATCACTTCTGTCTTGTACTTTAATCCAGATTTGTCGAAAAATAATTTCAGTTTTTTCCTCTTGCAGTTTTGTCCGGGTTATCTATCATTTTGTTGTTTAACGATATTCTACTGGTTGTCTTAGATCTGACATCAAACGCTAGCTTACTTATGTGGTGTGACTATTGCCCCCTTGAACTAACTCCAAGTAATTTAGATCCAAATATTCTGACATAACTGCAAGGAAAAGTTACATGAGAGCCTACTATCTTTCTTTCCAGCTGTAAGCAGTGTAATTTATTTTTTTTGTAGCGAAATGATTACGTGTCATCTATAATCATATCTGCAGCGTTTTACACAGTTTCTTCGTAAATGTCAAACAGTCTATAAAATGCTACTTTTGAAGAACAAAAATCTTTGATAACTCTGAATCTGCAGGAAGTGCTGTTGCTTACCGAAGATAAACTCAATGCAGCCTTCAAAGAGCGAGGTATTATTTAGAAAATATGAATGCTCCGCGGGGCCTACTTGCTCTTCGTGTGAAATTTTATGAGGCTGTTATCAGAGCAATTTTAGCAATATACACTGAATGTATATAAACTAACATCTGTTATGACGCAGCACGATGTTAATAATAAGAAGGCTGGCACCGAAGCTGTGAAGTAAATCAAGTTCCACTTCTCTCGGGAGTTTTTATTGGATTCGAGGTGACGTGAAAAGTGGAGCTTGGTGGCAATGTTACTTATCTTAATCACGAAGGTTTAAAATCAGCTTTAGCCAATGAGAAACTACACTAACAAAGAATAAAAATATAATGTTCAAAGTAATTTAGTAATTTATTGATAGGTCAGTTCTGTCGAATCTTGTAGTAAGTGGCTGGACACTACAAATCAAAAATGTCATTCTGTAGTTTAAGTCAAACTTACCAAGCGATTTAAATCCTCGAACACCTTGGGTAGCCGCCAAATCACTATGTTTATATTTGAAACCAATTGCTGCTTTGGCCCTCGGTAATTGAATCGCTCCACTTCGGGGATTTCTAGAATTAAGGCACAGGTAAAATCATATCAGGGTACCAATTTTAAAGGTTTTTAATTCACGCACTCTAGACGTCAAGACAAAACTAGTTTTGTTTAGAATGATTGATAATTATTATAAATAATTAATAAGAATATACAAATTTTAGCGTTTCATTTGGCATATCCAGTAATAGTTCGTATGATACAAAGCTACAGGTAACTCTAAAAGAACACGGTATTCGAAGAATACGGATACCTTCCCTCGAACTCTTTTATTTTGTTTTTTGTATACCATAACAAAAAACAAAAAATTACAACAACGTTTTTTTTATTTTATCACACTCCCGTTTTTTGTAGTCTTGAACAACGCGGTTTCAAAGAACACGGAACGAATTAATCGTGTTTTTGGAGTCTTTCCTGTATTGACAAATATCCAGAACAGAATGGTGTAGAAATTGCACCATCAATATTCGTAGTGTAATTGATAGAATGCCTTGTGAAACTTGGTTAAAGTTTGTTTCAAGCTCGAGATTTTTCTTAGTCTTATAATTTCTATCTGCAATAGTTTGTCGCTTTTTGACGGTAACCTTATAAGAATGAAATAACCTGGAATTTATCAAATTTAGGTTATATTTTAGATATTTCCAATGCTAAAATAATCAATAATCATAATACTTACTTAATCAAATAACCTCAAATTATTTATACTGTTTAAGTTAGCCGATTCGCTACCGCCGAAAATGTCGTTAATGCAGATTCGGCTGTAACAAATAAAATGTATCAATCGAAAAATGTCGATAATGTAGATTCGGTTGTAATAACTAATATGAATGAGCTTGAAATTGTCGATAATGCTGATCCGAACACAACTTATAATATCCGTCTGTAAGCGTCGGTAAGGCAGATTCGCATAAAATGACGATAAAGTAGACAACAAATTTGGTGCTAACTGTAATTTATTTTAAATCAAAAATGAACCTTATGAAACTTAGCCGAAAGTTAAAAATCGATAATGCAGATAGTGTCTTGACTACTTTAGCCGAAAATTAAACAAATTTGTATTAAATTGAAATATACCAGCCGAAAGTGACTAACCTACAAAATCAGCCGAAAACATATATATGTATTATAAACATCTATGTCACTGACTCACTCAAAGCGCCTAGGGTTACCATAAAATATTTTTGTTTTCTATATTATTATGTCACTCACTCACTGACTACTGCTATTCAAAAAAATCTTTTATACTACACTTGCTACTAAAGTAAAACATTTTGCGTTTTTTTTTTTCGCAATGGAATTTTTTGACATTCGCACACTGCCAGTTCATCTTCCGAATCAACAACGAGTTGTTTTTGAAGTAGGTTATGAAGAAGAAGCACTTTTGGCTGCGCGTACTGGAAAGACCAAGCTTGAATCTTGGTTTCTGCTTAGCACGAAACACGCAACTGCACGAGTTCATCTTTACACCGATATCCCTTACCATTTTGTTTATAAGCGAGGTCAATGGCAAGAGCGACATAGAGGTGGTGAAAGGACAATAGCACGAATGTACGGGGTGAACATTAAGGTAGAAGAACGTTTCTATTTTCGATTACTGCAACTTCATATTTCTGGTGCAACAAGTTTTGAGATTTTGCGTACGGTAGATGAAAATTTATGCGAAACATTTAAAGCAGCAGCGATGGCAAGAGAACTACTTGAGTCGGATGAAGAATGGGAACGATGCTTGACGGACGGTGGAACATACTTGATGCCTAAGCAATTGCGAGAGATGTTCGCTTACATTTGTTTTTTTTTGCCAACCCGCTCAATCCCTCAAATTATGGCAGGATCATCTAGGAGATTTTATACTCGACTACATGCGATGATGAATCTATATCAATCAACTCGGCTCTTCATGATATCAATTTTGTTCTCAAACAGCACGGAATGTCATGCGGTTCAGTTTGTTTGCCTGCTCTAATCGGTAACCCACCCGAAGAAGATCAAATTTATGATCAAGAAGAACAAGCCCGATTGGCAGTCCAACAAATTGGAAAGCTGAATGAAGCCCAGCTTGCGGCATACATCAAAATTATGATTGCAGTTCAAAATAATCACGCACAATGTAAGCTCTTTTTTATTGATGGTCCCGGTGACTCAAGCAAGACTATCTTATACACAACTTTAATGGCAAACTTTCCAGGTGATGGACAAATTGTGCTGCCATTTGCAACAACCGGAATAGCAGCCACTTTCCTTAAGGGAGGATGCACGATTCATAGTAGATTTACACTTCCAGTGCCACTTCTTGATAATTCAATCTCATCAATGCGAATGACATACCAGATGCTGCAGCTTTTCGTGCGGTTTTCTGCTCTTGCTGTTATCGATGAAATTACAATGCTTCCTAAGAATGGTCTCCGCTGCATTGATAAGCTCTTGCGAGAGGTTGAACGGGGGGATAGTCAGATCAGTGACTGACTGGCATAATCTTGAGTTGCAAGCATTTTTAACGACAATTAGAAACCATTTAAGCTTGATAATTTTTAATCTTTTTTAAATATGGCATTTCATCAATATAACCTCATCAGAGCCACTCCTAATCTATAGTCAAAATCTACCTGATAAGCACCTGTCGAATCGGCAGTCAGATTGGTGTTCATCTGGTAAAACTCGAACGATGAACAATTTTACCGTCACAACAACCGAAAACTGAACTTTTCTCCAATATAGCCTAATAAAACCCACTCCAAATATTTAATCAAATTCTACTTAGGTTCATGGTTCATCAAATTGGTAAAGTCAGATCGTCGTTCATCTGTCATAATCTTGATATACAAACCATTCATGAGCTAAACGTGTCTTCGCCGCATGGCGATTGTATAGATGTCTGTTATTGACATTTTATGTTAGAAAATTGGTGATTCATTTGTAACTTTTCAATCTGTATTGCCGGCATATTTCGGTTTGAATATTGAAGTAAATCTTCTTTATCGATACAATTGGCATTACCGGCATTTTAAAATATTTTCGTATGGGATATCAAAATTAGTATCTGCATTACCATGTTTCGGCTGGGATATCAAAGACATCCTTAACTTCAGGGACTGCGGTTGGATTGGGATTGAGGATACCGTCGACTCCGTCGAGTCCAATTAAGCGACGTAGTACTGCTGTCGCAATTAAGGTAAGTGAAGACTGTTTTCAATGATTAGGTTTGTGCAGATAATCTTACATCACACCAAGGCTACTTCGGCGGCGCTACTTCTCAGACTGGCTAAGTCAGGCGAGGACATAGTTCTGAACCAAGAACCTTGGATCAAGAATAACAAGATCTGCGGTCTGCGAGCGAAGGGTTACACCCTTTTTCACGCTTGTGGGACTGAAAAAAACAAATCTTGTATATTGGTAAACAACATAAATAACATAAATATTTTTCTACTTTCACAGTATAGCAATGGGGACATTACTGCGGTCTGTCTAGAGACGGAGGGGAGAAGATTCTGGCTAGCAGCCGCATACATGGACCGGGAGATGCCAGTGCCGCCAGATATACACTGGTTTCTGATGCAGAAAGAAGGAAGGTGGGAGTTATCCTGAGGTGCGACGCCAACGCGCATCACACCATCTGGGGTAGCCCGGATACAAATGACAGGTGTGAGTTACGTTTTGAATTTCTCTTAAGAACTAACCTCACTATTAGTAATATAGGCCAGGAACCCACCTTTATTATTAGTAATAGACAGGAGGTTCTGGATATCTCTCTGGTCTCCAAATTTATCTCACCGATGATCAGAGAATTGAGGGTGGCGAATGAACATTCTTTCTCCGACCATCGTTACATAACGTTTAAACTTAATCTCAATATTACAAAACAGTACGTGATCAGAAATCCCAGAAGGATAGTATGGCATGTATATAGGGATGTATTGGAGGACATTAACCCATCTAGAGTTCCAGGACTCCCCGACACGGGTGGTGAACTGGATTCAATGGTGGACACTCGGACAAGGGCTTGCAATACATCTATCAGAGTAGCCTGTCCTTTAATAAAGCTGGGGGGAAGCGTAAAATGCTTGGTGGAACCCGGCACTTGCGGAGCGCCGGAAAGTCGGTGGATCTGTTTTCAATAGGGCGAAAAGACCTAGAGATAGTCAGGACTGGGACTTCTATAAGGAATGCCTCAGAGTATAGAAAAGGAAGTGAAGGAAGGCGCAGAGGAATTCGTGAAAGCGCTTCTGTGATAGAATGGAAGTGGTCTCGGAAACCTCGCACTTAAGGAAAATTCTCTCTAGGCTATCTGTTAAAAACGGATGGCGAATGGACGGTTTCTAGTGAAGATACTCTTGATCTCTTGATGGAAACTCACTTCCCCGGTAGTGAGGACGTGTCGACTGCGGATGGTTGTGGGTCTAGGGATGACTGGACTGGGGTCCAACTGTTGTGTACGGAGGATATTCTGAGCACAAGTAGAATAAAATGGTCTATTAAAGGGTTCAAGCCTTTTAAGCCAGCTGGTCCGGATGGGATTGTACCAGCGGAAATTCAGAAGAACCTGGAGGTCTTGCTTCCCTGGCTGGAAGATATCTTCAAAGGGCGTCTGAAGCTGGGGTACATCCCTAAGAAATGAAGGGAGGCCATGGTGGTCTTCGTCCCGAAGGTAGGAAGAAGCTTGCACAGCAACCCTAAGAACTTTAGACCAATATATTTGTCATCTTTTCTGCTGAAAACCATGGAAAGGATGCTGGATGTCTATATTCGCTCAAGAATTGAACCCAATAACTGGGCTTAGTCACAACATGCGTACCATAAGGATAAGTCCGTGGGTCCGGCAATACATACTCTGGTTCGTGGAATTGAGAAGTCACTGGATTTTCAGGAATTCTAGTTGGTGGCGTTTCTCGATATCGAGAGCGCGTGCAATAACGTGAAGGTGGAAACAATTATGGAAGGATTGCTACCTTTTGAGATCAAAACCCAGTTATCAAGCTAATTATTCATTTGCTATGTAGCAGAAGGGTCATAGAGAGGATGGGGGAAGCCTCCGTCAGAAGACGGGTTGTTCGAGGAACTCCTCAGGGAGGTGTGCTCTCTCCCATTCTCTGGAATGTAGTAATAAATAGACTACTATTGGAACTGGAGGGGGGAAGGAATAGGTGTCGAGTAAGCACCTGGGTACAATCAGGGATATGATACAAAATGCGTTATGAAAAACTGTAGAGTGAGCCAGCAGATGTGAATTGGGGATTAACCCATCTAAAACAGAACTGGTCCTCTTCACTATGAGGTATAAAATTCCGGCAATGGTTTTACCAAGCCTGAATGGTAATATGCTGGTCCTTACTGATAAGGCGATATTCCTAGGGATTCATCTGGACAGTAAGCTCAGCTGGAAACCAAACACGATTGAAAGACTAAAGAAGGCCACTGTGGCGCTCTACTCTTGTAAAAGTGTCATCGGAAGGATATGAGTCTTGAGGCCAGAGCTGGTGCATTGGCTATACACGGCAGTTGTATAGCCGATACTGCTGTATGGTGTGAGTGTATCATAAAGTATCATATAGAAACATGATGGAGAAGGTACAGAGGGCAGCCTGCTTGCTCATTAGTGGGGCGCTGAAAACGACCCCGACTAGTGCCCTAGAGGTTTTGCTGTACCTTCTCTCGTTGGATATTATCGGCAAGCAAATGGCGGTTAATACGGCAGCCCGGCTTCAGCGACTTCGGGTTGGAGTTGCCTGCAAAAAATTATTATTATTATTATTATTATTCTCTTTATTTAGAAAAAAAAACATACATTAATACAAATCATAAACTATTTCTAATAAAGTTAGAGCTCCTAATAGGTTTTTAGAACCTGTGGGGGAGCAAGAAAGAAAAAAATCATGAAATTTAGGTTGCCAAAAGTGTACAAATAAAAATAATAAATTAAAAACTATCATAAAAGAATAAATAAATAATACATACAATAAAATTAAAATTCCAGCTCATATTTAGTGAATACAATACAAAAAAAGAAAAATTAGAAGTAGGTTTCAATGTTGTCTATATTAATCAGCCAATGTCGAATCATTTTATCAAAATAGTGTTTGCGGCCAATCGGAATGGATTTCAACTCTATTGGTAATTTGTGAAACCAATACAATCCCATATAAAAGTAAGACCTTCTGAACCTTTCATTATTACAACGTAAACCGGCAAAGTTGTTCGGATTCCTTAAAGTATACGTGTGATGAATACGACTATGGAAACTGGAACTCCGAACAAAAAACATCTTTAATACCTTATAAACATAGAGATATCTTAAAGGTAATAATTTCAAATCTCGAAATAAGGGAATTGTTGGAGTTGTTAAAGGCCGACAATAAATCAATTTAATAATCCGTTTTTGTGAGATGTATAGGTCCTTTATATTGGAAAAGTAAATCCCACCCCAGCTTGATATACCATACATAATAATAGATTCAACTAGTGCATGATATAGAACTCGCAGTGTTGACGGTGGGCATAATTGCTTCAGATGGTAGAATTTATAAGCCGCAGTAATAACATTTTTTCTGACAATGGTGAGATGAGAATTCCATTTCAACTGCGAATCGATGGTAACTCCTAAGTACTTAAACTCATTTACGAGGGAAATTTCAAAGCACTGCGATGAACATGAGTGTCCAGAGCAAAATGGAACATGATACAAAACCTTAGAATTGGGAGATGCGGCCTGACCAAAAAACATTACTCTGGATTTATTACTAAGAGCCAGGCGATGGTAGTAAAACCAATTACCAAGATTCACTAAGTCTGTGCAAACTAGGTTCTGTAATTCCGAAGGGTTTGCTGAAGTGTAACTTAATGCTAAATCGTCCGCAAATGCAGTGGTGTGCCCCAGAAGATCGATGTCGAATATAGAATTTATGTAGATTAAGAATAGAATAGGTCCTAATACTGATCCCTGCGGAACGCCGCAATTTAAGTAACCAGGTTCACTAAATTTATCATTTATTTTAACAATTTGGCTACGATTGTTGAAATAACTAACAAACCAGTCAAAAACTTTACCTCTGATACCTATATTTAATAATTTGTTTGCAAGAACCTCGTGATCCACCGTGTCAAACGCTTTTGCAATGTCTAAAAATAACGAAGCGGATTTTTGCGAATTGTTGAAAGCCGAGTAAACATAACTGAGGTGATGTAGTAGTGCTTCTTCAGAGGATCTTCCTGCTAAGAAACCAATTTGACTACGGCTAAAAAAATTGATTTTCTCCAGATAACCGAGCAATCTACGTTTTATTATTTTCTCAAATAGTTTGGAGAAGGAACTTAGCAACGAAATAGGTCGATAATTATTTAGTAATAGCACATCACCTTTCTTATGAATTGGAATTACAAGGGCTGATTTGAAAACATCTGGAAATACACCACTTTCTAGGCTGAAATTGAAGAGGTAAGCTAAAACATCTACTAGATACCACACGCAATTTTTTAAGATTAGGTTGTCGATTCCGTCAATTCCACAAGAGTGTTTATTTTTCAAACTACTAATCTCTTTTATAACCTCTCTGGCGCTAATCGAATCAAACACACAAGACATACTAGGTGAAGTGGTCGAGCCTAAAACATATCTGCTATAGCCTGGAGAATTAGTCGAAAAGTTAGTGTTGTTCAAATTATTTGTTATCTCCGATGGAACGTTGAGGAAATAAGTATTGAATTCATTACTTATAGATTGATAATTTGAAATAAGAACATCAGATTGGTATTTGTAAATTTTGGTGATTCGGTTTTTGTCTTTATTTGTTCCCAAAACTTCATCAATAGCCTTCCATGTGAGTTTAGAACTATTTTTAACATACTCAAATTTCTTCTTGTAAAATGAATTTTTGACAAATTTAATTCTAGCATTTACTTCCTTGGAGAGTTTCTTGACAAATTTTTCCAAACGTGCATTAGTGGGATTATGGCGTAATTTTCTAGAGAATTTTTTTAATTTATGAACCTTCAAAAGGAGATAAGAATTCATCCACGGCTTCAGTTTTTTTAATGTAGGGGCAGAAGATTCGACCTTAGATTCACGAATGTGCGATTTCAGAATAAATAAGAACCTATCAAAAGCGATATTGCAGTTATTCTCACCATAAACAGTCGCCCAACTTTCAGATTGTAGACGAGCATTCAGACGGCTATAGTCAACTCTCGAAAAATTAGCAGCTACACTATTATGAAGCACAGGGATCTGAGATGCAAAAATGTTTAGCTTTATTAAGTTGTGGTGAGATAGATGAATCGGTGTGTTTTCCACAGTAAAAATAAACGAATTTGTTGATTTGATGAACACATGATCAAGACAAGATGAATGTCTAGTAGCTTCATTTAAAAGACTTAGAAATCCGTGGGAGGCTAACATGGTAAGATAACTATAGCATTCATTGATATTAAGTAAATTTATGTTGATGTCTCCCAGAATAACTATGTTATTATTATTAATTGATAGAAGTAACTCCTCAATATCGACACAAAACGCGTTTACCGGTTTATTACAAAATCTATAAATGCAGATAAAGGTCCAATCATGACGCCCCAAGGTAACATTTAAAATTAAAACATCAGCTGTGGTCCAGTTGTAACAATGAAAAGAAGATACAGTTAAATTTTGATTGATAAACACACCAACACCACCAGATCTATAATCATCATTACAGCAAGCAATGAAATTATAATTTGGCAGTCTGTAATATGAAGGTTCGTGTGAGTAAATCCAGATTTCCGAAACAAATATTAATAGTGGTTGCAATTTTAACCTAGATAAGTAAGCACTGAAAATGTCGAAGTTTGCTCTCAAACTTTGAATGTTTTGGTGAATTACACTACTCATAATATAAGACTAACAATTCAATATGCATACAACAAATACCGAAAAACAAATTTTGAAGAGTGAGAGCAAAGTACAACATTTTCAATACAGCCAGATAAATCACAACAACAAATAATCTATTCCAAGTAAATTTCAAAATATTCCGACTAATTATAAATAAATTTGAAAATGTTAAAAAAATAAGTTTTAAGTTTTTTGAGTAAATCACTAAAAAATAACTCAAACAGTGTTTAAACATCATCCAAATCATAACAAACACTACCACCATAAAAAAAATAATTACCGGAATCAAAACTATATAAAATGCACTCAACTATAATTACTTCAGTGAGGCATGAACTGGTGAATCTTGACTACAAAAGACCTCGTTTGATCTTCGACAAGTTTTTCAAGATGATCCTCCCCTCTTGGGAGGATTGAAATAGTGGTCTCGTTATGGAGACCGGGACAGATAAATTCTTCACCGACGGCTTCAAGCTCGATGGGAACTGGTGTATTCTGTGGGGAATTAAATGTAAGTTTATCGTGTCGTCTGCTCGAGTATTGCAGTGTGTACAAGACTGAAGTTATAGCGATTGAAGAGGTCATGAACTGGTTGAAGCACAACGTAATATCGTTAACTGATATCACTATCTATGTGGACAGTCGGGCCGCCATTCTTTCACTGGATTTAGTTTCCCTGGCGTCAAGGATTGCGTTGGATTGTCACACATCTCTTAACGAAATGAGTGATCATTTCAATATCCAGTTGGTCTGAGTTCCGGGCCATTCTGACGTTGAGGGAAATTGCAGGGCAGACGAGTTAACAAGGTGCGGTACGACTGTTCAACTGGAATCAGGAAGAGAATGTGTAGGAAGGCCTATGTCTGTGCTGAAAGCAGCAAGTCAAAGTAGTTTCCTTGGCAAATGCCAGGTGGAACGCCAGTCCAATTGAAAGGGTAGCAAAACAAGTATGGCCTGATCTGAATTTGAATCGATCTAAGATCCTTATCACACTGAATAAGCGTGATTTTGGTAGAATTGTAAGGGTACTTGTAAGGGAACACTGCCTTTTCCGAGATCATGCAAAAAGGCTGGGTTTGGATGCAAATGACTTCTGCGGAAGCTGCAGGGATGAGGAGGAAGAGGAAACTCTTGTTCACTTCCTTTGCTTCTGTCCCGTGCTAGCTGGCAAAAGACAAGATCACTTGTGCAAATACAACATGGACAGCCTCTGTGATCTTGATAGCAGTAATGTGCGAGATCTTTTACGCTATATTAATAGTACTAAATGGGTTTAAGGGAGTTTATGATGTCGGATCCTGTGGTATTACAATGGGCCATAACTGGCCTAAGTATATGCGATAGCAGCCACTGAAACCTAACCTAACAAAAATCGACCAACCGTTCCAAGGTTTTCAACCGAAAGGATTATAGAGTCCTTTGGATAAGCCTGTGAGCTCTTTCCCGAGCTTCGGGATAAAAATCACTCTGACCTCCGTCCATTTCCTAGGAATATAGACCAGTTTCAGACATATCCTGAAGATACCCTCCAATCAGTGGAGGATGACTGCCGAGTTCCTTTGGATCCCTGCTGGTATAATCCGACCCGGACCAGCCGATTTACAAGGCTTAAAATCGTTCAGCGCCCACAGGATTCGTCCCCTGTCCACGATGCCATCCACATCTGTTAAAGGTGTTCCTCGATGAGCTCCAGTCTCCATCGAGTCATCAAAGCTTCCCGGAAAATGGGTCTCGATGAGGATATCCAATGATTCATGATTCCGCACTTCTAGATGTCCATGACCCGTCCGGTCTAATTAAATAACTATAGGACTGATTGGGTTAGTAGCTAGAATTTTCTTATGGTGAGAAGTCTAAGAGACGTCTTGCATTCTATACAACGAATAGTCTCCAAGACACACTTCGTGCCTTCCTCAACTCTTTTTTGTACTTTCTTAGGTCCTCCTTATAGGAGACCCAGTCCCAAAATTCCTTTGTGTTATTAGCTGTATTAAAAGCTGTTCTAAACGCCCTCCAAAAGGTTCTCAACTCCGCGGTCCACCATGTCGGTTTTTGCCTGCCTCTAGGCTTTATCAAGGGGCGAAGATTGCATGCCTTTGTGACAATATCAACAATGCAATCTAATTCTTCTACTGCCGCCAGAAGTTCAGGTATCTCCAGCGGCAAAAACTCCTCAAACAGCTCAATATATTTCTTTAAGTTTGTCGTTCTGGGATTCCTGAAGGCTTTCCGGGGAACAGGATTAATGTTGAGGTTATATGTTACATATCGGTGGTCAGAGAATGAGCGCTCCTTCGCCACTCTCCACCCCCTGGTCATATTAAAAGTTGTTTCTGACGCAAAAGTCACATCTAAAACCTCCTTTTGATTTTCAACAATAAATATTGGTTCTCACCCAATATGCAAACTAAAAGTCTAGTATTTAACAAGTAATCAAAAAATAACTCACCCCTTTCGTTAATGTCTGTGCTTCCCCAGATTGTGATGCGCAAGAAAAAAGCAATGCTATATATAGTAATGCAATTAAAATAGAAAAAGGTCTGGCCAAACTTATTCGCATAACGGAGGGCTAGACTTCCTTTACAAATGATGATGTAAGTTCCTTATCAGCTTGTAGGTGTTCTTTGGTGGAATTCGAACCCAGCACTCCTTGGCCCAACGATTGAAGGTTTATTCGTCTTTGTCTTATGGCTGATATTTTAATTTATAACTACTAGGAAGTGTAACCAAATAAAATGACTGCACTGTAGTGAAACTATTCTATGTAAGAAAAAACATTAAATAGTTGTACGTAAAAAAAATTATACTTAAAAATGTGATGGTAAGACGACGTTTCGTAGCTGTGTTATAAACTATAACTGGAAAAACCAAAACCAGAAGTTGAAAAGTTTTCTAATTTATTGATGCTTTTGGCAGATCACCTGCATCATATTCTACACTTTCCCAAAAAAAAACATCATATAAGTTTCATTGAACTACATATAATTTATTCCCTCATTCCCGCATACATCACGTCATGATGCAAAATTATTGATTGAACTGCATTTATGTAGGTATCCCCTAGCCAGGGAATATATATTTTAGCTGCGGTAAAAAAACCAAATACAACAAAAATCTTCTGTTTTTCGTTCATTGCATGAGGAAATTGTAAAGTTTAAAATGAAAACATGTCTTAAGTTTGTCTTAATATTAATTTTTTTTTCTGTATTCACGTTCTCATTTCTAAAAAATGTAAGAAGTCAAGAAAGTAAAAATGTTTTGGTAAACTAACGATATAAATCAAAATAAGTTTAGTTTTATAGTACATACATTATGTAATATTCTAGCGTATAGTAAGGAAAATAGAAAATTTAAGTTTACAGGGTGTGGAGAATACGGAGCTTATTTCAAATTGCAACATCTCAATAGCGAAACAAGTAAACTGCCTTTGTTACAATTAACTAAAAATTGACCTCACTCCCAAGGTATACGCAATAACAAGCTGACTGTAAAGAGCAACTCTCGCTTTTAAATTGTGAATGTGACAAAACAAAGTGATAAAGCAGAGATCAGCGGCTATCGACATTCATAGTCGCCTCATCACTCTTTCTTACAGGAAACAAAGCAACGGCAAGATCGATACTATAACATTGGAAGCTTCTTAAAGAAAACTATTTTACGCTTTTTTTAAATTGCCATTTGTACCTTAAAGAAACTAGTAATGGATACCTTAGTTTAATCATCATCTTGGAAAATACAATTATTCATATTACGTCAAGAAGTTTGTTTGAACTCGTTTATTTCAATTGCTGGATTTTCTTTCTTTTCTTCCAATATGTTTAAACTTGGCACCAACTTGTTTGTTGACATATACCAACGATTTAACGTAAACCCATACAAAAAATCCAACGGCTTTAGATTGCATAAGAATGGCGGCCATTTCTTTCATAATTTAGCAGAGTCCAGTCAGAGTAGTTTCGGCTGTTCAAATTATCAAAAGACTTCAGTTCTTGAGTTTCAGTTGATCTTGTAAGGGTGTACGCCAGTATCTCACACAAAATTCCAAATTTCTGTGAACGGCGTGGAATCGACTGCTTTGGCTCATTTTGAACGGAAGCACTTACGGCTGCAATATTTTCGATACTTCAGAGAATATTTTAACTCGATTACAGCCGAAAATTGGATTGGCGCTTTTAAAATTGCGACCACCGGATAATTTTTAATAATTCCCAAATGTCAACTTCACCATGATAGAAATGTTAATCTTGGCTGATGTTTTGAAAACCAACAAGGTCATGCCTTGTTGAAAATTTAATCCTTAAATTTATTTGAGACTTATAATTCTTTATTGTTTTTTATAAATGCTAAACTTTTCAACATCATTGCAAAAATTTTAAAAGCTCTCATGGAAAATTAAAAAAACACAGATTTTCGCCAAATTTTACGAGGATCTCCCAACTAATGCGGAAACAATTTAATTACGAGGTTTTATTTCAGATACTAAATCCACCTGGACTGTAAAGTAGCCAAATTTAGGCGAAATAATTTTTGGTGGTTTTTTTTTTTAAATTAAATAGCTAAATTAATAAAAAAACTGAACTAATTTTGTTACAAGTTCAATTTAAAATGTTTTTGTTTTTAATAGTTTTTGGTAACTGTCATAGAACAGTATCAATATATTTAAAAAACCGAAAAAGCTCCTCTGGACGACGCTACAACTTCTAGTGAACCGATTTCGATGTATTGATTGCAATGTACAACATCTACAGTTTTACATTGCGATATGCAGCTTCTTCAAGCATGGGTACAATTCAAACTCTTCTAGTCAACCAACAAGAAACTGTGTTGCACCGTGTTTCCAGCGCAGTGATTAAGGCAACTATCGACACCGGAGAGCACTTTACTTTAACATCATCAAAGGCTACCAACCCATTGAATGATTAAAAAAAGGAAAACCCTCGTAAATATAGCGGGCATAGGTGAAAACAAAGCTGGTTTGCAGACACGCTGTTATAACGTCAAACTAACACGAAATATTTTTGGGGGCTTTTCAGATAAAAAAGACAAAACTTGCTGATCTCACCATAATCACTACCAATCCCCCTTGACTTGGTAACTAGAGCTGATTATTATTCTTTAACACATTGATCGCCATGTCAGTCACCGGTGTCTGACACTGAGTCCATACTTTAACTTGTCAAAGCGCATTGTTTAGCGCTGTTCTTCACGAGTTATATTTAAATGTTACTAACTGCTTGACACAGACCTTCTGCACATTACTACAACTTGGCCACAGAGTTCTCATTCTTATTAAATAAAATTTAAAAGGCGTTCATTGGCGTTCAATGTGTTAATAATAATCAACAACATCATAAAAGGCGAACATAAAGAGCTGGATTGTAAAAGGCAACCTTGGCAGTAAAATGAACATCAAACAGCAACGGCCATGCGTAAAGATAGCAGGTGGAACCAGCAACAACGTGTTAAGTTATCTACAAGTTCCGGTAACTTATTAGAATACAACGAAAACAATTAAGTTTTATGTGGTGTCCACCTTAAAATCAGACATTTATTTGGGTGTCAATTTTTGGAAACAATTTATGGTAGCGCCGGATATTATATGTGATGTATCAGAACTGAACGATAAAGAAATACTTGAAAATCACCATGATCTAAAACCTGTGCAACGCAGGGCATTGAATAATGTAATAGAAGAGTTTACTGAATTTTCAGTGAAAGGATTGGGAAGGACAACTAACTAAACAAAGGCATTACGATGTATCACCTGAAATTCAGGACCTGATGAATGTGGAAACTGAGAGAAGGCTACGACTAGGGGTGATCGAAGTCAGTAATAGTGCTTGGAGTCTTCTCCCGTAGTTTTAGTTCGGAAATCAAACGGCAATGTTTGGCCCCGCAGAAATTCGATTCCGGGTGCAATGCACACCAAACCAGAGAACGAAATATCGAAATGAAAAGTTATAACACTCTCTCCCACTTAATTAATACTTCTTACATTATCTTGAAGATATTTCGGTGGTTGCTTTACACGACTGAATTGCCTTAAATTGGATGCACCTGAAATTGCTTGCAATGGTCTTACTATCTCCTGACATTGCTGTTCTTCACTAAATTCGGATAAACCATCTGGTGATGGTCCGTATATAAGTGGTAATCGTATTGAACTTGCTGATTTTATTGATTGATCATTTAAACTTGATGGTGGATTTGTATCGAAGTGAACCTTTTTAACTAATGTACGATGAATTTGATTTATATGTCGCTTAATCGAACTACCTATATCTAGTAATACGTTATAATGTAGAACACCCCATTTTTCAATTATGGTTACAAAACGCCAAACTACTTTATTATGATAAAAATCACGAACTTGTACTCTCTCTCCCACTTGAAAAGAACGCTGACATGTTGAAGTTTGATATAGCTCTGCTGGTGATTTTCAGCTAGCTAATGGTGTGGCATGATAGCGAAACATTATTTCTTGAGGCTTGATATTTAATGGTATTGAATCATTTTCAGCGGCTTTGAATCGATTTTTCAATGTTTAAATATTTCTTTCAGCTAAACCATTGGTTGCAGCATGACTCAGAGCAATTAATTTTTGAAAACTACCACTTGAATTACAGAATTGTTTGAATTCATTACTTGTAAATATTGCTGCATTGTCTGATACTATTACTTGTGGATAGCCGTGACTTGAATATATGTTGTCAAGAAACTGGATGGTGCTGAAAGACGTTGGTGAACTTTTCAGAAGTTTTATTTCTACCTATTTTAATTTTGCATCGACACAAATTAAAAAGTAATGATCGTTGATTGGTCCTGCATAGTCAATATGAATACGTTGCCAGTTATATTCTGGTTCATCCCATGAGTGTACATTTACTGTCTGTGGATTATGCTTGATAAGAGCGCAACCTTCACAAGATTTAACTACTTTTTCAATGGCTCGATCTATTCCTTTTTTTGGTTTCTTGTGCTATTACGTCAGCCGTTATTGTAACTGATGATATTTGTAAAATTGAATTAAAACATATCTCTTGAATTTCATCTTCAATGAAATTTCCTGTTTGTGATGAGTGTTCATTAATAGGCGTTCGAGATAAGCAATCTACGTTAACATTTTCTTCACCTTTTTTGAATTTCGTAGTGTAATTTAAATCTGATAAAAACGATGCATAACGTAATAAACGACCTGCAGTCATCGACGGTATCTGCTTTTTATGATGAATAATTCTTTATAGTGGTTTGTAGTCTGTAACAAGCGTAAAATGTTAACCAAGTAAGTAATTGAAGAAATGACTGATGCCAAAAACTATAGCTAAAGCTTCCCGATCTAATTGGCTATAATTTTGTTCAGAAACGGTAAGAGCTCTAGATGCATATGCTATTGGTTGTTCTGCAACTGAACATTCTGCTGGAGCTGTCTTAATTCCAAAATTAAAACGATTTACTTTGTATACACCTCGGTGTGTTAAGGGAGTGCATAACCGTTTACCGATTTACCGATTTACCGTATTTACCGTATAAAATATATTTACGATTTACCGGTAAATTTTTACAAATTTACCGATTTTTTCGATAAAAATATATTTATAATTAATAGGGCGCAATTTAGTTTCAGGATATAACAGGGCGTATTTCATTGAAAAAAATGGAGAACATGCTTTTTTTTAATTCACTGAATTCACATTATTATGTAGGTATACCTACTGAATGTAGGTATACCTACTGAAGATTTATGTAATGATTTTTATTTAATGAAACGAAATGAACATATGTATACAGGGTTGGCGCGTGGGCCGATAGCATTTTTTGCAAAATTGGGGGAGGGAGGTGTGGGGGTAATTTGGAAGCTTTCATCCCATGGAATTGATGTTCTAAGTGGCCCGGTAAATGAAATATAATATTTTAAGTTTGTTTTAATAACCCAAAATCTCACCTTTAAATGGTCACTTTTGTGTTTGCAGTCGTAGAGGCACGAAATAACTTTTATTGTATTCTACAATGTAATGATTTTATTCTAAATAAATCATTATTTAATATAATTGGTTTAAGAAAAATGACTTAAAAATGACTTCCAAATCTAAAAAAATTTGTAGATTTATGAAAAACGTCAAAATCTAAATTAATTTAAAAAACAACTTATGGTTATTGTGAAATTAGTTTTGCTTTAAAAAATCTTTTGTTTATGCCCTGACATGTCATAGAAACCCCTTATTTTGTGGTCAAAATACGAGATATTATTTAGTCAGAGTTATTTGTGCCAGGGTTAAGAAAATGTTTTTTAAGTTATTGATAGATTTTAAAAAATAATTAAACCGGGTCCTGATTGCCTTGTGCTGTTCAATCATTATGTCACTATCTGCTACCGGAAGTGCCCGTGTGTTTCACTTTGTTCTTGTTAAATTATTAATTGTACCAGGTCATGAAAAGAGTGAGCTTAATGTTATTCGTTTCACGGCTGAAGTTTTATAGATTTATGGATTTTGTGGACAAATGAGTCTAACTTCAATCGTAAGGGAATTGTGAATTTACCAAATCTGCTTCATTGGGGCAGTAAAAGCCGAAATTCATACAAGAAAAGGCAGGATTCTTTTCAAAGGAAATTCATCGTTAATGTTTGGGCTGGTGTTATTGGTCGAAACCTTATCGGTTCATATTTTTTATCTCGAATTTGTTCAGAATGAGCTACCTGAGCTGTTTTTTAACAGTTTTCTAAGATGTTCTGATTGGTAGGGGTTGTCCTATTTATTAGCCCACGCTGTCCCGAGACCTCACATCCTTGAATCTCTGGGGACGTGCTAAGGAGCTTGTGTACGCAATAGAGGTACTCACAAGAGAAATTTTCATTGAAAGCGCAACAACCGTGGATATTAAAAAAAGATGCCGTGCGTGCATATGTACGGAAATGAGGTGGTCATTTTGAACAAAATCTAATAAATGAAGTTGATTTCAAATTTATTAATATCTTAAAAGGTATATTTTCTTAACCCTGATATCTCGTGTTTCACCATGAAATGAGTGATTTCTATGATATGTCAGTATACATTGGAAAGGGCATAAACAAGAGATTTAAAAAAGGCCAATTTCAAAATAACCACACTGAGAAAAATTTTGGTTTGTAAAATTGAAAAACGAAGTTTTTAATTTCTCAAAGTTATAAATTTTTTTGAATTTCAAAAGTATTTTTTTGAAATTAAATGAAATTTTTGCAAACTAATAAAAAGCTTTTTCATTTTAAAAACATATTTTGTAAAATAATTTATAAAATACTTTTTAAATTTAAAAAGTTTATTTATTTAAACTTAATAATTTATTTCAAAAGAAGTTTTATAGCATTTAAAAACAATTTTTTTGATAATAATGACAACTTATGAAAAATTTTATATTTATTGTTTTGCCAGAAATCCCGTTGTATTATTTTTCAATTCGTCTATATTTTATTTTTTATTTTAAAGTTTTTTCGGCTATTTATATAATTCGCCAACTCGATATGTTCTTGTGTTATACTAAAGGTATGAAGGTTTGAATTTTTGCAGCTTGGTCATTCCAACCTAATGAGTACTGATTGAGTAAAACAACATTTTGAGGCTGTTTTCATTATATTTTTGTAAGGGTTGTATGTATTTTTACACAATGGCCCTGGGGGTTAAAAATTGGGGAGGTAGAGTTAATTTTATACTTTTCGTGGTAGAAATGTTATGTTCTTATGAGTAGATGACCCTTCGGTTTTGCTGACTTGAACAGTCGCACACATTAATTACTTTGATTTAAAAATACTTGACATTTGTTAAAAAATAATTATTTAAAAATTAAAATAAATCTTTTAAAACTAACCAATAGTTTTTTTATTCTTAAAAACAATCTATTAAAATTTAAGAAAACTATTTGACATAAACATAAAGCTAGAAACAGAACAAGAACGACGACGGCAAGCGTCGACGAATAAATAAAAAATATCGCCGCGATATCGCTGTAGCTAACAGAACAAAAGCGTCAGCGTATGGCGATAAAAAAACAACCAAACGGCATACCTTCTGTGTTTTTGACACATGACGTTGTGGCATTAGGCTACTAGATTGAAAAAAATGGTTAATAGTATGACGGTTAATTGATGCCAACTTATACATATATAAAAATCAGTTGGCAACATTGTTTCGTCGGCAACAAAAATAGAAATAGACTCTAAATTTTTTTCAACGAAAAAATCGTCGTCGCCTGCGTTGATGGTTGTGTTTGTTTTGCATGATTTCGGTGTTTTCTAATATGACAGGCGATTTCGCTCGCCGCCTTCGCTCTTGTTCTGTTTTGAGCTTTAGTAAGGAAAGTATTTTTGAAAATAAAAACAATTTTTTTATTTTTATAAACAAATTTGGCGAAAAAATTTATTTTAAAAATAAAAATATTATCCTTTTGATTTTAAAAACGAGTTTTTTTGCCTAAAAAATATATGTAAAGGGTTATCCAATTCAAGCTTGATAAAGTAAACTTAAAAAAAACACACAAAATATTCGGAATGTATTGTAATTTTTATTTCATTTTACAGATTGATCCTTGCCATTTTTAGTTAAACAAGATATCATTCAAATGTCCTCCACGGGACTTCTTACAGGCCTTGATTCTTTTGAGGTAATTTTCAATGACTTTTCGGCACATTTCGGGCGGTATCTCGGCCATTACCTTACGAATATTAGTTTTCAATTCGTCAAGAGTTTGAGAATTGTTTGCGTAAACACGATCTTTCGCGTAGCCCCACAAAAAGAAATCCAAAGGCGTTAAATCACAGGATCTTGGAGGCCAATTGACATCAGCCAATCGCGAAATCAAACGTCCAGGAAATTTCTCTTGCAAAAGATCTCGATTTGCTCGTGTTACGTGACTGGTTGCTCCATCCTGCTGGAACCACATATCGTCAAGATCATAATCTTCGATTTTCGTAAAATAATAATCGGTTAGCATGCGGCCATAGCGCTCAGAATTGACGGTAACGGTTCGTCCATGGTTGTTCTCAAAAAAATACGGTCCAATCACACCACCAGACTACAATGCGCACCAAACAGTGACTTTTTCCGGGTGTAATGGCTTCTCTACAATCAATTGTGGATTTTCTGAGCCCCAAATTCTACAGTTTTGCTTATTAACGTATCCACCAAGCGAAAAATGAGCTTCATCACTGAAGACAATTTTGTTCGAAAAATCAGCATCAGCAGATTTAATAATTTTAACGCGTTGGTCGATTGTTAAATGCTCCATATTCTTAAATGGCAGAATGTCAACTAAATAAATGACAGAGTACTTGACGTTTATCTTTGACAGATGTCGGTATACAGATTTCTACTTTATCAACCTCGAATTGGATAACCCTGTATATTTTTTTGATTTTATATGTATATTTTTTTATTTTTACTGGTTTTTTTTTCTCAGTGGCATTAGTTTTTTTAAATGAATTTAGATGGTGACGTTTTTCATACTTCTATAAATTTTTTAGGATTTTTAAGCCCATAAGTCATTTTTCTTAAACCAATTGTATTAAATAATGATTTATTTAGAATAAAATCATTACATTGCAGAATACAATAAAATTTATTTCATGCCTCTACGACTGCAAACACAAAAGTGACCATTTAAAGGCAAGATTTTGGGTTATTTAAAACAAACTTAAAATAGTATATTTCATTCACCGGACTACTAAGAACAATAATTCCATGCGATAAAAACTTCCAAATACCCCCCCCCCCCTTCCCCCCCTTCAATCTGCCATTATGAATTTTATTTTATGTTATTAATTAATTTATTATTTTATTTTATAAAGTTCATTAATTTGTTTCAAGCACTGGTTTATTAATTTTTCACTGGTTTAATACCTAAGACACAGTACCAAAATATTATTTAAATTCAATTTACCGGTAAATTATTTATAAATTACCGACCTCACACAAAATTTACCGTTTACCGGTAGTTTATGAAATTTATGAAATGCAAATACTTTTGGAAAAGGAAAATATTTTAGAACCAATCCAAGAAGATTGTCTTATGTAGAGCGACGGGCGATAGAAACTATTATACATGGTTTATCAAACAAGGGTATTATCAGAGCTAGTGAATCACCTTATTGTTCAGCAATAGTTATGGTTAAAAGGAAAAACAAAGATGGATACCGTTTATGCATTGATTACAGAGTATTGAATAAGTTGATGGTTCGCGATAATTTGCCGTTACCAGCTATGGAAGATTTAATTTCTAAATTAAATGATAAGAAATTCTTTAGTTGTTTAGATTTAAAAAACGGGTTCCATCATATGACATTATCGACGGACGCCATTAAATATACTAGTTTTATTACACCTATAGGACAATTTGAATATCTCAAAATGCCATTTGGTTTAAAAAATGGTCCAAGTGTATTTCAGCGATATATTACAAAAATTTTTGAGCATCTTATTAAAAAGATGAAGTAATTATTTATATTGATGATATTATTATAGCAACTAAAACGGTAGAGGAACAACTGATAATTTTAAGTAAAGTTTTAAAATTGATGACGGATAACTTACTTGAATTATAATTTAACAAATGTCGATTCCTGTATCAAGAAATTGAATATTTAGATTATACGGTGAGTTTAAATGGTATTAGACATAACTATTCAAATAGTAAAGCGATATCGGAATATCCAAGACCCCAAAATTTACGGGAACTCCAGTGATTCATAGGAATGTGTTCCTATTTTAAAAAATTCATTTTGAATTTTAGTATAATTTGCAAGCCGTTGCAAGATCTTTTGAACTCGAATGTGAAATTTAAGTTTGGTTTAACTGAAGGGCAGGCGTTTGAAGATTTAAAAATTAAATTAATGGAAAGGCTAGTATTAGCTATTTATTCATCTATAAAAACCAAACGGAAATTCACTGTGATGCAAGTTCGATTGGTTTTGAAGCTATTATGATGCAGAAAACTGTGGATGATAGTAAATTTCACCCAGTTTTCTATTTCTCAAAGCGCACTACAGCTGTTGAATCAAGATATCATTCATACGAGCTTGAAACGTTAGCAATAATTTACGCATTAAGACGGTTTAGAGTGTATATACGCACGGACTTCAGTTTAAAATAATCACAGATTGTAATGGACTTATTCTAACGCTCAATAAATGATTAATAAATCCGCGAATAGCAAGATGGGCTCTTGAGTTACAAGACTACGACTACCATGTAGAACATAGAGGTGGTAATCGTATGAAGCACGTAGATGCATTATCACGTTCCGAAGCTATTTACTTGATTGAAGAAACTCCATTTGAAACTACACTCGCTATTATGCAATCGAAAGATTCTAGTTTAGAAAGTTTGCGAGGTGAATTAGAAAAGAATGAGAGAAAGTTCTACGAGTTACGTGAAGGTATTATTTTTCGAAAACTTGGATCAAAACTACGGTTTTATGTTCCAGAGTGTTTACAATTGCAAGTAATACGAAACGCTCACGAGTTAATGGGACATGTTGGAGTAGAAAAACTGTAGAGATAGTATCTCGGAATTAATGGTTCCCGGAATTAAAACAAAAAATCAGCGAATACATTGAAAACTGTTTGAAGTGTATTAATTTTAATATACCTTCCGGTAAAGTTGAGGGTTATCTATTTCCGATTCCTAAAGGTGCATGATAAACCTTTCGATACAATTCATGCTGAGTTTTATGGTGCGTTAGAAACACCTCCGCGATCACGGAAAAAATATATTCTGGTTATAATTGATGGATATACGAAGTTTACAAAGCTATATGCTACAAACTCTAGAACAACTTTTGAAACTATAAATTGTTTAAAAAATTATATTAAGTATTATGATAGACCAAGGCGGTTAGTTACAGATCGAGGAAGTAATTTCACTTCACAAGAGTTTTCAGATTTTACGAACGAATATTGTATCGAGCACGCTAAAGTTGCTACTGCCTCACCAAAATACAATGGACAAGTAGAAAGAATGAACAGAACTTTAACTTCTATGATATCGAAATTAATAGACAGAACGAAAAGAATTTATTGGAACCAAGTGTTAGACCAAGACGTGTTTCAAGTGTTACGATTTGTAAAAATTCCTTACAGACTTTACATCGAAGGCTATAAATTTACCGTTATTACGCCTGGCTAATGCGAGCCTGAAAGAGTTGAGCGGTCGAAAATTCGAGGACAATACAAAGTAGTACCTGATACTCTCTCCAGAATATATTGTGACTCGATAGACGAGTTAACACACGGTTTATTGTTGCATGGAAAAAATCATTTTGGATCCTGATAATTATCCCAATATTACAATACAGAGGCCAAATTATTTATTAGAATTGAGCCTAGTCGTAACTCTGTTTTAACAGATATCCTTATTTGGAAGATGTGGGTACCTCAAAAGAAAAGAGAAGAGCTAATATTTAAAGAACATAATGATCCATTTGGCACACATGGGGATAATTAAAAAACCTGAGAAAGACTATATGCATGAGTAAGACCATCGCAAAAAATATGTATAGACTTACTAGGTCCATGTCCCGAACTTACACCGGAAATACAATAATTTTAATATTTTTGGATCATTTAATAAAACTATGTACCTACATAATACTATCCAGCAACAGTTGAAATTTTGTATGGACTCTGATTTAAATTAGGATTCGTAATTTTTGTCCGGATAAAAATTTATTTGGCTTTTATGAACCCACCCACCCTGTACAAGTTCATAACACAAATAACAATAACAACAAATATTGTATAGTAAAGAAAGAAAAATCGTATAAAATCAAATCAACTTTAAGCTTTTTAATCCTTTGCGAGATTTATTTTATGTTACCCATTTTATTAGTACTTTAGATTAAGTTAAAATATAAGAAAATTCTTGTATGTATGTATGTATGTACAAGATATAATCGGATGTATGTATGTATGTAGTTGTGTTATTTTCTTTTCTCCAAATTTTATCGATCTAAATTGCTTTACTACAAACTTTCAAAATATAAAGACGAATTTTTATTTTGTGTCTATACTCTATACCATAATGATGACGTAACGTAATTTGTAAAAGCGAAATAGACGAAGAAGTGAATATTGAAAGCTTTCGGTATATTTATTTTATGGTTGAAAGGAGCTTTTTACTTTGTTGGATCGACCGGTTTATCGAAATTCTATTGACGGAATATAATTATTTTATTAAAATTTAATGATGCAAATTTTTATGTAACTTTTATACTTTTAAAAAATACAGTTCTACGGAGTAAAGTATAGATCTTGGGGTATTTTCTTGTAATTTGGGCAATCGTTATTACGACGTCTGTATCTTTTTTATGTTTTTGTTGGTTAAAAGTATAAAGATATAAGATTAAATTACCATAAAGCTAATTTTTATAATTTAATTATGGATTTATGTAGATGTATTTGTGTGTATACTGGAGATGTATATATATACCAGATGAAGACGATTCTGTTTTATAATCTAATTGGATGGATTTTTTGGTATTTTGTATAATCAAGTAAACAATTTCTCGTCTTGTTGTGCTTTTTTTATAAATAAGCTCACGTCTGAAATTTTAATCCTACTTTAAATGGGCAACTAAGCACATTATTTTGTACATCATTACATAATAATTACAGAGGATTCTGTATATACACAATAAAATAAAATTAAATTGTAATAATAAAATAAATGGTCAAACCTCTAGATAACGTCATACCACCCTTCTTCTGTGCTACATATAGAACACAGACACAACTAAATGATTTTAAATAAACTTAATTTTAAACATTTAAGCTTTCAGATTTGTAATTTTGCGTTAAATTGTTTTTTGTATTAAGTTCATTTATTTAAATAATTGTACTTAACTCGAACACTATATACACCTACACGTTTGTACCACGCTAACGATATACAAAAAAAAACGTTTTTCCATTTTTGTTTTTATTTAGTTTTCCTACCCAACCAACAAACCACCGAAGCCATTATCACAAGAATAATTTATTTCATTTGTAAATTTATTACATTGTACAGAGTGTGACTGTGCGAGGGGGTTTAACCGTAAGATTTATTTGTGTGTATTCGGCCGCGAGTGCAAGCCGTTGTGTTTATTGTTTAATTGACATTAATAATTTTTCATTTCTGGGGGGAAAAAAATAATGTTAATGTGTTTACCGCGAGATTTTCCCAGATTGCGGAATAAATTAATATGTATAGCATGAATACAGAATGCAGTGTTGCATAATCTTTGTCTAATTATGTGACATGAACAACGATTCATTTAAATGATTATGTTGGCACTTGAAGCAGATCACCATGTACTCAGTGGAATTTTATATTTATCCGGGGCTCAAGGGAATCATTTAACTTTGTCTCTGTCTTCATTGTGAATAAGAAAACCAAAATGTGTCTAACTGTCTATGTGGAATGTTTAGTTTTATTATTCCGGGGCTTAAAAGCAATTCACGTTTTTCCAGAAAATCAATGAGATTTGCAATTTTTAACAAAACAACAAAACTAATCAAAAATAAAACTTGTTAAATTACTAAAACCAACCTGTCGGTAAAAGCAATGTTAACAATGAAAATCTGACAACTTTAATAAAAACTATTATTGAAACTTAATTTGATTAAAAATAAAAAGCACAATTTAAAAATATTTACATAAACAAGACGAAAAGATCACGAGGATACTACCGAAAAGAAGCTACTAGCACGAATTTTCATAAAATGAGGATTCAGCGCAATCAATTCTTGATACTCGAAAACCCCTTTTCATAAATTTTAAATTAGATCGTTTGAGCTGAAGAAAAAACTTTAAAGATGAACCAGGGTCGGAAATGACGAACCAACGCAATCGATTCCTGGTACTATAAAACCTCCTTTCAGTAATTTTTATTAAAATCATTTGAGGTGAGAATTTTTGTTAAATAAACCCGAGACCCACCACCCGTTCACGAATTTTCCCGAAATGAAGGTCCGTTGCAATTGGTTCCTAGTACTCGGAAATCTCCTTCCAGCAATTTTCATTAAAATTATTTGAGCTGCGACAACAGAAATTAAAAATGATCCCAGGGTCCACCAGCGGACCATTTACACTAAGTAACCTGAAATGAGAAAAACCTAGTTCTAGCCATTTTCAATAAAATTGTTTAATCTGTGAAGAAAATATAAATGAAATCGGGGTACACCAGAGGACAGTTTACACAAATTTGCCCGAAATGTGGATTCATCGAAATTGGTTCCTAGTACTAACCTTTTAAAACCCTTTTTTCAGCAATTTACAATTAAATTGTTTGAGGTGAGAAACAAAAATTAAAAATAAGGACCCTAGGCCAACCAGGGAACCATTTTCATGAATGTTTCCTAAATGATAATGCATTGAAATCGGTTCCTAGTACCCGCCAACTTCCTTCCAGTAATTTTCAATAAAATTATTTGAGCTGAAAAAAATTAAAACTCAGTCAAAGGCCCACCAGAGAATCCCTTGCACGAATTTTCTCGAAATGAGGATCCATCACAGATGGTCTCTGGTACTCGAAAACCTCCTGCAACCGATTTCAATGAAATCTTTTGAACTAAGGGAAAAAATGAACCCGGGCGGGACCAACCAGAGGACTGTGACCTCATGGCTCGATCTGGGCTGCTATGGTGGTCGCACACTCGTATTGCGGTACAGCTCGCAGTCGGAAATGGGAGATTTTGTCCACCACCTTCACAGCGGCCATGGTTCCAAAATATTAACGAGAGGTGTGCGAAAAAAACCGAATTTAAAAACAAACACAAGGCCGGATCGTAAGGTAAAAAATGACCGTTAGGCTATTACATTATATGTCACTCTCCTCCTACCCATTTTAAGTTCACTTAGTATTTCACAACATTTCCCCGCAGCTTGCAACCACACAAAAGGAAGAGGTCACCATGCTGATCGATGGAGCCGACGCCAGATTAAAAAAAAATTTGACTGACCAAAAATAATACGAGTACCAGTAGCAGAATCGATCTTAACAAAAAAATGAAATTTGTTTGACCAGAAATTAATAAAAGAATTACACGTTAATGCCCAAAAATAGGAGGAAACGAAAAAAAAATATGAAAGAAATTAAATTAAGAAAAGGAAAAGCCAAAATTAATAAATTTGAAAAGAAATTAGTAACACGCGATACTTTACATGAAATGATAATGAAAACTACGACTTCTGTTTTTATAGCGTCTCACCGCGTCGCCAACACAACGGCTTGCCGATGCACACCGTTGGTTGTGTCTCGATGAAGCAGAATGGTGATGCGTCTCCTCTTTATTCGAGTGTGCTGTGAATAGACTGTGAACACAACGGCTTGCCGATGCACACCGTTTGGTTGAATATTGATGGAGCAGATGTTGAGATGGTATATCTTCGTTGATAACTAAACGCTACGTTTGGTGTCTTATGACCTTGTCACTAGGTACGCGGTTCACTAGTATGTAGTGATGACGTAGCGAATTTTTCTGGTACGTATTAAACGACAACCGTGTTTGTAATGAACACCGTTTTGAGTCATTCGATGTTGATTCACAACTTCTCAAAAACTAATAGCCAACACAGCTTTGCGTTCAACACAAACAGCAAAGAATTAATTTCACACTATCGTCTCTCGTATTTATTTATTATTCGTTGGATCTGGGGGTTTACAAATATATTTAAACTGTAGGATTGCACAAAAATTACAGTTCACCAGCAGGTTCGAAAGAAAATTAAGAAAATTTAATTTTTTTTTTATTTTTTTTATATTTTATCACCAAAATAAATACAGGCTTAAATTATTCACGAAAACTTTAACAAGTAGTCCTTGATTTTGGTTTTTGAATAAATTAGTCTATTAAAAAATTAATAGATTTTAATGAACAAAGTTCTTTCTTAAATTTGTAATCACAATTTTTTTTTTTTTAATTAAAGCTCGATCCGGCTTGTCACTCATTCAAAAACTAACTCCCAAAAAAATACCTATCATGTTCCTCTTCTCGTCAATTCGATTGCAACTCATGTTTTTCCGTTTTTTATATCTGTCCTCTCCTTGTGGACGACAAGTATATCACCAGCTAGCTGATCAACTCTCGGGTTGTCACAGTAAATATCAACAAACAAGGTGGGTAGGTATGAGACAGGTTGGATGGTATAACAGCGGTAAGCAAAAAAAAACAAGTTTCCTGAGTGGTAAGTATAACTTTTTTTCAAAGTTCTGGTTCAACCAGACAATGCCTACAAAAACATAATCAGAATGGAGCTTCGTTACAGGACACATTACACAGAAATTCTCGAAAAGAAATCCCTTCGCAATCGGTCCTGGTACTCGAAACCCTTTTTTAGTCATTTTCATTAAATGCCTTTGACCTGAAAAGAAAAGAAAAATAAACTCGGAGCACAGCAGAGGACAGATTACACGAATTTTCGCCAAATGAAGATCTATCGAAATCGGTTCCTATTACTTCAAAATCTTCGTGCAGCATTTTACATTCAAACAGTTTGAGTCTGGAGACCCACCAAGGGACCATTTTTATGAATTTCCCCGATATGATAATGCATATCCGACTACTTCCTTCCATTAAAACGTTTGAACGAGAAAAGTATTAAAATGAACGCGAGGCACACCAAAAGACCATTTACACGAATTTACCTAAAATTCATCGCAATCGGTACCTGGCACACGAACAACCTCTTCCAGTAATTTAATTAAAACTGTTTGAGCTGAAAAAAATTAAAACTCAATCCAAGACCCACCAGAGAACCCCTTGCACGAATTTTCGCGAAATGAGGATTAATCGCAGTTGGTCCCTCTCTCTCGCTCTCTCTCTCTCTCTCTGGCTTTAACATCCCATGAATGGATGTCGCCGCCTGCACTATGGCATTCCATCCATCTCGATCCATCGCTCTCGTCCTTCAGTTTCAACATCCTAATGTTCGTACATCTTGTTCGATGTCGTCACGCCGGCGTAGTCGGGATCTTTCTCTACGACGTACTCCGGCTGCTTGTTGGTGAAACACTTTATTTATCATCCGTTGTTGCGGAGACCTTGTAAAGTGGCTCAGCCATCGGCCAAGCAGTTGGTTGAAAACCTCCTTCAAGTGATTTCAATGAAATCGTTTGAGCTGAGAGAAAATTTAAAATGAACCCGGGCGCACCAGAGAACCCCTTACACGAATTTCCCCGAGTTGAAGATCTATCGCAATTGATTTCTGGCCCCAAGCAATTCTCACTAAAATCAGATTTCGTTGTTTCAAAAGTTATGGTTAAAATTGCACGATGTAAAACGTCATATCTTAAGGTTGGAAATCAGTCAACAACATAACCGAAGCGTATGATGAGGTATAACGCTATCGCCGAACGGTTTTTACAAACACAACGTTCCCCTCAATAAGACTGATATGAGAGGACCAATAACACCAGGAGTGCTAATCAGATAGTGGCAAATCTATAATACTGGGCTGGCCTTGGCTGTAACTAAATGCTAATCTAAGTTTAATCACTCTTGGCACTCTTGGCATCATGGTTTCAAGGTGAACTCATTTAATAAGAACTGTTTGACTGCATTTTTGAAGTGGAGTGGGTTATATAATACAGTTTTTTGGTTTAATGTTCAAGTGATTTTACGTTGGTATATTTATATTTTTTTAGTTGTTACAAACACATTTGTAAGCCAGCTGAAGTCTGAACAACGATAATCCATACTCGTGCGTCGGCTCAATTGCTTGGTTAGGCCACTGTTCTGACACAAATAGTAACAACTAATAATTCGATAATTCTTATACCACACTATACCAAAAATAAGATCGATTTGAAAATCGTATGCATAATCAAAAATTCAGAAGTAACCCAAAACAATTAATTTCATTATCGAAAATCGAACATATTATGATAAAATTAAAATCCCTCGTAGACTATCCGATTAATGCAATTTTTTTTTTTTTATGTTAAACAACAGCGACGATAAACCCATTAATAATAAAAACCAATTGCCTAATTGACATTAACACAGTATCGCCCATTAAAACCACACATAATTTACGATAATTAATGTTAACCACCTATCCCTTGTATCCCCTCCTCTCATCGAACCGTTTTATGTTATGAAATGTCGCATCTATACATTGCGTACGTGTTTAAATTTCCTAATGAAAATTATTAATAATAAAAATCAACTAATTAATTCTATTGTTAACATAAACGTAGTTTATATGTCAGAATTGCTCATGAAACAACATTTAGGGGTAAAGATTTTAATCTTTAGTTAATTTTTGTTTATCTTAACTACTTGTAATAATGTAAAAATGGTACATGATAATATGATATGTATGATGTTACGATGTGTGTGTGTGAGTGTGAGTGCTTGGGAAGGGTAGCTTTATACCCTAATTTCTCATAATTTATCTCGCTATACTTGAAGACGCTCGCGCTGTGAATAAGACAAACATAAATAAATAACAACAAAGTAAAGAGAACAATTAGCTATGTACTCGTATGTACCTTTTATGTAAGTAATACAGATGGTACAGTGATTTTTACGATATGTTACGCGGGTCGACCAGTTTGAGCGAATCTTATTTCATATATCAATCTAAATTTTCCCTATAGTAGTGGTCTAATGTTGCTTAATTAAGCTTCCAAGGTTTTACAAGACTGCTAGTTTAATTAACCAAATAAAATGTGGAGCGAATCTTGACCAGGGTTGAAAAAATTGGTACTAAATTAGCTTATCCAATGCCCGTCAAAACGCCAATTATTACTAGCAACTATAGCTAGTTAAAGAAAGCAAGGAAGTGCTCAGGAATTTCACTCTGACACTAGACTATGGCAATTGCAAAGCAAATGAAGTATAGTTTCTTCCCAGTCTTCAACAATACACCGCCGATGGTAATAAAGCAATGAGTTCTCTCCTCTATGGGAGTATCAAATCTAAATTTCTCCTGAAAAGGGTGTTGACGGGATAGCATGTTTTGTAGTTTTAGGTATGCTTCTGTTGCGCATCTAGAACAAACGAGTCTACTTAATTAACACAGATTTACACTGAAATGGAATTAAGCATTATGATTAACTTTTTTGGCATTTTCTTTATCTAGGAGGTTTAAGGGTTATGGTATTCCTGACTGCTCATATACAGTGCTGTGAAAAAAAAATTGGGCAAACATATTTTATTGCAAATTGGAGTCTTTTTGATAAAATTGCAACACTTTTGAACGCAATTGGCTTATTGTTTCATTTTAAAGACATGTATGACGTAATTTTAAGAAAACAAAATTACCTGCAATTTAATATTCAAAATACGGTGATTGGAGTTAAAGAAATGAAATAAATTAAACACCTATTTTATTATTTTTTATTTTTATTTTTTATTGATTTATAGAAGTTCTATCTTTAATATTAATATTTTGGTGGACCACCTTTTGTTTTTATTACACCGGTACAACCGCGCAACAGATGGGCCAAAAAATTGGTCAAGCAATTATTTTATTTTACGCCTACCGTTCTTGGCCGTCATTTTGGTGCAGATGTTTTATTGCATGTATTTTTTTTTTTTTTTTTTTTTTTTGAGTATAAATAGTGCATATTTTGTAAGATTAAGTTATTCTGTAAGTGATCCTAGTCAAATAAAGAATAAAGTGCAATTTTAGTTTAAAAAAATGGGAAAAATTAGTGAGCAGTGTAAAAGCAATATGTTGATTTTGGTGCGAGAAAAGTTAACCACGCGTGAAATAGCAGAAAGATTAAACATTCCAAAAAGTACTGTCGCGTGGAATATTAAAAAATGCGAGAGATGGGCAGTACACAAAGAAAGAAAGGCTCTGGAAGGCCCAGAAAGACAACAGTGGAAGATCGTTTCATAATATTACAATGTCGTCGGAACCGTTTTAAAATTTCATCGGACATAAGACGGGATGTTGACCGAGCAACAGGAAAACAAATTTCAGCCAGCTTAGTGAGAAGAAGACTTGTTAAAGCTGGTTTGAGAGCACATAAACCTGTCCAGAAGTCTGAGTTCACATTACTAGTGAGAAAAAATGTTTGCTATGGGCCAAGAGCATGTTTCTTGGACTCCAGTGGCCCTATTCTGGCTTTCCCTGGGAATAGGGAATTGGGAAAAACATTTTCATAGCATTTTTGTCAAAATTATATTTTTCTGGCCTACTGCGGGAATAAGTTTAGTGTAAAAAATTTTAAAACAAAGTGAATTGGGAAACTTTTGCTCCACAAAATTTTTATAGGGAAAATATTTTCCCATTTAACTTTGTTTTGAAAATATTAACACCAAACATGTTCCCTTAGTAGGCCAGAAAAATACAATTTAGATAAAAATGCTATGAAAATATTTTTCCCAATTCCCTATTCCCAGGGAAAGCCAGAATAGGGCCACAGAAATGAGGAATGATGTGATTTTCTCCGATGAATCAAAATTCAAGCTGCATGTTGGAGATGGAAGAATTCTCGTAAAAAGAAAACCGAACGAGAGGCTTAGCAACGAATGTCTTTTAAGACTTCCACCGAAAAATGAAGGAGTTATGGTCTGGGGATGCTTTTCTGGAAATGAAACCGGTCGGTTGTGCTTCCTTAGTTCCAGCATTACAGCAGCTGTTTATCTGCAGGTCCTACACAACGAATTTGAGCCTTCTGTGTTAAAGCTTTTTGGCGAGACCTGCAAATTTATTTTTCAACAGGACCACGCTCCGTGCCATACCGCCAAAGTTGTAAGTTATTAATTTTGAATTGTAAATAGAAAAATTGGCTTTCAGATAAACATAAATAATTTGTTAAAAACTTGATTTTTTATCTTATCTCTTCATTTAAAGGTAAAAAAGTACTTCGAAGAAAGAAGTATCGATGTGGTGAGCTGGCCCCCGTATAGTCCAGACTTAAATCCCATGGAAAATATTTGGTCTATAATGAAGTTGGAAGTAGCAAAAAAGCGTCCACAATCGATTCAAGCTTTAAAAAATTTGTTGATGACGATTTGGGAATCCATACCTCCTACGACTTTGAAAAATTCTTCAAATTCAATGAATCGGAGGTGTATCGCTGTAATAAAAGCAAATGGCGGTCCACCAAAATATTAATATTAAAGATAGAACTTCTGTAAATTAATAAAAAACAAAAAAAGAATAAAAAAATAGGTGTTTAATTTATTTAATTACTTTAACTCCAATCAACGTATTTTAATATTTTGGCATTTTTCGGGGTTTTGCCCCTAAATTGCAGGTAATTTTTTTTTTCATAAAATTACGTCATACATGTCTTTAAAATGAAACAATAAGCCAATTGCGTTCAAAAGTTTTGTAATTTTATCAAAAAAAGACTCCAATTTGCAATAAAATATGTTTGCCCATTTTTGTTTTCACAGCACTGTACATACATACTCGTATACTCGTATAAGGTAAATATTTGGTGCATTTGCTTCAATGACTTAAAAAATATTTAGATCTGATCACCACACAGTAATCCAAAACAATAAAATCAGTGAAATCCTCATCTCTTCCAAATGAGGTATCTTATTTAAGTGAGGGGATTTTTATGTTTAAACTAGAACTGTTGACTTAATTATAAAAATAAATTTATAAATCGATAATAACCAAATTATAAAGAAATAACGGAGGAATATCCCATCCTGCGTCCTTTAGTCAGAAATCTTCGTCACGATCTAAGCGCTTAACATTTGATATGTCCACGGTCTAACTGGTTCGTCTACATCCCGATATGAAAGAGATTTGGTCTTGAAATTTAATTTTAATTGCCCACAAGATCTTATTTTGGTAACTATTATTTATCTTGAGAAGTCGAAGCAGGCAATTGTTGTGACACAAGTGAACCAGAAAAATTAGTTGCTAGTATTAGCTCCTAAAATTTCATGCTAGCGGTGATCTAAAGTCCATCAGGGTGTTGAAATTAACTGGTGGTGCTAGAACTGGATATTACTATTTTAAGCAGGTTTCCGCTTAAGATGACTCCTATATACATTTTAGTACCATAGATAGAGTACCAGACGTTGATTATGGCCATCTTCATTTGTATTTATATATATTTTTCTTTTGAAAACTTGATTGCAGGCCGAAATTACCATGCGATGAAGCTGTCTGGGGGAATCTAGTTCGCACTTGCGTTAGCTCCGTATCTTGCAGCTTCAGCAACGTTTCGTGTTACCTTCTCGCGCTTGCTGATCAAAAACTCAGTCTCTATAACGGCGTATCTGGATAAGTGACAGTACCCTCCGGTCTACCCTGAGTGCTGCGTATTTCTCTATACTGATGGACATAAGTCATGATCATTAATGCTGAATATTGGCCATTCCGTAACAAAATGTTCTCTATGTTCTCTTGAAAGTAACTGACCTTTATGAAAGTAGCTGACCTTGAAAAATTATTAAAATCGAAAAAATGTTACATCTACCCGTTTCATGCAACCAAAAAGTGTCGTTTAAGAAATTAAAAAATTATCAAGCATTCAATGGTTTGTAATTCTCAGACAGACACCGATCTGACTACGCCAATTCGATGGCTCGTGATCATACGTAGATTTTGATTATAGGTATATGGATATTATGGTTGCTATTTATTTTAGAGGAGGAGGGTTTGATGAGGTTAATTGGGGTGCAATTTTGATTGTCTCCTCCTTCTGTTGACAAACATAGAAATATATCGTTTGTTATTCGAGATTTTGCCAGATAGACTCCAATCTGACTATGTCAATTTGATGGCTCATGAACATAGGTAGATTTTGATTATAGGTTTTGGGTGGGTCTGATGAGGTTATAGCAGTGTAATTTTTATTTTCCCCTCTATTTTCCCCTTCTGTTGATAAAATTGTCCATCATTCAAGATTTTGCCAAAAAGATAGACACCAAATTGACTATACCAATTGGATAGCCCATAACCATAGGTAGATTTTGGTTATAGGATTGGAGTGGGTCTGATAAGTTTACAGATTTGGAGGCCATATCTATTTAATATAGCAGAAAACTGCCAATAAAAGTTTAATGGTCCGTGACCATATAGGTAGAATTTTATTATAGGTTGGGGGTGGGTCTGATGAGGTAGGTTATAGTGGTGCAATTTTGATTTTATCCTTCTTCTGTCGATAAAATCGACCATCATTCGCGATTTTGCCAGATAGACACCAAACTGACTAATCAGTTCGATGACCCGTAGGTAAATTTTGATTATGGGTTTAGCGTTGGTGTGATGTTGGTTTGGGGTGGATCAGATGTCGACGGGTGAAACTTTGATTTTCCCCATGTTTTGTTAATAAAATAATAATTTAACCAATAACCTTCCAGCCTAAACTTACAATTTAAATCTAGAGTCATATTTTATAGAATTTTCATGGTGAGGCCAGACACCAGTTATTTGGTAAAATCTCGGAAGGTAATCGATTTTATCGTCGAAATAACTGAAATGGAACATTTCACCAAACATTAAATTCTACTTAGGGTCATGGTTCATCAAATTGGTACAGTCAGATCGACGTTCATCTGTCAACATCTTGATACACAAGTTTTTCATCAGCTGTTGAGTGACTGTTACATGGCTATTGTAAAAACGTCTGTTATTGATATTTTTCTGTTGGAAAATTGATGATTCATTGGTTACTTTGAATTTTGAAATATCGATACAATCTGCATAATCGACATTTCACGGTTGATGTTCACATTTTAATCATTTGAACCTACACTATCGACGTTCCATATTGGAGTTTAAACCACATCTGCATTATCGAAATTTTTCGGCTGAACACTTCCGGCTAACTTTAACAACCTTCAACACCTTAGACGGTAACTTAACAACTAATTGTTTCCTTGTTTCTCGTTAATTGTAAAATCTCGTCCAAATGCAGTGGATGATCATTGCTATGATGATAATTGTAGCAACTCCGGTTGTGCTGTAGCTTAGATAATTTTGTTAATTTTGTTGTGGACATAGGTTTAATATTGTATAGTAACTAAAAACTAATTCTAAAAACGATGGTACCTGTATACTAAGTACATTCTTGGATTGTTAGCCGTAGATTTTCCGGTAGAACCAACTGCAAAGCATAAAAGTAGAGATGGTAAACAGCTAACAGGTTCAGAACTTCGAAATGCGGAAATAACAATTCTCAAGGGACAAAAGCAAGGCTTTCGTAATGAGATTGCTGTCTTAACCAGGCTAAAAAAATTAACAAAAAGTGCAAAGTTTTATCACTAAATCCAACAGTACAGGAAAATGCATGGTTACGACTATGGTCGACTTCAAAACTCGGCACTATTTAATTCCTGCAAAAACCTATCATCCCCGATAAACGCAACTTAGTGATGCAATTATAGAAGAGGTACATAACAGTATGAAAAATTGCCATTGTGATAGCCAACAACGAAACTAATTGACGTTTTATACCGCCTATTACACCCCATTTCGGTCATATATGGAAAGTAAGGATTAAATCTCCAATGACCCAACAGATCTGTCCGCATTAACACCAGAGCATTTATTGTTAAAAGATTCTTTCACGGCACTGCCATAACAAGATGACATGTTGTGGAAATAATTGGTCAGGACTTCTAGAAAAATTGGTTGTAAGAATAACTCGACCATTTACTCAAATGAACTAAATGCAATAACCGACCGAACTTAAGGGCCAACAACTTGGTATTACTAAAAAACAGGTAGCAATGACATAGTTCGTGTAGTTTCAGTGAAGTGCGAGAACAATACCTTTAAGCGGCCAATTATGAAATTGTGTAAACTACCAATTGAGGTAAATTTACAGGATCTAATGCCTATCACAGCCAGCTAGGATGAAGATAAGCTGCAATCACCAAAAGATTCTGAGAGGGGTTCCGCGGCAGCAACATCATAGACAAGTAAAAAAACAAGGCCAACTTGAATATTCTGATGCTAGCTAGCTACATTGTACATATATTGTTTTCTGGGACTTGCCGAGGCCAAGATATCCAAATATTCCGTTCCCACCTCAAAGACTCATCTGTTGACAAATAAATAAAGCCGCTATATGGTACCAAATGGTTGTAGTTGCTGGAGATTGCAATTTTGTTCACGCCATCCTTTTCGGTGGAAAAGAACGCCACAACCATATCGAGTAACATGGATGAAGATTGAAAGGTACCATTTTAGTTTTTTATTTAATTTTTTTTTAGTTTATTTAAAGTAAAGTCAATTTTCGTTTTTTATATTTTTTCAATTTTTCAATTTTTTTCGCGCACTTGCTGCACATTGGTTTCGCTTCATAATTATTCGGTTTTATTTTTTTCTCATCTGCCTCAATTTATTTTGTTCAGTTATTATTCTGGTTATTTTGCCAATTTTTGTTTTTGTTTTTATTTTTTTGTAATTTCTTCCACAAATTTCGGCCGACGAATTCTGGTGTAAATTTAATTTGGCTTCAGCATTTGATTTTTGTTTTGTTTTGTTACACGGTGTAGACCAGGGGCATATGCAAGAATCAACTTCCCCATGACCCAGAACCCTGAAATCTAGTCGGCAAAATCACCGTGAGAGAGGCATTTGCATGCTTAGATAGAATCTGCGGGTTGGTTTCGTGCAGTCATGTAACAAAACATTCATTAAAACACCTGATACACTATGGCCGGTTCCAGAAATTTCAGATACGTTACCAAGTATGTCATATGTCGTCTATGTGGACAGATTTTGGGTAGCTCCATACAAGTTTTAAAGTGCAAATTTTTTTAAAAATTCAAATATTCGTTAAAACAACTCATACACAAATGTCGTTTTATAGTGGACGACTTGAGGAGTTTTATCGGCCACATCGAAGCAGATATTTTGACAATTTTTTGAATTTTTCAAATATTTTGGGCATTAAATTTGTGTGGAGCCACTCAAATTTTTTTTTATTTTAAAATCTTCAATCCGTCAACTGTTAGTCGATAAATGCCTACACGGTATAACATTTCTAAAATTCCTGGAATCGGCCATAGTGTAGCAAGTATTTTGACAAACATTTGAATTTTTGTAAAATTTTCCGTTTTAAAACTTGTGTGTAGCCACCCCAAAACTATTTATTTTAATTTGAGTAACCGTTTTGAACAGCCCAAGGCATCCACTATTAGTAGGCATATGCCCACACTTGGAAACCTTTTTCAAATTCTTTTAATCTGCCATAGTATTGCATTTTTTGTTAACTCCAACCTTTAGACTAGAATTATTATGGTAAAATTTGGTACCAACTTGGTATACCTCCAGCACAGTAGCGCCTATTTCTGGGATGTGTCCAATATTAAAACTAGCTGTTTAGTTTGTATAATTGAGGAGGGATGTTGGAAAAGCTTTTGTTTGCTCATATTTTGATTTTTTTACCATTCGCCACACTTACCAACCTCACCCTAATATTTTTATACATCATTGGTTTTCTGTACACTTGAGGCATTCGTTATAAACTTATAACAAGTTTGTTGTACAAATCTGGCATATACGACCAATTAAATTATTCGTGTGAACCACTTCACACAAATAAATTCTAAACTTTTCTAAACTTTAACACCAGAAAAATTTATAGTTTTTGGGTTCAGCCGACACAATTAATTTTAACATATATAGGCAAAAAAAATATTCCAAGTATTTTCCTATAGCTTTTCTGCTAGTTACTCTTTACATAGTGGAGATAGATAATTGTTAGAGTGTCACAAATAATAAAAATGTCAAATGCAGGGAACAAAAGTTCACAATGGGATTATTTAATGTTTGTTTAGAAAGGATATTTATTCTGCTGCTGCTGCTGCTACTACTGCTGTACCATATAATATATTATGTGAACATCCCATAAATTTTATAATCAATATATAGTACAAATTGTATGCCTGCAACATATCTAAATTATACAAGTACGGAATTGGAAATATAATGCAATCAACCTATTTGATCTAAGCACACAAAAAATGATACGATTGAACATATATACGAGTACAAAGATGGCTGGTGGGCACAAATATACAATTTGATACACGAAGCAATTTTTAATATTCAATAAACCGGAACGAACTAAATTATTTCTGGGAAAATAGGTCGTCAAATTAAAAATAAATGCAAAAAAAAAATTGGTACTTAGTACAAAATGTTATCATGACATCAAGTTGAACAAAAACAACAACTTTGATTTATTCTAAATCTTTTAATACACAATAGTACAAAATTGTTATACAATAGAACAGTATAGATTTAGATAAGCAAATCGAAATCAAGTTTCGTAGTCGAATATAATGCGAATTAAGTACCCCGATTAATAAATCCTCTCTTAAATAAATTAAATCGTTTTTTTTATGGCCTTAATAAAAGAATTTTATTTAATTTAATTTAGTTTGTATAACCCAATGCCATCGCTCCCTCCGCACCCCAACCCCTGCATTTTATAAAAGTCTTTATATTGTTTTATGGAAACGCAAAACATGTTAATTAGAAATTTTTGTGTTATATACATAATACTCAGATATACATAATTCAATCGACTTAAAATTACGAATGTGGTTGTGTTTTTCGAAATCACACCCGGAATAATTTAATTTAAATTTAAACACGACGGACACTCTGCTATCTCTTGTTTACCAAAAAATTTTAATTCCTTATTATAATTCCCAATGCCTGCAACAACACATCCACACCCATAAATAATGTCATCCTTGTATATGTGCACCAAGAGAACCAGTACCATAATTAAAAAAAATTTGTAACATGGAAAAATAATTTTCCAAATTACCCTTTAAAATCAAATTAAATATTACATTATTATTGTTCTGTGTGTGTGTGCACTGCACACCACTATATTATGAGGTCTGGGTGTTATGCATGGAGATAGATTTACTATAGATATAGATATAGAAACAGGAACGACTGACTGGAAAAAGCACCAGCAGCAGCATCAACACAATATGTAAAAATATAACTTTTTGAGTTTTCCATTTTCTCTTGGTATACACAAAATATTTTGTGCAATAACACAATTAAAATACCCGTACATAAAAAATAGAAATAATTTTTTTCTATTTTATTATTATTTTACTTTCTTTCATACAATTAATTTTATTAATATTTATAATTTAAAATGATTTTTTTTTACTCGTAATGTGGTTATTATGTGGGTATTAAGTAATTAAATTTTTCATTTTCCGTTTTTCCACTCACAAAATTTTGTTGGTGCGCTTACTGTCGTTTTTATATGTAAATAATCTGTAATAAAATAAAAAAATAATTGTAAATAGTATAATACGAATTAAAATAATGGATTGTTTTACATAAAAGTAGTGCATAATAAATAAATAATTTACAAAAAAATTGTTTTAGAACCGACGATTTAATCAGCGCTAAACGATTTAGGTATTTTTTACGTGCTAGCTTCACTCACATTCTCTTCGTCTATACGTTTCGTGTACGCGTCACGTTACAAATTAGATTTGGTACTTCTATCTAGTATCTTATGGGCGGCCCATGAATAAAATGTGCGTGGGACAAGAATTATGTTTTTACAAATTAAGACTATGTATGGTACTGAGTATTTAGTTTTTAGTATCGATATTTAAATGCCCCTCAAATTTATGCAACGGGTTTGTTTCTTTGATATATTACTTAAGTATCGAAATTTTCTATAATTTACTTACTAAACTTTACTTATATTGTTTATAAGTGACCTGTGGCCCTATTCTGGAAATTCCAGAGGAATGGAAATTTTAAAATTTGTAGCAGTTTTATTCCCTTTTCCCAAAAAGTGTATTCTGGTTCTCATCATGTGAAAGAGCGTCTCATACTCTATCCGACTCGGCAAAAAGAGGAAAATGATTTTTTGACACCTAAGCCCTCTATTCATAGACCAGGGATGGCCTGGTGTGCCATCACTTTGAATCGAATCGACTTTGAGACTCGAATCGAGAAAAGTGATAGTCGGCAGTTGTATCATTTTCGACTAATATCGTTTTTCAATCTTGCAATACATTTTCGACAATGAAATGTCAGCTACATTTATTATTACTTTGGTTTTAAATGATGAAATTTTATCACTATCGCGATTCGAAAATGATACAACACAGCGCCATTCGACTTTTTTGGAACCTTCCATATTCCCAGTATGTAATTGTTTGAGTGTGTGGAAAATATTGTTTTAATTCTATACTAAATTCCGTACTACAAATAATCAAAGACACAAAAATAACGATTTTGGAGAAAAATATTTGTTTTTCTCTTTCTGTTTCGCGGTAATATGATTTATTTGTTTATAATAAGTTTTGTTTGTTCAGTCAATATATTGAATCTTTTATTTTCTCTTCTCAGTTTTCAGTTTCATGTGACAAGTCGGCGGGTGAATATACACATGATTGGTGCATGCGTGTGTTTTTGTTTATTTTAATTTCTCGTGTTGTTTTATTTTATTGATTTTCAATTATTACAGTAACATTTATTTTATTTAGTTTAATTATAAAATGGTTGCGATCGGAATGGGCTAAAGAGATAATAAAAAACAGTTTTACCATTGCGTCGCCACTTACATATATATGCAAATTTTTTACGTAAAGTGTTTTTGTTCAATTTTTTAAGATGCTGTGTGAAAATCTAACAGGTGGATTGGATGGCGCATGAACATATAAGCCAATACCCTATATAGGCGGAGTTTTAAAATTTAAATGAAAAAGTATTGTATTAAATAAGTGAATAAAAATATAAAAATTACAACAAATATTTCTTTTTAATTTCAATAGTAAATTATTATTTATCCCATACAAATGAGCTGTGGAGAGCTGCTCTATTTACATGCGATAAAATGTGTTAAATTAGTACGGAAGTCTATATGGAATATACCCGAGTTTCCGACGAAATTCCACCTTATTTGCACTGTGTTTTCTCTTTTTAGTCGGGATTCAAACCGGTACCGGAATTTTAGTGACACTATTCTTTAACGAGTAGTACGGATTTCCGTGTACATAACCGGGTTCTTTCCAAAGAAAGAGTGTAGTTTTTGAACGCGAATGTAAACCGAATTCCGCCGGCATTGCATTTTGGGAATGGCCATTTATCTTGGACACATTAATTATTACGTAATTACTATCCAGGGACAGTAAAAAAATTAATTCGTCATTGCGGCGCAAAAACAAAATACTTATCATTTGTCGTAATTTTTCGATAGATATAGATCGAAATTTTTAATATTTGTAAACTAAATTTTACATTTTCTACGTCATTTCTAGGTTAATCTGGATAATCGTGTATTAATAACTCGATTTTATGCTTTTTTACAAACTGATGCAAAAAAAAAAAATCGCGGGTTAGAGGTAAAATATTAAAAAACTTGATTTAAACAAGATAAGATACCCAAGATACGGATGGATGTCTTCTAATTTCTCTAAAACTAGTTTTAATTGGTAATCTGTTTTAACGAATTTTTCATCCATGCTATCTCGACAGTCTTTTTTGTGATTTATCCAGAGTTTCTCGATTTGTTCTGCGATTTCCGCGTGCTTTTGCACCATTTTGATTTAGTTTGTTTAAAACTGTAAGGCTTTAAGTTTGGGCCGGATCTGCTGCAACTACAATAAGCCCTGACACTGTCGCCTCGTGGCGGCCACCCGTAACTACCCCCTATAACTCGTAGTGTGACGGCTAGCTCATTTAAAAATGTGCTTTAAAGTGATTATCTCTACGGACACTCATCGCAATATATAGGCTCGATCGTTCCACTACAAGAAACCAGACTAGTCGGCAATAACATCGTTGATTATAAAATCGCCTTGAATATATGCTTTGTCAAAACAACAATACTAGCAAACACGCATTTGGAGTTAGTTTTCTAATAGACAACCACTTTCATCAATTCGTGACTGATTTCATACCTGTCAATAATGGGATCCGTTTATCCAGGTTTTACGGGTGTCGTTTTGTAATTTGTATTCTGAGCAAAATACCTCAACATAATGTCAAAATCATTTTGAATGATTTTAATGCTCTAATTTGCAGTACTAGCGAGATGCACCTTCGGCCCGGACTCCTTACATAATATTTCAAAAAAGAACGAAACGCACACCATCGAATTAGTTCCTGTAGACTCCGGTTACTTCCTGTAGTTGCAAAATGAACCTTTCATTTACCAGTAACATACATCTGTTGTTTCCGACGTACCGCGTTAATAACCACGTGACCAGAACCAATTATGTGATTACTCCATCTGGAATTCTTTAAATTCAGTCACTACCCGATATCTCTGAGGATCAGTGGAAGGATGATAAAAACTGCGATAACACCGAAATTTAAAAACGATTATTTTGATGAAGATTGCTTGCAAGCAAGTCGGGAATAGGTCGCGGACGCCAGCGAAATATATCCAAAAAAAAAAGACATAAGGACTGCATGGCCGCGAGAAAATTCTCCACTTGACTCTGCAGACGGCAAAGACGAGAATGTCAAAATCAACGTGTGCTTAATATTAGAAATTTGAGACTTACAGGTAGATATCGCAATATAAAAGAACCATAACCGGTAGCAGCACTATTCGCAACGAGTTTAGAGAGTTACTAATGGAGACCAACAACATATTTTGTCTTTCTTTTAAATCGACCAGTACCACCATTTGCAGGCAAAAAATTATCTCTCTTGTTAATTATTATCCCTTTCATTAACACTGATTTGACTCAACCACCTCCAATGACTTCACCAACAAGGCGCCTGGTGAAGATGGAATTTTATGTGAAATATGTACGAATATGTACGAACCTGTGTGATATATTGAGGAAATCCTATAGAAGAGTGGAAGAAAGACCGGATGTTTCCACTACTTAAACAGGGAGATCAATTAAATTGCAATAGCTACCTCCGAATAGCTTTGCTAAACACTGCAAACTTATCGATATACATAAAATGAGCTCATATTGATCGACCCAGTATGGATCTCGCCTAAACAGATCAACAACCACAACTCCTCTGGTACAGACTTTCAACAATATTACGACTGCATACAGAAAGGTACATTGTGGGACGATCTGTCCTACCAAGGTATCCGTTCGAAACTGGTATTTACGTGCAAATTAATGATATGCGATTCAAATTGTAAAGTAAAAATCGAAGGACTCTCGAACACCTCTGAAATAATATTGAAAGTATCGCCCAAATTATCTCTAGAATACGTCGTCCGTTAGTTCAACATAGCCCGTGCGGAGCAGCCTATATTTTAAATTAAGCCAGCTATTAGCATAAGAGTTTCCCTAAAATGACGGCCTGCAACCATTAGAGTCAACATCAAATTGTCCTTCAAATCAACGAAGCGAAAACATATTTCATTTTTTATTAAAGCATTAAAATCTTTAAAGTTTCGCAATATCTAGCGACAAACAACAGTTAACATCTACAAGGAGCTGATTAGACCAGTGGTGAAATAATTCACAATATGAGTCAGATTTTACAAGTGAGACAAAACATATGCTCAAATAGCTTGAGGTTATAAATATTATTGAAATTTCGCATCTGTGGTATGTTATTAATAGGTTGTGATAAAATTGTTCAATACGGATAGCCGGTATCCCGAACACAAAAGAAGAAAAATACAAACTTCAGTTCTTTCGTATTAATTGTAAAACAATATTTTATCGCTTTTATTTTATTAAAAGTCGCTTTTATTTAAGAAGCTCCGTCATACGTAAATCCCATTCATGTACTCGTCCACATCTAGAAGAAAAATCGTTCTCATTTTTATTCTCCTTCGTTGCTGGAAAATAAGAAAAAGGGATATCTGGATTTATTCCTAGCGAAACAACAACTCTCGAGCAAAAACCCCAGAATGAATGAAGGAAATCTAAAAACATTAAAATGTTAAAAAATAGAGCAATAACAACAACAAAAAACGGAAGAAGGATGGAAGAACAAACCCTGAAAAGAAATTAACAAAGAAAATACTAAAAAAAAAAATATTCTCTCGAATTAAATACAACAACGACAATGGTAAAAAATATAGCCCAAGCACAAGAAGATTAATGTAAATTTAGGGAAATGGAAAAATTTTATTAGGCACAAATAAAATTGTTCGGCAACACAAATAGTTTTCGGAACATAGAACCTAAAATTTGTGATACAATTGATTGCCGCCACACCATATCTGAAAGAACAACAGCAACAGCAGCAAAAACAACAACAACAAAATAATTAAGTAGAAAAGTTTCCATATCCAATAATACTTTGGTGAAGATAAGTCAATCTTTTTATATACATATTTGAAATAGGAAAATGTTGTGGGTGAAATATACGAGGGCGGGCGTCGCACAAACAATTTCATCTACAGTATTTGGTTCAAGTTTGTATATTTTCAAAAAGAATTTTTGGCTCGAAGATTATTAATTTCGATACGACAACTTTCGATTATATGTATTATTCGTTTGGTTGCATAACTTTTCTGTGCGGAAAGTGTTACGCAAAACTAAAGTGGCAAACTAAATTATTAATCCGTTTATCCGATTAGCTCGATAATCCTGGCTCACCATATATAACTGTAATAATTATAATAACACGATGATAAAAATTCTTTACATCAATAATTTTAATTTATTTACTTCGCATAAATTTATGACCTCCAATATAAAATCCGAAACACCGCATTATTGGTATCGATAAAATTTTATTCGTAATCTATACACACACACACACACACGTGTATGTGTTTCATAACACATACACATACGCATATATATTCTAGATCTATATCCATTCCCTGAAATGGATCATTACATTTTATTGCGTCCAATTAACAAATGTTAACTATCCGAACACCATTTGTCATCAGACCAAACGGAGCCAGAATAAAAAAAAAATAAATAAAACGAGAGTAGTAGGAAAAAAAATGGAAATGAAAATCACAAATCGTTAACGAATTTATTTCCTTTCTTACAACAACAATATCAACAACAACAACAAATACTTTTACTACTATCGTTGTGTACTAAACCTCGCTGTTGGTATTGTATATAAATGGAGTAAAGAGGATGGAATACAAGTAGTTTTTTGGTTGGGAGATTTTATTCTGGCTGTTATCAATTCGAACAAAACAGTTTTTGTTTATTTTGAGCTTTTAGTACGAAAAGCTTTAATTTTTGGGGAACACGTTTTCACGAATGATTTAGTGGGATGACTTTTTTTTTGTTGGTGTGGTTTGTGCTGTATTGTTGCTGGTGCTGATTTTTAGAAATATTTTTTTTTGTGAGCATGTTCTTAAAATATATAGCTTTTAGATTTTAAGTAAATCGATTTCGAAGTTTAGTCTTTTTGTTGCTATAAATTAATTCTCGTTTAATTTTTTTTATTATTACTAATTGTCTTCTAATTGGTATTTGAGAGTATAGTAGTTGTAGCTGTAGAAACAATACAGAAGTATCCCGTTTAACAAATTCTTAGATAGATCCATTCGCAAATGATAACTGATTGAAACTTCTTTGGTATACATCCCTGTACCCTCAGGACATACAAAATATTTACTCCTCAGCAAGAAACCGTTGACAACGTTGTGTAACCATAATTTGTGAATAAAAGAACGACCAAATTTTCCTTGTACTCTCTCAGCTTAGCTTTTGCGTCGCTTACCATCATGAATTCAGTTTATATCTGGGTGGAATCGCATTTTCAATGGATTCTACCAATACTAGAAATTCATAATTGGTTAGCAGGAGATCAATTAATTGCCAATGGTGTTTCCATTTCCTAATTCAAGAAAAATTCTCTAGAACTCGGTGCCTTTTGGAGAAGCTTAGGTGTGCAGACACAGCTATTGTGATTATTTTATATTAGATATACAAATTAGTATCCGCCCTTCGACAAAAGATGGTGCCACCAGTAAGTTATGATTAAAATTGCCCGATGTAAAATATCATATCCTAAGGTTGGACATCTGCCAACAACATAACTTTAAAATATTTGCGATATACGGTTTCCAATCACACGAATATGTCCCAGTCAGACAATATTTATTTAAATTACGTCAAACGAACATCGGGATATTGGTCGTGGTGTTCTTCTGGTAGACTGCATCGTCTTCCTGCACATTGGCATCGACTTGAATACACTCTACAGTCCGAAATAATACATCAGACACTACATTTAATTTTCCTTCCCTGTACCAGAATTCTAAGTCATGCTGCTGGAATTGACCAACGAAACAACCTCGATGCAGGGTACTTCAAGTTCTTCACCCAAACTAGAGAAGCATCGGTTACCACTTTGAAATGTATTCACGATTTGTGATCGGATAGTTTTTTAGTGAAGATGTGAGTTTCAAACTCATATACGCTATCACTGTTTCAAAACTATGAACTTCCTGTGTCAATACAGCGCCAACTTCAGTATCAGATCTATCCGTTTGGATGGTAAACGTTTTCGTGAAGTCTGAGTTTACAATAATGAAAGCAGACACCAGTATTGGCTTCAAATGAGTGAAAGCGACGGAGGTTCCATTGAAATTTCTTCCCGGCAGTTTTTGTGTTAAGGCTGGTGTTGTTACAGAATAAAACTCGAGGATTATCCGCTTATACCAACCTACCATCAATAAGAGTCTCGTAATCCATGGTGGATATATCCAAGACACTAGATTTCGCCGAAACATAAACAAAACTTGTCTATGCTAATCGTGAGATAAGCTATCTGCAGACATTTTGCTACTTCTTTCAATAATTCTAATTGTTCTTATTCAAACTTGAGGTATTGAGGGTACAAATAAGTTTGAATCTTTTATTATAACTCCGAAGCTTTATTCATAGAAATTGGTACAGTGAATTTTATTCAAAGTATTGTCCATCGTTAGCTACGAATTTTTCCCATCTTTCAAGCAGGAAATCATTCATGTGGTCGGGCGTTCTCTGCACTGCAGTTGCTCATATAAGATCACTCCTAACTGATCCCACCAGATGCACAGCATTAGTTTCTAGCCATGAATATTCGGTTTCACGGTTGAAGTTGATGCATGACCGGGCTTACCTCACGATTTTCTGCGATTTTGGCTATCGTAGCGGATCCACGTTTTGTCCCTCGTCACGATTCGATGCAAAAAAACCCTTCCAATTTTGTCTTTGGAGCAGTTGTTCGTACTTGAAAAAATGGCGTTCGACGTCTCTTGGCTTGAATTCATACGGAACTCAATTTACTTGTTTCTGCACCATACCCAAGGTCTTGAGACGGTTTTGAATCGTTTGTTGACTCACATTCAACGTGTCAGCGAACTCCTCTTGAGTTTGACATGAATCATGGTCCAATAACGCCTCCAACTCGCAATTTAGCTTTGCGTTCTTTGTCACCAGTACTCACATGTTTTTATTGATGGAGCATGTTCCCCATATGCTTCACACTGCAATCGATGTCCATCAGCTGCAGTTTTCTTCAAAGTAAAACAAAAAAAGCAGCGCATACTAGGTACGCCATCTTTTGTAAATCCCTCAAAACTTATTTGTACCCTCAATAAATATCTTCAGTTCCAAATCGTCTCTGATAACCTTGTTCATCAACCGGCAAACAGTTTGGCCCACATTGCACCGTCTAAATGATCAAGTTCCAGATTCAACTCCTTCTGAATGTATGAGAATATGAGGCGAACTCTTGTTTTGACCGGACTTGTATTTTCTGTGTCAATGTTATGCTGAATCAACGTTGTGCAACCCAGTTGGTCAGGACGAGTCACGAGAAAATAAAGCTTTGCTGTTTTTAAATCCTGCTTCTGATGATCGTCATGTTCGTCTCACGTTTATTTTAGTCTTTCTAGCGTGGAATGGCTCATCCGATCAACCGTCCTGTCTACAACACGCCAGTTATTGGAAGCCTCTTAAAGCCCTCATCGTTTTACATCTCGAATCTATAACAAAAGTTATGTCAACAGCATGGCTTACGTAATGCACAGTTTGATCCGCTATCTTTATGTTTGTTTTTGTGGGAACCAATTCCAGCCCAAGCTTGTCCAACCTCGCAAACATCATCGCCATCGCAGAGGATGGGGCAAGTAGTGCCAGAAACTAGCAATCCAGTAACCTCATGACAGTTGTATCTTGACATCTATGTGAGCTTCTGGTCGGTTATCTTCTAATGATCGATTAAGTAATCTTAATTTCCCTATAGCATCTGGATTATCTGGACTACCATAGTTTACAATTTCCTCAATTTGGGATCTTATTTATACACCGTGGACAAGGTAGATCTCCTAATTTCCACCCGGAAAAGTAAGCAGCCTTCCACCAGGCTGATTTTTAGGGCATCGATTAGCCATGGCATCTTCTATTCCACAACACCAGCAGTAAATTCTGTTTCGAGGCTTCGGACAATCGAAATGATAATAAATTTTTGGTTTACAGTTTCATCAAGAAATAGACAAATCAACCTTTGTCGCGAATTTCTTGGTTTCCTAGAGAAATTTTGTCCTGCCCATCCCCCCTCCCGCCCCGCTGTCATCCCCCCGCTGTCCTCCAACCCCTCTAACTGAGCAGCTGAAGTAATAATGCTGACGGTGAGCTGGAGGAAGATAAAGTTTGGAGAAGGAGGATAAATTTTAGTGAATAGTTTGAACGAATTCAATAAATAATTTGCTATATTCTCATTAGGGCACTCATCTTTCCAAAAACTCGTTTCCCATGATAGTAGTTTCGTGTTTGAAATCTTGTTTTGAGTTCATTTACCAGTTTGTGCCAATTATTGAATTTTGAGGGAAAGCTCCTTATTTCCCACGGAAGATTTAAAATACTCCCGATGACCAAACTCCAATACCAATTCATTGGAAAACACACCGAAACACAAAAATTACCCCAGATGAAAAACCAAACGCACCAATTGATCCGGATTAAATCGAATTTTGATTTGAAATCAAGTAAGCGCAATTTGCTTTATCATGAAACTTGAGCTGAATCGGATCAGATCTTGTGTCAAGAAATCCAGCTATTTTACTGCTGTAATCTAAATATGTTTTCAAGTGCAGCAACAGCGCCGACGCATAACATGCATGCAGCAACTATCGAATTCCAGCTGAAAAATATATATTAATTAGTCCTTTCCGAACTATCAAAATTTGATACATAAACCACCGAAGTTATTTCACATGCGAAAGATCCATATGGTGCCCTGAAAGATATAATTCTCGTTGAAGATTTATAGGATAAAAATCCATTGCCCATTCTTCAAGTGTCTTGAGCTCAATCGAGAACGCAATTAGACAAAATTAAAAACGATACGATGAAAAGTTTGGATAACAATGAGAATTCTAAAAATGAGTAACCAAGATCAATTCGCGAATTGAAAAATAGTAATTTAACAAATATAACGAATAATCCACAGTCACTGTCTCAAAATGTGTCAACGTCAACAATGCGAACACCAACGCCAATAGCAGTACAAACTGAACCGGAAGTCTAAATAAAATCGCCTAGAAATGGGAAAATCATGGCAATTGATATGTCAACATCACCAATTCCGATTCAAAAATCACCAGTTCAAAAGGTTCTAGCGACAAAACCTCCAGTTCTTCCTACAGAGTCCTCTGAGATCATAAAATTAAATGTAGACGACGTTCCACAAGAAATTCGTGGCCACCCGAAATAATCAAAAAATCAGTTAAATTAGCGACTGAACCATCGTAAACCGATTTCGCATGACGTAAAGGTTGACACAATATGGCAAAGGACCTGGCATGAATCGTAGTCACTGAACTGTTGAATCGGAAAATTGGTATATCATTTGCGAATGATCAGAACAATTGTCCACCGCCTGGAGATGATGATGGACAGTTTGACAGAAGTTTCTATGAACGTGGCACGGACAGACCACCGAATGATAAACGTTCGCATTCCATATGAACAAAAGGGTTACGATAACAGGGGTCACAAGGGGTACGATAAACAAAAATTCTTTCATGAATATTCACGTCTCGACTATAAGTTTGATCGGTGTGGAATATGTATAGTGACTCTTTAGTGACCGAGCTGTTCAATTTTTTAAGAACAAACTCTAATAAACCTTCTCCGTCTTCCTCTCTTTTAGAAAAAACATGAATTAGCATTTCATTCCAGCACGTTCCCCTACTACGGGCGGCAATTGAGAACGGGCAGTGACGTATATTCCTCGGTACTTTTTAATTGAAAGGCTATTGTCATCTCTACCACCCGAACACTATAAAAAAATAATTGCTTATCAGAACGCTGGGACTCAGGCGTACCACCGATGCAATAATTTTTGTGGTTCATAAGCAAATCAATTCTCATGATAATTAAATTTTGTCCAGTCAGCTTTTAGCAATTGAATTTTACTGTTGTACTAATGAGAGCATCCGAAACATGTAACCAAGTAGCAAATTAGATTACAAGCGATATTCAGCGATTAAAATTAGTAGATTCGATTATTTAAAAAGAAAACGAAGAATGAACCCAATTTTGAAAACCTGGGACTTTTTCACTGTTAAAGTGAAAGAAAACTCGATACAATTTATTATTTTTATCCTCATCAAACTATTAAAGCTTATTTATTTCGAAACGCACAAAACATATAAAATATTCGACTGATTAAAACTTGAGGAAAACCTCACATGAATTTCAAATTTCTGACATGCACCCACGTTATCCCGTAATCATTTATCATGAATGTATATTCGACAAAACAAAAAAAAGGTAACCAAGTGACATATTCATCAAGTAACTCCTTACGACACAGGCACACACACACACACACACTCAAAACACTGTAGCGTATAGAGTTTTGTTTCCTTTTATGCTACACACCTCCCATTAATCACATCAAATGTTTGTTAAACCCTCGCCATATATCTACACAATTCTTTTCCATCATGATTAATTTAACACTCAGCTAAAACATTTTTTTCCGAGGAGGAAAAATTTTTGTTTTTAACACCCACAGCAAAATCTTTAAAATTTTGTGGCACACGTTTGTATAGTTTTTCCGATATACATACACTCTTTACGTCTACATCTACACATACACACACAGTATTGCATGCTGACGGTGATTTATGTACATACGTTTAAAGCTCGTAATTTTCATTTTTTAATTAAAATCTAATTAACATTTTGTACGTAAATTAAAATAATAAAAATTACCGCACTATGCAATTTATTTGTTGTACATAAATTAGAGTCTGGCTGGTTCCGTACTGTATATAATACGAATATGTATGAATGTGCATGCTAAAATTATTAATCAACTGCGGATTTTCTCAATAATTAAAAATAATTATTTACAAAGCATAAAAAGTTTAAGGAAACGATTTTCTTATAAAACTTTTGTTTTATTATTGTAATGTTGGTACACAGCACAGTGCAGTTAATTCATGTTTTATTTACAATGCATAATTAATTTTATATAGTTTTCGTTTACGGACGGATGGATCCTCTGGTCAGAGTTTGGCAATGTTTGGTGAAATATTATCCACACAGTTTTTTCGAAGCTCTAACATAGATTATAATGGTTTGGGGATGAATATAAATCCATTATTTTTTCGCTAGATGGCTTTAGTCGCATATATCTCGTGATGTATTTATTATTTTGTTATTGTTTTGATTGATCGATTCAGTTGTGAGTTATTGCATGTCAAGGATGGAGGTAAACAAAGAGAAAATTCGCTATAATTTACTATAATTCGCTATAATTTACAATTTACAGCTTCAATAAGGGCGAAAACGCAAGTCAAGCGTTCCGGTAATTTCGATATCAAAAATGAACCACGCATTGGAAGGCCTATCGTCAAAAATGTCAATAAAATCCTGAGAACTATCTTAGTAGACCGGCATGTGAAAACAAAAGAGTTTTAAACCATTTGCACAAGGCTAGCTGCAAAAAGGACCTTGATGTTTAGGTGCCACACGAGTTGGCGCAAAAAAACTTGATTGACCGAGTGAACATCTATGAATCTTTGGCCAAACGTAACGAAATCGATCCATTTACCTGAAGCGGATGGCACGAAATGACTGTTGGAACGAAATGGGTTATATACGTTATCAAGCGGAAACGATCAAGGTCAAAGTCCGGTGAAATGGCTTAAACGATGGCCAAATCAGGATTGACAGCCAGAAACGTTTACTGTGTATTTGATGGGATTGGGAGAGAATCGGGTGTGTAACGAAATCCCAGTTTTCAAAATCCCGGTTTGTCAAAATCCCAGTTTTTTATAAACACCGATTTTCAAAATCATGGTTTTCAAAACCCCGGTTTTATACAGGGTGTCCTCGATTGGGATGCTAATCCGTTGAGAGGTGATTCCTTGGTTCATTTCATGAGAAAAATCGTATGGTAGGGGCAGGGTCAATTCTTGATATCCTTTGAGATACAGGGTGTTTAAACAATTTGGTTCGGGGAAAACAGTACAAGCGAATATTAAACTGTAACTTACAAAATATTTATCGGACGGCAACGCCTCATTTGACGGACAATTGAATAGGCTATATTTAAGATCTTATTGGCTACCTTGCATCTGTATCCATTTAAGAGCTATGACGTTTTAAAATTAAAAAAATAAGAAAAATGATTTTTTTTTTTATAAAATTGAGTTTTTCTCAAAAAAATCCCCTAATAAATTTTTTTTTACCTAATTTTAATCCGCTATGATCTCCTCTACAATTCCCCAATCAGGTATTTGTACCCAAGTGCTATAGTTTTTTACTTATGAGATGAAGAATGAAAACACTACACATCAAATTGACCCCGCCCTCCCCCTACATTACGATTTTTTTCATGAAATGAACCAAGGAATCACCTCTTAACGAATTAGCATCCCAATCGGGGATACACCCTGTATAAAAAAATCCCGATTTTTTGGACAACCCGATTTGAATTTTTAACATGTGAGAAAATAGGACTCTTAAATGATTTTTTGACAATATTCAAAATTGTGTTTGCGATTAAGTTCTAGAAACTGGCTAATAGGAATGGAATTTGGCCATTTCTGAACAGATTTTGTTGAAATTCGATACATGCGATGGAAATGGATTCCTAAAATGATTTTTCGATAATGTTCTGAAATATGGCCATCGCTATGGAACTAGGCCCTTTTTAATCCAATTTAGTTAAAATTCGACATGTTGGTGGGGGAATGGGATGCAAAAAATTCGTTTTTGAAAAAGTACTGGAATAAGTCAAATAGGGATGAAACCTGGCCATTTCTTAACCGATTATGTTGAAATTCGTCACGTGCGATGGAAATGGGGTTCTTGAATAAATTTTTGATAAAGCGGTGGAATATGGACAATAGAGATGGAATTTGACACGATCTAAATCGGATTATTAAATAATTTTTGATAAAGCTCCACGTATCTGGACAAAAAGGGCGATATATTTCAGAACTTAGTCCAAAAATCATTTTAGAAACTTATTTCCATCGCACATGTCAAATTTTATCATAATCTGTCAAGAAATAGCCAAGTTCTGTCGCTAATGGCCATATTCTAGAGCTTTAGCAAAAAGATATTTTAGAATCCCATTTAGACCTTACTTGTAGAGTTTTAACATAATTAGTACAGAATATAGAATAAAACTAGTAAAACTACCCTTTTATTCCTGACATGTTTTTGAACCCCGCTCTCCTGAAAATTTTTTCTAAAGGTTCTAAACGGGGCGCGAAGCGACTTCCCGCGTGCCCGCGAGAGTTATTGAATGCTCTAAAATTCGGTATGATATCAAAAGGTTGTCGAAGAACCGAATGTCGAAGGGCCGAATGTGTCGAAGTGCCGAATGTCTCAATAAAACCTGAACCTATCGCTAATATCGATTTTTCAATTCCTATAAACTGAATTTTTTTTTTAACTAACCCGGCAGATGTTACGTGATCCTATACTCGCGCTCCTATCAATTTTTAAATTCCTCTAAACCATTTTTTTTTTAATTAGGAAAAGAAGCTATGGAAACGCCGCGACCTGACTTATATATCCCAATCCCTTTCTTTTTTATTGTGTACGATGTGTACGGGTTTTACTGTTTTAGTTTTGTTATATGTAGTCGTTATTTATTTTTCAAGGAATTGGAATAGCAATTTCAATTTTCGAACCCCATCAAAAACTAGGAATTCGACTAATTCTAGAGCGTCAATATACGTCACTGTTGTTGTAGTTTGACAAACAAAAATGGGAGTCAGTTTTTTTCGACTCCGATAAAATAACACCGACTGCATGAAACCGACTCCCGCCTCTGACTTCGCAGCCTTGGTTTTTTTAGTAAATTGGCACGATATCTTTAAAATATTATTAGTCGATTTCAAAAACTTGGATCTAGAAAACCGGGATTTTGAAAACCAGGATTTTTAAAACTGCGATTTCGTAGTAGACCCGAGAGAATCATCAACTATGAGCTGCTGTTCAATGGCTAAACGCTCAGTTTGAACCTCTACTACCAGCAATTGGACCGAATGAAGGCAGCAATTGACTAGAAGCGTCCCAAATTATAGCCAATAAGAGAAGCGTTGTGTTCCACCAGGCAACACACATTCATGATGACCCACCCCTTCCCATGGTTGGGAGGTTATTATGCATCCACTTTATAGTGCGGAACCGGTACCAAACGATTTTCATCTCTTTTTGTCCATGGCAAACGCTCTTGGTGGTGTAAAAATGGCTGAAAACGGGCTATCCCAGTTTTTTGCTCTGTTAGCAGACGGTAACAAAACGTTTTGTTAAAGCGGCATAATGAAATTGCCTTCAAAATGGCAACGAGTTATCGAAAAAGGCGCATATTTGAGCCAAAACGAATGATTGTAACCATGTTAAAAAAACCTACGAAATAAACGTAAATATAATGGATTGATTTTTTCTCAATCTAATATATTAGGTGTGCAAGTAGAAACTCTGCTTTTTTCGATTAAATTCAAGTTTATTGAAAATATAATTGTTCAAAAGATTAAATATCGAATTATTCATTAATACTATCTATGGTCTTTTGTCTTGATGAATGCCTTCGCGATAGAAATTTGGTGGTTTTGAGCAACATAGTAATCGAGCTAATTTGAACATCTTCACCTTTCGTGAATCGCTGGTCTTTCAAGTATGCTGACATCGATCTGAATAAATGGTAACAGAGGGAACCAACGCTGGAGAATACGTCGCGTGCTGTAAAATTTGGGTTGATTTTGCTGAATGCGTGGACGAGCATTGTCAAGCAGCAATATCAATTGGCCCGAAAATGATCTTTTTTTATACAGAGCATTATCAAATTGATCAATTGGGCTTTTCCAATCCCACCAGATACACACTAACACTTTCTTGGTGTGAATATTCATTTATGCAACTGATGTTGATGGCTGGCCTGGATCAACCCATGGTTTTCTGCGTTTAGGATTATCGTACAAAATCCACTTTTTATCATCCTTAATGAGTTTATGCAAAAAATTCTTTCATTTGTATCGAGAAAGCGAATTCATACAGATGTCAACTCCGGTTTTTGTTTTCTTCGGTCTGTTTACGAAGAACCCATCTTCCTGCCTTCTTTATTTTGCCTATATTGCATGCAATCGACGTGATATTGCTTGGTGAGTAACTCCTAACTGTTCTGCAAGCTCTTTATGAAATCGACTCGGATTTTCAACCAGTAAAATTTTAAGTTCTTCATCTTCAAATTGTTTTACTGCACCTGGATGTGGATCGTCCTCAAAACTGAAATTACCATCACGAAATCTAGCAAATCACTTTTTTACTGTTGAATGACTCACATGACTGGTTGACTAGTAGTTTGTAATTAATATAGCTTGAACAGCATTTTTTAATTTGAGAACAGAATATGAATGCAATGACGCATTCGTTGCTTATCGACATTCATCTTTTAAAATTGATGCAAAAAGAACGACAAAATTCCTGAAACTTATGTCATAAAAACAGCAATGACTGAGCTACATATATCCAAAATTGCGGGCGATGCGTTCAATTATATTTTAGAGCAACCAACTTCAGAGTCAAGTAAAATATGTAAATTATTCGACCACTACTGGCTTGAGTTACAAGAAGTTGTCAACGTTATCTACGACTAGTTGAGTACTTGACGTATTCGACGACTTGTCGACGTTATCGATGAACTGTCTACGTGATCACGTAAAAATAAGTAGAAGACGCGTAAAAGCCCTTCTCTGGATTTAAGGGTGTGGTGGTGGTTGTATTTTGGGGTCAAGAAACCTGCAAGTGCTGCGGTTTTCTCTCGTTTTAAGACCGTTTAAATTAGCGAACAACCTATCCAGGAGACAATCTCGATAAAACCATCATCAATCCAATGTGGCTTACGTGCACCGAGGTATGTATGGCGAAAAGAACACTTTGGATTCCACAGAATGAGGCTCTACTGTGACGGACATATTTCCTCATCAAACCTCATACATATAAGGTATTAACAATAAAACCCATTAGAGTGGTGCTCTTCCAAACGCACCAATTCCAAAGGGTAACGAACCTTAAGGCTGCGGTTACATTAGATTCTAATTCGTAAGAAATTTTGTTCGTACGAATTTATACTATTTCATCAGAAGGAAACAAATGTATTTAGATGTACGGTGATACTGGATGCGACTCAGTACGAATTTGGATGCGACTCACTACGAAAATTTATTCTCACCAATTCGTAAGAAATTCAGTCGGACAAATTCATAAGTTAAAGTGTTTACTTTGTTTGCAAAATTATAGTACAAAAACAAACATATTGCTGCATCAATTAGTAAAAAATTTCCATTACTATTTTGTAATGGATTCGTACGTAAAACTGTTAAAAAACAAACTATTTTGTTCGCATTTAAATACCATAAGAATTAGTGAGAATTCGTACGAAATAAGCGTAAGTATAGTGTAACCGTATATATAAACCTACATAGATTTGCTTAATTCTGATGATATTTTGACACGTTGTAGCCTATCAGGTTTTCAATCTCCTGTCTAATTTCATCTAAACAAACTAATCAAATTACATAACACAATAAACCTCATCGTGAATGCGACATGGGACCTTCTCACGGCCACCACTATGGTTCCGACGTTAAAGCCATTGAACAGTACAATCCTAAAATTTATCGAAGAGAATGATATCCGGTGGCACCATATATTATCTTCGTCTGCCTGCCGTGCTGCAGGAGCGAGATAAATGAAAAAATAATCCGTCGCCTGTCGGTCACCAACTATAAAGAGCTACGCAAGATATCTTTAAAGACGCGTCTACCAAAGAGCGTCATGAACACCGTAAATTTCCTGGGAGGTGGTTATTCACCACCTCTAATCGTGCAGAGCTTCATTAATTATTAAATTTGTTAAGAATCCGATTCATATTTATTGTCATCGGTTTTGCTTTATGTCAGAATTTTGATAAATAAATTATAGTAACTTCCTATAGTTACCAAATTTAAGTTGCAGAACTATTTTACTCAGTACACATTAACTTCATTACTCTATACTCAGTACATTAGTATAGCTATCTTTGTCATATAGCCAAGATGGAAAACACCAATTACAACTAGTGATTAAAAAAACAAAAAACTTAAATTAACAAAGTCGGAGATCATTGCCCTAGGATTTGTTTCAAATTTCATCATCATTTACCATCGGGTGTAACGTGAATTCACATTCAAAACATAGTCAGAGGAAGAACCGACACCAACTTAAGAGGTTATCACGTTTTGAATGTAATTTATCAAATAAAATTATAGAAAATAATACAGTGAGCATCGCAACATTCACGCACTACTGCATCTTACCCTGTCAGATCTGGGTACGACCGAGACGTTATTCTCTGATTATCTATTTATTAGATTTAAAATAACGAAATATCTCAAGGAGTAGAAACCTTATTAAGATTACCTAACCAACGAAAGTGACAAGCCTATATTCCGAGAGTTTCCAACATAATTTAACCGCTATAATCCTTCCGAAATTTGGTGGAAATCTGTGTACTGGAAGTAGCGCAGCTTCAGTGGGAGCCATTCAAATTTTTGTAATAAAGAATTAATTTTCAACCAACAAGGGCTGACCTTGTTTGTTTCATACTGTTAAAGTTGGTCGAAAGTGAAAAAATCGATAATGCAGATAGTGTCTTGACTACATCAGCCGAAAACTTAAAAAAATATGTATTATGATGAAATATCCCAGCCGAAAGTAATTAACCTACAAAATCAGCCGAAAACAAATGTATCGAGAGGAAAACCAAATAAAATTTAAATACCGATATTAATTTAGTTTCATGTGAATATAATATGTATGAAACATATATGGGCAAATTTCTAAAATTTATAAAAACTTAATGTTTAAGTGTTATGTCTGGAAAAGTACTTATTTGAATAGGTTGTTCCATAATCATGGAAACTTGACCTTGAAATATTTCCAACGATAACAATCAAAAACACGATACAAATAACACCTTATTAGACATTTCACTTTAAACGTGTTCGAACTATGCACGTGTATTTCACTCCCCTCAATTTTCCAGGATCCCAACATTAAACTTGACTTGGAAAATTTTCCAGCAATAACCATCGAAGGGTGCGCTGGTTATACTAGCTCCTCGCGCTGCATCCTTGGTAACGCTAAAAATATAACCCCGTGAGTACGAACGCGGTAAATCTCTAGCTCTTTGCCTTGAGGGGGAAATACCTATGGCAAAACCTGAAGCATCTGTTCTCCATGTTACGGGCGGCTTTACCAACGTCTGTTTTCCATGTTGTAGGGGCGGCTGTAAAAACCTGGCAGTACGTATAAAAGGCTAAAAGAAGCACCAAGCACCAAGAATCTAAATATTCAATGTAGTCAATCAACCAAAACAAAGATGTGGTGCAGGGAATCGGATAACCGGCGGCTCTCGAGAGTGAGCAGGCGGGCTCCCAGTCGTCGGGGTCTAGCGACCGCACCCACGTCATGTAGTGATTCAACGCTTGATTACTACACCACATACAGCTACAAGCAATACCACTGAAGTTGTCAGTCTGGTGGGTGGTTCATCCACTACGGCTGACGGAAGAACAAACATTTTTATGAAAATGAACAATCCTTTCTTAAAAAGAGGTATAGTGACAAGATCGAACATAAAACCGTTAGCCGCAAGTACTGTTAAACGATCAATTTCAACATGAATGTTGAATATAGCCAAAAGTGGTATATGACCCGATGAATAAACTCCTCGAAAAGCACAGTAGTGGCACAAGCCCTAAAGAGAGCACTAAAAAAACGTAAAACGGCAAAGCGAACCACTGATAAGTAAGAAGTCGAACGTCGAAAAATTCAAAATACAAAGGATACCGAAAAGGATGCGAAAAAGAAGCAAACCATAAATGCAAATGCTCAAGAGAAGGCTAATCGAAAATACAAGTCCCCTCCAAACTACGTGCACGAAACCAATGCACCAGAGTGGTGCAACAACTCAAATCAAGCATGCTAAATTTTTCAAATTTGCACGTGAATTTCACTCCCCTAATTTTCCCGGACTCTCAACATAAAACGTGACCTAAAAATTGTCCAGCGATAACCATCGCCGAACCGATTCAAACGGAACCTTTTCCACACATATCACTTTAAACGATAAATTTTATAAATTTTTGAAACTTGCACGTGTATTTCACTCCCCCCAATTTTCCCAGACTCTCAACATTAAACTTGACCTGGAACTTTTCCAGATATAACACACGTTTTTATAAATTTTTGAAATTTGCCCATATATGTTTCATACATATTATATTCACATGAAACTACTAAATTAAGATCGGTATTTAAATTTTATTTGGTTTTCCTCTCGATACATTTGTTTTCGGCTGATTTTGTAGGTTAATTACTTTCGGCTGGGATATTTCATTAAAATACATATTTTTTTTAACTTTCGACTGATGTAGTCGAGACACTATCTGCATTATCGATTTTTTCACTTTCGGCTAACAAGGTGTTTGTTTCGCTAAAAAATGCTTTCTCTCTCTCTCTCTCTCTCTCTGGCAGTATGGGATATAGTTAATAATAATAATAATAATAAGGGATTTGGCCGCATCAAATGAGGTTTCAAAATCATATTTTCATTTCGGATAATGAGTGATTAATTCATTTATCCTAAACCAGCCGTGAAATTTTTACCTTGTCACCACAGGGAATCGAACCCGGGACCTCCGGTCGCTAGAGCATACATGCTGACCACTTTGCCACCGGGGCAGCGAAGGAAACTGGCCTGGAAACTCTTTACTCGTCAAGGCTAAAATCAAAACTATTCGAAAATCATAGTGAGACCGATGACTAATACCGAAAATGCTTTCGTTATATGTAAAATTTAACATACTCTATTAAAATTAGCCGAAATTTTCTAGCCGAAATATGGTAATGCAGATAGTGTGTTTGTTATCCCATCCAAAAAAATTTTTTGTATTCGGAAGATATATTACTTAAAATACCTAGTTCATATCAGCCCGAAATAATCAGATTACAGCAAAAAATCTGTCAGAAGTTATATAATTTTACCAGTTTGGTCCAAATCCTATGACATGTAAATTACAATATATTTAGAAATTTTCGAAACTAAATTAATAAAATATTCGGTAACTTTTGAGTTGGATGCAATACTACATGAGCAATGTTACACGAAAATGAAACGTATTTGACATATGCTGTCTCATTTCCCTGGAACACGACGCAAATACAACTGACTTTCTAATAATTGTTTGATCGTAATTTAAAAAAATTACAGATTAATTTATTATTGATTAATTATTACAATTTTTCATAGAGTCAGCTATATTTTCTGTCAAAATATTTCAAAAAAAAATTTTCTCTGAACTATCTGAGAAAAAAAACAGATTGAAAAATGACGATCTGAGAATGGTCAGAGAAAATAAAAAGAAACGGAAAATTTTTATCTCTCTAATCTCTTCGATATAACAAAAAAAGGCCATATATGTGAATAATTTTCACGAACCCAAACACGAATCAATTTGTTATGATAAGTTCAGTGCACAGTTTGGGTTCGAACAAGAGACGATATTAATTTGAAAAACCAACCGTTGTACAAATCAAGTAGGTTTTATTTAGGTATGACAAGTATGTCTTCAGACCTCAAAAAAATCATCAAATACACCGCCGACTAATATTTTTACCGACCAAAACTTTTGGGTTAGTTACTCATTTGCCTCAAAAGTTACAGAACATTTTATTAATTTAGTTTTAGTTTAAATTTCAGATTTATTGGTATATTATATCACATTACAACCCCTATCCCCTTTAGACTTGCCCAAATTCCGCCCAGAATATAAAGTTGGTAACAGCTTCTGACCGATTTTTGCTGTAGTCTGATTATTTGGGGCTGATAGAAGAACTAGGTATTTTGAATAATATATCTTTCGGCTATACAAAATATTTTTTCGGGTGGGATAGCAAAGACACTATCTGCATTACCATCTTTCGACTGGAAACTTTCATATAACTTTAATAGTATCTTAGAACCGGATCTCTTCCTCATGATTTTGGTGCGCAGATCATTATTAGTCAATACATAAACTAATATCCTTATTAGTAACGAATAAACAAGATTTTTATTATTTCTGAAATACGACCAGCTTATCGGATTGATTAACCTACTTTAAAATATTATTTGATATTTTGGAGCACCCTTATCAGTATGCGGTTACCATAAAATATGAAAGGCTATTAAATCTATATACTGCACTCTCTATATCTCGTTACGCTCTTGTAATACTTACATAAAATCAAATGGACAATTATTTAACACCAACGATAAAATTATGACTGCAAAGCCATAAACTCATTGTTGAACTGAATAGTGACAGTACCCTAGAAAAAAAATCTAATTATCCCATCTAAAACGACAAAGTTTATTGTGTCCCTCTACATATACACGAAAAGAGCAAAGAAAATGCTTAACTACTAAAAAGGCCAGCAGCTACATGCTATACTAAACCAAAAAAAAAAACACTATCGTAAAAATCACAACGTCATATCCAATTTTTTTTTATTTTATCTGCAATAAAAAATCAGAGACATAAGCTTTTTTTTTTGGTGTATAGGATCCATCGAATTATCTAATTAACTTACTGGGTAAATAAAACTTTCTACTGAACTATTAATTATCAAAAAATAAATAAAAATAAAACGGAAAACCGAAAAACAGGCAGAAAACGAAAAAAAAGTTCTTCGACAGCTAAAATTGTTCTTGGTATCGTTAGAAAGAGATGTATATATATGTATATGGAAAACTGAGAGTATGAAAATTTGTATACACTAATAGTACATTTTCACGGATATAAGAATCTCGGGAAAAATATTTTGAGAGAGGATACACAACTAGAAAATTTTATGTGTTCTTATGTGGAAAATTTGTATCTCTTTTTTTTGAATGTAATGTTTTTGCATGTTTTGTGTTTGCTCACTAGTTTTGCTCCAGTCGATACCATGCTGCTGCTGCTGCTGCTGCTGCTGTGTTTTGTATGTATGTATACAGGAAAATCAAAGAATATACCAAGAAATAAAAAAAATTAAAAGGAAAATCGCACACCCTAATTTTTATTTTTCCATTCTGTTTTTCATTTTTTTTTCTTGTGTGTGCTTTTTCGGAGGAAAACAAATAGAGCAAAATTTTTATCTCATAACACACTATACACGGTATACGGTGGTGGTGTGTTTGGCTGTGTAATATGTAAAAAATAAAATAATAATACAGAAAAGTTTTATATTTTTTTTTTTTTTTGATTTTGGTTTTTCATTTTTCCACATTTTCTCTGTGTATATAGTACCGTACCGTATAGTATAAATATTCAGCAGTGTAGTTTTGTGTATTATACACACAGCATTTTGGTTCGGGTTGTTTTTTAAAAAAATTTCTTTTTTTTTTTTTGCTTGCCTGGGTTGGTTTGTTTGTGCGGAATATTTATCTCTTTCGCACACGAATTTTCTTTTTTTCTTCTGAATTACTTGGCTCTAAATTTCTGGGTTTAGTCCCAGACCGTTTATTGAATTAAACGGTTATTTTGGAATAAAATGATTTCGCAGTACATACACACAGAGTAATAAATATTATGTGTATACTACACACAGTGTTTTTTTGGTTTTATTTTTACTTCTAAATTCAGTGTGGAAATTTTTTTTTATTTATTTTTTAAAATAGAATTTTCTTTAAACAAATATGTAAATTATTTAAAAATAGAATAGAATTTTTATTTGTTTGGCTATAAAAATAAAATAATATTTTTATTGTTGTTGTTGTTGTGCGTCTAAATCAAAATTCAAGTCGCCGGAGAGTGAAAACATTATTTATGTATATTGTGTGCAAAATAATTAATAATATTACGAAAAATGTATTAAGTGAATTAAAAGTGAATAAGTTAATGAATAAGAATTGTACCTGCATTACACGCAATAACAAAAAATTTAACGGGGGCAGCAGCAGCAGCCGCAGCGGCAACGACAGTCTGCGATGCTAATCGCATCCATCACCTATTTTAAGAAATGATACTCAATAGAAATTAACGTAGCATCAGCAAAACACTCAAATAAATCATGTATTGCAGATATACAAAAAAAACAGACATTGAACCGAATTTGCCTGCTTGCTTGTATACCCCGGTGGTACGGTGCACATAAGTGAGTGGTAGTTAAAATTTTTTTAGTACATTTTCCAAATTACAAATCATAATTTATATTGGTACATTATAAACATATATTTCAATAATTTTGGTTTCTTATGTATATTAAACATGTATGCCGCCAATATATACATTAAAAAAAATTAAAGTATATTTATAAACCAAACCTAAAACAGATATATAAAAACGTAAAGAAAAAAAATTGTTGAGATGAAAATTTTCTCAAGTGTCAGTTTTCATAAACCTAAAAGATTTTTCGTTCCGTTTTCATTTGATTTTGTGTATTTTGTTGAAAAAGCATGTTTTATATATAAAAAATTTATAAATTTTTTTTTGTTAATCTATATAGAGCATGATTTGCTAATTTATTTATAAAGAACGTGACACTTTAATCCAAAAGTTCCTCCACCTCTCATTACATCACGTGTTACACATATAAATTTTCCTCCAAATTGCTAAACCCAATCAATCATCATCAGCCGTTTAATTAAAATCAAATTACTCGCGGTATTTTATTTTATTTTTTTGTTTTTTACAATCCCATTCATATTATGCCCGTACTCTCGTGCGAACGACTAGGGCTATCTAAATACACAATTTATATAATACTATTTCGGAAAATGGCATGGAAATTAGATTAAATACAGATAAAATAAACGATGTGGATGTACGAGATGATGATGATTATCGTAAAATTTAAATAATAATCACAATAATAATAACAATTTTCGTCTGTCGCTTTTGCCTAGGTACAGTGTGTGTGTGTGTGTGTGTGTGTATGTATAGTACGAGAAGGAAGAATTTCCACAACTAATGTAATTTTTTTCCCCGGATTTTAAAGTTTTTCGTTGCTTGATTTTTTTCCCGTTGTTGTTGCTGTTAATCTAGGAGATGTGATTTACAAAAAATAAAAAAAAATAAAAGTTTTGCGCAGGTCGATATCCTAAAATTAGTTATTACACAAAAATATCTGCATACATATTCAAATTATACATTCCCGTGTATACATATAATATTTGGGGTGGGTTAGGGGTGCGAAAACGAAAAAAAAGGAGGTCATCAACAAAAAAAAATATCTCGACTCTTCATCACACACATATCGGTTTTGTTAGCTAGACGACAGACGTCTAGGTAAATCTCAAGAATTTTTTTTTTATATTTTCGATTTTATTTTATTTCCATTTGGCATCAAGTGACAGTATACATTTCCTTTGCTGTATATGACTGTGTATTTACACGAGTATATCCAATTTTGCTGTTAATTTATGTATCAAGCACTCTCTGGTGACATCCCAGTACATACATTTATATATATATATATGGAATGGAATATAATAGAATTATTCATTTCCTTTTCAGGAATTCAGTTTTTTTTATTTTTCATTTGAACTTTTTGTGTATGTCCTGAGCTTTTTTTTAAAAAAAAAACATGTTTTCTAATAAATTTTGTGAAAAGTCAGCAGTAATAATAACATGGAAGCAACTCTCCGATGGGAGTGTACCATGGTACACAGAATTCTAGTTATACTTATCGCTTTGATGATTTTGCATTTTTATTAATCCTGGGCTTAATAAATTTATTCTCGATATGTGTGTCACTTTTATTTTTATTTTGCTCACCGGATTAATTACGTTGCTTCCGGGAAATATATTACTTTATACTAGATTAACATGAATTCAAATTCAAATATAATTAAAATTTTGTATATTTATGTTAAAAATTATAGCACTAGAGATAATCAGTTCTGATTATAGTACCTACTTTCCGAAGCTCTTGTTCAATGCCACATAAACAATTTCGACAATTTAAATTTACCCAAAAGGAATAGTTACAATAATTTTCATGAATATGTGATTATCTTTTTTTGAATGTGTGCAGAAATATGCTTTTATAACGTCGAATACTGGTAGAGAACGTTTAATTAATGCTGTATGATCTTATTCGTTCTTTAGGATGAACTTAGATGTATATTTAATGGATTAACACATAATTATCCAATTAAAATGTTTAATTTGTCTATGGTTAGGTGTATCTTTTTTGCAACGCACAACTTAATTTTTCCAATATTTTACCTCTATAGTGCGAAAAAAAATTGCATATCAAGGTATTAAGAAACATAAAATTGAGGTAATCTTAACACGATTATCAAGATTAGTCTTAAAATGACTTAAAATTTCGTCAAAATATAAGTTTAATTAGTTTACGCCGCAATGACGATTATTCTGGGAAAAATTACTTACCCCTAGATGGCAAATCACATAATATTTGGTGTGTCCTAGATAACTGTTTACTAATTTAACATAATATGCAATGTTTAGATCAGCAATAATGAAAAATAATAAACTTATAAATTAATTTCACACATGTGAACAAGATAAATAAAGTTTAGTAAGCAAATTATATGAAATTATTGACGTCAAACTTATTAAAGAAACAAACCAATTGCATACGTCTAGGGGCATTTAAATATCGATACTAAAATATAATTTTTTCTCGGTATCACACACTACAGCCTTAATGTACGAAATTTTTAATTATCTGCAGTTTTGCAAACGGACGATCTCGATGATAAAATATCAGTACAAACGCGGTTCAAAAGAAATTCGGAAGTCGTTATAGCCCACCTAGAAAAATAAGCTTTTTTAATTATTTATTTTGTTTATAGTACTCGCATGCCGTTTAAAGAAAGTGGCAAGCCATACATAATTCGAAGATGATTAATCTTGTTAAGAATTAGTGATATAATCAGAATAACAAAGTGTTATTTGATATTAAACGAGTCACAGCCTTACGCAAAGTGTATTGACACCCGTACTCTTATGATTTTATTTTATGTTCGTATCGGGACGTCTCCTCGTTTATGGTTATATGCTAACGCTGTTACGTTTAATGTTATATAATGGCGTTTAATGTTATATAATGGCGGAAGCAACTTTCGAGTGATGCTTTAACCAGGACATATTTCAAATTTTCTACTGAAAACGTGTGAATATTTTATTACGCTACAACTTAAAAATAATAGATTTATAGCATCCTTGACACCTGGAACTACTCACCGACATATTCTTCCAAAATATCCGGGAAAATCGTCAGAGATCTGAGTGCTAAATATTGTCCCTTTTAATCGGGCTTCTATAAACAGTGCACAATTTAATGAAATTATCCGAAATCGGTAAATTTCTGAATAAAAATTGGAAAAAACTATTTTATTGCTTCGAAATCTATGAAATGAGAGTCCTTCACCCCACGGAGAATTTTTAAGCTTTTTTGTTTAAAAAAATGCTACATGGTTTCGATTTGCCGTCTGTCCATCTGTGTCTACGATAACTTGTAAACGAATGGAGATATCAACTTAATTTCTTCACTAAAAGTTCTAGCAATTCATGGGAAAGAGCCTTAATGATTTGGACATTTCTGTGATTAAGGTGTTCGGAGATATGTAGGGTTTTGTTGACCCCCTCCTTAAAATTTTTAGAATTTTTTTTTATTTTCTACTCTATTTTGGTGTCATAGAGCATGTGAATATAGAATAAAATTATATCTTGTGTGGACGTAGGTTTGTGTGGGTGGTGTGGCTATTGAGGTTTTAGAAGTAATGGTATGGGAGGTGGAAGGGGTGGCATGCGATGTTTTGGATTTGGTGTGGGAATTTGAAATTTGGGGATGAGGGTTTGTGTGGGAAGTGTGTGTTGGGAGTGAGTATGGAGGTGTTAAAGGGTGATGGGTGTTGCGGGTGGTGGGATGGGTTTTTGGGGTTTGAACTGGATAGTGGGTGGGGTAATAATTATGTTTATGTGCGATGGTTTGCTGTTGATTGGGGACGGTTGGGTTGGGTGTAAATGGGGTTAGGTAGGTGTTGGTGTGGGTGGTGTGAGAGGGTGAATGTAGGTAGGTGTTATATTTGAAATACGCAAACTACACTGCATAAACCCCTTTATAGGCAACAAAAATGCTTGTATGGTTCGGCTCCGAACCTTTCCCGTCTTTTTTTATGGTATTAGTGCAAATTCGAAATTGGAATAGTACGGACTAACAAGACGCTTACTCTTCTGGGGCACTATTCTGGAAAACCCTGGGAATAGAGAATTGGGGAAAGAATGTGTATACTATTTAATAGTTTATGCTATTCATAAATAATTTAGAGAAACCAAACTTTTTATGTATTATTGATACAGTGTTATGTTTCCGAAAAAAACTTTTGAATAAAATGAAATACTTATCTGAAACGCAGTTTCACTTAACCTGCGCTTGGTCGGATTGTTGTAAACTGTTTATTACGGTTGAGCTACAATAATAATCTGTAGGAAATTCCGGAAAATTTTATCAGTTGGGTTTATTCTAGGTAAAGATGTATTTTGAAAAGATTTCAGTGATATACGTCAAATACGATCAGTTGTAGTCTGATATTTACATTGTTAACATCGTAAGCGAAATATCGAGTGACAATATTTTAGAATGCCTCCAAGAAAACTTAGTATAACAACAACAAAATTAAATTAAACCACGCTACGGTCGATTATAATGTTTAAAGTATCGGGAAAGACGCAGTTTTCTTAATAAAAGACGTAGTGGACGACAAAGAGTGACAAAATGTGCAGATGATCATAGAATAGTAATTACTAGAAAGATGAATACAGGCTCGGAAATAACCACAAAATTAAATGTGGGTCGCCCAAAACCAGTTAATGTTTCTACGGTTAAACACCTCCGTGAAGTTAGCCCGAATTTTCACTCCGAAATTTGAATTTTTTACTTATGGCAATACAACTTCTGTCTTGACACAAAATATAAGCAAATTATACTATAAAGCAAATTTGTGTCACACACAAATTTTAACTATTATTTAATTGTCTATTAAATACATATCGAACTAATCGTGGCTTCTAAATTTTGATAAAAATAATAAAAAAACAAATTTATTACTGTTGTAACATCACATAAAAAAAATATTAATAGGTCAAGTTTTCAAAAAAAATTCTAAAAATGGTTTCAGTGGAATTATGGGAACTAAATTTAGCTTGAGAAAATATATATTCTATTAAATCTCGTCTCATAAACGATTCACGAGCACTTGACCTATATCACCGGAATTGCTAAAGTTTTGACTAGAAACAAACAGAATTTCGGAACAATTCTATCTGGAATTATCTGGATATAGTCGTTTGAATCTCGACTCGAGATTTGCAGAGAAATTCGCCTGTGAGACAAGATTCAAACGACTGAATCCAGATAATTCCAGATAGATTTTTTTTAAATCTCTCAGTTTGTAGCCAAATTTTCAAACGACTATATCCATAAACAACAAAATAAAATTTTGAACTGAAAGTTCTTGCTAGACTTAGTGTTAAATCACGTAATGCTAATTAAGTTTCAGCATTCACATTTTCAGGTTAGGTTTGGGCTGTCTAAGTTTCCCAACAATTGAAGGGATAATTTAAAAATACGTAAAAGTTATATTTCGAATTTCGGGCTGAATGCTCTAAATGTCATAATAGCAATAGTGACATTTTTCGGGCTGGAATAGTAAACTCTCACGATAGTGATAGTTTAGTATTGCCATCGCGGTTTTTCGAGCTGAGTATCGGGCTAGCTTCATATACATCGGTTAAACGTCGCTTACAGGAAGCCGATCTCCATGGCCATATTGCTATGAAGAAACCCTTACTACGTAAACAAAGTAAGCAAAAGCGATTTAAATGGGCCCGTGAACATCAACATTGGATGATAGAAGATTGGAACAAGGTTTTATGGACGGATGAGTCCAAATTTGAAGTGTTCGGTATACCCGAAGACGAATATTCGTGTGAAGATCTGTAGGTGAACGTGCCAGAAAAGAGTGTATTGCCGCTACCGTAAAGCATGGAGGTGATTTAATGAGGATTTCGGGCTATTTTGCTGATACTAGTGTAGGAGATGTTGTGAAAATTGACGAAATATTAAGAAAAGAAGGATACAGATAAATTTTGGAGATCATTTGTATACCTTCAGGAATTCGGCTTTTGGGTCAAAATTGTATCTTTCCACAAGATAATAACCCAAAACAGTCAACCTAAACTATGTAGAGGATTAAAATTATGGAATGGCCTCTGACAGAAACTCTGACAAAAATGATTGCGGGAATTTCACGACTGTGCGCTGCGATTGTTCAATCAAAAGAAGGTAACATAGATGAAAGTAAAATTTAAATTAAGCGTTTTAACTTTTGACATTATTTCGTATATTGCCATAAATATATTACCAGTTTTAGTGAGTTTTTATGTTTTATGCTGTTTTTGACAGTGCCTAAATGATCGGCAGTGTATATCAGTGTTGTGCGTCTATACGCGTATTTCGCAATTGTATTTCTACGTAGACAATATCGATAATTGGTAGAGTATATAGACAATTTGAAGACAATGTAGAATATTCCTTTTTTTTTGTTTTTCCCCATTGCGATCTTTCAGTACGATCTTGATTCTTATAGTTTTTCAGTCCAAAATGGGGTTTTCCGAATTTTTATTTAATTTTTACAAAACAAGTGGTTGACATTAATGTTTGAAATGATTCAAGATATTACAAATATTGTGTTGACTATGTAATCTGTTTTAGACACTACCAAACCTTTCTCATACCAGAAAATTTACAATTTTTGCCTTAGATGTCACACATGATTTTTTGAAATATTCAAATTGTCAACTGCTACCAACTGCCTATCAACTGCCCTCGGTGAAATTTTAATTAATTTAATTTTAATTGAAATAAAAAATTTTGTAAAATAATAATCATTACAGTTCTGAATACGAGTTTTGTTCGGAAACCGCGACTTGAGAGTTGGGAGCTTTTCTGTTGTTTTCTAAGCACCTAGATGTAAATATAAAATTTAATTATTATTTACAGCAATCAACATTAATATTAGTTTTATGCGTCTAGTGGGTTAGAGAAACAGCAGCAAAACTCCCAACTCTCAAGTCTCAGTTTTCGGACAAAATCTGTACTCTAGTCAGAATCGAGTGCTCTTCTTAAAACGAAATAAAATGTGGGTTATGTCCTATTATGCATTTCATCAATAATCTTAACGGTAACTGTACAAAAACATGTATCTTCGAAACAAGTACTGTATCCATCCAGCACGGGCGGTAGACAGATATTGTGGAAGCGCGTGGAGGTTATGTATAACCGATTTAGTTTAGCCCAATGTAAATTGTTCACGCTTCAGCAACACAAGTTCCCCAATATTTATAAATTGCTTGTGTTGTTTGACGCTCCTAGAGTACCAAACAATACTGTTTGATACGGCATCAAATTTATGTCTACAGTTTCTTTCCTGAGCTGTAGAGGCCAATAATGTACGTAAAAGGTACATGACATTTAGGGGTTTTCTTGTACCAAAATCTCATTACATAATTTTCAACTGATATCATTGTGAATTTACTGATTTTTTCAATGCGATTAAAAACAAAGATTATAGAAAAAAATTAAATCATTTATTTGATCATGTTGCTACCTACAACCAAAGATTGGAACCGTCGACATAAATTGACGTCATATAGCAAAATTTTTAAAACTATAAGGCTATTGGCTAACTATACAACATATAGTTTTTCAAATATCGGCGATATTCATTTTGTTCTGGCTAACAAAAATTTACATTTGACTGAGAGATTCACCATTTCCATTTTTTCACTTACGTTAATTTCCTGATATATCCTGTAATCCTTTGGTCTTTGATCTTCACGATTATTAGGATGAGATGATTTTACGTTTTATTATAATCATAATTGCTTAAATCTCTATTTTCTACAAACAAGTGTTTTTCGTTTTAATATTTTTTCGAAATTCTCCTAAAACCATATAAGAAATTACTATTTTTCCGATTATTCCGTTTTCCGAGCGTATAATTAGTAACACATTTTCATATAAAATCTCGGGTTCAAATTTTTCAAATGTGGAGTAAGAATGAAGCTCTCTATATTGAAATAGTTCCATCGCCGATTGCTAAGTTAAAAAATATTTTCAACATTGTCGACATATTTTCTACATTCTCTACATTATCGACGCCATTTTTTAATTCCTTACATACATTGTCTACACATGTAGAATATTAATTAACTACGCGGTGTAGAAAGTACAGCACAACACTGGTGTATATATAAAACAAATTATGGAACATCAACATACAAACCAACATATATACCTCGTTTTTAGATTTAATAATCGATCCATGACACAAGATTAAACATTAGCCAAGAAATTAAGACAATAAGATGCAACGCAGTGACCACAGATCATTGTATTATATACATAATTAAATTAGGCTTAAATAATATTGAAAATGATCTTAATCATAAAGACCATAATAACCACAATCAATCTATCAATTGGAATAGATTTGCTAAATCGATTGAGCGAAAGTATATATTTTTTAACTATATGTAATCTTGTTAGATACCAGTGTATACATATGAAACCGGAATTTACCAATAAATGGCGCCACCTGTCAATATATCTGTCGACAAACCACGTCATTCCATTCATAACCATAAACGTTTCATACACCAACGCATGTTTTTTACGTGTTAAAAATGTCGAGTTTTGTGCCTACATATTACGATTTGCGGACAACATTGAGTTTTTGTTATCATTTGAAGAAAAGTGATGCAGAATCAAGTCGAATGCTTGTCAAAACTTACTGTAAGCATGCTCTTGGAAAATCATATTGCTATAAGTGGTTTAATAAATTCAAAAGTGGTAATTTTTACGTGAGAAACGAAGAACGTGGAAGACCACCAAAAAAGTTCGAAGGCAATGAACTGCAAGCATTGTTGGATGAGAAGCCGTCTCCATACGATTAAAAACCATGGGAAAGATCCAAAATCTGAGAAAATGGGTAAACTGAAACTGAATATTCACAACAGGAAAACAAAAAAACCACTTGCGAAATATTGCTCGCCAGATACAAAAGAAAGTGGTTTATCCATCGGACTGTGACTGGCGATGCAAAATATATTTATTTTGAGAATCCAAAGCAGAAAATGTCTTGAATTGATCCACTACAACCATCGAACGCTACCAACAACAAATAATCAATTTGAATCGTGTTTTGCGTGAAAAACGACCAGAATTCGATAAAAGGCAACACAACGTGACTTTGCTTTATGATAATGCACCATCGCACAAAGCAAAACGTTGGAAGCACTCTGGCTTGCTGAGGAGCACTTCACTTCCTACAAAAATGTACGAAAATAGCTCGATAACGGGTTTGCCTCAAAAGAAGAAGTTTTTTTGGCGTGGCATCCACTTATTGCCAGAAAGGTGTATAACTAATAATGAGCAATACATTGAATAAAATACTCTTAATCATTATCATACGTTGCCAATAGCAATTGGGGCCGTTATTTAAATAATCACTATATGTACTTACAATTTCTTTAATTCCTCGTTCTCCTCCCGTAAACGAGTGGTGTCAACCTCCAAACGGGCCTTCTCCTTTGCCATGATATCCACATACTTTTGGACATCCGACAACATAGACTCAATATTAGAAATTTTACGAGCTGTTGTTTCCTGGCTTGATTGCATTTCGAGCACAAGGCGTGCATTTTCATTTTCTAAATTACGCACATGATTAATGTAGCGTACTAGACGATCGTTTAAATTTAGTGGTTTAGTTTTTACTTGGGCAGCCGGACCCGATTTATTAGCACGTGGTGTCATAATTGCTTTTTGATTATTTTTATAAACACTTCACGATTATTTTTATGTATATTTAATAATTTCTTCTTTATTAAATTTACCAAATTTAAAACTCTTGCACTCTACAATATAGTAGATATAAAACTGTCGAGAATAACGGGCAATCGGATTGTATGCACAAATTTGTATTATTTTAGATAAAACGATAAAAAATATGTCTACTTCGACACGTTTCACCGTGAACTCTCGGTTTTAAAATGACATTACGAAAAAACAAAAGATATTTATCAAACTAAGCCAATTTTACACGTACAATATTTTGTAGCGAAGGATATTTCTAGTAGAAGATGAGTTTTTTTTAAATATAAAATGTTAGTACTTTTCCTCTAATTGAATATTTAATATGATTAATTAATGCAGGAAACAAATGAACAGAATTCTGAGAGCAGAAAAATTAGAATAAACACGTTTATATGATATGAAATACATGTGTCTGCTTTGCGAACAGAATTCAGACTCATGTCTCTATTTCTAATTTTTCTGCCTCGATGTAGGCTGCGCTACGTAGAAGAAAAACAATCGCAACTTGTTCATTCGATTTTTTCGAATGAACATAGTTGCTTTAAAGATAATTTACGGTATATTTAAATTCGCCGCTCGCCGTCGACGCTAGGTGTGTCTAGTACTTTATTTTTTTTATTTCGACGTATTACTATTGAGTTATCAATCAAAGTGGAGGAAAATATTATAGAACAATAAAACAAAAAGCAATAAAAAAAAATCTGCTTGTCAAACGCTCATATAGTTCGCTTAGAATTCTGACGGCAGCGCTGCTGGCAGAAAATCTGCTCATGTGTTTAAAGCATAAATCAAAAACTATTGGCGGTTGGAACGATGGCTATAGTGAAAATTATATCTTTTAACGTTATTATTTCGTTAAAACAATAAGAAAATCGAATGTCAAATATTTAGATTGAAGTACTATTTTTGTATCATTCTTTTACTAGCTATTTTGCAAGCAAGAAGATGGGGATCTTTGGGAATAAAATTTATGTGAATTTGGATCCAGGACAAACGTTCTGTAATTTGAAAATGACTTATTAAATTCCCATCACACCCCAAACCATCGTGAAATTTCTGCGACTCTCCTATTATTTGTCGTAAATTCGAGTAAATGAAGTGAGGCGTGAAGGAATCATGGACCCAAAGGTCCGACATCTTCAAAAATATTACGAAAACCGGTACATTTGGGCTTAAAATCCCTAGTTATCAAGCATGTAATTCAGACTTCTCACAGAACCAAAAAAAATATCGCAAAGTTATAAGTTTCTAATTATTATTTTACGACCTATACTAGCATTATTATACTTAATAATTATTGAATAGGTTCTGCTCTTATAAAATTACCATCGGTCTTTTGTTCTTCTTTGTTTAATCATCCTATTTCCTGCTTTTATTAATGTAATTCAATTTTATCTTTCCGTATTCACCTGATTAAACAAACTTAAAGAAAGAAAATGGGAAATGTTGTACAAAGTACGTTCAGATAATAACAACCTCAGTACAATAGATCAACAGTTGGAAGTTAAAATCCACATCAATCATCCATATGAAATAGATGCTACTCGTTTAACATTTTCATAAACAAAAGTGCTGCTAATGAAATTATCTATATGTGAGTGCACCTGGGGTTTCAGATAAAATGGGATAAAAATGTTGCCTTCCATAAATTATGAATTGTTATGTAACATATTGAGGCGATAAGGCTATAAATCGATTAAATTAGCTAAAGAGAAATTAATTAGCTTTAACAATTTTGATTGCATAAATTAAATTAACTGTTGCTTCTTTTCTGCACATTTTTATGTTTCTATGAAAATTAAATTAAGATCTAGAGGACGAGGAGAAACATACTGAGGTTGGCTATACTTTATCGTGAGATCCAGGTGGTTTGCTGAGTACATGACCAAAGAAAAACAAATCAGTTCAATTACCATACTTATATGTGAATATTGAAAACCTACATACGTGGCATAAACTTATATTACGGTTAAATCATTTAAATTACTCAAAATAATGAATATAAGATACAAAATTATTCGCCCGCACATGCCAAACGATAACACTGTTTGTATGTGTCGTGTGTTCTTGAATAATTCGCTATCATTATGTAGGACGTATATGGTAGCGCTATATAGCAAAAGAAAAGCGTCGTCGACGACGATACGATGCCGACCAAATAAGAAGAGAAATAAGAAAATGAAGAATATATAATACAATCTTCATTGATAGAATACGAAACATATCAAATTATTATGATTACATTATCCTGAAGCACAGAATTCATCAATATCCATTTATCGATATGTGACAGTATATATAGAGGAGGATTATACGAGACGACATATTTTATTAACGTCCCCTTTCTTTCATTTCCCTAATTTATTTTATTCTGTAACTTGCAGTGTTTCTTAATCTTTGGCTAACTATGTGTAATACACGTAGCGGAATTATATCGAATTATTTGAAAATTTCATGAGAAAGCGGTACGTGTATTTTTTATTTTGTATTACTTGCATGCAGAATTTATCTATTCACTACTAGTACTTCGAAAACTTTTATTACTGTTTAGCAATAAACCGATGATTATAAACTGAGAATAAGCACCTGTCGCTATACAGTGAGGCACAAAAGCATACACATACACCACTAAAATTTGCAAAATCGAAATATACAAAGAAAATTATTATTGGTCAAAAAAAAATTAAAAAAAAAATAATGTTCAAAAAATTCATAAAATTTATATCACAAAAGTCTACATACAGTAAATAAAACCAAAAAGATCATCAGATACACTACACTTAAGAACTAAAATTAATATTTAGTTAGGCCACCATTAGACTCAATAACAGCACTTAGTCGACTGGGCATTGATAAAACCAGGTTCTCAGTAGCCGCTGACGAAGTTTCAGCCCATGAACTCGAAACGGCACTTTTTAATGAATCCCTATTTGCAATACGAGGGCGGAGTGAGAAGTCTGGTAAAAATGAAAAAAGGAATAATATTTTCGGACAAAAAAAATTTATTTTTCAACGTAGTCGCCTTTTAGCTCGATACACTTATGTCGATTTTCATTGATTTTTTGTCACTCCCAAAATGTAACCCTCATTTTTTACTCCCATATTGTTTCAATGGAACAAAAATGTATTACTCTACTACTCTCTAATTTTTACTTTATTATTTATATTTGATTTTTATAATTTCACTAATCAAATTACCAACGCGACGCATATTTTGACAAATGACAGGAAAAAAAATTGACGAATAGATTTATAACAACAACAAAATCGTATACTCCACCAAAAAACCTAGAGTATAGAAAATTACCACGGGAGTAACAAAATATTACCCTCGTGGTAATAATTTTTTTTCAATGAAACATTTTGACAGCAGTTGGAGTACCATAGGGTACCATAGGCTACTATTTTTTCTTCAATGAAAATCGACATTAGTCCAACGCTTTTCCAATTTTTCGATCTCTTCCGAATATTACGATTTCTCCAATCCTTCAAAATAGACGTTTGTTGCATCTCCTCATTAGAGCCGAATCTCTTTCCGCTGAGTCATTTCTTCAAGTTCGGAAACAGGAAATAGTCGCAGGGGGCTAAGTCTGGAGAATATGGTGGATGTGGAAGCAATTCGAAGATTAATTCATTGATTTTGGCCATGGCAACTACACCCGTGCATTGTCTTGATGGAAGAGCACCTTTTTCTTCGCCAAATACGGTCATTTTTTATTCAAAACGTCGTTGCAACGGTCCAATAAATTGCAGTAATATTCGCTGTTGACTGTTCTACCCCTTTTGAAGGTAATCGATGTGGACTATGCCGCGTGCATAGAAATCCACTGTTTAGGCTGTGTTTTGGTCTCGGGTGTACAGTTATGAAACGACGCAAAAACTCCTTTTCATTTTGCTTAAACATCGCCAAACCTACATCTGTAGTTATCACACGTTTGCCTTTTTGTGTTCGTGTAATAAATTGCGCACACGTACGTGCTTGTACGACGAGAACGAAAATCAGTAAACTACTTGTGAATCATTTTAATCGATGGTGAAGAGTCCCCATAATATTTATCAAGCTTTGTTTTGGTTTGCGTAATGATTTTTTCACGCAAAATATAATTTTTAATTAACACACGAAATTCACTTTTTTCCATGTTTGCAAAATAATCATGGGTTGTCTGTTTTCAATGCAGACAGATCTGTTTGAAAATTTTAATTTGGTCTAGTGACAGATGGTATTGACACATGACATCTGGGATTTGCGATTATGGCGCCCTCTGTTTCATTTTTACCAGACTTCTCACTCCGCCTTCGTACTATATTTTCGGACCTGATTTTGAAAAATTTAGTGGTGTATGCACACTTTTGTGACTGAGTGTATGTGCTCTGTGAATTATAAGCAAAGTCTCTTGTATTCCAGATTATATCAACGTTACGTTGCTTTCGTTATGCAAAACATAAAAAGTGTCATGGCTCTAACGCTGCACCAGCACTTGTAGCACAATCCAATCAAAATGGCACTGGATTTTTTTACAAATTAATAACAAATTTGTTACACAGTTATGCACGATTTACATGTTCCAATTTTATTTTCCCAACAAATTTTTTACTGAAAAATAGAGCTGCACGTATATAAAAAAAAAGTTACTAGTTAAAAAGAGTCAGCAATATAAACAAATAAAGCAATGCTATAATTTTTTGTATATCCCATAAATTTTGACAGTCCGAACAGCTTTCGATTAAATTAGATAACGAACAACATCGAATTGCAAGTAAAAATAAAATATTTAATTACCGCTCATGTTTGCGCGTTTTGTTTAAATGATGTTTATGGCTGCTTGATGTTGATTTGAAACTTTTTTGAATTTTTTTTATTTTACTGCTATAAAAATACTCGTAGAAACTATATTTTATGGCAACATTCCCAGTTTTATGCCAACATTTGCTCAAATTAAAAAGAAAAAAATCCAATTTTTTTTTACTGGAATTTGTTTCGTGCTCCTCTCGCAAACGAAAATCGTAATATACTTAACCTTTCATTTTTTACTGGAAAAAAAAATTGGAACATGTAAATCGTGCATTAGTAAATTTTTTAGAGGTCCCGTTATCCTGCAATTCGTGTGTGGGGGCTGGCGTTAGACAAAGCTCACCACACATTTCATATTTTTGTTAATATTTATTGTATCGGACTGGGGGTGACACTCGAATTGTTTACAAATTAATTACAACGTATCAGCATATTTCAACCCCCAAAAAGTTTTTGTAATTTTTAAAAACCTTGTTTTTCATCATAATACGCCTTCCGTGTTTCTGTGAATTTTTGTTGTATAGTGCTGGGGTGGTACTGGGATTTTTTTACAAATTAATTGCAATAAAATGGCTAAAATGGCTTTAATTAATTTGTTAAAAATTCCAGTACTATTTTCGTTGGATTGTGCTACAAGTGTTGGTGCAGCATTAGGTTCATAAAAGTATCAATCATATCCATTGCCTGATAAATTCGTGAATCATTTTTTTTTAAATGGGTAGGTTTGAAATTAGCTGTTTTAATACAAATTCAAAAAAAATCGAAAAAGTGACAGCTAGTACCATCTGTGGAAAAGTCGAATTAAATTTAACTGTGTATTTTATTTGTCAACACAAAATGAAGGATCCTATCTACAAACGCAACTGCAAGTTGTAGTTGTAGTCGGTGATTTTTCGAAATTGGTGTTCGAATTCCGTATTTTTAATCCACAATATAACTGCAAATTAATTCACGAATTTATTGTAATTTTTAAACGTAACTAAAAGTGTCAATTTTTACGTAATACAATATTAGACTCAAATTACAATAAAATTACAAAATTACTTTTTTTATTTCAATATGTCCAGAATAATTTGTTGTTAATAAATTAAAAACTTTTCGAAATTCGAAGTTTAAATTCGCAATTAGACGTCAATTGAATTGTCGATTGTAGACGTCGATATCCACGACAAAAATTTTATTCGTCACTTTAAAATGTCAAATTATTGTGGTTTAAAAATACCAAAAGAGACAATTTAGTCGTATTTGCGAATTTATTGTCGTCTGTCGATTTGGCCCTAAATACTGGTTTGTCATAAGCCTTTAAATTTTTAGTAGATAAGAATAAGGGTATATATATTATAACTGTTATTTTCTTTTTATCGAAATATTAATAAATTGGGGCGATTAATAGAAAGATATACCTAAACAGTAGTACACTAGTTCAAAAAATTGTGAAATATAAAGTGAGGTTAGTTATTTAGTGAATCGACACTCCATTCTTCCTTCTCAAGCTTATACCAACAAACTTAATGTAAGAGAAATTATCGAAACAATTGAAGGGATACATACAAGAAGAGAGCAAACCAACCCAGTTCGAGCAAGTATTTGCAATATTGATTCGTTTACCCAGTTTTACCCATACCTATCAACACATCTAAAACATCAGCCAAACAATTGTAAACGTCAGTAAAACGTTGGAACTATTTGACACGATAGCAGAGACGGACATTCAAAGATTTCTAAAGAGTGGAAAAGAACACCATTCTCTCAAGCGAAGAAGAGAAAAGGAATGGCATTCCACTGCTCATAACCAAATATGGCAACACATAATATCTGATTGGTCTGAGGAAAAAATAAATCTTATGAACGTGTTGATTGGCCCTTCGCAAAACTGGATCGATATTACAAACGACTGCAACTTTAATCATAAATCGTGCTTAAACACTCAGGAGATGCTATACACGTGTGTAGTATATGAAATAACAATAAATTTGATATTGACGAACAGCATCCCAATATAGCACAAACATGAGATGATTTCTTATGGATACAATTTTCGCTCATCCGTTCTTCTGATATTATTGAAAGTTTAACGTATTCTGGTCGGCAAACAATGATTTTGGAGACGTACGGCGATAAATATTTTAGAATTCCGTATTTCCAAATTTTAATAATGACTGAATTTGTATCTCTATTTTAACCAACTGTATATTAGGAAGTATTCTTCCTGTAATGTCCAGGAGCGGTTATGTAATTTAATTGATCCATTTTAATCAATTCTAAATAAATTTTGTTTTGTTATATTTTAGTGTCAGCCGATATTAAGGACACGCCACACCGACTCGTAATGCTGTCGGTTAAGAAATTTCGAAATTGTTGCTTAAATTAAAAAACCCAAAAAGTAAAAATTTATTCTTAATATGTGTCTCCGATTTGCCATTGAAGACCATAACTATGATTTACTATTCGGTAATATACCCCAAATGGAATCTGTTCACGAGGCTTTCTCTCCATTATAGGTGGAATCCTAGTGTATCAAGATGTCTTACTTGCTGGGACTTCGATTTGGAAATACCATTGTGCACCAACAAATTACATAATTCGGAATTCTAGCACCGGTTCCTGTCTTTATTTGGAGTACGGTTAGATTTCGTTACATTCTTACTCCTAACATTATTCAGGAACGATACTTTATCACAATGGAAACGGTTATGGCAATATCACAAATCTGCACTGTAAATACTTAACATTCAAACAGACAACCGGCAATCTAGCCATTCATATATAATGGGGACGGCCCATGTAAAAATCTAGTATGTTGCAGCAAACTAAGGGGCTAAGTAGGCACGAGCAAATGTATTTTTACAATTTGTTCAGTCACATTTATAAGTTACGAGCGTTTTTTTATTTGTCTCTATCGGTTTCTTAATTTTTGCACAATCAATAGTGTTTTGATCACTTAAACGGCCTAAAAAATAATTTCAATAAGTTATCAATTTTTGAATTTTTATCGCACCAGTAAACAAACCCTCAAAAGAAAATTGTTAGTTAGAATGGTTGATAGAATTGCAATGGTGTTCGAGCGATTCTCGTGTCCCTAAAGTCTTTCAGCAATTTACAAAATAATATTTAAACTTAGATGCTTCATGTACAACACCTTAAACGTTGATGCAGCATTCTAAGAAAATGTAACGCAATCTGAGTGATTATGCTTCCTGCGTTTTGTGAACGCGACTAGATAAGTTTTAGTTGTATTTATGTGAAGATTCTTATTGATGCACCAACACTCCACAATATGGAGGGTTTGTTGCATTTGGTCAGATCTGATATTCAAATACTTGACATAGTTATAAAAAGGTTCACGCCTAGTAAAACAATTTGAAGACGGAGAATTTAGAATTTTATTGGATGAAAATTCATGCCAAGGGCTTCCAGAACAGTTAAAAGTTGCTCACCAAGAAATATCACGTCGATTGCATGCAATAGGAAAAATACAAAAGGAATGGAAAGAAAGTGGGTTCCTTATATACTGGCCGAAGAAAGCACAAACCGAAGAGTTAACACCTGTATGAATTCGCTTTCTCGGTACAAAAGAAAGAATTTTTTGCACAAACGGGTGATGAAAAGTGGATTTTATACGATTATCCTATAAACGCAAAAATGCATGGGTTGATCCAGGCCAGCCATCAACATTAGTTGCAAAAATGAATATTCATGCCACGAAAGTGTTACTATGTGTCTTGTGGAATTGGAATGGAATCATTTTTGAATTTTAGAGCGGTTGCCAGAAATAGCAATCCATCCCGATGACAGAGACAAGACAACATTTTTGCAGGATACAGTTCTCATCAATTTTTGACAGTGACTCGACCATCGCTTCAGTAATACCAGATACTGAGGATATGGAAGTTGTTCTTCAAGGCAGAATTAGTGTTACGTTTATCTTAAATCAATCCAAGTTGCTGGAAAAATTCACAATAAAAAAACGTCATTTGTAAACAATTTAAAAACATTTCAGAATAAAGGAAGGAACGAAAGAACGCAACACTGAATCCGCCTTCAGTGTCGAGGTATAAGTCGTAAAGGCAAGCGAATATTTCCGAAATCGACCTTTAAAATTAAATACTAAAATATTATTATCACTATAAGGAATTTTTAATGAATATTGTTCAAGGAGAAATCTTCAAAAGTTCAATCAAAAAGTTCATCACTCGAAAGTTCAAAAGATAAAACTTGTTTTTATTTATCATTACACAGAAGAGTGGTGGACGACAAATTTTATCCTCATAATCTCCTGAGGAACGTAGTGTAGTATTAACGAACATAGGACTGATGCACTCGATTGTGACAACTAAAGATTACAAGTCCATCCGTCTTTAAGGATTTTCTTTAAGATCATCGGTCTTTGTTTAGCTCTAATTTTCGAAGCCAATCTGAACTTGAAATTCGTTAGCTGTGAACCAATTTTTGTTAATTTTTTGTGACATGCCCGAATACAAGAGGTTTGTCCCCTAGATCAAAGAGACCCGTTTTATAAATTTCCACATCATTCATCCAGTCGGACTCACCCACTCAGCCGATCGTCATGATATTAGTAAAGCCTTACGATATTTTTGAATGGGTTGTACCCCGGGCCTATGGCCGTAGTACTAATTTTTTCTAAAAGTTAAATTTTTTTTATATTTTCCCAATGAATACGATATTTTTGAAGGGGTTGGACCTAGGAGTCTAGGGGCTCCGGTACAAATATTTCTAAAATTTCTATTGTTTTACAATGAAAAAAATTCACTCAAATATGTTTAGGAAAGAGATTATTTGGAATTAGTGACATGTTTGAATTTGATTCTAAGGGACCGTTCCCTGGATCAATGGGGCCCACCTTATAATCCTTATCGTAAGAAATTGTATGCCAAAATGAGCAGGGTTTTCGAAATATTTATGAGTGGGTCTTACCCTTAGGTCTAAGTTGTATTCAAAGGCAGCCTGCGACTCTGCCCCATTCGTATAGTAAATGGATTGCAGTAAATATAATTATTTATACTTAAAGAGGGGAAAAGCTCTCATTCCAGTCCCAATAAATTTAGACGTATAAGTTTAGCCTCTTCCCTACTAAAAATTTTAGAAAGACAGATAGAAGGTCACATTAGGAGTTCGATAGAGCCAAATCGGCTTTAACAACGTCAGATCAGAGTCCTCTGACAGTCACACTCCTCTCTGTGCGTAGACGAGTTTCTCAAGGGATGGGTTGAACAAATGCTGAAAACCAATAGCAGCTCCAATAGCAGACACACCGCAAGGTAAAGTATATCCCGTCTTTTTTCGAATTTGGTCATAAATAACCTGATATTAAACCTGAAAGTTGTGCGGCTTTAAGGCGGGCATTCTAAAACGTCTGAAAAGGAGAACAGTAAGTTCAGCTGCCTTGCCCATTAGAAAAGGCAGGTGATTTATATTGTTATATACTTGAAGTCGACCGCCTGTATTAGTGATAGCGTTATTTGTTGACGACACGACATTTCACCGGTTCCTAATGATCATATGGTCGACGCTGTGTGATCGTGATTCAAAAATCATTGTGCGGTTATAATTTTGCGATGGTATTCGCGTTATATTACAGGATATTCGACATAGGCGATTTCTAACATCAGTATTCGTTGAAACCTTCATTGTTATTTATCCTTTATCGTTATATATAATATACGGTGGCTCTTCCTGTCGTGGGTGGCTCCATCCATTGCATCAATCGACTTAATCGATCCTCGATCGACATCGTTCGGATGTTCATTTGGTTCACCGGGGGTTGCTTCGTAATTGATTTAACCGGGTTTTCAAGTTTAATGGATATGAATGGAAGATTTCTTCTAAAATATTTAAGGATAATTGGACATTTTGATGGTATCGTATACATCCACGTAGACTCTCAAGCGAAATGAAATCAAAAAAATAAATAAGTAGAAATGGTGTGTGAGAAGAAAAAAATAAAAACGAATGGTCACCTTGTAGTGAAAACCAAACCAACCAAAATTTTAGTTCCAGTCCATAGAGAGACCGACGTACAATACCAAAAATCTCAATTTCCACCAAAGATGACATTCTGGAAGCGACTAAATACGGGCCATTCTCGGTAATGAGTGTCTCATTACACCCCTCCTGAAACTCTTTCTCTCTCTCTCTCTTTCTCTCTCTCTCTCTCTCTCTATCTATCTATCTCTATTTCTCTCTCTCTCTCTCTCTCTTCTCTCTCTCTCTCTCTCTCTCTCTCTCTCTCTCTCTCTCTCTCTCTCTCTCTCTCTCTTCCTCTCTCTCTCTCTCTCTCTCTCTCCTCTCTCTCTCTCTCTCTCTCTCTCTCCTCTCTCTCTCTCTCTCATCTCTCTCTCTCTCCTCTCTCTCTCTCTCTCTCTCTCTCTCTCTCTCTCTCTCTCTCTCTGGCACTATATCCAATCAAGGGATTGGCCGCCACAAATGAGGTTTCATAATCATATTTTCATTCCGGATAATGAGTGATTAATTCCTTTCCCTTGTCACCACCGGGAATCGAACCCGGGACCTCCGGTCGCTGAAGCAAGCATGCTCATCACTTTGCCAACGGGGTGGCGAAGGAAACTGGCCTGGAAACTCTTTACTCGTCAAGGCTAAAATCAGAACTATTCGAAAGTCATAGTGAGACCGGTGACTAATATCAAATTCCTCCAATAGTGAGTTCTCGGTATGAAGATCCCATTACAACCTCTTAAATTTTTTAAACGTAAAGGCTAGAACTACAACTATCCGAAAATTGTAGTGAGACCAATAGCTAGAAACTGAATTTCTTCTCGACTAATGAATCCTTTCTTAATTTGATATTAGTTATGAAAAATTGCAAAAATTTCAATTTTCTTAAGAAAAGTTTAAATATTTCGAAAGATAGTAAACAAAAGTAGAAAATTCAATTTAAATCCAAAAATCGGTAATTTTGGTGTATGTCCATCTTTGAAACTCGAAGCCACATATGTATTATTGTTCCTTAAATATAATATTTTCATGAACCGTTTGAAAATAATAAGAATTACGTCTTCACTATTTTACATTTATTAAACACGGTTAAAATGGTTCCTCTAACTATGAAAATTTCGATTTTCGGCTGAGATGAATTCGACATAACTGGCTCCAAAAATCTATCACGACCAATATTTTTGTTTTTTACGCTGATATCATTAAAATGTCTGGTTATCTATCAAACGGCACAGTGGTTAAAGCTTCCTCGTTTGGATCCTATCGATACCTCCTATCGGGTTCAAATCGCGACAAGAGCAGGGTGTAGAAGGGACTTTTAATTTTCTGATTACGAGCGGTGATGGAAATGAACACAATTATGAACCTCTGACGGAGTGCACAATTCATGGGCCGATCCGTCTTCCGTGTCACGTAAATCGGAACTATAGCCGTACGTTTAGATTAAAACATTAAAAAAAATTAAATGTCGTGAGATATGATGTTTTGTTTGCGCTGACACTTCCTATATGTCACAAAAGTTACAGTTTTCGTATTTCCTCTGCATCTTTTTTGAGGTTGACATTTGGGCCAACTTCACATACATCCTGTGTGGGCCATTTCAAAAAGATGATATCTAAAAACTAAATTAAAAATAAAGACCATCACTATCAAACCACCACATATTGAATTTGTTCTAAATCCATGAGATTAAGAAATGATTAACTTATTATTTACAACAGAATTTGTATATCTCTATATTTAGGTGGGCGGGGGAGATGGTTGGCCAGGTATACCCCTATGCACAAATTAACTAATGATTTATGAATTAAATAATTTAATCAAGATTACCAACGGAGTGAAAGAACATCATGCCCCACCCCTTTCTTCCTTCCTAAAAAAAAAATACCAACCGATTATAAAACAAATTATCATTGTTCCTGTATATGGATGTGTGAGTTTATGTAACTTGAACCATCTTCTCGTTGCCATAAATTAGAATCCTTTTTTAATTAATTTTTATCTTTTTTTTCGGTTTGATAATAATATAAAACAAAACACTTTCTATATATGCTCGTACTATGTGTATGTGGCTATATTGTATCAAATCCATATCCTGCCAGCTATATATAGATGCCACATACACACATACTCATACGTATATGATACATAATACACATAGTTTTACCATATTTGCTATTTAATATTACATTTCTAAAAAAACATGAAATTCACAGATGGGAAATTGGATAAATATCAAATCTTACCAAAATAAGAAACGGAGAGATGAAAAAATGTTACAGAAATAAATCAGAAGCGATATTTTTTTTGGTATTTTCTTATAAAAAGGATCAAACGAAGAAGTATAGAAATATCCTAGATACTTAATTTTTTTTTGCTAATTTTTTTTTATATCGTATCTCAAACTTGTAGTTCTGAGATAAAAGTTTACAGACTTTGAGACGCCAAATTTTTATTTATATGGATGTAGATGGATTTTCATGGTACCATATATATCATACATGTGTGTGTGTGTATGTATCAGAATATGTATCTACATTTTTCATTTAATTTAAATTTTTTCAAATATTTTTTTTGTTTTTGCCAGTCCTGCTGGTGCTGCTCCTATATATACTAAAAACTACACTTTACACTGTTCTATCGCAAAGCGAAAAGTACAAAAAGTTTTCTGTTATTTTCCGATTTTGTTCGCCTTCAAAGAATTAAAAATAACATTAAAAACTAAACTACAAAAAAAAAAAAAATATATATATATATATATATATATATATATATATATATATATATATATATATATACAAAGAGAGATAATGGTTGTTGGGGTTGATTCTGTAATTTATTGGAAAATATGTTTTGTACCAGAGAGCATACACATTACACATACAACGAAACAAACACAAAAAAAAAGCTTTTTTCTATGAAAAAGGAAATGAATAATTCCATTATTCTGGGTGTCACTAGAGTGTTTCAAACATAAATTATCAAAAGAACATTTTTAACACAAAAAACGGAATATTATATAACTGGCAGTGTCGCTGCGGTATGGTGCCTGCACATATGTAGCTCTTTGTCGTATGCGTATAATTTGAAATGCTTTTTAAGAACCTCAAGCGATTTTCGTTTGTTTTCACTTTTAAAAATTATTTATATAGAGGCGACTAGCTTCTGGCCTGGAAATCTAATTGTATTTATGTAACATTCTTATTTATGGGCCTAATCTATGCGGTGTACCCTTATTTAGGTAGGTCAATGCGTTCAAATGTTATAAATAGGTGTGCGGTTAACCATATCACATTTAGATTTCAAGATATATTGAATTGTATTTTTTCGGGATACCTTCATAAATTTTTTTCAATGATACTTTGACCTGGTTATACCCCAGCAACAGGACAACTAATCAATTAATGGTCAATTTTTACGTTTTACTCTTGAAAAAATTTGAAAAATCTTATTTCATTTTATGGGATATTGGGTTGAAAATGTTGCTAAAATCTAAATTACACTGATACCAGAAAATCGCCCGAGTGATTTTTAATAAGTATGTACTTGTTTTATGAGTTACTCAGTTAAAATTATTTAGACCTGTTGTGCATCTAAATACGAATTTTGAAATGCATATGAAGCTCGCCCGATACCCGTGAGAGTTTATTATGATTACAAACTGAAACAATTTCACAGTCAACAGTGTCATGATCCCCTATTATGACATTTATCACATCCAGCCCGAAATTTTAAAAATTAATTTCGCCGAGAGATTTGCACCTGTAAGGCGAGATTAAAGCAACTACCAACTAACTGATAAAATTTTCTAGAAAAAAACTCTGTTTTGTAGCCAAATTTCAACAATTTGGTGAGATTCGTCCAGTGCTCGTGAATCCTCTGTAAAGCGAGATTCAAACATCTATATCCAGATAATTCCAGATAGAACTTTTTTGTTTAATTAAATTTTAACTAAATAATTTCAGATAGAATTTTCATCCATTCAACCAATTATGCACTTCTTTGAAACGTTGTGCTCTAATATCACTCATTCATGTTTTTCGACCGAAGCATGGTTCAGCAGCTCAAAGTACACGATTCCTTCCTGGTTGATGCTTTGCTAGGTGAAAGCCACGACTTTTTGCGTTTGGTATTATTAAAAAAGATCCACTTCTCATCTCCCGTCACAATTTGATGCAGGAGGCTTTTTCTTTCATGCCGTGAAAGCAACATTTCGCAAGTGGCCCTTCAATTTTGCATCTATCTCTCAATCAACTCATGCGGCACTCATTTTCCATCCTTTTGAATTTTCCCTATAGCATGTAAACGTTTGAATATACCTTGGTGAGCTGTGAATGCGTCCCCAAGTTGATCTTGAGTTTGCGTATCCACTTAATCCAATATCGCTTGCAGCTTGGTGTCTTCAAATTTTGTTAGTCTTCCGGAGCGCTTCTTGTTCTTAATGTTGAAATCGCCAGTTCTGAAGCATTTAAACCAATCTTTACAGGTAGTTTTTAATGGTGCATATTCGCCATATTCCTTTTTTAGCAAACGACATGCTTCAGCTGCATTTTTTTCAGGTTGAAGCACAAAGCAAAGCTTCCCGCAAATACTCTTTGTTTGGCACAAAACTCGACATTTTTGGTCTTAGAAAAAATATTTTTGGGTTGCGATATGTGCTGATATTACAACTGGTTATCATCGTTTTATCGGTTATAATCATCACTATCCACGCTATGCACAAAACACAACTTCTGACATAAATGACAACTAGATGTGTTGCTAGCACCATCTATGTGTGAAACCCAAAAATTCAGTTACGCACCTGATATTACCGCTGCAAGTTGTTTGCATTACATAACTACGTAAGTTCTATATTTATTGGAAATTTTCTTGCTATTTTACTTGTCCTTAAATAAAACTTCAACAAATCCAATGCTATACATTGAGTTCTAGTAAATTGTGAGGCGTAATTCAGCGACTACCACCTTGATCAAAAAGTTCCCGGAATTTATTCAGAAAATTAAAAATACAAGTTTATTAATCTAAATCTATATTGTTTCCTTCAAAGTAATCCCCATCGATTGCAAGACGCTTACGCCAGCGCTTGATCCAATCCTTGAAACATTTTTTATATTAGGTTTTTGGTATGTCCATCAGTGCTTCCTGCGATGTTTCCATTATTTTTTCTCGGCTGCTGAAACGCGTTCCCCGTAATGGTTTTTTAACTCAATTGAACAGAAAGAAGTCACAGGGAGCCAAATCAGGTGAATTCGGTGGCTGTTGGATGGTATTTGTTGCATTTTTCAAATCAAAAAATTACGAATAATGATGGCACTGTGCGACGGTGCGTTATCATGGTGCAAAATCCACTAGTTTTCTGCCCACAATTCTGGTCTCTTTCGGCGGATTGCTTCACACAAACGTCTCATAACGCCCAAAAAATACTCTTTGTTTACGGTCTAGCCTTCTGGCAAAAATTCATAATGCACTACACCGTTGTAATCCATGAAAACCGTGAGCATTGTCTTCTTTTTTGACTGAAAACGACGTGGTTTTTTGGTCTCGGCTCATTTGGTGAACGCGATTCACTTGCCTGATGTCTGGATTGCGTGTCGTACTTATAAACCCACGTCTCGTCTCCAGTAATGATCCTTTTGATGAATGTGGGATCGGATTCAGCCTCGAAAATCAGGTCTTTTGCGACGTCAACACGGTCCCTGTTTTGCAAGAAATTGAGGTCTTTTGACACCAATTTTGCTGCTACACGACGGAAACCCAAATGATTTACGAAAATGTCGTGGACGGATCCATAGGCAATGTTCAAGTCCTCCGCTATTTCTCTGATGGTTAATTTGCGGTTATTGACCAACATTTCTTTTACTTTATCAATGTTTTCGTCGGTTTTCGATGTCGATGGTCAGCCACTGTGTTCATCATCTACGATTGACTCACGACTACTTTTGAACCGCTAGTGCCACTGGTAAAGGACCGTTTTCTTTAGAGAATCGTTGCCGATACACTTTTCCAACATTTCGAACGTTCGCGCACCATTTAATCCGTTTTTTATGCAAAATTGAATACAAGTTCGTTATTGCAAATTTAAATCTATTTCTAAAATTGTAAATAATCGCCAACACACTTTTGCAAAAATCAAGCTATGACGCTAAGATTCAGAGAGAATATCAACAACAGATGTACCAACTTAACAAAAAAACAAAACTCAAATCGAAATGGGAGCGCCCACACGGTTGTTATTCTAGGAACTTTTTGATCAAAATGGTATTTCTCACATAGACTTATTCTGAAAATGTCTCAGATTTGAATTTAAAACTTAGGATTACTTTTTTGGATTCCAGAATTCAGCTGGCCCACGCTATTTGTGTCACTGGCCAATATGCTTGAAAACATGTATGTGAAGCTACACCAGAACTTCATTCCAGAAAAATAAAAAAATTCATTGGGTAGCACTAAAAGTGCAATGATATTCCAGGCCAGAATTTAATATAATAATTTCGTTCAATCTCGAATTTTTATTCTAGCCCAGAATTTTTTCCCATATTTTAAATATTAAAACCAAAATTAAAAATTAAGTAAAAATTATAATTCTGGCATTTTATATGTATAAATTCCGGAATTATAATTTTTACTGGCTTCTGATACACTATGACATTCCAGGCCGAATCCTTTTGGATATTATATGAATTCGACAACATACTGACCTAAATCATCAAACCATACTAACCAAAATCATCATCTGCAATCTTGTTTAGAATATAACACTTTCCGTTACTAGCCTCCGATATATCTAGAATATATTCAGTCAATAGCCTTTTTTTGGTCATGTTTTTATAGCACAACAAATAGCTCTTCATGGTTTTATAAAATCCCAGAATTATAATTTGTTACTTAATTTTTAATTTTGATTTTAATATTTAAAATTTGGGAAAAAATTCTAGGCTAGAATGAAATTTCGAGATTGAACGAAATTACTATATTGAATTCTGGGCTGGAACGTCATTGCAGTTTTAGTGTTACCCAATAAAGTTTTTTTTACTTTTAACACTATTTGCCGTAGGTGGAAATGTGTTTTTAAATGAAATTTTTTAATTTTTCTGGGATGAAATTCTGGGCCCAAGGGTCTTGAAAACTACTGCTTAAGAATAAGTGTTGGTAATTTTTTGGTAAAGTGTATATATATATATATATATATGAATATATATATATATATATATATATATATATATATATATATATATATATATATATATTTTCCTGTCGTTGCCATTGCCTTAGAATATTCTCTTTCGTTGGCGAAGTCAACAGCATCTAAATATTTTTAACAAATACTTTTGTGTTCCATAAAAATGAAATCCCCACAGTTATGTCCAAATGATTAAATTAGAAATAAATAAATTGGCTTTATTTTAAAATGTAAGTCAAATCCTACAATATTTTAGGATCGGGCAACAAATTTTGAAAAATATCTACATATTTTAAGGCGAAATCAGCATATAACAATCAAATTGAAATCTATACAAAACCAAATAATGTACTACGCATCTTTCATATTTTTGGAAGGGATAAATTCCTTGAAATTTGATTATTATCCTTCTAATGATGACAATTACAACTTTAAAAATCGTTTAACATAATTTTATTTTATTTTCCAGCGCCTGAATGACTTTTAAGTATGTATTACCACTCAATTTAAACTTGTACCTGTTTTGCCTCTTTGTTTAAGAAGAGAAGTTGTGGTTAGGGTTGCCAATTATCATATTTTTGATACACGGTTTTTCCGCTAGAACGTCAGGGTTTAAAAATATTATCGCTACAGCTACAACTTCCCTCTCCGGATACCATCTTGTTCCGAAAAGATATTCGGACATTTGAGTAGAGAACTTATGTTCGCAAATATGTATTACAAGATTCTTATGTATTCTTAAAAACGAATAGTTTACGAATTGATCGTTGACCACGGGTCCCGCCGGAAGGGTAAGTATGCAATAAAGACTACCCGTTTCTTTAACGGTTCCCCGAAAATTCGCCGACAAATAATTGTGATACAAACAATTCATCGAAAAATAATTCATCGGTAAACAAACATGAAAACTATAACTTTACGTAATTAGTACTTTCAGGTAAAGATTTTACAATTCATCGAAATAAAGTTCTCTGCTTAAACCGATATAGAGCAGGTTTTGAAACGGATTATTATGATGAGGTGCACAGTTTATTAGAATTAAACTGAACTGCGAATGAATGATATTAGATGATCACGTAAACATCTAATTTTCTCCAATAACATTCATGGTTTCATATTAAGTACTTGGGGCCAACCACTTGCACCATAACTTCCCGAAATGTTTGAATTATTCAGCAATTTAGTATAATTCAACTAAATTATACACCTCATCATAATAATGCACCTTCAAAATTTACTCAATGTAGATATAATTTTATTTCGATGAATTGTAAAATCTGCATAGTAAAATCCTTTTGAACCCGAAAAATGTGCGAAAACGAATTGTGCGAAGATATAATTCATCAAAAAATTCATAACAAATAATATGCCCTAACTGGCTCAGATTAGGGCAGTTTCCCATAATTTTAGACAAAAATGAAGTTCTGCGTAATTGCTCACCACCATAGCCTAGAGATTTCCCTTGTGAATTTTCATGATGGTTAGAACATTTTTATAGCATGGTCATTTGGTCATGTATAGCCTATCTATATTAAATAACATATTTATGTGAATTACATGGAATTTACACTGATTTAGGAATGCAGGTCACTCTAATACCCTGCGCAACCACAAATGTTACTAATAAACTATTGGAATACGGCAGTGGCGTTGTGTAGTCCAAAAGAAAGCTTAAAAAATCGGTACTGCCCATTTGGAAACACAAACACTGCGTATTTTATCGAGTTTTCCGCTACTGAGGAAGGAAAACCCACTTTACGAATCGAGAGAGGAAAAATATCTGGCCCCTTGCAGTTGCGTAATTTGTTTTTCTACCAAGGGCAGTAGGTTGCGATCTCAGAGATGCAATTTATTTACTATGCGATAATCAACACACAAACGCATTACAGGCATAATGCGAATACTTCTCCGAATTAATTGCTTCGCTTTCTGTTGGCCAATCCATCTTTTCTGCTCAAAACAATTCTCAACTCAATAAAGCTTTTACTATCAACCCTATATAGGGAAATATCCAACAATCATAAATCGGGAAATATCATCGTCTCAATTTCCTCCACCACATTCTTCTCATCGATATAATTTAGTTAGATTGGAAATTTAAATTCACCCCTCTTCACAATACAAACTCCACGTTCGAGTATAAACTTTTTCATTAGTATCGAGTCGGGCGTGATTATTCTGGTTGTTTAGTTGATGAGTTCTTTCCCCATATGAAAAAATTGTCCAATGGTCATGAAATCTATCTATTCACCCCATAAAATGTCATCCTTTTATCCTAAAATTTCTTAGTTTCAAATAGCGTAAATTCACTATGCAAATCTGATTTACGCCACTGTCAGTATCGATCATCGTCAAAGACGTTAAAAAATGTTACAGTTTCTTAAAAACGGTGATCCAAAATATAAGCAGCATGGCATGCACAGCACGTAAGCAGCTGTCTGGCGAAATTATTGAACTTGACTGATCAAGGTGAAATATTAAAAGTGATTAAGGTATTCAAAAACCATTCATCTGGAGAAGGCAGAGCAAACATGACTGAAACCGAGCATAGCTCACAACGGCTAGATTAAATATTTAATCCAAAATAAGGCTATTCAATGTTGTTCATTGTTTTAAATATGTCGCGCACTTTAAAAAGATTTATTCCTGATGAATGAATCACCAGAAGAGGGTCACAGAAAACCCATTAAATTTTCCAACACCACTTTTCACAGAAAATTCATAGACAGCCTGACAACTCTTTGTTAATCCTTTCAGACCCGGGCCTTTGTTTAAATATTTAATAACACTTCTTATGTGCCTTTTAGCAAGCTGCCTTTAATCAGCTATAAAATATTTAATATTTGACTCAAGTAGCAACCATTCAGACAAGTGATTCATATTTGGATCTATTGTAGTATTAGAAAGCAGTTCGACTGAAGTTTAATATTACATGAGTAGTATCGACTTTTTGTATAAAATCTAAAAATTAAATGATTTTAAATTAAAACACTATAGCTTCAAAAAATAACTAAACTAGCGCATGTGACTTTAAATGCTATACTGTAAAAAATACCCAAAGTATTTGAATAAGGTAAAACATTTTGACGATTTTTAAAATGTTGATCCGCTTGTAATACACCAACAGAATCATCGATTTCGATTCTATCTAAAAATTAAATAACGATTAAAACCATAAACTATTAATAAATATATTGCTACTCTAACTTGGGACGTTTGAACTGGTTACCGTATTGGCTTTTTCTTATTAAGTTTTGTCTTCAATCCTTCACTCTTTTCCTTAATTTTTTTCATTTGTTTTTCAAGTCGTTTCGTTTTCTTCTCTTGTTTAATTTTCAGTTTCCTTCGTTTCGTTTCTTTTTAATTTGTTCTGCCTGATCCATAATTGGTCGGTTACAACGAATGGTTTTTTTTGCCTTATTGGTTTGAGAAATTCGTCTATACCATCGATATTGACGTCATTGCTTGAATTATTTACAATTGGGGCGGTATTAACGAATAAAGTGGCTTGCGGAATTGGTAAACCATTTGGATTAAAATGAAGATACATTTTATAGTATAGTATCTGTTTTTCCTCTGTCCAATTTGACGTGCTGCACTAACCATTAAAAGCAAGATTAAATTCAAGTAGCGTAAGACCACTTACCAGCTCTTCAAATTTTTCATAAGACATCTAGTTGTCTTTTTTAATGTCGATTGATGTTTCGGTTGATAAGGTCGATGATTTTCCAAAACATTTAGATAAATCTATTCTCTAATATGGAAATATTCCACATGAGCGAAACCCGTGTGTAATTGTTTCTGTTTCAATATATTCATCAATTACTTGTGCAAGTACGGGTGCAAATGTTTGCTTAGTTAATAACTCGCGAGGATTTTTTCGCCGCCACACCAGTACTATTTTGTTCCAGCCATTTTTAAGTAGCTTAAATGCACTAACATCCGCCGGTTGCAAAATTCTTGTTGTGTTTAGGTATAACGCGATTAGTACTATTCCTAACTCGACGCATAGTTTACTAACTTAAATTGTTTGATGCGTGCTGTGACCATCTACAAAAAAACTACCGGGAATTGGGTACCAATACGAAACAAGGTGTGGATGAAGAACTTTAGAGATGTATTCATAGAATACCTCCTTTGTCATCCGCCTGTTGTTGCTAACGGCCAATCCCCAACCTGTAGCCAGGGATTGTCGAATATCCTCATGGATTCTTCTATAGGGGTATATGACCATGGAGGAACTAAGACACCTGTAAAACAAAACATTACCGTAAGATTAGCTTTGGCCATCCCCCTATCGACTTCATAGATATTTCTGGCCCCCTTTGCTGCTAGGACAGATTTCGTTTTGGAACATAGCAAAAAATTAGTTTCATTCCCATTCAGTACCCTTGTTGGATCACTTAAAATCTCAAAAAATTGGTTTTCCTTTAAGTACAATTCGATAGAGGAAAACTACCCTTTAATATCATTTGCTGCCACATTGGCACTAGTTGTCGTTACAGGATCCGGAGTTCTTACCGATATCGATTGATGCCTTTGTAAAAATGCTCGAAACCATCCATTTCCGTGCATGTTATTTGGGCCAAATTGATGCACACATTTATCACGATCTAGGAATTGATTTACCGCACACAATAAATCCTCTAATTCCTTTTAGGAATTCCTTTTTCTCTGAGAGTTAGTTATCCACTGCTCTAAAATGCTTTCCTCTTCGTTTGATAATATAGTTGTAGATCCGGGTCTAACTTTTTTGAATTTATCACTCAAGCGAAAAATTAGCGTTGTTGGTGGAATGCCAAAATATTTCGCTGCCGCTGTTTTGGACATTTTGTTATTTTTAATGGCTTCAAGAGCTATCTGGATTTCCGTATGTTCACCGGTTGTTTTAGGCATTTTAGAGCTACAAAGTTGTTAATAATAAAAATTAATTATTGTCACCCCTGAAAACCACAGTTATTGACACTGTGTCAATTATTGTATTCCAATAGATTACAGCTATTGACACCTTGTGTCAATAATTGAATATAACACGTGATTGAATCCTATTATTGAAACCACTGTTATATATTTATTTAGTTTAAAACCGCACTTTTTCGGTATTAAATATCAAAATTAAATGTTTAATAATGCATAATTGGATAAAATAATTACAAAAATGTGAATAAAGGTCTTATTGAAATACTTACATGTTTTAATTCCTTACCAAAAATCACTTCAAGTCACCATAAAATGTTGATCCTCAAACATACGTGTTTGTTTCACGAAATTCACTGACAAACTGATTAATATTATTAAAAGAGTTGATTGCTAATAGAAAGAGAGGTTAGTATGGTTATTTAAAACACTGAGTCAAGGAGAGAAAATAAAAATGGTTGATAAATGGTCAATAATTGTATCGGCAGTTTTGGGTGTCAATAATTGTAAACGTTACGCTATTTATTTCTAGTTTTATTTTAATAAAACTTGAATTTTCAAGAATTAATTTGAATTTTCACATTTGGCACAAACGCCTTTTTTACAGCGGACGTATGAGTTCTGTCCCAGGTGGCCAATTACCAGAATTTGTTCATGAAATAATTGTATTATCTCATTTCCAACTAACATACCGAACTCCATCGTAATATGTTAAGAAATGGCCGACATTTCCTAGCAACATACGCAATCGGTTAAGAAATGGCTAAGTTCTAACCCAGGTTGCCTTATTCCAGAACTTCTTCCAAACATCGCTGTAGAATCTTAAATCTATCCCAAACACCAAACCCAGAAATTCTTTCAAAAACCATTCACATTAAACATAACAAATCCCATCACAATAGGTTAAGAAACGGCCAAGTCCTGTCCGAGGTGGGCATATTCGAAAACATTCCTCCAAAAATAATTTTAGTATCTCATTTCCATCCAACAACACCAATCCTGTTATAATCAGATAATATTCCAAAGTTTCTTCTAAAAATTATTTTAAAATCACTACCAGGGATTGGGTACCATCATAATCGGTTAAGAAAAGTTTGAGTTCTGTCCAAAGCGGCCTAATTCCAGAACTTCTTCCAAAAATCAATTAAGAATCCCATTTCCATCCATCATACCAAATCCCATTATAATCGGTTAAGAAATGGCCGACTTTCGACCGCGGTGAACATATTCCAGAACTTCTTCAAAATTCAGTTTATAATCCTATATCCCATCCATGTCTCATCCGACATACCTATTGTGACCAACATGATCAATTAAAAAATTACTTAGTCCGTATATTTTGATTACAGAATTTTTTATTTCTTATTTCCGGAATTTTGATTTCCGGGATTTTGAATTTCAAGAATTTGATTTATATTGTTGTAACTTTCATGATTTTCAAAATGAGATTTTGAAATCCGGGATTTCGAGAGTAACCCAAAAATGTTAAGCTGTTTTTTAAAAATCTCTGTATGTGTGTGGTGCCGTGCAGACTAAATGTCTGTCGCTTCTCTACAGGCCAGACCGATTGATAGGAATAAAGTTTTATATTGAAATTTTTTCACAAATTGGGAGATTGTTGGCCGAAATTGGTCCACTGCATTTAGTTTAAGTTTTCAACGGATAAAACGAGTTTTGATTAAAAAAATCAAACTTCATATTTAACCTGTTTCCATTATTTGGGAGATGCTTGGGATATTTTGTATAAATCTTTGTACCGGAAGTGGCAGATTCCATGGGAGCGTTCTCAATTTTTGTAATGAAGTTGAAAAGTTTAACTTTTATAAGAAACGTCATAGAATTAAAAGAATCAAATTATGACTTTGATTATACAAGACTGTTTTACCAAAAGTCTGTGGTGTATTCGAGAAAGTGGTGTAGTATAATTGCCCCAACAATAGATAATTACGACCTAGCCTAACATACACGAAAGTATGGTAATTGTGCGATTAAACCCAGTTGGCAAAATTATAAAGCACCATGTTTAACAGTTTCTGCAGAAAATTGACCTTTGACTACTTTCTCGAACGTCAGAGTGCCCGCAGATCTTATTTGTTGTATTTATTTATTTGTTTTCCTCATGGATAAAACATTTCTTTAAATTATTCTATAATCGTGGTTTACCCGACCGGTTTCAGAAAATCACGCTCTCACAAATAAACTATAAAAACCGGATGAAACCAGAAAGAAACGTTTCAACTGTCCACAGAATAATGGTAAAAATTTATTATGTTTTCCATTCTGAATTTATGTTGTGTACGCTATGCCACATTTTGTTATGCTGCTGCTTCTTTTAAATGAATTTAGCATGCAATTTGTGACCTAAAAAAAAAACTTTACTTATCATGGAAATAAATTTTCTTTTTGGATTTTTCTATTTTTCGGAGGAAAACGGAAATAATTTCATTTCAATTATTTTTATTTTTGTTAGCTTTTTAATTTTTATTTTTTTTTTTTTTTAAGTAAAGTTTAGTTTATTCATTTGCATATACATGTAATTATAGTACAAATCCGAACACCAACTACTCTATATAATATAATAATAGTAGAGCTTTTATTTTAAAAAAAGTTTTATTTAATATGAATGGTATATAAGTGTGCGGATACCGCCCAGAAAATGTTATTTTGCTTTAATTCATTTTTTAATGTTTAATTCTATAAATTTTCTTATGGCACCGTGGCATTTCCATTGTTGCGGTGTATATGGAAATTTTTTTTTAATTTTAATTTTGTTTTTGGGAAAGTTTAGTAGTTTATCGCTTTTTGTTTCGTCGTTATACGGTTAGCTTTTTAATTCCAGGTGGGTACAAAAACACTCCGTTAAATATTAATCGAATATCAATACGAAATGGTTTTTACGTGCTGTTCCAAATGACACGGTTCTTGATGTCTTTTGATTTCTTTTTATTGTACATACCACAGGAGAGATCATTATAATACGTAAATCATTTTGGTGGAAAAACTTACATTCGCGTACATAAAATTAACGGATTTTTACCACGCAACGATGACTCAGTGAAAAATTATTTTTAATGTCCTTCCACCTAGCAGAAATAAAAAAAAAATAAAATAAAATAAAATAAATAAAATTTCTTAAAGGAAAGTTGGTTGGATTTTTTATTTTTTTTCCATTTTTAAGGTATGGCCTACATAGGAGGACTCATATAATATCGATATTCTGTGTATAATTTTGGTTTAAAAAACGTGATTAATTAGCGTGGTGCGGATGGATAAAAAATACACAAAAAAAAATTTAATTAAAAAATTTTGGTTTAGAAAAAAAAAAAGTTATTTTTAGCCGGCATAGTCGTTGCCGACCATATTTTTTTGCGGAATATTGCGCCAATGTTATCATAATACCTATATAAACGTAATAAATAAATTAATAATACAAAATATAATACCCAATTTATATTGCAAAGCCTACAAAAAATACAAATCGGTTTGTTAACAAACCGAATTGGATGCCTACCAATCGCGTCCTCCCCCCCGCATATACACCTGTACTGTATAAATACAGATTATCGGTTTTTTCTGTTTCAGAAATTGGCACAATCTAGATGCTCTATGTATATATCGAAGCGCAAAAAATTGAATAAATGCCAATAATTAAATTTTAGACGCACAGCAGTACATTATCGAATTTGTTCGAAATCAATCGATTACTTTATGTGTATATGGTACGAGTTTGTATATGGGATAAATTGAGTTCGAGAGCAGAAAATGATTTAATTATTCGATTACCTCATCTCACATTTATGTACTTACTCGTACTATATACATACATACGGCCGTTCGAATTATATGTATACTAGTATAACACGGATAGATGGAACATACAAAATAAATATAAATTGGCGCAAATAATTGAATTAATTTCAATCGAAATCTTATAAGTTTATATTAATAAATCCAATTCACCTGTCAAATAGTGTACAAATTATTTATATACATCAGTAGTTTATGTGATTACGTTAATGAAATTGGGAAATAGTGTTCATATTTTTGATGTCTATAATGAATAGTCAGCAAATTTTGTGTACTACGTTGTGTACCCAAAAAAGGTATTTTGGTATTTTTAACATTTCTTTACTAGCAGATCTAAAATGCATCAACTTGATTATAATGTTACGAATTTCAGGCGTTCGTTGTGGTTTCGTACTCGATTTTTCAAATAAAAACACTCAGCGATTTAAGTTGCAAACATTATTTCACAAAACCTGTAATTTCTGCAGCAATTCACTAATTTCACTTGTTCACTGCTCACTAATTCACTTTTTCTTTCCGAACTCTTTATTTTTACTACTTAACTTTGTTACGGATGGCTCGCAGCCAACGCACAGTTTTCACTAAGCACGCAGAGTCTTTATTACGTTGATGTTTTGCCGGCTAGATCTCAGGGTAATGACACAGATCGTGGAACAGAAACAAAAATCAAAACCAATTAAAGTCAAACTGAAATTAAATTAAGTCTGTTTTTATTTATTAGGTTTACAATAATTTTAACAACTGCATACCCTATTTTGAGCTAACTAGCTCATTCATAATGAGACACGCAGTTGCTGTCAAATTTCAAAGTTTTGATGTTTGTCTTGCATTTTCTTAATTTTCGTATACTTCTAGTCTTCTAGTCTCATATGTTATCGTGGTTGGCACATTTTTTCGTAAGCAACGACTTACTCCATTAATGCTCTCCATCTCTGGTAGTATGGTTCCGCATACATATCAATCAAAAGATAAGCCCACTGCAAATGATTCAAAATGGCAACCGTGATCCACAATTACATGCATAATATCGTTTACGGGACAAGAACGTCGAAGTCGACCAGAATTTGTCAAACGAAACTTGAGGAACTGATATAAATTAATAATAACTGGGCGTGTCCATCCGACAGCGACAGGATCTCCCCGAGTGACAAGTACCAGCCTTCTGAAGAGACTCACTCCGAATGACCCATCAAACCCGAAAGGCCGATGCCCAGCCACAATGTAGCAGCATTAGAGGGTACAGACGTCTCATCAATTGACCAGGCGTCACGTCACCCGGGGAGACCTCAAGCGGTTCTCCCTCAATACACACTCCGACATCTTAAGACTATCGGAGTACCACGGGGAGATCGAGGCGACACGTATTCTGGACTAACCACTCCGACCCTGTGGATGTTCTGCCAAAGGGGTGAAGGGGAGTGACAAGGCCAGCCTGTAAATATGGCACCGGCATAGAATGAGAGTTCTCCTCTCATTATACCGAACCTAAAATTTTAATATGTCATTTTATTCACAAGAATACAAATTTGGGAAAAATGACATAAATAATAATAACCGAAAAAAGGATCCCGACCAATAATGGAAAAAGAAAATGAAACCAAATGCCAATGGGAATCGCAGTGCGGGTTTTTTCAGTAAACAACAAAAGAATTTATACAAAAAAAAATAAAATGGTCGCGGGTACCACCACGAAAATAATCCAAACCGAACAACACCAAAAATACTATCACCGAAAGTGAATAATTTGAATAACGAGACCGATGTGCATACCCGACCGCGCGTACGGCCACTGCAAATCGGTACGCGATTACAATATAAAACTTTCAAATATGAATCAAAACAATGGAAATTGTGAAATTTAAATAAAAATAAAATAAAAATTTAACGCAAAATAAAGAAAATTCAAAAAAATAAAAATGTGAAGGTTGCCATGCCGCAGGTGATGCCACACCCGGACCATTGCGGCTTGATTGTGCTGTTACCCGCTCCACCGTTGCGACCCAGCCGCGTGTAAACTCAAAATAACAGGACCGTTTTGCGTCTTCTCGTCTTTGGTTCTTCTCGCCTAAAATGGCCGCCTTAAACCGTTGAATGGTCACACCTTGCCACCCGTATGTTGGGCGTTGGCTCATCGAAAACCCGTAAAAATATTTGTTGGGCGTCCTTCCGCCTCGTCTTAAATAATGCGAATGGCCTCACATGGCCACCCAGCCGAAAACCATAGATAAATTTGAGGGGCTTTGTGTCGCCAAAAATATACCGCCAAAAACGGATGGCCTCAACTCACCACCCGTTAAAACAACCATTGAATAATGATAGGCGTCCTTCTGCCTTACACCGTAACATAAATGCATCCACTGTTAGTCCGCTCAAAACATCTGCAGGTGCACTGCGGTAAGCTTGACACATCAATTTCGTTACTTCTCTTTCTCTCTCTATGTCTTGCAGGTTTCCCCACGTAGTTCCCGTGTACTTTACAGTTGAATCTTGCATAATTGTCTAACGTAGGACTGCCCTAATCTTAGTTACAAGATACAGTTTGTACATCTGCAGCTGTCCCATGAAGAGCCAAAACGAGTGAGTTCAGCTGTCTGCGCCCCAAGAAATGCACCGCCGCTTGAAACAGTACTTTAAAATTCTGAAATGAGATCTCGCCGTCGAATGTCAGAGGTTTTAAAATTTCCCTCGAGCTTCCGGCAATTGGTCCTGTCGAAAATTAGCTGGCCATAGATTGCCATTTCCAATAGATTGCGAGGTATGTGTTTTAAAGCGAGCCTCAACTTACTTAACTTTATTTTCATGTTCAAGTTCAAGTTTGACCTCTACAGACTTTATTTCTCCTATTAGGTCTTCAATTTGGAAATCATGGGTACGCTGGATTTTGTCAAATTTTTCATTCTACATGCTCTGCTGTTTACATAGATTTGCCAATTGTGCGCTTTGCTGCCCACCTTGCTGGTCAATTATTGCACCTTGCTGGTCTGATTTGGTGCCTTGCTCTGTGATGATCATATTTGGCAGCCTGGTGTGCACTTTGTATTCCTTCATTTGAAACAACTGTTTCAGCATCGTTCTCCTTTATCAGGGGTATCTTCAATCGCGCTCTGCAGTCTCGGAAGCAGCTCGTTCTTATTGCCTCGATTGAAAGCCGGAGGCCCTGCCGCTTTTCCCTCAACTGCTGTGATGTATAGGTGTTTAGGTTTTTAGCAATTGCTGGTATTGGCAAAAACCTGCTTCTGACACCAAATGTTGTGAACGTGGGCGTTCGATATGGATTCGTACTCGACAAACTTTATGCCCAACAGCATTAATTTCTGCAGCAACTCACTAATTTCATTTGTTTACTGCTTACTTCTAGTTCACTTTTATTTTTCGCACTGTTTACTTTTTTATGCCTTAACTTGCACTATTCACTGGTTAAATTACAATTTTTAGTAGTTGAATTACAATTCTGTCTGCGTCTCAAATTTAAATTGTGTGCAGCTCTAAACACATTTTTTCATCATCTAAATCGCGCTTAAAAGTTGTCAAATTACACCACACAAAAATTTTATGTGACAACTAATTTATCTAGCAAAATCTAAACATTTATAAAATTTTATATAAATACTGAATTGTCGTATGAATGAAACTGATTCTTACTTTAATAGTTTGTTATTCCTTACTTGAAAATTTTCCGAGAATAACTTTCAATTTTAACTAAGCTATATATTAAACCGGGATGTTAAGCCCCTTCCTATATATAATTTACTGTCTTTTAAATAACTAAAGAAAATTTCGTTGACCAAACTTGTTATAAAAAAAACATTTTGACAACATTGAACACAAAATTTTGACTATAATTTAACTGATGGTTTGATATTGAAGCTCGTGGAGTGTTAAGCACAGAAGCTGAAAATCAAACTGTCTGCAAAATTAAGGTAAAACCTACAATATTTTTAGCAACAGCTCTTTCTATATTAAAGATATAATTATCGGCTGATACTCGTATATGCAACGTTGGCGAGTCCATAATTGGAGCCAGCTACGGGTGCAGCGACATAAGTCACAAAGGGTAAAACACGTTTAGTTGTTTGTATATTAGTAATCTTCCTAATTACAAAATATTCTTCCAAGATTCAGTTTCATTAAATAATGCGTATACCATTATCGATTCGCTTCCGTTAACCACTTGTCATAAAATTTCATAGTCGGATCATTAGTTCATAGCCAAATTTTATCCAACCAAAACCATGGAAACGATTAAAAAAATAGGAACAGTTTAATTTGACAACGACAATCCGCTATTCCACACTTTGATTATTTCGTCATGATTCTTTCGTCATGATTCTCTCATTTCAAAAGATCGGTAGATGTTGAAACTAACGAGATATTATCAAAGTCTGATTTTCTTGCTCTGAGTGAGACTTGGATGTACGAAGATCAACCGATTAAAATTAGAGGATTTTAATTGAAATCAGCGTAAAGCAAGTGGAGTAGCAATTTATAGAAATATCAATAGTGTAGCAGATTGAGTTTGATATTAATGTTAGAAGACAGTTGATCGATTCAGTTGGTGATATTTGTCTAGTGGATGTTACTTTGAATGGTTCGTCAAAATTTATACTTGGTTCCAGTTACACTCATCCGCATGCTAAAGAGGTCGATTTAAATATGTTCTTCCTTGCGCCATTAATGGAATACACAGAAAGTTAAAAATTAATTGATAAACGGTTTACAGTGGATAACGAGGTTCCAATAATTTTAATGTGTGATTTTAATGTAGATGTAAACGGAATGAAGGAGCGTTTGAGTTTATGAAGCATCATTTGAATCTAGGTATGCTTCCGACCAATTATCCAAGTACATTAGGAAATACTTACATAGATTTATCATTCACTAGAAAAAAATTCACTACAGAACTTCTTTCATCGGTTTGTTACTTTTCGTATCATAGTCCAATTCTTCATAAAATTGTGATGTAAAATACTAAAATGTTTCAAAAACTATCTTTTTATCGCCAAAAAAATACTTACCTTTATATGAGTAGAGTAGTTCTACGCCTAACAACTCCTGCGGCTATGTCACCAAACAGAGCCTACCGTAATTTTTTGATTTATTCGTATAGTAAAAAAAAAAATTATTATTTGCTGCGAAAACTGCTTCTTTGTCCATCGTATCGTAATGCCGAAGAAAATAAAGAACGAATAATTGCAAACTTCTATTTCCCAATATGAGTAAGAAGTTTGGGTTACTGGCCAGGAGATGTATCACTTGTAAATAGAATACATAATTATAATAGGTTATAAAGGTGCCGATCAATAAACTCATTAGAACATATGAAATAGGACAACCAATCTACCTACAAAGAGAAACACGTACTATAAGTAATGCACTGCACTCACGAAGGTTCAGATACTTGGCTATTCCAATTCTAAAATAATTTCAACCAACGAATGCGGGCAAAAAAAAATCAGGTAAGGAACTTCAAAAGATTGCACGCAGTAGCATTAAATAATTATCGAAACTTTAAAATTTATCGTAAAACTATGTTATCTTTAAAAACCGATCGTCACGAGCTGTAGTAGCAAAATCTCTATACACACAATCACATGAAATCATACTACTACTTTTGTTACACAAAATGTATATTTGGTGGCTGAAAACTAAAAAATCGAAACCGACTCTACATTACTCATTGATCCTTATAATAATTAAATTGATAAATTTAATAATAATTAAATTTGTATTTTATATTCCGTAAAAAATTTATTTTTATTTATTTATCAGAAATTAAAAAAAATTCGTTATTTGCATTTACGAAAAAAAAATCAGCATTATTTTATACGATAACAAATTTTGAAAACGATTGAATGTTATATATTTATGATCGGCCCCGATTATCTAATGTAAAATAATCAACTTTTGCGGGATTTAAAACAGATCTCAAACGATATTATTTCAAATCAGTACTAGTAGCGACATCTTACATTTGATGTAAAAAACCACGATTGTTCTACCTTCTACTTACTATTAAAATATTTATACTATGGTTTAAATAATATGTTTCGAACTGCGGCCCTATTCCTGAATACGATACGAAAATAAATTAGTATTTCTGAATACGAACGTGCTACAAATTTTAATTTTTACAGTGTAGGCAGATCGAAATTTGTTTGTTGTAAAATTTGCTTCAAAATAAGACAGTGCAACCACAAAGAATGTAAAAGGATATAAAATTTTCTATTTCATGTGTCACAAGTCAGAGCAAATGGTTATATGAAAAATGCATATGGCGGTTTCATATCTCAAAGAAAGAATCTACGAAACCAGTTTTTGTTTCTGTTCAATTATTTTATATTCAGCAAAATTGAATGACGTTTTTTAACAGATACAACATTTTGGTTGGACTTTTTTGGTAGCATTGGTCTGTTTTTGTGCGATTTTTTTTTATGCGGTGTGAAAAAAATTGATTTAAGTTGATTAAACTAGTTAGTTAATTGGCGTGGCGTTAGCCATTTTGTTTTTTGATATTTCATCACATTGCGTAAGTAATTCATCAGGCTACGTAATGCTTTGTTTTTCTACGTAAAACTTTTTTTATGCGGTCCTTATTCACCGCATAAAAAAACTTTTTAAATGTGTTGCGAAAACTATTTTTATACCTACTCGTGAAATTTCGGAAGATTTTTTTTAAACGTTTTTTTTTTGCGGTCCCTATTACCGCACAAGAACAGGTATGACTGTGCTTTGAAAGTTTGTATTTCAATTTTTCTGACACTATTATTTTAATACAAATTAACAGAAAGACAGAAATTAAAAAACAAGGAAATGTAAATTACCCTAAAGTTACTCTTCAAGTTCAGAAATAGATCTGTTAATTTTTTGTGAGCAAGTTACTCAAAAGTTACCATGGGCTATTTCCGAAAACGCCTAGTTACAGCTTAAAATGACATCGAAAAGAAATTCGTTCATGCACGTACAAAAACTGTTCGATATCGAATTGCGGAATAGGGGAAATTTTTGAAAATATCATTCATTTTCGTATTCGTATTAGAAATTTACATATTCGTATTCAGGAATACCAATTACGCGAATTCTTAAAATTTTATTTGTATTCGTATTCACGAATAGGGCCTCAAAATAAAATTTTTGACTGTCGGTAGTAATGTATTTCATTTACATAAGCTCTCTGCACACTTTTTGATAGGAATATTAGTATTGGATTCGTTTAATATGATAAGAATTTAGTTAATACAAATAAATTTTAATCACTCTACAAAAAAAAATTGCTTCTTTATTTAATGTCCAAAATAAATTCGAGGTAACACTACATCCTCCATATTAGAATACAGCACAAGTTTTGGTCTGTTCATTATACGTATAACATATCCGTATGGAACATGGCACACGTAAATTACTTTATTAAAATATAAATGTAAACTGAATTATAGCAACGTGGCTAACTGCTGTATTACAAACAAGTCCCACAAATAATATGAAAAACAACGTGGCACACTTCACTTTAGAGATCACTTTATGAGAGCGCTGAGGACGCGAAGAAATCATACGCTAAACTGTATAAGCAAGCATTAACTACCCGGGTTTTCTATAAACTCGATAACGATCTTACGTGATTATGGAATCACGTAAATAAAACAAAGACTAGTAATTTTTAATAAATTGGTGAGCGTAAATAAAACAAAGACTAGTAATTTTTAATAAATTGGTGAGCGTTGCCACACACACATTTTATTCAATTCATATGCAATCACTGTTGTCATAATTATTGTTTGCAAGCTGCTTCACATGCTGCTTGAGTTTCGAAAACATTTATTGTACCACCGCATCCACCATAAAAGAAAATAACACACGTATTGATATCCGTAATGTACGTGTACCTTGGTGCAGATCCATAACAACTTATCCCATCGGTGCGGACGGTGCCATCGACTGCATCACATCTAGAATCAGCACTGCGTTCTTTACAGGAACAAAATAGAAAAAAAAAATTATGCATTTACGTTTTAATTATTATTCAGAAGACTTGACTTACTAAATATAATAGTGCCAAGTGTGCTGCAAATAAGAGCAGCTAATAAAATTACGACACAAAAAAATTTCATTGTTATACTATTTAAGGTGTTTACTGGTTGATGTTCAAATTCAAACTAATAATTCAAACTAACGCAGAATATTATCAATTAAAATAAACATCTCGTTAGAAACAGATCTTGAAATATTTATATTTAACACAATAGTTACGTAAACTCTATTTTATTTGTTTATAGCACTTTGCTCAATTTATACAAATAATTTTGTACACACATGAAAGTTCTTATTAAGTTTAGTTTAACTAGACATCTAGAGAGGTCACTCTAGATTCACTCCGTTTATGGCGGTAAAAAATTACTACTACAAAAATTTAAGTAAAAAACTAAACTAAAAATTATTCAATTATTGAATTGGAAACTTATACATAATGAATTTTTGTGTTTTTAATAAATTAGAAGTAAAGTTTAAATAATGGTATCGTACTGAATGTATTAAAACGACAACAAAGTTAAAAATATTTCAACTCTAGTATGGAACTAGTAGGCGGACCATAAAGCATTTCATGAAATTTGATTGGGTTTGAGTTCGGGAACGAATATGATCAGAGCCACCTAGATATAAGAGCCGTAAGATTCCGCCATTTTTTATCATAAATTTTAAATATAGAGGAAGCTTTTGTTCTTTCTCATAAGAATCATTTTTTAAATAAATTTTTTGTTTATAAAAACCGAAATTATTAATTTCAATTTGTAATTTTAATATAATACCATATTAATTGGTTCCATAAATAACACATAATTACAAAATCAACATATGTATTTGGTAACATATTCTTGTGAAAATTTTCATTAGAATTTTTAATTTGATTGATGAATTTACACTCCGATACCGCTAGTCGTTTTAAGTGACTTACTCGTGTACAAAGTGGTTAACTTTTCATACAACTGACAGATTTTTATTAGGAGTATGAATGATAACGCTTAACTAACGGAATCGATCTGTTATTACGAATGATTTTTGAGATTCATAAATATTCTTGTGTTAGTTCGTGTTTTTTGTCTAATTTTCGTAGGAAAATCGATAAGACATTCGAACATTCGAATTTTTGCACAATTTGCGGAAAATCAATTTACCTTTTACCAACCCACACAACTAAATATTAAGTTCAATTCTATAGAAAAACATTAAAATTGTGCCTCTCTCTAATTTATTTTCGTTCATTAAATATTAAATACAAATGGCTGATTTTCATATATACTTATGTGTAATTAAATTTTCATTCACAAATATTAATTCAAAAATTGGTTATTTTATATAGTTACGTCAAATCTATTTTATTTGGAAACATAAAAAAACCTTCGCCTATAATCAAAATACACATTTTAATATTACGGCTCTTTAAAATCGTAGAAGGCTCTGGTATGATGCTTTTTATTTCCGATGTCATGTACGCGGCATAAAAACTTTTTTTACCCAAGATAATATTATTGGGCCCTTCCACACTTGTATTCTTGCATCGGAATTTTTCTTAATTTTTTTTCTTTTTTACCTACAAACTAACTTTGTGGTGGGGATTTTGTATTGTTAAATGTTCAACAAAATTCTTTTTGTTCCTCGATTTATTACACACTACCCCAAAGATATCTTCTACCATTTCTAGTTATTTGATTTTACCATTTCGTCGCTATAATATTAGTATATGGTCCATCCGCCATTTACCTGAAACATGGGAAAATGGATTTCTTTGTTTGATGTTAAATGAAACAAAAAGTAGATGATAAAATTTTTTAATTTTTTTAGAGCAATTTATATGTAACACATATCCAGTGCTGCCAGATTATTTTTTATAAAATCTTTTAATTTGACAAAAAAAATCTTTTTTTCGACCAAAAAATCTTTTTTAATGTTTTATGTGTTTTTTTAAATATTTGTTTAATTTTATAATACTATGGCCCGTTGCACACTTGAGCTATGTTTTTTGACTGATGTGAGCTATGTTTTCATTTTACAGCTTCCCGTTTTGGTTTCCAAAACTCAAATAAGAGAAACATTGAAGATAAATCTCAGGGTCAACTCAATCTTTAAAGCAATATATTTAATTGTTTTATATTCGTTTTGGGGATAATTAATTAGCTCACATCGCCCTGAGAATGAGAGTTGTGAGCTATGTTTCTATCCTACAGGTTTAAATAACGAAATCAAATAAATCGGGGCGTACGAGTGGCTTGAGCTGTTATCTTCACGAATTCGGTTTCACTTATTTAGGCTTTGCAAAGTAAACCAAAAAGCTTCGATCTTTGCTAGAAAACATAACTCAAGTGTGCAACGGGCCTAATGGTGCCGCCATATATCATTTTAATAGAAATTAAACCGTACATATAAACTATACATAAAAATATACATATAATTTAGTTTTTATTGTCATTTATCACATATAAAAAATAAAAAAAATTTGTCAAGGAGGAAATGTTTAATTGTTCATTTTAGAATTTTACAGAGATGAACATTTTAAATAAAATCTTTTTATTTTGGAAAAAATCTTTTTATCTTTTTTGTTGACACAAAATCTTTCAAAAAAAGATAAATCTTACGATCTGGCAGCACTGCACATATCTGGGAGTTACTAGGCAAGTTTTTCGAAAAATTCGGAAAATACTTAGAGAGCAATTAAAATTTTGCTGAACCTAGATTTTTTTAATTTGGTCCATATCCACCTGTTTAGCACTAATTGGAGTTCTTTATAGGATGTGGAACAAAATGGTTTGTATATGGAACATTCTAGCCCCAAGTTCCAAATAAGTTACGTGGTATGAACATTTTATTTTGATAAAATAACTTTTATTCTTATATATGAGTCTTTTCTTAAATCTGGTTCTAAATCTCATATTAAATAATAAAAATAATTCACAACGTTTAATCACAGCATTGTTTCGTAGCTTCAAAAAAAATTGTACTAATTCAGGCTTTTAATAATATTCATATTATTCAGTTAAAATTTGCTTTTTTATCAGTAATGTTTGTAAGATATTTTATATCTTCCATTGGGAGAAATGAGAAAAGATCTTTCTAGTGTAGCAATTTCAGTTGAAAAGAGATTTTGTGGAGTGGCAAACGAACTTCGAGCTGTCTTTTTTGCAACGAACAAGTCTTGTAGTTGATTTCTTGGAAGGAAAGTTTATATTGTAAGGTAAAGTTTCCGATTTCTTCTTGTTCGTATAAGATAGATATAATTCTAAAAAATGGAACTCTGGTAAAGTCCAACTTACCAGGTGGATTCGAATGAGCCTTAAAATAATATAAATAATTCTAGGTTTTTCAGGTACCGATCGATAGTCGAGTGCACACAATCAACTTCCTTTATATTTGAGTGACCTGGTTCTGAAAATTTTTGAATGACACATTCTAAGTGCGGATTTGAGTTGACAAACATTTTTATGGATGTACTGTTAATTTTGTTACGATTCTGTGGTACACAGGAATCGCTCTACAAAACTATACGTTTCGTTAAGGGAACATCTTTCATCAGTTGATTTGAAATTCGGATTAAAGCAATGCAGATGTCATATTAATGTACAGGTTGACATGGAGCTTGCAATGTGCAGGTGGTAATACTGTAGTTGTGTGAGTAGGTGAATAGGTGAATGGGTTAATGATGTAGCGTGAATGCGTGGTATCACAATAGGCCAAAAAATGGCCTAAGTGTCAACCACTGAAACCTAACCTAACAATGCAGATGTCATGCTGGGACTTCTTCAGCACGACTGAAGAGGAACAATTACTTTTGCGCCTCTAGTTTTATCGAGTTATGGATATGGAACAAATCAATCTTCAATTATTTTTTGCTTTTTTGTTCTATATCCATATGCTATATGCTATTAAAAATCATTCAGTAATGCAGTGGAACATTCTAGATTTGATAAAACTTAAATACATAATTGTTCCAGGTATATTGATTATGGTTTTGAACCAAACTAAATGTAACAAAAAAATATTATTAAAATGTGTTCATTAGATTTTTGTTCCATATGCCAAAAATCTGGATATGGAACAAACTAAACACCGAATATCTCGGAAATGGTTACGATTATACAAAATCTGATAATAGATTCTGAAAGAGCGCATGCGATTACCATATTCTGCATTCTCAGGACAAAATACCCAAAAATGGCGTATAGAACTTACTAATACTGGGCTGACCATTTGTTTTTTTTTACTTTGAGTTAATCTTTATTCTTTGTAAAATGTATGGGTTAATTTTAAGGATCGGTAACGAGTAGAAGGTGAGACTTGGATTTTTTAACTGCCTGTTTATGGAATAGAGATCCCGTTTGATTTTAGTGCTACTAAAAGTTAGTTTTAATGCATAATATAATTAAATTTTGTACTCGTTCATAATTATTTGAAATTTGTCCTAATTATCAATTTCCCATACAAAGCATTGTAAGATCTTAAAGATTGTTTAGAGCTAGTAATGCCTCTAAATGAAATATTAAACAACAACAAACAGAAATTTGTTAACTAATTTCGATCTGCTCGTCAGTTCGCTTAATTGTGCAAGTGTAATGCATGATCTCAAGTAAAATATTAGGAGTGCACAGCAAGTTGAAAGCTTTTCTTATTATGTGGAGAATTGGTCTATTATATGTTGTGAAATCAGACAATTGAAGCACTTGACATTTATATTTTCAAATTTAGCAACTAAAATGGCTTTTACAGTAATCCACAGACCACTTGTTCTAGGATATTCTACCCCTTGCCGTCTTCTTCTAATATAAACAGGCACATTATTTATTCCCTACTTTTAACATAAAATTAGAAATAATAAATTTATTTATTTTGTTGTTTCTGTGGAAAGACTGGAAACTAAATAAAGCATAGAAGTGGAGAAGATCGAGTAAAATATTCGAATGTTTGACTTTACTGAAAGAATATTTTAATTCCAACGATAACAGTCCATTTTTATAAGTTCACAAATTTACATTCTAAATCGAAATAATTTTATTACTTTTTTATGACAGTATCGCACGCAAACTTGAGCTTATGGCTAAATGCGGTACTTCATTTTAGAACTTTATGAGAGCGCTGGTGACGTGAAGAAATTATACGCTAAACTGTATATAAGCAAGCATTAACTCGGGTGCTCTATCAAAACTCGATAACGATCTTACGTGATTATAGAATCACGTAAATAAAACAAAGGCCAGTAGTTTTAAATAAATTGGTGAGCATCACCTGTTGAACCACACATTTTATTCAATTCATATGCAATCACTGTTGTCATAATTATATTTAATTATATTGTTTGCAAGCTGATTCACATTCTGCTTGAGTTTTGAAGTTATTTGGTGTACCACCGCATCCACCATAAGTGTAAGTAACACACGTATTTCTACTCGCAATGTACGTGTATCGAAGAAAGAATACAAAACAACCTATCCCATCAGAGCGGACAGTGCCATCGATTGCATTACATCTAGGATCAGGACTGCGTTCTTCACAGGAACGAGTTAGAAAAAAATTGATGCATTTATTTTTTGTTAATTATTCAGAATACTTACTCAAAACAACATAGCCCAGTGTACTGCAAATAAGAGCAGCTATTAAAATGACGACACAAACAAATTTCATTGTTACACTGTTCAAGGTATTTGTGGTTGATGTTCAAATTCAAACTAAAAATTCACAACCAGCTGTTAACACAGAATATTTTCAATTAAAATAAACATCTCGTTAGAAACAGATCTAGAAATATTTATATTTAACAGAATTATTACGTCAAATCTATTTTATTTGTTTATAGCACTTTGCTCAAGTTATACTGATAATTTTGTACACACATGAAAGTTTTTATTAGGTTTAGTTTAACTAGATATCTAGAGAGGTCACTTTTCTGATTAATTAACTTAAAGCTTAAAGCTTTGTGAATTATCAAGCAAAACAACCATCCCGGATTCATCGGTATTGTCAACCTCTACAGTAACACCAACCAAATCGTAAATAATTTGGGGGTTGCGAAACTCTGTGTTTAAAATTGATAACCCCACTATTTACATTGACCTTGCTTGCGTAACTTTTCCAGCATACATTACATAATACAAAAAGTAATGGGTGATTCTTAAGCGTTTGGTTTACAATTTTCAAAAAAAAAACACAGTGCAATTGTAAAAATGTATGAAATTTTTGTTTGAATTGATCAATCAATGTTTGCCATTTACATTTTAAAGACTAACTCATGTAAATGTTGGTCATGGCTACGTTGTAATTGGTCCATGCAAGGTGTCCAATTGTTCACAATTCTAATTCTTCCAATTCTGCAATTCTTGTTATTTTACTTTGGTTTTTCGATTGTAATGGTATTATTGTGATTGTTCCGTATATTGGTCTATTTTCAGTACTCTCGAATTAAATACACGATTTATTTATTTATTTATTTATTACCAACTTTATATACTTATATAGAATCTGGTTACAATTTCAATAATATATTAACATTTACAAAGAATTTAATTAATAAAAAAAAAAAAAAAAAATTAAACAAACATGAAAAATTACCAATAATTTAAAAGAACATTAGACATTAAATTCTTAATTGTATCTCTACATAAAGTCGAAAGCCGATCGAGGTTCATATTTACCGTAGTTTTGCCTAATATAAGGCAGCTTAATTTGGAAATCTCTAACGCGAAGGGTCCATAACGGAATATATATATCGCACAACACGAAAATCTCATAGCAGTCAATTTTAGACACCTACAAGTCTAACCAATAACGCGCCAATTTCGATTCTGCAGATAAAGAGTCAATATTTATTAATTTACATCTACTTCGATACGGTGGGAGTATAAAAGCGGGTAGGTTCCCATCTCTGGGCAACATTCGCAGAGAAAACCTTAAAAAGCGCTTTTGAACCCATTCTATTCGGTCTGAACAGTTACCATAAAACGGATTCCAAATTGCTCACCATATTCCAACAACGAGCACACACACGAGATATATAATATTTTAATAGAATAATGCTTTTAGAATAATGCTAATTTATTTAAGTCAGATTGGAAGTCTCTTGCGTCATTGATGCATGAAATGGTTTTAAAAATTTTAATGTCGTCCGCATAGATGAGGATGTCGGAATAACTGAAACAATCCACCATGCCATTGATGAATAGTATGAAAAGCATACGGCCCAAATGACTACCTTGAGGCACTCCCGAAGTGATATCAATAACTCTGGACGTGAAACTACCAATCTTTACTAACTGATTTCTGGAATCAAAATAAGATCTGGTCCAGTCCAGTGGGAGAAAACTACAATGCAAGGAATCAAGTTTCTTCAACAGCAAGTCATTATCAATCTTATCAAAGGCCTTACAGAAATCAGTGTACACAACCTGCACAATTTTATCTCTTATGTAAGGCATTAGAGACACAATTTGTAAGCAAGAGTACGTTAGTAACAGTTGATGTGCCTGGAAAGAAACCATGCTGTTTTGGAGCGATAAAAGTTTTCACGTGAAAGAATAATTGATCTTTAACAAATTTCTCAAACAACTTGGGTAAGACTGAAATTATACAAATACCTCTATAGTTCCCAATATTACCACGAATCCCGGATTTGAAGCGATCGCTTCCAAAGAGTAGGGAAATATTCCTCTCTTAAACTTCTATTAAATAGAAAGCCCAACGGGGCGGCAATTGCGTTACCGGTCAATTTTAAAAATAAAGACAGTAATGAATCAAAGCTGACACTATATGGTTAATGTCAAGATTAGACAATTCCGCTAAGATTGTATCAATTTCCAAACGAAACATTGAAAATTTCTTATTACTCGTGACATTATTCAAGCTGCAGAAATTAGAACCTGAATCTGGATTATAAACGCTCTCAAAGAAATCAGCAAAGAATTTGTTTTTCTTTCATTACCATCTTTATTATAATAAATAAAAACTATGTACAATAATATTAAGACTAAAAAAGTTTCAGAAGCTAAGATAAGTGGACCATTGGATCAGATAGATCACGTGACTGGTCTCCTGATTCTAAATTACAAAACAAAAATAAAATATTTAACTTCTACATATTTACAAAAATAAGAAATAAAAACAATATAATTTACGTTCAAAATTAATAGCAAATATATAATAGATAATTAAAACTACTATTCTAAATTCATTACACATGGATATATTAAAACCTCTTAACGTACTATATTTATATAATTTTTCGTTCTTTCATTATCCTTCCCGTATTTAAGTTATCAGTGTGAGAACGCGAACAATTTTTTAAACTAATAATTGAAAAAGATGGTCAATATTTTTAGTTTGATGGATCCATTTTTTAAGGTGATTTGAAAAGCTAGAGAAGCTGCTGCACTTTCGAATATCCAAAGGTAAATTGTTGAAAATAATTGGTGCAACGATATCAAAAAAGTTTTTCCGTAGGTCTAATCTAAATTTTGGAATATGTTTTAAAAAGGTATGATTCGACCTGAGATTATAACCTGCATGGGTCACAAAATTATTTCCACTTTTAACATAAAATATTCTTAGAACCTTGAAAACGTATATATGCCGTAGTGGCAGTATACTGAGAGTTTGAAATAATGGCCACGATGGCGAAAAAGATGCTTTAAAGCACATAATTCTGATTAACTTGTTTTGTCGCACGTAGATAGGATGTAGCGTGGCATTGCACGCACTACCCCAACATGATAAGCCATATTGCAGAATTGAGTCCGCTAATGCAAAGTAGATCATTCTAAGTAAATATTGTGGAGCAAATAGTCGTAAAACATACATTTTCCTAGAGACCAATAATAGTCTAGACTTTAGTCCTTGTATATGCGCTTTCCAATTTCAATCTCGATCAATAATAATACCTAGATATCGAAATTCATCAACTGTGTTCACTAGGAAACAATCATTAGAAAGGCACTGCATGTTATAGTTTTTGCTACATTCGAAAGTGTGATATGTTGTCTGACGATACGACGATGGAGTATCCCTAAAATGCAATAATTTCGTTTTATGACTCAAAACAAAATTATGTGCTTCCAACCAAATGGATAAAGTGTTTAAATCATGATCTATGAGCGCGATATTGTCTTGAAAACTTGGACTAGCATATGTAAACGAGAAATCATCAGCAAAAGCAGTTGGAGACCCTCGTAATTGTTGTCGGAAGATTCCATTTACATACACTAAAAATAATAAAGCTCCTAAGACAGAACCCTGTGGGACTCCCACATGAATCGGTAACTCTTCACTTAATTGTCCATATACTCTTACCAATTGCGTTCGCCCATTTAAGTACGAGTACACCCAATCCCGGGTTATTCCTCTGAATCCACAACAATGTAGCTTTTTTAACAATGTGTTATGTTGGACTCTGTCGAAAGCCTTTGTTAAATCTATAAACAGAGTAGATACTTTGAACCCATTATCAATATGTTCAGTTACTTGTTCTAGGAAGGATAGAATAGCTTGTTCAGTATTTTTATTTTTCCTAAAACCATATTGGTCGTTAGAGAGAAAATCTATTTTATCTAGGAACGAAACAATTCTACTTTTTATAGCTTTTTCAAATATTTTAGAGAATACAGAAAGTAGTGAGATTAGTAGAGATAGTTGTTCATGATTGTTTTATCATTATTTTTAAAGATCGGAACAACTAAAGCTCGCTTTAACGAAGTAGGAAAATCCCAGTTACCAAGCTTAAATTGAAAATAAAAAATAAAACATCAACTAAAAACCAGGACATTTTTTTAACAACATTGTTTGAGATGCCATCCAAACCTGGAGTTGAATTATTTTTTAGCGAAAGAATGGTAAAATACAGTTCTCCAGATGAGATTTCTGAAATGACGCAACTATCAATAGATTGGTAATATTGACATATTAAACTATTTTTGACGACTTTATCCAAGAGGAGACTGGTAGCATTTGCACCACCAACACTCGTAAAGAACTCGTTAAGTTCGTTTGCGATTTGAACTGGATCAGATATTATGCAGCCTGTTTGATCAACGATTTCTTTAATTTCAACTGAATCAGGCTCTCCGTTTATTATTTCATTAACTGTTTTCCAATTTTTACGAGCATCATTACCATTGTCGATGAACTTTTGAGAATAAAAACTTTTTTTGGCTATTTCAATTTGTAGGTTAACAGAGTCACACAGCGTCAAGCTATATTGTTTCAATCTACGGTCGCTGTTATGTTTTTTTGCAAGGCGACAAATACAATTTCTTTTACGTATAAGTCTCAATAAACCATCAGACATCCATGGCTTTAGCTTCGTTGTTCTACTGGCAAACAACTTAATTGAAATGCATTTTTTAATATGTCCTTTAAAGATTTTAATAAAATTATCATAGGCCTTAGACACATCTTGGCAAGAATAAACATCAGTCCATTCTTCAAACACTAATAGATCCTGTAGCTGGTTGAAATCGATATGAAAAACTTCAGAGGTTCTCCGAGATGTAGAATTTGTTTGAAAGGCAGTACATGTTAAATTAATTTCAATTAGACAGTGATCTGAAATTTTTAAGTCTAATACACTGTAGGAAACTGCCGGAAAATACCTTTGATCAAATCTATGGAGTACATTATCAATACAAGTAGCTGTGGTATTTGTAATTCGTGTTGGTTCAAGAATATTATCTAATCCATGTTCAGGTATAAAAGCAGCAGCCTATCCAGCATTGCATTCTGCTGTATAACCAAGACGATATATACAAATAACACAAACTAATTTAGAACTTATAAAGAAGGTCAGACCGACCGCATTGAATGTTTGGAAAAGTGAAATTAACAATCATTAACTATCACAGAATCGGTCTTTCAAATACATTGTGGGAGGGTAATCATCAGATTTTCTTTTATAGTTAACAAAATGCCAAAAGTGATTGGGTTTCGATATAATTTGTGATTCCATCTCCAAAAGAGGAGATAGTTTATAAAATTCATGATCCTTATCCTTTCTATTTTTTAAATTTATCAATTCATTGTTATACCACAGTTCCATCTTGGCGCCTGAAACAACCAATCTAGGAATGAATGTTTCAATGCCCATTTGAACAATTTTATAAAATTCGAATTCAACATATCGTCTATATTATTACAATTCTAAAACGAAGACCAATTATCCCCATCAAGAAATGCACTTAAAGAAACATAATCGCCCATTTTAAAGTTATAGATCACAGAGTTGGTATTATTTTCGATTAATTCACTGTATTCAAACAAAACTGAAATATTCAGCGGCAAATGATAAATACTTGAAGATCCAGCTAAATCATTACAGGTTGTGACGGTCATCTCATATGATCAATTGGCACAAAGGCTAGGTCTAACACGTTGTAACTGCAATTCTTGTTTCAGTCCCAACAAAAATGTGCCATGTTTATGGCAGTTAAATTGTTATTCGTATACTCCCATACAATACCTGGCAAGTTAAAATCACCAAAGATAAATAAGCGGTCCTCAGGTTGAAGGAGTGCAGTAATATCTCGTTTCACGGTGTCCAAAAACATATCATAAACCGCAACGCTCGAATGACATCGTATATATGTGACACAAATGATCAGCGAATATGAATGAACCGTAAGCGCACAACAACAACTTCAGTACCACAGTTGGTTAACGTTATCGGCATAGATGAGTATTTGTTAGAGACGGCTATTATAATACCACCCACACGGCATGGCATAAGTGTCCTGCTGTAACTGCATAAGTTGGTGTTAAATACTCCTCGGTTCTGTAGTGATGCAAATAACGTCGTAATTATCCTCCAATATTGACAGATATAGAGACTTAGATTTAGTTCGAATGCCGCTCGAATTATGTTAATATATATTTTACGTATGAATAAGGCTGGGAGTTTGTTCCGCAGTTGAGACGTTTAAAAGATGGTGTGATGGCAGGCGTAGATGTTATTGTTTGGTTCGGAATGTTACCCCAGTCCGGTTTTTGCCACACGTGGATAGCTGGTAAATTGCCGAATTATTACCCCAAGTGGCAAAGCCTCAGAATTATTGAACATATTTTAATGGTTTTCCTTCAATCCGATTTTAAATGAGAAGAATGTTAGTGAGTTATAGATAAAACGATCCTTGGATAGTAATAATTTACATTCAACGTCCTCTGGTGAACATTCTGCAGTTTCTTACAAATGTACTCCACAATTCGATCAGGGGTGACAGATGGATCAAGACGACTAATATATAAAAAAAAAATATTCGGCAAAGGTACAGTTCTAATCGAGTTGATCTGTGAGCCAGTACCCATGACTTCTTGTGTTAGTCCTGGCGAAGTACAAGGCATTTATTAATTTGCGGTTTTCAGCAACCTCCGTTTCAATTTTTTTTAAGTTTTTTTAAGTCCAATTTTTCGGCAACTCTGTCAACAATCACGTCATTTTTTTAAGAGCTTTGCCATATCCTTATTTACGAATCAAATTTTACAGCTATTTCAGAAGTACCATAAATTGGCAAACTTTTTCATAGAGTTAATAGCGGCGCGGTCAATTTCACAACACTCATAACAAAATTTATTGCATAAAACGACATCAGTAGTCGAAAAAACTTTATTACATTTTACACAAGACATTGTCAGTATAAATAATTCACTGTATTAAATATTTAAAAATGTTTAAAAGATGTTTATAACAAACAATGGTAGGAAATTCTTCCATTTTACGCAATCAACTTCCCATACTTTTCTTTCCGTTAACGCTTGATCGCGGATAAATTTGAATATTAGACTTAGAGATAGCAAATGTGTAAGAATCACAACAAGCAGTTTCGAATGTGAAAGGGCCGAATTTCGTACGCTACGCAGTAATTTGCTAGTACTACAACTACATGGTATTTTTCTAAACAATATTCCAATGTAAATAATAACAACATCAGCCGTTGCGACCTGATGAGAAGACTGATTTTTTCAAATCAATATTCTCATCCATTCGAAACTGACTGTTGTGATTCTTACACATTTGCCATCTATAAGTCTAAAATTCAAATTGTTGTTAATTTATTGGCATATACAAAGGACTTCCCGTAGCCTCCCTTCTCTTAGGCAGCTAAAATTAAATTATTAAATTTGTCATTCCTATACGGGTTTTGTTTTTCCAAGGGATATTATAGCACCTCATTTTACCCAATCAATCCAATAATTGTGGAAACACTTGGTTTAAGTAAACACAGTAGAATAAATTTGCTGATTGAACCACCACTCTATCCTTCCCCCCACTGATTGAACAAGAACGATACACAATATTCAAAACGAATTGGTTTTTTATAATTCGCCCTCAATTCACCTGAGTTGTTGTAGGTAGGTTGTTGTTTTTCAACTCGTATAAACAAGCCCAATAAAATACGGTTTACGTCAGTTTATTGAAACTATTGATTCAACACCCTTGATTAATAGAGTAAAAAATTGTTCATCTCTTTTGGTTACCAGAAAAGAACCCTCATATGGGGGTTATAAAGAACATCGCACTGCATCCGTTCTTACTAAAACAGATTCGCAATTGGACAGATTTTTGAAAATGAAAATTTGGTCTTTGGCATGTCGTGAGGCTGTTGATTGGTTGTATATTGTTAAATTTATTTCGAAGTTGACTAACGAAATCAAAGTGGCTAGTATTATTGTTCAATATAATAACATCTGCGGGCAAACGAAGATTCTGGCCATACACTAACTCTGCTGAAGAGCTTTGCAAATCCTCTCGAAATGCAGTTCTCAATCCGAGTAAAATTATTGGAATAGATTTTTTTTTTTTCTATTATTAGTTGGTTTGGTATGTACCAATTCTACTCTTAACGTGTTTAGTAACTTTTCTGACAAACAACATTTCTGACAAACAATAAACTTCCTTGCTCACGTGGGTATTTCTTTTGTCATTGAAGGCCATATGAACTTTTTCGTAATATGTAAAACATTTTTTAAAATTTAAATTTGAATTTGATTCGATCAATAAAGTAAGTTCTTTACCTGATTGTTGTGCTTCTGCCAACAAAATCGTAATCAATTATGGTTCCACTGTTCACTGGTTGAATCAGTGACAGTGCGTCGAGAACTTCAAGAGATGTGTCGAATATCGAAAGTAAATTGTGCAATTAAACCCAAATGGCGTCGTTGTCTAGGTGAGGCTTTGCCAAAATGTTCATGCAATGCAAAAGTTGAAAATAAAATTAACTCTCTTCCCTCAATAAAGTTTTGAAAGTATTTGATTGCTGCATATGCTGCCAGTAATTCTCTGTCGTATCTGATGTAGCTTATTTCAGTCGCTTGTAACTTACGTGAGAAGAAAAATATGGTTCCCAACCTTTTTCTGTAAGCTGCTATAATACTGCGCTCCTACAGCCAAATCAGACGCGTCGACGAATATTGTGAGCTTTGCATTTTGAATCGGATATGCTAACTGAGTACATTTTGCCAATTTCGATATGCAACATTCGAATGCTTTAAATATTACATCAGTCCAGGGAATTTCCGATTTGTCCTTTTTTCGAAATTTTAAAAATTCGTATAATAGAGCTTGGTCTAATGCTGCTTACGTTTAAAAATACGTTTGATGCGTGCCAAAGATTTGATGTCAGAGTTCACAGACATCGAGTCATTAATTTTCAAGGTCAATCCAGATGAAGACTCGAATTACGAATACGATGAGGTCTATTACAAGGCAATTACGGGTCTCAATACATTGATTCACACAAATTCCACATCATTAGACACGTTTGCAGGATCAGATGTTTCAATAAGCATGATTCATACAGGCGGCCATTCCGAAGTTGTACTATCGGATGACGGAGGCACCGAATTTTCCATCGAAGCGTTTGTACTGCCGAAGATCACCACGAAGCTATCAATTCAGAGTGTTAACGAAACTTGCGTTGACGCTAATGGGGGAACCAAACTAGTGAACCCCAATTTTCATATCTTCCACACCACACAACTATCATCCACCGAGGAACAGCTCTACGAAGATAACATTCGAGATTCATTTCAAAATGACAGCAAATTTATCTTGAGGCTACCATTCAAAAAGTCACCAAATTGGCTTGGTAATTCCATGTACAGCGCAGTTCAAAGACTTAGAAGTATGGGGCATCGATTTATCAGTGATCCAGCATTCAAGGATCTCAACCACAAATTCATGCTGGAATACCATGATATCCAACACATGGAGGAAATTCCACAAAAAGAGATAGATAACTCCGGTTTTTACTTACCACATCATGGTGTTCTTCGCAAATCCAGCAGCACGAACAAATTACGTGCCATTTTCGATAGTTCTACGATTCAGTCAACAGTGTACGCGATCCTATTACGATTCCTTGAACATCATACAGTTTTCTCAGCGGATGTGGCAAAGTTATATCGCCAAGTACGGGTTTCGAAAGATGATACCCAATATCAAAAAATTGTTTGGCGCACAACTCCGACCGAACCAATACGGCACTATCGACTCCTGATGGTAACCTACGGCCTAGCATCGGATTCGTTTTTAGCAACTAGAACCGTGAAGCAAATTTCTCAAGAGAACCAAAATGTATTACCACTTGCATCAAAAATTATCGACCGAGACATTTATGTGGACGAATTGATGTAAGGATCAGACACAGGGCGAGGCGCAGTTCATCCACAACGCGAGATTATCGTTCTCCTAAAGAAACGTGTTTCATCCTACGCAAATCGTCCTCGAATACAGCAGCCATACTGCAGAAAATAGACAATAATGGCCAAACTCAAGATCCCAAAAAATCAATGACCACACCAAAGAAAGCTGCAAGTCAGTAAAAATATTAGGCATGAATTGGAATCCATCTACGAACAACTTCGTATTTTCTTCTGATATTCAATGCAGCCGAATATTGACCAAAAGAATAGTATAGTCACAAACCAGCTGCGTGTTTGATCCGATTGGTTGGTTAACTGCGGTAGTCGTGTCTGTGAAAATATTCATCCAACAGTTGTGGGCAGCCAATCCAGAGTGGGATCAACCATTGCCTGAGCAGAAGGCAAAAGATAGGATAAGCATTGTAGAGCGAATGAAACAAGTTAATCCAATTCGTTTCAATAATTTAATATCGGCGAAAACAAAGGTCAAACAAGCAACATTGCCACGATTAAGGTTGTATGAAGCTCTTTTATTAACCAATCTGCTCAATCTCATAAAAGGTGAAACACAACTGACAATCACTGAAATTCACTGTTGGACAGATTCAAGAATCGCTCTAAAGTGGCTTGCAAGCCATCCTATGGCGTTGGAAAACTTTCGTTGGCAATCGAACCGCGGAAATTTTAAATTCTTGGCCAAGAAAACATTGGAAGCATGTTTCATCATTGGATAATCCAGCCGACTGGATAATTGCGAGTCATAACACTTAAAACAAAATCCGGCGAGATGGAACGACCAATACACAAAGTATGTATCCTACCCGTTGCAGATGATGCTCCAACTTTTAGTTCGTGATCTTTTGAGCCGATTGGTTCAAAGGGAGCGGTATGTTGGTATCTAACGCATAACATCACTTCTCAACCTAGAATACATAAATCAACCTGGAACACATAAAAAATCGATGACATTATTGTACAGCTGGAAGAAAAATTCTATTATAGTCATTAGAGGCCACCATTTTCGTGGATTTTATATTCATTCCGACTGTGCTCCACCAGAAAGACTAAATCAATAGTTAAATTTCTTTGACCAAACGTATCGATGATTGATGAATTGCTGCAAATAATTTAAATTCTACCGGTTTAATTACTTGTGAACTTGTTGGAGAAATTATACTGAAACTTCGACACCCGTATCGACTAAGAATTGTAATTTATTTTGATGATCGGTAATTATGAAACGAATGTTAGAATTTAGACTCCCGACACCCGATCGAAATTACACGGTTCTTTTTTGCATGAAACCCATATCTTGAACAATACCAGCAATTTGGAAATTTGTTGACCTATTGTCGTTTGTTACTCCTTTGACCGTGGGGATGATGACCTGTGGTTTGTTTATCGTAAATCCCTCGTATTAACTATATTTTGAATAATTATTCAACTTTTTGAGTTAGTGTTTGGATTTGATAATATGCATCGCTTATTATCAATCTTTTTGAGAATATTTACACTGTAATTGGTTTTTATATTTTCACAATTGTATCGGCCGTATTTGCTAGCTGAACCCAATTAGATTCATCCATACTTGATAATTTCTTCTCTTGGGTAAGGGTTGGTAGATGCTGCATCCATAAATTTCTTAATACCGATTCAGTAACCTGATTGGTGGATAAACACTCCATATACCGTAATAATTGAGATAGCTTTTTGTCATCAAACTGCAATCACGAAAGAAGGCGATCAAGCTTTATTTTGGCTGATCACTCAATCTTTCGATAATTTTACTTGACCTTTTGAGGGTTACTAGTAGAACCAGTAAAAAAATATAACAAAATATAATTATTAAACGGATTTTATGGCACCTCATTTTACAAATTCATTGAATGGATAATTGAAAACTTCTATTTTCCAAGATTGAGCAAAAAGATTGGGTTCCTGGTCAGAAATTGTAGCACTTGTAGAAAGAACAAATACATATAATAGCAACACTTATAATCACTTTGATGATGAGAGCTAAGCTTCAAAAAATGCCCGCAGTCATCAGAATTTTATAAATCGATCGTAAAACTGTCATTTTTAAAAATCCTTCGTTATGAACTTTAGTAAACCTTGGGCGACCTAATCTTGGTTATATAAAAACGTGGCAAAATTTTCACGCGCTAAATCACACTTTCCACTATATTTTTTAAACAAAATTTGAAAATGAAGAACAGTTTACCTATGTATATAATCCCTCAAACTTTTCGGAAACGAAATTTTTACTCAAAGATACGATTCACACTTCATTTATTTATCATTAATCGTTTTATATAATTAAAACTAATTTAATTGAATTATAAAACAAAAATTATTTTGACATGCATATTTATGATCGCCCCCGATTACCTAATTTCAAATAATCAACTTTTAGGCGGTTTTAAACAGATTTCGATATCATTTCAAATCGTGACTAGTAGTGACATCTTAAATTTGATATAGTAAACCACAATTGTTGTACTATAAAAAATTGTATACTATATGATTTAAATAATAGGTTTCGAGGTGCGCCATTATGCTCACTGCAAATTAAAATTTTTGGTTGTCGGTAGTAATGTAATTCATTTACATAAGCTTTATAGGGTTTATAGAGCTATCTTCCAACTCAAAAATGTAAAAAATTTATGTTCCAAAAATTCAAACTCCAAAATATGCACAAATAAATTTTTATCACTCTACAAAAAAATGTATTTCTTTATTTAATGTACACAGGTACGTTTGCAAACGTCGGGGTCCCAAAATAATTTCGCTGTAGCCCACATCCTGTATATTCGAATATAATACAAGTATTAGTTTTTTTATTACACGTATAAGGGAACAATCGGATATCGCAAAGATATTTGAGATCACTTCGATATCCGGATGACACATTACAAACGTCCTCAACAACAATGGCTGCAATGGGTCCTGTATTAGTATTGCAAACAAGTCCCACCAATAATATGATAATTAACGCGGGCCACTTCATTTTATAGATCACTTTATGAAAGCGGTGTTTATACGTGAAGATTCTGCGGAAGCATTAACTAACCTTGCGCCATACATCGAAGCTCATGAAATAATGACCTTTTGAACTACCTTATCTTACGTGATTATGAAATTACATAAACAAAGAAAACGTAAACATACAAACATACGAGCACAAGTACATAACTTTTTATTCAATTCATATGCAATCGCACCATTGTCATAATTATTTTTTGCAAGCTGATTCACATGCGGCTTGAGTTTCGAAAACATTTATTGTACCACCGCATCCACCATAAATGAATTGCACACACGCATTGCTACTCGTAACGTACGTGTAGCGTTTCAAGGCTGCAGTACACCTTATCTTATCGTCGCGAACGGTGCCATCGGCTGCATCACATCTAGAATCAGCACTGCGCTCTTTACAGGAACAAAATAGAAAAACATTATTTGTATTTACTTTTTTATTAATTATTCAGAATACTTACTCAAAACAACATGGCCAAGTGTGCTGCAAAACAGGGCAGCTAACAAAATTATGACACAAACAAATTTCATTGTTACTATTTAAGGTAGTTACTGGTTAATGTTTAAATTCGCAAAGATTTGCAACCCAACCAAATCTTAAATGATTTCGAGGTTGCGAAACTCGCGTGTTTAAAATTAATAACCCTAGAGTATATTAACCTTTCTTGCGTAACTTTTCCAGCGAGCATTACATAATACAAAAATATTTATAAGGTAAGACATCTATTGGTTAATTTTTAAACCATCAACCAAAAATCGTCGAAAATGTTCTTAAAAACTGGACTCATAGGATGGCTTACTGTAAGGCGAGCAGAGGAGGGAGCCACATGAACGAAATTATTTTTCATTCTTAAATCGGTGACTCAAACCTACACAATAAAAAAAAAGGTTCGAAAGATGTATCATTTTATGAATCAACAATTTATTTCGTTTTATTGTGTTTTTTATTGTTTACAATGTCTATATATAAAAATAATTCAAAAATTACAAACTCTGGTACGATAGACCTATTTACAAAGTATCCTAGAATTAACTGAGAAGGAGAACTCAAAATTCCTTGAACATTCCGATGAGCGGGTAGAAATGGAAGCCTAATTCATATAAGACACTGGTTCTAATAAGAACTGGATTCAGCCAGAGAAACTCTGTCTAACCTGTCTAATAATCAACTTTTGGGTGATTTTAAACAGATCAAATGATATCATTTAAAATCAGTACTAGTAGCGGCATCTTAAATTTGATGTAGAAAACAACAATTGTTCTACTATAAAAATTGTGTACTATGTATGGTTTAAATAATAGGTTTCAAGCTGCGCCATAACTGGATTATTTGTAGTAATATATTTCATTTACATAAGCTCTTTACACCCTTTGTGATAAGAATATTAGTATTGGGATTTACCATTTCATATGATAATAATTTAGTTAATTAATTTTAAATTTTTAAAAATATTTCAGGGTAATTCTTGTTTACAGGGTTATCTTCCAATTCAAACATGTAAAAGGTTATGTGCCAAAAAAACAAACTCCAAATTACGCACAAATAAATTTTAATCACTCTGCAAAAATGTTTGTTTTCTTATTTAATATACACAAGTGCGTTTGGAACCGTCAAGTGTCCAAAATTAATTCGAGGTAGCACCATATCCTCCATATTCAAATACATCACAAGTATTTGTCTGATTATTATACGTATGTATAAGGGAACATTAAGCCACGACCACGGGCTCGACGTGTCTAAATGCGATATTGCAAACAATCCCCACCAATAATATGAAAATTAACGGGGAGCACTTCATTTTAGAGATCACGTTATGAAAGCGGTGTTTACGAACAGAAATTCTGCGTTAAACTGTTTAAGCAAGCATTAACTAGCCGGGTGTTCTATAACAAAATTCTAGAAATAATGGCCTTTTGAACTACCTTATCAAAATGTAACTATTAAACCGTTTAACGTGATTATAAAATCACGTAAATAAAACAAAGACAAATAATTTTTAATAAATTGGTGAGTGTGGCCTGTCGAACCACACATTTTATTCAATTCATATGCAATCACTGGTGCTATAATTATTGTTTGCAAGCTGTTTCACAATCTGCTTCAGTTTCGAAATTATTTGGTGTACCACCGCATCCACCATAAATGAATTTCACACACGCATTGCTACTCGTATCGTACGTGTAGCGTTCGAAATATGCACCACAAGTTGGCGCATCAGAGCGAACGGTTCCAGCGACTGCATCACATATAGAATCAGCACTGCGTTCTTTAACTAAACAAAATTGAAAAAAAAAATTGATACATTTACTTTTTATTAATTAGTCAGAACACTTACTCAAAACAACTTGGCCAAGTGTGCTGCAAACAAGAGCAGCTAATAAAATTACGACACAAACAAATTTCATTGTGATACTATTTAAGGTATTTACTGGTTGATGTTCAAATTCAAACTAAAGATTCACAACCCAACCAAACTTTAAAAATGATTTCGGAGTTGCGAAACTCTGTGCTTAAAATTGATAACCCTAATACATTGACCTTTCGTGCGTAACTTTTCCAGCGAGCATTACATAATACAAAAAATATGTACAATTTTATGAATCAACACTTTATTTCATTTAATTCTAATTTTTAGGGTTTACAAGCAGTTTCACTTTGTTCTAGTGATCGATATCGATTTTTGTTACTCTCATATCCACCATATGACTTCCTACTCCATTCTCGTCATTGCATCTTGCGTCCGTTACGCGTTCTTTTTATACATAAAAACAGTTCAAAATATAACAAGCCGCCCTCAACTAACAATGTATGCGTAAGAACCGTATAATATAATTGCGGCTAGCAATATTACAAATAGTGCACACTTCATAATGCTACGATTGACCAACGTATTTTCTGTTTACTAACTGAAATCACAACCGAAACTGAAAACTATAAGGTTGTTGCCTCAATTTATTTGGTTTGGTGTATATGTGTCGTATTTTTTCGTACTATCCATATACGTAAGGACTTTTTCTATTTCCGCATTTGCGTTTTCGGATAACCTTGGTTAATCTTAGGGTCTTCCGATTATTTGACGTGCACTTACCAAAATTAGTATTCGTCTTCGTATCTGCTATAAAAATTGTGTTGCTAATCAAAGTTGTACTAATGAAAATGATTAAATTTTTTTACAAATGTCGTTTTGTAACCAAAGTAGCACACTGGAGCTCAATAATTTAAATGGTAATATTGCACATTGGTGAAAATGTTCTCTATCATCATCTATATATGTATATAAAACAAACTCGGGTTAGTTACACCATTTATAACTCAAGAACGGCTGGATTTCTATGATCTTTGTTTTGTTGGATTTGTCTTCGCTTCGAATAGCATAATAACTATTAAAACATCGGAAAAATTCACCAAAAAAAAATTTATCAAGAAAATTCATTTTCTCATACATTTTGTAAATTTTGTTTTTTTTATTTTGTTCGTCTCAATACAGTGGTGGTTTAGGAAAAAAAGAAAAGTCGGAAAAACTAAAAAGGAAAATCCCAAAAATCTAATAAAAAACCTTTTTTTTATATGAATTTTGTATGTGTAGTTTGCATGTGATGAGTGGTGCAGTGGTTAAAGCTTCGGCGCTTGGGCCGCAAGGTACTGGATTCGAATCCGACTGGAGGCAGCATGCAAATTTGTATTTTTTTTTTTTATCCATTTTTTTTATTTTATCTACTTAGCTATATAATTCATGATGGAAATGGTGGATTATTTTTCTTCGATGCGCCCGGTGAAACTGGGAAGGTATTCCTCAAGTCATTGATTTTGGCCATTGTTCGTTTGAGATCCGATATTGCTGTAGCAGTTGCTCAGCGTTGAAATTGTCGTTAAACCTTCAATCAGCTGAAAAAACGACTTGCAACATTGCGAAACACTCAGCAATGGCGAAAGTTTTGGTAGCAAGTAAAATCATCATCGATTATGAATGTACAAAGGCGCACAAATGCGCATTGGAAGCACTCAATCGAACTATGAAAGATCTCCGCAATGACTCAAGATGTTTTGGAGGCGCAATGGTTCAACTGTTTGGCGATTTCCGTCGAAAAATACCAGTGATTCCAAGATCGATCGTGGTGTTATGTGATGAAACTCTGTGGTGTTATGTGATGAAACTTCAGCTGACGACAAACATGCGAGTTGCATTGTTAAACCAGAGACAACCTAAAAGAGATATTTCATCTTATGTAAACGTAAAAATTTTTAAACTGCGAGTTCATTTTCTGTAAATAGCGGGAAACAACCAAAAATATTTTGTTTTTTTGCGTATACGTATACGCAGTTTAACGAAAAATGACAGATACAACTGACAGAAACTGTCACATCCACTATAAATCACATCACAATACATAAACAAAGGTACAACTAAACTTTTAACCAAAAATACTCGCAACTGAATTGGACATAATTTCTTTATTAATCTTAGCGAATATAAACTATAATTGACACGTTGACACAATGTACTGATATGATCACACCAAGTAAGTTTGGAATTTAATATCAGTCCTAAGTTATTAACAGCCGGAACAAATTTAATTGTGTCATCACCCAAAACAAGAGCAGGCTTAATAATATTCAAATTACTTTTACATAAAAATAATGCTTTACTTTTATTGGGATTAAGCGCCAGTTAGTTAAATTTAGACCATAATAAGATATCACTAAGATCTTCGTTCAATTTCATTGTAGCTTCATTCAATCCTAATGCTTTACATCCGATGTACAGTTGTAAATCATCAGCATAGAGATGAAAAGAACAATGACGAATTCGCCATGGAAGATCGTTTATAAATATAAAAAAAAGCAAGGGACCCAGAATTGATCCTTGTGGTACACCTAGAGTTACTCTACCCATTCCAGAGCAGTTAACACCATGCTTAACAAACTGCTCCCTACTATGCAAATAAGAGTACAACATATTAATTGCAGAGCTAGAAAATTTATAATATAAATAAAGCTTTTGAAGTAGAAGTATATGATTAACACTATCAAACGCCTTAGAGAAATCCAATAAAACCAATAAAGCTTGCGAACCATGCCCATCCAAGATTGAAGAAAGATCATCAACAATGTGTACCAAAGCCTATGTAGTACTGTGACCAGGCTTATATCCTGACTGAAATTTACAAAGAAAATCAAAATCTTTAAAATGCTGCAGAATCTGGGTTTGCATAACTTTCTCTAACACCTTAGAAAGGGCAGGTAGTATACTTATTGGTCGAACATCTTTAAGACTGGCAACAATATCATTTTTTGGAATTGGAACAATAGAAGTAACTTTCCACAAATTCGGAAAAACTGATTTTGACAAACATTGATTAATTATATATGTCACTTGTGGAAGAAACAGATCAATAAATAATTTTATAATTTTAAAATCAATTTTATCGTATCCAATAGCATTAGATTTAATTGAACGGATAGCACTCAAGACAATTAGCTCGTCAGCGCAATCAAAAGCAAATTTATAATTATCATCAGGATCAACAGATCCAATATCTGGCAATGGCAGGACCACTAAATCTTCGCGAAATTTACAGATATCATTTAAAATATCTTCAGCAGTGAACTTTATGTCAACTTTAGCAACAGAACACGAAATACCAAGTTTCTTTAAATTATTCCAAGTAATTTTAGAGTTATAAACATTACCAAAATAAAAACTATACTTAGCTTGATTGATAAACTTAGTAGTTTTATTTCGAGCCCTTTTATAGGAACTAAAATCAGCATCTAATCCACTCCTTTTATAATTATTATACTTCAAATCTCTATATTGAATTGAATCCAATATCGTCTGGTTTAACCACGGAGCTGTGGGACAATTGTTAATAGTTCTTTTACGGGGCACACACATAGAATCTAAATGTAAGAAATTTGAATTAAATAAATCAACAATCATATTTACATCAGAGCAACAATAAAGACTAGACCAATCAAATGAGAAAAAACAATTTACAAAATATTCATGATTAATTTTCCTATAATTGGGCACAATATAATAAGTTAACTTATTTCTAGTGCGACAACATTTATAAGAAGCAAAAATTAAATCATGATCCGATATTGTAGGAACAGAATAATGACCATAACTGATAATATTATGTCGGTCAGGCTTAAAAACAAGAATCAAGTCTAAAAGGCTTTCTAACCTCGTAGCACTAAACGGCAAAAAATGTAAATTAAGTATGTTAAAACAATCAGTCAATAAATTATTATTTAGCATATTAAAGTTAAAATCATCCAAACAAAACACTTATTCATACTCTTGTAATAAATCAGTAAGAATATCATAAATACTTGTAATGTCTCCTCTCGTAGTGGGAGGAGGGATATAAAAAACAACAATAAGAAATTTAATTTACTAAACATACCAACCAGTTCAAATGTCATAAATTCGACTTTACCATTTAAACCACATGATAACATTTTAACATTCAAATTAGATCGATAGTATAATCCTACTCCACCACCACGACCACGGTCCACGATCAGACCTCGGAAATTTATAATTATTAATTTGAAGAGAACAAGTTGAAATTTTGTTATTTAACCAGGTCTCAGACACAGCTAGAAAATCAAAATTAAATTTATGCAAAAGTATTATTATCTCATCTAAATGCAACGTCAAACTACTTACATTCAGATGACCAAAAAATAAGCAATTATTATTAGAATGCGATTTATCAATTGAAATGGAATGATCAATAACATCTAAAGGAGATTTATAAAATTGAATCTCTATATCACAATTTGTGGAGGTTGCTGTTTTACTAAAAAAGGATTACTTCTAGACTTATAAACAAATTTCTTCACTAGAATACCAGCCGGCCACGAGGATGCAGTTAACAATTTATCCATATGAACATTGGAAACTGATAATTTGAACGATGAATAATCTCAAAACCCATTGGTACTTTTTGGATTAAATCGATGAATTTTAACATCACTTATATTAAAATGATCCCGTAAGTAGAGCTTCACATTATCTACATTCACATCAGGATGTAATCTTGAAATAAATACTTGTGAACGCGGCTCCACAGTACGTAAAGTACACTCCGTAGCTGTACCAATAATAACATCATTTTGCAACTCCAAATTATTTGTAACAGTTTCATCATTATCACTAATATTTTGAAAACTAGTATTATTTTCATTAGACAAACTTACACAAACAGGTAAATCCATAGGAATAGCCAAACTAAGTTTGTCAGAATACAGCAATTGAGAATTAGACCTTTCAAAACGAGCATCAGCTTTACCAACATTATCAATCGAACTAGTAGAGCCAAGGTCAATACCATTCTTATTTTCAGTAGTAATGGCACCGTTATCCAAGTTTGCATGGCATTTTTCGATATTAGAAATAGATTTTTCAATGCACATGGAAATTTGTGACAGCTCATTAATTTTGCTTGTAAATATGTTAAACATGTCACAACACATATCGCAAAACCAATGCACATTCTTACTTCCACATATGGACTCATACACTGCTTTTTTTAATCCCGCACAACGATAATGAGCAACTTTTTTGCACAAACCGTAACAAATTAAAAAATTGTCACTCGCGTCTTTATCGCACATGGAACAATCATTTGGTGCCATTGTTTGTAAGGCGGTCACTTGAATTAGAAGTATGTCTGTACACAAAAATGTTACAATATATACAATGAAGAGGCAAAGGCCAAAACAAATAATTAACACACACAAAAAAAAAATCACAAACACGAAAGTTCACAAAATATGCACATTAATATGTATAACTATAACATATATTAATAAAATTAAAGCACATATATTGAAAAATAATAAATTAATTAATAAATTTTATTTGGAGAAAAAATTTTACGACATACATTTCAAAGCTGTAGCTGATTATTGATATACCTCGGTCTAAACGATCACTAAATTTAGAAACTTTCCTTTAAAGTTGTTGTTAGTGGGAGACGCAGGCTTACATTCTAAAAGATCTGCTACTGCTTTAGCCACGAGTTTTATGTTTTTAGCGGTTAATTATTTTGTCTCGTAACACATCAGGGTTATACAAAAAGATCACAAAACTTCTACTATTTTTATTTCAAAAGCAGTTTTTAGATTTTAAGTCAAATTATAATTTCTCGGAAAATTATTAGGCGAGATTTTTCGATCTCAATCCATAGTTGCGAAAGTCGGGTAATCATTCTATAAACGTAGTAGAAGCTTCCCATCACTTTTATTTAAAATATGTTCTCGTGGTTTACATCCAATCTCATTCACTTCCATTACTTGGCCGACACTATCCAATCGAGTGGATTTTTTATTACACAAATTTCAGAATCTTATTTAAAAATTTATTAAGCACTTCTGGTCTTTAAGAATAATGTTTCTATAATGACTAGAAAACCGTTGAGATAGGATAAAAATATCAATATCGTTGAAAAAAATCAGGGTGTTGTGTTATTTTGTAATTAAAAATTTTAACATAGAACCACAATGTAAAGGAATTGTTGGTTTTTGAAATTAAATTGACGATGAAGTTTCTAGCTTTTGCAGCTAACCACACTTTTAAAATCAATTTTACATGGGAAATTACTCATTTTTATATGTTTTCCTGATTATCATACTATAGAGAAAATAGCCATCTATCGTTTGACATCTTTACTTAAATTTTTTATTTTTAGGAGTTATGGGTTTTTGCAACTAATAGACACACATACATTGTCTATACACGGCACAATACTGGTTTGGTCATCGCTCCACTAGAGTTCGTATGCTATATTAAAGACACCTTCAATTTATAGACAAACAGTTGAAATGAAGAATAATTAAGCCTCCATTTCTTTTATCATATTGTTTTTCTCAATTCGAGTTCTTGGTATCACGAAACACAAAAATCTAAATAAACGATTTGGCTTCCCCTCTTAATAACATAACATGGGTTAGTGAATTAGGCCGCATATTGTTAAACGAAAATTTAAATATGAACTTGAAATAACAACAATCCCACGAAATTAGAAAAGTAAATTAGAAATAAATTTCAAATCTTTCGAAAGTCACAGCAAAAAAAATTGTTAATTCAACAACTGTATCCTATTTTGTTGTAATAAAATTAAAGAATAAAATTTAGGCGTGGTGGCTGCTACACATTATACTCCTCTATACTCTATAAACACATTTGCATTCTGCAATCAAGAGTTTTAGATTAAAATTAGAAAATACTTAAGGAATCCAATCCATCACGTAATTTTTTTTTTTTTTTTTTTTTTTTTTAGAAAAAATCCAATATCAAAATATCCTTTCTTCACATATATATACGCATATTGGAAAAAAGATGAATGATTAATGACATTTTTGAAATTTAGAGAAAAAAAAATCTAATTTGGTACAAAAAAGTTATGCTCTGCGTACAAACAAGGTTAGATCTAGAGATAGATATATGCAAATGTGTGTTTGCTGGAAAATGAAGCAAATCAAGCTTTTTTTTTGTTTATTAATGCAAATATTGTATCATTCTAGGATTTGCGTATACAAATACACGGAGATACGAAGATGGGTGCAAAGTGGCATAAAGCATACGCACTCAAAAAAAGACCAGCCGTAAACCATAAACAAAAAAAAACAAAAGAAAGTATGAAAAACAGGTAGGTAGATGACTTTTATGGATTTCCTCTCGATATATTTTCCTTTTTATGTACTTATATACGGGGGAAGTTTCTTTTAAAGCATATTATTTCTAGGGCAAAATGCTCAAATATAAAAGCACAGTACAAAGCTGGTTGACTTCGGGTCAAATCGTAAAATATTTGAATAAAAAAAATTTTACAATATCAAGTATTTGGTCCCCTTCAACCAGCTGTGTAACTGGGTTTAAAATCAACTTTAAGCTAAACAGCAACAGCAACAACAACAACAACCAACAACAGCCAAATTTAATTTATTTTTGCCTTCCAGGTTAAATTAATAAAAACAAAATGATATTAAATTATAAACAATAGATAAGTTAAATAAATATTTTTTATCATTTTTAACAAATTTAATTTATTTATTTTTCAGTTTTATCTCTCGCTCGCTCTATGCTATATATTTTTTTGTTTTTTGTTGTGTTTTTGAACGAACCCCAGTTTAAGACCCACTTTTTGGTGATGTAGCTGGGAAAATATATATATACATATATATGGGGAAGGTAGGTAATGCGCAGTTACAATTTTTCCTTTTCTTCTTTTACGATTTTTCTTTTTCCTCAGAAAACATTTTGTTATACTTACATCTACTTGAGGAACAACATTGTGTTGCTGTTATTTTTTATTGCTCCTTTTTTTGGGTAAGTATTACATATAGAGACTACAGAGAGATACGGAACGCTTCGGTACATACATATTCACCATATATTTATGTAGCTGCTACATGTAGAAGAATTTATTTTCATTTTTTGTTCGTCTTCTGCTGGTGAGAAATTAAAATTAAACAGCGATAAATTAAGATGTAGTATTATTATTTACGTGACATTTTATATCAAGGGATATACGAGTACGAGTACGAGTACGAATACGATATATTTATATGGTGGTATATTTTTTTGTTTGTAGCAACAGCGGCAGCAGCAACAGCGGCAGCAGCAACGAACACAAATCATGAAATTGTTGATTAAGAATAATTTATGGATAAATATTACAATATGAAATCGTTGAAAAATAATAAGAAGCTGCAGACTTTTGTATAGAAAATAATTGTATATTTATCGTAGGCGAGGAATATACAAACAAATTGCTCTTGATGTTTCGCATTGAGATGGGAGCATTAATAAATTTTGGGTGGTCTGCATAAATATACCTTTGTTTATTGCGTAGCTCATAAATAACAATATTTGGTTGGATGCTTCTCTACATGTCATTTTCTATACAATTTTACCTGAGGTTTTTTTACGACTGTTACTTGTATAGTAAAAATAATATTTTTGCAATGCCAAAGGTAGTTTTAATTAAATTCTTTCTAGGACCGAGATGATTCCAAGCTTATTTAAGGCGTTACAAATAATGTTTAATAGTAGATAAATCAACTAGCATATAATGATAGCTATTATTCACGGGGATGATGGTAACGAATCATCCGAGGGAATAGAAGATATGCAAGTAGAGTTTTTAATTTGGGCTGACCACGTATTATTGTTTTCGTCATCAAGAACAGCAAGGTAATGTAATTCGGTAATTTTTTTAGAAATGTTGTTGGTTTGTCTGGACGAATATTCTTGAGCCGCAACTCGTGCAAAATACCGTACTTTTTCAGAAAAAAAATTACTTACGGAATTTTTTTCAGATAGCAACATTAAACCCATTCGCGATCTAATCTCCTTATTAAACATCATCATTGCAGTAGTCTTGTCAGTGGATGTATGAACTGTCTTTCGTTATGTAAATAAAATATTTGCTAAATCGAAATATATTTCGTTCCGACCGCAGGCTATATGGACGTTTCGTTCCGTTTGGCCGCTTGTCACTGTGTGATATGGAGCGCCCATTTAACTATATTCAATTCATTTTAGAAAATTTTGAAACTCTATAAGCGGTGAACTGATTTTCATGGTCTACCACTAAAACGGTTGATATGCCAAAACATGAAAATATAGAACGACACGCTTTAATTGTTTCATCAGCTGTCAAATTCCGTAAAATATAAATCTCCGGCCATTTTGTAGAAGCATCTACCAATACAAAGAAGAATATTCTTTGAAAAGGCTTAGTTGTAGTTTGTAAACAGTGCAAAAGCAACTGGATTTGCTTGTATGGATTGACATTTCGAACAATTCTTTGCCAATACCTCTTGAAGTTTCTATTACTCGATCGATTCCTTCCCACCAACAATAACTTCTAGCTAAGGATTGCATACTGCTTATCCCGAAATGAGTAGAATGTAACTGTTGAAATCAACTTTACGTAATAGCAAAAGAATAAAAACCCTTGTTCCCCGCATCAAACTGAATCTTCAAGAGAAAATTCAATTTGGACGATCCCAAACCGATGGTTAGATGAAAGTGGTCTTCTTATTCTCGGGCCTTGTATTAGTAAAGGGTGGCGCATAAGTAATGTTATGATTTAATTAGTGAATAAATTTTTTGTGTACGTATTTTTTTCAGAATAAACTTTGAAAAACTTGGGAAATTTATGATGGAAAGGCTCAGAACAAACAAATAAAGTTGTTCAATTTTATTTTGAAAGTCAGTATTCGATTATTTCGACACAAAGATCATATCGAAATTTTTTTCATGTTCGAAATGCACCTAGCACATTCTCAGATATTCTCAGCAGTTGGTGATGTACCTAGACAAAGTTTCACTAGGCAGTGCCTAGTTTTTGCAAAGAGTTTTACATAAGTTACACCTTTTCCTATATAAGATTCAATTAGTTCACGAGTTAAAATAAAATACTGCACAACTACGCATTTAATATAGTCGCCGTCTTCAAAAACGGTGCTTTGAAAACAACGAGTTTACTCACAAACTCATAATGAGCGATGAGGCCCATTTTCACCTCAATGGTCACGTGAGTAAACAAAATTGCTGAATATGGGGCACCCATAATCCAAGAATAATTGTTAAAGATCAAATGCATCCACTAAGATGCACAGTATGGTGTGGAATAACATCAGAACGGATCATTGCACCAAATTTTTTCGAAAACGATGAACAACCTGCTATTAATCTGAATGGCATTCAATACCGGGCAATGTTTGAGAATATTTAAGACCAGAGGTAGAGAACAATCCAGAATTGTGGTTCCAACAGGATGGTGCCACAGCTCACACAGCTCGTCCAAATATGGCTCTTGTGCGCAAAATTTTTGGCGATCGAATAATATCGCGGTTTTGTGAATTTATTTGGCCACCGCGTTCACCCGATTTTTTTCATTGGGGCTACCTAAAGGGTAAGGTGTATGCCAATCGGCCAAGAACCATCTAACATCAATATAACGAGAAGAAGTGAGGACGCTGGGGCCTGAAATTAATGGAAGAAGAGTAGAAAAGTTATGGAAAATACTCTGGAAAGAGCACGTGAGGTCGAAGGGCAAATTTTGAAAGATATGTGAACATATTTCCAAACTATAATCTAAATTTTAATAAATGCCAACGTGAAATAAAATCAGAAACAAAAATGTCATTCATTAAATAAATCATAACGTTACTTATGCACCACCCTATATAAGCAACGCGCATAAGGGCGACGATGAAAGGAAAGATGAACGCGCAATGGTAAGGTTTCTATTAAATTTATTTCCAGCACATCAGCGTCTTCGTTTTGAAAATTGGGTATATTTAGGACTGGCGATCTCGGAAGCCATGACAGCTCATAATGCTGCATACGAATTGCTGAGAATGTTGGCAATCCTTTGTGAGGTAAAAGAATTTGTATTAGTGGTTTGTTATCAACCGCAGAAGAGTAAATTGTCGTCCAAATAAAAATTGAGCGAACTTATGTACTCCGAAACTTATTGAGTAGACCTCTTTGTCAATTTGTTTGGCCTAGTACAGCTCCTGCGACATAACTTGAAGCATTCGTTCCTAGTACCAAAGGTCGCTTCGGATCATAGTGTACAAGAAAATTTGTCTCTTGGATTTATGTCTTTACTACTATTTAGATTTTCAAAAAACCGTCCATAATATTTTATTAGACCAACAAACGCACGGACTTCTTTGTATAAAGTCCATGGATTGTAACTTAATTCCCATTTCTATCAATCTTTTACTGACAATATTCTATGGAATTAGCAAAAAATTCACATTTTTCTAAATTTATTCAGATATTTTCTCAGAAATACGGACACGCCTTCTATATCCTATGAATATTTCCATTTGACATTGCCACATAGCCGCTGCGGAAGCTATACCATACGTTCGGCCTATATAACCCCTTATGAGTATTTAAAGTGAAGATAGATCGATCTTCCGCTTCTGGGCCTACTTCCATTTGAAGCCATGTATTCTTAAGATTTATCTTTGCACATTGACTTCCACCGACATTGGTGCGAATAGCTCCTCAATGATTGGAAGAAGGTGGTCATCAATTATTAAATTTTGATTGATAGATATTTTGAAATCCCCACACAATCGTACGGTACGGTTTTATTTCATAACAGACACCAACGGAATTGCCCACTCACTGTGGCTGACCTTTCCAAAACTACATTTTGAACTAGATTAACAAGTTCTTACTGTCTGCGTTGCTGTCTAGAAAACCGGTAAGTATCCCGCTTTTACATTAATTTTAGCTTAGATACCTTCAATTTTCTTTATGGTATCTGAAAAGAAACAAGTCAAACTTTTTTAATAGATTTGTAACCCGAATATCCTGCAGATTTACAGAAATAGTACTAGCGGCATCTACATTCAATATTTTATTCCGATGTCTCTTTAAAATATATAATAGTAAATGTATATCATTTCCGTTATCTTTTACCCACACGTATATAACCTCTACAACGGCAACACTATTTCCACAATACGACACGACATCTAGAGACCGAGTCTTCAAGGAATAAAAAGATTCACTCTTTTCTTTCAAACTCATAATTGAAACAGGCTTCCTGTGCCAACGTCAAACTTGATTTCTAACAAACAATGACAAAATTGTAAGAAAAACTGGAATTGGAGTGTCAATTCAATAAGGCTCCTAGCTTCCAAACAATACACACTACTTCACCCAGATCGAATGTCCAGGAGGTTATCTTGAACCAAGAATTATATATTCCATCCACAACTAAAAACTCAAACTGAGTAAACAATTCAATACCATAGTTTAATTTCTCAATATTCTCAGACCATATGCATCGTACTTATAAATAGACAACCATTTAGAGAATTGTTCGTTAGTACAGCTACTAACGGAGCCTTATATCTCCGGTGCTGAAGAATTGATGAAAAATTTCAAGTACAATATCTTCGTAGTTCCTTACTACCGCTAGTGATGAGTCACAACCTGTTCTTGAGCCGACAAACGAATGAAACGATTCTATTCCCTATCTTGGCAAAAAAAAAGTTTGTACATTGCCCTTGGTCTTTCCCAAAACCTCTATTTAGAGATGAAAGATTGGGAAGCATTTAGCCTAGTTCCTAAGATTATATAACCAAATAAAATAATAAATGAAATTTTGACCTTCAGTCATGACCCAGAGAAGTATGAATTATCAATAGAACAACAAATTCAGCTTAATAGGTTAGTAAATAGGTTTGCTTCATAGATATTTACCTATAGAATTGGACAAGATGATTATACTTGCCGTTATTGAGGAGACCCAGAGTTGACCCGGTCATCCCCACTGATATTGGTTAAAGAATTGAATGGGAAAAATAGACTATGCCTTGATGCTGGCAAGGTTAACCTGAACACTGTGCCGATTGACTATCTCTTACTTTTGTCAGATGGTATGCTTAGTCGGTTAGACCAAACGTGGTTTATTAGTACTATAGTCTTAAAAAACATTTGTTAGCAGGTATAACTTGATCAAGCATCCAAGACTAAGGTGGCCTTCAGGCCGTTTGGTTGTGCAACCCACCCGTTGTCGTCATGTAATTTATTACGTAGATTACATAGCGGCTAGTTACGTAGATTTCTTGTCTTCTTGATATCGATAATGTAGAAAACGTCGACAACCAAGAAAATGACATTAGAAACTCAATTATCTCATTGTTTTACGTTAGCCGGTCTGATAAAGTTACTGTTTAGCTATTACATAATTGTATAATTATCATAGGCGCTACATAAATTGATATTTAGATAGTATATGAGTCGATTGAATAACTGAAAAGTGCATTAATAGTAAACCTAAACCTCATTCTAACTTTTACAACAAGTTTATAAATTTCAACTTTGAAATATGTATATTTAAAATCTCTAATTAACTAGAGACATCTATATATAAAATTAAGTAGCTACTAATAATAAATATAACTTGGGGCGAATTATGTAAGCATTACGAGTTCGATTTACGAGTTTCGACTCAAACATGTTTTGACAAATTGTCAATGAAAACAAGAAAAAAATAGATAGTACGACTTTTGTCTCGAATTTATAAATATGTACGACTAAAACAACAACAAAAAGTCGAAATTACGACAACTCAAAATGCTTTAAATAAAAAGGCCTTTGGACGTCATTTGTCGTAACTCGTAACTCGTAATGCTTACATAATTCCCCTCAGAAGATTATTTGCTTTGCGCGCCATCTCTTATCAAATAGACCTATTCATCGCGATGAGACATTTGCTGTGTTTTAATATTGGAGCACTATCCGGAGCCAAATGGCAATTTTCTATTGAAACTGCAGCTATTATTCACTGGTGTCGCTGTACTATAAAAATTAAAACTAAATTCATCAATAAAACAAACATTTATCACCTGAAATTAATTGACATTTATTTTGACATGACGTTATAAACAAAAATTCATTTTGCTGCGTTTTAATTTTTTATTGTAAGATTTAGTTTCTAATGGTTTCAGGGGTTTACAAAATTAAAAGCCTTTTCAAATTTCCCATTGAAATGGATAGCGCTCCCGATAGCGGCTCCCGATAAATAAGTGAGCCGAGATATTTTTTTATCGATTTTTAATTAAAAAGTTGAATGAAAAATCTTAGTTTAGATTTAAATAAATTAAGTTTTATTATTAATATAAGTTTTCTTTTCTATGTGAAAACTATGTGGTTGCTCCGGATACAGCTATCGGGCGCTAATAAAAAAACACAGCAATTTTTGTCCGACCATGACAGTGTACAATTTTGTTATTTTATTTGTATTTGCTTTCATTAACATAGGTCAACTATCACATATAATTTCCAGTTCATAGATGGCAAAATTAAAATTTTGTGTTATGTATAATTAAAAATTGCCAATTAAAGAAATAAATTTTAATCAACATGATATTTCTAAATCTGAACAAAGTTTTCAATTTAGAACTAAATCTTAGTCACATTTTAGTATATGTACAGTAGCGACATCTACCAACAACTGGTATAAACTAACCATCAATTTTCCGAAGAATCCGACTAGCTAGGAAATGTACACTCCGATTGCGCTAATCGAGTCATTTGTCGTTCCAAGGTACTTAGAACTGAAAAAACACTCAAAAATTGAACTTTCATAATAATATTGGAAAAATTTTAAAAAACAAAAATGTTTCTACACTGTTAAATAGAAAATATTTAATTTATGTGAATAGTTTTGAGTGAATGTTATAAAATGAAATTCTCTCAAATTTTTGTTATTTGAGAGAGAATCGTTGAGTGTAATACGAAAAGTCTTAAATATTTTTAATTATTTAACTCGGGCCCGACACAGAGGTGATGAAGCGGATCCGCTCGAAACACGATATTTTAAAACGCGATATTTCGCTATAGCCGTCATTTGCGCGAACATAATAGGACGGCTATAGCCGTCATTTGTTTCTGTATGCGGAAATTATCGAATTGCTAATCATGAAAAATCGCACAAAAAACAATTGATATGTTATCTGGAATGTTACATCTTTTTTTCTTTGATGTATTACTGAATAATTAACAAAATAATGCATTAGTACACTTCGTAAGAATGATGTTCCTTTTTTTATTAATTAAAATATGCAGGACGACTATAGCCGTCATTTGCATATATATCAACAAGAATTTGACGGCTATAGCCGTCATTTGCGGGAATGGGTTAATTACTGTAAGAAAGTACTATAGAATACTAGTATTAATTTATTATTTTGCAAAGAGCATGGAAAGTTACCCAAACAATTTCGAACGTCGAAAAAAAATTTGTGAAATACTGCTTTAAAGACAACAAAATAAAAGTTTTTTGCATCAAATATTTACTAGATGTGAATAATGGATTTATTATGAGAATTGAAGCGAGCTATAGAGGATAAACGACCAGAATGGGTGAATAGACACAACAAATTAATTTTTCAGCACGACAATGCAAAACCACATGTTGCAACCGTTGTGAAAAATTATTTATAAAGTAAGAACTGGGAAGTTCTCAACACAGTGGTTCAGTTTGTGGCGTCTTCACACCTTGTACCAAAATTCATCATATAAATTTATTTAAATTGATTAGCACCTGAATGGTTAGTTGGGTATAAACCAACTCTTTTAAACCAACTTACTTTATTGTTTCAGCGTGTTGTGCTGGGTGTGAACGATCCACTAATTTCCCTATCATCGGCGAATGAAACGGACTTGTCAGCGGTATCAAGCAGCGGTTCAACAAGACATTCCAATATTACGTTAACGCCCAGTCCAGAAAGCTTCTCAATGATGCGGTTGCCAAGGCTGTTTCACGGTTAAATATAAATTCAAACTAAATACCAGAGACATCGCGAACAAATAATAGTTTGTCTGCCTTAAAACACCCACAACCACTTCATTCTCAGTATCCTACTAAATATGCAGTCAGTGTAAATGGTGCTCACACCATTCGAAAACAACGTTTCCCTGTCAGTCTCTGCAGAACGGGTTGACAACGTGCATGACACTATGACTCATGCACAAATAAATTCTATCGAGGCTACTGCATCCTGCTCTTCTAATCCAAATTCAACTTTTTCACCAGACAATAAACTTTCGGAATTCAAAAAAACATTGTTACTGAAGATTTCGAAAATTTTTAATCAAAATTCTAGATCACGATCTAATTTAAATTCACGAAGTCGTAACAATTCTCGATCAAATTCTAAAATTAACTATTCTCGGAAAACTCGCCAAATTTTCGAAACTCCTTAATCCATTTTATGGTGAACCTTCGGCTGAGCACAATTTCATTTGATTTTATCAACATCCTTTCGGCACAAGGGCATTGAAATGTAAACCAAATTTCAAATTCGTATCAAATAACTCCGATAACAATGTTCAAAAAAAAATAGTCATTCACAAATGGCGGTGTGCAACGACTTATCTAAAACTAGCCGCCTTTTAATCTTCGAAATTTTTCTTCAAACTCATTTTTTGATTGATACAGGCGTAGATGTCTCAGTCTTGCCAGCCCGTTTTTTCGAAATCCAAGTGTCGACCCATCATTCATACATGACTAAATTTTTAAGACTTGACATCGGAGTGCGCCGCGAATTCTCGTGGGAGTTCATAGTTGCTAAAGTGTCGATGCCTATCATCAGGCCGGATTTTTTGAGGATAACTGGATTGTTAGTGGATATACGGAGACAGAGGCTCATAGATCCGTTAACCTCCTCTCTGTATCTAGAATCAACAAGTCAGCTTAATGGATGCAGGAGTTTTCAACGTGAAAATCAAAATTTTTAGCAGTTATTCACGGCAACATTTTGTGAACTTTTTCGACATCTTGTCGAAAATCGTTTATTCACGCTTTAGACCGATCATAATCCACTTATCTACGCCTTTAATCAGAAACGGGAAAGAGCATCTCCTCATCAATTTCGACACTTAGATTTCATTGGTCAATTCACGACTCATATTCAGCACATCTCTGGACTGGATAACGTTGTCGCAGATACTCTTTCACATATTAATCAAATTTCTATTCTCGAAAGTATTGATTATGCTATCATTGCTGATGCTCAGACCAATGACGAGGAACTTCAAGACATTCTAAGGAGTAACTCTGTTCTCAAATTCGAGAAATTTCCCATTTCTTTCAAATTCAAAAAAATTAATTTATTGTGATATTTCTACCACTACACCTAGGCCATTCATTTCCGTGGCAGCAAAACATTTTCGGCTCGGAATTTGCCATTCAAAATGGTAGCTTCGATAATGTTTTCCATCAAATGTTTAATGACCAAACGTGTGCCATTGCACAGCTGAGATGGGTTCAAATTCCGAAGTAAAATAACCGTAGATCCGACTTTCACTCGTAGAAGGTGTGGTGGCAGCCTATGGCAAATCCAATGAGTTCAAAAACTCTATTGGATAATTTAAAGCTTCGTTGGCATCGCAAACTGTATCGATCGATTTGTATGATACCAAGTCGCATGGACAACTACTGCTGTATCTTGAAGTTTAAATCGTCGACGCACACATTTTTTGATGCCAAAATGGCTCTTTCTGCCAGCCACGCATGATTTATGTATTGTGTGCGTACATCGGGAAATATGCGGTCAATGTGAGCATTTTTCGAATCAACGATTTGCAGAAATTAGTGGGCAATTTTATGCATCCAGTATTTTCATAGACAGTAACTTTTCCAAGCGCCGATATCTACAATAGGTTCGAAAATGTGTCAGCGGATGAATCTGGTAGCATTTGGACGCGCATATTTATTTTTAGCTGGACTTTTTCAACATTACGTCGTATTGTCATTGTTTTTTATATCTTTGAGTGTTCTGTTCAACGCCTCAAGAGAATGTTTGTGTTCCATAGTATATTCATCTCAGATGATAATTTTGCATTGTTCTGCACTGTGGCCATGGATGATTATTTTTTTATGTTGCACACTACGTCTGAGTTATTTTAAATATTCAGTGGCAGCTTAAATGCTGAATGAGCTTGATTGGTTCATGAGTCATGATTTTTTGGTTCATGAGTCAGTAGTGGGACATTGCAAATTACAATCGCTGCCATTTCTGCAGTATCGTACTGCAGTTCACGATTCATTTCGGTGTTCATTGAGTCAGATGCACTTCGATTTGGCAATGACAACGCAAAGATCCTCAATAGCAACCAATGCTTCAACGGACAGCCGTACAGCCAAATGCTGTTTCAACAAGCATATCGTCAAAGTGATTGTCGCCTTCGAGCAAGCCGAGTGCAAAGCATACATTCACTTTGCGTATTTCTTGAAATGGCAATGAGCCGGTGACATTAACCAATAATAGTCGGTTTAGAAGCACTCAATCTGCCTTGGAGTGACTGTATATACATCCCACAAAGTGTTTGATTTGAATAGGCTGGATCAATTAGTGTGCCTTGCTTGCGGGGCATCTATCACGCTCAATACCTGTCTCTTTGCTAAAAGACGCGCTGGTCTTTTTCAAGATGGACGGCTAAATGTGTAACTACTGGGCCCGTCCATGATTTGGGAAACCAAAGATACGCCAGACAGCTTCATTGGAGCTGATGTATCGGCCAACTTGGTAGCGCATTATTTGGTCGTTGTCATTTAATCGAGGAGCATTCACATCGGTATTTTGAATTTGAGCCATATCGCTACCTTTATTCACATACTTGCAAATGTATTTGATGCTCTTCACCGAACTGCAGAACTCAACATTAATATGAGCATTGAATGTTTTGCGCAGCAGAGAAGAATATGGTACCACACAACGATTGTCAATTTCAATGTCTGCGTTGTTGATATTTAGCGTAAATGATTGTCCGCCATTATCAGTATTTCGCCAACGATATATTGGATATCCGTCGGCGTTTGTGATCGTGTCGTTGGTGAAATCTTTAGGAAAACGCTTTGCACATTTTCCATCTACCATGCAAGGCGATAAACGATTCAGATTATCGCATGGGCCATGAATCATGTTTGTGGCAACAATATCGAACAGTAGTTGATCAGTACGTGGATCTGGAATTTCCGCGGAAATTACACTATCGATTTCCTCAGGGCGTATTTTGTCGACTAACCAAAACAAAATGCGTGCATGAGGTAATCCTCGCTTTTGCCATTCAACCGAATACATTCAGCAACGTGTGGGACCGAATACGTGCATTTTTGTTATGAAACTCATTAAAGACTTCAATTTTTGTTGAACCCTTGAGCCCCTTTGCGTCTTGCTGGCATTGTTCACTGTAATACACACACACACACACACAAACAGACTTGTACTTACTGATGAAAAACGGTATACCGATAATGTATTTGTTCTTTTAGTATTTTACCAACCTTTTTCCAATCATAAAACACGTATTAAAATAAATCGTGCAAAATTTTGCAAGCACTGCATTGTAAAATACTAAAATCGCGATTAAAAAATTTGAGGGTGGAGGTAGGAGGAAAAATTTTTCTGGATAGGGACACCCTAATCACCTAGCGGTATAAAATATACTTTACGACCTATTCTCATACCTACCAAATATAAATAAAAAAGTTCATAAAAATGGGTCGAGACGTTTCGTCTCGTTTGATTTCATTCAAATAGAAGCCGCGGTTGGCTTTGGCGTACTCCATTCGGCCGGTCCAATTTCTAAGCACATTTTGGATTGTAGGCGGATCTATTTCGGCAATGGTTGCTTCAATATTGGCTTAAAAATGCTCAATTGTTTGTGGATTGTCCGTATAACACTTGTCCTTCACGGCACCCCATAACTAAAAATCCAAACGCGCCAAATCACAGCTCCTTGTCGGCCAATTCACGTCATCATTTCGACGGATAATGCGCCATCGAATTTTTCACGCAGTTTCGCTATTGTTGGAACCAAACCAATATATGTTCTAGATATAGCCCCAAAAAAGATGTTAACATGTGGTGGTAGTTGATTCCGTTGAACGTAACGGTCGCGCCGGTCTCATCTTTGGAGAAATACGGCCCAATAATGCCACCATGTCGCAAGCCGCACCAAACAGTAACACACAATGGATGCATTGGCTTCTCCACATATCCTTGTGGATTTTTCCGATCCGTAAATGCAACAATTTTGTTTGTGTACGAACCCACCGAGATGGAAATGCGCCTCGAGTTTGTCGCAGGTCCACACAGCGAAGCGTTAAGCGACTCATTTTATCAACTAGACTTAATATACTGACATTAGTGTTGCCAGAGCCAAAATAACCGATATGTCAAATCTGAACCGGTTATTGTGACAGTTATTGAAATTCATTTTCTAAACAAGCAACGTGTTTTATTTTAATAAAAAGGGGGGAGTCATATTCACACACCCAATACGAAAAATTACACAGTTGCAATTCCTGACTTCAGGCCAAAGGAACAATTAAAATCTGTCATTTTGAGCTGTGTGAAAGTATGAGGTGAGTACGAAAAATATAAACTACGCGTTAAAAAAAATTAGTGTCAGACACTCAGTATAAGTCATAAATTAACGCTATTTGTCAAAATTTCCTAGTAAATTTGATTTCCGTTCTAATCTATTTAACAAATTTTATTTAAGCATCAGGCATGGCATTTTGTGCCATCTATGAACAACTAATATGAACTAACCACCAATTTAGTTAGTTCGGAATTTATGAACGACATCCATGAAATCTGCGAGTACCCGATTATATTTTTATTTACTAATTACTCTGATTGCGCTAGTAGATCAAGCACACTGTTGAAGCTCCATATTTAATCGACGGATTTACCATAAAATGTACATCAAATTTGTTTTCTAAAATCGTTTGTTGTATACTATATAACCAGAATCTTTATTCATAAATCATCAACATATAAGAAGAACAAGGACCCGGCCATGTAGCTAATTGCTTATCTTACATATACACATGAAACGCCCACTGATTAAGCTTATATAGATTGGATCGATATAGATGGGTTCCGTATCTCGTCTTTTAATGTACGAATGACAAAATTATGCAAAAAGTCGACCTTTTTTGTTAATTACAGTATAGATAGATTACCTTGAATGAAAAATATTTAATTCGTCCACCCATATCCAAAAATAACCCTAATGATGTTTTCATAATTTTTATTTCTTAAATGTCTAAAATTCAATTTTTATCTCTCGATTAATAGTAAAAATATAAAATAATTTCTCTAACAAAAAATAAAATAATTAATTAATTAAATTTAATCAATAAATTTAAAATATATATTATCTATAACAATTAATCGCTTATTTGTATATAAATTGAACAAATTTAAATATTTATATTATTTATATAAATAATAATAATTATATAATAACTAAATAATTGTGTTGCTTTTTAATTAATTTTTAATTAAAATTTATTTATTTTTTTGCTTAATATTATCCAAAAATATTACTGACTATATTATTAAAACCAGATGAAATGGACGATAGTATTCCTTGATCCCGGTCCGATGATGAGGTCGTATACGGTGGCGGTGTATTTAATGGACGGTAGTATGTACCTTCATTCCTCTAGGACGAATAGAAACGTACTGTAAATCAATTTAAAAAAAAAACTGATTTTATGTTCTTACCTTTCCAGGTTGCATTGTTATATTCAACAGGGTTGGATGCTGTTCAACCACCACAAAATCAATTTCGCGCGGTAAAAATCCATCGGCCAGCACATCGAGACGATATTGGCCCGGTAGTAAAATACGCCAAAATTCACCGAATCGTGTCGACTGGAAACCAATGTCACGCCCTTTTACTTTTAGTGATGCCCGTTCAATTGGATTACCATTTATATCGAGCACAAAACCATGAATTCCGCGATGCGCTTCCGCAAGGAATTTTATTAGAGACTGCAGAAATGTTATACACAATTATTTTGAAGTGTAAACCACCATAAAATACTTACTAGCTGATTATCTTCCCAATATTTTCGTAATTCATGTGCTGGTGGATATTTACAGCATGACACCTCTAACGTAATTTCCATACATCCATTCCAGATGTAATTGAAATCCTGAAACGGGCAAAAAAAAATTTGATTATCATTTTGCATTTTGTATTAAAAACATAATATGGTTATCATGAATAATTCATGTGGTAGAATATTAGTTTTTAGAACTTTTACATATTTTTTTTTTTACCAACTTATTCAAAACTATGTGTGTGGTTTGAAACAGGTGGGATTAAAACATGTATAGATGTGGAAAAGTTTTTTTTTTATAAAATTTAATAATAAAATATAATAAAATAGTTTTTTGTACCTGCATTCCACCGGTCAATGGATACCAAGCTGCACCATTTGTGATCCCATTCTCGAACGATGGTGTGGTCGATTTACACGCCACATTTCTAGACATTTTTGCATGATTATTGGCATAGACTAGCGATAAATGTTTAAACACATCGTCGTCCGGCGTTAACGAGGGCGATGAACTAAAGCTGTGAAACACTTTGCGCAGAAGAAAAAATCAGGACGTTAACAATATATAAATTAAACAAAACTCGGGCACATTCTTTTCGTACAATGTGTTCAAAGTAAGTAGGTCTTGAAATTTATGCTCAAAAATTAATAATGTTTCATCTGTGTTTTAATAGCATAACTAACTAATATTTTATACGAGTGTTTTTATCAATGTGACGAAAAAATGTGCCTGAAGTAATCAACTTACTGGAACAAGTAACTGACGATCTACATATCTCTTACAAAATATTATAGATTTTTGTTTTGTTATATACAGGTGTTAGTTTGTGAGAAGCAAGAAAATAAAGGAATAAAACTTATTTATAGAAATCGGAATAGTTTTTAGTATACAAGCCAAATTTATTACCAAAAGCGAGAAGGCACTATTCAAATACTTAACACTTACTAGTATGTGGTGTATTATCATATGGGTAACTAGCTACCAATGCTCCGCCATGTAACGACCCACTTAATACAAATTGAATTTTTGAAATCCACTCCTTAATCGCATCCGTCTCGGGCTGCCCCCTTTTATTGTTTTGTTTGAAATGATCGGGAAAATTACGATTTAAATCATAGCCCCGCGAATTATAACGACCTTTACCACCATCACATGAACCCTCTTGCGAAATTGCGTATCCATCCGGATTTAACGACGGCAATATATGAATTCGTGTATTATCCAGAAGCCATTTAATATACGGATCCGTTGTGTAACTGGTGATTAAGTATTGTATAAGATGTAACATTAATTCGCGTCCAACCGGTTCATTGCCATGTATGTTCGCAATGTATTTAACATCCGGTTTACCAATCATGTGTTCGTATGGCGAGGCGGACACTACCATCACCCATAAATCACGCCCTTGTATCGATTTACCGATGGAGTATAAGGCTGTTAAATTTGGATATTTTGCACTAGTCGACCTGCAAAAACCGTATACATAAATTAATTTAATCCGAACACTATTTAACAATGAGTAGTTACATTACTACCTACCGTAATAACCTACCGTAGAAATTTTGTTAGCTCCTCGTGATTGTGATAGATAAAATCTAAAAATTGTGTATCCGGTACATAGGCGCGACCCTTAAACTCAACATCATCATAATTTGTGTAATCGGTGACATTAGCTGCTGGATAACCACCAATACCGCCGCCGCCGCCAAAATTTACAGCATTCGATAAGGTCGATGATATTAATGCCACACACGAAAACCATCCATATATCCAATAACGCATCTTGATTTAAACTAAAATAAAAAATTAAATTATTGTAATTAGTTTATGTTGGGTATGTATCCAGGCCACAGGGTGAATCACAAAACTATTTGGTTTAGTAAAATCTGTTCCATTTCCCCATACAATTATTTTCCAACAAAATATTTATTTTAATAAAAGTTAACTACACATAAGAGAATAATTAATTCAATGTAATCATTTTATAGCAAAACAAAAATTTTTTTTTGTTTAATTTTGCAATTAATTTTAAAGCGGGAGCTTAACACATATCAACTATAACTATGTACGTATCTCCTCTGCACCTTCCCCAAGAATGTCTTCGCCTATTTTTTTTTTTTAGTCACTGTGCAATAATTAGCAATATAATAATTCTTGTAACTTTATATTATCATATTTATATGCAAGTAGTTTTTAGAAATATGAGGCTAGGGAGTACCATATTATAATAAATAGCAGATGAATAATTACTTTAATGTACTACACACAGTCAATTCTTTACGGTACGTGATTATGTAATTTTTCTTTTATAATGTTCGTGGAAAATGTAATTTTGTTGTAAATTGCAGTAGATGTCATTATCGCATCGTATACGAAATTACATTACATTATAGTTTATCATCTCGGGCAATAAAAATGAGTTTTACACAATGTAAGCTTCGTAATATTTGTGTTTGAATTTTTAGTAAAAACTATTTTGCCAAAAACTGAGTGCGAAATTGAAATTGGACCCACAAATTTTTTCAACGCGTTAAAATTCGATTTCGATATAGTTTTTCTCACAGAAGCATGGATTCAAGTTTGGAAATTAAGGATTTTTTGCAAAGTTTTTTTATTAATCTGTCATCTGTGGACGTATGAAATTAACAAGTGATTTTGGTAATGTTTTTTATTTATAGATTACAATTTATTGCTACTGTGATTTTTAACTGAAATACAGGCTTTACTGCAATCAGATGAGCCGAAACATAGAATCATACTTGGTGATATTAATATGGAACTATTAAAGGACTGAAAAGTAAAATATGATTATATGTTCCTTGCTGCCTCGTTTGGGTTAGATTTGCTTCTAAATAGTACTACTATAATTAGACTGAGATTAAGTCAAGCGTGACCTTGTTTTCAAAAGAAACAGAGGGAATGCCAGCCAACAAAATGAATTTATTCGTTCTTTATTCTTTAATTTTAAAAAATAAAAATTTTCGGCTTGTCTAATTAAATGGTCGAAAGGGTCATTTAATTAGACAAGCATATGATCGCCATTTTCGTAGACGAGCACGTCAGAAGTTTTTGTGGTTTTGTTATAACTTTTCTTAAAACATTAAAACAACTCAAAAAAGTCAAAAACAAAGTTTCTAAAAAAAACTTTAAGAAATCCTTGCCCTCTATTTTGAAAGGACCATTACTGAGCAGTCATTTTCATAGAAGGCCAATACAACAAGAATATTCTCGGAACATTAAATTTTAGTGTTATATTTTTTACAAGCACATGTTTAATTATAGATTATTATATCGGTTTTAAATTACATTTAAATTACAGAACTTCTTAATCAGAATTATTTTTTTCTATTAGAATTTGGTTTGACAATGTATGTAATACTCCCACATACAAAACATCTCTGAAATAAATCACATTCGTATATAAACTGCGCATGAAAAAAGTAGCAGATATACAAGGAACCCTGGAGACGCCTAAGACCGCCGATGATTTAAAAATTACCCAAATTGTCAGATTGTGTAAAAGAGTTGCAACCTTGGGTGAAGCCTAGTGACGCTGCGATACATCGCAACCAAAGCGAGATATTCATTGCAGAAAGGTGTGGTATATTATAAACTGCTGTAATCAGGTGAAACTATTAATGGCGATGTCTACCGATGACAACTAATACGTTTGAAGCGAGTTATAGAGGAAAAATGTCCTGAATGGAAACACAACAAATTAATTTTTCAGCACGACAATGCAAAACCACACGTTGCAAATGTTGTGAAAAATTAAGAAAATTATTTAAAAGGACAGCACTGGGAAGTTTTACCCCACACACGCCGTGGTCACCAGACATGGCTCCTTTAGATTATTATTTATTCCGGTCGATGCAGTCGTCTCTTTCTGAACAGTGGTTCAGTTCTCGCCCAGAGATCGAAAATTGGCTTATTGAGTGGATCGCCTCCAATGACAAGGATTTCTTCAGAGAGAGAATCCGTAAATTGCTAGAAAGATGGGATCAGTATAATCCTACTTACCAGCATTCGGAATTAAACAACTCTACTCCTGTTCTCAAAGGAACAAATTCAAACGCAATCCAAGCTCGATAGAGTAGAAATAAATGATTCTGAAACACTGAATCAGAGAGGATCCTAGCTGTAATTCAGCATGAAAGACTCCATCCCGACCACCTGATTTATAGGGTGGAATGGAGAATAAGCTCCAACACAAAAGTTCACGAGTGACAAATCTACTGGCTAGGCCCCAATCGGGAACATTGCTCGGAAACATCTAAATCAGAATAGATTACATCACAATCGAGAAAATGTACACAAACCAGTAATTCCACAATTTCCTTTTTGGAAGAGGTAAGTCTGCCATCTGGAAGCCGCAATACATCAAGTCTGCAAGATTCGTATTTAACCACAGACCTATATCTATTGAGCAATTCCAGAAAGACTATTAACGACTCCGCAGATGTTAATCCAAGATGACCTGCGAGCGTAACTTAAAATTTTTTTTATAAACTTTTTCAGATGCTAAAAAATTATCCCAATCACAAAACATGTGATGATTATTGGCATCGCAACCTACCTATAAACGTACTTGATTTGAGCTGCGGAGGTGAAATGAATCGTATTAAAAACTAAATGCACTGATGCTACCACCAGTGATTTCCATGAATTCGATGATTCAATAGTGATAACCATAGCTGCAACATCTGTTGAGCTGCATTCATGAACAAAAGTTGTACTAATATTATGGGAATTAAAAACGCAAGCTCTGTCCTTAATGTCGGACCCGTTATAAAAGATTCTGCCAACGTTTAGATCTAATTCAGAAACCGCACCGTCTAAAAGGTTTCTCAATTAGACATTTGTCTATCTGAGATTCAGCAAGCAGCAACTTAAACTTACAACATGCTGCTTTGAAATTATGTAAGTTGATCTATTTCAGTTCAAGCATGAAAGTGGGTCGTCTCAAGACAATAGCGAAGCCCGACACATTCCGGAGAAAGTATAGTTGATTACATTTGAAAAACTCCCGGATTTCAAACTACTAAACGGTCACTGTACGATTTTGGTACCTCACAATCCAGACTCGAAGCAAAACCCAAGTTGGACCGACCCATCAACTAAGATCTGTAACTCGATGCCTGTTACTAGAAGGGATCCCGAAAAAGGAAGTGGAAATATTCAATCCAGAAACAACATCATCAAGAAGGTACAGTCTGGTTCTCTGAATAAGGCGAATATCTGCTTGCGATACTGGAAGCAACCTCCTTAGCTCTGATGAAGCTTTACAGAAACCACCAATGGAAGAATACAATTGCTTGACTATTCGACATAGTCGGGTTCATCAATCCAATATTTGGTAATACCTTTTTAGGATACTCTGGAGGACCGGGAACCCAAGTGTATACTAGATTTAAAACAGCAGACAACCACTCCAGATATCCAGATAATTATCGTTGACACATTTACAAATAATGGTACTGACAGACAGGTAACATCCCACCAAGATTGATATCTGGATTAGCGGATGCGCCACAGTGCTCAGTTTTTTGGCTTTCATTACCGGAGTAATGTTATAGGTGGAACACTCGAACTTATAGGAGTGACCACGGTAGATGATGAACCAGGCACCTCGGTTATCAGGTCAAGGAAAATCCGTTTGCCCTTACCTCGAATTCCGCATAGCTGGGGTACACCCGGGGTGTTCCCAGCCTTCAAATTAAGCAAGGCTCTTCAGAACCAGGCATCAAATCATACTTAAAACCAACGAAAATTATTATCGAGTCAAGGTTTCCAAGCTCAAAGTAAGACTTCGCAGTTCTCATAAGGTAAAACTTAAATGGAATAAAATTTAACTACCTGTGGAGAATCTTGTAGGCAAAATATGAGAATAAAAGTCTCTAAAGTAAACAAGGTCTTACTGTATAAAATGGTACTCAAACTGCACACATCTGGACTTAAAGAATACAATTGTGGGGCTCAGCTTGTGCTCCAAATATAATAAAATCACAACGTAATCAATCAAGACTACTGTGAAGGAAGGTGTCGGTGCCTTAAAATAATTGATCCTATGGATCTAGTCAACTAATTAACCCTCGTCCGGCGGCATAATTTTACAACGCTAAAAGGCGGCAGACGTACAATTGTACTTTCATATATTATATATGAAAATCGTCACTGTAGGCATAATTTTTGTAAATAGATAATATTTGGAATTTAAACATTATTAAAATGTAGGGATCTCACAAAGCTTTAACTCGCTCCGGCTTCTGCAAGAAGACTTATTAGTATTTAAAAACAGAAAAGGTACAATTGTACCTATGCCGCCTGACGAGGGTTAATCTAAAAAAAACAACCAGATAGTGAATATTAATATTAAGAACTAAAACAAGTTTACTTTTCTAAGATGAATAGTGCCATATACAGACTACTGGTTTCATAACTATAATTTCGCGATCATGATTTCCTAAATGTGTACTCAAGACACACTATGCGGGTCGAAAGCGAGTGTACCACGTAAGTTTTATTTATGTTGCACGTTTAAATATTTTTACTGTAGGTCAAAAAATATAAATGAAAAGGACAGGCTTCTTGAAGTGCAATTGGTGGGGCAAAGTAAAAACTTAGTAGAGAGAAAAAGGAGAGATTCAGTTTCCAATAAAATAAAATTTGAAACTTGGAATGCGATTCTTATGAAACTTATATGTGATTAACTTGAATTAAAACATGTTTGAAATAATTTATTTAATTTAATTTAAGGCATATCAGGAAATACGAAAAAATTTCTTCTTATAATTATGTAGCTTGGTACTTTTCAATTTTGTGCCAAATTCCGACAAATTTTTTCTCTTACATCGAAATTGGCATCCTAAATTCTTCAGCATTATACTAATCCATATCAATTCTTTCATGGAATATTTTTGGTCATTTTATTCGTCGACTTAACTCTGAGTCTGACGAAGATGAATCACCGAGAGTTTCTATATCTGTTAAAAACTGATTATTCACAACTGAAATAAATTTTCACACGACTGTTGACATAATGTTTAACGTTTTTTATTTCCGATTTTTCGAAAATAATGTAGCCCACTGTTTTAGCCATCGATATCGAGGTATAAATCTGTGGATACGTTTTATTTATTTGTTTATATTGAAATAAGTCTATAAATTTGACTTGGAAAATATTAATTTAAGGATAATAAAATAAATCCGCGTTGGATTTGAAAGTTTGGAATATAAAAGTAAAGTAACAAGTAAAAATCACTGAACGGCATAAAATTGCCTAATCCTACTTTTAAAATTATCTTTAGTTAAACAATAATCAAATAAATAGTTAATTCTATTGAAACTTTGACACGTCATCTTCACTGAACCTTTATTGTAATTGACTTTAGCACATGCAATGCGACGGTTAGGCCTAGTAGGAGATTACCAATAAATGTACTTTTTAGCAATTCGTGTCTATTTTCTAGAGTTGTCAAGTTGTAAATCTTGCACCCGGTTAAATATGGTAGTTGTCACTGTATGTTTACAAGGTATTGTAGATCATGGTCATTAACCCATCCGTCTTTCCAGGTCAAGTAGCGTATAAACTTCTTTTGAATTTTCTCAATACTCTGGATATGATCTTCATAAAACGGGCACCACACATTTACAGCATATTCCAGCTGAGATCGAACGTAGTCACAATACAGCATCTTAATTGTTTCCACATCAAAATTGTCACCCGTCCAACGCTTGACAAAATCAAGCATGGAGATCACCCTAGCGATGCACAACTCAATGTGCTTAGTAAAGCTCATATTTTCAACGAAAGTAACCCCTAGACCTTTAGTCTCAAGTACAACCTGAAGGAGTACACAATTTACCTTGTATCCTTGTGTAGCAGGTTTGGCTTTTCGGTGAAGTGATAGAGATTTGCACGTTCCAATATTGAGGCTTTGTGGATTTTGAGGTCATCTGCAAACATCTGAATATTGGAATGCTTTATCACTTCGGTAATACCATATAGCCTTGTGGTACACCAGAAGTTGCTTCTATTATATTCGACGTTTTATCTCCTATTTCAATATATTGGATTCGATTACTGAAATAAGATTTGAACCAGGCTAAAAATTGGCTGGAAAACCAGAACTTGAAAATGTGTTACAAAGTTGTACAATGGCGATGGAGTCGAAAGCTTTTGCAAAGTCGGTGTATATTACGTCAACTTGTTTGTGCTTCTCAATTTAATAGAATAGCTAGTAAATTCTATGAGATTTGTAGGCATAAAACCATGTAGATATTGTGATAAATACCCAAAGAATTTAAATTATTTATATAGAATGAATGAGTGTAGCTGTCAAACGAGTCAAATTCGGAGGGTAAAAGAGAACGCATATAAATCAACGGGTCGTATTTAGAATTTGTTCAATCGAAATTAAAAACTACACAAATTCACAATTATTTTTATTCCAATTTAGTACGGATTTATTTTTTTTATTTTCGGTAAAAAATTGTACTTATAGTATTCCAAAATAAAAAATAATTATGAAAAAATAGCACGTAGAATATGAACGTAGTAATAAGAAAAATGCGATACTGTAATATAACATATGATTCTATTATGTTTACAAAAAGAAAAAGCACAACAACAACAACCAAAATTCATTTCTTAAATTTTTTTGATTTATAACTTAAATTAATACCCCTATTATGGTTTTCGCATTTGACATTCCCGGCGAATCCAACTCACATTTTTGTATTATGATATTCACCTAAACGAGCTGAACTGTCAAAATGATTCGCCATCTTTTTGTAGGCGAATCTTATAAAATTGGTTTTCTATTTTCATTTCTCAGTCAAAATCAAACAATGGAGGTTCACGTGTAAGTAATTATATTTTTATAACATGTAGAAAACAACAAATCCCAGCCAATTTTCGAAATTAACGGGAGATGGAGAAAAATACCGATATTGCAATGGGAATTCCCAGCTTTAAAAAAATAGACAATTCGTAATCCTGTTTTGGAAGGATTTAACCGTAATGTTGAATAACTTGGGGCCTCTTATAAAATAATGTACCAGGCAGAGTAAACGGATGACATTGGTCCCTTAACGATTTTCGCATCTGTGCCATGTTAATATTTTCATCTGGTTTATTAGAAAAAGATAGAACGACACTAGATAACATAATTTTAAACTGATTTTAGATTAATTGAAAAAAAAAAAACGTAATTTATAAACACAAAATCTGAATCATATATGATTACAACAACACAATTATTGACAAAAAAACCACAAACGTCAAAATAATTGTTATAAAAATTATTATTCGGCTAGTGTTACTAGATGTGCACTCGCCAAAATAAAGGCGAAAACCATAATACGAAAACCCAACTCACACGGATTTAAGATTCACCGTGAATCGTTCGGCGAGGCGAAAACCATAATAGGGGTATAATAATAATTTTATCACAAATCACTTTGCTTTTAACACAATTTTCATTATATTTTATATAAACACTTATAAATGGTAAGGAATTTTTTTCGAATTTTTTGATGCGCATTTTGACAACACTTCACAAAGCACTTCATTGCAATATTTTAATGTTCAAAGTTTTCAATATTTATTCATAAACTACACAAAATAACACGATACACAAAATGTTTTATAATATTTTATTTTTTTTAATTAATAATATCAAGATTTTTTAAGAACACAAAATTTAGCGCGTCACTTTTTAAAACAACAACAACTTGTACCGTTAGCTTTTTCTTTGACATCTGAGATCACCATATGCATTTTTTATATAACCATCCTGTTCCCACATGACTCAAAAGAAAAAGCAAATATTATATTGATTTTTATATGGGAAAAAATAGTTGCTGCTCTTCAGTATTTTCCGCTAAGTAAATACCGCGGAAGCACTGCTTTGAATGACTATTACTAGTTCAAATAATTTAGGTATAGCAGATATAGATGTAATACCTCTGTAGCAAGAAAAATCATTTCTAGATTCAGTTTTGAAAATAGGCGTCACTCTAGTTATTTTCCACTTTTGTGGAAAAGTTGCCAATTTTAAAGACTGATTGGACAAAATGCTTATCCTTCTCCGAATCCTACCAATGCTTGCTGAATGTCTTCTTGCTCGATGTGTGGAGTAAATTTGAATGTTCTATATTCACTAGAGGTTGAATATTTATAATTATAAACAGATTGGAAAAACTCAGCAAACATGTTGGTTATGACCTGTGGATCACAAGTCTTTTGATCATCAAACAACATGCAAAATTGGTTTTAAAAAATTTCCAAAAGTGTCTGGGATCGCCTTTTATTTTATCCTTTAGATTGGGAATATAGCTTCTGTATCTCAGATCATAATAAGATTCAAAATTTTGGTTATATTTAATAAATTTCTGTATACTATCCTGGGAACACAATTTCAGGTTTCTTTGCGGTTTTGGTAATTTTGGAACATTCACATTTCCAATATTATTTCTTGCTTTATAATGAATATCTATGATTCTTCTGTTTTTAACCCTCGTCAGGCGGCATAGGTACAATTGTACCTTTCCTGTTTTTAAATAATAATAAATCTTCTTTTAGAAGCAGGAGAGAGTTAAAGCTTTGTGAGATCTCCACATTTTAATAATGTAGAAATTTCAAATATTATCCTTTTACAAAAATTATCTCTACTGTGATGATTATCATATAAAATATCTGAAAGTTCAATTGTACGTCTGCCACCTTTTAGCGTTGTAAAATTATGCCGCCGGACGAGGGTTAAAACTATGGCTCATTAATAAAAATAAAGTCCAAGGTTCAGTCTCGTCCATTTTTTAATTCACAGATTTTACTCTTGAGTCAACTATGGTGTCGACGAATTGGTACTCATTATCCGAATTCATGTTTACAAGCATAATCTGTTGGTTTCTTCATTATAAGTCCAACTAACATTTAAGAGATTGAAATCCCCAGTTATTAAAATTATGTCTGAATGATCGGCCGTATTTCCATAATTATGGACTATACACCACGTAAAGTCGCACTGACATATTATTGATGGCAATTTTAACACATAATTACTCGATCAATGGATTCGTTAAATCTAGCAAATCTTTAGGTAGTGATGTATTGACGGCTATGAGTACTCCGCCACCGCATTTTTTTATGCTTATTTGTGGTGAGAGATCACAACTATAAACCACATATTAACTAGGGAAGAATTTCGAACTCAAAATTGTATCATTGAATGATGTTTCACAGATGATATAAACCGGAAAGAGTGTTTTTAAAACAAAATTATGAAATTGAGTTGCGTTTGAACACATTTTATTTACGTTTTGAAAGTAAAATGTCTGTTTAATAATTTTCTGTGGATGTGACAAGTTTGGGGTGCCATGATTACATTCCGAATTTGTACGTATGTATGAGCTGACCGAAAAAACGCCTTTCTTCGACCCCATTCAAATGATATATAATCATATTTCATTCCAAAGCTTGCTTTCGGTACCATACGTTGGACAAACAGATCGTCAGTATTCGCGATCTTTGTCACTAGTTTGCGGAACTGTTCAATAGGTACTGAATTATGTATGCGGCTAACGAAAAGCCACTTTTTGGGTTGCGCCACTCGAGCCGAGTACTAATCCATTAATTCAGCGCCATTATGGCAGTTGTATTAATATTAGAGTCAAGTATGGTTCATTGTGATGCTCCAGGCAGATTATTATTTCGTGTTGGCTTTAGATGATCTATAATTTGTCGGTTTTGGTCTTATGATTCGACTTTCTTCTGATTGAACAGAAGATTGGGACAAACCATTAACCACTGTTGTTAATGTTTTTTCTAATTGAGTCATTATCGTTTATAGTCTCCTCTGATTTTTCTATTTATTCAGTAATTTGTCGGTTTTGGATAGGATGTTATTCAATCCATTTTCACATTTACTACAGAACCACCTCAAACCAGGCACATCGTCCGTCACTAATTTCATACCTTTCCGTAAATCATTTGGAAACTTTTTCAGCAATTTAGTTGCGCTACTAGCCGCACATCCGTAATCATATAACTTTGTTACATCATGTCACCGCTGCATGAAAAAACCATTCATCAACGATTATAATTTCACAGTCAGACTTATTTTGGATCGACATTATTAATATGTACACAGTTTGTTTTGAGTTTAAAATGTAACAATCAGCAATATTTGTATACCAACACTACTGCACTATACTTTAAAAAAAAAAAATTCACTTAGAACAGTCAGCGATTCCGAATGTGTATTGCTAGGTAATAAAATTATAATTATTAAGGCTAATTATTTGGTAATTGTTACAACAACTACAAAAATAAAATGGGAATTGGAATACAAAAAACACGATAAACAAAGAAAACACGTCCAAGTTGGGCGAATGTTGAAAATAGACTTTTTAATCCAGGTTTCAATCAGTGGATTTATCTACGTTTAAAAATATGAAATACGGGCCTTAGTGTTCGAAATCTCCATTTTTGATGTATTCGGCATTGGAAGTACTAAAATGCATCGAAATGAGAAAAAACATCTCATTTCGAAACTTAGTTCAAATTTAGATTGAAACTATGGTTAAACATGACACACTAGTGCGAAATCATGATTTCGACTTAATCATAATTTGGAAATTGCTGCAAAAAAGCTACTCCGGAGAACAAAAATTCCGAAAAAAATACAAGGCTTTCAAGTAACATTCAAAAGTTATTGGCAGAGAAGCGAGCAATTCGGCGGTTATGGCAGCTTCACCGATCCCCTTTGCATAAATGGAAATTAAATAGAGCTATTAAAGCTCTGAGAGAAGCAATACGGGAAGAACAAAATTTAGGAATACAGAATTATCTAAGTGAGCTCACAGCAACAGAAAAAACCGATTACTCACTGTGGAAGGCAGCAAGAAATCTAAAAAGGCCAGAGCTATCGAACCCATCGATAAGGAAACCCGATGGTCACTGGGCCAGAAGTGACTTAGAAAAGGCCATCGCTTTTTCTAACCATCTACAAAAAGTGTTCACCCCAAACGAACAAAATAAAGATTGCATACTACCACAGTTTACGAGGGACGAGTCGAACCCAAAACCAGTAAAATTTAAATAGAAATGCATCAAAACGATTATCAAAAACAGTATAAATCCTAAGAAAGCACCAGGTCATGATCTATTAACTGGAAAAATGATCAAAAAATTACCAGATAGATGCATAAAATATATAACATATATTTTTAACCGTGAATACTTTCCCCAAAAATGGAAAATATCTCAAATTATCATGATTTCTAAATCAGGTAAAGACGAAACCCAAGTCTCGTCGTATAGGCTAATAAGTCTACTTCCGATAATTTCAAAGCTTTTTAAAAAGATGCTACTACAAGAATTAATACCTATATTATCTGAAGGTCGCATTATACCAGATCACCAATTTGGATTTAGAGAGCAACTCGGCACAATAGAACAGGTGCACGGAATTGTAACTACAATTAAGCTTTCCTTAGAAGAAAAGAAATATTGCTCGGCAGTTTTCTTGGATATTGCGCAAGCTTTCGACAAAGTATGGCATGAAGGATTAAATCACAAAATTAAAACTCTTCTGCCTAGACAATTTCATTCAATTCTTGCAAACTACTTAGCTCAGGTGTTCCAGGTGAAACAAAATACGGCCACTACTGATCTAACCAAGATAAAGGCAGGAGTACCGCAAGGTAGTGTATTGGGACCTGTGCTATACTTGCTATTCACAGCTGACTTATCAATAACTGAAAAAATTGTCACTTCAACTTTTGCTTATGACACAGCTATATTATTTTCACATAAAAAACCTGAAACAGCATCGAGAGAATTACAAGAACATCTACACAAAATAGACGATTGGTTAAAAACTTGGCGGATAAGGACGAATGAATGTAAATCAACACATGTAACATTCACATTGAATAAACGTACATGTCCAGGAGTAAAATTAAACAATATCACAATTCCTCAACAAACAAACATCAAATATCTCGGTCTTCATCTCGATAGAAGATTGACATGGAAAAAGCACATTGAAACAAAACGCAATCAATTAAAAATAAAATTTTCTAAAATATACTGGATAATCGGTAGAAAATCGAAAATCTCTCTAGACTGCAAGGTTCTACTATATAAAGCGATCCTAATCCCCATATGGACATATGGTATCTAACTATGGGGCTCAACTAGTGTATCAAATATAGATATCGTACAAAGAACGCAAGCAAAGATACTTCGTAGCATTACAAATGCCCCATGGTATATTCGAAACAGCAACATCCATAGAGACCTAGGAATCAAAACTGTTAAAGAGACAATTAAATCATGCAGTCTCAAGTACCAACTGAAACTGGAATCACACCCTAACGAATTAGCTAGAGAACTACTAAGGCAACCGAAATACAGACGGCTTCGCAGTGTAGATCCTCTAGATTTAATTAACTGAGAAATATAATCTAATAATTACGTGCATGTTGAGCTAACACACTAAAATTAAGTAAATAATAATAATTTAATAATAATAATGCATAATGATATTAAGTATTAACATAGGTTAAGGCTTAATTTAAAATAAAATATAGTTTTTAAGAATTTCACACTTCTTGTTAGTTTCGTATAAAGAAAGATTCAAGAATAAAGCCTGTGGCAATAGTTACAACAAAAAAAAATCATAATTACGAAACTAACAGTATGTCTCAACAGTTGTCATATAGGCAACATAAGATTCAAAAATATAGCCAAAGACAGTTAAAAAAATTCTGGATTATATACTTATAGTGTATCGGGTCATGTAGTTTTGTGCTTACATATGGTCTAGTTATAGCTTAGTTTTTCGGTAGTACTAGTCATTGTTAAAAGACCACAATCGCCCAACAACAACTCCATATATACTACTCACTTTTCGCCTACATAACAGAAAAGTATATGTGTATTACCATTATGTAATGCCGTTATGCTCTTTTCATTATTTATACCACTTCAGTTCTTACAAGGTTCAAGTGGCCGTAATGGTCCAGCTCCAGCTTCGTAGTTATTACTCACTAGTATATTATTACATTGTGTATTGCATTAAAGCATATATCTTAACTAATTTTAAATACTGTTTATGTGCACTATAGGCACCACAAAAATATAATTACCTATCGACTAATTAACTAATTATAATCAGCCACCTAATAAAATAATTAATAATGAAAACATAGGATGGCACAACACCCGTAGACCGAATAATTTTATTTTCTAATTAATATTTCCATATGAAAGTAAATTCAACCCAAAATAGTTAGAAAACAAAAAATCCAATTTGATTAAACATAAATGAAATATTATGATGATCTCGAGATACGGATGACCAACAAAACATTCATACGTACATACGAGTTAAATATGTTGCACTAATCTAACCAAACTATCATATATCGAATACATAAATGTGTCAAGTTATATCTCTCCCAAAAAATACAAATTTTATATGTTTCAACTTTAATTTATTTCATTGCTGGATATAATTAGAGTAGTGGTTTGGTCCACATAGATGTAATATGCTTTACTGTATATATGTATAATGTGGTTCATTCTTTTCTAATTTTCAAAACAGTGATGATTTGTTATGCTCCAGTTTGGATAAAATATAAAATGCTGAAGAGGATCAATTTTTAAACAGCCGTAAAGTAGATTTTGCGATATACACAACTAGGTATGCAAATAAAATTACCATGCATAATTACTTTATATTTTTATGTAAACTTAACAATGTAAAGGTTAATGTTATTTATGTTGCCATTATAGCGAATTTTATGGTATTAAGCATACAAATTGTTTGTGATTTATGTTCCGTACTATGGTTGCGCACGTTGCATATCGAAACCGCGTTTAATAAAAATTAAGATAAATTTCGTTCGTTCCGTTTTTTGTGGGTGATTCAGACGGAATATGTGATTTATTATTTGATCTTTCATCGCGTCAAGGCGTGTCAAATTTTTTTTTTCAAGTGTTTGTAAAATTGTAAAATTAGTTGGTGTGGAAAATTATTATGTAAAGCTGAATTTCATCTTTAAGCTTCACATGGTTACTCGTACCAATTAGAGCGGCATAGTGTAAAGTGAACAATGTGTTTACTATAACAGCCCGAAAAAATGTCGATATCGCGACAGTAAACAGTGTCATGATACAATGTCATAACATTTATAACATTCAGCACGAAATTTTAAAATTACTTTTATGTATTTTTAAGATATATTGCTTGGTAGCCTAGTCAGACGTAAACTCTTCATTTAAATGAAGCTAACCCGATATTCAGTTCAAAAGCCCGTAAGCAATACCTAACTATAACTATCGAGAAAGTTTTAGATAACAGCACGAAAAAATATCACTGTCGCGACAGTATAATGTGTCATGGAAATCTGTTATGACATTTAGGGCATTAAGCCCGAAATTATAAATATAACTTTTACGTATTTTTAAATTATCCCCTCAATTATTTGGAAACCTAGACAACCCAAACCTAACCTGAAAACGACAATGCGGAAACTTAATTAGCATTACGTGATTGAACACTGAATCTAGCAAGAACTTTCAGCCCGCAATTTTAATTTGTTGTTTATGGATATAGTCGTTTGAAGTTATGCCCTAAAACTGAGAGATTTTAAAAAAAAATCTATCAGGAATAACCGGGATAAAGACGTTTGAATCTCGACTCGCAGGCGATTCACGGGCACTTGCCATATATCGCCGGACTCGTTGAAGATTTGACTATACAAACTAAAAGATTAGCAGAGAAACTCGCCTGAGAGACGAGATTCAAACGGTTATATCTAGATAATTCCAGATAGAATTTTTCGGCAAATCTCTTAGATTGTAGTCAAAGCTTCAACGAATCCGGCGGTATATGCCAAGTGCTCGTGAATTGCCTGTGAGACGAGATTCAATCAGCTGTATTCCTTAAAAAATTTTCAGGAAATATTCTAGTTTTGTATGTCTATAGTATAAGTGAAGTGGTTGTGAATCGTTTGTAAGGTGATAGTTAAACGACTATATCCAGATAATTCCAGATAGAATTTTTCCGAAATTCTGTTGGTTTCTAGTCTAAACTTTAGCAATTCCGGTGATATACATAGGTCGAGTGCTCGTGAATCGTTTATTATTATTATTATTATTATTATTATTATTATTTATTTATTCAAAAAAAATATAACGAATTTTGTGCCGAAAAAACGGCAGAAGCAAATTCGCGTAATACATAAAAATACAACATAATCCTAATATTTACAAAATTAAATGATTAAAATGAGAATAAAATGTGATAAAAGCTTACAATAAAATGACTAAGATACTAATACTATTACTACCATTACCAATACTACTACTTTTACTACTAAATTTCAACTTCATAATATGTGACTAAATACATCAAGTTTTATGTAATAACCCTGAATAAATAGGAGATATCAACAGTTTCAAATAGCCATTGTTTAACTCTAGGTAAAAAGGACTTCAAATGAATGTCCTTCCTAATGTAAATTGGTAGCGCATTAAAAAAGGTTGGTGCAGCGACCAGAATAGAGCGTCGGAAGTGGTCATTGAAGAATCTTGGGATGTTACAAAGAAATTGATGGTTACCGCGAAAATTGTAACGAAAATCGCTTCTCATTATTTGTTGACCACTTCGATTAAAAAAAACTCTCAATACCTTATAAACATACAAATGTTTCAACGGCAAAATATTCGTCGTAAAGAATAAATTCCATGATGGTTCAGTTCTTGGTTTCTTTAGATATATTCTCAAAATCATTTTCTGTAGAACATATAAAGGATACGAAGTTGCAGCATAACAACCACCCCAGCACGACAATCCATATTCCAATTTAGCCATAACTAGCGCACGGTAAGCTATTTTTAGAACCGACGGAGGACAATAATCACGAAGAAGGTAGAAAATTCTAGCAGTTGATGACAGATACTGGTGGACTGAATTAACATGCGTTTTCCAATTAAGGCAAGTATCCAAGTGAACACCAAGATATTTAAACGAGTCAACTTGTTCGATATCAAAGCACTCAGAGTGGCAACCACTAGACGCACATTCATACCTGCTGTGATTAGTCACCCGCGGCAAAATAGACGTATTAAAGCTACCAGACAATTTAAACAACATGAATTTAGTTTTCCGGCTTAAGATCAGGCGATGTTTGTCGAACCATGAGAGTAAAACTTTTAAATCAGAATTGATCATCGAAATAACGTTGCTGGGAGAATTCCCACAGTAAGCCAGAGCAATGTCATCAGCAAACCCGGTTGAATAACCATGAAGATTCAATTTAAATACGGAGTTTGTATAAATGAGAAACAGCAGAGGGCCTAATACTGAACCCTGGGGAACACCAACGTCAATAAATTTCGGATCGCTTAAATTATCATTTATCTTAACTCTCACCGATCTACCATCTAAATACGATGCTAACCACTTATTTGCCACTCCTCTAAACCCTATATCATACATAATAGATAGCAGAAGCTTGTGATCAACCATATCAAAGGCTTTAGCTGTATCAATAAATAAAGCACCGCAGCTATTACCTTTATTTAAACCAGTGTTGATTGTATTTAGAAAATCTAACAAGGCCGATTCGGTACTCATACCATGACGAAAACCATGTTGATGGATACTCAGCACACCCGTTTTATCTAAAAAATTGGAAACCCTATTTTTAACTACCTTTTCAAGAACTTTTAGGATTACTGGCTGCAAGGCAATAGGTCTATAATTACCTTTATCAAGGCGATTACCATTCTTGAAAAGGGGAATTATAGTTGCTGTTTTCAGTCGATCGGGTACAACTCCCAACTCAAAGGAAAGGTTAAAAATGTGTGCAAGAACGGGACTAATATGCCCAGCAATGACTTTTAATATATAATTACTCAGGCCAACATTATCAATTGAGTATTTAGGTTCTAAAGCACAAATAATTGAAAAAACTTCATAACTAGATACTGGGGTCATAAAAAACGTTGTCGGACCGAAATCAAAAGGCAAATTGAAACTAGATGACGTGTTGACAGAGTCAAATTTAGCACCTAAATCTTTAGCAACACTAGAAAAATAACAATTAAACTCATTAGCAATTTCTAGATCACTCGTAAGAAGTTCTCCGTTCTGTGCTAAAATAGATTTGACTAGTGAAGTTTTAGGTTTACGAGTCAGAATCTCGTTCACTAAAATCCAGTTTTTTTTTATATCACCGCGGTTAGCAGAAAAACGCTTAGAATAATAGGTTTCCTTTTCATTTTTGATATCTACATTAATTATGGTGCACATTCTGTTATAGCTATCACGAAGTACTGCATTATCAGGACGCTTATTTAACTTGGACCGCAGTTTATTCCTTTTATTAATACGTCGCGCAAGGTCAAAGGAGATCCAAGGCTGCAGGCGTTTAATTTTAGACGAGCAATAAGTGTAGCAGCGTTCCAAGATAATAAAAATATTATCCAAAAATACCTCAAGAGCTAGAGATGGATTGTCGATGTTAAAAATGAACCCCCAGTCCATATGATTCAACCTTTCATATAACAACAACAGATTGAGTTTCTTTCTACTTCTCGTGGAATTTTGGTTCAAATTAGACCTTGGTAACAGTATCTGAGAAGCCTTAAACCGTATCTCAATCAAGTGGTGGTCAGAAATTTTTAAGTCCACAGCCGATGTTCTTATACCTGAAAGATCATTAGACCTAAGTCTAGCAAAAAAGTGGTCAATACACGTTGAAGAAGAAGCAGTAACCCGCGTGGGAGTACAAATCAATGACTCAAGCCCAAAACATGACATAAGGTTTAGATAATCAATGCTGTTGCTTGGAAACCCAAGAATATCAATGTTAATGTCTCCAAAAACAAACAGATTTTTTGACCTAATACTGCCCAAAACCTCGGCCACTTCCCGAACATAGACACTCACAGCTGTAGATTGAAGTCGATAGATGCATAAAAAGACATATAAATCAGAAGAAAATCTCCACTCAACCTTTATGATATCGGCTGATGGTAAGCGATGAGGCGATAAATAATAGAAGTAATAAATAATAGTTATGAGGCGATAAATAATAGAATATATACTATACTTCAATTAGTATCCGATAAACTTTTTCTCGAGCTGAATTTAGTTGCCATAATTCCACTGAAAGCATTTTTTGAATTTTTTTTTGAAAACCTGGCCTAATAATTTTTTTTACTTTGATGTTTCAGCAGTAATAAATTTGTTTTTATTATTATTATACACAATTAATTAATAATTATAATTTGCGTGTGACACAAATTTGCTTTATAGTTATAATTTGCTTATATTTTGTGTCATGACAAAAGTTGTATTGCCATAAGTAAAACATTAAAATTTCGGGCTGAAAATTCGGGCTAGCTTCATGGAGGTCATTGTGTAGCTGAAAATAAATTAAAAAATGGGAGGGATGGCCAACACCCGATTTTCTTGTAACACAAATGTAAATCCAAAGATCTCGAATATACACCACACTTAATCTGTAAAGCGAAAAATTAAACTTACCGAACTTTTGGTAAAACTGTCTTGTATAATCAAAAAACCTTATTCTTGCTTAAATTTCGGAAAACCAACAAGGTTGTGTTGGTTCAACTAACACCTGCTGGTTGAACATTTATTTAAATCCTTAAACAAATATCATCTTTCGTTCACGTAGGAACTGGCACTAACTAGGCGACGTTTAAAAGGCAATATACTTTCAAAATATTCGCAAAAAACAAGAAAGCTCATATGGAAGCTGTCGCTTATACATTCGAGCACAACAGATAAACAGATACGAAACATTCGTATCTGTTTCGTATCTGTTTGGTTTGATAAACAGATACAAAATCAAGAACAAATTATTTTCATTTTTTATGTCTGATTTCAATTCCATTTTCATCTACAGTTCAACTTGTAAGGTTAAAGCTAATGTGGTTGGAATCTTCGATTAATTACACTGTGCTAGATGAAAAATGTGACAAGCGGGGCACTCAGGGGGTAAACCTAATTCGAGTACGCTGAGTTCAATGGTGGTAGTCCCATTTTAAAGTTAGTCCTTATTTTTCAGATATCGCATTCGACATGTTTTGGCTCTGAGTCAAAATACACCCTCATTTTCAAGTTGATAGCTCTTGAACCATTAAGATTTTCGTTATGCTTTTTTCAGTAAAGTTGTTGCGCAGGTCAAGACCAACAACTTTGCCGAACATATCAAAACCGAAAAACCACATCTATTTTTTTTTTGCTTTTTATTTCGACGAAAAACACTGTTTTTATCATTTTTAATCATTTTGTTAAATTTAAATCGAGTAGAATCGATCGAAAAAACATTGCATCGACAAATATAGATACAATAGAAACTATAATATTCGTATAAAAGCATGAATTTCTACCAACATTGAGTGGAGATATGACCTTCCGAAAATTGCCCCAAAAAATTAGTTTTTCAAGTATAACTGCCCTAAAAAGTGCCCCTATTATTTTTTAACTAGCAAATTATGATTGTAGACATTAATACCAATTCAACGACACCTCAAATGTCCAAAACGGATGATTTTGACCAAAGTTATGACATTTGGAAATTATTCTATGACGTCACCATATAATCTTGCTTTGATATATATATTTGTTTGTTAGTTTGTTTGTTTGTTTGTTTGTCCGTACTTCTTTAATTTGATCTCATATTTTCAGGGTTTTTAGTACTTGAAAAACTAAGCAACTTTTGTTCTACAACTTTTTGATTTGGCCGCCATGTTGGCCGCGGCCAGCCTCTGAAAAGCCATTTCTGGCCATTTTAGCCACGCCCACAGCGCTAAACTTATTTGACATACCCCGGACATATGCATATTGTTAGAAAGGTATTGACTGCTATCAAATAGCATATAAAAAAATTTCAAAAAATTAAGGTGGAAGTTCATTTTGGCCAAAAAACTGGAAAATACCAAATCGGCCGGCCACATTCGGCCAAATTGCTAAAAAATTAGCCCAAAACTTTTAGTTCATATTTTCAGAATTATTAGCCACAAACCTCACCTACAATATGACATCAACCGTTTGTCCCAAAAAACTCGTATATTTTAGATATTGACCTCCATAACTTAAAAGCCACCCTAATTTTTTGCAAAATTTCATTTTTTGGCTCAAATGCACCCTAACATCGGTCCGTTGCGGACATCATAATGATAGTGCATCAACGTATTACAATGAAACAAATATAAATACATCATATTATTATCATTGCTAAGAGAATTTTTAGCAGTGACCCTTTTTTCATAACAAAAAAAAATGAAAAAACTGACAAATTGATGTGATCGTTAATCACCAAAAACATTGAACATTCGACAGTCTCCTTGCATAAAATCGATGTTTTTTTAATCTTTATGATGATTTCTTTATACAGGTAGATGTTATCTTCCCTCCCATCGCATGAAGATGAAATATCAGCGAGAGGGTAGCTACCATTAATTTTTGTTTCCAACTAACACACTAAAATATGTATATTTGGTTGTATTGTTTAAGGAATCAAAAATGAATTGCTATCGAGTGTGTATGAACTTTTTTGACTGACAACAATAAAACGAATCGTAATTCAATTCATTTTCAATTTGCCGTGCCAAAATCATTGATATCAAATAAAAAACCTCTTAACGAAGTAAATGTTCAAGTGACGAAAGCCGAATTCAATTCACAAAATTTCTGATATCAAATTTGTACCGAAAAAACAATTGCATTCGATTTTTCAATGATTTTTGGGAATGTTAGTGCATTCGGCACGTTTGTTTACATTTTTCTTTCTAGCTGTCAAAAACAACAATTTGTCAACGATTTTTCGAAATGTTCAACAACAACGCGCTGAATGCACTAACATTCCGAAAAATCGTTGACAAATCGAATGCAATTGTTTTTTTGGCACAAATTTGATATCAGAAATTTTGTGAATTTAATTCGGCTTTCATCACTCGAACATTTCCCTCGTAACAGACACGCCACTTTGCATACAAAAAAGTTGAAAAAAATTGAAAAATAATCTGTGATAGAAAAATCCGAGATTTTTATCCGTCGTATCTGTGATTGAATGGCGCAGTGACATTTGATGGTTGATATATTGATGCAGATGTTTCTTAATTTACATGTATAATTTACGGATGTAATTGGTTAAAACAATGGGATGGAAAAATCCAGGATTTTTATCCACTATCGCAACGGCACGCCAATGTTTTGTCAAAGAGAAGAAAAATGTTAATTTTTTAGGAATTTTTTTTTTTTTGAAAAATCACCATAAAATCAATTGAATCGATTTAACTTTCTTTTAAATAGTTTCTATTGTATCTATATTTGTCGATGCGATGTTTATTCGATCGATTCTACTCGATTTAAATTCAACAAAATGATTAAAAATGATAAAAACAGTGTTTTTCGTCGAAATGAAAAGCAAAAAAAAATTGATGTGGTTTTTTGGTCTTGATATGTTCTGCAAAGTTGTTGGTTTTGACCTGCGCAACAACTTTGCTAAAGAAAGTATAACAAAAATCTTAATGGTTCAAGAGCTATCAACGTAAAAGTGAAGGTATATTTTGACTCAGTGCCAAAACATGTAGAATGCGATATCTCAAAAATGAGGACTAACTTTAAAATGGGACTAGCACCGTTGAATTCAGCGTACTCGAATTAGGTTTACCCCCCCGGGTGCCCAGCTTGTCACGAAAAAAAAGTTTGCAATTCAAGCACAGTGTTATTATTATGTTTTCTATATGTATGTTTTGTAGCGTTGCTATTTTATACGGAGAAGTACACAAATACATCCGTGTAGCATATTTTTTATATATGTATATTATTTTCAAAAATCAAAATATGAATGATTTGAAAGCATATTTTGATAGAAAATGAATCCTAGGCTGCGGGCTCACAGTCGGGTAAAAGTCAATTTTTAGTAAAATTTTCTGTAAATTCATTTATTTTTCAAAAACTCTATGGCAAAGTGATCGAAAAATCTGTTCTAAATCCGATCTTTACCATAGTAAACGCTTTACCCGACTATTGGCCCGCAGCCCTAATATAACAGTTTATTCCTATGCACTAAACGAAAAAATACATAGGTTGCGGGCCAATAGTCGGGTAAATCATTTACTATGGTAAAAATCAGATTTAGGACAGATTATTCGATCAGTTTGCCATAGAGTTTTTGAAAAACAAATGAATTTAACGAAAAATTTAAAAAAAAATTAACAAATGACAGCCAGTATTCCAATGTGCTGTCGGTTATTATACGAAAATAATTATTTTTTTACCATTGCAGAGAACGTGGTAAATAAAAAATATACTCGTAACTAAAAAAGCACGAAGATAGATGGAGCTGAATGTCTAAAATAGATTTTTACGAAATATAGATGAACAATGATTTTTGTTCTTGTTTTCATGCCTGAGTGTTTCTGTGATTGAAATAAGCCAGGACGGCGTGCGTGTTTGTTTGTTTTTACGAAGGCATACAAATTTAAATTTCTGGATTGTGGTTTGAAGAATTTTCATTTTAGATTTTGACATTTGAGGTTGCGTGACGCTTCGAGTCTATTAATTTGCCTTTGGAGGAAATTTCTAATTTTTTAAATATAGGTATTGTTATTGAAGTGCGCCACGATTCGCGATGCATACCGAGAGCTTTTCTTTAACCTCGGTTTTATTAAAATCCATGCTTCTGACTAGGTCCAACTGGTTTAGAATAGTTAGCTTAAACGTTCAGGGTCTGATTCGTAAACAGGTAATTATGATTAAATACAGTGTTGTATCGGTTCTGAATTTGAGTTTCTTTTTATAAATATCTTCTTAAATAAGCGGAAATTTCTGTTGGGTATGGTTTATAGTCCATCTGAAATGATAAAGAGCTCGTATGATGTGATTTTCATCTCGGTTGATTTTAATATTTCTCAAGAGATCTCATTTTCTCGTAGCTATTGAAATATCTTAAATAGCATTAACCTATCGGTCTATAATACTGTCGCGCCCACTTACTCTTACTCAGCCACACGTGATGGTTCTTATTCTCAACAACAATATTTTAACTTAGTTCTTCTATTGAACAAATAGGCTAGTTTAGTTCTCAATCTCCCCCATTGAATGACGCAAGAGATTTTGAATGTTATTTCTGTTCGATTTTCGAAATATCGTCATTGGAAAATGAACCCTAATTCTTGGTCTCATCTAGTTTATAAGGAATCTCGAAATTGTGTGGTAGGTTTACTTCGAATCGCTAATTTTTTCAAGGATAAGTTAGATCTTTCACTTCCTTCTAAGATATTTTGGCGTGATGTACGCAACTTGGTCCTTGGTAGTTGCAAAGGTGCTGCTTCTAGTCCCACCCATGATATTTATTATATTGATTTAGTGTCCGTAGAATCCCTAAATTCATTTTCGTTTACAAATATACCGATTGGCTCGTTTTATGATATGGAAATACAATCGATTTATATCAACTTGGGAGAAAAAAAATTATTTTCCCTTTTGTATTTACTTTAAAAAAGTTTAGGTGCATCGTTTAATGTGGAATCCCAATGTAAATCTGCTTCTGATAAATTCAAAGCCAAACATGTTGCGTGAAATGTTTCATGTTGGTGTCCATTAACTGTTTTTAAATTATTAAATGGTGTAGGTCCTCGAACATTAATTAATAGTAAACGTAACGAGAAACATTCTTTTTGATTTGGATGAATGGCGTAAAAACTGCCTAAAACATTTGACTTAAAAATGCCAGAATGTCCATCGACAGGTGTACCTCGTTTTCGAAGTTCCCATTTTTTTTATCCCACGTATAGTAGGAAGGCATTTCTGAATACAGCAAATTACGTGTAAATGAATTTTGTTGTTGACATATATTGAAAAATTCTGTTAAGGCGACATAGCACTTTCAAATTTTCAAAAAATCGAAATTTTTTTATGATAGAATATGTTAGAATGAACGTTTAAAAACATGATTTTAATGATATAAACATGAAAATTTCAAAAAAAAATTTATTTTATTTATTGCAAAGCGCGCCAAAGTCGTTTTTTTACGCGGTTATCTCGAAATGACGAACATTAAACGCGGTTATCTCGAAATGACGTTTTTCAAGTTGGCGTGCAAAATTGAGAAAAAACTAATCGTTCTAAAATTTTAATACGTTGATCTACATATATTTCTGCTCCGAATGAACTACGGAAGGAAAATCGGCTTTCAATTTTTTGAGTTACAACTAATTGGGGGGGGGGGGACAAAAATGCCGCCATTTTTTTATTTTTCAACCAATTTTTAGTTCGTTCCAAGGGCAATTTAATGTTGAATAGAACCCCGTTTTTCAGACGTTTCTGAGAATAGTTATAATGCACGCCGCGAATTTTCAGTGTTTTTGGCAAATCCTTGTAGCAGACGACCTTGGGCTAAAAAAAATCTAAAAAAATTGTTTTCGTACTTTCAGTTAAATAAAATGTCAATGGAAAGTTTCATTAAAACATATCTCTTTTTATTCCATTAAAAAAAATCTTTGAAAAACTTTTTTTTTCAATTTTGAAGGTGCTATGTCCCCTTAAAGTAGTTTTTGGTGGGGAAGCAGCTCGCTGTGCAATATTTTGATCTATAAAATAGACACGTTGTCCATTTTGAAGATGTACCGCTAGATGAACTACTGCTGGATCTCGATTGATCTTATTTTATTTGTCAGTCAAATTAATATATGAGCATGAGGAAGTCCTCTTTCTTGCCATTCGTTCGAATACATCTAACAATTCGTTTGCCCTTACACATGATACTTTGTAATGAGATCCATTAAGGATTTTAGCTTTTGTTTAAAAACTCGTGCTATAATGTCATGTCTTGTTTTTCCCTTATAAGCCGCACCACTCTAATAAGCCACGGCTTGCCTGACTGAAAATTATTTAAAACCCCTACGAAAACCTCTAATTAGCCGCATTCCGTTAACAAGCCGCACTTCTTAGAAGCCGCAGACTAATAATGAGCCGCATCCTACTTTTTTTTATTCTTAAAAACAGTTCCAGACAAAAATGAGAAAACCAAAAAACGACAACGTCGGGCAAAGTGGCCTTCATTAGAAATGGTTGTAAAAAAATGGGTTTTGATTGAACGAGCTAAGGGGCGGCAAATAACTGGTAAACGAATTTTGCAAGAAGCACGTTCACGTGCTATATAGCAATGAAAATCGTAGTTAATGGATCACCGAAATGGGTGCACAAGTTTATGAAGCTTGTTTTCACTTTTTAAATACATTCTGTGAATTACCTAAATAAAACGTGATATTTTGAAAATGTATTTTTTTTCGATTTCTTTATTAAGCCGCAGCACCATAATAAGCCGCAATCCTTTAATAAGCCTTTATTTTTTAGAAAAAAAAATTGTTTTGAGCAACAAGCCGCGGCTTATAAGGGAAAAACAGTGTATTACCGATGTCATTGACATTAATACTTCTGTCTACATTTCCATTTATTGCATCACGCAAGTGGATGTATTCGTCGCTTGGTAATTTTGACTGATTAAAACGAATGTATTGTAGACGTTCACTCTCGATTTTGGCATACATATCGACAACATACTGATGGTATAAATATCTACATTTTAGAATGTGATTGTCTTCAGAAGATCTAATCATTAGTCGATAAGCGTAATAATTCATAGCACAAACTTTTTGGTCAGTTCTACGTTATCTCTACGCTTAATAACTGTCACGTGATTCAAAAGCTTCCCCAACCATTACAATAGCAACTTCATCAACTGTTGGTGCATTATATCTACAGGCGTGGGTATCTGTTGGTGTTTTATCTGCTTTAATGACGATATGTAATCATCATTTTCCAATTGTGGTATAATTTTTTGGAACAATTGTATTAATTGATTTTTTTCCATTAACAATTGTTGAATGGTATTAATAATTTTACGTTCTCGAATCACGGTTATGCGATGTATTTCGCAACGTTCTTGAACTTGCTGTTCATTTGATCCAATAAAATATATTTGCAAAAATTTCACATTTTCATTTGGCATTGGATATATTGATCATTGATAAACTTGGCCTTGAACTTTAAAAGTTGATGCAAAATTACGACCAAGAGAATCAATATTGGTAAAATGTTTTGATGTCATTTGGAAACATTGATTAAATTTCCTTATTTTTGACAAAAATAGCTTTGAATCACTTGATTCTCCTGTCATCAAGGATTTTAAAGGTTCAGGTGGTGGATTTAAAATTGGTAAAACAACTTTACCTGAAATATTTGACGATAATATTTTATGAATTTGTGACGTAATAAAAAGGGGAGGGGTTGGTTAATGTCCAAAAAAACTTACCTGAAGAGCAACTCATCCCAGGAGTTTCATTTTAAAATTTTCATGCATGACAATAATTGCATTCTTTATCCATTTCACCGATAAAAATTTTTGGATGGACGTAATAATCGATGTCTGTACATCGTACATTAATAAATATGTGACGATTATTCGTTCGAAAATATATACATATAATTTCGTATAGTGGAGTGCACAATTGATGTCGTTTTGACGTGCCATTTCTAAACTTCAAAATCCTATTTAATATCTCTAATACATACATAAAACCACATCAATTTTAATTTTTTGTTCTATTGGAACCATAAATTTCAATTGATTTTGAAAAGTTAATAGAATTTCACATTAATTTTACAATACAATGGAATTATCTTTAACTGTTAACCCGTGTTGTTGGTAACACAATCAATAATTGAAAATGTATGCACTTTTAAGCGTCCTGCGATCAATGTTTTTGCGTACTTTTTAGTTTTTGTAAAATTTTATTTTTAATCGTAGGGGTAGATACTCGATCGGCTAGCAAGCATGCAATTTGCAATCCGAAATCCTGGCTACTCAATCAATTTTGCCAAGGAAATTTGAATTTCAAATTATATTTTTCATAAAGTTTTCGTTTATTTTTGCAATTGCATAGTAGAATTTACGGTGCCGAAAAATATTCGGCATATATTACCATATCTTGAAAACTAGAACTGCTTGAAAATTAGCAACGAAACAGACCTATGGTTAAAATCTGAAGTTCCTAAGATGCTTCGTTACTGAGAAACAAAAAAACTTTATATTTTGACAACAGCGCACCTAGCGAGAGCAAACCAAAACAAAAACCAAACCACTAAAATCCTAATCTACGTTGGAAAATTCAGCTTCCTGCGATGTCTGGTTCCTGAGAAAGACTATTACAATCATTAGAGACAACATTTTTATATATTAGATGTATCGATACTTCCCCTTCCTGGAAATTTTCTCGGTGATTGGTTAATTCCATTTTCTAATACTGTTAGAAGTTCCGGGCTAGTTCTCAATAAAACGTTACTTGGGGTGATCATTTGATTAAGATAAGCAAACAGGTTTTTGGAATGTTAGTTGTTTGTATAAAGTTGTCCCACTCACACCTTCTTCTCCGTTTTCTATAAGGTGACGCTGTTTTGTTTGGAAAGCTTCAAGAGAAATTATGAAATATGATCACATTTCTACCTTTTTGAATCTGATTCTTGGCTGTAGTTTAGTGTACTTTTATGACCTACGTGTATGTCTTTTTATTTTTAAGCTTTTAAGATCAGCATTGCTTAAATCCTTCAAAAATGCCTAATGGAAGTATTGTTTTTGGTTATTGTTCATTTATACTTCCATATGCGCTTTTCCTCTACCAAAATTGTTTTGTCAATGTATAAATAAATAAATAAACTTCCAGTGAACCGGTGTCGGCCGAACAACAACTGAAACCTCTCAATTTCTGGTAAAAGCTTAAGTTCGAAGTTTCATCCCGATCAATCAATCCGTCTAAACTGTACAGGGGTCAAAAAAATTTTAAGTAGAATTTTTCAAAAACTGATATTGATATTATTGCAAATGTATGGCCCAATTCTGAAATTGTAAAAATTCTGTAGCTGCAATTTTATAAAAATTGCTTACAGATAAAAAGATGCAGTGTTCTTAAAAAGTTATTCATAAACTGTAGACATTTAGCCGCTGTAAATCAATACGTTATAAATTCGCCGCTGTAAACAAATTGCATTTCATTTTAAATTAATATTTTATCAAATTCGATTATGACACTCGAATATTGACAAATTATTGAATTTTATGTAAATTAATTACGAAAATACCAACCAAATGGCACAGTGGTTAAAGCTTTGGCGTTTGGATCGGGAGGTACCGGGTTCGAATCCCGATAGGGGCAGGATGCAAAGTGAAATTTCATTAACAGGTTTCGATCTGTGGTGAAATGTAACACATCTATGACCCCCTGTCGGTGTGCAAAACCCATGGGCCGACCCATCTTCCATGCCGGTGGCATTTAGCTTGCAATGTGCAGATGGTCTTAAATTGGTCCTATAGCCGTACGTCCTCGAGTTGGCCGGTAGGCGTAAAGTAAGGACGTAAAAAGCATAACCGCGGAAGAGCAGGGTGAGCCTTGAGCCCCAAAACAGACCGCATAGTTACTAATAAAAAATAAAAAATAAAAATTACGAAATAAATAAAAATAAGAATGTATTGTACAGTTATCAAATAAGATATAAGTACAGTTAGCGTCATTCGTACGTATACCTTAAAAAAATAATTTTTCTGTGCATATCATGGACAAACTATTTCTTTCAACTGTATGGATATGTATTTCATTATCAACATTTAGGCGTATATAAGAAATTCAAAAAATCTAAAACAATACATTTTCTCTAAAAGCCCAAAAACTAAAGTTGACATTAACTTCAACTTTTGTTGGTTATACGAAAACCATTTCAGAAAATGAGATTTTTTTCGAGTTATTCGCTTTCGAAATGTTGATCTCTAACTTTATGTAAGTGACCAAATTTGTTGCTACAAAGTTACTGAACAAATCTTTCGTTTATAAACACAACTACATTTTATTAGGATGCCCTCGTCTGCGACACCAGGTCACAAGAAGTGCCCTTCCAAATTAAATTGGTCTTTTAAAAAAAATACGGTAAATTCCCCTTTGGTATTGAGGCTGACACAAACTCGCTAGTAGTTTTCCAATTCTGGTGGTTTACTGTATTAAAAATTGGTCAAATCAAAAGTGTGCTTAAAATGTGGCTTTCAAAATAAAATTGGACATTTAAAAAAATACTGTTACGAATAATTCTACTCTATATACGTATAACACTCGGTGGTCGAGTGGTTAAGCTTTAGACCACAACTACTGTCAACCCAAAATTCGCGAGATCGAACTCGAACCTAGTGTCCATAAGTTTATTGGGGCAATTTTTATTCTTAACACGGATCGAGATTTTCGGATAAAGAATTGCCCCAAACTGATTGTGAATTGGATTTTAGAATGGCATTCCAAGTAGAGGGGAATGTGAAAATAATCATCAAGATAGGGCAGTTGATGATGTGGAATGTTCGCATACACAACTACATGAAAGTAATTTACAATTGCAAAACGCATACATCGCCATATGCAATAAAAGGAAAATTCTCAAAGAGCAATAGACAAGTATCTAAGAGCGAGCAATTTAGGGACACAGTGCAAGTCCAAAAGTAAAAAGTAAAAGTGTGCAATAGTGAACAGTGAACAACTGAAATTTGTGAATTGCTGAAGAAATTAAAATGTTGGCAAATAAAGTTTGTAACTTTAAATCGCAGAGTTTTGTTTGCAAAATCCAGTATGAATCCGTAGCAAATGCCCAAAATTTGTAACAGTACATTAAATTCCATTTTAAAATTGTGGTTCAAACACAAACTCGTTATGCAATTTTTCGATGTTGGTGGTTGGCGAGGTACACAGGTTACAGAGATTACAGAGGTTGTCCCAGATCATCATATATCCAAAGTTAGCTTTCGGATTGCCCTTTCAAATTGGTAATTTTACAAAATACGATTAACTCCTTTTTGTTATTCAGGTTCAAACACAAATTCAGTATGTTTTCGATCGGTCAGATATATTCTGACATCTAGTCAATTTTTCATAGACTAAACCACTAGAATCGAAAAACTGCTGAAAATGGTAAATGTTGCTTGTATAGGAATAAAGATAAGAGACGACCATTATTTTGCCGCAGCATATTAACTGGCACATTGTGCCGCTCCAGTGCGGCAACACGATGCGGTGCGACACAAACGAAAATACAAAAAAAAAATTAGGGTCAGATTTGTTTTCTATTTTACGCGATTATGGTATGAAAATGAATTTTGGCAAAAATGTATACGCCTGAATAAAAGTGAGGAATTTCTAACTTCAATACCAAGAAGATTTCTTAAATTTTATTTTTGGTTTCGCTCAAGCATCCAATCTAAATTGAAAATAATTTTACACATCCATATAAACACGTGTCAGTGATATGTTTGAAAGTGCAGTGTGTGGAAAGGCTAGACAACCGCCAGAACCAGCAACTCTCCGTCAAAATAGGATCTATATGAAGTTCGCCCAGAATTGTATTCCAAAAACTATTTTCTCGACACTGGCAAAACTTTTTAACTATCGTGATGTAAGATAAACTATTGCGATTAGATTGTTAGAATCGGATTCCGCGGTGTACTGGTATAGGTTAGGCTATGAGAGCTTTGTATAGCTTAGGAGCAGAACTAATCGCAAAAATAAAATAGAATATTGGACTAATGTCAAAACCAAGAAGTTACAAAAAAACTTAATGTGAATATTTATTGAGGTAAACCTGCACCATATATGGACATGAGAACCTTATTAGAATTGCTTACCCTGGTGCACTGATATAAATTATGGCCAAAACTAAATGTAAACAAGAAGAATGACATAACGGGCCAACACCAAAACCAAGAAGTCAAAGAAAAAATTGATTAATCTTTGTTAAGTTAAAACTAGGCCATATATGGCCACCAGAGACTTGTGAGAATTGCTTGCCCCGATAAACAGAATTGCATCGCAGTCCAACACCGAAACGAAGAGGTTACAGAGAAAAATTTATGAGTAATTGCATGAGTGCACTGGTATAAACTAGGATCAGAACTAATCGAAACACAGAACGATATCGCGAGCCATTATCAAAACCAAACAGTTACATAGAAAAAAAAATTGCTCCAAACAAACTACCAACCTCGAGTAATATAAAGTTGGTTGGTTGATAATTTAAACAGTGCGATATTTTACACTTCTTTGTCGGAGTGATTTATTATGATGTCTCTAGGCAATATGCTAATCTAACCTCGTTTTGGACCCGTGAATCTGAAGTTTATGGTATGTTATAATTAACCTAATAACAAGAACAGCTTGTTTTTGTTGCCGTAGCTATTAAAATCAAAAGCCTCAAGTCTTCGGTGTACATGAACAATAATAACTTTCTAGTATAGTAACATCAAACATATTCTTGGAATTTCAAAAGAAACTTAATTAGAACAGCTATTTCATATATGTTTAAGCAACTATGCAAGCATAAACATCACATAACAATAAATTTGTCATAAAAACTTCCAGTCATTAATATGCACAACCGGCATAATAAAGTCTACCATATAGAGAAATGAATAAACAAGATAATATACTCCACTAAAACAGCCAATGACCCGAATGAAAGCATCAACACACAAGGTGAATATCACATAACAAACAACAAAATCAATAAATTATCGATTAAAGATATTCACAGTATAACATTACAAAATTAATTAAACGTTTATTCTGTTGACTCATATACAATTCAACAAAGTCTTTTACCATTTCACAGTTTACACAAAAATCCTTAAATCCATAAACAAATTTATTCAATTCAAAATACATGTTGTGCTTTCGCAGCACGATACTCTCCATAGTCCATAATAAAAAAATTGGTCAACAAACACATATTCTAATGACCATACTAATAAAAAAAAAATATTGTATTAATTACCACCAACAATTTTTCTTCAGTCCTTCCTTTTGATCTTCACACGTAATGTAGGTCAAGAACCAATCATACAGTGGAATCGTTATCAAAGAAACCAGTTTTTTATTAAAATATAAATCGTAAAGATATTTCGTCAACGTTAAGGTGTAAATTATGATTTGGCTTATATGGGTCACACACCATAAAATTTAACAACAGCAACAACAACAACAAAAAACACTTTCCAACACGATAATGAACTATAATAATATTATGTATTACCGTTAGTAAATACACCTACAAAATACCAATAAAATTCCACAAAGGCACAAAAATAATAAAACCAATTCACCACCACAGTAAAATAAATACATATATAGACGAGTAAATATAATATTCACCACTAAATTTCAGTTAAACTCACTTAAATTACTTTTGATAATATTTTCTACTTTCTTACACATGTGACCAGCACAAGAACCAAAAACAAACTAAAAATTTGTTTTGTTAATCATCATAATCACATATGAAACTTGTTGATACCGTTAATCCATGGTAAAAGAAACACAAACAATATATAAACGTATTTGTGTGCTTTGGTTGATGTCTTGCCATGCATATCTCTTTGTACTGTAATACGATTATTTAAGTTATTGTGGTGATTAAATAATGTACACGATCACAGTGATGGGTGTCTTTGATCCCCTCCACGATCGTTCACTTTTTTATTAAAAAAACGTATAGATTACGCTACTGGTAATTTATCAATTTGATCGTTCAATAAACCAAGCGTATTTACAATGCGGTGGTGAAGACACACAAAAAAAACAGAATGATGGTGAAATTATTAAAGCAAATAAACAGTTAATGTGACATCAAAAATTTAATGTCAACTGTGTAATTTATAAATTCTTTTTGTTTCAATTAACATTTAGCATTCATATACATTGTATTAAAGGAGTATGAAAGCACAAGTTTTTCCATACCAAATATGTAAATCGTATGGCGATCCAAAAAAATAACTCTCATTTCCATTTATAAACGAGCGTATAATTATAACACTTGCACCCTTCACTTAGCAATTTTCAAAGATTTATTTCTTTTCCTACTAAAACCGAGTCACTAATTAAAAAGTATTGATCGATTATTGATTACTTTGTTTAAAAACCGATAAAGTGTTTTTCAAATTTTGATCGCGGTTATAGTATAACAGTTCTTAGAACGAATCATTCTATTACGATGACCTCGCGAATTCAAGGCCCTCGACTAAATCACTAAAATTTGAAATCAGCCAAATATTCAAATTTGACGCTCCCTATTGCATACTAATTGTTTTAATTGAATAGGTGTAATAACAGGATAAAATTTAAGACGAGAACATTTTGGTACCTGAAACACAAGTTTAACAAAGGAGTCGTGAACTACGAGTTTTAAACTTAGAGTGTGTTTCAATTTGCTTAAATGCAGCATAAAAAGTTAAACATTTATTCGTGGTAATTTTTTTTTTAACTTTTTAACTTTTTATGGGTTTGAAGTAGTTAAAATTTTTTGACAATTGTATATGGTTACTATTTAGCGTAATTACAAACATATAAAAGATAAAAAAATAAAAATAACCAAAATTAATACTATTTCAAAATATATCTTTTAACGGTCAGTTTATAATTAAAAATTACGTTTTTTATCAAACTCAAACTTTATTTACAAACAACTATTTTGTGTCAGTTTGGGATTTTTTTAACTTTTTAAGTCGCATTTAAACCAATTCAAACACACTCTTATTATTTACCATCCGTTTTACACCACGACCTTTTATTTTAATCACCCTTTTTAGTGCAGAGTACAAGGTGCTTTTTATGTTTCAAGTCGGTTTTGTTTAGCCGCCATTTTGTTTTCGATGACATTTGTCAGTTTTCATTTGATACGACCGTCAAATGAGAGTGATCGATAAGAATTTACTATATGGAGTATCTAACGCCGCAACGTGTTGAATCATGTACCGAGCAAGTCAACCAATCAGCGTATAATAAATAATTTTGAAAATTTGCAAGCACTTGGAGATAAAGTAAAAACTATCCAGGTACCTCTTATCGACGTCGTGCACAGGAATTAGGAATGTCTCCATCATGTTTGAAAGAGAATTTTTATCTCGAAGAAAATTTGTATAAAAACGGCGAGATTGGAGTACTCATGTTTTACAGCTCGGTAGCAAAAAATCACTATGACTAGCTGGCTTTGTTAATAAACAGAATAGCTGCTAGTTGGGCATTAAAACTCCTCAATTGATACATCAAAGACCACTACACCCTCTTAGAGTAAGTGTATGGTGCGCAATTTGGACCGGCGAGTGTTACCGAGATTTTAATTAATAACACTCACTATTTTTGTCATAAAAACCATTTATTATTTGTTATTTATTTTAGCATGTAATTTCCCCATACAATATTACCTTAAAATTAGTTCACAATTATTTTAAGGTGTGACCGATTATTCGAGGCACTTTCACTTGCTTTTTTATTATGAGACCGTATCTCTTGAACTTCTAAACGCGACTGTTTCTTTTTCGTTTCTTGTTTCTTGGGACGAGAATTGTCAAATCCATTGTTATGACAGTTTTAATCCCCCTTGCTTCATAACAAACTATGATTCTCATTTTGTTCACCAGATGTCAGCTACTTTGTTGCAAATCGCGAATATCCACAACAAAGAATTTGCGCAATTCGCGGGTCACTGGATACGGATCAGAATTGGGCGTACTCAATAGACCTCCGACTCTATCCACACGTACGAATACGTGTGAACAGGTTTTTAGATTTTTGGGAATGTAGGATGCTTGTTCGCTTGAATGTCTTGCGTCCGTAGAAACTAATTCTCTAGTGCTGCTTCACAAAATCCGAAGTATCTGTTTTTGGGTTCCAATTTTGGTCGTTGATAAAGAATTCACCGGGAACCTTGATATTTCGACCATATACTAGCTCTGCCTGTGTGCAGTTAACGGCGGATTTTAGTTGCTTGTGGAACCGTTCGACAAGACCATTCGCTTTCGGGTTGTATGTAGTTGGCTGAATACGATGGGAACCTACAAGCTTCGTGAGCTCGGTGAACAACGTTGACTCGAATTGTGTTCCTTGGTTTGTCGTGATGAAGAATGGGACACTAACACACCATATCTAGAGATATACTCATAGTAGAAGATCATACTCACAGTTTTTGAGGTCATTTCTCGGATTGGATAAGCTTCTGGCCAACGGGTAAATCGGTCGACTATTGTTAAAATATAATGATAGCCATTCGATTGGGGCAGTGGACTAACCAAACCTGCCACTTGGTAGCTCAAATTTACTAAGTTCAGATTTCGCTCAATTGCTTGTATGTATCAGTATTCATTCTTGGGCAGAAGTATTTTGAAGCAATAAGTTTTCGCGTAGTACAGATGCCGATATGTAATAAGCCATGCAGACTATCGAAGATTATCCGTCGCATGTTGGGAGGAACGTATAGGGTCGATTTTTACCTGTAGAAGTCTCACACCAAATTTGCTGCTTGTCTGGTAAGTCGATCCGTTACAGGTTTACGCTTGATTTCGGTGTGCGTGCTGAATTCAATTTCTGCAATTCGACGTCGCGCTGTTGCTGTACAAGTAATTCCTTCGTGTCGAAGGAGAAGACGCTGAGTTCTGTGAGAAGCGTTTCACCAGAATGAGACAAACAGTTGCTCACTACATTGTATTTCTTTTGATGCGATGAATATCGGTAGTGAACTTTGGCGCAATAGCTGTTGTAAGAGGTTGATGATCGGTAAATATAGAGAAATTTCCTTTGACGAAATGGCGAAAGTGTTTGTTTGCTAAATTCATAGCAAGAAGTCCTCTATCGAAAGTAGGGAATTTAATTTCCGCAAGGGGGAGCTTCTTTTAAAAGAACGCTACTGTTACCAACATCCTTTGTTGCGTTGTTGTAAGACAATTTCAACTGCTTGTTATGTTTAACTGCGCGTCGCTCAACGGGTGTGGTAAAAGAGTGAAAGCGACAAGAGAACGTTTGGCCTTATCAAAAGATTCTGTACAATCTTCGGGACAAGAGAAGTCTCTTCTGTTTTTGCCTTTCTTAAGAAAGGTGACAAAATGCCTGTGAATAGGCATCAATAGGCGAGTTCGACTAACCATGGTATAAAGCGGTGGTAATAGTTCACCATTCCAACGAACTGCTGTATTTTGGCACGAACTGCTGTATATGTAATATCCTCGAGAGCCATGGGAATTTTATGATATGCCCTAACCAAATCTATTTTCGAGAAAATAGTGGCGCCTGCGAGTTCCAACGAGAAACTGTGTATGTGGGGGATAGGATATCTATCTGGGACAGTGACAGTGTTTAAATGTCAATAGTCTCCACAAGGGCGCTAGTCCTTGTCATTCTTTTGCACCTAATGTAATGGTGAGGAGACTGGTGATGATGAGGCTCGGCAGATTTCGATGTCTGTCATAAACTGAAATTCAGTTTTTACAGCTTTTAGTTTCGTATGTGTCGAGTTGTCGCGGTTTAACACATTTAACCTACCTTGCATGACGACGTAGTGGACTACATTACGCTTCGCTGGGAGCTTCTAATTTGGAGCTTCCGTGAGCGAGTGGTATTTCTTTAAAAGAGCGCTGTAATCGTTGTTAACGCTGAAATGTTTTGGAGATGGTGTATGAACTTGGGCGATGATTGCGTTCACAGCGAGAAAAGTAGTTGAATCAGAGAGTCTTCTGTTCGTCATATCGACCACGAGAGCATATTTGGACAGAAAGTCAGCACCTATAATAGACCTGTCGACTGCGGCGATAATTAAGGGATGTGTGAACGAACGCCTGAGACAGAGATTAACCTTCAGAAATTTTGAGCCGTAAGTGGAAATTGGGGATCCGTTTGCTGCGGTAAGAACGCAAACGGTGTCTTTGGAATTTCGTTTCTTGTTTCTCTTCGTTTTCTGTAATTCTCGATATCTATCGACTATCGATAAATATCGAGAATCGCGAATATAATTTGAAGGTGGCGAAATATCTCTATTCAGCAAAACGAGCTGGTCGGCGATCGATCGTCGTACGAGAAAGACGCGTTTTTGTCTTTCTCTGTATAGAAATTGAAACTTAAATTTTTTTTTTTCTGTTTTAAATAAATAAATAAATAATATTTTATATATAAAAGTTATTAAAATTAAATATTAAATATATAATATAAAGTGTTAATAAATGGGTGTTAGTAGGGTTGTTATGACGGGTTGTTTTGTTATTTGTGTGACGCACTGACGCAGCAATGGTGAACGCATCACAAGCTAAGTGTTTTTTGTGTTTTATATTTTTATTTATACTTTGTTTAGTTTATATTTTGTTTAATTTTTATTTTTTTGTAAAAAATTTATATAAATTTTAATTTTATTAATGTAAATATTTTTTAATATACGCATTTGTGATATGTTGTCGTATGGTTTACGATTGTGTGTGTGTGTGTGTGTGTATGGATATATGTATGTACGTACATTCACGCAGTTTAGTTATAGTCAAATAAGACAAAAAGGATGAAAATAAAAATACTCTTCAGTTGCTTGTCATTCATTTTCCGTTCATTTTTAAATGAATTTTTTATGCTAATTTCTCTTCGCTCTTGAATAGTAAAATGAATTTTCAGAAATGTTATGCAGTAAAAAACGAATAGTGTCTAATGAGCGAATAATGAGAAACTAAAAAGGTTGATCTTATTTTTTGTGTTAGCGAACGGGATGTACTGCTTTTTTGGTTTTACTTTTCTATTCTAATAAGAAAGCGAAAATTCATTGTAGTACTGATTGGATAAAATGTATTGTTGCCTGTATTGAATACATATCATTTCTTTCTACTTTATTCTTGATAAGTGAATAGTAAACAAAATATTTTTTGTTCCTTTACATATTTCTTGTTGATCAGTTTTACAAATAATGCATTAATTCCGTGGAAAGATTTGCTGACAGCAATTTTTTTACTGATAATACGCAAAAGAAAAACTTTAAAATTTCATAAGAGTGACAAAGAACAGAAATATTTTTTATTTCATTTTATAGTAAAATTTTATATTTACATATATGTATGTATATGTGTGTGTATGTGTGTAGATATGTATGTATACGTGTATATATATAAATATTCATAACTTTTTTGTAGATTGATTTAAAGGGATGAGACCTCATATGTGTTACGGCATGGCAAAGGGAAAACGGTTTTTAATTTTTTATTTCCATTTGTAATGACAATTAAATCTTTGATGTGATATCCTTCGGCCTTTTAATGTTGACTGTTTTTTTTTTAAATTGCTTACTGCTGGCACTATTTTATCTAAAAGAATTTCTGGCTCAAGAATATTTCTCGAAACAGGTTCGTCTTTGCATGGGAATGATATATACGAATATCGATTGATTTGAATTCTAAATCCTAATCAACGACCTGCTCATGCACCAATTGTGTAAAAAGCCTTCCGCGTGGTTCTATCTTCCGTTCGTGTCATCACCTTACATAAATCATGATCGTTTTGTTTGATTGAGACAATATACTGCGGAAGATGCATAAAATCATTTTTGGGCTTAATTGGGATTCTAGCAAATCGCAATTCTAGCAATTAGCATTAATTTGGGAGAGGCTTAGTTCGGCTGGGTCATCTGCCAACTGGTTATTTTGACGTGTAAATGGAGGAATAGGAAAATTCCTTGGCCGATTATTTTCTGATTTATTTTGTTGAAAAATCCAGTACTTCACCCGGGATTTATGTTGAAATCCCGGTTCAGCTCAACATATCATATTCGAACTTGATTAGTTAAGACATTGCTTAGCACGGCCGAACTCCAGAACTTCTCTAAAATCCATTTTTACATTCACATTTAATTCTGCTTACCTGATTTGACAATAATTGGTCGGGGTATGGCCAAGTTCCATTCAGAATTATCGAATTTTAGAACTTTATCAAAAGACACATTAAAATCCCAATACAAGTTGATCCTAATTTATTAGAATCCTAGCCCAGCTCTATAATTTGAACTGGAAAATTTCGGTTGGAAACGGCATGTTTCATTCATTATAGCTGAATCCGAAAATTTCGTCAAATTCGGCTTTGCACCCGAATTTGATCATCATTTGTTTTGAGTTTGCTTAGTTCCATTGAACATGCTAGAGTGCCAATCCAATTCTGCGTACCATATTTAACAGTTATTGGTTGAGGAATAGTAAAGTTCCATTGAGCATGATATAAATATCCTGTGCACTATAATTATACTTGGCAATTAATCGAATATTCTCTTCTTTGGTGAACAAAACTAATAAAATATTTGAAATTTTTGAATTAAATTAAAATTGTTTGAAATATCCTATCAGGTAGTTAATCTGGTATTGAATAACATTGATATTTTTCCAGGAACCATTGCCTTTGGGATGCCTTACATATGAAATTTTTTGTTTTTTTTTTTTATTTTATTTTTTTTTTCGATTTAAGGGTTAAATACTAATGAATTTTAGACTAAGTTTGATATAATTTAAATAATTATGGTTTCAGGAAATCCTATTGTAAGTCGTGGAATTGCAGGAGGATTAAATTAATAAATGTTTATATTATTTAGGAAGCCGAAAAATATTAATTTAGAATTAAATTTCAGGAAATCTACAGACGTGAAATAATATTTCTTTGAAATATTAATTGTTGATTGTGTAGATTAGAATGGTGTTGTCATTGCATTAATAACTATCGACTTTATTTAAGGGTCTGCAACTGGGTCGATTTAATCAATTAAATTTTGCATTAATTTACAATTACATTTCAGGAAATTTTCAGATTTATGTGAAATAATACAAATTTTTTCTCAGGTTGCTGATTTAGAGAAGCAATTGTTGAAGACCAATACCATCGTTATCCATTAAACCTATTAAACTTTTATCCTTTCTTAGTAGATTAGTATTGTGCTGTCTTTGTGTTACTAACTATCGGCTATACCTAGGTGTCTGTAACCGGGCCGATTCTGTCCCACTTAACTAACCTATCCAATCCTTCGGTTTTGTTATATGTAAAAAAGAGTGTACGGTGGGCCCGGCGTCACCCGGGAGCTCCTGTGTAAGAACTTGGTCGTGCATTCAGAATCAATCAAATCAATCAATTCAGCAAAACGAGCTATCCCTCGTAATTAAGAGGCGCGGTGTATAAATATTTTTGCTACGAGGAGTGCCACGAATTGAAAAGGATGTTTGGGCCGCTACAGACGCTAGGAGAAAAGCTGTAACAGGTCTGGTGAGCACTACCGCGATATGTTGGAAAACTTTATTGTGTTCCAACAAGACGGTGTCGCCTTAAGCACAATATTAGAAAAGAAACTGCTCCTAACACCTGGAGTCTGCGAAAATCTTATGAAAAATGTGTTTAAAGGAGCTCGCCTTTGCCCCACGGCCAAAGATGCCGCTTGGCCGATATTATATTCCATACAAAATGTGAAAGATTGAAATAATCAATCAATAAAATATAAATTTTATTATAAAATAGTTGTAAATAACTCAACGTTAATTTGACAAAACACAATCGCAAAATGACATTGGTTAGTGAGCAACCAACAATCCAGAGGAAATTAAAGACTGATGACCCAGGATAGGAAGGTTTGGTTCAACATTGTCGTGTCAACCAACCACCATGAAAATCAAATTGAATCCACTATGTGGTACCAAATTAATGAAACAAATCATTGTATTGACAAGATGACACGTGGTAGATCACGAAATGTTCTCCATCGGCAATTTAATGATGGAGTGAATTTAAAGCAAGAAACTAAATAAACCTTTACAAATGGCGAATTGTGACCGAAAAATATCGAGTTGTGACCCCAAAGAGTTTGACCCTAGTGCCGACTAAATGTCTGATCTGGTCATCATTGTTTAAGGTAAAAACTTAACAATCGTATCTGACTTAATACAGCGAGCTCAACAAGTTGTAGAATTGTGGTGCCTTGAGAAGGGTTTCCGTGTTAATCCAACTAAGCCCAGTTTACTGGTCTTTACTATACATGAAGACATATTGGTGTACTATCTGGCCTTCCTCTTTTTTTTTGGAAACAATAACCAGATCAGATGCCGAGAACTATTTTGGCGTTACCTTAGAGAGTAAACTTTCCTGAAAAATTCACTTTGAAAGTAAACTTCAAAAAGCCACTGCCGTTTTTTGGCAATGTAGAAGAGCATTTTGGAAGTCCTGGGGTTTAACTCCTCAGCTGATATTTATTCACAAATCGTTGGTCTTACGTAGGCCTGTGGAAAAATTAAATCCCGCTTTAGTAAAATTTGATACTCTACAAGGTATGGCGAGCAGGGCTATTACCGGTGATATGTCCTCAACTCTGAACTTCGCTTTGCAGACCATTTTGTTCCCACCCCCCACTGAAGTATTTCGTTTTGGCTTGTTTCACTGCGCTCAAGGATTCCAGGGTATAGAAAAATTTTCAACCTCTTCAGTTCATTTATACCAGAATTCGTTATAGTTTCAATTTTGATTATTCCTTCCCAGAAATAAACTGGGAGATACCAGTGATTTTCGATCAAAATCGGTACACCGGAAGTGGCAGCTTTCATATTACCTCTTTCGTTTTTTTTTTGCCAAAATTTTGAAAAGTTTATAAAATTTCCGAAAAAAGATTAAAATCAAAAAAATTGTAAATTCAGTTTCAAACAAAATTAGTTCAGAGCATTTTATAAATTTTACCGGAAATGACGAGTTCTGATAAAAAAAATTTATTTCACCTAAATTCGGCATTTCTTTAGTCCAGGTGGATTGACTATTCGGAATAAAACTTCATACTTAAATTATTTTCATTAATTGGAAAATCCTTGCGAAATTTGGTGGAAATCTATGTACTGGAAATTTGTCAGCTTCACTGGGAGCTTTTTCAATTTTTGGAAAGATGTTGAAAAGTTTAGGATTTACAAAAAAATGGCAAAGAATTAAATAATTTAAAGATTAAATTTTTAATTAATAAGGGTTGATCTTGTTGATTTTCTGAAATTTAAGAAACGATAATGTTTTTTGATTACAAGAGAGTTTTTTCAAAAGTCCTGCAAGTTTAATTTATCGCTTTAGAAATCAAGTTCAGCCCTCCATTTTGTATCTGATTTCAATTGACACAGCTACTGACCCCTCGGTATTGAGTCTATTATATAGTCAACATTTACAAATTTGTCCAAGTTTCACTAAAATTGGTAAAGTACTTCTGTAAAAAGTTCATTTACGAAATCACTTATTACTAAACTACAGACAGACGCTTTGTTATCTAACTAATGAAACACATACCTCAAATTGAATTAAATGTGTATGCACAAAACCCCCGTAAGATTTATATAAATGGCTCTAATGATATATACCGCTAATTGTCTCTTAATTATGCTAACAAACTTTGCGAATCTCATTTTCATATTATACCACTCTGCTCTTTATGGAAAAAGTATCGATCAAGGAATCAGATAGGATAAAATATTATTTTTCTCTTTATTGAGATCACTGTATCAAACGGAAAATTATGTATGTATCTATATCGAGATACATACTTAACAGTAAAATTGGATTTCAATCTCGTTGTACTGCGATGATGCTCTGTGCAAATCCAACTCAATTTGGAAAAATATAAGTTGATTTTCAAGTTTAATTTCTTTCTTTTTGTTTCTTGTTTTCAGTTAAATAAAGAAACACAAACATCTTAAATTCCATCAATTTCTTTATGTATCATCAACATCATCTTATTTGTATCTCTATACAAAAAGCACATGAAGACAATAAACTTTTTGCTCGTCATCTACAACTCTTCATTTAAACAAAAAAATATTTTAAATTAAAAACTAAACAAAATAAAAATAATCAAAGATTGATATACTTGGAGACAAAATGTAAAATGATTCGTCTTGTCCAATTTTCCGATAATAATAATAATAATACGTATTTGGAAAATAAATTTGTGTAGTTTGATTGCAATTGCTGGTATACAAAAGGGAATTAAATTTGTTGTTGTGTACAAAATTAACTTATCAAAAGCTTGCAAAGTTTTACTATACTTACATTGTAATGTACTGGGACTCAAAAATAGTTTCAGATTTGTTCTATTCGGTAATATTTAGTTTGTAGCTTTTCAGAAACGTAATAGTTTTGTCTCCGATAATATAACACATAAAGCAGATTGTACAATGTTCAATTCGATATCATAAGAACTGGGTCTGAAACCTAACTGTTGACAAGAAAGAATGTGAAAAGTTCTATGAGCAAACCCACACACCCGGACAAGTGGTGCAGAGGTTAAAACTTCGGCACTTGGACCGGGAGGTACTGGGTTTGAATCCCATCAGAGGCTAGATGCAAATCAAAATTTCATCATCGATTACAATCGTTGATGTTAATAAACACAACTAAGACCCTCTGATGGAGTGCAGAATTCAGCGCCGACCCACCGTCCACGTCAATGTACAGGTTGACATGGAGCTTGCAATGTACAGGTGGTATACTGTAGTTGTGTGAGTAGGTGAATAGGTGAATGGGTTAATGATGTGGCGTGAATGCGTGGTACCACAATGGACCAAAAATGGCCTAAGTGTCAACCACTGAAACCTAACCTAACCTAACGCAACATGGTGCAATATCTCGCAAAATAATGCAACACCACAGAGCCCTAGCCCCTACTGTAAGAACTCTACACGAATTTTCATGAAAGTGGATAGACAACCTTACATACAACATCTCGCTGTAACTCGTAAGAACCAAAGCAACATGGAGAAACATTTTGAAACATGATGCTACTTAACGCATGACATCTAATTAACAAAAAACACATGACACAACTGGCAGTAATATGTTGCAATATAATGAACATGGTGTAACATGCTCGCATCAAAATGGTTAAACAATACGAAACAAGTGGTAGCCCCATCACGCAACATGCGACATAACACAAGATGTACCAAAACCACAAGCTGTCTTTCCCTGGGAACAGGGAATTGGAAGAAATATTTTCATAGTATTTTTTATCTTGAGTGGCATGTTATAACATCACATTTTCGATATTTTATCGAAGTTTGTTTCACGTTTTCCTAAACTGAAATGGACAACTGTTTCATTTATGAAATATTTCGTTTCTATTGCTATCATAACCTAACAAGTTGTTTTTCTCTAATTTCGGTCAAGTATCAAAACCAAATTATTTGGTAATAGAACTGAGTAGAATATCACAATTTTTCAATCTAGTAACCTGCTAAATATGAAATAGTGTCACTTTTGTTCTAAAGAAGCGAGACATAAACTTCGATAAAGTACCGAAAATATGATGTTATAACATGCCACCCGTGATTGGTTTCTTACTGGCCTACTAAGGAAATATGTTTGGTATAAATATTTTCGAAACAAAGGTACATGCGAAATTATTATACCAAATAAAAAGTTTTAGGAAAAAACAGTTTCCCATTTAACTTTAGCTGTTTTGCTTTGGCAAAGCCCGCTTAGCTTACAACAACAATTGCTCTGTATAAAACCGAAGACGCTTTAATGTAAACCCTAAAAAATTTAGTTTTAAGCAAATAAACCACTTTACAGTTATGGTGTTCACCGCAAGGCGGTCATTATTTATTTATTTTTTTTTTTTTTATTTTTTTAATGTGTTTATATTTAAAACTACATAATAATCAATTATCACATGATCAAAAATTGACATATAAATGTCTTATTACCAATAAAGGAAAATTTAAATGCATCGAAAAACTAAAGCCAAAAGCTGTTGCTCTGAGATATTAAAGTAACCTAGAGTCTACACTATGCAAATTCACTGATATTTTCTATCAGGGTATCAATATACTATACATTGGGCGCTTTCAGGTCACTCAACAGTTGGCAACATGTTGAGTAAAATCACGGCCAACGTTATAGAAATTTTGCACTCTATGAAATTTTTAAGTCAACTTGGCAATGATTTCACTAATCACGATGCCAACAGTTGGCGGACCTGAAACCGCCCATTGTATGTGAGTATTTTATATAAATTTTCACACTATCAGCAAATTATCAAGAGGCTATTTGATGATAAAATATCTTGAAATTATTACGAAATGTCATCCTTTTGAGGTTATGTTTCATCATTAGCTGTTTTCGGAAATATCCTATGATAACTTTTGAGTAATTTTAATTTTTTAATGTTGGTAACAAAAGTTACTCAAGTTACCTTGGCTATACAAAAAATAAGATTACATTTTGCGTGGTAATATTTATATTCAGCAAAATGCAATTACGTATTTGAACGTATTTTTTTCAATAGTTTATGCTTGGAAAGTTTGTGCTTTAATTTCTCTGACACTACTAATTTAATACAAATTGTCAGAAAGAAATTAAAATACAACTAAAAGTAAATTACCCTTAAGTTACTCTACATGTTCGTAAATAGATTTTTTAATTTTTTGTCAGCAAGTTACCCAAAAGTTACCATGGGATGTTTCCGAAAACGCCTATTATAAATTAAATTTAAAGGGTGAAGACATTGGTCTGTGTTAAATTCGTGTATCGATTCGTGAAAAAAATGGACAGACGTACACAACTATTGAGAAAATTAAATATATTCAAGAAAATTAACACGAATTACGAAAAACACGAATTAATAACTTCATGATAATTTATCGTGAAATAGCCTCCTGATAATTTGCTGATAGTGTAAAAATTTATATAAAATACTCACACATACATTGACACCCTGATAAAAAATATCAGTGAATTTGAATAGTATAGACGTCTAGAGTATGACCTAGAGTACTCTAGGTAAAACCCGCTTAATTTTACCAAAGCAAAACACCTATTGGTAAAACGAAAATAAGAAAAAAAGTCTTTTTCTGCTGAAAAATTGACAGAGTAACAAAGGAGGGGCCTAACTATTGAATTCGACGTTCATTTTTGAAGGCTATCGTTTTCGTATAGTAGACAAAAGAAGAAAAAAGAAAAATGTATGAAATGTTTACTATTATTTTCTAGTAAACTAGCTTGTTCACCTGCTATAGGAAATCGATAGCTGCCGAAAATTAACGTAAAATTCAATAGTAAGGCCCCTGGCTTCCCAGTAACTTTATCTGATTTATTTTTTCTGGCCTACTAAGGAAATAAGTTTGGTGTAAATATTTTCGAAACAAAGGTATATGCAAAATTAAGGCGGTGATACATGTACAGATTTTGCCTTTAAGGCATAAAAATTATGCGCGCTGATTGGTTGGAAGTCGGCCATCTTGAATCGCGTTATAGGCAAAAATTTTAAATTGAACATTTCTCAATTTTGTATAAGGTAAATTTTTTGCCTTTAAGGCAAAATCTGTACATGTATCACTGCCTTTATTGTTCCAAATAAAAAGTTTTAGGAAAAAACAGTTTCCCGTTACCGAAATATTTACACCAAACAAATAAAAGCTTTGGCGTTTGGATAGAGAGGTACCGGGTTCAAATCCTGACAGGGGCAGAAAGCAAAAAGGCCATTTTCATCATTAGATTATGATCTGTGATGAAAAGGAACACAACAATGACTCCCTGTCGGACTGCATAACTCATGGGTCGAATTGGCTGGCAACGGCGTAAAAGTGAGGAAGGAAACAGCGAGTCGCGGAAGAGTTGGGAGAGCCTCGACCCCAGAACAGATTGCAAAGATAATAAAAAAAAACAAAAAATACAGTTCAGCAAGAGTGATACCTCGCAGTCACAAGATGAAAGAAAATTATCAATTTACGTGAAAGCAGCAACTGAAACAAAAAAACAATAAATAAGTAAAACAACGAAAACAAATATTTAAAAGAAAAGAAGAAGAAAGAAAATGAATTAAAAATGACAAAGATCACCGCTTAAGCAGAGTAAAAAAGACTTTTCAGAGACAATTTAAAATGTTAAAATCAAAAAACTCAAAGTTTTGATTAGTTTCGTGTAATAGGCTCATTTTTTCCATAGTCCCTTCTGTATTGTATAATTCTGAAGGAAGGCATTGTGTAATTCTGAAGAAGAATTGATTGATTTATCTTAGAAAGAAGAAACAGACGAATCGATACCGCCATATAACAATTGAAAATCAAACACAATGTCAGTAATAATTCGACGCTTACCGAGTGTTTACAGGTAAGGGAGTTAGTTGAAGTCATCCATCCAGAATAGCTCACGTAAAGCAAAACAAATATACCTTCGTTGCAGTGCCACACTTATTTTTATTTATGCGAACAGCAGTGGCTAACAGGGGTTGTTTACAGAGCCTTCATTACAAAAAGATTGTGAAATTCTTCAGCCCAGCGCTTAAAGAATAAAAGCTCAGAGTTTGTTCGGTTGTACGAGAATGAAGGGAATGGGCCCCAAATGGCTACCTTAAGGCACTCCAGATGTGGCTGTGAAAGTAGATGATATTGATGATTTGAATATCGGCTGATCTTTATGTCTCTCAGATGAGAGTCCACCCACTGGAGAAGTTGCGATGGAAACCCAAGGACTATCTCTTAAATATAAAAATTTTGTGAAAAACCATGTCGAACGCCTTACTAAAATATATTACATTCAATTAATGCTTATAGTAAACTCGGTCGTGTAACGACTTTTGATGAAACCATGTTGAAAGACTTCTGTTTATAGCAAACGTTTATAATGAAAATACAGAGACTCATCAACGATGGTTCCAAACAATTTTTGAATGCGGGATAGCTTTGCAATTAGTTTGTATTTACTAATCTCCGATTTATTAGAGAACATTACACTTCGAGAAATTCAACGGACAACGCACTCACTTTAAAATCATTAACATTGATTCTGACTCGTGATCATTTCAGTTTGTTGAAGATGCTCAATCAATTAACAGAAACACCTTTTAGTACACGACGGTGTTATAATAATTTCATACAATATTGCGTACAGGTGCTCGATATTGCATGTAAAAAATTGTTGGAACCATTAGCGTCACATTATTATAAACAAAATATTTGGAGGAGGGGTCATATAAAAAAAAATGCTAAATTATAGGCAATTTAACACAACAGGGTAATTTAAATATTTAATTTATATATATTTTTTATATTAAATTAAATTATATTTATAATAAACTAAAATATTAAAGTTTTAATTTTAATAACTGAAGGAAGTTGGACTGGTGGCTTTTTATCTGCCGGCATTCGTGTTTTTTGCAGATGGTAGTTGACACGAACAATTTCAAAAATAAACTTTAAATAAAACATTCTAACTAAATGAAACTTTAAGTTTAGTGCGAATATTTATTCGAAATCTCTATCTCAACTAGCGACATCTGTGGAAAAATATATAATATCTCTGTTAAAAAAAGTTACTCATTTAACCAATTGTTAATGGCAAAAGATTACATTGCTAATAAAAATTTGAAAATGAGTTTGGATATCTTGAATTGTTTTAAATGTACTAATCTCACCTGTTTGGTTTGCAAAAATTAAATTTACTGGAAAACCACAATTGGAACTGAAAAACAGTAAAATGGCGTTCATGTACTAAAACAATCAATTGGAATACAATAAAAAAAATAATAATCTCCATTATTTACGAATTATCTACATACTCTACCAACTGTCGAACTCAGCCACGTAAAAATCAATTGTCCGAAATAAGTAGACATTGACTGGGGACTATAGCACCTAGATTCTGATCAAGTGACAAATGACAAATGACATTTTTTGTGACTTGGTACTAAAATTTTAACTGCTACACAATGAAAATTTAGTTGTGAGTTCTAAAAAGCGATGCTGATGAGATGACTTTTCCAAGATGACAAGAAAAATTTTGTGACAAATACATAGTACAAAATTGTCACCTATTTAATTTTCCGTGATTAAATCTATCTATCTATATAAAAATGATGTAAAAAATGCATGTGCGCGTATCAGTTGCGAACGGCTGACCCGATTTGGCTGAATCTTCTTTTGTTGTGTTCGCAATTGCCAGGAGATGGTTCTTACGAAAGAAAATTTTGAAAAAATCCATTGGAAAAGTCGGAAAACCCGAAACATTGAATAAAAAGCTGAGAAATGAGACAGGTGGTGCAGTGGTTAAAGCTTCGGCGCTTGGGCTAGGAGGTACTGGATTCGAATCCCACCCGAGGCTGCATTCAAATTAGTATTTTGTTTTTTATCCAATCTATAGTGTTTCATTTATTTATTTTCTCTATCTATCTATGTATATAAAAATCAATTGTCATGCGTTAGTCTCGCAAAAACTCGAGAACGACACGACCGATTTGGATGATTATTTTTTTGCTTTGTTTCGTAAACTCGAAAAAAATTGGAAAATCGAAGAAAATTCGCCATAACCCAAAGGAAAACCGAAAAATCAAAAAAATAGGAAAATCGAAAATTGCGTTTTGTTTAGAAATTTGTTTGATGACATTTGAATTGTGTGCATTGCATCCATAAACGGTACCATTATTACAATCATATAAAGTTCGGTACGATTTTTACGATTTCGATAATTTTTTCCAGAAATTTATTTTATTATATGTTCCTTCAAATTTATTTCGTTGGGAATTCCAAATTTGAACTAAGATATCGTATTGCGTGTTTCAATGCGTCAAAACGAGAGATAATCGGAGAACTTCAATGTCTTTTGCATGAGCACAATGCGCTGGTTCATTTGTTTAAAACTACTTTGGAGACAATGACTTCTGATGATCACCAAATAATCACCAGAGCAGACAAAAAAACAACCTAAGGCCATGTACTTCAGTATAATAGTCCCACTATCGACAAAGTCGCAGTTGTGATCGTTGGCGAAAATGTGGAATTGCGTGATATTGTGATAAACCGGCATGATGACGGACCAGTGCAGCGCGTGTACGAAAAACATCGATCTTATGATGCACTTCAATATCCATTGATGTTTTGTCAGGGAGAGGATGGCTAGCACTTCCAGATAAAAATGGTCAATCCGCTGACTGGTTTTTTATTGAGCTGTCAATTGTACTTTCAGGTGAAGAAACGAATAAAAGGGTCTGTTCCATGCATTTTTATACTTATTGGTTGATGATGCGACAAGGCGTGTAATCATCTTTTTAGATATCGTCGATTGTTTCAACAGTATTGCGTCAATATGTCAAGATCGAAATGGAACGTTTAAATTTCATCCGCTTCAGTCAATCAAAACTACGTTCCAAGAAGTACATTCATCTACTAGATTCCATCGTTTTGGAAGGAGATGCAACCAACGTCGGCCAATTGACTTTTTTCCAGCGACATATGTTGGTAAGTAGCAACCTGACTGTGTTCGGCATTGCTGCTGTGGATACAAATGATGAAGTGCCAAGGTTCCAATTGAGCCGTTATGTCAGTTGCAATGAGGCGATTTGGCATATTTTCTCATTTGCAATACACGAACGTCAACCCACTGTTCATCATTTGTGAGTGCAACAGCGTGTCTATTTCACGGAAGCTAATGCAGTACAACGAGCAGACCGACCACCAGCTACAACACTCACGAATTTCTCCGAAATTTGCCAAAGTCGCACGAATATTGCTTTGGAACCATTCGACGAAGAAGTTTCAACGACGAATGAAAGGTCAACCTGTTGCCGAATACGTCAATGTGTATTCGATTGATACGCTTGGCCCTGTGCACCTCGTTCGTCCTTGACAAGACGAATACTTCAATCTTCGTTTGTTTTTCTTCCATGTTCATGGTTCTACTTTTTTCGAATCGCTTCGTACCATATATAGATGGTGTGTTGTGCGCCACTTATCGAGAGGCTTGCCAACGTCCGAATTTGCAGGAAAACAACTGACATTGGATCAACAATCGCTGGTGCAACTGTTTCTGCGCCGGCAAATCAAATTCGTACATTGATCATGATCAAAGACATGTGCGTACTTATGTGCGACAGCTACTTGTCGAAATTGGGGATACCAGCACCAATTCGTTCGATACACAACGCATTTAATCGCGAATTGCAACGGGAGCCAGTGTACGATCGAAATTCAATGAGTCAAATAGTACGAACGAATGTTCCGCTTTTGAATGCAGAGCAAAGGAACGTGTACGAGGCATTGATGAAGGCAGTTGACGACGGAAACGGCGAAATATTCTTCCTCGGTGCTCCTGGTGGAACAGGCAATATCTTTCTGATTTCATTGCTTTTGGCCACAATTCTCTCGAGATCTCAAATAGCGTTAGCTGTTATATCATCGAAAAATACAGCCACATTGCTATCCACACGATTGACAAGCAGTGTGCTCAATTGCCTAGAACTCAGCGATGGCCAAGGTATTTCACGAATGCAAATCATCATCTGGGACGAGTGCACAAAGGCACACCAACATTTATTGGAAGCGTTCAATCGGACGATGAAGGATATACGATTCTACTTCGGCGGACGAACGATTTTGGCATCGAAGAACAAGGAAGACATGTCTGAATTAGTTGATTGAGACTGAATTACTTGATTCAAAACCAAATCTCTGGGGAGAATCATTGTTACAAATTCGTTGACTGTGTGACCAATCAAGACGAGGCAAATCCGACCGAGTTTTTGAATGCGCTTGATTTGTCGGGAATACCACCGCATAACTTGATCATATAGTTCGGATCTGTGATAATCATACTGCGCAATCTGTATCTGAACCAAATTCAAAGGAGAGGATGTTCTAATTGAAGGGCAAACTCAAAGGAGAGGGTGTTCTAATTGCGAGAATTCCTCTGATTCCAACTGACATTCCGTTCGACTATAAGTGCATTCAGTTCCCCGTTCATTTGGCGTTCGCTATGATGATTAACAAATCACAAAGTCAATTTGCAAAAAAACACCAAAATTTCGATAGATGCCTAAGTTTGAATCGAAATTTTATTCACTTTTCAATACATTATGCCACCTTTATGAATGCGTTCGATCGTTCTGACAATTTTTTCCACCAATCATATTGCTCAAAAATGACGATTTTATTCTTCTGTATTTTTCTACAAGAGATGTTTGGTCAAACAAATGACCGAACGAACGCAACCATAAACCTGCCTTTAATGTTGAATTCGATGAAAAAGTGAATGGAATGACTACTCAACTCAATCGTCGAATACAATTTATAAAACCATTTTTGTATGAAATTAAATCGAAATTGCGAAATTGAAAACTAAATTCTTAAATAAAAAATTAATAATAAAAAATATTATAAAATATTATTGCGAATTTGCAGTATTTTGACAATTTTTAAGTAAAGTATCAAACTGCTGCTAGTGTCATAAGTCATTTTTTCAGAATCTACTACCCCCAGGTAAAGATTATAAAAAACTAAATCTAAGTTTTTTGCCCTTTAAAATCTCTCCAACCACATATTGGAATTTCCGATTCTAACGGGCTATGAGGTTGAGTAAATGCAAAAGTGTTGTACTAGTATGCGATTATGTACCCATTATTTTTATGTTAAACAATAATTGTACTTCTAATCGTAAAGTGATATTATATTACTTTTAACTTTTATTTTGATCACCATGCATAAATTATGTTGTCTAGCTCGCGCTTCAACAAAAACACGATAATTTGAGCGCGATTTAATATATTCAACCGCAGCCGTTTAACCTACTTCAGGTTTAAAAAATTAGTCATCCGTAAATTTACATCAACGCTGTTTTTATTTGTTTGTTATATTTCCGGATAATTACTTTCATTTTGCAAAATGTGCTTAATACAAAAAATTCAGTAATTTTATAACAATGAATGTCTTTATAAGTTACGCGTAGCCCGATTAACCCCGATTAACATGGAGCAATATTTTTATTTTAGTATAGCCAAAATTCAAGGTCGACCGTAATAAGGGTGAGAATCGTAATGGGATAGTTTCACAAAATAAAGTGAAATTTATTTACCACGTACAAGACAAGAACGAGTAAAATCGATTTAGTTTTGATTAACGTATATCACTTACAAAGGCTAGCGGCACACAAACAACTTTCAAATGTACACACATCATTTTTTTTTTTTAAATGTGATAATTGCCATAATAACGAAACAATTGAACTACATTTTATTAAAACGGTATCAAATTTTACGGATTTCCAGTGAAAATTCGAAATGAAAGTATTTTCATTCTAATACTTGCCGACTACACCACTTTTGTATGTATACGACGAGTTGAGCATTATAAAAGTAGAGAGAAAATTTTGTTTTTCTTTTATTTTATGCACATCTCATAACAGTGTCAAGGTCATTGTCAACAACAATTTTCCTTTGTTTGTCGGAAAAATTTATCTGCATTAGTATTTTACGTTTATTATATAGATTTTGGAATATTAAAACTTTTTTTTATATTACGAATTAGGTACACACAATGATTTTTATCTCTAATTTAATTAACACTCTTGATGTTGAATGTATGTAAACATTTAGAAAATTTTCACTTTTCATCCAACAGAAAAAAATTGTACATACCCGATTTTCCTTTTTATTTTACGTGAATATTTTTATTTTATTAAACCAACATATTTTAATCAAGTACTATTATTTTAAGAACTAGGTAAAGTTATTTAATTTAATTTACGAAGTAATTCACTTTAAGAGTTTGACTTCTTGTATCCAACTCTTAGAAGAAGGTAAACAAAACCTATTTAATGTGTACACACCACACAACTCGGATATACTCGTACACATACAAAACCATAAACTTATATATACAAATATTAAGCTCTGTGTTACTGGTTCTGTGATGATAAAAAAGCGAAATGTATTTTAAAAGAACGCCGTAAAAAATTCGTAATACATAAACTTGCGCATGTCATAGTTATGACGTCAATATTCGACTGTAAACAGTCTAAAGTATGTATGTAATTCCAATGTCATATCAAAAAATTGATCTGTTCTCCTTGGGAGTGTAACACGTATACTGAACTGACCACATATACCAAACAAAAAGAGGAAGAAAACTTTACGGTTGCTGCCTGCTGCTGCTGCCGCTAATTTATCTAAAATAAATTACATCTGCGAATGATTATATGATAATGATAATGATGATGATGATGATGTTGTTGTTACTTCTTGTTTATATTACAGGTCATGTATCTGGTTTTTACAATCGCGGATTATGTTTGATATATTTCCATTTGAGATTCAGAGCACGGTAATGATATCCATTACAATTTGAATAAAAAATTGCTAATTTTTATTTTATCATAATTGGGAAGAGATTTTGGTATAATGGCAAAAAAGAAATTGTAACCAAATTGGATGATCTTTGCGTAAATTTAAATAATCCAACATTTGAATATTTTTTGAATGGACATACGGATGGTTAGGTAGTTCAAGGTAAAGATTAATACGTATCTTTAATAGGAGAACAATTTAGGGTTCAAATCCGTAATTTATATTACGCATCTCATCATAGCAAAACTAAATTTCCTTCGATCCCACTTTAACTGGAAAGTTTCTTTTACGTAAATTTTTGAGCATGGTCCAATTGCAATAATATCGAAGTTCTAATAAGGGAAACACAATCCTGAGGCAAAAGTTGTACATATTCGGGAATACCTCTGGGAGGACTCTGTCTAATCATGGAACTTTCTTATTAGTCTAGGCAATGAAGCACTGAAAAGGCCAACAGTTCGAAATTTTTGAGAGCAAGATGGATCAGAATGCGGCTTATTGCATTCGCTTTCAAAAATTATTTGTAAAAACCGCCCCTATTTTTTTTTTTTTTTTTTTTTGAACAAACCGGAAATACCATTGCTGCAGCCAAAAATGCATTCAAAAAATGCATTTTTTGAGACGTCACCTGGTGCTCCCGAACCTGGATGCGGACGTCATACCCGAGAATTTTCCTGACAATATCGGCAAAAAAAATCCTAAAAGCATTGTAGGGGCGTTTTTTGGGGTGCTTAATTCTGGGTTTGAACGTTGTCTCCGAGGGGTTTCCTCACACGATCGCAAAATACTAACCGAAAATCGTCTCATAATTTCACACATTCAATGATGTGTAACTCGCGCCGGGGGCTTTCGAAAAAGTTGATCCAGTCCTGTAAAATTCTAAATGCCGGATTTGAATAGAGCGAGGAGAACTACGAGAATAATCTCCGGCTAGATCTCCGAACTTTGCGAAGCGACAAATTTTTTAGTGGGATCTTTACGAACCAAACTATTGAGAAAACACTTATGAGGTTATTGAAGTTTGAAGGAGGCTTATTTCGTAGAGGTGTAACTGAAAGTGTTGGCGTATCAATTGATCAAAACTTTCTTGGTCACCAAAGATCTTATCGAGGGCATAGAGGACTTCACGAATTGTGCATTTGCTAAAAACTACCAACATAAGGATTCAACAGATTCCAAGCTCAAGGCAGATTTGAAATCTTTGAAATTGATTGAGAACTTCTTTCAGCAATACGATCTATTTCCTGAATCCATAGAATGCCTCACAAAACATTGCTAATGGAATGAGTGGGAGTCCGGAAAGCAATTGCCACAATGCTTTTAAAGAAGGTGTCAAGGTTATGCAAGATACTTCGGGATCAAATTTCAAGGATCTAAAATTGTCGCGATCAAGAATCGTTAAAACTATCGCCTCTTGCAACTCTAAAATAAAAGTCGGCAATAAAGTGATATAAATTGACCCCAACGTCCTGTTTCATAGAAAATGGGCATTAAAAATGTGAGGAAGAAATGATAGACTACCTCAAGTGGGAGTTGTCTCCATTCCTTCAGAATATTAATGATCCTGAGAGGACATTTTTTATTCTGGATGGAGGATTACTGATTCACAAAGTCAAATGGATTTTGTTGCTCCATGCAATAACGGGGTGCGATACCGTTTCAGCATACTACCAACATATTACCAAGGAAAATATTCTGTGGATGCGCAGGAGATTGTAATCTGAAGACCTGTAGTTGCAGTAAGCACGGCCTCCCTTGCAATCTTGCCTGTAAAATTTGTGAAGGCTCAACTTGCACCAATACTGAAAGATATTCAGTTGAAAACGTTATTGCGGCAGAGTGAGAGGCCTTAGATGAGGAAGATGTTCTGCTTATGAATACATCAGTCGATGACGAAGAAAATGAGCAGACTATAGCGATGTGTCGCTTGATTAAGAATTTGATAAGTATAGTTACGTATCTAAACATTTAAGTTATTAATTAATGAGGTAAGGCAAAGTTACAGTTAGATAGTATTTGATTTGAGTTCAGTAAAAAAAAATTTAACGCCAATTACATAAATATATTGGTTTTCTATTCATTCGATTTCTTCTCTCCTCACATAATTGAAATAGAATCAACAATTCCACCAAGATATTGCAGTATTGATGTCCGTCTCTAAAACATCATGTTTGGTTGACATTCATGGGAATGACATCGATGTCAAAATAAAGGTGCCAATGCACCGGGTGTTCAGGGGGTCGTTTTCGACGTGAAATTTGGATTCAGCGGCCCAAAAAACGTCCCAACAATGTTTTTCGGGTTGTTCTAGGGCGCCGAGTTTCCCTCCTTCCCCGCATGATTTTCGGGAGAGTCCCACGGAGATGACTTTCATCGGTGTTCCTGAGCTTTAGGTCGGCTGTGGGTCAATTTGAACATCATAATTCTGACCTCGAAAACCCCCGAAAACCCGAGCGGGGCTAGCTCTGACTCTTATTTACAAAGTTCTCGAATCTTCCAAAAGCCGTCTCAAAAAATGCATTTTTTGAATGCATTTTTGGCTGAAGCAACGCAATTTCCGGTTTGTCAAAAAAAATAAGGGCGGTTTTTAAAAATTGTTTTTGGAAGCGAATGCAAAAACCGCATTCCGATCCGTCCCACTCTCAAAAATTTCGAACTCTTTTGCTTCATTGCCTCGACTATATCTCTATGAGAATCAGCTGCTTCCTATCAAATTTTTCCACCGTGCACGCTGTCAAATCATCCGCTTTAACGTAATCAAATCGTCCGCTTTAAAGTCGTAACTTTGATGGGTTGGGAAAAGGAAATCCACAATGAGTCAACGTATGCCTTGTTTTCCTTACTTTTCCGAAACTCTGGAGTCTCTTGCCCATGTCCCACATCTGTGCCTCCAGTTTAAGATGTTTACTTCTTTTCATCTCTAGTTTTACTGCTTTTTTTGTTATCCATCGAGTTCAAACTCAACTGCATACCTGTTTTTACCACACTTATATAAGCTCACTCTGTGTGTCTGTTTGTATCATCAAATCGATCATCAAATTGATTACAAATTTTTTAACCACTTGCGATAGGCCAATTGAGCTTCAATTTTGTATGCAGGCTTAACTCCGATGACAACACAAGATTCTAACATTTTTGAACATTAAATATGCTCTGGCATATTTGGGGGGCGGGGGAAGGGTGGGGGTTTGGGGTTCAGACCTGTTTGCAAGTGGACAAGCTTATGTCCCTCTAAGTCGAGTCAATCGCTCGAAGGTTTGCAAATAGTCGAACTAGATTGCGTGAAATTGACAGGAAAGAGGCCAAGTAATACTGAGGGATTGGCAGAAATGGTGAGACTAAGATCTGTGGGACGCGAATAATCGACAAAAAAAACACATACTGAACAAGACTTATAAAAGCTGGCTATAATAAAAAACAATCATATGACATAGTGCTCTCGGATCGCACTCTAAAAGGTAAGGTCCAAAGATAGATATACCATCTATCTTTTTGCAACTTCCTGACAAATGTTAACGTGGTCGAAAAATTGATTGCAAATTTCGATGACTAAAAAGTAGAAATAAAATACATATATTTAAAAAAACTTATTAAAAAACTTATTAAAAAAATAAATTTTTTCTTTCTTACTCCTATCAAGGTAAATTTGTAACAAGTAGAAATTTAAAATTAATATGACTAAAAATATAAGCGTGGGGCGCTCCTTCTGAATGTACTAAATATACTATCTCTCAATATATCATTTTTACGTTAATACTAAAATGCTCCAGCAAAAAACCTATTCTTAGCATACATCAGAATAGACTGTTCCATAAGACTTTACCAAAAGACTTTACTACATATGTCTAGTAGTCTTAAATTACTATTGCTGTAAAGGAGCGCCCCACGCTTATATTTTTAGTCATATTAATTTTAAATTCTACTTGTTACAAATTTACCTTGATAGGAGTAAGAAAGAAAAATTTTATTTTCTACTTTTCAAAGCGTGGTTTTTTAAAAAGTTTTTTTAAATATATTTTTTTCTCTTACTCTAGTAATCAAAGGTTTCAGGCGTATGCAACGTTTGTATATGGTTTGCTATTACTTTCGTACATATCAGGAGCTTCATTTTTCTGCATATTGAGGCTGCGGGCCAATAGTCGGGTAAAAGTCAATTTTAAGTAAATTTTTCGGTAAATTCATTTATTTTTCAAAAACTCTATGATAAACTGATTGAAAAATCTGTTCCAAATCCGATTTTTACCATAGTAAACGATTTACCCGACTTTTGGCCCACAGCCTGAATATGAATTTAGATTTAGTATGAATTGAATATGAATTGAATATGAATTGAATATGAATTGAATATGAATTGAATATGAATTGAATATGAATTGAATATGAATTGAATATGAATTGAATATGATTTGAATATGAATTGAATATGAATTGAATATGAATTGAATATGAATTGAATATGAATTGAATATGAATTGAATATGAATTGAATATGAATTGAATATGAATTGAATATGAATTGAATATGAATTGAATATGAATTGAATATGAATTGAATATGAATTGAATATGAATTGAATATGAATTGAATATGAATTGAATATGAATTGAATATGAATTGAATATGAATTGAATATGAATTGAATATGAATTGAATATGAATTGAATATGAATTGAATATGAATTGAATATGAATTGAATATGAATTGAATATGAATTGAATATGAATTGAATATGAATTGAATATGAATTGAATATGAATTGAATATTAATTGAATATGAATTGAATATGAATTGAATATGAATTGAATATGAATTGAATATGAATTGAATATGAATTGAATATGAATTGAATATGAATTGAATATGAATTGAATATTAATTGAATATGAATTGAATATGAATTGAATATGAATTGAATATGAATTGAATATGAATTGAATATAAATTGAATATGCATTGAATATGAATTGAATTAGAATTGAATATGAATTGAATATGAACTGAACACGAATTGAATATAAATTGAATACGAATTGAATATGAATTGAATATGAATTGAATATGAATTGAATATGAATTGAATATGAATTGAATATGAATTGAATATGAATTGAATATGAATTGAATATGAATTGAATATGAATTGAATATGAATTGAATATGAATTGAATATGAATTGAATATGAATTGAATATGAATTGAATATGAATTGAATATGAATTGAATATGAATTGAATATGAATTGAATATGAATTGAATATGAATTGAATATGAATTGAATATGCATTGAATATGAATTGAATATGAATTGAATATGAATTGAATATGAACTGAACACGAATTGAATATGAATTGAATACGAATTGAATATGAATTGAATATGAATTGAATATGAATTGAATTAGAATTGAATATGAATTGAATATGATTTGAATATGAATTGAATATAAATTGAATATGAATTGAATATGAATTGAATATGAATTGAATATGAAATGAATATGAATTAATACGAATTGAATATGAATTGAATATGAATTGAATATCAATTGAATATGAATTGAATATGTATTGAATATGAATTGAATATGAATTGAATATTAATTGAATATGAATTGAATATGAATTGAATATGAATTGAATATGAATTGAATATGAATTGAATATAAATTGAATATGAATTGAATATGAATTGAATATGCATTGAATATGAATTGAATTAGAATTGAATATGAATTGAATATGAATTGAATATGAACTGAACACGAATTGAATATGAATTGAATACGAATTGAATATGAATTGAATATGAATTGAATATGAATTGAATTAGAATTGAATATGAATTGAATATGATTTGAATATGAATTGAATATAAATTGAATATGAATTGAATATGAATTGAATATGAATTGAATATGAAATGAATATGAATTAATACGAATTGAATATAAATTGAATATGAATTGAATATGAATTGAATATGAATTGAATATGTATTGAATTTGAATTGAATATGAATTGAATATAAATTGAATATGAATTGAATATGAATTGGTTTGTTGCTGTCATCGGAGTGTTCTGTGGCAAATGCCAGCGTTATGTTTGGGATCGTTTCTGTGTAGACCGGTCTTCTAAATGTAGACATACCGCCCTCGCTCATCATCGTTAGTCACACGTATCTGCAATATTAACGATATACCACCCTCTTGTGTCCATCAGCTGTGATGAGGACAAAATCCGTTACTCGTTCTGTGTTTTCGAGCAACTCATCGAAGTATTAGTTTGAATTTTTATCTACATGAATTTACTTCATGGGCCATGGCTCTCAGCTAAAATCGGATACGAGATCGAGTTTGCGTCCTATTTAGCCTTAGCTTGTCTAGCAGTACACCCACAGAACATTACTCCCTTGTAGGTTATCTTAAAGAACCATCATCTTCTAACCTAGTTATTTGCTTTGGCAATAACTTTGTTGGCTTGCCTAAACGTTTAGCAATTGTCTGATAGGAGTGACGTGCTTAGTGTTGCCGCAAACAATGAGCAGACGAATCGCTCGTCTGGATTTGACTATAACAAACATTGTTGCACACGCAATCTCGCTTTTATGAGTTGTCATTCCACCGATTTCCAGTGTATGTATGTATGTACGTGTATGTATGTTCATCAACTTTCCCCGAAGCGATTTTGGCATGGTTGCTGTTAGTTTGGGTTTGCATTTTTAGAATGGTGGCCTTCCACTTACGCAGATCATTTTAGCTTCGTTTTTCCTCATAATATGTAGCTCGTCTTTAATTAGATATATTGCGGATACTGAGATGTTGCGATCGTTTTGGCAATATTCTATTTGGTACATATTTAAGGTGTTTTTTGATACTCAATTCCTTTTGAGGTAAATTAATGTGGTGATATTTTCCTAGAAGGTTTATAAAACAGTATTCAAGCACGCTTTGCAGAATGCTGCCTCTGCTATAGGGACTTTCTTTCCTTTCATTTCCAGTGAAATATTTCTTCTATTGGTATTTAAGAACGCTGTTTTCAGCCTACCTGCATATTACAAGCTTCTTCCGAGATTTCAATTTATTATCTCCCCTATCGTGGAACTTGCGGGGAAATCGGTGTGAGATTAAGAAAAGATGTTCCCTTCCCAATGCTAGTTTTTGATTATGTAATTTGATTTCTCGGTAACTGCCATGTCTGACGGATATTCCTAGATGTACAAACTAAAAAAGTGATCCACGGAAAATATGTATAGCAAACCCTACATGAGATTATCAAGGTGATCGAAATGATAAAGAATGATGAGAATGATAAGAATGGTAAGAACAATAAGAATGATACGAATATTTCTTTATCGTTCTTTCAGTCTATTGCACGTTTCTAGCAGTTAACTATATCTACTTTGGTGCCACAATAATTCGCTGGAAAGCAATTCACTAAAAATGACAATTAATCGAAATACATATCACCGAAACGCCATTAAATGAAAACGGTCAAATAAAAAAAATGGAAAATTCATCAAAAATTATAATTTACAGAGAATTAATTGAAACAAGTCAGAATGAGTTTTTCGAGTCTCAGAAAAGTTATTGCGATTAACCGCTCAAACCATTTTAACCAAAAAATGATAAAGAGAGATTTCTTTGTGCCAAGAAGCGGAATTAGTCTAAATTTTGACGAAATTCGTTTAGGAGGTATGCCGTTGAGATCAGTTGTTGTATAGCGAAAATACATAAATGGGCCAATTATAAAGAACGAATGGTTGGCTAAATCCAGTGGTTCAGATATTTTTTTATAAACCATCCATGTTTGTGTGTGCCTGTACCAGCGATTGTGGATGAAACCAGCCGATGGTATTCTCAGTTGAACTGAGAATACCATCGGCTGGTTTCAGTCTAGTGTTAAAGGCAGATTGTTACTTGTCTTTGATTCGTAACACAAAGTGCTTACGAGGACAACATATCAGTAAGAGCCATCATACACTGGTGTGAGACCAGGATGTATACTTTGCCTACTCGTCCGAAGTTTTCAACTGACTTGGGTACGAATATGTCGTTTTCCTTGGTTTGACACGTGCCAGTTTCGGATGAGTTTGTTCATCGTTGATCGTATAGCAGGTCAATACCCGTTTCAGTAGTAAATTGAGGTGTAAGTGGGTTTTCTGCAAATAATTCCACAGGAAGTTTGATTATTTGACCATTATTAAGTTCAGCTGGTAAACATTTAGGTCATCTTTGACTAGTGTCAGATTTCCAATAAAACGCTTGAGATCTCGGGCTCCAGTTCGATGCGAGCCTAAAGGCAGATTCATTGTTGTAGTTCGTTGTGTTCATTCCGTTCGTTATGCTTTTTTGCAAACCAATAGGATTTGTCGCAAATGACGTTTTATTTCGTCGGTATTTTTTCCATCAAGTTGGTCTATCTTCAACTTTTTTACCGAAGGAACATGGCAAGAAAGAAACGACATGATATATGGTATACTAGTAGAAACAAACAGACACATTTTCGATATTTTTATTCTGTAGTCAAGTACGTTGTTCATTTTGTGTTTTGATGTTTTGTTTTTTCATCAACAATGAACCTAAAAATAATACTGCAGAAAAAATACCGAACGAAAGGAACGGAACGAACACAACGAACTACAACAATGAATCCGCCTTAAGAGTTTAATAAGCTCAATGAATAACTTGGATTCGCACTGTGTGCTTTAGTCGGTTATGTTGAACGATACATGCCGAATTTTGAAATTTATATATTTTTCGACAGTTACTTTCCCGATTTTTTGCTACGGAAATGTCTTTCTGTATATAGTAGGGCGAGAAACGATCGACGAGTTTTAAAAGATATGTGTATTCATTAGATGATGGAAGTGATTCAACAATATCTAACTGGATATGCACCAATTTACGTGGTGGAAGTAGAAAATTATAATGAGGTGATTTCGTGTGACGTAGCACTTTGCATTTTTGATAAAATAACAAATTGTCGCTCCCTGGGTTATAAGTTCATACTGAGCCAAAAGTAAGACTGTATTCTGGAATGTGTGGGCGAATGCTGCCTAAAATTAATATGTAAATCGGCCAATGAAGATTTTCTAAATTTCCACTTACAAGAGCGACGTTTTGTAGACCAGAGAGTAAAACAATTCTAGAGGTTCCCAAGTTTCCTTGTGTAACTGCTGCAAAACGGCACCTACAGCCGTATTTCTTGCATCAGTTGTAACGCTAAATTTTGTGTAATTTAGCGGATGCGCTATATTTTCCAAATTTTTCTTGACCTGAAAGAATGAGTCTTAGAAGTATTCGTTGTTGGTTTCTTAAGAAGGGTTGCCAATTGCGTATGAATTGAGGCAGTATCTCTGCAAGTTTTGGAATAAATTGATGGCAGCAATTTACCATTCCAACAAGTTGCTAAATTTACTTAATGCTTCGCAGTGACAGAATACCATTAGGGATAATCTTCTGGCTAAGAAAGTCGAGAGTGCTAGTACAAACACGCATTTGGTGATGTTAATATTGAACCCAAACGCCGACAATCTTTGGGAAACTTGTTCCAAGTGGAGTTCGTTTTGCTCCTCGTTTGTTGATGCTATGAGGAAGTCGTCAATCTAATTGAAAATGAAACCTCTTTCGAGTTCATTGATGAAGCGTTGTTATATTTGTGCAGGGTTCCTGAGAACAAACGCCCACAAAAATCGTTTACGGAAGAGAATCATGTCAAAAATTCGAATATATCCCTTTTCAGGGCAGAAAATTGTTTTATCTTCAATATAAGTCGACCACCCACAAATGTGCATGTCGAAAATGGCATATTTATGGTGTTTCCATGACAGAGTTAACCGGGATTATCTCGGATTATCTCATCATGGAAACGAGTCGGATTTAGAGTTTTCGTTAAATTTCTTAATCCCCCTTAACTCGACGAAAGTAGTTGGGTAAATGAGATTCTATCTGTCAAAAGAAAAATAATAGTATTCAGAAAATATATAAAATATTATTATAAAACATAATATTATTATAAAGAAAAAATATAGTTAAAATAAACACGGGTTAAAATATTCACGATGCAGATTAAAATATAAAAACACTGATAAAAACATAACACCGCAAGAACTGTCAAAACAAATTTAGCATGGAAACGATAGGAATTAGCTCGCCATGTTATTAACTCGACGAAACTCAACGAAACTCTTAGCTCGGTTTATCCATGTCCATGGAAACGTAGAATGATTCTTTTTTTTTACCCCCACAATTGTGATTGCATGCAGGAAAAGGTATATATAATTTGGTTTTAAAATAATCATAATGTGCATATTTTAACGAATGTCGCATTTATTCAAAATTTAACGAAGCTTTAATTGGCACACACTTCACTATGTATAAATACCATTACACCCCTGTTCGATACAGAAACGTCATAATTTTGTCAAATCAAAATATTGGAAATTGGGCAATATTGTTTATAAAAAAAATTTATACAATTTATGTCGAGAATACGACCTGAAATAAATTAATATTTAGTTAATTTAATATTACATTTGTTACGTTTATAGTTTATTTAATTTATTCGATACGAAATAGGTATATTTTTGTGATGTTTCCTTATATACGGCTAGCCACTTCCAGAAGAGCTCTGTGCCATTTTAATAATGGTAAGTTAATAATGGTAATGTTGATTCATTAAATATAATTATTTATTTATTTGTTGTGCTATTACAGCAATTTCCTATTAAATTTGCATAAATAATATAATTTATGTAAACTATCGAAAACCACAAGTCATTCATTTATCATTGGCTTCTGATAAGTTTCATATCTTGATAACATTCCTATCAAGGAGTCAATATTTTTAAAAGTCATTGTTTACTTTATTTGGTAGTTCTAAATAATCGTTTGGATATTGCCGACTTCTCTTCATGTATAATTTGTTTATTCCTGTTTCATTTGAGTCAAGCGGGAACCGTTGTCCCAAAATGCTGTGTCAAATAAGTGTCCGCTTCAGTATGCGCTTATAAGTAGCGTTTAATTGACTGGACTAAAGATTGATCAAATTTGCAACAAAGTAATACAAATTTAGAAATGTCAGATATCCGTTGAGGACAGTAGTTTTTATCCTATTTTAAGTACTTAACGGTTTTGTAAGTTGGGTGGAAAGCGCGGAACCTCTATTGAGTAAGTGCATATTTTTTTGTTATAAAACCCGGATATCCTAGCAATGAATAGTCTTGAAACTGCTTGTTATGGGTCGTTTATTTTTCCTTCCTATTTGTTCACCGATTCTGGCCGTTCTAACAGGGTAGAAGCCCACATTGGTACAAGACATTGGTACGTCACGAAGCAATTTTAAAGCATTGCTTCGGAACTAGCGTGGATGCCAGTGCCAGTAAGAAATAATATCCTCTTCTGAACTGATAATGGTAATGCAGTTAACGTAAATATGTATGTGATATATTTCACAATAGGTCAAACATCCAGCAAAACTTGATAAAAGTACATTTCAAAACTTTGACTTTTACAAATAGCGGAATTGTGGAACTATTTGAATAACATGATGTTGTTAAGCTGGGTCCGGCTTCAGGCTCCATTCTGTAGCTCCGAAGTAACTCTGAATGTAGATAATGATGACGTCTAATAAGGCACAAACCGCTGGTATTACTTGTAGCATACAAATTAGAAATAACCTGTAGTGCTCCGGGTGTTAAACAGAAACCAAATATTTATTCTGCGGCATTTGATTACAATTTAAAATGAATTGCATTTTTAAAATGTTCCTAAATGTCCAATTTGGATGCTTTAGTTCCGCTTTTGGTAAAACAACAGTTCCAGATCTTGGGATTCCAGCTTCACCAATAGGGAACATAAAAATTATTATATTTGATTGCACCGTTAAGCATATTAGGGTTTGAAACTAACCACTACTTACTAAACGGTGTTAGATAACAGGAAGTTACAAAATTTCAAAGGTATTTGAACAAAACCGAAATCCGTACGCGACGCAAGTTTTTATGTCCGTTGCTTGATCAAGTATTCCCGTAAATATTGCCAGTTTTTAGAATTTATTTAGCAACAAAATATGGGACACGTATTTTTGACCGTATTATACTTTCAGAAGCGTAAATTGCTGGCAAACATAGGACTCTCCCGTCATTGCATTATCGGCGTGTTCAGGGGCCTATTATGGAACTCTCGATTTAGGTTTCGATAACAAAAAAAAAAACGATCTATTAGATGGAAAAGTATAAAAAATTACTATGAAATAATCCGCTGTGATCGAAACATCTTCGTTCGGATTGGTTTCATAATAGCCCCATTCCCTGTCGGGAATGCATATGTTTCGCTGAAACCAATTAATTGAGTTCAAAAAATAGCATTAAGTCATTTTTATACAAGTTGGTATGCATATCCGGGAGGGACAAGATTTTCCTCATTCTAAAATGTTTGTCATAACATATTCAAATGGGGTTGACGCCATTCCAGGACGATATTTCGTTATAGTTAGCTCAATGAACAGATGATGATGTTGAGACGATTCCACAATTACAGATTAGTTCAATCAATTCTCGCAAATTTTCATGGACCGCTGCAGATCCTCCTGGAAATAAAAACTTTTACTGTAATTAATGAGAATCAGCGAATATAAAATTTTAAATCGAGTCCGTTCATTAACACGTTCTTGATTAAATTCCGCACGCTAGGAATCAAAGAAATCAAATTATCACAAGATGAATGTTATTACCAACGTAAATAGCAACACTAAACCAGAACTCGGATAATCAAATTATTGGCGGCAAGAACTGGGAATAGTTTCATTTTATGAATGAATGACAGACAGACAAAAATTTTTAATCGATACGGGAGCATCAATTAAAGGTTCGTTATCGCGGAGATATTTATGCTGATCATAGGTTCGATTTCCCATAAACAAACCGGGATTATAATCGACAGGCAGTCAAACCTACCACCCTAAAATTTCTGGTTTAATTTTGCACTTCATTGAAATCACAAAAGCCCAATTTATGTAGTGAGATTATCAAAGTGCGTTGTTCAGACGCTGATAAGCTAGCGGTTGCCAAAAGGAAATTCGAGGTCATAGAGAAATATGCAATTTACATAGCCAGTAAACATTTTTGGGGTCCGCTCCATTTGTTGTTAAATGAAAACTGGCCTTATGATATCTACCCCGCAGTGTTTTAAATAATGCCACCATTCCTGATCAATATTTCATTGAAAAATGTGGGTCACAATTTGAGTCCCTTACCAAGATGCAGTATTTTTACTACCCTCAACTCAATGTTGGCTATTCGCCATCGTAGTTGAAAAATTGCTTTATTCGTAATCGCCAAGCTGTAATGGAAATTTGGCAGCGACTTAGTTTTTTTATGTTTTTAATTATGCAATCTGTTCTGGGGCCGAAACACTCCCAACTCTTTTGCGGTTCGCTTTTCACGTCCTACTTTACGCATTGCTTGCCAAATCGAGGACGTACGGATATAGGTCCGACTTATCACCATCTGCACATTGCATAGCTCCATGCCAGCCTTTACTGGCATGGAAGATGGGTCGGCCCATGAATTTAGCATTCCGACAGGGAGTCATAGTTGTGTTCCATTTTATCACAGATCGTAATCTGTTGATGAAAATTCGCTTTTGCATCCTATCCTGTCCCTATCGGGATTCGAATCCGGTACCTTCCGATCCAAACGCCAAAGCTATAACCACTGTGCCGTTTGGTCGGTAGCGACTTAGTTGTTCACGTACGGTTTATAGTCAATAATCAATTTAGGTACTTTTTTGTTATAGCTAGTTTTAATTTCGCCTTGTCCGTTTGAATTTTGGTGATCCAACAAAAGCGATGATGAATAAGTTATCGGTTAAGAATGAGTTTTGCAAAATGCGAATGAATTATTTTGCACATGTGGAAGTGTATACAGATGCTAGTGCGAACGATGGCCGAGTAGGTGTAGGAATCTATATTCCTTCAATGAGGAAAGAGAAAATGGTAAGAGGGAATGGGGAATTATGGAAGGGATGAAGTTGGCAATGACACAAGGAGGGAGGAGTAGAGTAGTGCTATTCTCCGACTCCCGGAGTGGATTAGAATTAATTAGTAAAGGTGGGGGAACTCATGGAAATGTGTATGTGGAAATGTTGTATGAATACCTTCAATCTTGTAGGAGTGAGGTCATTCTTCAATGGATACCTTCACACCTAGAAATTGAAGATAATGAAAGAGCCGATATGCTTGCGAAACGGGGTTGCTTGGTTGAAGGTATAAATGAATATGAATTCATGGATGCAAGAGATGTACTTCACATGTTTCAGGTGAATCTGTGGAGAAAATGGGAGAGCGAGTTTATTGAAAAATGTCAAGTGAAAGGCAAGAAGTACTTTGAGCTGGTTAGTTATCCTTTGACGCGACCTTTTTTAAGGAGATATTAGAATGTTACAAACAATGGAACGTGTGAGATTGAATCATGGTAATTGGAAAGAGTTTTTGAAGAAACGCAATTTGATTTAGTATGAATTATGTGAAAGCTGTTTGGTTGTGGAGGACATCGAACATTTGATTCTGAAATGTTCTTCATTCAATCATAACAGACAAATGTTCGATGCTCTCTTGAACGCAAGGAATCTGACTGAATTATTACGAATGAGGATGCATGTACATAAGAATGTGTATGATTTTTTAATGATGAATCAGATAGAAGTATGAAAGGGGATCGATGCGTGAAAGATGAATAAAAGATAAAATAAAAATTAAAAATGTAAAATTTGAATGAACATTGTAAAAATTGTAGATGTTGAAACCGGGCCAAATGGCACCATATTTTGGGGCTAGTGCAAAATAAAAAAAAAAAAAAACTTCGCCTTTACAAGTTAGACTAGCAATCTGAATTAATATTAATATTTTGTAAATGTTTTGGACACTTCGTTAGGTCATCTCTCGATTTTTATATTAAAAAATTCCTTTGTGCAAATTTGAATTGCCTTCGTATTATATTCCCATATGTATGTGCCGTATGTATTATATCCTTTAATTTATATCCAGTATCTTGAAATAAGGTCAAACTGCAAATTTAACGAATATTATAGATTTATTTATTTATTCATTCCAGGTTCTTTTATTCTGTTCAACAGCTACTTACCTAAAAATAAATTCCACATTACCCCCAATTCAATCTCCGCCACACCACAAACAACCAGCAAGGAATTAGTTACGTTATCAAAAACCGCCTTATTAAATACAAACATATTGAATTTAAACTCTAAATGTATGTATTCCCAAGAGGCAAAAAAATTAACCGAGGTGGGCGAATCGGTTAAAAAGGATGCAACGATTCTGGTAGAGAAGCTATCCTCAAAAGATAAACTAAAAAAGGCTGTTAAAGAATACGGATCGACCGTTATAATATTTCATGTATGCATATCGCTTATTTCGCTCGGTTGCTGCTACCTCTTGGTTTCCAAGTAAATTACAAATTTTATAATCCAAACACGGATTGATTATATACTCCCATAATAATAAAGAATTTTATGCTTTGTCTCCTTATTTTAGTGAACTAGATGTTAAACCGATTCTGGAGTATTTCGGATGGACAGACAATAAATTCATATCGAATACAGCCGCAACGGGTACAAGCACGTTCGTTGTGGCGTATGCGCTTCATAAAATATTTGCACCGGCCCGGATCAGTATAACAATTGGTTGTACACCATTCATTGTACGATACTTGCGAACCAGGGGAATTTTAAAGAAATAGACCGTACCACTTTTCCACAGATGAGAACATTTTGTTTTTTTTATAACATATCTAGGATAAAATTTAAACAAATAAATTTATATATCTTAAAATTAACATTTTTGTTTTATTAATTTTTGATCAAATCATCACGTATGTGCCTAAATAATAATAATAATAATGATAATAATATAAATAAAATTAATAGAAAATGATATATTAAAAATATAATATAATGCAAATTAAATATTAAAATAAATGAAATGCTGTCGACTAGAGGCTACTATTATCCTTTGCGCTCTCCTCGTGGAATCTAGTTGCGGCTTGCAGTACTTTGGCTGTATCTTGATTAAATTTGATAAGGAATTGAAGGTCTAATAAAGTTTGTTCCGTCTAAATTTGAGAGAGTACAAACAGAAGAAATTTGTTGGTTTTTAATTTATGTTTGTGTTTTTTTTTGTGATGGCGTATAACAATCAAACAAGCATATATTTTTAGGTACATATTATGAATGAGGTACATAATTTGATTTTAGTATAATATATAACGTAATTAGGAGGAAGACTGAATTTTACTACATAATCTATATAAAATTTGATATCAAAGCAAATTTACAACATGCCTGAGATTTCAAATTTTTTTTTTGTAACATTTATTATATAAACAACACACATAAAATACCATCTAATAAATGGAAATTGGGTTAAAACATTTTTTTTTTACAAAACACAACAGGGATTTTTGTTATTCACTAGCCAAATTTAATTGTTCTTTGTGCCCAATAAAAAAAGCAATTTGCACAAAATGTTATAGAAACATGAAGCAATTATTTATCTATTATTTATATAATGTTATACACAATTAGTCATTAATATCATGAAATTCTATTTAAAATAAAAACAAAACTAATTTTGCTACCAGTTTTTCTTCTGTATTGCCATTTCATTTTATAGTAAACATATATATTCGACAACAAAACCCAAAATAAAAATTAAGTTTTATAAATAATAAAAAAACATAGAACACATACATCATAAAATAAAAATTAGAGACGAGAACAAAAGACAGAAATAAATTAATTAAAATAAATTATAATATAAATTTTAATTAATTATTTTATAATTAATAAATTTAGAAATATTATGAGATTTTTTGCTTATAATTCATCTTTTATGTTACTATGCACAGACAAATCATTTATATGAGATGATGAGACAACAGGAGGCTGATCAGGTGCAACATTTTCACATATATGGCTCACCTTTCTAAGTAAATCGATTGCCGTTCTTAATACATTTTGCCATTTAACCATTTCGGTGGTGTGCAGTTCTTCCTGCTTTTGTAGTATATGGATCCATTCGTCGTGTGTTTTCGGCGGATCTCTAAAAATAAATTAATTAAATTGTTATGAAATTTTAAAGATTTCGCAATAAAATCTCTTTAAAAATGCTATTTTTACAAATTGATGGAAGTTAATGGGATCCGCACTAAATGACACGTAGGGCCTATTGTGATAGTTTTAATATCAGTTTAGTGAGCTGTTTAAACGCAAGAAATATAACGGTAATTAAATTACACCAATTCCTGTAACGAAGTACTAAATTTATTAATCTACTAATAACGCTAAAATTTTATAAAATTAACATTTTTGTATTATTAATCATAAATTGGTTACTAAATAAGTAAGGATTATTCTAGTCATTCATCTTATTCTTTTTTGGGGAAAAAGGGGGAAAAATTCAAAACTAATCGCGATTGTTTTGCTCGTCAGTCGAACTAAAGGGAGTAAAACTTATCAAACGTAAAATACTGAGGCCTGTATCTGGCAGAAAGCTGGAGAAAACATATTAAAACAAAACGCAACCAAATCAAATTAAATGTCAAAATTAAAATATCAACAAGTCATTCATGTTGTTGTTTTATCAGGTTAGCTGAGATAAACTTTTATCTACTAACAAGTACTAGGTAGTGGTTGGTCGAATAGAAAGCAACTACTAATTCCATAATCAATTTTGGACGATATGAGTGCTTTTCTCAACACATCGGTCACACTTGCAGTTATCTGCCACGTCAATGCTCGATACTCAAAAATGCCCACTTTCTATGATTACCAATCATAATCCAATTAAATTTTTTATACCCGCGAATTTTGGAAACTTTACCAATTACCACAACGTAATTCGAAAATGATAAAAGTATTGTTGTCAGAAAGGATACGGTTTATTTCTCTCGTAAAAAAGTAGGCGATATTATTCAAGAAGTCCAATATTCACGACCCCTCCACCCCATATTAATTTATGCTATCATCCAAAAAATCGTAAACCAAACAAGTCAATTGGTTGTTCAGTGAATTGTCATTTTTTTGCTTTATATGTAAATTATTTTTCTACAAAATGTGATTCTAGAATTGATTATTTTTGTACACAGATTAACTTTGAAGACATGTATTGAAAAGACAGTTGATTCGAAGGGAATGATCAACGATAAGCATCAAGTGAAAGAAGTGATAAAATGCACAAATCGAATCATGAAACCCGAACGGTCTACGAACAAATAAAAATATTTCGAAAAATGATCAATGATTTTGAGCTACTTAGTTTAGTCAACGGCACCTTGAATCCCAAGATTAGCAAAATACCGAAAATTAAATCAAATGCCGGCTATTAAAACCCTGGATTTCGAAATCCCACAAATCGAAAAAGAATAACCAAAAATTTATTTAGATAGATCGATTACTTAGGTGATTGGGATGAAACTCAACTGTGCTATGAAGAGATTTTCATATGTTCCGATAGTGGTTCTGGAAAAACGGAAAAATTGAATGGAATTAGCTTACTCCCTTTTCTCAGTCTATTAAGATTAAGAACCCTAAGAATGAATTTGGAAAATTCACAAATTGAATGTAAATAATAACATTCAATCAAGATTATAGCAGAACCTAAATGTTTTGGGTAATCCATCAAGTTAAAGAATAATTTCGATTTTTCGAAGAATCTACATTGCAGTAGTCAATCTTCTAACGATACCAGGTAAAAAAATTTAATCAAATTCTCAAATTACGATTTTGCGCCCATAGAGGAATATTTTAGGTATACGAGTATGATTACTATCGATCACCACTTTGAAAAAATTACCAGACTGAACGAAGTTTTCATGTGGTCCAGATGGATTACCATCTCATTGAACAACTCTCAGGTGGTTTTTAGATTTACAACATTTTCATATTTCAAAGCAATGACCTCTGTGTACATTTTTTTTTATTCTTTAGCGACGTGAAATATGTAATAAAAATTTCGGCAGTCTACTTATGCGGGCATGAAAATTGTTCATGAAATTTTACACACATTTACACTCATTTTCCCTGTACGGCTCCAAAGTTTTTCGTTTTATGCCAGCAAAAGCCAGTCCATCGCATACTCTACCAAGTGTTTCTCTATAGAGGAAGAAGAAATGGAACCTGGACACACCAACAAACATTGTTAATAAAAGCTAAGATACGACGCATAAACGATCTAATTGTACAAAACGTAAAAATCGAAATAAACAAAAAATGGGCAGATTACATCGGCAAGATAAAACCCGGCCCAAAAATGTTCAGACGAACGAGACCACAAATATGCAAATATTGGGCATCTACTGGCAGAAGATGGAAACAAACAATAACCAATATAACAGCTACGACCATCTAGACAACCTCGAAATACTGGGACACTACATAGAAAAAACAACGATTCTAAATCCAGAACTGGGTAAGCCTCACCACGAACGCACAATTAACAATCAGATAGGCCCATTAAAAGCACTTTTTACACATAACAATAACAACCACATAACTAAAACACAATTTAATAACAATAACACTGCAATAGACACTAACATAAATAATTATTTCATAACAATAAATCAAATAAGTTCAATATTAAACTGCTTAAATACTAAAAAATCATATGGACTGGACAATTTACCCTGCGTGGCGCTGAAACATCTACCGACTGGGTTAGTGAAAGAATTATGCTGTTTATTCAATCACTGCTTAAACAACCGTACATACCCACAGGCCTGGAAAAAGGCAAAAATATACCCCATACACAAAAAAGGCAAATCCACAACAGATCCGAAAAACTATAGACCAATAAGCCTTTTCTCAAACCTTGGCAAAATCTACGAAATCATCATATTTGATAAAATCCAAGATCATATTAGCGAAAACAAATTATTACCAGACAATCAATTTGGATTTAGACACAATCATTCCACCATCCATGCAATCACGAAACTAACATCAGATGTGTGCAGAAATATGAATCAAAGAGATAGTAAATACTAGTACGATCCTAATGGATATAGAGAAAGCTTTTGAATCCGTATGGCTAGACGGACTGCTATACAAAATGGAGGATATGCAGTTTGATAGACATACTACAACTCACATATGAACTATTATATAATAGAGAGTTCAAAATCACAAATGGCAAGGATATATCGAACAATACATACAAGATTCACAATGGACTGCAGCAGGGATCTATAACGGCGCCAGCATTATTTAATTTATACACGGCTTCGCTAATAGAAAACGAAAAACTAAACATTAACAATATACAAACAATTGCTTATGCTGACGACCTCGTCATATACGGGACGGCGACGAAAGTCACGGAGATCGTAAAAAGGGTACAAGAGGCTGTAGATTACACACTGGATTACTTGCCCACATGGCGAATAAAGGTAAACCCCGCTAAATGCGAAGCCGTACTATTTAGAAAACCATATATTCTATCGTCTCATGACACGCAGAACAACTAGAAAAAATCCAAATAAAAATAAATGGTACGACCTGTGAGCAACACATGAAAAACCAAATAATAAAAGCGAAGAAAATTTTTTACCAGAAACGTAGAATATTTTGCACAAAGGATATGTCAACGAAGATCAAACACATATGCTATAAATCTTTGGTACGCCCAATATTAACATATGGCTGCACAATATGGTTTAATATTGGCCCATATTTAATGGAAAAAATCCGAATTCTGGAGAGAAAATACCTCCGATACTGTCAAGGAGAACATAGATCTGCACACACAAATTACAAAAAATGCATACCAAACCAACAATTATATGAAAAATTTGCTAAAGACGGGATAGATCTCCATATGCTAAAACTAATACGAGATCACAAAAAACGTGCAACTGATAACACCGAAAATTCATTAATATTTGCCCCCTACTATACCGAAGATAGCATACAGAGGGAGAGCTGCAAAAAGGACAAAAATCCATGACCAGAGACGTTTGTATACTTGGATAAAGTTGGATAGATCGAAGACCCAAGAACGAGATACCCGAAAATATACCACCTAGAACGAAGAATAAATATCAAGGGATTCGACACAGAAATATTCGAAAACCCAACTAATTATTATTTACACAACCGCTTTAATTTTGCAAATATAATTCTAGCGCCAGACAAGATAGAGCGGTCAAGAAGGAAATACTGGTGGCTGAACTAACAACCCACGACCTAAATGCAAAAACAACCATAAAATGGACATAAAACACGAAATAGACAACAATCTATATGAACCCATACGAAATGATGAGCCGAGAGCGGGAGTGGTGGAGGAAAGCGAACACCGAAGCGGGCGGACCAAAACTACTCCATCATCGCACTGGGACTCATTTCAGCTAGATAGAGTTTTGGTATTTTTGTTCTTTTTAACCAAAATTAAATAAGTTAAATTTTTGATTTCACAAAAGATAACAACCGATTGATTTATATAAATAAACTAATGTGCATGATTTGAGACTCCGGTATGGAACAGTTATCATAAGAAATGTAAATGTATCGGGTATTTTTTTAATCCGCTTGACCCGAGCGTAATTTTTATATATTGACATGTAAATAAAGAAGAGATTCTAGAAAAAAAAAAGTGTTTCTCTATGGATCGTCAGTGTATCATAAATGTTGTTACCATTCTTAGGGTGAAATCAATAGTGAGATTTCTGAGAACACATTGAAAACATTGTTGCAATATATCTTCATTTGGCATCGCGAAACGCTCGCCCAAAGAGTTCTAGAACTCTAATGTAATGAAAACCCCTATACTTTTGTTCGATTCCTGCTTGAATATGACAGTCAAGTTTAAACTTCTTAGACTAGCTAAATCGGGACGTAGTTCTCATCCAAGAATCATGAGTAAATAATAATAGATTTGAGACCTCAGAACGAAAGATAATAAAATTATATACTCAGGGAAGTCTGAAAAATTAGCCCTTCTATTCTTAGCAAAAGTGATATAAATATTTTTCTTTTTAATACTAGGTAATTAAAAAAATAAGCAGGAATAGCAGCAGTACTACTGGAATGTAATTCAGAATCGTAGAGGATAAACTGGGGCTTATACATATAAGGAAATTCTACAAGAGTTTTTGCTGGGGGGCTAAATCTCCTCATACCGTGGAGGAACTGGATTGCATGGTAGAATCGAGCAGGATTGCCATAAACATCAGCAACCTCTTTCCGAATATTGCTTGCTCTCAAGTAAAATTTAAGAATTATAAAACCAAAAATCGATATAATGGCCTGCGGACATATTATAAAGTATGTAAGGAAGCTTTCAACTAGTCCCAAAGCACTAGGATTTAAGGGAAACCTAAAAATGTACAAAATAAGTAAAAACAATTACAATTCTTGTTAGAATACCAGTTCAATCTTAAACACCAAATGAACTTGTTCGGTTAACAAATAGTTGAGTTCCACTCTGCTTGAATCCCATCCTAATAACTAAGTTCAGCCATAATCGGCGTTTAAGAAGTGATCGAGATCAATCAGTAAAGCAATTCACAGAATGCCGTACATAATTCATTTAAAGTTCCAAATCCACCTGAAATAACATCCTGCAAGCCGAATTTGACCAAAATAGACTAAGAAACTGTCAAGTTCTATTTGCAAGCATATTTAAGAAACCCATCTAAAATACATGTTATAAGCCGTTATTCTGGCACTACACACAGATTACTTGACTAGCGTCGTTTAAAAAATTATGAAATTCAACTCTCCCACTTCAACTTCCAGAATTTCGTATAAAATTTTGTTACTCATCGAGATACTGAGATCCGAAACTTTGTTTTTCTGGATGTTAAAAACGGAATTTTGAGATTCTGGATTTCGACAGTTTCGGTCGTTAGAGGAAATCCCAGACGGATTAAAAACAACCCTAATCTACCCAACCTAAATAGTATTGGTTAGGGTTTTGAAGACCACTCCAATTGAGATTATACAATTTATGGGGTATGTATTATTTTTGTAAATAGTAATTTTTAAAAATAAATTTTAAAAAAATAGAAACAACAAAACTTTAATCAAGGGAATAGAAAGGAAGTGAAAGATATAATAATTAAAAGAAGACGTAAAAAACTTGACCTTCATATTTTATAACACAAAAGTCTCCTTTCGAACAGACATGAAAACAAGAAACGTCATTCAACACAATAGTAAAGTAAATATTTATTGAACACATATTTGTAGAAAATATTTGCGTTCGACAAAGGTGGAATCGACTTTTTTAATGGCGGTACGTCTAACTGTTTCTTTATAAAGGGTTTTTCAAGGGTCGATATTGGCAGCCTGTGGCGACCATGTTATTTTGGTGGCGTTGCTATAATCGGGCGTTTTTTTTCAGTCACTGATGTTAAATCACCATGACAAGTTACACGATTGAGCAGCACGTCCAAATGATAAAACTTTATTATCAAAATGAGTATTCATTAGTACAAACGTTGTGTGCGTTGCGCCTATTTTACGGTAGACGCGGTGGTCCTTCAAAGTCGACTCTCCTACGTTGGTGGCCAGATCCGAGACAACCGGTTCGATAAACAATCGGCCAGCAATCGTACGTTAAAGGAGCGCCAGATCAGCCGAGAACATTGCCGCAGTCCGCGAAAGTGCACAGGAGAATCCGAGGCAATCAATTCCTCGCCGTGCAAAAGAACTCGGCCTTTCACAGACTTCAACTTGGCGAATTTTGGGACTTGGACCTACACCCGTACAAGATCCAACTGACTCAAGAGCTCAAAGTTAATGACCATACGCAACGCCGTTTGTTCGCTGACTGGGCTTCGGAGCGTTCGGACCTCTCTTCAAGAGGTTCCCAATTTTGGCCGAAAAAATCATCTTTAGCGACGAGGCATATTTTTGAATGGCTATGTTAACAAGCAAAATTGCCGTATATGGGACGACGCCAACCCACACTAGGTTCACCAGGTGGCAATGCATCTACAAAAAGTTACTATTTGGTGCAGATTTTGGGCCAGCGGCGTCATTGGTCTGCACTTTTTTGAAAATGACGTTGGTGAGGCCCAATCATCAACGGAGAGCGCTACAGAACGATGCTAATTAATCGATTTATTTTGACCGAAATTGAACGATATGGAGGTAGACGACATGTGTTTGGTCCAACGATGGACATTCTACATGAACGATGTGAGGATGAATCTCTCGTAGAGGGGGTTTCCTCAAGTCGCAGGTCTATGCCAATAAACCGCAATCGACCGTTGCCCTTTAAGTCATTGAAAATTGAACCACTCGGATCCGTCCCACCTTGGGAAGCCACGGCGGACATATGAACGAAAGTTATATTCCATAAATAATGGCGTACATGGGCCTTTCAAATAAAAAGAATTTCGTTAATAACTCAGACACTTGTGCTTGTTTTATTCCATTTCAACATCGAGCCGCCCGAAAAACCCGTTATTAGAACTAAGTAACATATACGGTGTTGCTACAAAAGCAGAGAAGCGAAGCTTAATTCAATTTATAAACAAAAATACCTTCTATTTGAAACTTATTTATTCAAGAAAAAGCTGAACATGACTGGGAAAACTACTTCGGGTCGATACTACAACCTCTAAATCCAATACTTTGGTCATTGCCACGATGATTACAATTATTTTCGCCAAAAATTTATTATAACAATTACAGTAAATATAAAAGGTAAATTCTTAATACTAATGCTTAAAATAAACGTAAACAGAATATTATTCTAACAATATTTAACTTAGACGACAATAACAAATAACAATAAATTGTGTTACGCCAATGATTTATACTTACTTCAATGTATACATAAGCAACGCCTTCTCTCGCTGAACTGTTTGCTCTTCCAGCGTTGTTAATTTCAAATACAATATCACATTCACAATGACAAGGCCAAGCAACAGAGTAACCACGAACCATGCAATCGACTCGTATTTAGATTTCGATGCGGTCGCAGGAACATTAGGTTTCTTTATCTCTGTGTGTGGAATGGTCAGTGCTTTCTTCGCAATTGGAATATCTTCGATCGGTTTTAATTGTGAACTTATACCACGTCTGGGTCGACGTGCTTTTGATTTGGCCGGTGGTATACAATATTCACTTTGTAGCGCCCTCACTAGTGCCGTATAAAAATCTTCTAGTCCAGACCATGTATTTTTTTCGATAAAACCTTTTACTACGCCCCATACCGATTTTTTATATTTAACCTGGGCGTGCACGGAGAAAACGGTATGATCATCAACCGTGCGCGACATACAATAATGTTGCATCACATAAAAACTATCTGCATACGGTATACCACCGTTTACAGCGATCACATCAATTGAATATAATTCACCGGGTTTACTGCAATCCCGTAGTTCCATTGTTTCCGTTACCTGGGCACATTTTGGCCCAACAGGTTGCGTTAGCGTTATCGTGATGTTTACTATTCTAGTTTTTTTACCATCCTCATCAGTCTGCCAGTCGGGAAAATTCATATCATATGATTTGCGTTGAGTATGAAAATCTAACAGAAACTTTGATTTTCGAAATAGCAGCGAAAATAAATTGTCCACGGTGATTGGAAGAATTGTATGCACTAATTGTCGGCCCTCGTGCATCGAGGTGCATACTGCTTGATTTATAAAACTAATACGATTTTGCTCCGAATCACTTGAATCTGACATATCGGTGGGTAATTGATCACACTGGGATAGTATAGAATCGTCACGTGATATATATTTATTATTTAGTTTGGTGGTTAAGGGCTTGCCGTCACCGGAAGATGAGTTTGATTGATGATGCGATTCTCGTAAATTGTCTAAATTTTCTTTGCCTAAATTTTTATCGGTTGTACTACTTACTATTTTCTCACAATCAGATTTATTTTCTATGGCATTTTTCTCCTGCAAATAAACAACAACAAAAAATACAAACATGTTAATTAAATCAAATATATTTTATTCTAAAGGTCGACTTAATAAAATCATATTGAATAAATTGAAAAATTATTAGTATTCAATTTATTTGCACCGGTTAAAAAATTAATAAAATCAAACTGACCAAAATAATATAGTGTTATATGAAAACTAATATTTACAGAGATCGGATGTCTTCTTTATATCAAGAAAAGTTAGTATTAAAACGATATATCGTTGCAAAACTAAGCGTAACGTTGAACATAATGTAAAAACAATGACCAGTGACTGATTATTTAAAAATTCGCAACCTTCGTAAATACCGAGTGATTTTTATTTATTTGATTTTATTGAACCAGTTAAAATTAAGCGTGCACTTACACCACAGAAGTTTATCGAACCCTATTTTAAGGTGCTAACAAAAATCATTTAGCTGCCTTCAACTAATAACATAATATTTTTACCAAAATAAAGAAAAATAAGAGAGATTAACTAAGCACACCTATGGCCTGAGATCTTCTCAAGAATACGATTTATCTGAATGTTGCATAAAAACGCCGCACAAAACGTACCATATGTATACAAACATAGCAACATAAAATACGAAATAAAAATATGTAATAACATTACAAAACACTAACTTAAAAATAATTATCACAGGATCACGACACTAAAGTAACAACGTACACATTTAGTGAATCAGACATTTTTTGATAACCACATTTCTATTTTTAACTAACAAAAAAAAAACGATGTCAACAACATAAAACAATAAAACGGGTGAACGTTGATTTTAGAACAAATTTTCGCGGCAAACTAAATATTTTGTGGATTCACACACATCACAATCACTATTTCAATATAAACTAGTACTTCTCGCTCGACATCATATGACGACCGAGCTATCAAATCAATAACCATTTACGTACAAAACGATTAGCAGTTCACTTTTATTTTTCATTCATTTATAGTTTTTATTTATTACTATTATGGTGATAACGATATTTTAAATGTATGTTATATCCAACAACAACAAACACAAAACTATATTTTAAATCGAACTAGCTACGGACAAGGTGTTGAATATCCAAATATTGATTGATATTACTGCTGGTATATTAGTTTTCTACTTTTACTTAATTACAACGTTATGATTTTTATTTTAGTAATTTTAGTGAGATAAACTGTGTTCGTCAATAATTGATTGAACCGCACACTAACTATATAATTCGATTCGTCTAATGATCGGCAAATAACAAAATATCCCCTTACCTAAACCTAGATAACATATTACTCAAACGGCTTATTGTTAAAGACGAAAACTAAAATGTATTTGATGTGCATGTGTACTATTTGCTTATTGATAACCAATATTGAAACCGATATATAAAGGTATCGCGTAAAGGTAGAATGAATAATACAAAATATTCATACGCGAATCATTAGATCAAGCGCTTATCTATGCTTACGTAAAATAAACAACGCAGCAGTATGATTCAATTTTATTTAAGGCCCACTTATGGTGATAAAGTTAAGTGGAAGTTGCGATGTCAGTAAAAATGTTAAAGACTGCCACTAGTAAACACTTTATAAAACGTGTAACGCGGGAAGTCAAATACCATTATTTCATGTGAATAGTACTACTACCTACTCTGCTGGTGCTACATCCCCTGGAGGAAAGTGAAATATGAATTGATAGGTTCTCGTTTTTTTCTATTTCTTCGAATAAATTTACTCGCATTTGCAATTCATGTTTGATGTGAATACTGCTTAAGCCTCAGTTACAATGCATTCGCTCCGTTCCGTTTTCGTAAAATATTTTCCGTTCCGTCTTTTCCGTTCGCTAGTTACAATGTATCCGTTCCGCTTGCCAAAATCACATTTCAATCAAAGTAAACAAAACGTCATGGAGGATCATGAAATTTTAGAGTTGCTGCTGTGCGATTTAAATATTTTAAAAATATCATCATAAAATATCGAAAAATATTTAGAACAAGGCAATGGTGGGTACGCCCTCTAAATTTAGACAGAAAGAGCACTATATATTACAACACAACATTTTTACGAATGAAGGAATTAGACTCCGAGGAGTTTTTCTCCCAAACAATAATGCCACGGGAAGTGTATGAAATATTATTTCGACTACTTCAAGAACATTTAACAAAAAACCGATTCGCGAGAAATATTCATTTTAAAGCTGTAACGCACCTCAAACCCTATACTCTCTAATGCATAAAGTAATTCCACATGAACTGCACCACAGAGTATTTACGTACTTGGACGACTTATTGATCACTTCTGCAACTTTAGACGAGGACTTTGATTTGCTTACACAGTTCGCGGTTTCACCAGCTAACTTAACTATGAATATTGAAAAAGCCACTTTGTGTTAAAACAAATCAAATATTTAGGTTATTTGGTTGGAGACGGTTGCCTACGCACAGACCCGAATAGAGTTCGAGCGACAATCAATTTTCCCGTCCTTCGCACACAAAAACATATTCGACACTTTATAGGCATGTATAGATGGTACCGGAGATTTATTAAAAAAAAATTTAGTAATTTCTGCACCAATTACCGACATGACATGTTGAACAAAACTATCAAATTTCATTGTTCTGATGAAGCTCAAGTTATATTTACACCCCGATTACACTATTCGTGTCGTTTGTCGTTTCAAGTGACTCTTTTAATATGAAACCATAGTCGCCTGCCTTTCCAACATATCTAATATGTTTATTATCGTAGTCACTTCAAACGACAATCGGCGTATTTTATGTTTTTTCTAGTCTCTTCAAAATTTCACACGACTCGAAATGACAGTTTTTAATTGTTTTTTTCGTCTCAAGCCACTTATTGTCATAGCAACTGGCAAATTTTTCATACAAATATCAAATTTTTAGTGTCACTTGAAACGACAATCGACTCGACTAGCGTAATCGGCGTATTAGTTTGAGTTTTATTGCAGTGAAATAGCCAAGGCAACGAAAAACCTATAGCGTTATTTTCACAAAAACTTAACAAAGCTCAGAAGAATCATTCCGTTACTGAGTTGGAGTGCTTCGCGACTGTACAAAGTATGAAAAGTTTAGATGTTACGTTGAGTTGTGTTTTCAATAATAACGGAGCACGTCAGTTTGCAATGGCTTATGGCGCAAAAGGACCTCCACGGTAGACTTGCTCGGTGGAGCCTAAAATTGCAGTCTTTCTCGTTCGACGTTCAACATGTAAAAGTAACCCAAAATATCGTATTTGACACACTGTCCCAGTCATTTGAGAATAGTGTAGAGGTGATACGAAACGATATATCGATACACTTCGATAAAAATCTATTTCATCAATCAAGTAGGAATCGATCGTGCAATTCATAACGATCTGCTTGTTTGGAAACTCTACGTTCCAATCTCTTTGGTTTCTGAATTAATAAGGCAAGCACACGATCCCTCACTGCTGCTCATCTGGGAGTAGAGAAAACTGTAGAAAAATTGCAGCGCTATTGGCAACAGCTTTATATAGATTTTTTAGGACCATATCCTAGGACTAAATCGGGTAATACCTACATATTTACCGTCCTTGATTCTTACTCCAGGTTCCTGCTCTTAAGTCCGATGCGAAACGCGAACGCCGCCTTAGTCTGCAAATCATTGGAAAATGATGTTTTTCATTTATTTGGTACTCCAGAATCTATAATATCGGATTATGGCCCACAATTCTTAGCAAAGATATTTCAAACTATGCTTCAAAAAATTGGTATCGAACATATTACTACGCCAAAATATTCTTCGCAAAGCAATGCTAGCGAGAGAGATAACAGAACGGTGTTACATGCGATCCGAACTTATTTAACCGATAGCCATCGAGACTGGGATATTCATATTTAGAAGATATTCCGCTCAATAACTAGTCTTTGGTCAACATAAGATTATGCTTGGATCAGAATATGAGTTATTATGAGATCTTAAATGCTGCGAAGACTGTTCCATCACTATCCAAACTGCTGATCGTCTATCGTTGGCTCTAGAACAAGTTTTGCAATATATGAAGCAAGCGCGAGAAAAGAACGAGAGACGATACAACCTTCGATCTCGGATTAGAGATTTTCAACCTGGACAGCTCATTTACGTTAGGAATTTTGTTCAAAGCGAAATTGCGGTGTTAAAATCAAAAGAGCAGGAAATTTGTTACTGTCCAAGAGTGTTCGCGAATTCCGTACGTTATCCCGTTCGGGTTGGACGTTATTTTAGGTAGCCTTGAATCAGGCTTACACTGTTTTGTTTTGGTCGTAAAAGCCATGCACAACCCACCCTAATCTTGTTTTTGTGGCCACTGGTTGCTGTGAGTCACCCTTACCTGTAATGGTATCCCTAGTTTTCAATTATATCAATCCCAATGATTATGCGATGGACTGCTTGTTTGTATTCTTGGTTCGGAACTCCCTGTAGATGATGGTACTTATCGGTTATTTCTTGAGCTGCTACGGATTGCACCGGTAGATTTAGACTACGTACGGTTCTGACATTATTGATGCGGTAATTTCGACTCCCTTGATAGTTTCCCGAAATTTGCAGCGAAACTATCTCAAAATCCTTTTCTTCTCGAACAGTATCTGCTGTCCATTTCAGGCACAAGTTCTCAGAGATTCCTTTTAATTCGAGCTCTTTCGCTAAATCTATGTCTAATAGCGTTAAAGATGAGCCTTCATCAAGGAAAGCAAACGAATTTATTGCTACTTTTTCCCGTAGAGAACGACCGGAATGATTCGGAAAAGAGGTAATTGTTGTGATCGACGTTGGGTATTACAATGTAAAGCGAAATTAGGTACGAGTTTGACGCCTTCTTTCACCTCGGGTAGTACCTCGCCATGAAGCAGTGAGTGGTGTAAAGCTTTGCAACCCTGCGTGCCACATCGCTTGGCATATTTGCAACGAAAGTGGTTGTGCAGTCCGAGACACTTTCGGCACAGACGGTTTTCTTTTACGGTGTTCCAACGTTCACACCGATTATTTTAATATCTCCCGCGTGCCAATGCAGATAGCCTCTATCGCTAGATTGTCGCTTTTCCTGCCTGACGTTGATACTGTCAGAAGCGTAAGATGGTATGATAACTGAAATTGCTGCTTGCGCGATTGCAAAAAGCCAGATTCCAAACGTGGATAACGTGACGTCTGGCACATACTGTTGATATACGGCCCAGTTTAATTTTATGTGAGGCGGTAACCGATCTGTTAACTCCTGTAACAGTGATGGATTGTTCATATGCGCCAGTAGTCCGGCAGCTTCGATCGTTGCGCATAGGTTTTTTACTGACAGCGTGAATGAAATTAGGGTTTCAATTTTTCTGCTTTCGGAGCCGGTTCACTTCTGATTTTCTGGAGTAAGGTATGGATGATCAGTTCTGGACGGCCGTACAGCATTCTCAACGTTGTTATCACACCCGACACTGAGGATGGTAAAAGTAGATGGAGTCTCACTTACTCTAGCGCTTTACCTTTCAAACACCGTTGAGAACGTAATAGATTTTCAGCATTGCTAAACCCACATGTCTCTGTTGAACTTTCGTAGCTGCTTATGAACATTGGCGATTCCGATGGTTGGCTGATCAGACCTTAACATGGGTACCGTTGCGGAATTTGGTACAGTGAGTTGTGACCCGGGAAGCCGATCCGGGAAAAAATCCAAAGTAATTTAGTTTGTAGAATATTGCGAGATGGCGCAATAAGGGTAATTTTTCTTCTAGGAGATCGCAATTTGTGGATCGACGCTGCTTGTGACGCTTCTGGTTCAATTAAACACAAACACTATTTGTAAGCTCGAATATTTAGTATTCGCACTACAAATTTATATTTTATTAAATCTTTTTCGAATTTTTATTTTTATTTTACAAATGTTTTATTATGTCTGGACTATTCGATTGTAACTGACTCAGTTTTTTTTTTTTTTTTTTTTTTTCGCGTATCACCAACGCAACTAAGACAGGCTACCCTGATTTATCATTTTGCACCAATTTTATTTATTTATATGGCTATGATTATTATTGAGTTCTAAGACTACCTGTATTTATTTCTTTAGGGATTTTTGCTTAGGTTTTTTTTTCCTTTCCTTCTCTGATTTATTTTCTTGTATATCTCATAGCCAGTGGCACGGAGGAACAAGTAAATGGATAAGTGCAATGTAAAATCGCGTGTATTACCTAACTTTGGACTAGTATGTGATCTTACTCTTCTCATTATGATTATCTAGACGGTTAATCTAGATCCAGAACAAACTGTAATAACACCCACGAACCCCCAGAGGTTAGCCGCGCAAAATAGATGCCGTCATACAGTCCCTGTTCTCGAGAAACCTGAATCTACGTAACAACAGTCTTAAGCACAACGTTACAAAGCAAGATTGGGACTCATGTACAACGATCATGCACTATTTTAGTCTGTCAATTACTCTTTTGTCAATGAGTTGTTGAAACCTTCCGTTCTTCCGTAAAATTTTATTTTTTTTTTAAACCAGTCCGTCTTCTCCGCTCCATTGTAACTAACCTTTCCGTTTTCAATGTAAATTATATACATACAACATGTCACGTTCAAATTTTTTACGGAAGAGCGGAACGGAGCGGATACATTGTAACTGAGGCTTTAAGGAAAACAGCAGGTTTGATATGGTTTAATAAGCGACTCAATAAAAACAAATTGTTCTAAACTCTGAAAAAAGAGCCCCGGCTTTTTTTCAACAAATAACAAAAACAAACTGAATATTTTCGCGCAAGACAAAGTAGAAACGACTACACTTCCCACACATTAACAGAAAATAAGCTATGAGCAGCAAAAACTAATAAAAAAATCCTAGGGCATTGTAATTTAAATGGGTTATAAAAAACACTTTCGCAACAATTTGCATAGTTTTCTAAAAATAATTAGGTATATGTAATTGTGTAAGTGTGTAGTATGACCCATTTAAATTGCAAAACTTTTACAACGAATGTATACATACATCCGGAATACACCACACTTCATTCCTAAAGCGAAAAATTAAACTTCCCGGCAAAACTGCCGCCTAAATAAAAAAACATTTAGAAAAATAAAAATAAAAAAACATTATTCCTGCTTAAATTTCAGAAAACCGACAAGGTAAACCCTTGTTGGTTGAAAATTTAATCTTTAAATTTATATGAATCTTTTAATTCTTTGTCGTTTTTTGTGTAAGATAAGCAAGCATCACTTCTGGGACACAGATTTCCACCAAATATCGCAAAGATCTCCCTATTAATGGAAAAAGTTTAAGTATGAAGTTCCATTCCGTATGGCCAATCCGCCTGAACTGTAGAGATGCCGAGTTTTGATGAATAAAGTTTTTGTATCAAAACTCGTCATCCGGTAAATTTTAAAAAATGATTTGAAGTAATTTTGTTTGAAATTTAATTAATCTTTTTGTTTCTAATCGCTTCTTCTGTAAATGCTATATACTTTTCAATATATGTATATGCTCAATCCGTCTGGTCTGTGAAAAAAAAAATTATGCCGAAAAATCGTCATTTCCGCTTAGATTTTGGAAAACTAATCTAGTCTGGCATTGTTGCAAAATTAATTTAAAGTCCTTTAGTTCTTAGACGTTTTTCTCGTAAATGATTTACTTTATAAAATATTTGCAAGAAACGAAAAAGTTCCTAAGGAAACTGCCACTTCCGGTGGTCCAATGTCAGATACTGGGATCTCCCAAAATTTTGAGAAAAGCTTAAGAATGTTTAATCCCGATCAATCAATCCGCCTGGGTTGTAACGAGGGTACAGATATTTAGTCTTAATGGAATCGCATACACACGCATCAATTTTTTAAAAATTACTTTTTTTTTTTACTTCAACGATATAGCGAATGATAAATCTGCAAAATGCTCGAGAACAAAATTCTTCATGATTATTACACGTCTTTTAAAATCGGAGGTGAGTTTGCTCTAATTATACATTCGATCAAAAATAAAAACTTTATTAATTGAAAATAATTGATCAGAAAATCAAATGCACATAGAGCCAGAAAATTACCAGATTCTCCTCTGCGTAAACAAACATACGATGTTGGAAGAACAAGTGAAGCTTAATTTTTTACTAACTTCGATAAGCTTCGATGCAATACAATAGTAGTACGTAAGACGTTTATGGTCATTATGATCGTTTACCTAAACAGGTTACCGAAATCATCCCGACGATAACTAAGGATTCAGCTACCTAGCCGATATTCAAAATCGCCCACAATCGACAAATCCGGAATCAACTGCAAACAAGAACTTATACGTATTTATGGCGTATCCGTCAACCAATTAATTGATAAATTTCTATACTTTTTAAACGTTACATTTCCGAAACAATTTAACAGCAAATTCACAAAAAATACTTATCGTGATAAAATCACAAAGAATGTTCAACTGACCATTCCAAAATAGACAATTAATTAAACCAACTCAAAACAATCTAGCTAGAGTATTAAAACTTAAGCAATACAAATTTATTTATTGGTGAAACATCAAGTATTGGTGATAAACTGACAAAACAGTAAAACTTGTTGTATATCGTTGGTGAACAGTTCACTAATTTTTCCAAAGATACAGAAAGTAATAAAGATCTCTGGTGAATCCCATTTAACCCATCACGTGAAGTGAGGACATAATCACTTGTCGAATACCACTATCAAAATAATCGGTTTGGCATTGTGCCATTGGCTGTACCAATATTCCGTGTCTCCAATCCGCTTCGATGGCGTCATTTCCACAATTCATAATTCTTGAATGATCGAGAAACCATTATAGAGATTTAGCTTTCATTGCCCAGTTCTTGTCCATTTTAGCTTAGAGTAGAAGACCTAAAACTAAGATCTGTTTTTTTGCAACTTATTTTGAACATTCTGTGTATAAACCTGAGGATATGTGGACTGAGACTCAAATACTTTAGCTCGGATTCCTGTATGTCTTGAAAACCCGTTAGTATTTCTTTTAGATGAATGGTGAGTAAAGGAAGATATAATGTTATGACCTCGATCTCTACTCATTGTTTTTATCGTCAATTCTGTTTGTGATATTACGATCCGTTCGAAGAGAATGGTAACCAAGACTATCGTTGCGATATATATGAGATGACGGTGTTAGAGGAAATTTCAAAATATTTTAATCCGCAGCGACCCTCACTATGGCGATCTGAGCTTTTTTGGTAATGGTAACTAAAAGGGTTTAATAACATTTAAAATTGGTAAGCAACAAGAGTCTGTGTAAGTTTTGCAAAACTGTCATGTAACCCTAATTAACAATCTTAAGAATGAGAATCTTGGAAAACGGTGTTAGTAAATCTGGGAATTCACAATTTATATTATCGGGCTAACCTAGCTTGTCTAGCTCGCAAAGAGATAAACAACGAGCGTAAGGGACTCCAGTCCAGCCTCCAATTCGTATTCGTCCCACTGCACAGTTCGCACAAAGTAGCCAACTACAATAAGCCCAAAACGTTCAGTTAAAAATCTATAAAGCAACCAAGTTGTGCAAACAAAAAAATCTAAAATTTTCATTTTGACAAAAACCGTTTTGAGCCAATTACCCCAAAAAAATACAAGATGAAATCCAGTCGTAAAATGATAACCCGAAATTCAAAGCGAAAAGCAATCTCTCGAGCAAAACAAAACCACATTATGGGCCCAATAACCTTAGCTCACCAGGTCGAATTATCTAATGTGAGACGATCGAAACGAATCGCAGATCGTAAATTTCCACATGAATCCGATTCGGTTATATTTGTCGGAACAGTGCCACCGATTAGTTCAACATTTTCGTTATCACCGTCCGAATCATCTGTCGCCGGATTAAGCGAATATACACGCGAGTTGCGAGACAATCAAGATGAAGAAGAACTGGGAGAAAATTATGTCATATTTAACCCGGATGAAAATATTCAGGAGCAATTGATGCAACTCGAAATTGTTTTCGAAATGCAAAACAATGAACCGTCGCATTTGATGCATAGAGAAAATGCCGTTGCTGGTGCTGGTGATAATTTGATGAGTGCTATAACGCCAGTTAGGCAGGATATTGTAGATACCGAACATAATGAGTCTGAAGGTACATTATTCCAAGATTTTGCAGCTTATATTTTTAGTGTGTTTGGAGATGATAACACAAGCACACCAAATGCCGATCGATGATTATAAATTTTTAATCACATCAATATTCATCATATTTTTAAGATTTTATTTTTGAAATAAATTATGTATTTACAATTTATTCCGAATATTTATTTTTATCGAAGCCAACAAAAACACAAAGAAAATGATAGGGATTTAGATAAACGAAAAAAAAAAAAGATAAAGTTTGCTTGTACTTACATCTGAATACGTTTCGGCTGATTTTGTGCTCAACTGTGCTTTAGGAATGTTGTACAAAACTTCAACTTTTTCAGGTTTTCCTTCGTATGGGTCTATATAATCTTCATCATCACTGGTTAATCCCAATTCATCACCATAACAATTATGAACCTGAAACCGAGAAAAATTTTGTGTCAGTCTAATTAAAAATTAAAACTTATATCTAAAAAACTAAGCGGTATAAAAATATAATCGTTATGTACCCATTGCCACATTTCTTGCGGTTGCATTTGTTTCCCCATAAGAGCATTTTGCCATACACGGAATAACATCAGATATGCTTTATCACGTGTCGTAAACGATGTTAAAAAATATTTTTCATTTTGCGTACACACCAAAATCGCATTCGGAATAACCCGGGCGGTTTTCTCTTTTGTTACCGATGTCACATCACGCCACTTTACACACAAGCACGTCTCCCACCGGAATATATTTGCATAGAAACATAAATAATTCTGGGAAACATATAACCGACCATGTACCAAAATATCACGTTGTATAGCACAAGAGTAATCTATAAAAGAGATAGAAACGAATATATATTTTACATAACTACCTTAAATATTTTATGTGTATATTATTGAATATTGTTGTGGCACAAACAAATATAAACTTATAACTGATAACAGAAGGAAATTTGATAATTTCGCAGAGAAAATGACAGTTAACTAGACAAAAAATATAAAATTGGAATTGATAAAAAATTCAGAAACCGTAAGTCAATATTAATCCGATTTAGCATCGAGCTGCAGGGTTCGGCCCCCTAAATTGATAAAACTGAACATGTTTTAGTATGTGGTGGGGTTATTATCGCCTTAAGTTTTTACTTTTCTAATCTCGTGAAATTTAATCAATGAAACAAAAATTCGTGTAATTTAATCCACATCGATCGATACGGTAGGTTAGTTTAGTTAGAGTTAGTCTTTAGTGAAAGGAAAGTCGATATGGTGAGTAGGTAATATTATTAATAATACGTACCAACTATAAGCCTCTCGTCATCCGGTACGTCTTTAAAAAGTTTTTTAAAATCTTCAGAACGTGATTTGTACGATGGATACAGAACATTATACCATGCCTTCTTTTTGGCCCGTTCCGATATCTTCGAAACGCTTTTAGGCCGTTCCACATCGGATGACTGTTGATCTTGTTGCTGTACCTGGTTTTGTTGTTGTTGTGATTGCTGTTCTTTCTGTTGTTTCGATGTTGGATTTTGTGTGGGTGGTTTAATCTCAACCGAAACCGATTTAGATTTTGCGCTATCCGTTATTTTACTTGATTTTAAATCCTGTGTGTGTGTGTGTTTCAATAAGTTAGGGATCAAATTTTATTGTATAATTTTATAATGTGTACTTACATCAAGACTATCAATTTTATCCAAATTATATGGAACATTTAGAAGGGTATCACTTTTTGACTGTTCACGTCTATCGCTAGATGAATTTTTTGCCTTGTGCGGGCTAGCACTAGGACTAGGACATCGTCGAAATGGTTGTGCTAATTTATTGCTAGAGTTTGTCTTACTCAATTCGTGACCAGTGCCATTAGTGGTGCTGTTGTTATTATTCGCTTCATTCGCTGATGTTGTTGTAGGAGTTGTGGATTCGCCCGATCCCGATAACAAATCTTCTGCCGAATTTCGCCTACAAAATAAAAACACGTCCTCGTTAGGCACACTGTCCATTTTTCATATTAGTTATCACTTGTGTTGCACAAACTATACATTTTATCAATTTTCTGGTCCATTAGCGCAACAAAATAAAGTATAAATAAACTTAAAAATTCACAATATTCACGGTCGAATTTCCACTTACATTTAGAGGTGGTCTCAAAATAGGGAAAATGAAATGGAAATTTTACTACCTTTTGTGCTTTTTTTAAAATTTAATTAAACATGTCGTATTATTATGTTTGTGTATGTATAATTTAAAACTAGGGATTTATTTAATTATTTTGTTAAATGAAGAAATTGGTTTAGTCATTAATAATAAATTATATTTTCCAACTCAATAATTTTTCTTTTCTTTTTATAATTTGACAGTAAGGTGATTTTGGAATTTTTTTGTTTTTTAGCGTTTACATGATGTTTACACTAAACTGGCCATGATACTCTCATGATATCATCTTATTAATTGAAAATTCGGATCTAGACACATAATTTAAAATGTACATAATTTTATTTTCAATTATTATGATTAAGTTTAATTATAAATGGAAAATCGAAACAAAAAATAAAACTAGATGAAAATGTTTAGTTTAAAAATCAAATTCTGTCGTGACACAGAAAACAGGATGGGTGTCAAACGTCAAAATGTGGATTAATAATTTCCTAAAATATATGTGCACCAACCTCTGCACCAACACTACATATGTAATGTATCAATACCACTACATAATAGGCCAAATTTCTATATAGAAAAATTACATGAGTTGATATAGGTAAATCCAAGCAAAACACGGACGCCATACGAATAACAAAAAATTACATGAGTCAAAAAAAATTTTTTTATTTGTCCCAATAAATCTGTTTTATTATCTACAAACATAATTTATCTGAAGGATCACGATAAATATTGATATTTTGAGAAACAATTCCAATAAAAATATTTTCCTACTGAGAAACTTTTCATTTACTAATTTACTGATAAAGCAACTACACAATTTTTCAATGACACGTGCGCGTATTGACGATTGTAAAAGTTGGAAAAGCGCCGCTGGTGGATTAGATTGAAACTAACTTAACTACAACAAATGACAGGTGTGATCGATATGCCACAAAATCAAGGAAACATATATTCATGTTTTTTATATTATATAAGCTACAAAATCACTAACTATGAAGATGAATTATTGCGAATGTTGCTGATTGTTTATTTTCTTCATGCATGTGGTATAAATCTGTGTTGTAGAGTTAAAAGGGTGCAAGTCGACTTATGCCCTAATCAACTTTTTCATACTTTCTGTCTTATTTATTATTAATACAAATATTAAAATTTAAATGTACTTGAAAAACAATGGCTTTTGCAAGTACATTAAAAATTGTAATAATTTTGTATTAATAATACTTATTAATAAATAATTTATTATAAATTAAACAGAAAGTATGGAAAAATTGATTAGGACATCCTTTTAATTCTAGAATACAGAAATGTCAAAATTTGTAGTTATCATAGTTTAAAAAAATTTCACTATTTGGAATCCGTGATGCTTCACTCGTCAATAAAAATTTTAATTTCTCTTGGCTCTCGCACTTGTATTATTTGTTATGGTTTTTGTTTCACGACATACAGTACCGACGAAAAATAATGAACTTAATTGCACACATTTTATTTGAGTAATGAATTTTAGATTAAAGGGTATAATATTTTGTATGTTACAATAAAAATTTTATTTATATTCGTTTGTGTTTTGTATATTATTTGGGCAACCTGCTATGTAGTGTGAAACATATTTTACCACAGTACACGTAATAGACAAAATTATTATGCGTGATATTTTACCTTCTCAAGTTTCAATATCGTGGAGAAACCGTATCCTAATTTTTATTCTTTACTGTAAATTTTACACAAGCCCACAAAAAGAAATTCGATTGTTGATCAAATTGGATTTTCTTTTTTTTTAGTTATTATGTAAAACCAACTAAATCACGTATTTGAGCTTATCATTATTATTGATTGATTAAAATGTATTTTGGTTTATTACAACGTATTAATTAAAAATCAAGTTTTATTTGAACAAAAATAAAAAACAAACTTTTTGTTGTCATACGCAAAGCCTTACAACCCCCCCCCCCCCCCCCCCTCAACATGTTTTGTTTTACTAAAAAAGTAATAAAGTATGCAAGAGCGGCAGTAAAAAAATCTCGTGTATTTTTGTTTTTATTTTATTTGTTGTTACGATGTAAAAATAAGTTGCTGATTTAATTGGAATATTACTGAATGAAAAGTTTCCTCAAAACAATGTTTTTTTAAATAATTCAATAATAAAATTATTTATTTCTTGCTCTATTTATTGTTTAATTTAACTTGAACAATACAAATTATTTATTACATATAATGAAATTGTTTTTTGTAGCCATGTATTTTTTTCGTATTCTATGGAATTCTCATTTCTTTTTGGATTTACATATACCAACAAACTTTTAACAAGAATGGCCTGTTATTGTAGTGGTATTGATTCTATGTATGTATTGTAAATTAAAAAAGTACGTTATTTTGCTTCACAAGTATTTAAATTGCTATGAAACAGGAGATGAAGATATAATCATTAATTAATTATTATTTAAGATATCAAATGATGCACAAACAGTTATTTTACGATATGTAGTTTAAATCGAAAAATTATCAAATCTTTCAAAATATATAAATCTAATTTAAATCAAATTTATCTGTCACTTTTATGTCGCATAGAACGTAAAAAATTGATTTAAATCAAATATTTTTCATTTACATCAAATATATCCCTTTTCATGGCTGCCCACACAATTGAGTGGGTAGGGCAAAAAGAACATCTCAAAAATTTATTTTTGCATGTGTTTTGAAATAACTTACACATTTAAGCATTCCTTTCTAACTCAGAAAAAAAATACACTATAACTATACACACAATTGTGTTGGCTGCACTTCAAACAAGCGAAACTTTTTTATCAATAATTACAGAGTATGTTTTTTTGCATACATTTGTGTGGATGTAACTTAACTTTATCCAATTTTTTTTTTGGTAGAGAAAGGGATAATACAGAGCTCATGTAAAATGAGTTATGTATTTCGTTCCGTTGCATGTAACTACAAAATAATAAAATATAGTTTTTGGTTTTATGTTGGTAGCGCCGATCAAAACAGAATAAAATTTTCGACCATTTAATATTTAAAACCCAGCATCAAACATAAAACCGTCATTGCTCTCAAATCAGTCGAACTACAAAATCGTGAAAAGTGTGAAAAATAATTAACAATTATCAAATACAATTTACTAGAATAAAAACTATAAATGTGACTATCACCACTAAAAGATTGTTAAAATTCAATTGTCTATCATTGCATTTCAAAATGTCGCAATTCAATTATCTGAACGAAATCAACAACATGATTGTTTTAGACGGTGATCTAACACGAGGACCTGTGCCAAGATGGCAAAAGAAAATGGTTGATTTATCATCCAGCAATCTTAATACATCTAAACTATCGGTTTCGTATAATAATTCGACGGCATTATCTTCGATAAACAACAGTAGTAAAACTCCAAATAAAAAGACCAGCAATGAGAATAAAAAGACACCTACTGGAAAATCTCCAGGTAAGATATTTTGTTTGTTTTTGTAGCGTCTTTGTTCGATGCGATTGATTGATTTACCTTTGGTATTTAGGGCGTAGAACACCAACACCGAATAAGGGTAGTAAAACACCGACTGGAGATCGTTTTATACCATGTCGTGCGGCTACAAATTTCGAAATGGGACACTATATGATTAAGCAAGAAATGCAAAGTGGCGCGACTGATGGTAAAACCGAAGCAAATATAACACCCAAACAGGCTACACGTCAGAAACATCTAAGCGAAACACTACAGGGTGGCGATATAACCCAACATCGAGTTCTCGCTTACCAAAATAAAGCACCAGCTGCACCGGATTCCCATCAAAACCCGTTACGGGTTGTATACTCCCTAAAGACGCCACTTTCGACTAAAAGTGGTTCACGCTACATTCCACAAAGCCCAGAGCGTATTCTTGATGCACCTGATATAATAAACGATTATTATTTAAATTTAATGGATTGGAGTTCATCCAATGTTGTGACGGTGGCACTAGGAAATTGTGTTTATTTGTGGAACGCAGAAACGGGCAGCAATAAAGAATTGTTGGAGTTTGAAGATGGTGAACACGCCTGTTCTCTATCGTGGATTCAAGACGGGCATGTATTAGCGATCGGAACGAATAGTGGCAGCGTTGAATTATGGGACTGTGCCAACATGAAACGTTTACGCGTAATGGACGGGCATACCGATCGTGCAGGCTCACTTGCATGGAATTCGTACGTAGTAAGCAGCGGTAGTCGTGATGGTCTCATTGTGCATCACGATGTTCGACAACGCGAACATATTGTAGGAACGCTACAAGGCCATAACCAAGAAGTATGTGGTTTAAAATGGTCAACCGATTTTAAATATCTCGCTAGTGGAGGAAATGACAATCTAGTAAATATTTGGGCATCTGCCTCTGGCCAGCCGTACACAACCAATGACGTATTATATTCATTTAATCAACATCAAGCTGCGGTTCGTGCCTTAGCCTGGTGTCCATGGCAACCAAACATTCTTGCTACAGGTGGTGGTACCGCAGATCGCTGTATTAAATTCTGGAATGCAAGTAATGGGCAAATTGTTAATTCAGTCGATACAAAATCGCAAGTTTGCGCTTTGCTATGGTCAAAAACTTATAAAGAATTGATCTCGGCCCATGGTTACGCAAATAACCAATTGACAATATGGAAATATCCATCGATGCAAAAACAAGCCGAGCTTATTGGGCACACATCAAGAGTCTTACAAATTGCCATGTCGCCCGATGGCAGCACCGTTATGAGCGCGGGCGCGGATGAAACTTTACGTCTATGGAATTGCTTTGCCCCCGATCCGAATCTCAAGAAGAAGGAAAGCACAACGGTCCGTGAAAAACATAGTGTGTTGAAGCAGAGTATACGGTAGTCTATTTATCTTTTTTTATTTAGTTTGATTTATTTTCTGTTTTCTATGTTATTAATTTATTTTAATTTCGCAAATCTTATTTTTTTTATTGAGTCGCATGTAATCTGAATTATACAATTTTGATTCGAAATGAGATTTATGATTTTTTAAAGGACGTGTTCAAATTGCATTTGTACGAAGTAACGACTTAATTTTGTGCTTTCAAAATTATTAATTAAAATAATAAAAAAAATTATAAAATAGTTAGTGGATTATGTCATATATTTAAAGTATATATATACGCTAAGTGGACCAAAAAAAATTTGACTACCCTTATTGAATTTAAAAAAGTTCAGGGAACAATATTTTTCATCACTATATTCTACCCTTTTCCCATATAAGAATAAAAAAAGGTCGAAATTTGTCCATAGAAAAATCGGGTTGTGTCTCTTCTGTTGTGTTCTATATTCTGTGATTATATGAGAAACTTTTAATTAAAATGAAGTGCCTGGTGAAAAGCTGCCAAAATACGGCTAAAAAATTACAGAAAGGAATATCTTATCATCGGTAAGTTTACCAAGTGTTTATATAAAATAAAATGTAAATTAGGTTAAGAAGAAAGTTCTAAATTTTAGAATCAAAAAAAATGTAGGTTGTATACCTTACAGCAACAAAGTGGTACCCACCCCACGACGGTGGTTATTTTGTTGCAAGTTTTACTACCAGGGCCGTATTTTTTTATTTTAGTTTAATAAAACTGCGTTTATTTCATGTGCTACATGCTTTGCTTTTCATAATTTATTTTTATTTTAAATATTATAAGGTCGTGTTTCAATTGGTTTAAATGCCGCATAAAAAGTTAAAAAAAATTCGTGGTAATTTTTTTTTAACTTTTTAACTTTTTATCTGTTTCAATTGGTTAAAATTTTGACAATAATATGGTTGCTTATTTTATGTGTAATTATGAACGTATATAGCAAATTTAAATATGAAAATATTTAAAATAAATACTATTTAAATGTATATTAGTTAATTATGGTTAATTTACATCTAAAACATTACGATTTTTCTCAAAATTTGTACTTGACAAATTTCTGGTTACAAACAAATATTTTTGTTAGCCAAATGTTTTCTATATAAAAATTTTATCAGCTCTTGAAGCGGATAAAAAGTTTGACATTTTTATTCACCACAATTTTTAACTTTTTAACTTTTTATGCGGTATTTAAACCAATTGAAACACGCTCTAAGTACAATTTTCTACAAAAATTTTAATGTAAACATTTGATTTTAGCTTACCAAAATATGGAGAGTTAAAAAGGAATGGTTGAAATCAATTGGCTTGGGTGAGCAAGATGTAATAAGAATGAGTGCAATTGTTTGCTCGGTACATTTTGAAAAGCACTATTTTATGCCACAAACAAAAGAGATATGTATTTAAAAAAATCGGCCATTCCCACCTTGTTCATTGTCAAATCAACGTGTGAATTTGACGTCGTTGAGAATAATCTTGAAAATACATGCCCCAATATTAATCAAACCGTAATTCGATATCATACTGAAGAAAACATGGTTGAATGCTCCGAACACTAATTCTAAATTTGTTTCCCAAGACGTTTATCCAACTTCTATAAATGATTCCGACGATATTATTGGGGCTAATTTTGAAGTTTCTTCTCATGTTGAGGAAGATCCAATCTATGCGTTGAACTTATTAAGATGCAATCAAGTGGTTGCATTTAATTAAAAATAATAAAGACCATGACTATACACCCTTCATTACTGATGTAGAAAATCAGGATTATTTACCACCAATTGACGAAGTACCTGAACTGATGGTATCCGGAACTAATATAGATTTGTATAATCGCGAAGAGATGAAAAATTTGAATAACGATAATATATCCGATTCAAATAATTCCGTCAAAATTGCAAACCATTACAACAATCGCAAATAGTTCACCTCTTGGTGGTAGTGATATTAGCAATCGTAGTGGGACTAGTTCTCCTTTTGTTAATAAAAGTATAAAACCTTATACATACATAAAACAATTTAATAAAATAACGTTAAAGCGAACAATGGCCTCATCTGTGCTGACATGTTCTACCATCACATTTTCGATACTTTATCGAAGATTATGTCTCGCTTTCCTAAACTAAAATGGGCAACTGTTTCATTTATGAATTATTTCTTTTCTATTGCTATCACAACCTACTAGTACAAATGCGAACAAATGGTGTTTCTCTAATTTCGTTCAAGTATCGAAAACAAATTATTTTGTGATAGTAATGGAGTAGAATATCACAATTTTTCAATCTAGCAATCTGGTAAATGATATAAAATGTGAAATAGTGTCACATTTTATTCTAAAGAAGCGAGACATAATCTTCGATAAAGTATCGAAAATGTGATGGTAGAACATGTCAGCACAGGGGTGGGTCAACAATTTTATTTTTGTAAAAAAATGCCCTTATAGTATTTAAAATAAAAATAAAATATGAAAAGCAAAGCACGTAGCACATGAAATACGCGCCGTTTTATTAAACTAAAATAGAAAAATACGGCCCTGGTAATAAAACTTACAACAACAAAGTAAACACCCCACGACAACAACCAACATTTTTTGATTTATAACTTAAAATAAAGATAACTAAATTATATAACACTTTCTTCTTAACATAATTTACATTTTATTTTATATAAACACTTGATAAACTTACCGATGGTAAGATATTCCTTTCTGTAATTTTTTAGGTGTATTTTGGCAGCTTTTCACCAGACACTTTATTTTTATTAATAGTTTCTAATTTTTATTACCAAATGATGCAGTACTACATAATCCACTAACTGTTGTATAATATTTTTATTATTTTAATTAATAATTTTAAAAGCACAAAATTAAGTCGTTACTTCGTACAAAAACAAAAACTGATTTAGTAGGCTTTTACTTTGAGATATGAATTAGCCGTATGCATTTTTTTTATATAATTATCCTGCGCTGACCTGTAACACTTGAAGTAGCAAATTTTATGTGGGTAAAATCGTTACACCCATTGTACATATTCATACTACGGTAACTTGAATGCGGTAAACTTTATTTATTTTGAGGAAAGAAACGAAGAAGTTACCGGATTCAAGTTACCGTAGTATGGATATGGACATTTTATAGTATATAATTCTATGTGCCAGAAGGATAAATTTTTAATACCATTCTGACACAAATTCAATTAGAAAAATATTATGACATCCGGTTACAATAAAAAGAAACAAGTTTGTTCCTTTATTACATTTTAAAAGAATGAGCGTAGTTGTTTTATAATTACAATTTTTTATATACATGATATTATATTTAAATAAAAATAATTAGGTAATGTACATATATGTATTAAGGAATAATGTAATTCAATTTAAATAATTTTTTAATTTTAACTTCCTAACTTCATTGCGTTCGGTCGAAAAAAATAAAAAATGCTAAATACGACCCTGTGATTTATGTGCTTGCTCTTTTAACTACCCTCCGAATTTGACTCACTTGACATCTGCTTCTATTTCTATGGTTTTGTTTTATATAATTATGTTGTGTTTGTTAATTAATGGTTTAATAAACACACTTATTTATTTTCTTAATAATTATTACTTTATTTATATTGATAATGCATAACCTCACTCGGATACACTCAAGAACGAAGTGCCCTGACGTAGTGACCATGACACCTCATGTGCGATAACTATATACTAGGTTGCACCATGATATTGATAGTTGGTTTATTCAGGGTTGCAACACTTTCCCCTAATAAAGTAGATATGGCTCCAAGTATCGAGGAGCGCGATGGTCCCGTGCAGACCATCGTATCTCAGCTGGAACTGATGAAGCTTGTTGTCCATCGGTTGGAACTGATGAGTTTTGCTGTTGGTGTTTTGGAGGTACTTCAAAGGTAAATCTGAAGTGCTACTGTATCCTGTGCTGGTGTGAATTGTTGATGTGATGATCTTGCCATTAATTGGTTTGCATGCGCCTTGATAATTTTATTCCCATAATTAAGAATAACCTTATACATTACGTGTCCTATTTTAGAATGAACTTTTCCGTGAACCCATTCAAAGTTATTATTTTTGTAAGCCTTGGCTTGCACCAAATCTCCAACTTTGTAATGCCTTGGTTTAATGCCGTGCTTTATGTTATACTACTCATTCATCGAATTATTCCGATGATCTGCTACGTGATGTTGTTGATTTAGCAGTAGTAGACCCATTGTTGTTCTGATTTTTCGTCCGCATATAATCTCGGCTGGAGACAATCCAGAAGGTGTATTTGGATTTGGTGTAGTACGGTAATTTGACAGGAAAATTTGTAACGTTTCCTCTATCGAATCTCCTTCCCCTTGAATTTTCTTCAACGCCCTTTTCAGCGTATTAACGAACCTCTCCGCTTGCCCATTTGATTGCGGATGATATGGGGCACAACGGAGATGCTGGATTCCGTTTCGCTCACACATTATTTGAAATTTTGCGGAAACGAACTGTGTTCCGTTGTTCGAGACGATAAGCTGTGGTGGTCCAAAACGAGCCAAACTTTCTTCGATTATAACTACCGTTTTGGTCGCAGTGATGGTCGGTGTAATAAATATTTCCGGCCATTTCGAATATGCGTCAACAATAATCAAAAAATACAATCCATTGATTGGACCGGCATAATCAATATGAATGCGCTGCCATGGACCATCAGATATTGGCCATGACTCCAATGGCACTTTTGTAGGCGTTTTTGCAACATTTGTGCACTGATTAAATCCCCTGACCAAATCTGCAATATTTTCGTCGATTCCAGGCCAATATACATAACTGCGTGCAATAGACTTCATGCGTTCTATGCCTTGATGTGCTTTATGCAGTTGGTGTAATACTTTTCGTTGATACATACGTGGAATTACAATTCTATCCCCGAACATCAGGCAATTGCCGACAATCGATAATGATTGTGATCGTTTGAAAAATGCCTTGACATCCGCATTGGTAATCGCTTCTGAAGTTGGCAATTTAGAATTGATGGAACTGATAACTGATTGCAGTATTTCACATTGTCGAGTTGCCCTGATTATCATAGAATGTGGGATTGGTAAATGACTGACTGTATCTACCTGTGAATTTCGCAGATCATCCTCGTAACTGAAGCGATGCTACTACGTAGTCCTCATCCTGTTTCACTTGTGCACGAATTAGACGGCAAATTATATCTGCATATCCAAATTTATCCGTTGCGACATACTCAATGTTGAAATCATACAGGAGTAATGTACACGCGCACCTTTGAAGTCTATTCGCAGTGTAGAAAAGAATTCCCTTCCTATAACCGAATATTGCCAATAACGGTTTATGGTCTGTTTGTAAAACGAATTTTCGGCCATAAATCATTCGATGAAATTTGGTGACTGCAAATATCAGGGCTAATGCCTCTTTCTCGATCTGTCCATACCCTATCTCGGCCTTTGTTAGCGATCGAGAAGCATGGCTACCTGCTTTTACCGACCCATCCTCATATCGGTGATATATGCAAGCACCGATTCCGCTCTGACATGCATCCGCCGCAATTATCTGTTGATCTGGGTCATAATGGGTAAGTATGAGATCAGATTTAAGTATCTGTTTGAACCGCTCGAATGATTTCTGACAATCAGCCGGCCAGTCCCATTTAGCATCTTTTTTTAAGTAAGGCATCCAATGGGCGTCTTAACTGATGCATATCCTTGATAAATTTCATGGGGTGGAGGCATGGGTGTGATTGCTTCCACATTCGGTGGACCTGGTCTCGTGCCATTTTTGTCGATTATTCGACCCAAGTACTTAATGGATTTCATAAAAAAATTACATTTTCCGATTTTGATGTTGAATCCAAAATCCTTTATACGCTGAAGTGTTTGGTATAATCAGTTTTATGCTCTGTTTCCGTTCTACCACAGACGATCAAATCGTCCATATACGCAGCTACCTCTTCTAGGCCTTCTACCGGATCCGCTCGAAACACGATATTTTAAAACACGATATTTCGAAACGAGATATGACAAAACGAAATATGGTACAAAACGCAATATTCCAAAATGCGATATTTCAAAACGCGATATGGTACAAAACGCGCTATGGTACACAACGCGATATTTCAAAACGCGATATGGTACAAAACGCGATATGGTACAAAACGCGATATTTCAAAACGCGATATTTGAAAACGCGTTATGATACAGAATGTGCATTGCGAAGCGACGGGAGCGTAGCGGTTTATACCGATCCTATATACTCTCGCTCCTGTCGATTTTTAAATTCCTATAAACTGAAATTAAATTTCCCCTTCACCCGACTGATATAACCCGATCCTAAATTCCCGTTTTGCACCATATTGGGTTTTGTACCATATCGCGTTTTGAAATATCACGTTTTGAAATATCACGTTTTGAAATATCGCGTTTTGTACCATATCGCGTTTTGTACTATTTTATACATACTTAATGAAACCACACAGTAATCATTATATACATTTATTGTTAATTATATTCTACATGGTGTGCTTTATTATAGAGTCCATTTTAGAATGCTGCCATGTTTATTTTATATCTCTGTACAAAGGACAGAGAAGTATTGCCCGATATTTATTACAGTCGAAGGTCGGTAATCCAATACATAACAGTCTTCCCGGCGAAAGGAATTTCACCCATTATAAATCCATCCTATTAGGGGGTCGACACACTCGGCTTGACCGTCGGACTATAAGACTATCTGGTTCATTCGTATATGCCCAGATTTAATTTCAACCTCTTTTTGTATACTACTCGTTGCTTGCCCTGAGGTTGACGTTGATGAAACAACTTCCACCGGTTGCGACTCCCTTGATTGCCGATTAGTTAATTCATTTGTAAGTTCTTTACTTTCCATTCCGGTTGTAATAGTTTCATCATCGTTGTTCTTCGTAGAATAAACGCCATCTGTTGTAACCATCGGTTCATCTGTATTTGGATACTTTTTTAATATATTCGAGTAACCTTCTGTATTTCCTTCAACCCCCGTTGCACGTATTTGGTCAATATGGCGGCGATGAAATTTTCCTTCGACTTCAATCAGATAGTGTAAGAAACCCTCTTTCTGTATTACCTTACCAAATTTCCATTTGATCGTTTTATTTTGGTACCAACGGATTTGAACTGTATCGCCTATGCTCAGCTCCCGTCTTGTACACTTTGATGGGTTGATATTCGTATAATCATTTACCCTCTCTGTCGGCTTAATTAAATCGATGGTCGATCGTAAATTAAATCGTAGCATTTGTTCAGCTGGGCTTTTGCCTATTGTTGAATTAATTATTTTCCTGTATTGCAGTAAGAATCGATGTAGTTTCAAATGAAGATCTCCTAGATCATTCATTGCGGCCCGTAATGCAAATTTTAATGTTTGGACACTTCTTTCTGCCTGTCCATTGGTGGATGGGTGTGCTGGAGCCGTTCGCTTATGTGTGATAACCGTTGCTTCGTAAGAAATCTTGGAATTCCTTAGACGTAAAATTAGTACCATTGTCCGTTACCACTATTGGTGGCAAGCCAAAACGTGCAAAAATTTCGCGTAGTGATCTAATGGTGTGGAAGCTTGTGATATTTTTCATGGGCACCACCTCTAACCATCTTGTTCTTGCATCCACTACCACCATAAAATAATGTTCCATAAATGGCCCCGCAAAATCAATATGTATTCGTTGCCAAGGCATAGTTGGAAGTTCCCACGTATGTATAGGCGCCTTCGATGGTTCTTTTGCAACTCTCGCGCATTCTCTACAACTCTTCACCATTGCCTCAATATCGGAGTCTATGCCTGTCCAATAACAATAGCTCCGTGCTAGTGCTTTCATTTTGACGATACCAATATGTGCCATATGTAACTCATTAAGGATTTGTTTATGTAGTGTGATTGGAATTAAGATCCGGATACCTTTATAAATACATCCATTTTGTAGTGTTAGTTCAGCTTCTTGCCTCTTAAATGGTGTACCTTCTAAATTACTTCCAATCTGTAGACGGTTGTATAGATCACATAGAATGTTATCACTTTTCATTGCCTTCGAAATTGTTCCACTCGTTATTGGTAGAATATCTTCCGACGATTGATACACTGTAAGTTCTTCTTTGTCGCTTGGTTGGTAGGTTTCCAGCACCGGATGCCGAGATAGAAAATCTACATTCATGTGGTTTTTTGCCTCCCTGTGTACAATTTTGTATTTAAAACCGGATAGGAACTGCGCGTAACTTAGTAGTCGTTGTGATGTTAATGTCGGTAGGCTTTTATCTGGGCTCAATATCATTGCTAAAGGTTTATTATCCGTAATCAAAGTGAATTCGCGTCCATAACAATAATTGAAAAATTTTAGAAGCGCCCAGTAAATAGCTGTCGCTTCCTTATGAAGCTGGCTATAATTTGACTCACTTCTTGATAACGTTCGAGACGCATACGCAATTGGTCGTTCCCCAGTTGGTGTTTTATGTGATAATATTGCAGAAATTCCCACAGGGGAAGCATCAGTTGCCAAAATCAACGGGAGTTTTACTTCATACGGCATCAATACTGATTCGCTTTGTAATTCCGTCTTAATGTCAGCAAATGCTCGTTGACACCCTTCATCCCACCTGAATTCCACTTCATTTCGTAATAATTTGTAAAGCGGATTTAGCCTTGTTGCCATATCGGGGATAAAATTATTATAATATGTTACCATCCCAATGAATTGACGCAATTCCGACACGTCCTTCGGTTGTGCAATTTCAGCGATTGCTTTAGTTTTATCCGAATTCTTCTGTATGTCGGCCTCACTTATTGTATAGCCCAAGTATGTAATTTATTCTCTGAATAATTTACACTTATCGTTATTTAGATGCATATTATACCGGCGTAATTTTTGTAATAGGGCCTGTACTCGTTCCATCGTCTCCGGCAATGTACGACCGGCGACAATAATGTCGTCAAAGAAACACTGTGTTCCACTGAGATCATTTGCTATTTTTTCATCCATAAAGCGTTGCCAGATATTGGGTGCCGTTTTTACTCCGAACATTAGTTTATGAACCTTGTAAAGGCCTTTATGCGTGCTTATTGTTTGCATTAGTGCACTTTCTTCATTCATAGCCATGTGTAAATAGGCTTTATGCACATCGAACACGCAATAATATTTACCATTGGCCAACTTGTGCATCATGTCTTCGATTTTAGGAATTGGGTATTTGTCAACCATTATTACCTTATTTAGTGTCACTTTGTAATCTGCACACAATCTGATCTGATTTTCCGACTTAATTATTGGCACAACTGGTGTTCCCCAGTCCGAATGTTCGACCTTTTCTAATGTTCCAGATTTTTCCAGTCTTTCAATTTCGTCTTCAATCAAATGACGTATAGCGTACGGAACTGGCCTTGGTTTAATGTAGATTGGAGAAACCCCTTCACGAAGTTTCAATTGACCTTTAAACTGTGGAATTGTACCAATTGTTTTTTTGAATAAATCGTCATTGCTTTCAAAGATCTCTTTCTCCAGTTTGTTGACGTCTACGTTCACGGTTGTAATGCTTTTGACATCCGATGGGGGTAACAGTTGTAATGCTTTTATCCATTCCCGACCAAGGATACTATCGAATCTGTCATCCACAATATATAAATTTCCTCGTATAGATTTACCGTCATGGCTAACTGATACCTTTGCTACCCCCAACGCTGGGAAGATACTACCATTGTATGCCTTTAACTTCGTATTAGTTGGCCATATGTTGACCTTTGGTAGTTTACTGTGCAATAATTTCTCGCTGATTGTCGATATGGCCGATCCCGTGTGAAATTCCATTTCAAATGGTTTGCCTTCAATTGAAACCCGTATCAGGAATTTGCTCCTCTCACCAGACTCTGTAATCAGTTGCAGTGCATTTATTTCTTGACAATTATCATTATCAATGATTTTTATTGAATTCGTATAATTTGTGCTGGAACTTTTTTTGTATTTCTTCATGCATACATTTGAAGCATGATCCGCTAATTTACACTGATTGCAGTATAATTTATCCTTGCTTCTGCAATCATTCGCTTTGTGCCCTGGTTTTCCACATCTATAGCAAGTTAATTGTCTATTGTTGCTGTCGCCCTTGCCTGACCCACCATCGTTAAAACTCTTCGACGTATTTTCATTTCGTTTTGGCCACCGTTGATTCTTATATATCTCGGCGCTCTCCTTGACTTGGTGTACCTTCTGCATTGATTGACTTTGAATTTTTGATGCTTCCATTGCTAATGCCGTTTTCACAATTCTATCCATACTGGGTTGAATTTCTTCTGGCAAACGCTGGCGAGTATTCGCGTCACTAATGCCCCGTATAAACTGAGATCTTAAATGAGTTTCTGCTGTACTCTTATTGCAGGATGTACATGTAAAATTGCAGAAAACACTTAAACGTTTCAACTCTGACACGTATGTTGCCACTGATTCACCTTCGTGTTGTGTTCTAAGCAGAAATTTATGCTGCTCTGTAATTTCATTTGGTTTCGGGCACAAACTATTCTCCAACATTCCAGTTAACTCCTCATATGATTTTGTATTTGGTAAGTCCGGCGCAGTTAAACTACTAAGCAATTGATAATGCTTAGTGCCGATGCAATTAATTAATATTTGTACTTTGCGTTCCTCTGTTGTAACAGATCGCATTTGTAAATAATTTTCCAAACGCTGCTTGTAAATTAAAAATGTTTCCTCATTTTCATTAAATGTACCGAATTGTATATTTGTATCCCGATTGCCATTTTGTAATTCTTGTAGCAACTTTAACAACGCCGCCATATCGATTTGGTTTTCATCCGCCATATTGTAATATGCGGTAATTAATTTTTATTATTTTATTCACTTTTATATATGCGTATATATATTTAGACACACGCGTAATTTCGCCTTCTCGTCGCCAATTATTATATACTTAATGAAACCACACAGTAATCATTATAAACATTTATTGTTAATTATATTCTACATGGTGTGCTTTATTATATAGTCCATTTTAGAATGCTGCCATGTTTATTTTATATATCTGTACAAAGGACAGAGAAGTATTGCCCGATATTTATTACAGTCGAAGGTCGGTAATCCAATACATAACAGTATGTATAATTCACAATGAGTGTGTTGAATGACAGTATTTGAATGATGACAATGACAGTATTTGAATGATGAATAAATATATTATTTATTTCCACACTTCTCCTCATTCAAATAAGCCGGCAGCCTCTCTAAATTTCTGGATCTTCTGTTTTGGTAATGGTTTTGTCATCATATCGGCTACCATTTCGTCTGTCGGGCAGTAGACACATTCAACTATACCTGCATCAATACTCTCCTTAACTGAATGCGTTTTGATGTCAATATGCTTCGATCGATTTGAGAATTTCTCCTCATTAGCAAATTTGAGGCAACTCTGATTATCTTCATAGAATATAATGGGCTCATTAATTTTAACACCAAAATCATTCAATAAACGTTTTAACCATTTTGCTTCTTTCACTGCATCACATAGCGCAATATATTCAGCTTCCATTGACGATAGTGCAATAATGTCTTGTTTCTTGCATCGCCAACTAATTGTAGCACCAAATGTACTGAACGTAAATCCGCCATTAGATTTACGTGTTGATCGGCATTCAGCAAAATTGGCATCTGAATAACCAATCAATTTATCTTCATCACCACGAACATTTAAATTTAACTTTAACGAGGCTGTTCCTTTCAAATACTTTAAAATTCGTTTTGCCTCGTTCCAATCTTCTAGTGTAGGTGCGGAAACGTGTTGTGATAATATGGCAACACTGGCAGCAATATCGGGTCTAGTATTTGTTGATATGTACAACAGGCTTCCAATCAGCTTACGATAATCGTTGTTGTCACGCAATAATTCTGATTCGCCACCTTTTCTGTAATTACGAGGGCAAATCAAAAAGTCTTGCAATATCATATGAAAAAAAAGAGTGAGAGAGACAGCAATATTTTTATTTTTCGACATAATCTCCTTTAAGGTTTATACATTTGTCACATCGATCAATTAACTTACCTAAACCCTCTAAAAAAAAAGATTTCTTTTGCTCCATAAAATATTCATTTACAACAGACTGTACTTCATAGTCACTGGAAAATTTCCGGCCCCTTAGTGTTTTTTTCAAATTGGGAAAGAGAAGTAGTCACTGGGTGCCAAGTCTAGACTGTACGGTGGATGCGGAATTTCCACGAAGCCGCAGTCCTTTAATGCAGCTTGAGCAATATTAGCCTTGCGCACTGGTGTATTGTCGTGAAGAAGCAAGATTTTTTTCCTAACTTTCCTTGGCCGTTTTTCCCGGATCGCTTTTTTCAATTTTCGCAAAACCTCTGCGTAATATATGTCTGTGATTGTGGTTTTCGGTGGCATATAATCGATTATCAAAATTCCTTCAGCATCCCAAAAAATTGTTGCCAAAACCTTACCAGCAGACGGTTGAGTTTTGAATTTCTTTGGTGGTGGTTCACTACGTTTAATCCATTGCATCGATTCTTGTTTGGATTCCAGATCCCAGTGATGAAGCCATGTTTCATCGCCTGTTATTATGTTACCCAAGAAATTTTCTGGATCTGCTTTGTACATATCTAAAATCGCCTTTGAAGTTTAAACACGCATTTTTTTTTGTTCAGCATTCAACAAACGGGGAACCCATCGCGCACTTACTTTCGACATGTGAAGGTGGTCATGTAATATAGTATATGTGGTACCGTATGAAAGAGAAAGTCTCCACGCTAACCGCGGAACAGAAATACGCCGGTCCTCCAATACAATAGAATCAGCCAAAATTACGTTTTCATGGCTAATAGCATCTATTTTATTTATTTATTTATTTATTTAAAGAAATCTATTTTGTAATATACATGTATGATTTCAGATTATTTACAGTTATAGTTAAAATTATATTAAAACAACAAAAAACTTTAAAACAGAATAAAAAAAAAAAAAAAATATAAACCAAATTTTGGTTTAAACAATTAAAAATTTAGAAAAAAGTCTTTAAGGATATTTTTAAAGTTGTCCTTTGATAAGTTGAAGTCAAATACATCGTCAATTAAGTTGAAAGATTTAGACATCCTATTAATTGGGTTGTTTTCTCCATAGTTGGTGGAATGGTGTTCAAGTGCTAAAAATTTATGGTTTCTAAATGTTCTGCATGGCACGTGAATTGATATGTTTTCCAAGATGTAAGCTGAATCTACGTGACCAAGCAAAACGTTACCAATAAAATCTGCTCCCAAGAGAAGTCGTCTATTTTCAAGCGTGCATATTTTGTAATCTGTGCATCTTGTTGTGTATGGAGGTAAGCGAGCCACATTTTCATGGAATGGTAAGTTGTGGTCGTAATCCCAGTCACTTTTCTTTAACAAAAAAATCAGGAACTTCTTTTGAATGCTTTCAATTCTTTTTATATGTACAGCATAGTATGGATTCCAGACCGTTACAGCGTATTCCAGTTGAGATCGAACATAAGCGAAATAGAGTGAACATAAGGTTTGGATATCCTTAAATTCACCTGTCCATCTTTTAACAAATCCGAACATGGCATTCGCTTTCGCAATACAATTTTCAATATGCCTATTGAAACTGGCGTTTTCGACAAATGTAACACCTAAGTCTATAACCTCATTCACTCTTTGCAGTACTTCGTTGTTGACTTTGTATGAAGTAATTATTGGATTTCGTTTACGATGGAAAGACATGATTTTGCATTTCTTAATATTTAAGTATAGTGAGTTCCGATCACACCACTCACTTAATCTATCTAAGTCTTCTTGAAGTTTCTCCGTATCTAACAATCCATTAATAGTACGAAAAATTTTCACATCATCTGCAAATATGAGCACGTCTGAGTTTTTGATTATCTCGGTTATTCGGTCTATGAAAACAATAAAAATCCAAGGCCCGAGGTGTGATCCTTGGGGAACACCAGATGTAACTTTAATAACGTTTGATTTTTCATTTCCCATTATCACAAATTGGCACCGGTTTGATAGATATGATTTAAACCAATTTATGTAATCGAGAGAAAACCCAAAATTGAATAAACTCTGGAGTGCTTTATGATGACAGATAGAATCAAATGCTTTACTAAAATCCGTGTACGCTACATCAACTTGACGGTGTTTTTCTATCTCGTTAATTAGTTTACTGGTGAATTCAACCAGATTAGTCGATGTGGATCGGCCAGGCATAAACCCATGCTGGTTTATTGATATATGACGTGCAATTGTGGATTTAAAACTGTTGCATAATACTAACTCAAATAATTTTGGAATTGATGATGTAGTTGATATTCCTCTGTAGCATGAGATATCCTCACGTTTACCCGATTTAAAAATTGGAGTAATTTTTGAAATTTTCCATTTTTCAGGAAACACGCCGGTGTTTAAGGAATGATTGAATAGATAACATAATGGAATTGTTAAAATTTCAGCGTACTCCTTCAGAATAGAGGAGGGAATATCGTCAAGACCGCAACCATCTCCAAACCCCCTTAAAGCCGATAAAATGTTGTCCTCAAAAATAATAGGAGGAGTTATTGATGTGTTGTTGTTGCTGGGTTGTTCGTACAATCCACTAGTAACGCTTGGTCTATAGACTGATTGAAAAAACGACGCGAACATGTTAGCTATATCTTTGGCGTTTGAAGAGCAGGTATTGTTGTACGTCATATTAACAGGGTATCCTTCAATTTCGCGTTTATTCCTAAAGTATTTCCAAAATTGTTTTGGATTTACTTTGATTTTGTCTTGAATTTGATTAAGATACGACCTGTATTTAGATTTGAAATAAATTTCAAATTCATTACTATGTTGTAGAAACGTAGTTTTGTCCGCTTCTAACCCGCTTTTCAACATTTTGGCATACGCTTTCGACTTCCGATTTTTTAAGTTAACTAGTCTATCATCAAACCAATGAGGGTGAGCATTTTGTGGTTTACAGCACATAGGTACATACATTTCGAAGCCTTGAAGCATGATGTCATTAAATTTGTTCACATTTTCGTTTATATCATTGGAATTGAGAGTTATTTGCCAGTTGATGGATTCCAGGTAACTTTGTAGCCCCACACGGTTAGTTTTTTTAAAGTTGTATTTCATTGGTTGTAGGTGTTCTGATCTCGCCATTTTAGTTAAGTCAAATACAATATCCAAAGATTTGTGATTAACATCATTTATGACAAAAGGTAATAGGGATTCAGAAATTTTAAAGGTGTCAATGTCGTTGCTGAAGACAAGATCCAATAATCTATCACGATTATTAGCAATTGTGTTTATTTGGTTCAAATTATAACCAAGCATGGCGTCCACAAATAAAGATTCCGCATCTGTTGTTATATTGCAAGGTAAAATACAGTTTAGTTCTGGGTCCAAGTTCCAAGTTATATTTGGAAGATTAAAATCACCAAGCACAAGAACTAAATCTGACGAGTTTGTTGTATTAATAACTTCATCAATCGCATCGATGCAAGTTGCATAATGATCACTATTTGATTGAGGTGGTATATATGCTGCGTAGATGATTAGATTGGTTTGGTTGATTTTGATTTTTACACCGATCTGTTCGACTCTCGATGGGGCTAAAGTTACTGGAGCATTCCAGAGTTTAGAATGTACTGCTATCAGTACGCCACCACCCGATTTCTTTGAACTAGTTTCAGGAGACCGATCGCATCTATAAACAACGTAGTCATGGCCAAAAAATTCGCTGCTCCGTATGTCTGGTTTTAATGAAGTTTCACAAATTACATAAATAAGGTAGTTTGATTTTAAAACGAATTTGTAGAATTTAGATGCTTTTGATGCCATTTTGTTTACGTTTTGATAGTAAATTGCACATTTCTCATTTACCGATCTTTTTTTGGACTTTATGGGCTGATTTACCTTTTGAGTAATAGTATAAGTTCGAGCTTTCATTAAAAGTGAGTGTAGTCTATCATTGGCCACCGGAGAAAAATATTTAAATGATTTTGTGTGTCTAGAGATTGCAACTATGGCATGCGGTACACTATCGAACAGCTCAAGAGGTTGAGAATTGGTTCTTATACATATTACATTTGGTGAGGTTAAACCTTGTGCTTCATGGATCGTCAAGACTTTACTGGTTTCTGGTATCTTAAGCTGAGAGATTAATTGTTTATCAGCTCTGGTAAAAGTTAGATAGAAAGCGTTCTCTAACACAGGTAATGATGATAGATTTGGTGGCAGGTTTATAAATTCGGCGGAAGATTCCACTGTGTTCATACTAGTGATGTTAGGGTAGTATTCTTTGAGAGCAGAAGTAACATCAGCTGGGCATCGATACGTTACATTCAAGTATTCAGTCTTTGTTACAAAAGCACTTGCATCGGAAAATTTCATATTGACATGATGTAATCTGTCAATATATGGTATTTGATTTTTGTCACCTAGAAGATATATTTTAGAACATTTACTTTTGATAACCACAAGTCCTATATATCCAGCATGCACCATCATGTACTCATCAACAAAAACTGTATCGTAGGTCCGGTTACCATTTATTAGGTATGAGGCAATCGTTTTGTAGTTTAATTTGATGTTATTAAAGTTAGTGTTTTTGTGCTCGCAACGTGATGTTACCTTTAATTTTATATCTGCAAGTCCTTCTTTTGTAGCACATAGAACAAGATCAGTGCCCAGATTATGGTTGTTTATAATCCATGTTGATTTACCACACCCAGGTACACCTTGAATATTTGTAATATCCGGCATCTTTATGTTTGTTTTAAGATAGATATTGTTTAATGAGTTGTAAGTCTGATGATCTAACATAATTACCGTACCCGATGAACAAAAAATGTATCTGTTTGGGGTAATAAATGTGTTTGTGTCTTCACACAGTTGCACCAGATTATTCCCATCGAAGCCAAACTGATGTTTTGTGTTCGGTTCTTCGAGATATTGTTTGGTAGCGTTGTCAAATATAAATATGTTTAATTGTCGTAAGGAAGCAGCGGAGAAAGGTAATAGATTTATGTTCTTAATGTAATGATCCTTTAAGTGGCTTTTTATTAGGCTGTTTGAGTGTTTCATGTAAAACATTATTTCTATGATCGAATTCTTATAGCTGGACTCTGCAGACAACACCTTGTGAAAAGTCGGAGATGTGGATGGAAAATCCGTACAGTTTCCATATGAGAACTTCGAGGGATCACCTGTAATCCAACGGGAAGATAACATTCTCTCATACTGCAGTGACATATTGAAAGGAATATTTAAAACCCATTTGATGTTGTTAAATGGAGAGTTTGTAACATAATCCAACACTGGCAAAACCTTGTAGACATGATGGCTAACATCCAAGGTAATTATGAAAGGCTCATTTTTTCGATGCTGCAAGTAGGATGTTAAAGTTTCTAAAGCGTAGATTAGATCACTGCAATCAGTTTTAGATTGATGAGTAACCACAATAACGTAGTTACGTCCGATTTTATAAACTTTTGTAACTTCATTAACTGATTTAATGTAGAAGTTATGTAGTATAAGTCCATTTCGGGATAGATATTTTTTAAGATTGCAATTATCCAATTTTTCTTCAAAAGCAACACAAATAAAAATAGATGATTTTATTAAGTGTTTGCCATTTAGCCAGGTTGAAATCTGTGGTTCGACATGCATGAATTTTTCAGATGGGATATTTTTAACAAACTCATATCCGTTTATATAATCTTCTTGGTGGTTGTTACTTATGCTTCTTGTTAACATAAGTTTAAATTTAAATGAGGAGATGATTGATTTGTTGTATGTTGATTTGATGTCAATATCAGTTTGAGTTTCGCAGTGTTTAGATGTGCACTTATTACCCAGTCTTGGAGTCTTTGAGTAGTTTTCTGAAGATGAAAAATGAAATAAGCCTCCATTTGAATCGCACACAGCATCTCTCATTTTGATGGTTTTAACTCTCGCTGTCTTGACGAGGTTTTCATAGCGTGAAAAATTCATCAAGTCAGCATTGACTTCATCAACCTCATCCATAGTACGTATATTAAAACCACCATTGAAGTTGCAGGCAGAGTTGCTCGTTTTGGAAGTTTTTAAGTTATTTGGTTGTGGTTTATTGAATTCCGAAAATCCGATTGCTTTTTTGGAAACTTAAGTTCATGTTCAGAAAGGTTGGTGATTGGTGCCATAAGTCGAAAATTTTGGCGACGTCGTTTCCATTCAAATTCTTTAACCAGTAGTCCAGAAGGCCTTAAAACCTGTTCACATTGTTTGATCATGTTTTCATTTGCGCTCGCCACAAGCAAATCATCGACATAAATAACCACATAACAAATGTCTTCACCTTGTTTTCGAATGTATAGGCATTGATCATTTTTGCTTTGTATGAAGCCAGAATTTAAAAACACATTATGCACTGACTGGTTCCAAACCCGTGCTGATTGCTTTAAACCGAAAAGACTACGTTTAAGAAAACAAACTTGATGTTCTTTTCCATTATCATAAAACCTGGTGGCTGCTTCATGTATATTTCTTCCTTTAATTCACCATGTAAAAATGCAGTGTTTGCATCATAATGAATAACTTTCATACCTTTCCTTGCAGCAACTGTCAACAAAATTCTAAATGTCGTTTGTCGTGCGACTGGAGCAAAAATCCATCGTAATCAAAGCCATATTTTTGAGTAAAGCCTTGTGCGACTAAACGTGCCTTAAATCGCTGTGGTTCACCTTTTTCATTTCTTTTTATTTTATATACCCATTTGGAACCAATAGGTTTTCTATTAATAGGCAAATTCACCAGTTCCCATGTATTATTATCGCGTAGTGAAATCATTTCTTCTTCCATCGCTTTAACCCATTCATCTTTGTTCACACCATGTAATGTGGGTTTATATGAAACAACGTGTTTAGGCTGAATTTCGCATGTTATGTTTGATTCGCCTAGTACCCTTATTTTATGGCCGCTATACGTTACTAGATTTTTTGTCATCGTCTTGTCAACCTTCAGATTTAACTGTACTATAATATTTTTGGGCAACACGTTGCATTCAGCCCCCGTATCTAATTTACAATTGACAAGTGACTTATTAATTTGTACTTTTTCGTACTAGCCGTCTTTATTATTTTCGGTATTTAGCGAATCAATATATAACTCTTCGCCTTTATTTTCAGACTCATTTATTTCGTCAACTTTGTAGTTTGACCTTTTGACATCGCGATTGTTTTTTAATCTGCATGCTTCCGAAAAATGATTTTTCCTTTTACATATTGAACACACCACACCATATGCCGGACAACACCTCGCACCATGTTTGGTTTTACAACGTTTGCAATAAAATATTTTTATTTGATTTTTACTATAATTGCTATCATTATTACTACAGTCTATTCCGCTTAATCGGGACATATCGGGACTAGTACAATTTGTCCCGATTAAGCGACTGGCCCAATTATCCGAAGTTCCACAAAAATTCTAGGATTAGTAATTTTTAATGTATTTTATTTCATAAATTGCACAAAACTGAAAAAAAATCTCAAAACTATACGTATCCATACATATTATGTATTAAAAAATTATATAAAATGGATGTATGTACCATGTACATACATAATAAAAAATTATATTAATTCAAAAGCATGTATATGTACATATATGTATACATATACATATGTACATAATAAATATGTATGTACAAGAAAAATAAGGTTTACACTTTAATTAAATTTTTTGAACAAATTCGTCCAAAGAGGTTTGCCTTTTGTTTTTGCTGGATTGTAGCTGAACAAAATCAGAGCACACATTTAATGCTGACATGGGACTTGTTCTATTTTTTAATTTTTTTTCTATGTTTACTATGATTAGTACATTTTATCGTATGATCTGTCCCGATTAAACGAAATATTGTCCCGAAAAAGCGAAGTAAATTTGTGTTATTTGCTTGGTTTTGTTTCCGTTCTTTAGGATTTGTTCCAAATAAGCGGCTGTCCCGATTAACCGGTGTCCCAATTAAGCGGAATCGACTGTATTACATATTTTGATTTTTATTGTTACTACGAATATTGTTTTTAGTATTTTTAATATTAACTACGTTAACTTCTTTTTCTACTTTCACTGCTTGCATCTGTAAGGATGCTATCTCGTTTGCTTTACAAATATTGATGACGTCATCTAACGTTTTTGTATCATCATTGATTAATTTTTCGCGAATTTCATCCTTACAGATACCCAGTATTAGCCTATCCTTTACGATTTCATCAACCGTTATCTTTTCGAAACTACATTTTAACGATTGTAATTAAATTCTAGTTAAATACTCTTCGAATTTCTCACTAACTCTTTGTGTGAGATTGTTAAATACAAATCGTTCGTACGTTAAGTTAATTTTCGGTTTGAAATGATTATCGAATCTTTGTACAAGCAACTCATACTTGATGTCTTCTTCTTTTATATTAAATGATTCAAAAATTTTACCTGCATCCTGACCGATTGAGGTCATGAAAATTGCTGCTTGAATATTTTTCTCCTTTTTATTAACGCGGGTTCACGTACGTGATCAAAAAAATTTGATCACAATATGAAGTTAGAAACAAAAGCTATTGCTCTAAATATTAAGCTATTTTACTTGACGTTTCATTTGTCATTTTCAAACATTTTAATTTGTGTGTGGCTGTGGTGACGACTGACCATTAAATAAAATAAAAAAAAACATTCATTTCATTTTCATCAACATTCGTTCAAGGTTGAGTTTGCTAAATCACAAATCGAATGAATGAGTGATAAATTGATGAAAAGTTTTAAAGATGCCCGTAACAATACGTTTCAATTTCGGCATTTGCAGTTGTGTCACAATTTGGCGGATTTAAGTAAAGTTCTGAGCTCAAAGATCGTGTTAGCTTCTACTTCCGATATTGAATGTAGCTAAGCACGTGATTTGTTTGTACATTGAGCTTCAAATTCTAACAACAGCATTATTCTAACGAATCGTACCTCGCCTGGGAGTTTTGCTCGCGATTTATTAGAAAACGGTTTGAATGGGCGTAAAATTATTATACGAATAATATGCGATAGTATAAATATAAAATAAAATATGTATTTCATTTTTCATAAAATAAAGACAAAAGTGGAAAAAAATTGATTTAATTCAGTCTTGTCCGATCTAGTCAATCAAATTATTTATTACTCTACCCTTCACTCTTCTGCTTATTGTGGTAAGGGATTACAGTTGGCGCCGTGCATCGGAGTGATTATTTTATGGTGGCTAGTTAAATTCATTTGTACCAGCTGGTTGCCTATATCTGCACCTTTCGAATCCTTCGTAGTACGTCCAAATCGCTTAAATTATTGCTGTAATATTCATTCAAAAGTTAAATGGAGATAATTTAGTGATTTAAACAAACGATCTACTCACATGACTACAGCCGTCAAACGCATATTTAAAATTAAGTTTTCAAGCACATCTAATTTACGTTTATGATTATCCTGTTTGTAATATTAGCGATGTGGCACAGAATCGCTTGAAATGGTAAGTGATCGCGGCTGTCCTATTTCCGAATTTTATTCAATGTAATAATTCCGCAATTACACAACATTTTAGTACACAAGATATTTTGAAAATACGTCGCACAAAATTACAAATTGTTTTCACAATTTTAATACATTTATTAATATTAAAATTAATTAATTATGTAATCGCACGACAAAATTTAAAACACCAAATGCCGACAATGAAAATGGCGTGTGTTTTGTTTGTTTTTGATATTGACGTGAGTCATATAGAAATGTCAGAAAAATAGCAAAATTATTTATCCCTTTTCCACTTACCCACACAATTGTGTGGGTACGACCAAATTATCATGTTTTGTATGTGTTTTGAACCAACTTACACATTTGTACATTCCTTTCACACAATTGTGTTGATTGTACTTAAAATCAACCGAAATTTTTTATCAAAAAGCCATTACGTAGTTTTTTCACTTACACATTTGTGTGGTTTGGACTTAAATTTAGCGTATTTTTTTTTTTTTTTGTAGAAAAAGGGATATAATGAGCGTCATTGTTGCTCATAATTTGTTTTTTGTTTTTTCTATGTTGGATGCTTGCGATCAAAAATTTGCCCAAAGATAAAAAATATTTCATCTCAGGCGGGGAAATTCCAACGATTTGATTGGCTTGATTCGCGAATCATTTTTTGATCACATACGTGAACCCGCGTTTAAACTCCGTCGCTGTTGCGTAGAGCTTGAAGGTCCTGATCCAGTCTTACCAATTGTTGCAGACGTCTCCACCCGTGCATACTAAGGGTTTTGGTAGTCGAATTCCCCCTTCACTCAATTTAATATTTTCGAATTTTTTAATATCGATTATAATATAATGATATCTCGACAATTTCTCGTTTCTTAGTATCGATTATAATGTTCGATTTATTTTCTGAAATTATGCCGCTTGTAATACGTGTCGTAGAGAGCTTTCCTTTATTCAACAAAATGGCGTCTCTTTATTTTTATTTTTCTATCACTTTTTCGTATGATGAATTTAATACGACACTATTACTATTCCACACTGCGTTAATTATTATAATTAAATTATATTTTGATTTATTTTTAATATTTTAACTTTATTTTTAATTTATTTTATTTTTTTACTTCTGACACCATGTAATGTGGGTTTATATGAAAACAACGTGTTTAGGCTGAATAATGTATTTCATTTTCTTATTCTCGATACTCACTACAATCCGATACAATATTGATTGTGCGTACATATTGTTACATATTGATACATACATATTGATACATACATATTGATTGTGCGTTATACCAATGCCGCCTAAACTACAGGCCGCATACACCAAATGATGACGACACGCTATGTCTACGTTGTTGTTGCTTTCTCTAGTTGTTTTGTTAGTGTAAATATATTAATATTATTAATGCGCAGTCTCGGTTTAGACATAAATTGACGTCATGTGCAAAAAATGAGAGTAGTAAGAGGCCTGTAGTTTAGAAGGCATTGGTTATACTTAATTAACATAAGTTGACACAACAACATAACACAACTCGTTATGTTGTTACATCTCCCGTGACAGAACACTGTAAATTTCGAATCGGATAATTTTGGTGTTTGTCATCTCAATGATGAATTGATAACCTTTAATACATTTCACATATTTTACATTATTTTTCACATATATAGTAATTATATGCTTGTTCAATGCGAATATTTAAGCTATTTTAGGGCTTCGCCGATGAAGAAGTTGCTTACTCAACGCTCTTATCAAATGTTCCAAAACCTAAAATATATGTATTAAGTTTTTGGGCAAAAAATGTATATAATAATAGCCGTATTTCTTGATGCTCATTGATCCAGATCAGTTCAAATTTTATATGGAAAACATGATCCAAATTTTGTTTTAGATCACAAATTTTGATTTTAAATCTAGCAAGCGCCTTTGTGTTGTTTCATGAAACATGAACTGAACTGGATCAGATCAAGCGTCAAGAAATACAGCTAATATTTGGTTACCGTTCGATTTACTTTAATAGTAAAACTTTATTAGTAATTGTGTTTTTTTTAAGAAATATTTTAAATTAAAATTATATATCGACAAAATAATGAAAAAATATTCGCCATGTTATTTGATGGGCTGTCATTTTTAATTGAAAAATATTTGCCATTTTGTTTCGTTAAATCTTCGGTGAAAAAAAAAGTTCGTTCAATAAACGTAAAAAATTTTAAAAATTGCTTATAATGCCATCTAACAATTTTTGCCTATGTTGTCACGATTTTTTATGGCCGTTTGTCTTATAGAGTTAGTAATTATATGTTAGTAACAAATATGTCAGTGGTCTTTGGTAACATGTCTGTTGATTTTCGTTAGTAATATGTATAGTGGAGGTCTTTGGTAACAAATATGGCAATAGTCTTTTGCAACATGTCTGATTGTCGTCTTTGTGCTGGTTTAATATAGAGAAATAAAACGTACAATAATATTATATTGTTTTAAATTTTAATTTGTTTATTTAAAGTAAATCTAACATTAACTAACTATGTAAATTCATTATTTAGAATATATAAAAGAATTCATTTTATAAACTAATTCAAACATAAATAATTAAGTTATTAATTATTAATTCAATTCAAATATCAATCATAAAAAAAAAATTAAACATATTATATATAATACATAAACATTATTAGTTTGAAAACCGTAATCGACTGTTATGTCTATTTTCACGATTATGGGAATCAAATATTTGTTTTTTAATATTTTTTTTCAAAATCGGCGTAGGATGAGAATTTATCCTTCTAAGCATCTGTAATTAAAATGGATTAAAATCCCCTCCCAATTATAATCTTTTAATAATCTATCGCTGATTATTTTGCTAAGACCGGTAGAATGATTTTTACCATCTACCGGTACATAAGGTGCTAAATATTTAACCTGGAAATAAAATAATAAATAAAACGTTTTAAAATAATTGTGTGTAAACAAATGGTGAGTTAGCGTATGACAGCGTGAATTATCTTAGTTAATTCAGTAATAGTACACGGTGATTTCCACGTGTCTGGCACATGCAAGACAATTCAAAAACAAGTGATAGTAACAAGCCTCAGACGGTCAAAAGACAACTACATGTATTTGGGACGAGGAGTCCTCAAAGACATGTCTGGTGTATATAGAAATAATTCAATACCGTTGGGTCCTGGGGTGGGATGTTGTAACATCACTTTTTCGATATTTATCGAATATTATATCTCTTTTGCCTAAAATAAAATTGCTTGTCGTTTCACTTTTCAATTTTGCTATCTATATTAGTAGTGTGCGATACACTACTAAAATAAATTATTTATTCATCTCTTTTTGTTTTTCGAAAAAGTATCACTCTTAAAATAAGTACGTGATACAATAAGAGTAGAACGACATGATGTTTTATTCGAATAGGTAGAGATCGCAATAGAAGTAAAGTAATTGAAAAATGAAAAAACGATAAATTTAATTTGTAATGAAAGAGATGTAAATTTCGATAGTATCGAAAATAGTGATGTTACAACATTCGTCCCTGAATGGATTCATTATTTCTAACTCTAAATATTTTGTCGAAAAACTTAGCCTACACAACTCAAAATTCACAATTCCGAAGAAAAAGATAAAGCACGCGCAACAATAATTTACGAATTTAATATAAACTTAAACACCAATAAAAAAATACATATAAAACTAAAATAATATTTTACTCACAATATTTAGATATATTGTTAATAAATCTTTGTTTTAATGTTTGTTTTAATTTATTTACACAAAAAAAAAATCACCTGTATGAAAATTGAACTACACCAAACGCCTAATGAAATGGAATGATGCGAACACAACACCGAAACACAAAATTCAAAATGGCGATTTCATTAAATCAGGCGCCCTCAACTAAAGTGTAGAATTCAGTAGAAAATACAGTATAATAATAATAAATTAAACACGATGATTTGAGATAAACTTTTGTTTTTATATTTTTATTTATACAACACTACGCCATACGATGTTAGTAGTACAACAACACGTTTCAGAATGAGAGAGAAAATGTAGAAAATCAGGATTATTTACCACCAATTGACGAAGTACCTGAACTGATGTTATCCGGAACTAATATAGATTTGTATAATCGAAAAGAGATGGAAAATTTGAATGACGATAATATATTCGATTTAAATAAGTCCTTCAAAATTGCAAACCATTACAAAAATCGCAAATAGTTCATCTCTTGGCGGTAGTGATACTAACCATCGTAGTGGTACTAGTTATCCTTTTGTTAATAAAAGAATAAAACCTTATGCATACAAACAATTTAATAAAATAACGTTAAAGCGAGCAATGGCCTCATCAGGGGTGGATCAAAAATATTATTTTTGTAAAAAATTGTCCTTATTTAAAATAAAAATAAATTCTAAAAAGCAAAGCACGTAGCACATGAAATAAGCGCCGTTTTATTAAACTAAAATAAAAAAATACGGCCCTGGTAATAAAACCTACAACAACAAAGTAACCACCCCACGAAAACAACCAACATTTTTTTTTTGATTTATAACTTAACATAAAGATAACTAAAATATAGAACACTTTCTTCTTAACATAATTTACATTTTATTTTATATAAACACTTGATAAACTTACCGATGGTAAGATATTCCTTTCTGTAATTTTTTAGGCGTATTTTGGCAGGTTTTCACCAGACACTTCATTTTTATTAATAATTTCTAATTTTTATTACCAAATGATGCACTACTACATAATCCACTAACTATTTTATAATGTTTTTATTATTTTAATTAATACTTTTAAAAGCACAAAATTAAGTCGTCACTTCGTCCAAAAACAAAAACCGATTTAGTAGGGTTTACTTTGTGATATGAACTAGCCGTATGCATTTTTTTTTATATAATTATCCTGCTCTGACCTGTGACACATGAAATAGCAAATTTTATATGGGTAAAATCTTTACACCCATTGTACTTTTGTACATATTTATACTACGGTAACTTGAATCCGGTAATTTCTTCATTTCTTTCCCCTTTATCTATAAAATTTATTTATTTTGTAGGTAAAGAGGAAAGAAGCGAAGAAGTTACCGGATTCAAGTTACCGTAGTATGGATATGGACATTTTGTAGTATGTATATAATTCTATGTGCCAGAAGGATAAATTTTTAATACCATTCTGACACAAATTCAATTAGAAAAATATTATGACATCCGGTTACAATAAAAAGAATCAAGTTTGTTCCTTTATTACATTTTAAAAGAATGAGCGTAGTTGTTTTATAATTACAATTTTTTATATACTCGTACATGATATTATATTTAAATAAAAATAATTAATGTACATATATGTATTAAGGAATAATGTAATTCAATTTAAATAATTTTTTAATTTTAACTTCCTAACTTCATTGCATTCGGTCGAAAAAAATAAAAAATGCTAAATACGACCCTGTGATTTATGTGCTTGCTCTTTTATCTACCCTCCGAATTTGACTCATTTAGGGATACCAACCGTCCTCTTTTTGTAGTACATGTACTCTTTTTGAACCATAAATTATGTCCTCTCAGCTTTCTATAAATTTAGGTTAAATGTACTCTTTTTTCTTATGTTTTGTAACGGAATTTTATTCAGTTCCGTTATCAACCCAAATTCCAACATCAAATTTCAACACTCGGCATAACCTTCGAGGTGATACCTCAAATTCTACCAAAATAAAAATAAAACCATGCCGTATTTCGCATTGTTATTGTTTGTTTATGTTACTCAGATTACTGTACATATATATCCATGCAGTAGGTGAATAAACGTAAACCATAATAATATAATGCAACATTTGCTGTGTTTTAATATTGGAGCACTATCCGGAGCCAAATGGCAATTTTCTATTGAAACTGCAGCTATTATTCACTGGTGTCGCTGTACTTTAAAAATTAAAACTAAATTCATCAATAAAACAAACATTTATCACCTGAAATATATTAATTGACATTTATTTTGACATGACGTTATAAACAAAAATTAATTTTGCTGCGTTTTAATTTTTTATTGTAAGATTTAGTTTCTAATGGTTTCAGGGGTTTACAAAATTAAAAGCCTTTTCAAATTTCCCATTGAAATGGATAGCGCTCCCGATAGCGGCTCCCGATAAATAAGTGAGCCGAGATATTTTTTTATCGATTTTTAATTAAAAAGTTGAATGAAAAATCTTAGTTTAGATTTAAATAAATTAATTAAATGCAATAATAGCGCGCTAAATATAAGTTTTCACATAGAAAATTGGCTGTTCCGGATACAGCTTTCGGGCGTTAATAAAAAAACACAATTATCAATTTATTTTTTTTTCATCGATTTGTTTTGAGGTAAATAGCATGGGAATGGACTTTGCTATTGAAAATACCTACAATTGCACATTTCGATCAAGTTATATTTTTTGATATAAGTAAATTTTTGCGAGTGCATTGGGTAATCAAAAACCAATGTCACGTTTTTGTACATTTTTTTTTTGCTTGCGTACATTTTTGATGAATGTACAATATTTTTCCAATTAATTTAATATAAAAAGTGCAAGAAAAGTTGGTGAGAGAGTTCAGTGATTAGATAGACCAAAAAGTGGTCAGTTGTTTTTTTTCAAACTTGGTGTTTTGTTAAATTAAGTAATAATAAAAAAAATTGTATTTCATAAACTTTATAAAATATTAACAATAAATCAATGTGCATTTTTCCACTTTACTAAGAGTAAAATATAATAATTTTGTGTGCGTGCACGTTATTTTGGTTAAATTTGGTGTTTTGCTAAATTAAGTAATAATAAAAAAATTGATTTTCATAAACTTTATAAAATATTAATAATAAATCGGGGTGCATTTCTCCACTTTACTAAGAATATAATATAGCAATTTTGTGTGCGTGCACGTTATTTTTGGAGTTGGACACGGATATATATATATATATATATATATATATATATATATATATATATATATATATATATATATATATTGGTAAGTATGTTGTTGAGGCGTGATTACTAACCATTACAATAGTGGCAGGGCATCGAGAGTAACCCGGCCCATAGGCTGGACACCCTCTTTCTGCTAAGGACCTCCTCCACTTTCAACTCACTAACTAACTTTCAGTTTTTTATAATCATTGTTGATGTGTGTCTGTGCTTCTTGAGGTAATTATGTTACCCTAAGAAGCCAGAAATAACAACCATGGGTGAAAATCCATTCCCTAAATAATGTTTAGGAACCGCCAGTTTTGGGTCCGATGACCCCCTTTTCCTTTTTGATCAAAATTTTAGATGGTAAATTATAGGCCATCTTTCCTAAGTTAATATGATTGTGTGAATCTAGGTCCCTTATTTCACCTAACCCCAAAAACCCACGACCACATCCCCTACCAGGCTGAGCTGCGGGAAACCAAGCCGCACATGGGGCTAGGGCATGAAATGGGGACAAATTTCTTTAACGACAGGGTATACTGTCGTAAGACAGTAACCTTTTATCGTTACAGTTTTGTTTCCCTAAAAAACAAAAAAAAACTTTTTATCGACTTGAGCACTTACCTCGGCGCTCGAATGTAACAAAAGTTTACTTTACGGATTGGTCGCATCGAGATGTTCAAATCAGTTAAAGGTACTCTATAATGTATTATCTATGTGTAGGTAGTAATATAAACGTTAAAGTTTGCGCGTGCTCATGGTACTACTTTTTAGTGATTTTCTTCCACTTGTTTCAATATTTAATGAAATATTAAAATTTAAAATTATAAACTTAACATTCATTCTGTAGTGTCAGTGACTAATTAAATAAATTTTTGTAAAATGTCTCGACGAAAATGTAAGTTCAATGAAGACTTACAGAAACAATTTTTTATGTTTAAGAAAGCAAAAAAAGATTCCGATGCAAAAAAAAATCAGCATTGGAGCAACACCTCCAATCGTCAAAGCACAAAAGTCGAATACAGTCGGCTAGCACAAGCCAACAAATTTCAAATTTTTTGATTCCGCAAAACAATAAATTGTTGGGAAAAATATCAGCAGCTGAAGCTACACTAGCTTTTCATACGGTGAAGCACTATCAATCTTATAAGACTTCTGATTGTTCGACAAAATTATTTCAATATATTTTTAAGGGTTCTGAAGTAGTATCAAAGATTTCTTCAGCGAGAACCAAAACGGAAGCCATCGTTAATAATGTATTGGCACCTCACTAACTAAAGGTTGCACTTGAAAGAATTAATAATATCGGCGTACAATTCGTAGGAGTGTGTACTGAAGGATCGAATCACGGTGCAACTAAATTATTTCCAATTGTAATTCAATATTTCGATAAAGACTTTGGAATTAAACACACCTTAATTGATAGGAAATCTGTTCAAGATGAGAAATCTGTAACCATATCAAATCTAGTGACCAGCATTGGACTGTGTTGGATTGAAAAATAAGTGCATTGCATTCGCGGGAGATAATTGTAACACAAATTTTGGTGGCATTGCTAGAAGAGGAACAAATAATGTTTACAGTCATTTGAAGTTTGAACTAGGAAATAAATTAGTTGGTATTGCCTTGCCTGTCCAGCACACATTTTAAATAATTGTGTGCAACATGGGCTGGACGGACTGCCCATTGATATTGATTCAGTTGTTACAAAAATTTATCGTTATTTTTCTATTTACACAGTCCGCAGGGAAACTTTGAAAACGTTTTGTGATTCGGATTACAAAGTACTCCAAATTATTCTAAAACGAGATGGCTGTCTCTATTTCCAGCAATAAATCGCATTTTAGAGATGTACGCCGGTTTAAAGTCGTATTTTCTCTCTCAAAATGAAGCACCAGTATTTATAAAAATGTTTTTTGAAAATCCTTTAAATGAATGCTACTTATGGTTTATCATTCATTAATGTATATGGAAATGTAGATTTTTACTTCCATTTTAACTACCACATAATATGCCAATCGTAAATATTGACAAATACGTCAAATACGTCATTTGAAATTTTTTCAAAGTAATTTGTTATTGTTTTCGGCATCCCTTTCGGGTTTAGGCACACTACGATAAAACACATCAAATTTTTTCGTATTCTTTTTACTATTGGAAATTTGATTTACATCAAAAACATAAAAAGAATTCGCTATAAAAAAATGCGATCCGCGCGGATTTTATACTATTGTGAAATAAAAATCCGAGTTAGCGGATTTTATGACAAAATTTAATTATCAAATCCGACAGCTAGTTTGGTGACGGATATTGTAGTATACGACGGAAAATAGATCGTAGTTCATAATTTTTACATGCTATTTAATTATTTAAAAGTTTAATAAATTTTTAAATGTTAGTACATATCTCTATAAAATTATTTTAACCAAATTTAAATGTGACAAGTATATACTGAAAATTTCGAGTTTGACTGTAAAAATACATGTTTTATAATACGAATATCCGCCGTGGATCGGATTTTACGACGACGTATTTTCCGACGGTGCCATATTTTCCGACGGTGTCGTATTTTCCGACCAATTTCATAATAGGCCCCTGTTCCCCTTATGTACTCTTTCCCGATCTTACTGATATGGTAAGCCTAGACTCACTTGACATCTGCTTCTATTTCTATGGTTTTGTTTTATATAATTATGTTGTGTTTGTTAATTAATGGTTTAATAAACACACTTATTTATTTTTTTAATAATTATTACTTTATTTATATTGATAATGCATAACCTCACTCGGTTACTCTCAAGAACGAAGTGCCGTGACGTAGTGACCATGACACCTCATGTGCGATAACTATATACTAGGTTGCACCATGATATTGATAGTTGGTTTATTCAGGGTTCACTCAACACTTTCCCCTAATAAAGTAGATATGGCTCCAAGTATCGAGGAGCGCGATGGTCCCGTGCAGACCATCGTATCTCAGCTGGAACTGATGAAGCTGGTTGTCCATCGGTTGGAACTGATGAGTTTTGCTGTTGGTGTTTTGGAGGTACTTCAAAATCATCCAGGTAAATTTGAAGTGCTACTGTATCTTGTGCTGGTGAGAATTGTTGATATGATGATCTTGCCATTAATTGGTTTGCATGCGCCTTGATAATTTTATTCCCATAATTAAGAATAACCTTATCATTACGTGTCCTATTTTAGAATGAACTTTTCCGTGAACCCATTCAAAGTTATTGTTTTTGTAAGCCTTGGCTTGCATCAAATCTCCAACTTTTTAATGCCTTGGTTTAATGCCGTGCTTTATGTTATACTACTCATTCATCGAATTATTCCAATGATCTGCTACGTGATGTTGTTGATTTGGCAGTAGTAGATCCATTGTTGTTCTGATTTTTCGTCCGAATATAATCTCGGCTGGAGACAATCCAGAAGGTGTATTTGGATTTGGTGTAGTACGGTAATTTGACAGGAAAATTTGTAACGTTTCCTCTATCGAATCTCCTCAGCGTATTAACGAACCTCTCCGCTTGTCCATTTGATTGCGGATGATATGGGGCACAACGGAGATGCTGGATTCCGTTTCGCTCACACATTATTTGAAATTTTGCGGAAACGAACTGTGTTCCGTTGTTCGAGACGATAAGCTGTGGTGGTCCAAAACGAGTCAAACTTTCTTCGATTATAACTACCGTTTTGGTCGCAGTGATGGTCGGTGTAATAAATATTTCCGGCCATTTCGTATATGCGTCAACAATGATCAAAAAATACAATCCATTGATTGGACCGGCATAATCAATATGAATGCGCTGCCATGGACCATCAGGTATTGGCCATGACTCCAATGGCACTTTTGTAGGCGTTTTTGCAACATTTGTGCATTGATTATGTTGCAAAACAATCTCATCCAGCAAACAAAATTATTCCATCTGATAAACTATATAGGCAATTATTTAAAATTAAAACGCATACACTCGTAGTCAATTAATTTCTATCAAATTTTATTGTTTCCAATCATTATAAATTTTAATTAACGTCACATATTTTGTTGTAATCTCAATCTATTTGTAATCAGCTGTTCATACTGTTTATCTGTAATATAAGGCACAAATTAAATCGAACTTATGTATATACATTATAAAATTAATACACCTGTATTTATAAATATACTAGTTAGATATTTAGATTATGTATCACATTTTCACTTCAAACACTATTTTATTACACTTTATATAAAATTATTAATTTATTATTAATTGTACACGAACAAACACAATGTAAATAAACACAAATTGTATTTGTTCTGTCAAATTATAAGTCAACTAAACAGTACCGAATTAAACCGCAATGTAAAGTAGAATTAACTATTAGAAATTATGTAGATTGAAAATTATATTGTATGTTGCGTCTACCTTAATTTATAAAGGAAAAATATTTATAAATTGTTATAAAAAATACTGTTATAAAATTTGTTATAAAATTGTCAAAAAACTAAAATACGAAAAAATAAAATCTCTCTTACACGTCAACTTTCGAAGTGAAAGCATTAAAATAAAAATAAATAAAAACGCTGAAAATTGTAAAGCTTTTTATTTTTTCACAAAACAGACTTGGACAAATATACATGGTCCTTCGAGCCGGATGGCGTATGGGATAGTACAGAATCAGGATATCGCATAACTCGTGACGTCTCTCCAGTGGTTAATCGCATTCTGGGCGAACAAGGGGTTTACATATTCTGAACCACGTTTTTTCATCACAACATCCATTTGCAGTTCAACGTCTGTAAGGAAATCATAACAGAATCAGGATATCGAATAATTCATCACGTCTCTCCAGTTTTAAACGCATTCTGGGCAAACAAGGAGTTTTCATATTCTGGATCACGTATTTTCATCAAAACATCCATTAGCAGTTCATCGTTTGTAAAGAAATCGTAAGTTGCTATCTTAAACTTTCTAAGTGAATCTAAAAGTGAATAATAATCATAACCTAAATGCGATATTGTCGGTTAATAAATTATTGGGTACAAATAGTGAAGAGACAAATTTTCGATACTGTTGCTAGATTACACGCATATTTTGATATAGTCAAGGTTGTCTTTAAATCTCTTGAACTTTATTTTAAACCAAATAACGGTATTGTTCATTTATAAATATTGTTTGATACAATTTGAGTGCGAATATGAGTGGGAATATACTAGTGCAGAAACGAGGCCGCATTTTACGCTCTATAACATCAACAGCTACATTTGTTGAGAAGATTAACGAGGAAACAACCATTGAGGATATTGAAATTAGACTTCATAAATTAAACTCTTGGTGGAAAGAATTTCGTAAAGTTGAGGATGAACTTCTCTTATTACCTGAACAATCATCAATATATGACGAATTTAAGAGAAAGTTCTTTAATGTACAAGCTTCCCTGACAATAGAACTCAAGAAGCGCACCCCAACTATAAATCAGTATCCAGTTAATGACGAGTCAAATGCAACAATCAACAACCTTTATTCTCAACAACGAGCGTATTTCGAATCGTCGCAAGATAAAACTACGAACCAAGAAAACGCGCTTAAATTGCCCAATATTAATATTCCGCACTTCAACGATGAATACACACAATGGCCGTCATTCAAATTTGCATACGAAGCTGCTGTTCATCAAAACGATAGCATACCACGAATATACAAGACTCAGTTATTGAGAAACATACTAGAAGAAAATGTAGCACGAATAATTCAACATTTTTCACTTACCGATGCCAACTACGACGAAGCTTGGCAAAAACTCCATAGGATTTCGAGGGTGTTGCATTTGTTGGTCAACAAATTGGACAACCAAACGCGGCAGCAGTGGGATTTGCATTCAGTTAATCGAAACATGCCGACAGTGAATTTGTTCCTGGAATATTTACATCGAAGGTGTAATGCACTAGAAGGTTATAATGTAACTTTAAAATCGAACAAACAATTTACCAAACAGTCGCACATAGCCACCGCAAAAACCGAACATTTATGTTGTAAAAAACCTCATCAATTGCACAAGTGTTACAAATTTCAATGGTTTGACATCGAGCATCGTAAAAGCTTTGTAAACAACCTTAAGCTATGCGTAAATTGTCTTAGGGAAGGTCATAATGTAGGCAACGGTATTTCGCCAAAAACGTATTTCAGATGTAAATCGAAGCATCACACTCGTTTGCTTGTTTTCAACAATACCGAAGAAAACGAGCTGCTAAATTCCAATTTAATTAGCACATCGAATAATTCCAATTCCGCAAAAATCATTGAAGCAAATAATTTTACTACAAAAATTATAATTAGTCAAAATAAACAAACTGTATTGCCGACCGTTGTTATGATGTCAAAGAATACATATAGACAAATACACAATATACGTGCTTTTCTCGATTCAGGGTCAGAATGTTCTTTCATCACTGCAACATTCACTAAAAAATTAGAATTGAAACGTCGTCATGCATGTTTAACAGTAATCGGGTTATCCTCTATTTCTGCAGCAAACAACAGAGGATTAATTAGTATAAAACTATGTTCAACATACAATCCGCAGAAATTTGTAGTATTCGATGCGCTGATACTTAAAAATCTAATTCCGTATCTACCGTCACGAACAATATCACTAACTGGCGATGAAATATCAAAAATTGATGAATATTGCCTTCCTAAGATTGATGTACCAGAATCGCCAACAGTAGCACTTTGCTCACAGCCAAGTACTTCATTGCCATTATCACCATCGTTGCATATCAAATCAAGTAAAATGCCAACTCCACCGAATCAACTACCAAATAATTCTACAAATACTAGTCCGATAGTATTGCCTTGTTCGATTCAAGTACCTGTTACCATACCATTGAATTATCCGGTTAATTTAAACGACGAATGGTTTAAACAGCATATCAGATCACCAGCCGAGACGAACGTGACGTCATCATTTAACATGAAACATCATCATACACAATCACATCAATTAAACAATGATCATAATGTATCGGTGAGTTTTACTCCAAAAATACCACGTTTAATTCAAAAGGCCATTTCAAAAAACCATAATGATTGTAAAATACCAATATTGGATATATCTTCGATCAGTGTTCCAACAACGCCGACAAGGAATGCAAATAAAAATGGTAGCAACAGCAACAATGAAGTGCGGAAGTGCTCCATTTTGAAATCAGCAATCTCTATTGAAATTTCGCCAATGATTGTACTGCCGAGTGCATCCGGTGCTGGTAATAAAAAATTGTTAAGAATCAACAGTAATTGCAGCGCAAACTTACAAATATTAAAAAATACTGTTTCAAGTTTGTCCAATAACAATTTAAAAACTAATTTAATAATCTTTCTAAACCGATTTAATAGCCATAGCTCTTTGACGATCACTACATCTGGTGGTAATATACAGTCGGCGACAGTAACATCAGGTCATTTTGGTAGTTCGTGGATCACAAATAATCGTTTGATTAACACAAAGGGACGTAATTTGAAAGATGACGAACTGGTACTTATCCAAGATGATAATTTATCACAGCTCGCATGGGCTAGAGGAAGAATCACTATACTTTATCCTGGTAAAGATGGCCCCACCTACCTGAGGATAACTGAAGCGTCCAATAACCCAATTATGCAAGTTACATGTGTAATAATTAAGCGAACCGCTCAACCGGGGGAGTATGTTGCAAAACAATCTCATCCAGCAAACAAAATTATTCCATCTGATAAACTATATAGGCAATTATTTAAAATTAAAACGCATACACTCGTAGTCAATTAATTTCTATCAAATTTTATTGTTTCCAATCATTATAAATTTTAATTAACGTCACATATTTTGTTGTAATCTCAATCTATTTGTAATCAGCTGTTCATACTGTTTATCTGTAATATAAGGCACAAATTAAATCGAACTTATGTATATACATTATAAAATTAATACACCTGTATTTATAAATATACTAGTTAGATATTTAGATTATGTATCACATTTTCACTTCAAACACTATTTTATTACACTTTATATAAAATTATTAATTTATTATTAATTGTACACGAACAAACACAATGTAAATAAACACAAATTGTATTTGTTCTGTCAAATTATAAGTCAACTAAACAGTACCGAATTAAACCGCAATGTAAAGTAGAATTAACTATTAGAAATTATGTAGATTGAAAATTATATTGTATGTTGCGTCTACCTTAATTTATAAAGGAAAAATATTTATAAATTGTTATAAAAAATTTGTTATAAAATTGTCAAAAAACTAAAATACGAAAAAATAAAATCTCTCTTACACGTCAACTTTCGAAGTGAAAGCATTAAAATAAAAATAAATAAAAACGCTGAAAATTGTAAAGCTTTTTATTTTTTCACAAAACAGACTTGGACAAATATACAGATTACATCCCCTGACCAAATCTGCAATATTTTCGTCGATTCCAGGCCAATATACATAACTGCGTGCAATGGACTTCATGCGTTCTATGCCTTGATGTGCGCTTTATCCAGTTGGTGTAATATTTTTCGTTGATACATACGTGGAATTACAATTCTATCCCCGAACATCAGGCAATTGCCGACAATCGATAATGATTGTGATCGTTTGAAAAATGCCTTGACATCCGCATTGGTAATCTCTTCTGAAGTTGGCCATTTAGAATTGACGGAACTGATAACTGATTGCAGTATTTGATTGGTAAATGATTGACTGTATCTACCTGTGAATTTCGCAGATCATCCTCTAACTGAAGCGATGCTATTACGTAGTCCTCATCCTATTTCACTTGTGCACGAATTAGACGGGAAAGGATATCTGCATATCCAAATTTATCCGTTACGACTACTCAATGTTGAAATCATACAGGAGTAATGTACACGCCCACCTTTGAAGTCTATTCGCAGTGTAGACAAGAATTCCCTTCCTATAACCGAATATTGCCAATAACGGTTTATGGTCCGTTTGTAAAACGAATTTTCGGCCATAAATCATTCGATGAAATTTGGTGACTGCTAATATCAGGGCTAATGCCTCTTTCTCGATCTGTCCATATCCTATCTCGGCCTTTGTTAGCGATCGAGAAGCATGGCTAACTGCTTTTACCGACCCATCCTCATATCGGTGATATATGCAAGCACCGATTCCGCTCTGACATGCATCCGCCGCAATTATTTGTTGAGCTGGGTCATAATGGGTAAGTATGAGATCAGATTTAAGTATCTGTTTGAACCGCTCGAATGATTTCTGACAATCAGCCGGCCAGTCCCATTTAGCATCTTTTTTTAAGTAAGGCATCCAATGGGCGTCTTAACTGATGCATATCCTTGATAAATTTTCTGTAAGCTCCCATATATGACTGCAACGTTTGAATGTCATGGGGTGGAGGCATGTGTGTGATTGCTTCCACTTTCGCTGGATCTGGTCTCGTGCCATTTTTGTCGATTCTTCGACCCAAGTACTTAATGGATTTCATAAAAAAATTACATTTTCCGATTTTGATGTTGAATCCAAAATCCTTTATACGCTGAAGTGTTTGGTATAATCAGTTTTATGCTCTGTTTCCGTTCTACCAGACGATCAAATCGTCCATATACGCAGCTACCCCTTCTAGGCCTTCTACCGGATCCGCTCGAAACACGATATTTTATAACGCGATATTTCAAAACGAGATATGACAAAACGAAATATGGTACAACACGCAATAATTCAAAACGCGATATGGTACAAAACGCGATATGGTACACAACGCGATATTTCAAAACGCGATATTTCAAAACGCGACATGGTACAAAACGCGATATGGTACAAAACGCGATAATTCAAAACGCGATATTTCAAAACGCGTTATGGTACAGAATGTGCATTGCGAAGCAACGGGAGCGTAGCGGTTTATACCGATCCTATATACTCTCGCTCCTGTCGATTTTTAAATTCCTATAAACTGAAATTAAATTTCCCCTTCACCCGACTGATATAACCCGATCCTAAATTCCCGTTTTGTACCATATTGCGTTTTTTACCATATCGTGTTTTGAAATATCGCGTTTTGAAATATCGCGTTTTGAAATATCGCGTTTTGTACCATATCACGTTTTGAAATATCGCGTTTTGAAATATCGCGTTTTGTACCATATGGGGTTTTGTACTCTATCGTGTTTTGAAATATCGCATTTTAAAATATTGCGTTTTGATAATTCGCGTTTTAAAATATCGCGTTTCAAATGGGACCCGCCTTCTACCATAGTACTCATAATTTGCTGAAACGCACCTGATGCAGCTTTGACACCTGGTGGTAGTCGATTAAATTGGAATAATCCGCGATGTGTATTGATTGTAAGCAATTGCGGTGACTTTTCATCGACTTCTACTTGGAGGAACGCATCACACAAATCTATTTGACTAAAGACTGTGCCGTTTGCTATTTTTGAAAAAATGTCATCGGGTAGTGGCAATGGAAATTTATGAGGCTCAAGTGCGTCATTTAGACCTGTTGAATAATCTGTACAAATTCGAATCTGCCCATTGCTCTTTTTCACACAAACTATTGGTGCGGCCCATTTTGAGAAATCCACTGGTGTAATGATACCCATTTGTTGGAGACGATCCAGTTCATCGTTTATTTGTGTCAATGCCGCGTACGCCACTGGTCGTTTTGTTCTAAATACTGGTATTTTGTTTGGTTTGACGTGCAACGTGACTTGTGTTTTCGTTCACCGTCCGAGAGTATTTTTGAACACATCCGGAAATAAAGAAACTTGTGTTGATATCAGCTGTTGCATATCTGGGTTGCCGCTGCTAATGGAAGAAACGTTGCATATTGATCTTAATGGCACATCCCAGATGTTGAATTTATCAATCCAATCTATTCCGAACAGATTTAGATCGCCATCACCTGATACAAAACATTTCCCCGTAATTGTATAGTCACAGAATTCCATTTCACATTGGAATTCTCTTAACAATTTACGCTGTTGCCCAGATGCACTTGTTGCTGATTGATTTGTCTCTGTCAATGTGGGCTCACCAATTTCTTGCCAAGTTGATTTAGAAATAATGGTGATGTCTGATGCTGTGTCCAGTTGCATGTTGACTGAGACATTATTGATTCTCACATTGATGAATTTGCGCTTTGCTGCCATATCGCCATTTACTGAAAAAATTCATCTTAAGTGCGGGAAGTTTTTGTTTTGACCCTTTGTGCTTGCTTGTTTGGTGTGTGGGGTACTTAGACAACCACTATAACCCCCTTTGTGCCCCACCTGATTGCATTCCCGGCATTTTTGTTGTTTGTACGAGCATTCGGCAGTAAAATGCATGCCACCGCATTTCCAACATGGTTTACTGGGCTTACTGGGTGCTTATTGGTATTTGTCCGTGTCATGATTCGGATTGGGCTTATTTTTATATTGATTGTCGCATGATTAGAGTTGCAACAGCCTACTATTGCTTTCGATCGTTTTCGTTGGTTATGCGCTACCAATTTGTTTATACTATGACTTGCAGTATGGTCAGAGTTTCTGCAATTATATTGCTCATACTTTGTTGTGAGAGCCCTATGTGAAAATATTACTCTGACAACCATTAAATAACTTTGGTACTAAAATTATTTTGATAATCTAAAGCAGTAGTACCGAAACTAGCGAAATACGGATATCAAATAGTTGAACGATAGACGAAAATGATCGAAAGCGTTCAAAAGCAATAGTAGGCCTTCTCCTTCCAGTATTAAGCAAACTACTTGAAAAATTTGGCAAACTGATAAAGGTATTGCAGATTAGCGTTAGATAGACAAGAAGAGTACATTTAAATTCGCCGACGAAAATTTTTCTTCTCTTGTTTACTAGTAATGCAAGACACATTCAGGGGACCAAATGGGAAATCCTCCTCCAAAACAGTTATGAACCAACTCAAAGGTTCTTTTGATATTAGAAGACCACCTTTGATCATTAAAGAACCTTCTCAAGGACGCCGGAACGATCCAGATATATTCCGATTTTGCGAATAGAGTAGCATGGTTAATGCAATCTTCGTCCAATCACTTATTTTTAGTCCTAATTGTTGATGATGCTTTCAAAAATATTTACAACACCCGAGAAATAAAGATACGTTTTGTAGATAATTTTAAATTTTTTATTATTAAATTAAATTTCATTATACATATTATACAATTTTTTGTTTGTTTTAAATTCTTAAATTAACTTTTATATAATTTTCTCATTTTATTTAATTTATTAAAGTACAATTAATTAAATTTATGATTACATTTATTATTATAGACCGAATGATATCGCTCAAATATTTTAAAAATATACATTTATGATATATTTTTTTTTTTTTTTATAAAATACACTAATAATAAAATGGTCCCCAAAAAAATAATTTTTGACCACCAGAAAATATCACTTAAAAAAATTAAATAATCACTGGGAATTGGGAGTATATGCTCTATGGTCCTAAAATATAATGATTTAGAAACTTTGCTTGATATTTAAATTATTTGGTGATCAAAAATTAATTCGCCAGAGACCGATTAAATACAAGCCTTTAAAAATAAAATTTGCAAAAATTATTTGTCCATTTTTAGATAGCTAACATTTTATATAAATAGGCGTGGTGCTTAGTAAATATCTCTTGACGCTTAAATTTTTTAATTGAGTATTTGTTGCGTTTGGCCAAATTTGGCTAAATCAGTCATGTTACTTGATTCATTCGAATTCTTGCGGATTTTATTTTTTTTTGTTTAGACTTACAATAAATATTTTTATGTATATAAATTTTTAAAATTAACATTAAAAAAATAAAATTTATTTCTTGGTATTATATTTTAATCGGAATTTCGGTGGACATTTTATATGGCATTTAAGACACAAGTAAATTTGTAGTAACTGACAGTTGTACGGGGGAGCTAAACACTAGATGGCAGACTTTAATTATAATTTTCTCGGATTCTGTTCAATATGACAATTAAAGCTTTATATTTATTTAACTTAATTGAATAATTAGATGATGTTTTTACTCATTTGGTCTTTTCGTGTATTTATCCTTATGATCTCGCACATTGAGAGGGGTTGCTTCAGCACCATCACCGTTTTCGACTGTTCGTCTCGATCCTTTGTTCCAAGGCTGTTCTTCGCCCGAACCAAATATTGTGTAGGCAAGAATTTCAATGATGTATAAAGCAATGGTGACAAAGAATATGAGACGCCATGCATCGATTGTTTGCTGTGAATTTTTATTAAAATATAGTATCGAGCACTTTTCATTAATCAAAACTAGTGTAAACTTACGTTTCCGTGTGTAACTTGCCCAACGAACACAGGCACAATAATACCAGGTATTGTTGCAGCTGTATTTGTGATCGCCATTAATGTACCAGCATAGTTTGGAGCAATATCAATGTGATTAGCCAAGAAACCGCAAAACATTCCACCAATTGATGTAATACCAACACCCATCAAGCCGACAGCCAAGCCGCGTTGGCACCCAATGTAGCAAAGGGCTAATAGACATAGCATGGGTACGAGTGATGCGAAAAGTGTTGCAATTTTACGGGCCACAGTTGTTGTAATTTTTCCTTTTGTGCGTAATGTGTCCAATGTCTTTGATAAGAACATCGAGAAGAACCACATCGTTAAGAATGGAACGGCTGTCACGACGGCATTCTCTTTGATATTAAACTTAAGCACTTGTTTCATGTAGAATGGTAATTCGATCAACAACATGTACCAACCCCAGTTTGAGCAAGTGTGGGCAACCAATATAGCCAAGAATGCGGTTGATGTGAATATTTTTCCCCATGGCACTGGTGGTTTTTTCTCACCATCACCGTGTCCACCACCACCGGCACTTAACGATGTTACGATCATGGTACGTTCCTCTGCACTCATAAGGGCCTGTTTATTTGGAGTGTCTTGCACTAACCAAACCCAAAGTACCATCCAGAGACAACTTAAGCCGCCCATTACATAGAATACAGATTCCCATCCAAGTGATCCGGCCAGTACACCAGCCAATAACATAGAAATAACTGTTCCTAAAGATGTGCCGGCATACCTATCGATGATTTTATAATTTAGTTTAATTAAAATTCTAGAGGTTTAAATAAATACTTACACAATAGCTGACATGACACTGCGCTCTTCTGGTGGCGCCCACGAAGATAACATGACATGCATAGACGGGAATGTTACACCACCACCAACACCTTCACCAATACGCATCGCAATCATTGCTCCATAATGTAAATACGCCATGGGCGGTGTCAATAAGGTGCAGACAACATTGATGGCAACTGAGAAGAACATTACCCATTTGGCCGAAAATAATTCAGCAACGCGTGCACCAGGAATTTGCGATATAAAATATCCCCAGAAATAACAACTCAAAATTGTTCCTTGTAAAGGTTCATTCCAATCGAATGGCCCGTTCTAAAAATAAAGAATAAAATAAAAATAAGTGAGAATATTTGTAAAATTATTGTGTTTTTTTTTATAATATATATAAAAAAAATATTGTTTGCAATAAACAATTTTCCAAAAATAAACTGCAATTTGCTAAACGTTGAATCTCATTGTGGTCATGCAAATAAAATTTATTCGACTCTGCAAATAAAAACTTGATTGCTACTTTTAATATTTAAAAGGTCATAATATAATCAATCGACTATACTCCAATATCGATTGAATCAGAGTCAGGGCTTCGCGAGGTGTATAAGATAAGTTATAAATGGAACTTACAATCGCGTATTAAAGTACATATCTGTAAAAGGAATTAAGAGTTTGTGACTGTAAAGTGGATGAAAGCGAATACCGTGACAAAAGTAAGTAAGTTTTGAGTGCAGGCATAATTCAATGCTGTGACTAATCGAATCTTGAGTAGCTTTGGTACGAATCAATTTTAGGAATTATTACTTATTAATGGACTAGCTTTTACGGCTGATAAGATACAGATAATACAGTTCTGTCAAAATAAATAAAACACGAAGAATCAATATAAACTCAGAATACTGGTGACATAAGTAATCTGAAGGCTGCAGAAGTACAACTTCAGATTAATTGCAGCGTTCAGAAGAAATGGATGTTTATGCATGAGATGAGAGATTCATCCATTACCAATATTCAGTTGCGTTTTAGTAAAATTTCTATAAGAGTATTTTATTTTCCAAGGATCTTTGATCGCAGTTACAGCTAAAAAGAAGTGTGGAATTTCTTTGAACCAATAAATGAGGGTGAAATAGGATTGCTCACATTGGATTGAAAACAGCAACACGCCGATGATTCAGAACGCTGTTTCAAGCTGTTTAACCATATTAAACAGAAATTTTTGCGTCAATATGTGATAATGGATGAAACATGGATCCATCACTGCACTTCTGAATCAAATCGATAATCAGTTGAGTGCACAGCAGCCGATGAAAGGCATCCGAAGAGACCAAAAACGCAAATAACGGCCGGTAAAGGTTTGGCCGCAAGGTATTTTATTCGTCGACTATCTTGAGGAAGGAAAGACCATCAACAGCCAATATTACATGACGTTATTGGTGCGTTTGAAGGAAGAAGTTCAGAAACGACCAGAAATGCAAAATAAAAATGTGCTCTTTCATTAAGAGAAGGCACCGTGTAACAAATCATTTACTACATACGATGACAAATTTGAGCGAATTGAAATTAGAATTATCCCTGTCCTCCGTATTCTCCTGATCTGGCTTCTAGCGGTTATTACTTGTTCGCAGTCCTCAAAAATGTGCTCCAGGGGAAGAGATACCCAAAGATAAATCCTATCTACCAAAAAGATAAAGAACGATGAGAAAACAGATGAGAAACGATGAAATGAATGTATAACTCTTGAAGGAAACTACATTGATGAATAAAGTCGAATTTTGCTAACAAAGGTTGACCATGTAAGTTTTCTGAAATTCAAAACTCTAGTAATCGACCGATCGAAGGCCCTAATTTGCCGAACCATAAATTGAATTCACTATTTAATCTGCTAAATAAGAATACAATAGAACTCTAAAAATCTCTTAAAATGAAAGGCCCATAGCCAAAAACTAAAAGGCCAATAAATTATAAGAAGTTTGATATCTTCGAAATAAAAACTCACCGAATTACGTGAAATACGGAGTTAATAGCAATATTTTCCCCTCTTTTTCATCAATTTCCATCACATTGGGTCAGTTTGACCCATTTAGTAAAACAGGACCAAGAATAATGATTTTTGATTTTACAAGACAGTTTTCCCAAAAGTCTGGTGAGTTAATATTTCGCTTTAGAAGTCAATCTATGTTTATCGGGTGCTAGCTACAACATATTTTTAATAGTAATCAGTGATTATTAGAAAAAAATTCAAAATCTGAATATAATAGCTTTTCGTACAAAATTGATTGAACTTTGCCATTAATCTTTCGTTTATTTGTGTTTTTTTTTTACAAAATATTAAAGCCAACGTTTTCTTTTTTTATTTTCATGGCACCTGCGATGGAAAAAATTCGTTAAGTGGCGATTGGCGATGGTCTAATCGTATATAACAGATCCAATATATTTGCACCCCTATTCTCTTAGTCGTGTCGTTTCATACGACGCGACAATTGTCGTGTTACTTTGCCTATAAAACTTAATTCTCTTAGTCGACTGAGGTGATGTGATAATAAACGAATCAAATCGTCTCAAAATAAATAATCTTAAACCTACATTTTGTTCCCCTTCATGTTTGTATCGCCTAAAAAATTCGCACGACTACAAATCTCACCTCAGATGGCATGCAACTTTTTAAACGACTAACGAAATACCATTGTTGTCACCAATTGATGATTTGTCGCTTCAATCGACTAAAAGAATATAAAAAATGATTGTCGTAAGAAGCGACAGGTGTGTCGACTAAGAAAGTCGGGGACTCGGGGTGTTGATCGTTTTTTTAAAGGAATCTAGTTTACGAAACTACGTATTTTAAGGTCGGTGTTTATCGATCACGATATTTGCTGTTGGATTGCTGCGTTTTGCCGGTAATGGTATTCTGAAGTTATTTCTGCAGTTCATTTATTGCCGTTAGTGGTGTTTTACTTTCTTCTACCAAAATATCTGATTCTGAATCCCGCGATAAGCTCAAAATGTTGGTGTTTTTGTCGTCATTAAACGATGGTTCATGGATTGTTCCCATTATTTTTTGCGCTAAAGATATCGCGGCAGATTTTGTGGAATACATATTTAAAATATTAATTTGAGCGTGGAATATTTAATGTTTCAAGGTAAATAATAAATGTCATTAATATTTTATCCCTTCGTTCATTCATTCGTTTCTTTAATTCAAAGAGCAACGTTTTACTTATTCCTGATTCCATTTCAGAAAGTTTATTGAACACAAATTTATAGACGCCTTCTGCTGTGATGAAAGTAGAACTATTTTTGATGAGTTCCATAACAGCAGCTTCTACCGGCATGAGAATATCTAGTATGTTTTGAAACAGTTTCCATATTTAAATCGTTTAAGGACTTGTTTACACTATCGGTTAACTTCAAAAATCGCCTAAGCGATTTAAGCCTAATTGTTACCCCACATTGGTGTGAAACGTTTCGTTGCAAAATTGAGAAATCATCAAAATTACCGTCTGCATCCATAGGCAAAAACAACTCACTTTAATTGTTAGAAAATCCAACGTACTTCATAACTTCTTACGTACAACCGGGCATTAGAGTTTTTAAAAAATAATTGAATTTACCGAAAAATTTACCAAAAATTGATTTTTAAGTTTGGCACACAGTGTAAATCATTTTTTTATATGTATAAATAAATAGCGATACGTTAAAAATCAGAGACGTTTTACTTCCAGATATAAAGGTATTCTGTCTGGTGTCTAAGTTCTATTTAACATGTAGCAGGATTACAAATCAGCTAATCATATAGTTCAATGTAAACCATGACGGTCCTAACTTCGCTGGTACGTGAAATAGAACAGACAAACTAATGCCCTAACAACATTCAAATACTGATAGTAGCATCCCGAGTGAGGCAGGTATTTGCATTTTTCATCATTTGTCAGAAAAAATAAATCGTGTACTGTCACAAGTTTTGACGAGACGATGCAATGCTTAACCATTGGGGAAATAGGACGGAATGTGTAGAAATCCATAATTGACTTATAGAGCGGTTTGCATACCCCAGATATCAATTCACAGAGTATAATTTGCGGTCAATATACGATACGACATAATGAAATCGTAAAGTAAACCTCACAATGAAAAATGTCTTACAAATCAACATGTGGTTACAAAATACTATAAACATATATCATATTGTAACTTATTTAAATCACATAAAAAATAGCACTTGGAGTTGTTTATCGACATTTCTATATATGCACATACTTTGTTTAAGACACACAATAAAATTACTTGATTGAGGGAAAAAACTGCAATGTGGACCACATTCAATATAGTTGTTTAGCGAGGCAACCGCTTTCAAAGGATACCTTCCCTTATATGAGTAGCATTATAGACACGATTTGTAACTGTTAAGTGTTTATGTATTTGTCATCAATATTCAATTCATCGCCCTCTTGCAAAATCGTGCCATTACAAAATATATATTTGAAGTAAAATTTAAATTTGTATAATCAAATAAACGAAATAAGAATAAACATTGCTATATAAACGATTATTGATATTTCGGTTCATAAAATTCAATGTCACATCAATAACACTTTGTACATGCTTCTGGGTGTGGAGTATTCTAATCAAAATTTGATTTGTACACCACCAATAAACCAAATTGAACCAAAAATTGCAAAGTTCAATCTATATCGCCGGGACTGAGTTTTTAAAACTTTGTGGCACGTGTTTGTGTACGTTCCACTTGGCATTGAAATTTGAGTGTGATAAGAGATATTGGTTTTCAGTCAAAACATTTAACTGGACATTTAGCTAGATGCCAAATAATTATAATGCAATTGAAAACAGATTAGATAATGTAGAAAGTTACGTAAAATGGTTGATAAAAACATCTTGGGTAAAGGGCGCGAAGTCAACGAACGAATTCTGTTTACATTTTTATCAAATTACCCAATCAATCAATGTTCTTCTTGCCATAAACTTATTTCCTATAATTGATTTGCCCTGACATTGTACGCGTGCAAAAACTCAGTCAAATTGGAATAATTGACACGTGCCCAGTTTACGTAATTAAATTGCGTGGTTTAAATAAATTTTAGCATTTCTTATAATATATCGATTGTATATTCCGTTTCGTGATATTTATACGGTAGCGTGATGCTCGTATTGGTTATCAAAAATATAGAACTAATATTTTTTTCATATTATAATTGTATTTCTTGGCGCTTAAGAGGGAATGCTATCTTGTTGTATTAACATTACATAGCTTTGGTTAAACTCAAGACAATGCACGAATTCAAACTCTGTTCCATACGTAAAGGTACAACTATGCAGTTTAACTGACAACCTATCGCCGCTTTGTTTATGTCGGCGTATAATTATAAAATTGTATCGTTGTTCGTAGTCACCCTGTGGTAAGGATTATTGCTATCACGCCACTATTCGAAATACTCAACGCAATTGAGCTGACCACCAACAACTAGTACCAATAAAATGAAAATGTTAAAAACGTCTTGCTATTAATTTATTTAAAAAAATGATTTGGCTGTTTGCCAAACTTAAGGTCAATTTTAGGTAAATTTTTCAGTAAATTCAATTATTTTTCAAAAATTCTATGGCAAACTGATCGAAAAACCGGTACTAAAACCGGCACCGTAGTAATCGATTTACCTTAAGTTTATGCACACAACCTAGTGTGCGGCAACAGCTAGTTTCGAACTTTTTCCCTTTGAGGCCGCCAGGATCATTTTATATACCATTGGAAAGGTCTTGAAAAGTAGACTCAAATAATGTATAAAATCATGAATTTCTACCAATATTGAGTGGAGATATGACCTTCCGAAAATTGCCCCAAAAAATCAGTTTTTCGGGTATAACTGCCCCAAAAAGTGCCCCAACTATTTTTTAACTATAGCAAACTATGAATGTATACGTTAATACTAATTCAACAACACCTCAAACGTCCAAAACGGAAGATTTCGACCAAAGTTATGACATTTGGAAGTTTTTCTATGACTTCACCATATAATCTTGCTTTGGTATATATGTTTGTCCGTACTTTTTTCATTTGATCTCATATTTTCAGGGTTTGTAGTACTTGAAAAACTAAGCAACTTTTTGATTTGGCCACCATATTGGCTGCGGCCGGCCTCTGAACGGCCGTTTTTGCCCATTTTGGCCACGGCCACAGCGCTGAACTTATTTGACATACCTCGGACATATGCATATCGTATCGAAATGTATTGACCCCAGCTATCAAATAGCTTATAAAAAAATTTCAAAAAATTATGGTTGAGGGTTATTTTGGCCAAAAAACTGAAAAATGCCAAATCGGCCGTCCACATTCGGCCAAATTGCTAAAAAATTAGCCCAAGACTTTTGGTTCATATTTTCAGGATTATTAGCCACAAACCTCACCTACAATATGACATCAACCGTTTGTCCCATAAAACTCGTATATTTTAGATATTAACCTCCATAACTTAAAAGCCACACTAATTTTTTGCAAAATTTCATTTTTTGGCTCAATTGCACCCTAATATCGGTCCGTTGCGGTTCATATTGATAGTGAATCAAAGTATTACAATGAAACAAATATAAATACATCATATTATTATCACTGGTAAGAGAATTTTTACCAGTGACCCTTTTTCCATAACAAAATATGAAAAAACTGACAAATTGATGTGATCGAAAAAATCACCAAAAACATTGAACATTTGACAATCTCCTTACATAAAATCGATATTTTTTTAATCTTTATGATGTTTTTTTTAAAAAATAGATCTTATCTCTCCTCCCATCACATGAAGATGGAATATCAGCGAGAGGGTAGCTACCATTATTTTTGTTTCCAACCAACACACTAAAATATGTATATTTTATTGTATTGTTTAAGGGATCAAAAATGAATGGTAGCCGCATGCGGTTAGTGACAAAACAGCAAAAAATATGCAAAAAAAATTGTTGAATTACTCAATCGATTTTCTACCAAAAACACATGCATCTGATCTAAATTTTTACTACTCTGTAACATGCACTAAATACTAAACTACAAATGTTCAGCCGATAGCATAGAGAACCGGGTGTGTAATAAGATCACACTCGGCATGACCTGTTTGTGGTATGTGGTAAAGGATTCTGAAATAAAATCTACTAAAATACTACAAAATGAAGATTGAAAAAATGCATGCAAATTAAAGAAATAGAATCACCTACCACCAGTGTTGTTAAGTAGTTTTAGGAGGTAAAAACTACCTCAAAAACTACGTGTAGTTAATCCATAAACTACGTAGGCGAAAATCATGAATTAACTACATATTAACTACATACATTAACTACATTCGTTAACTACAATCACCCTTCCTTCATTCATTTAAATTATAATACATATATGTATATCCGTATGAGTATGTATGAATGACACAAAAACAAATTAGTTTTTATTATATTCATATGTATTTCTATGTATTATTTAGAGAGTAAAAAACAAAATTTAAACCAAAATAACAGAAATGCGCATGCGTATAAAAAACTACATTGACGTCATTAACTACATTAACTACCAGGGTTGCAATGTTTTAAACAAAACGTTTAAAACGAATGTTTTAAACATGTTTTAAACAAAGCGGTATGTTTTAAACATTTTGTTTTAAACAAGTGTTTAAAACATGATTTTAATTAGACAAAAAAACAAAAGTTTTTTTATTTAAATTAACTTTAGTAAATCTTATAAATATAATATCTGTTACTTCAAATACTTATACAATAAAATTAAATAAATTTGATTGGCCACAAAACCCAAACTCATCAGTTAGATTCAGTTAGTATCATTTATATAAATGGCTTCAGTTTTCAATTTGGTTTTGATGATAATGATTTAAATACTGTAACTAACTTAGCAGCCTTTTATGAATAATTAAATTTGAAATGTTGGTTAAATAATATTTAAACAATGGCAATCTAAAGATTACATTCAAGCCTCGCTTGCCGTAGTATAAACCATTTCTGAATTTCAATTAATTCGTTTATTTATTGTTTCTAATGTAGTATTTTTTGAGTTCCTTCAGAAAAACAATAATTTCGCTTAGCAATTTCGCTGCATAAATCATATTTACAAAATAATTTGGTTAATTTACAATATATGTAATATCCTTAATTGATGCGTTATGGTCGGTATCTAGATCTTCAACTCATCCACAAGTGTGCTTAATTGCGTGCATTTTTTCAGGTGCTCTTTCATTCTATCCACTAAACCAGGAGCCCCACTTTTCGGTGGACATTTCTCAATCGGAACACGATTTACTTTAGAATTCTCTGCATTATTCGGATACTTCGCGCCGCAGTGGGAATTTTTTCCTTATTAGTGGCAAAAATTTAGAAATATACAGAGAAAATTTAAAAAATAATCAGAGCACCCGGTGAAAAAATCAAATAATATAGAGAATTCCGAAGCAAACCATATTCCGATTGGCGAAACTTCCACTGTTTCAAGAACAGGACACCAGATAGTTCCTTTTTACAATTTTTGCATTTCGTTTATACTGTATGCCTGACACCGATTGTATTGTCCCAATTTGTGGTCAACCAAATTGATTATTACTTCAAACCACTCGTTCGGAGGCATTACACAAATCTAGTCTGGTGTTTTTTAATTAAAATTTGCTAAATAAATTAAGATTTATTAATTTCTAAAGCATTTATAATCTAGAATTGACAAAATATCCAAACTAAGTTTTAAGTTTAGAACTAAATTTCAGGCATATTTTGGTTATGAACCTTACAGAGACATCTATCAATACTGTTATGTACAAACCATCAATTTAGTTAATCGGAAATTCAGACAAAAAAAATCGACATCAAGCACACAAGTATTAGAACTAAATGTTTCGATTTCAGTGAAGTAATGCCAAATACTATTTTTGTGGGACGAGTTATTATTTTTGATGATAATCAACACCGCTCAGGATCAAGATAACCAATAAGCTAAAAATTGGATTACAAAAAAAGATAAAACCGATTGGTAGAAAGGACTTCCCCAAAATTGTATTAAACGATTTAAGAACAGTTATGTAAAATAAAAAGGATCGACGAATTCTGTAAAACAAACGAAAATAGAGAAAAACGATTTAATTCAAAATTGATTTATGCAGATCCTGATACTATATAAATAACTACTACATACATAAAGAAATATAAATTACAGGCAATCCTCCAAAAACGCGGCATTCGAAGAACATGGTTTCGAAGAACATGGATACCCATTTTCTCAAACTACACAGTTTCAAACACGATTTTCTTTATTCTATTTTATTTTTTGTTTGTCATAACAAAAAATAAACAATAAAACGTAATGTCTTTTTTATTTTATTTTTTGTAGTTTCGAACAACACGGTTTTATAGAACACGGAACGAATTAATCGTCTTTTTGGAGGGTTTCCTGTTTATTGTATTAGTATTTTATTAATTTGTATAATTATGTAACCAGAGCCATCTTCCACTATGGGACAGTGAACATTGGTCTTTTGCTAATGACGTCACTTTATGTCGACAAGTTCTCTTTTACTATTTTTTAATACAACAACACAAATAAATGATCGAGTTTATTTGTTGAAAATTGAGCACATTAAAATAGAAGAGAAAAATAAAATCCACGTCTAAGGCAACTTACGAAGAAAATGATCGTGCTGCTACTTCAATCGATTAAGAGAGACCGATTTTTTTTAAACCGTCGACGTAGCGTTACGTTGGCTTTGGGTAAACGTGCTTCATACTTAGACCTGAGCTTGTATTTTGAACGTTCATTTAGTTCTCTTTTATTTTGTATCGAGAAATTACAAGAAAATCAACAAAAAGTTAACTTAATTCGTAATGAAAATATGTTTAAAACAACGTTTAAAACATGTTTTAAACATATTTTTTTCGTTTGTTTTAAACATGTTTTAAACAAAAAAACATGTTTTAAACAAATAAAACGTGTTTTTTGTTTTAAATTAAAAAAAACAGTTTTTTTTGCAACCCTGTTAACTACACTGAACTACATTAACTACTTTAACTACATTAACTACATAAACTACATGGCAAATGTAGTTAATGTAGTTTTTAAAAAATTACATGTAATTTAACAACTCTGCCTACCACACACCAGAAACAGTACACCAGAACGTAGGCTATCATGCTGAATATAATAAAAAAAACTACCTATCTGAACCTTAATAAAGACATTTTTATTAATCACTTGTTTTTTGTTTCGCAGTTATTTTGAATAATTTTCAAAAAGTTTAAAAAATCACTCGATCGATTTCGACTTGTTAGGTCATCATCAGGAGTATCTACTGATTTGTGTTAGTAAAAAATTTTGTTATATAGTAGAAAAAAGCAAAATATAAATAAAAGAAGGAGGGCAAAAAAAAAAAAAAAAAAATAAAAAATAAGCAATAAAAATTAATCTACGGATCGCGCAGGTGTGCGATGAGTCATAGGCTGAGTAACAAAATTCAAGGTATATTATTGCGTACGTGAGTATAGAAAAGGGCGGGATCTGTAATTGGTGAGAACCGGATTTCTCTCTGTTCGTTAAGGATATTTTGGTTAAGAAATATTGATTTTCTAATTTCGTAAGATTCTAAGGTATCTAAACGTCTGCCTTTGGGTTGTATATGTAATATATCTAAATTGTTCAAGCTAGCTGTATGATTTTCTGACGTTAAATGATTATGGAAAGTTGATTGGTTGCAACCAGATAAATGTTCCTTAGCTCTAACTCCAAAATTGCGCCCAGTCTGACCAATATAGGAGAAACTACAATCATTGCAATTGATCCTATAGACACCAGATTTGGAAAGGCGATCAACTCTATAGGTTTATTGTTAAAAATCATTTTCTTTATTGTGTTATTATTATAAAAAGCAAAACTAATATTGGTATAATTGGACACGATGTTGCTAATCCGTTGGCTCGTTTTTCCTATATACTCTAAGCGACGCCAATTTTCCCGCGGTGGACTATCCGGTGGATAGATACCCGTTAGAGTTTTATGCTTTAGCTTTTTATTCAATAACTTTAATATAGTCCTAGTTGCATATCCGTTATTCGTTGCTATTTGAAGAATTATGTTAAGCTCAGTGTTATAATTTGAATTTGACAGAGGGATGTTTATTAGTCTATCTATGAGTGAGTGGAAAGCTGACATTTTAATATTATGGGGATGGTTTGAAGAACTAGGGATAACAGCGTCTGTATACGTGGGTTTCCGAAAAATTTTGAAGTCTAAAGTAGAATTAATCCTGGTTATTGTTATATCTAGAAAATTAATACATTTATTTTCTTCTTTTTCTAACGTAAAATCAATGGTGGGATATTGAGAATTTAACCAAGTTAGGAAAGAGTCTAACAGTCTATCAGTTCCATTCCATAGACATAATATGTCATCAACATATCTATACCAAAAGATTATATGGCGAAAATAAGGATTGTTGTTTGATATGATCATTTGTTCGAAGAAATTCATGAAAATTTCAGCCAACAAAGGTGACAGAGGGGAGCCCATGGGTAGACCATCAGCGAATTTGAAATATGTATTATCAAAACAGAAATAATTTTGTTTAATACAAGTCTCAAAAACTAACTTCAGTTCACGACGTAAGCTCTCATCTACAACATCCCTATCTAAGTAATTACAAACTATTTGGGACAAAGTATTAATCGGAATAGAAGTGAAAAGACTGGCAACGTCAAATGAAACTAGTTTTGAATGTAAAGGAATGTCGACGTCTTGAATTTTGTTAATCAATTCTACCGAGTTCTTAACCGAGTAAGCTGAAAAGAAATTAGTATGACAATTGAAAAAATTTATGAAACCCTTACATAGCTTGTAGGCGGGAGCATTGCAATACGCTACTATTGGTCTAATCGGAATGCCTTCCTTATGGATTTTTGGTAAACCATAAAGGATCGGGGCAGACGGATTCATGACAGAGTACTTCCAACCAGTTCCATCAAATAACTTCTGGCATTGGTTGATACACTTACTAACCGCAGTCTTAAAAGACTTAGTTGGATCTCTGCCAAGCTCTATTGCCTTGCTTTCTGTAATAAAATCAGAGATTTTATTGCAGTAATCGACTTTTGTGAGCACGGTAATTGTATTGCCTTTATCCGCTTTACACGCTATCTAAATCTAAAAAAATCTATCTAAATCCGTTCTAAATCCGATTTTTACCATAATAATTGATTTACCCGATTATTAGCCCGCAGCCAGTATTGATCGGCAATGACAAGTAAAAATATGAGAACGCGACGCGTATTCTCAAGTTAACACTGACTTTTCAGTGGATTCTTGCACTTATCGCAAGAACTATCTTCATTTCCCACCCATCCACCAAAATGTTTTACTATCGAGTGTGTGTGAACTGTTTTGACTGACAACAATAAAACGAATCGCAATTCAATTCATTTTCAATTTGCCGTGCCAAAATCATTGATATCAAATAAAAACCTCTTAACGAGGTAAATATTCGAGTGACGAAAGCCTTCAATTCACAAAATTTCTGATATCAAATTTGTGCCGAAAAAAACAATTGCATTCGATTTGTCAACGATTTTTCGGAATGTTAGTGCATTCAGCGCGTTGTTGTTGAACATTCCGAAAAATCGTTGACATGTTGTTTTTGACATCTAGAAAGAAAAATACAAACGCGCCGAATGCACTAACATTCCGAAAAATCGTTGACAAATCGAATGCAATTGTTTTTTTTGGCACAAATTTGATATCAGAAATTTTGTGAATTGAATTCGGCTTTCGTCACTCGAACATTTACCTCGTTAAGAGTTTTTTTATTTGATTGAACTTACCGAAAAATTTACTTAAAATTGACTTAATTTTAAGTAACCGGCTATTGGCCCGCAGCCTATGTAAGTAAGAAAAGTGCATCATTAGTTGCTTTCCAATCGACCACCTCAAGTACTTGTAAGGCTGCGGGCCAATAGTCGGTTAAAAGTCAATTTTAAGTAAATTTTTCGGTAAATTCATTTATTTTTCAAAAACTCTATGCCAAACTGATCGAAAAATCTGTTCTAAATCCGATTTTTACCATAGTAAACGATTTACCCGACTATTGGCCCGCAGCCTAAGTGCGAAAAATGTGTATTGGCTAAAGTGTCGATTGAAAAGGACAAAAAATTACAAAAGCAAAATATAACCTAAAATGTGTAGTTTATTTACGACATTCAATTATTAAAAAAAACGTCACGACATTTCGAAGAAAATCGTTACGACATTCAATTATTAAAAAAAAAATATATATATTTTTGACAGAATAATACTACACACAATCACCTAGCGGACAAATTTATTGTAACTGGTTCCACCTACTCATAATAAAAAGGTAGAACAGTTGCGAGTAGTTAGTTTAGCAAAGACAAAAACCGTAAGTGCCTATAAGTACTTGCGATGGTCGATTTGAAAGCAACTTGCTTCAAGGTAGAGGTCGTTCGAATTTAAACATCGTTATCCTATACAAACAATGAACAACATCAATATGTGTTACCTCATCATCATTTTACCAGAGTTTTATACGCCAAATTGTGCATAAATGTATAGCATGTTATAAAACAAGACTACTTCGACGAAAACAATTATGGGAGAACTTCCTAACCATAGAAATGAATCCTATCGCTACTTTTGAAGGGTTGGGGTGGATTTTTGGGGCTCGTTTTTGGTGAGATATAGAAATCAACCCAAAATTATTTGTATTTTTATATGGTGCACGATAAAGGCTGTTAATTTAGTGTTGGTTGAAGATATTTTAGTCGTCGAGAAAATGTGCACATATTTGGAGCGATAGTGCTACGCAAATTTTGTACGACAACAAGATTGCCGAGATGTACCGAATACTGAAGGTAAATAGAACAGGCATTGAACGTTTTTGCATGGAGAACTCAACGGTATGGCACTTTATACTCCAAGAACTCCTAATTTCGGTGGATTGTGAGAGACCAGTTTTAAAATATTAAAAAACCATTTAAAACGAATCGTCGGAAATACGTTTTTGGCACTTGAGATAATGTTTACAATAGTCGCAGAAATTGAAGGAGAAAAGAACGAACTCAGTTATCATCAGATCCTACTGATCTGGAAATCGCAGTACTGGAATTGAGTATAACTGAAGTTCTAGATAATCGTTTGACTCAATGGAAGTTATTAACCAAATGTATTTAACATTTTTGGAAAATGTTTAGTCATGATGTCGGGATTACAACAGCGAAACAAAAATAAATAGCCGGAGAAACAATTTGAAAGTAAATGATTTGGTACTCGTAATCGATGAAGACCTACTTAGTACGCATTGGTTATACTGGGCCGAGTAATATATTTATATTAGAAGCCAACGATTAGATGGATATGTTCGTGAAACCTCACGGTCCTGCCCGTAACTGAGAGAATTAAATTATTTGTTGAATCGTTCAAATTAATAGTAATTGAAATGGCTTGTGTCATTCCAAGCCGAAAAGTTGTGGAATTGCAAGCAATGTTGGTCTAAGATGATTCCAATCGGCTACGAGAGATTAGAAGATTTCGCGTGGTTTTTTGGTATTATATGAGTTGAACGACGGGCAAATAGAAAAGCGCAAAAACACATGTGTCATTTTGCTCGCTCGGCATAAAAAAAAGTCGTTTTGCATCGTACAGTTACAGCTAATGAAAAGTGGCTTTATTTTGAGAATCCCAGGCGGAAAAAGTCATGAGTGGACCGAGGCGCACCTTCCACATCGACCGCAATACCGAATCGATTTGGCAGAAAGAAAAGGATCATCGTGTTTGGTGGGACCAGAGCGGCGTGATCTATTATGAGCTGTTAAAACCTGGGGAAACGGTTAATAGTAAAAGTTACTAACAACAATTAACCGATTTGAACCGTTCGTTGCGGTTCGCGACACGTTGGAATCACTCAGCTGGGAAGTTCTGCTTCACGCTTCTTACTCACCAGGCTTGGCTCCTTCCAATTACCACTTGTTTGCATCGATGGGTCACGCACTTGCTAAGCAAGATTTTTACTGGTTTGGAATTCTCAAATTGTCCGAAATATGGGAAAAATGTATAACAAGCGATGGCATACTTTGAATAAAGCTTTGCACGAAGTTCTATTTTTTTGCAGTCAAATCGTCAAGCATGACAAAACAGTGTACAAGTTCGTTTTTGGTAGTTTTGGCAATAAAGGTAATTATATTTGTTTAACAAATTCTCGGAATGTTTTGACAAGGTATGTTAATTCAAAAATTCGTTAGAATGTCGCATTCGTCGGATAAAATTGATTAATTTAAACGGCCTAAAACTCAATCTGGTAGTCAGAACCACGAAATCCCAAAGAATAAATTCTGAAAATAAAATTCAGCAAAATGCACGAAATCCCGAAAACATATTAAACTAAGGTATTTTCAACTGCTACGGGTGCACATAAAATCTTCAGCTAATACACAAACGACTATAACATCGTCATTTTGGGGCGATATGATGCGCCATTTGAAACGATGGTTTCAGTAAGCCATTTTTCTTTCAAGTGGGTTGATAATGGCATCCTGACGATTCGTATACTGAAAAAAGAATACCGAAAATCCTCATATCAAAATTTCGTTGAAACTAACCAGGAGTTCATATAGAATTGTAGGGGAATTTTGAGCTTCGGGCTTTCGATAAAATCCCAACCCAATTAAAAATATTTTAAGTAGAGATACTTTTTAGTAGAAAAATTGTTTTAGATTTGAATGATTGACCCAGCCCAGTCTATGATTGGCAATGTATTTAGGACATAAACTCCCAATTGCATAAACTTCCTCAGTTTGATCCCCCTAGCTTAAATGGTGCATTGACCTCTAGATCTTCTTCTTGAGATGTATCTAAAACTACCAACCCCGTGAGTCGAGTCTTATATTTATGTCATAGATCAGGATGGGTGAATTAGTTCTAAATTCTGAAGACGTTCATTTTTCGTGGTGAAATCTTCTATAATGTACTAACGCTAAACCTCTCTTACCGGGAAGGGAAGCCATAGGCTGTTTACGAATAAAAATTTAATATCAGTAAGTGTAGCATTTTTTACCGAGAGTTTGGTATCTTAATTGAACCAGCCCAAATAAGATTGGAGGTCGAGTTGGTGTAGCAGAAAGTAATAACAATTACCAGCAGTCTTGGAACTTGCTAAGATTCAATGAACACTCGCTAATTTGAAGGTAAAGAAAGGTTTTTTCCGTGAAGAAAAAAAAAATCAGTCCAACATCGAGCTGATGCGTGATTGCCTGTCAAGGCACATCCAATATTGCGGAGAATAAAGGCTGATGAAGTTGCCCGTTAAGATACAACTAGTCTCATCTCTCCAAGCATGGCAAATGTGTTAAGATTTACACAGATCTGTTAAGATTTACACAGTTGGTATCACTTGCAAGGCGCATCAGTTTAAGAAAAGAATTTGTAATCCACATTGTATGGTTTAGGCCCAGTACGTGTCTATGCCAGTCCTTTCGACATCTCCTATGTAATATAACCAACATTATTAAAAAAAATCGTTATTCACTGGTACAGAAACTTTTATAAGAGATTACATCTCAATAGTGAATAGTGCGCTGAACTGCTTATTTGACCTGTGTTTGTTCATTTTTGTGCTTTCGGTTCTACGAAGACTCTATAAATTTACGTTGCTGTAGAGAATTCCAATTATTGTTAATGAATTTAGGGAAGTCTTCATGAATTTGAAATGTAAATATTTTTGGTAACAAAATGTCTTAAATTTGTAAAGAAATTGTATTCAATAATATCGGTAGTTCAAAGTTGAGTAATGCTTCTGTCTATATGTATAAGAATACATTCTTCAAACTAATCTATTTTCATGCCAAGTTAAGTACGCGTGATAAGTTTCAATTGAGTTTCTTAACAACAAATAATTGTTTAAACAACAAATAATGAAAATAATAAGAAACGCGATCTGTCTCTCATAAATAATTGATGCTAATTGCGTAACAAATCTACTTGTTCATCAAAATGTTTGGATACACAACGATTTGCCTCAATTAATGTCGCGGAAAATTTCTTTGTATAATTTTTATGCTAAAGTATTAAACGTTTTCATTTTCAACCAGGATTTGGTATACTTACTTGTAAATCCTCACCACCGGATGATGATGCCGCACAATTATCCGCATCGGCTGGTGTTGCTGTCGTTGTCGTCGTCGTAAAATTACTTGTATTAAAAAATGTTGTTGGCGTTTCAGCCACAGAATGGTGGCTAGCTAGCGCACTGTGATTCAACATGGCAACCATGGCTACGCTAAGATTTACTTTTAAGCCATAAATGATTGCCATCCCAATTGAACCGAGCACAGCGAGAATGTAACGTGCGGGTAGCAGTGCTGAAATAAAATAAAATTGACATATTTATGATTAAAGCCATGACATTGATGAAAGATAAGAATTTGTTGTGGGTCATAAATTTCTCGTTTAGTTTGTGTGGGTACGCGCTGTGTATACGCGAGATAATCGTCAAAACATACAAATTATTTAGTAAATATATTAATCTTGAAGCTGAATTAATGTTATTATAATTAGAATATTTTTTTATATTGCGAGTAGAAAGTGAAATTAATAAAAAAATCTGAGAAAAGTAAATTTGCCAAACATGATAACAACTCCCGGCTTTTTTGTTCGTTTGTCGTTAATAAACAATTTTGATAAATATTAGTGAGAGCCTAATTCGAATTAATTTGTCGCGTAAATATTTGGTCACCTCACGGCTAGGTATAACATATCTCTGCACAGATAGTGCATTTAATTAACTAACTGACAAAATGTTCGATTGCACGTTATATTACTTAATTTATTGATAAACAATAAAAGATTTATAACTGCTTACGTAGAAAGTAATTATCGATTTAAAATTAATTGTTTTCTTTATGAACACTTGACCCCTGGCCTTCCATATTTGAAATTTAACACACTGAATGCGATTTACTCTTAAACATCTCACATCTGTGAAATTCTGTACTTAACCATTAAATAACTTGATACACAATTAAATCGTTTATTTAAATATCATTCACGTTTTCATATAGCGAGCAATATAAATACGAGCTATTCACATATGGTGCGTTTATGTTTGCGTTAGCCGAGGCTGTGTTATGACACAGGCTATAAAATTTGATGGTAAACATATTATACAAGAACGGCGGGATAAATATTTTGTTTAAAATTAATTTGAGTAACTGATCTGTGATATTTCAGTAGAAAATTGTTCGTTTACAGTGATCGGCAATAAAGTTTACTATTTTAAAATAAGTCTTCCGAAATGTATTTGAAGCTATCGATTGAAGTTAGCGGTTATAGTGGTTGGTATATGCATTAGGTAAATGTAATTAAAACTATTAGCATCATAAATCGGCAATATCCAAAAACTACCCCCATAAATTTTGAGCAGTCAACTACCAAACCAGCAGCCTGTAAAGCTCTGCAAACTATTTGTCTTCGAAAAAAATAAGCCGAAAAAAATAACAATTCAACATGAAGTTATCTGCGTAAAAATGTTACGAATGTTACGGTATCCAGCTCGCGCTATGATATGTAAATTTTAACGCGGTCTCCACAAGTCTGCACTGTTTAAACTGCCAAGAATATAGTCACTCAAGGATTTATTGTAAATTGATATCACTGTGTGTCTTAGGTGGTGAACTACACCAAATCAAAAGTTGCCCAATACCAAAGAACGAAACAGAAAATAAAAGCAGCAAACTACAGAAATATTATTTAATTTTCTCGTCAGAGGCCGCAGTATGAAACTACACCAGTTGCACAGAATAATCATAGGTGAATCCTCAAATGCTGAACCTACCCTGAATAACTGCATGCAATTACTGATGCAGTTAATGACAATAATGCAAAACATGCTACAAGCAATGCTACAAAATCAAACCACTATCATCTAGACCGCCACTGGGAACGCCAATGGTATAATCCAACAAAATCTCGCAAACGGTACAAGCCAAAAAATTACAACGTTTCCTAGCAAAACACGAAATTGATCTGATGCTAGTTTCTAAAACGCACTTAAACAATAAACACAATTTCAGAATAAATGGTTACGAACTTTATGACACAAAACATCCCTTGGGCAGAAGTCGAGGATGTACTGCTATTATTATTAAAAAGCGGATTTGCCATTATGTTCTAAATGAATATAGCGCTGTATGCAACGCTAAGTCAATGTTTTATGGTCGCCAGTGACTTTAATGCCAACCATATCTACTGGGGCTTAAGATTGACTACTCCAAGGGGATGTCAATTAATAAATGTTATTCTATAAAACCACTATGTTAACAGAGGAACGCCGCTAAGATGAAATGTAGCGATCAGACCTGAGAGGAAATTCAAGATAAAGAAACCACTAGTAAAATTTATTATTGCACATTAAATCCTAATAAGGAAAGCCCCTGGGTATGATCGAATTACAGGTGAAATGCTTAAAGAACTGCCTGAGAATGCGTTTGGACGACTGGCTCAAATATTCAATCAATTTATGAATCAGGATTTGTCACTGAGTGCTGGAAACTGTCAACTATAAAAATGTTCCCGAAGCCTGGCAATAATTGTATCAAAGTCTTTATCATATAGACCAATAAGCCTACTCTCGAAAGTGTTCGAAAAAGCAATTATCGAAAATAATATGAAACCGAAACTTCGAAATATCATCCCTAATTTGGTTCCAGAGCCGAGCACGGAACCATTGAGCAAGTGCACTGAGTAGCTACAGAAATAAGATCAGCATAAGAAGAGAAAAAATACTGCTCCGCCGTCTGCTTCATAAAAATCCATAAACGGCGTCAGAAACTCTGCAATAACATATATATGACATCGTAATCTGGTTAAAGAAATGGAAATGAAAGATAAGGTCAACGAAGAGCAATAGACCTATGTAACAACATTCAAATTAAATAAGTTACGTGTCTGCCTGTCACAATGAACGGAATACAAATCCCTCAAGCAATTGGAGCAAAATACCTAGGCGTCCATCTAGACCGACCGTTAATTTGGCGAGAACATATTGAAATAAAATGAGACCATATCAAATTATAAGTGCGGATAAAATGAACCGGTTGATGGGGAAATATTGTAAATGAGATAACAACAAACTTTTCACGTCCGCCGCGTAGCGCATCTGCAAAATCGTGAGCTAAATAAATTTTATTTTTCGGTACGCAGTTTAGCTAGTGAAATTGGTATGTTTCATATTAAAATATAGATGTCTCTGTTTAACTCTACACACTTTTCACTGCGTTTTTATCTGCAGGTACAATAAAAGTAAGCTAAATTTTTGACGTTTCCTAATTATTTGTATTTGTTGTTGCGAAAATTTTCTTAATTTCGAATATTTAGAATGTGCGTTACAATTTTACGAAATTCTACAAATTATTTTTTGACGGAAAAGTTCTGCGCTGGAGACCAGCGAAAACTTCATTTTACGTCAGCTGCATACGTTCTTCAAAATAACATTCAGCAGTGAAATTTTCATTTTCGTTTCCGCTTGTGTCATTTTATGTAAAAATGCATTTCACTTCGGCTACACTAGGCAATACTAGGCTATTTATTAACCAAAAAATAAACAGAAAAACTAATAAATCGAAAAACTATTTAAAAAATGCGAAATTTTGAGTGAAACCGAAAAGGCTTCCGATTGAAGAATAGTTTAACATTTAAGGTTTTAAATTAGCAATGAAAAATCTATTACGACTTATTTTGAAGCGTGATACAGATTTCATTTGACAACCCATGTGAAACGGCTGAATCATTGTTTAATCTATTTGGATGAAGCTCCAAACTATGATGATCGACAATAACTTCAATTGACCTTGAAAACGCTGAACACTGCGAAAAATTTGCAACTGATATTTGCACCTGCAACCATTGATGACATTAATTCATTCCATGTGGATAAAGAACACTTAGGAAATGTTCCAGATCAACAACCAGCTAAACCGAAAGAGAACGCTTGAGGTACGTCTATAAAATAATGGCGTCTGGAAAATTAATGTGGCAGAATCTTAAACCTATATCGCTTTGGTTGCAAATCATAATTATGACGGGCCTACATGAATGCTTTACTTATAGAAGGACAAGACTGATCGTCTAGTCAAAGTTATGACTGGAAGTCTTTGCCCATGGTGTGCAAAAGAAGAAACTATTGAGGATCTCAAGCAAAAGAGTCATCAAATAGTAAATACAGCAGAAAGAGCTAGAGGTGGGACTGCAATCTTTATTAAGGATAATCTAAAATACCACGAAGAATTAAAAATAGTGCAGGAAGCTGTGCAAGTAGCTACTGCATCTATTGAAACCAAAAATAACAAGAGCTATAGTATATCAGCAATATACTTCCCTGTAAATTAATCAAAGAACCTATACTGGCTTTCACAAAATCATATTTAAATTTCTTATTATTAAAATCACAAGAATCAAAATCAATAAAATGTAAACTTAATCAAGTGTGATATATATTACAGAATGGCTAGCTAAATAAAGACACGCCTCAATTTTAACGTAACTGAAAGTTGAAAAAACTAGAAGAGAAAACTAGAAAAAGGACGAGGACCCACGTAAAGGATTGTTAAACTCCAACAAGCCAGCTTAAAAGGGCAGACACTGTCTCTTACAACTGATTACCCCATAATTTCCATCTCTACTTCCAAATTGAACGAAGTGGTGACAGCTTAACAATAGGGAGGTGATATTGCTGGCGAAAGTTGTGTGAGTACATTAGACAGAGGAGCAAAACACACAATTGTTCGAAAAGATTTTACCAGTGAAAGCTCAACAACCAGCCAACAGGTTGAAATTGCAAATAGTAACTGGCAACAGTCCATTCATCCTAGGTAAGAAAATAGTGAAGATAAGAATTCGGGATAACAGTTTTCAACACGAAGTACTGATCGCCGAAATTGTCGATGATGTCATTATAGGTATGGATCTTATGAGAACGAATGTCTCCGTTTTGGATGTTGGATGAAGGGTCCTGACTCCTGAGCCACGGTAATGTCGAGATGCAAATTCGACTCAGCGGTTCAAATATAACAACTATCAGGCGAACCAAGAAAAGTTGTCACCAAATATAGAAACAATTATTTTGGGAAGAATGAAGGGAGGTTCTGGGTCACCCAAGTTGCGGGTTATACAATCTAATGAACCGGAACAAATAATTAGAGAAGTAAAGATCGGGAAAGCCATGGTAATACCAAATGACGACGATGGAGTTCTAAATCTCTCGAACAAGTCTAAAATAGTCAAGAAAGGGACAGTCATCAGAAAATGTGAAGAGGTAAGTACCATAGTGAAATGTGAGAAATTCAACAGAGCAGAATAAAAGGAAATAATAGGATAACGTATCAGAACTGGGCAGAAGATCTCAGGGATGCCGATTCGACAAGCGCCTAGAAGAATGCCTTTGGCAAAACCAGAAGAATAGTGGATCGAAAGATTAATTACATGCGAGCGATAGAAGTTATTGAGTCATCGAACAGTCATATGGTGAAAGGTAAGGGCGTGCAAGAGCCGGGTGATGGAGTGGATGGTCAATGATGGGGTTGAGATATAGTGGACCATGAAGAGTAACGGCACAGTTTCAAAATCCCCATTCTCGAAACCCGATTTTGCTAAAACCTTAAAAATCCCTACAAAAGTCGGGATTTTTTTAAAAATATTAATTTAAATATTTAAATTTTGTTTTTTTTATCTAGTAAGTGTCATTAATAGAATCTATATAATCCGCACCTATACGTGCGGCACGCAGTGCGACATGTTTGCTAATCCCGGCTCCTACGTCCCCCGTAGTTCAAATCGTAGGCCCCTCAGAGGGCTAAGCGGGGAGGAGCGCAGTGACCTCCCGCGTCCCCGTGAGATTTATCGAAGCCGTTAGCCTCTACAATTATTGCATTTCAAAATGCCGGCTCGCGGGCGCCCGAATTCATAAAAAAAACTTAAAAAATCGGGCTTTTGAAAATCGGGATTTTGAAAATTGTGATTATGAAATTCGAGGATTTTGATACTCGGGATTTTAAAAGTCAGCATCGAGATTTCGAAATATTGAAAGTCGGGATTTTGATTTCGGGATTTTGAAAGCCGGGAAAACGAGCCCAACCCTTATTATTAATATTTTTTAATCCATGATATCTGTACTGGGCCGAAGCATTCTCCACTCTTTCGCAGTTCATTTTCCCGCCTTACTTTAACGCAGTTACTGTCAAATCGAAGACGTACGGCTATATAGAATTTTAAGTTACCATCTGCGCATTGTATAGCCCCATACCAGCTTATAGTACTGGACATGGGTCGGCCCATGAGTTTGCCGTCCGATAAGGGGTCGCAGTTGTGTTCCTTCTATAATCACAGATCGTAATCTCCCTTTGCATCCTGCTCCTATCGGGATTTGAACCCGGTACCTCCCGATCCAAACACCACAGCTTTAACCACTGTGCCATTTTGTCAGCAGAAATTATTTGTTGTTGTGATTTAGTATATTGGTGAAATAAAACTGGGAAAATTATTGTAGGAATATTTCGGGAATATTCCCGTAGTCGCGTAATATTTAGTAAATATTTGGAAATTATTCAGAGATTATTTTCAGTATTTTCATGAATATTCTGGTAGCATGCGAATTACGAGAATCGTTGTTGTAACCGTCAAAGCCTAGAGCGATATTCACAATCCAGTGAAACGAACTGGATGTGACAGGGCAAATTCGTAACAATATTATATAGATTGTTCTTGTTGGTGCTGTTGTTTATGCTAGAGTTGTTGTTCGTTTTTGGCATTAATCGTTAATTGATGTTGAGCTAACAACATCGTCGTTTTTTGGCCGTGAGACCTTGCGAACAAATCGCCTTTCTAAAACGCCATTTGGCCAGAAAGTTGATGATAAAATTTGGGTGAAAAATTTTCTGCCGGCAGTAACCTTAAACGAGATAAACGGTAATATAGTGGTACCTCTCCCTTTAGGAAGCAGTATACGACAATCAACTGTACCAAGATCATCCAGCTTTGAAATAAGGTAATCGACTAGTGCTCTACTGTTTGTGGATAAAAAAATATATTAAACACTGGAAATCTGGGCCTGAATCGCATACTAATAATGTTATGTTCTTTATTTTGATGCCCTAAGTACGTTCCACGTGACCAAATGCAAATGATTTTTGCACAGCATAAAATTCTTTATATACACAAATCATCGAAAAATTTAACCCTTTTATTTCTACAAGGTCAACAGGTTTAATATTAAACGTTTTAAGGAAAGGGGAACATTTTAGTAATATGCAAATTAACTGTGTCATGAATAGCGTGTGAAAATGGCTCGTATAGTAAATAGTTTTCGTTTATCATTCGCAGTAATCACGCTATATAGTACAACGAATTTGCATTTGGTCATTGAACGATAATTATTTTGTAGTATTCGAATTAGATAACAACCACAACCTCTAATTATTTTACTCATCTGGTTAGGTAGGATTATATTAAATGTTACCCATGCGCAATTGCAAATATTGTTATAGCGGACAGTCAAGATATTTTAGTGGAATGGTCTGATGCGATTTATAAATATTCTATGTAATATTCACCTCATGTTGAACGCATATTTTCCAATTGAGTTACTATTTCATTTTTCATGGAAAATGAGGGATAGTAAAATATTAAAACTGCGACCAAACACAAATACGTAAATTTATATTTAGAATTTAAATGGAAAAATGCATTACTTCGTTGACGTGAATTGAATGTGCAAGAAATATACAATAAATTCTTAGTATTAAATGACAAGAGATGTGTAAGAGATCATAACAATTACTTTAAAATATTTTTCAAGGTGGTATACCGTACAAAACAGCTGGCGGTATTAAATTCTCTAAATTTTATCTTATCTGATATTAACAATATTGTTATCGAGCCAAATCTATTATTTATTGCCGCCGACGTGTTTTTCGTGTATTTAAAATTTTGCATCCCAAATTATCACCACTAAATAATCACGCAACTCTACTGAACAGTTAGAAAACCGAAACCCTATAATTTCGATTGCATTATTAAATAAATTAGTAGATGAAAACTACCTATGTACGTCGACACAAGGTCAAGTTCAATGACCTGTCTGTTGCTCAAAATTTAGTTATAACGACCACTATTCGAAAAATTCTCCTTCACAATATCATGGAAAGTTGTGCTTTTCACCTTCAAACACCCTTGACAAATATAAAATAAAATTCTCATTTTCATTTTTAAAACACGCACACACATACACATATCAAATTCAGAAATAGAACTTTTCCAATTTTACTTTCACTATATGCTTTAGGCCACTTTGATCGTAAAGCATAATTTTAAATAGCTTTTTCCATTTTCTGTCCGCCGAAAACTCATAAATAATCTCGCACATTTCACTTAAACTGATTGGCAGCATAAATAGAAACCATATTTTTAGATAAAAAATTGTTGTTATCACTTTACAGCGGTTAACGCGCGCACTTTAAACAAACATTAAATACTTACACCCAAGCACATTTCCTTTCGTCGGCACTGCTTTATCCATTTTTGCACACTTTTATATCGGTTTTATACAACTTTGGTGTATAAGTAGATTTTCTTTTCATACACGGACACACAATACCACAATTTTCACACACGTTTTGAAAATATGCAATAAACAAAAAATTTCCAAAATAATTTTCACTTAAAAATATAAAAAAAATAAATTTTGTTAACAAAACACTTTTATTACAAATACTATTTTTAGTTTTAAAAACTATATGAACGCTTTAAATTTTCGGATTCATGACTTTGCGGCACCGCGTCCAGTGTAGCAATGAACTAAACAAAAAAAAACTTTTCCATACGTTTTTACTCCAATCCAATCCACAGTAGCGATCAGTACGACGAATCGTAATCAAAACATAAATATTTTTATATGTTTTATTCGGATATGAATATGCGTGTGTGTGTTTATAAATTATGTGTGCGCGTGTAAAATGAGACGGTTTGAGAGTAGCTGGGGTCAGGGGTATTTTGGCACGCGCGCGTGCGGGAAATTCCGGGAGAGAAATAAAATGTATAAAACTATTGTTGTGCCAGATTTTTACTCAGTTTGAAAATTTATAAAATTAGACTGAGAAATTTTAGGTATACGGATCATCAGGTGGTTTACCAGAAGAAATTGATTATTTTCTTGGTGGCGGTTGTGCTCGCGCAAAAACTCTTAATTAAATTTAATCAATATGCATATATGTTTCAATTGGTTGTAAATCGATCTGTAAATGAAATTTTAATTGGCTTTACCATGAGGCACAAGCACAAGTATTTTCTTATTTAAATTGAAATGGGAACGATGAACCAAGAATCATTTTTATTGTTTCGTGTTCATGAGGTGCCCGCATGATGTAGTATTGATTGATTTTATGTTATTGTGCTTTATCGTATCTAAAGCACCTAAAATTGATGAAAAGCGTAGATTCCGGTGGTGAAGTTGGGGGAAGCAGTTAAAATTCTGATTTTCCAGATGTTGGGGGAATCATTAGAACCGTAAAGCCAAATAAACAGCAAGCGTCTCTTGACTCGTTATATGTCATCGTCGGCAGAAGTGGAGGCCCGAAAATGTAAGTCATTGCCGGAAAGTGAGTAGCACACACACAAAAAAGGTTGGACAAAGTTAGAAGCCTAGTCGTAAAATAAATTTACTAAAGAAGCAGAAAGCAGCGAAAAAGGACTGTCAAAAACTTCGAGTTTTGACCTTCGTAAAAGACCAAAAATCATCAATAGAAACTCACAGGGTCGTTGCAACTTGCACTAGATTACCGCAAGATGAAAAACTACAATCTTCAAATGTTGGGGCTCAGCGAACTAAGATAGGGCAGACTGGGCGTTATCTCACGTATGAGATCTTAATGAAGTTCAAACCCCTTTTGTATCGGATTCGTCGGCGGTGTTCAAGACTCGGTTTAGTAATATCACGGTCTTCCAATGTTGAACCCCAACAGAATCAGATGATGATATGAACTCAGTATCAATTTTATAACCACTCAGGTCAACGCGGTAAGATCAGAAATGGCGTCGGTACACGAAATCCCGAATTATCAAAATCTCGCCTTTCAAAATCCCGATTTTCAAAATTCCGATTTTACTGAAACCTTAAAAATCCCGACAAAAATGGGATTTTTTTAAAAATTTTAAATTTTCTTTAATTATCTTCATTTTTATTAAGAACTCGGTCTTTTTCTGATCGATCTTGGTTAAATTTGGGTTATTCCATATAAGTTGCATTTTAATGTGAATTACTCTAGAATTTTTGGAATTGGTCCTGCTATAATGAACTTGGCCATTCCTCAATCAATAATTGTAAAATTTAATTTACAAAATTCGATTTGTATAAATATGTTCTTTTAATAAAATATATTTTTGATCGACCTGAAAAGAACGTTTGGGTTTTTGATGAAATATTTCATGATAAATGTTTGCGTGTTTTGCATATCATTATTTGCCAATCCTTCGGTTAACTTATACATCCCAACATGAAATTTCTAGGGAAATTATCTCCATGGTTCTGGAATATAATCCAGAACTCTGGATTGTATTGGGGTCTTTCTTGATATCCACGATCACACCTTATATAATTTGTTTGGAACCATTCGGCAATTCGTAAACCTCTTCAGGAGGTATGAATGCTAAACTTTTCAACATGCGAATTTGCATGTTAAAAGATTCGCCGTTTCCAAATATAACTTGCAGGTGTTCAGATTGTACTTTTCTCCATAATATTTGGCCGAAATGTGTTTTAGCTGCAGCTACGCTTGCTTTTTCAAAATCGTACACAATTCTCTTTGGATTTAACGAGATGTTCCAATCACAAGCAATTTCACAAAGCTCATAGAACATCTCCGAGTAAACTTCTGTTGATTTTAAGCTCATTATACAAAATAATAATGGCACGATCTGGTCGCCAATTTTACCATAGATCGAGAATAACTGTCTCATTATAGAGGGTACAACCTCGAATGTACCGTCCATGAGCCAGCGTTTAGCCTCTGCTAGCAACATGAAAGATGTTTTTGTCCCTAATAAAATATTTGTATACTTTCCAAAATCTTTCTCTGACAATACAAAGAGTTCTTCGTCAATAAACTTTAACGTTTCTGGAATGGAAATAGCATTTAAACTTTCCGGCTCTTTCAGTGTTGTAGCCCTCACTCCAGCAATTTCTTCTTTTGTGCTCCATTTGAAGGTAAATATAATCTACAATCGTGGTCACGTTCAACAATTCTTTCTCTTATTATTTGAGAAGGTGGCAACCCTAATACTTCTGCTAAACTTTTTACAGTTTCATTTGCCATAAAAAACATGTTTTTCGGAAACCACTGGAACTTGATTATGATCTGATGATTCCTTTTTTAATTCATGTTTTCGTTCTTCTATAGTGTTGAGGTTGCTCTTTTACACAATAGGTTTTTCCGTTGATCGCAACACCATCAATAAGTTTGGCCGTTTATTTCGAGATGGCAAACGTAACCATCAATCAGCTTGTCTTTATTTTTGTCCGTTTTGACCAATGAGATCTTCATATTGCTCCTTCTATTATTATTATTTTTATTTGTTTGTATTTTTTGCATTATTTTTAATATTCCTCTTATTCAATATTTTTTTATAATTTTAAAAATTAAAATATATCACACATTTTTTTTTTTTTACTAAACAACGCTTTTTTACTGATTTAATGGCGTCGGTACAAAATCCCGAATTACAAAAGACCGAATTATCAAAATCCTGACAAAAAGTGGCAAAACGGGAAATTCCGACTTTAAAATTCCCGATTTTCAAAATCCCGATTTTGCTGATCCCGGTTCCTACGTCCCCCGAAGTTCAAATCTAAAGCCCTTCGGAGGGATACCATCGTTTTCCCGAAAATTTTATTACCAAAATGATGTTTTTGACTAGATCAAAAACTTACTAGTAGGCAGTTTCTCAAATTCCAAATTGTCGAAAAATATCCCAAATCACCTTTTGTAAATTTTTGATTTTACGGGCGAAAAATTGAATCTAAAAAAAACCCGAATTTTGCATTTAATTTTATATTTATTTAAGTAAATCAAGCTAAGCTCTTTAGCATTCTTATTTTCAGACTAAATTCTTCCGAGTTCCCATATTTTTTTACCAGACCATTCTTTTGCACTTGGCGCCAAATTATCTGGCCAAAATGAAATAGACACCCTTTAAATCACCCTTTATCACTTCCTTTATTAGTTTTCACAAATTGTAAATCACTCATTTTAAATAAATAATATGATATCGATTTAGAAAAATTATTTAATGATTTTATTTTTTCTAATCTTCCGCAAATAAAACCAAATGAGTCAAAATCTGCGCGCGCAGATTGTAACTCATTTGGTTTTATTTTCGGCAAATTTTGGGATTTTTAATTCGATATTTTTATTTTTTTGAGATTTTGTGTTCGAGCAATTTTTTTTTGGTAAATATATTTTTAGTGTTATGGGTTTTGAGATTTTTGTTGTTTGGATAATTATTTTCGGGATTGCATTTTGGGATTTTTTTTTCGTTTCTAAAATTTTTGGCCTTTCGATACCAACCCCCCTTCGGAATAATTTATCGAAGACGTCAGCCTCTACAAATATTGCATTCCCGAATTCGTAAAAAAAATAACAATTAAAAAATCACGCTTTTGAAAATTGGGATTTTGAAAGTCGGGATTTTAAAAGTCTTGATTTTGATTTCGGGATTTTGAAAGTCAAGCAAACGACCCAACCCTGATTTAATAAAATTTATTTTATCACAATTGGAACTCCATAGACTGTATCGATAATACAAATGTGAGAAAACTTATTTATTTAAAAAAAAAAGAAAAAAATCCATTTACAAAACTCCATTATTTCATATTTGCAGCATTTCGCAAAAATCCTAATCGATTTATTTCAATTAATTTAATAATTATATTATTATTATAAAATTCAATTAATTGAAATAATTATTCAATTAATTAAATTTAATTTAATTGTTCTTAGAAACTATTACTCAAACATGATCCCCATTCCGCCATTCCACACGTTGATTCTTTGGTCGTGATTCTTTCGTCGTTTCCTTCCCCTTCACCTACAAACAGGAAATGAGGGAAGAATCACGACGAGAGAATGAAAGTGTAGAACGGCGGATTATTTACCAGATTGATTAACCCTTGTTGTGATTCTAGAAAACAGGATTGGAATTATTTGGAATACCGAACCGTTTCCCTACAAACATACCAATAATTCCCACTAACAAACTTGTGTATGGTACAGTTATTAATAAATAAGTACTGTAACAGTTTTAGCAAATTACAAAATATCTTTGAATAACCCTTAATTAAAGATTTCCTAATTATAAATTATAATAAAATTTCCAAAAAAAATCCAATTTATACCCATGGAAATTTTTTGGAATTTTGTATATTGGAATTTTAAAATTTGGCATTTTGTATAGGAATTTTATTTTTGGAAATGTATTTTTTGTTTTGTGGAATTTTGTTTGTGGAATTTCGAATTTGACGAATCGTATCCAACCCCGTTACTACACTGCGCTCATTGCAAAAAGATTTTTAAAAGCCCGATTTAAAAAAAAAAATATGAATTCTTTCGACCGCGGGCCGTCCGGCGGATTTTGAAAATTGGTCTTTCGAAAGTCGGGATTTTAAAAGTTGGGATTTTGATTTCGGTATTTTGAAATTTGGACAAACGACCCCAACCTAAGATCGGTTTATATGTTTTACCTTTCCTTTTCGAGATTAAAAACGTTTCACACAATTTTTTGTATTTTAAATTTTTTGGCCGTATATCTTAAATATTAGAGGCGAAAATCGAAAATTAATTCATATTTAGAATAAGCCGTTATAGCGAATCACCGTAAATAGGCGCCGTATAACGAGGTATGTGACAGCGAGTGTAACAATGGAAAAAGGTTTTATATAACGGACAAGTATCAATTTGTTCCAGTAATCAGTGCAATACACCACTAAATTGAGGTAATTCTGAATATCAAGCGATACGCTATTTTACATCAGAACCAGACTTTGACCTGATATTTACATGGACATCATATGTCCATCAACAACGGAAAGGAATACAAACGTATGACATTATAAACCTAGAAGATTCACCCATGATAGAAAAGTACCTACCTCCTTCTCGGATCCTATGAGAGGAGCTGGGCTGTCCACCCTTATGGGTGTTTGACTGTAAAATATATGCAGAAAAGCAGACACACATATTGATGGCTAACCAACTACAGCACTTCCTCCGGAAGGAGTTTTGTGAAGACACAACGGCATAACTACCGGTCGGGACAGAGATAAAGAGTTGTTCATAACCCCGGTCCCCACATTTATACCTGTCACCTGATAAATACGACATTGATACAATTATAAAGTTAAAAACACTGGTCTCAGGCAATTTGCCGCGAAGCACTTTAAAACCATCACTGACATTGTTGCGTGTTCAAATAACATGCCTCACTTTTCGACGAATAGTGTCATTGGGACGATCGCAAAGAAAGATGTGCTTGCGTTCATAAATTTGAATTGTATTTCGCAAAAATGTCATTTTTATTACGAATAACGGACAGGCAGGATTTAGACCCAATTGACCATGTGCTGATTATGTACAGAAACCATGAGAATAACACCATCTGTGTTTCGAGTTCGAAAAAAATTGTTAATGTCATCATAAGATTAACCATTTGGCAGCCGCTGCAGAATTGCGGAGTACGTTTATGTAGATGTCACATGCATGTTTGGAAGAAGGGCAAAAAAACACCAAATTTACCATCAGGTTGCTCAGTAAGTTTTGTCGTTCGATAAAAGATAGCGCTATTATCGCTTAATTTTTTCAAAAATGGTACTACTTTTTTATAAACACCTGTAAAGTTTCATGTAGATCTATCAACTCATTCGTATATTAACAGCTGTTCAAAGTTGACGTGTCACAGTATTTTACTATTTCTCCGTCTTATTTTTCGAAGGTAGGCCCAAAACAAATTCATGAACGAATATGTTAAAAGTGTAAAAGGACTCTTCACCTTCAATTAGAACAGTAGAAAGATCGGTTGCTGAATTTTACCGTGGTCGTGTTAGCAAAAATTCAGCATTTGATTTTTGAAGATCGTCGATTAACCGAGAGAGATTTAGTAGAAGACCTAGGGGTCTCATTAAGCACTGTGCGCAATATTTTGGCGCATTCGCTAACAATGGAACAAAACACATTCGAATGCGACTTTCTCCTCAATATTTGGAGCGTTTTAGAAAGGATAAGAAAGGGGTTGTACGTCGTTTCATCACTATGGATGAGGCTTGGATCTACCATCATGATCCTGAATCAAAACGGGGGACTAAAGAGTGGTGTGAACCCGGTACTTGGGCTCCGAAGCGAGGTGTGGTTGAGAAATCAGCTGCATGTAAAAATTCATGAGAAAAGATCTGGTTCACTCTGACTTCTGGCTGTTCTTACATGTAAAAAATTTATGCGTGTTTCTAGTATTCGAAGTAATAACACACGAATATCGATGCTCCAACCGACTGAAATACAATAATGGCTCCCATTGCATAAGCTTAGCAAAGTCGACCATGCTGTCGACATACCTGATTGTCTCGTATAAAGCACAGAAAGTCGAACTACGGTTGCTGATTCAAATTGCTATAAATAGTAACTCAAATCATCCACTCACTGATAGCCTCTATTAACAAATAATGTTAATGTTCCAAATGAGTTCTGCAAATCGATTTCTAAAGCTTATCTTCTGGAACTGACGTCGCAAATATCGGTCAATATACTCAAGGACAGCGAGGACGTTGGCGCCCCAGAATTTTATGAATGAAGTTCATAAAAGTCATCGTCAAAAATTAGCTGGTATTTTGGGTTACCTAAAAAGTATCGTGTAAGTGTCGTAATCCAAATTCTCTGATTTTATCAAAATGACAAAAAGATTCAACAAAAAGTTGTGTATTGTTGATCTTCTACATGTCCAATAACGATCACCTACAAACATGATGTTTATTTGACGTACCAAGGAACCATGATAATAGAGCAGGCCCAACATTTATTGGGAATGGTGGGAACGCGTATGTTTAAAAATAATTTTAGAGTTACGTTTGAGAAAAGTCACGTCAGGAATGTGGATTGTTTTTTTCAATGAATTGTCGTTTTCGGTGAACTGTAATTTTTGGCGAACTGCCGATTTTGGTGAATTGTTGTAGGACAATTTAGCGAAAGTTTGCATTTTGTATATCATATTTCCTTTGAACGATAGTGTCAAAAATGTAAGAGTGAATCGTTTGAGTGGCAATGGTGATAATTTCTTAAAATTAATCCCCAGATTGTGCGTTCTGTTTTTTTCTCGGTACAAGATTTTTTTATTTAGTTATAAACTAAATAAAAAAGTGCTGTACCAAGAAAAAACAGAACCTGTGCACAATCGGTGGATGAATTTTCATGAAATTATGACTGGAAGAGGGGGGAGGGGATGGGGGTAATATGAGTAATTCCGTAAGTATAGAGTACGGCATATTTTGGTTCGTTGTTCAACTAGCGGTTTTCGCCGCTCATAGCATTAATGTCATCTATCAAATGACAGAAATTCAATATTATATTCCCAGATTTGGGACACAGAAAATCTACAAGTGGTAATTGAGAAACCAATACATCCAAAATGAATGTCTGTGAAGTTAGCCCAGGATTTCATCCCAGAAAAATAAAAAATGTCATCAAGCAACACTAAAACTGCATTATCATCCCAGCCCAGGATTTGTTTATAATTTCTGTTAAATATGATTAAATATGTAGTGCATCGCAAAAAAAAAAAAATATATAATGTGAATACTTATCCCAGAAAATAGAAAAATTACAGAATATTGTACATTAAAATAATAATAAAAAATTTTAATATACGTGTTTAACTTTATAATAATCGTACTGTTATGGCGCCAATCTCAACATACGGATCGACTTGTGATTTTTATTATGAATAGTGGTCATCATTACCAGTCGATACGGCTTGCTTCAGTTTCCGGAACTCGTGGTTCCTGGGAACCATAAATTAAATTCCGTCATCCTTGGGCCATACAGATAAGAGCCTATTGCGCCAATCTCAACATGCAAATCAACTCAGGATTTTTAGGGTAGGTAACAGTCATTATGACAAACCGATATGAACTGATACGATTTCCGGAACTCGTGGTTCCTGGGAACCATTAATAAAAAACTGGTTCTCATATACTGGGCCATACACATATGGGCCTATTGCGCCAATCTCAACATACGGATCGACTTGGGATTTTTATTATAAATAGTGGTCATCATGACGAGTCGATACGGCTTGCTTCATTTTCCGGAACTCATGGTTCCTGGGAACCATAAATTAAATTCCGTCATCCTTGGGCCATACAGATAAGAGCCTATTGCGCCAATCTCAACATGCAAATCAACTCAGGATTTTTAGGGTAGGTAACAGTCATTATGACAAGCCGATATGAACTGATACGATTTCCGGAACTCGTGGTTCCTGGGAACCATTAATAAAAAACTGGTTCTCATATACTGGGCCATACACATATGGGCCTATTGCGCCAATCTCAACATACGGATCGACTTGGGATTTTTATTATGAATAGTGGTCATCATTACGAGTCGATACGGCTTGCTTCATTTTCCGGAACTCATGGTTCCTGGGAACCATAAATTAAATTCCGTCATCCTTGGGCCATACAGATAAGAGCCTATTGCGCCAATCTCAACATGCAAATCAACTCAGGATTTTTAGGGTAGCCAACTGTCATTATGACAAGCCGATATGAACTGATACGATGTCCGGAACTCGTGGTTCCTGGGAACCATTAATAAAAAACTGGTTCTCATATACTGGGCCATACACATATGGGCCTATTGCGCCAATCTCAACATACGGATCGACTTGGGATTTTTATTATGAATAGTGGTCATCATGACGAGTCGATACGGCTTGCTTCATTTTCCGGAACTCATGGTTCCTGGGAACCATAAATTAAATTCCGTCATCCTTGGGCCATACAGATAAGAGCCTATTGCGCCAATCTCAACATGCAAATCAACTCAGGATTTTTAGGGTAGCCAACTGTCATTATGACAAGCCGATATGAACTGATACGATTTCCGGAACTCGTGGTTCCTGGGAACCATTAATAAAAAACTGGTTCTCATATACTGGGCCATACACATATGGGCCTATTGCGCCAATCTCAACATACGGATCGACTTGGGATTTTTATTATGAATAGTGGTCATCATGACGAGTCGATACGGCTTGCTTCATTTTCCGGAACTCATGGTTCTTGGGAACCATAAATTAAATTCCGTCATCCTTGGGCCATACAGATAAGAGCCTATTGCGCCAATCTCAACATGCAAATCAACTCAGGATTTTTAGGGTAGCCAACTGTCATTATGACAAGCCGATATGAACTGATACGATTTCCGGAACTCGTGGTTCCTGGGAACCATTAATAAAAAACTGGTTCTCATATACTGGGCCATACACATATGGGCCTATTGCGCCAATCTCAACATACGGATCGACTTGGGATTTTTATTATAAATAGTGGTCATCATGACGAGTCGATACGGCTTGCTTCATTTTCCGGAACTCATGGTTCCTGGGAACCATAAATTAAATTCCGTCATCCTTGGGCCATACAGATAAGAGCCTATTGCGCCAATCTCAACATGCAAATCAACTCAGGATTTTTAGGGTAGCCAACTGTCATTATGACAAGCCGATATGAAGTGCTACGATTTCCGGAACTCGCGGTTCCTGGGAACCATTAATAAAAAACTGGTTCTCATATACTGGGACATACACATATGGGCCTATTGCGCCAATCTCAACATACGGATCGACTTGGGATTTTTATTATGAATAGTGGTCATCATAACGAGTCGATACGGCTTGCTTCAGTTTACGGAACTCGTGGTTCCTGGGAACCATAAATTAAATTCCGTCATCCTTGGGCCATACAGATAAGAGCCTATTGCGCCAATCTCAACATGCAAATCAACTCAGGATTTTTAGGGTAGGCAACAGTCATTATGACAAGCCGATATGAACTGATTCGATTTCCGGAACTCGTGGTTCCTGGGAACCATTAATAAAAAACTGGTTCTCATATACTGGGCCATACACATATGGGCCTATTGCGCCAATCTCAACATACGGATCGACTTGGGATTTTTATTATGAATAGTGGTCATCATTACGAGTCGACACGGCTTGCTTCAGTTTCCGGAACTCGTGGTTCCTGGGAACCATAAATTTAATTCCGTCATCCTTGGGCCATACAGATAAGAGCCTATTGCGCCAATCTCAACATGCAAATCAACTCAGGATTTTTAGGGTACTCGACTATCCGCGTTGTAAACGTGCGATCAGATGGTAGTCGTTTGACGAAACTGTTGGCTTTTGAGAATCTTCAATTGAATTTAGCGCGACAAATAAATTCAATGAGATTTTACTAACGCTCAGTACATTTTGCTGGCGTCTATCTTGAACTCGACTATCCGCGTTGTAAACGTGCGATCAGGTAGTCGTTTGGCGAAACTGTTGGCTTTTGAGAATCTTCAATTGAATTTATCGCGACAAATAAATTCAATGAGATTTTACTAACGCTCGGTACATTTTGCTGGCGTCTATCTTGAACTCGACTATCCGCGTTGTAAACGTGCGATCAGGTAGTCGTTTGGCGAAACTGTTGGCTTTTGAGAATCTTCAATTGAATTTATCGCGACAAATAAATTCAATGAGATTTTACTAACGCTCAGTACATTTTGCTGGCGTCTATCTTGAACTCCACTATCCGCGGTGTAAACGTGCGATCAGATGGTAGTCGTTTGACGAAACTGTTGGCTTTTGAGAATCTTCAATTGAATTTATCGCGACAAATAAATTCAATGAGATTTTACTAACGCTCGGTACATTTTGCTGGCGTCTATCTTGAACTCGACTATCCGCGTTGTAAACGTGCGATCAGGTAGTCGTTTGACGAAACTGTTGGCTTTTGAGAATCTTCAATTGAATTTATCGCGACAAATAAATTCAATGAGATTTTACTAACGCTCGGTACATTTTGCTGGCGTCTATCTTGAACTCGACTATCCGCGTTGTAAACGTGCGATCAGATGGTAGTCGTTTGACGAAACTGTTGGCTTTTGAGAATCTTCAATTGAATTTAGCGCGACAAATAAATTCAATGAGATTTTACTAACGCTCAGTACATTTTGCTGGCGTCTATCTTGAACTCCACTATCCGCGGTGTAAACGTGCGATCAGATGGTAGTCGTTTGACGAAACTGTTGGCTTTTGAGAATCTTCAATTGAATTTAACGCGACAAATAAATTCAATGAGATTTTACTAACGCTCGGTACATTTTGCTGGCGTCTATCTTGAACTCCACTATCCGCGGTGTAAACGTGCGATCAGATGGTAGTCGTTTGACGAAACTGTTGGCTTTTGAGAATCTTCAATTGAATTTATCGCGACAAATAAATTCAATGAGATTTTACTAACGCTCGATACATTTTGCTGGCGTCTATCTTGAACTCGACTATCCGCGTTGTAAACGTTGTCATAATGACTGTTGCCTACCCTAAAAATCCTGAGTTGATTTGCATGTTGAGATTGGCGCAATAGGCTCTTATCTGTATGGCCCAAGGATGACGGAATTAAATTTATGGTTCCCAGGAACCACGAGTTCCGGAAACTGAAGTAAGCCGTATCGACTCGTAATGATGACCACTATTCATAATAAAAATCCCAAGTCGATCCGTATGTTGAGATTGGCGCAATAGGCCCATATGTGTATGGCCCAGTATATGAGAACCAGTTTTTTATTAATGGTTCCCAGGAACCACGAGTTCCGGAAATCGTAGCAGTTCATATCGGCTTGTCATAATGACTGTTGCGTACCCTAAAAATCCTGAGTTGATTTGCATGTTGAGATTGGCGCAATAGGCTCTTATCTGTATGGCCCAAGGATGACAGAATTTAATTTATGGTTCCCAGGAACCACGAGTTCCGGACACTGAAGTAAGCCGTATCGACTCGTAATGATAACCACTATTTATAATAAAAATCCCAAGTCGATCCGAATGTTGAGATTGGCGCAATAGGCCCATATGTGTATGGCCCAGTATATGAGAACCAGTTTTTTATTAATGGTTCCCAGAAACCACGAGTTCCGGAAATCGAATCAGTTCATATCGGCTTGTCATAATGACTGTTGCCTACCCTAAAAGTCCTGAGTTGATTTGCATGTTGAGATTGGCGCAATAGGCTCTTATCTGTACGGCCCAAGGATGACGGAATTTAATTTATGGTTCCCAGGAACCACGAGTTCCGGAAACTGAAGCAAGCCGTATCGACTCGTAATGATGACCACTATTCATAATAAAAATCCCAAGTCGATCCGTATGTTGAGATTGGCGCAATAGGCCCATATGTGTATGGCCCAGTATATGAGAACCAGTTTTTTATTAATGGTTCCCAGGAACCACGAGTTCCGGAAATCGAATCAGTTCATATCGGCTTGTCATAATGACTGTTGCCTACCCTAAAAATCCTGAGTTGATTTGCATGTTGAGATTGGCGCAATAGGCTCTTATCTGTATGGCCCAAGGATGACGGAATTTAATTTATGGTTCCCAGGAACCACGAGTTCCGGAAACTGAAGCAAGCCGTATCGACTCGTAATGATGACCACTATTCACAGTTTAAATCACAAGTCGATCCGTATGTTGAGATTGGCGCCATAACAGTACGAATATTATAAAGTTAAACACGTATATTAAAATTTTTTATTATTATTTTAATGTACAATATTCTGTAATTTTTCTATTTTCTGGGATAAGTATTCACATTATGTATTTTTTTTTCTGCGATGCACTACATATTTAATCATATTTAACAGAAATTATACACAAATCCTGGGCTGGGATGATAATGCAGTTTTAGTGTTGCCTGATGACATTTTTTATTTTTCTGGGATGAAATCCTGGGCTAACTTCACAGACATCAAAATGAGAGACTGTTTTGTGTAGAATATGGTCCAAAGGCATCATAGGGCTCTTGTTCAACAGTCAATGGCGACTGTTATCGTTCCATGTTAACCTTTTTATTCCCTACGACTGAAGAGGATGGCGCCACTGCTCACACAGCCAACGATACAATCGACGTTTGTACCCTGTCTTCGAAAATCGATCTAAATCTTGCCGCATCCTGTAGTTCTCGAAATCGTTCAATTTGAGTGGAATTGAGCCATTTCTCATTTTATCATAATGAACCTCGATATAAAGGGCAAATGCGTGATTCTAAAATAATTTTTTGAAGATGTTCTGTAATATGGCTAACTGGGACAAAATTAGGTCATTTCTTAACCGATCGTAATGAAATTTGCTAGGTGGGATGGAAATGGAGTTTCCATTGGGGTTTATTTAGCTGAATCAAGTAAATTGGGCTTACGGGTACTACTTACCATTTTAGCACAACAATTTCACCATTCAAGAAGTGGACTGATTCAATCTCAGTTTGTCATAATCCAGAATTTCTTCGAAAAATAATATTAGAGTTCCAATTTAATTCAAGATACCAAATTTCCAAACCCATACATAAACAATTTCTTTTGAATAATTTCATCTCAGTTGGTCAAATTCGAGAAGGGTCGGTAATAAAATAGCTTAGTTCTATCCAAAAATATATTCCAGAATTTCTACCAAAAATCATTTAGGAATTCCATTTTCATTCTATGTCCCCAATTTTATTGTGTTTCGAAGGAATAAAATGGCCTAGTTCCGTTTCAGTTGGTCAATATGGGAATATCCCGAACTTAGTTCAAAAATTATTCTTGAATCCAAAATTTTGGGTTTTTTGGGTGATAGCCAGATATTGTTTTTACATCGAAAAGAGGTTACGAAGAAGTTTGGTTTCGAATTAATGAAACATTGAATTCTTTAATTAATAAAAGGGAATTATTTATGTTTCATTAGTTTGAAACCAAACTTCCAACGTCTTGGTAACCTCATTTCGAGTTTTGGCCTTGGTATGTCCCAGTTAAATTTGAGAACTTCCTCAACAATTTTATAATTTTATTTCAGAACTCATATTCAAACTCAAAACGTGGGACCTCCTAAACGAACTTTTCATAAATTGAAACTGATTGCTCTCTGTTTAGCTTGTATCAACATTGTTCAAAGTAAATATGATATAAAATAGAAACATCGAGCAACCAACCGGAATTTCTTTACGATTCACTGTTGTGTTACCGCAATATTTTAGTCTAGTTTAATTGCAGGGACCTATGCAACCCCAAAATAAACCCGCGTTCTTCTATGATTTTTAGATGCTTACATGAATTAAGCCATTTCTGAAAAATACTCTTTTAATTGTTCACTATTCGGGGTTGAATATGGCAAAATTCAATTATTTCGCACTCGCTTAGAGCCTGAACTACTGTCAAACAAAAGTAAAGGTCTACGAGTGGGTATATATCAGTGCAACGCCACTACACTATTCTTCAGTAATCACCAGGCTTACAACAATGGCAACCAATAGTTCAATAGATATTCGATGAACCTTTGCTTCAACATTCAAATGTTATAATAAGTCGGAACGTTTGCCGATGCCGTTGATGAGTAGGTTCAATTTCAACCAGGTATAGCAGTAACCTGCTAATTTGCCATACACCAAAAATTTGAAAGTTCAAACTTTTACAATTTAAGCCGGAACAATCAACAGTGTTGGTAATGCTTTCTCTGTGTTGGTAATGCTTCTGAAACCATAGTGGTATAACAACAATAAAAAATTGTGAAATAGAAAGCTAAGGTGGCAGAAAAGGAACCGTCGAATGCAATAAGTTTCCGTGTGACTTTCAAGGAAGTAGGGTTCAGAAAATTCATCAACTCATCATTGAACACCTGGTTTAAGAAGTTTAACGTCCAATCCAGTTTGAAGAATTTAAGATTTCAACTATCACACAAACTCTGTATAAAAGCTTTACCGCATGCTTTTTGCTCAACCATTAGGAGAGTTAGAGACTGTTGAAAATATTTTGAGCAGTAATTAGTGAAAATTTTAGAGTAAAAGGTGGCGTATAACAATTTTAAATGCCACTCCTCGTGTGAAGGTCACCACATTTAAGATTCATAGAAGAAAATGAAACATTTCCAACATATTTTGAACACCCACCCACATAAACTATTTTTGATTTATTAACAATATCCAATAATGCATGCATATCATTGTTTATGGTACCAAACTATTTATAAAGCACTTAAAATTCAAAACCAGTCGTCTCAATTATTCATAAAATCATAACTTTAATATTTGTACGTAATTAGAATAGAAATGAACTCCTTATCCAAATCATAAAAGAAGATGCGTATGACGTATTAAAAACTAAAAAATTCTAATTAAACTAAAACGTATGTTTATCAGTTTTTGGTGTTCTATATAGAGTTCAAAATAAAAAGTGTGAGGTTATTCTCTATTTGACTTTCAACGCTATCGTTCGTCAAATACAGTCATAGCATACACACGCCTAAATCACTCAATCGTTGTACTCTACTCGAATATTACGGGAAAAAAAATTTCAGACGACAGCCAATTTTTTTTTATAACCCCCGGCTGCAATTTGTATTACAAAGCGATTAAGCGATTCTCCTACGACAAAATCACTTCCAAGGTGACCTCAAAGGCAAAAATTCTTAATATTAAAATCTGTAAAATACAAAAATCGTTCGCGAAAATTATTCAACAAAAAGAAAAATTTCGTAAATGCAATTCTTGCGTTGGATTACACATACGATTGTACGAGTCTACGAAGTTTATTAAAATGGAATACGTGACGATGTTGTTGTAACAATTTAAATCATGACGTAATATTACAGTATTTTGTGTATTAATGAATGAATCGCGATTTGCATTACTCATATAATGTGAACGACGTCAGGTAAATCAACTTTCAGATTTATGAGCAACAAATACGAAATGATGCAAAATTTGTTGAGAGCAAGTAATACGCATGCTGTTACTATGGCTTGTAAACCCTCCAGCAAATTGTTTGAATTTTCTATAGCGGTTGTGTTGTGGGTGGCGATGGTATTTCATTGATTTCTTAGTTTTCATTTTGAAAACGCCCGAGTGTTTGTTTACTTGTCGAAAAAATGTAAATGTATATAGACTAACACAAATACGATACCAGCACATGTTATATGGTTACTATGGTAACATGGAATTTCAAGTGTGATGTTATTGTTTACATTACTTAGTTTTGTTGGTTTCACATGCGTCGGCTTGGTTGTGTTAGGATTTGCATAGGGTGCTTCCAAGAATTTTAAATAGTGTAATTTTGGGTAACGGCCCTTGGGACACCAATATTTTTTTGTGGTATTTAGCAACCTGCAGAAATAAATGGAGGACGTGTGGCAGCCAACAACATTTTTAACATCACCAGAATCAGGTTAACATAATCATTAAAGCGAACAAATATGGTGACGCGATTAGTGTTTTGAATTCCAGACTCCAAGGTACATTCACTGACATTATCGCAAAGGGACAAAGGTATAACACCGTACACACATCAAATAAGCAGGCAAAAGAGATTACCTGGTAAAGTTATCATAACAAGCTGATAATGTGGTTGAAAGCTTAATGACAAATCATTATCCAAAACTCGTCACTAGCAACATCGGATGCAGCTGAAGTTCGAGTTATTAACATTCATCATCACGTTCCAGATTAAATCGCGACTACTCCAACTCACTGGACTCAAATAATCAACACGAATGTCACTAGTGTCACTCGTGGAAGTTCGTCAAAATCTTAATGCACATAACTTATTGATGGGTAGCATTGGCGTGAATAGTTCCAGTCACCCTAGGATTTATGAACGAGAATTCTTCTAACCGAAATTGTCTTAATCATCAATATGAAAAGGGAGTGTGAGTCACGTCAGAAATCCCACCGTTTTCTTATTTTGTCGAGTAGTATTTAATAGTGCAATTTTGTGCGTCTAATGGTAAAATTTGTGCATAATGTACTTTGGGAGATAATGTGGAATTTCTGGCGTGATTATCACACCAGAAACCCCATAGATCCGTTTCATGATTAAAACATATGTTTGCGCTTTAGTTTAATTGTGCAAAACTGTGCATGTCAAAAACAATTTAGTTCTCCTCCAGAATTGGTCAGGATTTTTCCTAGAACGGCTATATCTGCCTATTTACATGGGATATGTACAACGCCTATTCAATTAATAGATCAACTATGGAAAAATATCGTATATTTCTAGTAACAATGTTTAGATTAGATGTATATAACCTAAAAAGACCAAAATTCAATAGTGGCATACTCTCCATCAGCCAGAATTGCACTTAAAAGACCCTTCCTTTAACCCTAATTTCGAAAGCTCAATTTCTGAAAATTTTTATATGGGTGATATCTGAAAATCCCACTTTTTATTGAACATTCAGATTAAATTGTATGATTGTGCCTACTCCCCAGACAGTTTATGAAGTTAGAATATGAAATATACAGTTTATAGCCATGCAGAAACCATTGTTCCATCTTCCACGTACAAAGCTAGTCTTCAAATCTTGCAGTTATGGAGAAACGAGGAATTTGGTGTGGTAAAAGCTGTTTGTCCACTTCATTCCATTGGGTGTTAAAGAAAAACGACAATATCACCATTCCTGACCGATATCCACAATAGATTTTATTGATACGACTTGCTATGTGAAATCCTTTTCATATCACTGGATTGTGATTGTGAATATATAAATTTAACGGGTTACAACAAGAAATATTTTACTTTACACAACTATCGGATTATTCCCGAAAATACCGGAAATACTATCTCAATAATTTCCTATTATGGAAATTATATTGGTATTATAATTTTACCACTAATTTTCACTTTAAACACCACTACCAGCTGCACCACGTCTTAAGACTCTCCCGATTGCGTTCATCTTTGCACTAATTATATACAGATGGAACATTCAATCTTTAATTCAGGTTCTGTTCTAGAGTATTCCGTTATAAAAACTTAAAATTAATGTTATAAAAAACTTCTGAGACTTAAACCTAGATGTCACTAATTTCATAAATGTAATTGTTATTATGTTACGCTGTTAACCCACCAATTCACGCTGAATTGGTGTCCTCAGGCCAATAGGCGAGATCGTAACAATAACAACTCTACCTAAATGGTATCAACGTGGCCTTGGTCAAACTATTTTAACTGATTTTTCTAAAAACCTAGAAAAATAAGTCTAAAGGCGATGCCACATACACATTTCTACGGACGACATCTAAAAACAGATTTCGCATTTACGAATTAATTAGAGCATATTTTTGACTCAAATCAATGAGATAATATGTAAAATATCTCAAGTTAGTAGCTAAAATAATAAATTTGGAATTATTTAATAATTTTAATTGAAAAATTATCAATTTTCTATTTACCCGTTCCTAGAAACGATTTTTTCTCTGAATGGTATAATTTTACACGTGAACGAACGCACAAAAATCTAAAACGATTTCCGAACTCATCAAAAAAATTTAAACGATTTTTTTCTCTGTTGTCAGTGAACTTCAACAAATGTCAAAAAATTCCAAAACAAAATATATATTAATATAAATATATACACTTATAATAAATATATACACTTTGGATAGAAATGGCGGTATAAACATTCAGCTAAAAACAAAATATAAAGAATTGTTGTTGTAAAAATCGTCTGTATTTTTTTTGGTATGTGGCGAGGCAAAATAAATTTACGCACGAATCGTCTGTTATTAGATGTGTATGTGGCAACGCTTTAATATCGCAATTTTCGCTCATCCGATAGTGTGTGTTGACAATGAGGCTTGCTGCTCGCAAATAACATGGAGCCAAGATACATAGAGAAGTCAAATTGTTTATTTTCCCATGAAAAGATATTCCCGCCTGCATTGTGGTCCTACATCCGACTAAACCCAACCGCTCTCGCCCTCCAGTTTCGACATCCTATTGAACGCAGGTCTTATTCGGCGACGTTATGCCAGCGCAATTGGGTCTTCCTCTACGAATTTTCCAACTCTTATTTTACCAACACTAAATCACAACAACAAATATTTTCCACAATTATTTATTAATTCACTTAATACACCATTTACAATTTGTAATTACACCACTATTTTCAGTTAACACCATTTATTATTTTCCCGCTCTTCACTTTCGCTTTTAATATTTCGCGTACCAGATCTGCAAAATGACTCCCCAAGACTGATTTTTTGTGTTCGTTGCACTCGTATTTATATATCGATCGAATATTCTAGACTCGCCTGGGTCTCGCAAAAGTAAAATTCTTGATTCTGTAACTATAATCCGATATACACAAAAAACTGTTATAAAACTATCAAACTACTAATAATGCTACTACTTTAACCTAGATGTCACTCATCTCACAAAAACAGAAAATTTAAGTTAAGTGGTAAACCTTAAAATTGAAATTTATGTTGAATAAATGTCTTGCCCAAGCTGAATTAATTTCCCATTAAACCCATAGGCGAGATCGTAACAATACCTTTACGGTCTCGCCTATTGGCTTGATAGTCAATTAGTTCGGCATTGGCATAGAGCAAAATACACACAAGAGGATTCATGAAGTCATTCCGAGGTTAATCTATTTTACTATTGGTACTCTGTATAAGCCTAAAAAGAACGATGATTTAAAATAGCAATGCCGATACGTATATATGGATTAAATATAGAAAAAAATTAAATTTGTGTATATAAATATATCAAAACTATAAAATAAAATTGACCTCGGAGAAATTGGCTTATGAAATTTGCACTACTTGATTTCTCTTATATATCTATTTCTCGATGGCAATGGCGAGACATTTATTCAACAAAATTTGTTCATTTATGGTTTAGATTTTTAGAACATTAATAAGATTTTTGGTGATTGGTGACATCTGGGGTTGAGTAGTAGCACTAAAGGTCGTTTTATAACAGTTTTGTTGTTTAGCGGATTATAGTAGTCTAGAACGTAAACTCTAGAATAAATCCAGGCGAATCTAGATTATTCGATCGATGTACAGGGTGGGCCATTTATTGATTTGCTTTTAAAACAAAACATATGGCAACTGTTTTTTGAACGATTTGGTTGAAATTTTGACAACTCGTCAGTCTGATATCGTCACGAAACATGAAAGACGAGGTCGTGAAAGAGCGCCATGCGGAACCACTGTTGTGAAAATGGCGTAGAAAGTTCGTGAGAAAAGCTTGCAATTGGATGACAAAAATGGCTCTGAACTTTTGAATGTCGAGGTTTTGTAAGTCGGGATTTTGAAAATCGGTCTTTCTATGTTTGGATTTTGATAATCGGGCTTTTGATTTCGGGTTTTTGTAATGTGTGCAAGCGAACCCAACCAACATTAAATCATAACAACAAATAGTTTCCACAATTATTTATTAATTCACTTAATATACCATTTAAATTTTTTTTGAATTACACCACTGTTTTCACTTAACACATTAATATTAAGCACTTTTCACTTTCGCTCTTAAAATTAACAAAACTGTTATAAAACCACATTTAATGCCACTACTTACACAACCTCAAAGTCACCAATCTCACAATAAGTTATTGTAGTGTTCTAAACCTTAACTGAGCAATTTTTATTGAATAAATGTCTCGCTAATGGTCAATTAATTGCCTATCAACCCAATAGGCGAGATCGTTACAATAGCCAGGTTCCATTGGCGCTAGTAAAGTAAAAATAATAAAAAAAAAAAAAACTGGAATCACATGTTTGATGTATACACTGACGTCACATTAATATGGGCAATATTACACCTTGTTGTCTTTCCATCGTGAGACTGACGCATTGTGTTTGTGCACTCGTATTTATAAACTGACAGAATATTCTAGATTCGCCTAGGTTTATTCTACATTGTCCTAAATTTATTCTAGGTTCTGTTCCAGACTATTATAATCTGCTACACAAAAAACTGTTATAAAACTCTTTTAGTGCTACTATTAAACACGAGATGTCACAAATCTCACAAAAAAATTAAATTAAACTTCAAAAACTCAAATGCACAATTTTGTGGAATAAATGTCTCGCATTGCCGAATTAACCGCCCATAAATCCAATAGGCGAGGTCGTTGCAATATTCGACGAGTCATCATACCGCGTAACGAGGTCACTGTTATAGCCATTTTAAAAAAAATTACCGACTCATATAAAATCTATACATCCAAAATTCGAACCGCGTCGATAGTGCAGTTTTATAAAATTAAAACTTTTATACAACAACAAAATCGCAAAGAATCATGCCTACCTTCACGCAAATTACACAAATGTCAGTGGTCATTTTCATTTATTTTGGTGTTGAAGCAACGAAATTTTTCTCGCCAATATTTTTTTTTTATTTTCAACCTTTTAAGATACAAATCTTAAAACGCGAAACGCGATAACATAAAATGTCTTATCGAAAAGCGTGTCTCGCGTAAAAAATTTTACATCGTTTTATTTTAACTAAAAGTGATGCAAAAAAAAATAATTTCAGTATAAAATCGTGTTTAGTATTCAAATTGTTTTTTTTTAATTCTGTGTTGTTGTTTTGATGTTTTCTCGTCTTGTGTTTGTGTTGTACCACCAAAAATTAGAAATTCTACATTGGTGGCGTTTAAATATCTCATTAAATAAATTTTAAAATTATTATTATACTTCTACTAATTACAGTTTTACATACAATACGCAATTAAAATAATACAGTTGCTGTGTGTGTACCTAAAAAAAGAAGTAAATTTCCAAAAATAAAAAAATTCGTAACAAAATTTACAAAATGAAGTTTGTCCTACATTAAAACGAAAAATAAAATACAAAAAAAAACATGTATTTATTTATTTTGTGTAAATATAAATATTCATATTGTTGTTGTGTTCATAAAAATTACATCAATTAAATTCATAGTGCGGGTTTTCTGTGTGTGTGTAGTGCATAATACAAAAAATAGTGTGAAAATAGTGCATCAAACGCCAACTCAAGAGAATGATGAATAATTCAAGGTCACACTTGCAATCCTACCTAAATCATTCACTTGCTATTCGGCAAGAGATTCAGCGCTTCGAAAGTGTTCATCCATCGATTTATGTCATATACGATTTGATTAAATCGATCCCGGACCCGCAAATAGCACAAAAAATTCGGGAACATGTTGTATGCATTGAAGGTAAGCCCCCCCAGTAACATTTAAGAGTTTGGTTTCGAAAACATTACGATTGGTTTATGTGTACGTATCGTAAATCGTATGAATGAAGCGGAATAGCAGCGGTGTATGCTTTTTATTGTTGGTTTCTTAACAATTAAGACGTTGATGTGATAGTGAAAATTAACTAGCTATCATTTTATAGAAAGTAGAAACACTGAAGTAAATAATTATAATTTTATTTTTTATGTTCTTTTTATTGTTACTTTTACCGATTTTTGCAAAAAAATGTTAGATAAAAATTTTGATTGCTCTGGCAGATTTAAATTGGGAACATGTTGCACATTTGATTAGAGCGATATGGATAATGTTTGTAGAATAATAAACTGTTGGTAGGAATGTAATATACCTCTCTCTCTCTCTCTCTGGCACTATATCCCATCAAGGGATTTGGCCGCCTCAAATGAGGTTTCATAATCATATTTCCATTTCGGATAATGAGTGATTAATTCATTGATCCTAAACCTGGCGTGAAATTTTTTCCTTGTCACCACCGGGAATCGAACCCGGGACCTCCTTCGGTCGCTGAAGCAAGAAGGCTGACCACTTTGCCACTGGGGCGAAGTAATATACCTCCCCTACTAATATACCTCCCCTGCAAAAATCGTGTAGCACCTACCCTAAATACACTTCGGCGTGGGACAAGTGAATCAATAAAGTCATGTGAGTAACAGGGGACTTTCGAGCAGGGAACTTTCGAATTTCAAAATGATCTTTGCATACCCATAAATGGTTTGACCATTTTTATTGTAACACAAATACATATCCTTTACCCATGCCACACGAGCATTTTTTGTATTTTGGCTTTTTTTTTCTACCAATGTTTTGTTCTGCTCTCTCTTAAATAAAATTTTAACTAAAATGAGTCAAAAATGTCCTTGAAATATTTTTTATTTCATTTATGTTTGAGTTGTGTGGTTGAACAGAAAATTTGTTTAAGTCGCAATTAAAACTTGTATCATAGGTAAACGGGGAAAGAAACGAAGAAAAATGCGGCATTTTTTTTTACGTGGCATGGGCCATTGATTGGTAAATGTACGAGGGTATATCAAAATGTCTTGCAATATCATATGAAAAAAAAGAGCGAGTGAGACAACAATATATTTTTCAAAACCATGTTTTGTCGCGATGAAACTTCTAGAAGAACATTCCGATGTAAATTTTACAGTTCGTTTGTTTTTGTCAATTTAGTAACACGTGTTTTGAATTTTTCTTAAAATGAATGAAATTGAATATCGCGCCGTTATTAAATTTTTCTGTAAAGATGGACGAAATGCAATTTATATATTCAACTATATATCAAAAGTTTACGGCGAATCTGCACCATCATATGCCACAGTAACAAGGTGGGTAAAATTTTTCAAAAGTGGTCGGGAGTCATTAGAAGACGACAACCGCTCGGGTCGGCCAGCAGATGCTATTAGCCATGAAAACGTAATTTTGGCTGAATCTATTGTATCTTTCATACGGTACTACATATACTATATTACATGACCACCTTCACATGTCGAAAGTAAGTGCGCGATGGGTTCCTCGTTTGTTGAAAGCAGAACAAAAAAAACGCGTGTTCAAACTTCAAAGGCGATTTTAGATATGTACAAAGAAGATCCAGAAAATTTCTTGGATAACATAATAACAGGCGATGAAACATGGCTTCATCACTGGGGTCCGGAATCCAAACAAGAATCGATGCAATGGATTAAACGTAGTGAACCACCACCAACGAAATTCAAAACTCAACCGTCTGCTGGTAAGGTTTTGGCAACAATTTTTTGGGATGCTGAATGAATTTTGATAATCGATTATATGCCACCGAAAACCACAATCACAGGCATATATTACGCAGAGGTTTTGCGAAAATTGAAAAAAGCGATCCGGGAAAAACGGCCCAGGAAAGTGAGGAAAAAATCTTGCTTCTTCACGACAATGCACCAGTGCACAAGGCTAATATAGCTCAAGCTGCATTAAAGGACTGCGGCTTCGCGGAAATTCCGCATCCACCGTACAGTCCAGACTTGGCACCCAGTGACTAATTTCTGTTTCCCAATTTGAAAAAAACACTAAGGGGCCGGACATTTTCCAGTGACTATGAAGTACAGTCTGTTGTAAATGAATATTTTATGGAGCAAAAGAAATCTTTTTTTTAGAAGGTTTAGGCAAGTTAATTGATCGATGTGACAAATGTATAAACCTTAAAGGAGATTATGTCGAAGAATAAAAATATTGCTCTCACTCACTCTTTTTTTTCATATGATATTGAAAGACTTTTTGATTTGCCCTCGTATTTCGTTCTTAATGTAAGTAATGTCTTTTAGAAGTTTAGTAGGTTTTCCTCAATTATTGGATGAACATTTATGAAACAAATTTCTATGGGAAGCATAAATTTTTCTCAGTTTAGTCCCGTTTCAATATTATAGGACAAGCAATCAATCCTCTCTGTATGTTTGATTGCTGGAAATGTTTCTTGGCTTCACCTAGAAATCTGATTTTATTGTCGTTAATGCGAGAAATTTCATTTCCTGTTTTCTCGGTACCAATAAAAATATGTATATTTAGAGCACCAGAGTAACGTAGGCAGATACATAAAGTAACAATTTTTTACTTCAAATTAAAATGTTTACCCGTGACTAGTTCAGTAGAATCCGTTTCTAAAATCCTGTTTAAGTATAATAAATTTCTGTCCACTTCTAATGAAAGTGTAGTTTCCGACAAATAATAAAAACCTTAAATATAAATCTTATAATCCGATTTGTAATGGGCGCTGTCTAAATTAATGAAATTTAGACGAACACTTGGATCAACTAGGGGTCAATAACAAATGGGTTTACTTTATCGTATAATTTTTGTTTTTTCTACCTGTCGTGTGCATGAAGTCTACCTGTCCGTGTGCACTTTGTTTATTGAAAATCTATATGAGCTAGCCAATCCTCGGATACATACAGTAAACGTCTAAATTTCATTTATCAGAAAAATCATTTGTTAAATTGTTTTGATATTTTTTAAATTTGCACTTGTTCTTCCATTCCTTTGCCTTCTTTCTAATATATATATATGAATTTTCTAATTATTTTAACAAATCCTTAATTATGTACTTTTTTGATTGGTTAATTTTTTAACCTTCATTCTGTGAACTGGGGTAGAAAACTACTCCGTCAATTTCTATATAAAAATCTGTACAAAACAACGCAAAACAAACTAAAATTATTCTGATACCGTTCGTCGTCTATCGAATTTTTATGTTATTAGGTGCGCAACTAAATTTTCGAGGTTTTTTTGAAAAATGCAAAATGGAAAATTTTAATCGGAATATAAAAAATTGTTTATTCAAAGTATTGTCTTTCGTTATCTACACATTTTTTTCGTTACCTACACATCTCTCTGGCAATACATGAATACCACGACGGTAAAATGATGCGTCTTTGGACTGAAACCATTCATCCAAACAGGGGCCAGATCTGTCGAATAAGGCGGGTGCGGTAGCAGATCCCATCTTTTCATTTTTATGGTGTCCTGGACGATGGGAGTGCAGACGTGCTGCAAAATCACTCGTTCGTGTTTTTCGAGCAATGCATGGTTCAGATTGATGAGTTGTTGTCGGTAGCGTTGTCCATTGATAGTTTCACCCTGTTGCAGCAGCTCATAGTACACAATTTTTTTCTGATCTCACCAAAGGCAGAGCATTGTCTTCTTTGCAAGCCACGACTTTTTGCGTTTGTTATTCGTAAAAAAGATCCACTTCTCATCTCACGTAACAATTCGATGAAGGAAGCACTTTCTTTCATGCCATGAAAGCAAATCAAAGTAATCAAAAGAAAGCAATTAAAATTTCTCTCTTCGATTTTCTATCTGTCTCTCAATCAACTAATGCGGCACCCATTTCCCTCCTTTTGAATTTTCCCATTGTATGTAAACGTTTCAACAAACTTGCACAGGTAGTTTTCGATGGTGCATGTTCGCCGTAGGCCTCCTCAAACTCAGTCTGTTGGACTCATGCCTCTGAACGCACAATCCGCAGGGTTTTCCTTTGCATTTACGTAACGCAATTGGTTTGGGCATGACTTTCCTTGAATTTCCGAAATTCTATTAGCGACAAATGTTTTGAATTTGTGAGGTCGCCCTTGAATCTAAGCTAGAATGATCATAGAATGTGTCCAAAAGCTTGATTCTAAGTTTGGTATCCGTGGAGTTTCCACTACCTTTCCCATTAGTTTTGTGAGTAGCAGAGCTCCGCATAATTCAAGTTTTGGCAAAAAACAAATAGTTTTGATTGGTGTTACCTTTGTTTCACCTGAAAGTAGCGTTTCATTGATTTTATATTATGCAGGAGTAGTGCACCTGGCGTAAATGACTGCTACATAAGCTTTCTCAGATGCGTCGCAAATTCCGTGTAGACTGATTCATGATGTTGTGTGATAATTGATCCATCAGTGTATGGCGATTTCTTCTAGTGACGGTAGAGAGTGTCTGAATCTCCACCACTGCGCGGTTATAGCCGGAGGTAGTGATTGATCCTGTTAACCAAAGATCTTGCATCATTAACTTGGCCACTACTGGTGCTAACCATCCTAGAAGGTCGAAAAGTTTAGCATTTTCGGATAGAATGCTGCGTTTGGTAGGTTCCTTATTAGATGATATGAGCGTGATACAGAATCCGAAACTATCTGGCACTGGATTCCAATATATGCCAAGAGTTTTAACTGTGTCATCAAGTTTGAATTCGGCTACTCCAATCATTCGTAGATCCATGAGTATAGCTTGCATCAGGGCGACGTGATTGGTAGCCCATTTACGTAAATTAAATCCACCAATTTTGAGTAATGCTATTATTTCCCTAATGCTTCCTCGAGTGTGTTGTTCCCAGAGATGAGGTCATCTATATAGATATCATTTAGCGTAATTTTTGATGCGCTTGGATATGTAAGAGCTTCATCTCTGGCTAATTGTTGAGGCTGATGCTGTACCGCAGGTCACTGTAGTTAGCTTGTATTCTTATATTGGCTGCTCTGGTGATTTTCTCCAACAAATCCGTTGATAATCCTCTTCATGAACCGAAATTTGACGGAATTTCTTCAATATAAGCTGTGTAAACATATCTATGTTTCCGCCATCGTAACAATATGCTTAGCAGGTCTTGTTGAAGTGTGGGCCCATTTAGCATAATATCATTTAAAGATATTCCTGTGGATGTTTTGGCTGATGTATCGAAAACGACCCGGAGCTTGGTTGTTGTGTTCGAGTCCTTCAGTACTGTATGGTGTGGTAAGTAGTAGTGTTGGTCTTCTCCAGCTATTGCTTCAGCTTCTTTCATATGACCTACAGTTTTATATTTATCCAAAAACTGCTTATATGTTAGTTCCAATTTTGGATTCCTTGTAAGCCGCTTTTCGACTTGCAATAGACGTGCAATGGGGCTGTCTTCTTTGAACAGCCTAAAGTATTTAGGGCCAGTTGCTCCAATTCAAATGGAATCCTTACTTTGTATCTGCCATCAGCCTGACGTGTGATGGTTTTTGTATAGAATTCTTCACATTCACTTTCGTCTTCTGTTAGTTCACTTTTCCTTGTTACTTCTTCGAGTTCCCAAAATTGCTTTAACTGCTCGTCGATGTGTGTCGAGGTTGTGACTAAGGTTTGAATGACCTCCATGTTTACGTCATCAGATGCGTTTCCAGTGATTATCCAGCCCAATTTGGTCTGCGTTGCAATTGTTTCATCTGGTGCACCCTTTAAAAGATTAGCCATGATTATTTGGCCGTTGTAATCGGCTCCTAACAGTATGTCAACCGGACTGGGTTCATAAAACGTTGGATCTGCCCATATCAGGGTTTTAGTGTGATTCCAACTTGGATTGGTTGCTGCTTCAGTAGATTTCCGGTTATGTTTTTGAAAACCATGGCCTTTATTTTTAACTTGAAGCTTGATATGAATCTTGGGCTAAATGTGCATTCTGTAGTAGAAAGCGCTGTTCCGGCTGTTATTATTCCCATGTCAGCAATGTTTACTTGAGTAGGAGTTCTTGATAACTTGAGACCATCTGCAAGTGTACAGCTCGTGATCACCAACACAATGAGCACAGCATGATGATGGAAGCGTCAGTGCTACGTGTGCTTTTTTCTGGATATTTTGCTGTGTTGATTCATTTTTCTTAATGATCCTATCTGTAGCAACTGTAGCTGGAGAATGAAATGTTGATTCAAGAAATTCAAAAAACATTTGAATTTCTTTTGGTGCTTTAATGCTGGTTTCGTACAAGCGGTGTGTTTCTGCATCCAGCTTCCCTGAGAGTATGGTTATTATTAAAGCACTCCAGTGCTCTGTCTGGATACCCAAATTGGTGAGATCATGTATGCATTCTAAGGCATTATCATGCATTGTTCGCTGTCCATCATCACACCGGCCGGCATATGGTGAGTTATTTTTCTATTTCTTCTCGCAACAGAGCTGGTTTTATAATGTTGGTACTGACAACTTGATTGTGACCTTACTTTTTTTTCTTTGGAGCAGTTTTTAGAGTTATAGATTATTGCGATATCATCAGCAAACATTCTAATTTTTCCAGCCAGAGGTAGGTGGGATATATCGTTTATGAAAATCGGAAATAAAATAGGGCCAAGTACACTACGCTGAAGAACACCGCAGTTAATAGTTAGAGTGCTACTAATTACACCATCTAAAGCCACAAATTGTTTACGATTTTGAAGGTAACTCATCAAAACATTATAAGCCAAGCCCCGAAACCCATAGGAATACAACTTATTTAGAAGTAGGCGATGATCAATACAGTTAAACGCTTTATGCAGGTATAAAAGTGGGCGATATATATACTCTTGATAATCGAATGCTCGGTAAATCATATCTGTAATCTCAATTAAAGCCGTATCTATGCCAGACCCTTGTTAAAGACCATATTGATGATAGTAAAAAAATTTAAAGCATTTAGATATTCAGTCATACGAGTCGCAATTAATTTTTCAAGTATTTTGTCGAACACAGACAAAACGGAAATTGATCGGTAGCTACTAACAACTTTGCAGTCACTTGATTTAAATATTGGTGTCACTTTCGCAATCTTCAAACAATCATGATAGATGCGGGTTTCAAACACTACATATACATTGAATAAATCCGTCAATATTTGAGAAAAGCATGCTGAATTACGTTTTATAACAATATTATGAATATTATTATACCCTTATTATTATCTAAACTATTAAGTAAAAAAAAATAAATTACAGTTACTATTGTGCAGATTACATAATTCAGTGTTACTGTTACTTGTCGAAGAGAGGCTGTTGGCAACATTTACAAAATTACATGTAGTTTTTTAAAATTCGAATATTTACCAGCCAGTTCATTATATTTTTCACAGATTAATTTGAGGGTTGAATCAGGGTTGTGAATGTCAAATGATATTGAACATAAAAAATCATTGAAGTACTGATTAACTTTGTCATAATCTACCGTTTCCTTTCTAATCTTTTATTTATGTATTTCGGTTTAAACACGAATTTGGAGAAAATATGACTATGATTACTGATATCAGATTCAAATATTGAGTTAAAATTTCATTCTATATTAATAAAACTGCTAATAGCATGATCCAGGATATTACCACTTACTGGTCTGGTAGCAAATGTGTTAGTAACAATCATGCCATGACTTAATAAGGTTGAATTGTTTATAAGAACCACATTTTTTTTTTTATTTATATAAATTATTACAACTGATACAATTCATCTAGTAATTTTTCTTTCTTAATTTAGTCACTTGTGAATGAAAAGAGGCACATTGGCCAGCTCCATTTATTGATTATTTACTGAAGTAGGCTTTGCTCTGGTGTCCTTAATTAATGGATTGGTTTCGTTCTCTGCAATCATCTTACTGCATGTGAAGTGTCTAACATACTACGAAGCTCTTCATTTACATGTTGATAAATACGTTGTCCATGAATTATTGCAAGTTTTTTTATTTCTTGAACCGTCGGGATATTTCGCTCCCTACCAAGGTCATCATTCCTAATGTACCACGGAGCATTAACTATACCACGTAGCACTTTGTTTTGAAACCTTTGTATTATTTTGGTGTTGGTTTTCTTTGTACAGCCCCAGAGCTGTATTTCGTAAGTCCATACAGGCTTTAGCACCTGTTGATACAATAGCAATTTATTTTCGGTTGACAATTCCGAATTTTTCCCGAGCAGCCAATACATTTTTCGATATTTGATATTAAGCTCATATTTTTTCTTTTTAACGTGCTCTTTCCACCTGAGCCTAGTATCTAAGGTCATCCCTAGATATTTAGTCTTATTTGCATACGGAATCTGCTGACCGTGAATAAGTACAGGTTTGTAACTGAATTTTAGATTAGTAAACTTCACATGCGTGGATTTCGATTCATTGAGCCCGATACGCCACATTTTTGTCCATTTTATGATTTTGTCACATGCTTTTTGAAGTTTAATTGTCGATTCTGCGCTAGTGTCTCCTACTGAGAGAACTGCAGTGTCATCAGCAAATATTGCAACGGTAACATCGATAAATTGAGGTAAATCTCTGGTGCAGAGCAGGTAAAGAATAGGTCCCAAAACACTACCCTGCGGGACTCCTACCAAAATCTTTTTTAACTCGAAATATTCATCTTCATATTTCACTCTAAAGTGGAGATTCTCTATGTATGATTTTAAAATCATATAATACTTATTGTTTTTTTAAATTTCTATGTAGTTTGAATAGTAAACCTCTGTGCCACACCTTATCGAAGGCCTGCGCCACATCTAAGAAGATAATAGAACAAACCTTTATCCTCTCTAATGTATTCTCCATAACATCTGTAAGCCTATGCACCTGCTCAATAGTTGATTATTTCTCTCTGAAACCAAACTGATATTCTGGGATAAGGTTTCTTTGTTCTATGGTTTTTTCAATCTTTTGAGCAACAGCCTCTCAATTTCGCTAGTGTTGGTAAAAGTGAAATTGGCCGGTAAGATTTTCTATCATTCAGTGGCTTGTCCGGTTTCGGAATCATTATTACTTCTGCTACTTTCCACTGCATTGGCACATGTTTTTTTCCTGAGGATCGCATTGATTATGTGCAGTAATTTATAGACCTGATATCTTCGAAATCAGATATTCTGGGTGTATCAGCAGTGTTTTCGTAACTGGTCTGCCGCCCTAGAGGTTGAAATGTTTCTTCAAGATGTTCAGCAAACAGGTCAGCTTTATATTTCGCACTTCTAGCCCATTTCCCATCGTTTGTTTTGATTGGGGGATCTGCGTTTTTGGTTGTTTTAACCCTTTTGTTGCTTTCCAGAGGGAATACTCGGTATCTTTAGTTGGAGCTACAGAACAAAGATACGGCGTTCCATTTTTTCCTCTACTAGTTGCTTAAACTATTCCCAATTTATACTTTTTACGCTATTGGCCGTAGGCACTTGGCGAAACACACTAATACTTAATAAAGACATTTTTATTAATCACTTGTTTTTTGTTTCGCAGTTATTTTGAATAATTTTCAAAAAGTTTAAAAAATCACTCGATCGATTTCGACTTGTTAGGTCATCATCAGGAGTATCTACTGATTTGTGTTAGTAAAAAATTTTGTTATATAGTAGAAAAAAGCAAAATATAAATAAAAGAAGAAGGGCAAAAAAATAAAAAATAAGCAATAAAAGCAAAATATAAATAAAAGAAGGAGGGCAAAAAAATAAGCAATAAAAATTAATCTACGGATCGCGCAGGTGTGCGATGAGTCATAGGCTGACTAACAAAATTCAAGGTATATTATTGCGTACGTGAGTATAGAAAAGGGCGGGATCTGTAATTGGTGAGAACCGGATTTCTCTCTGTTCGTTAAGGATATTTTGGTTAAGAAATATTGATTTTCTAATTTCGTAAGATTCTAAGGTATCTAAACGTCTGCCTTTGGGTTGTATATGTAACGTCAGAAAATCATACAGCTAGCTTGAACAATTTAGATATATTACATATACAACCCAAAGGCAGACGTTTAGATACCTTAGAATCTTACGAAATTAGAAAATCAATATTTCTTAACCAAAATATCCTTAACGAACAGAGAGAAATCCGGTTCTCACCAATTACAGATCCCGCCCTTTTCTATACTCACGTACGCAATAATATACCTTGAATTTTGTTACTCAGCCTATGACTCATCGCACACCTGCGCGATCCGTAGATTAATTTTTATTGCTTATTTTTTATTTTTTTGCCCTCCTTCTTTTATTTATATTTTGCTTTTTTCTACTATATAACAAAATTTTTTACTAACACAAATCAGTAGATACTCCTGATGATGACCTAACAAGTCGAAATCGATCGAGTGATTTTTTAAACCTTTTGAAAATTATTCAAAATAACTGCGAAACAAAAACAAGTGATTAATAAAAATGTCTTTATTAAGTATTCCCAATTTGTTTTGTTGTTTGTGAGCTGTGGTGAATTTTCTAAGAAAATGTAGCGTTCCGATATGCCTTTAGTGATGTAGAAATCTATAAGGTGTGGGATTTTGTTAGGATCAGTTGGCCAGTACGTTGGTTTCCCTAATGAGTAAAATTGAGTATTGGCCAGCTGCAAGTAATTCTTTGCCATTTGAGCCCCAAAAGGTATTTTTTGCATTAAAGTCACCTTCGATAATGAAGTTACTTCCTAATTTCTGGAACAAGTTAATGTAGTCTTCTTTCTTTAGGTTATACCGTGGGGGGCAATATATCGCAGATATATTACATGTGTTGTGATGACCAAATTTAACCGTCACGGTAGTTACTTGCATGGATTCTTTTTCTATTTTTACTTCTTCATGATGATTGATATTATCCCTAATAGATATAGTTGACCCTCCTCTTGCTCGTTCTGCAGGATGTGTGGTATGGTAACAAGTATATCTCCGGATTGATACATAGGAGCTGATGGTAAAATGTGTTTCTGATTTAGTATCAGATATCATATATCAATTTGCTCAGCATTTTTAAATAGTTCTAATTCTGCTAGGTGTTGTGTAATCCGTTTGCATTCCATATGGCTATTCTTAATAAGTAGTTTTGATGTCGGGTTTCTGCTCCGGAATTATGAATTGAACTACGTATGTATTGGGGACATTACTTTTTTAGCTATTTTTGAAACTGGGTATTTTCAACAGATTGAGTCGATCCAGAATTAACTTATTTAGTTTGTTCCGTTCTTCGAGGCTCTTTAAAATTGCTTGGACAGTGTTTTTGAAATTATCGGTACCGTTCGTCTTATTTTCTTTCGAATTTGAAGCGGCCTGAGCATATATGTGCTTCATTTCTTGCTCGATCCTTGTTTGGATGACTTAGAGGGGGGTTTACGTGTCTGATCCCTCATTTTCTGTAGCTGCTTGGCAACCTCACATCCTCGGTAGCTGGTTAGATGCTGCCCATAACAATTTATGCATTTTGCTGGTTCTTCTTTAGATAGTTTGCAAGTTTGTGTTGGGTGCTTTTCTGCACATTTCACACATCTTGGTTCGCGCGCGCAATATCGTTGCGTATGGTTATAGCCTTGGCATTTTTTACATTGTACTAATCTTGTAACGGGTCTACTAATCTTGTAACGGTAGTCTTTTAACAGGTTTGATCTTTACTCGCATGTTGAGTATACCAGTTATATATATTGTAATTTTTTTCTATTTCCTCGTATTTATCAAACGTTAGCATGAATAGGGGCAGCCCTCTTTTTGAAACGGTTTCTAGTCGGTTCTCCCCGCTACGTCTCTCTTTTTTAATAATGTTCACGGCATCAAGCATTTTAAATCCTTTATTTTCTAGATCCTCCATTATTGAACTACTTTCACAGGTTGGATGTAGGCCTCTTGCCATGACCTTGATGGGACGATCGTTTTTATTTTCGTGCGTGTACTACTGATATTTTTCAGTATTCAGCTTCATTGACAAGTTTCTATATGTGTTTGGATTTGAAGTGTTAATCTTCCATACATTATTGTTCAGAGCAGTAATTCTATACTCTTGTTCCGTAACAATACTCATTACACTTGGATTTCTGAGTAGTTGGTTACTCCTACTATTAAAATCGGTCGTGGGGGATTTACCTTTGGCTGTGTTTGATTTTGTTGAAATGGTTGCCGTTCGAGTGATTTTTCTACTTTTGGTAAGGACTCAGCGACATTTATTGGTGCAGTTGATTTTCTCTTTTGGTTTAACTGGTTGTTGTTCTAGAGCTAGTTGTTTCTTGACGATTATCTGTTTCCTAGAAACCTCTTTTGAAGTTGATGATAAAGTTTCAGCCATTTCTGGTTGAATGAGTTAAATTTGTGTTGTGTAAGAACCATGTTCAATAATTTCCTCTTTTTAAATTTTCAAAATAAGTGTTCATTCATTAATAAAGTCACAGCAATTAAATGAAACAATTTAGAGGAATAACAAATTAATTTAATGGAATAAATAGAGGCTAACAAAAATAAAATAAAACATTCCTGAACCCGTTATTTCATATACGAGGGTATATCAAAAAGTCTTGCAATATCATATGAAAAAAACGAGTGAGTGAGACAACAATATATTTTTCAAAACCATTTTTTGTCACGATGAAACTTCTAGAAGAACATTTCGATGTAAATTTTACGGTTCGTTTGTTTTTGTCAATTTAGTAACATGTGTTTTGAATTTTTCTTAAAATGAATGAAATTGAATATCGCGCCGTTACTAAATTTTTCTATAAAGATGGACGAAATGCAATTTATATATTCAACTATATATCAAAAGTTTACGGCGAATCTGCACCATCATATGCCACAGTAACAAGGTGGGTAAAATTATTCAAAAGTGGTTGGGAGTCATTATAAGACGATAACCGCTCGGGTCGGCCAGCAGATGCTATTAGCCATGAAAACGTAATTTTGGCTGATTCTATTGTATTGGAGGACCGGCGTATTTCTGTTCCGCGGTTAGCGTGGAGACTTTCTCTTTCATACGGTACCACATATACTATATTACATGACCACCTTCACATGTCGAAAGTAAGTGCGCGATGGGTTCCCCGTTTGTTGAATGCTGAACAAAAAAAAATGCGTGTTTAAACTTCAAAGGCGATTTTAGATATGTACAAAGCAGATCCAGAAAATTTCTTGGGTAACATAATAACAGGCGATGAAACATGGCTTCATCACTGGGATCTGGAATCCAAACAAGAATCGATGCAATGGATTAAACGTAGTGAACCACCACCAAAGAAATTCAAAACTCAACCGTCTGCTGGTAAGGTTTTGGCAACAATTTTTTGGGATGCTGAAGGAATTTTGATAATCGATTATATGCCACCGAAAACCACAATCACAGGCATATATTACGCAGAGGTTTTGCGAAAATTGAAAAAAGCGATCCGGGAAAAACGGCCAAGGAAAGTTAGGAAAAAAATCTTGCTTCTTCACGACAATACACCAGTGCGCAAGGCTAATATTGCTCAAGCTGCATTAAAGGACTGCGGCTTCGTGGAAATTCCGCATCCACCGTACAGTCTAGACTTGGCACCCAGTGACTACTTCTCTTTCCCAATTTGAAAAAAACACTAAGGGGCCGGAAATTTTCCAGTGACTATGAAGTACAGTCTGTTGTAAATGAATATTTTATGGAGCAAAAGAAATCTTTTTTTTTAGAGGGTTTAGGTAAGTTAATTGATCGATGTGACAAATGTATAAACCTTAAAGGAGATTATGTCGAAAAATAAAAATATTGCTGTCTCTCTCACTCTTTTTTTTCATATGATATTGCAAGACTTTTTGATTTGCCCTCGTAGATTTACCAAACTTCTGAATCCCTTTGAATTTCTCTTCTTCCCAATGTATTTTTTTATCAATTTTTTCGATATGGTTCAGCACACTTTGTTCCTTGAATTAACAAACCTAATTTTTATTTCAATTTCTAGTTCTGCTTGTTCACTCCCATGCACCGTAACAAAATATTTGTTTACCTAATTTATTGTGGAATGTGGATTCTTTTTTGGGGCACTGTCCTTTACATTTTATAACTCCTAGATACCGCCGCCCGGTTAGAGGGCTGTTGCTGAACTGTACCCGAGTATACGATGAAGACACAGTATTTTCATAAAAATCATAAAATATTTTAACTTAATCACCTCTTCCGGCTAGTCTCTAAAAGCATCTTTTCGCTATTCCTAAAATTATCTCCTTCGTAGTTGAAAATATACCCGTCATAGAACTCGAGTGATGTATTCGTGATTTACGCCATTCTTGATGAAAAAAAAAATAAAATCAGATCCCTAAATTATTTATTTGAAAAGTCATGGAAATTCGTAGAAATATTTCGTTACTTCTGAGTAAAACAGAATAATAAATTCAAACCCAAATCTCATTACAACAAGACATGATAAATTCGACCTAATCTAATGAGATTGTATTAAATTGGTAAATTTCATCAAAAGGGTTAAAAATCAAAACATAAATAATCTCTTCTTAAGTCTTTACGAAAAATTCTTAAGAATAAGGAATTCAAGAGTACGCACATGTGATATACATACCGCATTATTTATTGTGGGAGCAGTTAAGGCTAAACATTTTATATGAGAATTAATTTCATGGACGGTAATTATTTAGTTCAGCTCATAATCATAATCGTTGTCTAGCAATAAATTGATATTCATTCTAACGCTCTATAGCCTAATATACACATGTCTAATGTATTTTCTAAACAAAATACAAATAATTAGATCAAGTGTGAATAAAATCTTCTTTTATGGCAACCACATTGAAAACGAAATCAAATTTTAAAAGGGGCATCAATTTCTTATGTTTTATGATTTGTAGACAAGCTTAGTTTATATAATCGGGGATTGCGTTTGTAAATGATTCATCTAATTAAAAGATATTAGGTTGCCGCCTTTTACTTACATATGAGAATTTAAATTAGTACGTAAATTCAAGATCGAGCAACCGTTTATCGCATGAAGAAATAAATAAAATATCGATTAATCGAAAATATAAGATATTGCGCACCCACGAAATCTATCAACCTACATCGTTTACTTACTTACATGTATAAGAGCGTACACATAAAATTGCTTAAATTATGTGTTAGATCGGTGACATTGACGCGGAATTTTGTACTGTGTACACAGAATTTATATAGTTCATCGTTTGAAACCATCAATCACTTTGACGCGATGTATGCAAAATATTTACGTATAGTTTTACGTAACCCCCGTATTTTTATGTGTATATTTAAAATTAAAAACTAGCACCCAGCAGTATTTAAGATAACGCGTGTTGTGCACTTTGCGATAAGAAACTCGAAATAGAAAAATTGTTTATATATTTACCGCATTGCTTAGTCACACCGAAACACATTAACCGTTGTTCTTTTGTAATAAACTTACCAACCGTAATCCATTTTATTAATTATCGCTTCGATAATTTTCAAGTATGGTAGTCGATAAATCGTATAGATAATTTTGGGAATTGACATAATTTCTACATAAGGGCTTCAATTAACTTTGAGTATAAATGATATCATTCAGCTCGTAAAATCTACAATACCATAGCGTAGTTTTGTCGTAAACAAAATTAAAAATGTAAGACGATTCGACTGCGACGGTGACGTGTTCTTCACATAAAATCAATGTCTTTTTAGGTTTTTCTATATGGTGAACGTGTATGGTGGAATTACATGTGGACCACGAGTAACGCTTTGGCTATAATTTTTTTTTTTTTTCGTTATAGATTATAATCCTTCAAATTGTTTAGTAAACCTGTCTTAGCAACTTGAAATCCCGAAATTTCGAATATTTGAAGTGCAAAAGAAATCATGAAAAGAATTTTTTGAATACTTATTACGAAAAATCACCTGTGAACAAAATAATTGCCGTGTTTTGCAAGGTTATAGTTTTGGGGGTTAGTTCTGAAGAGCTGTTGTGCTTTAAATTACACAAACACATCGTTATGGTTTAAGGCTACATCAGTGAGTCCTAACAGCATATAAGTTGCACTTTATTTGGTAGGTTAGGAATTAGTATGGACCGACAAAATATGAAACTTTTTATAGCTGAATGGTTTTGAAGAATCGCTAATCATGGTGTTCACCAATTAATGTTAATTCCCAGAAAGTCCTTTTTTTTTGTTGGAATGGGATTCTATAACGGCTTTTGAAATATTCTACCTAATGATGAATTCTGCTTCTTAAGTAATTGGATCCGAACAACATGTAAGAACAGTTCTCCCAGACTTTCATCCCATAAAAATCAAATATAAGCTTGTGGCAATACTAACAAAACTATCACGATATTATGTTATAGTATTGTGCGAATTAATGCGAACATAGGAAATTATTGAGACAAATTATTTATTTTTAATTTTTTTTATTGAAATGAATATTAATAATATATGTGTCCACCTTTGGCCTTAATGACATCTTACACACGGTTAGGCATTGCATTAATTAAATTTTGACAATTTTCTGTTATTTGTGGATCCGGGAACCAAACCTCGATAACAGTTTCCACCCCTTTTTTTTACTGTTGTACAGTCTTGTTTCCGACTCTAACCTTACATATGGCCCATAAATTATCTATCAGATTACATATAGAGAGAGTGAACATGCTAATTGACCAACTCAGGACTAGAGAAAAGTTTTGTTCTCGGACGAAACGCGTTTCGTCGTGCAGGGACAGCGTTCACGGTCTGTACGAAAATGTGCAGGGGAAAAATTGACAGCGAAACATTTCAAACAAACAGTCAAAAATCCACCAAAAAGATGTTTTGGGGATGTTTTTCGTAAAAGGGCACACATAATCTAGTATCCGTGGAAGGCATGATAAACGGCTTGAAGTATAAAGCTATGCTGGTGCGGAAATTACACCGTAATTAGAAAAAAAGTCGATTTTGGCGAAAATTTAATTTTCACCATGATTCATCGCCATGCCATAAATCGAAGTTGGTACCATGTTACCTTGAACAGAAGAATATTTAATTCTTCGATTGGGCTGATAATTTAACGGGCTTGAATCCGATAGACAATTTATGAGCCATTTGTAAGGTTAGAGTTCGGAAACAAGGCTGTACAACAGTAAAAAAAGATGGAGGAAGCTGTTATCGAGGTTTGGTTCCCGGATCCACAAATAACAGAAAATTGTCAAAATTTAATTAATGCAATGCCTAACCGTGTGTAAGATGTCATTAAGACCAAAGGTGGACACATATAAGTATTATTGATATTCATTTCAATAAAAAAAATTAAAAATAAATAATTTGTCTCAATAATTTCCTGTGTTCGCATTAATTCGCACAATACTGTATATAATATTATTCTAACTTAAAATAACAATATAAATCTAAAATAAAACGAAATATTTAGTATAATAATTTCAGCAAAGTTTGTGCTAAAAACTCCGTAAATCATTAAATTACTCAATCTTTTGATGCTCAATTGCTTCTACAGCCCATTCTATAAAAGTGTCGGATTAGGACGAATTTTTATAAATGCGGAACTGAAGTTCTGGATTAAGGCCACTTGGGACGGAGCTCCAAAAATTCTTAGCCGATTATGATGGGATTCTGTATGCTGGATGGGAATGGGATTCTCGGTGGAACTCGGTAATTTCCTAAATGATTATGTTGGGATTGGGTATGCTGGATGGAAATGGGATTCTTAAATGATTTTTGGAAGAAATTCTGGAATATTGCCACCTGGGAAGGAACTCAATCAGAAGGAACTCGCCATGTTCCAGAACTTTTTCCTATACCATTTAAGAATCCCAATTTCATCCAAGATACAAAATCTCATAATACATTCATTATTAGTTAAGAGATAGCCGAGTTCCGTCCCAGGTGGCCATATTCCAGAACTTCTTCCAACAATCATTTAAGAATCCCATTTCCATCCAGCATACCCAATCCCATCATAATCGGTTAACAATTGGGAGCGCTGAATTTGTTTTGTAGAAATTTGCGAAAAATTTACGAACTTGAAATATTAGAACTTGAATTTGTGTTAAAAATATATAAATTTACTCTGCATTTAATTGAAGTTACTTTGAAAAAACACAAATTTGCTTGGCAAAAAATTGAGGTTGGTTTAGAAAAAATTGACAATGATTTTTGAACGCGTATGTTACATGGAGTGATTTCAGCTCGTTAAGTTTTATTTTTCAATCACTAGTCCATTGGCTGATTTTATCTAGTGCTTGCTGTGAGTATTCAACGCTTGTTTCTGCGATTCGGTTGATGCCAATACTGCGGTATCATCAGCAAAAGTTCCAATCATCAGGGTATCATCAGGGTAAAGTTGGAGTATGTTTATATTTTCGTATATCCTCTATATTTTTGTTTAGAGAGATACGACTCAAGCAATTGACAGTAATTTTGTGGCACTAATTTACTTATCTTGTAGATAAAACCCTCATGCCACGCTATCGAAAGCCTGTGATACATCTAGAAATATGGCAGGGCAATATTTATTCTCTTCAAATGCTTGTCTATTTTGCAGTCACGCAATGAACATGACCAATTGTCGAATGTTTATTGCTGAATCCAAACTGGAAGTCGGGTATAATGATCTCTGGTTTTAGTCGTTTCAACAACAACTTCTCAAACAGCCTTGGCAAAATTTCGTCAATTCCATGTGACTTTTTGGGATTCAAATTCATATCTATTTCTTGTACAATTTCTATGGTGTCATGAATTGCAGTGATTATTATATTCATTTGAAACCTTATAAAATTACCCTTCTAAGTCTGTCCTACAAATAAAGTATTTCAAATGAGGTAGATCTGAAATTTAGTAAGAAATTAGAGTTTCAAATTTTTTCAATAAAATTTTGAGTTTCACAAAAAATTCCTCTATGACTGGAGATGTTTCTAAATAAAAACTAAGTATCATATGCTTAATTTTTTTATATTATCTTTTGATAAGATGCAGATGTAAATAATTTGGAAACAAAAATAAAGTTCGACGCTAAAGGGCAATTTTATAAGCTTTCAATTGAACATATACAATTCTAATCATTGTTTCAAGAGATACAACAGATTCTTTAACACAAAATACTTAAAATGGTCCTCTCTTTTTTAAAACGCTTATAACTTGGCAGGGACAGGTGCGAAATGATACATGTAAAATCACTTACGACAGCCAGGTGCGGGACACTCTGCTGGAGCTTCCTCAGTTGATTTCCCCGCCGTGAATTCGATTTGGTTCATATGTAGAAATTTAATTTTGTCAAAGTTAGAAACTAAATTAAAAGATGTATTTACAAACATGTGTGAATTCATCCAAGGCTGTACTTTAATTTTTTTTATAATTTATTGCACAATTTGATGCTTTTATGTGAGATATTTTAAAATACTAATAAACTTACCGAATAACATGTGACAATTTTTTTGTTATAATTGTGTTGCTTCCCAGTTCTTGTATAGCAGCGTCGTGATCTACCGCCATTGATGATGCTCTAAAAATTAAAAGTAAGATAAAGAAAAGAACTTGATGAAGATTTCATTTCAAGAGGTCGTAAATTATCCGGCGGGGTGAGCGACGAAAATTCTTCTAGGATACCTTCGAGAATGGATGTCTTACTACTTTCCCAATTTTTGATTCTAATAGCATTTATACTTCTTCTACTGTGGCATATTCAACAAAGACCATCTCACCTGACGGAGCAATTGCCACTTCAGTCTCATTTAGTAAATTTTTGAAGTTGCTTTGCCATACAGAAAGTCTTTTGTACTCATCTTTCCATTCTCGTCTTTGATGGCTGTATTTCTTTGTGATGTTTATGGCGCTAACAAAACAGACTTTGAGTGTTGCAATAAAAATAATTTAAGTTGACCCAACTGTGACCTGTAAATATCGTTGACCGTCATATCCTAAACCAATTTTTACGTTAACCATAAAGAAGGTTTAGGTTTCAGTGGTTGACACTTAGGCCATTTTTGACCCATTGCGATACCGCGCATTCACGCCACTTACTCACACAACTACAGTATTACCACCTGCACATTGCAAGCTCCATGTAACCCCTCCATCAGAGGGTCTTAGTTGTGTTTATTAACATCACCGATTGTAATCGATGATGAATATTCGATTTGCATCTAGCCTCTGATGGGATTCGAACCCAGTACCTCCCGGTCCAAGTGCCGAAGCTTTAACCACTGCACCACTTGTCCGGTTGAAGAGATCTTGAACCATAAAGAAGGGTAACTAATAATATTTGGAATGCTCAAGTAAACGCAAAGCCCGCTTTGCTTTGCCTGCAGCTTTCACAATCGCATCGCCAATCCGCGCTCATCAATTATTATACAATACAATATTAGCTGTGTTTCTTGATGCTTGATCTGGTCCGGTTCAGTTCATGTTTCATGAAACAACGCAAAGGCTCTTACTAGATTTCAAATCAAAATTTATGATCTAAAACAAAATTTAGATCAGGTTTTTCATACAAAATTTGAGCTTATCCGAATGGGTGTCATCAGGTTTCAGGTTTCAGTGGTTTGACACTTAGGCCATTTTTTGGCCCATTGTGATACCACGCATTCACGCTACATCATTAACCCATTCACCTATTCACCTACTCACACAACTACAGTAATACCACCTGCACATTGCAAGCTCCATGTCAACCTGTACATTGACATGGACGGTGGGTCGGCGCTGAATTCTGCACTCCATCAGAGGGTCTTAGTTGTGTTTATTAACATCACCGATCGTAATCGATGATGAAAATTCGATTTTGCATCTAGCCTCTGAAATCGAATGGGTGTCATGAAACACGGCAATTGTGAACCACATGTACAGATGTGGCCAAATTATTATCACATTTAGATATTTGGAAGATTATTGCTTTAAAAAATTAATTTTTCAAATAAAAGTTAAAATTTTTTATAATAACTATATTTATTACTTAATACTTGTTGAACATTCCTATAGCATTTTTTAATAATTTTATCCTACGGGGCATTTCACTTATTGCATTTTTGACTTTGGTGAGTAGATCGGCGCCATTTTCCTAGACTTCTTTCATCGCTTCGATCAATTCTGAATGGGTGTGCGGTCACTTTTCTGCTACTTTTTCTTTAAGAATGTTCCAGATATTTTCGAAGGGATTCATATCTGGCCTCTTCACCGGCCAATCAAAGATTTGGATGCAGTTAGCCCTTAAATATTCGGTGACTTTTATGCCGTATGGCATGGAGGCTTGTCGCATGTATAAAAACTCCGTCCCCATTGAATTTTTCATTCATAGTCGGTGCCAGTTATGATTGCATAACAGTTAAATATTGATTCGCGTTCAATATCCCGTTTACTACATAAAGTGGAAAGAGTCTTTGATGATATTGCTGGCCAAACCATAACTCTAACTGGATATTTGATTTGCTGTTGGACAGAGGAAGATACATATTCTTCTCCTTTTGAACTACGAACGTTCCAGGATATTGCTAGTGTCAAAGTCATCATAGTCTCGTCACTGAATGCAACCTAATCAAGAAATAGAAAAAGATAAAGTTGCAAGAAACATTTATTGAAAAGTGTAACTTTAAAATATTAATAAAAGAAGGACTTTTATTATTTGTACCTTTTCCCAGCCCTCTCGAAACCATGTAAAATGTCCATTTGCCCATGTTTTTTTTTGTTGTATAATCTTAGCACTTAACCTTTGCTTCTTGCTAGGTCATCTTGCACATAGCCCATATTGAAAAAGTCTCCGTCTCACTGTTCTCTTCAATATTTCCGCACCAACGTTACGCATTGTACCCCTTCAGAGGCTTACTGGATAACGTTCGATCTTCTTTAGCTTTCCGCATTAAAAATCTGTCCAGCCTGACTGTTGTTTTAGGATTGTCACCACATTTTCCTCTTCTTTTGGGACTTGTTGAAGACTGAGATGTTAATTATTGCGAAAATTTGCTGACGAATGATCGGCTCACTCCTGTTTTCTGGGCTATTTATGCATGCGTATACTGGTCTACTTCCAAATACGTCGAAATTTTGGCTCTGGCTACAGCACTGATGTCCTTTGCTCTACCCATAATGAATTTCACTAATACTACAAAAATTACTTTCACTTTCACTTTTTAAAGTCACAAACGAGACTGAAATTCTTCAGTAAAATACTAATTCTTAAATACTACCTAGTTGTCATAAAATCAAAACAATTCGGAGGTCAAACTAATTAACAGGACAATAAATACTCGGAATTCATATTTTGTCGAAAAGGGTTCACAGGTATTAATGACTCATAAAAGGTGTATTTTCTGGTTATATTAAATTTTTATTGCACGAATTCCTTGGATTAGTCGATATCTACCATAATGACGTGCCAACTATACAATAGGTTGCAGTTCGGCCTTTGAAAATCACATTACCATGAATTTCGTATGAGGTGATAATAATTTGGCCACATCTGTATATACAACTACAACTGGACGACTTTGCTACCGGAAAATGTTTATTGATTTTCAAACACAAAAAAATAGAAGATCATTCTGTAAATCCTAATAAATTTATCGATTCTGTCTATCGCCTTACGAAGTCGAGTGCCAAAATTGGTCAACAACTCGATAATTGTGTTTTAATCAAATAGTTAGTAATTCGAGTTCAATAGTACATAATTTGAATATAGTAGGGACTCAAGTAAAGTAAATCTTTTCTAAATAACGTATACGAGCACGAATTGCCTAGAAAACTAATTGCTCCTAGAACACTTAACATTTTCCGAAAACTTATCGATGCTTAATTTTGCGATATACTACTGAAGTAAAACAAACACATTGTTTTTTTTTTTATAATCCGATACAGGGTTCCCGGATTATTTCCGGACCTTTTCTAGCTTTTTAAAGGTATAAACCGATTAATAATTTTTATTAAATCAATTACGATTAATCAATAATATTTGCCATGGACTGAACACATTTTCGCACTCGCTTTCGAAAACTGGCGCCGATGGTCGCGCTTTCTTCAGCTGTTATATCGTCCCAGGCACCGATCCATGCCAGTTTCAGCTAACAACTCAGTATCGTAGCGCGTTCCTGAGATTATGTGGTTCAAGATTGACCGCATCAGTCAATCAGATGAGTTTAATGGTTAGGCGTCCTTGTCCCGACATAGTGGAAGTGCTGCGTTGCCTATGATTTTAGTACGTTCCGAAAAACTCGGTTCTACCCTACTTCGTGTAGTTGGGCAATTACTCACCCCCAGAGACACCCAAAACCATCGGGCATCGCCACAAACAACCGAAACCGACAACACTCATATGCATCTGAACGAAAATAGAAAAAACATAAACGTTTGTACGTTTGGATTGGATTCCCTACAATTACCCGACTAGGGAATCCAATTTTCCGACTAGGGAATCCAATTACCCGAATTTCGGGTACCCAACTTTTGTTCCATTTTTTTATCATTACCCCACCGGTTTCTACAAACATACGTTTTTATTTTTTTCATTTTCGTTAAGATGCATATGATGGTTGTCGGTTTCGGTTGTTTGCAGAATTTCCCGAAAGGTTTCGGGTGTCTCTGGGGGGGTTAAGTAATTGCCCAACTACACGAAGTCGGGTAGAACCGACTTGGATTCCCTATCTGTGTCTGTGTAAGCACTTTCTTTAAGAGACAACCAGCAACCACCCGTTTCGTCTTTTTAGCGTCATTTATTGGGTGCCTGCATTAAAAACCGGAATTTTTTATGAAATTTGAGCGTTTATTGTGGAAAAAAGTATTGCCCATCGCTGCTACCCACTACTTTTTCCCATCTTTCTGGCAATTTATGGATTCCATCCCAGAAAAACTGCGCCGGCTTGAAGTGAAGCGTATTCTTGATAGGGCATTCTGCATGGATTGAAATAGGTGGTAGTAGGATGGGGCAAGGTCTGGGCTATAAGGCGGGTGAGGCGGAATTTCCCATCCGTTATTCTCCAGGTAATTTTTGACCGGCGCGCAATATGTGGCCGCAATATATGGCCGAGCGTTATCATGGTGGAAAATGATTGACTCGTGTCTGGTCGCATACGTTGGCCGCTGTGCCTGGATTTTCTGCTTCAATCGAATCAATTGTTAACGATAGAATTGGACATTGATGGTTTGGTCACTTGGCAACAGCTCATAGTGGATCACACCTAGCTGGTCCCACCAAATGCCCAGCATGACTTTGGCCCCGCGAATATTCGGCTTTGGTGTCGATGGGCCGGCCTCGCCTTTCTTGACATACGCTTTTTTGCGCTTGGTATTGTCGTAATAGATTCATTTTTCATCGCCAGTGACAATACGATGCAAAAACGACTTTTTTTGTGGCGCTCGAGCAGCATTTTGGACATGCAAAATCATCTTTCCACGTCTCTTGGCTTCAACTCTTATGGCACCCAATTTCCTACCTTTTGGATGAATCCCAAGGCTTTCAAACGTCTGGAAATTGTTACTTAATCCCAATGATTCTGCAAGTTCTTCTTGCGTTTGACATGAATCTTGATCGAGTATTGCCTCCAATTCTTCATCCTCAAACTTTTTCGACTAACCAGGACGCTCTTTGTCCTTGATGTCAAAATCACCACTTTTGAAGCGACTAAACCACTCAAAGCACTGTGTTTTTACAAGAGCATGCTCACCATACAAATCCACGAGCTAACGATGACTTTCAACTGCAGTTTTGTTTGCGAAAAAGTGACTCAACAAAACTTCCCACAAATGCTGTTTTTTCGCAAATTTGATAAATTTTCCATCGTTGAAATCGGTTGGATGTGCACAATCAAAACAAAAAGCTGATTTTAGCTGATGTTGACAGGTATTGAATAGGGCTTTCAAATGACATATATGTCCATGATCTACTATGACGCATTAATAAGTAATGACATCTAGTATCAAAGTCCGATTTTTAATGCATACACCCAATAAAAAGTTGCAGGCGTAAAGTTTATATGAGTACTTCCGCCAAATTTCGCATCGATTTTTCTCGATTTCGTCGGATTCTGAAAATCATGAGAACTAGATGAACTATACTTCAAAAGTAAAATTCGGGAATTTTAACGCACTTTGTAGTTTTATTAAAAGTAGTTCTGGCTTCGGGGTGCGTGTATTTTTAATTTTGATTTTGTCGTGGATTTGGATTCTTGATTACCATTGAAATATTTTTAGCTCACTGAAACTGGGTAAACTAAATTCTGTAAAACTTGATTAGATTTTGGATTTTGATAGTGATACTATGTGCCTCACGTCGTTTTTTTTGTCCTAATTTCCTATTTACTGATTAACTAATTTGAAGGTTAGTTCACAACAATCATTCATAGATGGCACCAAACAAGTCGAATATGATTTTTAATTAAATTTTACTAAATTTTAGCGATCTGTGATTTAGAAATCTGAACTAAGTTTGTAGTTTAGAACAAAATGTCTGGCTATAAACCGCGATAAGCCAGATAGAAGGTAGAGGCATCTACCAATTCCTAGTTTCGAAGGTATAGCAACAAAAACGACTTCCTTTGCTTACTGGTGTGAAAAATAACAGATCTACCTAGATGTCCAAGTCATTATGTAAAAATGTGACGTTTTATAGAATAATAAAAAATCCAATTTTCCAATAAATTGTAAAAATAAACTTTTTTGGTTTTCAGTGAAAATTTCATAAAGAGTTGTAATTTCTGATAACACGGATTATTCCATTTTTATGAGAAACGATGAAAGCGGGTTTCTTTACACTAAACTAATAAACATTTTTGAAATATTTCATTTTATAATTAATTTTACAGTGGGTTACGTTATAAACGGTAAACCTGTATAAAAACCTAAATGACATGAAAATTTAACGCAAAGATAAAACAATAAGCAAATTATAGAAAATCCTCGTAACTATAATAATATTATTATGTCATTTTTTCATTTCATTGTAATAAATAATAATACAAAACTATGCTGAAACCATCTAAGCTTAGCTAAATGGCATACCATAAATAATATAGTTTGGGGAAAGAAGCGCGTTTCTGATTTCTTTTATTATTTTTTTTTTTTTTTTGCTTTTTTCAAGTTGGGTCGATTCTTTATTCTATACATAAGCTCCTATGTTCACGTGTAGCGCAACATAGAAATAACATACGAGTTTGAGATTTAAATATACATTTATAGATGAAAATTACATATATGGATACAAAACTATAACGACAAACTATAAAAGTTAAGTATTTTTAGGTTTTGTTATCAATTTTTAGCGGTGGAGAGAAGTCATATAAAGATTATTCTATAATTAATTATTTATGAGGTACTTATAAACTTTTTTTTTTGTTCAGCTGATGTAGTTGTTTGTTGATTGTGCTGAGAAGTTTTCATGGGTGACGTGTTGTTTGTTTGTTCGCCGAGAATACTAAAATTTTTGGAGTAAACAGACCATAAAAAATTATTAGTTCAGAAGATGGTTTAAAGATTTTATTGTGTCTACTAGAGATAGGTTATTAAAGTAATATAGTTTCGTGTTTTGATCATCAAGATTGTTATCCGAACACGTGATGCTATTTTTATGTGCGACTATGTGCAATGCAAAATTTATATGGTACAGCGTAAGAAAAATGTATGAATACTAAACGCGACTTGAATTTCAATCGAATTTATACAAGTTTAAGCGTTTTACTACGTTGTGTAGTTTACAATTTATGTATGTATGTCATACAAACCCATAAAAATAGAATAGTTTTAGTTGAACTTGAACTACACTTTATATAATTAACTAACCTATTTTGCTAATAAATTAAATATCAGTTTTAATACGTATTGCTCGTTTATTACCTAATGTGGAATGATATTTGCTATTTGCTTACCGCGTACAACTTTTTTAAGAGGGCTAGAAAAATTTTCCGTTTAAACAAAAAATTTGCCTAAATGGACTAAAAAATATTTTAGGAGCTTCTCTGATTCAGTTTCCTTCACTAAACAATTCAAAAAAATAATTTTTAATTACGAAAGTACTTAATAGAATTGAAAGTAAGATAATCGTCCTTAATACTGACTGATTAATAATAATTGATATTTGTCATTATTAAACTTTATGGCAACGTATTAAACAAAATGATTGATCAATTTTGAAAATTAGTCCAATTTTGAAAGAAATTATGAAATATGTGACGTAGTGTCTCTAGAGCAAATGGTATTCTTTGATATTTTCGAATTGTGAAATGTAATTTTGCTTTCTAATTTATTTTGTTTTTTACAAACTAAAAAATAAATGGAAAAATAAATAGTCAAAATTTATTCAAACCGCGATATGAAAATAGATAAGTTTATTGTGGTTTACCGAAAGAAGCGAAACCACGGGCATATCGATGAATCAGTTTATCCGTTCGCTTTTAATTAGTTTCTTCTATAGAAGGTTCCCATAAAAGTTATGATAACACTTTTCATTTGAACGTTAAATTGTTTTATATTCTAAAAATCAACAATGTTACCTTTAGATTTATATCATAGAAAAACGATGGTCCATCCTAGTGATCGGTGCTTTGCGCCTCCTTATCGGGGTTGACTCGCCTGTGCATAAGTGTATCACCAACCTTTTCCAAAACTGATTTAAAAATCTCATTTCCATTCACCGTATACCTAACTTCATTTTAATTTGTTAAGAAATGGCTTAGTTCCATCCCAGATGGCCATATTCCAGAACTGCTTCTAAGAACCCCTTGTATAAAATTTAGAATCACATTTCTATCCAGCATAAAAAAAATTATCATAATTTGTTCAGAAATAACCTAGTTTCTTTTCAACAGTCCATCGGTTAGCACTTGTTTCAAACTTTTAGAATTTCATTTTCATTTTTAACATTAATTTTTATCATTATCGGTTAGGATCTGGCATCAAAAATGTCTTATTAGTCTGTTAGAAAATTACCTTGATCCGTCCCAGAGCGCCATATTCCAAATTATTTACAAAAATCGTTTAAGAATCCCATTTCCATTGCGCACCAACTGGTCATATGAGTAAATGACTCAATGGGACGGAAGGTTTTCTTCTAAAAATCAATTTAGAGTCCCATTATGATTCATCATAAAAACTTCTTCACAATTTGCTCAGAAAAAATCTAGTTCTGTTTCATATTCCAAAATTTCTTGTAAATGTTAGTTTAAAATTGCATTTCCATTCACCATGCTAAATTACGACATGACCGGTTAAGAATTGGTTTAGCTCCGTTCCAATTGGTCATAATAGAATCCAATTTTCACCTACCATTCGAAGTTGTATCATAATCTGTTCAGAAATTATCTAGTTTCGTCCCAGATGGTATTATTCCAGATTTTTTTCGAATACTGATTTATTTAAGAATACCATTTTTATTCATCCTATATCTAGATTTCATGATGATTGGTAAATAAATAGCTTAATTCCTTACAAGTTGACCATTTATCAGAACTTGTTCTAAAAATAAGTTTAGAATCCTGTTTCCATCAAATATAAAAACTTTGTCATAATCTGTTCAGAAATAACCTAGTTCGTTCCATTTTGTCATATTTAGAATGTCTACTAATTATTATTATTTCTATCAACCGTACCAAATTTCATTATAATTGGTTAAAAATGGTTTAGTTCCGTCCCAGTTGGCGATATTCCAGATACCCTACTTATTAAGAATCGGTATTATTGGCAGATGGCATTATTCCAGAACTTTTTCAAAAAATGGTTTTAGGATCCCATTTACATGGGACTTACTTCTTACTTCTTTCAAAAATCATTTTGAATCCCATTTCCATCCAGCGAAAAAAAACTTCATCCTAATCTGTTTAAAAATAAGCTAGGTATGTCCCAGATGGTCATAATGCAGAATGTCTTCCAACAATTATGTTACAATTCCATTTCCATCCATCATACCCAATTACATCATGATCGATTAAGAAATGGCTTAGTTCCGTCCCAGTTTGTCACGTTCCTGAACATCTTCTAAAAACCTTTTTAAAATTCTATCTCCATCCACCATATTTCATCATAAAACCAATGTTATTCTACCAAATGTTTATAGATGTCAATACGTCATATTTTTGTGCCTGCTCCATTTCAATTTGTTTATTATGCCTTGGACTAATCGATCAAGGCCAATCAGAAATATGAGATAGAACATTAAGTCTCAACTCATACCAATCATTAATAATCTTACTAAATAATTTCCCGAGAGAATGCATTGTGGCCATCGAGTCAGATTATTCGGGCCGTTGGATGTTTGTGTATTTCCCTTCAGATTTGCTGGGCTTGAGAGAATGGTTGCGTAAAAGTGGCGGACGACTATTTATAAATATTATACAGCTCCTTATTATGCATTCCGAGTTAAGAGGCGGGAGATCCAAAACAATCTCTAGGGCAGCAGTCGGTGTGATATGCATATCCCCCACAATTTTCAATCACCATTTTTTTTCACCCACCTGGGATATGGTTTCTAGGAGTTGAGTAGATTACCTTTTACTGTTCTTGGATTGCTACTTGAATGGGTATCCAATTAAAAATCGACTGTTTCTTGACTGGGTCTCGTAAAAGTTCCATTTATCTCTTCTAGAGTTTTGATAGTGATTTTATGACCGCCATAGTAGTTTCTTGAGTAGCAATCAGCGATTGCTACTTCATATGAAGATCTCAATCTCGTCATTTTTTTCATTCGAATACATTTTTCATACTTCCTTTGAGAGGATCTTTGTCAATCCCAGAATTCTGTTTTATCAGTGTTTATAGTTTTATGAGAAGCTTTAATGTCTGTTTCTTCAGTCTACTCCATTTTCTAGTCAACAAAAATATCCCAGTTCGTTGAGTTTATTAAAAAAGCAGCTCTTCTCATATATAAAGTAATTATTACTTTTAGAAGCATCTTAACTGCCTTCTTCATTTCATCACACTTTCTGGTTTCCATTGCTAAAACTCGAAGTGACTGAAACACCCAGTTTGTATTTCTGTTGTTCTAAACTCCTTGAAATTGGGTTTATAAGTTGGCGCAGTGATCAATATTTTGGCACTGGAGTTGTGAGATTGAGAGATATAAAATTGGATTTCTCAGCTGATTACGATTTGCGTTTGGAATAAACAAAACTATGAGTCTTTGGTAGAGCGCCAACCACAGCTTCCAGAATTGGGCCCAAAAAGCTCTATACTTAACAGGCATGGGTAGATTACTGATAGCACCCCGACGGATGCAAGGTAAGCACAGTTTGGTTAACCTATTTAAGAGTTTTGTTATTCGAGCTTTGTATTCTCAGCATTTTTTGTAAACTCTTAAACGTCAATGATTCACCTGCACATTGTATATTTATCATTTCCCTAGTAATTAGCTCGAACGTGGCCAAAGAACCCTTCATCGAAATTACGGATTTTTGTTGACTTTTTGCGAAATATACCTGCAGCTCAGCAGAAGCCCTTCTGCTTCTTGGCCAGGTATCTGGTTCTTTTCGAAGTACCATCTGTTTTGTTGGAAATAGAGAAATTTGACATATTTTATTGTAGGAGTTCTTTTTCTTTGAACACCAGCTGGCCCCCTTTTTATTTTCTAGGACGGTGTGACAGCGTTCCGTCAAGGTTTCGCTATTTCAATCAAACTAATATGTTCCAGAGATATCGAAAGTTCAAATGTCCCAATTCAATTGCAAAATCGAGATATTCCGTCAAACAAATGGTTCATTTCAATGGTTTCCAATGGATAAAGCTACTTAGTCCAGGAGGTTAGGTATCTGAAGCTCAAATTATACGTCTTTTTAACCGAACAACCATCAATCTTACAACACGATAGATTACCCCTTAGATTCAGATTTTTTTTCGCGATTACTTCCGTAATTCCATTTTATTCAATAAAAACAACGTCACCTCGATTAGGATGTAGTGTTGTACCAAGTAAGATGGTCCTCCATCGGCACAAGCTAGCTGACTTGCAAATAACCGATAGCTGGAATCGGATTCTCTATTAAAGTCTTCCCGTAGAATTTCCTCAGTTTTCTTAACCCCTGCTTGCAGTTACACAATATTTCAAAACATAGATATAGTACGGTAAAAAATCTGAAAGTAAGTTTTCTAGTTATCTTAGCGAAGAAGTGACCAGTTTTTAAAGATTCGGCATTTGAACGTGCTGGTTCGAATCTCACCAGAGGTAGGATGTAAATCTCTCGAGTGAAGTGCAAATGTCGACGCTAACCCATCACTAATGTGATTTACTAATTTTTTCAAGTTTACTAATACTGGAACTATGTCGTCATGGTCACACTTTTCGTTCATACTGGAAAATTAACCAATCAGTTTGTGAGATATGTTCGTTGAAAACATTAGTAAAACATTTTGATTTGCTCAGCTTGGCGTTTGAAAACACAGTTAGATACAAACCTCTAATTTTATAAGCTATCCCACATACAATTGCTGGCAACCTTTATTTAATTCCTGGCCGAGGCTAATGTTGAATGTTAAATACCGCAGTTCAAGGTTGGAAAAGTCAGCCAAACCAAGTTGTGTAAGACTTACTAAATTGCTTGAATCTATTCTATAGTAATCATCTTTCGATCTTATAGATATAGATATAATTTTAGGAATAATTCATAACGGTTTATTTAATAACGGTGATGTTACTGCTATTAAATTTTTTTCTAAAATTGCGTGATCGATTTTGTACTGTGACTTTAGCCGAGTTATCAGGAGGGCTATTATGAATTTTTTTTCGATTTCGTAAAATACGAAACCGTAAATTCGATCCGTTGCGAATATATTGTATACATTATTGTTTTCTAAATACGATACTCGTCACCTATACAGTCAGTCACAAAATTCCACATACGCCACTAAATTTTGCTAAATCGAGGTAAATGAAACGAACTGAATTTGAAATATTACATAAATAATATATTTAATCAAACAAAATTATTATTGGACAAAAAAAAAAATAAAAAAATTCAAAAAATTTAAAAAATTCATAAAATTTACATCACAAAAGCCTACATACAGTAAATAAAACCAAAAATATCATGGTCAAACAAGTAGTGCAGTGGTTAAAGCTTCAGCACTTGGACTGGGAGGTACTGGATTCGAATCTCATCAGAGGTTAGATGCAAATGAAATTTTCATCGTCGATTACGATTGGTGATGTTAATAAACACAACTTAGACTCTCTGATAGAGTGCAGAGTTCAGCGCCGATCCATCGTCCACGTCAATGTTCAGGTTGACATGGAGCTTGCAATTTAGTTGTGTGAGTAGGTGAATATGTTGAATGGGTTAATGGTGTGGCGTGGATGCGTGGTATCACAATGGGCCAAAATTGGTGTAAGTGTCAACCACTGAAACCTAACCTAACCTAACCTGGGCCACCATTAGACTCAATAACAGCGCTTAGTGCCTGGGGATTGATAAAACCATGTTCTCAGTAACCGAACCGCTGACAAAATTTCAGCCCATGCTCTCGAAAGGGTATATTTTAATGAATCGCTATTGGTAATCCTATATTTTCGGACCCTTTGTTCAAGTTCATACCAGATATGCTCTATTGCATTAAGATTTTGTGACTGGGGAGACGTCTTACTGCCATCGCCGTATGTTTTGGATCATTACCTCGATGTAAGATACACTGGTTGCGTAGTCCTAAGCGTTCGACGGACGGTTGTAAATAGCTACGCAATATGTTGAAATACATTCAGTGATCCATATTACCTTCGATAAATATCAATTTTCCGACACCAGCTGCAGCCATAGATCCCCAAACCATTAGATTGCCACCGCCGTGTTTAATGGTGAGAAGCAAATTTTTTGGAGCCATAACTTGGTTAATTTTTCGCCAAATTTTCCCCCTCCATCGGATCCGAATTTACTTTCGTCAGTGAAAAGTACATTGCTCCAAAATTCAGTGCCTTCATTAACGTATTTTTTTTTGAAAATTCAAGCCTTTTATTGGCACTCTTCCATTAAACCCTTCGTTTCGAAAAATTCGACGAACTGTTTCGGGATGAACATCCTTACCTATTCCGAATCTCAACCGCTATTTTTAGAGCATTAATCCTCAGATTGGATGCCACTTTTTTAATTATGCTTCGAACATCCCGTGCATTAAGTTTCTTAGGACGCCTAGATCGTTGTTTATTTTGAATACTTCCTCTGATATCAAAATTTCGCACTATTGTTTGTATGATTGCTCGACTTTTACCAATTGTTTTGAAAATTGTTTTTTTTTTTAATTTTGTTTTGGTTCAATAATAATTTTATTTGTTTAAATATATGTATTATTTTATTAATATTACAATATTTAGTTCGTTTCATTTATCTCGATTTTGCAAATTTTAATAGTGTATGTAGACTTTTGTGATTGACTGTAGAGCAGTCGAATTTTGACATTTTGATTTTCGTAAAATTCGAATTTTTTTTTGGGGTCATAAAGCCGGAATTGTTATATAAAACATTTTTATCAATTTTCTTTGATAGTGTAATATGCATGTTTTATAAAACTATCACTTTTATAAACTGTTTTTATCAAATTGAGGCTACTCATGCAGGTAAATTTGATAATTTTTTTTGACATTTGCTTATTTAAAATGGCGACCAAATACAATTGAACGGCAATAATCACAAAAATATTAATTCAAGAATACGAGGCGAATGAATTTTGCTAGAAAGCGAAGTGTGACCATTAGTCCGCCTTCCACACTTATTGAATTTCGTATGTGTATTTCCTGTCGTTTAATTAACGGCGAAATTTTGTGGACAATAGAATTAAATGAATTGTCTTTCATCCTTAAATATTTTATGTAGCAGGTTATGTCCACGGGCAGCTTCTTTAATAAATTTTGATGAAAACCTTTAAAATCCCGCCTCGATATGTTGCTGCACACGCTGCTCGTTGTTGTTCCATTTTTACTGAAGTTTGACGAAAATTTTGATACAAACTTTTTTTGGAGTGTATTTTTCAAAAATTATTTGATCAAAATTGTTTTAAAAAAAACTATACAAATATTTTATAAAACACCTTTGTCAAAGATCTTATATAGTGTAGTTCCGGCCTAATAGCGTGGATTTTACGATTTTCGTATTTTACAACATGACGGCTCTTACACAAATTTCTAGCCGTCCCATTCATGTTTCAAAAATTCCCATTTGTAATCCTAAATTGTGTTTTATTATACAAACTAATTGCAAAATGTAATTAATGTACCTAATTGGCCGAAAATTACTACCTCAGGGAATTTTTTATCTCAACGATTTCTTAATGGCATATGACCATGAAATATATTTCAAACGTACATCAAACCAATTAATCCGGTACTTTAACATGATTAAGACATTTACATATCGTACAAAACTTTTTTCATAAAATTCTAATCATAAATCAATCAACCTAAAGATTCTATTTGAAATATATAAATCTCGATTATCGTAATGATCATTTGAATCATTTTGTCTTGAAGCACTCTCAGCTTTTCTTGTACTCATATTCGAATATTTTTGGTAAAATTTTATTTCTATAATTAAATTTTTGAAAATTTCTATTTTAGAGTAATTTGAATTTTATAGTTTTTTTTACATTCGTGTGAATCTCATAAAACTAAAAATACGTTTTCAACAGGTAGTTAAAATTGGTTAAGCTAGGTTAGGTTTGTTGGTAGTTTTGTTAATAATTTTTTTTTTTTTTTTTGACATGAAAACATATTTTTTGTAGTTTTGTCGCACGCTAATATGGTTAGGATTTTTTTTTTACCGAGAAAACCATAAGTACACATGTACAGTACACACACGCACACATAATAAAGCGGTAATGTATGAATATGTAATATGTAGATTGAATGAATGATTTTTGTTGTTGTTTTTGGGGAATTTTTGTATGTGCTTTATAAATTATTTAAGGCCGTAGCTGCACTAAAAATATAAATTGTAATTTGATGATGATGGAAAACTGGGAAAATTTTCCTTGGGAGAATTACGTCAGAATAGAATGAAATTTAATGAGTATTTTGCTAAATATTAAATTGTATGGGCGTTAGAAACGTGATTCTTCCGCGAAATTGATGGCTTCTCAAAAAAGGAATTTTTAACTGCTTATTGTTTGATTTATCCATGACTCAAACTCTCATTCCTAATTGGAATTAGTACACGTATTACCTTATTTGATTTAGGGGTGCACGTGCTTGTACACTAGATGGCATGACGTAAGCTAATTTGATTTTTTTTGCGTATATGCATTCAAATAAGTATTTTAAATCCAATTGGGGTGATCAGTCACTAGGTCAAATATACACTATACAAGTTTAATTTCAATATGAAATGATTTGTTCTTATTAGCTGAACTTTTTAAACTGTTTTATGTATCATATAGTTAATTACAATTAAAAATATTTTTGTAGACCAAAATAGTTTATATAAATCGACATTCTTATCGATCATGGTCTTTACTGCTTATAGATATAGAAATATCATTGCAACCTTGTTATTTCGCTAATTAAATACATATACTATATGATTTGCTCTAAATATAAAGTTCAAAATAAATTATGTATGCCAATTTCAATTCAGTTAGTTGTTATATTATAACATTTAAATGTTTCTAGTGCGTTGACTTGACGATGTACTACCGTGATACGTTTGTGCAAGCACGATGTCGAAGTGTATACATAAATATATAATTATTTTTAGTAGACTCTGTCGTCTGCCTTCTAATAAACATCCGATTGCTATAAATTACAAAATCGTGCGCTCCTACTCAACATTCTAACGACATTAGCAACATCTTTCGTTAATTATCTATCAGTTTTTTTTTGTTTGAAATTATTAGCGAATGATTCCACAAAATAATTTTGTCTGCCAAAATATTTTGGTTGTGTCAAACCACCAAACCGTATTATTACACATATGTATACTTGAATTTTCTTTCATTAAAATCTACATTGAACTTGAAAATTTTGTGTTGCCTCTTTTTTTATTATTAATTGGTTTCGTGGCTTGGTGAATAAATTAAATGTGTAAAGAAATGATTCAAGCCAGTTTTTCTACAGGTGTACTTCATTTAACGTTGGTATATTTTAATTGATTTTTTATTAGAACTGTAAGAACTGATAAGAAAAAAGAAAGAAAGTATGTAACTAGGCAGATCGATTTGGATTTGTTCCTTGAGAATATGAGGTAAATTCTTCTTCGGTTAGTTTCCAAAATTGAAATTAGTGAAACTCATATGCAAAGATTTACAGGAGACTCGCATGAAAATTGAAATTGAGTTATTTTTTGAGATCACAACTTCTCATTTGCAAAGCCGAAATAAATTAAAATGGTGTACCGTTTATCTCAATCAACTCGTATGACTGGATCATTTACTTCAATTTGTTATTTAAACCTGTAGGTTAGAATATATATTATCTAACATCGTTTATCTTCTGAGTGTCTGTTCACCCTGAGATATAGAAAGTATAAGCTTCGGTTTCTCTTATTTGAACTTTAGAAAACCTTCCCGTTTTGAAGCTGAATAATGAAAACATAGCGAGTTTAGGATTTCTCGAGATATTTTATTTTTTGAGAAATTATGATTTATTTCATAGTTTTTCACTGATTTTTAAATGTTTGGGTCTCTTTCGTAGGCGTTGGTTAAAAATAAGCGTCTCGTCACAGTTAAGATGTCAGTTTTAATGGATTAACGTTTAAAAAAAATTTGGTCACATTTTCATCTCATTCCATTTATTTATTGAAGAACTCAACAGATGAGGAGAAGAGATTTTACGCTCGTTTAGTATTTTATATTATATTATAATATTCGAAATATTCTTTATATTATAATATTAGTATAATATTCGAAGTATGAATAGAATTGATAAACTTGATAATGTTCTTATATTTAGTGAGAGACTGAAGGGAGACATTGATATAATGGTTCTTGGTGAGACTTGGGTTTCGAGTAATCACATACATTTATTTCATGTAAATAATTTTCAAGGTATTTTCTCTTGGCGTGACGATAGAATAGGAGGAGGATTAGCAGTTTTTATTAGAAATAAAGGGTGATTTTTTTGTGGTTAGGATTTTCATGCATTAGTATTTGACAGATCACGCGGGATTTCAGACAAGGTGTCAAAGAAAAAGATGCTCAGTATGCTTTGACATTTCATAATGAATAGACTTACTAACGAGCAACGCTTGCAAATAATTGAATTATATTACAAAAATCAGTGTTCGGTTCGAAAAGTGTTTCGCGATTTACGTCCGATTTATGGTCTACATAATCGACCAAGTGAGCAAACAATTAATGCGATTGTGACCAAGTTTCGCACTCAGTTTACTTTATTGGACATTAAACCAACCACACGAATGCGTACAGTGCGTACAGAAGAGAATATTGCGTCTGTTTCTGAGAGTGTTGCTGAAGACCGTGAAATGTCGATTCGTCGCCGTTCGCAGCAATTGGGTTCGATGCTAACAAACTTTTTGTTGCCAAAAATGGAAGAACTGAACTTAGTTGACATGTGGTTTCAACAAGATGGCGCTACATGCCACACAGCTCGCGATTCTATGGCCATTTTGAGGGAAAACTTCGGAGAACAATTCATCTCAAGAAATGGCCCGGTAAGTTGGCCACCAAGATCATGCGATTTGACGCCTTTAGACTATTTTTTGTGGGGCTACGTCAAGTCTAAAGTCTACAGAAATAAGCCAGCAACTATTCCAGTTTTGGAAGACAACATTTCCGAAGAAATTCGGGCTATTCCGGCCGAAATGCTCGAAAAAGTTGCCCAAAATTGGACTTTCCGAATGGACCACCTAAGACGCAGCCGCGGTCAACATTTAAATGAAATTATCTTCAAAAAGTAAATGTCATGGACCAATCTAACGTTTCAAATAAAGAACCGATGAGATTTTGCAAATTTTATGCGTTTTTTTTTAAAAAAAAGTTCTCAAGCTCTTAAAAAATCACCCGTTAGCTTAAAATATAACATTTTAAAGTGCGATGATGGCCATTTTCCGTTTCATTTCATATGTGTTAAGCTTCCCGAGTATAGTTGTACTAAGCTTTGGGCCTTTTATATACCGCCTAGTTGTGATATTGAAATGTTTTTAAGCTTTCTGGACAGCATTGATGTAAATAGGACAGATACAATTATTGTTGGAGATGTAAATATTCCCGTAAATAAGACCTTGGATTTAGTCTTGGATGATTCTTACTAATACATTTGCCACTAGGTCAATCAGTGGCTATATTATTGATCATGTTGTATGTAGTTTCACAAACAGTAAAGCTGTTCATAATTCAACAATTTTTTCAGATACTAGTGATCATAATTTTATTTTTTCAACTATTTTCTTCAAACCTAAATTTTTCCGGCAAAAATTAGAACAAACAATTATTGATTTTGATAAAGTTGATTTTTATTTTGATGATTTTTTTAGTAAAACAGATTTTGATACTGCTGACCCAGAAACTACTATTAAACAAATTACTGAGAAATAAAATCATTTCATCGTAAAATGTACAGTAGTTAAAAGTGTTATTGCAAAATTGAAGAATGATTCTTGTCTCTGGATGCCATTTAACTTGTGGAAGCTCATTGGGAAACGTAACCGAATTTTAAATTAGACTTTAACGTAGAAAATCGAAATCAACACACTCTTAATAAAAAAATATCAGCTGAGAAGTATTTTGCGAAGAAACGATATTATGAAAATATGTTTAGCAATGTGAGTCAGAAAAAGTTATGGGAAAATATCAATCAGTTTTTGAACAGAAACAACACAAAATCTAATATTGAAGCTATCGAAATTAATGGCGATAAATATAATGATAAATCTGATATAGTCAACTTATTTAATGATTATTTTGTTAATATAAAAGAAGTATACAACATAATTTCCATTTTAAATAATAGTAAAGGTGGTGGGCCAGATAATATACGTAATTTGGTTGTAAAGCGTAACGCATCCCATTTCTCTGAAATACTGGCTAAATTAATTAATACAATTTTTGAAACTGGTGAATTTCCCAATCATTTAAAAATTGATAAAGTGGTGCTAGTATTTAAAAATGGTGATAAAACTGTCATTTCTAATTATAGACCCATTTCCACTTTATCCGTATTTGATAAAATCATAGAAAAAATCTTAAACACGCGCTTTAGGGAATCCCTAAACAAATCGGAATTTTTCTATGCTCATCAGTATGGGTTTAGGGAAGGAGCGGGTACTGAAATGGCGCTTGTGGAGATGACAAATATAATTTATAATGCCTTTGATCGGAAGGAATATGTTGGAGCTCTATTTCTTGGTCTCAAGAAAGCATTTGACACGATTGATCATAAAATACTCCTTAATAAATTATATTGCTATGGATTTCGTGGAATGTTTTATAAATTAATCAGTAGTTATTTAACTAATCGACTACAGTACGTAATGATTGATGGGATCAGGAGTCATATACGCGATGTTAATTGTTTGGTTCCTCAAGGTAGTGAGCTATAGGGCCGTTATTGTTCATGATATTCAGCAAAGGATCCTTCTGTTATAATTAACTAGCTGAAGTACCCGGCTCTGTCTGGGTTATACAAAAATTATTTGTTTGCCATGAAAGAAGCAAGGACTTTCAAAATTCACGCTAACTGAGAACTGGACTCGTTTGAAGCTGAATGGCCGGTCGGTTGGTCTCAATGGTATGCGAGGTATGAATACGTCTTTCGTTTCATAGTTTTGGCATGTCCAGATTCCGCAGAAGCATTATTAATGATCCTTTCTTCAATTTCCAGATATGAGAAGGCATTCCAGGTGGCTCCATCGTGTATTAATTACGGTCGACATACAACAAATATTGGTACATATAAAATATTTGTTAACACTCACACTATTTTTCTCGGCTGCCAAAATGAATTCGTGCTAAATTTGTAAGCACTCGCTATAGTGGATCAAAAGTTTGCATATATATTTAAATTCCTTCATACAGATGAGCATGGGGAAAGGGTAACATTTTTGATCACTAACCCTCCTATGTTTTTTTCGGCTACTAAAACGCATTGGTACAAAATTTGAGAACAATCGCTCGAGTGGCTCAAAAGTTTTCATAAATTGTAAATTCCTGCGTACAGGTGAGCATGGAGAAGGTGTAACATTTCTTGATCACTAACCCCCTATATTTTTTCTCGGCTACTAAAAAGTATTCCTTCAAAATTTAGGAGCAATAGCTCGAGTTAGTCATATATTGTGTAAATTCCTCCTTACAGGTGAGCTAGGGAAGGTGTAATATTTTTTAATCATTAAACCCCCTATGTTTTTTGTCGGCTACTAAAAAATATTGGTGCAACATTTGGGAGCAATCGGTCGAGTGGATGAAAAGTTTTCTTATATTGTAATTCCTGCTTACAGGTGAGCATAAGGAGGGGGTAACATTTTTCGATCACTAACCCCCCTATGTTTTTTCTTGGCTGCTGAAAAATATTCGTACAAAATTTGGGAGTAATCGCTCTTGTGGTGCAAAAGTTTTTGCGGAACAAAAATAGTTACATACATACTTTTCTTCTTTATATATATATAGATAGATAGAAGATAGATAATATGGAACATGACATGAATATTTTACTTGAACATTTCAAGGATAACATGATTTCATTGAATCTAGCAAAAACAAAATTTATGATTTTTCATTCGCCACATAAACCAACATTTAGAAGTAGATACTCGATTGGCTAGCAAGCAAGCAATTTGCTTGCCGAAATCTGACTACTCAATCAATTTTATCAAGGAAATTTAAATTTCAATTATATTTTCAATAAGCTTTTTGTTTTTTTACGATTCGCAGCAGCATAACACACAAATTTGCTGTTTAATTTTTGAAGCCGTAAATTTTACTGTAACATCGCAAAAATAAACAAAATATTTATGAAAAATGTATTTTGAAATACAAATTTCCTTGGTATAATTGATTGAGTAGTCAGGATTTCGGCTAGGTAATTGCTTGCGTGCTAGCCGATCGAGTATCTACCCTTTATACTACGTTTGCACCAGTAGTATAAAAATAGATATCAAAAAGGTATGACGATGTAGGGGTAGATACTCAATCAGCTAGTAAGCAAGTAATATGCTAGCCAAAATCCTGGCTACTGAATCAATTTTACCAAGGAAATTTAAATTTCAAATTATGTTTTTCAAATTGTTTTTATTTGTTTTGCGATTGCACCGTAAATTTTGCGGCTTCAAAAACTGAACAGCAAATTTTTGTGTTGTTTTACTGTGCAATTGCAGAAATAAAAAATAAAAATTTAAAAAACATAATTTGAAATCCAAATTCCTTTGTTCAATTGATTGAATAGCCAGGATTTCGGCTATCAAATTTCTTGCTTGCTATCCGATCGAGTATCTACTCCGTAAACTCGAATTAAAATACTTTATTACTTTATTACATGGTGTAAACGTGGTATTAGTGTAACATCTTTCAAAATAAATGATGTCGTAGTGGATCGAGTTGAACATTTTAAATACGTAGGGGTAATATTTGATTCTCGTATGGCATGGGATGAACATGTTGCCACAACTTGCAGTAAAATGGCTCCTTTGGTTGGGCTTGTGAGAAGACTTTCATATTATGTGTCTAAATATGTTCTGAGATTAATGTATTTTGCGTTTATTCATCCCAGAATTCTGTACGGAATTGTTGTTTACGGTACTGCCAGTTACACTAAGCGAAAGAAAGTTCAGATGTTACAGAACAAAAGTTTGAAGACAATTTCGAGACTACCTGCACGTTTTCCTACGTTAACTTTGTATGAAACTGAAGCCAACGGTATTTTACCAATAGGTGCGTTATACGATTACCAAGTAACATTATATATGTAAGACATTGAATTGAATGTATCTTCAGTTCTCTCTAACTTAGAATTTTATCGTTACAATCATAACTACGAGGGCAAATCAAAAAGTCTTGCAATATCATATGAAAAAAAAGAGTGAGTGAGACAGCAATATTTTTATTTTTCGACATAATCTCCTTTAAGGTTTATACATTTGTCACATCGATCAATTAACTTGCCTAAACCCTCTAAAAACAAAGATTTCTTTTGCTCCATAAAATATCCATTTACAACAGACTGTACTTCATAGTCACTGGAAAATTTCCGGCCCCTAATTTTTTTTTTTCAAATTGGGTAACAGAAATTAGTCACTGGGTGCCAAGTCTGAACTGTACGGTGGATGCGGAATTTCCACGAAGCCGCAGTCCTTTAATGCAGCTTGAGCAACATTAGCCTTGTGCACTGGTGCATTGTCGTGAAGAAGCAAGATTTTTTTTCTAACTTTCCTTGGCCGTTTTTCCCGGATCGCTTTTTTCAATTTTCGCAAAACCGCTGCGTAATATATGCCTGTGATTGTGGTTTTCGGTGGCATATAATCGATTATCAAAATTTCTTCAGCATCCCAAAAAATTGTTGCCAAAACCTTACCAGCAGACAGTTGAGTTTTGAATTTCTTTGGTGGTGGTTCGCTACGTTTAATCCATTGCATCGATTCTTGTTTGGATTCCGGACCCCAGTGATGAAGCCATGTTTCATCGCCTGTTATTATGTTATCCAAGAAATTTTCTGGATCTTCTTTGTACATATCTAAAATCGCCTTTGAAGTTTGAACACGCATTTTTTTTGTTCTGCATTCAACAAACGGGGAACCCATCGTGCACTTACTTTCGACATGTGAAGGTGGTCATGTAATATAGTATATGTGGTACCGTATGAAAGAGAAAGTCTCCACGCTAACCGCGGAATAGAAATACGCCGGTCTTCCAATACAATAGATTCGGCCAAAATTACGTTTTCATGGCTAATAGCATCAGCTGGCCGACCCGAGCAGTTGTCGTCTTCTAATGATGCCCGACCACTTTTGAATAATTTTACCCACCTTGTTACTGTGGCATATGATGGTGCAGATTCGCAGTAAACTTTTGATATATAGTTGAATATATAAATTGCATTTCGGTCATCTTTACAGAAAAATTTAATAACGGCGCGATATTCAATTTCATTCATTTTAAGAAAAATTCAAAACACGTGTTACTAAATTGACAAAAACAAACGAACTGTAAAATTTACATCGAAATGTTCTTCTAGAAGTTTCATCGCGACAAAAAATGGTTTTGAAAAATATATTGTTGTCTCACTCACTCTTTTTTTTCATATGATATTGCAAGACTTTTTGATATACCCTCGTATCATACCAGATTTGCCAATAATATATCGTGCGGTTTTATATCTAATTAATTTGGGCGAAAATCAAATGAGATTTTCTGGCCCTCCGTTATATAACAAGCTACCAGAAAATATAAAATAATCAGTGAAACTCCTTCATTTTAAGAAAAGTTTTAAGCTATATTATCAAACTTAAATTATTGTTTTATTAATATTACTGAATATATTATTGTATAATAGAATTATTTTTAAAATTGGAAATACAAATATGTACTTATATTGCTAATGTAATCATGAAGTTCATTTATAAAGTTGATTTCCCTTAAAAGGACACGAAATCCATTGGGAATCAACTTTGTTAATTACAATAAGTATTGTAAATTTTTGTTATTTTGTAAATAATTAAATAAAATTATATCGGCTTCAGTGCCGCCATTTCTGGTTCACACGTCATATATACACCCAGCGCCACTGAAACGTTTTGTTTCGATTATTTTCTATTTCATGCAATTCTCTCGTCTCCTACTACTTTAGTTGACTATTTTTTATGGTTTATGTTTTTTCCTTGTGTTTTTTATTTTTACTGTATTTTTTATGTGTTACGAAATATTTAAAACAAAAATAAGGATTTGTATTAGCTTAGTTTCAATTAAGTAGTCATAGAGTTAATTTTAAAATGGGACACGCCAAATTAAATCCTGAAGAAAAAGCTAAAATTTTGCAATTAGTGGCAAAGAAGTACACACATTAATTAAGGGTAGCGAAACACAAATTAAAAGTTTTTGAGGCGCTATTCCGAAAATCAAACGGTTGCGAGAAAGGTCAGTTCTAGTGCAAAGAGGAGAGCCACGGCTTAAGAGCTGAGAAGAGAGCTTGATGCAACAGCAACAACCGAAACTATTTCAGTTCATACTAACCAAAGAAGACTGAACGAACTTTGCCTCTATGCGCGACGACTTGCGAAAAAAACCATCACTCACAGGAAAAAATGAGAGCTGAACGCCCGAGGACGAGTAGGGCTATGTTCTCGGATGAATCCAAGTTCAATATCTTGGGACCCGACGGAAGGATAAGTGTTCGGTGACGAAAAGCTGAACGGAGAAAACTCATAGACAAAGTCTGATTTGTAGAAATAACAATGGAATATTTAACCAAACTTTACTATTCAATGCCGAACCGGATTAAGGCCATCATAAAAGCCAAGGGCGGGCCCATTAATTATTGATTTTAAAAAGTGCAATTTCTCTTCAATCATATTTTTTTTTTTGGTTCAAATGAATTCTTTTATTTATGTTAATCTTTATTTTGAATAAAAATTACCGCTTTTAACAACAAACTAGTTTTCAATTAAACTAACTTTGTTAAAAACACTGTGAAGAACCATCAAATTTGTTACGAGGTAGGACGGAACTATTCCCTATCCCAAGTTATAGGGTTAGTTAGGTCTAAAAGCCAGATCAACGTTTTTTTATTTGTACCATATTTTGAATACGACAACCAGAATAATTGGGTTTTACTCATATTCTCCAATTTCCTGAAAGTTAGAGAGAATACAATCAGGTGGATACGATCTCTTCTTGAGAATAATGCATAGTTGAAGACAATCAAAAAGCGTTGGATATGCACAAAATTCGCACAGATGCATTTTTCCTTTTTTTTAATTTTCTCGCGACAGAAATATTTTTTTGATTCAAAGTATGACAAATTACAGATCATTGCATCACCTATCCATAGATACCACGTGTGTGTATTTTCTGTTAAAAACCAGCACAATATCAACAACAGAACACTACAATCCGAAAACGCTCAGGTATAAAAGAGTAAGTTTAAAGGGAATCGTCATCATTCGCATACCAACGCTTAGTCTGAACAGTCTTCTATTGATTATGTCTTCATCCGGAACAGGAAAATAGCCGCTGAAGTGGTTGCTCAAATTTATGCGGGGCAGAACCAAGGTGAAGCAAGGCTTGTCAACTAAATTTGAGTCGATTTACAGTTTGTCGAGTGTGTCGAATATATTAAGAAACCGTCTGCTACAGAAGGCGACCGGGATCTGGCTGACTTCGTGTTCCAATAATTTCGTTTCGAAATCGTCGTTTGAATGCGGTGCAACTGGGACTACGGTTCCAAGAAGCTCGTGAATTTGAAGTCAGACGATGGACAGATGAAAAACGACATCGAGAAGGTTATCTGACTGCACACAGGCCAGCAAATAGGCCGAAGTTGATCCCAGTTGACCGACGAGCTCGCCTTCAGTTCGCTCGGGAGCATTTAGATTGAACAGATGAACTATGGAGAACAATCATGTTCTCTGACGAGTGCAGGATGTGTTTACATGGCAACGATGAGCGAGAACGGGAGTACAGAAGATCAGGAGAATGATTTGCACAATGGATCGTTCTTGTTTTGGGTAGGCAGGTCACTGGAGGCAAAGACAGATCTTGTATTCATCTCCGGAGCGAATACTAGCTCAAGAAGATTGACATCACAATGGTATATTGAGGAAGTACTCGAGCACTAGGTCGTACATTTTGCCAGGTTTATTGATGAAAACTTTCTGTTCATGCAGAATAATGCAAGACCACATGCGGATGGTATATGTACCAGTTCCTTCAAACTCAAAGCCCGCACCTCTATCCCATCGAACATTTATGTAACGGGTTGAAAAAAGAGTTTGAGCCATAGATATTGGCGATACCTCAAAATTATGTGAAAACTTTAGTGAAATCAAAGGAACATCGAACGGAAACTGTCATTAGAGTTAGAGAGAGAATACTTTTTACTATATTTTTGATCTTTTGTTGAAAATTGATCAATGTGCAAATTTTTGCACCCAAGTGTATGTAGAATGTACTTTTGTCGTTCTGTAATTCTCTCATATCAGTTTCGTGGTTCTTGTGATATTGGCAAGTGCTTCTTGAAATTGAAAAATAGTACAAGGTGGCACAAAATTAATCACTCGATTACCTAATACTGAAACTAACTTATAAATAAAAATAATTGATTCTGTTTCTTGGTTATGCTTATTTAAACCGCCATTAGAAAATTTGAATTTTAAATTATGTTTTTTATAAAATTTTTCTTTGTTTTTGCCATTTCACAGTAAAACAACAGAAATTTGCTGCTCATTTTTTGAAACCGGAAAGTTTACTGTGAAATCGCAAAAAAAAAAAAATTTCAAAAGCGTAATTTGAAATTCAAATTTCCTTGGTAAAATTGATTAAGTAGCCAGGATTTTGGCTAGCAAATTGCTTGCTTGCTAACCGATCAAGTAACCCCTTGCTATTGGCCGGTTTTGGGACAGACCATACGTGGTGATTGGTGAAACATTCATGGTTTGTCTTCGTGTATTTTGCTTGTGTTTTCTTCACAAATATCAAAATTGCGATAACATGAGTTTCCGTTTATAAAATTGATAGGATATTCCGATATAGTGTTAAGTTTTGCACCACCTTAAAGAGTGGTGTTATCGATCAGACTGCGGTCCTAAAATAAAATTGATTGTTGTTGAAATATGACTCAAAATAACAAAAGCCATCGCTTTCTTACTACCATGAAGTTTTGTATCGCGTGCCGGTGCGAAAACATCACAGAAGCCTTTAAAGAGCTTTGCTGGTAAACTGTCTGACCCTGAGTGTTGTTGTTTTTATTTGCAGCGTCTATTTTTTCTTTGCCACGCATTGCGTTGGACATGTTGCATTTGAGATCATTTCTGAGACGTTCTGTTCTCAAAAATTATCTTCAGCGTAGAATCGTAATATTTGAGACATGAGATTTTTGAATTTTATTTCTATTCTCATAGTTTGTGCTTTATAATTTACACTCAACATAATTTGGAATGGGTACGATGGGTCGAAGGGCCGAATTTTTTTTTTGTTTTTTTTTGTTTTTTTGTTTTAAAAATATCATTTTTGGTAAAGGAAAGGAAGATTTTGGTGAAGGAAAATTTTGTCATGCAAAAAATAATTAAATTAAATAAAAAAATATATTTCTAAACACAAAAAAAAACACAAAAAAAAATTCGGCCCTTCGACCCTCGGCCCTTCGACATTCGGCCCTTTGAAATCATACCCATAATTTGTAGGCAAGTGAACCTTTCTTTTTCCTTCGGTTCGTAGGACCAAATTATTGAAATCCTGACAGAAATGACCTAGGTTCAAGATCGCTTTTTTCGACGTTTTGATAATCCCTGAGCCCAAATCACAAAAGAAAAATTTGTTTGTTCGTCTGAACGTCTGCTTGTACCGAATATATCTCGAGAATAGCTTGTTCGATTTGATTATTTTTCGATAATTTCTTCTATTTTAAATTTAGAGAATTGAAAAGGTGTTTGGAGCTGTATGTCAAGGGGATCCGTTACCTGCCATAAAAAATCGCCCAAAAACCACTCACGGTTGTGACGTATTGTTCCCATGTACTTGTGTAATATATTCCATATAATAATTTGAAAGGCTTGGGATCAGAAAACAATTTGGACAGAACAATTCCATAAAATTAACTGAAGAACCTTAGTAGTCAAAACCACCGCTATCGCACAGTTACATTTTGATACAATCAAGTGGCAAACGCTTGAAAGGTCTTGGACCAAACACATCAATTTTGTTATCAGTTGTTTAATTATCAAATCTGCTGTTTTGGGGCTCGTTTCAAATGATTAGTTGACTATGATAGTGCTCAAACCAACCGATGTGGCACTGGAGGCAGTTTTTTCCGATATAATCATGTGGCATATCGTTTTAAACGTTTTGCAAGCAAGTAACACTTCTATTGAAGTTGCACACTTCTATTGAACACTCAGCTCTGAAATTTACCGTTTTTGGGACTAGAAGTAAATCATTAATTTATTATAAAGTATAACGTGTCACATGTCAGTTAATGGGGTTGAAGTGGCAAATTATGGGGTGGCAAATTATTTGGTTAATATGGAATATGTATATGTGCCATACCATAGTTAATCAGAGCAAAACTGAACCATTCCCTTTATCTATAAATTTTCTTTAATTTCAAAAACCACTTGTCTAAAAACCACATGGGGGACCACAATAAAAAATGGTTTATTCATATTAAAATCTAAGAATATTTCTGTTTTTTGCCATCCCTGCTCCCTGAAATCGATTTACAACTGGGGTTTATCATGCACGATTTACATATTCCAATTTTTTTTCCTAACAAATTTTTTACTGAAAAATAGAGCTGCACGCAAATAACAAAAAGTTACTAGTTAAAAAGAGTCAGCCACATGTAAACCACATTTGCTCAAATTAAAAAGAAAAAAACCCAATTTTATTTTACTGGAATTTGTTTCGTGCTCCTCTCGCAAACGAAAATCGTAATATACTTAGGGGTATATCCTCCATCCAGTCGCAAATTAAATATTTGCGACCAGAAATATAGTTACTAGATTTATTTTTCCATGCCAATTGCCACATATTTTTTAAATTTAAATTTGTTTTGCGATTTTAAAGTAGAAATACATGAAAAGACTGCGACCTCGGAAAATGCGTAGCAGTCTTTTCGTGTATTTCTACTTTAAAATCGCAAAAAAAAATTAATTTTAAAAAATATGTGGCAATTGGCATGGCAAAATAAATCTAGTAACCATATTTCTGATCGCAAATATTTAATTTGCGACCGGATGGAGGATATACCCCTTAACCCTTCATTTTTTACTGGAAAAAAAATTGGAACATGTAAATCGTACATCATGTATACATGGATTTTGATTATTTTGTACGAACCGTTTACAATCAATAAAAAATGGTTGCTTTATATATCCGATTTGTGACAAGTTTTCATCATGTAATTTTTTGGTATTGGAGCATACTGTTGATTACTTAATCATGATATTTCTGGACTAAGTGAACCGCGTTGATAGGTTCCGGTTAAGAACAAGGTTGAGCTCCATTGAAAGATTCCTTCGTTCTCTCGGATACTAAAATTTATACTTCTTGTGTAATCGATATTATTGACGTGGTAAATGACATAAAAATGTTCAGCCTAAGTCTGGAAGTCTAAGTCTGTAAGTTTCTTATTTCGCGGCAGCTTTGTGATAATTTCGATCCTTGGCCCACCTTTATTTGAAAGGTAAAAGTTGAAGTATGTTACAAACTTACGTAACCTGCTGGTGCATTTTTTGGAAGTCCGCACGTTTTGCTTGTTTGGAGCCAACAAGAAGCTCCTGGACGAGCACGCTACTAATCACTGTTTTATGTGCCACTTCAAAGACGACACGTAATTTTTCTTTGCCTTTTTACCTTGAATTTCACCATCGTGAGGGGGCAACAGATCATGTTATCTTGTTTTCTTGATGAAATATCGTTGATCAGACCTTATCTAAATGACGAGGTTCAAGATACACTTTCATAAAATTGATGTACTCCGAGTGCATGAACACTTAATCCGCTTAATCCTTGGTGAACTGATTTGTTAAGCCGCATGATTTTATTCTGCCGCAAGACGGTGAGGTGGCGTGTCCTCATTAAATAGTAGAAAACATCTTCTTTCTTTCTTTAGTATAACAATCCGCTGACCTGACCATTTTTGCGTACACTAGTTCTTTTAATGAAATAATCTCTTTGATTTTCCAAAATGATTGAGGGATCACTTCCATTCTGCTTTGAGTATTGGTTATCGCTAACCCATTACGTCAGGGCCGAGACAAATATCGATCCAATTTTGGCGATGATATTTTGGATCGGTGAGATTTATTTGTGCGAGATGGGTCCTCTTCGAGATCGTCTCAAGTTGTGGTTTTAATAGGAAATCAAACATGGACATGGCTTGAATCGATTTAAATGGTTTCTATCTGCTATACGCTCGACGAATTATCACTCAAACTGTCTGCTGCGTGAAATAGGCATGGATGGTATCCCTGATTAGAAGTGTAACGATGTCTGAATCCCCAATCTAAACACAAGTGACCTGGACAGGAATAATTAATAATAACTCTTTCTGATGTATACTGTTCGGATTTGTTAAAATATGAGTCGACACCACAGAGAGAGTGGTAATCGACACTCGTGTTCCGGACGTGGCAATAAACGAATGGGCTGTATTTATCTTAGGTATTCGTTGGGTATATAACTTTGATGATTTTTTTACCATTGAAATCATTTCGAAAGATTGCCATCGACTATTCATAAATTTAATTTAATCTCCATATGCCAGATATTGGGAATTAATTATTCTGGGATCTGGCTTATCGGTTGCAGGATAATGTGGACCAATCGGTCACAGATATATCAATTTTTCGCAGCATACCAAAAGCGGCAGTTTATTTTGTGTTGTAATACAGCCTACTGTTTCTACGACTTAAATGTAGGTTAATGTTGAATCGCCAATATTAGAATTGATTGTGGCACGCTTTCCCAATTCGGTCTTAGAACTTCCTCTATACATGTGAAATTTTTGGTTGAAGATTGATTTCGGTTACTCTATGCTGCTCTGTATTGATCCTTACTTAATGCGAATTGCTACGTCACACTGTCCACGCTTCCAGGCTCTAGTCATATGCGCACTAAACACTATAATAACACGGAATTGTCTGAAATATTTGAATTAACGTTTACTTACGGAATCTCGTATAATTGATGCTTTTGCACTAAGCTACTTCCGATAAACTCACTGATTTCTTTTGTTTCGATGATGCTTTTTGAGGTACACCTTAAGTTCTAGAATTAGTTCAAATTTACGCATGCTGTTGATTTGGCTAAAGAGACCAAAAATAATAACGTCAAAAACTTCTGTTTCAGAATTTGTACAAATACGGAACTCTTCACATATTATCGTAAGTTGGGTCGATTCAAAATTGCCGACCGTCTTATACGACTAAGGCATCCCGAAGATATCCACTGAACTTGTTGATATGAATTTAAACGATATATTGTCATGTCGAATAGATGGCTCTGGCGTACCACCGGTACATCATAGACTATTAACTATGGTATATGGTAACCACTTTCAGAGTTCGAAGCTGAAGTAAACCGCCAGCTGTATTTGAACTGAGACGAGCATTGGAAAGATTTTTAGCTATAGTTGAGGAGTAACATGAAGTTCCTGAGCGATTCATCAGTTGACGTATTATGTAACGCGTCAAAGATGACACGTGGTTTTTACGCTATGGTGAGGAATTTAGCAGATCTCGCCTCGAACGAATAGAATCCTGTGAGTCGATTTTTCATTTCTTTGAGCTTTATATTGCGTTCTCTCCAGGATTTGCTAAGCGATGATATGTCCCTACTGCAGGGTGGGCCATCTGTTGGTCCTTTTCTCAATCGGTGAATTTTAGTACTTAATGTCATCTGTTCTAAAAATTCTTTGGCATATGAAAAGTCAAAAATATGCCATTTATCACCATGGAGTCGCTAACAACACAACAACCAATTTTGATTATCCAAATTTATTATGAAAATAATCGTTAAAAACAACAACATTTCGTAAATTACGTGAAAGTTTTGGTCGACATGGACGTCCTATTGAGCAAGCAATTGGCAAGACCGTATCAACATACTCATCCAGTTCGCACTCATGATGCAGTGTCAGCTGTTAGTGAAAGTGTTCGTATAATGAACGAAGTACATCAACTAGGTATCGTTTACGAAAACTATACATTTCACGAACCACATTACGAAGCCACCAGACCAATAAAATAGTCGTCGTTTTGTTAATTGGATGCTTGAACGAAATAACAGTATTTCTTCAAAAATCATCTTTAGCGATGAAGCTCATTTTCATCCGGGGAGCGGATAACATCCTCATGTTATTCTCGAAGCAGAAGTTCATCCTCCAAGAGTCACTTTTTGACGTGGTTTATGGGCTGGTGGCACCATTCTTGGCCGTTTTTCTTTGCAAATACAAACAGAAAATTACCCTTACAGTTAATGGGGAACGTTATCGCAACATGTTAACTGGTTTTTTGTGACCCAAATTGAATGAATTGTGTGTCAAAGACCTTTCGTTTAAACAAGACGCAGCGATATGGCATGCAAGTCGGCAGTAATACATTTATTGTCAACAAAATTTCCTGATCGCATAAATTTAAGAAATTGTGAAATTCCTTGGCCACTAAGAAGCCCGGATTTAATACCACTTGATTATTTTTTGTGGGGTTATTTGAAAGGTACGGTGTATGCTAATCACCCGCAAACAATTCAACAACTTAAAAGCAACATTCGAGCTGAAATTTAGGTCATTGATCCGCTTTTTTGAAAAAAGTCATCGACAATTTTAATTTTCGGATGCAGCCCTGTAGACGAAGCCATGTATTTGGCATATGAACGATATTATTTTTCATACATAAATGGCATAGAACCACCTTTCATTATTAATTTAAAAAAATTTGACCAACATTGTGTTTTATTTACAAATGAAAAAAGGACTAACTGTTGGCCCACCCTGTAAATGGTAGAAACAATCAGGTCGATTCAATATAGATCTTCTATTCTCAATATCTTCTATTCTTCTATATTTTTATATGAAAATTATTAAATGTCGAAATAGAAGGAAAAAATAGAAGAATTGCTATTCCATATTAAAAATAAACAAATATTTTGATTTTTTCGCTTGAAGGTTTTTACTTAAAATAGAAGACATAAAAATGCGACTTATATGACAAGAAGAAATAGATTTGTTTGATTGTTATCAAAAGAAGGTTGTGTTCTGATTAAATCTACATAATTTATAATTGAATTTTTGTTTAATGCGAAGTGAAAGAATCCGCCAAAAGCGTATTCCTGCGTAAATAAATTTATTAATTATTTAATAAAAATTAATTAAATAAATTTTTGTAGGCAAAAACTAACAACGAGACTGAAGGATATAAGAATAAACGAGGATCCGTTTCAGCTTCCTGATAGTGTATTCCACAAGTACTTTTGATTGCAAAAGGGAAATGTTGTGACACTGGCAACCGATTTAGTAGCAAAATCGAGCTTCAACCCTATAAAATATGTATTAATTATTTGATAATGCAATTAGAGTACATAAATGAGTCTTATTACTTAGGTACTTGCTACTTTACATTTTTATGAGCAAGGGAGCTATCAAGCTTCCGTTGGTAGCAAAATGTCTAAAAAAATTTATTTAATTAATTTTTATTAAATAATTAATAAATTTACTTACGAACCAATACGCTTTTGGCGGATTCTTTCACTTCGCATTAAACAAAAATTCATTTCTAAATTGTCAAGATTTAATCAGAACACAACCTGTTTTTGATAACAATCAAAAAAATCTATTTCTTCTTGTCATAAAAGTCTCATTTTTATATCTTCTAATTTTAGTAAAAACCTTCAAGCGAAAAAATCAAAATATTTGTTTATTTTTAATATGGAATAGCAATTCTTCTATTTCTTCCTTCTATTTCGACATTTAATAATTTTCATACACAAGTATAGAAGAATAGAAGATATTGAGAATAGAAGATCTATATTGAATCAACTTAAATATTTTGTATAAAATTTGAACCTTTAAAATTACCCTTATCACAACCCATAACAAGTTGAACTATAGTTTGTGAACAGATGCTATTTAGAATAACTTATATTCATAAGATTAATGTTAAAATTTAAATGGGAACACAAGATATGGGCCATCAAAGTCTAAATATGAACCTACGAAGAGTGTGTAGTTTTGACATTTATTTATCGTAACCGTTTTAAATTTTATCTTGGAGTGCAATTAGAGAACGCGAATATTACAAGAAAAAGGCAAGATAAATTATCGTTTACACGTTTACAAATTATCTTACTGCTTAGAGAATTACGGCACAGTTTTGGTGTTGTGTAATAATACATTTTTGACATTATAGCAAGAGCAAATAGAAGAAAAAAATTCGATTTGGAACTTTCAATAATAAAAATAGAAGATTACAATCCCACTGCTACACTGAATAGCAAAATAGAAGATTCTTCTATTATTGATTTCTTCTGTTTGAGTGAAGAAGATTTTTCAAGAAGAATAGAAGAATCCATTGAATCGACGTGAATGTTGTCCTCCTTTATTATTAAGATAATGCGTTGATATGAAATATCGCTCACGCGTGCCCCTAGCTGTTCCAATCAAATCCATACTTGCTGGCATCGAACACATTAGCAAAAGTCAATCATAATTTGCTGCTTCATTATAAAACGACACGATAATTGATCACAATCCAACCGCATATAACTATATACTATCACACACATAAGTGGTGTATTTTCAGGCTGTCCAAGTGTTAATTCTTCAAATGCGTTGGGCCACACATCGTCCAATAAAACCTCTAATTAGATTAAATTACATTCAAACGTAATTTAATTTAGTTTTCTTCTTCTTGTTGTACGTCTTATTTGATTAAAGTAAATCTGATTCTGACAAAATATTTACGCGCCTTTCAATAGTTTAGAGAACGTAAAAAAAGCAAAAATAAATAAAAAATGTTTGTGGAACTTTTGTTGGTTTACTATACGAGTACGTGTACGTTAATGTTTACATTGTATGCTAATTTATATTTTTATACATACGACTATGTTCACATATAATTATCATCCGTTCACATACCGTACCGAAACATATACACAGAAGTTAGTAAAAACAATTTTTCATGCCAAAAAATATTAATTTTCGTATTGTTTCGTAAGAATTTAAAATATTCTTATTTTATTTGTTTAGTTTAGTTTTAGGAATTAGAAGAACGTGTTTCATAATTTTACTAACTAAAAAGTTATTGAGGCCACATATTTTTGAATGTACTGTGTGTATCGAATATCGATTTTTGTCCAACTATTTATTAAGGCAACTTTGTATAATTTTAAAACTTGATAATTAAATTTTATGTATCTTAGACCAAATTTAGTGGTTGCCTAAACCAGCCTACATTATGTATACGACATAATATAACAGAGCGACAAAGACCCGAAAACAATTTTGTAATTTGGCTCCACTCGTCAAAACACATTTCGAACTTGAACTAGAAAAGCGATTAAAACACAAGCTATAAATTTTCCCTTTTTATGATGATGAGAACATGTTGATGATGATGAAATGTAAATTTATTAATAGTCTCAAAGATCTACTCCACACGTATTTTACATCCACGACTGATGAAACATATGTTAAAATAAACAATGTTTTATTTTGGCTGCGGCAAACCAAATTAATGGAGGCAATCTGTCATCTCGCTGATAATCTGTTTGTTTACTGATGATATAAATAATTGAAATATTTTGTATTTTTTCTAAATTTTACGTCGCGGATTTGTTGGGAAATCTTGCTTAGCAGTTTTATTATTTTTCTTAACACAGGTAACTCGCATTTAACACCGTACGTTCATTTGTGAGAAATAAATATTCTCGTATAATTAACTAAAATAACTTTTCACGGGTGCCAACGGTCGTATAGTGTAAATGTAAGGACGATTAAGAAATCACAAATGTTCTACATACCTTCAAGAATAAATTGTGTAAGCCAAGTATGTTTAAGGTGCTAATGTTGTTCTGTCAATAGAGCCAAAACTCCAACACATTGCTTGTTTTGGAAATTTTACGGAGAAATGTACGAATTTTTTTTTGTCTTAAAAATTAAAGAAATTAATTCACACTTTAAAAACCATAATAATCAGACTTTGGTCGTAGTAAACATTTTTAGTTAAAATAACATTGAGAAGAAGGGCTGACATCAGACCATTCTCCAGGTTTAATGACAATAAGTGACACGGTAATAAGGGAAGCAAACCCTCCAAGACTAACAAATAACAAAACCAACTGGAAATATTTTCGACAACTAGTCGAAGAAAGTGTAAATCTACAGGTGCAGATCTCGAACGCTTACATGATCGAACAAGAACTGGAAAACCTCATTGAAAGTGTGGAAAAAGCGGCCTGAGAAGGTACTCCTGATCAGCAAGAAATATTACAAAAAAGCATATACTATCCAGTTGAAGTGAGAGAGTTGGTTAAGGAAAAAGTAGAGCTCGTAAGACTTGGCAGAGAACTAGAGCCCCTGAAGACAAAATAATCCTGTTGTGCAACAAACTTAAACTACTTATAAAGGAGATTAAGAATGAGTCAGTTGCAAGCTTCCTAAGTAATCTGACAGGTAAACCTGACACGGACTATTCCCTGTGGAAAGTCATCAAAGGATTAAACTGGCCTAAAATGCAAGTGCCACCCATTAGAATGGTAGATGGAACCTGGGCTCGCAGTGAAAAGCAAAAGGCTGATCTGTTTGAAAAACACCTAGAAAAGACCTTCAAACCACCAACTGGATATGCGGATAGTGAAAATTTAACACCTATAAGCAAAATAGACGAGGCATCTGTCCTACAGTTACTCTGAAAGAAATCAAACAAGCATTTTAAACAACCGCAAAGATTAAAAAGCCCCTGGATACGACTTGATATCGAAAAAGCACTAAGAAAACTTCGGCATATAATCAATGCTATCTTTAGACTAAGTTATGTTCCGAGACAGTGGAAAGTAGCGGAAATCACATTGATTCCAAAGCCTAATAAACCGCTAAACGAAAAAACATCATGTAGGTCTACTTATTTGCTAACAAAAACATCAAAGATTTTCGAAAGACTGTTTCTCAAGAGACTAAAGTCAATTATAGAGAGCAGGCATTTTATACCAGCTCATCAACTTGGGTTTCGAGAAAGGCACTCAACGATAAAACAAGTACATAGGATTACTGATACAATTGAGGGGGCGCTGAAAAAAATGAAGTATGTTGAGCAATATTCTTAGACATAGCCCAAACATTTGATAAGGTTTGGCATCGTGGTCTAGAATTTACGCTCCAACGAGATTTGCCAAAACAACATTTTGAATTGCTAAAGTCTTACATCAATGAACTTTACTTCTGAGTGAGACAGAAAAGGAAATACTCAAAACTACAAAAAATATTGACATGGATTCCACGAGGCAGTGTTATAGGCCACAAGGAAACTACAAAATGCTATTGGTATAGTGAATAACGGACAAAAAAATCGACGAAACGAAATCAACACATACCAACTTTACAAATAAGAAATTAGAATATATTCCGATTAGACTGAATTCACAACAAATACCATATTCTGACAATGCTAAGTACCTCGGCATGACGTTAAACTCTAAACTCAGGTGGAAAGCGCATGTTAAAAAGAAGAGGCAAGAATTGAATTTAAAATTCAGAAAAATGCACTAACTCCGAACTGACAACGCACAACATACTGCTGTTATATAAACAAATCCTAAAACCTGTCTAACGTATGGTCAGGTTCAGGTTTGGGCCTGCGCCTAACAAGAACAAAGCTTTTAGAATTAGTGGTTCCCAGAGCCGCTTATCAAAGAATTGGCAGAGCTGAGATGAACCGTTAGGCTTCATTCCACAAGATAGGCTACTAAACTAATAAAACAATTACTAATATTGATTTCGATTGATATTTTCCTACTCTAAAAATAGTACCTTCATTTTATACCATCATTTTGTATCACTGGGATAGAAATGAACTGCACCGCTTTTAAATGTCAGCAATATATTTGTTTCGTCGTTACGATGAATAACGAATTAAGATTTCTTGAAAATATTTTGTTTTGACAAGTATAAAAAATGGCGTACTACAACAACAAAAAGTGGGTTACTCAAAAAACCTGTAGTAGAGAAAATTACCCTGGGTGTAGCAAAATATTACCCTGGTGGTATTTTTCTTTTCCGAACATTTTGACAGCATTTGGAGTACCATTTTTACCCTCAGTGTAACATTTTTCGTTCAATCGAAATCGCGACAACGTGCTGGAGCAAAAAATCGTAATGAACAGGAATGTGAAAGTGATCCAAAATTTAAAGGAGCTTATAGCGACGTTGAAATAAACTTTTTGTTGATGATAAATCAATGCAATAATATTAGGAAAGGCGTAAAGATGCCACCCATTACAGTACAAACATTTGATGGTAAATTCGAGGTTGTCTTTTCGAGACGTATATTTTGACAGAGTAATTGTGAAGTGTCTACATTTCTGGATTTGGATCCACAACAAATAATGCGATACAATAAAGTCCAACAGTTGAACGCATATATTAATTATTTTGGTATTGGTCACAGAGTTCGCGGGTGGTTCATGTCGTAAATGTAATTTAGCTCTTAACACATTGTTTCGCCGTTCGGATCCAAAAGCAAATGAAAATTCTCATGAGAATTTCGTGACAATAGCGAAAAACTAAGCGTTCAAAATCCCTGCTCTGGGCAGTGATGTCACTTTACTACAATTGTAGCAGATCTACTACAATTTTGTTATCCTAAAATTTTAGTACGTACTTTTTAACTTCTACTACAATTTTGTAGTTATTCCAAACTGGTTTGTTGTTCGATAATAAATTCAAATTTATCAGCACAACATCCTGCACATCCTGCAAAAAATCGTAATGGATGATTGTTGAGTATGTATTTTATGTTACTGAAGTTTTATATTGTAGAAATATTCTGTTTTTATAAAACTGGTAATTTTTTTACAAGTAAGTACTAGTTACCTTATTATTTTTTAAGTTTTTTGTAAATGAATTTCTGAAATAAAACTAAATACTTATTATTTTTGAAATTGTATTTATTATTTATCCTGCTACTACGGTTTGTTCGAAAAATGTATTAATCTGCTACAATTTTTTTAAAAAATGTAGCAGATTTGCTACAAATATGTTCTCAAAAAGTGACATCACTGGCTCTGGGTGTAAATTTCCCCATTTCCTCCCATATGATTTATTAATTAATTTAGTTTATGACCCAACGTTCGTCGGGTACTGACAAAAATTGAAATGTAGACTCATTTGAATGTTCCTCTCCACGGAAATCTTTAGTAAAAGGCGAAAGATTTATTCGACATTTGCAGAGAAACCAGAGTAAAGAGCGATAATCAAAATTTAGTATTTAACTTATGTAATGTTCATTTGATTTAGCGAATTATATTCAATATAAAGAAAAAAATATTTTCTGTCCTCTCCTCATATGCATATCCTAAAGAAAAGTAGAAAACAAACAAAACGACAAAAAAATATATCTGCTTTGAGCAAGAATAGTTATCAGGTATGGATTCTCTCTCATACATCAATTAAATATTAAACTCAGTTTAAAGTTCTAAAACGGAATTGGGCGAAATCCCGTCTCATGTACATATTATGATGATGATGATAGTGAGAATGTGAGTTATCATGCCTAGATTTGGTTTTTGTTTATATCGTTTATGGTCCTTAACAGTAAAGCAGACTCCAATTAATTTCCCTGATATTTCTACGTTTTACAATCAAACCGTATTGGTTTTAATTAAACACTCAAGGGCTTCTGAAACTTGACATATATGGCGTTATCCACCACGTATATAATAACTGATTCCAACTATTCCTCACGTTGGAATACTAAGGTATCGGCGATAGCAAATGCTTCAATGGTAAAAATAGACCTATTGTTAGAAACACAAGAAAGAAGAGACAGAAACAAGAAACGAATACACGAAAACGAAACCTCTGAACCAATCACGCAATGACCACATGGTCGCGAGAAAACACCTTCCGAATGAGTAGAAGGACAAAACCAGAATGGCAGATTAAGAGACATATACCGTTCAATAAAAAAAATCGCTTTCGTCTTCCTTCAACTTATAGCTGCGCCATTAAGAACGAATCTGGAAAGTTACAAATGAATACAAATACAGTCCTAACATGAAGCGAGATTATTTCTCGTCACTGTTATACAGAGAGATGTTATCCTATAGCAAGCTTTCCAACATCATTGAATCAGTCTGATTTCAAAATTGTCCAAACTATATTAATTAGCGATATTGAAGCAAGGTGAAGTAGTGCGACAAGGAGACTTAATAGCCCAAATTACTCTATTCAACCCTTGATGTTAAATATCCCTATTCCTACCAAAAAAAAACAATTTAGCTCAATTTAAGTCCAAACCACACAAATGTGTGAGTAAAAATCATAGTATGTAATGGCTTTTTTGACAAAAAAATTTCGCTTGATTTGACGTACAACCAACACAATTGTGTGTATAGTTAGTGTTTTTTGCGGACGAAAATAAGTTAAAAAAGGAATTCACAAATGTGGAAGTTGGTTCAAAACACATACAAAAATAAATTTTTAACATGATTATTTTGCCTTAGCCATACAATTGTGTTGACAGGCAGGAAAAGCGATATGCAAAACTCAGTTTTTGCATCACTAAAATCAGAAACGATTATTTTCTTTAAACGGTACTCTGTTCATTGGGCGAACGATACAAGAAAAATGGTCGAACATTTTGATGCGTTTTATAAATTACATATAAAGTTGCTGATGTGACGAAAATGTATCGTCAGGTTTAGGTTCACAAGGAGTTTCGTGACCTACATAATATTTGGTGGAGATTTCCTCGAAACGAACATCTAAACATACAGACTTAGCACCGTCACGAATATAGTTGCTAGCGCGTTATTCTTAGCCAAACTATAATGGTAGCTGATGTTGAGTAGCAACGAGATTTTTATGTAGCTGATGGGAGCAGATACTTTAGACGAAGCAAAAAATCTCCAAACAGAGTTGCAGTCGTTAAACGTACGGTTTGTATGCTTCCACCGTAATGACTACAAAACTGCATAAGCAAACGATATGGTCCATGCTCGATACTGGTTGGGACGACTCGCTTCCATCTATTATGAAATTTTCAACCGCGTTTTTTTCGACAAATAGCCATTATGAAATTTTTCGACACCGTTTATTTTCGATATTATCGAAAATTTACGACACCTCTTGAAGTGCCGAATATTGATGCGAATACATAAAACACTTATAAAATTTTACATAAAATTTAATAAAAAAATTTCTTAATAAAATTTTATTGAGATTTTTATATTTTCGAAACAATCGAAACATTCATAATAGCTATTTTTGACGTTTCCGAATTGGTCGATATCGTAGACCTCCAATAGACCTCCAGAGTTCGTAAAGTTGTGGCAAGAATTTCACAATCAATTGGTCAAATTTTCGTGTGTCGAAATACCTCGATGGCCATCAATATTCAATTGCATGGATTTGGTGATACTTCCAAGAGTCGTATTCTTGAAATCGGTGGAAATTTCCAAAATCAAAATACAATTTGCTTTGAAATTCTCTATAGTGGTCTTTCTTTGGTACGAGCAATTTCCATTCTGAATAGGAACTAATAGGTAACAATTACAGTTTGACAATTCCCATCTGTCGCAACATTTCTTTCAATTTTTTGAAGTTCAATTTCGATCAAAAGCAAGTTATTAAATATCATAAAATAATAATATAATAATAACAATACTTATGACCAGTTCAGAAGAAAATAGTTTATGTTCACGTAACCCATCGTAAGTATAATTAGATAGAATAATCGAATTTTCGTTTATTGCATTTTGTTTAATGAATTGTCTTTACGATTTATTTTAACTGACCTAGAGTCTACACTATGCAAATTCACTGATATTTTCTATCAGGGTATCAATGTGCGTGTGAGTATTTTATATAAATTTTGACACTATCAGCAAATTATCATGAGGCTATTTCACGATAAATTATCACGATATTATTACGAAATGTCATCCTTTTGAGGTTATGTTTCATCATGGATCAACTACATTTTAACTGCGTTTTCGGGTTCGCGGTTTTTTAAAATAACGTTGACCCGTTCAAAAGACTGCTTATTTTTAATGTAGTATTTTCGTGTTTTATAATTGAAGTTTGAAAGGAGTTATCAAGTATCACAGTTTTGGCAAGTCCACTTTTTCAATCATTAGCGAATTCTTTCGTGCGGTTCGTTCTAGATAATCACGAAATTTTCTGGTCTAAATTATGCGTGATTTTATTTAGTATATGAGTTACGGTTAATTTGGCAAGATGTATGATTCGACTGGTATAAATTAGATTTGTCACATTGATTCTAAAACTCGGTCAATTATAATTTGGCTAATTCTGGAACGCATCGGCGGAAGCCTAGCAGCATCTTGCGCCTAATAGAACAGACATCTCAACCAGATAATGGTAGTTTCATATCGCCAAAATCTCGGTTTGTTTGACGGAAATCGCAGAGTCGTTTCAAGATGGTTTTTTATAAAATGAATGGGTTGTTAGTTTTTAAACCTTTTTAAACATTCTAAATTAAATCTAAACCACTACTGATATTTAAAAGTATAAATTTGGACTAATAATATTTTTCTATTTTCAGGTAAGATGGCGATAGAAACATCTATTCTAAAGAGGATAAGGATTCCATATACTCATGTTTGTATAGTACATAAAATATGATTGTACTGTCAATCAGGAAGTTTATTCCCCCTATTTATGTGATGAAAAGACTATATGCTTGCACTATCGTTATGATGGACAAAGATAAATATTTTTTTTTTTAGCCATCAGTTTTAAAGTAAAGTACCGCCATTGGATCAATCAAACTTACAATCTATACACTCAAGACATATCCAAGTACATAGACTTTTGTCATTCAATTCATAAATTTAACAAAAACATCTTATCTTTTTTATGTGTTCTCTTCACAAATGTAATCTAACTGAAGGGCAATCAATCAAAAAAAAATTCAAGAATGTCGATAAAAGTTTACACAAAACGTAAATATTGGATAATTCTGTAAAGTTTATTAACGATTTTTCTACATCGAATAGCGTGCACACGAACTATATATTATTTTCCCTCGCCTTTATTCGAATACAAACTAACTTGGGAATCAACGCTATCATTAAATTTCATTACTTGCCATTTTCACCAAAAAGTAAAACCATTCAACTGTGTGCAAATCGGTATCTACTTCTGTTTATTGTTTTTGTTGTTGGTGCAACATAACATTTTTATTTTATAATTGTTCTAGCGCTTGAGATTTTATGTATGTACTGCAAAGTATTTTAAAGATGGTGGAAATTAGTATTCATCAACTTCGTTTGAATTTCATCAGAACCATTTATTATAAATAAGCCTCCAGATCATCAATATATAGAGGGATAAAAATTGAACCCTTTAGTTAGATATTCAATCAACTTCAACGAGTTAATGATATTGCTACCTTTTCCGTATGGTTTTTATGTAGAGGTGTTGTCAAAACTAATTAGCCGGATTAGCTGGAAGAATATGTTTGTTTACATGCAAATATAGTTCCTGGTTAAGGGTTGTAACAATGGTATTCTGTTCTAAATATAATAAACGACGATGAGAATAAAAATTGTTTAAAGTTATGTAGTTTAATCTTTCTGCTCAAGGTATTTTATATAAAGGGCTGGAAAAGATAAACTTTTGTCTGGGTAAAAAACGTTATTTCTGAAAAAAAAAAATATTAATTAGAATTGGTGGTCTTAACGAGCTGGGTATTTATATTATTTCCACGTGATTGGAAGTGTAAATATAGAGGTTCTGTGCACACCATGGGATAGATGGCAATTAGGATAACGTGTTAAAGTTAGAATAAACAATTGGATTTTTTCCTTTTCGGCATTGCAGAGATTATCCGGTGTGTTGAAGCGGAAAATCAAAATTTTGTGCACGTTATAAAATGGGATTTTTTTTTGAGATGTTGGGAATTTACCATTTGGTAGTTTATTCAAACAAATCATCTTAAAATTTTGTTAGATATGAAACGACGTTTTCCATGGATAAGCTACTTTTTTAAATACTACCACGTGAACTATTTATAAATTATAGGGTGTGGCAGTTAATAAGACCATTTTACATTAAATATTTAATTCCAAACAGAAAAATGGAGGAACTTAGTCCGAATCAACAACACCTTGTAATTCGTACTATTAGTCAAATTTTCACAGTTGGTTTAAGTTTGACAATTATTTATTTAATTATTTTATTTATTTACTACTACTACCATTACCATTACTATTGCTTATAATAATAAATATAATAAAAATAATAATATTTAAATTTAAATTTCAAAACATGACTAAAGTTAAACACTTTTTATATAATAACCTTGAAAAAGGCGATATCAACAGTTTCAAATAGCCATTGTCTTAACTATAGGTAAAAAAGACTTTCTAAATTGTTAACGCATTAAAAAAGCATTGGTGCAGCGACAAAACTAGAGCGACGGAAGTGGTCATTGTAAAATCTTGGAATGTTACACAGAAATTGGTGGTTACCGCGAAGATTGTAACGAGAATCGCATCTCATTATATGTTGACCACTTAGATTAAAAAAAAAAAAAACTCTCAATGCCTTATAAACATACAAATGTTTTAACGGCCAGATATTCGTTGTAAAGAATAAATTCCAAGATGGTTTAGTTCTTGGTTTCTTTAGAAATATTCTCAAAATCATTTTTTGTTAAACAAAGTAGCAGCATAACAACCACTCCAGCACGCCAACCCATATTGCAATTTAGCCATAACTAGTGCATGGCAAGCAATTTTTAGCAACGGAGTAGGATAATAGTCACCAAGGAGGTAGAAAATTCTAGAAGTTGATGACCAATTAATATAAGTGTCCAAATGAACATCAAGATATTTAAGCGAGTAGTTCGATGTCAAAACATCTAGACTGGTAACCAATAGACGCACATTCAGACCTGCTGTGATTAGCCATCCGCGACCAAAACAGACAAATTAATGTTACCAGACAATTTAAACAACATGAACTTAGTTTTCCGGCTTAAAATCGGGCGATGCTTGTCAGACCAAGAGAATAAAGCTTTTAGATCAGAATTGTGCATCGAAATAACATTACTGGGAGAATTCCCACAATAAGCCAGAGCTATCTCATCGGCAAATCCGGTAGAATAACCATGAAGATTCAATTTAAACACAGAGTTAGTATAAATGAGAAACAGCAGAGGGCCTAATACTGAACCCTCACCGATCTACCATCTAAATACGATGCTAGCCACTTATTTGAAACTCCCATAAACCATGTAATAGATAGCAGAACCATATCGAAGGCTTTAGCTGTATCAATAAATAAAGTACTCATACCTTGATGAAAACCATGTTGATGCACACCCGTTTGGTTTAGAAAACTAGAAACCCTATTTTTAACTGCCTTTTCAAGAACTTTCAGGATCACTGGCTGCAAGGCAATAGGTCTATAGTTACTTTTATCAAGGCGATTACCATTCTTGAAAAGGGGAATTATAGAGCCTGTTTTCAATCGATTGAGTACAAATCCCAACTCAAAGGATAGGTTGAAAATGTGTGCAAGAACGGGACTACTATAACCAGCAATGACTTTTAGTTTATAATTACTCAGGCCAACATTATCAATTGAGTATTTAGGTTCTAAAGCACAAATAATTGAAAAAACTTTATAACTAGACACTGGGGTCATAAAAAACGTTGTTGGACCGAAATCATCAGTTCTGTGCTAAAATAGATTTAATTAGTGAAGTTTAAGGGTTACGAGCTAAAATTTCGTTCACTAAATTTCAATTTTTTTTTATATCACCACTGCTAACTGAAAAACGCTTAGAATAATAGATTTCCTGTTCTTTTTTGATATCCACATTAATTAAGGTGCACATTCTAATATAGCTTTCACGAAGTACAGCAATATCAGGACGCTTATTTAACTTGGATCACAGTTTATTCCTTTTATTAATACGTCGCGCAAGGTTAAAAGAAAGCCAAGGCTGCATGCGTTTCATTTTAGACGAGAAATATGTGTAGCAGCATTCTAAAGAAGTCGAAATATTATATTGATGATAGTATCTAATGTCATAGACACACTATTAGTTTCGTAATTATGATTAACTCGAAATAATGATTTCGTACTATTGTGTCATGTTTAACCATAGTTTCAAACTAAATTTGAACTCAGTTTCGAAATGAGATATTTTTTCTAATTTCGATTCATTTTAGTACTCACAACGCCGAATGCATCAAAAATGGAGATTCCGGACACTAATAATTTACCAAGCAAATCTAGTTTCCTTTGAGTTTTCTATTTGTCATTGTGATATTTGGTTGGCGGGAACAAATTTTTTTCTGTTCTGTCAATAGAAAAGTCATTTATGACAATTTAAAAGTAAAGGCGTAACCAGCGAGTCTGTAAGAAATTTAAGTAAGGAAGCGACATCTGAAAAATGTATGTTTATTGACATTACTGACCAGCGAAACTCAAAGTACTTTTCGTTCAGTTTCGTTAAATTTGAATTTTCATTTAGCAATCTGAAACAAGAGCGAAAATTATCGCACAAACTGAAGGAAACGTCAAAATTGTATATTTGAAATAGCGATATGTTGGTGTGTTTACATTTTTATAATTTATGTGTACAAATATTTATTTATATTTTAATATTTTATGTACAATTTTCATCAGCTCATTTTTTAATCATTTTTGACCAAAATTGTGGTGTGGTTAGTTTGTACTTTTGCAGATTGAAATTCCAAAATTCAATTGACAAAAATAATCGTGTTACAGATTCGCTGGTCAAACTGTCAAATATTCTTTAACAAAACGTTATCGTTAAATTCTGTAAGGTTTCGTTACTGACTCTTACAGACTCGCTGGTTATAGCTTTAGTTAATGTCAATCCTGACAGTTTTGTCAGTGCCTACTCCATTGCTGTTTAAAACTACACGAGAAGACAAAAGAAATTGTAGTGTGTCTCGAGTTCTCATTTAAGAAATCATGGTCTCGAAATTATAGTTATGAAACCAGTAGTCTGTCTATGGCATAAGGAACCTTAAAGCCTATATCAATCAAATGGTGGTCAGAAATTTTTATGTTCAAAGCCGACGCTGTTATACCTGAAGTCGCAAGTTGAAGAAAAATCAGTAGCCCGCGTGGGAGTACCAATCAATGATTCAAGCCCAAAACAAGACATAACGTTTATGTAATCAATGATGCTCTTTGGAAATCCAAGAATATCAATATTTATACGTCACCAACAGCAAACAGATCTTTTGACCTAATACTGCCTAAAACCTCATCCACTTCCCGAACAAAAACATTTACAGCTGTAGATTGAAGCTGGTAAATGCATAAAAAGACATATAACTCAGAAGCAAATTTCCATTGAACTTTTTTGATATGGCCACTTACTTGAGCAATCTAAATTTGAGTCAAAAAAGACGGCAACACCACCAGCCCTATACGAATCATTGCACGCACCATACAACATATAACCATTTAAATTAAATGAAGATGATTCGTGAATCCAAATTTTACTTTAAAATATAAGCGAGGGCCTTGTATTATATGCATTAATATTGACAACCCAGTACGTCAAAATTCCTTCGAAGACTTCTAACATTTTGATGTACATTTAAAAAATCCGCAAAATTATAATTGGAACCGGAGAGAAAGTCTGATTTGTATACCGAATTATGGCAACAATGTAATGGTCGCTTTCAAAAACGCGGTCTATTCTACAGTAAATTATTGGCACTGCGGGAGATAACCTCACTTTTTATTTAAATTTTGATCCACTTATGGTAATCAAATTTCGTTTCTAGTAAATGTCTTATAATCTATATAACCAGCAACTTGACGCCTTCGGTTTTAAAAATTCCGATGATACTTGATATCCAAAATGTTGTTTTTTTTTTTGTAAAGTAAGATAATGACGCAAAACCATTGTACAAACTAAACCCGCCCTTGAGCAACCTTAAGCAGTAACTGACTATTAACCCATTGTGTTAATGAAGAATAATTGGAAAAAGATTCAGTTCATTTCAGTTTGACCGAAAGTGGCAAAATATTCTCATTCATTTTTAAATTAGGTTTCACGAAGCAAAAAAAAAAAATGTTTTGACGAGACGTGTTCGCTAACAACATTTTAGATAATCCTAAGAAAGTATTAATTCCGAGCGAAACAATGATTGCAAAAGCATTGTTGAAAATTATTTACCGGTAAAAAATGCAGGGAACCGTCATGCCCAATATTGTAACTGCAAAAGGCCACATCCCACAAGTTGCAGCGATTTCGAAAACGCGAGGAAGCCACAAACATTATGGCAAATATCATAGAAATGTACACAGATTTTAGAATCTCTTTAGTTTCACTTCTAATACAGGGACTTTGCTGTCTGTACTGTTGTGCTCCAAACGTTTCGATCCATTGCGTTCGCTCTTTATTAAAAATTATATTATACGTACATATTTTTCGACGGCAGTATAGACGGGATCTTCATCTTCTGCAAGGTATTTCGGCTTTTTATAGGTTACGTTTTAGATTAATCATTCGTGGTTATATGAAGATCTCTCAACGTGTTCCAGATATAAAATTCGTAGTTTTCGAGAAGTCGCTTTATCTCGTTTTTTATTTAAATCTGGGGCCCGATTATGAAAGAAGTGCAATTTCGCATTTTCATACGATATCGCATTTTGGTATTATAGAATAATATTTTCGCAAAAATGCGCACTAAGTATTAAAAAATGCGCACTAATGCGAACGCCATATGATATAATGCTACGGCGGATTTTTGCGAAACTACATTTAGCAAATGCGATTGCTCAATAGCAGTCGGATATCGCATGTGAAAAACTTTATTTTTTTAAAATGGAGTTCCCAATGAAAATTTCCCTATAGGAAATGCGATATGCGAGAATTGCATTTCATATTACAAACGCAAGCGGCAGATTGCATTCGCAAGATCGCAAAAAATGCGAAATGCGACCGGTTTCATAATAGGGCACCTGATATTTCGAAGGCCAGTATTCGCCTACGAAACTCGACCTCATTGTAAAGAATATACTTGATCAACTGCGAAATCTCTTTCGAAATATTCTTAGCTCAGCGTAGAAAGTTCGATAGCAATTTACAATTTTTTTCGCCTGCAATTCAAGTGATAGTTCCTAACGTTGCCAATGTAGCAGCACGTTTATAAACAGTGTTTTTTGTAGAGCTCTGTTTTTTTACAGTGTTTTTTTTATTTGCTTGTCATTAGTTCAATTTGACATTTCAAAATGAATAGACTCACACCAGAGCAACGCTTGCAAATTGTTGAAATTTTTATCAAAATAATGGTTCTGATCGCCAAACTCATCGTCCATTACGTCCATTTTACGGTCGTCATAATCGTCCACCAGAGCGGGTAATTCGGTTAATTATAGATTGTTTTCGCACCATGTATACTCGAAATGATAATCCGCATCTGGTAAGATGTCAAACAGTGCGTACCGAACATGCGATAGACGCTGTACAGAGTAGCATTAAGGAAGACCCAAATCAATCAACTCGACGTCATTCTCAGCAACTGGAGATGTGTCCATCCACTTTATGGAAGATTGTATCTAAAGATCTGACCATCCCACACGCAAATTTATTTTGATATTGATTTTCCAAACAAAATTTTGTTCAGCGAGGAAGCTCACTTTTGGGTGAATGGGTACGTTAATAAACAGAATTGTCGGATTTGGAGTGAAGATAATCCACAAGCCTTTGCCAAAATACTATTACATTCAGAAAAAATCACATATTGGTGCGCTTTATAGACCGGCGGAATCATCGGTCCATATATCTTCCAAAACGATGGAGAGCAGAATGTTACAGTAAACGGTGAACGGTATTTATCTCACATTTTACTAGGATGATCCTCGTGGTAAAACGATGATGAGAAGTTGGGCGATTAGATCGAAAAGCACCATATTTTCGGTTTTTCGAACTATAGTCTTCGAACTATAACAAGGATAATACCACGCTGAACTTGGTAAGTGGCCTTCAACAGGGTGATGCCAAGGTAGTTTTTACATTTTCGACTATTATTTTGCTTGGAGAGGTTTGGTACACGATTAGATCCTCCATGTTTAAAAATTATACGCGGAATTTACTATGGCAACATTATTCCCTCTATGGTGTAGTATGAGATAACCACTTCCTCATATATTGGAAAAATTGCTTGAATAGGGACCTCTTCGTCAGTCTGATTTTGCCTTTCTTAGGGAACATTAGTTGTATTTTATATTTAGGGTGTATATCTGCTTTACGACGTATTGTCGTAAATAGCCAATTATTATGTGAATGAATAATCCCGTGCCTAAAGCAAATGTACAAGTTCATTGAAAAAACAAAGAAGTCACGCTACTGTTTACGTTTTACCTAGTGAGTACCTAAAGTAGTGGTACATTCGAATATAACAGTGACTATTAAAATGTGAGTTACACCAATATAAACTGAGCGGGCAAACAGTACGTGCACGTACGCAACATAATTTATACAGTAAATATTATACGGAATAGGTACGAAGGGGCGAATGTCGAAGGGCCGAATGTGTCGAAGGGCCGAATGTCGAAGGGCCGAATGTGTCGAAGGGCCGAATGTCGAAGGGCCGAATGTGTCGAAGGGCCGAATGTGTTGATGGGTCGAAGGGCCGAATTTTTTTTTGTTTTTAGAATTATAATTTTTTAAATTTGTTATTTTATAACAAAATAAAGTATTTTAAGAATATTAGAGTATTTTTATATTTTTTTATTTTTCATATTTTTTTTTTATAGAATATTTTGTAATTTTTTTTTTTTATTAAACAAATGAATTTCTTATGAATTTATGTATTTTAATATTTTTCATCTTTGAGTATTTATGAAATTCCACGTATCCGGTCAGCGATACATTTTGGTGAAGGAAAATTTTATCATGCGCCACCACAGACACTAGGCCCTATTTGTCAGCCTTCTGATAATAGGTATATGGTACAAAAAATAAAACAATAATTAAATTAAATAATTAAATTTAAAAAAAAATTAAAAAAATATATTTCTAAAAACAAAAAAAAAATCAAAAAAAATTCGGCCCTTCGACCCATTCGGCCCTTCGACATATTCGGCCCTTCGACACATTCGGCCCTTCGACATTCGGCCCTTCGACATTCGGCCCTTAGACACATTCGGCCCTTTGACACATTCGGCCCTTCAACATTCGGCCCTTCGACATTCAGCCCTTCGACACATTCGGCCCTTTGAAATTCGGCCCTTCGACATTCGGCCCTTTGATATACGAGGGTATATCAAAAAGTCTTGCAATATCATATGAAAAAAAAGAGTGAGTGAGACAACAATATATTTTTCAAAACCATTTTTTGTCGCGATGAAACTTCTAGAAGAACATTTCGATGTAAATTTTACAGTTCGTTTGTTTTTGTCAATTTAGTAACAAGTGTTTTGAATTTTTCTTAAAATGAATGAAATTGAATATCGCGCCGTTATTAAATTTTTCTGTAAAGATGGACAAAATGCAATTTATATATTCAACTATATATCAAAAGTTTACGGCGAATCTGCACCATCATATGCCACAGTAACAAGGTGGGTAAAATTATTCAAAAGTGGTCGGGAGTCATTAGAAGACGACAATCGCTCGGGTCGCCCAGCAGATGCTATTAGCCATGAAAACGTAATTTTGGCCGAATCTATTGTATTGGAGGACCGGCGTATTTCTGTTCCACGGTTAGCGTGGAGACTTTCTCTTTCATACGGTACCACATATACTATATTACATGACAACCTTCACATGTCGAAAGTAAGTGCGCGATGGGTTCCCCGTTTGTTGAATGCAGAACAAAAAAAAATGCGTGTTCAAATTTCAAAGGCGATTTTAGATATGTACAAAGAAGATCCAGAAAATTTCTTGGATAACATAATAACAGGCGATGAAACATGGCTTCATCACTGGGATCCGGAATCCAAACAAGAATCGTTGCAATGGATTAAACGTAGTGAACCACCACCAAAGAAATTTAAAACTCAACCGTCTGCTCTTAAGGTTTTGGCAACAATTTTTTGGGATGCTGAAGGAAATTTGATAATCGTTTATATGCCACCGAAAACCACAACCACAGGCATATATTTCGCTGAGGTTTTGCGAAAATTGAAAAAAGCGATCCGGGAAAAACGGCCAAGGAAAGTTAGGAAAAAAATCTTGCTTCTTCACGACAATGCACCGGTGCACAAGGCTAATATTGCTCAAGCTGCATTAAAGGACTGCGGCTTCGTGGGAATTCCGCATCCACCGTACAGTCCAGACTTGGCACCCAGTGACTACTTCCTGTTTCCCAATTTGAAAAAAACACTAAGGGGCCGAAAATTTTCCAGTGATTATGAAGTGCAGTCTGTTGTAAATGAATATTTTATGGAGCAAAAGAAATCTTTTTTTTTAGAGGGTTTAGGCAAGTTAATTGATCGATGTGACAAATGTATAAACCTTAAAGGAGATTCTGTCGAAAAATAAAAATATTGCTGTCTCACTCACTCTTTTTTTTCATATGATATTGCAAGACTTTTTGATTTGCCCTCGTACCAATATTACACAATATCATGTTGCATTATTTTAAAAACATAAATTTAGCCAAATATCCTCCATAAAACATTTTCTGTCTTGACGAAGATTCATAACACCGTTTAGCAGCGCGCCAAGTTGCCTTTATTTTGTTCGTATGTGCACCCGTCTCACGATCCACAAAATTCAAAGAATTTGGAAAATTTGGCTTGTACTTTCTAAAAATTTTCTAAAAATTAAAGATACACAATCCTAACGACAAAAATGATCAAAAAATTACAATAACATCTTACCTTATTTTTTTAAATAAAAGATGAACATTTTTTACGTCTATTATGAAATTTTCGACGCGCGTATTTTTTTTCGAAAATCGCTATTATGATTTTTTTTTTCGACGATGTCGACAATTCGACAACGCCGAAAATCGGTATTATGAATAATTTTGAAGGAAAATACACAATTGCATTTTACTTATGTATGCATAAAATCATTTTTTCATTATGGTGTTTTGAGAGGGACGGTGCTAAAACAAGAAAATATTATGCAAATATATTTTTGTAAATTTGAGGGTTTCATTAATACATAATTTAGTACAGTAAACCCTCGGTTTAACGGACCCCGATTTAACGGACGCTCGATTTAACGGACGCTTGATTTAACGCACAATTTTTTTATTTTCCATTTTTCGGTTATCGATTATGATGGGATTGGGTATGTTGGATGGAAATGGGATTCTTAAATGATTTTTGAAAGTAGTTCTGTAATATGGCTAACTGGGACGGAACTCGTTCAATTCTTAGCTGATTGTGATGGGATTGGGTGTGTTGGATGGAAATAGGATTCTTAAACGATTTTTGGAAGAAATTCTGGCATATGGCCACCTGGGACGGAATTCGACCAATTCTAAACTGATTATGATGGGATTGGGTATGTTGGATTTAAATCGGATTATTAAATGATTTTAGGAAGAAGTTCTGGAATATGGCCACGTGGGACGGAACTCGGCTAATTCTTAACTGATTTTTTTTATTATTTTTTTTTATTTCATTCATACAAAGAATAATGTATCCATAATACATCAAATTTTAATAACAATCATAAAACTATATATAAATTACATACAATTTACTATCTAATGAACTTCAGTTCTCCAGTGGATTTAATGTCCTTTCAAGGGGTTACCGAAGACCTTTTTTATGTACAATGGCTGTGGGCCAATAGTCAGGTAAAAGTCAATTTTAAGTAAATTTTTCGGTAAATTCATTTATTTTTCAAAAACACTATGGCAAACTGATCGAAAAATCTGTTCTAAAACCAATTTTTACCATAGTAATCGATTTACCCGACTATTGGCCCGCAGCCAATATAACAAATATACAAATAATTTCAAATGATATACACATTTTTAAAGTTTAAACTAATTATTTCCATACTTTTTGCGATTTTAAATTTATAATAATAAATCGTTTAGATTAAAATAATAGAGGTTAAACAAGAACTAAGATATAATAAAATTCCATTTTTTCCAAATTATTTCTATATAATGGCTGCGGACCAATAGTCGGGTAAATCGTTTACTATGGTAAAAATTAGATTTAGAACAGATTTTTCGGTCAGTTTGCCACAGAGTTTTTGAAAAATAAATGAATTTACTGAGAAATTTACTTAACATTGACTTTTAGCCGGCTATTGGCCCGCAGCCAATGAAGCGCGAAATATTTGATTGGCAATATGCTTTAACACTTGATTTAAATTTATGAACATCTCGTATTATCTTGACCGAATCAGGCAACATATTATATTTAAAAGGACCAATATAAGATATCATTTTCTTGCCGTATTCATTATTGAAACTTGCTTTAATATAGATTATGGGAATAACGAGTTTGGTATGTGTGGATGGGAGTTTTAAATTCCCAATTATGTCTGGGGCTCAAACTAATTATAATTTTATGAACATAAGTTACTATACAAAGATTATTCAGTGCTAGTAATGTCAGAGTATCATTCGCTATGTTGGAATATAGTTCTACAGTAGAAAATAAGTACGGTAACTTATATACAGCTTTCAAAGCTTTATTTTGCTGAGTTTGAACCTTACACAACCGAGACTTGGCAGCCATCCCATACACACTAATCCCATATGCAAGGAGCGAATGGATGAAAGCAAAGTAAATTTTACGTAAAATTGAAGTTGGAATATAATAAGCTAACTTTCGCATGTACCCTACGAGCGGTGTGCTACTTTGCAACATAGATGTTCTATATGATCTTGCCACGTTAGTTTGATTATGATGGGATTGGGTATGTTGGATTAAAATGGGATTCTTAAATGATTTTTGGAAGAAGTTCTGGAATATGTTTGGAAGAAGTTCTGTAAAATGGCCTTCTGGGGCGGAAATTAAAGAGTAAGCGAAATCTAATGCTCAAAAAATGTTGGCATTAAATTTTTTTAACATTCTTTATTTATTGAATCTTTCAAACATGAAAATAATAAGTTTTCAAATCTTAATAACTAATGTAATTATTATGTAAATTTGCGGAAGCAGAATCTACTTCTTTTCAATAAGTAAACTTAATAATTTTATAATTTATGCTATTATAGCCATCATTTTCTTCTTTAATCGCGAAGACGTAGGTATATCTTGTAGGTTTCGCGCCAGCAAATTCGGATGAGATACCAGTTCCCTTCATAGCAGATCCGCATCTTTTTTAATTCGTCTTTGATAGTTAGGGTGCTAAGGTCCTTATGTATATTTTTATTTTTTACGTACCAGGGTGCTCCTGTAATCATTCTCAGAATTTTTGATTGTGTTCGTTGGACAAATTCGATATTAGAATTTGAGGTTGATTGCCATAATTGACACCCATATGACCAAATTGGTTTAATCATTGTATTATACAGAAAAAGTTTGTATTCTAGGTCAATAGTTGAATATTTCCTCATCAACCAATGCATTTTATCAATTTTTAATTTGATATGGTCTCATTTTATTTCAATATGTTTTCACCAAGTTAATCGTCGATTTAGATGGACGCCTAGATATTTTGCTCCATTTGATTGAGGGATTGGTATTCCGTTCATTGTGACAGGCGGACAAGTAAGCTTATTTAAAGTCAATGTTACGTGGGTCGATTTCTCTTCATTGACCTTTATCTTTCATTTCTTTAGCCATATTTCGATATCATAAATATGTTGTTGCAGAATTTCGGACGCCGTTTGTGGATTTTTATGGCTACATACGATTGCCGTATCAGCTGCGAAAGTAGACGTCAGAATTTGCGAAGACGTTGGTAGATCTGAAGTGAAAATTAAATATAACGTTGGGCCAAGCACACTACCTTGAGGTACTCCAGTCAGAATATTTTTCTCGTTCGATTTAGAGGTGTTGTATTTGACATAATATCTGCGATTTGACAAATACGAATATTAAATTCATGAGGATAACTTATTAATTAAAGTTACTTCCATTTACATATGTGCATATCTCAATTTTGCTATGGATTATAAATTTTTGCGAACAAAGGGTTTCATGCCACAAGTGTTATTCAAATGCTATGTAATTCGAAAGCGACGGCTATACAGCAATTAAGAGCAAATCTAAATCAATTACTGACTGAGAGTGTTTCGCTTATCACATTTACTTGAAACATTTATCGATTAAACCATTAAGTAATATTTAATTTTTTGTGACACAAGTCTCACATTATTTTGTCCTATATACTAATTACTTATAAAACCATTATATTTTTATGTCGTGTACATGCGGCATTTATTATTCATGTTTCGAAAATAAATTGAAGCATAACAACAACCATCTGAGGTCACTAAAGAAATTTCTAAAATTTATATTATTATATCCACAACGTGATAATGATCATCATTAAAAATTATTTGGATTAATGGATTTAAAATTAATTGAACTAGAAAATGTATATTAATTGTCTTTTGGTATTCGCCAGTTAAATACAAAAATGTCTAGCAAATGATATCAGCATAAATTCTATGCCGGTTATGTCATTTATCGAAATATAACAGAAAAATAAATTTGTTCGATCCACATTTTGAAACTTGTAATCTTAGGCCCCAAACTAACTCGGTGTGTTCACTCGCACCCACCACAACACCACTTTAAAACCTGTCTAACATAAACCCACTTAATTTAGCGACGTTATCTTATCTCGTAAACACTTTCGTTGGTTAATTACATTACACATACAAATTGTGTTACTTATTTTATAAAAGTGCTATTTAATTAATCTTAAATCTCAAGTAGTTAATAATACATATTAATTAAAAGGAAAGGGTTAAGACATTTTAAGTAAGATTTTTATAAAATTTATCAAATTATACAAAACATTTGCCATGATTGTTCATTTTGAATTTTTTTTTTTATCATTAACAATTTATCTGAACCCTACATACAACATAATTGATTTCATTATTTAGTATATAAAGGCAACGACATAAAAGATATAAATAAAAAATTAAAAAAAAAAAGATCTGCTACTTAATTCGTTCAGCAATAAAATGGTTTTGTTCGAAGTTTTTTTTTATATTTTATCGTTGCTAATTTAATAAGCAATCTATATTCGCTTGAACGGATTTTCATTTCTTGCAATGGAAAATTAAATTAAATCGAATACCTGAGAAGCAATTTGTAGTGGCAAATAATAACTGGTTCCTTTTTGGAACTACCAAATATTTTAACAAGTTATCGTATGTAATTATCACCGTAGACTTCGAAATAAGAAAAACTTTTAATTATCTCCTTGCGATTCAGAATGTTGAAAACAAGCGAACAATGTAGATATAAATGACAAATCAAACCTAAATTCCGTCGAATGTTTTAATCAAGCAAAGTTTTATCTTTTAATTCATTTATCATGTTAAGAGCGTTGTTTACTAAACTAAATTTGTACATTACATAAAAATTAAATTTGATATGTCTATTTATAAATTTTTCTTTACCATTCGAACATTGTAACGACTTACTCGACGGACAATGTGGCCAGTAGAGAATTTCGAAATTTAGAAGTTGAAACTTAGTTACTAGCGGATGCGGAAGCAATTTAATGTACAATTCGTGCAATTTTGCCATTGTGGCGATCAATTTGTGACGATTGGTGCATTGTCTTGGTGGAAGAGCAATTTTTTCTTTTTCATTTCAGATCGTTTTTTAGCGATTTTTTTGCATCAAACGCATCAATAACCCGATATAATATTCCTCATAAAATTTTAACAAGTATCATTTGAAGGTTAGTAGTATTTAAAAATCATATGGGTTTTAAATTTGTAGCACCATCTATGTGTCAGATCGGGAACTTTTCAGGCGATGTAATAAGTAAAATGTTTTAGAAAATAAATGTTTCCCAATGCATGTTCTTCAACTAATGACAATATAATAAAAAATTAATCAGACAACAATAATTTTAGAAAAAGTATTGGAAATAATTTACTTTGTCGGAATAACTCTTGCACTAAATATAATAAGAAAAAAAAAATAGCAAATAAAATTTGATAGTATGGTACAAACTCGATAAACGCAACCCTTGGTAATTGCAATACTCGATACTTGCAACAATGTAAATTTTCTATTATAAAATTTTAGAATTGCAACCGAATAAAATTTTACCTCGATAATTGCAATTTTAATAAACATTTTATTATATTCGATAAATTTTCCTGTTCAATATCATTAAAAACAAGAGGATTATGGTTGCATGGTAAAATGAAACATTTAAATTAAACATTCGACAAGGTATACAATTCGGATGAATCTGGTTTATTTTAGAGAATTCTTCCAAATAAAACGCTTATTCACCATAAACAAATTTGTGCACCAGGCCGAAAAGTCTCTAAAGAACAGATTATTTTTGGGCATGCACATATCATATGTCCTCGGGCAGTCACAAATTAAAACCTGCTGTATAATCAGAAAAGCTAAACCTTAGCATTGTTGACACATAGGCCTCGGGTAGTCACAAATTAAAACCTTCTGTAATCGGAAAGGTAAACCTTAGAGTTGATGATTTTAGAGTTGTTCAAAGAATAGTTTGAAAAACCTTTTATTACGGATGCAAGAAATTCGGTAATTTGGATTACTTGCTACACTTAACAAAAACTTAAAATATATTTTTTTGTTGTTTTCGGTCGCTCATTTTTGAAACAAAATGGACTGGAAGAAAATGCACTCTTATTGTTAGTAAACGCTTCCTGTCACCCAAAAGTGTATGATGTTTGCTTTTGATGGACTTATACTTATAATGTGCCTTCCACCAAACTTTACCGAATTGATTCAGCCGATGTACCAAAATGTAATCAATTTAACCAAATTGACGTTTAATAAAATTTATTAAATCATTTGCACAAGAAATCAAGTGAACACGATTTTGAGACTGCATTCACTTGGGCCTGGGAAAATCTTCGAGTCAGCGAAAAGTTGCTAAGTGTTGGAAACGAATAATGCCGGAATTTGATGATTATGACTCCGAACATGACATCCCATTAATTGTAATCCGTAAAAGAGCGACAGAAGAGAGAGCAGAAAATTTTAATCCAATATTGACTTTACTATATAAAATTTCGCCTAACGAAGTATCTGAACATGAAGTTAACGAGTGGATAACCGAAAACTCCTTGCCTAAAGAGATTAACGGGGTGGGGTTAACAAAAGTTGGAAAAGAAATCCGAAAAAGAAATCAAAAATTTGGAAAATGTTCAAATTAAACATGAACCTACAGAGGACGTTTTCTGAATGTCTCTGAAATAAATTGAATTGTATACGAACGAAGTTATAATTTTCTGTGATTTTTATTTGAAAAACACATATCTTTGTTGAAAAATCAACAGTTTTTATTAAATTTTTCAATGTTTAACTTTTACTCGATATTTGCAACTTTTCGATTTTTGCAACGCCTGCGAATTTTAATTGGTTGCAATTATCGAGTTTGTACGTAATTGGAAAAAATCAGTTAATTAAAAAATAAAAAAAATATTATATGTTGTAAAACATATGGCTGATGGAAGCCATTTAATTTCCGAAACTTATTGGAATTTCAATTCTATGTATATTGAAATGGCCGTAATTGAAAGCGGTCGTAATTGAGAGCGGTCGTAGTTTTCGTTATTGCTGCTTGCGCGTTATGTGTCAATGATATTAGCGGCTGTTGGTTATGTTGGTTATAAGCGGCCGTAATTTTTATTGGTTGCAATTAGTGTCCGTTGGTTATATATGTGTAAATGTGTGTATAATGTCTCGATAGAACGAATTATCGAATAAATAGTTATATAAAAATATTTAAAAAAAAATGTAAATTTTATTGAATTTTTCTGGGAATTTTCTATAAACCAGCAACCTAAGTGACCTATTATAGTAGTGTTCAATAAAATAGCACAATACGAAAATTTTTCATTAATTTAGAAATTTTTAAAAATTCCTCTCAAAAATTTATAATGACATATTACTACAAACAATTACAATATTATCTACTAAAAAAATAAATACTGCGGATAATTGATTTTTTTTCCTAAATTTGGAGAAATCACCGAAAACCAATATAAAATAGTTTTTTTGTGTTCAATAAAATGGAACATCAGTCATAATTTGATCTTTACCGAATGCACATCGAAAAATTAATTTAAAGAAATAATAAATTAGGAAAGCGTCATTACAAAATTTATTATTTGAATTTTAAAAATTGTAAATAAATACTGTTGTAAGCAGATATGGGCCGCGCAAGTCATTACGACGTTGAAGAAAGGGAGATCGTTCACCGATTAAAATCTGAAAGAAAATCGGTATCAGAAATAGCTCAAATCATTAGTCTTTCTCGTAAATTAGTGTCAAATGCTCTGAAACCGAAGACATTAGCCGAAAATCGAGACCGCATTAGAAGAACCACTAAAAAAGAGGATGCTTTAATCGTAAGAGCAGCCAAAAAGCATCCTCTTATTACGTCTAAGGAAACAAAACAGGACCTCAATTTAAGGGCCGGCATGTTCCCTTGTCCTAAAAAAAAATGTGAAAGCCACGATAAGTTTTGCCAATCGACGACCACCAAATAAAAGTTTGTCACCGCATTACACCAAAAAAAAAATCGTTTAGCATGATGGAGGATCCATTGTGTGATGATTTCTTTTGGTATGTACCTGGTCCAATTTATTGGATCAAAGAAAAAATTACTGCCGACGTTTATATCTAAATATTGAATGAGGTAATACTCGGATATGCTGAAGATGACATGCCACAAGGCTGGTGTTTCCAGTAAGATAACGACCCGAAGTATGCCTCTAAAAAAAGGAGTGGTTTAGTAGTCGTAATGTGAACGTTCTGCAATGGTCGGCTCAGTCACCTGACCTAAACCCTATCGAAATTTTTTTGGAATGATTGAAAAAAATACCAATGGAAACAAGAAATACAAAAATAAGCTAGAATTATGGAAGGCAATTAAATCAGAAAGGGAACAAATCTCGGTTCACAAATGTCGGAAGCTGATTGACTATGGACCACAGGTGCAAAAAAGTAATACAAAATAGAGGTCATACGACTAAATACTAGGAAATAAAAAATTTTCGCCACCATCAATAAGACTGGATAAAGACTGAAATTTGGGGTGGAATTAAACTGTGCTATTTTTATGAACAAGCTTTTTATTAAATAAAATGTGATGACCCATATGATAATTTATTATAATGTTTCTTTTGTGAATTGAATTTGAATTTATATATGTACTTATTTTTAAGTTTCTATATATATTGTCTAAATAAAATAAAAATATAAAAAATTGATAAGTATTTCTCTAATTAAATAATACTTTCTAAAAAAATTACCAACTGTGCTATTTTATTGAACACCACTGTATATAGTGAGGTGCTATTAGGTCTTGTCTAATAGAAAAACGTCGTTTGTTTTATTCAAATTAGGGGGTTTAGGGTGTTTAGGACAGACAAATTTGCCTTGGAGTACTACAAATCGAACGTATAATTTTCTGAAATTTTCCGGGAACTTGCTGTTAACCACACAAAAGCTGTAATTTTGTCTTAATTAACTTGAGATTAAATATTATTAAACTAAATAAATATTTCATTAATATTTAATTTTTGTGGCTATTTTCTATTTGTTTCCCAGATTATTATGTATTGTTAAATTTGTAGCAAGTTCAATTTATAATAATTTATATTATGAATCAATCAATGGTTTAATCAGGATTTAAAACAAAGTTCACTATTTTGTAGAGTATAGTGAAATTTGTCCTAAAAAATTACTATTTTTTTTTAGGGTAGCTTAGGATAAACTTAACGATAATATTTCCTAATAGAGTATGTATGATCATTGCGAATCTGTGTGTTTACTTTATTTTTTTTTAAATAAATATTTCTTTATCCTCAGGGTTGGTGTTCTGCGAACCACTTTTCATGATTTATTTCACGGCCAAGAGGAGGCCATTGACACCCGTCATATGTACGTTGAAGTTCTTCGTTTAAATAACACCAAATTAACTCAAGAAAGCAGGTGAACTACTACTACTCACTGTTCTTTTTGTTGGTTGCATCATTGCTTCTGATCCTGTTACCACCGAAGGATCTAATACTTTGCTAATACGATTGATTAATAATAAGATCGCGGAGTAGGATTTCACTTTTGTTCCTAAAGCTGCCAAGTCAGATTATACTGATTTCGCCTCTTAAATTTTTCCTCGGCCCTAAACAGCAGGCTTACAGAGCCGACAGATCCTGTGAAACGGCTCATTCATCGATTTTTGGTTGTCTTTTTGGTTTTGCAGTACTGGTTGATACAACGATTTTTTTACTACAATTACAAATTCTATATTAGAATGGGTATCCACAACATCATTATTAATTTAGTTAACTCGACGCTTAACCCTTTCAGACCTGATCTAAACCTAGCCGTCAAAAAAAATATTTTGAATGATTTTTATGTTGTCTGGCCTTCATTTAAGACAATTATTTAGGAAAAATTTAGCCTCACCTCCTAGACCTTAGAATTGAGAATGTACATTAAAATGTACAAATCTGGCGAAAGGTTGTAAGCGGCATCATAATAAACGAGTTATCGTAGTAGTCAATTTATCAACAAAGTTGTAATAAATTTAAATTAAAAAAAAATATTGTATATATTTTTATTGCTTTCATTCATTTTAATTAAATACAAAGCTAAAATTTATTATCAAAAAATAAAAATAAATTATAAATCACAAAATTAATTCAATAAAATAAATCAAAAATTTCAGTTAATATTTCTAGACTCGGCGAGTGTGAAACTGTGCGAAGCAATTCCGATTGTAAATTAGGTTACACTTTTTGCACTAGAAATGAGTTCGACCTTTGCAACCAACGAATTTGCATCGTGTCGCTTCCTTTTTCTTATCTGCATACTCCAAATGGGCCGTGTTATCGTAATGAATATCCTGTACTGGACGAGTCTCGAATCTAGTTCGGATACTAGGCTCTGGAAGTTGTATACTATTTTCTTCTTGAGCAGGGCGCCCTTGTTTTCGGCTATGTTCTGTTATACTTACTAAATAGTATGGAATTTCCAATCTGAACTCCAACAAATCTTTAATTTCCTTTTGAAGATGACCTTAAAGCAAGGTTTCAACAAATTTTTTCTGTATTCCATCCAACTGGCAGAAATTGAAAAATCTAAAAAATGGGCTATAACTCGCAAGTTCCCATTTTTTGATTTAGTAAAAGTCCGATAATTCGATAAAGATTGGTCAAATACATCTACTTCGCCCATACCTTTGTTATATAAATGTATTACTTCTGGTTGCGAAATTTCTACATATTGTTTTTGTGCGTTATCCCATCTCTCTGCCAAACATAAATCACCCTTTCCCACAAAGTTGGATGCAATATAAATCCAACCAATTTAACAAAACGACATTCTGATCGCGATCGCTAACTTCTTTAAAAGAACCTCGTGGAAGTCTCTTAAATTCTTCCTCTTCCATAAAAGGAGGTGTAAAGAAGCGATTGATTTTCCCTGTGCCAGCAGCATTGATTCCTTTTTTCTTAAGGAGTTCCAAAAAAGTGAAGGAAGTAAAATAATTATCAAAAAATAGTTTGTGGACTGATTTTTTGATATTTTATACTAAATGAAGAACTACTGCAGCTCCAAAACCAAATTTCTTCTTGTTGTAACCAGATAACTCAGAATATGAACCCTGGTATAGGATAAAATCGTATGGTTCACAACTACTTCCGCACAACACAAATAGTTTTATACCCCATTTGTTTGGTTTATTGTTTGAGTACTGCTTAGCACTTAGTGTTCCCTTGAATGGGATTATTTGCTCATCAATGTTTAAGTTTTCTTCAAAATGTGGGATCTCCATATTATTTACACAATGCAAATTTGAGAGCAGTTTATAAAAACTTTCTTGATTCTAGGGAATCTTGTACTTCCAATGAATAAATGTATTCAAAAATCTGTTTTATTTCTTGGATATCAGTTTGGCGAATTGAAATTCCTTTTTGCATTGTGTATAGCTATATTAGTGTTTTCGGCTATCAATTCAAACGGTGTATTCTTAAAATACTTTTGGAAATAAGAAATGGGTGTCATCATTTCTGTGGTGTCATCACACACATCGATTGAATCGGCTTCAAATGGGATTTCTAATTTTCGATATTCAGGACGCCGTCGCCACTTTAATTGATTTTTGTCGGTTAAATTAATATTGAAGGCATCTCTAGACTGATCGAAATTTTCTATATCAATATCCTCTTCTAATATAAATTCGGTTGTGTTGTCTGCAGAAAAGACGCATTTCCATTATTAATTTCGCCACTTAAAATATCTTCATCCTTATCGACGTCATTTTCATTTTGTTCGATTACGATCCGAAATTTCTTCGCAGGCTTTGGGATTGCGTTGCTGATCCATTCATGGTCATCTTCAAAATTAAAAAAAATCCGTGCTATTTGGCTGATCATCTTCATCACTAAAAACCGATTCATCGCTTTCCATTAGGATATCAAGCATTTCCTTGTCACTTTATTTTTTTCGCCATTTCGAGTTTTTACTTTTGTTTACAAGACGGAGGTTTATTTCAAACAGTTCAAACAATTTACTGTAAACTGCTGAATATTTAAATTCATTTACTTTTTCAAATATTTCCTCCAATTTGGGAGGTTAAATCACAATGAACCTTTCGATTTTCCCGATTTCCGCCTTATTAGCATTTTAAGCGCTCCTTCAGAGACCATTGATAGTTGGTAGTTAAATCCTAAATTCAATCCCATAGTGATATTTAGTATGCTTTGTTTTTTTTATATAAGGAGCGATATAAGGAGCTACCAATTCTAGCAATACGCTGAAAGTAGCCGAGTCCATCCTTAAATAATTGACATACTCAAAAAGATAGTTTTAATTCCTTTGTTAAATTTCCGTGGCTAAAGTTCCAGCTTTTCTTTAACCATTCTTTCATCCAAATTCTTTGTTTTCTTTTTCGATTTGGAGATTCATCCGTAGCACAAGCAATTATTATTGCTAAACTTGCGGCCTCTTTGGACATCCTTACTGATTAAAGCCTCAGCTACAATACATCCACCCCGTTTCGTCTTCCTAAAATATATTCCGTTCCGTCTTTTCCGTTCGTTATTTACAATGTATCCGTTCCGCTTGTCAAAATCACATTTAAATTTAGACAGAAAGTGCTGTTGGTGGAATTACAACACAATATTTTGACGAATGATGGAATTAGACGCTCGCCTAGGAGTTTTTCGCCCAAACTAGAATGCCACGGGAAGTGTATGAAATGTTACTTGGTCTAGTTCAAGAATATTTAAGAAAAAAAAAACGATTCGCGAGCCGTTATCTATTTTTCACGATCACCGCACATCAATTATTCTTCTGTCAATGAGTTGTTGAGGTTATGATTTCCGCTCTTCCGTAAAATTTTAATTTAAAAAAAAACGGTCCGTCTTCTCCGCTCCATTGTATTAAGATTAAGTTTCAACTGAAGTTTGCACAAATATTATTGTGACGTAAGTGTGTCACGAACTCATGTATGGCGCACCCAGCAAACGGTTTACACAACAAAGTGTTGTACAACAAAAGTTTGCATAAAATGTTTGATCGTGTATAGGATAGGAACTTTAACGAACTGGCACCGCATTATTCAATGTTTGCGCATATATTTTCATCATGAGTAAAAGGTTCAAATTGTGTCGTTTGTGACTTTTTCCTTAATCACTTCAATTTTGCTCTCCGCAATAATTAATTAATCTTCGACTATATTTCGGATCCTTTCCATGCAGTCTTTTAGCATTTTTTTTTTTTTTTTAGTTCTTATCTGTCTATTCTCGTGTTTCGTATAGGGCGGGTTCGTATCTTGGTAGTTGTGAGATTTAAGAAGGATATTGGCCCAATAGGTTTTATGAATAGGTACAAAAAAAATATTGCGACTGTAAAATATAAATAACTGGGATATTGTATTTATATTGAAAAACCTTAAATTTATTTCTACTAAATTTTATTTGATACAGATTATTTCAAATTAACTGAAAATTTTTAGATCTCTCGAGGAGGATATAACAAGTACCAAACTTACCATATTTTAATCATATATGTATTTTCTTCTAATGAGATATGATGTCCAATTCATGTCAAACTTTAGAATTAGAATATACAAATATTTTTTCGGCCACGACATGGCATATCAAATATTCGTCCGAAAAGTGATTAATTTCATTTCCTTATAAGAAAAGTAAAAAATTATTTGCAAATCGTTTGTTCAAATTTGGGTTATTCTACATACATTCGAGCAATCTACCCAAGTGGAATGAAGCGAAATTAATTGGTTCAAAAATCGAATATATCACGCTATTTCTCATCACATGTGATAAATAGGCAACAACATCTCAAAAACAAACCCGATCTCGTCGTATTATACTCGATATGTTTATGTAAGATTTATAGCCAAACAAATTTTAGGGCGTTTAAACAATTCAACTTTCTAATAACACTAATAAAATATTTTGTGTGTATCGAAGATGGATCTCCTAAAAAATTCTGTAGATTTATACGTATACAGGGTTCTGGAAAACCAGGTGCGGCTTAATTTCGTATATGCAACAAAAAATATGTCAATATATGTTTTCCACACAAAAATTCAAAATAAGTAAAAATTACAATTATTTTGTTAAGAATTAAATAAATGTAATGTAATTTTTCAACTTCAATTCATCTGGTTAAATCTGGGGTATTTTTCGTATATTCTATCGTCTCCTACCGATACTTTGTATACATATATTTAGTTTACCTATACATATATACATAGATGTCAAAGATTAATCTAAGTTTTTTTACCACAAATTTTTAGAAATCCAAAATTAATATTGATTGGAACAAATTTATAATGGTATTTGGATTTTGTTTGTTCAATATTTAACAGATTACGGTCTGGTGTTTTTATTTTGCGGAACCTAACAGTATATCTGGATTTATACAATAATATTAATTTCATTTTTGATGGTTTGTTTATTTAAATTGCCAGAAATCGATACCTAGATGATATTTTGTAATATGCCATGGTCTACTGGAAAATTCTTGATTTTATGGAATACATATATATTTACGATATATTGGTAAACTACATTCGATTTGTTAACGAACGTGAATTGAATAATTTCAATTTATGCTAATTGAACCGTGTCTGCATCGGGCTGTGACAATAATTTTGTCATTGGAAATTTATTATTTTTGCCAGACATTCTCATTTATGAGTTTATAATTATTATCATAAGTTTGAACTCATATTACGTTTACAAACATCACCGAGTTTAGTTTTAAATTTGGTCACGTTTCATCAGAGTAGCAGAAGTTAATTTATTTGCTCCTAAGTTACGATACAAAAAATTTTACAAAATAAATTGTTGATTATTAATTTAATCCAATAATAATTGTATTTTGTAATCTAATTTTAGTTGTGTGTTGTGAAAAACAGAAATGTTTATTTAAATTCGTTTTTGGATGCCAGACGTTTACATATTCGATATTTGTACATATATACATTGTCTGCTCTGCGGAGAATTGTGCTAGACGATATATGATCATAACATTCCAAAAATTCGATGACCGGTGTCTAACGAAATGCATAGCCACAACATAAATTGAGATCAGTGAAGGGCACCGAGAAACGTTTGCAGATCTTAAAATTTAGAATTTTATTACACACTGAAAGATTTTGGTTTTTACCTGGTGAATCAATTTTTAGATTTTTTTTTTGAATATTTAAGAATTTGAAGAACGACTAAAAGGACCGGCATGTTTTTTTGGCCACATGACACAGCATACTCAAATAAACAATTTTTAAAATTCAAATTTCATCTCAAGTGAGAACCATTTGTAGAAATAAAGAACAAGTTTGATTCTTTTGCTCAATTTGTAAAATTTGATTTAAATCTCAAAAATATTGAAGTGAATGAAATCCATTTCTGTGAAATGAATTGTTTTAGATATTTTTAAAAGATTTTCCAAAAAGGTTTCTCTTTTTAAAAACCAAAACTAAAAATTAAGAAAGTTGTTTAAGATTCTCACAAGTACGTGACCCACACACGTAACAAGCGGGTTGAGCGGCAGGCCAACAACCTTCCCTCATAAAAACAATTAAGTTATGAACCCTAATCAAAGGCCTCGGATTACCATATCGGATTTATTACAAACTCAACCTCGGAAATTGTGCACGGATAACGCTTTACCACAACAACGAATGATCTACAAAGTGTGCCATCAACAACCAGCCGGAGTGCGTCGTAGAAAAAGATCCTGAATGCGCTGGCGTGACGATTTCGAACAAGACCTACTCGTATTAGGATGTCGAAATTGGAGGACGAGAGCGATGGAACGAGACGGATGGAGGAACATAATGCGGACGGCAAAATCCCTCCATGAGCTAGAAAGAGAGAAAAAAATATAGAACGGTAATAATCCATCGAATGTTGGCTTCCAACATTATTGGCAACTTAAAGTTCTATACATTGAAATGAAACACTCTTTATTTACATCAAACTTTTCTCCTCAGTAGGCCGGAAAAAAATATTTGAACAGAAATTACATATAAATTCTTTCCCACATTCCCTATGCCCAAGGAATTACCAAAATGGTGCCATGGGGAGTAATATGTATTCCGAACGAAAATTTGTTTTATTGCAATTCGAAAATTTGTTAATATACCAAATACGAATATCAGTTGCAAAACCAAACACAACTAAGCAATACCTCAGTGCTCGTTCTTTTAAATTTGAAATTCCTGTTTGATTTCCGAATTCTTATAAAACGAGACTTTAATTTCGGAATAAATAGTAGGTCCCAGATCCGTAGGAATTACTTCTATAAAGTTACATTTTGGTGTAATCTTTGTGACGTCCTATTATTGGACAGAATTGGATACAATCAAAATTCAAACTGAAATGATTAGAGTTTTACCCCAAAACAGCATCTATTATACATGTTCGTCACAATGAAGTAGTTAGGAGAAATAGGCAATCTCGAAAGACCGTAGATATAGGGACTGCTTTGTAAAGCTTCTGCCATATCCTATATTAAGATAAAGTTGAAAGTATAAGGAAAATCCCATTTTACTACTACTTTACGATTTCATTCCTCAAGGAATATGAAATCAGAAACCAAATGTCTATTAAAATCGCCGTGCTTTAAAATCTAATTTCAGCAGTCGTTGAGAGAGACGAAAATGTCTAACTTATCATAGAAACATTTGTTTTTAGCGAACGTCTTTCTTAATCGAAAATTATTTATTCATAAGGTTGCAGTTTAAGGAATAAATTCCAGAAAATCATAAAGAACACTCAACTCAGTTTCATTGGGCAGTGATGTTATATAACCGTCTCTTAATATCGCTATCTGATTTGACCACCACCTCGAAATTATAGTTTGTATTGCACTTTTGGTCCAGAATAATGGCTGATTCGGCCGAAACATTCAGGGAAAGCAAGATTTTTTGAATTTTCAGTTAACTGTTTTCCAGGACCTTGGCGCAGTCCAATTTTAATGATGCTCCGCCCCAACTCCGCTTCGGCACTACACTCCTGCTCCTGCTCCGATCGATGCTCTGCTCCATGCTCCAAGTACAAAAGTATAAAAATTAGAAATCTATTAAATAAACTTTATTTTAAATTGTGCTTACATGTTATATACACTATATGTACTAATTACATATAAACAATATTAATTTTCGTTATTTTTTATTTATTCTTTAAAATAAAACTTGAGACTAAGTCTTCTTTCATTGATTGCCTTAAATCATTCAATATTAATTTTAGAACTGAAAATAGTCTCTCGACACTTGCTTGAGTTGTGGGCATACTGGATCCAACTCGACCTGCAGCTTGCTTTCGTTCCGCATACTTATTAATTGCCTCGAATACTGATTGCCCTCCATGACTTTACAATCTTCATTAAATACTCGTTCAAATTCTTCTTCGTTGGAATTGTGTATTTCTGAAATTTTCCGACGTTTTCCTGCTTATCAAGCTCTTTCTCAAAATCATCCTCTTCTGAAGAATTTATGCTTGTGGCAGTGGTATAGTTATTTTCTTGACGATCTGATTCGACTGTTACAACTACTAATGATTGTTCTTCACTCGGTTGTAATTTATTGTAACGTCGAAGGATATTTTGTTTTTCAAGCCTTTGGACAATATCTAAGAATTTAGCGAGTTTATGCCACTCTTTCATAAAAATTCCTGGAGTTACATTTTCAGGTTTTTTACAAAATCCCATTCAGCTTTGGTTAAATTCAGTTCTCTTGTTCCTGCAGCAGCTACTTGCTACACGAGAAGTCGATCAATCTTTGCAAATGTTGAACCCCAACGAGTTACAATAACTACAGTGGTTGAGTTAATCTATGTAATTGATGCAGAATACTGCGAATGTTTGGTGTTCGTAACTTAACAACCACTTGTATAATTTTTCTCAACAACTTAGTTGCGTGCTCTTTCTTTAATCCATCCCTGATTGCCAACTGAAGTGAGTGTATGCCACACCTCATCAAATGGATTTTTGATTCATTATTAAGCACCCATTCTGGCAGTATAAAGCTCGGATTGGAAACCGATTGTTTAGCATTAGCATTCTCAATTCTTCGGTAACCATGATCCTCAATTTCTTTCTCTTCAGTACTTACTTCGTTTATAACATCGTCCGAATTAGAATCTTCATCGCAGCTGCTGAAATTCATTACGGCACACGTCATGTTTGCTGCATTGTCAACTCAGGTACTCAAAATCTGCATTTTAGTGATCCCGAATTTTTCGAAAATTGATTTCAGTGGATTTTTCTTATAAGAAGAATTATGTTTTCCTTTGGTATCCACAATGTTCAACGTTTTTGTAACGACCTTATTTTTCTTTTCATCGTAGAACTGGACATTGCGAAAAAAAATTCTTTTTTCACGATTTGCTGCATCCATCTTCAGGTAGCACAAGTTTTCTTTTAATAATTCCTTCAAATCAGCACGAACAGATGTTCCAGCTCCACACTCCGCTCCAAATCCCTGCTATTTTCCAGATCTGTATGAATAAAAAAAATTTCAATGTGAAATTCTTGTTTGTATTTAGTAATTAATTAACAATAAATAGTTCTGCTAACTTGACATTTGCAATGCTTATCAACGATATTCCAATAAAAAATTTCAAATTCTATGCAATTCTTAACTAATCTTTGATGAAAAAATTCACCTTTCTTGAACAGCTGGGAATTTATTATTTTAGAAATTCAAATCGCAAATATTATACCGTACATTCTTACATTCAACTTTTTCCATCCATTTCACTATACAAATTCGATACCGCAGAAAATTAATTATTTATATGTGTAACGGTACCTATAAATAATCAATTTTGTAAGGTATCGAAACCCAAATTCAATTTAATTTTTTAGAAATTAATTAAATTATCTGTGGTCGTTAAAAGTGTAACTGGCCCTTGCCGAATCTCATGCTCACGTTGTAGGTGCAGAAAGAAATTCGGGATTATATCAACATGGGTACGCGATCATGCTTTAACAACACTCATTTTCTAATGTACACCAATTCGACAAATATTAAGAAACCCTGCACCTTATACAACATTTTTCTGCGGTCAACAACATTTTTAGCTTTTACGTCAAAAATATGATTACATAATTTGCATACGGAATCAGTTTTTTGTTTTGTTTCATTCCACTATAAAAAATACTACTTACTAAACACAAAAATATAAAAAAAAAATGTTTTTGTGCAGTTTTCTACTGACAGTACAGTCTACAAGTATTTGACATAATATTTTGGTAATACGTCACTCATACCGATTTACTGTCAAAATATATAAAGAAGATTAGAATTACAATGTATATGGTTGATATGGTCTACATATATGGCTTCAATTTTGAAGAATTTATTACACAAACATAACGACCAGATCTCTCTATATATTATACACGTATCTGTTCATGTATATCGTATATAACATTTCCATTTTTAGAACAATATTACAACGCATCCTCTTTGCCGTACACATACCTCTAGCACAGAGACGTTATGTTCTATATACAAAGTTGCATAAAATATTTATGCATCTACACATATTTTTCCGTTCCGTTTCCATTCAATTAATCGATTTTTTCCGACGAATTATTTAAACCCTTTTTACGATATAAAATTCTATGTACTCGTACATCGAACAACACAAATAAATATTAAATATTTAGAAAATTTTCTAAGGTTTGAATTATGCTGGAATACGACAATATGGCATGTTGCTGCAAGTTATCGATTTGTGATTTAATATTCTGCTGTAGTCTATAATTCGTTATAATTAGATGTACATACAAAATAATAAATAATTGAATATTTACCCTAATAAGGGGTTGGTATATGGTATAAGAACATCATTCATCAAAATGAGTGACAATTTACGTTCTGTATTGTACACGAAATTGTTTCGGTACCAAAACTAAAAATATTTATAAGTCACAAACAAATTAAAATCAAATAAATTATTTTGTCATTAATAAAATACACAGATCGGTACACTAGACATTTACCTGGAACAAATGCGATACCAGCGGATATATTTATAGTTATTAGTTATGTACTATATGAAATGCACCAATAGCACGAGGTGTTTTATAAAATTTCACACCGATGAAAATGAAATCAATTTATTGAAAATTTTTGTGCATTTTCTGCTTTCATATTTGCCGCATTATTAGGTATGTGCATGTGCAATTTATATATTTAACCCTCGTCCGGCGGCCTAATTTTACAACGCTAAAAGGCGGCAGACGTACAATTGTACTTTCATATATTATATATGAAAATCGTCAATGTAGGCATAATTTTTGTATATAGATAATATTTGGAATTTAAACATTATTAAAATGTAGAGATCTCACAAAGCTTTAACTCGCTCCGGCTTCTACAAGAAGACTTATTAGTATTTAAAAACAGAAAAGGCACAATTTTCCTATGCCGCCTGACGATTGTTAAATAGAATTTTGGTCATGAAATTTGAATAATATTTAGCATTTAAAATTGAAATAATTGTTTTTTTATTTTGGCTGATTGGATTTAACGCAATTTAATTTAATTCTGATTGTTGCCTAATAGTTTCAATTTGCGTTGTCTTTATATAACGCAACCAATTTTTTCATCAATTTCCAATCAGCAATCATTAATTTCATCAAACCTAATCAAATATAATTATATGCAATTAGTACAAATTGCTTCTGTCAGCTTCGTTTTGGTATGGTTTTAGCGATGATTTTTTTGAATCGAGTGATTATATTATGTATATCCGATAATTACAACGTTTTACTTAGCTCGCTTCTTGTTTGTTAGTTCTGCCCGCGGTGTATTACAATCGAATTTTCAACAACTTATTCTCGATGACAATCCAATATTCAATCATTTATAGCACGCTGTGGGCAGTGACATTTGCCGACATTTTGAATAAATTACTTTTCCATTATGTATGTAATATCAGGTTCGCCGCTTTTTCCGTTTATTCGTTGGGATTGATGTCTTTCGTTTTTCAAATCGTTTAAAGTTCCGAATTATATGACCGGTGTGAAGTTTTTAACGAAAAGTGTAGCTAAACAAATTAATGAAAAGTGTAGCTACACTAATTAACGAAAAGTGTAACAATTAAAAGTGTAACCTTGAAAAAATGTGTGACCTTGAAAAAATTAACTACCTGAGAAATTAAATAAAATTAATTATCTGGAGAAAATTAAAAGACCTGGGGTTGTTTCACGACAATTTATGTATCGGTAAATTTAATGAATATTCTAATATTGGTCAAAATACCTGCTACACTATGGCCGATTCCAGAAAACTCAGAGATGTTATCAAGTGTGGGCATATATTTTCTAAAAGTGGATGAATTGACCTATTCAAAACAGTTAACCGCATTAAAATAAAAAGAATTGGGGTTGCTTCACGACATCTTATATATCGGTAAATTTAATGAATATTCTAATATTCGACAAAATACCTGCTACACCATGGCCGACTCCAACAAACTCAGAGATGTTATCATGATGTTATTATCATATCAACATACAAATCCTATCATTATCGGTTAACATTTAATCGAGTTCCGTCTCAGGTAGCCATATTCCAGAAGTGTTAACTACACTTTTCGTTAAAAACTTCACACCGGTAATTATATGATTTTTTGACGTCATTTGCCGCGTTTTACTTGTAGTGTTTACTTGTTCACGCAAAAATTTCTAAATCTTGCAATCGTTATTTCGATCATTTCTTGACAATATACAGATTTTGTAAAACGTGAGGCGTAAAAGTATTTTTTTAACTAGTCAATTATTCATGGGGGTGATTTTGGATTCTCAAATTTTCGAATGATACTGTGAAATGTATAGATATTTTCATTAGTTGTTTGTAGAGCCCGAAGCGTTGGTCTTTTTGCCTGTGGGACGAATTAGATCATTAAAATTGCAAGTTTCGAAACTTGGAGACGAAATTTGAGTAAACTGATGATGATCATCCAGTCATAGAATTTTAACTAATGCATCGTTACCGAGACGCAAGAATTCCGTTATGTTCAAATGTAATTCAGATATATGTAGCAGAAATAATTTGTACACTCCACTTACCATCAGCAACAGCACTATCGCGAAGGAGTACTTCTGGTATATTATTCACAATGGACATTTTTAATCCATTTAGCAAACATTTTTAAATCCTAGAAGTTTTCCAATTTTCAGAGTAATGCTAACCAAGGAACTCGAGGAGAAAATCAAAATTAAAATACTAGATGGATGGGACTCAACTATTTCTTAACCAATTACGATTGCGTTTATAGAATTGAATTGAGGTTCTAATACTAGTTTTGACCAAATTAATAAATCGGGCTATTCTAAGCAGAATTCAGCTATTTCTTAACCAATCATAATGTAATATGATTCACCGGATTGAATTGGATACAAATTACATAATTTTTGGACGAATTTCTTAAATCTGTCCATTCTGGTCGGAAGTCGACCATTTTTTAGTCAATTATGATTAATAATAATAATAATAATCCCAACAACTAATTACCCCTCCCTGGCTGGACGTGGAGTGTCACCAGGTTTATTGTTATTATTGTTTTGAGAATACACTAGGGCCTCGAGTTGCGTAGATCCACCTTGCGTTGTTTCGATTGATAATATTTCCTAAACATCTAATGAAACTCCCTTCCAGGCATGGTACACGTGGCAAGATATGAATTTGACAGATCTAGTCATGTTTCATTTAGTACTTGGAAAGATTGAAATGTAATTTATCAAATTCAAATTTACCTTTCTATAAACAAGACATCTAATTACCGTTACTAGTTTTTCTTACTCTTTCTTAATGAGATTGTCGACAAATACTGATAGAATTTCGATTTGCGTCATTTTAAATTTGGTCGTATTGAAATGCCTTAGCAACACAACTCTAGGCGCTTGTGTAATCATACCGATTATGTACCTGCAGAACTATAAAAAGGTAGATCGTCAATTCCGAGAAACAACAATTCAGACTGTTTTGCTCATCTATGGTGGGAAAAATCCTACCTCCTATCTAAATTCTCATTTTGTTGAAATTATTTTTCTCTGAATTGTCGTGGAACCAAAAAAAAAATTAATTATCCGATTAAACCGTCACCAAGAACAAAAATCAAAATGATGTTTATAAAAACTATCAAAAAGTTACTCTAACTAAAATTTGCAAAATTTCGGTCGTAAATTATGATAAGGTGGGTAAGTTAACGTTAAAATTAATAATTCCCTAAAAGGCTTAAATTTGAAACGTCCTGTCAACATTGGATTAATGAAAACAACATTAGCCACAACATGGTGCCGCCTTTTGAGTGGTTTTTAGTCTAAACTTTAATTAAGGACGATCTAGGTAGGGTGGTATGTGAAAATTGTTTGCTCTGATTTGAATTGCAACTCGGCCTGGTGGTTTCATCCGACGCTCGTATTAAGTGCAGTTACAGAAACTAATTGAATCTTTTCCATTCTCGGACTATCATCCATCACTTCAAATGACATTTTGTTGCGAGTGCAATGGTGTTAACATCGACTGTAAAACTGCATATCGTATTAGTTTCCGTAAAGATAATTTTGTTAACTTCAACCTGATTTTAATACCATTCTACAATATAATTCAAATTATATTTAAATTCAAACCACGAAATTTTATACTACAAATTTTTGAATGTTAAGAGCAGTCCGTTCTTTTTTCTTCCTTCCTACCGCTAAAAATATAATGCCATCTCCACCATGGTACAGTAAAAAACTACGTACAACCACAGAAACAAACCATGGCAATAAGTTTTGAAAACCTCTGAAATCATTTACTCTAAATTTTTAATTGTTTATAATAATTTCCCAATTTTTTCCAACAACATCGTTATACAATCTGATCGCGATCGCAGTCGGTGCTTTTCCAACATGGGTGTTGTGCCTCATGCGAACTGCTTTAATTATTTGAATTACTGTACTCAAATATCTCTTACACAGTTGCGATGAGGTGGTCCATATAATAAATAATTTGTAAGATCATTTCTTATTTGGTCCCGATGGTTACTAAAAAAAAAGTAATTTCCTCCACTTTTCAACATTATTATTGGCCAAGTGCCTCTTCGCAAAATTTATCCTGGTTTGCACATTTTTCTGTGGTAAAGGAACGTTGATAGTGGAAACTGCTGGTAAGCGCAGGCTCTTAAATTATTTTGTAGCGACCGCTTATGGATGATGATAGCCGAACACGCTAGGGTGAGGTCCTTTTTAATTTCTTTGGGCGTTGGAAATGGTTGTTTTTGGGTGCTTTTTTACTATTAACACATCCCTGTTTTTAGTAGCTTTCCTCCTGTGTATGCAGGCCACTTCAGGGCATTTAACACTCAACTTACGAGATCTTGCAAGGATTTGTGCTATTTCCGATACAGTTTTTCCTTCAGATTTAATCTGTCTGTAATTTCTTTTTCTTCATCGTTGCAATGGCTTGCGTGACCCAGTCCCGTATCTGCAAATTACAGTATTTATTTAAAAGTTTTACAATTAAAATAATTAATTGTTGATTCGAACTTGCCTAATTGTTGTTCTCTAAAATTGATTATTCGAAGTTTATGCGACAGAAAATGATTTTATATTTACTTTCGGTAATTTCCCTAAACATAGGACTGAATTATATTATTTCAATAGGTGTTTTGCTTTGGGAAAATTAAGCGGTTTATACTTTAATATCTCAAAGCAACAGCTTTTGGCTTTAGTTTTTCGATGCATTTTAATTTTCCTTTGTTGGTAATAAAACTTTTATAGCTCAAATTTTGATCGTGTGATAATTGATTATTATGTAGTTTTAGATATAAATAAAAGTATTAAGTTTTTTTTTAATTAAAAAATCACCGCTTTGCGGTGAACACCATAACTATAAAATAGTTTTATTTTCTTAAAACTAATTTTTTTTTGGTTTACTTTAAAGCGTCTTCGGGTTTATACAGTGCAATTGTTGTTGTAAGCTATGCGGGCTTTGCCAAAGCAAAATAGCTTATGTATTTGTTTTAGCAAACCATTGGCTTGTTTTTTTATCACATCGGAGAGATCAAGAGATAAAAATAAAGCCTTTTCCGTTTTTTTATTTTATCGGATCGATCCGATAATCTTTTTGGTTTTTTATTTTCTCTGACCATTCTCAGATCGTCATTTTTCCAACTGAATTTTTTTTCAGATAGTTCAGAGAAAACACATATTTGAAATATTTTAACAGAATCAGGACGCTATGGAAAATGCTAATTAAGCACATAATTTGTAATTATTTTTATCTTATTTTTATTAAATTAATTTATAATTTTTTCGTGGTAGACTAAATACCCAAATTACATATTTTCAGTACAGTGTATATACTCGGTAAAAAGCCTTTTCAAATAAAATATTATCCGATATGTCAGATGAATAAACTCTCTGATTTATCTGATATCTCGGATACAATAAAAATAGGCCACATATTCCAATATTTGAAAGTAAGATGCCATTGAAAAAATTTTGCAGAAAATTTCAAATATTTGTAAAAAATGAAAAATTTATAAAGTGGGTTACTTCATCGAACACCACTGTATATGAAAATCATAGTTTTGGACACTAAACCACTGAAATTCAAGTGTTGCTGCGATTACTTTAGAATGTTGAAATTATTTTACAAAGCGTAATTTTACTATGGAAAGTATGACCATTTTCCCTTATAGTTAGTATCTATTCCACTTATTGTATCTATACATCCCAGGATTGGTATTGCTCTAAATGCGACCATTTTGCTTGTTCACATATCCATTTATTCTAAATGGGCTTAGTCCCTAAAGATGAATTTTTTGGCGAAATTTGGGCCAACTTCCAACTACTCCAGAGCCCATTCAGCGAACACAAGGTTTTGTTTATGACCGTATACGGGGCAGACCCAAGTACCAACGCAAAATTCGCGATGTTGAAGTCGCAGAACGGTTTGGTCGTGTGAACGATCTTGTGAACGACGAGAAATTGACTGTCTTGGGTTTTCCGGTACATTTTGACGCACAGCAGCGATGTTTGCAGTAGTAGATTCAAATTTGGCCACCAATCGTCGAATAGTCGAATCGGCAGCACCGTTGTGGCGAGGATTAAAATCACGTAATGCACGGAACGTTTTTCGAATGGAGCACAGATTTTGAAAATAAAATTTGACAATGACTGAAACTTACTTTAAATTTGAAGAAATTTGCGAGCTTTTAATTAATTAATAATTGGTGTTATCTATGAGTACATTGTTATTCCTAACACAAAACAACAAGATTACGAAACTACTACAAAAGCTCAGAAGTCAAAGTAACGTTCAAAAACTGGAAAAAATATGTAACGCTGACCAAAATGGAAAATGATTTTAGTTTTCACAAAGTTATAAAGAGCACCCTAGTAGGTGTTTTAAAAATTAGGTATACATACATAGTTTGAATTTACTTATGTACTGAGCAAATTATAAATAATAAATAAATTCAGAACATGCAAAACAAACTTATTTAGTTCAAGAAAACATTCATATATTAATTCATCTTCACAATAATCTTTAAATCAACTATTGTTTTAAAGAGATTTTCAATATCTTCAATTGCAAATACTATTCCTTTAGACAGCGACGAAACTCCTTAAATGCATTGATGTTCGCAATAACTGGAGGCACATGGCAAATAACATAGAAGCAGTGTACGAAAGAAATCTTTTAAAATGTGTTGAAATTTTAATACTATTTTGATTTCGGAACATATACGGTTTGCTGTTAAGCATGCTGATTAAACGATTACCACTTCTTAATTAGAAGATCTTTAAGATTATGAAAATGTATAGATACCGTAAGGAAACAATTTTATAACTATAATCGCTTACATCACGTAAATGATACAACAGACACGCCTCTTTTCATAGAAAAAAATTGAAAAAACATTTGGTATAGAAAAATCTGAGATTTTTATCCGTCGTATGAACCGGGAGTAAATATTTGAACGTTCTTACGGTTTCAATAGCAACACAAAATTCGTTACAATTTGCCAACGAGTGATAAGGGTTAAGATCCTTGACTCCACCACCCACGTTGAAATACATCATTTTAGACTTAGGGCTGAGAATCATATAGATTGAATATAGTTCCAGTATGATATAAGCTATTAGAAAAACAACCGAAAGTATTCGTTACCTAAGGAAGTTTTTGAGATAATGGCCAAAAACTGAAAATAACTTATTTGGCCGCAGAAGTCCAAAAATTGTAGTGAAAATTGTAATCCATAATTTTTTCCCTAATTGTCCCTGTATATGCGATACAAATTTTACAAAATTTAATTAAGAAATATTCGAGTTCTCTCCAGCTTAAAACTTATTTATATCGTGTAAAATATACCGATACCTTTTTTCATTACGACTGGTTATGAAAGCTGGTCAATTCAACAGATCCTAGAATTTTGTCCAAAACTTACTTTAAAATCCCTGATTAATAACTACTATCCAAATTTCATCATAATTCGTTAAGAAATGGCGGAAAGACGGAATATTGTTAAATTTCAAGATTTCTTTACTGAGTTCCTTTACTTCGGAGATCAATCAATTTGCCATTTAACGGATCATTTTTAATATTTTATTCCACTGAAATAGTGCTGCCACTTGCGGCGAGTAGCGTAATCTCTTATATTCCACTGCCAAATTTCCTCTCATTTATTACAGCATCGATGCTTATCAAATAACTGACGTTTTTGGCAATAAACACACCTAGCATAACGATGAAACTGTCAAGATCATAAATTATTTACACAACGACCAAATAATAACCGATATTATTTAGACAACCTCTGAGTTCCGTGGTTGATTTATATCATTTATCTCTCATATTTAACAAACCGATTTTCCTAGCTGATTACATCTATTGTCTTTAAGGTGACATTTTGGATTAAAATCTTTACTATTGTAATGTAAGATTTATGTAGCTTATTTTGCTAATATACATATAACATAAGAAATTTATGTCACATAATCCCACATTATTAAAAAACGATTTAATGAATATTCCTTACATTTACATTTTTAATATGTTTAATTCAATTCTAATTGCTGTATAATAACGGTATATATAGTATTCCTGTATGCTGTAGTAGTACGACATTGTTATTTTATTAAGAAGGAAACTACTTTTTTTATTATAAGTTGCCTTTAATGAAATTAACCTTTTCTTCTTCTGAGATGTTATAAAATATCATCCCGGTTCCCCATTCCCAAAACAGAAAACCATGTCTCGCACAAAGTGTATATGTCAATCAAAAATGTCTTTTTTTTTCATGTTGTATTTATTTATGTTTTAAATGATACAATTAAAAATACATAAAACATTTTAATCAAAAACGAATTTATCATAGTCGTTGTTGTTGCTATTTTTTATTGTTTGTTTGTCGGGAAATTCATTTCATAAAAAGGGCGCACAATATACTTACTGATGGTACACCCGACATAGAGATGAAAAAATATTTTTCTATCCCATTTCATTTTTAATATAAACAGATTTTTGGCTGACTGGCTGGTTATTTTGTTTTGTGAATTAATCTCACACTCTCGATCTCCCGAAATACCGATGCGTACTATATAACTATATATACGAGTACGTAAGGGATTCGTTGATTACATGAAATAATTTAATTTTCTTGTAACATTTTTCTTCAACCCATTTATTTTCCTCCCCATAATGAAAATTAAAACTATTTTTTGGTACTGAATTGCTTTGTTTAACTTTTATCTCATCATATCATATCCATTGTATTTGTTTAATCAACTTACGATATTTAAGACGATATCAAATTCTAATTCTATTAGGATACGTTATATACGAAAATTATAACTTTGATTAATGGTTAGCAACCCATGTACATACAATATTTTCCGCTCTAATCAGGTGAAGTAACTAATTTTTTTTTTATCTCTATGTTGTCATCTCTTGTTAGTTGTTTTCTAATGTGATATGTGTCAAATTATAAATTTAGGCTTGTGTTTTCTATTTACCTGTCTTATCTAATTTTTCGACAATATTTCAGCGTTACTTTTATATCAATTTGATATAAATACCGTATTGTGTGTGTGTGGTGGTGAAGAGAAGGGCAGTCGCGAAGGCCAATCGAAAATTTTGTATGATGGTAAAACAAAATAGTGATTTCCTAGAAATTGGGAAATTTTTTTCTTGCATATGGCAAATAATTTTTTGTTATTATTTTTAGAAATGGAAATATGGTTTTATTTCCTGTATAGATTTTTCTGTTTAGCACGCAAATTATATAACGATATTTCATATAATATCAATCAATTCGCAAATATATAGCGTGTTTGTGTCCTTGAATTGAATATAAATATTTTATGGGGGAATTATTTCGTTATACAACTGAAATGACTTTTATGAATGAATGTTTGAGAATAACTGCTACATTCTTATTCTGTGGGTCTCTGAACCTTGCTAAGTTAGTTTTGCTTTGAATAAGGGCTGATTTTAGTTTTGGTAAACGGAGCCATTTACTAAGCTACTATTTTTGAGATAAAACAATTTGCAGACTACAAAATTTAAACCTTTGATCATTAAACGCACATGCCGCAATGTAAACAAGACAAAACTCATGCAACCTTTTATCACGCATACGCAACATTTCCGCAGTTTCTCACCCAAACCAACCAAAATAATTTTTTTATGAAATGGTCAGCTTCATGGTTAGGTACCAATACAATTTAATACCATGTTTTAATTTAAAAACCTTAATTATATTTAGAAGTTCCAAATATTTTGAATACCCATCCAAGGGTCTATGAGGAAAATTTGCAAAAAATTTATAGACTAGAATTTTCAGTATAAATAACAAAAAAAAACGAACTAGCTCAATATCTCATTCCCAAATTTGCCGTTGTATAGAGAATTTAGAAACCTTGAAATTTGCAAATTTCTGTATGATGACTTCTTGTCGATTTATAGAACTTTAGCGAGAACGTAACTAAAAAAGGAGACACGCGTTTCCGACGTAATTGTGGTGATTCGAAATCGATGAGAAAATTAGTTTTCACAGTAAAAAATGTGGTTTATTTCAAAAGGTATATTGCAACAAAAATCCTTATAAATTTTATTCAAACGGAATAAAACTAAAATCTACGAACAAAATGTAATTTTCAATATCACGTGTTACCTCCTCTCTTCTTGTAAAGCATCTCAGAGTTCCTGCAAATTTGTGAGATTAGAGGGCTTAGTTCGCAAGATAAAAAGTATCCTTGCTAACGTTCATACGCTTTTTGATACGTTTCTCGCTAAAACGTCAATAAAAGGAGTCGTCGTTTGAAATTCTCTATAAAACGGCTAATTTGGATTTGAAAATGAAATATGGAACAAGTTTGTTTACAGTCAGTCTCCAACAGCAGCATATTTTTTATTTTTTTGAAAATTATTATTTTACCCAAAAAAGTCATTAAAAACAAAATAAAATAAAATGGATTCCAAGGGGTAAATTCATGTTTCGCGAAAATATTAAAAAAAAACTTTTTTCTTTGGCAATCGAAGGTTTGAATCGAGGTTTGAATTGCCCATAACAAATTTTGATTTCACCCAGTGGAATATAAAATTACGTGCGAATAATTTGAACTCCTAGATTACTAATAAAAAATACTTTTCATTTTCACTATTTCTTGGAACGCGAATTGACCCCCAGTATCAAAAAAAGAAGCAAAATTAGAACCAAAGCGATTTTAATTTGGCGCAGTGTATTAAAAATAATTGTAAACAATATCCAGAACGAATTTAACAAATAAAAAATCTATGCAAATTAAATTAATTTGTATTTGGCGATCACATGATCGAGTTTTACGTTATATGAATTGTTAGGTGGATCAGTTTTGAGCATTGGGCATTTTAACTTTACTGTTGTTATTAATTTTACATTTTTGATTTATTTATAAGAGATTAACTCTTAAAATAATTTCTGATGACTAATTATGATTACACATAACTTAATAATTACTGGTTATGTTATGATTATATCTTTAAACTAAAAAGTTAGTCTTATATACCAAAATTTAAAGGGAATGAAAATGTTATACAAGCACTATGGAAAACAAATGTACACTTTCCGAGGCTGCAATGACCTTACCTAACAATACGGAAAACATATATATTTATCGATTTTTTTCGGTATATTATACAACATTCCTCCCCTTTTGAGAGAAATAATATCTTCTCCAGAAGATCCAATCACGATGCATTGGCGAAGCTACTGTTGCACGTCTCTACGATGTTTTCAGGTTTAATTGAAGCGTACCACACCATGACAGTAAATTATTCCCAAATTTCGAGAAATATGGCAAGATTATACATTCCTAGATGGGTTTGAAGTTCATTGGAGATTTTTCTGCTCACGACGTTAGCAAGATTCCCACACCATTTAGACAATTGGTGTTGTTGCACGATATATGTGAAATAGTGTTAAACTGTGTTAGGAAGTAGTCCATTGGGAAATTTAAATGTCCGACGGGTGTGAATATTTTCCTAAATCTAAAATTATTCCTAAAAAACAACAACAACAATACAAAATGTGATTGTATGTGTAAAAATTCGTAATATCGAATAAAATAAATAAATGCGGTTTAATGAGTAATATAACAATATTTTTTTTCAGTATCTTGCCTAAACAAAAACCAGTTTCTAATGAAACTTATGCAAAATATTAATCCCGAGCATTAACAAAGTTTTCGCCTCTATCACAGTTTTTCACACGGTTCACTTAATAAAATAGAATAAGGCTCTTAATACAAACAAAACAAAAAAAAATCGAAAATTACAAGTTTTCCTATATTTTTAAACAGTGTTTTCCTACATTTGTCCTACGGAAAACGTTTTGAATAGAGCTTGATCTGCTTAATTAAATAGCTATTCGCAGTTTCGAAAATCTAGGGGCATTGGAATTTAGGATTGAGGTTTTCCAAAATCGTTACCATATACATAGACGTAATGTACCAGTTTTCTCGAATTTTCTTATATTTCTATACAAAATAGCCAAACAATTACGACATTCTGTAAAGTAATTTGAACTTGTCAATGCATCCTTTACAACTTTCATAAGTGTCGATTCGATCTAAGTTGAATACAAGTTGAAGACCATTACGAGTTGTTGAGTGATTTATCCAGCAAGTGATTCTTAGAGTCTCCAACGATTTCAGGCTATCTCGATAATTGAGCCATCTTTGAGCAATTTTTTATGCTTGCGACGGTATTGTTCGCTTGGTTGGTGCACGAACATCCGATGACGCGATGATGTGAATCCAAAACAATCGGCCGCAGGAGACCAATGTAGTCCGAGTGTTTTTACTGAATTGCCCCAGTTTAGCTCAAGTTGACCCTGGTGCTCGCGGAATTCGCTTGGTATCTCGTTGAGAAGTTGCTGACTGTTTGAAGACCATTTCCGTAGTTCGAAGCTGCCACATTTGAGTAGCTCCACCATTTGCCGCTGGACCTCGATTAATTCCGTGATGTTATCTGAGCCGGTCATCAGGTCGTCGACAAATAGTAGAAGTCCTTGGATGCGACTTCCATCGCAATTGGGAATCTCTCCTGTTCATCATGTGATACTTGTAGAATGGTGCGAATTGTGAGATACGGAGCGCTCGCAGTACCGTACGTGACTGTGCACAAACGATAATCTCGAAGTGATGCATCTGGAGAAGATCGCCATACGATCCGCTGATAATCCCTGTGCTCGGGGGCCATCAGAATCTGCCAATACATCTGCTTAATGTCTGAAATGAAAACGAATTTATGTTTGCGAAAGCGGGTTAGTATCTCGAAGACGTTTTGCTGAAGCTTGGGTCCAATGCGAAGCTTATGGTTGAGTGATGTGCCGGTTGATGTTTTGTGCGATGCGTCGAATACCACGCGCTGTGTGCGTTGCATCACACCGTGATGTGAAAGATAGCACTTGTTGTGATCTTCGGACACTTCCTGCATGTGACCCGATTCCGGATAGTCCTGCATGAATCTGTTTTACTCAGAACGTAGTTGATGGTTCTTGGCGAATCGGCGCTCCATGTGTTGTAGTCGCAGAACTGCGTCTTCTCGTGATCTTCAAAGTGGTGATAAGTTCTCGTTGAATGGCAGGAATACGGTGTATCTTCCATCTTTATTGCGATAGTGTGTCGATTCGTGGTGTCGTTTGCATTCTGACTCATCGTGCGTGAATTCTCGAGATGGACGAATGTCTTCGATTTCCCAAAATGACTTGAGCGTGTTGTCGATGGTGTCATAGTCCTTGATGGTTGCCATTAAACTAGACGGCTGATTGGTTGTCCGACGCTCCACCTAGCCGAAGAGGATGTAGCCAAGTTTCGTGTTTTGTGCGAATGGTGAACCGTGAACGGCGCTGATGCAACCATCCTAGTGAAGCATCCCGATGACGTCGGCTCCGAGTAGAATGTCTATCTTGTTCGGTCGATAGTAATGAGGATTGGCAAGTTCCAGCTGATTCAAGTGTGGCCATCGATGCGTGTCAATTGGTTGGAATGGGAGCGTGCCTGTGATCTTCTCGACGACGAGGGCTGTGACCGAGATGAAAAATGTTGAATCAGTTCGAGAGTGTAAGACGAAGTCGGTAATTAAACGCGACGTGGGCGCCTCGTTCGCACAGATTCCACTGATGTAACTGCTGCTGGTCTTCTCGCTAATCTGATGCGATTTGCTACACTCTCCGAAATGAAGCTGACCTGAGATCCCGAATCCAATAGAGCTCGAATGACAAAATTTTGATTTGATTGCGATACGATGGCAGGACATCCGTGAATGGAGATGCGACATGGTTCGTGATGACCGAAGTAGGTGATGATCCGACGGATGCTGATTCAGTGTTTGGATTCGATATATGTAATTGCGTGTGGTGCCTTTTGTTGCAAACACGGCATAAACTGGATCTGCAACTCGAACTGGTGTGGCCCTTGCACAGGCAGTTTAAGCACAATATCTTTAATCGGACGAGATTTGTCTGTTCTTCGAATGTAAGAGGTTTGAATTGATCACACTGAAACACGTTGTGATTTCCAGCACAAACTTCACACGTGATACGAGAGTCCGATGTGACGACGAGTGTACGAGTTGAGTGCGTGACAGGTTTGCGAGGTGCTGGAGTGCGCAACGAAAGCGATGATGACGGAACATCGTTGTGCGGCTGTGGTGGCTCCAATTGTGCCTTGGTCATGGAAATCATCTCCAGTGATTGCCATCTGGTGCTCATAAAATCGATTAGCTCTTCGTATGATGAATATTGTGCTCCAGTTAGTAACATTTCCCAGTTGCGATGGGTGTCAGGGTCCAGCTTATCTGCGATGAGGCTCACTAATATGATATCTCAAGTGGTGACTGGTACCCCTAAGACCTTCAAGCTGCGAACGGTGTCAGTCGCAGTGTCGATGATTTTGCGCAACCCCACAGCTGATTCAACTTGTAGAGTAGACATAATGTAGTTTTTGCGAGTTGGTCAGCTGCCTGTGGTTGTGGATGTGATCGACGAATAAGTTTTCGAATTCGGTCCAGCCTGCATAATCGCCATCGAATACTGGTACCGAGATTCGGGGCAGCTTCGTGTCGAACGACTGTTGTACGAGAGCTCGCCTTGCGAGTTCTCGCCCGTGGCTACTAACTATCTCTGCAGTGTTTTGAAGTTCGATGTTGCTTCGAGGTAGTAGTCGTCCGCTTGGTCGTGGTTCCCGTACTCTCCCTCGAGCTCTTTATCACCGCACACGGCCTCGATTTCATCCTGTACTCCGCAAAATTCCTTGTACCGGGAAGCCACGTGATCGATTTACGTCTGTATCGCTTCTTTGGATATCCCGGGCGTGTTGATTGAGAGCTCCTCGCTCTTCCGTACAGCTTGCTCAAGCGCCCGTTGTAGCGATGCCTGTTTGATGCTGGCTGACATTATTGCACCGAATGTTGTTGATTTGCCACCAGAATATCACTTTACACTGATATAACTAGCCACGCGCACTTCACCAAGAATTCAAGTTTCTTATCCGCGAATGTTGATTGTTACTGTAGCACGGCATGAGCATCCGGCTAGAAGGACCATAAAATGTTGAAGCGGATTGTAAAAGAATTAAACACAAGCGAACAACAATTTTTAATGTGTACTTTTATTATTTGTATTATGTTGTGCTCGTGCGTGCGTTCTACTCGAAGGTTTTGATAAGAAGACAATTTCAATTTCCGTCGTCGTGTTGATTTGACATTTGAAGAATTGTCCGATGATGTTGAATTGCCCGATGCGGTTGGTTGCTGAGTGCCCACCAGTAGATGGTGGCACTAATCGACCAGGATACGTCACGTTAAATGTCAACTCCAACAGCAGGAATAAATGAATATTCCATTTCGAATAAACAATTACCCGTACTACATCGTAATTTCAACCTGTTGATATAATTGTGGTTTCTATTTCGTAATAATTAAAATCAATTAATCTTGTATTCTTAGAAATAGTAAAATAGATATAGAATGATCTTTCCCTGGGCAAGCTGAAACACAATAATAAAAACGTATTTTTAGAAAGAAATAGACTGTAATTATACTCGTCAAAAATAAAACATAAACTAAGTCGAAAGTTGAAAATATTGATGGTACAACATCACAGCCCAGGACAATAAGCCCAGGATAAGTTAAACTGGTTTAACAAAATTCAGTCAAGTACACTAGGGAGTAAAATTCAATTCAGTTCGACAGACCACGCAAAATTCAAAAATAAGGTACGAAAATCGAGTTTTTCCATAAGGTACTTTATTAAATTTTACTAAATCTACCCTACTCTAGAGAACTTCTATTGTTTTCCGTAACAATTAGTTTCTGTATTAAAGAGAATTTTTCTTATTCAAACTTTATTTAACCCTTTTATTCGGACTTTGTCAAGAGGGGCCGGAAAAATATGTTGTTATTTAAATTACTACTTATACACTTTAAAAAAGTCATCTTGCTAGAAAAATTATTAAAAAATGTATGGGGGATGCTTTTGGAGAATGTAAATTTATATGTACATTCCGAACTGGCGGTTGTTACTATCCCAATTTGAGCTAATATAAAAACTAAAGAAAACTGATGAATTTCAGGTAGAAAAATGTATTTATTTTATAAAATTATATCTTCACATACATTTTTGTTTATAAATAAAAAATAAAATTGAAATAAATAAACCACAATACAAATCAATTTAATGGAATCTAATTCTTGCGATGAAATTCAGCGAAACAATTTCTGTTTTTATTGAGGCATAAATGTACCATACATTTATCGCATATAATGTGGGAACGGTCTTTACAATTCTTATTTTTGCATCGACTGGCTTCTCTTTTTTGATCGTGTTTTGGTATGTGGTCGAACCTATTCAGCTGAATTTCTTTAAGAGGCTTATTCTCAAAGTTTTCCTTTGTTGGCGGCATTGTATCAGACGAGCTTTCTGGCTCCACGTCCTCTGGATCTGAATGCGACCGCGTTTTCAGCATCCGTTTTAGCTTGTACAAGAGATTGATTCGAAAATTTAATAAATCTAAAACATTTTTTTGATTTTTTTTGTTTTTAATGCACTGCTGCTTGTACTCTAGCCAACATGAAGTAACCGCAAAATCTGTAAAGTGCGTAAACAAACGAAGGTACCACCTTTTGGAAATAATGAATGTTCTGTAGTAACTAATTAATTGATCTAAGAAGTCAACTCCACCCATTCCCGTATTATATGACTTAATAATCTCTGGCCATTTTACATATACGTATGATTTTGACTTTTTGTCCCATCTTTTGGCTTCATACTCAGTACCAATCCCCAGAAAGTTTGAAGCAACATGAATTGGTTTCATATCCAACCATTTTACAATCGTTATTTTGCCATCAGCACTCGTTACACTGTCCGAGTATCCTCGTTTTTTTTTCTTAAATTCGGTATCTGGAATTAAAGGTGGATTCGCAAATCTATTAACTCTAACGGTGCCTGCAGCGTTGATTTCTTTATTTCTTAGAACCTATAATAATTGGTAAGAAGTTAAAAAAATTATCGAAATAAAGGCAATGATGGCCTGGTTTCTTAAGACGATTGGTCAAATTCAATACTGTAGCAGCTCCGAATCCAAATGTATTAATATAATTTTTTGGTACACCTGACTCAGTTCCTTGGTACAGAAAAAAATTGTATGGCATTCCTGATTTACCACAAAGTATGTAGACTTTAATGCCCCAAGGATTTGGCTTTTCTTTTATATATTGTTTGATAGAGAGCCTACCTTTAAAAGGGATAACTTGCTCATCATATACGCATACTGATGGTTCATTTATTTCTAACGATAATAAATACGTTCGAATAGAATCAATGAAAGGACGAACTTTATAAAACCGGTCCACACAATTTTTTGACATATCTAAATTAATAGTTATATGAAGATTATTTCGAAGCTGAAATAATCGGTCGCTCGTCATAGTACCTCTAAATAGTTCAGTCCCAAGAGCTTTATCAAAATACAACCGGATTCTTGGAAGTTTGAAACACCCCATTGCTATTTGTAGCCCAAATAACTGTTTTATTTCGGATGTGTTGGTGTGTTTGTAGTTGCTTATCATTTTTTGTTCTGCGTACAAAGAGCAGTAGTAAATTTTGTTCGGCAAATAGTTTTTGAAAGATTCCAAGAGAGTTTTAATGGGTGGAATATCATGTGACTCGACACTTGGAAGAAATTCCGAAATTTGTGGATGAAATTGTAAACGACTCCATTTGATATTTTCTTTTTTCGTGTACTGAACGCTTTTCCTGTTATTAATTATTTCAAAGTGAACCTTTTTATCTAGTTTAACTGTATCCTCGTCTGTTAGCAATAGCAATAACAGAGTAGTCGCAACATCTTGGTCTGCAGAATCAAATGCGTCTTGCTTTAAATCCAATTCTAATATTTCGTCATCCGCGTTTTCTTCTCTTATCTCATCATTTTTTTGAACCTTTTCTATTTCATTTTCTTCCGTATCAACAAAATCTTCCAAATCTGAATCCCACGTATTAAGAATATCAATTAGTTCTTGGCCTGTTCTATATATACGATTCATGTTCCTAAAGAAATTAACCAAATATAAAAAGCGGAATGTACATACGTAAATATGCACATGTATTAAATCATGTACACTACAGCTCAAAAGTGTTTAGGCACTGTTAAGAACAGCATAAAACATCAAAGTGAGGTTATCAAGAAGATGGAAGTTTGGTTTCGAACCAATGAAACATTGAATTTTTTGTATTAAAAAATTCGGTCGTCTCATCAGACTGCGGTGACCAAACTACAAAAATATTGAAAATACTTTGAACTAATCAAAGTATAATCACAATGCCTTAGCGAATTATAATGATTCGCTACGCAATTGCCAACCCCTTGGTAACCTCGAATTTTATTGTATTTAACGCATACATGCGATTTCTATATGAAATTTTGTGTTATTCTGGATTGATAGCCAGATAGTATTTTTACATCAAGGTACTTGATAAAAGGTAAAACTTCCATCTTCTTGATAACCTCATCTTGATGTAAAAATACTATCTGGCTATCAATCCAGAATAACCCAAAATTTCAGCATAAAACATATGAAAATATTTATTTTTTAGGTACATACACACATATATTAATCGCATTATACTAAATAAATGTCAAAATTGAAATGCTTAATTAAAATTTTACTTTCAATTGTGGGACCGCTTCTTGATTGAACAATCGCAGCGCACAGTCGAGGCATTCTCGCAATAAGTTTTGCCAGAGTTTCTGGCGTTATTAAGTTCCAAATTGACTGAAGTTTGTTCCACATAACAGTTGCTGATGTTGGACCTGATTGCTTTACTTCCCGGTAAAATTCTTCGTACAGTAACTCAATAGGGTTCAAGTTAATACTCTGGGGAGGCCATTCCATAACTTTAATTGTTCCTTCATCTTCTAAATGGTAAAGATAGCCGTTACATAATTTACAAGAATGTTTTGAAGCATTATCTTATTGAAACATAAAATTTTGACTCAAAAGTCGAATTCCTGAAGATATTGAGTGGTTCTCCAAAATTTGTCGGCGCCCTTCTTTTCTTAGTATTCCCTCAATTTTCACAACATCGCTTACAGTAGTACCAACAAAATAGTGCCAAATCATGACTGAAAACCTTCATACCTTACGGTAGCGGCAATACACTCTTTATTGGCACGTTCACCTACAGATCTTCTGACGAATATTCGTTTTCGGATACCGAAAATTCAAATTTGGACTCATCCGTCCATAAAACCTTGTTGCAATCTTCTATCGTCCAATGTTGGTGTTCACGGGCCCATTTAAGTCGCTTTTGCTTATTTTATTTACTAGTATTGGATTTTTAATAGCAACACGGCCATGGAGTCCCAATTCCTGTAGAGGACGATTAACCGTAGAAACACTAACTAGTTTTGGGTGACCAACATTTATTTCTGTGGTTATTTCCGGGGATGTTTTGTGTCCATTCGTCTTGCTAGTAATCACAATTCTATGATCATCTACAGATGTTGTCGCTCTTGATCTTCCACTACGTCTTTTATTAAAAAAAACTGACACTTTCCCGATATGTTTTAACATTACAATCGACCGTAGCGTGGTCTAATTCCATTTTTTGGGCAATCTGTCAATTACTTATGCCAGCTGTATGGTAAGCTATTATAAGCGCACGTGTTTCACTACTCGGTTCTCTTCTTAGAGGCATTTTAAATAATTGTCACTCGATATTTCGCTTACGATGTTAACAGTGTAAATATCAGACTGCAACTGATCGTGTTTTACACATTTCACTGAAATCTTTTCAAAAAAACAATTTAAACATCATGACCTAGAATAAACCAGACTGATAAATTTTTCTGGAAATTTCTACACACTATTATTGTAATTGTACAGTAACAAACAGTTTACGACAATCCAACCAAGCGGAGGTAGAGGGTACTAAAATTAAGCCTATATCATTGATGGTTATATAATGAAACTGCGTTTCAGATAAGTATTTCATTTTATTCAAATGTTGTTTCGTAAATAGTTATAATAATGTATCAATAATACATGAAAAAAGGGGTGCCTAAACACTTTTGAGCGGTAGTGTACATTACTCTTTGTACGGATTGTACATTTTTATGTACATCAAATTTCTTACCTCTTTACATAAAATGCTAATTGTAAAATCACAAAAAATCAATTACTATACCAAAATGTACACCTTTATGATGAATTTAACACAAAAATTTAGAATTCTAAAACAATTTTAACTATCCTAAGTTAAGTTTAAAAATACGAATACTGACTAGGATAAAATTTCACTTGAACTCTCGTTCATAAATCACTCGTATTTGAACAAACGGTATTCAATATAACAACAAACGCATGGAAAAACGAAAACGAAACTAATCAGCGTTCGCGCAAATACGCCAATTTTAATTCTAATACATTTGTTTGCAAGTTATTGGTGATAGAAAATCTATGTACATTATTATGTACGTTTTGAGCCAAAGGGTTAAAGTTTTTTTTTACAATTGAGTCAATAAAAATCCAGCACACGTTTTATCGAGAAAAAATACCGACATAAAAAACTAATTTTTCCGGAAAATTGGAAAAGCAGAGGCTTCAAGATTTAATTTCAACGTGAATAATATTTATCTTGAAAAGTTATTTATTTAGGTTTGCTTTATGATCACCCAGTAAAATCAATGGCACAAACCATGCGCTTAGTTCCTATCAGGCTACGTAACGCAATAACCGAACAATTCCTTAAAACTGTTTAATATGCAATTGTTATACTATTGGCACTAACACATATATAATTATCTAGGAATAGAAAAATTTTCACGACTCTGCCCAGACGCGTGAATTTTTTCCTAAAAAAAATCCTAGGAAAATTTTTCGAATTTTAGGAAATACTTCACGTGAATAATGTTCGCGTATTATTAAGCCGAAACGGCATTGATTAACCGCAAAAACGAGATCAGAGTGGATTAAACAGCCGTCTCAGTTTGCGGCCTATTCGAGGTGCGAATTTACCTGGCAAAGCGTTGTCCATGATGGAGCATAAATCAGACCGAACAAAAGCCAAAGTGGATGGGCATTTTGGTCGTAGATTAACTTAGAGTAGTTTTGTTCCGTAGCTATTGATTTTTTGTTTTTAGTGGATCGATTGAATCAAAAATAGTTTATAATATTTTCATAATTTCGTGGTACCATAGTTCCGCGTAACTTATATTAAAAATCACAGACGTGGTGCACGTTTTATTAAATAAACAAACGATTATTATTATTATTTAATTGTTATACCATCATCGTTTTTTCCACTATAAAATATGTACACCATTTAGAGACACCACAATTAATAATAAATGTGCGGTTTTAATATTTTAAATGTGTGTGACTGAAATACAAATTTCACTATAACAAAAATTGTTAGCCGCTATATAGAGGTGAATTTAAATTAAACATTCTCTATTGATTTTACTACATATTTGAATATGAATAAATAATTTCCTTCGTATATGAATTGCACACACATGTTAAACACACACAGAATATTATTTGCCTGAAATCGGGACACACATCCTAGAAAATTGCTCATAAATAATAATGAATCTGCTTCACCTGCTTTATACTCATATTAATAAGGTGTCGTTTATGTTTCACTGTGCAGTGTGCACATATGAATTTTTCAGACTAGACAATTTTCTATGTGCAATTTATAGAAAAATTATTATTTTTTTCTCTCGGAAAATGTTTTACTAGTTCAAATCGTTTTTCATGTTACCTCATCTCATCGGTTTAAGCTGAATCATCCTTTTTGCTTATGCTTATCGTTTTTGTAAAGTAAACTCTAGATTACATTGGAAATTTATTGCTAAAATCGGTTTATTCGGTACGGTTGGGAAGATAGACCATCAACACCAAATTTATAATTAGAAAATTAAAAATGAAATGGAAAACCACCCGAGAGACTATACTGAATAAATTATGAAGAGTTTTTTGGTATGGTATACCATTGACGGAGCATGGGAGTAATTTTAATCAAAACTATACCCAACCCATTACTTAGATGAAAGGTCATATTAACGGACCTGAATGAAATTACGTTCGATGTAATACAAAGTTTGAGCAAAAAGCATTTAAATTATAATAGCAAATGTTGCTTTTTTGTGCTTAACGTTTTAAATCATTATTCTCACGTTATGTCATCAATCTTATTCCAGCAACAAAACGTTGATGTATGTATATACCACCAACTGATATGCAATTTATTTATGTTTTTTGACGAAATTTAGACGTTCCATCAAAAATTCAATCTAACGTGATACACAAATAATGTTTAGATTAAAGCTTTTATGCTTTATCGAAACAAGTTAAAATATACGTACATACGTATTTATTAAATTTTCGTTTATCAACGTGGAAAACCTGATATTTGATTTTCCATCAAAAAAATAAAATATTTAAATCATTTCCCGCTTCATTAATATATTATACGAGTATGTAGTACATAAGCACATACGAGGGTATATCAAAAAGTCTTGCAATATCATATGAAAAAAAAGAGTGAGTGAGACAACAATATATTTTTCAAAACCATTTTTTGTCGCGATGAAACTTCTAGAAGAACATTTCGATGTAAATTTTACAGTTCGTTTGTTTTTGTCAATTTAGTAACACATGTTTTGAATTTTTCTTAAAATGAATGAAATTGAATATCGCGCCGTTACTAAATTTTTCCGTAAAGATGGACGAAATGCAATTTATATATTCAACTATATATCAAAAGTTTACGGCGAATCTGCACCATCATATGCCATAGTAACAAAGTGGTTAAAGTTATTCAAAAGTGGTCGGGAGTCATTAGAAGACGACAACCGGTCGGGTCGGCCAGCAGATGCTATTAGCAATGAAAACGTAATTTTGGCCGAATCTATTGTATTGGAGGACCGGCGATTTCTGTTCCGCGGTTAGCGTGGAGACTTTTTCTTTCATACGGTACCACATATACTATATTACATGACCACCTTCACATGTCAAAAGTAAGTGCGCGATGGGTTCCCCGTTTGTTGAATGCAGAACAAAAAAATTGTGTGTTCAAACTTCAAAGGCGATTTTAGATATGTACAAAGAAGATCCAGAAAATTTCTTGGATAACATAATAACAGGCGATGAAACATGGCTTCATCACTGGGATCCGGAATCCAAACAAGAATCGATGCAATGGATTAAACGTAGTGAACCACCACCAAAGAAATTCAAAACTCAACCGTCTGCTGGTAAGGTTTTGGCAACAATTTTTTGGGATGCTGAAGGAATTTTGATAATCGATTATATGCCACTGAAAACCACAATCACAGGCATATATTACGCAGAGGTTTTGCGAAAATTGAAAAAGCGATCCGGGAAAAACGGCCAAGGAAAGTAAGGAAAAAAATCTTGCTTCTTCACGACAATGCACCAGTGCACAAGGCTAATATTGCTCAAGCTGCATTAAAGGACTGCGGCTTCGTAGAAATTGCGCATCCACCGTACAGTCTAGACTTGGCACCCCGTGACTACTTTCTGTTTCCCAATTTGAAAAAAACACTAAGGGGCCGGAAATTTTCCAGTGACTATGAAGTACAGTCTATTGTAAATGAATATTTTATGGAGCAAAAGAAATCTTTTTTTTAGAAGGTTTAGGCAAGTTAATTGATCGATGTGACAAATGTATAAACCTTAAAGGAGATTATGTCGAAAAATAAAAATATTGCTGTCTCACTCACTCTATTTTTTCATATGATATTGCAAGACTTTTTGATTTGCCCTCGTATCAATGATAGATATTGAATATCACTTAGATAATTAATTGAATTTGTCTTGAATTTCAATTTTAATACACGCACAATCCGCATTCAACATCCCCCAAAAACAGAACTATTGAAGTGTATCGTTGTTTTATATGTGTGTTTGTGTGCGTATATAAATCAATCGAATTTCTAATCAATAGCCTAATTTTGATTCGTTCGTACTTTATCCTTTTCACAAAAAATACCAAACTTCTGATAAATTTTTCTATTGTTATACCTTCGATTGTGAAATTCTTTATAAATAAGAAATCTCTTGAAGAAATTAAGAAATTAAAAAACCCCGATTCAATGGGAGATAAATAAGAGTTGGGCGTTTCAACATAGTTTTGTGTATACACGACGATATGTGTAATACAAATTGTTAAGAAGACTTTTTGATTTTCTTTTCTTTTTATTATTTTGGTAACGAAAAGTTTCGCACACACACACACACAGGTGACCAACCCTCCTCTTTTTATAGATATACGGAAATATACAGAAGTAGAAAAAAAATAATTTATTTTTCTTAGCAGGGGATCGTTACAATTTTTTGGGTTTCAAGATACATTTCTTTATAAATACACATTCAGTAAAAAATAGTTCAAAACAAAACTTTGAGGTAAACTTTTTTGCTCGTTATTCTATTTAGCGCATGCTTGGAAATCAGCAAAATTTTAGTTACCTATTTAGATGAGTGGATGTTAAATAATTTAAAGTACAGATGTACCAAGTATAACACAGGCGCATTTATGATTAAGTCAATTTAAGTAGCGATTACAATACATGAATTTTGTGGAACCTATTTCAATTTGCACCCCCATTCAATTTGTGATGTGGCACATATGTCTCGAAATAAAATTACTTATGACTTATTATAATTTGCGATAACAATACATTGATGTTGTGGAACCTATTATTTAAATAAATAAGTTATTTTATTTCTTATTTTTCATTATTTTATCAGAACACGCCTAATACGTCACTTGAAATAAAAGTCATTGGGTTGTAAAAAATGATAAAAACATTGTGGGACGTATTGATTTGTGCTCGACTTAATTGTTCGGTGGTTTTGAAGTATAACGCTGCGTCTTAAATACAATTTAGACACCTCACATCATTTATTTGAAGGCTTTTGGATACTGCAATATGTAATCTATTATGTGCTTGTCAAACTGTGGAACTTATCTCCATTATTATATTTGATAAATTTACGCGAGTGTGTATTCAATACTTTAACAGGGTTATTCAATAAAGAAATAACAAGAGTGACTCAATATCGCTTTAACTTATTTAAAAATCAACTTATTCTATTTTATTTGTCGTGCAATTTATTTCCGATTCTTGAAATCTTCACGCGGTTTCATTATATAAAGTGTAAGCCATCTAGTTGTTCCTTTTCAAATCATATGTTATTTCGACGCTAAGAGCTTTTCCTGCTCGAAATATTGATAATGACACGATCCATCATAACTCCGCGGGTATAAATAAACACGATTACGCTTGATCAACGTTCAGAAATATTAAAAACTTATTTCCAAAGAGAGTACTGTGTTGCCAAAACAGTGCAAATTTTGAAAAGAAATTCCACCGAAATGAATCACCAAACGCCCCTGGGTTACACAAATTTGTGTAAAAAGTTCGTGAGTCGTTCTTGCTAATAGACAACAGAAATGATCCCCGTGCTCGTACAGTGCGTGCAACTGAGGATATTGCTGCTGCAGCCGAAAGTGTGCGACTCAATCCAGGAAAATCAACTCGTCACAGGTTGCAGGATCTTAACATTAGCCATTACCCTGATGAGAATTATGCACAAAGATCTCAAATAGTTCGCTAGCTTACAAGGTTTAATTGACACAGGAGTTGAAGGCTAACGACCACCCACTTCGATATCGCCTTACATCACCTTTAAATTAACGAATTTGTTTCAAAAATCATATTTTCAGACGAGACAGATTTCAGATCTAGGCGGCTATGTAAAAAGTAAAATCATAGAATTTGGGGTTCGATCATGTAATGGTAGAGAAGCCAATTCATCCTCAGCGAGTAACAGTTTGGTGTTCAACGAAAAAACTAAATTCGGTAATCGTGTATTCAGCCATTTTGGTAATGTCAATTGGCCTTCGTGCAGCTACAATTTGACAACGCTAGACTTCTTCTTCTGGGGTGGCGTGAATGATTGATGTTATGCGGACAATCCACAACTGAATCAAGCTCTTGAGCACAACATTTCAGCACCTATTCGCGAAATAGAGCCCGAAACCATCGAAAATGTACTGAAAAATTGGATCCACAGGATGGGCAAGCTAGCCGTGGCGGCCACTTGATTGAAGTTGGATTCCATCAATAATCGGAAGGTTGGCTCTTGTCAATGAAACAATAACATTTGGAATAATATTGATTTGTGTTGATTTTTATTGCAGTTTTAAAAAGGAAACTCTAAATAGCCTGCCCATACATTAAATAACCTACCAGGCTTTCAAAATAAATATCATGGTAAAATTTAGTGTTTGCTAATTCATAGTACTTCTCACTAGCCGGAAATGTTACCGTGGTATTTTAAAATCCTGATGGTTTAGCTCATTAACCGTTTGAATCCCAGGAGGTAATGCAAACGCATTACGAACAACGTAAAAAGATTTGTGGTGCAAATGCAAACAAAAAAAATAAATTCCAACGCAGATAACAATCGCTTCTTGTGTTTGTTAAATTATGCGATTCTCGTTTCCTTATCATCGCTCCGTCACATTTATTTATTTTATTTTCTCGACATAAAATCTAAACAGCGTGATTGCGACTCAAACGGTTACAATTATTTGAACTTCAGAAATACTATAACCCTTTTTCAACCAAGAAAACAAAAAAATTGGCTGAGTTTTAGTCCAACCCACACAAATGTGTGAGTAAAAAACCATAGAATGGCGTTGTTCATAAAAAATTTCGCTTTATTTGAAGTAAAACCAACAAAATTGTGTGTATAGATATAGTGTTTTTTTCGGACGAAAATAAGTTAAAAAAGAATTCACAAATGTGTAAGTTGGTCCAAAAAACATACAAAACTAAATTTTTGACATGGTACTTTTGCCCTACCCGCACAATTGTGTTAGTAAATCACTAAAGGGATAAATTGATTTTGTGGAACATAATTTGTGTGAAATAGATTCCAATGTGGTTAATGAAACAACGATTGTATATAAGGTATATAAAACATTTGTGGAATCTATCCTATCTGTCTCGACTCTTACAACTATAATGTGGAGTATAACGTGAGCTATCTAAATTATAAAAAACAAAATAAGCTGTTATCGAATTTTCCAGGCTTTCTCTTAAATAATTTGGAGTACCCTTGCACTAAATATGAGCGCACTCGATTTCACTCGATTTTATATCACTTTTGCTTAAATTTGCTGTGGAACCTCTGTTCAAAAATAGAATTATTATAATCTCTATACACTACGCGAGCTTATAATATATTGACGTTGTAGGTCCTAGTTTTTGAATAAATAAAATTCAAGGCGTTCATTGTTCTATTTAATTATATTAAACAATTCTCACACTTCACTTAAAAAACAGTTAAGGCGGTGATACATGTACAGTTTTTGCCTTTAAGGCAAAAAAATTTACCTTATACAAAATTGAGAAATGTTCAATTTAAAATTTTTCCCTATAAGGCGATTCAAGATGGCCGACTTTTAACCAATCAGCGCGCATAATTTGTATGCCTTAAAGGCAAAATCTGTACATGTATCACCGCCTTAATTCGTTTGTCAAAAGTAATAAAATATTTGTGGGTTTGAGTTATTCGTCGATTTTGAAATATTCTAGGATGCGAGGCATTGTAAAAGTATATTCTGTCAAAAAAGTAACGCGTTTAAAGTAGACCCCTTCCGAAATAATACACTTATGCCAACGAGTAATCCAATCATCAAAACATTTTTTAAACGCATTTTTCCCGAATCGACTGCAGTTCTCGCCTTAATTCTCTTTTATGTCTTCTATCGACTGAAAACAGGAAGCTTAATTTGAGTTTTGGAAAGAGAAAAAAGTCAGCCGGATCCATATCAAGTGAATACGGTAGTTGTTCGATGATATTTATACAAGTTTTGGCCAGAATTCGTTCACAATGACAGCCTTGTGAGATGGTGCGTTGTGGTGGTGCAAAATCCATTAGTTGTCTCTCCACAAACCTGGCCTTTTTCGACTAAATTGATCTCTCAACCGCCGCATAACGCCCAGATAATATTCTTTATTTATCGTCTGACCTGGCAAAAATTCCGACTGCACAACATCCCGGCAATCAAAGAAAACAGTCAACATTACCTTTACTTTTTATCGACTTTGACGTGATTTTTTCGGTTTCTGCTCAGTTGGATGGCGCTTTTCCGAAGCTTGTTGACTGGTTTGCATGTGAAACTCGTAAACCCATGTCTCATCACCAGTTATAATGCGTTTTATGAATGTGGGGTCGGATTTGACTCATTCTAGCATGTCTTCAGCGACCTTTACGCGATTGAGTTTTTGAAGAAAATTCAGGTCTTTCGAAACTAGTCGAGCGACAAAGCGTTTCATGCCAAAACAATCGTGTACAATGCTACGAATTGATTCGTGGAACGTAGAAAGTTTAGCAGCTATCTCTCTCAGACCTAAATGGTGATTTTCCGTCACCATTTCCATCATTTTGGCCGACCAGAGCGAGACAAATCATCTATCATATGTCGACCGCTTTTGAATGCACCGTGCCACTCATATGCACATGTTTGTCGATAAAGTCGATTCATCATAAACTTTCTGTAATATTTTTAGCGATTCGGCACACGATATTATATTTGCAATACAAATTGAGAAAAGTTCTTTGTTCGATATTTTTCATTATAAAAATCGGGAAACATACTTGAGATGAACTGACCACTGTAATCAAACTAAATGACAGATCGCGGTCAAAGTTCACGTCTGGATAGAGGACAGTTTTGCCAACTTGGCGACAAAATAAAATTACAATCCCTTTAAGCGGACTTTTTAAATGACGAAATAATTTTTTGACAGAATGTATATTATAGTGCCGATTCTGTTGTTACAGAAGACTCATTTGATATTTGGAATTTCGCAACGGAGTTTTTGAATAAACTACCTAGCTTCATCTGGAATTCCTCCTGCAATTTGGGGATACAGAATACCTTTGTTAGAGGACGATGTACTACAACGAATTTAACCGAATTTGCATCTCATACTTTGAACGTAAGGGAAGGTGGAAACGAAGTTGATGTTATGACGACGGATTTCAGCAAGGCATTTGACAAGTTGTCCCATACGATAATTTTGTTTAAGCTCGAGGCTCTTGGTTTCGCACCTCAACTCTTACTATGGGTGGACTCTGGAACGTAAGTATCAGTTGATCTTTAGGTCGTCGCAAGGCAGTCTTCTTGGGCCTATTCTTTTCGTATTATCTACAGGGTGACTGACACGAAGTGTTACCAACTTCAGACTGTCATTGCTGTCAAACAGCTGCAGTGATAACAGAGCGCTCAAATTTACACTAATGACGGTTCATTCCATTGTTTACAAGCGTACAAAAGCATTTTAGTGGGAAATATTCAGGAAAAAAGTTCTCCACAGTGAAATTTAAGCGTAATAGTGTGATTGCTCTATATTTGGCTGGAAAACCACAGTCGCAGATTGTTAACCAGTTAAAACATCTACATGTGAATAAAATGTTTGGGTATCGCACCTTAAATCGTTATAACGATACTGGCAGCATTGCAAAACGCCATGGTGGTGCAACGAAACGCACTGCAACATCGCCGGATATCATTCGGAAGGTGAAGGCCAAATTGGCTCGGAATCCGCGCCGTAGCGGCAGAAAAATGGCTCGTAAGGCGAACATTTCGCTTGAACGGATGGAGCACATATTGAAAGATCATCTTAGACGAAAGACCTTGAAATTCCATAAAACGCATGGTCTCACCGATGCTCAAAAAAAAGTTAGAGTGGAAAGAGCAAAGGAGTTACTACGCTTGCACGAAAGTGGCGATTTGCTGAATTTGGTTTTCTCCGATGAGTCACCGTTCGTTATTGAGCAATATGTGAACAAGCAAAACGACCGGATTCACTTGTCCGGCCATTCTACTGAAAAATTGGACTGCCACTCGAAACTAAGCGCAGCCGCTGGTGATTGTTTGGGCCGCCGAAACGGCCGAAAGCCGTTCACCGCTCATTTTTTGGACCGTCGCATCAAGATAAATGCTAAACTTTATCGGGATCATGTGTTGGATCGAGCGTTGAATCCTTGGGCACAAAAACATTTCGGCCGCAGAGCCTGGACATTTCAACAGGAGTCGGCGCCGAGTCCTGGCCACCAAATTCACCGGATTCAAATCCGCTAGATTTCTCGGTTTTGGGCATTTTGAAGAACAAGGTTGGAACAAAAAAATACTAAAGTGTCGATCATCTTAAGGAAACGCTTCGCCGGGAATGGGCCAAAATACCGCAGAGCCACTTCCGTGCTGCATGCAATAGCTTTGTCGGCCGTTTAAAGGCCATAATCGCGGCTAAGAGTGGCGAAATTGAAAACTGCTAATGCAATTCGAAAATTTAAATATTGTGTCAGTCACCCTGTAATAACGACGTCGATTTTGTGATTAACATTTCCTCAATTTCTATTTCCATTTGGTGTGCTACAAATAATCTTGATCTCAATGTGAGTAAATGTCAATCCATTACATACTCAAGAAAACGTTCAAATTCCATTACTCGAGAGTATACCAACAACAGTGCTGTTGTTGCCAGAGTTTTAGCCATACCGGACTTAGGGGTAATTTATGACTGCGAACTTGACTTTAGAGATCACATCGATTTTATTGTCAACAGAGCAAAGTCTTCGCTTAAATTTGTCAAACGCTGGTCTAAAGAGTTTTTGCACTCCTATGTTGGGTTATTTATATGACATTTGTTCGCTCTTTGCTCGAGTATGCTAGTCAGGTTTGGTCTCACCAAATGCACATATGAAAAATTGAAGCTGTACAGCGTAGTTTTTTGCGCTTTGCTCTGCACAGATTTCGATAGGTGGGCATTTATAACTTGCCTTCTCATTTCGACCGCTTGGAGCTTATTAACTAAAGCCACTCAGTAAGCGATGATCTGTTGCAGGCATCGTTTTCATTCATCAACTTTTATGTGGTAGGGTAGATTCTTCAGCCCTACTCGAAAACACAACTCTTAATGTAAATCATCGTGCTTTGAGAACGGTGCCTGCTTATTGAATTGCTCCTCAAAGAACAGCCTACGGCCAGACGAACCTCAAGAATGCTGCGCGAGATTAATAAATATTTTGAATTTTTTGACTACCATATTAGCGAAACCACTATTAAGAAATTATTAATTGCTACCAACCGATAGACCAATAATTATTTTTTAGATTAATTTTTTATCTATTAAGGCTAGTTTGTAGCTGACGTGAACCTAAATTTTTCATACCAAAATGACACAAGCGAAAATGAAAATTTCGCTGCTAAATTTTATTTTGCGGTACGCAGTTTAACTAGTGAAATTGATATGTTTCGTATTAAAATGTATATGTCTCTGTTTGACTCTACACATTTTTCACTGCGTTTTTATCTGCAAGTACGATAAAAAGTAAGCTAAATTTTTGACATTTCATCAATTATCTTTATTTTTTGTTAAACAAACTCACATTAAAAATATTTTGACTTTGTTGCAACAAAATAATAATGCAACATGAAGAAAATTGAATTTTACGAAATTCTACAAGCTAATTTTTCGTGGAACATTTATCTGCTTAATTTTAAAGACCAGCGAAAATTTCATTTCACGTCAGCTGCGTACTAGCCTTTAGACTTAAATACTCTATCGACTCTAAACATTGTTTTTCTTTCCCCATTTGCGTTTGATTTAATTTTATTTTTACTTATTATTTTTTTTTATTTTCTCTCTTTTACTTTTTTTCATCACTACATAGTCTCAAATCTGTTTGCTTCAAGCAGACCAACGGTCAATATTTTTTAATCCTAAAAATAGGTGTGATTATATTGGTGCTGCGAAATCTGTCCCAAGCAGGGATTGTGTAAAGGGACATAGCTAAAGGTGGACAACTTGATCAACAATTGTATAAAAGCAAAAATAATACCTGAAGTAATCGAGGGACAATTATATTAATATTGACCTGGCCCCATCAGACGCAACTTTTTAATTTGTTTTAAAAAGAAGACAACTCCCTATTAACCCGGCTTTTGCCATCACTATCAATAAATATGTTTTACAGCACATATAAAAGTACGTGTACAACCTAGACTCCAACAAGGACGTTTATTAAATGATGAATTTGCTTTCAAGTCCGGTTCGTATCACTGGATTCTGAATATCGTTATAGAATTAGACGGTTTACAACAATACTCGTAATTTACACCGCTTCCGGAATATTCCTAAAAATAATGTTACAATAATTTTCCAAATCCATTGTTTAATACTTGAAAACAACAACAAATAATTTTCACCATTATTTATTAATTCACTTTCCACGATTTACAATAAATCACAAACGTTTTATTTCATTTAAAACACCACTTATTAATTTTTCACCTTGTTCACATACGCTCTCAATCTTTCGCGTGCCGTATCTCCATTGTGTCCATTGTGCGCATTCGAATTTATCTACCGATCTAGATTCGTCTGCGATGGTTGCATATGGTTTTAATTCCTGCAAAAGTTGAATCTTGTAAGCAAGTAAACCGAGATCCTAAGAACAGAGATGTTGAAGAATCGATTCATTTGGATTATCTTCAATACTACGCACTACAGCTGCCACCGCCTGCTCGGTGCGCGCTATATGGGATCTCACGGGACTCGTATTATCATTTAGAGTAAACATGGTGTAAAATTGTAAGAACAATATGTTTCATGTCACATTTTGTTTGTGGAATATGTTTTCATCACAAATGTTGACATTATCTGTAATTAATTATGTTTTTTATTTTTATTTTTTTCAAGTTCTACAAATAGTATTTTAAACTCACGGATTTCAACTAGGCCGAAAATCCCAATACATCTCTAGGTTTCGGAAAGGGCCTTAGAAGATTAACCGATTGTTATTCTAACATTGTAAGGTTTTTTGGTTGTGGAACCTATATTGTTATTATACAGAGTCGGATAGCAGTGCGTACTACGTTATACGAGATACTGCTGTACTTTTGTAGCAACATCGATTTTAGCTCCGAGCGATTTAATTATGTTCGTCACATCAATATTAAATGTTTCGGTAATACAAGATATAACCAACCGTTACATATATCTACTTATAGCTCATCTCCTGCACCGAACACCTTTAAAAACAAATTAAATATTAACCAAAAAAAAATAGAAATTGTTTCTTTTCTCTAAGGATTAGACATTTTATTTCCTTATGAATCCGTGTGCTATACACGAATCTGTTAATCCGAATACATACCTTTTATAGATATATAAGAATTGAGCACCCTACTATTCATATTACCGCAACGGTAATTGTCTTAAAGGAATAGCAAAAAAAAATAGAAGTAAACAGTTTTTCTTTTATAATGAAAGAAAATTTAAAAAGGAATAGACAAAATGTGTCTACACAGATTTAAAGTTATTAAAATATTTTGAGTGATCTCGTCTCTTGTGTCGGTTTACAGAGTTGGAGAAAGGGTTGTGTGTATGGATGGAGGTATGTTGTAGGCAACAATATAAAGAATGCATGTATTATATACGCAAGGAAACAATTATTTTGTTTGTTGTTGTTAAGATTAGTTCCTTCAGGGTATTTAATTGTTTCGTGATGGTGAATTTTATTTGAATTATATTAAACGTACGTGGTACGGTCTCCTATCGTTGTTGTTTAGAATTGTTTAGATATAATGAGGTTGTTTTGATTTCATCGTTTAAAATTATTGTACGGTTATTTTTGTTACGATATTAAACGTTTTACATAAAGTATATATCTACGAGATAGTATTAGCGGTTGTATGTTTGGGTACAAGTATGTATGCGTCCCAAAGTTGGTGAAATAATCTTTCCGCGTATTCTAAAACAATTTATAATATTTTTTCTAAATATTTATATTAATTTAATTTTCTTTTGCTTTCAGGTATTTATGACAATCTCATTAAATTAATCGTAAGTACATAATGTTACCTATATAGAGAAAATATTAGCTAAAGGCAAACCAAATACAGTGCCTATTTAAAAACTTCAGAAATTGTAAATAGTGTCAGTTTCTGTTTTATAGAAAATTGAACCCCATGGCTTCATCGAGCCACACTGAAATCAACTAAATCGCTAATTATCGGCAATAATTTTAAGAAATTAAAATTAAAAACGAATGACAAACTTGGCCCGCGTACAATATGAATTACACTCAAATTATTTTACACTCAAATACAGCAAGCTTCTGAATCTTGGTTACTGTTAACGTCCATGACTCACCACCAACGGTTACCAGTTGTTTAAACCGCGCCTCGTAGATGTTGAGTTTCCTTTGACACAAATTGTTGTGCGTCATAAAGTTTTTAATTTGTGCAGCTACGACGTTTGATATTACATCCACAGAAAGTAAAATTTGCTCCGTAACCACCGATCTCGAATATTTAAACTCTGTCATCTTTTCGCATTCCTCGAAGGCTTGTTTGACAGAAACGACCTAAAACGCAAAAATCATCAGAACCGACAAATAGCGCATTCTAAAGATAAATTAAAAAATAATTGGGCTGTAGTTTAGTTCATATGCTAATAAACTTTGTACTCCAAATTAAACTTGTACATCCAATTTTTTCTTGTTTTTTTTATTTATTTATTTAAATTATTACAACTGAATACAATTCATCTAGCAATTATTCTACCTTAATATTAGTCACATGTGAATGAGAAGAGACCCATTGACCAGCTCCATTTATAATTTATTTACTGAAGTAGTCTTTGCACTAGTGTCCTTAATCCATTAAATTAATTAGTTTCGTTCTCTGCAATCGTCTTACTTACTGCATGTGATTTCACCCGAAAGAGGCGATTCTTTATGTATATGATTTAAAATCATATCATAAGCGTAAACCTCTATGTCACACATTATCAAAGGTCTGTGCCACATCTTAAAAGATACTAGGCAAAGCATTTTCCTCTCTATTGTATTCTCAATGACATCTGTAAGAACCTGGGAAACTGATATTCTGCACGGAGAAAAAAAAACACTGATTTTTTTCCTATATATGTATGGGAAACCTATTATGATATGGGTACCCATACATTGTTGTCAAACATACTATGTACATGGTTCGCTCTCCGATTTGCATATTAGCCAGTGCTATATAGGAATCGTTCCTATATATAAGCAAATTATTTATAATGTATAGTAATGTTTATTATAAATAATCGTAAGTGTATAGGAATGATTCCTCTTTGTTTTAGCAAAATCCCGTAGAACTTAGTTAAGTAAAGCATTTTTTTATTGTGGTATAGTATAAGCACACCGTCGAAATGTAGGGTTTTTATTAATCAAATTAATCAAAATTGATAAAAATGTTAGCTTATAAAAATTATGTACTATCTTATAAAAAGAAGATTTAGCTAAAGAAGAGTGTTAAAATATATTTCAAAAGGAACAATAGCCTAGCACTTAATACTTTGCAAATCAGAGAGCATATCATACACATAGTTAGGGTTACAACAATAAATAGGAATGTATCACTTTTCATTTGGATTTTCTTCATTTCATATTCTTTGCTCTCTTCCTTAAGCACTAAGTAGTAACATTTTAAATATTGCCATGTGCGGTCGTCAAAATAAGTGTCGTTAAAAGTATAAAAAAGTGTATACAAAAAATTAAATATGTATATCGGTGTTTTGTATTATTTGTGTGATATCAAGTTATTTATAATAAAGGTAATAATTTGTATGTTTCAATAATTTTTATTTTTTAATTCAGTGTGTTAATTTGGAATAAGCTTAATCTTTTGTCAATCGTTTTATCAATTGTTTTATTTTATTAATTAAAAATTGGCCGTTCGACAGATTTCTTCATTTTCAAGAAAATATTATACGTGCACTGAAGAAACATTTTATTTTATTAAAAAAATTAGTAAATTTCTAAGCTTATCCCAAATAAAGAAATTGATTTATTATACCCAAAATATGATTTCTCTATGTATACAATGTGTATCCAGCAAAATGGTGGTTAAATTATATTCTAATTGAGGAGGACAGTTTCCAATATTACCATAGCACTTAACACTATGCAAATCGGAGAGCGTGTCATACTTATAGCAAGGGTTAGAACAATATATAGGAATGCTTATTGAAGTTTCAATACGAATTCTCATTTATTATTGTAAAACTAATCATGTACATTACGCCTTGTCCCATTTGTGTAGTATTAAGTGCTATGATACATAGAAATCATAATTTTTGTTTTGGCAAAATTCTGTTTTACTCTGTGAATCTAAACCGTTTAATTTAATTTTTTTATATTCTCATTAGATGGTATACTGGATAAGGAATGTGAAGGATAAGGAACAAATTCGATCGACGGTCCGGATATTGCCAGTATTTTATCAGCAGAGATATGAAAATGAAGTCTTATTACTCAAATTGTAATTTTATTTTTTAATACTAATAACTATTATTTAGCTCAGTTAAGCATTAACCAAAATTTAAAAAATTATTTATTTGTAATATTTGAAAAAAACGAAAGAGTTTTAAATAGTTTCAAATATTTTAAACAACATACAATTACTCATTCCGAGATAATGAAATGTATATGTCAGTTCCTATTGCTGTTCCCTGCATTGATAAAGGATTGCATAATACCGAAAATATTAAAGGAGTAAAAAATAATATCGTTTCTAATATTATCGTCATTATCGTTTTTGGTAAATACAACAGGCAAATGTTTAGCATATTGAAAAATAAGGTAGAGTTCATTTAAATAAGATGAAGCTATCAAAGTACAAATCAAAGTAAAAGCAAAATTTTTAGTTTTAACATTTAATAGGAGAATTTATTTCCGAAAATGATGAAGAGTGGCACATATTAAGACAAATTTTAGAAATTGTACTTCAAAATGATTCGGATATCAAAACTGCTGACTGTTTGGAAAAATGGGTCCTTTGAAACAGTTTCGGTGTAGGTATGCGATTTGAAGGTAAACATAAGATTTAAAAAATATCGCTAAGAGTACTACTTCAAGAATAAATATATGCAAAACCATTTTGCATATATTTCTTTTTGAAGTAGTCCACCACGGCTTTCCTTATATTCCAAAAACAATTGAAAATATAAATCAGTGTGAATTTGGAAAATATATTGAAATGGGCTCATTTAAATATTTTGAATCTATCGTCATCGTATCGTAGAGGCACCAAAATTTATGGTAATTAATTTAAATGATAATAATAAAGATGAACCGACATTTTTTAAAATAAAAGGATTTTTAAGAAATAAAAATATGGCAATTAATTTAGGTAGTAAATGAAATGTTTTGTTTTTTATAAATATGCTTTTGTTGTAATGTAACCGAAAACATGAATTCAGAATAAGCGAATTTAGCTTTTTAAGTTTTAGATTTAAGTCTAACATTAATACGTTAAAAGAGTTAAACGCGAGATCAAACTTTGTAAAATTACATAATGCGTCATGTTTAATATTTTAAACTTAAAATAATTCATAATATTATAAAAATTATATGTTTTAATAATTGTAAATTCAACTAAAATAAAATAAAATGTCAGTAACTAATTAACAAATCAAAATTGAATTTTATTTAACTGTCATAGCAAAATTTACTATTTCAAATAACAGATTAGTAAAATAATCTTGGAAATCATACTATACTAAATAAGGAGTATAGCTGTACAACATAGTAGACGCTACCATAATTGTGAAAAATAGTCCTAGATGTAATGGAAAGTATACCATGCTTAAATATACGTAGTGCTATATGAAGCAGTGACCTATACCACAATTATAAAAAAATATCACTATATGTCGTGGAAAACGTACCATGCTGAATTATACATATAGCTAAACAACTCAGCAGACTTTACCATAATCATTAAATGTAGTGCTATATCTCATATAACTCAAGACAATTCAAATTAAAAACGCAACAATATTATATTGAAACAGTTAACATTATTATAGCTAACATTACTATCAGGATTAACAATAGTTTCTAAAAGGAATAGGACGCTCTACCTCGTGTGACGGTAAATATTACCATTTATTAAAAATATTCTACTATTTTTATGATAACCAGTACCAAGTTTGTAATAAATATTATTATACTTCATAGAATAAACTTATGAGTATTATATAGTACGCTCTCCGATAATAGGCCACAAAGGCGTGGGCTCCGATATTTTATTGAAATAAATACTACATTTTTTTTTCCGTGTGGGATAAGGTTTCTTTGTTTTATGATTCTTTTCAATCTTTTGAGCAACAGCCTCACAAACAATGTTGGTAGAAGTGCTAGTGTTGGTAGAAGTGACATTCGCCTGTAAGATTTTCTATAATTCGGTGGCTTGTCCGGTTTCGGAATTATTATTACTTCTGCTACTTTCCACTGCATTGCCACATGTTTTATTCTGATATTAAGCAAATTTTTTTATATATTAGCATTTAAAAATAGTTACAATTCTTCTAGGTGTTGTGTTAATCCGTTTGCATTCCATCAGCTCGATTCTGGTTATTCCTATAGGAAAAGGAATTAGGAAAAATATTTTCATAGTATTTTGGTCACAAAAATTATTTTTCTGGCATACTATGGTACAGAATTAGTGTAAATTTTTTCAAAAACAAAATTAAATTGGAAATATTTTTCCTATCCAATTTCGATACGGAAAAAATAATTCCTAAATTATAAAATTTTAGATCAAACATGATTTCTCAGTAGGCTAGAAAATGGTATTTTTAACAAAAATACTATGAAAATATTTTTCCTAATTCCTTTTCCTATAGGAATAACCAGAATCGAGCTGCATATGGCTATTCTTAATGATTAGTTGTGATGTCTGGTTTCTGCTCCGGAATTATGAATTGAACTAAGTATGTATTGCAAACATTATTTATTTTTAGCTATCTAGTCCAGTAAATGAAGGGGTCGACCTGTAACTTATTAGTTGCGATTTTCATTTTCTGGTGATAAGTGATACCTCATTAAAAATGAGACCGAGTTTTCAAAAAAAATCATTCTGTTGTAGGGGGAGAAAATGGCCCCAAAAGACCTGGAAAATCGATTTTCCGCGAATATCTCCCAAAATATGGCAGTTAGACATTTTTTGTTCAGATAAACATTGAAGATCAGTTAATTCTCAACAAAAATGGTTCACACGACTTTTTCCAAAAAACTGACCGTTTCTGAGATAAACGGGCCCAAGCGCACTTATAATATTGAGTTTCTGTGTTGTACGGAGAGCACAGTCCTTGCATTTACACATGAGCGGGTGGACAAATTATTAAATAACTTTGTTAAAAATGCATATTTTCTCATGATTCAAAGTTCAAGTGAAAGAGACTGCTATCATACCCTGTGACTTAAGCCACATTTTGACTCTTTGGCCATATTGGAAAAACGGGTCAAAATTTCTGCTCCCGTGCAATTTTGACCTCGCCCGGAATTTGTTCCTATTTTTTTTTGTATTGCACTAATTTGCTCCAAATTTTCTTGATTATGGGTCATCAGAAGGTCCTTTGTAATCTGTGAAATTCGTATAATCTAATTTTCTTCCATTTTGATTAAAACCTTGTTTATTGAATCCCAGTTTTTTGCTGTTTTTGGAGCGTGGGGAAATTTTGTAAACAACCACCAATTAAAAATTCATACATGATCGGATTGTTCTCTATGACATATCATTTGAAAGCTGAAAATATCTACTTTTCGGTTGTGCAATTATTTTTTTCACAAAATCGGCCATTTTCCAATAAATTTGGAAAACGCGTGCTCAAGGAAAAAGCGCACTTTTTCTTTTCGTGACTTTTTTCTCCCGGCTCTTTATTTCTGACGTTTTGATACCTTCACTAGTGTAAAAGTGGAATTCTTACCTATCCATCAATGTATATAAAGTCATCTCATTGATACGTGGAGAAAAACCCGAGTCCTAAACGTAATGCTATGATTTCATTACTTTCATTTCTTTCGTCGTTCGTCGCGTGTGTGCTCTATTTGTTGTCTATAGTCGCCAAATTAGAGGGGCAGGTTACGAAGAACAGAAACACGGGACTGGAAGCGGTCATTGAAACTTTTAAAAACCTTAATCTTCCTCACGAGATCGTATTTCATGACAGGCAAACTGTCATTGCGTCGATGTACAGTGATGATGATACACAAACCCTGACAAAAATTAGATACGAGATCTTCAAGCGATTCACCACAGACAGATACAGAATCAAACCGCGCTCAAACTAGCAACCTTGCCACCCATACCTGAAGCTGCAAGGCAACACCTTTATCGGGTATATCTGCAAGTCCAGCAGTGGCTCGGAAACGAACTGTCACCAGAAAAATAGGGTTGGAAACGTGTAGGGGGTATACTCATGCCGGGCCAAACCACTAAAGAGCAAGCGGTTCCGGAACTCTTAAAGATGATATTTTGTCAATGTAAGGAAACATGTTCCATCAAGAAAGCAGGGCTACCATGCTCATCTATTTGTGGTTCATGTGAGTCCCGCCAGTTTTCGAATTATAAAGACAGCCAAGATACGTTATCCGAAGAGCTAGAACTAGAGGAAACTCTAGAATCAGAAGAAGTTGTTGGCGAGGGTGACGTTGATGATCAAGAATTATTATTGGAGTCTTGTGACGGGGACTGGTGGTTAACCCTTTAAGATTGTACGAACAACCCAGCAACAACAACACATCAATAACTCCTCCTATTATTTTTGAGGACAACATTTTATCGGCTTTAAGGGGGTTTGGAGATGGTTGCGGTCTTGACGATATTCCCTCCTCTATTCTGAAGGAGTACGCTGAAATTTTAACAATTCCATTATGTTATCTATTCAATCATTCCTTAAACACCGGCGTGTTTCCTGAAAAATGGAAAATTTCAAAAATTACTCCAATTTTTAAATCGGGTAAACGTGAGGATATCTCATGCTACAGAGGAATATCAACTACATCATCAATTCCAAAATTATTTGAGTTAGTATTATGCAACAGCTTTAAATCCACAATTGCACGTCATATATCAATAAACCAGCATGGGTTTATGCCTGGCCGATCCACATCGACTAATCTGGTTGAATTCACCAGTAAACTAATTAACGAGATAGAAAAACACCGTCAAGTTGATGTAGCGTACACGGATTTTAGTAAAGCATTTGATTCTATCTGTCATCATAAAGCACTCCAGAGTTTATTCAATTTTGGGTTTTCTCTCGATTACATAAATTGGTTTAAATCATATCTATCAAACCGGTGCCAATTTGTGATAATGGGAAATGAAAAATCAAACTGTATTAAAGTTACATCTGGTGTTCCCCAAGGATCACACCTCGGGCCTTGGATTTTTATTGTTTTCATAGACCGAATAACCGAGATAATCAAAAACTCAGACGTGCTCATATTTGCAGATGATGTGAAAATTTTTCGTACTATTAATGGATTGTTAGATACGGAGAAACTTCAAGAAGACTTAGATAGATTAAGTGAGTGGTGTGATCGGAACTCACTATACTTAAATATTAAGAAATGCAAAATCATGTCTTTCCATCGTAAACGAAATCCAATAATTACTTCATACAAAGTCAACAACGAAGTACTGCAAAGAGTCAATGAGGTTATAGACTTAGGTGTTACATTTGTCGAAAACGCCAGTTTCAATAGGCATATTGAAAATTGTATTGCGAAAGCGAATGCCATGTTCGGATTTGTTAAAAGATGGACAGGTGAATTTAAGGATATCCAAACCTTATGTTCACTCTATTTCGCTTATTTTCGATCTCAACTGGAATACGCTGTAACGGTCTGGAATCCATACTATGCTGTACACATAAAAAGAATTGAAAGCATTCAAAAGAAGTTCCTGATTTTTTTGTTAAAGAAAAGTGACTGGGATTACGACCACAACTTACCATTCCATGAAAATGTGGCTCGCTTACCTCCATACACAACAAGATGCACAGATTACAAAATATGCACGCTTGAAAATAGATGACTTCTCTTGGGAGCAGCTTTTATTGGTAACGTTTTGCTTGGTCACGTAGATTCAGCTTACATCTTGGAAAACATATCAATTCACGTGCCATGCAGAACATTTAGAAACCATAAATTTTTAGCACTTGAACACCATTCCACCAACTATGGAGAAAACAACCCAATTAATAGGATGTCTAAATCTTTCAACTTAATTGACGATGTATTTGACTTCAACTTATCAAAGGACAACTTTAAAAATATCCTTAAAGACTTTTTTCTAAATTTTTAATTGTTTAAACCAAAATTTGGTTTATATTTTTTTTTTTTTTTTTTTTTATTCTGTTTTAAAGTTTTTTGTTGTTTTAATATAATTTTAACTATAACTAAATAATCTGAAATCATACATGTATATATTACAAAATAGATTTCTTTAAATAAATAAATAAAAATAAATAAATAAATTAAGGACCAACCTCGAGATATCTCGGGACATACGATATTTAGTTAAAAAAATCGGTCCTTAAAGAGTTAATAGATTTATGTCATAATTTCAATGTATTTTTATATATTTTTGTATAATAAATGAAATTTAAAAAACTTTATAACTCTTTATTCCAAAAACCTCGATCCGGATGGTTGCAAAAAAATTTGCAAAAAGAGAATCTGCAAGAAATTGTTGTTGAGTATTATGGGTAAATATTCTTCACTCTTTAGAGATTATAGTTTTCGGACAATAGTTTGTCATATGGGCAAAACTGATTTTCGCTAGTTTTTCGCCAATTGGTGGGGTCCATCCTGCTGTAATTAATCTTATGGTCTGCTTCCCTAATAGGTATACCTTGAGCCCTCATCTCCGAGAAAAACATAACGCTCGGGAACATAAAAATTCTTGAAAATTACATGGTTTACGGCGTTTCCCATTTATAGCCCCGAGGATTTTGCCAGTGGATGGATTGCAGTGGCGCCATCTACAATTGATTTCCAAAGTACGAAACATTGAAAATAATGTATTTGCAACACCCCCCATCTCAAATTTTGTTAAAAACTTGCATATTTCAAGAGTCTCAAAATTTTGAATTTTTGCAAAAAATATTTATGTTGCGGAAAAAAATCATTAGGACTATTTTTGTAGAAAATTAACTGATCTTCATTATCTAGACAAAAAATCTCTAACTGCCATATTTTGGGAGATATTTGCCGAAACCCGGGCCATTTTCTCCCCCTACAACAGAATGTTTTCTTGAAAACTCGGTCTCATTTTTAATGAGGTACCAAGTGCCACTTATCACCAGAAAATGAAAATTGCAACTAATAACTTTCAGGTTGGCCTTTTTTTCCTCCTTCATTTACTGGACTAATCTTGGAATTTGGTATTTCCAGCAGATTGAGTCGATCCAGAATTAATTTATTTAGTTTATTCTGTTCCGCAAAGCTATTTAAAGTTGCTTGGACAGTGTTTTTGAAATTTTCGGTACCCGTTGGTGTTATTTTCTTTCTAATTTGAAGAGGCCTGCGCAAATGTATAATTCCCCCTACGCATATGTATTTTATTTCTTGGTTGATCCTTGTTTGGATGACTAGAGGGGGTTTGCATGCCTGATCCCTCATTTTCTATAGCTGCTTGGCAACCTTACATCCTCGGTAGCTGGGTGGATGCTGCCCATTACAATTTATACATTTAGCTATAAATGTATAAATTGTTGTGAGCATGTTGAGTATGCGGCAAACGTTAGCATGAACAGGGGTAAGTTTTTTTTTTGAAACGGCTTCTAGTCGGTTCTCTCCGCTACTTCTCTATTTTTTAGTAAAGTTCACGGCATAAAGAATTTTAAATTCTTTGTTTTCTAAATTCTCGATTGTTGAATTACTTTCACAGTTTGGATGTAAGCTTCTTGCCATGACCTTGATGGGATGATCGTTTTGATTTTCGTACGTATACCACTGATATTTTTCCGTATCCAGCTTCATTGACAAGTTTCTGTGTGCGTTTCGATTTGAAGTGTTAATCTTCCATACATTAATGATCAGAGCAGTAATTTAACACTCTTGCTCCGTAACAGTACTCATTACACTTTGAATTTCTGAATAATTGGTTACTCCTACTATAAAAAACAGTGGTGAGGCGTTTTCAGGCAGATTAACTCGAAGATTTGAGTTAAAAATAGTAGCTAAGAAGCTCCCTGTCTTCAATTTTCTATTTTAGTGCTTGATTTTCTTTTTCTAGATTAGAATGTCCATCATTTGCATTGTTACCGATGTTGAAGATATCGGTTGCAGAACTGCTGTTGCTTTTACTTTTTGCATACGTTCTTGCTGTATTTGACTGCTGTTGAAACAGATTCGCTGTTTCAAAATTGATTTCACTAATATGCAATAAGTGGTTCCCCCAGAATATATGGAACCGGCCTCCGCAGAGTGTGGAGTAGCCAATTTGAAAAATCCACCTGGAGTAGATCCTTTTGTGTTTTGGTCCATTCCAACTCCATAAACTTAAGTATGGAGTATAAAAAATTTGCATTACCATTTTGAGTTAATTATAAGAACGTTCGTAAATCACTCAAAAATTTAAGTGGCAGCAATTTTAACATTTCGTACATAAAATTAAGCGATTTACGAATATTCATATAATTAAACTGAAAACTTTAAGCGGAAATTTTAATATTCCGTACAAAGGGCGAATAAAACCAATTGACCCCCCTGTCAGTGTGCAAAACTCATATAGGCTGGCATATAGTTATGCAATGTGCAGATGGTGATAAAATCGGACCTGTAGCCTAGCCGTTCGTCTTTGAATTGGTTGGGATAAAAAAAAAAAACCAATTATTGGACGGGCACAATTCATTTACTGTTCCTCCTTCTTCTGCTCATGAGTAGGTTTGGACCGACATATCTCGAATTTAAAAATGTTTTTAGCATAGAAAAAAAATGTAATAAAATAAATATTCCTAAGACTGCGTACATGACATCGGGAGTTAGTTCGGGAAAAAATATCATGGTATCGTACTGAATGTATTAAAACAACAACAAAATTGAAAATATTTCAACTCGAGTATGGAACTAGGAGTCTAGAACATAAAGCATTTCACGATATTTGATTGATTTTGAGTTCGGGAGCGAGTATGATGGTTTTTATTTCCGATGTCATGTACGCTGCATTAATCAACATGTTTTCTAAGATTCAGTCACAATAAAAAAGATAATGTGTGTATTTGCGCTAGAAATTTTAAATTTCTATTTTTAGACCTCTTGTATACGAATAGGTCTAGGCCTTCATTGTTTTCTTACATTAAATTACTGTTACATTACACATTTTATGTATTTTTTTAATTTTTTGCCATATTATTAGAAATTAAAATCTTCAATTTAGAAAAAATCAATAAAAAAGTAAATTTATTGCTAAAAATAAATTAAAATTAGATTTTTGGTATTTCTTGCTTTCTGCTTTAGTATTTTCATACCAATCGTATGAAGTTTCACGTAGACTTTTTTGCAGTCGGTAGTTTCATAAGCAGAACAGTTAAATTTTCAATTAGCAGAGCTGGATCAAATTTCACTCATCCCTTTTAACGTTTGGAGGAGGTTGACAAAACTTATATTTGATGGTCAAAACTGGACAAATTGTGCACTAAACTATGGCATAACTCTCTTCTTTAAATTGTTTTCAAATTCTTATAATTCAACTCGCTAGGTTTGTGGAGGTGGGCTATACTAATTACAAGGTGGGAAAAAATCATTATCAGGTGAAAAATTAGTGGTTTACAAACATGAGTAAAACCGATTAATGGAATTAAATCATAATTAATTTATTTAAATTCACATTTGAAGACAACATTAATATAACTAATATAACTCACTTAGAATTAGATTCACTCTTTAACGCTTTTGAAGGATGGGCAAAATTGCTATACTCCAATATCAATTTCGGAATGATATTACCACTAGCTCGCTCGTACAACGGCGGTGATTAAATATGACACAGTTTGGTAATGTAGCCATGCGAGCAACGTCAAAAATCAGGACCGCATAATGCAACAATACCCAGAAACTCAGTCACACTAAAAACGCCAGTTAATATTATAATCACTAGTAATGTTGAAAATAACAGGCTAACTACTTCAGCAAAGAATAAACTCCAAAGCACAAACTTAAAATTATTGAAGAGTTGAAGATGTATGAAGATTTTTCACAGTTTTGCCCACTACTAAGAGCGCTAAACAAAATTAAATGAAGTTTTACTTTGTCCAACCATTAAAAAATTTGCCCACCCCAAAAAATTGCTGCAAAATAAGTGAAGTTTGAGGCGGCACTTACAAAAGCGAGTCTAAAAAATTGAGTAATGCCACTGCTTAGACCACCTATTAGTTTGGCCATCCCAAAAAGCTCTACAAAATTAGTCATCACCACCGCATTTGGGTCGGGAGGTATCGGGTTCGAATGCGGATAGGAGCAAATACAAAAGGGAATTTTTATCATCAGATTACGATCTGTGATGAAAAGAAACACAACTATGACATATCTATGGATATCCTCGAATTGGCTGGTAACGGCATAAAAGTAAGGACGGTAAAAGCGAACCGCAATTGCAAAGATGAATTAAAAAAATTATTCTTTAAAAACGAATTTAAAGAAACGAGATATGCCACAGTTTGCCCCGCATTTTTTCCCAGTTTTTTCACCTATTAAAAAGTTGAGTCAGCCCACTCCCAAATGAAAATTTAAAGAAGTGAGCTATGTTCTTAGTTATATAAATAAATAAGTATTTAAATAACTATGATTTAAAATTTTCCACATGTGTATGAATTTTACCCACCCTATGGCACTTATCAACATCCAGTGACCGATTTTGCAACATACCTCATTTACTAAAATTGATAAGAAATCGTGGTTTACGAACATTTTTATATATATTTTATATATATATTTAGTTTAACTCAAAGGTTTAAGCGCCATTTATTAATACTCTGAACATAGCTGATGGGAGACAGTGGGAGGTAATCAAAATTATTGTGGGGGGGGGGGGGGGGGGAATTCATCATCAGATGGAAAATTCTAATACATATATCGTTTATTTAAATTGACAACTAGAAGTGATTTACAATGCTCTACAATGGGATGGGCAAAACTAATTATTGAGCGTTGTACAATTTGCATAATATGTTCGTTTGTTGAACTTCAAGGGAAACATACTTTATAATGGTAATATTTATTTAATTAAACAACAGCTTGTTAGTTATACGTTTTTTATGTATCGCGACTTATTCCCATCATGGCGGTACAATATGTTTTGTTTTAGCTTTTCTCAAAGTGAAGGGTAATATAAAAAAAGTGAGAGTCATGTTACATTTAGTTTCATCTCATGGAGTGTGTTCATAACCGCACACAATATGAATTGGATTGAACGTGGCTGCAATTATAACGTAAGATACATTATTTTCCCCTTCTTAATTTTGCCGAAACCTCAGTGGTATATTTCGGGAACGCTCTGAGTGGTGAACATCTAGAGGTTTGTTGTTTATCTTTATCTCACTGTTGTCATTTCTCGATGTTGAAAATTTAAGATACCGCTGTTGTGGGTTCTGGTGCTGATGACTGATGCTCTGTTATCTCCGGCATAAACGCGATTAATGGCAGGGTGGTGCGATCTACCATTAATGGTACTTGACTCTCATCAAGGTTATATTCCTTCGGAATTGTAGAAGTTTCCCGAGTTTCTGGAGACCTTATACGAATCTGATTTTGGTGACGCCTACAAATTCTAAATGATGTCTCTATGATAACCATTTTTCGCCCAATAACTTTAGAGATTGTTCTCGACATGCACTTTTTCCCACGCCCTAAATATCTGGCGTAAACTGCTTGACCTGGGTAAAACTTCGACGTTTTTTCATAAATCTAATGTTGTGGATTGGAAATTAAGTATTCAGACGAACCGATCAGCTTGCTTGTTCGAAGCTGGGTGAAACGGAGCTGACGTCAAATGCTTAATAGTGTTTTGTTCACAAAACTAGCGAAATTCTTCTGACGTGAATTGAGTGCCATTGTCGGACACTATTGTTTCTGGTAGACCCTCAATTGCGAAGATTGACTAAAGTTTCTGCATCGTAGTAGCTGCTGTGATATCCTTCAGCTCGACCCTGTACGGAAACTTAGAGAAAGCGTCTTTAACTGGGGAAGCGCCTTTAACTGGGCCGCTTTCGGAATGACGACTCGGTTGTGTTCTGTTTGAAGAAGTATACAATTTGACTGCAAAGATAAAGCAAACTTTCGATTGTAATATGGTTGTTGGTCGCATGAAGCTTGAGACTTTCTTCAAAACTGGATCATCGAGGGTAGCCCTAGCAATCAACGATGAATTTATAGGCAAGTCATCTAAAGTCATTTGACTTATCAGGTCTAAATTCGTTAATGTTTTTTCGTAATCATCAAATTTCTCATCTTTTACCTAATGGAAGTCTAGATAATTGGGCGATATGTGATGTCATATTAACCTTATAACCTTGGAGAGCGATAGCCCAACGCTGAAGTCCTTAGAGTGTTGCAACTGGCAGTTTCTTGTTTAGATAAAAAATTGTCGTCAACGGCTTATGATCCGTGAGTAATTCAAATTTTCTGCCGTATAAATATTGGTGTAACTTTGTCAAACCATAAATAGTGGAAATAGCTTCCTTTTCAACTTGTCCATAAGCTTGCTGACTTGTCATCAACGTTTTTGATGCAAAAGCGATAGGATGTTCAGATCCATCTTGGAAACGGTCCGAAATTACGGCACCAGAATGATTGGACGATCCTCACTGTAGTGAACTAATCTGAACGCTTTTAGCAACTGTGACTTCAGAGCTTCGAAAGCGGTTTCTTGACGATCGGTCCAAACAAATTTCTCACCTTTGTGTCGAAGCTCATTAAGTGGGGCGGCAATTGAAGCGAAATCCTTAATGAATTTATCGTAGTAATTGATTTTGCCTATGAATGCCTCCACTTGTTTGACATCAGTAAGACGGCGAATGTTCTTCAATGGCTCCAACCGCTTTTCTGATGGGATTATACCTTGTTGCTGCCTAGACTCGTCTGAGAGCTCAACCTGAACATAGGCGTCGCTTAGATCGATTTTAGTGAAGAATTGCCTTCTTTGGAGCTTGTGAAATAACTCTTCTATACTCGGAAATAGGTATCGATCGATTTCGATTTGTGGGTTGATGGTCACTTTAAAATCTCCACAAATCCGTACTTTACTATTTGGTTTATTTACAGCTACAATTTGGGGCGGCCCAACGACTTAAATTAATCGATTTAAGGATGCCGCTAGACACTAGTCTCTGAATGTCCTCATCCACATCCTTCTTCAAAGCAAATGGCACATTGTAAGGTTGAAAAATTTCGGGCGAGCGTCAGGTTTTAATGTAATTTCCGTCTGAACATATACTGGCTAGATTACGATTTGTCGTCTATAGTTCAAACTTTAATGCATTGAACCAGTCTAAACCAAGAATATATGACGTTTTATCGCTGTCGACGACCATTAATAAGCCTTCAGGACCTTATTCGTCACTTTGAATTTTGGAGAGCCCAATTGGTAGTATCCCTTAAGTCCAACCATCGAACAAGTCGCTGACGTGTCAACTTGAAAAAATATCTGCTTACTATTGACACCCAATTCGACCATAATTTGTTCCGGGTAATGCCCTCTCGCGGTAGACAGTTAATCGACCTCTTCTGGAGTATCTGATTCCATATTAAAAGCAGAGTTTATGTAATGAAAATCGTTCACTTCGTTAACTGTTTCATTCCTCGATGATTGATGGTTCTGAGCACGAACTTTCTTTCCACATTTGTCGCAAATAGATCTGATTTGCCTACAATCACGGCGTTCATGGGTAGCTTGGCACCCAGGACATATTTTAAAATTGTTACAATATTTATTACTAGCATTACTTGACCGGTTATAATTCAACCTCTTGTTTGATTTCAAAGTTATTGATTTTGACCCCCATTTGGTTTTAGAAAATTAACCACAGCTAAATCGGAAGTGGCAGCTTAAACCCCTTTGGTAATTACACCGGACTTTTAAGAGCACTCATACGCTTCTGCTATTTCGATTACTTCGTCCAGATTAGGGTTAAATTTCATCAATGCGGCATTGCGCACCGGCTCATGTGGTGTGTAATGTTACAAGCATGTCCCCAATCTGCAAACAACCGGCAACACACGAATTTTGTAGAAATCATCAGATCGTTAGGGAATTGTTTTTGTAACAGCTCGAGTGATGTGTTCCCCACTCTTGCAAAAAAAAAATGCTCGTTTTACGGCATTCGCCTCTATTTTATTCGCCAAAATATGCTGCTCTATCCGCATGCGGTAAGTTTCCCAATTCATTTTATCCTTTTCAAAATCATGAAACTGTGCTGTGGCTCCTGACGGTGATCCGGTTTTTTTTTCTCGTTGAGCATTGTCCTAACCAACATTTCATTCTGCTTTTGTATTACCTCTAATATTTCTTTAGATTGCTTGACGTCCATCTTGTTCGCTGTGCACACCTAGACACTACGAGGGTTGCCTTTTATATTTCGGGATTAGCCAACCCTAGTGTTGCAATCTGGCAACTGACAGCTCTATCGTAAAGTTTGTCATTTTTGAGATTATACGTACTCAGAACGCTTTGACATTCGAGCGCTATTTGTGTTGTTTACAGTACTCATTAACTCAACATCTCGGCGAAAAAATGGAATTAAATCGTGAACATTTTCGTGCGATTATTTTTTACAACTTTCGACGTGGATTAAGGCAGCAAGAGTGCATGGATGAACTTAATGCAATTTTTGGCGATGAAGCTCCATCAAGGACCAGTGTTTATCGATGGTATGGTGAATTTAATCGAGGTCGAATTTCACTCCAAGACGAATTTCGTGAAGGTCGTCCAGAATCAGTTGTTGTTCCGGAAACCATTGATGCTGTGCGCGAACTGATATTGCAAGATCGTCATGTGACCTATCGTGAGATTGAGACAACCTTAGGCATTAGTGGGACCAGCATACATTTAATATTGCATAAACATTTGAATGTCAAAAAAATTTGTTCGCGTTGGATCCCACACAATTTGTCAATCGCTCGTGTCGATTGGTTGAAAGAAAAGCTCAAAAAATACGATCGCGATGCTTCAAAACACGTCTATGACATAGTGACAGGTGATGAACCGTGGATTTACGCGTATGAGCCCGAAAGTAAACAGCATTCGACTCTATGGGTGTTTCAAGATGAGCCGAATCCAACAAAAGTTGTTCGCGCACGAAGCACTTGCAAGCAAATGATCGCCTGTTTTTTCAGAAAAAATGGGCATGTCGCAACCGTACCACTAGAACAACGCAGAACAGTCAATTCTGAGTGGTACATAACCATTTGTTTGCCAGTTGTCTTCCAAGAAATCAGGAAAACCAACTGCCGAAGACGGATCACTCTTCTCCACGACAATGCGAGCTCTCACACATCGGTTCAAACAACTGCATTTTTGAGCACTCGAAAAATCGATTTGATGAGTCATCCGCCGTATAGTCCTGACTTGTCACCAAATGACTTCTTTTTATTCCGGTACGTAAAAAACAAACTGAGAGGTCAACGTTTTTCGACACCTGAAGAAGCGGTTGCTGCGTTCAGAATGCATGTTTTGGAGATACCTCAATCAGAGTGGAAAAAGTGCTTCGACAATTGGTTCAAACGCATGCAAAAGTGTATAGATCTTCATGGGGAATATTTTGAAAAACAATAAAGCGATTTTCGATGATTAATATTTGTTTTTGGTCTCTATAATCCTGAAATATAAAAGGCAGCCCTCGTATTTATATTTTTACGATTTTAACACGATGCACTTGGCCAAACGTATCTGGCGCATTAGCAGCTGCACTTGGAAAGATATTGGACTGGTTATGGAAAATCAACCTGTTGGCTGGAGCATTTTTGTCAGTAATCGTACAGACCACTAGGATTTCATGGCTTCTAGCGAATCAGAAGTCGATGGCGGTCGAAATATTTCGAATTTTTGCTATTTCAAACGAAAACATACCAGTTTCCCTAAACAAGGGTAAATTTATTTTAAAACTGAGTAAATGGAACGAATTTAAGCCAACGCTTTGGAAAAATTTGGACACTTGAAGTCAACTAACACGCGCGTCATTGTTAACCATAATTAAGCCGAAGTCTAAACTTTTTTGTCTCTGGACCACTTAGAGAGCATGAGAATTCCGTGAATATTGTAATTGCGATGCAATTGAATTTTTTGATAATAGTTTTCTTCTTAATTAGTTTGACAGCTGACTACATAGAGATGTTTGAATCGATAACAACTGGTAATTTTAATAAACCCTTTGTTCAAAAAATAATAATATTTTCGTAAACCTATAAATTTATCTATTATTTAGAATTTAATTAACCGTGACATGTTAAAACAAACTTACAAAACCAATTTCTAGTTATATAAATGCGTAAAAAAACATAATTTTGTAATAATTGAGAAAAGTGAACGCACGCGATGTTTTTATAACAATTCTGTACATTATGCCTCCAGATGTTCATCCCTCAGGTGATGTAAAATTATAAACCATAAACGTTAACTACCGATACGTGCTAGACTGGCATGATGATTATCATAAATTTGCAACATTTTTATGTCTTCATATAATTTTGACCGACTAATTCAACCAAAAATCTTGATCCCATTCTCGAGCTAAATCCCCACACATAACAAACACATCTCTCAAAGATGAAAAACAATAGAGAAACATATATAAGGAAAATGAACTAAAAAATAACCGTAATCGTAAAGAAAATATGTGACTGTAATTTTCCCTCGCGTCGTAATATTTTTTTTTTTTATATTAAAAATTCGATTATGTATTTTCGATTTTGTTCGATTTCTGTTCAAAACTACCTTCGTTCTTTTTGGTGTGCCCGATTATGAGAAGAATAGCAGCAAATCGGATTATGTCAATGTTGTTTATGTTACATAATGTTACTGCTGCTTTCTTATATCGGTACATAGAGTTCTTACTTCCTCTATTTATATATCCTTTAATATTTTGGGTAAATTCCTCCCTACCCTAAAATTACTTTCTATTTATATTATTATTATTACGACTATTATTGTTTCGTTTCGAGCCAAAATTTTTTTTCTCCGGTTTCTCTTGATTGGAAATCAAGCGCTTAATAAAAGGTATAAGAAATGACGACCTTTTTCAAAAAAATTTCCTTTATATCACAAAAAAATTAATAATTGAAATGATACCAAAGGCGGATTGATCAATTCATGAATGTATAGAAAATAATGATGATGATCGATCGATAGTTTAAAATTACACCAATCAAATGTGTCGCAAACATAAACCATTTGATGACGATGAGACCATGGTATAAGTAGATTTTATCAACCGCACAACAAAATACCTATTAAGATTACAAGAAGAGAAAAAAAAATTTAATATTAACTTTCCGGAGATGATAGATTATTGTCAAAATGAAAAGGGTTGGCCTAATCGCAATTTAATAGTTTTTTTTTGGAAATCTATAATGTGCACGCACATTTTATACACTTTTAATCGTTACAATCAAGTTTTTTTCTAGTGACGCATAATTACAATTTAGGTTAAGATTGTTTTTCTTTTCTCAAGTACGTTAAGATAATTATTATCTTACTTAAAAATGTAAAACGCCGTTTATTACAACTTCAATTAAACTGGTTTCATAGTTTTTTGATCTGTAATTTTGGGGTTGGTAATTTGAGAAATTTACTTCGAGTATTTTGAACTTGTGAATTGGAGCTTTTACCAACATTGTTATACTGTTCTCAAAAATATCTGATTTTGAAGTTTTAAGGTTCAAATGAAAGAGCCACTTTGACCAAGCCAGTGATCTGTGTATACGTATCTCTACACTATGAACCGTCCCTTCTTCGATACTCTTGAGAGGGAGGCAAGCCTGGAGAATACGTCACATGCTGTTATACATCTGCACTCTCTACTAAAATAATCTCTTCTAATATTTAAAAAATTAATTTTCTAACTTTGCCAAAACTTGATGTGGCTTGTTGGGAATTGACATATCGAAACGTTTGGAAACCATTGAAAGATAAACTTCATTTACAACGGGTTTAGCAGCTTGAGGTCTCATATCGCTGTAATCACATTTTGACAGCACATCATTCAATTTCTCCGGAACTTTGGTGCTGTTATTGAGAGCTACAAGGAGCTATTATTATGATACGAATTTAAACTTTAATAAAATGCATGCCAAGATTCTTGATTTTTAATGTGAAAACATCTTTAGCGGCAGAGTAACTAAAAAAATTGTATAGAAATCATGTTATGCAAGTATCTGTGCCGAACAAATAATATTGGATGTATTTGTAAATATCGACAAGAAAACAAAAATAATTAAATGTAAAATAAACACAAAATTTACGCATACTCATGCAACATATCTACACACATCCGGCATTTCAAAATCATCGAAAATATGTAAAAAGCGAGCAGTAAAGCATGGCTTGCTTATCTAATGGAGACACAACTTTATATACTTTACAATGTTAAAGTGGATTTATGCAAGTTAACGTTGGATGCCATGGCCCCACTAGAGCGCGATAATATAAGTGAAGAGGTTTCAATTCAATAGACGATGAAAGCTGTTTGCCCCAGAGTATTCTTTTTGACGAGCGTATAGTGAAGAACTATCGTTTCCAGCGTTCTATCTCGGCCAGTTTCGAAAATTTAAAAGAGAAGTAAAATTCACCCCATTCATGATGGCTACCAGTGAACTGAGGCGTGCTGACAAACGTGGCGTTACTTCTCAACATTTATTGTACATGGCGATGCAGATAATATGACTTCGTGTACGCTTCGTGTATATACATATATTATTTGTATATACACGAAGAAAGAAAGTCTATTCAAAGAAAATCTTTTTAAAGACTATTACACCCAAACTACTATATCTACTACTGTTACCTCTACGTGGTCGAGGGGAGGCAACGAAGGAGTGGTTCCACCGTAAAGGTGTAATAAAAATCCACTGCACGGCTAAACATAGTGCAGGGATTTAAGTAGATCTGGGCTGTATCTGTGAGAATTGTATTAAATATTTAAAGTTTTTTAAATATATTATAACAAGCATAGCTAAATTTATTTAGTGTATTACCAAAAGATATGGGTAAGGGGTCAAAGCGTGATCCGAGACGCGTGAACGAGCCTGTAAAAAGGTGAAGTACGACGGGAATCTGAATAATTTAATCTCAGATGCCGAGCTTGTTGGCAATGATGAGAAGACGGCTGAAGTTGCAAACACTTCGCCAAACAGTAGTGGTCAAGTAGCAAAAACCGAAAGACGCCATGATAACCTATTGATGGAAATCGTTTTTCTCGAAACGATGCTTGAGCAAGTAAAGAACACGAAACTTACTGAGCCTAAGTTAAGTGAACCAAATCAAAAATATGAAAATCCAAATCCTCGAGGTGGTTGCGGAAACGTATCTGGTTGTTGGTAAACTGGAGGAAGCACGCAACCATAGGTGCACTTGCAGCCGGAAACCCAAATCAACGGTTACTGTGGAAAAGGCACCAAAGGTGGCTGCACAAGATTCAGTTCCTAGTGATAATTCGGACCAAACCAGTAACGTGGAAACTGAACCCAAAGGAAGTGGAGGAAACTGGCAAGTGGTCGGTAAAAAACGAAAGAAATGCAGAAACAGAAAACGTTGGCAAAAAGAGACAACAAAACGGATAGTTATCTCAGCAATGGATATTGAATCCAGCCTTTCGACCACTGAGATAACTTAGAAAATCAAAGAAGTTATCCGTCCTAGCGAAACGAATGTAAAGATTCACTATGTAACGGACGCCGGCCCGAAAGGTGTCGTGGTTACTGTCGATGCTTCCTTTGATTTGAAAGTTTTCACGGAAAACAAAGATTTAGAAGGCATGTGTCTAGTAGCCACCGAACCAGTGCCTATAAAAAGATTACCGAAGGTAATTATCTTTGATGACAGCTCTGATCTTGATAGAGACATGGTAACTAATTGTCTTTTAAAACAAAACTGCCTGAAACAAAAAGATTTTAAGGTTCTATTTAGAACTGGTGCGAAGAACAAAGAGATCGCTAACTGAAGATCTGGGAAATTAATTACGCGGAGCTGCACTATACTCATGCTTGCCGAGACGTGGCTCATTAATGACTCGCAGATACTCATACCATTTTTTAATTCTTGCGTCCAATTCAAACGGAAATGTTAACGAGATGATCGGGTCACCTTGTACCTAAAAACAGGAATATCTCACGTAATCACGCCACATATGAAAATCCTTTGGCGACAAACTAGTGGTCTCGGAGTTGCAGTTAAACAGGTTGGAGATATTTGCTTGATCAAATGTTTAATGCCAAACGGCCGAAATCTATTTTTTGTTATCATATACATTGCTCCAAACCAGAAAATAATTAACATAATCAAATTTATCTACTTTGTTTTGCTGTCTTATGCAAAAAGTGATTCTATTCTTCTTGGCGAATTTAATCATCTTATCCTAATAATAATATCGGTTGACTTCAACGTGGACCTCTCAAAGCGGAAAAACTAATTGATTTCATGAAAAATACGTTCAAGTTGCGTTTGGAATTATTCCCCCGATCCATGAGAAACCCGCAAATCAGATATCCGTAATTACGGGCTAATTGCAAAATTGTCTTGTATTTAGGGCTTGCAATAGCGGACGAAAGTAAAGGTTAATATAAACATAACACTGCTTACATTGCTCTCTCACTTTCTCTCTCTCTCACTTTCTCTCTCTCTCACTTTCTCTCAGTCTCACTTTCTCTCTCTCTCTCACTTTCTCTCGCTCACACTTTCTCATTTTCACTCTCTCTCTCTCACTCACTTTATCTCGCTTTCTCTCTCTCTCTCTCTTTCTCTCTCAGCATGCTGACCAGTTTGCTACCAGGGTGGCTCCTTACATCCTCTACCTAATTCGTGTGCAATGGCTGCTGATCTTGTTTGCGAATTGCGACAGAGCCCGGTGTGGATTGAGTGTGAAACCGTTTGAGATCCAGTTACGTTGTTTTTCTATGACTATTACGGGATCAAGCACCCTTCATGTACAGGTCCCAGAAGCTTTTCAATACTCCGAATTAAAAAAGAAAAGGATTGGCGTAAATAATTCCAATCACACAAGCCATTCCTGCGAGATATTTAGGTACCGATAGTTATTCAAACGAACGAACAATCTTTTTACCGTTTTGGGTTAGAAACCTTCAAAATGCCGAGAATAGTGATTTTAGACCAAGGTAAATTTTTGTCAGTTTTGTGATAATTTCAATAAGTTGGTTCTACAGTCCGATATAAAAAGCTGCTGTTCTGAACAACTTTGCCATTTTTCAAAGTCAGTGGAATGAAATAAACAAACGCACAAAGCCAAGAATTTTAATGTCAAGTTTAATGTATCGAGAAAACAATATCAACTTAACCAAGTATGTAAGTGGATTTTAAACACAATTCGATTCGTGTTCCCGTGAAAATTTTCAAGCCCTAAACCCAGGGTTCAAAAATACTCTTCAATTTGTTTCTAATCCATTTATATTCTCTCAATTGATGATTTTTTAATTTGTTCCTTACTTTTTCGATCGTGAATAGTAAAATACAACATTAAGAATAATATTCAATTTTCAACGAATAGTGAGCGAATAATGAAAAAGCAAACAGATCGAGGTTTTGAATAGATCAGACATTATAAGTTTCTACTGTCTGCTCCTTGCTACGAATAGCTGGCGAATACTTTATATATTTGATGATTGTAAAATACATACCAAAAATTTACACTGTTAAATTTAAAAATATTCCAATTGGATTTGTTTTGTGGTGAAATTGAAACATTTTTAGATAATCTTTAACATTTATATTAGAGAAGTCCCGATGTAAAGATCAAATAATTTTCTATCGATTTGAAATAAACACGAGAAAATCGTAAATCAATTTACTAAACTTTTTTTAATTCTAAAGAAAGCTATTTTAGACAATGTTTCTACTTTTATATCTCCGGTCCTAGAGATGTTTACGGGGTCTCACCTATATGACCGAATAGGTAAATCAAAACCCCACATGTGTGGTGAACAAGATTTAATTATGATGAATTTTAACTAGTCCAGCTTATTTTTAAACAACTATGGTTTTTGATATCAACCTATTTTCTAATTTTCCTATTACCGCTCCTAGAGACGTTCACAGTTTTTAAAATGTATTTTAGGGTAGCGTACACAAAGTTCTAACACTGAAATGAACATGGATAGTTTATGATGATATTTACAGTGCCATATACAGGCTACATAGAAATTCTATTAATTTGAATAAATTTTCAAATTTCATTTCACCGATCCCGGAGATGTTCACGGGGTCTCATCCACATGGTGGGTATAGATCAGTTAAAACTCTATGAGTGTGGTGAATGGGATCTAATTATGATGATTTTTAACTTGTGCAGAGACTTTTTACGTTTACGGTTATATCCCATATACCAGAAATGTTCACAAGATCTCTTTCATATATTCGAATAGGTCAGAAAACTTTCTATTAATATTGTGAAAATGGGACACAAATGATGCTTGTCACCTTGTTTTTCAAAATTTAAAACTTCTTCATTTTAAATTTGTTTTCTCAATTGGAAATTTTGGTATTTTCTCCAATACGATTTGTAGCCCATTGACATTCCCAAATAAGCTACGAAGCCGATTTATTGTAAAGAATAATCAAATAACAGAAATCCTAGAGATGTGAAAAAAATTTACTCTTTTTTTCCTTGTGGCAATTGATTGTACTATCCAATTTTTTGTGTGCAAAAACTAAAACAAAATTGTATTCTCTTCTTTTGTTTTACTTTTCATATTTGTTTGAATAGATAATAGGGTATGATATCAAAGGGCTGAATGTCGAAGAGCCGAATGTCGAAGGGCCGTAGGGTCGATTTTTTTTTTTTTTTTTTTTTTTACCATATACCTATTATCAGAAGGCTAATATAGGGCCGAATGTCTCAGGTGGCGCACGAATAAATTTTCCTTCACTAAAATGTATCGCTGACTGGATACGTAGAATTTCACGAATATCCAAAAATGAAAAATAGTAAAATACATAAATTCATAAGAAGAAATATAATTTTTTTTACAAAATATTCCATAAAACAACAAATTTAAAAAATTATATTTCTAAAAACAAAAATAAAAATTCGCCCTTCGACCCATTCGGCCCTTCGACATTCGGCCCTTCGACATTCAGCCCTTTGATACATTCGGCCCTTCAACACATTCGACCCTTCGATATTCGGCCCTTCGACATTCGTCCTTCGACATTCGGCCCTTCGACATTCGGCCCTTTGTACCCATTCCGATAATAGAATATCCCACAGTGGGAATAGAGAATATATTTTTTTGTTTTCTATTCAATGCAAGATGAATATAATCAGTTAAATTTTGCTTTCTATTCACTATTCGAGACGATCAGTAGTAAAAATTATTTGTTCGATCAGTAAAGAAAGAATAATATATTTTGTAGAGCGAATTTTAGAACTCTGTCTAAACCTAATTTATATGATAGCTAGCTACGGCTTAAATAATAATAATTTTTTGGAAAATGTCACAACTGATTGAAAATTGGCTTGTTTGATACCAACAAATTTACTAAACGGTCCCCGTAACGGGCGGCATGCAGGGACGGGGTCTAGTGGTACCTGCTTTTATCTACTCTCATATCTACGACAGTCATTTTACATTTATATTGGTTCGGATTTTTAAAATATTTAAAAAAAAAATTAAAACAGATATATTTTATTTAGATAAAATATGTGATATAATATTACCCCCGCCTCCCATATTTGAAACCATAAATTTTGCGGTTGGAATATTAATAATCCATCTATTACCGATAAATATAATTTTTCGATCAGAAAAATAATGTCAATTTCTAATCGACTTTCATCTTTGACAATAAAAATATCTACATAAGCAACATTTTTAGTGCACAATGGCTGTAATAAAAATTCGTATTAATCTCAAAACGAAAAAAGCTTCCCGTCTTAGCAAAATAACAACAGATAAAAACGAAAATAAATAACCGACATAAAACAGTATATACTTACTACTTCTTGTATATATCTTTTGTTTATATACAATAACCGTTTGCTGCTTTAAAATTTATGTACTCGTATATACGCAAACACATATCGTTAAAAGTTATATTTAGACGAACGAGATAAGATCGTTCCACTTAAATACATTTAAACTTTAAAAAGTTTTCAAATAAATATATTTTTAAGGTCATTTCGACTTCTTTATGCGATTCTAGATATATTTTTTTTTTTTTATAATTTGTGGTCGCTTAATAATCGCTTAGCCGAATATTTTTATGTTTGTTTGTAAGATTTAGATCTCGCACACAATAACACTATAATTATTGTATCATTTTGTATGTTACGATAAGACACTTCCCTCAAATCGGTCGGATACAATCGTAAATATTTAATTATTGTTGATACCTTTTGTCGAATCGGCTGCCTAAGTCATATACCTCTTATTTACAACCCCCATTGATTTTGCCTTCTTTTTAGAAAAATATGAAAAAACTTTCAAATTTTAGATAATAATCAGTAAATTATGTACGCAATAAATTTCACTGCACAATATAAGTAGAGAATGGGGAAGGCATTCATTGCATTCTGAATTTTTTTTTTCCAAATAATAGTGAGTAGACTATTTCGAATGTTATTTATGTGCGCTTGCAATGACATCTGAAGGGATCATAACTTACTGATTCAATAATAGTTTATGATTGCATGCCAATTGATCGTTCATAATGTGTTTATCATAATTAAATTAACTAAAATATTGCCAAAATCGGATTCGGGCGATTAACTTCTCCGTGTGCCTTCGCATATAAGAGATTTACTAATATCACTTGGAGACTTTTATATAAAAGTAAAATAATATTAGGAAAATTTATTTGTTGTGTTACTGAATTCATTCGAGATTTGACCAGAGCCGAGAAAAATAAAAATTGACGTTGTTTTAGAAGTCTTCTTTTTAAATCGGCCCAAGATAAGGCCGCTCATTACCGATTATTTGTTATTTTGGTTATTATGGCTAGTTGCAAAAAAAAATATTCAAGCATGGTGAGAGGATTATACAAAGATAATCAGAAGAATTTGATGATAATAAAATAAACAGATTCGTCGAGACCACGAATTCGCAGGATGGCCGAATTGTGGGAACAACCCGTGTTACTACATTGATAAAATTGCAGAAACACCCTGTTACTTATTCAAAATTAACGGTTTGAGAAGAGAGTGGGTAAATTTGTTAGTGACATTGATGTTGATGATTACGGTTAAAATATATCGGCTAACAATTTTGGATGATGAAAAATAAAGACATACAAGGGACATTCAAATTGCGAGCGTGGCGAAGTATAGACTAACAAAAAATAAATAAAGTGTAAAAATTGTTATACTTATTGAACGTTAAAGTTGATGTTTTTCATTCTAATCCTTGTGTAGTTGTGGCTAATTGTAAGACTATACATTTTGTCTGAAGTTTAAATATCTGTTGGATCAAAGAAGTTGCGATCTGACAAAATTGGTTTTATGGAGTTGAGCAAAATTTTGAAATGCAATAATTGTAGAGGCTGGCGGCTTCGATAACTCTTACATACATTCTTAGCCCCCCGAGGGGCTTTACATTTTAACTTCGGGGAACGTAGCCAGGATCAGCAAACATGTCGCACTGCGTGCCACACGTAGGAGCAGATTATATAAAATCTATTAATTATGCAAAAAAAAATTATTGCACCATTTTGTTACGCAAGATTTTCTGGACCCAAATGTCGAATTTCAACTGAATCGGTTAAAAAATGGCCTAGTTTCATCTCTATTAGCCATTTTCTAGAACTTTATTGCAAACTCATTTTTGAATTTTGTCAAAAAATCATTTGAGATTTAAAAAACCGGGATTTCGTTACACACCCTGTAAATATATTATCCAGGGGCTCTGAAATCTAATAAAACTGTATTTTCAATAATGGGCTGATGTTTCCGCTGATTCAGCATTGATATTTGCAAGCTACATTGCTTAAAGCATTATTTTGGTATATTGTAAAGTTGAAATCAACCATAATCTCATCCATTGTCAACTAGGCTGTTGACTTGGTTTGATTTTTTACCAGAAGTCGTTGATAGTTTTTAAAACTTGATACGAAAAATTCAGAAAAAAGCAGGACGAGATTTTAATCAGAAATTTCGTCGAAATGGCCTCGTATTGCGGTGGTCCAAATTTCAAAAATAATAAAATGTTGTGCCATATCTATAGATACCATCTTGGAATCTAATGTTCGAACCATATTTTATCCCAATTCGTAAAGAAATGGCTAAAATTATAATCGAATGGCTATTTTCAGAACCAGCGCTAGTTGCATTTCAATCACAGTTTTGCAGAACCTTAAACAATTCCTAATAACCGAAGTGTCCCTTTGGCGAACTATCGTTTATCGTAAATCATTGTTTAGTCGTTTTCGGTAAATTGTCCTGCGAAAAAAAATAATTCACTGTAACTCAATCATTTAATTTGAACCAAAATTCACGAATAATTACTTATAAATTGTGGTCTGGTTTGCTTCTTTAAATGGTAACCCAATATAAATTTTTCATTCTTGTATTCCAGATTTTATTGAAAATCTAAATTGATTAAATTGAAACAGGTAAAATCAAATGAATTGCGTTTAGCGTATTTTCGGTGAACTATCGATGAATTGTTTTTAGTTTTCAGTAAACTTATTAACTGTAAATGATTTTTTTTAAATATTGCTTTCGGCGAACTATCGTTTTTGGTGAATTGAGTTTTTCGGTGAATTATTGTTTTTCGATAAATTGTCGTGGAACTGAAACAATTACCTCATTTACAATGAATAATCCACAGAATTCGAGTATTCAAATTGCCCCCTGCATCCTATATATCCAGCAGATAATTCTATCGGAATTAGAAATTGTTTTTAATAGATCACTGAGGTTGCCAACGCTTCAGAAAGAGAGTTCATACAGAAATTGTTTATGATCTTTTTTATGAAGTTTGCACACGCGCAATACTTCATCCGAGCCCTACTGTATAATTTAACAGATGCAGGCACTTTGGCTTATGGAGGTCACGCACGGTCCGCTTAATAATCGATATAGGTTAGCTATAAAGTTTAATTGGTCTGCCAAGAACACACGTTCGTTTATAGACGTAATGGAAATACAAGAACGCCACACTTACGAAGCGGTTCAATGAGAAATTCAGCACCAAGATCTGAATCAATATGGAATGAACTCCACTAATCTTTCAGGCCAGCGTTTTTTTTTTTTGTCAGCAACGAGTTCCATGAATGTTCTATATTTTAGCCTTTTAAATTATGACGACATTCTAATTGAGCGCGCTCCAACCACAGAATCATATAATATGAGAAATATTTCACTAAACTTAAATTTTGAAGAATTATGGCCTGACTTAAATTTAAATTTTCTATCAACTCGGTTTTTATAATAATAACAACTGAAAATTTCTTACTTTAATACTCTGAAACAGCAGAAGCAATGTTCTTCCATACTTTCCGCTTGTTTGCATTTAATTTCTCTGCAAAAAATTTTGAAGGGTTAATTTACTATCTTGTTTTACTTCTGGGTGGATATCGTAGATAGTTCTCATGAATTGGCGAGACTAGAGCATGTGGAGCAATTATTTGTGCTAAGTGAAGCTAAGTGAAGAAATTGAGCATCTAAAGCGAGAAAATGAAAACCTACAAATGAATCGGGATTCAAAAGATTAATGCGAAAAGCATTGAACCAGTCAAATTCATCTATTTCACTGATGAAAATGAATTACAAAAAGAGACGGACTAAAAACCAGTCTAGGAAGAGTAAGAAAATAAGAGCTGAACCGTCACCGGACAATCTAATCCAGATTCTAAAGTTATTCTACACAAAGCTAATCAATCAAAAGGTAGTAGATCTATCAAGAACATTACACCAAATTTGGTGCTACTGGAAGAAAAACCACCCCCAACCAATAAATATTGTAGGTGTAACCAGTTACCCTAAAATTCAGTCACAATGACGTTTGTAAAATTAATACTCTGGACTCAGGTACTTATAGAATCTTATCTATGAAATTGAATTCTGAAAAGTATCAGTGGTTTACCTATGAGAACAAACAGGCCTGACCTATAAAAGTCATGGCAAGAGGTTTACAACACACTTGCTCAAGCAAAAATATAACGGAAGACTTACAAAATAAAGGTCTTAAAATACTAGATGCGGTGAATATTGTTAAAAAAGGGAACAAAAATCTAGGAAGGGAACCAAACTATCAGTAAAAGGGGACTCCCTCTTTCAATGCTGGTGTTTGACAACAAAGAGGATATTCAAAACATTTATGGAATAAAAGGAATCCTTCACATGAAGGTCAAAATCGAACCAATGGGGAGATCCACAACACGCATACCCCAATGCAAGAAAAGTCAGGCATTTAATCACACTTAGAAATATTGCAGCCGGGATCCAAGATGTGTAAAATGCTCAGGTAATCATATTACCCAGGCAAGTACAATAAGGAGAGATGTGCCAGCCAAGTGTTCAAATTATAAAGGCCAACATCCGGCTAATTATCGAGGCTGTGAGGTTGCTAGGCAGCTACAAAAATTTAGAGATAAAACAAGAAATCAATCGCAAAATCACGAAAATCGAATGGTTCAAATATCAAATCAGATGGAGTAAAACCCACAATCAAGCAACACAGGGCAAAGAATATCATTTGCCCAGGTAGTGAAAGGTTTGGATTCCGAAAATAACCAAATTATGGAAAACATTATAAACAGCATTGCAGCTATTACAAAACGGCCAAATGACACTACTTTCGAAAAAGCAATTTGTAATGCGAGTGGGGTTGTGCAACATATTGCAGAAATAGAAATATTTTTAAATTTAAAAAAAAAAATCGACATTTTCTTAGTATCTGAAAGCCATTTCGTTAAATCTTCGTTTGTTAAAATACGGGGTTATAAACTTATATCACTCGATTCATCCAGCGGAAAGAGCAAGCGGTGGTTCGGCATTGCTAATAAAAAAAAATATAAAACATCAGTTAGAATCAAATATCCAAATTAAACACAGCTTACTGTCTCCGCAATATATTGTCCTCCCCGGCATAACTTGAAAAGGGAGGACTACCTTAAACTATTTAAATCGCTCTGACGTAATTTTATTATATTGGAGGTGATTTTAATGCGAAAAATACTTATTGGGGATCTAGACTTACGACGTCAAAAGGTAAAAAAATCCTTCAAACAGGACAGACATCAAAATGTGTATTTTACTTTGGTGGTTCCCCAACATACTGGCCTAGTGACGGAACGAAAATACCTGACCTAATAGACTTTTATTTAGCAAGAGGTATATCCCAGAACTACATTCACATTGAAGATAGTAATTCTCTAGTATCGGATCATTCCTCGATTATCATGGCAGTCAGTGAAATGGTAATTCAAAAGGAGAATACACCCAGATTAACAAATTCAAAAACAAACTGGGATCTCTTTTGTGAAGTAATGGAGGAAAAAATCAATCTTCAAGTACCGATAAGAAATTCTCACCAGTTGAAAGATGAATTAGAACAACTCAATGAAACAATTCACCACTTCTGCTTTGGCAAGTACCCCCATTATATAAAATATAAAGAAGCTTAACATATCCTACCCAATGGAAACCTGGTAAATAACTAGAACACCGGAGAATAAAACAATTCTTAACAATTTAGGTAACAGTCTCAGATCTCATCTTAAAGAAGTTAAAAATGCATCAATCAACAGATATCTAGTTAGCCTAACCGATGAAAAAAATTCTAATTATTCACTATGGAAGGCGACGAAGGGACTCAAAAGACCCAAAATACAAGTGCCTCCACTTAAAAAGGAGGATGGAACCTAGGCAAGAGGTCTTAAAGGGAAAGCTTATCTGTTTGCGGAGTATTTCGAGGATGCCTTCCAACCACCACCAAGACAAACGGCTAATGAAAATATTATATATATCCACAAGCTGTTAAAAAGGCTCAAGGTATGACTTGATTACTTGCTAAACAATCAATGCTCTATAAATGCAAGCTTTCAGTTCAAATATGTTCCGTGGCAATAGAAAGTAACAGAAGTAATCATGATAGCAAGACCTGATAAACCAATTTCATTACTGCCAATTATGTCAAAACTCTTTGAAAAATTATTACTAAAAAGACTTAAACCAATTATTGACGATCGACAACTAATTCCTTCACATCAATTTGGATTCAGAGAAAAGCATTCCACAATTGAGCAGCTGTATAGAATCATCAACATTATTGAAAGAACGTAAAATAGTATGCTTCAGCATATTTCTGAACGTTTCCCAAGCATTCGATAAATTCTGGCATAGTAGACTGGAATTCAAGCTGTATAGATATCTGCCAAGGCAATTCTATGCCATACTAAGATCTTATTTACCCAATAGACATTTTCATGTAAAATATGAGGATGAATACTCCGAACTAAAGAAAATCTCTGCCGTTGTCCCGCAGGGGAGTGTCTTAGGACCAATTCTGTATTTATTATATACAAGACATAGTAATCATGGCGATTGGAAGTATGCCGGTGATGCAACGAGCAAACTCCAGAAGATTACCAATGCGGTTTGTAACTAAACTAAGCGCTAGAAAATCAAGCTTAATGAAACGAAATCCACGCAAATTAACTTTACATACAATAAGGTTTCCCATCTACAAAGCTAAATATCTTGGCATGACCCTCGATGCCAAGCTCAAGTGGAGAGAGCATGTCAAAAAAAAGAAGAACATAACATTAAGTTCAGAAAAATGTATTGGCTCTGTGCTTACAATTCACAACAAGCTGTTGCTATATCAGCAAAAACAAGGTTCTTCGTAGCATCGTAAATGGTCCGTAGTACACAAGAAATGAAGACCTTCACAGGGACTTACAGATGGAATACAACAAAGATACAAAACTCACACAACTGTACTCATATGTTTTTATGGTAGACATTTTCACGGAACGATTTCAAATTGTTTAACAGTTGCTGTATGATATTTTAAACTTTTCTTACGAAGTTGTGCATCTTCTCTTTCGTTTAAAGGAATAAATTATTTTGCTTAACAAGAACAGTTGTAGTTTCGTTTGTTCCAAATTTCCTTTAGGATTTGCTATTAGATATCGGTAATTCTTATATTTCTTCTAGGTAAATGGTCAAGAAAATTAAAATTAATTACGTAATTGGAATCAACATTGGGACTGGAATTTTTAGGTGTATTGCTTTAACCAATCCAATTCTCATAATTTTCATCTCTGATAATTTCACTGTACGCTAAAGTTTATAATAAAGCCCTCTGTTACGGTGGCACTAAGTATTTACCAGCAGCCACCAAAAAAATTTCGCTATCGATTTTAATATTATGCCTGCGCTCTAAAACGAAGTTGGTCCTATTTTTTCCAACATTATTTATACCACAAATCCGAGGTTATTGACTTCAGCTTTGATACTAAATAAAACTATATCTCTCTATATACCATTATAATTATTATTATTATTATTTATACGCTTTTTTATTTAATGTCAAGCAACAATAAAAACTTTCAAATTGGAAAACAATCTGAATATGTGTCATGACACTCCCGCTACTATATCACTATCATGAAAATAGCGCACGGCAGCGCTAAATTAACCAAAGTAAACCAAATTTGTGAGATACATACGTCTCTTTTGCTCTCGCGAGTCGCGACTATATCAAAACATATTTGCAATTCTCTTTCGTTACTGCAATCTAAAAAAAAATATTATGTCTGAGTGTAACGAAAGCACACGATGAGCGATGTGCACATACAAAATATAGAAATATAAGATTTCCCCTTCATTCACGCCGCACGCGTCATCATCATATGATCGAAATGAGAAGTAAACATTATACCACGTTTTGTTGTTGAGAATTTATATTTTTGTTTTTTTCAATGAAAAATATTATTGGTTGTGTGCGATAGTGTCGGGTAATAAAATAGAATGCAACAACAACGCAGCACAATACATGCTTGATAGTTATCTCGCTAGTAATTTGTGTTGTGTATAGTTTTGTATTTAGTTTTCAGTGTTATTTGAGCCACGGGTGGTGCGTGTAATGGTACTTAATAAACTTGAAAAAATTGTATTTTACTCGATAAAATTTTAGTTTGCTTGTGTACAAATTTATTTTGTGTTGTGTTTTTGGCAATTAAATAATGTGAAAAATTTTTGTTTGGTGAAAATCATTTATAAGTTTATTGTGTGTGGTGTTGTGTGTGTGACTTTAAAATACATAATAAAATGTTGGCGGTGAAAAACTTTTTTCTACCGGAACGTAGTAAAGCTCCTCCACTTGATCCAACGGCAAAATGTTCTCGGATGTCTGAATCATTTTTGCGGTCAATCAAGCGACGATCCCTACGAGTGAAACGGACTAAATCACTGGTCGTGGTCGAACGAGAAAAACGGAAATCTGGTAAATAAGTCATTGAAGTTTAATTTATATTTATATGGAGTGTCGTGCAATGACTAAGAATTTGCGAATTTTTTTTTTTTTATTTATTATAAAGTGTTTGTTGCCCCGTTAGATTTGCTAATTTAAAATAGAAATGACGAAAAGGTTTTAATTTCGACATAAAAATTAACTTCACGTATTTTTTATTTAAGTAAAATATTTTTGTTTAATGATGTTTCTTCAACCCACAACCATATTTGAAGAAAAAAAAATATCGATTGTGTGTGGTGTATAGAAAACAAATCCTCTATATATATTGACGGGAAGAAGCCGCACAACTATCGATACATTACATAAGTTCCGAATATGTTAATTAGTATTTAGACTTCCTGTAAAATTATCATTGCTATATCCTCAAGATAATCGAGACACTATACACTAGTTTTGTATTAGTTTATTAATTAATAATCCGCCTACACACTTGTAACACAGTGTTTTGGGTATATGTATATAGTGTTTCAGTAAACTATCTAGGGGGGAGGTTCGCATTTTTATAAAGTTTTAACAGATGTTGATTTTAACATTGTTGCGCGTTTTGTTTTAAAATGTAAAAGTTGAATGAATCAAAATAAGAAATGACCTCATTATGTGACGTCGACTGGCGGCGATGAAATGAAAATGAAATTCGCGATTTTTTATTATCTCATCGTGTTTCGATGATTAAAATGCGAATTATATTGCGTGCTTAAAATGATTCAATTTTGGTTTACTTTTTTTTGGCACTGTGTCAAGGGCTCCGGGAAATGCAGTTAAATTTTATGTGATATATGAATCAATATAATTATCTGGTTTATATGTAATTTCGATGGTATGCGCGAACTCATTGTATTGTATATTATGTGTATTTTTGAAGTTTGAATTGTCAAGGTTAAAAGTTATTCTGTAGATTAGATTTAGTGCGGACACAAAGTTTCAGAGGCCAAGTTTAAAATTTTGAATCTTTTTTGAAGTTTATATACAGTACTAAACTTAGTTGTTTTTTAACACATATACGGTTCTCTTAAAATGAATCTACGTTTTTGTAACTGGGTTGATGTGGGAAACGATACTCTTAAACAGTCCAGTATCTTTCAGAATTTTACATAAATCCCGAAAGCTTAAATATCGAGAATCTATGTTGTTAACCGATTAAAATTTTACTGTTCACTTTGAGTGTATTAGCTTCACCATTGTATAATCATTATATAGTAATGTAATGGTAGGTTCGTGAGTGAAATGTTAGATACCACTACTGGTATCGTTTTAAACTTTTTAAAGAATTTCTGCAATTACCTATCCGCCTAAATAGCATAACCTTCTCCTAAATGTAGCTAGAATATTTTATAATGCAACATGCAGAAAACAAAAAAAATTCTATACATATACTTACAATGCGATTCATTACTATTTATGATACGAAAAAAATTTAGTTCCCATTTCTGTTTCTTTTCATATCAAATTGACAAATAAAATAACATATATAATAATAATTAACAAATACATAATTAACAAATAAAATAGTAATAAAAATAATAATTTTATATGAAAACAAACAGAAATGGGAACTAAATTTTTTTCTTATCATAAATAAATAGTAATGAATCGCATTGTATAACTCATATAATGACGCTCTCATTATAAGTCAAAACAGTTTTCACGCTCAAAAGTAAATAGAAAATGTAACAAAGATGATGGAGAGAAAATACCGATCGCAACTAAGTTGGTTTTGTTTTGAATTGCAACAATGTTTTCTAAATTATAGACAAATAATTTTGAACGTTAAAATATTCGTTGAAAATTATAAAAAGCTAAAATAATTGAAGATTGTCCATAAAAACGATCTACATTTAAATCCAATTAAAGATTATTTTAAATGATTTTGTAGGTACAACACATACACATTATTTGGTTTTCGTTTCGATAACTATATAGATAGACCACCGATGATATACATACTTATTTACACGTACACACATAGCAATTCAATATATGTAAAAGGAAATCATACATCTACACACTACAAAGATTTAAAAATTGTTTGCAAGTTAATTTCGTAAATTTGTTCGTTTAAAATTTTATTGCTTGTCGTCTAATCGTAACGCATGTAGCTTTGTGTTTTCTTATTTTTAAACGTTATAAAAAGTTCATTTTGAACATTTGTGTATTAAAACTTTTGTGAATTTGCGTGATAAAATGGTGTGTGCTTACAAAAACTGCTTAAATAAAAATGACTGTAAATCCACCAGAACATTTTTTACGGTGCTGCATGACCATCGTCGTGTGTTCGACAAGAATAAAGTTACTTCCAAACGCATAACTATTATGAAGAACTTTAATTTTAATAATTTCAAAATAAGTAGTTTTAGAACAAAAAATATTTAAAAACCGGTCTTTCCCCAGCCAATTAATAATCTTGTTTGTAAGTGTAAGGTCAATGACATAGATGCACGATGCACGCGTTTATTAAAATTCGAGTTTCGCGTACGATTTCCAACCAGACACACAACACTGAGAGTCAAACAACAAGAATATTGAAAACACCTGACTTCCCACCTATAACATTGAAATATGAAAAAGGGCCTCCAAGAACTTATTTAAAGAATTATCAAGTTCCACAAATTCCTCATGAATGTCCCATCTCACCATCGTAATTTCCTAGTCCGCAACATCAAATTGAAGACAAAAATAAAGAACCCGTTCAACCTTTAAACAAAATTCTCAGGTTTATATTAAATACCCCTCAGAAAAGTAAAATGCAAACAGAAGAAAACACAATAAAATATTAATTGATAATACACTTGACGATCGACCACAAGTAAACACATTTTGTACTTGCACAAATATTTCATAAATTAAAATTATCTTGGACCCAAGTTGAACAAAAAATGTATTTGGAATTTGATTTTAAATCACCTTCATGTTACAAGCATTTATTAAACAAAGGTTTTAATTTGCCAGATAAGGATAAAAAATTGTATTATTCAGTATAAAAAAACTAGTACATGTTTTAAAATTTTTGTATGGGTTAAATTTTAATTTTATTTTTATGTGACTTAGAAGGGTCATAGAAGGGTATTATGAAAATTGTAAAGAGATTAAAACTCTAATAAGCAAGTTAAAAACTACCATTGGCGATTGCTTTCCTATTTAAAATACAATTTAGATAAAAATATTTTGTTTAATCTTATGAGAGATTAATTTGTTTTTTAAGATAAAATAAATTACAACAATTTAAGCTATTGTAGGAACAAGAACTTTCAAGAGCCCAACTGAAATCCCATTTAATTAACCTAATTAAGGTTAATTAAATGGGAGCTTTTATGAAAGTAATGCTCCCATTTAATTAACCTTAATTTTTAATTAGCTCTTTGGTTCTGTTCAAAACGGCTACTTATTTCATTCTAACGCCCGTTGCACATTTCAGCTAATCTAAGCAAGAAACGTAATTTCTATTAGCATAGTTTAGCTCGTACAGCTCATTCCGCTACACATTTGAGCTAATTATATCGCTCACACATTCATTTCAATACAAGTAAAATTCTATGTCTGTCAAAAATTAATTAACTAATTTTATTATATTATTTAAGAATTCAACCACTTTTCTGAATTTGATCCACAATACCAAACACAACAATACTCAAATGTCATCCAAATTTCAATATTTTATAAGTACACATAATAATAGTAATGTGAGCAATATAGCTGACTTTTGCAATCCAAAGACAACCCGAGCTAAGTTAGTTTGTATCGCTCAAAACAGAAAAACATAGCTCGCATAGTTTAGCTCAAATGTGCATCGTTCCATTAGGTCCGTTGCACATTTGAGCTAAGCTAAGCTAAGTGATGTCAGCTAAGTTCATCGCTCTTGGTTGAAAATAAAGAGTTTTAATGAAACGATGCACGCTTGAGCTAAGCTATGCGAGCTATGTTTTTCTGTTTTGAGCGATGAAACTAACTTAGCTCGCGTTGTCTTTGGATTGCAAAAGTCAGCTATATCGTTCACACATACATTGCTATTATTGTGTACATATTCGCCTATGTGACTATGTGATTCTAATAATATTTTGGCAGACATATAGCATTTTACTTGAATTGAAATGTATGTGTGAGCGATGTAATTAACTCAAATGTGCAGTGGAATGAGCTGTGGATGCCAAACTATGCTAATAGCTGCGTTTCTCGCTAAGGCCCCTTGCACACTTAAGTTATGGTCTTTTAGCAAAGTGAGCATGTTTTGAGATCACAGCTTTCGATTTACTTTGCAAAGCCTAAATAAGTGAAACCGAATTAGCGAAGCTTAACTCAAGACACTCGTACGTCCCGATTTATTTAATTTCTTTATTTAAAGCTGTGGGATAGAAACATAGCTGATTGTGAGCTGATAATTAGGGCAAAATCAAAAAGTCGTAATTAGGGCAAATCAAAAAGTCTTGCAATGTTATATGAAAAAAAAGAGTGAGTGAGACAGCAATATTTTTATTTTTCGACATAATCTCCTTTAAGGTTTATACATTTGTCACATCGATCAATTAACTTGCCTAAACCCTCTAAAAAAAAGATTTCTTTTGCTCCATAAAATATTCATTTACAACAGACTGTACTTCATAGTCACTGGAAAATTTCCGGCCCCTGAGTGTTTTTTTTTAAATTGGGAAACAGAAAGTAGTCACAGGGTGCCAAGTCTGGACTGTACGGTGGATGCGGAATTTCCACGAAGCCGCAGTCCTTTAATGCAGCTTGAGCAATATTAGCCTTGTGCATTGGTGCATTGTCGTGAAGAAGCAAGATTTTTTTCCTAACTTTCCTTGGTCGTTTTTCCCGGATCGCTTTTTTCAATTTTCGCAAAACTTCTGCGTAATATATGCCTGTGATTGTGGTTTTCGGTGGCATATAATCGATTATCAAAATTCCTTCAGCATCCCAAAAAACTGTTGCCACAACCTTACCAGCAGACGGTTGAGTTTTGAATTTCTTTGGTGGTGGTTCACTACGTTTAATCCATTGCATCGATTCTTGTTTGGATTCCGGATCGCAGTGATAAAGCCATGTTTCATCGCCTGTTATTATGTTATCCAAGAAATTTTCTGGATGTTCTTTGTACATATCTAAAATCACCTTTGAAGTTTGAACACGCAATTTTTTTTTGTTCTGCATTCAACAAACGGGGAACCCATCGCGCACTTACTTTCGACATGTGAAGGTGGTCATGTAATATAATATATGTGGTACCGTATGAAAGAGAAAGTCTCCACGCTAACCGCGGAACAGAAATACGCCGGTCCTCCAATACAATAGATTCGGCCAAAATTACGTTTTCATGGCTAATAGCATCTGCTGGCCGACCCGAGCGGTTGTCGTCTTCTAATGACTCCCAACCATTTTTGAATAATTTTACCCACCTTGTTACTGTGGCATATGATGGTGCAGATTCGCCGTAAACTTTTGATATATAGTTGAATATATAAATTGCATTTCGTCCATCTTTATAGAAAAATTTAATAACGGCGCGATATTCAATTTCATTCATTTTAAGAAAAATTCAAAACACGTGTTACTAAATTGACAAAAACAAACGAACTGTAAAATTTACATCGAAATGATCTTCTAGAAGTTTCATCGCGACAAAAAATGGTTTTGAAAAATATTTTGTTGTCTCACTCACTCTTTTTTTTCATATGATATTGCAAGACTTTTTGATATACCCTCGTATCTCCAAGGTGAAAATAAAAATTTAAATACATTGCTTTACAGATTGGGTAGACCCTGAGATTTATCTACAATGTTTCTCTTATTTGACTTTGGAAAGAAACCAAAACGTGAAGCTGTTAAATGAAAACATAGCTCATATCAGTCAAAATACTTAGCTCAAGTGGGCAACGGGGCTTATAAAAGTTTTTTATATACAACCAAGAACGATGAACATAGGTCAGTTCGCTTGTCTGAGTTCAGCTGAAACAGGCCTTATTGTCTTATTAGTAGCCATCCTTCATGAGTATGCAAAATCATCCGAATTGATTCAAAGCGATTCAAGATGGCTGACTTTTAACCAACAAGCGCGCATAATTTTTATGCCTTAAAGGGAAAATCTGTTCATGTATCATCACCTTAAGAGAGCTCTCACAATAGACAATTTTTTCTCTAAAGTAAATTTTTTTTCTAAAGTTTGATTTTCAAACAAACTTCTAAGGCAAAATAAAAATTGTTTTATTGTGAAAGCTGTTTAAAGTCTCTCTCTCTCTCTGGTACTATATCCCATCAAGGGATTTGGCCGCCTCATATGAGGTTTCATAATCATTTTTTCATTTCGGATAATGAGTGATTAATTCATTGATCCTAAACCAGCCGTGACATTTTTTCCTTGTCACTACCGGGAATCGAACCCGGGACCTCCGGTCGCTGGAGCAAGCATGCTAACCACTTTGCCACCGGGGCGGCAAAGTCTCCACAAATAAATATTCGTTTCGGAAAGGTAATTAAGTATTAAAACAGTGTAAGACTAAATACAAATTAAGGTTAATTAATTAAATTAAGACATAAAAATAAAATTTTACAATTTAGAGGAAAATAAAAACTGATTTTTTTATTCAAAATAAAATACACAACCCATTTTTTATTTAAAAAAAAATAATTTGTATGGTACATCAAACTAAACCATTTAAAATTAGCGTTCGAATAAAGACGGAACTTAAAAGTAAGCCATTATTTATCCTGCCATAAAGAACTGAAACGTTTTCTTTCAGACAATGCTGACCAATCTCTAGCTTAACTACTATTTAAAAATAGTTTTAATTACAAAATAGTGAGCGGCAACCTAAACTCGTAAGCTATTCACTTGTATATTGAATTTATAAAAAATATCTTATATACTTCCTTATATGTAATTCATTTGATATGGATTTATTCAGCCCTCAATTTAAACAATAAAATTTATTAGAGATTAACAGATTAGATTAACAGAAAAATGAATTTAAGTTTTGTTAGCGAACCTTAAATGCTCATAATTAGATTATAATTATACGCTCTAGATTTGCACACTGTAAACACCACATGACTCTCATTGGATTCTGTGACAAAACAGATCAAGTCAGACATGCATAATAGTTTTGGTTGAAATTATAATCTTTATAATGACATCCTCGTTTTTTCTATTCCAATGAGAAACAATCCCTTAATAAATAGTTGATTGAAAGACAATAATGAAAAACGACATACTATTGTAGTATGTCCAAGTGACAATTTTCCTATTTTTATGTACTTCTCTTACGTAATATTTTTTATGATAAAATCGAAATAATAAATTTTATTTTAATTTTGAAACAAATATTGGGTTCAATGTCCCTGAACTTTCACACAGATTTGGATAAATAGAAAATCTGCCTTTCCATAACAATACATTGTTCTTAATGTATGCATATATAAGAAAATTACTCGTCCATATTTTCAATTATAAATTACCATACTGTAACAGTGCAATCAACGGCATCCTTTTAAAAAATTGTATTTAGTTGTTCTATATAGATTTCTACATCGTTTTCATTTTTAATCTTTATTCGTTTGTGTTTGTGAGAACAGATGTATTTAAAATAAACAATAATACACAGCTAAGTACTCAATATATTAAATATACATATGTATGTATATATCCTATCGTTCATATCTCCTTTACAATAATGGATTTATTTGATTGAACAATACATATTCTTTTGCATTTCTATCATAGAAAAAAAAATTATTTATGCTAATTTTTATAAAAAGAAAATTGAAGTAAGGTATTCACGATTTGTTTTATTGTTTATCACAAAAAATATTAAACACATTTTCTACATGACCTTGACAATTGTAAAACAATACGAGTTGAAATAAATATATTCTGTGTTAATATGTAGTATAATAAGTTAGAGTGAAGCAATACTATACTGGTTAATGTATACAAAAATACGCCGTGTGTACTGTAAGTGTATTTAATCTTGCAAACATTTAGGCGAATTAGTAAAATTATTGCATAACTTAATTTCGATTGACGCGCTACCTGGATTTTCACCATCTAAAGATTTTTTTCGAATGATGGTACTACTATATATGTATTGCTATGGCTTCACTCACCGTCAAACTTGTTGAATTCAACTGAAGGGGCATTGCTGCCAAGGTTTATATGTTTCTTTAGCTTAAACATGTCAGTTTTGTAAATTAATCAACGTTTGAATTAACTGTTTGCAATCGGAGTGAAGTTTATGCCAAAATATTAAAATATACACTGTGTCCTATACTTAGGTACTTAGAATTGATAAAAACACTCAAATATTGAACTTTTATAATAATATCTGAAATTTTTTAATGAACACAAATATTTTTACACTATAAGTAACAAACAGTTAATTTTTGTGAAAAGTTTTGAGTGAATTTTATAAAATTAGTTTTTTACAACAAAACACACTAGGATAATCACACAGAGATGATCAAAGTACAAACTAGTAATTGATGTAAGAAATCAATATTTTTTAACCACATGGTCGGAAATCTTTGAGATCTTCACTATTTGAGAGAAAACATTATCAAATTTCAGCGATTTTCGATCATGTGGATAAATACGATTGGTTTCTTACATCAAATACTAGTTCAGAACCAATTCCATCACCTCTGTGCGATCCGTCGAGGCTGAGTTAAATAATTTCAAATATTTAAGAATATTCGACTTTCACTCAATGATGTTCTCTCTCAAATAGCGAAAATTTCAGATATTTTCAAGCTTGTGGATAAATACGATTGGTTTCTTACATCAAATAATAGTTCAGAATCACTACGATCCTCTCTGTGCGATTCGTAGTGTGGTTTGTTGTAAAAAATTTCATTTTATAAAATTCACTCAAAACGTTTCACAAAAATTAAATGTTTGCTAATTATAGTGAATATTTGTGTTTATTAAAAAATTTCAGATATTATTATGAAAGTTCAATATTTGAGTGTTTTTTTCATTTCTAAGTACTTATAGGACACAAGTTCAAAATTTATGATTTCATTCAAATTAAACAACACTTAAAAGCATTATAGTAAACTTGTTTAAGAGTTTTTAAGAGCAAAGAATAAGAGTGTTGATCTGATGCTAATTTTCCGTCACAAGCTTTACAACGGTCACCAATATCAACAACATAGATCACTCCATTTTTTTTTACCAAAATGGTGCAATTTAAACTAATTTTAGTTCTACGAGTATATAAAATCCATCAGTGAAGCTTGCCGCCGGGTTCCAATCGAGTTTATATTATTTTGAAATTTCACTCAAATGTTAATTTTTTTTAATCATCCAACGTTTGAATCAATTTCTTGCATATGAACATTTCAAATTATTTATACTAAAAGCTAGCGGCAGTCAAATCGATTATAACTTAAATTTCACTCGAACTTCAAAATTTTAGAAATTACACGATTTTCCAGTCGATTTTAGATTATTTTGAAATTTCACTCAAATGTTAGATATTTTTTTGAATCATCCAACGTGTGAATCAATTTCTTACATATGAATCTCGCTTATCTTTTCAAATTATTGATATTAAAAGCTAGGCAGTCAAACCGATTATAACTTAAATTTCACTCGAACTTCAAAATTTTAGAAATTACACGATTTCCCAATCGATTTTGTATTGTTTTGAAATTTCACTCAAATGTTAATTTTTTTTTAATCATCCAATGTTTGAATCAATTTCTTGCATATGAATCTCGCTTAACATTTCAAATTATTGATATCAAAAGCTAGGCAGTCAAATCGATTATAACTTAAATTTCATCCAAACTTCAAAATTTTAGAAATTACACAATTTCTCAATCGATTTTGTATTATTTTGAAATTTCACTCAAATGTTAATTTTTTTTTAATCATCCAACGTTTGAATCAATTTCTTACATATGGATCTCGGCTTAACATTTCAAATTATTGACATTAAAAGCTAAGTAGTTAAATCGATTATAACTTAAATTTCACTCGAACTTCAAAATTTTAGAAATTACACGATTTCCCAATCGATTTTATATTATTTTGAAATTATACTCAAATGTTAAATTTTTTTGAATCTATTTCTGGCATATGGATAAAATTTAATCATTTCAAATTATTGATATTAAAAGCAAGACAGTCAAATCGATTATAACTTAGATTTCACTCGAACTTCAAAATTTTAGAAATTACACGATTTTCCAGTCGATTTTAGATTATTTTGAAATTTCACTCAAATGTTAGATATTTTTTTGAATCATCCAACGTGTGAATCAATTTCTTACATATGAATCTCGCTTATCTTTTCAAATTATTGATATTAAAAGCTAGGCAGTCAAACCGATTATAACTTAAATTTCACTCGAACTTCAAAATTTTAGAAATTACACAATTTCTCAATCGATTTTGTATTATTTTGAAATTTCACTCAAATGTTAATTTTTTTTTAATCATCCAACGTTTGAATCAATTTCTTGCATATGGATCTCGCTTAACATTTCAAATTATTGATATTAAAAGCTAGGTAATCAAATCGATTTTAACTTCACTCAAACTTCAAAATTTTAGAAATTACACAATTTCTCAATCGATTTTGTATTATTTTGAAATTTCACTCAAATGTAAATTCTTTTTTAATCATCCAACGTTTGAATCAATTTCTTGCATATGGATAACATTTCAAATTATTGATATTAAAAGCTAAGTAGTAAAATCGATTTTAACTTAAATTTCACTCAAATTACAAAATTTTAGAAGTTACACGATTTCCCAATCGATTTTATATAATTTTGAAATTTCACTGAAACGTTAAATTTTTTTGAATCATCCAACGTTTGAATCAATTTCTTGCATATGGATCTCGGCTTAACATTTCAAATTATTGATATTAAAAGCTAGGTAATTGATTATAACTTAAATTTCACTCAAACTTCAAAATTTTAGAAATTATACGATTTCCCAATCGATTTTATATTATTTTGAAATTTCACTCAAATGTTAAATTTTTTTGAATCGAACGTTTGAATCAATTTCTTGCATATGGATGTCGCCTAACATTTCAAATTATTAATATTAAAAGCTAGGTAGTAAAATTGATTATAACTTAAATTTTACTCAAACTTCAAAATTTTACAAGTTACACCATTTTAGCATAAGAATACGAAAGTAGGAAGTTGAGCTTATATTAAAGTCATTGTGCGTCTGTATACTAAATATTTTGCATCACTTGTTTGTTTATTATAAATTTACTCAAATCGTAATCGGTTGATTATGTTAACGTGTTAAAATTTTATAAATCACTCAAAGCTGGATTTAATTTTAAAAATGATTAGAAACCCGATATTTCAGGTGACTCGGAAATCAATCTATTAACCAAGCTTGGTTGTCGAATTTTAAAATTTTCAATCCAGATATTTAGTAAGGAATATTGAGTGTTTTTTATATAGAATGTTCCCATCACGAACTTTATTAATTCATTCTGAAACCTACATCACTGCATTTTTTTGTTTATTTAATATCCTAATTTAAACTAATTTTAATAAGTCATAGTTTGAGTCATTTTGGGGGTCATAATTATGGTCACAATATTGTGTTAATTCGGTGTTGTTAAATTTAATATTGTAGTTAGACACAATCGATTAAATCATTTACATAAATTTCACTCAAATGTCAAAATTTTCAAAGTCGCACAATTTTATAATGTGTTGTTGTATTATAATGTGTTGTTGCTCGCAATTTGAACGAACAGCAAAAATTTACCCATTAATATTTTATTTCACTAGAAATTTACCTTGATTTTACTTTATTTAGAAGAGAAAATTTGTGTAATACTAATTTTGTTTGAACATCCATTAAACGTAGAAAACTAAACTGCCTTTTCATAATTAGTTCCATTACCATTCATCTCCTTGTAAAATATTAATTGGTTAAAATTTTGAAATCCACTCTTGAAGTTCCAGTTCAATTTTCTAAATTATTGGTAATCATTATTAAAGTTAAAGCTCATAATCGGTGGGTGGTTTTAATTTCACTCTAATAATTTAAAGTTCCTAGTACGTCGGTTTTGAATTGTCTAGCCCAATTTTGTGGAATTATATTCGGAGTAAATGTATATCAAAATAAAGTATACACCGTGAAAAGGCATTTAAATTTATCAAAACACTCAAAAATCTAACTACTCATAATATTTTTAAATCTCTTATAACAACAACCTTTTAAAACTAGAAAAACATTATTATTAACATTAATTTTTGAATGATTCAAATTATTTTATTCAGGCCTAAGATAATCGATCGGAGAATTTTGGTTTTTGAGGATTAATGAAAAGGAATTTCACTCAATGATCTCTCGAATAACAAGGAAAACAAAATTTTTACAAAATTTTGATCATCTGGGTTATTAAGATCGGTTACTAATATAAAACACAAATTCAAAATTAATACGATCACTTCTATGCGATCCGATGGGACGAGTCACGAATTTATATTTATAATTTTCACTCAATACAATATTTTTCCAAATAACTATTTTTTTCCTATCCATAGTAGTTTTAAAATTTTTTATCACATTTGAAATTTCTTTTTATAAAACCGCTCATTTTCCGAAGTTTACTCTTCTCTAAACGTAATCTTAGTCATTTACTAGTACCAAATTAATGTTAAAATCGATTGATTTTATAATTTTAAAATTTCACTTAAACTCTGAATTTTGAAGAAGTGAGTGAAATTGTTGAAAAAGAGTAAAAAATCTAAATTTTTATTTTCGAATATTTTCATTCGAATTTTTTATTTGTGAATCTCGCTAATCACATGCTCACATAATTTATTTATAGGTGGATTAATCTAATCTGTTGTTTTTTCACTTAATAGTGACGCTTAAAATCACTAGAATAAAGTAAAAGATTGTTTTATCATTTATCATTGGCGAAATGGCGAAAAAGAGTGAAATTTTATAAAATTTGTTCTTTGTAGACTGAATCAATAAGATTGATAAATAATGAAATTTTAATAAATTGTTACAATCTTTACTTTAAAATTACTCATTTTAATTCGAATTTACAAAAATCCTAACTAGCTCGATCCAATTTCAAATTATCTAATTCCTTCAACACCGTAAAAATTTACGAGCCGATGTTACTTCGAAATCATAACTGATACTGATTGATTGATTTTGCTTTGAATTTGCACTCAAATATCAACAACATGACATTTTGCCATTTTTAAAATCACTCACTTGATACTTCTGTTTAAATATATTTCAGTTTGTATAAATTATAAATTTAGTATATTTAAAATATTTAAAAATATTTTATTTTGATATTTAAATTTTGATAAACATTCATTTTCTGAAGTTTAATCTTATCTAAACATACAGAAACGAGACCTTAGTCTAATGGTACCTCCATTCAAATTAAACATTTTTTTAATTGTTGATTGTCTTCGTTGCTAATTTTTTTAAAATTTGAGTGATATTTTAAAAATTTGAGTGAAAGTTTAAAGTTCCAAATTTTCCATTTAATTAAATAATTTAAAACGTTTATTTGAGTTGTATACATTACTTTAAGAAACGAATTCAAATTTTAGCATTTTAAAAATCACTCAATGCTCGAAATTTACCTTTGTTATTAGATATAATTCTTTCCAAGATGATAACAATCTCTAAAATTCATTGAAGGGTATAAAATTTAGAAAGCACTCATTTCTAAAGTTGAATATATAATTTAATTAATCTATCTATTTTTGTGAATAACGAATTTTCTAACTAATGTTGAGAGTCAAGTTGGTACTTTAGTTTCACTTGAAACTTTAGCGGTACTTTTCAATCTGCATTTTTGAGTTAATTTTTAACGAATTAATTTCTCTCAATGTGGAATCAAAATCAAGTCAAAATTCGAGTTTTTATAATTTGAGTGAAATTTTAAAGATCCAAATGTTTGTATTATCGGTTTAACCGATTTAACACAAGCTTTCATCAAAATTAGTGCCACTTTTCCCCGTCGTTGAACACAATATAAAAAAACGACAAAATGATCAGAATTTCGGGAGTACTCAATACACTACAAATTGGGTCTAACACTGGTGTGGAGGGACATGTTTTGATTACTTGAAAATTTCACTCAACCATAAAATTTGTTAGTTGTTAGTTTTTGCATTCTGATGTTTTGAATTTTATTCAAGTGTGCCGGTATTAAATCATCCAAGTATCCAACCCATCCATTCCGGGTTCATGTTATTTATATATCACGCATGCATTACGAGGTATTTTAACTTTCGCTTATCTATTATGTAGTATGTTGTATCTATTTATAATTATAGTGAATAGTTTTGTATGCAGTAAAAAATGGAAATTTCCTTATAAGAATATTAATTTTCACACATATTATGTACTACATATATACGCAAAACCAAAATCAAAAGTGAAATTTATGTGTGCGAAAAACTTGTTTGTTATTGGAAAAACATCAATTCGTTTGATTTTGTTTCACTTGGTCGATTTTCCGGTATAATTAAAACAGTTGTAACACGTTCAAGTTCATCTCACATGCATCAAGATATTCCGCACAGCTGCGATTTCAAACTATTTATAGTTTTTGTATAGTTGCTTTTTTATCGAATGGCAAACAAAATTTCCGGTTACTGAGTATTTCGTTTTATATTTTGTTGTTGCTGTCACGCGAATCACAGCAACACTCATAAATTTATAAAACAAAAATATATTTTTGAAATTACTATCGAATGATTAATTTAAAATTTGTTGTTTAGAAAAGTTGAATTTAAAATTTGATACAAATACCAATTTAATAAGAACTAAAATGGTTACACCCCGACGAAAATTTATTAAACGGAAATCGGGTAAAAATCCGATAAAGGTATGATATTTATGGTATGTACACCGAAATCTTTTAGTTATAACTTTGTTTCATATCAAAGCAGACGATTGAACGCAAATTACGCCGCTCGCCTCGAATTGCACAACAACGGCTTCTGCTTAGCGGCATCGAAACGAGAATATCATCCGTTCAGCTGCTATACCAAAATGATCGTCCCAACAAATTGAGTGACGAGCAATTGAATCGGGAAACCCAAACAAGTTGTTTAATGCTTTCGAAAAGTGCTCAAGCCAATTTTATGTAGTAGTCTCGAAAAAAGTTTGCGATTGTCCAAATATATAGTAACCATTTGGTCGTAAACAAAATAAGGTTTGTGATTTTATTAAAAATTTTTTTTGAATTACCCATAAATAAAATATGAGGCGAAAGCGAAACACCACCAGCAATGATCATAATAAAAAGAAATTAGTCCCAAAACTGAGGCGTAGACATAGGAAAAAGAGTCTCCTTCCATCGATAAAGAAAGCTGACAAAGTTGATTTGACCAAAAATATAAGGCGTTCAAAACGGATAGCAAATCGGAAATATCCACATGAATCCGATTCGGTAATATACATTGGACCAGTTGAAATGCATCATTCGACCGTGTCGGTTGATTATTCCGATAGATCTAGTTCTGTCATGTTAAATAATTTACATTCGATGCCTGTGCTAAGTGACAATGTCGTCGAGGAAATGCCCCAAGCATCATTAGATAATGAAATCGTTTCATCGGCTAATGGATCAAAAGAAAATACAGCTGAAACTCAATCGAATCAGACAATTGAATTTATACCAGCCCCCGAACATGAAATACCATACTCAAATCAAGCTGGACCGGACGAGGAAGATCAGCAAATACAATTACAGTTTGTATTTCAAATACAGGCTGATGATCAGATCGATAGTACGAATGAAACGGCAGTAGCGGGTGGTGGTGATACATTGCCGAATCCTGATCCTAACGATGAGCAACAGGAAAGTATGGATACGGAGGGGACGCTATTCCAGGAATTCGCCGCTTATCTTCTCGGCGTATTTAGTGATGAAAATAATGATGCGAGCGGTGCGGACGATCATAATGGTGGTCTGAAGTAATTATTCAAGAGTATAAAACTTTTTTTGATGTTATGTGTTTGAATTTATTTTGTAAGTTTTTATTTTTGAAAATAAATTATATAGCTATTATAAATGCATATCGTTTTACTGGTTAATCGTTCAATCGTATATCGACTGCGAGAATGGCAAACTTTGAAGTGAAGTGATGCGACTCTTGTCACTTCACATGAAGTGATGCGACTATTGGTAATTGGGGTGTATGTATTCTGGAGCCTTACCATCGACTCCGCTGGCGTTTGTTGTTTTTCACTTTTTTGTGTTTTTTACGCCACTACGCCACTCAATCCAATCTCAGTTTATTCTATACCTTTTTAAATTTTAATTATTTGTCATTACTTTAATAAATACAATCCCGAAATCAACTTAAGTTTGAAAATTTTTGGTTTTCCTCTTATTAATAGTGTAAAATTTTAAATTTATCTCATAAAGAAATTGGTTCTTTGCATACATTTGAAAACTATTTATTAATTGTTAAATTTGCTCATACGTTATGAGCAAAATTTTTATTAATCTTAAAGTTTCATATTGTTATAATTTCTTAAAATAATATTTTGTATTTTTACGGTTGAAAATTCAGAATGAAAATTCTATTTTTCAAATTCTGAAAATTTTAAGCTTAGAAACATTTAGAAATCTTCTGAAGTTTTAAAAATTGTAAATATTTTTAATTGTTATGGTTTAATATTTTATTTATCATTCTTAATTTTATTGCAACAAGTTAAAATTTTTAAATCTTTAATAATTAGAAAATTTTAGAGAAGTTTGTATTTTTATTTTTTCAAGTCGACTTCCTTATTTAAATTTATTTTGGGCCTTCATAAGTACAATGTTCACCATTGGTTCATCTTGATCTTCCATGAAATTGGAGCGTGCATAAGGATCCTGTAGATTGCTTAACAAAGTACTTTTGAGTTCTTGAATGTTGCTTTTAACGAATTTTTGGTCCAGCTCTTTTGTAAAACAGTTCTGTAACTGAGAGTCCTGGTTTCTGATTGACCCATCAGGGGCATGCGAATATCCAAATTATCTCTTTCCGTCGTAACATCTAAGATATATAACGTCTTTGTTTTATTTGAAATATAAAAATATTTAGGTAAATACTTGCCCTCATGAACCGTGGGAGTTATCGCTCTAGTCTTCTTATTAGTTATTTTATTACGAGAAATTTTCGGATTAGGATTAGCTTTTCTTTTTTTTTGTACTTTTCCAATATTTTCAGTTTTACGTTTACGATTAGCTTCTATTTGTTTTTGTTCCAAAATACATTTTTCTAATTTTTCCTTTTTTTTGGTCTATCTTACGTTGTTCTAAAGCAGCTTTTTCGTCAATTTTAAGATCCATGGCTTTTTGAAATGGAGTAGACGATCCAATATACGATTGCTTTTCAACATTCCGAATTGCTTTTCTAGCAGACGTCTTTATAATTTTTAAGAAATTTTCAATATTGCTTTGATTTGAATCATTTTGAACAGAACATATTAGGATATCTGATACATCAATGACGTGAACAGTAAATGTACTTCCTCCGTTGGATCTATTTCCGTGTTGAAAATCGTAATTGAGTAACCAATTTCAATTATGGCCATCATAATTTCATTCCTCTGTTTCTGTTAGGATGGGAGTATTATTGCTACTTGAACTACCATTCTAGATTTAAACAGTTAAATACCCAAGAGGCAATAATTTAAATGTGTGCCGAATTTGATTATGCATAGATTTGACTTACCACTGTTGGAACTGAATCTGTCTTTAATATGTCATATATTTTCTTCAAACACAGAGAATCGTCTGAATGGCTCCAGCTGCTCTGTTCGAAGATCTCAAACAGTTTTATTTTGAAAGCACCAACAATTTCACTAAATTTTGAAAATTTTATTGTGTTTAGCTTTTCTTCCTGGATGGCTATGGTATTTACATCGTCTGTTTGATTTGAAGCACTCAATTTTCCAATGCACTTAGAGAAGTAAATAGCATGAACGGATACAGGCCACATGTACGAAACCCATTTATTGTCTCACGTTTCATGTATTTATTTAACACTAGTTTTAATAATGGAGCAAAATATTTTTTTGTGAACTGCTCGTCCAAGTTCGCCATTCTCCATAACTGGACTTCTTTTTCCCAACCCTATTTTAATGGTCTGAAGACGGCAACATCCGCTGGCTGTAAAATTCTCGTAGAATTTGGGTGGATATACGCAAATGGGAATTATCTTAAGATCCTCACATAACTTCGAAAGAGCATATGTCAGGTGAGTCTTATGACCATTGACATATAGCACAACAGGAAATTGTATGAAGTTATCTTTTAGCACAGGATAAAATACTTCCGTTATGTAGTATAGTAATACAAAAATGCTTCAGACGTCATCCTTCTCGAATCAGTTTTAGTGAACTTAATTTGTTCCGGTATCGAGTTCAAAACGACTTTTGGTATTCGTTTATAGTGGTTTCGTAAACATTGTTTGCTCCTTTTGCAGCCAAAACTGTTCCACCCTTAGGACACAACAAAAAACCGGACTCATATCTCCATTAAAAATTTGAGATGGGTCTTGTAGTACATCGGTTAAATTTTTTGCCTTAATATAATCCTCAAGATGATGAAACCATCCTCTAATATCTCTCTTCGAAACGGTGGCACTCGCGTTCGTAACCGCTTCTGGCACTCTAACAGTAATCTATGGATGCTTCTTGAGAAACTGACTGTACCACTTGTCTCCTGGGAAATTGTCGACAAACATGTTTTTCCTAGGGCAAGCATCCAAGAATTCTTTGACAACCTCTCGAACTACATGCTTTCTACGAGGAAAGCCTCTTGTGTGGTTTTCAGAGATCTAACCGATAATTTGAGATTCTTCTAATTTGGCTAAAACTGTCGAGAGGACCATAGAACTTTTAGTAGAGCGATTATGGATCGTATTTTGTAACGTCCCTCTAAGAGTATTATATTGCTTAGCAGCTGCGTGAATTGACGCACCTTTCTCCTGAATACTTTCCAGCGCTAACTCTATGTCTGCTACATTGTATACATTATTATAACTGCAGAGATATTTAAAAAATGGTTAGATCCCTTGTTAAATTTGTTAAAAAAAAACACGTATTCAGAGCACACAGCACGTAAAGGTCTAAACAAAGTGAAATTTCTTGTTCGACTGACAATAAAACCACAATTGGAAGAGCAAAGAAATAAAACCAAATAATTAGGGAATTCCCCGTTAAATATAAACTTATAAAATATTAAATAGAATACAAGCTAATTAGTAATATATCTAGTGAGGGCTCATCACTGGTAGAGGGCTCATGACTGGGTTGTTTACCCTACTTAAATTTTATTTGAAATAATAATGTTAGAATTTTGAAAAAATATAAATTTAAATAAAAAAAAAAATTTGACATTGAACTTTAAAATCCATACTAAACATTTCAAGAATATAAAGTTTTAAATTTCCACACTAAAATTTTGCTGTACCAAAACTGTTTCGTAAATGTTAATAAATTTTATAAAACTCATTTTTTGAAATGCTAATTTCCAAATTTTCATGAGCTAAGTGTATTCACAATTCTGAATATTTTATTAGAATTTTTTTTTTAGCTCGGATAGTTGCAATTTTCAAATTTGATACATTGTACATTTTGTACCACCAAATAAGAGAAATAACATTTTTAAACCAAACAAATCTCAATAACTAACTTATTAATTAATTTTAAACAAGCTTTAAAGTACAAAGCTTTTTTGAAATTCTAAAATTTTATGAATTTTTGCTATTTCACGACGGAGTTGGTTCTTACTGCGACTTCTGTCCAAATTCTCAATAATTAAAATTTTATGTAAATTTTCAATCTTACATCAAACGAATATATTATTTACAGAAAATTTTAAAATCCGTACTAAAAATTTCAATAAATTGAGTTTTAAAATTCCAAGACTAAAATTTTGTAGTACCAAATCATTTCGTTAATGTGGCGTAAGTGTAGATGACGTATACATCGTCGAAATCGGGTAAGATGGAAATTTTTAAAAAATTTTCTTTATAGGGCTGTATACCTATCATTTTTAGGAGGTATAAGCCAAAAATTTCGGCAAATCACCACATTTTCCGGGGAAATTTTCAGTGTTTCCAAAAATATTTTTTGTTTTTTTTTTTCATTCAAAAATTAAAAATCTGCGGTTTTTATTAATCAAATCTTAATTTTAATTTTAAAAATTCGAATTACACTATCATGAAACAGCTGAAAATTACATTTGTGTTATTTTAATTCATCTTATACATTAGAGGATAGAGGGTACTGCCCCCAGACCCCCGCTTCTCTAGAAAAATTAAAACAACTGCTTTCATATTAAAACAGCAAATACTAAGACTGCAAAATATTTTCCAAAATGTAAAATTAGAAACTCTTCAAAGCCGCTTACCATTCATCTCCTCCGCGCAAGGATAACCTCTAAAAAAAAGAAAAATTGTAAGTTTCCGCGGAAAATGTTGTTATTTCACAAAAAAAAAAAATTCACAATTTCAACATCAAAATCTATTAATAAACTTATCATTATTTATTATTTTTTAACTTGTTACCAAAAAATAAAAATAAAAATGTCAACATTTTCCCGGGAAATGTGATAATTTTTCCAAAATTTTTAGCTTGCACCTCCTAAAAACGATAAATTTTTTAAAAATATTTCATCTTACCGATTTCCCTCTACACTTAAGCCGTAAATCATGATAAATTTTATAAAATTCTGAATATTTTTTCAAAATTTTGATGAGCTGAGTGTATTCACAATTCTGAATATTGAATTTTTTTTTTAGAAATTCTCAAATTTATTATTTAAAAGTTCTGCAAATTCTAAAACTAATTTAATTTTCTTGAGTTTAGAAAATTTATAGCTGGGATAGTTGTAATTTTCAAATTCGATTAAATTTTCAATTTATATTCAAAATTGTATACTAAGAGAAATAACATTTTTTAAACCAAACAAATCTTAAGAATTAACTTATTAATTCATTTTAAACAAACTTTAAAGTACAAAGCTTTTTTAAAATTCTAAAATTTTATGAATTTTTACAATTTTATGCTGTTTTACGACAGAGTTGGTTCGTATTGCGAATTCTGTCCAAATTCTTAATAATTAAAATTTTATGCAAATTTTCAATCTTACATCAAACAAATATATTATTTACAGAAAATTTTAAAATCCATACTAAAAATTTCAATAAATTGAGTTTTAAAATTCCAAGACTAAAATTTTGCAGTACCAAAAACCTTTCGTAAATGTTGATAAATTTTATAAAATTCTGAATATATTTTTGAAATGCTAATTTCCAATTTTTGATGAGCTGAGTGTATTCACAATTCTGAATATTTTATTTTTTCCACGTGTTTGAGAAATTGTTTTTTAGCAATTCTCAAATTTATTATTTAAAAGCTCTGCAAATTCTAAAACTAATTTAATTTTCAGAAATTTATAGCTCGGATAGAATAACATTTCAGAAAAATAACATTTTTAAAGCAAGCAAATCTCAGGAACTAACTTTTTAATTAGTTTAAACAAACTTTAAAATACAAAGCTTTTTTAAAGTTTTAAAATTTTATGAATCTATACAATTTTATGCTCTTTCACGATTGCGTTGGTTCTTAATGCGAATTATGTAATTTAATTGTCAGCAGTTTGAAAATTATTTTTTCATATTATGTCAAAATTTCCAATAATTAAAATTTTATGTGTAAAGTTACATTTGTATTGTATATTCTGTAATTGATTCCAGAAACTGAAACTTTATTCAAAATCTACGGCGGTTATTTAATTATTTTATTAACAATTATTTTTAAAATTTTACTTTTAAAATGACTAACTTTGATCCTTTTTTGTGTTTTGATCTTAACAGAAAATTTATAAATTTTATACAAAATAACTACCAATTTTTAGTATTTTCCCATAATATTTATCATAGAAGAATATAAGTTTAAAAAACTGCTTATACTTTGAATCTGAAATTATCTCAAAATATAACGAATTTTAGAAATTTTTTACCTAATTTCTGCTTTGCTTTTCATAGTCGGTTGGTATCATGTTTTAAATTTATTATTTTTTGGTAATCTAGAATTTTGAAATTTGGATGAATATAAAATTTTTGAAACTTTTTTATTTTCTCAAAAGATACTTTATGAAGACATGAAAAAATTATAATCAAATTCAAATCTCAAAATAAAAATAACAAATTTTTAAGAAACGATGTTCTTATTTTATGAAAAATTGTAGGTTTAAAAAAAAAATCTCGAATTTAATCGTCAAAGATTAGAAATTTTTTTTCGACGCCTTATTGGACTTATTTTAATATTTCCTAAAGATCTCAGTTTTAGTGATATAACGCTTTATCTGATCCGGTTTAGTTCACGTTTCGTCAAACAACGCCAAGGCAACTATTTGTTTTTAAATCAAAATTTATGATACAAAACAAAATTTTGATCATGTTTGACATATAAAATTTGAACCGATCCGGATCAATGGGGGCTTTCAGGACTCCTATATCATGATTAGTGAAAATCACCGCCAATTTGTTTTGAAAATTTCATAATGCAAAAACATTTTCAAACGTTGCCCGCGATTTTCCTCAACAACTTCCCAACTTTTTCGTGTCCTAAAAACACCCAATGTATGTCATAAAGTACAGCAATTGAATCAATTTTGCCAAATTTATAATTGAGGTCAAACCGAAGTTAGATTATCCCTTAAAATTTATTTAGTTAGAATTATAAAATTTGATATAATTGTATGAAAAATGTTTGAGGCAAAACATAAATTCGTGCAGTGGATCAACCATTTTCTTATTTGGCAAATTTCTTATATACCCGCAGTCATCCTTTTATAATATTAGCGCACAGCGAGATAAAAACCATATCTAATTATAATATCCTAACCCTCCTCTAAATATCCTTTATATAATATATTTATGTAGATCTGTATAAGATAATCGTAAATAACCTGTACCCATTAATCAAAATATCTGTTGTGTGCTATGCACATTATTATAGTGAGAAGACATTACAATTTTCTATATATGTACAACAAAGTACGGAACATAATACGAGCATAATTTTTTATTATGTTTTTATGAAACGAAAATTTGCCCAATAAATATATGTAATTTGTGTCAACCATGAAATGATAATAATTCACTTTGTGTGTGCGCTCGGTAATTTATTGCATTCAGATCTGTACACGGTAAATCCATCTGCGCAAATTTTATTCTCACATTACTTGGTAGAAACCTAGAAACGACCGATTGCTGCGATCGTTAAAGTGTGCGGGATCGAAACTTTCATTAGAAGAGGATTTATATAAGCGATGGGTCGAAAACTGATTTAGTTATGGTCAGCTGAGTAAATTTCACTTTGTTATTTATTGTGTTACCAGGCAAATATTTATTTGATACACATCTGTGATTTTGCCGTAATTTGTTTCAATTTTTATGGGTACACGATCTTTTCTTTATATGTAACTTTCTTCTATTATTGTGATGTGATGTTCGAGTAAAGGCAAAATTTCGGCAACAAAAAGTCTTAATCATAATGATGTTGTAGTTTGTAAAAATTAATTTTGTTATTGTTGTTGTTATATAATGTAAGATCGAGATAATTTATTTTTATTGTTTTAAATTACATATTCAAATGGTTCACACATGAACTCCCAAACATCTACCAAACAAATAACAACCAAAAACAAAATAAAAAAGGTTTAGGTAAATAGAAAACTATCGATCCATAAAAAAACTATAAAACCCTTAAGTAATTTATGGACTTCTTCGCTCCTTGGTATAAAAACGTAAAAAGGCTAAATACCTTTTGTTTTGTGTGTACTTATGTTTGACCCCTTAATTACATAAAATACATAAATATACATGTCTTATTGTTTTCAATTTGGTAGACCGTACTTCTTGGGTTGTTGTTTTTGTTTTTTGAAGATGTAATTTATGTTTATTTTTAACGGATAATATTGTAAAACTGTTGAGATTTTTGTATGATGGGATATATGTATGCATGGTGTGCCATGGTTGAAGAGTTTTTTGATGAACGTGACCCTCGGACAATACTGAAGTAAATAGGCAACAATATGGTATAGTTTGATTATGACCGTCCCTGTTTCAGTACTTTTAATTATAATTAATTCAAACTTATTGAGTTATTCAAAATTCGGATTGTTAGAGCACAAAGTCAGTTATCCTAGAAAAGTCAGGATTGCTCGATTTATATGATGCAAACGAGAACAAACTCCAACGTAGTTTATGGTGTGTATCAATAGGCTGAATTCTAATCGGTAACATTCCAATTGTAGCGTGCCAAAAATTAAAAAACATAACGAAATGCAAATGCAAATGCAAATATAATAATTTTAGAAATAAGATTTTCATATTGAAAAATTTATGTTCAATAAAATCATACAAATTATTTAACCGGCATTATCAACCCACACTAAGAAAAAAATTAAAATACTAAATAAAATAAAAAATTTTAAATGAGCACCTTACAAGAACTATTAAAATTTTATTGCAGATTAAAATGAGGGCAATTAATTTTAATAACTACTAAATAACTAGAGATTCTTCAATTTTCAACAACTTTAATGGTTTCTCGATCATTCAATACACTTAAAAAAAACAATATATCAACTGTAAAATAACAAATCATATAATTAAAGTTATATAAAAAAAATGTTAAATAAAACTTCTATGTCGGAAAAACTCTTTCACTTTGCTTCAGATTGCAATTTTATAGTTGGAATAATTTATTGGGCGTCAGCTATCAATTTCGCATGCACATCAGTCTAATTCAGCTCGCAATCCACTCCAGTTTTCGCTCGTGATTTATAAAATACAAAATTGCCCGCGGAATGTAAATTGGAAATTAATGCAGGAAAAACATGGGCAGAATTCAGAAAGCAGAAATATTAGAATATACACGTTTATATGATGTGAAATACACTTGGGTGCAAAAAAATCGCACATTGCTCAATTTTCCACAAAGGTTCAAAAATATCAACAAAAAAAATCCTTTGTTTGTTAAATTTTTTTTTAATGCAGATTCAGTTTATTTCAATACCTATCCTCTGGTACCTTTTTTGTACATGTACCATGCCAACAATGTGATTTTTTGTCAAATGCATATAGCAGGCTTTCGAATTAAATTCTAAAAATAATTCAACAAGATCAATTCAATAGCATGCCATGAAATATTTCGCTCGGATTTGTGATCATTCGCATATCGACGCTTAGCCTGAACGATCCTCTATTGATTACGTCTTCAACCGGAGCAAAGAAATTGATACCACACCAGAGGTAGCCGCACAAGTGGCTGCACTAATTTAAGCGGGGCAGCACTAAAGGGAAGTGACTCTATGGCTAAATTTGAGCCGATTCTTCGTTCGTCGAGTGTGGCAGAGATATGAGTAAACTAGTGGCTTCAGACGGCGACAAGGATCTGGCCGACCGCGTGCTACAACACAGCGTGATGACCGCTTTCTTGTAACAGCTTCATTACGAAATCGTCGTATGAATGCGGTTCAACTGGGACGGCGACTCCAAGAAGTTCGTGAAGTCGAAGTCAGTTGGTGGACAGTTAGAAGACGACTTCGAGAAGTTAATCTGACTGAAGAATGGAGAACAGTCTTGTTCTCTGACGAATGCATATGTGTTTATATGGCACCGATGGACGCGGAAGAGTATACAGAAGACAATTAGACAAGGAGAGCGATATGCGCAATGTTGCTTTGAAGAACGTGTCTCGTATGGCCTTGGATCGTGCATGTTCTGGGAGGGGGGCATATCTGGGTTTATTCTTGAAAATTTTCTGTTACGCAGAATGTGTATTAAAATTCTTAAATTATGTTTTAATTCGATTTTTACCCCTAATTTTTATGCTGACAAATTCTCAAAAACGTGAACCTCAGATGTTTACCCCCAAAAATCAGTTTGATGGCACGTATAAATACAAAAAAGGTACCACTGGTAAAAGTATTGAGCACCCATGATATTTTAAAATTTTTTTGGGAGTTTAAAATCATATTAGTGGCATTTCATTTGACCAAGGAATTGAAATTGGAATTCAATTCAATTTTTGGTCAAATGAAGCAACCAATGAATTCTCGTGATTTGTTTTTGAAAGTTGGTAATGTTTGACATTTGCTATAATTGTTTGACGGTAATGTTTGACAATTTCGATTATTTTTTATTTTTGAATGAGTCCATTATAATCGATATACTATGCCACAATTATTATTTTGTTGAAAACTAAATATTATTTAGTATTATTAAAAATATTTAACGAAAAAAATCAATACAAAACGCTAGTATGTATCAATTTTGTAGAAAATGTCAAAATAATCAAAATAAAATAGACAATATAGCAACATTTAGAACAAAAATATTAATTTGGAAAACTCTAGTGACAAGCATTCTGATCCAACGAATTCCAACTTAGTATTGAATACATAGCATTGTTGTTGTAAATTGGCAAATGAAATTTCTCTATTATTTAATATTATTAGGGCATAGAATTGTCAACTTGCTTTAAAGTTTGATTCGTCTGACCACACGATATTTGACTAATCTTCTTCGGTGAAGCTTTGGTATTTTAGGGCCCATTTATATCGAGCCTTCTAGTTTTTTGGAGAGCCATGGTTTCTTCCTGGCCTTACAGCGTTTCAGACCATCTTCCTAAAGCCTTCTGCAAGTGGTGCGAGCAGATACTGGTTTCTTAATTTCTACTGACCATTCAGCAGCGAGGTCTTTTTTTCCTATTTTTCAAAGAGAAGTTTTTTTTTCCTATTTTTTAAAGCGGCTCTCACTAACTTTTGGCCCTTACGGTACGTGGTGATGCATTTGCGCCCGGTTCTGCACCTATTACATACTGTGTAATGCGATACTAGCAGAGTATCGCTCAATAGTATAGTTCAGATAGGCGTGAACATTTCAGTTTTCGAAATCTCTACTTGTAATTTCCCTTGTTCATGTAGAAGCTGTATCTGCACACGTTGTTCTAAACTTATCTCTTTTCGTTTCGGCATATTGCAATAATATCACTAAATTTAACAAATCAAAACACCAAAAGCGGACTAGATCACTGGATGTGTACACAATGAGCGAAAGTAGAGAACTGGTGAATAAATACAAAATGGAAAAATAATAAATTTCATTGCACGAGATGGTTTATTGCCATACCTGCGGTGTGAGTCATTGTTTTTAACCCTTTTTAGATCTCGAAAAAATAATCAATAAGCAATAGGAGTTGTTTTCTGCTAAATACTTTTGGCCAAGACTGCTGTTCGATATTTCGACCAAAAATTTTTTTTATTATTTTTGTAAGTCAATATTATTTTTTTCGGCTAAATGGTTCGTCTATAACATTTTAAATTTTCCACTTATATTTAGTTCTCGGTAAATTGTATTGAACTGCTGTTTCCTGTGAATGATTCTTGAATAAATTGTTGTGGACAGCAAATGTATATGATCCTTACAACTTTGCCCATTTTCGACTCAAAAGCCGTGGAAACTTATTCTAACTTAAACAGTTAAAACACAGAAGTTTGAAGAGTACTCTTTAAATATAGCGCGTTGAGGCTAGTAATTTGTTAATTGACATTCGTCTAGTTACTGTTCTAGTGTTTAGTGTGAGGAGAGGTAGTCTGAATACAATAGTGCAACTCAATTTTTAAATGTATTGGTGATTGTCAAGCCAAACTCCTCTATTACAAGAAAATAAGTGCTTTAAACCTGTACCGACCTATTATTACAACGAATCCCGTTTTTATTACAGTTACCGTTTTCCAGGAACGAGTGGTCGGTTTAACTTATAATTAAACCTACACCGCCAAAATTGAAATTTTTGATGTAGCTGTGATATATAAGGCTGGTTCTTGGACCAGAATTTATTACAAATTAATTACATTGAACTAGTTAGTTCAAGACCACCTCTATAACTTGCCTAAGGGTAAATTTCACCCAAAACCATTATTTATAATAAAAACGTCCATTTAAGCAAATTAAATAATTTATTACACCAGACCGCCATCAAGGTACGTGGTAATTTTATTTTAATAATTTTACGCTATTCTCACGAAATTCTCATGAGAATTTGTATGGTAAACGTATCCAAATTCTCATGAGGATATCGTGAGAATAGCGTACAAAATCCCACTGCAGATATTGAGTCAAATGTTACTCCACGAAGCTTGTGGATGGCAGGTCAACCTTATCCAGGTGTGTAATAAATTATTTTGGTGTCAGGTTACACGGAATTTGCTCCAAACGGAAAAGGCTTCCAAGTGGCCCTATTCTGGCTTTCCCTGGGAATAGGGAATTGGGGAAAAAAATTTTATAGCATTTTTGTCTAAATTGTATTTTTCTGGCCTACTGAGGGAACACGATTGATGTTAATATTTTCGAAACAAAGTTAAATGGGAAAATATTTTTCCCTACAAAAATTTTTTGGAACAAAAGTTTCCTAAATCATTGTTTTGAAAATTTTTGCACTAAAATGATTCTTTCAGTAGGCCAGTAAAGTATAATTTTAACAAAAATGCTATAAAAATATTTTTCCCAATTCCCTATTCCCAGGGAAAGCCAGAATAGGGCCACAGACCGCCAACAGATATCGAGTGAAATGTTACTCCTTGGACATTGTGGCGGCAGCTCGACCTTATCCAGTAGTGGGATTTTGAACGCTTTTTTCACGAAATTCTCATGAGAATTTGGATACGTTTATCATGCGATTTTTCATGAGAATAGCGTACAAAATCCCACGCCCAGATATGTAATAAATTGTATTATTTTGTTAGGTTACACGGAATTTACTCCAAACGATAAAGTCTTCATAACTTAATTATTTTTATGAGGGCCGATTGTTGGCCTGCCGCTCAACCCGCTTGTTACGTGTGTGGGTCACGTACTGTGACACTATTCTGGCTTTCCCTGGGAATTGGCAAAAATATTTTCATAGCATTTTTGTTAAAATTATACTTTACTGGCCTACTGAAAGAATCATTTTAGTGCAAAAATTTTCAAAACAATGATTTAGGAAACTTTTGTTCCAAAAAATTTTTATAGGGAAAAATATTTTCCCATTTAACTTTGTTTCGAAAATATTAACATCAATCATGTTCCCTCAGTAGGCCAGAAAAATACACTTTAGACAAAAATGCTATGAAATAGTTTTCCCAATTCCCAGGGAAAACCAGAATAGTGCCACTGGTGAGAATCTTAAGGCATCCAGTCCTATCTTGAACACGTTTATATAGCGATCCGTTTGATACTAGGTAGATAAACGCCCGCTTCAGCCGCACCTAACCTGGAGAACAGACGCTAGTGTCCATGACTATAAACATGATTTCCCCTACTCATCTCCACTATACTGCCTGATTCATTTAAAGTTATCCAGAGAGCACCGCGAGAAGATATGAATCTCGGACTTTGCCCCCCCTCCCCCCCCAGTCCGGGTGGAAAAATCCCTTCATGTGATGTGAAGCTAGCGAGAGAGAGAGAGGTGAAAGCTTTCAATTTGTAAATTAAAGTTCGATTTTACCACGTTTAAAAATTTATTACACCACGCCGCCACCAGATATTGTGACAAATGTTACTCCTTCGACCTTGTAGAGGGCAGGTCAACATTATGCAGATGTGTAATAAATTATTTTTGTGCCAGATTAAACGGAATTGCCTCCAAACTGTAAAGACTTCAAATTTTCAATTTAAAGGTTGATTTTACCACCTAATTAGTGATTACCTACCAAATTTGGAGCCTTTGCCGGTTGGAGCAAATTCCGGGTAACCTAACACCAAAATAATTTATTACACCCCTGGATAAGGTTAACCTGCTCTCCACATGGTTCGTGGAGTAACATTTGACTCAATATGTAGTTGCAGTCTGGTGTAATAAATTATTTAATTTGCTTAAATTGACGTTTTTATTATAAATAATCGTTTGTGGTGAAATTTACCCTCCGGCAAGTTAAAGGGGTGGTCTTGAACTAACTAGTTCAATGTAAATAATTTGTAATAAATTCTGATATCATAGCTACATCAAAAGTTGTAATTTTGGCGGTGCAGGTTTAAAGTACTAAAAATAACTATAACACTTAAAAGAAAAAAGTTTAGGGACATATTAATACCAATCCATCATCGTATTTTCTAACAATCCCTTCTCAAATTTCTACCGTTCTCACGGAATGATCAACTATTTGGACAGCTCTGCCATTTCATCCGACTTTCTACAGAATTATGACTAACACAGATTTGGTTTTGAATATCAAATACGAAATTGATAATCAGCATGTTTCCCCATACTCTACTCTCGTAACAGTTAGCCTAGATATAAAATGTTTGGCATTGATAGAAATTTTGTCGCTTCTCGTTTTTCTTTAAAATATTTTTTTTTTTAGTTTACCAAGCTATTTATGGAATTCCGATCTAAAATAAATATTTGTGTACAAAAATGTAATCGATATTTAAACATGTTATCTGTTTGTTTTGGTATATCCATATTAGGAAATTCGAGTAGTTTTTGCAATGCCATTTGTCGCTTAACCTTTACGAAATTGATCACAACATTAGATTTCTTAGCCGCATTAGTTTTATTTTGGTTTGCGCCCAAAGCCATTGATTTTATATAATTGGATTTTTAGATAAGTCAACGACTTACTTTAATTTAATTCAATCTAGTCTAGACGTTTAACTAATTTCTAAACTTTTTATTTTTTTTTTGTTCCAGGTAATTATTGCATCTGGTAGTCGTGGAGTACGTTTTTGGGTAAAGTACATCGTTTCATATCACCAACCGAAATATTGCCAAACTTCGAACGACCCAATGTTGTTTTTTCTTTATAACGCCTATTTCTTATTTTTGTAAGTATGTATTCGTATTGTCCGGCATAAAATAAAATATATCTTTTCGTGATCACTCCACATAAACCAGTCGTCAAGTATCATGTACACGAAAACTTTTAAAGCACGAGGGGTTTCACAAAAAAAAAAAAACATTTTTGCAACAATTATACGTTGTTTTGTTATTTTTCAATTGGGCATTTGTACCGTGTGTGCGATATATATATATTTCGAGATGCCTTTGTGTTCGTTCTTATTCTTAAAGAATTAAAAGAGAAATTGCAACAATAATAAGATAAATAAGGAACTGGATATATATCTCTATATATACAGTTTCGTGTAACAATAGAATGGTAATGCAAATTTATTTGCGTCCATTTATACGCCGAGAGGTATAGCCAGCATCGTCGCGAATATACAAGACAATGCAATTCTTTTCTGTGTACACTTGTGTGCTTAGATTTTGTTGTTCCCCCTCCCAGAGGAAGTTGTAAACGAACCGCCAAATCATTTTATCCCAAAAAACAGGACTACATAGCATAATATCCTGCATTCACTTCAATAATCTTTAACCAAAATATAATTCGCAAACAAATATGTCTAATCAAATATTATAAAACTCAAGATTTATTTTACAAAGTTTTTTTTTTTTGAGTAAATATTTGGATGAATCATATAATGGAAAACCAATTTTATACTTTTACAGATTTGCGCGCGAAATAAGGACCAGTTTGATTAGAATTTCACATGGAAATTAGTTTTGATGGGATGACCCTAATTTTACGGATGAAGGATTTATTATTTTGAAGAAAATATTTATCTGGACCGTTTCTTTAATTTGTTTAGGTTGAATTTGTTTGAACGTGAACAACGACATAATAGGGTAAACTGATATAGATTTGCCTTATAAAAAAGATTAGGAAATTCGATAAATCGTTTTTTTCTGTTCTAAGCGCTCCTAGGTATTAAACCTCACATAAGAGAAACATTGTTGATAAATCTCAGGACCAACCCTATCTGTGCAGAAATATATTTTAATGATTCGCCTTGGAGATAAACAATTAGCTCACATCGATCAGAAAATGAACGATATGAGCTTTGTTTCTATATAGCGCTTTGACTTGGGAAGAACGGTATAAAATATACTGGGTGTTTCAAAATTAATCACCCGACGTGCTATGATTTTGTTAGGAAACAGGAAATCGAAATGCATTATTCTCTGCATAGTCTACGATCACTAGTGGTTCCGTCTATGGGATCTTTTGTTAAAAAATTCCCATCGGTCTTTGATCTACGGGAGGAGTTCCAAACTAATCACTTCATTCGAATCGTAAATCTCAAAGTAACACAACCGAATATAATAAAATAATTTAAGAATATTAAATATTTTTTTAAATTTAATTTCTAAATTCATACAAATACATTTTAGTACCAACTATTTTTAATTTAATTGTTTTTTGGATAAATTATGTAGGAACAAAATTTTTAGGGAATAACAGTACATGACTCCCGATAAGATAGTAATATAAATTTGTACTGGAATTTGTGGGTAAATTATTAATTTTTACAAAATTTTCGGGAAATCATTTGAGCTATCGATGTGCGAATTTTCAGGGAATTTGTAAATTGGTTCGTCTTTCATTCTGAAATGAAACTTCAATCTAGAATTTAAAAAAATTTTGTTTGTTTTCGCAGCCATTAAATGTATAAAAATTCTCAATTTTGTAATTTCTAGATTGAGTATTCGGGAATACTCGTACTTATACGATAGGCATGACCATTGTCGTTTTATTTGGCTTTTCGACGTGACAAAACGCGTTTTAGTGAAAGGGGGTTGCGCGTCAATGAAAAGCAAAATCCTTTACGAAGCTTTCATTCAAACTTTCTCGAACGAATGACAATCAGAGTCTGTTATAAATTTCACTTACCATATCAACGAATTCAATTACAAATTTGTGCTTAGAATTTAGTGAATGTGCGTCCCTGGAATCCACGGTCTTTTTACTTTATATCGGCCACTACCATCACATTCTACCGTTCATTACTTTGTATTTGAAATTTCCGATTTTGTTGCATGTAACATCGATGTGATCACGACCCCGAATTGACTGGATTCTTGTATATCTCTAACCTTTCTCCACTGGCGCTACATCTCATGACCGTCTCATCGTTTCATATATGTGATTTATGTTGGGACGCGCTAGTTTCATCGTTGCGGAAATGTACCAATTGAGCAGCATGTATTAACGATAACTTTAGTTCATTGAACGATGTTTCTTGCGTTTCACCTCAGTAAAATTTCACGTCCTGTCTACATAGTTGATTAAGCGGTGCAGCTACCTGCGAAAAATTATTGATAAAACGGTTATAATATAGTTGATTTTACCAATAAAAGATTCCGCCTCTCACGTTTCTCGGTCGTCGTAAATTTTTTATCGCTTCGACGTTGGTTGACGGAGGAATTCCGTTTCGGTCCATGATATGACCTAATACCGAATTCTTTTACATTTTTGATGTAAATCAAATTTCCGATAGTTAAAAAGAATACGAAAAAATTTTGATGCGTTTTTATCGTTGTGAGCGTAAACACGAAAGGGATGCCGAAAACAATAACAACCCTACCGTATGTGGTAGGGTAGTTAAAATGAAAGGAAAAATCAGCATTTCCATTTTTTGATGTACCTTAAATTTTTTTGTTATTTGTTCCGCTGAAAGAACGCGAAAATGTGATTTACATAAATATTCGATTTCAAGCTTCGCAAATTCGCCTTTGTTTAGTTGTAGTTTGAATCCGTTGAATTCTAATCGTGATAATTGTTCAACATTGTTCAAAATTTCTTCATTGTTAGCACCAGATATAACGAGATCTTCTAAATATACTGCACAAAATTCTAAATCAGCTGCGATTTGTTCCATCAGTCTTTGAAAAATGTCTGGTGCACTAGATATTCGTATAATCCGAACGGAGTGATTATTCCAAGAAATTTTTTGGTTTCATCAGTAAGTTCAAGTTGTAGATAGGCATGTTTCAAATCCAATTTTGTAAAAAATTGACCACCTTGTAACTTGTATAATAGCTCTTCGATTCGAAAGATTGAGTGACGATCCGTATCGACTTGTGGATTGACTGTCACCATTCGGTTTCGTCACTGGTACGATTGGAGTAGCCCATAATAAGGTTTAGATTTTTTTTTAAACGTTCTGGGAGACCAATCGTTGCAATTCATTTTTACCGCTTTTCTTATGGCGAACGGTAAAACTTGTGGCTTGAAAATTTAAGCTTTGTGTTTTCTCTCAAACTAATGTCTGCTTTATACGTCGTACAATGACCCAGTGTTGACGAATCAAATAATTTTGGATGACAGTTGCAAATTTCACGTACTTGATTCTATTTCGTAATTGAGTTCACGCTGATGGGTGACATCTCTATTTGTCCGTTGTCATGGACAACCTGGAAACCCAATGCTTGAAACCAGTTCATGCCAAGAATATCCGTAGCATCGTTTGAGTTTACGACGATCACAGGTAAGACGAGCTTTTTCTTACGATATGATACTTCAACATCGACGGTTCCCTTTATGGAAATGTGTTGACCCATATATGCTTCAAATCGAGTCGTTGATGGTTGACATGCGGGCGAATTGAATCCACATTTCCTTTTTCATAGCATCACTGTTGATTTGAAAAATTGTTGAAACATCAACTTCGTTCACCATATGCGTTGTTTGAGGCTTGCGGTTGCCACGTTGTGGTGAGTACGAGCTGTTGCGAGACTTAGAGCGTTGTCGAAAATTTAATCGACCCTGAAGATGACCTCTATTGTTGCCACGTTGTCAACTTGATGATTGATTATGTTGTTAGGGCATACATACGGTGGCAATATGACCGAATTTTTTGCATCGAAAACACCTTGCTTTGTAATTCGAACAATTTGGACGATCGTGGTTAATTTCACATTGCGGACATGACTTCAACTGTCTACGAGAACGATGATCTCTTCTTGAATACTTGCGATGCCGATGAACTTTCACTCATAAACGTTGCATTTGCTATTTTGAGTACATCCTCAAACGTTGGGTTTGTTTTCTGTAGACACATGTTTCGTACTTGTTCGTGTCGAGTTAACATAACGATAACGTCGCGGATTAGAAAATCTACATATGATTGAGCGTAAATCAGTCATCGACTCAGAATAAGTATATGGTTAGGTTTCATATCTGTTTTGTGAAACACATACCTTGCCGATAGCACATGAATTTTCGACGTCTTACTTACCAGATTATCGAAAGGTTTGTTTAATATATCCAACAAGTACGATCCAGCATTCGACAGAAAAAACGCCCATCCCATGAAGATTTCCCGTGCTTAAATGGAAAAAATTGCGGCACGTGTTTTGTTGTTGCTAACGCCAACTGTTCCAAAATTTTATTTTGGTTTGTTAGTAACTATGGAGGATAGCGGATTCTTTAGAGTCCTCTCCAGTGTTATTGCCCATCCTTGTATCTTCGTCGCCACTTTTATAAATGGTAACCAAATAAAATTAAAATGGTTACATCGAATTATATATTTTATTAAATATTTTAATTACACGACACAACTCACGAGAATGACCAGAATCGCCTTTTGAACATATGACAATATTCTCGTACTTAAATCAAACTATATTTCGGCCTCATCCCATATTTATTTCATTAGACATACCACTCTTAGTCTTGGGACCGTATGCAAATTTCTGTCTCAGGTATTCACTCGTTGATACATGGGTTGATTTTTCCTCAATTTCTAAATTTATTCCTCTTGAGTTTATAATTCGTTCACATGTCTTAATTATTTGCTACCTTTATCGAAGTCATAAACTATTAGACGCAGTTGCATGTGGTTCCATTATGGTAAAGCTTATGGAACGGGCTTTTGAATAGTAACCAATATTCACATAAAGCTAGAACTATTTGTCGATATGAATCTTCCTGCTTGATAAACCTACTAGATACCTCCATAGAGCTGAGTAGCCATTCACAAATATTAAACTGGTTCAGCATAAACTAACTAGTTTGGCATTTCCAAACAATTGCCATTACCTTAATCCTTTTCTTTGTTCCATTGATAGGTCGTCTTGCTTCTAAACATATCACTTCCTTTATTTTGGTAGGTAAAGAATATTCATTTTTTCTTTCAGCCATCTTTATAATTACATATGAATATTTTCAGTTGTAGCCGAAATTCGGCATTCAAATAACGGTATGAAATTTCGGTCTGAAATTTCACCTAAAAAAGTGTCCCATTAAAATTACCTTGATTGTCCTTCTATAAGAGGGTGATCTATAAGAATTTTTGCTCATTTCCGTTTTTGTTGTTGTAACATATATCCTGTAACATATATGTTGTAACATATATCGTCCTGCTTTCTAATAATGAGTAGCATGCCCAAACATGATTCTAGGCATAGAATAGAGTGCCTTCAAATGATTCAAAGAAACCTTTGTCCACGCTGTTTTTATAGCCTCAACGATTCTCTGACAATTTCAAAATTGTGCTGAGTTTGCGTGAACTGCTCTCGCACTTAAGTCCGGAGGGTACGGTGACCGTTGCAAGAGGCCCACGTTTTCGGCTTGGATCCAGGATGTTGTTATTTTTGTGGTGTGAATCGAGACGTTATCGTGCTGATAAAGCCATCGAACTGGTACAAAAATATTTTTTTAATTGTGGAGACACATTTTCCAGAATCTTTTTTTATGATTTTGCCATTTTTGAACTTACAGATATTAATTTGATCGTTACATAACAAGAAATATCGTCCCGAGTTCATTATGCTATCTTCTCTTATATGGAGTATGTCCAAAAAACGCTTATCCTTTTGAAAATCGGGCTGTACCTATTGAATTTTTTTGTCAACAGAAACTCACTTTTCTGCACTTCGCCCATGAAATTTTTTCCTTGTCAAATTGTACCTGTTTTTCTTTTATTAAATGATGTTTTTTTAATTTTATATAAGAATCTCTATAAGCGCCGCCCTTCATGTTTTTTCTCCAAAGCCCTCAGTATTTGAAAAAACAATTATTAACTATAACTCCATACCCCGATTTTAGCCATTCTTGCGACTGACAACATTTTTCCTTTCCCCATATTTATTTAAAAATAATAATTTCTAAATTTGAATGTTAAACTATCTTGACTTTCGCGATAACACACTAATGAAAACTTTCCTTATGTCACAAGAAAAAAATTATTTTTTCTCACGTATCGAAAGCAAATCGGACTACTACTGTACTTCTCGAAACCGTTTTTTAGCTCAGTTGGCTCGTTACAAATCCTCTCACTGATTTTGAGAGAAAAAATGGATTACAACAACAAAATCTGAAATGAGCAAAAATGTAAAAAAAATAGCTGGTCTTGTCCAAATGACCCACATTGTATATTGTTAGACAAAACCTAATGAGAATTATTTGAGGCAACAAAAACTTTGAGATTTAGCACTAAACACATTAAAACGGCCTACTTGCAAAATCTTGCATGTTAAAAATAGTGAATCTGAGTACGATGACAAAAAATCATTTGCTGTATTCAAAATCCGTGTTAATAATTTTCGGCGGGCATATTTCACTTTTTCGCATCCAAAAAGTGTTCGACAAATGCCAATATGAAACAGTGTGAATCTCTTGTTAATATACATATGATTAACAGATAGTTGGTTAAAAGATTACATTTTGACAAATGATTAATTTTGTGTTGAATCAATTCCTAAAAAGTAGTTCGATTCTGATTATAATTTGATGTTTATAAGTTTTTATCAGTAATTAAAGTTTTATTGTTGCGTACTGCGAAAAATAATGCACTCACTTAAACTTTACCATAACTTGTTTTGTGTCACAGTCATAAACTCAAATTGCTGTAAATATTAATTTTTCTTGCTAAGTCTATTGTATAATGATAAGAGAAGTCTTGGACTGTTGTTATTCCGATTATTCTAAGGTATGATTAGCAGCCAAATATAATAATCTAAGGCGTTAAGGCCGTTGCAACTGACATCTCTTGGTCAGCGTAAACAAACGATCAATACATGAAAACTTTCAAGTCGACCAGTTTTCTAAAGCAATATCTGATATCATCTTCACTTGTTTCTTGAATTAACAAAACTATGCCATAATTTTACCGCTGAAATGAGATGCAGGGTTTTCAAGTTTATACTGGTGATAATGCTTTCCTTAAGAAGACTCACAAAATTAACTTTGCAAAATTTCACTCAAAAATCAATATTTCACTCAATGAACGAAGTGAGTGAAATATTGTATTTTTGAGTGAAATTTTATAAAATTTATTTTTTGAGTCTTTTTCAGGAAAGTATTATCACTAGTATACATTTTAAAACCTGGGATCCCATTTCAGTGTTAAGTTGCAGGACAAAATTGCATAAATAGAAGTAAACTTATTTAATTTAATTTGAGAATGCCGGCTTGGGAATAATTTTAGGTAATTTTAAACCCCATTGGGTGTTAGCTAAAGTTTATTAAAAAAAAACTAATTATCAGATGTTTAAAGTGAATTATGATACACTATTGTTGTCCTCGAAATACTCAGAAATGACCAGGTGAGACCAAGCGTGGGCATTTGTCTAAATTGTTTAATTTTATGTAAAGAACTGCGTGACCGCACTTGTTGGTATCTCTGAGGTTTTTGGAAACTAAGCTTCAGCAAGTATTTTTTTTATGTTTATTGCGAGTAATAGTAAATATTATCGGATTTCGTTTCATCAAAATTCTATGCTTACACGATTATTTATTACCATTGAACATATTGAACCCAAATCCTGGTAGTAGAGTTGAACACCGAGTGATCTTAATCTACAAATTAATCACTTCCAACTGATTCTGATGCTAATGATACCCCTATGTCAAGGATCAATTTTGTTCCACAAATTGTTGAACAATCATCATTGGATCATGTGACGATAATCTTGTTTCTTTGGATGTTGTGCCCTTAAAAAAATATTTATGCTGTGAGCTTTTCGAATGACTCTCTTCGAACTGCTGCTGCTGTAATAAAACAATTTTGCATATAAAGTACAGATTTCTGAAAACGAGTTGGAATGTCGTTTACTTGCGGGACCAAGTGAGAATTGATTGATTGATTGGACTGGAAGACCAAGTACTTGACAAGTGTCCCGGATGACGCCGGACTTATTCCTACAGCCTGTTTACACATTACAATATGAAGGATAGGAAAGGTAGATTTTTTTTTTGGACGGAACGACCCGGTTTCAGACACCTAGCGATCGTACGGCACAACAAAATTCTTATCTACTAGAGGAAGGATAAAGGCTTAATTGGTTGAATGGATAACGATGGTATTGGTCTTCAATAATTGCTTCTATAAATTAGCAACCTGAGAAAAAAATATTATTATTTCACGTACATCTAGAAATTTCCTGAAATTTTATTCTAAATTAATATTTTCCGGCTTCCTAAATAATACAAACATTTATTAATTTAATCCTCCTGCAATTCCACAACTTACAATAGAATTTCCTGAAATCATATAGTTTATAAAAAAAAATCTTTCAAAATTTGCAAAATATATGTGAGGCATCCCAAAGGAAATGGTTCCCGAAAAACTATCAATGTTAGAAATAAATTTAGTTTATTTCGCAAATATTTCAAATGTTTTATTAATTTTAATCACCAAAGAATATTCGTTTAATTACAAAGTATAATTATACTGCACAGGCTTACTCTACCATGCTCAATGGACCCTTATCAATCCTCAACCAATTTCTCAAATTACTGTCAAATATGGTATGCAGAATTTGATAGGCTCTCATATGGAGACTCGACTATAATGAATGGAGCCAGGCCGTTTTTTTAACAAATAATTCTCCAATTTTGGGCTAGGATTCTAATAAACGAAGGTTAACTTGTAATTGGGATTTTAACGTGTCTTTTTGATGAAGTTCTACAATTCGACCATTCTGAATAAAACTTGGCCATATGCCAACCAACTATTAGAGGAGTAATATAGAAATTCGGCCGTACTACACAATTTCTTAACTAATTATGTTCAAATCTGGTATCTTGAGCTGAACCGGGATTTCTTCATAAATCCTGAATGAAGTTCTGGATTTTTCTACAAAATAAATTTGAAAATAATAGGCCACGGAATTATCCAGTTCCTCCACTCACTATAGCTGAACCAAACTTGGCCTTAACCCTTGAATACCCGGTTGAACAGAAAAATGACTAAACGGCCAGTTAGTTGTGTGCCAATTTAATGTTTTGTATGAAATATTTTTTCGCAGTCAGTAAAAAATCAACGTAAACTTGATTATATATATTTTATTCCATAGACATATTTCTGTATTCTAGAATTAAAAGGGCGTAAGTCGACTTATTCCCCAATCAACTTTTTCATACTTTCCGTCTTGTTAATAATTAATAAGACGAAAAGTATGAAAAAGTTGATTAGGGCATAAGTCGACTTACGCCCTTTTAATTCTAGAACACAGATTTAACGATTAGTTAAAAAGTTATTCAATCAAAGTTGGCCGTTTAAATATTTATACGCAATTTAACAATTTGCACGGAATAAAATATATTTAATCAAGTTTGCTTTGATTTTTTTCTGACTGCGAAATCAATTATTTTATGAGTTCCGCAGTAAATTTATTTGGATTTAAGTCGTATTCATACGACAGATTTCTCTATCACAGATGTTTTTAAATTTTTTTTTTCAACTTTTTTTTTGTATGAAAAGAGGCGTGTCTGCTGTATAATTTACGTGATGTAATTGGTTAAAACGATGGGATAGAAAAATCCCGGATTTTTATCCGTCGTATGAATACGACCTTAGAACTCAAATCAATCGATATTCGTGTATGTCCCATACAATAGCGAACCTTTTTCGAGAAATATTGTTGAGCCAGTTAAATTCTTTTATAGAAAATAGCGCGAGCAATAAGCAATTTAAAAAATAGTTAACATTTAGGCGGTTCTCACACTGAAGCAACAAGCAATTATCAATACGCAACTAAATTTTAACCTATTATCACATTGAAGCAACAGTATTGTCAAAATTCCGTGAAGTGAGCTATCCATATCATCCGACGACGACTCCGATGATACGATTTTATTAATGTGGTGGTATTTAAGAAAAAAAAAGTAGGAGATGAGGCTTTTCCTCTAAAAAATATCTTATGCGACCATATCCTCAGGGAATTCTTGATAACGATAAAGGCATATTTTACTACAGATTAGCAAGATGTCGAAAAAGTGTAGAATGTTCATTTGGTATGCTGGTATCGAAATTTGCAATATTTCAAAGGCCAATTTTATGTCAAGAACAAACCGCAATTCCTGTTATCAAAGCAGCTTGCGTCCTACATAACTTTATAAAAATAATTGAAGATAAATTCTCTACTCCCCAGTGGCACTATTCTGGTAATTCCCTAGGAATAGGGAATTGGGGAAAGATTTTATATGTAATTTGTATTTAAAATGTTTTTTTCTGGCATACTGAGGTAAAAAGCTAGTGTTAATTTTTTTGAAAACAAAGTTAAATTGGGAATAATTTTCCCTACCAATTTAGATATGGAAAAATTATTCCCAATTTATAAATATTTACATCAAACTTTTTTCCTCAGTAGGCCGGAAAAAAACATTTTAAATAGAAATTACATATAAAATCTTTCCCCAATTCCCTATTCCCAGGGAATTACCAGAATAGTGCCACAGGTCATAAAAGAAGATGAGGGAATACTCCTCCTGTACCATTTAACAATGCATTTAATAATAAATCGGCTTATGAATTAAGAGATTATTTAAAAAGATATTTTGTAAATCTTGAAAATGGGCAAAATAAGTATACTATTTAAATAAACTTACCTGGAAGTTTTACTTCGGCTTTGATTGCTTTCCATGCCTTTTCAATGACATCCCTTCCTTCTACTGTGGTCTTTTCGAGTGAAATCGTAAATACAAGAATATTTTTCCACTATATTTCTACGAACTTTGTATTAAAAATCGGATCGTCCGCCATATTTTTTTAAATTAAGAAAAATGGGGTTAATACACACGGCAAACTTCTCTAGCAACTTGTCACTGCACGCAATATTTAAGTCTTTTCAACTAGCAATTTGTATTGCCAGCAATAAATATTGCCGCAATCAGCAACATTTTTCATTCAATCACTATTGAGTTGCTTAATGTGAGACCTGTAATTTAATTCAATGTAATTTATTGTTATAGCAATAATATTGCATGTTCCCTATCGCCAGTTGCTTATTGCCTCAGTATGAGAGCCGCCTTAAAAGGCTGAGGGATATCACATCAAAGATTTACTTGAAGAATTACATTATGTAACGATGGTAAAATATTGGGAGTATAACTTAGTTTTTTTCTATTTTTTACAGAAATGATAAATTTTCTTTTAATTAAAATATTTTCCATCGTTATCTATAACTTTCGAGACCATCTTTCTGGCAATTTATGGATTCCATCAAAAAAAATTGTTTGTCTTTTGATGCGATCCATTCGTCGAGCCATTTTTTGATTTCTTCGTGGTTTCTGAAATGCTGGTCTTGAAGATCGTTTTGCCAGCGTATTTTTTACTTGTTTTGCGAGCATTATCGTGCAGCAAAACCACTTTACGCAGTTTGTTGGCTGAAATCGGACTGTTTTCGTTCAATGAATGGTGCAAATCTATCAATTGCTGTTAGACGTTCACCAGTAATAGTTTCGTTCGGTCTTAGCAGCTCATAAAATACCACTCCTATTTGATCCCACCAAATGCACAACATAACCTTACTTCCATGAATGTTTCGTTTTGCTGTTGATGTGGATGGTTCGCCTGGATGGACCCATGTTTTTTTGCGTTTAGGGTTATTGTAGTAAATCCATTTTTTATCGCCAGTCACAATTTGAGACAAAAAATGCCATCTTCGGTGTCTTGTAAGCAATAAAAATTGCAAACCATTCAATGTTGGCTTCAGTCAGTTCAGGTGGCACCCATTTTCCATCCCCAAGAGGCTGCTTGAGTGACATTTAACTGTTCTGCAAGTTTTTTTTCTGTTTGAGCTGAGTTGTCCTTCATCTTCGAATTTTTTTTGGTTGACCACAACGTTCTTTGTCACTGACATCAAAATTACCACCTTTGAATCGTTTAAACCAGTTTTCACAAGTTTGTTGAGTTGGTGCATGTTCACCATAAGTTTCCTGAAGCAAACGAAAACTTTCAGCAGCTTTTTTCTTTTGATTAAAGCTAAAAAGTAATGCTTTTCGCAAATGCTATTTTATTGGTGCGAAATTCAATATTTAAACATGGATTAAAAAATATGTTGTTTACGCTTTCACGAATAATGACAAACTTAATTTTAATGTGGAATGTCAACACTTTAAAACGCCGTAGGTGTCATTGTAAAACAATGTTTAGTAAAAAAAAAAACTTAGTTTTTTGGATTTTCTGATTTAAAACCATCTTGCACAACGCAAGCTCCATGCCAGCCTATACCGGCATGGAAGATGGGTCGGCCCATGTGTTTTGCACACTGATACGGGGTCATAGATGTGTTACATTTCACCACAGATCGAAATCTGTTGATGAAATTCCACTTTGCATCCTGCCCGTATTGGGATTCGTACCCTGTATCTCCCGATCCAAACGCCAAAGTTTTAACCACTGTGCCATTTGGTCGGTAAAAAAAAGAAAAAAAAACTAAGTTATATACCCAATATATTCTAAACAACTTCTTAACTGATTAGATGAAAATTTAAATTTACTAACATCATAACAAGCAGCTTTCCTGGCCACTCTATCCACTGAAGGTGATATGTGTACAATTCGGCAAATTCTAGCTGAAAAGTGGCGTTCGCCTAATCGAGTTTTGTGTTTTCTACGGAAATTTTGTGAATAAGTGTCTCGGATAATACCGGGCCTATTTACATATAACAAGAGGGTAGGATAGGAAAGGTATTTTTTTAGGGCGGAACGACCCGGTTGTAGATACCTAGTGTTTGTACGGCACAAGACAACATATTTCTAATATACTAGAGGAAGGATAAAGGTTTGAATGGTTAAGAAAGAAAAAGAAAGTTATGAGATTACAAAATTGAATTTAATGATCTTGGCATCGTAATGGATGAACGCGTAAAAGTTCAGCACATAATCAAGATTGTCAAAAAACTAACGTAATGATGGGATTTCTGTTTAGAATAAAGACTTCAAGGTGTGGCTGTATATAAGACCTTGTATTATTCTTTAGTTCGTTCATAGGTGGAATATTTGTTATCTGGGATCCACATAATAAGTTCAATGTGACAATTGAACGCATCAGTTGTAGATTTACTAATTGATTTTTTTTTTGATTGTTTCGTTATGTTGTGAGAATGCCAAGAATATATTTCCTATAACAACCGCTGCAAGCTGCTCCAGTTACAAGGTCTCCATCATATCATAGGCGATCCATTAGTTCCGCGTGTTTTGTTTCTGATTTATTAAATAATTTCATTACCTTATTTTATAATCTAAATTAGAATTTTTTGCAAAATATTTAAATGTTCCTAACCACACTTTTCCTTCTTTCACGTTTCCATTAAACTATTTACGGTGCTCATAAACCTTTAGACATTACAATTAACAATTTTACTAAATACTACACTGTTTATGATTTTAATATTGCCAAGAATTAAATTAAATTTGGGTTCTTGTGATTGATGCGATAATTTCTAAACAAGTTAAAACATTCAGGACCCAAGTGAATCGTTTTTTTCCGAATTGATCACGTTAATTCTCGCAAAGGTAAATGGGAGCCGCATGCATCTTTCGATAACGGATAACACAAGCACAAAAGTTGCCAATAATACTGTTGTGATCATTTAGACATCTGATGAATATATCAAATTGAAGACAATATGATCACAGTGACGTTTAGTGCTGAAACCGTCGTGTTTAAAGTTTTTAATAACTGCAAAAAAAAAAAAGTTCGTTAAAAAATTCTTTAAATTCTATTCGAGCAGCATGTAGCTTCGAGTTAATAGTAGTCATTTTACATGATTTAATTGGAACGTGACATAAATTAATTTTTAATTAATTATTGTAAGATGCAAATGCAAGTCGTAACTGTTATTAGTGAATAATAAAATTGTGTGTGCTGTATTTTGATGCCTCAATATCTACATAAATTTGTGATGAACTCATTACTTTTAATAATCGTGTCATTGCATAATAAATGATGTAATAAATTTTATAATTAGACATGCATCCCGCAATTTATCTATATAAATACTACCCCATATTAAAACTTTTAATTTCGCGGTTTTTATATACGTAAAATAACATCTTGAACTATTCGGCTCACCTGCGTCATAAATATAAAACGATAACAATGAAAAACACCCGTTAAGGATATATAAGTACCGTAAAATCGTCTTAACTTCAAAGATCGACCCACAGTCGTCGCATGTCAAATATAGTCAAATTTATGTCATTCGTACACACAAAATCATTCTTAGAACATAAATACATATATGTATGTATTATTATTGAATGAACCCTCGATTGTCGAGTTGTAATATAGGTGCCCATATTCTATAATACGAAACAAATCAAACTTCAATTCGATGTTTTTTTTTTTTTTTTTTTGCTGGAACAAAGGGCCTAGAAATATGTAAAGGAAAATTTTAATAAATAACAAGACACGTAATTGCTCCATATAATAACATATTTTATGTACAGAAAAAACCGTTTGCTTTATAAAGACAATACTACTAATAATACATAATAAGAAATATCAGAATCTGCAATCAACTTATTAAACCATCTGCTTTCTACTTAATAATATAAAATGTACCGAGGAGCTCTATGCTGCATATCCATACATAAAAGAAACAGATTTTTGTTGCACATAAAAGAAACTGTCTACCTTTTCATATCTTCTTTTAGCATAAAATATTCCTCCTTCTTCGCCTTTCTCGTTTTATTCATAAAAAATACTAAACGATGTACGGATACATGAATCTTTATAGACTTTGAATATCTAATCGTGTATATCCTTCTGATATACAATTTTTTGAGGAAAATTCAATTTTCTCTATTCATATTTCAATTTTCATTTTTGATTAAAGGAATAACGAATCCAAAGTGTGATGTAATAGCAACAACAACAACCTCTATATTTATACACAACACAGGGTAAAATGAAATTACATTTTTGTGCAAAAAGTGGTTATTTCCGGTGATCGAATTTCGTATACAAATATTGAATATTTGAATATGAGGGGGGTTGAATCGAGGTTAAAAGGATTGATGTTTTGTGTAAATGGCCCCAGGTGTTGACATTAGACAAGTGTGGGTAATTTCATATTTTGGTAGCAATCCATCTCGTCTAAATTGCATTTTTCATTCAATTATTAAAACCCAGTAGGACTTAAGAGGTCGATGACGACACGCTGGTTCAACATATATTATCCAGGTGGCAGATAAATTTGAAAAAACAAAATTACATTACAAAATGTATTTAGTGGTATTGTAATTATTACATCGAAGTGGTCCTACAAAAAAAAAGGTTTGTTAGGACAAGTTCTGTACATGTTGGTGAAGTTTGTCCTAAATCTGTCCTAAAAAGCAACAATAACAAAATATGTGTATATGTATTTGTATAATGTCTCGATAGAACAAATATTACAATAAATATAGTTACATAAAAATATCTTCTGACAAAAATTTTAATTTTTCTGAATGTTTACGGGAATCTCATATAAACCAGTATTATTTAAATAATAATAATTCCCAACGACCAATCTCCCCTCCCTGACCGCACGCGGGGAGTCACCATCAATATTATTATTATTTTTTGAATATAATTCCGGGGAAATTATAAACAAGGATATCATTCTACTAAATTAAAAATTATAAAAAAGAAAGAAAACGGGAAAAATAAAATTATTAACAATTAATCGAAATAAAAAATGTATTTAAAGAGCTATGGTTAGGAAATTGAAATGGATGAATCTATTTATACTGAATTTAGGAGAATGATACCCCGCCGCAAAAAAGGAGAGACCAACCGCTGGTTTGCTTAGAGCAAGCAAATTTAAAACTGGGGAAAAAAGCGGAAAATAGAGAAAATAAGAAAAAAAAACAACAAAGTTAAGCAAAAATAAAATTAAAAGAGACGCAAAAAAAAAAAAAAAACAAATGTTAGAAATTATAAATACTCGATAGAGTATTTAAGTCAAATAGATAAAAGAAATAAAATTAATCTAAAAATAAAATAAAAATTACCTTATCGATCGGTGGAAAACAGTAATCTATTAATAGCGACTTTGCTAATGTGGTAGTCGAAAAGTTCGAAATATTTATTAGTCTCACGCAGCATTCTTGTCATAGGCTCGTTCTGGCCGTAGGTCGTTCTGTGAGGGGCAATTCTAAAAGCTGGTGTCGTTCTCAAACCGCGAGCATTTACATTAAGATTTACCTTATCGAGCAGAGCTGCAGAATCAACACCGCCAGATAAGAGTTGATGTATGAAAACGATGTCGGCAACAGATCGTTGCTTACTTAGTGGCTTCAAGTTAATAAGCTCCAAGCGGTCGAGATAAGGAGGCAAATTATAAACGTCCACCCAAGGTAGACCACGCAGAGCAAAGCGCAAAAATCTACGTTGAACCGCTTCAATTCTTCGTATGTGTACTCCATGGTAAGGGGACCAAACCTGACTGGCATACTCGGGCAGGGGTCGAACAAATGGCATATATAGAGCCCTCGTAACATAAGGGTTCAAAAATTCTTTAGACCAACGATTCACAAATCCAAGCGATGAGTTTGCTCTGTTGACAATAAAATCGATGTGATCCCTAAAGTTAAGTTCGTGGTCACAAACAACCCCTAAGTCCCGTATGGTTAAAACGTTTACAACAACAGCGCTGTTGATGGTATACTCTCGACTAATGGAATTTGCGCGTTTTCTTGAATATGTTATGAATTGGCATTTACTCACATTCAGATCAAGATTATTTTTAGTACACCAAGTTGAGAAGTTATTGAGATCATTCTGCAATAAGTTAACATCGATGGAACTTGAAATTTGTCTGTAAATTTTCATATTCGTCCGCATAAATGGAAATTGACGAGTTTTTGATAATGAAATCGACATCGTTAATTGATAAAATGAAAAAAATAGGCCCAAGATGACTGCCTTGCGGTATCCCGGAAGTACCTTTAAAAGGTGCAGATATGGATGACTTAAAGATCACCTGGTAACTACGATTCCTCAGATAAGAGTCCACCCATAGTAAGAATTGAGGTCCGAAACCGAGAGCCTTGAGTTTAAACAAAATTATCTTATGGGAAACCCTATCAAACGCCTTGCTGAAATCCGTGGTAATAACATCAACTTCCTTTCCAACTTCCATGACGTTCAAAGTGTCGGAAGCAAAAACGGTTAGATTAGTTGTGGTAGATCGTCCTCTAAGGAAGCCATGCTGATTCATTGAAAACAATGTTTTACATTGGAAGTAAAGAGAATCGTACACAATACTCTCGAATAACTTGGGGATGCAGGACAGTTTCGCAATTGGCCTATAGTTAGAGACGTCTGATTTACATCCCTTTTTGTGGGTTGGAACTATAAAGGAGTCTTTCCATATTGATGGGAATATTCCGTAGGAGATCGACTTTTGGAACAGCATTGTAAGCGGCTGTGCTAAGCTACTAACACAGTTTTTTAAAACTATAGAAGGCAATCCATCAGGGCCCGCGGAGAAATCATCTTTTAGCTTGTTGATGCCCCTTACCACAGTTTGAAGATCGAATAGAGACCGGAGACGCTAGAGCGCAGTTATTTATGTAACTGAAGTAGGCCGCATCAGGCTCGATGTCGTTATTGGAGTGGGCGCTATTAAAAATATTTGCGAAAAAGCCAGCAATGGTTTTGGGGTCATCAGAGCTATGATCGCCGAACTTCATCATGGAAGGATATCCATCTGATTTCTTCTTATAGTTCACGAATTGCCAAAAGCGCTTTGGGTCAACAATTATTTTTGACTGCATATTACTGATGTAACCATTATAAAGTTCATGATACATGATCGAAAATGCATTGTAAACGTTCACGTAATTTAAGTAATCCGAGTCCAATCTCGTCTTTAAATTTTTTTTCCAGTTTTTGTTTCTTTGATTACGCAGTGATCGCAATTCGCTGTTATACCAGGGTGGAACAATCCGTTTGTGTCTTCGTACAGTATAAGGAATGGACTGTTGAAAGCATTCAACTATCGCGGCATAAAAATTGAGAGTTTGGGTTTCCAGGTTGTGATTATTATCGAGAATGATGTTAAAATCGACGCTGGCTAATAATTCATTGAGCTTCTTAAAATCGGCTTTACGGAAATTAAAACTGGGTGAAGTTTCGCAGTTATCGTTAACTCTACATAGTTCACTGGAAAATGAAATTAAAAGAGGCGAATGATACAAGTCAATTGTACAGAGAACCAGATTTGTTTCCAAGACTCTGCAATTATTTATGCCGGAAGAGAATACTAAGTCAAGTTGCCTGTTGAGATTATTCTTGATGGTACTGATCTGCATCAAACAGGAATTAGAAAAATTATCAGTAATCAAAATCTCAATTGCAGATCGTGCATTCTCAGCAACGTAATGGGTATTGTCCTCGGATTGTGTCCAAATAAGGTCCGGGAGGTTAAAATCACCGACGACGAAAAGGTCATCTAAAATAGCAGTATTATCAAAAAGGAAATCGACAGCATCTACGAGAAGCTGGTAGGTGTCCGCATGACTATTAGGGCGTATATAGCAACACAGAATATAAATGTGTTTATTCGTATAACCCGTGTTGATTTTAACGCAAACCAGCTCGATATTGTCAGCATTTGGGATTATCACAACTGAGCTATCAAACTTAACATGCACCGCAAGAAGAACGCCTCTACCATGCAGTACACCATCGAAAACCGAACCATCTTTGCTTAAAACGTTGTAATCTGACGTAAAGTATTCATTACTGTTAAAGTCATTAGTTCAATTTGTTTCAGTGAGCGCAAAAATGTCGTAAGAAAGGGCTTGAGTTTGCAGAAATACTTCGCGGGATTTTGTTCGAAGTCCCCTTACATTCTGGTAATAAAGGGACCAATAGTTCAGTTTTTTTGGTTTGTTTTGAATATATTCTTATGCTTAGGAGCTGCTCTGAGTTGACGGGGGGGTCTAGAGTTACTGATGTTTTCAGGGTTATTGGAGAAGTGAGCGGATATATGGGCTATTAGTGTTGGAGGTGTAGAATTGTTGATTGAAGTAGTGTGAGAAACGGGAGCTGCCGATGTTGTAGGTGAAATACGGCTGTTGTTTGACTGAGAATTTGTTGATAGAAGTTCATGTTGAAGAGAGATGGCATTTGGAGGAGCTTCTGTTGCTGTAGGTTATTTTGTTATCACGCAGTTCATCAATTCGCTACAAATGTCCTTCGTAGTTTTAAGTTCATTCTCAAAGCAGGAGATAGATGAATGTATATGTTCGGAGATGTTTATAGTGTTTTTCTTAAAACCATCACTAAGAGCGAAGCTGAAATCATCGAATTTACGAGAAAGGCCTGCTATATCCTTCGAGTGTGATAATAAGTGTTCATTAGTGAGCTGGCTGTGATTCCTAAATTCACTTGTAAGTTGATTGTTGTGTTGTTTAATTAGTGACATATTCGTATTCACGTCCGAAAAAATTACATCAAATTTGTTGCAAAACATCTCATTCACCATAGCGTCGAAATTATCGATAAATGTTACAACTTTTACAAAGTATTTATCATGACTGAAGTTGTTAAGTGCGATCGATTTGGCGTTACATGCAATACTGTCATCAATACGGTCAAGCGAACTCGACATGTCATCAACACTAGCGTAAGTAAGTATTGAAATGCAACTAGGCCCTATCTAATAGAAAAACAAGTTTATTTTATTAAAATTCGGATTTTAGGGTGTTTAGGACAGCGAAGTTGGCATCTACTCTCTATAAATCATATGTAAGGTTTTCCTAAGTTTTCTCGGAAAATCCCAGGAACCCAACATCAAAATGACTTATATTTTTAAGAATCTTCTAGATCACATTTAACATCAAAACACTACAATTTTGACCAATTGGGGGATCAGGGTGTTTAGGACAGCGAATTCGGCATCTGTACTTTTTTCCCTCATAACAGTATAGATAAGAATATCAAGAACGGGAAGTGTAGGATTCTTACTGAGTAAGTTACACGCCGATGGCACCACTTAGGAGAGCGGTACGACCACCAAAATTTTAGAGGTCACTTATTTATTTGTGACGAGAAGCCTATACAATTTTGGTGATTGTAGCACTAACCGAAGTGGTGCACTAGGCGTGTAACTTAAGCTCTTAAGTCGTGACTGGTTGAGGCATGAGCCCTAACCCCCGGTAATCTGCTTGTGTTGGTATTAACTTATTTTTCGTTTTTGTAAGTTCGCCTATTAAGATAGAAATGTATTAATTTTCTAGATATAACAATAACCAGGACTAATTCTACTTTAGACTTCAAAATTTATCGGAAACCCACGTATACAGACGCTGTTATCCCTAGTTCTTCAAACCATCCCCATAATATTAAAATGTCAGCTTTCCACTCACTCATAGATAGACTAATAAACATCCCTCTGTCAAATTCAAATTATAACACTGAGCTTAACATAATTCTTCAAATAGCAACGAATAACGGATATGCAACTAGGACTATATTAAAGTTATTGAATAAAAAGCTAAAGCGTAAAACTCTAACGGGTATTTATCCACCGGATAGTCCAACGCGGGAAAATTGGCGTCGTTTAGAGTATATAGGAAAAACGAGCCAACGGATTAGCAACATCGTGTCCAATTATACCAATATTAGTTTTACTTTTTATAATAATAACACAATAAAGAAAATGATTTTTAACAATAAACCTAGAGTTGATCGCCTTTCCAAATCTGGTGTCTATAGGATCAATTGCAATGATTGTAGTTTCTCCTATATTGGTCAGACTGGGCGCAATTTTGGAGTTAGAGCTAAGGAACATTTATCTGGTTGCAACCAATCAACTTTCCATAATCATTTAACGTCAGAAAATCATACAGCTAGCTTGAACAATTTAGATATATTACATATACAACCCAAAGGCAGACGTTTAGATACCTTAGAATCTTACGAAATTAGAAAATCAATATTTCTTAACCAAAATATCCTTAACGAACAGAGAGAAATCCGGTTCTCACCAATTACAGATCCCGCCCTTTTCTATACTCACGTACGCAATAATATACCTTGAATTTTGTTACTCAGCCTATGACTCATCGCACACCTGCGCGATCCGTAGATTAATTTTTATTGCTTATTTTTTATTTTTTTGCCCTCCTTCTTTTATTTATATTTTGCTTTTATTGCTTATTTTTTATTTTTTTGCCCTCCTTCTTTTATTTATATTTTGCTTTTTTCTACTATATAACAAAATTTTTTACTAACACAAATCAGTAGATACTCCTGATGATGACCTAACAAGTCGAAATCGATCGAGTGATTTTTTAAACTTTTTGAAAATTATTCAAAATAACTGCGAAACAAAAAACAAGTGATTAATAAAAATGTCTTTATTAAGTATTAGTGTGTTTCGCCAAGTGCCTACGGCCAATAGCGTAAAAAGTATTAAGATAGACCAATTTGAATTTTTTCGAATGAATGAATGTACTGCTACTACTAATTAGATAGTCGTAGAAAGAAAGGAAGGAGGGAAAATTATTAAAAAACTCTTTCAAAAAATTAGGCCGGATGATCCTTTATTACTTCGTTCACTAATTCATTCAAATAATTTGTTCGACCAACCATCTCTTGTGAAAAAGTGCAGAAGAAAATATATCGTTATTTTGGAGAAATATGATTGTTCGAAAAAATTGTTTGAATGACCAAAGCAATACCACTACAATACAGGCCGATTTACATAAAATCAACGTTAGTATGTGTCTTATTTAACAAAATTTGAGAAAACCATACAAAAAAAGAATGTTTGGGCTTTACACTCCAAATTCAACCTTTTACAAATCATGTTCATCAATTTCCAAATAAAATTCACATTTTTCCAAAAGACTTTTATCCTTTTATAAATTTAATGTATTTAAATTATAGATTCACAATAGCAAGTTTTTTATTTTTAATCATTGAAATCTGGGGCTGAAGCGCTCCCAACTCCCTCGCGGTTCGCTATTCACGTTCTACCTTACGCAGTTGCAAGCCAAAATAACAAGTTAATGAAGCTAATTAACCTTTACTATGTGACCAAAATGTTCAATGTTTCATTCAAACTAGCTGCGTCATGGTAACATCAGCTGGATGTGAAGCTTGTACTTGCCTGTTGCACAGAATCCCAAAAGTTTCATAGAAATTCTGCTTTTTGAGTTGCGATTTTTGATAACAGTAAACTTCCTAAACCTTACAAGTGACTTCTAGAGTGTAGATGCCAACTTCGCTATCCTAAACACCCTAATCCCCTAACTTGGTCAAAATTGAGGTGTTTTGATGTTAAATGTGATCTAGAAGATTCTTAAAATATAAGTCATTTTGATGTTGGGTTCCTTGGATTTACCGAGAAAACAGGAAAACCTTACAAATGATTTATAGAGAGTAGATGCCAACTTCGCTGTCCTAAACACCCTAAAATCTTAATTTTAATAAAATAAACCAGTTTTTCTATTAGATAGGGCCTAGTAGCATCTCAATACTTACTTTAAATAATACTGGTTTATATGAGATTCCCGAAAACATTCAGAAAAATTAAAATTTTTGTTAGAAAATATTTTTATGTAACTATTTATTGTAAAATTCGTTCTATCGAGACATTATATAAATGCATATTTTGTTATTGTTGTTTTTAGGACAGATTTAGGATAACTTCACCAACGTATTCGTTTCTTATTTTCGTTTTACAGTTTTTACTAGTTTTTGTCTCTCTCCGCCCGCATCTTAACATCAAAATAAATTTCATCATAGAAAATTACAAAAGAAAAATATTATTTCTTTCTCTAGTTGTTTTGTAATTTTGTTAGTGTCAAACAAACTGCTGAAGCCGAAGGATATGCGTTTCAAATTTTTCAGTAATGCGTGTACATTTTTTATTTTAGATTTTGGCATTTTTTTCGTCATTTTTATTAGCATAAGTCGATTTGTAATATCATCCAATTCGAAATTATTGTAATTGGTGCGTAGATTCAATAAAAATGGCAAAAAAGTACGAATATCATATAAAATACAGAAAAATAGGCCCTAAGGCTTCGGTTAATTGTGTGCCACTAAATAAATATGCAATACCTACTTTATTTTTTGAATCTCTGCTGTCTCACGGTTGTATTGATATTTTTGTAGTGGAATACACTAAAACTTCGTATTACGTTATCTAAAGCTCGCATTTCTTTAAATTCGCACTAAATATTTTTGAATATGTATAGGAAAAAATCAATTTATGAATTAAGAAATCAATTAGACTTAAATTGTTATTAATTTATTATATAATAATTTATATTATTGTTAAGTTCGTGAAATTTATTGCCGCCGTAATAAGGAGGCACGGTGTATTATTTTAACTTAATTATGATGCCTTCTACTTGTCGACTTACATTGATGTCATCAGCAAAAAATTAATATTGTCACAGGCCAGTACTGTAGAAGGCACTGCCTAAACCAGTGAACTTTTAGTGGAAACACTTGCCCGTTGCCCAGCGTTAATTTATTTTTGCGATTTCCTAAGTGAATCCCATTTTAACATTTACAAAAAACTCTACGAATAATGATAATTGAAAAAATCTACGGACAGGCGGATGTATAAGCGGGGTGATAAACTCGCATGTATCGTAAATGTATAGAAGCTAAAAAAATTAGTTCAATCGAATTATTTCTTTTGATGTATTTTTCTAGGTTCCGACAGCGACTGAAAATTTAATTTCCACTCCAGTATTTCCGGGTCCTACTGCTGAATTCCATCAAATGCTAGCAGCTTTTACATTTTTGGTCATCAAAGTTACTATTCTAACTTACAAGAAAACTTCACTTCCACTTACTCTTATTCAAAATGTTAAAAAAATAGTATAATGGGAGATGTACATTTCTTTAGGTACCTCTCTCGGCAAACCACTGTAAGTCTTAACGTATGTCTGCGATTAACTAAATACTATTCGTATAACAGGTAAATTCTCGTATAAGTATTGGAAATATAAAAGATCAAGAACTTGTGTATTTAATTTATATACCGCTGACAAATTATACCCACACCATACAAATTAAATAACAAAAACCTCTTATGTCGTCTAATAACCGCGTTTTGATACACCTCTTGCCCATATCAATTACGATGCTGCACTGTATTACAACAAGATTGCAAAAAAGTGAAATTATTTACTAAATGATTTATTAATAATCGCTTCAAGCACAAAATCATAATGTATGTAATCCAAATATGTAATATGGATGGGGAAGTTTTGGATTATATATCACTTCCGGCTATTTCACGCAGGCCTGCCCACAATAATCGCATGTACGTATATATATACATAATAAGAAAAACGAGAGAAAATCTATCACTCCATATCCACTTCTCTACATACCCATTAATTATGTATTTTCTAATAATATTACGACGGAATGAATGAATGAACCAATGTCCGCTTTTCGATGAAAGAATGAACAAAGATTGTGTCATTTTGATTATTTCAATAAACAATCTTGATTGCCTTCACTTAAGTTTATAAATAATCTTTTGTTGTGTATATGGCTTATGTGTAAATACAACAATAATATTTAGTAATGACACTGAATAGAAAACGTAGATTAAATGATTTATTTTGCTTCATCTTGTATTATTATAATATACGAGTGTGTGTGGTGCACGCTCTCCACGATTAGTCATCTAAGTAGTGACTCCTACCCAATCATCTTTATTATATCAACTCATTATAAATAATGACGGGTAATTGAACAAAAAAATTAGAGACATCTGTTCACGTACATTTTATTGATTGCTGGTCGTAATGAATTAATGAAACACTGTCACACAATACATGCGAGCGACGGGAGAGAAAGTTCCGGCATTCGCGAAATAATATTTGCACAATATTTTACCATTAGTCGCCAACGTGTTTAACTACCTCGTCTAAAAATATATTATGATAGCGTTTTGTTGATAAACACGCGAATGTACGATGAAGGAGAGACCTCATGATACACAAAACTCATTACACATGTGTGCCATACTCGATTATTTATTTCCGTTTATGAAAATGTTTTTTTGTTTTATCGGAAATGAAAATAATGGGTTTTTGATTTTTCGTATAATTAAATAAAATAAAAAGGCAAGAGAGGCCGAGTTAAATAAACCACCCAAAATGTTAAATTTCGGTTTGTATGTCATGTGTAATGTATAATAATATATTTTGATAACGTACATTTTGAGTTTTGTAAAATAACAGATGCCTACGATATTTTTCGTCTAAAATTGAATGATATATCAAATAACACACGAGACAACAGAATCGAATCGGTGTATTTTGTGTTATGTGTTGTGTGTGGTTAAATATATTGGCCCTTGCAAGATCGTGTGATGGATAACACAAACTGTATAAAACATGTCAAATGTGTCATGTTCAATTGACTGCAATTTAATTAGATATATTTAAGGGGGAATGATTGACTTTGTTGAGAGTTTGGTTTTGCTTGTTTCTATGGCGATTTAGCACCATTATTTGTAATTTTCTGATTTGAGTAATTTAAACTTATATTGATCGTGTATGTCGAAAATCAAATTAAAAATGGGTTCGGTACGAAGCCAGAAAGTCCCGCTCGCTTTTAAAATTCCCACTCTTTTACGTTGAAAATCAAATTAAAGGTGGGATCGGTACGAAAGATCGAATTAAAAAATCCCGAATTATCAAAATCCGAGAAAAAACTCAAATAAGCGAAAAATTGTAGATAAATCTCAGATCAACCCAATATGAAAAACAATATACATATTAAGATATTTTATTCCCGTTTTTGAGATAAATAATTAGCTTACTTCGCTCGGAAAAGCAGCGGTGCGAGCTATGTTTCTATCCCACAGATTCAAATAAAGAATTTAAATAAATCAGCGCATACGAGTGGCTTCAGCTATAGGCTCCACGAATTTGGTTTCACTTATTTCGGCTTTGAAAAGTAAACCAAGAAGCTATGATCTCAAAATATAGCTCACTGCGCTTAAAAACATATCTTAAGTGTGCAACAGGAGCGTGCTTTTGATAAACGGGATTATGAAGAGGTATTTCGAAAACTGGGATTTTGAAAACCGGTATTTTGAGTCCAGGTCCAGGATTTCGAAAAGCGGGCAAACCATAACAACCCTTGTCAGCCGGAACCATATACGTCAGTGGGAACAATGCGGACCATTGGAAAATGAGCACGATGCGTTCTAGGAAATTGTGCATTATCTAAATTTTTGATCAGAACTCTTTGAAGCTGAACAATGAAACAGTACACAATAATTTGTTTTAAGATTTTTTCGGCTTTTTCGGACAAAATATCATTTTAATGGACACCCATACAATGTTTTACGACAATTTTTGTCGCATAAAAACCAAAGAGGCCATTTATTAACAATATTTCTACCACAAAAGTAGAAAAAATGCATTCCCCTCCCCCACGTTTAACCCCAGGGCACTTGTGTACACAAAGATACACAAACCCTTACAAAAATGAGAACTCCCTTAGGTAGCTTCTTGGCAGCTTGGTTTCGTACTGATAAAAAGTTGGTCTACTCATCAGGTTGCAACGACCAAACTGCAAAAATCAAAATCTTGCTTTGTACCGATAATACAAAACAAGAACATATTGATTTAGCGAATTATATATCACTAAATCAGAAACCACAGGAAATTCTCACTATGTATGTGTATAACAGCCAACACATATAATTTAAGAAGAAATATTAAAGACGTCCGAGAATTTAATTTGTTTTAAGATTTTTTCGGCTTTTTCGGACAAAATATCATTTTAATGGACACCCATACAATGTTTTACGACAATTTTCTTTTTTACGACGCTAAATCAATATGTTCTTGTTTTGTATTATCGGTACAAAGCAAGATTTTGATTTTTGCAGTTTGGTCGTTGCAACCTGATGAGTAGACCAACTTTTTATCAGTACGAAACCAAGCTGCCAAGAAGCTACCTAAGGGAGTTCTCATTTTTGTAAGAGTTTGTGTATCTTTGTGTACACAAGTGCCCTGGGGTTAAACGTGGGGGAGGGGAATGCATTTTTTCTACTTTTGTGGTAGAAATATTGTTAATAAATGGCCTCTTTATTTTTATGCGACAAAAATTGTCGTAAAACATTGTATGGGTGTCCATTAAAATGATATTTTGTCCGAAAAAGCCGAAAAAATCTTAAAACAAATTAAATTCACGGACGTCTTTAATATTTCGTCTTAAAGTACACAATAATGTTGCGCCACAGTTAGTTTGGTTCTGTCTGAAATTTTAGATATTGAATAATGAAGTACAATGGATCGTGCCACTTACGAGTATGATATAATTGGTTCTTAGATTTAACGTTAAATTAAAATTTATCGGAAAACTTAGAAACAATTTCTGAACGCGATTTTTCGGTTAGGTAGATTAGTCGGGTAATAATTTTCAGACACAGAGAATAACCGGACCTAGGCCATTTAATTATATTTGAATGCAGAGAACTTAAATTTTGTAAAAAAAGGTTGAAAATAGAATAAAAGTTATCTAGTTTTATGCTTCATGAGATTTTAAAATCTTAAATAAAAAATTCAGATGTCTCGTCAGATTGCGCTGACCAAACTACAAACATATAGAAAACATTTTGATCTTATATTCACGGTATAAACACAACCCAATGCCTTACTGTAATACGCAATGCCTTAAATAGTTTCGATGTATGCTTTGTGTCTAAATGTGAACACGACCCTTCGTATAAGCTGCGATTCCAAGGGTTACATCGAAAAATGCTGCAAAATTTGTAAGTGTCAAAATTCAAACCACCTTTTCTGTATGGCGCCAACCGCACCAAGTGCAATTCTTTGGGTCCCTCTCGTTGTCCTTCTTTTATGATTTAATCTTTGCAATCTGTTCTGGGGCCGGTTCGCTTTCCCCGTCCTACGCTACGCATTGCCTGCCAAATCTAGGACGTACTGCTATAGGTCCGATTTAAGTAGAACCATCTGCACATTGCATAGTTCCACGCCAGGCATGGAAGATGGGTTGGCCCATGAGTTGTGCACTCCGACAGCGGGTCATAGTTGTGTTATTTTGTTAAATATACGTTGTTTATCTGGGTGATGACAGTATATGGTCCGTTCATGTTGTTTGGAGTTTCGCTGATAGCCCGTTTTCGTTGCGGATTATAGACCATAACTGAAAGAAATTATTACTGATTTTTATTCACAACCTTTGCTAAATATGTCTCTCGTATTACATCATACCATCTGATTGAGGGTGCAAAAGCGTTATGTTTTTTTATTTATATCAAATCCGTAATATGAAATGGCCCCGCCACATCCACGGCAATTCCCAATTTGTGCAGGTTCATTTACCGCCGCAAGATAATCACGTTTTTCTGATCTCCGCAGTACCGATTATCCATATCCACCAATAAGACCATTGACAGAAAATTGTTTGATTTTGTCTCACTGTATGTTAGCCAGCTTTCCTCCTTTTCATAATGCAGTATTATTGATAAATGCAAGTCAACGCTCTGTCACATGTCCAGCAACTAGTCCTAGTATTATCGCTAACTGTTGCGATACTCTTCGGATGTTTGGAATGCTTCAGTTGCTCCGCCTTTAAGGGCTATATTAATTCTGCGATATGACGCGCTCTATCCTATCTATTTTTTGGCAACCGTTTCAAATTGGAAATTATAAATCCCGAAGGAAATTGTTCCTTTAGTTTATTCGTATTGTTTGGAGCACTTGTGACGTGGTTCCATTGCGCTCAATTCAATCAATAGATTTATTATGTATAACTACTTCTCAAGCAATAAAGTTGACGTAGAAATGGTGAATATCTGTGCCATTCAACAACTTCCAGTGAAATCAAACATTAGATTCTCAGTACGTCGGACATTGAAAATTATAAATTTCTAAAATATTTAGCTACACAAAAATTTCTTTATCTGAGAAATTGAATTTCAAATTGGCCACTTAACCACCGCCTAGTTATAGCGCCACTTTCTATGCGAGTGTAATATTGGTTTATGCGTACGAGCATATAACATAAAAAGTAATTTTGACCTTTGGCTCTATAGTTTTAAACTTCCATCAGAAGCCTCAACCAGCGAACATAAGTTGCACGCGGTTTGTACCATTTCGATTAGTACTATACATTCACCAAAACTGTATAGGCTTCTCACCACAAATAAACAACAGGCCTCCAAAATGTTGGTGGTCGTACCGCTCCCCTCAGTGGTCCAAACAGAGCACAACTTAAGCTCTTAAGTGTTCACTGATTTACGTAATTCACCAAAGCCAAAAAATTTCAAGAATTATTTACAATTACAAAGTGATTATAAATAAATAAAGAAGTACTAACTCTAAAAAATTTTGTTAATTTTTTATTCCTGCTGTTTTCGTCGTTACAATTCAAAGCACTCGGTATGCCAGGTGTCAAAAGCAGAACTGGACGCTAACGTCCACAAATAACCAACAAGTACTCCAACAACCAGCCAATTGTACATCGCAGGCTATAGATGGCTTTAGCTCCATGACGTCGAACAAAATCTACGTTTGATATCGAGACAAATAAAGGACCACCAATCACGGTCAAAATTTCTTCGAACGAGATTACAGCTAACGGGAGAGAGGTTGTTTTCATTAATTATCTTTTTCTAAGTTTTATTCAAATTTAAAGGAATGTTTTTTTTCGATTGTAAATGAAGATCTTAAATTGTTAACGTTTTCTTTTATTAATTTTGAAATTTCATTTATAATTTGGTTTGCCACAAATTTTTGAAATCACACTTTACGTTAGATCGGATCGAAAAACGTACTTACTAATTTTTGCTGTGTAAATATTTTAATGGTATGTCTAGACTACTTTTCTAGAAATCGTAACAATTCTGAGTAAATGTCAATGGTAAACTTTTCAAACTTTTAAAGCTTTTAGACTGTTATATAATCTATTGTGTTGTATACACGAGTTTATGTATTTTTATTGAATGAAAGAAATCATGTCGCCCCTACTACTGCAACGCTGTTCGAAGGGAGTCTTAGCACCGATTTAGATTTAGTGGAGAGGCTTCCTTTTCTCACGCCGTATCTCAGGTTCAATTCTGTCGTAACTCGGTCGTCACTTTCTTCTGCCTTGGGTATAGCTTGTAACTCATTTACTGCACTGTCTCCGGAACCACTGTGCTTTACGTTTACTGCCTCTTGAATCTTGAAGCCTCTTGAACGGAGTTTTACCCTTAAATATCGAAGGTTCCAAAACTTCTCTAAAGCTACCACAACAATGTCCTTTATAAACTGATGATCTTCATCATCAGCGTGTGATAAATTACTCGCCCGAATATCAAATTTTTCCATTTTACTTTCCAACCGTTGCCGGAATTTCCTATGAAACAGTTCAATTCGGTCGTTACATCTGTTTTCAATTTATTGCTAGCAAATCTTAGGTAGGACATATTGTTAGGACAAACTCGCTTGTCAAGTTCTAATCGGAAAAACAGCAACTCAAATTGTTATAATATCATAATGGCGCAACATTGAGGAAAGGTACAGCGATCAAAGGGTGGCTTTCAGTAACATTCAGAAGTATACTTTTCAAACATAAATTTATCGACGGCCAACAAAACTATTAAATGTACAATCTGCTTACATTTTACAACATCAAATCAAGGAAATGTAAAGCGAGTGTAAAGAGGTACCGCCGATGTATAAAAAAGTAATCGATTAGTGAATCGTTGATCACGAAAACATGACCGCACCGGAGTGATAGAGTAGTTTAGCAGCCGATGGAGTTCAGCAAAAGTGCCTGTAGTAACGTGATGTCAAAGAAAAGACGATGTTTTAAGCAGGAAACGATTTGTTAAAATTTTTAGAAATGATGTTCGGATTATGCTGGTTACATTAGAGATTAATGGATCAAGTTTTAAGAACCCTCAATTGAAAAATATACTAGATTTGGACGATGCATCATACTTCAGTAAATTTTTCAAACCCTTATAGGCTGCCAGATTGACGTTAGGTATAACCAATTGTAGCATAGTAACGGTTGGCAAGTTTCATAGAATATGTACAACGTGAGTTTCCACAAAATATTTCTGCCGGATTTTGCCGGTGTGGTAAGAAGTCTACATCGTCGTGCCGAAATAAGTGAACCATTTGAGTGCAACTTAGACAATCAAAAGGCATTATTGAGGAATTGAAAAAGAAACAAACAGGAGAAAAACTATTGTCAGTAATGGATAGAGTGAAATATTTTCATCTAAAGGTGGGTCCACATATACAAAAATTTGAGCAGAACGCGTTCGTTGTAACCTAAACTCACCACCTGTCATTACCATTGAGTTACACCATTAATATTCGAACAGTTTCCTAGTGGAGACTCGCAATGCCATCAAACTATTATAATTGTTACGATCATGTAGTATACAATATTGGCGAAGCTTGATATACAATATTTTGACATTACATAAAAAATTTAAATGGCGTCTATGGCATTTTAGCGATTCACATCGTATGATAGCAATTTCGTTGTTTTATTATTTTATGTTTTGGTAACATTTCGATGTGGTTTGGAACGAATGATTTTCAAATGTCAAATCCAAGTTAAATTTACAACACCCGACGCCATATTAAAATTTTTTCGTACCATTTATGTTAATGGTAATGATATAAATTATATCAGGTAGAGATGCTAGGTAAACATTTTCGTCGTAAATTTTTATGTCACCTCCCATTGTCAGTGCTCAAACCACGCGTGAAAATATTTGAGGTCTAGTCGTTTATCGTTTTTATTGAATTTGGCAATTCGATAAAAATTTATATTATTGTTGAATGTTGAAAACTCAAAAAGCGTCTCCACTACAGTTAAATGCAGCGCTAAATTCCATTGATGAGTTGGATTTTTTGTGTTGAATGTGGCATACATTTTTGTGTCGTTTTCGTGCGCCGAACACGTCCAGATTTCCTAATTTATGGCGAAAATATTTACACCGAACGCGTTCGGCACAAATTTTTGACTTAATGGGTGTCCCATTAACAACGCCTATTTAAAATTTAGCGCATTTTTTATGTCGGTAATATGTACAGAGTTTTTTTTTTATCAGTTGACACAACATGATACGTGAACGGTCATTTTTCAAGTAAATTATCTTCTCCGATGAGGCGCATTTCGAACTTGATGGTTATGTCAACAAACAGAATTACTGCATTTGAGGAGCTAAGAATCGAAGAGTGGTTTTTCAGCGTCCCATCACAAACCAATCTTTGCTATGCATTTTCAACTGGCGGAATGATTGGACGATTCTTGTGAGATGATATATAACTTCTCCTGGCCTCAAAACAATGGAATTGTTGAAGATGTATTTCAAAATGGTCTTCATGTGCATATTCACACTAGCGTAACTTAAGTCCGGTAACTTCTTCGTTTCTTTCCCCGCCGCAAAAAACCGATTTTATAGGTAAAGGGTAACGAAGAAGTTACCGGATTCAAGTTACCCTAGTGTGGATATGCACAATGGAGTACTCTATATATTTTAAGAAGTTATTCATCGAGCAAATTAAATAGTGTTTAAACGGTTGATACACTTTAATGAACCCGAGAAACAGGTAGCTCAAACAGGTAGAACATATTTTAAGGTAGTACATATGCATGATATGTTGCACAAAACAGCACAAGTGTGGAGACCTTGTACCACCCACTGTAGTAATGTGTAAGATAAAAACAGTAAAACTATTTCACATTCAGTGTGCGGATCAAATTCGAAGTAGAACCGCTAGAATAAAGAATAGTTGGAGAAAGAAGATTAAAAGGCGGTTAGTCTACTGGGCCAGCATTGGAATTGCTTAAAGAAAGCAGACGGCCGCAGTTGTATGAAAAATTATTTATTGCCGGGTAAGGAACGTTCTAAGCCTCTTTTGTGGGTCAATAAAACATTGGATAACACTGGCCTTATTGGGTCACTTGCTCTATATGTACCAAGTAATTACCTTAAACTGTAGTGATATAAAGAATGTAGCAATATATAACATTGATGAGCCATTTGAACAAATTGCAATGGATATCACTGGCCCATTTACAGAACCAGCAAATGGGTAGAAAAATATCCCATTGTAAATCTTGACGCATCGACCGAAGCCAACACAAGTGTGAAAATTGAAATACCGCTAGCGGACCTACATTATGATTTAATTAAAAATATCGAGTCTTTCATATTTTAAAAATAGTGCAAAATTGTTGCCACTAAAAATCTACGAATCGCTACTTTATATCCACAGTCTGAAGGAATACTAGAGAGGTTTAACCGGACATTGGAAGAGCATCTGCGATCAGTTGATAACGATCCTAGCCTACCACGATGACCCTAATGCTGCGCCGGCACTTGTAGCACAATCCAATGGAAATGGTATTGGAATTTTTTACAAATTAATTACAAATTTGTTCCACAGTTAGAAAATTTTTTACAGGTCTCGTTATCCTGCAATTCGTGTGTGGGCTGGTGTTAGACAAAGCTACACCACACTTTTCGTATTTTTGCTAATATTTATTGTATCGTACTGGGGGTGTCTCCGCGTTTTTTTATCACTAGGTGTTGTTGATGCCTATATATATCGGACAACACTTACCCGATGGCCTCAAATGTACATGTGCTTAAGAAGTGACATTCCAGCTTACATTTTTTGTGAAGATAGTTTTCTAATTCGTTGCTTGTGTAAAAATTTATATTGGGCGAAGGACCCAGGAGTGGTTTGCTCGATTCCGTTCCGGAAATTTGGATGTCAAAGATACATCTCGCTCTGGTCGGCCAATCGCTGAAAAAGTCGATGACATTTTGCAACTGGTGGAGCAAGGCCGGCACGCAAGCTGTCAGGATATAGCGAAGGCACTAAACACCAACCACAGTTTGGAATCATTTGAAAAGAGCAGGCTACAAAAAGAAGCTCGATGTTTTGGTCCCACATGAATTAACGCAAACAACTTTGTTTGACCGAATTGCCATCAGTGAAATGCTGCTGAAACGCAACGAAATCGAACCATTTTTGAAGCGAATCATTATAGACTATGAAAAATGGGTGAAATACGAAAATATCAAATGCAAGCGCTCATGGTCAATGGCTGATAACCCCCCAAGTGTTTGGCGAGATTGGAACGGAGTTGTTCATTATGATCTGCTGCGAAACCATCAATTCGGTCTTGTATTGTGCACAACTCGACCGTTTGATCGAAGCCAATCATAAAGAGTGACCAGAATTGGCCAACAGAAAGGGAGTTGTATTCCATCATTACAATGCGCAGCCACACACATCTTTGATGACTCGGAACAAATTGACGGACCTTGCACCGTCTGACTACCTTTTGTTTCGGTTTCCGCAAAACTCTCTGGATGGTAAAAAAATGGCCGACCGAAGCGCCGCTGAAAATCACTTTCTCAAGTTTTTTGACGATAAACCACCGAAGTTCTACATTTATTTTGGGTGCAAATTATTGACAGCCTCCACGAAGTATTCTCGGATACGGGCGAACCCTGGGCAATGTATTGTAACACGAACAGTTATGGTAACCAAGCCGGTAGTCAATTCAACACAATGCAATGGACCAAAACACAAAAGGATTTACCCCAGGTGTTTTTTCAAATTGGCTAATCCACACTCTTCGGAGGCCAGTTTCATAGATTCTGTGGGGAAGCACTTAGTGCATGTTAGTGAAATCAATTTTGAAACAGCGAATCCGTTTCAACAGCAGTCAAATACAGCAAGAACGTATGCCAAAAATAGAAGCAAAAGCAGTTCTTCAACTGATATCTTCAACGTCGGTAGCCATGCAAATGATGGACATTCTAATCTAGAAAAAGAAAATCAAGCACTAAAACAAAAAATTTAACACATGAAGTACAAATCTAATCTCCAATCTTCAACGCAAGTTAATCGGCCTTAAAACGGATAAAACATTTACAAAAACGGAGGTAGAAAAATCACCCGAACGGCAACCAGCTCAACAAAATGAAGCACAGCCAAAGGTAAAAGCCCCACCACTGATTTTTATGGAGTAACCAACTATTAAGAAATTTAAAGTGTAATGAATACTGTTATACGGAACAAGAATATAAAATTACTGCTCTGAACAATAATGTATCGAAGATTAACACTTCAAATCCAAACGCATACAGAAACTTGCCAATGAAGCTGAATACGGGAAAATAGCAGTGGTACACGTATGAAAATAAAAGCGATCGTCTCATCAAGGTCATGCCAAGAGGCCTACATTCAACCTGTGAAAGTAATTCAATAAACGATTTAAAATCCTTGATGCCGCCAACATTATTAAAAACGAGAGACGTGGTGGAGAGAACCGACTAGACGCCGTTTCAAAAAAAAGACTCCCCCTGTTCATGCTAACGTTTGATAAATCCGAGCAAATAGAAAAAATTTACAATATGTGTAACTGGTATACTCAACCTGCGAGTAAAGATCAAACCTGTTAAAAGAGGCAGTACAAGATTAGTACAATGTAAAAAATGCCAAGGCTATAACCATACGCAACGATATTGCGCACGCGAATCAAGATGTGTCAAATGTGCTGGAAAGCACCCAACACAAACTTGCAAACTTTTTAAATAAGAACCAGCAAAATCTATAAATTGTAATGGGCAGCATCCCGCCAGCTACCGAGGATGTCAGATTGCCAAATATAGCTACAGAAAATGAGGGATCAGGCACGCAAACCTCAAACCAAGAAATAAAGTACCTATGCGTAGGGAGAATTATACATATGCGCAGGCCTTTTCAAATTCGAAAGAAAATAACACCAACGGGTACCGAAAATTTCAAAAACACTCCAAGCAATTTTAAATAACCTTGAGAAACAGAATAAACTAAATAAGTTAATTTTGGATCGCCTCTATCTGCTGGAAATACCAAGTTCCAAAATAGCTAAAAATACATAGTAGTACACAACACCCAGCAGAATTAGAACTATTTTTAAATACTGAGAAAATTGATATATGCTAAGTATCTGAAACACACACAAAATATAGTCATCATCTCCAATACTAACTGAGAATTAAATTTTTCAATCTTGCCTGAAATACTTTTATATATAATAATAATAATAATTCCCAACGACCTATTACCCCTCCCAACCGCGCGCGGGGAGTCTCCATCTGTATTATTATTATTTTTTTGAGTATAATTCCAGTGATTATAAACATGGATATCGAACTGCTTAACCTGTGAAATTAAAGAAAATTAGCAAGCGGGAAAATCTGTATTAGTATAAAAATCAAATCTGATTATTAAGAGGCAAACTAGGTGAACAGCTAAGCAAAACGATACCCGTCGCGGAATTGAAGGAGAATAGAGGTTGAGTCTGCTTATAGTACAAGCAGATTAAAATTGAAAAATATAGCAGTCAACTGATAAAATTTCATAAAATTTGATAAATAAAACAAAATAAAATGTAACAAAACAAAATGTTATAGAAGTTATAAAATATTAAAGGCCAAACCAGTCAAGTTAAATAAAAAAGTTGTTTTAAATTGCGTTTCGTCATATTAAAATCAATGAAGTGGGAGTATTAGTTAGCCTCGTGAAGCATCCTAGATACAGGTTCATTTTTACTATAGTCAGTCCTATGATGGTCGATTCGAAACATAGGTACCGATCTCAAGGCTCGTGCATTAAAATTAAGATTGATTTTTCCTAAGAGGAAAGGAGAGTCGGTACTGCCGGTTAGCAATTGATGAATAAAAACCACGTCTGCAACAACCCTGCGCCTACAAAGTGGTTGTAAATCAATTAGCTTGATTCGATCTAGGTATGGAGGCAGGTGAAACATGTCCACCCACGGTAGCCCGCGTAAAGCAAAGCGAAGAAATCTACGCTGAACTGCTTCAATCCTTTTTATGTGAACCACATGATAAGGCGACCACACCTGGCAAGCATACTCGAGCAGGGGACGAACGAATGTTAAATAGAGAGCCTTCGTAGCATAAGGATCGTCGAATTCTTTCGACCAACGCTTAATGAAACCGAGCGCAGCGTTACCTTGATTGACAATGCGATCTACGTGATGATTTCTGAAGTTCAATTCGCTGTCACAAACGACCCCCAGATCACGAACAGAACTAACTCTGGTAACGGCATCGTTGTTAATATAATAGTCACGAGAAGTGGACTGTGCACGCTTCCGAGAGTAGGTGACCGTCTGGCATTTACCCACATTCAGCTCAAGGTTGTTCTTTACACACCATACGGAAAATGTATTGAGGTCGGATTGTAATAGGATCCTATCGGTGGTGTTTGAAATCCGTTTGTAAATCTTCATGTCGTTGGCGTATATAGATATATGTACTTGAATTTTTAATTAAACATGCAACGTCGTTAATAGACAGAATGAAAAAAATCGGCCCCAGATGGCTGCCTTGGGGCACTCCAGATGTTGCTGAAAAATGAGCTGATACTGATGTCCTAAACAGAACTTGATAAATACGGTCTTTAAGATAAGAGCCCACCCAACGGAGAAATTGTGGGGGAAAGCCAATAGCCCTGAGCTTAAACAAAATAACTTTATGGGAAATCCTGTCAAACGCCTTGCTGAAATCGGTCAAGATAACATCGACCTCATTCCCTGCTTCAATCATATTTAATGTTTGTGAAGTGAATTCCCAAAGGTTTGTGGTCGTGGAGCGAGCTTTGAGAAAACCATGCTGATTGTCGGAAAACAACGGTTTACAATAAAAGTACAATGAATCATATATAATATGTACTTTCAAACAGCTTGGGAATACAAGATAACTTTGCAATCGGCCTGTAATTACAAATGTCTGGTTTGGAGCCGTTCTTATGGATCGGAACTATAAAGGAACTTTTCCAAATAGATGGGAAAATTCCAAGTGAAAGCGACTTTTGGAAAAGTGCCGTCAGCGGCTGAGCAAGAATATCACTGCAGTTTTTTAGGACGATGAATGGGAGACCGTCAGGACCAGGTGAAAAATCATATTTAAGTTTGGAAATCTTTTGTACCACGGATTCGTAATCGATTTGAACCGAAGTTAGTGTTGTTTGAACACAGTCATGTGAATAAAGTAATCTTCATCGGGTTCAAAATCACTGTTTGCAAAAGCCAGACCGAAAAAGTTAGCAAAATGATTTGTTATGACCCTAGGAGCATTAGAGGAATGATCTTTATAATTCAGAGTGGGAGGGTATCCGTCGGATTTTTTTTTCAAATTAACAAACCGCCAGAAACTCCTAGGATCGGCGATAAGATTGGACTGCATGAGTCTGATGTAATTCCCATAAAGTTCGTCCGATAAACTACTGAAATCATTATAACTAATCAAATAGTTAGAGTGATCAGAGTCCGATTTAGTTCTTAGAAATCTTTGCCAAAGTTTGTTTCTACGGTTGCGTAATGCTCGTAATTCGCTATTATACCAAGGAGGTGATGGCGATACAGTTTTTTTGCGAGTATACGGAATGGATTGTTCAAAGCAATCAAAAACTACAGAATAAAAATTTATAGTTTGTGTTTCTATGTCATTATTATCATTTAAAATGGTGTCAAAGTTGATATTTGACAATAAATCATTAAGTTTCACAAAGTCGGCCTTACGAAAATTAAAACATGGCAGAGTTTCGACATTAAAACTGCCTTGCTCCATACAAAATGTAATTAAAATGGGAGGATGGTATACATCTATGGCACAAAGGATGAGATTGGTTTCCGATATATAACGAGCCGCCTCTAATATAGAGGACAACACGCTGAACATGTGGCAACTAAATACGATTTTGAGATAAACATTCCTTTTGAAATTCCTTAAAGGATATGAATACTCGTAAGTTATGCACTAATTAAAATTACTTAAATCCCGAAGTTGAGGATCGAGTTTAAAAATCAAAGAATCACTATTACCTCAGACGTAAAACGAAAGGTAAAGCTTGGGGAAAATGAAATCAAATTTTTTTCCTGAACATTGTGATTTGAATTTAAAATGTAGAACCTTTCGTATGTTACCTGTTACCTGACTTTTTGTACCTAAATAACAAAACTCCGTTCAAAAATCAGGATCGTTTTAAGGGCATGCCATTTAAGTGGATGATCTGATCAAACCTACCTGTTTTGTAATAATACCAATTACCGATGTATTATAACTTTAAGATATCCCATGAATATCTTGACAAATAATCCGTATATGCAAAGGGTGCCTTTTGAAATTTCGTCAGCATGATACCAAAAAAAAAAAAAAATTAAAAAGGCAAACCAGAACATGGAAATCATGTTACCTCCTAGATTTATTGTAACACTTCACTCAAAAAATAAAAACGTCTAACAAGACTCGAAAGTGTTAATTGTTCATATGTACATACAGGAATACGTATATAATTGTAATAATTACGTTTCATGTCATTTGAACGGATCATGGGGATTTATCTTTCCTTCTCCGACTCGGCATTTTTTTCTGTTGCCTAAATAAAATATTTACACTTTGTTATCGCGTTAACGCGCGATACTAAATAAAAAAAAAACAAGATTATTTTTAATAAACATACAATGGATGTAAATACTAAATAATATACGCGTAATTTGATTGACATTTGAATACTTTTTTTTTTTTTAATAAATTAAAAATGAAAATATTCATCAACACCCGAGAGCGCACACCAAATTCTGTGCTGTATGTTAGAACTTGTTTCAAAAATAAAAGAAAAAAAAAATTATAAACTTGAAAGGAACACGGCTAAAATGTCATATTTTTTTTTATTATTTTCAGATTCTTTTGTCAACAGTCAAGAATGGACAATATCGAGATCGGTGCCCGATTTAAGGCTTGGTATTGTTGGATCGTTGAGCTCCGGGAAATCAGCACTGGTGCATCGCTATTTAACTGGATCATATTTGCAAGAGGAGTCGCCTGAAGGAGGGCGATTTAAAAAGGAAATCGTTATTGACAATCAAAGTTATTTATTATTAATTAGAGATGAGGGAGGACCACCAGAGATGCAGGTAACGTTATTTTTTTAATTATATGGCGTTATAAAATGCCTCAAGCCATATATTTATATAGTTTTATACGATATACGAGTAGTATATAGTAAAAATGTGGAAGGAAGTACGGGAAGCAATTAAAAACCATAAAATTGTATTTTACAGTTTCAATTTTTAATTCCTTCATGCACATAATAGATGTGTAACCTAGATTTTTTTTGTCTTCCATTAACCCCCTGTACTGTGGTCGTTTAAAATTGTTTGATGCAATAAAACTGCTATACAATGTTATGATTGAAGATATTTTGTTTAAAGTTTGTTTTTATATATAAGATGCAATGCGAAGAAGAAGCGAAAACGTGAAATCGCGTCACCTTGAACTGACAAGATGTTTATTTAACATTTTTATTAGGAGTCACCTGTATATACGTTTATTAGAATTTTAATGCGTCAATTTATTTCTAAATACAAAGACAACCGTTTTATTGTTTTTTGAGTGTATAGACGGCCGCTTAATATCCGATTCTGGTTTTGAACAAAACCTACGCTGAGTGGTTGGTGATGATGAGTAGTATTCAGTCTCTTGTGGTTTTATTAATGCGATACGATACAAAATTATTTTTCTCTTCATTTCATCATTACAATGTAATGGCAAAAATAGAAGACGAGCAATATACGAGTAAAAATGTCAAGGGATATTCGTTTCCTTTTGTATTCAACATTTTCCTTGACATTATTATTAATTTTAGTGTAGCATCATTAATCATTAATTTGAAAAATGATTTTCTAAATTATCGAAAATTTGGTGCGTGTCCTAGTTTTTTTTGTTTTTTAAATTAAATGTTTTCCCGCTTTGCTTCCCCTCCTCTTTTTCTATATTCGAGCGGCGTTATACAGAAATACGGTTTGTGTGAATTAATGAGGACATTTTTATTGGTACTTACTTGCACTAAATATCCTTTGGGAAATACATATTTCAAATGATTGAATTTTATCACCAGGTCTACCACGTATTTGATTAATTGGATTTAGCAGAAGCACAAATTTTAAAAATGGCAACGTGGTATTTGTTTGAATATTGATTAGTATCAAAAATCAACAGAAGCTAAATTGGTGTGTTTGCAAATCGTTGAACAGGATGGATGTTACATTATTTTCGCTTTCTAAATTGGCTATAACTTAAAATTTGCGTATGTAATAAGAGTTGTGAATATGATATGATTTTCAAAACGTTAGATTCGGGGTATTCAGAGCTGCATTCCTTGTAAATAAAAAAATATTTTTTATTCCACGCAAAAAATTGCAATTTTGGAAAGAATTGTACAACTAGTCCCCGCTTAACACGGTAGTTTGGTTCTATATAAATGCCGTGTAATGTAAAATCGTGTTAAGCGATACTCAGAATCCATACAATTAATGTGGTTTGGTTCTCAAATATAGCTAAATTATTCATAAAATATTAAAACATTGATTTTATACTGTAAGTTTTTTATTTTTTAGAAAGTACATAAACCGGCTTAATTCATAAAAATTAAATTAAATGAAATAAAAACTAAAATAAAAAACTTTAAAGAATTCAAATTTCTTAAAGAAATGTTTTAGGAATCATAAACTTCATTAAAATAAAAAATCTACATATAAAATTCATTAGTTATGTAGTGTGGTTAAAAATTAGCACATTTCACCCCAATTGCTCACACTGCTACTTTCATCATTTTCATTTTCGATCCTATCTCTGCGAAGGAACTGTGTGATGGTAGCCTGAGTATGTGTCCTTTTAAAATTAAGGTTTTCTTCACTGGAGCAACTTTAGAGGTCATCATTTTGTTTTCTTTGACCGATTTTTATAAATTCCGTAATCAGAGGCTGTCCTATTTTGCTTTCCAGTGCTTTCTGAATTTCCTTGTATGGTGCTAAATAATTTTCCAAATCCCATTCAAACTTTAAACTCCGCTCCATGGATGGATCATTCTCTAAAATTTGATTTTTTAATTTTTCAGCAAGCTCGAATATTGTTTTAATTGCTGTCAATGTAAAATTTGGAGTTAACGGTTCGCTTTCAGAATCAGTTTTAATCAGATTCATCAAGTGTTTTTCATCAACTATACCCAATAGATGTTGTTCAGTCAAATCATTTTCTTGAGTTACCAGCTCGTGAATATCGTGATATTCTTCATTCGCTGCTGAGATTTCAACGTCCTTAGAAGCAATTTCCGTCTTTATTGGTTTCCAACAGCCGTTTAAAGTGGATGATTTTAATTCATTAGCTGCCAAAGAAATGATTCCCACACAATTTAAAATGCTAAATTGTTTCCATACCTGAGAAACTGTAAGGTCAGTATCACTATCCATTAAATCCAAAATATGCTGATAAGTTCCTCTGATATAGTAGGCCTTGATATTGCCCCCTGACCAAACGGCCGAATGAGCGACGTAGTGTTTGGTGGTAGATAAACTACATGAATATTTGGGTGCTTTAAATCCTCAGAGTGTCCAGGAGCGTTGTCTAAAAGAAGTAACACATTAAAAGTAAGATTTTTTTTTTGTTAAATATCGTTCCACCTCTAGAGCGAAGCAATCAAAAGACCAATCTCTAAACAGATTAGCTGTCATCCAAGCTTTTCTGTTTGCTCGTCAATATACAGGTAGTTTGGTTTTCTCAATTTTTTTTAAGGTTAGCTGTATAACATTGTCCGTCTCTATACCGAATTTCAATACGAAAATAAACACCAAATGAATCCAATACGAGAATATAATGTTTAGTGATACAACATTAACACACCCTCGTATGTCATTGCGGTACTGAGAACGATAAAGGAGCTTTAACATTTTTAGAAAATGACGGGCAAAGTAATCAAACGTAAAAAGAAAGAACCTCAATTATAATAGGTATGGGGAAATAGTTCTTTGCCTTTTTTGGATGACATTGAAACAAAAAATTTTCTTATTTCAATTGAACTTTATTAAACAAAATATGTGCCATTTTGATCGATGACGTTTTGCCTTTTTTCTGGTAGAGCCATGATCCCATCACTGTAGAGCTTCTGTGTTTTAGAGGCGAAAAATCGAGACAACTCATTTTCGCAGGCCTCTTTTGAATTTAATGTAAAACCATTTAGATGGTTCTGCATGGACATAAATGGTAGTTCGATGATGCAAGGTCAGTACTATATGGTGGGTGCATCAAAATTTTCCAGAAAAGCTCTCTCAGGTTCTGCCGGGTCATCAATGATGTGTGTGGTCTAACGTTATCATTTTGAAACACAACGCTCTTTCTGATTAGAATCAATCAGCCATTTTCAAATGGTTTAAAACTGAATAAATAAATAAATAAATAATTTAGTTCTTTACCAATTACCTGGCTGCTTATGTGTATGCTAGTCTTCTTCAATTTTCTGCATGATTTCATCGACTTTTTCAATGGTTGTTCGACCAGAAAGAGGTGCGCATCTGTGACATCCATATTTGCAGAATGAAAGTGCGCGAACCATTTCTTTGCTGCTGATTCCATAAACTCGCTTCTCCATAAACAGCACAATTTTTTTCGCAAGCCTGAGCTGCGTTTTTACCTTTGTCGTAATAAAATTGCAAAAGATATCGAATTTTTTCATTATCATGTTTAAAATGTTGTAACTTTTTATTCACTTCACCGATTTTAATGTTTTGTATGTCAAAGTGCTGTTACTGAGATATATGAATGTAAAGCCATCTACCGGGGAAAAGGCCATGAACTATTTCCTCCAACCTTTATTTTAATGAGAAAATAGATTTTCACTGTTTAATTCTTCTTGGTTGTAGCAATTTTGATGTGATGCTGATATGTGGTAAACACTTCTTACGTGCTTCTTGCTTGGCACGCTCCCAATGCTATGGATGTTGTTCATAAATACTTTGGATTGTAGTGTGATTGGTATACTAGGTATACTACACCCTACACCATCTAATCCGAACACACTTAAATACAACATTCTTTTGCAAAATGCCTTTAGAAGTTAATTTGATTGATAAAACTACAAGTGCCCCCCCCCCCCATGTCCTACTACATTTATTTAAATTCGTATCAACTTGAATGAGCTCAACATTTTTGGTTTGTGGATTTCGAGGGTTTATAAATAGCCTATAATTCTGAACTAATTGTTTTTCGAATTTTTCAAGGTGTAAGGGGCCTACTCAACAGGGGTTTTGAAAACTGTAGCCTGATAAATTGATATGAAATGGTATTTTAATTTTCCTCCTTTCAATTTTAAAAAGTTAACGGTTAGTTGTTGGTGGAATTCACTTATTATATTTACTAAGGTGTGAGGCACTTGAAACCCTACAAAAACTTACTTAAGCAATTGTTTGTGATTTCTTGATTCGGTCGAATCTGATACTCATTGTTGACAAATTTTATAAGCCGTAAATTAATCAATAAAACATGTTAAATTTGCAATACTTTCTGCAGTCATTGGTGGTAAAGCACCCAATCGAAAATACCATAACTGCACAGATTTAGTCAACGCTTTGTGAAGCGACTTAGCACGAGTGCAAACGATATCTTAAATATAATAAAGTGCAATAAGTTTGGCAAATGTCTCTTAAAGGTGTTATTTCCATATAAAGAAATGCACTTTCATGTTGATAAAATAGTTCATTTATTGCTGTTGCATTTTAAGCCATATAGCTCCTCTCAACGGTCGAGCGGTACAAACTATCAATGTTCATATCCACACTAGGGTAACTTGAATCCGGTAATTTCCTCATTTCTTTCTCTTTTACTTATAAAATTTATAGGTTTTACAGATAAAGAGGAAAGAAACGAAGAAGTTACCGGATTCAAATTACCCGAGTGTGGATATGCAAATTAAGATATTCGGTTGTACGTCGTAAAGTATGTACTTATCATCTGAGTATCTAAGAATTTACCCAGATTTAATAAATACGACATAATTAAAATACTACTCCATCAGACGTACCTAGAATTATCAGACATAATATCGTTATACTAAATTTGGTGTTAAAAATTGACAAAAAAACTGTATGGGGCCCCCTTAACTACGCAGTGAATTTTTTTCAAAAGTTGATCACAGTAGAGAGAGATACTATATCAAATTTGGAACAACAAAATGGAACTTTATTTCATGTTTTTATATTCCAAAGAACTAAAGTCCAGGTTTGGTTTAAGTAAGAATACCAGAGTCGTGTTCCAAATTTTAAGCTTAAAATTGGCAACTATAAATTTAGACAATGGTATAAGTCAGGGCATATTAAAATCATTTACCAAATTCAGAGACTCTAACTTGAAAATTGTAGATTTCCATTATTTTGGTGGAAACCGTTTAGGCATACAGAGATTTCACTCAAAGATTTTTTCATTTTAATATCAAAATATCACTTACTTTAAGGGTCAGTTTAGCCCCTTTTTTCTCTGGCACGACTTTGCTTGGTGGGACATATTTTGGAAGTCCAATTTTCGATGACTTTGTTGCAAAAATCTAGCTGAATTTGCTGGACGCCGTTCGTTATGTTGAGTTTGACCGCATCAATTGTTTGCGGTTTATAAACCTGCGATTTACGACAGCCCCAAAGGAAGAAGTCTAAAGGCGTTAAATCGCACGATCTCGGTGGCTAATTCATATCGCCGCCACGCAACATAACCATGTCATGTGGATCTATCTCGTGTGGATTGGTATCACCTATCACATATCCATTCATCCAAAAACGGGCCTGGTCGCTAAAGATATTGTTTGACCAAATCTTCCAACTGCTCCAGAGTCCAATCAGTGAACACATGGCGTTGTCTATGGTCGTTTACCTTAAGTTTCTGGATCATTTGAATTTTATATGGGTGCAGGCCTAAGTCTCGATACAAAATTCGCCAAGTTAAAGTCGCAAAAGGCCAAGTTTTTCTGATCGATACAAAGTAGCAATGTAGCAGACCTTGTTGGTGACGTGCGGGTGTTAGTTAATTACTTGTCGAACCGGTTGACTTGAATTGTGCCGCCAAAGGAGTAATATTTGACTCCGTTGGACGGTTGTGGCGAGAATAAAAATCAAGTAATGCGCGGAAAGTTTTGTCGAACGAAACACCGCTTTTGACAATACAATTTTATGATTTGCACACGTTATTCAACGCTGTAACCTTCCATTGTGATTTGCCATACACTACTGAACAATTCACAACAAATTTGAACGATGTTGCTTTAACAACATGACTGCTATAACGTAACACATTTCGCATGAATTTGCTTTGTCAAAGTCAAACTCGGTTCGAATCGGTTTGTCGATTTAAGATAAATAAGTTATTTCCTTTTGGGTAAACAAGGTGGTCAAGTGTATAATAAATTTTAACAAAATATCGAGTATATACTAACTAATAAATTCTGCTCGCTAGGGTACTTTGGACTAAGCCGCAATTTTCTTTTTGAAAATAAATAAAAATTTTTAGGTAACGGCAATTAGTCTTGGTATTTGACAGTAGGAAACTATTATCTTAAATTTTCATCTGCTTAATTGAACCACAAAAGATATAATTTCCTAATACACAGATGCTTGCGATATATTGCCCCTTTTACCTATTTACCCTCCCCGTCATTTTTACGTAGACATAATCAATTTACCTAATGGTGTTATGACACTGACTATAGTTTATCACATTGTTCATGTGATTAAAAATAAAAATAGAGTAGGACAAGTAATGTAAGTACAAATCACTTGAAAGAATTAGTATATACAACATATAAACAAAAAAGAGAAATAAATTCAGTAACAAATGATAAGCTTACTTTTGAGCAGTTTAAATTGGGCAAATCTATAAAAATTAAATCAACTTTAATTTTTTTTTGACGTATTGAGGACTGTTAAAGTTGGGAATGTGACATCTAGCGCAGTACATTAAAAATAAGCTCATTGAGTCTTTTTTCCATGAAATTTTAGCACGGCATACTTTATGAAAATTGATACAAAATATGTAATAACATAATGTATAGATAATGCGACCTTGTTAGATAACATTTTAAACTGTTTAATCCGAGATATGCGCCTTTATAGGTTAAGCAGAATTTGCGGACTCGTTATGCAGAAATTGTGGACGAATCATCTCAATGTCAGCTTCTGCTAGCTCATTATCGATCATAAACCCCTTGTCTACCATCATGGCATCACCGGGTGTTACCTTATGTAACACTGTGCTTGTAAAAGTAATAAGACCGGAGGGAGAAATTCTTATCAATAGTTGAATTGTAGTGTAATTACGTGCAGATTCTGCAGGTAAGACATCGGAATTGAATTCTTTCTCTAGAATCCATTGAGCCCTAAAAATTAAGTAGGAATGATTTAATTACAAATTTGACATATTATAATAAATCTATACATACCACAGTTTGGAAATATTTCTTGGTCTTATATCTAGCTCGATTTTTTTTGATACACTTTTTAGCTATAAAATAGGTTAGTTTTGTTCATAAAATAGGTATTTGATTCTTTTAAAAGTGACGACTGCAGATTGAAAAATATTTAGGGAAGGTTTGCTCGTTTGTAGAACAACTTTCCACTTCAGCAGCTCCTTCCTGTTGTTTAGAACATTAGATGGGATTTTATGCAACGAAATAGATGGCATTCTGTATGTATGGCATTGTGGAACATCACAATGTATCCTCCGGGATCTCATACTATAAATGTGAATAGTAGTTGTCAACCCACAGTAAAAACTAACCAAAATAGTTGAATATTAAAACAAATTTAATACTAATGAAATTACAAACTAACATTTTATTCTAGATTAAATATTTTCATTAATTCTTGTAATATAAATTCAACACATTATGTAAAATAATTGTTTTAAAAATACTTATTAGAATTTTAATATGAGCTGTCAAAGCTTGTGTATGAATTTGTATCTAAATAAAGCTTTACGCAGAATCCGCTAGACGTCATGTTACCCTTCGTCAATATTAAGAACTATAAATGTCCGGGGTAGTGACATCTAGCGCATTAAAAATAAGCTGATTGAGTCTTTTTTTACATGAAATTTTATCACGGCATACTTCATGAAAATAAAAATTAACATACAAAAATAGACCCAATAAGGTTAATTTTTTTCCGTCAGATCTACAAACAGGCGGTCAATTCGCGTTCCGTGAAATAATGAATATGAAAAGTATGTTTCATTGGCAATCTAGTAGTTTGAATTATTCGCAACTAATTTTAAATTTTACTGTGTGAAATCAAAATTTCTTATGGGGAATGCAAACCTACTCGATTGCTAATGAAAAAAACTTTTCATTTTCATTATTTCACGGAACGCGAATTGACTCCCAGTTCTCTATTGACAACTACAAGTGGATCTGACGGCAAAAAAAAATAAGCTTGTTCCGGATATTTTTGTATGTTAATTTTTATTTTCATAAAGTATGCCGTGCTAAAATTTCATAGAACAAAAACCCGCAATGAGCTTATTTTTAATGCGCTAGATGTCACATTCCCAACTTTAACAATCGTCAATAGTACAAACATATTTCAAAACAAACTATTGCAGCGCACGATGCACAGATATGCTAGCTGCTAGCGACATAAAAGTAGTAACAACCTATCGAAGAAGAAATACACAGAAAGTCGATACAATCATTGAAGTTGGTGCCACTTGCTTTAAGAAAATAATGGAGGCTGAGAAACTCAATATCAATTTTGATAGATGCCACGTAGTAGAATCAATAGGCTTAACAAGATGTTACAAGTGCAATGGTTATTCACATCACGGCGATAAGTGTACCAGCAAGCTAACGTGTCCAAAATGTAGCGGAGAGCACAAATATAATGAGTGTAAGAGCACAGAAATCAAATGTAGCAACTGCGTTGAAACAAATAAGAAGCTAAATCTAAACATTGATGTAAATCATGCTACGTGGGATAATAATTGCACAGTATATCAGCGCAAGTTGAAAATACTAAGAAACCAAATCAATTACTAATAGCAGTTTCGAAAACAAGACGCCCTATACAACAACATCCGAAGTCTATCGTCAAATTTCATGGAGTTACAGGAAATTGTGTTCAATTTTAAACCAGCCTTAGTATTACGCAGTGAAACTAGAACAACTGAAGAAATGTACGATTCGGAGTTTCATATTGATAACTATAAATTTATACGCTGTGACTCGGATAGTCGACATACAGGAGGAGTTGCTATGTACATTCATGAAAACATAAATTTCAAAATAATTTCAAACTGTGAGAAGGATCGCACTTGGTTTTTAGCAATACAAATCATAAAAGGATATCATACGACTGGGATATTTGGAGTAGTATACAGATCATTTCAAACAACGAGAGCAGTTTTCTTAGATAAATTTGACGAATGGATGGAAAATATCATAAACCATAACAAAAATAATTTCATATTCGGTGATTTTAATATTGATGTCAAATCCAATGAATATTACAGTGTAAAATTAAATCAATTGATAAGTGATCATAGACTAATTCAGGTGGTTAAAGAATATAGTAGAGTTACAGCAACCAGTGAGAGTTTAATAGATTTAGTGATCACTAATTCAAAAAATGTGCAATGTGAAGTAGTTAAAGAGCAACAAATTAGTGACCATTGTATGTTAAGCATTAATTTAAATTGTGAGAAGATAAAAGCAACAAGAAATTGTGACCCGATAGAAATACGTTCGCGAAAAAATTATTCTCATGAATTACTTAACTATGCTTTAAATCAACAATTTCTGGGATGCAAAGATACTAACTTAAACGAAATAGACCAAGAAATAAACGCAGAAGCTGAAGAGTTACTGTTAAAGTTAAAAACTTGTCTGAATGAGTTGACATGTACAAAATTGATTCATAAAACTAGTAAACTACCATGGTTCTCGGAAAATTTGAAATTACTAAAGCAAGATAAACTACGATCTTATGAAATTATGAAAATTATAAACTCAAATGAGAGCTGGGATAATTATAAAAGAGCCAGGAATATATATAAACAATCTTTAAGGAAGGAGCAGTCCACTTTTTTCAAAAACAAATTCATAGAAAATCAAAATAATCCAAAACAACTATGGAGAATGTTAAAATCGATGTATAAAACTAAATCCACAACACAGTGGAATATTCAGTTTAATAATAAAGTAGTAACCGATAAACTAGAATTGGCCGAATCTCTTAATAATACATTTGTATCCAGTGTGATTGACATCCATAACAAAATTCCAAAAGTAAAAAATGTTAATGAATCGAATACGTATCCCTACACAGTTCCATTCTGTTTTCAAAATATTACAAGTCAAGAGATAACTAAAATTATTAGTAGTTTGAAATCGAACGCTGGAATTGATGGTATAAACCGTACTATCATGTTAGATGCTATGAAGAACGATATTCTCATCAAAATTTACGAACTTAATCAATAAAAGTTTATATGAAGCTAAAGTCCCGAGATCATGGAAAATATCAACGGTTATTCCAATTCCGAAAACTTCTAAGCCAACAACACCAGAAGAACTACGCCCGATAAATATGCTATCAACCTACGAAGCTGTGTTAGAACGAGTAGTTAAAAACCAATTAATAAACCACATTAACAACAATAATATACTAGTCGACCAACAATCTGGATTTCGCGAACACCATTCATGTGAAACTGCATTAAACTTAATGTTAGATAATTGGAAATCTGAAATAGATGGCAATAAAGTAGTAGTAGCAGTGTTCCTGGATTTTAAACGAGCTTTTGAAACAATCGATAGACAAATTTTACTAAAAAAATTAAGTAAATATGGAATACAAGGCGCGGCGTTGGAATGGTTCAATAATTATCTTCAAGAAAGCCAACAATATACAAAAGTTGATAACTGTATCTCTAAGCCAATACCAAATAATCTCGGAGTACCGCAGGGATCTACTTTAGGACCATTACTTTTCATCCTGTACATCAATGATATAGTAGAAGTTATAAATAATTGTAAAGTGAATATGTTTGCTGATGACACCTTGATTACGATTGCAACACCAACCCTTAGTGAAGCTGTTCAGAATATAAATGAAGATTTGGAGAACCTGAGAAAATGGCTGATGTTCCATAAGTTGGCACTTAACATCTCTAAAACAAAGTACATGGTGATGTCAATAAAAACAATACTAGAATGTAATCAAAATATATTAGTTGATACTGAAGTCATTGAACGTGTTAAACAATATAAATACCTTGGTGTTATCATAGATGAAAAGTTAAATTTTAATGATCATTTGAATTATGTTGCTAAAAAAATGAATAAAAAGTTAGGTTTATTTAATAGAATTAAGGATAAAATGCCACGTGAAACAAAAATTATATTTTACGAATCAATTGTTGGACCACATATTGATTATTGTTCATCAGTGTTATTCATAATGAATCAATCACAAATATATCGTCTCCAAAAAATTCAGAACAGATTCATGCGAGGTATTTTAGAAGCAGATATTAGGACACATATAAGTGAAATGCTTAAAGTACTAGGATGGAAGTCTATTAACCAAAGAATACACTACAACGTTTTGAAGTTGATGTTTCGCCTTGAAAACGGAGCTCTACCAAAATACTTGGACTTAATGTTATGCTCTAATAGAGACGTTCATAAGTATAATACCAGAAACACACATTATCGATTACCATTGTATAGTAAATCTTTTTCGCAACGATCCTTAGGGTATAATGGAGTCAAATTATTTAATTCTCTGAGCAATTTCTATACTTTGGGAGAATTACGACAGTTACAATACAATCAGTTTTTGGGACTATTGAGTGTATTTATTAAAGATAGAATTAGTATTTAGCTAGTATTAAGTATAATAATTATGTTCTATTTTATTAATTCAAGATAATAATAAGATTAAAAAAAATATCATTATTGATAAATAAATAAATAAATAAATAAAATAAATATATTATTATAGCTGTTTTGCTTTCGCAAAGCCCGCTAAGCTTTAATATTAGAGGCCAATTTTGGTTTGAGCAATATTTGTTTGTGAATTTCCTGTAACGGAAAATAATTGTTCATCATAGTTGGCGTATTTATCAGTAGTAATTAAAGTAGAGTTGGCTTTAAATAAAACTAAAAAAAAGGTTTTCATAAAACTGATTCAGATTACAATTACTTATGTCAGTAGTAATTAGATAAGATAACCTAATAGTAAAGCTAAGCGGACTTTGCGAAAGCAAAACAGCTTTTATTTTCATAACGTTAAAATAAATGCGCATATTGTTCTCTACGATTTAACTTAGTTGTTTCTCTTTTTCGCCTTAATAGTTTTACAGCACTTGAAAATTAGTCAGTATCATAACACCATAAGATTTTAATTCGCGCTTAGGATGCCGAATTAATCCTAAGTTTCCATAAACCCATTATACTAGACTATTTTCCCAGAAACACGCGTTTGTATTTAAAGCGGCACTCGACAATTTCCATAAATTTAGCGTATTCACAAAAACAAACAGTAAATTACATAAATATGAAAATAGCTCCATTCAAACAAAGAGTTCTTTACACGAAATCTTCCCAATACCACCATATCCATGGCACCCCCTAAGCTAAAATCCAAGTTTAAACACCCCGTTGAAAAAGACAAATCATGTCGTATAAAGCACTTCTGTATAGTCTACTGACATATAAGGACACAAATTTTCACAACACACAAAAAAACATTTCTAATTTATTTTATTAGAATAATTTAAAAAAAAAAAAAACCGAAAATGTGGGGATGGAAAGTAGCGTTTACACGACACACATAATTTTATCGTCGTCATATAATAACCGCACCACCCCCAAAAATATCTAGACTAAATTGGTAACGTCGAAGAGGCGCCACATGAAACATAAAACACACAAAAAAATTCTAAATAGATTTAATGGGTCGCACAACATTAAAGCAAGCAGCTTTACATTTTTTTTAGGTATTCTAAATTTCTAATATTCTAATTCCATTATGATATCTAATCTGACATAAAAAAAAACTATTATTTGATTTATATTATAACCAAAATATTATTATCATATAGTTTTCCACCCCCATCTATATACCCAAATATAGTGTGCCTCTAATGTACTCAATCATCTTTCTAAATCTAATCAACATGCCAACCCCTAAATATGGTTTGTTGTTTATGGCGGGCACAGAGGATACGAAATATGATTTTTTGTATCTCAATGCGGGGGTGAAATAAGATATCACATTTAAGTAGTTTGTTTAATATTAATTATAAACCCTATCGTGTTTGTGTGCGGTATACGTAATGCCAGAAAGTGTTTTTTTGTGTTGTATAAAATATAGTTCATGCACAATTACATATTATAGTTTTAATGGTAAAGTCAACAAAAAATCATTTTTTGTTTATTTGGTCGACAGACGATATTCGTGTTTTAAATTCATTAACACGCTAAGCGCCATGATATCTAAAACCGGGAAGTCGAAACTATAAATATTACCTAAACACTACTAATATAGTTTTCACATTCATTGATCAAATGTTATTGTTGTGAACATTTTTTTTATTGATATTGACGAATCATAAAAAATTTATTCGATCATAACTCAGTATTTGCTGATTTTGATGATTATAAAATGTCATGAAGCTTAGCAAATTTTTTTACGGCAATAAAAATTCGTCGCATAAATAAATAAATTTTTGTGCAAATTGGGGAAGTAAAATAATACAAAGAAGTTGATATGATAATATTTATTATGGAAGATCGAAGGTGAAATTTTTCTTAATCTTATGTGGTAATCTTTGTACATATGCGCGTTAGATAACTTTTGTATTGATGTATGTTATTGATCGGTCGAATTCGAAAGTTTGCCGCGCAATTTAAATGTTTGCGTTTTACAAAAAATACAAAATATTTTACCCCTTTTCAGATTACAATGGATAATCTTTCGAAATTGTATCATTAATCGCACGGGATTAGCTGATTGTAGTTTGCCGATGTGGAACATATTTCGTATTGAACGGTCGGAAAAGAAAAAAAAATTATATGTTTAAAATATTTTTACATGATTTAGCGACATACGCAAAACAAACACTAAATTATTTATTGAATTGTGTAGCGTGATAAACCTCGCCCCTTACAGTTGTCTTTCTGTGCGTTATTGCCGGACAGGGGCAGAGAATGCATATTCTTAAAAATAAAGTATCTTGACTGAAAACATCCACTGATTTATTGCAATGGCGAGGCCAAACGAATTGACCAGAAGAAGGTAGAACATGAGCTCTAAGGCGAGAGTAAGAGATGTACTCAACTCTAATGTTTTCCCGATCAACAATCGTACGTCTTACCTTTGGTTTTAATGCTCATCTTTTGTGATGGGATTCCTGTATTAGAATAGACCTGCCTTGAATAGACTCCTAATGCACATTTTCAAATCTGCATAGCCTTTTTAATGGAAAAAGAAAGGCTAATTTGAGTTCCTTTCACTACCTAGAAATATTTGTCATTCTCAAACACCCTTTAAAGATTATTTGCAGCTCGGGGATACTAATCTAGGAATTATTGTGGACTTCCGCTAGGCTAAACTCAATAGTGTCCTCGAAGCTTTCGCAAAGTTATTTTCGATGAGCAGCTCTAAGAATTCTTCAGTTTAAGTTGTTCTTAGACCACGGTTTAATATTGTTGGATTTGAAGAGAGAATCTTTCTTAGGCGGAAAGTCTCAGAAATCTCATCCGTTTTTCACAAGAGTCTCCCAAATTTTTTTGTGTCTTCCTCATCTGCTCCAACGTCTAAGTCGTGTATGGCACTTATTCAAATAATCTTAATAGATCTCGCTCTGGCCAAGAGGATAGTGCGAAGTTTAAACTATCCAAAAGTATAGACATGATCTAGTAAACAACTCTAGAATTCCAGTTATTCGATTGTTTTTCAAACAAATCGGATCGAACTTCAATTGGAGAAATTCTGTTTTGCGAAAATACCAAAATTTCCAATTAAGAAAAGTCGAGTAAATATTAATTGATATTTAATTTTTAAATTTTTGAAACCATTGTGAAATTCATCATATGTGGCCCTTTTCTCTATATTGATAGAAAATATTCTGACCTTTTCGAATATAGTATGAACGTAAACATTTCTGTAATAGGCGGTATAATCAAAAACATGAAAATTTTGTTAGACATGTTTAAAATCATCATACTTAGTTCCCGTTCAACACACATACAAAGGATTGTGGCTGATTCGGTGATATAGGTGAGACTACACCGTGATTATCTCTAAGATCGGTGGTATAAAATTTGAACATTTATTCAATCCATGGAACTTTTAAGTCGTGCATGACATGTTATAAAGCTCAGTAACAAAACTGTTAAATCCGATTCATATCACTGGATTGTGAATACCGTTATCAGCACCAAATCTCGTAATTTACACCACTTCCGGAATATTCCCCAATATATAGGAAATAATCGCTGAATAATTTCTTTATGTATACTGAACACTTATCACTACTAGAATATTGACGAATATATATAATCCACAAATCACTAAAACACAACGATACATAATTTCCACAATTATTTATTGATTCACTACTAACGTCATTTACAGTTATTTTTAATCATACCACTATTTTCACTTTAACGTCGCTTATTATTTTCCCGCTACTTCGCTTTTATTCTATCGTGAACCACGTCTTAACAAAAATTTCCCGCAAAGACTTACTTAGACTCACTCTTTGTATTCACACCCACACTCATAGACCGCCCTGAATAATCCAGATGGTCCGCGATTGTTCGCAACTAATCTGCAATAGCAGTAAACTGTTATAAAACTTCTTGTAATGCTACTACTTAAACATAGATGTCCCTAATATCACAAAAAATTAACTAAGTAAAAATTAACTAAAAATTAATTCGAATCTAAGCAGAATTTCTATCTCAATAAGTTCGATAATCAAGCGCGTCAGCGTCCTTGCCGTCATTGGTCTTGTTCTAGTTTCTGAATAAAAGAAAGATCATCTACGACTTTGGCATCCTTCTGCCACGTTTGCGAAGTACTAATATAATTATTATTAGAGTTGGCTGGCTCCAAAAAGCTAGAACCCATTTATAACTAGTTTTGTTATTTTCAGTTTCCAGTTTTCAAAACTGGTTTCCAGCGTACAACAGAAATATCGAAACAGGTTCTCTTCGAAAGTTCGACTTAGAATTACTCGTAACAGCTAATTGACATCGATAAGGCCTTGGTGTCAAAAACGAGCCAATTTCCTTTTATCAGACTGTTTCAAAAATCCAGTATGAATTTCAAAATTTTGATTCACCTAAAAATCTTGCATATACAGCATGATGTGCTGAAGCCGATTCGGTCTAGCGCGCATGAACCTTTTGTTATTTGAAGAATTCGCAGGCCTTTAGTTCAAATTAAATATTTCAAATAACATTGATGGGGAGAGGTGCTGTGCGTGTGTGGGATACCTTAAATGGATAATAGAAAATGCCGCCATTATCGTATTCGTTTGAAAATGCGTTATCTTTCTTGGGAATCGTCTTTTGATAAGACACCTGGTATAACCCTAAAAATGTCGACATCTGTTTTGAGTTTGATGGTTGTTTGCAGTTGCATCTCCTTACTGGTCTTTTCGGATTTACTGTCAATAAGTTTTACAGAATGATTTGCTTTACATTTCTACTGGAGGATAAAAAAATTCGTGCCCATTCTAAAGCAAGTACAGCCTCTTTTCGACAAGGTTTGGTAAATGACTGCAGGTAAAGCGACTCAACTCATAGCATTCGTCTTAGCGAGCCGCGCCACTTCAGAAGTTTTGAAATTTTGTTAATTAGTAAATGCAGTTTTCTAAAGAAGTAACTGAATTACTAGTGTTAGAACGGAGGGTATTGGGTTTGAGTCCGACTAAACGTAAGACGCTCAGAAGCGAATTTTCTGCGAAGTAAGATGCTATAAAAATCATATTTAAAATTTTATCATGCGAGCTGGGAAAACGTTTTCGCCCATCACTATGCGTATGCCCTTTAGGGACTCTTCTTCGAGTACGTTCCATAGGTAAGCCTAGCCCATTTCCAGTGTTTCCGTTCTATTATACGTTCAATAATACCTATTCCGTTACACACAGCAGTGAGTGATCCATTCATTCATTTTAAAATTCACTCTTAGAAAACATCGTGTGGGATAGAAGCTAATTTTTGATACCTCAGAAGATGTCAGAAAACGAAACTTTCCTCTGCTACCTTGTTACGAATGGCTCGAAGCCAACCCGCAGATTTCGATCTCAGGGTTTTGCTTGGGTCGTGGGGAAGTGGAGGCTTGCGTGCTCCTGGCCTACACCGTGGAACAAAAAAAATCAAAGCAAACTAAAAAAACTGAATTTAAATTAATTCGATCAGAATTTGTCGAACGAAACTTGAGGAACCATAATAAATTAATAATAACCGGGTGTGTTCATCCGGCGACGATTGGATCTTGGTTTTAAAGTGTGAGCGCAACATGTCATATTTGCTAAACGAGTGCCCAGCAGGGCCGCCTATAATATTCGAAGCGAAAATATTCACCAGCTGCATACGCAACCTCACTGGCGTCGATAAACACGTGCAGTTCAAATGATTTAAATTTCATCTTGATGTAGCATCTTGGTATCTTTAATTCCCTTAGTTCTATCAATACATTAGTTCAGCGTTTCCATCGATTATTTTGTTCATCAGTGATCGGGTCATACCATTTGACTGCTGTTCGCCATACATCTTGAAGAAAAATCTTCACATATACAAGGATATAGGCTTTCAATCCAATCGGATTAAAGACCATCATTAAACTTCGAAAAACTTTCGATTCGATTGAAATTTACACGATAGTAGAAAGTATTATCTGTAACTGATCACCACACTCCGAGCACTTTTTTATCATCAGATTCTCCGCTAATATTCAAACTCTTGCCCGTTAGTTGCTCGAATCAATTCTTTGGCAATTTTTATGGTCTCTTCTTCCGACGAGAAACTGTCGCGCTAGTCGTCTACGTAATGATTATGACAGAACGCCTTTGACGTTTCTGGGCTCTCGAGTGGACCATCGAGTTTTAACTTATTTGCCACCTCCTCGTCTAGCAGAGTTACACTGGAACCCTCATCCAAGAAAGGATATGTTTTGACGCTACTTTCTCGACCATGTAGTACCACTGGTAATATTCGAAACAGAAGTGTATTTTTTGGCGGTTGTTGATGAATCTCGACTACGCCTGTTGATTTCGTAGTAACATGATTTACTGAATTGTAGTTTTTGTGTTCTACGGCATTATGCAACAATTGATTAAGGCTTCTTTTACATCCATCTATCTCATATTTTACACGAAGCTTGCATGTCCAAATTTGATGTCTTTGAAGCATTTTCGACACAGACCGTTTGCTAGTACGATCTTCCATCTTTCACTGCTTGTCATATTTTTAAATTTAATTTTAATTATTATCAGCTGTTTTGACGAATTTACATGTGTTGTCAGCAAAAGCCGCCTCCTTGAGCTGGCCTAGCCATCATTCGAAGCTTTAGTTTCCACTTGAATATTATTGACATATTTTTGTCTATTTTGATTGCCTTGCTGTCTTTCAAACTTGTCAAACTTTTGTAGCTGTGCTGAGGGTATTGTTACCATTGTGCCTTTGAGCTCAACCAATCGCTAAGCTCAGAAATGTTCCAGGTTTTCAACATTAGTCAGCCTGCATAACTGTGTTGTACATGTATACGTTGACAGACGACAGATTGCCACAAAATGATGGTAACTCCTTTGAAATAACTTGCCTCATGTCACCTGCGTCATTGTTATTCCTGGAACGTCTCAATCGGTTTTACTTGGATTTGGATTTTTCGGGGAACTTTCTAGACATTCTCATGTATACGCACTTTGCCTAGTAATTGACGGATATTGCTGCTGTTGATCCAAAATGTCTTGATTATCATGCGTTGAATGGTAAGCCAATTTCAGTTGATTCATCTTAAAGTGATCTGATTTAAAATAAATTCCTCTTGTCAGCTGGTCTGGAAACACCATTATTGTTTATTGTCAGTAAATTCTCGATTTAATTTACCGTTTGTGATACGCAAGTGATCTGTTTCACCGGTGCACTTGCCAGCAAAATAGTTTGGCTATACCTCCTTGAATCGGGAATTTAGCAGCTCTTCATTACTATACGGTTCTATCTGAACATTCATTTGTCGGATAGGTTGCAACTTCGTTGCTTTTAATTGTGTCTCTTGAATAGACCCGGGAAATTTTTTGTTTGTCTTATCATCGGCTGAAGACGTCATTTTATTATCATTTACACTTTTCTCATCATGAGAATGATCTACCGAATTCACCCATTGTAGCACTCGATGTTTTAAACTGTCTTCGTCAGAAATACTACTAGACCGGTCTGATAATTCTAAAAGATTTTGCTTTTCCTCCAGATATTGTTTGTCACGTTCCCGTTGCTTATTCAATCTACGCCTTTGCACGTAATTCCTCAAATGCTCGTCGTTCTTCTAAATAAGACAGTACCAAGACCCTTTTTTTGATACTTTATTATCACGTTTTGAATTTTGAGATTTAACCTCTAAATCCCGTACGGTTGTATTCCCACACTTGATTGTTTTTGTCTCGTTGCTGCCTGAGTTATAATATGTCGTTTCGCCATTGCTCTGGCATGTATCACTAACTCTCTTCTTTACACAGGCTAAACAAAACCAATGCGTCACCTCGCTTATGCTCGGTGTGACGCCTACGCAACCAAAATGATGCCACTTCTTACACTCGTCACATTCAATCATTTCCTTCATACCCAATTCTGTACATAGTGTGCAGCTTTTTGTATCAAAATAGGCTAGCCTTTAGTATCGCATCGCAAATTGACTGTCGCGACATTTTTGTGAAAATGGACATAACACAAATTAAAAACGTAAACATTATGAGCGGCCATCTTATAGACAACTATAAGTGGATCTGACGGCAAAAAAAATAAGCTTGTTCCGGATATTTTTGTATGTTAATTTTTATTTTCATAAAGTATGCCGTGCTAAAATTTCATAGAAAAAAACCCGCAATGAGCTTATTTTTAATGCGCTAGATGTCACATTGTTACAGGCTGGCTACTGCCAACCTGCAGATATTCACTAAGCGCATGCAGAGGCCTCCACGGTGATCTTTTGCCGGCTACGTTCTCAGGGAGAAGTGCGAAGGGTCGTGGGGTTTGAGGCATGCATGGCTCCTGGCTTACACCGTGATCATACAGAAAGTTGGGGAAACGCAAATAATAAATAAAACCGTAGTTCCGCCGAAATTCGTCGGCCGGAACCTGAGGAACGAACAACTCCAAAATTATAAACCGAGAACGGTGCCTTGGTGCGCGCATCCATCCGAATTCAAACGGGGCCAAGCCCTGGTTACGGAATTGGATGCGGGCACCAAGGGACCGCCAACACTAAACCGACACAGAGGGAGTCTCCGCTCCCATCATACCACACCGAAAAAATTTAATAATTCATTTTATTTCTAAGAAAACAAAAAAAACAACAAAAGCAAAACAACTTCCCCCTCCACCCGCACTAGGAGAAAACGAGAGAGAGAGATAACAACGCGCATCGAGCGCGCACCCGCTGTGCGGCGCTCGATTACAAAATATAAAAAATTTAAATTTAATAAAAAAATTTAAGAAAATAATCAAAAAAAATCTAAATAAAAATTTAAAAAAAATTGTACCTTAATAAAATAAATTTTTTTTTGGTGCGGCCTTGGTGCCGTTATCGTGGCGGGGCCTCTCCCCGATAAAAATGGGTTGCGGCCTTGCGCGGCCGTCATGCCACAGGGTCGCCGCCCCGGACCGTTGCGGCCTTGGTGCCGTTACCACAAAATATTCACGAATGGCCTCGCCCGGCCAAAAATAAAATGGGCGTTGCGGGGCCTCTCCCCGATACCCAAACAAATAGCCGGTTGGCCACTCAAACCGTTGCGGGGCCTTTCCCCGATACCAAATAAAAGCGACTACGAATCGGGACCCGGTATACCAACTATATTGGGCGTTGTCCCGCAAAAAAAACGTAGAAGAAAAAATAACTTTGGGCGTCTTACCGCCTTTGACCGAAAAACATGTGCAGCACCCGTTAAATTTTGGCGTACCGGTAAAAATATAAAATGACATACGTTGAAAATTACGGTACTCCAAAGGCAGTTGTCCCCGCTGTTGTTTACCGATGCTATACAGTGCCCGTAAAAATGTGGCGGCACCCGTTGATTTTTGATGATTTTTTCACTAAGTTTTGTTTCGTCGTATTTGGGCCACAAAGAAATTTCGTTATGACGTCACAAAATTCACTCACAAAACCATATAGGAATATTCGTATTTTTTATATGATTTCACACATGCCCAAATAAAATCCGTTTCTTAAATATTTAAATATTGCCTTGATAAATCAATGAAGTCAATATTCTCAACTATGAACAGGCCAAAAAAAAGTAAATTTCCAGATTCTCACTATGGCGGACTCGAAGAGATGTACTTATCAAAAAAAATTATTTAGGCCATTTGCTTTTATTTTATTTTATTTTTTTTTTATTTTTAAATTATATACTATATTACACCACACAAGCCAAAAGTTTATTTAATTTTCTTATATTAGCACTCAATACAAAACAAAATATTTTTCAGGCATTTCACATTTTGCCATTACTTAAAATTTAATTTTTTTTTTTTTTATCCAAAAAAAAATCCACCCAAACTCGACCAAATCACAACTCGAATTTTTAAAAATTACCAACTGAATGACATACCAAAAAAAAAATTCGAGCGTCGCACAGCTCGTAAAACGTTTTAGAAGAAAATGCATCTCTCTTCTCTGTCTCTCCTTTGTACCAAATTTTCGTTGGTATTATACAAAAGAGAGACATACAAGAAAAAACATTTTTTTTTAAAACGTTTTACTTTGCACACACTCGATGCGCATGGTTATCTCTCTCTCTCCCATTTTTGTTCCGTTGCCAACATAACCGAAGAAAACACACAAGAATCCATCCACCAAGACACCACGTTCACACAGTGAAAAACTCGGACGCAAGAAACCATGGAGAATAGAAACAAATTTACAAAAAAAAATGTCTTGTTAAGACAACACAGTCGTAACAAACGTGGGAACGTCCCACACCCTGAGATGTCTCATAAGCCGGGCCTAAAACAAACAACACGAAAATAAAGATAGAGAGAGAAACGATTAAACACGGATGTCTTTGACATGATAAGTACCCAAAGATTTGCCATTCAAATCTTCGACGGTATACGCCACCTGACCTACTTTACCAGAAATTACCGCGGGTTTGAATTTTCCGGCTAATTTCGCGGAGAATTTGTTCGTCGCATCGCTCAACGCAAAAGATCGTATAAAGACGGATTGTCCAACTCGAAAAGAGCGCTTAGTACTACGCAAGTTGTAATGCTGAGCTCCCTTCTCGTATGCCACACGCAGATAATGTATAATACGATCCTTTAACAGATTTACTCGATCTGGCTTAGCCCATGCATGGACTTCACCGGGATCATGTTCATCGAGTAATCGTCGCAGTGAGTAATCCGAACCGTGCATCGACATATGTTGACCGAACACGACATAATGAGGGGAATAATGTATCGAATCGTGTATGGCATTACGTAAAGCAGCCGCAATTTCCTGCAAATTTTTGTCCCACAAATTATGGTCGTGATCGCTCAAATATGAACGAATACTGGCAATTAATGTTCTATTAACACGCTCGGAAGCGTTACTTTGGGGCGAGTACACCGGCGTACGTAAATGGGCTACACCGTATTTAGCTAACAGGTCTTTAAATAGATTCGAGGTGAACTGCTTCCCATTATCGGAGGTAACAATTTCGGGTACGGAGAATAAAAGGAATACCTCATTTTCCAGAAATCGACACAATAATGAGGCAGACGCTTCGCGTAAGGGTTTTAAAACTACGAATTTCGAATAATGATCCAGAACGATAACGATACAGGTATTTCCGAGTTTCGAACGTGGATACGGACCCAAGAAATCGACATATAGTTTTTGAAACGGGCGAGTTGACGTAACCTGAGCTCCCATGCCTGGTTGTGTAGAGAAATTAACAGCTTTGTTCATTTTACATTTAGTGCAGCTAGCAACGTACTGTTTAACTTGCTTTGCCATTTGAGGCCAGTAAAATTGACGCTGAAGGCGTTCGAGAGTTTTGCTGCCGCCTAAATGTGCTGAAGTGGGAGGTACGTGGGCCTGTTCAATAAGCGTTGAAGTTAAGGAATTAGGAATAACAAGTTTCCAATTCGAAAGGTCGATATCCGTATATTTAAAGCCGAACGAAGGGGATATTAATAGTTTATCATCCTGGATCTTATAGTTGTGCGAACAATCTTTTAAGGAACGAATTTTCGCGATCTGATCGACGTAATCTGGATCTTGGAACGCAACCGAATTTTGATCAACGTGCAGAATGGGGACTGAAGAAGGTATTAACGCATTCACGGAAGGGTCGATGTTTTTACTCGACAAGGCTGGATCTCCAAATTGAACACCAGGATCAGGCGTGCTCTTACTTTCGGAATCATCCTCACAAGGAGCGGATTCATCCGGAAAAGCTCGAGACAACGCATCAGGTACAACGTTAACTGAACCTTTTCGGTATCCAATCTGAAAATCCAGCGCTTGGAGTTTCAGACTCCATCTCGCCAAACGTCCGGAGAGGTCTTTTTGACTCATTAGCCAGCGCAAACTGGAATGGTCGGTATAAATGACGAATGGATAACCTTCCACGTAGGGACGGAATTTTCGTACGCTGAGGACGGCAGCGTAGCATTCCAGCTCGGTCACCGAGTAGTTTCGCTGCGCCGCATTGAGCTTGTGGGAATAAAACTCAATGGGCCGCTCCACCCTCTCGGCGTCCACCTGAAATAAGACACTACCGACCCCAACGGCACTGGCATCACACTGAATAAAAAAGGGTTTAGTGTAATCAGGATGCGTCAATACTGGGGCAGTTGACAAGGCGGTTTTGAGAGAGTTAAAGGAAGAATCAGCAGCTGCAGACCAACATACTTTAGTGTTTTTACCAGTAAGATCGGTGAGAGAAGAAGCTAAGGAGGCGAAATTTGGAATGAAGCGACGGTACCATCCGCACATTCCCAGAAAACGTCTAATCTGTTTCGTCGTTTTCGGAATAGGGTACTCCAGAATAGCTTTACATTTATCTGGGTTTGTACGGAGGCAGCCATCACCCACAATATAACCTAAATAGTCTACTTCTTTCAACACAAACTTACTTTTGGTCAAATTGATTGTTAAACCAGCATCCTTCAGATATCCAGCAACCTGTTGTAGCAAATCGAAATGTTCGGCCAGAGTGGAGGATGTGACCAGAAGGTCATCGAGGTACACAAAGACCTTATCGTGCAGTTGGTACGGGATCACGCGGTGCATCAAGCGACAAAGCGTCTGTGGTGCGTTGCATAAGCCGAACGGCATCACCTTGAACTGATACAAAGGCCGTCCAGGAACCGTAAACGCTGTTTTATCGCGGGATGCTGGGTCGAGTGGGATCTGCCAAAAGGCATCCTTCAAATCAATCGCCGAAATGAATCGGGTGTGTCCCAAACGACCCAACAATCCGTTGATTATGGGCAGCGGATACGCATCCTTGACGGTTGCCTTGTTCAGTTCTCTAGCATCTAAGCACAGACGAACTTTCCCATTGGCTTTACGCACCAACGTGACCGGTGAACACCAGGAACTTTGTGACTCCTCGATAACCCCCAAAGACAACATCCTATCCAACTCGGCATACATGAGTTTCTGGATAGCTGGGGACACGGAATAAAAACGTTGTTTGACTGGTTTTGCGGAACCGACATCGATCATATGAGTGATGAGGGATGTGCGGCCCAAACCTAAAATATCGCTGCTCGGAAAATATTCGCGAATGAGATCCAATTTACGACGATCATCAGATGTTAAAATATGGAATTCGGGTGTATTGGTAGTTTCACCTAATTCGTCCGAATTATTCAACGCGGAGATTTTTGGGGAAATTCCAAAACGATTCCAAAAATCGATACCCAAATAAAGCGGTTGTTCCAAGGAAGGGACAACGTGAAAATTCATAAATTTAGTGACTCCGTTAAATTCGACGTTAGCTCTTATATAACCAAAGACTCGTTGGACTTGGCCACTCGCGGTAGTTATAGTGGAAGGAAAGTTATGGAATTCAACAAATGGATTTGACATAAGTTTCTCTGATCCACTCCCGAGAACACTGACACTCGCCCCGCTGTCGAGAAGACCCTTAAAAGGAATCTTGTTTATAAAGACTTGGGCGTAAGGCCGAGTGTCACTACCCTCGGAGAATAGAACGGAGGAAATCACATCATTTCTCATTGCGACGCGACGGTTCCAATATTTTTGGGAACGCTTTAAACGATCTAACTTTGCCAATGATGGAGCATTATAGAAAAATTTAAGAGCGACAGGGAGGGGAAGAGGATTGGATGGGGAAGAAGGATCGGGAAAGGAATCAATACTGGCAGACGAGCTTACTTCTTCGTCGGATTCGAATAGGAGCGGATTTCCGCGTCCGTATTGCTCGCTGCATCCTCCAGAATCGGTTTGAGTGGATTTGTCCGTGGTAACATCAGTCTGGGTTGCGGTTGTGGTTGTGGTGATTCTCGTGGCCCAGTCCTCCAAGAACCACTGTTCTGGTTTTCCGACAATCTTGATTGAACGTTTCTTTCATCAGCACAACGTCGACAACGCGCAGATATCGTCCCTCGTAGCCCACATCGATAGCAAAACAATCCAACGGGAGCCAATTGACAATCCATGAACGTGTGACCCATATCCGAACAATTAAAGCAGACGATATTTTTACTATGATTGGCATGTTGTTTGTAAACCAATCCCGAACTGCCTGCTGGGACTTGTCCACCCGAACGTCTCGCCGCTGCCGACTGATAGCTGCTCTCCGTTTGAATGGCGGATACTGAATTATCGGGTAGAACATCAGTTAAGGGATAATTCTCATAAGAGTCATATGCTCCAACATCATCATACGGACTGCCTGATAACTCATTGATCACGCGTCGTGGATGGATTGCAGGATCCGCCGGAGCTTTGAGCCGCCGGAAAGACTCCTCCCAAGCAGAACAGCTTTTGATTAGTTCGTTGATGCTGCTGAACTGACGATCTGTAAGGTGGTATTGTAGCGTAGGCTTCATGTTGTTCATCAAAATTTGAATGAGCTCTTCGTCTGAGTACGGCGTTCGACATTGTAAGGTAAGGGTCCATACGTGGTTGTAGAAATCCAGGAAGCTTTCGTTCGGTTGTTGTTTACGTGCCTCGACCATTCTGCGGATTTCGTAATTTGTGCGACGATCTTGAAAGCGCTCGATAATTCCGCTTCGTAGTTCTGACCAGGTCGCGTGCGGGTTGTGTTTACGAAATGTCCAGTACCACTGCAACGCGAGGTCCTTTAGAATGGTATGGAGCTCCAATAATAAGATTTGCTCGGATAATCCCCGGGATGAAGCGATGGTATCAACTTGAAACAGGAACATATCGATGTTGATTCCTGATGGAGATCCCGTGAAACTTAATCCACTACCGGACAACAAACGTCGATCGACAAATTTTGGCGATACTGGCGAACTAGTGGACGTCGGAGGCGCGCGATCCTGTACGGTGGGAATCGGGATGTCTTGTGAGAACGGATTATTTCCGACGATTTGAGTCTGGAGGTTGTTTTGCCGTTGATCCAACTTTACCAACTGTTGTGATACCATTTCGAACTTTTGCAGCATGGATTCCAAGAGTGTGGTCTGTGCATTTGATTGTTGTACCGCCGCGTGATTCGTTTGGATCTGGCCAAGAAGATCCTCCAAAGTACTTCTTCGCTCCGGCTGCGGTGGGTTATCAGAATCATCCTCGCTACCGAGGTTTTGAACATGAATCTCTTCATTTATTTCCTCATGAGGAGGTATTTCCACCGTGAGGTGTACGCCCTTTGCGCTTTCTATGGAAACGTTCAATTTTTCCTGGTCATCCAAGTACATCTGCAGACTAGTCAGTAATTCGGAACATGCTTGATGTACCTTACGCGCGAGCTGCTCGTATTTCGGTGATTTGAATGCGCGACTAAGCCGGCCGGACAAATGCAACAACCGGGAATGGTAACGTTGAGCCAATAATAGGGGATCCTTCGTAGTCGGACCCAAAAGGGTGATTTCTTCCCGAATCTCCTCCAATTTCTTGAGACACGTTGAAATCTCGATATCCGGTTTCTTCGATGCGCTTGTATGCATTTTTCCGGGCGTTGGTTTAATCTCGGCCTGCTCACTTCGGACCGCTTCCTCGAGTTGATGAATTGCATCGGGTGTGTCGAAGCGTATATCACGAAGGAGACACTCCACCTCCACTTCGTCTCGTTGCAGTAGATTTACGTCCATTTTAGAATTTAGGTAAGGTTAGGGAATAAGTTTGGGTTAGTTCGAAAAAACGTAGTCTTTATTGATTTATAAAAATACAAAAATTTTAATTCAAAATAACTCTAACTCAAACGGAAGGTTTTAAATTAGAGGAAATTACAACTAAAGATATTCCACACCCACTATAACTAGATAATAAAAAAAAAAACACGAAATATTTTTATAAATAACACGAAAAGGAATGGATACCTTGTAAGAGTTTGTGGGTCCAGTATTCCCACGATTAGTTTAACGACGGATAGGACGAGATACCCCCGAAAGTGGCGCTGTTCGATGAGAACCTAATTTGGGGGGGCTCGTTAAAATAATTACAACAACAAAAATTCAACCAATGAATATCAAATCGCGATAAACAACCAGAAAGTTACCCCGTGCGTTGGATAATACTCAATTCGATTGTGAATTTGGTTAACTTCCACTCGATCCCACGGATGGTTACGTTGGATACGTGGTTCTACGTCCGAGTTATCCCACACTGTACGTCTTTGAGGCCTTTCTGGCGTATCCCACGGATTTGAATTCATACAAAATAATAATAAACAAAATTTAATAATAATAATAACGTAGCTAATGAAACTACCAACACACCCAGATAAGGAGGCAAAGTGTCAGCAACAAAATATAAATAAGATAATAATAAAAGAAGGAAGGAATGGTTACCTTGTGGTGGTTTGTGGGTCCAGTATTCCCACGGTTAGTTTAACGACGGAAGACGAGATACCCCCCAAAGTGGCGCTTTTCGATGAGAACCTAATTTGGAGGGGCTCGTTGAAATTTGAAACGATACGAAAAAAAACAATTCAAGCAACTACCAACACACCCAACGGTATGCAGGCAGGAGGCTGATACTCAAGAGATACAAAGGAAAAAGGAAAATAAAATCAAAATGAAATACTAATAAACCCGAGGGTTCCAATACAACCCATAGATCTATAAACCAAAATCAAAAACAATATCAAAATATCAAATAAAGCAAATAAAGTTTATAGAAAAATTTTTAATTAATACCACGATACGGATGGTATGATGAGAGTGGAAACCCCACTCCGTGTCAGCTAAATAATAAAATAATAAAGAAATAATAATAATAAAATAATGATAACAGTTGTTGTTCCTCAAATTTCGGTCGAGAAATTTCGGGGCAGGGAAAATGAAGCTAAGCTAAACCCCAGACAAATGACATCCGAGCTCCACCACAATCGGACACAACATAGTGGAAATGGGAAAGAGCTCGGAAGTCGGATGTCTGAAGAATAGGGGATGACACCCCCCATCTACGCGCAATCAAACAGCCCGTGCTGGTTGCGATCGTAGATAGGGAATGTCAACCGGGAGACTGGCTTTGGTGTGCGCGTCCATGCGAATTCAAACAGTGTGAAACACCGGTTTCGACACTGGACGCGCACGCCAAAGGGAGTGCAGCTAAAAAAATCCTAAAAAAATAAAAATTATTAAAAATTCGCGAAAAGTTGGGCGCCACTGTTACAGGCTGGCTACTGCCAACCTGCAGATATTCACTAAGCGCATGCAGAGGCCTCCACGGTGATCTTTTGCCGGCTACGTTCTCAGGGAGAAGTGCGAAGGGTCGTGGGGTTTGAGGCATGCATGGCTCCTGGCTTACACCGTGATCATACAGAAAGTTGGGGAAACGCAAATAATAAATAAAACCGTAGTTCCGCCGAAATTCGTCGGCCGGAACCTGAGGAACGAACAACTCCAAAATTATAAACCGAGAACGGTGCCTTGGTGCGCGCATCCATCCGAATTCAAACGGGGCCAAGCCCTGGTTACGGAATTGGATGCGGGCACCAAGGGACCGCCAACACTAAACCGACACAGAGGGAGTCTCCGCTCCCATCATACCACACCGAAAAAATTTAATAATTCATTTTATTTCTAAGAAAACAAAAAAAACAACAAAAGCAAAACAACTTCCCCCTCCACCCGCACTAGGAGAAAACGAGAGAGAGAGATAACAACGCGCATCGAGCGCGCACCCGCTGTGCGGCGCTCGATTACAAAATATAAAAAATTTAAATTTAATAAAAAAATTTAAGAAAATAATCAAAAAAAATCTAAATAAAAATTTAAAAAAAATTGTACCTTAATAAAATAAATTTTTTTTTGGTGCGGCCTTGGTGCCGTTATCGTGGCGGGGCCTCTCCCCGATAAAAATGGGTTGCGGCCTTGCGCGGCCGTCATGCCACAGGGTCGCCGCCCCGGACCGTTGCGGCCTTGGTGCCGTTACCACAAAATATTCACGAATGGCCTCGCCCGGCCAAAAATAAAATGGGCGTTGCGGGGCCTCTCCCCGATACCCAAACAAATAGCCGGTTGGCCACTCAAACCGTTGCGGGGCCTTTCCCCGATACCAAATAAAAGCGACTACGAATCGGGACCCGGTATACCAACTATATTGGGCGTTGTCCCGCAAAAAAAACGTAGAAGAAAAAATAACTTTGGGCGTCTTACCGCCTTTGACCGAAAAACATGTGCAGCACCCGTTAAATTTTGGCGTACCGGTAAAAATATAAAATGACATACGTTGAAAATTACGGTACTCCAAAGGCAGTTGTCCCCGCTGTTGTTTACCGATGCTATACAGTGCCCGTAAAAATGTGGCGGCACCCGTTGATTTTTGATGATTTTTTCACTAAGTTTTGTTTCGTCGTATTTGGGCCACAAAGAAATTTCGTTATGACGTCACAAAATTCACTCACAAAACCATATAGGAATATTCGTATTTTTTATATGATTTCACTCATGCCCAAATAAAATCCGTTTCTTAAATATTTAAATATTGCCTTGATAAATCAATGAAGTCAATATTCTCAACTATGAACAGGCCAAAAAAAAGTAAATTTCCAGATTCTCACTATGGCGGACTCGAAGAGATGTACTTATCAAAAAAAATTATTTAGGCCATTTGCTTTTATTTTATTTTATTTTTTTTTTATTTTTAAATTATATACTATATTACACCACACAAGCCAAAAGTTTATTTAATTTTCTTATATTAGCACTCAATACAAAACAAAATATTTTTCAGGCATTTCACATTTTGCCATTACTTAAAATTTAATTTTTTTTTTTTTTATCCAAAAAAAAATCCACCCAAACTCGACCAAATCACAACTCGAATTTTTAAAAATTACCAACTGAATGACATACCAAAAAAAAAATTCGAGCGTCGCACAGCTCGTAAAACGTTTTAGAAGAAAATGCATCTCTCTTCTCTGTCTCTCCTTTGTACCAAATTTTCGTTGGTATTATACAAAAGAGAGACATACAAGAAAAAACATTTTTTTTTAAAACGTTTTACTTTGCACACACTCGATGCGCATGGTTATCTCTCTCTCTCCCATTTTTGTTCCGTTGCCAACATAACCGAAGAAAACACACAAGAATCCATCCACCAAGACACCACGTTCACACAGTGAAAAACTCGGACGCAAGAAACCATGGAGAATAGAAACAAATTTACAAAAAAAAATGTCTTGTTAAGACAACACAGTCGTAACAACATTCCCAACTTTAACAGTCGTTAATAGATATTTCAATTGTTTACATATTATTTATAATTTTTTCCGCTTTTGGATTAAAATTTACTATAATTTTGTTTAAGGTGGTTATAATTTGAACTAAAAAATTATTAACGAAAAAATGGATAAAGAATGCCATCTTAGGAATATTTTTATAATTATAATACAAAAACCAAAATGTATTTAAATAATTAGCGAAACATAAATAAATTAAAATGCTTAATTTGAAACAAAATAAAAAATGTTTGTAAATTTCGTTTATAAATATTAATAAGTTACCTGCGTTTGGTATTTGTGGTACGTACAACTATCAGAAGAAGGATGCAATTATTTTTCTTTTTAGTAGGTGTCATTAATAGATTCTATATAATCCGCTCCTAAGTACGGTATGCAGTGCGGCGTGTTTGCTGATCCCGGCTTCAACGCCCCCCGAAATTGAAATCAAAAGCCCCCGGAGGGCTAAGCGGGTGTGAGTGCAGCGACTAAAAATTATTTTACCACCGATTAACGTATACAATTTTAAATTTTAGTTCATTTATATTTCAATAGATGACACTAGTGTGATATTCCGAAAATGCTTAGCAGAGACACTTTTGTTTTAGTTCTAAAAATATCCGATCAAAATAGCGCCACCATCGTTTAACTGTAAAAATATTTGCGATGCGATACTAAAGCTGTTCCCAAGTTAAGCTTTTGTAAAATGTTGCTTTGATACTGAAATCGCCTTCCAATTCGCTGAGTTAGACGCGGACTAAACCTTAATAAAACAAGTTCACACCATTTTGTTAATGTCGCTTCCTTTCTTGGACGCAATTGCTATTTTTTTTTTTGTATTTAAACAAAATCTCAATCAACAACAATTAAATTCAAAATTAAAGTAAAGTTTTAAAATTACAAATTATAATGCGTTTCTCCTCTATTCTTTCTTTTCCTTCCTCGTATTACTCTCCCCACTCGCTTTTTGTTTTTTATCGAAACAAAATAAATCTAAGGCACTGTGATAAACGAATACATAATAGATTTCCTCACCAACTCAGTTCTGAAATTAAACTTTTAGTTCCGATTCTCAACAAATAATGTCAAACCGAATTAGCCGAGGTTTTTTAACGAAATTTATGACGAGAAATATATCGTCACCTATCAAATGGGTGGTAATAAAAAAACGAGATTTGTTTATCCGCCCACAGTTACCTGCGATACTGGTTGTATTTTTCATGGGTCGGTCCTTGGATCTCTGGATATTGCCCATGCTTTCATTATCATAATATCCTGGTTAATTGCAGCGAATAGCGAGCACATCGACCGGTACTTATTCGATCTCGTCTGATGTACGTTTAATCATCCCAGTTAATTTAGATACCAAAGATTATTATTCTATCACTCGAGATGCTACCCCATAATTTACATAACAAACTTCCATCCCATTTCTATTGCTTATTTCACCTCTTGGCGATTTACACTTCAAAAACTACTTGTCACCGTCTGGATGAGATTATTGAATTATAGGATTGATATAGAATTAACCCATTTATTTTTATTTTTTTGCATTTTCCCATTTCCCATCACATTTTGTTGTGCTATGCATTTTATTTTTATAAATTGCGAAAGTGGATAAATCAATTGATAAAAACTATTCGTGGAAAACGGCAAAACATGATTTTCCTCCTCGTCTAAGTTATATATATAAAAATTTATAACTCATCGCAAATACAATGATGAAAATTTATGTGAATTGTGAGAATATATATGAGGGTTGAGTGTGTGTCTAACAACGTCTACACACATATAAATGTATGTAGCTATGTATATATGCAATTTAATGTTGCAATTGACGCAAGCGTCCTATATCCCTGTATACTTCGATATCCTTTTCCAATTTTCCTTGCACATTCCAATTTGTGTGCACACACAGTTAAATGAGGTCAACTGGCACACACGGTGCATCAGCGATTTTGATTTTTCTCGTCACGATTGTTAATTTTTAATTTATAATTTCATTCGCTCGACTTATAAGAGATAATTTCGTTGGATTATCTCGGAATCTCGGTTGGACGTGTCTCGTAATCCTTTAATAAATTTGTACTGATTTAATGTTTTTTTGTTTTATTTTCAGTTCGCTGCCTGGGTGGATGCAATTATTTACGTTTTCAGTCTAGAAAATGAGGGCAGTTTCAATGCCGCATATAATTATTATGTAAAAATGTCACATTTTAGGAACAGTTCCGAAATACCTATCATACTAGTTGGTACACAAGGTAAGTGGCTGCTCGAATACTTCTTATGTTGGTTGATTGTGATCTTAAAATATTTTTTATTCTTTTAACAGATGGAATAAGCGAACGAAATCCTCGTGTTATTGATGATTCGCGTGCACGACAATTAGCAAATGATTTTAAACGGTGCTCATATTATGAAACTTGTGCAACTTATGGTCTTAATGTTGAGCGAGTATTTCAAGATGGTAAGTTGTTGTACTTTATACAAATTAAAATAATTGGTAAAATATTTTTTGTTTTGTTTATATTTAGCATGCCAAAAAATTGTCCAACAACGAATGTCACAGTCAACGCATTGTTTAACCCCAACAAATTCGCGGCCAACAACACCTCAAGGTACTCGATTAGGTGTATCCAGCTTTCACTATCCTAGTATACCATCACCAACGAATGGTTATAAACCAAACAATTCATCGCCAAGTCATCATCCAAATCATCAGCAGTCGATGCATCCCCAAGAGAAAGTATCAGCCCTGTTTCCACGACACCATTCCCTATCGGCATCCAGTCATCATATTCCGATTCGGATTGACTCGGATATTGACCGGCTGACCCAGCATCACAGCAATAGTAGTAATTTAAGTAGTTCGCAAACAAACCAAAAATGGGGTACAATATCGCATGCAACATCACAACAAACACTAATCGCGGTCGCAAACGAGAACAATAATATCCCGAAATTTTCACCGCCGCAGCATCCGCCAATAACACTTGACAATTTGCAATCGCTTGGCTTGATGACTACGTCCAAAGATACATCGTCGTCGTCTTCGAAGGATAAGGATTTGCCGACGCCGACTTCAACGCCTACAACATCGCGGAAAAGTCGACGGCGATCGAACCTATTTATACCGTCGTCAAAGAAAAGTGACGACAAGTTGAAAAATAGTGAACTGGGAAGCGGGCGCGCGATACCAATAAAGCAAGGATATCTCTATAAACGGAGTAGTAAATCGTTAAATAAAGAATGGAAGAAAAAATATGTGACGTTATGCGATGACGGTCGATTGACGTACCACTCGTCGCTGCACGATTACATGGATGATGCGCATGGAAAGGAGATCCCATTGCAATATGTTACCGTTAAAGTTCCTGGACAGAAGCCTAGAGGCTCTAAATCAATTATAACAAATAGTGCATTAACAATATCAGCGAATAAGGCGGCAGCAGCTGCCAATTTACATAACCAACAGCAGCAGCAACAGCAACAACAAACAAATGGATTGAGTGAAAGTATTGGTGTATTATCGTTGGTGAAAGATAAGGAGAAAAAATTTTCGGATAAGGTGTTACTAACCGCGTTTGACACGTTACGGGAACCATCAAAATCGAACCCGCAGACGAGTGGCGATGAGGGCATTATGAGCATGAGCAATAGTAATTCACAGACATTTTTAACGGCTGAGATCAATGCGAGTAGTAAATTAGAGGCACAAACGCCTAATGTCAAAAAGCGGCACCGTCGAATGAAAAGTAGTGGCGTCAAAAATGGTGACGATGATTCTGAAGTGTACGAGTTTATTATAGTGTCGCTGGATAATAAGCAGTGGCACTTCGAGGCATCTAGTCTGGAGGAGCGTGACGAATGGGTAACGGTGATTGAACAAGAGATTTTCAAGTCATTGCAGGGCAATGAGACTACTAAATCGAAAACACAGAATTCCACCGAATCGCTGCACTCTTTGCAAATGATACGGGAAAATGTGCCGGGGAATAATTTCTGTGTGGATTGCGATTCACCGAGTCCCGAGTGGGCAAGTTTAAATTTAGGGGTGCTGATGTGCATAGAGTGTTCGGGTGTGCATCGAAATTTAGGTTCGCATATAAGTAAGGTGCGCTCCCTCGGGCTGGATGATTGGCCGCCAGGACATCTAAGCGTAATGCTTGCGATCGGTAATAAAATTGCAAATTCCGTGTGGGAGGCATGTACGCGGGGCTGTGCCAAACCGACGATGAATTCGAGCCGCGAGGAGAAAGAATCATGGATTCGTAGTAAATACGAGGCTAAATCATTTTTACCGCCGTGCAATACTCAACAACCGATTGGACAACAACTCGTTGAAGCTGTGATACGTAAAGATATTAAACAGATAATACTGTTGCTGGCCTACGCAAGTCCGGACGAGGTGAATTCAACGATTAGTTCGCGTGATTTACGAACACCGTTACATTTGTGCTGTGCTACTGGAAATTTAGCGCTGTCGCAGTTGTTGATTTGGGTGAGTAAATTAATATATATATTTGGAACAGGTCATTCATAATAAAATTCTGTACATTTTGATTGGGATATACCATTTTGTGGGGTAGATGGTAAAAAATCTGATGGTTTAAAAATTTTTTTTAAGTTTATATTAAAAGAAATGCACCTATGGTGAGAATACCATTAGTCAATTGCTGAAAGTTGGTTTACGGCGTTTGTTAAGGATTTCAAGTTCATGTGCTTAGACATTAGAGACAAACCCCTATTATTTATATTCGAGCTACCCCATAATATGTGAGCATTAGTATCGCAACCTACCACTAAAGGTAATTGGTTTGACCTGCGAAATAAAGTTAATAAAATCCTTGGAAAACGACAGTGAAACGCAGTGAATTCCCCAGGAACTTTGATTGTTTGACCGTCACCAATTCTGCGGGTGAACATTCTAGGCCATCGTTAACTGTTGCTCGGATTCCCAACAATATTATTGGGATCTCTGAGCTCCAGTTGTTGGCGGCATTTGCATGAGCTTTGAGATTGGAATTGGATTCGAACTGTGTGCCTTGACCGATCGTTATGTTGGCCGGTATGCCGAACCTAGAAATGCAGTTTTTGTTCAAAGTTTGTGCATTCATTGGTGCGGAGATCTCTTATATGCAGTAGGCTTCTGGCCAAAATGTATGTGAATCGATTAGATGGTGGAAGTGGTCCAACAATATCTAAATGGATGTACTCAAATCTATCTGGTGGAATTTGGAAATTCCCATGAGGTGATTTGGTATAACGTTTCACTACATTTCTGGCAGGATAAAGAAGATTTCGTCGAATGGGGGTTAACTCTTTAATCATACTAGGCCAAAAGTATCATAAAGTGACTAGTTTGCGAGTTGCTCGAAGATAGTTCGATGGAAATTTATCTTATTTTTCATTTCTAAGAGCGCCGATTTGTAGAACAAGAGAGTAAGTCTGCTAGTTATGAACAGTGCTGCCGAATTGAGAACGATCGGTCCATTTGTACTCCTCTCGTCTCATCTGTACTCCCGTACTCCCCTAATTCATTTTGTACTCCCCTGTGCGACTATTCTAAAATTTATATTATATTTATAATTTAAGTATTTATTTAATTCATAAAATCATAACATACATATTTTTGTTCATACCATTTTCACAAATGCCGTTACCATATACCGCAAATTGCTGCATTCGTGTCATGTTTTTCGGTATTGTGGGCTTGTTGGGAATTTATAAATTATACTGTTTATGTTGGAGGTTGAACCTTCAATATAAACACCAAAAGTTAACTTGGAGTTAACTCGACTCAATCCAAAACATTTCTTAGGTCGAGTTAACTCTGGTTAATATTGAGTCGAGTCGAAAAACAACAAAAAAAATAATCAGTAAAATAAAAAAATAAAAATGGCGATTTTTGATATTTTTCTTGTACGAGCGCGTCTATGTCTAAATTCTGCAGCGAATTTTTGTGATTTTTGCGATTTTTTATTTTTCGAAAGTTCGAAAGCAAAAGTTAGAATGATTTTTTGAAAGAAAAAAATTTGAATGATTTTGACATTTTAACCTGGTTTCAACTCAATCTCAAGATAACTCTCAAATATAAACACTAAAAGTTAACTTCAAGGTTAACCTAAAAATAACTACAAATTGACTCGCCCTGGGTTCAACCTCCAATATAAACAGTATAAATATATATATTGAAATGAAACGCAATGCTCTGCGCGGCATCAAAGCGAACCAACGCCACATTTGTAAGCGTACTCCCTTTTGACTCCAAATACTCCCCTGTAAATGTGAAAAGTACTCCTCTGAGAAATTTCAAAACGGCAGCACTGGTTATGAATCGTAAGCTTGTGCTCTTGCGATCGTAATTATATCGAATGGTGTTGTTGCGGAGGCAAGTTCGTGATTGTATGTCCGAAAAAGTGTATTGCGTGTGTGTATGGGTTACGTTCCGCTTTAGAGACAATTACTCAACCAATTCTCTATCAAATGCAGAATATTTTCTTTCGACATCCGATAATTTCTTGGATAAAATCGAAGAGGTTCCCAAGACACTTTATTTAGTTGCTGTAATACTGAAAGAGTAATATGTTCTAAGTTCAGAATGCCATTAGGTGTAATTTTGTGACTGAGAAAGTCAAGATTGCTTGACCCAAACCCGCATTTTGCCGACTTAATATTGACGCCATAGTTTGACAATATTTGGAAGGAGAGTTGTTCCAAGTGGAGTAAGTGTTACTTCTCGTGTCTAGATGCTACGATAATGTCGGCAATATATACAAAAATGAAATCGAGATCTCTCACTATTTTGTTGATGAAACGTTGGAATATTTGTGCAGCATTTCCATGAGTCCAAATGGCATTCAGGTTAATTAGAATAAGCCAAATGGTGTGGTATTTGCGGTTTTATGAATATCGTCGTGAGCAATTGGAATGAGGTGATATTGAAGATTTTTTAGACGTGAGTGGTAGGGTCTCCAGTGGTTTAAAGAAGGAAATTTCTTTGCACCATATCCATTGTTGGATCAATCAATTTGCGATTTTTTAGATCCACTAACAAACCGAATTTCGTTAGGAAATCCACGCCAAAGATGAAGCAATTAACATTGGCAAGAATGAATGCGTATTTGAAGGAATGTCTTAATCCAATGTCAATGTTTAGTAATTTGATACCTTAAATATTTAGTGTGGTATCATTTGCTGCTACCAGAACTAAATCAGGATTGCGATTTGTTCCGAAGCAATAGTATTTGTGGTACAGGATTACGCTGAGACCAATCCGATGTTATTTATCGAGTCCCGTATAAATAGGAGGCTGTGCAACGGTTATATTAGGTCTGTGATCTTAAAACTTACTGGTTTGGGAAACCGAAATTTGCGGATCTCTTTTGTGGATGTTGATGCTGCATTTTAAAATTTTGCGTGATACCAACACCAGTTGTGTGGAAATTGGTATCTTGGAGTTTGTTGTTTGTTTCGTTGAAGGAATTCGTTTCCATGTTAATTATGAACGTGAAGATTGTCGCTGCGTGGGTAAATTGTTCTCTAGCTAGTCTGTCACCAGTTTGTTTTAGCATTATTTCAAAACAGCTAATGCTAGACCGTGGCGATTGTATTTCTGAGCTTAGTGTACGCGTGTCGCGATTAATTGAACTCAAGCTGTGAGTTTATCAATGGTGTCGTGGAGTTTATCGGCGATCTCGATGAGATCCTGTTGAAGGACCAACGCTGTTTACATATAATCAGGGAGTTTCCTGATCCATGGTTTTTTAATTACGTTGGCCGTGAAATTCTTGCCGGCCAACGATTTAATTCAGTTCAATCCATCTGAAAGTTTCTGATCACCAATATCGGGTTTTATTACATTAAAATCTCTAATTTACGCTCCTCGGAGATGGAGTAGTGATCGATTAGGACTTTTTTGATGTTGCCGAATTTGTCATTTGCCGGAGTTTCGTACAGAATGTACTCGATATTCTATTTTGGTTTGTCGCTGATGATCTTGTTCGCTATTTACGCAGATTGAAACCAAAATTTAACTGTGGGTGTTGCAAAATGTTAGTTTGGAGTTTTCCTATTAAATTACCAGGTTTTCCGAACATTTCATACACCTCTGACCGTTGCACTTAGGCATTTTACACGTGATTCTCTTATCCCAAATAGGGAAATGGCCAATATTGTCAAGTCGAATATTCTTTATTGGGATGTCTTGTGCCAATTTTTTCACGATTTTATCAATAAAGCGTTCGTTAACTGCCGAGCAGAGGATTTATTTTGGTTTTCTCTAACAAAGCTGATAGTGCACAGTGCGATTCCTAAATTTATGATGAACTCACAGAGTCAAGGGCTGCTGGTTTTTTATTTTGCACATCTTTCTGTGCATTATCCAAGAATTTACTATTGTCACGTGAAGCATGAGATACCAGAAGATTCTACGATACCATTTTAATGACTTGTATTTTATGCGATATCGGCCAATTAAGCTGTCGTGTAAATCGACACCTGCCATATGCAGATTGTATCGTTTGATAATATCTGGGTATTGAATACCCTCTTCAATGCGTTTTTTATTATCGAAATTTTTTATTACTGACACCGACTTTACACCAACAAAGGTCGAGGCCAGAGTTACTGGCTCGTTATCCTTCCATTGTATTAGACATAATTTATTACCGTCAAATGTTGGTGTATTCTTCGTATGATCCGCTTGGAGGATTGGTAATTTCTCTTTCGGTCTTTAGCTTCAAAATGAGGATCCGGTTATGCCTAATCGTCGTAAAGTAGTTATCATAAAATATTCGTATATTTGCAGAAGCCCCCAGATTAGTCCCCAGTGCTGTTTCATGAAGCTCCAGACTTTTGTTGTACATATTTGCTCATCGACTGATAGGTGCTCTTCCAACGGCATTTGAGCTTGGTAGTGTCTGTTGATTGTCTACGAAGAAATCAAACAAATTCCCAGTGAATTTTGGATAATACAAAAGGATTTGAAATATTTTTCTGTGCGGAATGTAAATTCGATTGCTCTACGACTAAATTCACCATTTCATCGTCAAACAACATATTAGAGAATGATATAGGAGTTTCACAATCCATTATTTCTTGAGATATTTGCATTAAATGTAGACGTTTCTGGATTAAGAACGAAAGGAACGTTTTCCAAAGCAGTTTTTTAGCTCTCCTCATTACTAATTCCTGGTTGTTCAGCCCCACCTATTTCTATATTTTCAAATATATAGTCACCCTTTATATTCACCTCACTGGCCAATATTATTCGAATATTTTCTATATATAGATCGTGAACTGTGAATTCCACCATCAGCTTCATCATCGTTAACATCTTCCTCGCTACTATCAAGCCATTCTTCAATTATGTTCTCTATCTCTTGTAGGGATAAGTATTTTGGTCTAGGCATTTGGGCCAAAACCCTCTGCACTTCACTAAATAAATTTTAGTAATTTAAAAATATTTAAATACACATAAAGTTTACTTACAAATTATTAGATTTCAATATTGAAATCTACTTATTTCATTAAAAACCTTTATTTTAAAATAAATATCACAATAATTTTGATTTACTTATTGGTTTTGACCATATAGATTTGATGAGAAACGGCAGCGCGAGCGCAGTGAAAAATAGGTTATGTCAAAATTACCCGATGAACGAAAACATAAACAAAACGAAAACTACTATAATACTCAGTGCCAATAAACACACAAACAGAATGCGTTCGGAAATTATAAATTTTTAAAGAACATGAATATGTACCATTAATGCCTCAAATACCAGTTAAGGGTTAAGAAGCACATGTAAAAATATTTTCATTTTATATTTGATGCTTAGAGCGACACGGATTGAAAAAATTTTTTTTAAAAATCTAGTAGGTATAGACCATTTTTCTCAAACGTCAAAATAACATTATGACAACTGAACGCTGATTGAATAATGCTATTAAAATTTAACAGTACAATTGTTTGTGGTTATGTTTTAAACATTAAACTGTAATAATTGTGAGATAAACTTTAAAAATTTCAAATAAATTTTAGTTTGTTCTTGTTTGCCCTACAGCTTCAACTGTCAAATTTTTTGGTGGAAAATGGTCTATTGAAACAAAATCTTGTCCCTAAAGTGTTTTTGCTTTTCGTTTGTATTAGTGAATATACACGAGCCTCGCACATAAAATTATTGCTGCAAACGTGCCGCAAAAACCTCCACTAAAAAAAAATTTGTTTGTAGGCGAAGAGGCCAAAGCTAAAGAATAACGCATCGCGTCGCCGCACTATGTGGAGCGGCACATTAACTATGTTGTGCTGTGTTTCTTATAGTTGAAGACAGAAGCCCTTACCGTAGGAAGTATGTATTTCCAGAACAGCTTTGGGTTTATTTTAATTTGTTCTTGGGTGCTAGTATATTAATTTTTATTTATTTCAGAGGGGAAATTTGTTTATAAAAAGACCTGTTTCGATTGGGGGTTAATCGTGGATTCTACAGTGAAACAAATGTTTTCTGTAAAAATTACTGGGAAATCGAAAAGAGAAGAGTATATTTAACTTACGTTAGAGCGACAAAGACAGTAACGTTTGTTTTTTTATAGCAAAATTTATAGTCAAAATTCTGACAGATTGGTGTAACGTAACCTAAAAAATTGGAAAATAAACGATTTTAACGAAACACAAAATTTTCAAAAATTTATTTTACCCTACAATGAACGTGTTGTACGTAGCGGCACATATGACAACATTTTCCCCACTTAATCTATTATTTTGCCAGTAAATTTTACTAAAAATGTTTTTTGTTTCTCTCTAACAAGTAATGGATTTATATTTTTATCTCGTGTTAATTTTACTGGAAAATTTTGTTTCACTGTGGAATTCACGCATTTAACGTCAACTATAAAAACTTTATTTTGCTAGTAAACTTCGAATTCTCTAGTGCGTTGAGAGAAACAAAGTTTATCCAATATTCAAATGAGTTTTCCAGTTTTACCTTACACTTGCGTTTTTAACGTTAATTGACGATCTGTATTTATTTTGACCTAAACCGCAATATAACATATATATTCTAATTTTAAACTAAACAAATAATTAAATATGTTTCTTAATTATTTTAGCATAAAGCCAATATCAAGAAAACGGACCACGAGGGCAGAACATGTTTAGCGTACGCCAAGGCAGCCGCATCCCTCGCCATCTCGAAACTAGGCAGTAATCCACCACACTTCGTTTCCGTTGAATCGGCAAATGCGCTTGTCGATTTACTAATAAGTTTGGGGTGTCCGGACCCGGCGCCATTAACCGCGAGTGGAACACTCCCGCGGCGACGTGAAACAATCGGTCCATCGTTCGAAAAACTACCAAGTATAATTTGAGCTATTATGTGATTTAAAAAAAAATTAATTTATAAAAAACTATTATTTGTTTCTCCTTCTTAATTAAACATTTACTAATTTTGTTATATAATTTTTAATTTTTTTTTGTTGAATCTTAAATTTTATGATTTTAGAAACCGATACCTGTTATTTCAAAATAAAATGATTTCCATTTGTTTTTTAATTATTTATTACGTTTTTAACATAAATAAAATAATTTTAAGAATTTTTTTTTATAAATGTATGTAAAAAGATATATTTTTAAACAAACAAAAGATTCTTAATTAATAATAATTAAAGCTTAGATTATAAAATTATAATGATTATTACAATTCGATACGAAATTTATTGATTAGAAAAAATTATATACAACAACACAACAATCGATTAGATACAAAATTACTTAATTTTTTTTAATTTTATTTTATGTGAATATAATTAATTTAATAAAATATTAGATGCTGTAGAGGTGTCTGTATAATATACCTCTGCCGCCCAATGCTTTATATTGTATAGAAAACAAACCTGGCAAACGTAACTTATAAATTTATCTATTTATGGCTTATTTGTAAATAATTTCTCGAATTAATTAATTATGTAGAAAATCGCATATAAGGGGAATACTTATTACTTTGTTAGTATTATGATCTAAAATATTTGGTTTAAGTACATTAGGCTTAGCTTAAAATACAGTTTCATAGCATAGATTACCAATCTTATATGGCTGAAAATACGTTTTAATGTTACAAATATCTGAAACAATATTTGGCTATAATTTATAAAACCACACTCATCGAATATATTATGTCGTAAGTTTTAGATCATAAACTACCCCAAACTTATTTAATATTATTATACATAAAATATAATTAATTATATTAAAGACATCAATAATTATTTTTTCTATAAACTATTTCCTCTTTTTAAAAAAAGCCGCCTAATATTTAAATAACCAAATTTTTCACAGCAACATATTATACCTAATTATAAATTGTGTATAGACAGACGAGAGCAGATTTTGTGTCGAAAATATAGAAAAACGATAAATATTTATATATATACAATAAATTATATAAGTATAAAATAATATAAATAAATAAATTATTTAATTATTAATTAATTAAGCGCGCGCTCAGGCAGTAATAGTGTCTCTATACATAGAAAATAGAACGAAATTGTATTTAACAATTTTTTTTATTGGTCGATTTTCTTAAATGAAAATTTATTTTAATAAAAATTTACATTTTTTTTTTGTTAATGCATGGTTTAAATTATAAAATATAATTTTATTTTATAAATTAATTCTATACTACATATTCCTAATTATTATAACAATTCCTTTAAAATAAAACAAATATTACAATTCCTTTACTTAATTATAAATTTAAAAAAAAAACATATTCCCTTAATTAATTACACAAAATTTAAAACACAATTTCAAATATTTTTATTTATTTATATTAAAATTTATATACAAACAAAATACTTATTACAAAATAGATAAAGTTGAACATTTTATTATGTACTGAATACAAAACCAAAAACAAAAATATAAAAAATATTTAACGAAAATTTTCAAAAATTTAAAAACACAAATAAAAGAAGCAGTTGGAAAAAGAATATAAACAGAAAAACGCTGGATTTTTAATCGTGAGAAACTCGATCAATGTAATGTATTATATTTTAATGTATATTTAAAATTTTATCAATTTATTAATAATATTTATAATTTTAGTTTGAAGAGTACATGTTCCTAGAAACCCGAATCCTAATCCTGAATAAATTATTTTTTTTATCAAGACTGGTTAAGAGAAATAATTGGTTCGATGATCAATGCCGCCAGGTCATCGGAAATAAACGAAAGCTTCGTGAAAAATGGTCGACTCGCAACACTAGAAGTACTCAAGCAGAATATCTCCGCGCCAGGAAAGCCACGTTTAAATACCTTAGACAAAAGAAACGCGATCATATGCGATCATGCATTGAAAACATCAGCTTCCGAGCGGAACTAGGAAATTCAAGGGATTGTTTTACTAACTCCAGGAATCTCACTAACGACTTCCATCCAAGAAGTACAGCCATCAAAGACGGAAATGGAGAGTTGAGAACAAACGTGGCTGATGTTTTCTCTCTCTCTCTCAAACCTACTTTCAGATTCTACTAAATCGGAATGACGACGTGGCCCCCCTTAGATTAATAGCTCCTCCAGGTGAAGAGGTCTTTGTCGAATATTCCCCAGTGGAGGAAGTAGACGCAGCTATTAGTCGATTGAAAAACGGAAAGACAGCCGGTCTCGATGGAATCTGCAGCGAGTTATTTAAATTCGGAGGCCCTACTCTTGCAACAAGTCTTTTACGATCTCATCGTCTGTATTTGAGACCAAGAAGAGCTGCCGGAGAATTGGAAGACCGCACTCATATGCCTAGGAATTCTATAGAAACTCGTTTCTCTGTGTAAATTAGCAACGTCTGGGTCTGTATGTAGAATCGTAATTGAAGGAAGTGTGTCAGACTCCTTTGAAATAACATCTGGTGTTCGGCAGGGAGATGCATTCTCGCCTATGCTGTTCAATCTGGGGCTGGAGTACGTATAGTGAAGAAAAGCAACATCGATACCTCGCGCTGTATATATTTAATAAATCAGGCCAAATTCTTGGATATGCAGATGATATCGTGTTTCTTGGCCAAATACCTAGCGATATCAAAGACAGTTTTATACCGCTCAATCGCTAGTAAACCACATTTTTAATAACACCCAGGAACATCTCCATGGCAAATCTGGAAATTGGCGACCATAATTTTCATAGCGGTAAAAACTATAAATACCTCGGGTCACATGTAGATGTAATATCGTTGAATGATATGTGTGGTGACGCCCAGTGACGGTGTCACTAATTACTAAACGTCACGAAGGGTCGTGTTTTTAGATGGAGTTTTATTATGATTTTATTACCCTTTGAGCTGTCGAATAGAGAAGTATTTACAACAGTGGCGACGAGAAAAATACGAACTCGCGTATTTAAAAAATCAATCAAGTTACAAAACACGCGATCCGGTTAAGTCACATAATCTTACAAACAATACGAAAAACTCGGCACATGAGTTAAAATGGATAATATTTATAAGCTAATAGAAAATTTACTACGACAAATGCAGCTAGATAATAAACAACGTAGTACTGAAATGCAACAACTGTTAGAGCGTTTCGCAAACCAGAATCAAGCCCCGCAAGCAGCGGAAAACTTGGCGCAAGGATATTCGCTCGTTAAGGATTTATCACACCGCATGGAAAATTTCATATATGACGCGGAAGAAAGTGCAACATTTGAGTTATGGTATGCCCACCATGAAGCAATTTTCACGGAAGAGGCGGCATCATTGACGGAGACGAGCGAAAGTTGTGTTGCTGCTGCAGAAACTGACTAATCAAGATTACCAGAAATTTGTCAACACTATTCTGGCTTGTAAGCCTTTACGGGCGGAAAGAATCGGTATTTTCGATGCGATTTAAGTGTTTAAAAATCTGAAAGAGCGAGAATGAGGATTACAAACCGTACGCCTCCCGCGTCAACTCGATCGTGTGAAAAATTTGACCTGATCTTTGTACAGGGCCTCAACAAATCGCAGGACTTCATCACCTTGGAGAAGCTACTGTCAAAGTTGGATGCACAATACACGGAAACAGGGTTAGACATGGGGCAAAAATTGAAATTGCATTGAGCTAGTCAACATCGCTGAGCGTCTAAGCAACCTCATAAGGGACAAAGGCATGGTAACTCGCCTAGAAGCTGTCAAATCGGAAGTACTGGAAATACGAAAAAATTCAGAATGGAACCAGAACAAGCAACACAACCCAAAACGACAAATCTGCGAGACAAAACAGCGAATTGCATCATGGATCAAGCACCGAAATTCCCATGCTGGTTGTGCGGTGAAATTCATTTCCATCGGGACTGCCCATTTAAGGGCAGAAGAGCGGATATTGCCAGTTAGCGGATCGCGTTAAAGCCAAAAGGGCACGGAGAGGTAGCGATAACGGAAGACGGAGTATTGCGGTTCAGGCAAGACCGGAGTCCACACGCAAATCTGTCATCTCGTCCATTAATAACCGCAGAATATCACTACAGCTCAATGCGGGTTCAGATTGGACGATCACCTCAGAAACAATCTGGGAAATTTTAGGAATGCCGCAGTTTTGGCCCCGTGTAAATAATAGATGATCAGCGCAACTGGTGACTATCTCGGCATAATGGGCAGTTTTCAAGCTAAACTGAAGTTGTACGGGCGCGAGGCCAACGGACAGGTCTACGTTGCAAAGTCCGCCCTGAATGTGTTTGGTGCCGATTGGATGAAAATATTGGGAATTTTTGACGTACAGCAGTGTGCAACAGGGTTGGCGCAAATGGAGAGCTGTCGCTGACAGACGAGGTCCGGACGAAATTCCCCTCTGTGATCGCTGATGATGCTCTGGGTTTATGTAACAGAGTGAATGTTTCGCTTAAATTGAAACCAGGGGCGAAGTCTGTTTTCTGTCGTCAGCGCCCTGTACCATATGCAGCCACACAAGCAATTCAGGATGAGTTGCAGAGATTGCAGTTTTTGGGAGTTGTTCAACCAATAGAGTATGCCAATTCAGCCGCGCCTAGTGTTGTTATCAAGAATATAAACGAACTCGCGTCACAGCCGATTTGATGGGCGTCAATGCCGCACTAGAATCAGTATCCACCGCCGACACCGGCTGATATCTTGACGAAGTTTGCAGGATGCACTGTATTCAGCACCATTGACTTTTCTGATGCTTTCCTACAATTGGAGCTCGATAACGGTGCTAAACGGCTCATGGTTATCAACACACATGCCTGTTCCAAGTCAATAGATTGTAGCCCGGAGTGAAGACAGCATCAGGCATTTTCCAACAGGTAATGGACACCCTGGTGGGAACAGAAGCTGAGACAAGATATTCGATGTCCTCAGCCGCATTCAGGATTACGGTTTCGCGAGAAAATTATTATTGTCTCTGACGCATCTAGTTACGAAATGGGGGCAGTACTATTACAAAAATTCGAAGATGGTTCAGAGCGTCCTATCATGTATGCAGCATCGTCATTTAGCAAGATCGAGAAGAACTACACACAAAACCAGCGAGAAGCCCTTGCACTGGTGAAGTTCGAGCTATGTAGCTATAACCAACCATTATTAGCAGTTCTTGGATCAAAACAAGAAGTCCCTGTATACTCTGCTAGTCGTCCACAGCGTTACGCGCTTGTCATGCTTGCATACGACATTAACATCAAATACATCAGCACGAAGAGTTTTGCATATGCTGATTTTATTGCAAGACTCATTAATGCGCAACCGAAGCCCGAGCCCGAATATGCCATCATTGCAACCATTCGAATTGACAGTCATGCAGAATGCTTTGCCATCGAGTCAGCGAAATCATTATCGGTTAATTTCGAACCAATCCAAGCTGAAACCGCAAAATCTTTCGGTCGCTTATTTCATCAAGCAGGGTTGGCCTGAAAGGAGAAAGCAAATCAGAAATGACACGGTGGCAGACTATTTCCAACTCCGAACATCGATCTCATTGATTAAAGGGTGTATTTTTATTGCGAGCGGGTCGTGATACCATTGCAATTGCACAAGGCCATTCTCGAGGAATTGCATTCGGGTCATCCAGGAACAGCACGCATGAAGCTGCTAGCGCGAAGCACAGTTTACTAGCCCGGAATTGACAACGATATCGAGTCTCATGTAAAAAGATGTGGTATTTGCGAGACTAACTCAAAATTACCTCGGAAATGCACGCTGCAAGCATGGCCGATGCCGAAGGGACCTTGGTCACGTATTCACACCGATTACGCTAGCCCAGTCAATGGATTCTACTACCTGGTCATTGTTGATGCATTTAGCAACTGGCCGGAGGTTTTCAAAACAAGCAGCACGACATCTGAAAAGATTGTTGAAAATTTGATGGAAACATTCGCTCGGCATGGATTGAGCGACAATGGCCCACAGTTTAAGTCTGACTGCTTCAAGAAGATGTGTGCCTCGAGAACGGCATCGATCAGATTACCACGGCACCCAACAACCCACAGTCAAATGGCCGTGCCGTGCGTTTTGTCGAGCTGATTAAGACAGGACTCGAAAAGTTGAAGGAGGAAGGGAATGTTGACAAAATCTTGCAAAAATTTCTAATGTGCTATCGCTACACGCCTTCGTATGTACTGGGGATGAAGTCTCCGTACAAACTAATGACTGGGCATGATATGAATACCAAGTTGGATCTGATTAGGCCCCCTGTAAAGCGAGGTGATGTGCGTAACAAAAATCGGTGGATATTTCCGACTGGTTATACCCAGGCGGAAATATTCAGCGATTTTTGTTTAGTCGTGAAATAAATAAAAGAAAACTTGCCAGCAAATTTGAAAAAACGAATAAAGTAGGCGGCGCAAAATTCGGATAATATAAAGAATTTTAATACAAATTATAATCCGCATGCGGAAATATCGGTGGATTTCAAGAATACGCGCCCTGAGGTGCTATTCTTGAAATCGGTGGATATTTCCGTTGACGGATTATATAATTTGCATTAAAATTCTTTACATTCGAATTTTTCGCCGTCTACTTTAAATTTTTTTTTACAAATTACTTGCAAGTTTTCTATTATTTGGGGGAATAAATCCACATTGATTTACCCAGTCGAAAATTTCTACCGATTTTTGTTTAGTAGTGAAATAAATAACAGAAGACACAAGCAAATTTGAAAAAAACGATTAAAGTAGCCGGCGAAAAATTCGAATAATGTAAAGAATTTTAATGCAAATCATAATCCGTCGACGGAAATATCCACCGATTTCAAGAATACGCGCCCTGCCCCTGAGGTCTATTATGAAATTTTTTCGTTAACGGTTAAATCCGTGCTATTTATGAACCTAAAAAGTAAAATCGAATCGGATTAATCCGAACACACTAGAAAACATCCGACCGCTATTTAGTTGACGTATTTTGTATTCGATATCGATTTATCTTATTTTGACGTGTCATCAAAATATAGTGAAAAGTGATTTATATTTTAATAATATTAATAAATTTTAAAATACCTAAATTTATTATTAAAATATTTCAACATCTATCGTTAACCAATCCAAAATAATAAAAAATTATGAACCACCCTATTACGAATTATATGTGCTGAACTGCTGAATAACAATGTAAAGATCAACAACTTCACGCCGATATTAAGTTGAGCAAAAACTTTTAAAAAAAATGAAATACAACTGTTTACAAAATGTATGTTAATAAAACATTATGTATTTTAATTGAAAATAAAAATTATTTATTCAATTACATGCATAAAAAATATATTTACATATATTGTGCTGAATTCCGTGTTGCACTCTATTGTTTAATCCGCAAACTAAACGTCATAACAAAACAAAAAATGTCGGATTTTCTTTGTGAACAATTCGTGCAACGGTCGGCCCTTCGTTCGTGCTGCAAAATTCCGAAAAATACTCTTCCACTCGTGAAATTAACTTCATTTGTTTGTTGTTTTTTTTTTATTTGTTAATTTTTCGTCTAGTAGTCGACGAACTTTTAATGGTTGAACAACATAAAAAGCATAATAATAAATGTGTCGGTGGATTTTAATGTTTTTGTGTTAAAATTGAGATAAAACAAATCAATTTCTTTTGTTTTATTCTACTTATTTTTTTATATTAGTTTTTTTGTTTTGTGTTTCGTTTAATAATAATAATACAAAGTAGTTTTTTATTTAAGAAACCGTTATTCATAAATGAAATGAAAATAATTAGTCATAAGAAGATAACTAATTGTATAAAAAAAAGTAAAGGTTATTTTAATTTATAAGAAGTTAAGTTTTTTTTTTGTTGATCGATTTTGAAATGGATATAAAAGAGATGGTTATACAAAATATGTTGTAGAATTTTTGAGACATTTTCTTTTTTAATGCTTGTGTTTTCTTTTTGTTGTGTTGTTGTGTAGTTTTTATGTTCTTATTTTTAAAAGGAAATTGTGTGAATTCAAATACACTCAGTATTGCTGTAAAATGTGTGTAATGTATTTAATTGCAAAGTGAACCAAACAAGATTCAACATGAATTGGACAGGATGATGACAAAGATGGTTCTTTATTTATAGATAATACTTTTGTGTTTTGTATTTTTTTCTGTTGTCATCATTGTCAGCGTACACAAAATGTCTGTGTGCTTGGCACATTCTGCATTTATCTCAAAATTAAAAACATAAAATGATTTATGTTATGATTCAGACTTTTTCTGCCGGATTTTTATTACACGAATCATTTACATTTTTTTTTTTTTGCTTAAGTTCTTTGTCCGATTTATTTGCACATAAAATTTTATAGTTTTCGTTTTTAAAATGTTTGCAAAGAAATTTGAACAATCATAATTTTGATGAATTGGTTTGTTTCAGAAAAATACATACAATATAATCTGGATGGCAAATAAACATTGTATGGCCAAGCCAAATAGGTGTGGTTTTCTGGTATGGCTGAATCTATTGTTCTGTCATCTTTATTGTCGAAGTCGAAGAGCACTCTCAAAATATTTCTTACACAGTCTCATGTGAACACATAAAAATTTTACTTGACACTAGGGGTCAAGGACATTGGCAGCTAATTTAGCCATGTTCCGTCTTCCATGTACATGTTTTCACAATAAATCTACAAAACCAATCAATCTGTGTATACGACAGAGTGAATTTTCTTAAAGACATAACACGTTTTTTTTGCTTTCGGAAAAATAAACAAAAAAAATGTCTGGTTTGAGAGTTGATTTTTTACTTGTTGATTTATAAACGTATAAATTTTTCGTTTTGGTTTATATAATAAAATGGAAATTAGTCAATAAAATGTTAAGTAGTAGGTAGTCAAAATCTTGTGTTAAGTAACAAATTGTAGCACCTAGTTACTATGTTTAGATTGTAATTAAACATGTTTTCGGTCCCTAAGTGTTTGTTACTTGGCCGTATGTTTTTTACAAAGGATAATTGTTCATAATATCGGATGACATGGACGATCGGTACTCTGTGAGCTTAGATCAGGAAAATTAGCACTGTATGAGCATCTGTTGTTTTTTTGTTTGAACGTTATCCCGTGTATTGTAAGGAGATTGAAGAGTTTTCCTTATAGCATCCGTTGTTAAGAGACATTAGAACAAGTCGTGAGAGCTTTGCTGGTAAAAAAATTCTTCAATATAGGCAAATAATCCAAGCATTAGTATATATTCACAAAATCGGTTCACTCATAATACACAATCGCTGTTTTAATAGTACGATGCCATCTCTCAATCAGACCGTTTAATTTCGGGTTGAAGGATGTGGTCTGGCTTGTTTAAATCCAACTAAAGGTATCGATCGATTTATGTTACGCAATACTTATAGCTGATTATCTAAAACAGGTATATGACGAATGATGTCGAAATGTATTTGTGTGAAGCCTTTTGCCACTTTTGGCAAGCTAAGCTACACCACGATAGATTATATTGTGATCCGTGAACAAAGTAAACTCGAACTTGTAAAGGATACTAAATGCAAGAATAAGCAGTAGCAACTCTCTGCCATAAGCATTATATTTTTGCTGCGTATCATTAAGATGAGTAGCGAAAAAACTAAGTGAGTGTCATGTACCATTTCTGCTATTATACCACTGCCTAATTTCCATGTCTGACTGCTTAATGAATTCCGCTTAGCAATCCGTTGGGGCCTTGCTGTAAGATTTTGACACTATCAATAAAAAGTAAAATTTGAATGGCTTCACCTTTTTAGCACCCCAACTAAAGGTTTCGACAAAAGTGATGATTGAATTCGTTTGGTCATTGTTTGGTCAGGATTGGTCACTAGTTTTTATTGTTTGGTAACTTACGATTAAACGGAAAATAAATAATGAAAAATTCAACAAATAAAATCACGAGTAGCACCTCATTGCAAGAAAATCATAACGTTTTTATCAAATTGCGTTAGGTACCAAGTATAACAAACACTATTTTCTGTAGCACACAAATTTTGATCTATTTTGGATTTTTTTTTGATTCAAATTGGATTTGTTTACATTTTTTGTCTTTTTCTTTTTGAAAATGGATCAAAAAAAAAATTCAATAAATTTTTTGGATTTTTTTTATCCTTTTTGAAAAAAAAAGACAAAAAATGTAAACAAATCATCAAAAAAAAATCCAAAATAGATGTAAATTTGTGTGCCACAGAAAATAGTAACAGAAAATGAAAAAAATAGAACTCATTTTGACAGTTCCAACTTTCGTTACATTTTTGAGATATTTCATGGAAGACACGGAACTCAAAAATATCCAGTTCCTTGAATTATGGGTTTTTGTTCCACAGTTCATAGTAAAACTTGTAATAAAATGGAACTTGACCGTGGAACTTAGTTCCAACAATTGTTCCATAAAAATCGAAATAAGTTAGAAGTAGCGATACTTGTGGTAATCGGGATATTCCAATTGGATTTTTTATTAATTTCGTAAAATGAAGTTCCCAAATAAGCGACGAAACTGATTTTATTGAATTAATACAATTTTGATTTTTTTTTCGGAATAAAAACTAAACCAGTGACCAAACGCCAAAATGTGGTGACCCAACCTGACCTAACGATTACTAAACGTTATGATTTTCTTCCAATGAGGTGCTCAACCCAGGAATTTTGTTTTTTCAATTTTTCACTATGTATTTACCGTTTAATCGTAAGTGACCAAACGATAAAAACTAGTGACCAATCCTGACCAAACGAATTCAATCATCACTTTTGTCAAAACCTTTAGATAGGGTGTTAGAAAGGTGGAGCCGTATTGGATAAGGATCAGGAAGTGATGCGATTTACAATGCGGTAATCTCGGCATTATTTAACAATTGTTTTTATTCAAAAAAATGCAAGGGTTTCGACCATACACTGTAGCATGTTCGACAGGTACCAAGAGCCAATAAATTCTGAAATTGAAGTTTGAATTTGGGAATTCGTCATAAACGTATGTAACTGAGATATTGCTGATACCTTGAACAGAGTTGAATGTAGCCATGATAATGATTCAGCATTTACTTTTACAAATCGACAATCAAGCCTGTGCTTTTCAAGAAACTGGCACCAACATTTACAGTCAAAATGCTTGTGCCTTTATGCTTGGATAGGTTTTCAGTTGGCCGCGAATAATTTTGATGATGTAATTGCCTCTGGAATTTTTCAGTATTTTAGCGAAACAACCTATATATACATCAATCAAAAAATTTTCACTTGAAGTTAAATCTAAAATTTACACACGGCTGGTAGTCGTCACATCTCGATGCCGCGAATATGTTTCTTTCTTTTATATCTGATTAAATTTTTCGAAAAATGGACAGCCTGGTCTAAAGTTGACATATCAATTATAATGATAAAGATGTTTGTTAAATTTTTAAATAATGTGATATTGGAACATGCTCGCGATTAATTCCTATACTGGTTGCGTGAATTTCGCGAATTTGAATATAGATTTACAATTGATAATTTCAGATAAAAAATTTCATACTTTTAATTTAGACCCGAAACTTTACATGTTTTTTTATTGATCAATTTTGGTATGATCTGACCAACGTTGAAATGACAGATGAAACGTCACAATTTTGTTCGTCATTTTATCCGTTCGTTAGGTAAAACGTGTAAAATTACATACTTTTCGTAGGGACTGGTGTATGGCTGGCAGCCACAATGTGTTATGCCAGTCCTTATATAGTTCTTAGACATACCAAGATATTCACTCAAAATCTGAGATCTGCAAATATCAATCCGGATAGTTATAGTTTATTTTTAAATCACCGATACGATGATAACATTTTATTTTTACATCCTGTTTCTGGCAGAACTTGAACCCAGTAGCCCCCGAAACTAATAACTAGATTTTACTAAATCGCAAAACTTAATTGTTATGTTTCACTCAGAAAGATCAACACTTAAACAATTTTTAGGAATTCATCATGCTTAATCCTTAACAGATGAAATTTTTAAATACTTAGCCCAAGAATTTTTAATACTCAAAAAATAGTTTGTTTGATTTGTTTATTAAGTTTTTTTAAAATTAAAGAAGAGGCTAAATATCCCAGAAAACGCGTCACTTTATGTTTTTTTTGTTGAACAAAATAAGCGAAACAACCTTTTTAATTTTTTGTTAGTTTTGTTTCCCATGCGGGGATTTGGCCACCTCAATGAGGTTACATTATTAAGTTTTCAGATAATGACTGATAAGTTCATTTTATTCTAGCCTGGTCTGCTGGAAGGGGCATACTGCTGTTGGATGAGGCATACTGATGATCTCATTTCCTTCCATTTTAAAGGGGCTATAGGTTTTAAATAATAAGGCAGCAGGATATCTGACCTCATTGCTTAAGAGTATATTGAGCCTTATTATTATTAGAGCGATATTATCAATGGATTTTAGACCAGTGACACTATTCTGGTAATTACCCGGGAATAGGGAATTGGGGAAAAAATTTATATGTAATTTTTATTTAAAAAATAAGTTTTTGGCATATGAGATAAAAAGTTAGTGTTAATTTTTTTGAAAACAAAATTAATTATTGGAACTGGAGGGGGAAGGAATAGGTGTGGTTGCTTATGCTGATGACGTAGCGATAGATGTCTGGGATAAACACCTGTGTATAATCGTGGATGTGATGCAGAATGCGTTATCAAGCACTGCGGATTAGGCTAGCAGATGGATTGAAGAATCACACATCTAAAACAGAGCTGATCCTTTATACTAGGAGATATAAAATTCCGCCAATGGTTTCACCAAGTCTGAAACTGGTACTGCGCTGGTTCTTACTGATAAGGCGAGATTCCTAGGGTTTCTTCTGGACAGTAAGCTCAGTTGGAAACCAAACACGATAGAAAGAATGAAGAAGGCTACTGTGGCACTCTACTCTTGTAAAAATGTCTACACGACAGTTGTAAGGCCCGTACTTCTGTATGGTGTGAGTGTATGGTGGCCAGCTCTGGAGAAATTATCATACAGGAACATGATTGTGAAGGTGCAGAGGGAAGCATGTTTGCTCATTAGTGGGGCGCTGAAAACGACTCCTACTGGTGCCTTAGAGGTCATACTGTACCTTCTCCCGTTGGATATTAACGGTAAGCAACGGGCCTTCAATACGGCTGCCCGGCTATCAGCGACTTCGCGGTGAGCTTGCCTGTAAAAAGAGCACTCAACCATAATCAATTCTGTGAAGCATGACCTGTTGAATTTGAACTATATAACACCTCTGATGTGCTTTGCCAAGCGTTTTAAGGTGATTCTCTCTTCTAGGGAGGATTGGAAGAGTGGCCTCATCGTGGAGACCGGGACAGTTAAATTTTTCCGGAATTAAATGTTTTATTTTTTATCTACCTGATTTCTACTGCTTGTACCAGCCTGAAGCTATAGCGATTGAAGAGGTCTTCAACTGGTTGAAATATAGTGTAGTAGCGTTGACTGATATCACTATCTATGTGGACAGTCGGGCGGTATTCTTTCACTGGATTCAGTTTCCCTATCGTCAAGGATGGCGTTGGATTGTCACACATCTCTTAACGAGACGAGTGCATTATTCAATATCCATCCAGTTGGTGCTAAGGCACACTTAGCTAGGTACGGTACGACTTTAACTGGAACCAGGAAGAGAAAGTGTAGGAAGGCATATGTCTGTAATGAAAGCAGCAAGCCATAGGGAAGCAGTTGCCCTGGCAAATCCTAGGTGGCTCGCCAGTACGACTGGTAGGGTTGCGAAGCAAGTATGGCCTCAGCTAAACTTGAAGCACTCCAAGATCTTAATCAGACTAGGGAAGCGTGAATTAGGTTGAATCGTAAGGATACTTACCGGACACTGCCTTTTCGGAGATCATGCGAGAAGACTTGGTCTGGTGTTCGAATGACTTCTGCAGAAGCTGCAGGGACGACGAGAAGGAGAAGGCTCTTGTTCACTTCCTATGCGCATGCCCTGCGCTAGCTGGCAGAAGACATAATCACTTGGGCAAATACACTATGGATCTCGAAAACTGTAATGTGCTAGATCTTTTACGCTATATTAATAGCACTAAATGGATTTAAAGGGAGTTTAATGATGTCGGATCCTGTGGTGCCACAATGGGCCTTAATTGGCCTAAGTGTGCGATAGCAACCACTGAAACCTAACCTAACCTAGGAATGGAGAAATTATTCCCAATTTATAAATATTTACAGCAAACTTTTCTCCTCAATAGGCCGGAAAAATATATTTGAACTGAAATTACATATAACTTCTTTCCCCAGTTCCCTATTCCCAGGGAATTGCCAGAATAGTACCACAGAACGTAAATCTCTACACCATTCCCATTCATTTGTTTAGGTTTAGTGCTTTGAGTAAATCTACTGCCAAAATAATGTTGTTCTTACAAGTCCCTTTAATTTTAAAGGGACTTGCTTCTATTCTAAGCAGTAAATTTAATTTGGGGTAATCTTATCTTAGATATTCTTGCTCATTATCAGCTCACCTGACTAAACAACACTCGCTTTCTTCCGTTAGATTTGGTTGGCCTTAGAAAGTTATTTTGGCCAGATTCGAGCCACGGATCGTTGTAAAAGTACCATCCGATCGTCGCGGTAGTTATTCTAATTACTAATTTTCAGTTATAGCCGGATTGGGAAAGAGGGGGGGGGGGACCTTGTGACCAAATAAGCACGTTACAACATATTAGTTTGGTTAATTCGGCATACAATTGCCAAACGAGAACGCGCCTCTGATATGGAATATGAAATCTTCAATTGATAAAAAATTGCCGATTCTAAGCATGAGGATAATCACATGTCTTAGTATCCGATACAATACATATAACGACAAAATATTCAATTTAATTTTCAATATTGTTCTTCCAGCATGAACGTTTGAAACACTTAAATACATAGATATTTGGCATTCGCTTAAGTAATTCTCAGAAAACCGTGTTTTCGGAACAAACCATTGGCCAAATTTTAGACTGGTACTAACTCTGTTCAGCGTTGAATGAGCACGCCTAAGTTTAGTGAGCGCAACGTTTCGAAAAATAAGTAATTATTAACGTTCGTATTAGAAAATAACGCATACATTTTTCAATAAATTGATTATCGAAGGTTGATCCAATCAAGGTGATGTTTCAACATCCCAGTATGGAATATGTTGTGGCAACTGGCCGCATCCTACATGATAATATATTACCTAAAAATACATACTCGTATGTTTATGACACAAACTAAAAATTTCGTGTTGAGTAAATAAAAATTGTCACTGTATTGATATTACATAGTATTTCCCATATTTTTTTTTTCTGTTTCCTAGTTTTCATTTGACGTGTTTATTTAGTTTGGGCATGACTAACTATTTAACTAATTAAAGCGCGTGCCTTATCAATAATTAAAATGAAAATATTTTTAGATGCTATATATAATCATACGGAGTGTGTATCATGGTAGATTACAGTATATAGTGTAGGAGTTTTTGTAAATTACCTAAGCAAACAAGATCTTGACAAAAGAAGTTGTTTTTTTCGGCCAAAAAATTGTTGAAGCCCACTGGAATACAATGTATGAACGTATATAAATTCGGTAGTTGTAGGAGATGGTTTTATGAAAATTTTATAGTTTCTCTTCTCTATGCACCCCATAAATATGTATACCGAAATGTTATTGCGCGACGACGTTTCAACTCACATTTTCCTTGTACATATAATTTTAATATTAAAACAGAAAGAAAAACATGAAACCGTTTTCTTGTTGCTACTGTTGTTGTTGTTGCTGTATGTTTTTTATTTGCCAGATGGTTGTAAAGAAATAAAAGCCATAAAAACTTTTTTTTTAGATGAAACACAGTAAAATTGAATGTTGTGTACATACAACAAAATGATTTGGCTCAACTGTGTTTTGCTTTCTTAATTCGTATCATGTGTGTGTGTGTGATGAAAGAAAACAAATATACCCTACACTACTACCATGATAGTACTGTAATAAAAGAAAAACTAAGTATTGGGAAATTTCTTTATACGACTTTATAGAAGAAAGGATATACGTACATAACAAACAAATAAGCGCATAAATTATGTCTGGCAAGAAGCACAAGCAAAATGGTTCTAGGAAAAATTAATTATTTATTAAAATATTTTGTTATTACTTGCATACAACATACTTATTACACAATTTTGTGAGTAAACAAGGCATTAAATTTGAAATCTAATAACAAGCGAGGTGTTCTTTAGGAAATTCATATGTTGTTAATACATATTTTCTTGCAAAACCAATAAGAAATTTAATAAAAGCTTAATTGTTACTTCGGTATTGTGACGCAATTATCGTACACAACATTGGGTATCCATAATATATAGAATTCGATAGATAGGAGAATACGATATTTTTTTCTTATCAAATTATCTATATTATACTTAATTTAAAATGGATTGAGGTTTTGAGTAATGCTATTTAAGTACGATGTCTGATAAAAGTATATTTCCGTTGATATTATACTGTCACAACACGAGTCACAATTTCCGACATTATTTATATATTATTCATATAGTGAAATTTTAAGATAGTTTTATATATTTAAGTGGCATTAGTAAGTCCCACAAAGACGTTATTCAATTACAATCCAAAATGTCTCCATTATTGTCCCACTTGGACACAGCAATTCTATAAAATCTCTATTGAATTGACTTGACAGTATATACTGTTTGTGTGGATATTTATTGGGATTCGGTCGTAATGGCATATTTCAATACAGCATATTGGCTTGTCGGCTAAATAAAATTGTTATTAATTTCGTACTAAGAAAAAGAGATACAAACTTCGAAAACGCATCGAAAATGTGATTGAAGGACATGTTACCTCAGGAATATTTCTGCATGTCGCTACATGTTGTTTCCTTCTTACCTAGGATTTCTACCAAGTTTCTTCGCGTAAGTTCCATATTCAATTAAAAATACAGAAATATTAGGAGGCTGAATAAGTTCTCGCGGTTTATCAACAGATGGGGTTATTAGCACTCTACGCATATGATAATATTAGTTTACCACGCGTGTGACAGTACTGCGAACAAGCTTTAAATCCGTATTTATCTTTCTGCTAAAACGTAAATACCTTTTATTTTTCTTTGTGTTAAATATGTCAAATTTTGTACCAAAAAAAGAATATTTGCGGGGAGTTCTGTTATACTACTTTTTTCGAAAAAAATCAGCAGCTGAAGCACATAGAATTCTTGTTGAGACTTACGGTGATCATGCTCTCTCAGAAAGAACTTGCCAAGATTGGTTTAGGCGTTTTAAAAATAAAGATTTTGATCTTGAAGACAAAGAACGACCTGGAGCGCCAAAAAAGTTTGAAGACGAAGAATTAGAGAAGCTTCTCGATGAAGACTCGTGTCAGACACTAGATGAAATTCCAGAATCATTAGAAGTTGATCGAAGAACAGTTTCGAAACGTTTAAAAACGTTAGGAATGATTCAAAATCAAGGAAATTGGTTACCGTACGAATTAAAACCAAGGCACGTCGAAAGACGTTTTTTTATATGTGAACAGCTGCTTCAACGCCAGAAAGGAAAAGGATTCTTGCATCGTATAGTAACAGGCGATGAAAAATGAATACATTTCGATAATCCGAAACGTAGAAAATCATGGGTTAAGCCCGGCCATGCATCATCATCGTTGGCGAAACAGGACATCCATGGTTTTAAACTTTTGCTCTGCATTTGGTGGGATCAGCAGGGAATTATTTATTATGAGTTGCTACAATCAAATGAGACTCTCACGGCAGATCTCTACAAAGAACAGCTGATACATCTGAGTAAAGTCTTGAATAAAAAACGCCCACTTTACGCAAAAAGACACGACAAAGTTATTCTACAACATGACAATGCTCGACCGCATGTTGCAAAACTAGTAAAATCTTACTTGGAAACGCTAAAATGGGAAGTCCTACCCCACCCGCCGTATTCACCAGACATTGCCCCCTCTGATTATCACTTGTTTAGATCCATAGCTCATGGCTTGGCAGAGCAGCACTTTCATTCATATGAAGACGCCAAAAATTAGGTTGATTGTTGGATAGCCTCAAAAGATGAAGCGTTTTATCGACGTGGAATCCAAATGCTACCAAAAAGATGGGAAAAGGTAGTAGCTTGCGATGGGCAATATTTTGAATAATAAATTCTTATGTGTTGTTTATAATAAATCTTTAATTTAAACAAAAAAATCCACGAAAATTTATTCAACCTCCTAATACCTGCATCAAAGCTCAGACGGCCAAATGAATATATATATACAGTCCCAGGTCGAAGCTTTACACAAGCTAATTTTAATTTTTATTTAATATTAGTAATATAAACTAAAGCATACCATCACTGATATCGCAGACAGCCGACATCGGGGTTTTTAAGCCAGCAGGAGATAACGACTATCGTGTAACATTGACTGAATCGATATACATAATTAAAGCTGTTTCAGAAGTTAAAACGATTGCTAGTGACAATACAAGGAGGACCTAAGAAAGTACAAAAAAGAGTTGAGGAAGACACAAAGGTGTCTTAGAAACTCTTCTGTTGTAGAATAGACGGGGTGTTTGACACTTCTCGCCTTAGGAAAGATCCATCTACTAACGCAACCACTCCTAGTTACTTAATTAGCCCGGATGGGTCATGGATATGGTTCCAAAGGAACTCGGCAGTCATCCTCCCCTGAGTGGAGGGTATCTTCAAGGGATGTCTGAAACTGGTCTATATTCCTAGAAAATGGACGGAGGTCAGAGTGGTCTTTATCCCGAAATCGGGAAAAAGATTACATGCTTATCCAAAGGACCTGAGGCCTTTAACTCTATCATCCTCTCTGTTGAAAACCTTGGAAAGGTTGGTAGATGTAGGTATTCGAACAAAAATTGAACCCAGGAATTAGGCAACGTCGCAGCATGCGTACTGTAAGGGAAAGTCGGTGGACACAGCTCTGCACGATCTAATACGCATGATTGAGAAGTCAATTTACTCGTAAGAGTTTTGTATGGTCATTTTTGAAGATGGACTACTCTATAAGTAGGTTAATAAATCAGTTGCTGGTTAGCAGGAATATTACCTCGGAACTGGGAGAGGCCACCATTAGAAAATTCATAATTTCAACAAAGCTCTCAAAAATTCAACAGGAACAACTTTCGTTGCAAATTTAATTTACAATCTTTTGTTCTTTGCAAGTTTTTCGTTAATGCTATACATTTCATAAATAGGAAAAAACAAAAGCGTCTCTAAATTTTCTAAAATGTGTAAGTTTAAAGTTCCACCGCGATCCTCTCTGCGCTGTAAAGCGGCCACAAACTTTTAGAATGCATAGAACTACCAACTTCACACCACATACACGCACACATATAATTGTTTGAAAATTACTTTCTTGGACTTCGGTGTCATGGCGAATGTAAATCTGAAAAAAACTTGAAGGTCAAAAAAGTTTCTGGATTACTTTGGGATTCAATATCCTTCATTGAAAGGACAGGTTTTAAGAAAATAAAATAACAGTTTAGTATTAAGCCGCGGTAAACCATAACAGCAAAATTGAATTTACGCAAAATAACAAAAAGGCAAATGTGGTTTTTTTCTTAGCACGGCCCTCTGATTCGAAAATCGTAGTTTTAAATTGAATTTAACAATTCAACACAAGAATTCACCGGGAATCTTGATGTTTTCACCATACATAAGTTCTGCTGGAGTGCGGTTTGTGTCTTTCTTGACTGAGATTCGAATATCCAATAAAATTGTTTGAAGTTGTGAACTCCATTGGGATGCATTCCATCGAGCTATTATTGCGGTAATTTGCCTGGAGAATTGTTCCACTACACCATTTGATTTCAGGTTGTAACCAGTTCGATGCGATGAAAACCTAGAAGCTTCGTGGGCTTAGGGAACAGCGTTGATTCACAATGAGGAACACAATACTCCAAGGTCTGTGACTGTGAAGAGTAGGACGTTGCGCTAGGAGTTTTTGCACTTATTTCTCGGATTGGATAAACTTCGGGCCAATGAGTGAATCGTTCAGGACTAACCAGGTCCTTCTGAAAATGTTCAAACTAGCCACAGATCCAACAAGTTCTGATTCCCTTTGGTGATAAATTTTGTACTTTTGAAAATGGGATACGTGATCGCCCAGTTGCTTGTATCGCATTCATACTTGATTAGAAGTATTTCAAAGGAATATAGCGCGATTTACATGATGAAAAAATGTTGCCCCAGCAAAATATTTGCTGTGTGTTTAGAGCTGCACACAATATAAATTTTTCGCATTAGTGGAACAGAGAAAGAAATATAAACTGCCATAAATAATATTTGTTGCCATAAAATATACACGGGTCGATTATATTTTATAGCAGTATTTTTATTATATGGCAGCATTTGCTCAAAAAAAAGACAAAAACGCACAGCAAAATTTTTGCACGATTGTATTCTTTTCTTGTCATACACACGAAAATTTTAATATACCAAACTCCTGTTTTTTTGCTGCCCAACATTTTTTCATCATGTAAATCGCGCTTATATGTGCACGATACGAACGTCATGAAGTGTAAAGTAAATATTAGTGTAGGTCGCTAGATCACCGCCCAGTGAACTGATTTATAATTAGCTATAACAACTGCCTCGACGATCAGATAATCTTTTCTTGGATTACCACCTATAATGTTATGTGATTGTTATATAGGAAGTGTTATTGATGTCTGTCTGTCTTTAAGATTACGTCAAATTTTTCAAGGTAATGCCTAGATCAGCGTATCCACTAATTTTTTTGAAGGAACTACTTTTCCAAACAATATTTTTTCGCGATCCACTTTTTGTTTTCCAAAGTATTATAAAGGGGCACTCAAGTATACTGATCATTTTATTCTCAATTTTGAATGATACTCTCAGTCAATTAAATTACACGAAATTTAAAAAAATTGACCAGTCGATCGCAATCGACCCTTAGACACAACTTTCAACTTTTGTGTTTACCTCAGTTGACATTTTCTTCGTGAATGGCGTGATTTTAGACTTTATCCTTGACTTATTTTATGGAACTGTTTTATTTGAAAGTTTACAACAATTCTTCTCTAGAAATTTCCCCAATAGTCAAAATGTTCATCGATTTCCTCGCTTTCGGAAGAATAGTTCATTCAAGACTATACATTCAAAATAATTTCGCTCAGGACATAAAACATTCCGTTGAGTCCCTTATAACCTTTGTGTCGTGCTAGAAATATGCCGTTTTGAAATATGCCATTCTGAGCAGGTCGCATATTTTTTTATTTGTATTACAACAAAAAAAATTCCAAATGAAAAAATAGAACACAATGAAAAGCACACAATAACAAAACGAGTACAACAACAACAACATAAAAAAGAAAATGGGAAATGTCTCATATACAACGAATCTATTCGATTGGGCAGTCTCGCACAAAGCACTCTGTCGCTTCATTTAAAATTGATCCTGCACAAAGAAAACATTTAAATATTTAGATGAATATTTTAACATAATTTTAATTAATATTTTTTTTTTTTTTTTATAAAATTAAATGTATTTAACATATAAATATTATTATAAATTCGTACTGATTTATTTTTTATTTTTATTTTTTCATATTTTTCCAGGGCGCATGCCTTATTCAACTCGTCTTGTTACCAAAACAACAAAATTTACATTAAACTAAAATAAAAGACAAAGAAGTCCTAAAAAAACAAAAATATGAATGAATATTATTATTAATAATAAATTATAAAATTACTAAAAATGAATAAATTTTATAATTATAAAATTACTGTGATATTACTGAAAATATGAAATTCTTCCAAATACTAAAAATTAACTAATAAATTTTACATAAAACTAATGGAGTAAAATACGTCAACAGCAAAAGCATAAAGTTTATAAAAAAAAAGTATTCAATAAAACATTCTCATTAAATTATTATTTTTTTAATTTTTTAATTAAATAAATTAAAATAATAAGTGTAAAGTGAATATTTAATTTAGTGCATATAAATTAGTTGTATATTTTTAAAATGTATATGTGTGAGTGTTAGTGAAATAATTTAAATATTTAAAAAAAGTAAAAAAAGTTGCAAAAAATTAATGTTTAAATATGAAATTTAAAGTTTTGAATTGATGTTATAATTAGGTTTTATGTGTTTTATTTTATATAAAAAGTTTTATGTTTTGTGCTATTCGGCTAGAAATCATTTATTTATAAAATGATGAAAAAATGTGGATTTACAATATTTTTAATACTAATATTTCCATTTATCGAAAGTGGTAAGTTTTCTTTTGTCTAACTTTTGTACATACATAGCTATATACAAAATCTATTATGTGCTGCTGTAGTTTTTAATTAAAGTTTATTGAATTGCTCCACTTTTATGTTTGTGTATATATATTATGCTTTAGGGGTTGAGAGAATTTTTGCATAAAAATACATATTGATTCGACTGCAAAATGCAGTGCAAAAGACCTTCACTAGTTATATTTGTTTATATGGGTAGTTTTATATACATATACACTGGTTTTCAACAATGGCATATGGTTGAACATTTTTATGTTAGAAACATTTTTTTGTATAGCTACTACCTACATAAGTACGTACATAGCTTTTTAATCAACAACATCTTTCCAATAAATATTTAAGCTTTTGATTATTTTTTGTATAGCTCCTCAAATTTCATTGTATCTACATGTATTTTTATATAGATATGTTAGTATCCAATAATGTTAGTGATTTTATATGATGGTCGAATTTTATTGTCGACTATAATGTTAGAAATTTTATAGTTTTAAGTTTCGTTCTCTGCCTGCCGATAAAATGCTTAATCAAACCACGGACGTTGTGAATTGGGGTAATTTTGTTACTTAATTTAATTTCATCTTAGTTTTTTGTGACATTAAATTTTTAAGTGCGTCCTTTATTTAATTTTGTAAGATAAGCTATAGTTTATAGAGAACGGGAACATTTTTGTATTTGCTATTTAAGTGTTTTTGAAAAAAATAATACAGAACTGGCCCCTGATCACTCCATTAATTATCTCATATCGCTCCATCCCCTATATTTTTAATATGTATTTAAAAATAGTCCAGTCAAAGTCACTCCATTTAATTTCGTTTTATTACCAAACATATTTCCAAATTTCCATGTGTTTTTTATGTCCAAAAAATCCCTCAATTAATAAAAGATCCGACACTTTGAGCAAACTTAAAAAAATATGTTTAAATTATGGTAACAAAATATCAAGCAATTCTATAAAGGAGTTTTCCGAATGAACGATTCTTTAGCTGTTTTTAGTGGATTTTTTAACGTCAAGAGATTAACGTTCTGTTCTTAAAAGTAACACGTCGTTACCACCAAATTAATTGAACGTTTGTTAAATATGTAAAAATATTAAAAGGAAAATTTATAGTGTATGGGCTCTTCGCGAGCTTGATGGACTGCTGATTCAATATATTCTATGAGGAATTCATTTAACCCGTTCGAGTCAAGGATCACTGTTATGACAGATCAGATAATGGTCTGGACTGTGTGAGCGGTAATTCATGTGTTCAGTATTCATTATTATTCAGTATTCACAATGTTTGCTGCCAGTAGAATTACACTAAACGATATGGTACGAACTAGTTGAACTAGCCACTTCAAGACGTTGGTTTGCGAATTTTCGTTTGGGTAATTTCGTCATAATGACGTCAGGGCCACTGGGCCACTATCGACAATTGAATTAAAACTACCTAAAACCATGCGAAAATTGGCCGTCGAGCAGTCTGAAGTCCAATATCGCTCGTCAAATGCACTGCACGACAGGCGCAACAAAAAATGACCACATAATTTGGGTTGATTGTTAGTTCAACGGTTATAGTCCGCTAGATAAATTTATATTTTCTGTTGACATGACCCACAACATAATTCATATCAAAGGGAAATTAGCATCAAAAAGGTCGGAATAGTCACAAAAATTTCATGATGTAATAAAAAGTAGTCCATATCATCGTGAATATTAAATCGTAGATAAACTTACTTGTAGCAGTTCAATTATTCGCAAAATAATGTATACTATCATACAGACTTATACACCATATTAATACGCGACATTCAACCGAGCGACATTCAATTAATAACCGACATTTAAAAATCGACGTTCATAGTCAACCGCACACGAGCGCGCGATATTCATGAATTGGCCACATACACTGACATTGACGATAAATCCACTGAAGTTGATTTCTCGATTTTTCATCGTATAGTCATCCTATAAGCACTTAATCGTCAGGCTAGTTTATCTTAAAACCAAGCCAGACCACCACCAAATTTGTTTCGAAATAGCTTTTTTTATATTCGAGATTTTCAAGACGAGATTTTTTCACGATTTTCAGTTAGAGATAATTTTTTTTGAATATTTTCAAAAAAGGGGTTTATTTTCTAAATAGCAGTTTATGATGGGAAAGTGTTTATTTTAAAATATTACATCTTAGTCAAAATTCAATTATAAATTTGCAATAAAATGTTTTTGGACATATGGTTTATAGCCTTACGGTTCAATATTAACTGGTCTTACGATAAACTTATCTTGCAATTATGTGCTTGTATTACGACGTGGCCATACGGTTACATATTTAGAGTTAAAATGATTACAGTACCCGCATTCTCCAAACTTAGGTAATTATGGTTGTTAATATAATTATGGTTGTTAAGATAACAGCGTACGCGTTTAAGATACCTCAAACAAAATTGTTCACCCTATTGGAATTTTCCCTGATTTTTGCAATGGATTTTCAAGTCATTGCGACACATAAGTATGTACAGTGTATAGTATTATAGTCGAGGTGGTAACCAGGGCATTGGAGCCGACGTTTAAAAACTGGCTCCGGCTCCAAGCTCCTGCTTCATTAAAATTGCTGGCTCCAGCTCCAGCTCTGGCTCCGGAGCGGCTCCGAATAAAACGAAAAAAAGAATTATGATATCTCCTTCTTTCATTTTTATAATGTAATTCTGTTAAAGGCTCAACCAGCAAAAACTTAAGAGCATAAGTTGTGCTTCGTTTGGACCACTTAGGGGAGCGGTACGACCACCAAAATTGAAAAAAAAAAATGGGTACAAATGGGTTAAATTAAAGAAAATCACGTAGTAGCATAGAAGATACCCTACGGAGCTGGAGCCAAATATTTAAGTAAATATTTCGGCTCCAGCTCCGGCTCTGCTCCAAGTGAAAACACTAGCTCCGGGCAGCTCCGGCTCCTGTCCGGAGCCGGCTCCAAAGCCCTGGTGGTAACACACATGGAATGGAGTGTTACAGTTCGTTAACCACCCAAAGATTTTGTTTTGTGTTGTGGTGTACTCGCATACACAAATGAATTGCTATTCGCGAATTTCAACAAAGTAGCTCACATCTGGTGAACAAAATGTGAATCATAGTTTGCTATGAAGCAAAGGGGATTAACCCCCCGATTCTGATGATAAGACTACTAAGACCATCTTAGCTAAAACTTTATTGTAAAGACTTTTTTTTTAAGACTAAAGTCTTCATTCAAATTCTGAAGGCAGTAGGCTTAAATAATATATTATAAACTCTCCAAACACTTTTGTAGAGCTGCCAAACCAAATTTACACCATATTGTTTCAAATTTATGAACGAAACGTGACACTTCAATTCGAAATACATATAATTATTGTTTCTTTTTAATGTCAAAACTATGACTCCTAAGACCACCTATTTTGCTGATATTAACGAAGATAATTTTTTAAGACTACTGACAGATAAGACTAAGTGCAGAATAAGAACTGAAAGTTTATAGTCTTTGCTAAGACAAAAGTTTTTACTAAGACTGAAAATACGTCTGTGACTGTACGTTAGAATCGGGGGGTAAAACTGTTATTGTTATGGATTTCACAATTCTCGTCCAATACACCTCAAAAACGCGTTGTGTCAACATTTTTCCGCAAAATTATCACTTTGAGGCACTGAAAATCCGTGGGAAATGTTCGAAGAGCTGTTACCTTGCGGCCTCTTCAGGATAGGTGATTCGTGCTTTCGATCAAAGTTTTTTTCGAAGACAACGTCGGCAATTAATGAGCAACAAAACATTTATCTGTTTTCTTCTTGGACAAATTCACAAAATCAGGATTTAGCAGGACAGTGGCCTAAAGGATTCCATTCGTCAAGAAGCGAGAATTTTATCGTCAAGTTTCCAGAAAAGTTAGGCAAATCGCAAATAAGTCCGAATGTGCTATTATCTCATTTCAGTCTTTTGTCTTTGTTTTGAGTTTACTCTTAATTATGAAACTCTTCGTATTCTGACTTTTTTTTAAAACCAATGCCAACTTAGACTATGCTTAGAATACGAAAAGTGTGGTAATTAAGACAAAACTCAAAACTAACACAAAAAGTCTTACCTAAGACCATTTCTCGGTCAGTGACTTTGCTTCAGAATAGGGGTGTAAAGCTAATTATAGAACTAAAATCAAACAATTTTGGTATTAATTTAAGAAATTCTACCATTAATTTAAGAAATTCTACAATTTGAAAAGTTTTGATTTAGTTTGAAGAAAAGTTTGCTTGAAACCTCCCTCTTCCAGCCCTATCGGGATTCAAATCAGATACCTCCCAATCCAAACGGCACAAATTTAGCCACCCATGCTATTTTATCGGTTGATGTATTAGTATCCATTTTGAATGACAATTTTAATGTGAAATCACGTTTAAACGTCAAAGAGAGGGGGCTCAACCATTTCCCATGATAAGGGTTAAAACACGGCATAATTATGGTAATAAGTGCGCTTTAATATAAATGATAAGATTGATCGTGTGAATCGTAATAATACAGTTTAAATTGAAACTTGTACAAATACCTTCGTCTTTTTAAACAAAGTGATAGACCTTGTAGGTCAACACATTCAGACTTTGATTCCTTTGAAAAAACGAATAATACTGGTTATTTTTGGCGTGAGTGGTGAGTTATTTAGTCCCTTGGGAGCTTATATCAATACCAACTGTTCAACATGCCAAGATCCTTTTTATTTTGTTTTATTTTAGTTTGATTTAATTTTAGAGAAAAACAAAAATTTTCGTAGGCGTCTAAAAGTTCGTAGGCGCACTGTACCTGTTGTATCTATCGATGAATCCGGCTCTGGGCATGTTTTTCATATTCTCTTTTATAAAATGAATGGTACGGCTTTTAATGAGAATAATATTTATTGTTAAACGTTTTACCAACTGTGGCACATAAGCGAGACTATGAGAGGGGTCTCAGAGGGCCTACTATTGCTTTCGAACGTTTTCAGTCATTTTCGTCTGTCGTTCAACTACTGCGTTCGATCAGTACGCGAAAGTCGTATTACAAAAAATTGGAAGCGCGTAACCAACGAAAACGATCGAAAGCGGTAGTAAACCCTGTAGAAATGGCTTCGCCATTTATTTGGGAATTTAGTAAAAATAACAAAATTTCAAATTATGAAAAATGGATTAGGAATTGCCTAATTTTGAAAATCATGATCAAATATCAAATTTGGATCCCGTGTTAGAATCGGCACAATATTAAAAGTTTCTTCAAATCCATGGAACTTTATGGACAAAATAAAATACTTATCACAAATACTCACCTACGGTATTCAGGCAGCCATTCTCTTTTAGTTACTACTATTAAACAGAATATACGCCACATAATTTCAGGTAGAAAATGTTACAATCCTTAAGGCAGCTGTATAAGGAGCTGAAACTGATTATAGTAATCGACAAATATGCATTGTAGGCATCCAAGAAAATGATGAAAATCGGTAAATTAGCTAGAAAGGTCGCATTGGCCATATTCAGCTTTTGGCATGACAATGTCCTGTTTTAAAAGAAACAACATCAAGTATTCTTAAAGCCTACATCAAACAAGGTAAGACAACACTTCCACTTGCCGTTTGTCTAAAATTTTCCTTGGATACAAAAATTGGGAAAGGACTTAGGGTGGGGTGTCAAAAATATTGAACATCGCAAGAAAGTGTTTTTACACATTGATGACGGTATGTGATGAAAAGCATATGTATACAGGTAACCCTCGTATGTGATAAACACCGTGCTAAACAAAAACGTATTATCTGAGACTAGAGCTTCATGCAAAACATTAGGTTATGTTCCAAAAATATTTTTTCTTCTGAGAATAATGTGTAACACATAAAAATTAATAAAAATAAGTTTCTTTTTTCTTAAAGATTTTATTTTAATTAAATAAAACACGTATCAAAAATTCATAACTTTAAAAAAGTTTCTTTTCAAAAATTAAATTAAAATTTAACTAAATCATAATGTCATTATAACCCAATAAAAATAAACAACGAACGAAGTCGCTTGTCCTCTCGTTGCCTTCTTTTTCAGATGTTTCGAAAAAATCTGTTATAAGTGATTGACGGCATATCTGTTATAAGTGTTCTGTTATAAGTGATCTGTTATAAGTGATTATAAGTGATTGACGGATATTGCCATATCCGCGAATCCTTCTCCACCGATTGAATGTGCCATTTCTAAATTTGGTCTGTTCATTTTGAATGAGTGGTATGACATTTGATTGAACTACGACAGCGGGCATAAAGCTTCCAGCACGCATTAAGTGTGGAAGACTTCAACTCTTTGATTGATAATGCAATGATGTCCACACATTTCATGATGGAAAATTCTTCCCAAGCCTTTGGCACCGGCATATTCGTATCAGATTTTATTTGATCCATAATGTGTTGAAAAGTAAGACGAATGTAATAAGATTTAAGTATTGCAATAACACCTTGGTGTTGTGGTTGTATAATTGATGATTGGGTGGTAAATAAATTATTTCCACGTTTGGATGGCTCAACTCTTTTGGATGTCCTGGTGCGTTATCCAAAATTAACAAAACCTTGAAGATACGACTTTTTCGTTTCATATAACTCTCTACTTGAGGCACGAATCAGTTTTGGAACCAATCAGTAAACAACGGAGCTGTAACCAAGGCTTTTTTGTTGGCACGCAAAAAAATGGATAAACTGGATTAGCGTGTGTGTTATATGAGGAAATTTTCCCGTGTTATAGTACAACTGTGTTATACAAGTACCGTGTTATGCAAATTTTATGGCGCATTTTGTCGACCGTGTTATAGCGAAACCGTGAAGTAAAAGTACCGTGTTATACGACGGCTACCTGTAGTCTGATTTCCCGCATATTTTGTTGAAATTATATAAATAAAAAGTGATAATTTTTTTATAACACTGAATTGAATATACATAACGGTTCTTTATTATTCAACTATATAATACACACACCTTCAACACATGTTTGTTTATATCAACAATTATTTGTTGTAATGTTTTATTTACTTACAATTGTAGTTTTTTATACGATATTGCTTGAAATTCCAATTGACGTCTCCAACGGTTGAAAAATTGAAGACGTGAATTCACGCCATCCGTCTTCAATGTGTTTAAATCCCAGCACGATGTTTTAATAATTTTCACTTTTTTAAATTTTCAAATCACGTGTTTACTAAATCATTCACAGAAATTAAGTGATCAATTGATTTGTATGAAATATTTTTAGAGACTAAATAGAGGAAGTAAAATACAGAATTTCGATTACCGTTATATTACCGAACTTATTCAACACCTCTCGTATAAATAAATAATTTTTACTATTTTTTTTGGTATACATTTCATATTTACGAAGTCGAGTGTGTAAATAAACTTTAAATTTCAAATAGGTTAAGAAACATGACAGGTTACTTACGATTTCGTAAATTATTTATAATTGCATATTTTGGAAAACTCAAGTTTTAAGATTATGAAACTCGGTGCCCAACTGCTTTTAACGACGACTCCACATCATTCAACGGATCATAAGTTTTTTATCGTTTTTATTAAAATGTAACATAATTTTTTTTTGTTTTAGAACTTCTGGAAAAATAAACCTTGAGAAATAAAGACTATTAAAATCTGAACCATATGGTGATTGTGGTTGTTGAACCATGCAACACGCGATAAAAAAAAAATAATGTAATATTTAAACCATTTAACATTTATTTGTTTATATTTTGACAGTCTTTCAACACCGAGTATACAACACACCAAGTTTCAAAAAAAGTAATTCCGGATATTCATAAAAAATAAATCATGTAAATATTGCTACCGATTAATCACATTTCACACTTTCAATATTAAATCGATTCGAACCGCGACAAAATTGTATATAATTTTTGTTTTGTTAATTTGGCGTTAATATGATTAAATGGCAATTGACCTTACATTTATATATCGATATCCGATAACTCTAAAATTTCCAAATGCACACCTGTAAAAATTCCCCAATTCCAGCGTATTTTTACACATAAATATTCTGAGAGCGTAATAAAATGTTGAATCGATTTTGTATGATGAATCACATAGTACAGCTATATAATTTTCTAAATATAGTTTTTAGACGATGGAGGGTACCCTTTACGAATAAAACAATTCGCTGAATCTTGTCGTTTCATTTAAATTTCTCAATTATGGCATACATAAAATAAACGAAGAATACCCCGACAGTTATCAGTACTATTTTATTATTATTAACTTATACCATTCGCTATATTACATTTATATACAAAGTTTAAAATAATAAAAATCATTTATATTTAATTGTACTTAAAGTCACCTCTGTGGCAATCAAAATAAAATGGATACAAACAAAAAGTTCTGTAACATAAAATTAATGAGCATGAGGTTATTAAACCTATATGTTTGCATTCATATATCGTTTTGTGTATTTCTTCGATTCGCAGCTCGCTATGGTACCACAAAACCAATATACAAGAGTCGATTATTAGTACGGTTTAATAAAATTATCGCACCCGGTGCGAAATGGTTGTTAATCTGTTGTGTGCTTAATTTTTCACATTGTTTGTAAATATTATAAATTTTGTTGACAGATTAATATGAAGTGCTCCTTAAATTGTGTATTTACTCGTATATAACTATACATATACTTATGTATACTTAATTACAATTCATATTTCATATATGAAAAACATTTTTTACCACAATTCCCGCAATTTTTTTATTACATTTTATTTTGTATTTATAATAAAATGGGAAAATGAGAAGTTTCATATACATTTTTTCATATTTTTTATTATACAAAGGATTTGAAAAAAATACTAAATGCTATAATAGTTACCGCAATTTAGGTTATTTGTATATAAACGCGTCACTTAAAGAAAGGCAATGACCTCATATAATATAAGATGATATACACTATGAATACACTATGAAGAAATTTAAGATGACTAATTATTACAAAAACAAGAATCTGTTGTCTTCACAAGTATTACTGCTGCCTTTGTGTTGAAATAACTATTTCACACACTGATCCAATTTTGTCTTGTGCCAGAGTATTTGTTTGGTTAGCATATTCTAAAGATTATGCAATAAAATGTTAGGATTGACATCAAACAAAGCGAGAGGGCTACTTAAGCACACGATCATACCAAAAATAGATGATACATGCTATTCCATTTATTAGAAATATTTTAAATCTATTTTTACAATTCATTCAAATTACTATACAACAAGTCTTTGATGTTCTGCTGTATCTCTGTTGTTGAAAGGTTTATTATGAAAAATTGAATTATAAAAAAATCTTACTTATTTGTATACCCAAAATAATAAGTTTGTTGTAGAGGAATGAATTTAAGTCTCTAAACAAATTTGTCATCTTAGATGTCATACGCATAGTGTTATAAGAAGGATATATTTAGACACCAAATCTTAATATGGGATATTATTCTCTTGTGTTATGTTGTTGGATATCTTGCGGGGGTAGATTTGTTACGAAGCGACGTTTCCTTGAAGGAATTAAAATATTTACGGTTTTTATATATTTTAAAATGTAGAAAGCATACGAGGGTATATCAAAAAGTCTTGCAATATCATATGAAAAAAACGAGTGAGTGAGACAACAATATATTTTTCAAAACCATTTTTTGTCACGATGAAACTTCTAGAAGAACATTTCGATGTAAATTTTACGGTTCGTTTGTTTTTGTCAATTTAGTAACATGTGTTTTGAATTTTTCTTAAAATGAATGAAATTGAATATCGCGCCGTTACTAAATTTTTCTATAAAGATGGACGAAATGCAATTTATATATTCAACTATATATCAAAAGTTTACGGCGAATCTGCACCATCATATGCCACAGTAACAAAGTGGGTAAAATTATTCAAAAGTGGTTGGGAGTCATTATAAGACGATAACCGCTCGGGTCGGCCAGCAGATGCTATTAGCCATGAAAACGTAATTTTGGCTGATTCTATTGTATTGGAGGACCGGCGTATTTCTGGTCCGCGGTTAGCGTGGAGACTTTCTCTTTCATACGGTACCACATATACTATATTACATGACCACCTTCACATGTCGAAAGTAAGTGCGCGATGGGTTCCCCGTTTGTTGAATGCTGAACAAAAAAAAATGCGTGTTTAAACTTCAAAGGCGATTTTAGATATGTACAAAGCAGATCCAGAAAATTTCTTGGGTAACATAATAACAGGCGATGAAACATGGCTTCATCACTGGGATCTGGAATCCAAACAAGAATCGATGCAATGGATTAAACGTAGTGAACCACCACCAAAGAAATTCAAAACTCAACCGTCTGCTGGTAAGGTTTTGGCAACAATTTTTTGGGATGCTGAAGGAATTTTGATAATCGATTATATGCCACCGAAAACCACAATCACAGGCATATATTACGCAGAGGTTTTGCGAAAATTGAAAAAAGCGATCCGGGAAAAACGGCCAAGGAAAGTTAGGAAAAAAATCTTGCTTCTTCACGACAATACACCAGTGCGCAAGGCTAATATTGCTCAAGCTGCATTAAAGGACTGCGGCTTCGTGGAAATTCCGCATCCACCGTACAGTCTAGACTTGGCACCCAGTGACTACTTCTCTTTCCCAATTTGAAAAAAACACTAAGGGGCCGGAAATTTTCCAGTGACTATGAAGTACAGTCTGTTGTAAATGAATATTTTATGGAGCAAAAGAAATCTTTTTTTTTAGAGGGTTTAGGTAAGTTAATTGATCGATGTGACAAATGTATAAACCTTAAAGGAGATTATGTCGAAAAATAAAAATATTGCTGTCTCTCTCACTCTTTTTTTTCATATGATATTGCAAGACTTTTTGATTTGCCCTCGTAGCTCTCTGTTTAGTTTTGTATCTTTTTACTGTTTTTCAATAAAATTTGATTTAATACGAAGTCGTTCCTTGAGCTGATAAATTTTGTTGTATCTAGGGTTTTTTGCACGAGAATGAATGTTTGTGAAATGAGAAATTACATTTTCAATAATTAAATTGAAACTTCAACATTGTTCACAATCTCAAGATATGAAAAATAGTTAATTGTCGTGTATAAAGTATAGTGTTCTACTCGCATATTATACTAGGTGCGCAATTAAATTTCCGGGATTTTTTGAAAAATGAAAAATCGAAAATTTTAATAGAAATATAAAAAGTGTTTTATTCAAAGTATTGTCCTTCGCTATCTACACATTTTTGCCATCTCTCTGGCTATACATAAATACCACGACGATAAAACGTCGCGTCTTTGGACCGAGACCATTCATCCAACCAATTCTGCACTTCTTCGAAACTGGCCAGTTCACATTGATGAGTTGTTGACGGACGGTAGCGTTTCTCATTAACAGTATCATCATGTTTCAGCAGCCCATAGTATACGGTTCCTTTCTGGTCCCACTAAACGCAGTCTATGCCGTCGATGTTGATGCTTCGCCAGGTGAAAGCCACAACTTTTTGCGTTTGGGATTCTTAAAAACATCCACTTCTCATCTCCCATAACAATTCGATGCAGGAAGCTCTTTTTTTCAAGTCGTGAAAGCAAAATTTTGCAAGTGGCTCTTCCATCTGTCTCTGAGTCAACTCGTGCGGCACCCATTTTCCCTTCTTATGAATTTTTCCCATAGCATATAAACGTTTGGGAATACCTTGGCGAGTCGTGTTTCGTTCTTAGAAAACTCGACATTTTCGTTCTTAGAAAAAATATTTTTGTGTTGCGATATGTGCTGGTATTACAACTGGTTAACGTTAACAACTGTCCACGCTATGAACAAAACACAAATTCTTCCATAAATGCAAGCTTTTTAAACTGATTAGTTGCATTCTTAAAATGCCCTTATCCTAAATCTTCTACATGAAGAAACCTAAACACATGTTTCATCAAAATAATATGTTCATTATTAGTTTTTATTAGCGCAATCAAATCCCTATAATGGAATTCGAACGCGACACTTAATACTACTGGATTAAATACTTGTCTGCTTCATAATAATCGAAGCAAATGTTACATTAGAAATGGGAGTTTTTGAAGAAATAAGTAAATCAAAGCGGTCAATCTTGTAACATTCTAGCTAGGAGTGGGAAACGTTAACAGAAAATTTTATTATTTCAGCGGTCCCGGTTACGGTCGATTGCACTGGCTTAGACTCAGGAGATGTAGGGTGGGGTTTTCCGGGAGATGAAATAACCAGTGATGACTGTAATTTAAAATAAAACTCGGTCGAAAGAAAGATAATATCTGGACGTCACATGCCCCTGCTCAACTACTCACCTCCGTTACATCCCCACTTTAACAAACTTTATCTCATTTTAAATAAATAAAAAAACCGCGATGGTTAATTTTAAATCCCATTCCATAATTATTAGTTAGTTCTGAATATATACAATACCAATTATCATTAAAATAGAAAAAAATAAAGAAATTTTGATTAATAACTAGACCAAATATAGAGTCAATAATATACGTGTGAACTTAGTTATCAATCCTTAACTATCCATAATTAAATTTAGGGGATACAAACAAAAAATAAATTCTTAATCATTACAGTTTATGGATTGAGAAATTAGTTGATCTTGGTAATTCTAAAATACTAAAGTTATATTAAATGACTTACAATATTACAATAATAGGATTATAACTAAATTTCGCGAACATTTTCAACATTGGGTGCCATGACGAGGATAACGATGGATGGTCTTGTTTCTGTAGCTCGCATGTGTTTCGATGAGTAATTAATTTAGATTTTTATTTTATTCTCATTATTAATATTTTGTTATTTATTTTTCGTATTATTATTCGTATTTGTATTATCGTTATTATCGTATTAATTGTTCAATTGAGTTTCTTCGAAGTAGCAAAACACTATTTCACGTCTTATATTCGCATATTGCTTTTATTATGCTATTAAGTTTAGACAAGTTAAAATTGTGAAACATGGTATTCAACATGTTATATTTTTACCACTATCGGTATCATGCAGTAAGGGTTAACATAATCACGCACCACATCCACAAGAAAACCGTTTAGAGTATTCTAGTCTCGCACTACGGATTCTGTGGTTCACTAATTTCTACGCACTTACTATAAATCAAGTCCACCTTCGTTTGAGTTTATTATCACGAAATAAAAAAAAATTATTCACATAACCCCAGACTTACGGATTAATAATTTTTTTTTATATGATATTTATGCAACTCAATAATTACGAACGTTTATCTCACATATACCTATATCGTTTTAACCTTTAATAATTCTCCATCAATAATTTTTTTCATTGCACATAGAAAAAAAAACACAAGATGGCCAAAACTCCTTTTGGTATTCACTATCTGTGTAATAATATTCTTTTATCTCATTGTTTTATATTTTTTTTTGTTTTCTTTTTGTTATACTCAACTTTGTGTAACCACGATCACCCAAATATTTTTTTTAATAGCTCTTGGTGTATGCAAATTAAAACATCAACTGACCACCCATCATTTTAATCGTCGTCCTTCTTCAACTCATCCATCCATCGTCACTCTCCATTTCTCTCGAACGATCACGTCATATCGTAATTTGTAGTAATCTAATCAAGTTTTACCGATAAGAGATCATAATACCATGATACATTATAACAAAACAAAAGAAAAAAAATTGTACACTGTGTGTGTAGTTGTAAGTGTATATATATTTGGTTCCTTACAAGTTATTGGCAGTCACGATGTTAACTATCCAAAATATAAATCGCTACCTCAGGGGTAAGCACCTTACTTCACTCACCATCCAAAATTATTGCCGTGCGAAGATGAAGTTATAAATAAAGAATGGTTAATTCTGAAAGGGCACAGAAAACATGATAAAGAACGAATCTCGGAATTCGTTATGCTAAACTTTATCTTCGTATATAATCGTCTTTAATTCGCCTTTTAATGGTTGCTTGCTAATTTTATTAGCTTAGCCAGCAAATAAATTCATGCTAGCTAATCTAATAAAATTACCAAGAAAACCTAAGAAAATTAATATAAAAATTTAATTAAAATCTGTGTTTGGTCACCTTAGGCTGGTTTAATTAGTCATAGTAAAATATATTTTTGCCTTTTACAAGTTATATAGAGATGTTCAACTTGTACATGTTTCGAATTTCGTTTGTTTTTCGAAATGGGTATAAGTCATAGCCCTCGACAGGCTATGACTGTTATTTATTAAACTCGATTTAGTATATTTTTCATTCAAAAATTCAAAGCAAACGAAAAAAAAACCTCTAAATCGGATTGTTTCAATAGTAGTTTATCAAGGCTATTGGAAGATGTTAAATTTTGCAGGTTTTACTGTCAGTACTAACAGTAATTATTATTCACTTCTAAAAAGTAAATTACCCATTTTAATTTTATATTTTTGAAATTTTTTCTAATAGTCTTTTCTTAAATTTTACCTAAAAAACCCTAAAGAAAATAATCAACGGTGTCAAATCACAGGGTGTATAACGAAGTCCCGGTTTTCAAAATCCCGGTTTTGTATAAAAAAAAAATCCCAATTTTTAGCAAATCCTGGTTTGAATTTTTAAAACTTAACATGTGGGAAAATGGACTCAAATAATTTTTTGACAAAATTTAAAAATGAGTTTGCAATACAGTTCTAGAAATTTGCTAGTAGGGATGGAATTTGGCCATTTCTTAACAGATTTTGTTGAAATTCGATACGTGCAATGGAAATGGGATTCTAAAATTATTTTTCGATAAAGCGGTCAATAGAGATGGAACTAGGCCATTTCTAAACCGATTTTCTTGAAATTCTACACGTGCGATGGAAATGGAAGCCGTCAGCCTCTACAATTATTGCATTTTAAAATGTTGCATTAACAAATTGCTTTTTTATTAATATTGCAACAACAAAATGTTGCAACAAAATCTTGCATAACAAAATGGTGCAATTATATTTCTTTTTAGTAGGTGTCATTAATAGTTTATAAATAATCCGCTCCTACGTGCGGCACGCGTTTGATGATCCCGGCTTCTACGTCCCCCAAAGATCAAATCTAAAGCCCCTCGTGTCCGTGAGAGTCAACCAGAAGCCGTCAACCAGATCCTTTACTTTTTTTACTGTCTATGGGTTTTACTGTTTTAGTTTTGTTACTTATATAATCGTTTTTATTTTTCCAGAAATCGGAATTGTAGTTTCAATTTTGGAAAACCATCAAAAAACTAGGAATTCGACTAATTCTAGAGCGGGTATCAATATATGACGCTGTTGTTGTAATTTGGCAAAAAAATGGGAGTTCAGTTTTTCCGACTCTGACACTGATAAAATAGCCCAGACTCTGACTTCACAGCCTTGGTTTTTTTCTAGTAAATTTTTGGGCAAGATATTCTATTTTTATGTTAAAATATTATTAGTCCGGCCGGCCCTAGTTAATAAAAATTATTATTTTTTTATAAGATCAAGACTTTAGAACTAGAAGAAAGAAAACCGGGGTTTTGAAAACCAGGATTTTGAAAATCGGGATTTTGAAAACTGGGATTTCAAAGTACACCGCAAATCGCATGATCGTAGTAGCCAATTGACATCAGAATTTCTTGATATTGTGCGATCATCGATCTTAAGACGATTTCGCTAATGGTCAGCTGGCTTCAATTATTGAGTTACTTAAATTTTGTAAGGATGCATGTATAAATCAACGTGTAAAATTCGATGTAAAGTGGTTAACGAACGACACGTTTAATTGTTTGAAAGAGTTGATTGGCACGAACATTTTCACTTACAGTTGTTACTGTTTCACGAGTACGAACTGAACGATGGTTGGTATTCATATGCTCTATACAATCTGCAACTGATCCAGTTTCCTCTAAACGTTATACAATTTAGCATTTGCAGGCTCTGTAGTCTGTAATTTACGAAATGTTGTTTTTTTTTTTACAGAACGACCATTTTCGTAATAAGATTTGATAATCAAAACGCAGTAGTGTTATAAACTAACACATGACTAAAAATGGCATAGTTTTGACTTTTCATTTGTCAAAAAATTTCCGGGTTCCCATCGCACAATAAATATTTTTTTGAACTTAAAAAAACTAACAGATGAAACATTCAACATCCTTTATAATTTTTTTTCTGGTTTGCACAATTTTGATAAAAATTGGTGAAGGGGATATTTCAATGTCTAGAATTGATTTCGATGGGTTCTAATTATGAGAAAATTCGTTTAGGCGGTGCTTCGATGGAGTTAGAGTTCATTTTTTAATTGTTTTTCTGCTTGATCGTTTTTGATAGAAATTGCTGTAATAAGGCGTTTCTGAGTCCTAATCAGAGTCTTAGTCAGAGTCCTATTCAGAGTCCTAATTTTGAGAAAATCCTTTCAGGAGGTCCTTTGGTATTGCCCAGCAGATCCCATTTATTTGAAACAAAAATTTAGCTCTAATGATTTTAATAAAAATTTGTAAGGAAGGGCCTTCAGGTGCCTTAAATAGTACCTGATGGGTCGTTATTCATGGTGATTCTTTTGTTTGGGACTGATTGATGATGATTTTGATAAAATTTGGCAGGACAGGGTTTTCGAATGCGAGGGCATGATTATAAAGAGTTTTTATTTCTGGATAATTCATTTATGAGTCCTCCAGATGCACCATATTGTATGCTGTTGCGCCATATTGTGTACCATTTTGCTTTATGTTGCACAATGTTGTGATATATTATAATAATATTGCATAAAATGTTATATCATTTTGCGTCATATTGTACCAAGTTGCAAAGGAAACGATTACAAGAAGTTCTGATTTCTGGATAATTCATTTGTTAGTTGCGTAATAGTGCACCATGTTGCGTGATGTTTTGCCATGTTGCATATTGTTAAGGGATATTGTGTGATGTTCCATTATGTTTCGTCATATTACAAAATTTTGCATAATGTTGCATCATGCTGCGTGATACTTCACTATGCTGCGCGATTTTGTACCATGCTACGTCATATTGCTTCGTATTGGGTTTTGTGCTTTCTTTAATTAGATATCTGGCGTTCTGTTTTACCGGAATGTTGAAACATGTTGCGTTTTTGCGTTACGTGACATTGTATGGTTACGCTTATCGCGTCCTTTTGAAAATGTTGGTTGTTTCTTGTAACAATATTAATTTATAGCATTTGCTACCTAATTATTTAATTAATGGAAAATGTCAAGATAGTTTGGATAACCATCCCACCAGAAAATACTATTAGTTAATGCTGTGAGCCGAAGTTGCCTATTTTTCATTAAGTATCACATTTTTTTTTGTGCACAACTGTTATTTTAGTGTTGACCTATTGTTGCTAAAATATTTTGCGATTAGATGAAATCAATGAAATTGAATTCCTTATAAATTACGAATTTTCAAGAATTGAATTTATTGTAGTCACCAAAAGAATTATTGGTTTAATATTAGTTATTTTAAGTGAGGAGATATAAAATGCTTACGGTCCTGAAAATATTTTAAAAGTTATCCGTTCAAGCCGAGATCTGAAATCAACTTTTTTTTTAAAGAATTCAGGGTCAACTCGGGAAACGGTTGATTGTTAATTCAACTAGTATATCACACAGTTTTATCATTTACCGCCAACAAAAAGTTTGAAAGCTAAATTTACCAATTATTGAAAGCACAGAAATGTTTCATGAAAATTACGCCACAAGAGTATCTTATTTTCAAAATCTTGAACTTTAAATGTTACAATGTCTAAAATTTTATTTTAAATGCGATTTGTAATATTTATTTATTATTTATGAAAACAAAACTAAAGTCAGTCTCTTTTCAACATTTAAAAACTTTATTTTAAACAACGTAAATATAAAGGTGGCAAAAAGAATATTCCACTTATTTTTTTTAACTTATTCTAAGAAATATTGTATTTATTTGACAATTGCTGTCACTATTTGGTAGCGGTGGCTATTAATGAATAAAACTCTTATAATCTGTCCCAGTTAAATTTGCTCTTTATTAGTTTACATCTTATATTATTTACGTTCTGTTCACAGATTGTTTACAATTGAGAACGTCAACATTTTTAATGCAGAATTTGTAAAATTGTGTGGGAAAACGGAATTTGAAGTTATAAGATTAATAATTTTGTGATCATTCAAAATGTTGTGTCCAGAAAGTTTTAGGACAAGAACTCTTTAATTAAGAGCTTGAGTTTTTTTGTTGATACGGAGAATAAAAACATTGTCATAAGATTATATTGCGCTACGAGTGAGGTCGCGAAAAATATAATAATATTGATTATTAATTAACTTCTATTTAAAGGTAGTTCACTTACAGTTTCGCACCTTGGATCTAATTGGACTAATAAACTAGCTGTAAAGCTTTGTATTTACGTAACTTCTTATTTGGTCAAGAACTTCACTTAAAGTGCTATTGATATGGGTTTTGCGTTTCACTGTGCCCGTGGTTAGTGATTCGGAACCGTGTTGGGTTATAAATTTTTATTAATAGAACGCGTGTTTACCGTACATTTGTTTATTTAATTGAAATTTAATGTTAAGGTTGAGAAATGAATAAAAAATTTATTTATTTATTTAAGTAATCGTTTAACGTGAAGAGGTACTAAAATGCGCGAGCCTCGTTTTTTTATAAAATTTAAAACATCGTTTTTAAAAAATAATGACTCAGTCTGCGCTAACTATAATTACTATAATTTACTGATAAACTTCGGTCATCTTAAAATATAAAATAAATTTTAAATATTGATAACTCGATAATTATAAAGTTTCTTATACACCATTATGTTTACTTGTTATTATCGTAAGTGTGGATAAAACTAAAAATATCGTACTCACTCAGTTTATTTATCTTATAAAACATAGACATATCGTTTATATGAACGTGGCGATATACGAGCAGTTGAGAAAATAACAAAACAATTCAATCTTTTGTTAGTAAGATAATTCCGTTTGTGTACATTCTAACCAAATTTCGCATCACCTTGGCACAAACACACGACACACAAGCAATGAGAGCGAGAATTATGATTTGTATCTCAGCAATATTGCATGAATTTTTGTATCTTGATAGTAGAATGCCTATATAGTTTTGCGTTTACATAACTCTTAATGTGTATCGTATATCAGGTACGATGTTGTGGGATTATGAAAATATGATTTAATTATTAATTCATAAAAATTTTATAAAAAGCATTGACCTCGTTTCCGAGTGTGAATTTTATTAAGCAAAATTTTATTGTAGAGCGCGAGCGAGCGTGGAATTGAATAAATAGTTTAGTACATATTTTGCACTGTCACACGATTTAATATGCGTTAATACTTACTTAATAATTCATTCAAACGAAATCATTCAATTTCCGGGAAAATGTATAAATTCATTTTGTTGCGGTGCTTCCGTTGCCTCGGGATAAATGACATTTATTTATTTGGATATTTTTAAATTTGTGTATCGTGCTTTGTCTTTTATACCGATTTATATTTTAGTAAATTGAATTTTACTAATTACTTAGTTATCTAGATTTGACCTACACTAAATAATAGTCATTCTAAACTATCGATAAACAAAATTGTTTGGTATTTTTATGGAACCAAGCCAAGTATTTTGGACATTATCTATATGTATGTGTAAAAATACCTAAATCGGATAAAATTTTGAAATTACATTTAGTTCAAGTTAAATAGGTCAAGCAAACATTTTATATATTTTTGCGAGTTTTGCAAAATTTTATTTGCATTTTGTATGTACGAGAATATGATTGTTTTTTAATGATTTTCGTGTCATTTTCGTATCAAAGGGAAAACAGGCACGTAAAACAAATACAAACGACATTTAGAATATACATAAATCGTTAATATCCTTTTGTCAATGTGCCGCAATTCAAAGCTAAACGTTTCTTCTATATATGTGTACTCATATGTACAAGATATGTTATATGATTCCATCAAATTCCTACCATGAATACATATTTCATTTCTATATTTATCTTACAACGATTCCGCTTATACGACTCGTATCGTAACTGACATGCATTATATGAAATGAAAAGAATTTAGTTTCTTTTTATTATTTTTATCTACAAAAGTAATGTATTACATTTCGTCTCATGTATTTATATTTTGTTATGACGAGTAATAGCCATTAGCTATTCAGATTTATTATTCACCGTTATGCATTAAAAGATCAAGTTTATTTGAAAAGAAAGTTTAAAATTTAACGAAATGAATAAAATTCGGAAGCTGCTAATCCACCAACTAAAATATATTAACTTTGTTCTTTTTGTCATGATCTTTCTAGTTGACCTTCGTGTCTAGAGCCATGGATAAATATTCGGTTTATATTTGCGTACGGAATTTGTTAAGAGTTCAGTTTTGATTTAAGCTTTTTGTTAGTGAAATTTATATTTGTACAATGCTTAGTTTGCCATTGGAATACAATTAATTTTCCAATACAAAATGGTTTAAAATAAATTGATGCAATAAAGTGAAATGTTTGTCACGTTTTTTGAACGAGTCAGCTGAACCTATGGCTTTAGTATAAGATAAAGAATTCAGCGGTGGTTTGATTTTTTATGTGAGTATTTATAAGTGCCTATTTCAGCATGGACAGTTTTGGGGCAAATCTTTCACTTGGCGATGTAAAGTAAGTAAATTGCTGATGGCATTCGTTCATTCTAAAATCTAGAGGTTATCATAAAGAGATTTATGATGATCGTTTCCGAACGATGTTGCTGAAATCGAGCCATTTTTTAAGCTCCATTATCTAAAAGCGGGTCTCTTCATTGCGTTTGTGATGCTCCTGAATTCTTCCTGGATTTGGTATAATTTCACATAAAATTAGAAATAAGTAAAATGGAAACTTTTGAAGCTCTAGATTAATGACCATAGTGGTCCTCTTCCGATAGCATTTGCAACTGCGGTTGTCATAAATGAATGAGTAACCAGTGTTGATTAGAAAACTAGCTAGAGATGGCTGATTAGTGACCTAGTCATTTGGACACACGGTATGACTCCGCAGCAACCGCAACAGACATGTGAATTGTTCATTTCTGTGTGCAAATTAGTTTTTCGGAAAAGATACACTATCATTTGCAAAGGAAAGATGAAGTTTGGCCAAAACCGTGCTTGAGGTAGACTGTGGTTCACATTCTCTGCTCCCGTTTATTAAAATGAATAGAAACAGTTAAATTTATGAATCTGCCAGTTTATACATGAGGAATTCCAAATTAGTCATTGGGACATTTATAAACAATTAAATTTTTTCTTTTGTTAAAATACCTCAGAAAGACCTATTTTTTCCAAAACTTTCTGGCCGCAGTAATCAGGTTCAGGTATACACCGTTTAGATACATTGTCAAGTTTAATTTATCGATATTGATTTAATAAATGATAATTTATTATGTACAAGATGTTGTTAGTCGCTCTGTGGCAAGGTGGTCAGCATGCTGCCTCGAGAGGTTGGAGGTCCCGGGTTCGATTCCCGGTGATGGCAAGGAAAAATTTCACGGCTGGTTTAGGATCAATGAATTAATCACTCATTATCCGAAATGAAAATATGTATATGAAACCTCATTTGGGGCGGCCAAATCCCTTGATGGGATATAGTGCCAGAAAGAGAGAGAGAGATGTTAGTCATCGGGACCGTAAAATCTTAATATTTAGCAGCGTTCTGCACTACTCTTCAGTTGCTTATTATTCATTTTCCGTTCATTTTTAAATGAATTGTGTTTTTTACGCTAATTCTCTTCGCTCTTGAATAGTAAAACAAAATTTCAAAAATATTATTCAGTAATAAATGAATAGTGAGAGAATAATAAAAAAACTAAAAGGATCGATGATTTTTTGGTTGTGTGAGCGAACGGGATCTACTACTCTCTTGTTTTACTTTTCTATTCTATTTGAATAACAAAGCGAACATTAATTGTAGTAGCGAATGGATAAATTATATTATTCTCTGTTTTGATTGATCGAATAGAGAATATAACTATTCTTTCTACACTATTCTTCATAAGTGAATAGTAAAACAGAATATTTTTTGTTACTTTTCATTATTCACTGATCAGTATAGTATTACAAATATAACACTGTTCGATCAGTAAAGAGCGAATAATACATTTTAACGAGCGAATTTTTAAACCCTAATATTTAGACATCCACTCACATTTCATCATTTTTCTGCGAGATCTCTTGAAACGAATTTCAAAAATTTCATTTTCTTTTGAAACGAAATTTTTATTCCTTCATGTACATTTTTTTTTCTTTAATTTTGACAAAAACATAGAATATAGAAAATACAAATATCGAATTAAATTATTTTAACAGACGTTTGTTTCGATTGCACCGTGAGGCCACCGAAATCTTCGTTTCACTTGTCTTTTTATAATAGTGTAGTGAATGTAATTTAGGAATTCTAGGAAGATCCTTCCACCTTTTCTCTAACTGAATTTTATTTTGATTAATTTTTTTTCAGTAATTAACTGAATATCAATTCCTTTAATATTTGTCGATGCACATTCATAAAAGTCAGTGATGTTAGAAATTTCAAAGAATTCGCTTTAACCAGAGTAGTTATTTTTCGTTTTACCGTGGCTCCAATGCCATCTATAGCTCTCTTACCATGACTGGTTGCAAAAAAATTCCAATCGATGAGTACTCCAAAATTAGTTTCAGCGAATAATACATTGGAAACACTATATCCATTTTTAAATTGTTGAACTGCTGCTCCGTCAGAAAAAATGTGAATATAGCATTGTGATAAACGTTGTTTTAACAACTGTATCATGTGTTTTATAAATGACCATACTGATAGTTTACCGTGACATAAGCAGTCACTTACTATTGTATAGGAAATTGTTTCCGTTTTTGCTGTAAATAAAGTTATTTTTGTATAACTAAAGTGAGCAACTTGGATTTCATTTTGAAATATTGTTTTATAATCTTCGGCAAAGTCGATCTGAAAATAAGTTATGTTGATTTAAGTAAAGAATCTTAGAATTTAAAAAAGTAATATTCAAAGATACCTGAAAGAACTGCTTCAAACGGTTTTATATCATTTCTTAATTTATCGAAATGGAGTGATTGTCCAGTTTTAATATAAAAATGATTTTTAACTTTCGATAGATTACATTTTATAACGTTTAACAAATCATCAGTGGATCCAGAACAAGTCTCAATTTTCCTTTGCTTTTCCACAAGTTTCCACTATTTCCATGACACATCAATAATCGTATACTTGATTAGGAATAAATCCTCGATTTCGAAACACTTGTCGCAAACGCCCAATATGCAGTTTTCGTTATAATTATTGCAACATACTTACTTATTTCAGAACCAAATTTTTTCAGAGTTTTGGGGAAATTTTTAAATACTCTTCCTAAAAAAGTCAAAATAAATTCTATATTGGCATATGTCGAACAAAGAAAAACGTTATGAGGCATTTTAGATATAATAAATATGGACGACATGTATAACAAGTTGGCCCGAAATTTCCATCCCGAAAAGACTTTTTTCCATAAAGTGTGTGTCTTTGCTAAATCACATAAAAATAATTCCATCCCGAAAATTTTATTGTTAAGTTAAAGAAAAAAAAAATAAACAGCCCGAATAAATTGTAAAACTATATTACTGTTTGCAGAAAAAAAGCTTCACAATCTATTAATAAATTATATCTACTTTCTTGATCATCCCGAAAACTATTTTCTATACATTCTTCAGATGAAAATATGTTCATTACCAAATTTCCTGGTGGCGAACAGAGAGATGACTCCGTCCCTTGGCATATGGAGTTAGGTGTGCCAATGTGCATAGAACTTATGTTCAGGCGCCGATTTGAAAATCACGAGGATTGATGATGAATATTGATCATCCCGAAAACCACTTTCTATACATTCTTCAGTTGAAAATATGTTCATTACCCAATTTCCTAGTGGCGAACACAGTGATGGTCCCCTTCCTTGGAATATTGAGTTAGGTGTGCCAATGTGCATAGAACTTATATTCAGGCGCCCATTTGAAAATCACGAAGAATGATGGTGAATATTGATCATCCCGAAACCCACCACTTTCTATACATTCTTCAGTTGAAAATATGTTCATTACCAAATTTCCTGGTGGCGAACACAGAGATGACCCCCTCCCTTGGCATACGGAGTTAGGTGTGCCAATGTGCATAGAACTTATGTTCAGGCGCCGATTCAAAATGAATATAACTTCTATGCACATTGGCACCCCTAACTCCATATGTCAAGGGAGGGGGTCATCTCTGTGTTCGCCACTAGGAAATTTGGTAATGAACATATTTTCAACTGCAGAATGTATAGAAAGTGGTTTTCGGGATGATCAATATTCACCATTAATCCTCATGATTTTCAAATCGGCGCCTAAACATAAGTTCTATGCACATTGGCACACCTAACTCCATATACCAAGGGAGGGGGTCAACTCTGTGTTCGCCATCAGGAAAGAGTAACCGCAAAAAACACCATTTTTTCGCCCGTTGGGGTGAGCATAACTCAATTTTTTCAATATTGAGTCAATTTACCCCTACTGGAAACCACCCCCAGAAGAAAGAAATGGGAAAACGGTCGGGAAGTTTTTGATGCTTGGAATGCTTGGAATTTCATGGCAAGAGTGACATCAGAAATGATATTCCAAATATCCTCAGGGTGAAACACACCCCCTGGGTGGGGGGGCACCCCTACTGCCGAAAACTTCCCGACCGTTTTCCCAATTTGGGGGTAAGACCACCCCTCAAGTAAGGGTAAATAGACTCAATATTGAAAAATCGAGTTATGCTCACCCACATTTTTTATGACGGTCAATTTAAGCCCACGAGGACCTCTGTACGACCTTCCCCGTTCTTGCTACAGACTACGCAAAAACGGGCGAATTTTGCGGTCATTCTTTGGTAACGAACATATTTTCAACTGAAGAATGTATAGAAAGTGGTTTTCGGGATGATCAATATTCACCATCAATCCTCGTGATTTTTGAACGGGCGCCTGAACATAAGTTCTATGTTTGTTGGCACACCTAACTCAATATACCAAGGGAGGGGGTCATCTCTGTGTTCGCCACCAGGAAATTTGGTAATGAACATATTCTCAACTGTAGAATGTATAGAAAGTGGTTTTCGGGATGATCAATATTCACCATCAATCCTCGTGATTTTCAAATGAACGCCTGAATATAAGTTCTATGCACATTGGCACACCTAACTCAATATTCCAAGGGAGGTGGTTATCTCTGTGTTCGCCACTAGGAAATTGGGTAATGAACATATTTTCAACTGAAGAATGTATAGAAAGTGGTTTTCGGGATGATCAATATTCCCCATCAACCCTCGTGATTTTCAAATCGGCGCCTGAACATAAGTTCTATGCACATTGGCACACCTAACTCCATATACCAAGGGACGGGGTCATCTTTGTGTCCGTCACCAGGAAATTTGGTAACGAACATATTTTCAACTGAAGAATGTATAGAAAATAGTTTTCAGGATGATCAAGAAAGTAGATATAATTTATTAATAGATTGTGAAGCAATCAGTAGTACTGCAAACAGTAATATAATTTTACAATTTATTCGGGCTGTTTATTTTTTTTTATTTTTTAATTTAATGATAAAATTTTCGGGATGGAATTATTTTTATGTAATTTAGCAAAGACACACACTTTATGGAAAAAAGTCTTTCCGGGATGGAAATTTTGGGCCAACTTCTTATACATATGGAAGACGTAGTTTGAAAAACTTTGATAATCCCATTGCACAATTTGGATTATCATCTTTAAATAACTCGAATGCCTCTTTTATGCTAAACATCATGTACCTGGTAGGTTTAAGAATTCGGTTTCCCTGGCTGTCTTTTACCGACTTTAGGTCGTTTTTAGATGGTGACACTCGACTGTTATAAAATTCAACCACGATTTCATTAGTTTTGGGCATATACGAGGGTATATCAAAAAGTCTTGCAATATCATATGAAAAAAAAGAGTGAGTGAGACAACAATATATTTTTCAAAACCATTTTTTGTCGCGATGAAACTTCTAGAAGAACATTTCGATGTAAATTTTACAGTTCGTTTGTTTTTGTCAATTTAGTAACACGTGTTTTGAATTTTTCTTAAAATGAATGAAATTGAATATCGCGCCATTATTAAATTTTTCTGTAAAGATGGACGAAATGCAATTTATATATTCAACTATATATCAAAAGTTTACGGCGAATCTGCACCATCATATGCCACAGTAACAAGGTGGGTAAAATTATTCAAAAGTGGTCGGGAGTCATTAGTAGACGACAACCCCTCGGGTCGGCCAGCAGATGCTATTAGCCATGAAAACGTAATTTTGGCCGAATCTATTGTATTGGAGGACCGGCGTATTTCTGTTCCAGGGTTAGCGTGGAAACTTTCCCTTTCAAACGGTACCACATATACTATATCACATGACCACCTTCACATGTCGAAAGTAAGTGCGCGATGGGTTCCCCGTTTGTTGAATGCAGAACAAAAAAAAATGCGTGTTCAAACTTCAAAGGCGATTTTAGATATGTACAAAGAAGATCCAGAAAATTTCTTGGATAACATAATAACAGGCGATGAAACATGGCTTCATCACTGGGATCCGGAATCCAAACAAGAATCGATGCAATGGATTAAACGTAGTGAACCACCACCAAAGAAATTCAGAACTCAACCGTCTGCTGTTAAGGTTTTGGCAACAATTTTTTGGGATTCTGAAGGAATTTTGATAATCGATTATATGCCACCGAAAACCACAATCATAGGCATATATTACGCAGAGGTTTTCCGAAAATTGAAAAAAGCGATCCGGGAAAAACGGCCAAGGAAAGTTAGGAAAAAAATCTTGCTTCTTCACGACAATGCACCAGTGCACAAGGTTAATATTGCTCAAGCTGCATTAAAAGACTGCGGCTTCGTGGAAATTCCGTATCCACCGTACAATCTAGACTTGGCACCCAGTGACTAGTTTCTGTTTCCCAATTTGAAAAAAATACTAGGGGGCCGGAAATTTTCCAGTGACTATGAAGTACAGTCTGTTGTAAATTAATATTTTATGGAGCAAAAGAAATCTTTTTTTTTAGAGGGTTTAGGCAAGTTAATTGATCGATATGACAAATGTATAAACCTTAAAGGAGATGATGTCGAAAAATAAAAATATGGCTGTCTCACTCACTCTTTTTTTTCATATGATATTGCAAGACTTTTTGATTTGCCCTCGTAAGCCTGGATGACGACCGGATTGCTGTTTTAAAACGACGTTTGGAAATACTTCTGCAGCAATCTTTGAAAACACACTTACCCTTTGAGTCTGTGTAGCTGTAAAGCCTTTCTTACTTTCACAAGTGCTTTGCCTAAAGTTTGGGGACACTTTTGGGAATTCGATAATCCACAACGGTTTGCTTCCTTTGTCTTAAATTTATCCGATATTTTTGTTTTCTCTCTCGTTTTTACGGATAATAGTCAATAACTCCGAATTATTAGCAATTTTCTCTGCTTTTCAAGCACGGTATTCTTTAGTAAGCTTTCGCTTTTTTTCTAAATATATTTTATGTTTATCTTCGTCCTGTTTTCTTTTTAAATAGCATTTTTGTGAACGATTTCGTGCCATTTTAAAGCTTCAATTTTTTATTTTTTATTCTCTTGCAGAAAATTTTGTCTCAATGACTAACATTTTATTATTGCCTACCTTTATTTATTTTAAAATTATCATTATACAAAAAATAGTAATAGTTTGTTAGGCATCCGGACAAAAATTTGAAATTAAAAAATGAAATATGAAAGCAAGGAACTTATCATATCTATTTGAAATATAATTCTAGACTAACTTGGATCAATTTTTTATTCGACAAGTCAAACATAAATTGACAAATTAACAGTGAAAACCGGATCAATTTTTTTGAATATTTTAGTTGCAGAAATAGAGGCTTACATTTTTTATTTCACTTCCATAAAGCCAAATAATTTTAATTAATTTGCATTTATTAATTGAATTAAAATGTTAGAGTCGGAAAAAGGCAGCATAAAAATTCGGAACCTACACTACCATTCAAAAGTGTTTAGGCACTTTCAAAAACAGCATAAAATATATAAAAACTCAGCAAAAATATGAAAATATCTATTTTTTAGGTACATACACACATATATTAGGTGTACCGGAAAGTTCTGTCCGTTTTTAGAATGAAACAAAAGACTAAATTTTTCCATACTTTGAATAAACTTTATTGAATAATATAATTGCCATCATTATTTATGACTCCTTGCCAGCGTGATGGCAATTTGTATATCCCATTTTTAAAAAATGTCTTATCTCTAGAGGCTAAAAATTGAACCAGTGCTTGTCTGATATCTTCTTCGTTCTTGAATTGTTTGCCCTGCAAGAAATTTTGTAAGGACAGAAACAAGTGATAATTGGATGGTGCTAGGTCTGGGGAGTATGGTGGATGTGACAAAATTTCCCAGCCTAGTTCTGCGACTTTCCGACGAGTCCCCAAAGCAGCATGTGGCCTGGCATTGTCATGAAGCAATAAGATGTCCTTCCTATTGAACATCGCCGGCCTCTTTTCTTGGAGTGCTGTTTTTAATTTATCCAATTGCTGACAGTACCTCTCCGAATTTAGCCTTTCGTTTGGTTTCAACAACTCAAAATATATTGGTCCTCGAATGTCCCACCATATACACAACATTCTCTTGTTCAGGCTTAACTTCGGTTTAGAGGTGGAGGGGGCAGGTTTTCCGGGTTCACAATATGCCCTTTTCTTTATGATGTTTTCATAGGTAATCCACTTTTCATCCCCAGTTATGATCCGGTCCAAGAAGGGTTCGATTTTGTTGCGTGCAAGCAGAGATGTGATCCGATTATTCAAATTCTTCTCACTTAACTTATGTGGCACCCATCTCGAATACTTCCACACAAACCCTAGTTTCCGAATATGGTCGGAAATGGTTTGTTGAGCTGAATCAAGCCTTTCCGCAATCTCCGATGCTGTCAAAAAATGATCTTGCTCTATCATGATCTTGACAGTATCGTCGTCGATCAAAGATGGTCGCCCAGAGCGTGGCTTATCAGAAAGGTCGAAATCACCTACTTGAAATTTTTCGAACCATCTTCTGCATGTTCTATCAGAAACTGTACCTTCACCAAACACTTTCAATAAATTTCTATACGCTTCTGTAGAATTTCTTCCTTGTTGGAATTCGTACAAAATACGTAGTGACGTAAATGAACTTTATAGGTAGCCATGTGTACACGATCGCGTCTCACTTAATACTAACAAGAATGATCTTCGATTTAGTTCATCTGCGACGTAAATGTATATACATTGTTAACGATCAAAAGAGAAACCCAAATATGTGTCACATGAATATGTGCATACTTGTTGAAACTGATTATAACCGAAACGGACAGAACTTTCCGGTAGACCTAATATTTATGGCAATATACTAAATAAATGTCAAAATTAAAAAGCATAATTTTTCATCTATGTGACCTCCCCTTGATTGAATAATCGCAGCGCACAGTCGAGGCATTTTCGCAATAAGTTTTGCCAGAGTTTCTGACGTTATTCAGTTCCAAATTGATTGAAGTTTGTACCACATAACAGTAGCTGATGTTGTAGCTGATTGCTTTACTTCCCGGTCCAGTTATTTCCACAGTAACTCAATATGGTTCAAGTAAGAGCTCTGGGGAGGCCATTCCATAATTTTAATCGTTCTTTCCTCCTCTAAATTGCGAAGATAGCCTTTACATAATTTACATGAATGTTTTGGATCATTATCTTGTTGAAAGATAACATTTTGACCCAAAAGTCGAATTCCTGAAGGTATTGCGTAGTTCTCCAAAAGTTGTCGGTATCCTTCTTGTCTTAATATTCTGTCAATTTTCACAACATCGCCTTCACTATGCCCAAAATAGCCCCAAATCATCACTGAACCACCTATATGCTTTATGGTAGTGGCAATACACTCTTTATTGGCACGTTTACCCACAGATCTCACGAATATTCGTCTTCGGGTACCGAAAATTCAATTTTTGCCACATCCGTCCATAAAACCTTGTTGCAATCTTCTATCGTCCAATGATAGTGTTCACGGGCCCATTTAAGCCGCTTTTGCTTATTTTGTTTACATAGTAATGGTTTTTAATAGCAATACGTCCATGGAGTCCGGCTTCCTGTAGACGACGTTTAACCGTAGAAACATTCACTAGTTTTCGGTGACCAAGATTTAATTTTGCGATTATTTCCGGGCTGTTTTGCGTCTATTAATCTTGCTAGTAATCACTATTCTATGATCATCTACAAATGTTGTCGTTTTTGGTCTTCTAATACGTCTTTTATTAAAAAAACTGCCACTTGCCTGATATTTTTTAACATTATAATCGACCGTAACGTGGTCTAATTCCATTTTTTTTGACAATCTGTCAATTACTTATGCCAGCTGTATGGTAAGCTATTATAAGCGCATATGTTTCAGTACTTGGTTCTTTTCTTGGAGGCATTTTAAATAATTGTCACTCGATATTTCGCTTATGATGTAAGTATGTAAATATCAGACTGCAACTGATCGTATTTGTCTCATTTCGCTGAAATCTTTTCAAAAAACAATTTAAACATCATTACCTAGAATAAACCAGACTGATAAATTTTTTCTGGAAGTTTCTACAGACTATTAATACTATTATTGTAATTGTACCGTAATAAACAGTTTACGACAATCCGACCAAGCGCAGGTAGAGGGTAGTAAAATTAACCCTATATCGTTGGTGGTTATATAATGAAACTGCGTTTCAGAGAAGTACATAACTTTATTCAAATGTTGTTTCGTAAACATAATACTGTATTAATAATACATGAAAAATGGGTGCCTAAACGCTTATGGGCGGTAGTGTATTTTTAAAATAAAGGTTTTGGCTTCATTTAACGTGGAATTCCCCATAAACTTATGTCGCCATTGTTTATTATTACCGAAATTATGCTTTTACCTCACGAAAAACGAAATCAACGTTTTTGTGGTAAAATAGTTTGTTTGACTGAGGCACAGTCAAATGATAATTTATGACAATTTAATTTGTTCGTACCAACTGAAAGTTGTTGGCAATTATATTACCTTATTTACTGTAACTGGCTAATTCGATTAGAAAAAATTAGAGTTTGGTTTCCGCAAGCGAAAAGCCGAGTATAGTTCTTCTTCGCGCTACCCAATCTATTCTGTTTCTTATCTTCTGTTCAGTTTACGCTTGAAATAACCTTCTTTGAATGTCGGTCGGGTAAGTAGAGGTTATTTGATATAAATGCCAGAAGTAGTAAAAATATCATGATTATCTCCAAGAAAAATGCACGAGTATTTTCTGTCGAGACAAATTTTCTTATAAATTATCCCTTACTTTGTGGAAGCGGGCCAAGAGCTTCTAAAATTGCCAGTTTGATGAGTTGTTTTTGTTCAAAGTTAAAATATATGTCTAAGGAAATGTTTAAAAATGTTACGTTTTCCCGCTACTAACAAACACAACTCATGTTAGCCTCTTAATTTCTTGTACTTGTAAGACAACAGTTGTATAAAATCTCTAATAACAAATAATGCGCTCTCTGGGGCGTTGGCACTATTTTAGCTTTCCGTGGGAATGGAAATTTGGAAAAATATTTTCAAAGCATTTTTGTCTAAATTATATTTTTCTGGCTTACTGATGGAGTAAGTTTGATGTAAATATTTTTGAAGCAAAAATAAGTTAAAGTTAAAATAACAAATTTTCCCTATAAAAGTTTTTTGAAACAAATGTTTCCCAATTAACTTCGCTTCAAAATTATTTTCATCAAATTAACTTACCTATTGATAGGCTAGAAAATACAGTTTAGACAAAAATGCTATGAAAATATTTTTCAGTCATGCTTTTTTTTAGTTTGAAAATTAAAATGTAGCTCAAAATTCGGAGGCGGGACTTGCTTGAAATGTGCTATACATCGGAAATATTTTGAACATTGATTTTGAAATAAAATCTTCCTCGACAAAAGCCTTACCCAGTCGTCAATAGGAAATGAAGAATAAATCTACGTTCTAATATGAATTCTCGACTTAAAATGTCGCAGTAGTAGATCACATATAAAATTATTCGTTAAATTCAAAACACGGCTAGAGGTGACGCCTTTTGTTATGGCACTGAAAAGCATTTCCAATGACCACAACAACAACTTGTTAGACGTCGACATGCAAATTTACTGTAGAAAAGTATTAGAAAATTTTCGGCAAATTTATATTTTTTTTTTTTTTTTTTTTTTTTTGTAACTATTGCCAAAGGCTTTATTCTTGAATCTTTCTTTATACGAAACTAATAAGTAGTGTGAAATTCTTAAAAACTATATTTTTATTTTAAATTAAGCCTTAACCTATGTTAATACTTAATATCATTATGCATTATTATTATTAAATTATTATTATTTACTTAATTTTAGTGTGTTAGCTCAACATGCGCGTAATTATTAGATTATATTTCTCAGTTAATTAAATCTAGAGGATCTGCTCTGCGAAGCCGTCTGTATTTCGGTTGCCTTAGTAGTTCTCTAGCTAATTCGTTAGGGTGTTATTCCAGTTTCAATTGGTACTTTAGACTGCATGATTTAATTGTCTCAACAGTTTTGATTCCTAGGTCTCTATGGATGTTGCTGTTTCGAATATACCATGGGGCATTTGTAATGCTACGATGTATCTTTGCTTGCGTTCTTTGTACCATATCTATATTTGATGCACTAGTTGAGCCCCATAGTTGGATACCATATGTCCATATGGGGATTAGGATCGCTTTGTATAGTAGAACCTTGCAGTCTAGAGAAAGTCGATTTTATACCGATTATCCAGTACATTTTAGAAAATTTTATTTTTAATTGATTGCGTTTTGTTTCAATGGGCGCTTTCACGACATCCAACAGTTGGGAACATGTTGAGTAAAATCGCAGCCAACGTTATAAAAATGTTTAGCACTATGAAATTTTCAAATCAAATTGGCGATGATTTCACTAATCATGATGGGGTACCTGAATGCGCCCAATGTACTTTTTCCATGTCAATCTTCTACCGAGATGAAGACCGAAATATTTGACGTTTGTTTGTTGAGGAATTGTGATATTGTTTAATTTTACTCCTGGACATGTACGTTCAATGTGAATGTTACATGTGTTGATTTACATTCATTCGTCCTTATCCGCCAAGTTTTTAACCAATCTTCTATTTTGTGTAGATGTTCTTGTAAATCTCTCGATGCTGTTTGAGGATTTTTGTGTGAAAATAATATAGCTGTGTCATCAGCAAAAGTTGAAGTGACAATATTTTCAGTCATTGGTAACTCAGCTGTGAATAACAAGTATAGCACAGTACACTACCTAGCGGTACTCCTGCCTTTATCTCGGTTAGATCAGTAGTGGCCGTATTTCGTTTCACCTGGAACATTCTTTGGGCTAAGTAGTTTTCAAGAATTGAATGAAATTGTCTAGGCAGAACAGTTTTAATTTTGTAATTTAATCCTTCATGCCATACTTTGTCGAAAGCTTCCGCAATATCCAAGAAAACTGAGGAGCAAAATTTCTTTTCTTCTAAGGAAAGCTTAATTGTATGTACAATTCTGTGCACTTGTTCTATTGTGCCGTGTTGCTCTCTAAATCCAAATTGGTGATCTGGTATAATGCGACCTTCAGATAATATAGGTATTAGTTGTTGTAGTAGCATCTTCTCAAAAAGCTTTGAAATTATCGGAAGTAGACTTATTGGCCTGTATGACGAGACTTGGGTTTCGTCTTTACCTGGCTTACGAATCATGATAATTTGAGATATTTTCCATTTTTGGGGAAAGTATTCACATCACACAATCGCGCTAAAAATATATGTTATATATTTTATGCATCTATCTGGTAATTCTTTGATCATTTTTCCAGTTATTAGATCATGACCTGGCGCTTTCTTAGGATTTATACTGTTTTTGATAACCGTTTTGACGCATTTCCATTTAAATTTTACTGGTTCTGGGTTCGACTCGTCTCTCGTAAACTGTGGTAGTACGCAATCGTTATTTTGTTCGTTTGGGGTGAACACTTTTTGTAGATGGTTAGAGAAAGCGATGGCCTTTTCTAAGTCACTTCTGGCCCAGTAACCAACTAGTTTTCTTATCGGTGGGTTCGATAACTCTTGCCTTTTTAAATTTTTTGTTACCTTCCACAGTGAGTAATCTGTTTTTCCTGTTGCTGTGAGCTCACTTAGATAATTCTGTATTCCTAAATTTTGTTCTTCCCGTATTGCTTCTCTGAGAGCTTTAATAGCTCTATTTACTTTCCATTTATGCAAAGGAGATCGGTGAAGCTACCACCCGGAGTAGCTTTTTTTGCAGCCATTTCCATTATTTGTCTTAAGTTTTCTATCGCGATATCAATGTCTTCTGTTGTGCGAAGTGGAACATAAGATGACAATCATACACATCATTACATTTATTATGTTTCTATAGAAAACCCATTTCGTTAGTTTGTTTGTTAAACATTGGGGTGGTTCAGTTTTTAATTCTTGGGTACTTAGTGTTAACTGATCTGATGATAAATCATAACAGTCAACGACTTGAGCATTTTTGCGTTGCGTGCTATTCCTCGTATTACACAGAAATATATTAAATCAGGATTTTTTTTTCTATCTGTAGGCCAAAATGTGGGATGTCCAGATGATAGGTAATCTAGGTTTTTTTCGTTTATTGCTTTGTATAGTTGCTTGCCTTTGGGTGACGTCAACCTCGAACCCCATTGCACGTGTTTTGCGTTATAATCACCCCCTGCTCGAAATTTGATTCCCAACTGATTGAAGAATGAATCGATAAATTGCTGTTTAATTGCGTGTTTTGGTGGACAGTAGACAGCCGATATTAAAAATTTCCCAGACCATTCTTCCAAACTGATAGTTGTAGCTTGAATGTGATCTTTAGCATATTTCTGGAGCTCGTAGTGCTTTAGTCTTCTTTTTATTAAGACTGCAGTGCCGCCGTGTGCTTTTCCATCCGGATGTTTGGTGTCATAAATGGAATAGCCGGTAATATTAAAAAATTTTGTTTTGTAAAGTGTGTTTCAGATATTAACATGATGTCTATATTTTTTCGATAAGAAAGGTTTGTACCTCAGCTTTATGTTGCGAGAGCCCGTTCGCATTCCAAATAGCTATTTTTACAACTGTCATTTTTGATTTTTGACTATAATTTGCATAAGCGTATTCATATTTTGCATCATCATACTCATTTGTCTTTCCATCATCATCATCATGAAACTTTGGATGGTCTCCGTTATTTTATTTACCATGGTATGTATGAATGGTTAGTTCCTCCTCATTAGAATGAACTTTTGGTTTCGGTTTGTTACCTTTTAGAATACTTGCGTAAGAAACAGCTGGCTGTGCAAAACTGCTGGCAAACGTCTCCAAGTTATCATTTTGTGTGTTTGCATTCGTTGATTTGGTGATTATTGTATTTTTTGGAAACACGGCCCTCTGATTAAATTGCATATTGAGCATTCGTTGCAACCCCCCTATAGTTTGCAGTATTATTTTCGCCGCAGTTATTACAACGTAACACAGATGGGTCATTGCGAGACTTGTCACACTATTTGGAGTCGTGGAGTTCACCACAGATAACACAATTTATTTAAGGTGCAGTATGCTTTCGTGTGTCCGTATTCTTGGCACTTTATGCATTGGACTGGTCCAGACCTTTTCTTAGGTTCTTCAATTACTATTTTACGATGTAAAATTAGCGATGTGTGATTAGCAACTAATAATAAAGCGGTTAGATGTGGTTTTTTTTAAATGGAACGTTGCTCATTTTATACACGGCGATGCGAAATTTTTAATCACAGGACAGAGCAGATACTTATTCCAATATATTCGATATCAATAATCGATAATTGGAATGCTAATCTTATCTTTCTTTATCGAAAATGTAACAAAATTGAGCACTTATATAATGTTGAAAGTACTCCAAACATGTGCTCCAAATTGTTAAGATAGAAAATGTTTACAGCCTCAAGTTGTAAATTATTTTCAAAAGTTACCTTGTCTTGTTGTATTTACTTTATTTTATTTTAAGTAATTTATAAAGAATATTATAAAATAGAAAATTTTAAATATACACCTAGCTTCTAAAAAGGAACGGGATTAATAATCGAATAATAAATATTCGGTAAAAATTGCGCCTCTCGAATGTAACGCCTATTTACGTTGGAAGACAATAGTCGTCGTCATCAAGTCGCATCGCGTCGTATAGTCGCTTGTTAGAACAAAGGATCCATACATTATTTATGCATACTCAGCAATCATATATCGTTTATAACGAACTCATACAATTCTTTATCACAATTGAAATGGGGTTAAGTTAAAAATAAATAAAAATATTGAAAAATGTAAATATTTAATGACGAACTTTTTCTATGATTCTTCCAACATTTCAAATTGTATAATGCTATACAACAATATAATTTGTGGGTGGTGGTCGTCAATCGTTTTAATGCTAATTAATTACAAATACGCATACATATATATATATAACGATAGATGTATGGCATATTTATCTTGATGTTGAACCGAACACAAATTGCGCAAAATATCCAATCAAAATCATATCGATCAATTTTATATTTAATTTTTAACTAATTATTATAACATGTAATCATAGGCCTTTCTCTACATAATAATTGCTTTAAATACGGGTTAGATATGAAATATTTTTTTTGTGTTAATATAAAATATAAACGATGCGGGTATTGTAACTTAGATAAACAAAATGTCTTTTAATAAACAATAAAAAGAGAAAAATTCAATTATTTTACCACCATACCAAACAATTTTTTGTTTTTTGTAAAATGAAAAATCAACTCGAAACATTGTTTCTATATCATCGTACACAGAGGGAAAAGCTCCATCCATTTATAAAGCACACACAATATGTACACACGATGACTGTGTGGATATGTGTTATGTGTTGCGGGGTATGTAGAACACACACAGAAAATTGATTTTGGGGTGGTTGTCGGGTTTTGTTGTGTTTTTTTAAGTGAATACACATATTTCCTCATTTTATGGTTTACGACGAGTTAGGTTTTGAGATATTACATAGATAAAAAACAATATAGAAAAAATTGTTAACCCCTCATTAATAAACAAAACATCTATGTAACACACACACACACACACATAACATTACATAAAAACTCGTATAGATATTGTAAATCGATTACATTTTCTATTTGGAAAAAAATGTTATAATTTTACATTTTATATATGCTTTTAGTCTTAATGTTTCATATATCGTATTCGTATGTTATATTTTAATGAATTTATGTTGCTTTTTATGTATTTTCCATCATAATGATTATTTTTAATATTTAAATATAGAAATGTGTACACTGTAGTCAGTGTGTACTCTATACATACAATCCAGTTGTATAAGGAACAAAAAATATAATAATTGTTAACCACAAATTCAACTTCCGTTTTTTATGGTTTGCAATTTTTTTTGTTGTACATATACTGCACAATATACAAATGGTCAAAAGTTGAGGTTTACTCTTTATTATTTATATATTTATATGTGATGACGTTCGGTCTGGATGTAGGATGTACCACGGAATATTTAATATAGGGTGAAGATTCTATTTTAGCTAAATTTGTGGTCCTAGCTTGGTTTGGATTGTATTCCAAATGTTAATCTTGAACACGTTAACTTTAATGGTATACAAAAAGACTGTTTTAACCACAAAATTCGTCATTTTTCAGGATGGCGGAGAAATGAATTAAATTTTATTGATTTGTATTCTTTATGAGCTCGGAGAAGCTAACCAAAGTTTAATACGTTGAACGTCATGGGGGACACCCGTGACCGGCACTGAGTTTGTTCGTAGCACCACGGGAGTCACCGGTGACCGGCGAAGCCAAGATTATTAGAAACCTATAATGCGAGTAAATTCTTATTGCTTTTAATTTCAGCGCCGTGGGGGTCACCGGTGACCTCAGTGAATTAAATGCGTCACGAATGATTACAAAAATTAACTGTTATGTTGTAAATAATATAGATATCATCAAAATATGCAACACTGAAAGATTCATATAAAATTAGCGTCATTTTCATATAAAATTAGCGTGGCATTCAACGTGCTAAAAAGCAAATCTCCATGTATAAAACAAAAATGGCTTCGCTAAACAAATATTGAGGCCGATTCCGGGGTCTAAAATTTTATGTAATGTTATGTTATTTTTGTTTTTTCAATACAAATTCCAATAGGAAGCGGGGAATTAAAATAACATAACAGCAATTTTATGCCGCGAGAATCGGGCCCAATATTTCCCAAAGTAAGACCACTAGTAAGAGCCAAGCGACTTTTTTTTTTTTTTTACTTTTATAGGTTGGTACAAAATTTTAATAAAATCAAACAAAACATGCGATTTATTTGTATGTCATACACAAATAATTATGGAAAATATCATAAGTTTTGATCACCGTAATTCAATGATGATTTCGACAGACTCAAATCACAGGAAGTGGCAGCTTCCATAGGAGCTTTTTCGTTGTTTGCTAAAAGGAGAACTGAGGTTGCAAAGTACATCTGCTATGAGAAGAATGACTATTAACTATTTCTAATTCTAAATTAAATTTGTAACAATACACCTTAGGTCGCAGTAATGTTTGGCCGACAACGGTTCACCGGAAGTGACAGGTTCCAAAAGAGCATTTTCGGGTTTTGAAAATATTTTGAAAAGTAGTTTTCAACGAAAATGTTGTCCCGGTACAGCCCAGACGGATTGATTGATCAGAGTGAAACTTCATACTTAAGCTTTTTCCATAAATTGGAAGATCCATTGCAGCTTCCATGGGAGCTCTTCCGTTTATGCAATTATTTTGTAAAGTGTATCATTTATAAGAAAAATAGCTATACACTAAACGATTGTAAATTAAATGTGCAACAATATCAGTCCACATCAGATTTCCAAAATTTAAGAGGAAATGATGATTTTTGACAAAAAAAACTTTCAACAAAAATTCAGCCTCTGCTTAGCTCAGACGGATTGATTTATCAGAATGAAATTTCATACTTAAGTTTTTTTTTCATAAATTAGGAAGTCCAGCAGCTTCCATAAGAGCTTTTCCGTTTACGCACATATTTTGAAAATATCATTTATGAAAAAAATAGCTATAAACTAAACGATTCTAATTTCTTTTTCTGTGGCAGAAAAATCTTGATCTCGGATCAATAATATGACGTCATTTTTGATCCAACATGGCTTCTTTGTTTACATTTTTGTCGTTTTATTTTTTGATCCCGGATCAATTAAAAAATCCAAAAAATATTTTGGATTTTTTAATTGTACGGGATCAAAAAATAAAAAGACAAAAAATGTAAACAAAGAAGCCACGTTGGATAAAAAATGACGTCATATTGATCCGGGATCAAGATTTATCTGCGACAGAAAACGATATAAAATAAATTTGCAACAATTTCGTTCTCCATCAGTATTCTAAAATTTAAGCGGAAATGGCGATTTTTGACAAGAAAATGTATTTTTGAACAAAAATTCAACTCTGTATACCCCCCCAGATGGATCGAATTGTGATTATACTTCATACTTAAGCTTTTTGCATCAATTAGAAAGTCACAGTGATTTTTGACCGAAATCGGTCACCAGAAGTGGCAGCTTCCATATGAGTTTCTCGTGTTTTGCAATTAAAGCGATGAAGGACGAAAAGATTGCAAATTAAATTTTAAACAAAACTAATTCAGTTCATTTTTTAAATTTTAATGGAAATGATCAGTTTATAAAGCTTTTTCCATAAATTAGGAGATGCTTACTAAATTTGTGTACCGTATGTAAATTTGAACCTTATTAATGATTTTTGATTATGTCTACTAGACAGTTTTATCAAAAGTCCGGTTAATGTATTCGAGATCTGAATCGTAGTAAAAGAAAGTCAGGTGTTGTCCACAACATATTCGCCCTTCCATTTTTTCTAGGTTAGTATAATAATTTGCATATAATGATTACAAACTTATAAGTGGCATTTGTTAAACTTTTGTCAACCTTGTACCATCACCAATGATATGGTTGCAAACAATGCCTACCGATCAGATTCTAGGTATTTTGAGTAACCAATCTTAACTGTGAAATCCAATCACACAGTCAATTTATTTCTGAATTTTGTTTAAATTCAGATAACAAACAATTTTTCAACTTCGTTTTCCATCTTGTTCATGAATTATTTTCCGCGAATTACGTTCATTTCAAGCAAGTTAATTTTCTGCGAATTTGGTATTTTCAAACTTCTCCAGTTATTATGTTTACGCGAAACTTGTTTCTTTTGATTAGTTTTCACTAAATTATTTTATATGCAAATTTCTTTGACCCCTCTTTGAATATTAATAATTAAAAGTTCTAAAAATGCGACCGTTATAAAATTTGGTTTTTTGCTGTGATGTATTAAAATCTTAGGATCTTTGTTTGGTAGATCCTAAGTATAAGCGTTGAAAATCATTTCCCGATTGCACACAAAAATTTGAAGTCAAAATTACCATGGTTTGACTGATCTAAATAAAAAAATAGAGTAAAATCCCACCACCACTCATTCATTTTATAATATTTTATTAATTTTGGATTTAACCATAATGAAACCTTTCACCATTCTAGTATATACGAACAAGTTTTAGAAGTTTCATAAACTGTATTTTTATAAAAAAAATAAATAACGGCGCAGCCGGATTATTGCACATTGATATTCGCGCAACAGTTAAGAATGCCCAGTTTTATCATCCTGAATTTAATATATCGGGGTTTTCAAGGACATAGCAATTTATAGTATTTAACTGAAACACAGACTAATTGATATATTGGACTGAAATTTATTCCAGATGCAGTACACATCATTAAGCCAAAAATAACCTTCATAGTGAAAGATGATTTTTCGATAAAATTCAAGAATTTTCTTCAAACTTTAGCACAGCCTAATTGGAAAAGTTTCAGCGCTTCAAATGATCAAGAGGTTTCTGTTCTTGAGTTGATTTGATATTGTAAGAGTGTAAGTCAAGATCTTTACGCAAAATTCGCCACAATGTGATTTGAGAGATTCCCAATTCCTGTAAACGGCCTGGAATCGACTGATCTGGCTCATTTTGAACTAAAGCATCTACGGTTGCGATATTTTCGGTACTTCGACCAGTTCATTGTCTCACTAGCACATTAACATCCAATAGTGAATATTTTGACTCGATTCTTATAACCGCAAATTGGAGTAGGTGCTCTTAAAGTGCGACCATTCACTCGGAATTTGTTTAGTCTGAGTTACACCATTGAAAAGTAACTCTTTCAAAAACACCTCCCCTTTAGCTCCCACCTGTATATTCTTAGTAGGTTGGCCAAAATTAAAATGTTTTATGTTCTAAGTATATATGTTCTTATTATGCATAACATAACGATTTTCAATTTTCGAAACCTAGTTCACACCTAAGTTACAATATGTTTAATACATTTTTTTTTGTTATTTTTATGGCATTGCATACCGTGTTCAATGTGCATTAAACAGTTTGTGTTATAAATTGAACTTATATTATTTTGTGCTGTAGTAATACGAAAAAAATATGTAGCTATATCAGAAATCAAGGAATAATGTCACCGCATAAAAATATTAGACAACATGCAATCAACTTACAAAAGTTGCACAAAAACGTAATTATGAAATGGTTAACTTGATCAATTTCGAATATTTCAATTGAATTCGAAATAATTAAAGCGAGAAATTTTAATGACATTTTTTTTTTTTAATTTTCATTGTTATCTTAATTAATAGTAAAATCCAAATTCCATTCCACCAAGCAAGAAAGTTGTTTTAAGTTTTCGTTGTAACTGTTTGTAATTAATTTTTATATGGCTTTATGTAAGCTTCTTAATCAATAGTGTGCGCTCTAAGTTTGTTCGAAAACGAAAATAGTTTCAAGTACTTACATATTTGAAATTGTGGAATTTATTCTAAGTTTTTAACTAAGGTAGCTCATCGGGCCATTAAAAGTGTTTAATCGTTTTTAATTTTCACCTTTTATGTATTTAAATGAAATTAATGATTTATAAAGCTAAAATAAAATAGATTTTAGTTTAATGAACACAATAAATACAGTATTTTGATGGATGAGGTTTACGTATTTTCACATATATGTACATTTTATGTACGACTTTTTGTTATCTAGGTTAATTGCGTTGAAGATGAGAGAATGTAATTTTTGTTTTTGTTGTGTAAAGGAAATGATAATCCGAGATTTTGGTTTTAATATACGTATTAAAAAGCATATTTGTGCTGGTTCATTCCAAATAATTTTGCCAGATAAAATGAAAAGCGATAAAATGGCTTGTGCTAATGTATTTCATGGCACATACATGCACATACTAAACTTGTTTTATGAATGAACTTGGAAAACACAACTACTCGTATATCTGTAATTGTCAAGGTTGCATAGTTTGCGCGAAATTACGATAAACGATTGCCAAGAACACACTTTTAAAATATAAAATATTATCTTATATTCATAATTTTATACAAACATATTTATACATACAGGATTGACCCGTTTAACGCGATTTGTATCATAAGGCAATGTCTTATAGTCACGATTGATTAATAGTAACTTGTTGCTAAACTAAGTAATTATTCTTTTCGGAATTATTTTGTTGTCTTCTTTGAAGATCTTGAATGCTAGCACCTTACTTTCGTGATCCGCTAATGTCAACTTTACGTCTCGGCCTCTCTGAATTCCCCATTGTAGGCAAACAACTACCGGTCTCACTCTCAACACTTGTACTGGAATCTACGGCTTGACCTTCACCACTCGTCATCTTGTCGTGAATACTCGTCTCGTAGTTTTTGAACATTTCTGGTTCAGAACATTCTCTGGTCTCATTCGATTTTTATTGAACCGTTTGTGGTTTATCGCATTGCAGTATCCCATTCCTGTCGCCAATTTTCATATTGTTTTCAAAATATTATGACAAAATTAGAAAACATTTAATAGATTTACCATAATAAAAATTTAAAATAAAATACTCGGTGGTGCTATTGACATCAAAGGCAAACATGGGAGACAGGGTTGCAATGTTTTAAACAAAACGTTTAAAACGAATGTTTTAAACATATTTTAAACAAAGCGGTATGTTTTAAACATTTTGTTTTAAACAAGTGTTTAAAACATGATTTTAATTAGACAAAAAAACAAAAATTTTTTTATTTAAATTAACTTTAGTAAATCTTATAAATATAATATCTGTTACTTCAAATACTTATACAATAAAATTAAATAAATTTGATTGGCCACAAAACCCATGAGTTTGGGTTTTGTGGCCAATCAAATTTATTTAATTTTATTGTTAGATTCAGTTAGTATCATTTATATAAATGGCTTCAGTTTTCAAATTGGTTTTGATGATAATGATTTAAATACTGTAACTAACTTGGCAGCCTTTTATGATTAATTAAATTTGAAATGTTGGTTAAATAATATTTAAACAATGTTTGGCAATCTGAAGATTACATTCAAGCCTCGCTTGCCGTAGTATAAACCATTTCTGAATTTCAATTAATTCGTTTATTTATTGTTTCTAATGTAGTATTTTTTGAGTTTCTTCAGAGAAACAAAAAATTCGCTTAGCAATTTCGCTGCATAAATCATATTTACAAAATAATTTGGTTAATTTACAATATATGTAATATCCTTAATTGATGCGTTATGGTCGGTATCTAGATTTTCAACTCATCCACAAGTATGCTTAATTGCGTGCATTTTTTCAGGTGCTCTTTCATTCTAACCACTAAACCAGGAGCCCCACTTGTCGGTGGACATTTCTCAATCGGAACACGATTTGCTTTAGAATTCTCTGCATTATTCGAATACTTCGCGCCGCAGTGGGAATTTTTTCCTTATTAGTGGCAAAAATTTACAAATATACAGAGAAAATTTAAAAATAATCAGAGCACCCTGTGAAAAAATCAAATAATATAGAGAATTCCGAAGCAAACCATATTCCGATTGGCGAAACTTCCACTGTTTCATGAACAAGACACCAGATAGTTCCTTTTTACAATTTTTGCATTTCGTTTATACTGTATGCCTGACACCGATTGTCTTGTCCCAATTTGTGGTCAACCAAATTGATTATTACTTCAAACCACTCGTTCGGAGGCACTACACAAATCTAGTCTGGTGTTTTTTAATTAAAATTTGCTAAATAAATTAAGATTTATTAATTTCTAAAGTATTTATAATCTAGAATTGACAAAATATCCAAACTAAGTTTTAAGTTTAGAACTAAATTTCAGGCATATTTTGGTTATGAACCTTACAGAGACATCTATCAATACTGGTATGAACAAACCATCAATTTAGTTAATCGGAAATTCAGACAAAAAAAAAACATCACACACAGACATCAGCCACACAAGTATTAGAACTAAATGTTTCGATTTCAGTGAAGTAATGCCAAATACTGTTTTTGTGGGACGAGTTATTATTTTTAAATAATAATCAACACCGCTCAGGATCAAGATAACCAATAAGCTAAAAATTGAATTACAAAAAAAGATAAAACCGATTGGTAGAAAGGACTTCCCCAAAATTGTATTAAACGATTTAAGAACAGTTATGTAAAATAAAAAGGATCGACGAATTCTGTAAAACAAACGAAAATAGAGAAAAACGATTTAATTCAAAATTGATTTATGCAGATCCTAATACTATATAAATAACTACATACATAAAGAAATACAAATTACAGGCAATCCTCCAAGAACGCGGCATTCGAAGAACACGGTTTCGAAGAACATGGATACCCATTTTCTCAAACTACACGGTTTCAAACACGATTTTCTTTATTCTATTTTATTTTTAGTTTGTCATAACAAAAAATAAACAATAAAACGTAATGTCTTTTTTATTTTATTTTTTGTAGTCTCGAACAACACGGTTTTAAAGAACACGGAACGAATTAATCGTCTTTTTGGAGGGTTTCCTGTGTATTGTATTAGTATTTTATTAATTTGTATAATTATGTAACCAGAGCCATCTTCCACTATGGGACAGTGAACATTGGTCTTTTGCTAATGACGTCACTTTATGTCGACAAGTTCTCTTTTACTATTTTTTAATACAGCAACACAAATAAATGATCGAGTTTATTTGTTGAAAATTGAGCACATTAAAATAGAAGAGATAAATAAAATCCACGTCTAAGGCAACTTACGAAGAAAATGATCGTGCTGCTACTTCAATCGATTAAGAGAGACCGTTTTTTTTTAAACCGTCGACGTAGCGTTACGTTGACTTTGGGTAAACGTGCTTCATACTTAGACCTGAGCTTGTATTTTGAACGTTCATTTAGTTCTCTTTTAATTTGTATCGAGAAATTCAAAATCCCCAATATACCAAAATTTATAAAATCTCGAAATCAAAATAATTCCGGTTATATTCATCTCAATCGATTTTAATGTAACTCGGTTTTTTTTGATGCATAATAACCGTTGAGTATTGAATTTATAAACCATTGAGAACGGCTTGTATAAGTTTCGAATTCTATCTCATACACCAAATTTGAACATGATTGGTTATTAATTGTACGAGTTCCATTAAACTTGGCCTACTTCCAAAACTTCATCCAAAATGTGTGTTTAAAACACCATTCTCATTTTCTGAAATTTGAAATAGAATACGGTTAAATGTAACGAATCGACGAATAATTTTTATATTCCCAAAAATTATAAATTATCATGAAGTTCGCGTACTTTTGTTAGATCATTCATATAACAGCCCAAACGTTGGTCTCCTTGGTTCAATCCCACTGTAATTTTCGCTCAAGCAGAAACCATTTTAAATCTCAACCTTATTCTGAAAAATAATGAATAAAAGAATAGCATAGAAACCATGGGGAGTAGCGCCTGCAAAAAAGATGGTTTCTTAATTGGAGGCTGAATGAAAAACTTTTTTAATAAAATGTAATATAGAGTGTACTTCACTTATAGTTTGTATATTGGGATGCACAGCAAATTCCAGTCAAAACCGTGTTGTAAAATTAGAATTGTTTAAAATCCGTTAAGAAATTAATCAGGTTTTTAGTTGGCCGAGAAATAGTTGAATGTTTCTTAATGAATTTTACATAAATCTAGAACTAAATATGAAGCACATGGCACATTTACAAGTTATGCCATTTTGATCTAATAATTATTCTTACCTTCAGGCTACATCCAAAAATAATTTGGTGTATATTTCATTAAGTACGTAAACTGTAGACATAAATTGCGAACCACATCTCGCAAGAGGCTGCATGTCAGAACGAAACAGAAATCAAAGCTGCGTACCAAAGTCATCAGGCTTTTTAATAAATTATCTAGACTCATAAACCTGGGAAACGGCACCAGAATAGCTCCTGTAATAGAATCATGAAAGTGAATGAATTCAGAATATCATCACACATTTGCAGAATGAATCATATCCGAGACAAAGTTCACGAAACAATCTAGTTGAATTGACTTCGTATCGAAGTGGAATTGAATTTTTTCTAAAATTGTAATTTTTCCACGGGAATAAATTTAGGAAACGGGTTATATAAAATTAGTGACATGCTCGAAACTGAGGGGTCCGTCCCCTGGATGAAGGAGACCCTCGTTATTAGTTTCTACACCATACATCCTATCAAATTCTAATATTTCATAAGTATTTTATATCAAAATGAGCAGGTTCTCGTAATAGTTTTGAAGAGGTTGGTCCCCTGGGTCTAGGTGCTCCCTTACAAATTTCCCCCAAAAATATCTGTTTATTCCGAAAGGGCGTTTAACCCGCTCAACCGATCATCATGAAATGTTTACCATGTCTTAGTCGCATGTCCAGAACCAACCGAACTATATTTTTGAAGGTCTTGAGGCTCCGTCTTTAAATGTTTTCACCATAGAAAGAGATTATATAGAATGAATGTAAGCAGTTGTCAAACGTCACAAATTCGAAGGGTAAAAGAGAAGGTAAATAAATAAATCAACATTGTCCTATTTAGAATTTTTTTCACCCGAATGCTTCGAAGTTAGGAGGTTAAAATTGAAAAAAATATGTGAATTGAATTATATTTTTATTCATAAAAAAATTGTTTTTTCCTTAAGTACGAGTACAATATATTGTAGATTTAAACATGTGTATAATAAATTTTACTAAGGAAATTTGATTTTCAAGTTATGTTTTTCAAAACATTTTTGTTTTTGTTGCATAGTAAATTTTTCGGCTTCAAAAAATGATCAGCAAATTTTTGTGTTGTTTCACTGTGCAATTGCAAAAATAAACAAAAATTTTATAAAAAATATAATTTGAAATTCAAATTTTCTTGGCAAAATTGATTGAGATTTTGGCTATCAAATTACTTGCTTGCTAGCCAATCGAGTATCTACCTCATTATTTTCATTGCCGTCAAATTTAGTCGTTGGCTCGTTAAACAACAAGAAGAGAATGACTCGTTTCTTTAAAATATTTATCTATTCTATTTTGTCTGTGGCATAAATTAATTATTTTCAATATGTAACGAGCAAATAATTGAATTTTTATCCATTTTTACTTACGTCTTGTACATCGAAGCCAATTGGGTTCAATTATTGTTTTTTTTAATTCCTCACATTAAGCTTATCAAAAAAAAAAACAAAATATGTTTTTCATCTAATTTCTCTAAAAACTAATAATTACGGTATTCAAAAATAAAAAGCAGTTATGAAAAGAAAAGTACGTAGTAATATACACGTAGTAAGCACATAGTAATAAGAAAAATGCGGCACTGTTGCAGCAACAAAACAAGAACCCCACGTCAACAACAAAAAGTAGCTTGGTGGGTTTTTATTTTGAAATTTGAGGCCGCCATATGCATTTCTTATATAACCATCTGCTCTGGCTTGTGACATGAAGTAGCAAATTTTATATGGAAAAAAACTTTACATTCATTATGTAGTCTATAGTTCTATGGTTTTCACGGGGATGAGTTTAGGAAAGACGTTATTTAAAATTAGTAACATGATCTAATACGAGGGTCTATCAATAGTTGGCCCCCTGTTTTTTTTTCTAAATAGTTTGTCTTGCTGGTCCCATACAATTGTTTTCCCAAAAATGTTAGAAGAAATGGCACCAACCAAAGAAGTCTACGGAGAAGAATAAACTGAATAATCTGGCTCAGATCATAAGCAGAAAACTATTAAAAATTGCAATGGCATCGTACCTAGGATCAGCAGCATATGAAAAAGATACTGACTCTTCAATGTGGAACACAACAATCGCTGATATTGAAGATAAAGAAATAACCCTGATCTTTCCTGCAAAAGTGAATAAAGAAATAAACCATAGTATAAGCGCTAGGGTTTGATCTTATGGCAGAAATAAAAATTAAATAGCTCCTCATAAAAAATTGTTTACTCTAATCAATGCGGTTTTCAAGTTTTAATTAAATCACTAATTGTAAGAAAAGAACTCATCCTTGTTTATCAATATGAAGTTGGAGGTAGACACTCTACAATAAATAAAGTTCACAGGACAACAGACTTCAAGGTAACTGATGAAATTAGGATCAGCTCAGCCGTATTTCATGATATGATCCAGGTATTTTACAGTCTTCAACATAATTCTGCTAGCTATCTAGAATCTTAGTTTACGGAGAGAAACTTTTTTGATTATCAAGAACACACATACTTACAAATTTAAGAGAGTCCTATAACCTTCTGTACCCTGCTATCAAAGCAGTAGGTGACACCATGGAGAAAGCGTACATGCCAAACTGCAATGAAAGGAATACAAAGAAATTGCAAGGAATTCACAACACATAATAAACTGATGCGATATAGAAGCAGATAATAAAACCGATATGGTCGTATGAAATTTAGCAGAAGGGTTATGCATAATGCATGGAGGCACTCGCGGTCGAGATGATAAAACAGTACGGAAGCAGAGAGGCTCCGAAGTCTCCCAAACCTTAAGGCCATGCAACACCTTGACCATCGTCAGATAGACAAAAGAGTAAACCCGTTTGAGTCAGCTTACGACACACATTCACGGCAAGTTTCGCTTGCAATCCAGTATTTGATCCTATTTTTACAATAGTTACGTGAGATCGTGCGGTCACGATATTCGATGGTTACCTGTTTAAAAACACATACAAAAATATGTAAACCAAATATATTGTATTGTGTACATAATGATGATTAATTATTCATATATCATATTACTTAATTGTTTTATGTTAATTGGGTTCCCTGGTATAATCAGGGTCAGGTTTTATAGCCAAACTTATGTGTTGTATTATACAGATAAGATGTTACATGTAAGGCTTGTAATTATGTTGATGAAATGATACAAAATACAGAATTTCATTAAATAATTATTATAAATCACTCGGTTTCGTAGCGCTAAACTATAAAAGTAAAAGCAACTATGTAACAGACATAAAAAGTTTTGCTTTTCTTTCTAATATAATCAATGTCAATTAAGATGACTTTGATCAAAATGTACAGTATAATATGTGAAAATGTGTGCGTTATATTCAATTGCATTTTATTGTGTACACTTTGGACCTTGATTTAACAATGTGCTAGGCATGTCTGGAAACATAATTTTATTAAAATATTAATTTATATGACTACGAGTACCTAATTCAATTACTTTAGAAAATTCTATAAAATTAGTTTTCTTGCCAAAAACTATATTTTTTTATGTGGAAGAAAATGTCAAGAAAATATTTTATCATAACTTTTGATCGGTGTCTGGTTATTCATATATGAAGAATTTTACTTAAGTTGGCGTATATGGGGCAAAAAGGTTTTATTTTTAAATTTAAATCCGACATCCACAAACAACAGATTTTTTTTTTTAGAAGGTTATCAAGTAAAATATTAAATAACATTCAAACACACGAAATCTGTATAGAAGCAAACAATGATTGCAAATTAATACGAATATGTATATAAATTTTCTATGTTTTAAAAAATACTTGGTCTCAACGAAAAAAGTGGTAAGCAATCGCACACCACTTGTGTACACACCATTTATCATTTCTCGTATACGTCTTTACAATTTATTTCGTACTACGATTTTAAAGTTAAGCACGATTTTTATGAAATTAAATGTTAGTAAAAAAAAACTTTATACTCGTATATATTGTGGTTTTTTTTTGTACAATTTGTAGAATAAGTTTTGATTTTTAAGTTTTTGTTTATTTTTAATGATAAATTTTGCGAAAAATAATGATTCATGTTTTGTGTAGTGTGGTTGTTTAACTTTAATTCACTTGATAATTGTACTCTTAAATAATTTTAAAGTTGCACAAAAACAACATTTTTAACAATATACTATAAACTGGTCCAGAACTTAACGTAAAAGATTCAAGTATGGGGAGGGGGCGTACTAGCTTTTCGTGTTTGTACAAAAATGCTTTTAAGAAATTGCTTTAGGGTTTCTAATTCTGAAAATTCAAATATTTTTGTTATTTTGGTTTCTTTCATCGCTTAGTAATTTTTCAATCTGCGGTCAAATTGAATTATTGAAATGTTTTGTTCGTCAACCGCTGATTTGCTAAGCCCACGAATCCAGTTTTAAATAGTGGTTTTATTCGAGAAAGCAAGACTCTTGAAAACAATTTGTGAATAAATTATTTTATTTTAATTTGGGTCATATGAAGATGGATTTTTGTCTAGCTATTGCTCGACCGGTTTGAACTAAAATTGTACTGCGCAATAAGTAAAATGATTTAAACTTTTTAATTCACGGTATCTTTGTTGTTAAAACCAATAGATTATTGGTAACCATGACTTCCAAGGATGCAAGATATGGGGGTGAGTATTATAGAGAGAAGAGATGTACGTAAACATCTTACGCTTCATCCGGTACATCTGGAAGCTCGCTAGGATTCAATAGATCGACTCATTGAGGCGGCTAAATCCCCTAATGATCCCACATTTGATAATATCCTTTGAGAGTTCTTTGCTGTTTTAGTGAAAAATTTCGAAAATATAATATACGAAGCCAAATTATTATATTCGAGTATAATGAGATAGAAAGAAACGTATACATTTATTACATACTTTCTTTTACGTAATAAAATATTGTTATTAGGAATATTTTTGACCTTGACATATTTGCACATTTACCATTCCCTATATCACGGAAAATGAAAACGGGATTTCTAGGTGTGACGTATAGAATCAAAAATGATCTATTCCACTTTTAAAATTGTTTGAGCTAGTAATTTATTTCATTTTAAAACTGAAATAATTAGTCAAATGATAATTTACAAAATGTATTCTATTCCTGAGTAAAATGAGTAACAAATTTCAGTTACACAACAAACTAAACTATTCCACTCCAATTTATAACCAAAAACAATCTATTCCAATGAGAAATATGTCTCTTAAAAGTTAAAAACAAAGTACGCCTATTCCAAAATTTTCGCGAAATTATTATATTTGTACCGGCCATTTCGATCTGAATAATAACAACGTTTTCTTATATTACTGGACCGAGAACACGCACGCCAAAGAATCAAATGAGATTGCTTTGACAGTCTTCGGCAGATTACCATCGACTTTGCCATCAAGATCTTACTGGTATGAAAATGATCCGCTTGGTGGCCGACGGGTGTGGGGGCCAAAAGATTCTATTATGGTTGGAATGTGTGAATATCCCCTGTCAGGGTTCTCGTGCAAATTGAAAAAAAGTTAAAATAAGAGTCTATTGTTGAAGTACACTCATATTGGGATATACAGGGTGTTTGGCGCGTGAGCCGACAACATTTTTTAGCTTTTATCACATGGAACTGATGTCTAAGTGTCACGGTAACTCAGATGTAATATTTTTAAGTTTTTTTTAAATTACCCAAAATCTACCCTTAAATGGTCATAACTTTTTTTTTGTAGTCGTAAAGGCACGAAATAACTTATAACTTATCTGCAATGTGATTTTATTCTAAATAAATCATTATATAAATATTACAATTGGTTTAAGTAAAGAGGTTTGTTGGATTCCAATTCCTGAAAAATGTGTTCAAATATGAAAAATGTCTACCTCCTAATTTCATAAAAAAATAGATTTTATTGTGAAAGCTTTGTTTCTCTGGTGTATGCCCTTTCCAAATTCTCTAGTTTATGCCCTTTCCAATGGTATGCTACATGTCATAGAAATCATTCATTTTGTGTGGTTAAAATAAGAGATTCTATTTTGTTGGTAATTGCACTGCGCGTGAAGCGAGAAGGATTTATCAGTATCTGTCCAGCACATAACCAACGAATGGTATAACAGAATACTTGGATGATTCATTCCCAAACTCATGGATTGGTAGAGGTGATCCTATTCCTTTGCCCGCACGGTCCCCAGACCTCACATCCTTGAATTTCTACGTCTAGGGGGACGTGCTAGGGAATTGGCGTGCGCAACAATTGTACTCACAAGCGAAATTTTAATGCAAATAATAAGCGCCTCATTTGAAAAAATGAAATGCAACTTCGCATAATAACCGTGGAAATAAGAAAAAGATACCTTGCATGCATATATAGTGGAGGAGGTCATTTTGAACAAAATCTAATAAATGAAGTTACAAATTTATCAATAACTTAAAAGGTATTTTCTTAAACCTGACCCCGGCAAAATAGTATCTCTTATTTTGACCACAAAATGAATGATTTCTATGACATGTAGCATACCATTGGAAATAAACTATAGAATTTTTAAAAACAAAGCTAATTTCAAAACAACCTCTAATGCATTTAGAAGGTAGACATTTTTTATACTTTTACACATTTTTTAGGATTTGGAGCCCATAATTTATTTTTCTTAAACCAATTGTATTAAATAATGATTTATTTAGAATAAAATCACATTGCAGAATATAATAAAATTTATTTCGTGCCCTTATGACTACAAACAAAAAAGTTATGACCATAACATTTAAACGCGAAATTTAACCGTGACACTTAGGACATCAGTTCCATAAGATAAAAGCTTCTAAATGACTGTGTGTTGTGTAACATAGGTAGACGTCATATATGACACAAAAATTATAAAGTCCATTTGATTTACAATTATAACATCTTTGTCTGGTCTTTTATTTGTATCCTATGGGTTTCTGTGGAAGTTTGTTATCAATGGTTACCAAGTTTCCGTTTTGATGTTTGGTAGAAGAGTAGAAGTGTGCTCCCATTTTCGTGAAGAGAAGTTACCTATTAGTTCTCGAGCAATGCTCTTTCAAGACTTCCAAGTACATAACTTATCAGCGATATCAACTAAATCAAAAAATATACTAAGTTAAAATTTTTTTTAGACCGTCATTCAATTTCATAGACTACTTTTTTTTGATCCATTAGGTCAACATTCCCCATAAACTGATTATATTGAATAATCAAATATGGGCACAGCACTACTAATGGATCACTGCTTCCTTGTACTCGTCGTTTTACTGACAACTTCAAAATTGGAGATGGAAAGTTTGAGCACATAAGAACTTCTTTGTTGTCTTCTGCCTCTCTTATGTTTTTTGGATTCAAAAATAGGCATTTGTTTTCGATTTTTTCCGACGGTGGGAAAACCTATTTTTTGACGCACATCTACACCACATTTTAAATCCCCATCTAATGGACTTACCTGGAAATGCAAAATATTTAAGAATAAAAATTCGTTTTTACTAGAGAAGTCTCAACTTACCTTTTACGTACTGTTTCATGATATTGTGCCCTTTAAATTTAATCATGTGCTCGTCAATCGATTGAGCTTTTGAGTTGGAGTATATGCCTTTGAAAATGTGGCATTGAAATGCTCAATTATTGGTCGAACTTTATATTCCCGATCAAATTTGGGGTCAGTTGGAGGCGATGTCTATGAATTATCATAAAAATGTAGGGCAGATCGGATTTCTTCAAAACGACGTGAGGGCATAGTATTTGCAACAAACGGAACTTTTAAGTCTGGTTGTCTAAACCAGTAGTCCCTTATGGATGGCAAGACATGTTAGCTAGCTCATGACAAGGTTTAAGCGCAAAAATGCCCGTATTTCTGAAGGTTCAATTTGAAATCGAATTCCTTTTTTGGCAACAACATAATTTACTTTCCCTAAATTCGCAACGGCATTAAAGAATTCTAGCGGCGTTGGAAAATTGTCAGCGGCTATATTTTCGAGTAACAATACTTTAGAAAATTCAATTACTTTTAAAATTTCGAAGGTATTTGGCTGGTATTGTTTTCTCCAGTTCAAAATATGTTGTGAATGAGATATTTGTTGCTGATCATCGTTACCATTAGAATCATTTTGGTGTGATACTCCTGATTCAAGCTCATTTTTATGCGATATAACCAGTTCGTTGTGGTCTGGTGGTGCTTCAATTATAACTTCACCTATGCCAACAGCTTCAAAATCGTCTTCAAGAAATTGGCAGTCTTCTTAATCAAGCTATTGGTCATTTTCGTCGTCACTATTGTCTGCCCATAACATTTGAATGATTTCATCCTCCGAAAGCAAAAATTGACGGTTATTTTCGACAAAACTAATTTTACTTATTGTTTATTGCTAAACTGATATATCGAACATTTTATTTGAAAAAAATAACAACTAGGTCAATGCACTTGTAAATGTGTGACAGCTTTGTGCCAAAATGCAATAGAAATGGCATGTTTGCATTTTTTTTTTTTAATTTTGTATATTGGAATTTTTTGGATTTTGTATAGAAATTTTGTTTTTCTGGAATTTTATTTTAGGAATTGTTTTTATTGGAATTTTTGTTTCTGGAATTTTTTTTTTGGAATTTTGATTTTGGAATTTCGTTTTTGGAGTTTTAGATTTGGCAAATCCGTAACCAACCCAGTATATTAAAAAAAAAAAAAAAGTGAAAAACAAGTATTAGCACACATACGTGCCATAAACCTTAAGGGGTTAAATCACCCACAGAGCAATGAAAAATGGATTTGCTTGAAATATTTTTTGTTTTGTAGATTTACAGAACTTAATGAACACCCCTCGTAGAAGTAACGCTATGTGGGTTTTTATATCTGTCTGAATATCACTCATTTTAAAATCTTTAACGTTGTCAAAGTTATTGTTACCTGCGCCCTAATTCTCTAAGCAGTAAGATAATTTGTAAACGTGTAAACGATAATTTATCTTGCTTTTTTACAATATTCGCATTCTCTAATTGTACTCCAAGATAAAATTCAAAACGATTACGATAAACAAATGTTAAAACATAACACACTCTTATGATGTATGTAGGTACATATTTAGACTTTGAGGGCCCATAAATACCGTTCCCATTTAAATTTCGACATTAATCTTATGAATATAATTTATTCTAAATAGCATCTGTTCACAAACTATAGTTCAAGTTGTTACGGGCTGTGGTAAGGGTAATTTTACAGGTGAAAATTTTATACAATATATTATCTTGGAATTTTTAAATCGCATTCTCTAAACAGTTTTTTTACCCAAGATAAATATATTGACAGCAAGCGAGCAAGATAACATTAAACGTCAAAACGAAATTTTACTATAATTATTTTATATCCTTAATAATTCCAAAAATATAATATCCAGAAACGTAAATTGTTGCATATACTATACACCAAAGTCATCTAGAATCACACATAGCCCCCAAAATCGTATTGAAAAATAATCGGAGTCTGGAGTTATTTGAAACTCAAATCAAGATACGGTTAGATAGACTTATAAAACAAACCAAATGTTTGAAAAGAACATTTTAACAGTCAGAAATTTCTTTACTTCGTATGGTAAAAACGTGTACAATATAAGTCTTATTTACAATTGATCGATCCGTTGAATTTTGATTAATGTTGCATATTCTAATCTGTTTAAAGGTTATTCTTTATACTAAGTACAAAATCGCATTATTATGTAATTATTATTTGCGATATGTTTTTTTAAATCCAATCGAATCTGTCTTAAGCAGATCATAATTTCAGTGTATTTCGTTGTTGAAAACGAAATGCCATATTTAGCTCTTTCCGCACATGCGAGTTGACAATACCTAAGTATAAAAGTCGGGTCTTGGAAATCCCGGGATTGTCTTACTAGAATTTTAGAATTTCGAGTAAACTACAAAAAGCTATGCGTTTTAAGCAACGACGCTCATTTAACCATCTAATTTGTTAGTCACTGCGAGTTTTCCGAACTCCACGAGTTTCTCATCCAATATTTTTTTCATGTGCCTCCTCAATAACATCGAAAATTTGTTAATCGAAACCATATCTAATATTTGATGTAGGTCCAGTTATGGAGGGACATTTTAGTATTATGATTTGTTCTTTTACCATGAGTTAATTTTTACACTTTGTAAAATGTTTGGGTTAATCTTAAGGATCGGTAACGAGTAGGAGGTGAGACTTTGATCAATAACCTCCACATTAGTAATCGATTTTATGCAATATACATCTTGTTTGACCTTAGTGCTAGTTAAAAGCTAGTTTTAATGCATAATATAATTTAATTTTGTACTCGTTCATTACTGTTGGAAATTCCTCCTAATTATCAATTTCTTAAACATAAATTAATGAATAATCTAGGATTAAAGCATTGTAAGATCTTAAAGATTGTTGAGAGCTAATAGTGCCTCTAACTGAAATATTAAACAACAACAAACTAAAATTTGTTAACTAATTTAGATTTTCTATTGGCCGTCAAATTTATTGTACTCGTCAGTTTTCTTAATTGTGCAAGTGTAACGATCAAGTAAAATATTACGAGTGCTTGGTTTGCTATATGGAGAGCGGGCCCATTTTAGATGTTGTCAAATCAGACTCTTGAAACACTCGACATTTATATTTGAAAATTGTGCAACTAAAAAATGCTTTTGCTGTAATCCACAGACCATCCGGTTCTAGGATATTCTACCCCTTAAGTCTTCCTCTTCTTTGAATATAAATAGGTACATTATTTACATATTCCCTACCTCAAACATAAAATCATACATAAATAATAAATTTATTTGTTTTGTTGTTTTTGTGGAAATAGTGGAGATAAAACTAAGCAAAAGTATAGGTAAAAGTGAAAACGATTGATTAAAATATTCGAATGTTTGACTTTACTGAAAGAATATTTTAATTCCAACGATAACAGTCCATTTTTACATTCTAAATGGAAAGAATTTTATAACTTTTTTATGTAAAGTATCGCAGTTATTTAATTTGTTAGAACTTGGCTTATTTAATTCTAAAATAAAATGAAAATATCAAAAATTGCAATTAGTTATTATTTATTAATAATATATAAATAAAACCGTTTTACACATTCAAGCAAAGTTATTCCGCGATAAATTACTTGTGTTACTTTTTGACATAAACTTATCTTGCCACTTTACATTGTATATCGATATCCAATATAAATCTAGACTTCTACGATAATTTTTTTCGTCTGTAAAAGTTATCACTTTTATATATTGCAATTTATCTTGGTTTTTAGAGAATTAGGGCACTAGTGTGTGTTGATAGACAGTTTGTATTATTGGTGTTTCCGTTCAAATTCAATCATTTCGCCATTCTAAACTGTTCCTGATATCATTAGGACCTATTCAATACGCAATGCGAAGTTTGTTACTACGTGCTCGCGAGCGCATCTCCGTGACTTATTCCAGATGTTAAAATTAAAGAGATTTTTCTAAGCAATCGTAGATCTTATACAGCACCTTTCGGATTAGTAAAATGAAGCTTTAAAAGGTAATTTGAACTTACGTCAATTTATTTGTTAAACAGAAACAATGAAGTTATTCATGATCAATTAATTTGGATCAAATCATTGCCTCGTTTCGAATCCGGATATTCGTCTTAAGCCAATATAGTTACATCGTTATCGCCCGATATTAAACATTTCGATTTGGCTGGAATTTTATTCTAAAGTATCTATTACTTTATTATGCTTTATTAACATATGTATGTGTACACAATGTAATTACTAGTTGGATTATTCGAGTAATGCTTGCCCACAACATTAGTATTGTATTAAATGTAGTACACCTACTACTAGTATACGTATGTATTCCGTATGCCGGATAAGCATATATGTATATGTTTTTGATTCATAATTCATATTAATCGTGACTAAAATAAATCCGGTTTATGCACATTTCCCTCGTTTATTAAATTTACATCTAAATAAAATGAATGAAGCTCATTTAACCCTATTAAGGCTAAAATGTCTAGGGAACTAAATATTTATTATTCTTTTTAATTATTAAGCTCCCAAGTTTTGAAAAGCGACTGTCTACCTACCTACTGTATATTATTATAATTCTGAGTATCAACATGAATTAATACCATCATTTTTGATAAATTATAATCAAATATTAAAACAAGAAAATGATTTTATTACTTAGAAAGACATTCATCATTTTCTCGTATATAAAGGATAAAGTATAAAACTTATCAATTTCTTGTTGTTTTTATATTATTTTCTTAAATAAAAAAGCAAATTTCTTGGTATCAGTTTTAAAAATAATAAAAATTTACAAGTACGGGTATGTACATTGTACAATACAAAAACCAAACAAAACATCTTTTGAACTGAGCAAAGCACCATAGCAATTGGCTTTGATGTAATTTTTATGATAAGGCACGCGCGTAGTACTAGGTTGCGGTAGAGTATAGCATATACGATACGATAATTTGAATTTATGATGCATATTGAAATATATATATGTACGAGCGGAGCGAACAGAATGAACACTGAACAACGAAAAAAGCGGAATTGAATTTTAATAAAGTATGTACTAGGATACAAATCCTAACAGAATTTCTAAACATTTTACCCATCACGCGGATGCTTATCCTTAACGTCGTTGTTGTACAAGACAAAAAAAGCAATATTCTTGTTTTTGTTAAATTAAAATCAAGTTAAGTAAAAAAAATTCTAAGAATTTTCTTACGTTCTATATATTGAAAATTTCATAATACTTAACACACATACAAAAAATTCAAGTAGAAATAAATTTTCCATTTTCTTTGTGTAACGATTTTTTTGTGGATGTTATATATTTTATTGTCTTTATTCAGTTCATTGGTTCTAATATTAACATAAACCATTTTTCTGTCCTTATTGATTCCAATTCGCAGCCAATCTGTATAATAGAAGAGGCGCGAGGAATTACTTTCCCATGAACGATACAATTTTTTTTGAATAGTTCAACCCTCAACTTTGATTTATTCGATAACTTTACATGCTTGCAACAAAACTATAAATACTTAAGTGAAGTAACGAGACAATCATTCAACTGTAAAACAAAATTTTCAGCGTGCAACTTTCAACAAATAGAAGTAGCTCAGTAGAAGTTAAAAATTAATTTATTTTTGTAATTTTGTGAAAGCTTTAATAATGAAATGGCTTTACTAAACTATACCTATACCTTAGATTGACATGATCGTTCAGTTGGAAAATCAAAAAATAAATAAAATTTTAACGACTAGATTTCTATATATATAACTATATACATTATATAAATAAAACCAATTATATGTTTATTTATCCTATGATTCGCTTTTTTTACAGAATCACCCAAAGATCTCCACTAAACATTTATTATTTATTAATATTGCGGTGTGATGGTTAGGAGTCAAGTTTGTTTTGTGTTTGGTTTTTCAAATTTGCACATTTATCACTGTGACTGTGACACATAAAAATGTAAACAAAAAAAAAATTTCATTTAGAAATTCAGATCAAAAGCTAATTCGTGTGACATTTTTCATAAATTTCAATTTATAGTTCAATTCAATTTAATATTTATTTATTGTATGTGATAGTGTTGGTGGTCATTATGATATCGAAGAGAACTAAACTAATTTATTTATAACTCTTGTTGTATTTGTTCGACAATATGTTAGTATTTTTATAGACATTTTTATGTTCTTGATGAACATTTTCCAAATTTATTGTGGTGTATAAAAAATTATTTTATAGTTTGGAAGCCAAAATCGTCCCTTACTGCTTCCCTACTGTGTCCTTACGAGCTATGTATTTTATAACCTATTGATGAAAGTTGTATGATTTTGGTTAGTGTAACGAAAGATTTTGGTCCCCCCCCAAGATGGGGATCTACAACAAACAAGGGACAGTTGAATAACTTTATGAAAATGCTTGACTTTGTGTCACACACAATTCGTTTTGACTGTAAGAAATACAAATACACACATAAATAGTGCAATTAAATAATTTTCTTGGTAACACCGTCGATATCCGTTTTATAATCGATGATATCAATCGTGATAGTTATAATCACGAGGTTCGGTCTTTTCACATCAAGTGATTTGGTCGAAAGGGGTTGGTCGAAAAAAATTGCTATTAAAACACAGTGTATTTATTATACGTATACCGTGTGAAGCAAGCAGTTTCGCAAATATTTGTACGTCTACAGCTCTTCTTGTAAATCGGAACTTCAAATAAAGAAATTCCATTATTTGGAAAAATTCCAGATGAGAGAGAATTTTTGAAAGGGCCGAATCAAATATATCACTAAAAGGGGCGCGGAATATTTCATTCCTGATATGTTAGGTTAGGTTAGAGTGGCTGCTATCGCACACTTAGGCCAGTAGTGGCCCATTGTGATACTACAGGATTTCATTCCTGATAACAATTACATTTTATTGTTCAGTATAACATAAGGTACTTCTTCCGAAATGGTTACTTTCGTTGGAAATATGGGTTTCTCTAATCACATTGAGCAGTACAACTAACTACAGTTTACGCTATGTTTGACTTTATTAAACGATGGACTGGGAATATTGACGATATCGAGACAATAAAGATAATGTATTTCACATACGTCAAGAACCCAACTTGAACATGCTGTTAATATGTGGTGTACTTTTTACAACATGTTCGTAACAGAAAGTTCTCAGAAGAAGTCTGTACATTTCTTAAGTTGGAAGGATGGCTGGAAATATGACAGAGAGTTAACATATCACGTTAACCTGCAAGAACTTCCGCCATACTTCACTAGATGCAGAACTTGCAATCTGAGAAAATAGCTTTTGAAGTATTCGTTTATTGGAAACCTCTTACTGGATGAAATCGATTCACCAACCATACTTGAATCTGTTAAAATAAAAACACTGAGTAGTAGTTTCAGAAATTCTGGGTTTCTTCAGAGAATAAACACGGGCCAAATTATGGTTACAACATACCGTAAACATGATGTGCACCAGTTTGACCAAGATTGACCATCCCTTTGACTTTTGTCTAAGAAAAAGTATTTATCTTTTTCTCAAATCAAATTTGTAGATTTTTCTAAATAATTAAATAAATGGCAGTGATTCAATTGCAGTTTTAGAAATATTTATTGTTAGATTTTCTTAGTAATTGGTTGGGTAAGAAAAATGATGGTCTTTATAGAAATGTGGTTTTAGGGTTATTTTGACAACAACTTTTATAATTAGATCTTTTTTAATTTGTCATTCCTTAAACAAATCATATCATGACAATTGAAGTGGTACCATTTGTTTTTTGTTATATTTTAATTTAAAACTCTGTCCTTTGCCTATTTTGAAGCTATAAAAGCCTCTTTATCATAAAGTAAGCCTATAGAGGATTTCGATCGTAAAATAGTCCTATCATGAAAGAAAAATTAAATAACATTTTAAGCTCTACAAAACTGGGTTACCTGGATTAAAAAAATTACATTTACTAAAAGAAAATATAAAATTTTGGGTTATTCTAGGAGATAGCCAGGCCAGCTTCACATTGAGGTGAGGTTACCAAGACGTTGGTAGCTTGGTTTCGACCTAATGAAACTTTGAATTCTTTAAATAAAAAATTCGATCGTCTTTATCAGACTGTAGAGGCCAAACCACAAAAATATTAAAATTACTTTGAACTTACATACAAAGTATAATTACAATGCCTTACCGAATTATTATGCTTCGCTCCGCATTTGGTAAACCCTTCGTAATCTCAAATTTTATTGTATTTAATGCGCACATATGATTTCTATATGAAGTTTTGGGTTATTCTGGGAGATAGCCCGACCAGCTTCACATTGAGGTAAGGTTACCAAGACGAAGCTTGTTTTCGTGCAGTCTGATGAAACGACCGAATTTTTTTAATTTAAAGAATTCAATGTTTGATTAGAACGAAACCAACCTACCAGTGTCTTGGCTCGTACCTCGAAACGTACTTTTTAATAATGACTTATTTCAATTATCTATTTTCTTATCACCAAAAGACGCTTGAAACTATTTATTGTACGTGGACATTTGGGTATTTGTTTTCAATATAAGCTTGTTTGTAATTGGCTTGGTTGAAATTATATAATCAGTTGTGCTGGGCTATGTGGCGGTGACAAATTATATACTCCAAACAAAGAGTGCAACAACTCAATTCCTAAGAAGAGAGTGGCAAAGAGGCGTGACAGTTGGTGGAACTCTAATCTAAGGAAACTTAGATCTTCGATGCACAAGCTCAGAAGAGCATACCAGAAGGAGAGGAACCAAATAGCAAAAGAGTTGAAATTGACTCTCTTTAGAGCGGCAAGGAATAAATACTTCCATGAAATATTTATAGCTAAGCAAAGTAGTTTCCATTTCCAAAGGTACGTCACGGAACATTTCAATAATGACCCACGGAGACTTGTATACAAATTTGCCGCTGGCAAAGCAAGACCATCTGAAGTCTTAAACACCATCAGAAGACAAATGGAGTCGTCACTGATACGTGGCATGACACACGCTTGGAGTTACTAAACTCGCGTCTGCCGGACGAAACACCTGACGTTACTGGGTCTCAAGCAGAAATGCGCGAGATCGCCGTCAACAATAGTTGGATATCTGATGCTGCGAAGACCCCCCCATTCACGTGGGAGAAGGTCACCAGTACCCTTATTTGCTTTAAGCGTAACAAGTCTCCTGGACTTGAAAACTTGAACGCTGAAACAATCTAACTGACTTGCCCCATAATAGGGACTTCCATAGTAAAATTATTAAACAGCTGCCTAAAATTTGGCTACTTCCCGAAGGTGTGGAAAAAGGGTGAAATGATTATAATCAGGAAACCTGGTGATAGAGATCCACTTTCTCCGACGTCTTATAGACCAATCATGTTGCTCCCTGTCATGGGAAACGCCCTAGAAAGGTTACTAGCAGTTCGTATCTCTCCAACAATCGAACAGAGCGGACTGTTCTCGGACAAACAATTCGGCTTCCGACGTAGCATGTCTACTGAGAACGCGATAGTCCGCCTAACAAACACTGTCAAAACCCTAAGTTTATAATATGTTATGGGTATTTTCTTGGCCAAGTGTCATTGCAAGTGTATCAGTTTACCGAACCGCAGAAACCAGAGACAAATATGGTTCAGTAACAAAACAAGTTACAAAAGAATGTCCTAAGGGTTCAATGCTAGGTCCCCTAATCTGGAATATTGTTTTTAACACGAGCATGATGAACAACCTGGACGAAATAGCATTCGCAGATGACAAAGTCATTCTGGTACGCGGCAATTCGAGGCTCGAACTCCAGCGCCAGGGTCAAATCGCCATAAATAACATGATACAATGGTGTGAAACAGATAAAATGTCACTATCTGCAGAAAAAACAATGATGCTGCAGTTAAAAGGCAAATTTGACTCTAGTCGACCACCAACAATATCACTAAACCGTCGAAACATGAAAATGGTCAAGTGCGTTAGATATCTAGAAGTTGACCTAGATGAATGAATGGTCGTAACATCTCACGTTCTTAGAGTCTGTGAAAACGCTAAGAAACTAATCGCCTCATTGGTGATAGTGTCAAGAGAGGGATGGGGACTGAATCACAAAACACTTGTAATAATTTACAAAGGTGTGACGGAGGCGCTTTTCACGCAGCTGGTTGGTATGACAGGTTAAACGGTCACCACATCAGATCATTAGAAAGTGCACAGAGGAATATTCTGCTAGGAGTAACAAAGGCCTACCGAACAGTATCTAAAGACGCTGTTGTGGTTCTGGCCGGCGTGCTCCCGGTGGATATTCTAATCAAAAGGCGAGCGCTCATGTAATCACCTAAGAAGAAGTGTCATAAATGGAACAGGTGACCATATACATGACGCAGATAGTAGGCAAATTCAATTTAGCAGCAAAAACAAAATAGAGGAAATGGCGATTGACCTTTGGCAAAGAAGATGGAATGAATCAGCAAATGGAAGGCATACATTTGCATTTATTCCAGACGTAAAAGATCATCTAAAAATTAAACTGCAACTGACAAGCTCGATTAGTCAAGTCAACTCTGGGCATGGTAAGTTCAAGGCATACCTCCAGAGATTTAAAATAATAAACCATTGTCAATGTCTGTACGGCTCGGGAAATTAGAAAATGTAAACCACCTACTTTTCGAATGTGACGAGGTGACGATCAAGTCATTAAAACGAAAGTGGCTTGGTTACTCAAACATACATGAATTACCACTGCCAAAATTACTGAGTGCCGAAGTACTCCCACAGTTTCGGTCATATTGTGCCGAACTGATCAACGTCTTAAAAGAACGTTACAGTACGCTAGAGTGAACCGGTTACCCGGCCGGTACATATCTCCAAGCGACTAGGGATGGGAACGCTACAATTTTTGAATTGTAACGGGTAAACTGTACCTAGCACTATTATCAGCGAACTTGCTAATTTATTAACAATGCAAATATTGCAAAATGATGCTTGTGACCTGATATATATTTAAAAATTCTTAGTTTAAGGTTATACCTAGGTATAAGAATTAATGTAAATTTTACGGGAATGTTGACTACGACTAATAATTGAATTGTCGTATTCCTGTTGAAAGCCTATTAACATTGGTTTTCGCCGGTAAGGTCTACCGCTGTTTATAATTGAAAAATCTGATGCAACTAGTTATATATGTATATATATTGAACAAAGCTCCAAGTTCAAATTGGTAATATAAGTTCTAATATAGGCACATAATATTAAGACAGCAGTCATTTCTTAAAACTTCGTTCTATAGTTCTGTTTTACTGTTTTAAATTCAGATGATCAGTTAGGGATTAGACTAGCCTTTCTTTCAGCATATCCTTCATATTGAATCACATTTTCTCGAAAATTGGTACCAACAAATTTTGAATCTCAATCAATTTTGTAGCTTTTTAAAACCGCATTTGACTTACCTATTACAATTCTGTATTTTTGTACAATAAAGTTGCTGTTAATATATCGCACAACTAGTTTTAAGACGAGTCAGTAAAGTGACTTTTCATGCGAAACGCCAGTTCATGTGTTTCGATCGCCGCGCATTCTTGTCTTGGTGTTTTTTCATTTCCTTCTATTTGTTTTGTAGAATATGAAAAATTTCTAATTGCTGGCCACACAATTAAAATTAATGGTGATGATAACGAACTAGATAATTTAAATGAATGAGTTATTAAAATATCCTAAAGTCATAAAAGTTCTTTTAGTAAGTATTATTTTTAATAACGAATAACCCCCTTTTTTGTAGAGCTTGAAAAATTTTGGTTTCTCTTCAAGTTTTCTTTCATGATAGGATTACTTTTATGATCGGAAACAGGGTTTTTGCTTTATATAGGCACAACAAATGAAATGAAAGGCACCGCTTAGATTTCATTTTTATGCCTGTTTGAGAATGATGATAATAAAAACAAATGAAAGTTGAAGAAGTAACGGACATAAATCCGACAAATCATCATCATCAATGTACTATTCGGAACCAAATATTTAGGTGGCCCCAATCACACACGATGCGCACTATCGTCGCGCAAATAGACCAAATTATCTAAATCAGTCAAACTGTAATTCGTATTGTGTATGAACGTTTCAAATGTGCGTGATTCGGTATTACGACGACCTCACTAATAGAGTCAAGCGACATTTGCGTTGACCACATTTGAGACCATCATAAAAGAGAATTCAAAATAGAATGTTATGAGATGCTCTTCTTTGTATGCTTAGTGTAGCCATATTACTCGTATTTGTCCTTAAAACTGGTTAGGAATCATTGGAATTAATTATTTTAAACAAACATGATTACAGTGAACCCGGTAATTCTAACAGAACAGGATATACCTGATATCTTGTGATAAAACTGACCCATGAACAATGCTTAAGCATACATAACAGCAAATAATGCAATGTTCAAAAAGAAAACCTCTATAATAGGGGCAAGAGTAGGTATTTTTCGATACAAATCTTGAACCATATTACCTTGCGTTCTTTATTTGGTAATGTAATAATGGTCAGTAGAGAGAATAATTTGTTTGACACGGTCAGTTGATTTACAATAAAGATGACAAAACTGATTTATTAATTGGATTGTATGTGATCGTTACTAAATATGTCGTAATGGAAAAATGTGGAGTGTACCTACTTATTAAATTACATCAAACTTAAATTAATCATTAAATTGTAAAATTTCAAATCACTTGACCGTCTGCAAAATCAATAAAATTGTTAAACTTTTATTAAACGAAATGGAGTTGAATATTTTTTAAATAACTATTTTGATCGAGATGTGTGTGTTTCCTGTGTATGACGTGGACAGAAAAGCTTCGTTTATAGTACAAGAAACTGTTTAATCTAATTAACATTTGTTGCAAAAATATATTTGATAGCTGCTCTGCTTCAACGGGCGGGCTATTGAGCCATCAAATAATGCTGGTATTCCACTTTCGAGGTTTCATAGTACAACAATCCAAATAAATTTTTATTATGATTCTGTACCTAATTATTCTTGGCACACACCCTAATCTTATAAAATTCTTTTACTTGCAGAAAAAATAAGGTGGTTTTTAATGTTGAATTGTTATGAGAGTCATACATCACTAGATATAATTTCGTTACTTTAAGAAATTTGTATAATTAGAAAATGAGATGTTAATTATTATTGTTTGTACGAAAAATTAGCAGCACTGTGCCACAAAAGTTATGAGTAATGAAACCATTTTCTTTATATTTATAATTAACCAAATTTACGATTGCGTCGTTAAGCAATTTATTTCTTAACAACAATAAGCCATGTACCTGTCCTATGGTATAATTGTATAGACAGTCTGCTATATTGTTCTTTCAATTGTGTGACTCATATTCGAATATAATAAAATTTATATTAGACATGCTAATTTTTTTTATTTTATTATTTACCTTCTAATTCTACATTTTGATTCTTTGATAGTCTCTAAACTAAACAATCTTAGCCGGCTTGTATACTAACCTTGAAATAAATCATTTTTGCTTCGAGCTAGGCAATAAAGGTCGTGAAAAAGTTTCGGGTAAATCTGATAACGTCTTCCACGCGAGGTTCGCACAAAAGTTGAATGCCTTTTGCAATTTCATTTACGTATATTTGTACACAAAAAATACTTGACTATTCCTTACGATTTATGTACTCGTTGATTATTATTATATTGGCTAAATAATAATAGTTTTTTTTAGGTCAGCCAATGACAATAGAAATAAATCTATTTTGTACTTTTCTTTCATTTTTTTGTTAAATTCTATAGAATAATTTATAATATTTATTTAATAAAAAATTAAAATTTATAAATATTTTATTTTAGTATTCAAAAAAATATCTGGAAAATATTTAAAATTGATACATCAACAATTTTTTTTAGTTGTGTACTTGTATTTGTATGTATGTATTATAGCACACAAATTTTAATATTTCAAATATTTTAGTTATAATGTATAATAAACAATTTTATCTAATGTTTTTTTTTGTTGTCTATTTTTAGGTTATGTAAAAGACTTCCGAGGTAAGTTACACAAAAATAGTTTAGGAGGGCGTTGAAAATATGTGCATTGTTGTATCGTCGATGAGTTTTATGTATGTACATATATCTAAAGTAGTTCATTTTTTTTTAAGAAATCTTTATTTCTGTATAATATTACAACTATGTAATCATACGGATTATCTCGTAATTGTTTTATTAGTCTAGTAGTCTATTCTTGTGGATGAAACCTATCGGTTCATCCCAGCTCTGCCAGTCCTTTGATTTAAGCGGCTCAGGGAACCTAAAGGGGAATTCTAAAGGCTTTGTTCTTCTTAGGCGCATGGGTCCATTGGTGCGTTCCAGTAAGTTCCGCAGCTCCTCGTTCTCATGCTGCTGCAGTCGCAGAACATGACTCCTTGCAAATGTTTGTATTTCATCGCTGGCGTATTCCACGTTTAAGTCTCAATGGAGATTGCCATTTCTAATGTACGAAGGAACATTCACAATACTACGTAGTACTTTGTTTTCAAATGTTTGAATGATCTTCACTGTAGTTTTTCTTGCGCAGCCCCAAAGCTGAATACCATACTTCCAGAAGATTTTAGGATTTGTTTATATAACAGCAGTTGATTGTGCGTTGCCAGTTCGAAGTTTCTTCCAATAAGCCAGTGCCTTTTCTTTTTATCATTCGCTTTCTACCTGAGTTTAGAGTCTAGCGTCATGCCGAGGTACTTAGCATTAACAGAATATGGAATTTGTTGCGAATTCAATCTAATCGGAATATATTCTAATTTCCTATTTATAAAGTTGATATGTGTTGATTTCAATTCGTTAAGTGTTGTTTTTGTCCAGTTATTCGCTATATTAACAGCATTTTGTAGTTTCCTTGTGGACTCAATAATACTAGCATCGGTGGTCATAACAGCTGTGTCATCAGCAAATGTTCCTATTCTAGCTTCTTCTATGTTTGGTAGATTATTTGTATACAGGAGGTATAATACGGGGCCTAGAACACTGCCTTGTGGAACCCCATCCATTCAAAATGTTGTTTTGACAAAAAAAAAAAAAAATTAAATCGAAAAAAAAATTATGCAGAGCCAGTGATAGCGGGTTGGGTAAATGTAGTCAAACCTCATATTAGAATTAAACTCTCCTAGGATTATTTGAAAAGCGCTTTTATAAGCTAAAATTATAAATATTTTATTTTTAACCATGAAGTAACACAGACTCCGGGTTTCCCAGCATTAACCCTTCAGTGCGCAATTTTTTTTCCAGAAAAGATAATTTTCTCAGTATGGGAAAATGGAAAATAAACTTCGGAAAACTAATAAAAAATTTTTTTTTGTTTTATTTCATTGTTCTTTATTTAAAAGAAAATTCGATGGATATATGAATCAGTGCCGCCAAAGGGTACCGAAAAATTAATTTTTATGAAATGTTTTAAAACAATTTTTGGTTTTGTTGAAGCGTAAGGCTGTGTCGCATTTTTCACAAACCACGTATGTTTGAGCATTACCACTGGGATTTTTACAGCGCAATCGAGTTTCATTCCAAATGGGAAAGTGGTTTATACTATCTAATCGAGAATCTTTGGTAGGTAATGGTTGTACATTTCGTCTCTTCTTTTTTCTTCATATTCATTTTCTTCAATTCCCGTTGTACTTCGGATGGTCTTCTTCGTTTAGCAATGGTAGGTGCGCCTATTGTCAACAAAGTTCGAGCTAATTCTATTCTAAAATCGACTAGTTTCATTGGTGAATTCTTATTCGATCTACGGTGTAGAAGCCAAGCATTTATAATAGTGACATCTAATAAATGGTAAAAGAGTCTCATGTACCATTTGCACGTTCTCATTTTTATTTTGTATCGACCAATGAGGCTATCAAGTAAATCAACCCCTCCCATGTGTTGGTTGTAATGCTTTATAATAGCCGGACAATATCTCATATCTATCAACAATATCAATTGGTTCGGTGCCCACAAAGGATGACAGTAGTGTGACAACCTTATTGTCCTTCCAATAGACATTGAATATTTTTGTTCTTTCAAAATTACAGATATATTCATCGGAGGTTCCTCTTTTCAATTTCTTCATTTCGGTATCGTTAGGAATTTTGCACGAAGGAATTCGATTGCGTCTCACAGTTCCAAGAGAGTGAATACCCTCTTTGGCTAAATATTCTACCACTGGGACGGATGTATAATAATTATCAAAGTAGACTTTGTAGTTTGAATTTCTTGGGATGTCTCTAGCAAGTCGCACCACCACGTTGTTACTTGCGCCAAAATCTGGTTCATGTGAAAAGCGTTTCGCTGGGTCATTTTCAGTTCCGGAATAAATTTCAAATTTGTAGCAAAATACAGAAACTTCTGAGAGAACTAACAATTTGTAACCCCATTTATGCGGCTTTAGCGGTAAGTATTGCTTCAGATGCCGAGCTTTTGTGGCACAAATTTGCTCATCGATGCGGATAGCATTTCCTCCATAGGAATTTGTAAAAACTTGGATGACAGCGCGTCTATTACCGGACGTAACTTGTGAAGTTTATCATTAGCCTGTGTCAAATTGTCATTAAAATGTAAAAATGATTGTATTTTTTCGAAAGACTTCTGCCTAATCGAATTGCGGATAATGTCCATCCCAACATTTTCATTCCCATACATTCTCATATTCGAATGAGTACAAGTCGATGACATAACGCAAACGCCTAAATATCTGAAAAGCTCATTTTTTGACAAATTGAAAAGGTTGCCACTGTGCTTAGAAAAACTGAATTTCATCGTTTCTTCAATGATTTTCTCAATAAGGTCGTCATCGAAAAAAAAATCGGAAGAACTGAAATGGAGTTTCTAATTCTTTAACGGATGATGATAATTCTGTAATTCCTGAAAAATTACAGGGCACGTTCTGGATGTGTTTTCGTCTACATCTGAGTTCTTTTAGCTTAGAGGCTTCAGAAGCCGTTTTGTTTGAAGTTGATGATTTTATCGACGAAACTGCAACAGATGTGGAAGGTTCCTGATCTAAATTACGTTCTAAATCAGGAACTTGAATTGTCAATTCTTCAACACCATTTCGTTTCAAGTATTCATCCAATATCTCTTCAGAAGCAACAATTGCTTCATCCTCGCTGGCATCAGCAATTTTTTCAATAAAATCGAATAATTCGTCGCTTTGCATTATTTGTAAATCCAAAATTTTAGACCCATCTTTATAAATAAGAGGCATCTAAAATAGAAAATTTTACCCCGCATTAGAAATAAAAAAAAGATAAGGTGGACAAACACAAAACGCACCAGGAAACCAACATACCAACTAACACATAATTCATAATTACACAAACTTTTTAACCAAAACTTTTACCCAATATGTGCAGTAATTCATATATGAATCGCATAATTTTAACCGTATCACAGAATCACTGTACACAAAAATATCCATTAATCTACCAAAGTAGACACACAACACTACAATAACCCGAAAAAAAATTTATTTACACATACCTTGATATCGATTAATTAATTATTATAAATCAAACAGACCTGAAATCACTTGTAATGTATATACTAACACATCACACTGCTCTAAACGCGCGTAAAAGTAAATTTTATGGAAAATAAAAAAAGAAATTCTACAAATGGGATTCCCCTTAATATAAATCAAACAAACAATTTTTATATTTCTTATGTTGCACAAAGGATAACAATGAAAATAGAAACGATTCATATATGAATCATTGCGCGCTGTAGGGTTAACACTTTCGCCGCCACAGATGCTCCGGTCCATCAAGAATTGTTTCCATATAGTACCAAGCCACATTTGCACCTGCTCATCATGTTATTTTTCTACCAAGCCTTGGATGCACCGGAATGTCATACATGTTATCTCCTTGGCCGCTTGGGCATCGGAATATCAATTTCATTCTCAATCAAAATGATACAAAACCACAACTAAACGGAAAAATTTGAATAAATAATGGTAAAATAATTTCATTGGTTCTTTATTTCAAACAAATTTCATAATTCATCCATACAATAAAAAAAGGAATAAAACAATACAAATTTTGGAGTCATATTAAAATGTTTCAGGCAAAAATTCTTTCCACACTTTCCGCAAAATGTATTGGCATATTTGTTTTTTTACTAACTTCCTTAGGACCAAGCCGACTTGAAATTTCTTTATAACACAATTTGCAACGACTTCATAGTTTTCAGTTTGACTTCCACTTTTTGGAAGCTTCCTCGAGATAATACTCTTCTTGTTTCCAATCCGTATCCGAGTCTTCTTCAAATTCAATCATGGACATAATCTCTCTGTAAAGTCAGCGTTTTCTATTCTTTTGTGACAATTGTTATAAAGTATTAAAGAGTTAATTACTGCTGTATTTAACAGAAATTCGAACGCTACTATATGATACCAATGTACGGTTTTTCGAAGGCAAGAAAAATAGCTGGGTAGTTGATCCGATCCGCCCACGCCTTGCTTAACCTTATTGTATGAATGAATAATGTTAGGATTTTTAATCTCTTGCTTATTTCTATTTTTTCTTGCAACTTCCATTGTTCTGGATTCTTTGGTTTATAAGAAATATGCTTTGCATTTGTCCTGCCATGCCCCTACTATAATTCCATTCTTTTTGAAGAAAATCGATTGATTTTTTTTAATTTTGGAAAACACCGGGATGCCTTTTCGATTCTTGCGAATCGTGCCCTATACATGAGTATTTTGTTCTAACCAAATATTTGCCAGTTCAAGCGATGTGTAGAAATTATCAGTTGTCAAACATCTTCCAGCATTAAAATAATCTTTCAGTAAGTAAACACAAACAGATGTGGCTACTGAGAATTCAGAACATACAGTTCCTTCTCCTGTATAAATTTTTGAGCTATAAGTTTTGTGGGTCTTTTATTTTGAAGATCTTGATACCATATTTCTGAGCTTTTCCTGGAAGATATTGGCGGAATGATAATCTTCCTCAAAATGGAATCATAGTCTGAACCAGAAATATCAACATTTTAATTTTTCAGAGCCCAAACTCTTTCAAAAGATCTTCACTTCCGTCATCAAATGACAAAAATTGCGAAACTGTTATTGAATCTCTTACTTCTATTATTTCGGACACATTTGAATTTATTTCAACATTTTCGATATAAGGTGAATGTGGATTAGTTTTTATCTGAGCAGCAGCCAAATCAACGTTATGGTTCATTTTATTTCTTCAAAATACACAAACCACAATTAATTCAACACAAATTTTTACAGAAATAACTAAATTGCATGTTGCTCACTTAACTATTTCCACTCGACTGAAACAAATTTCTTTGCAACTGCACTCAAATATATGACAAAAAATAAACGACGTACTCCTATCATTTAGGCGCGTTTATACACAGAGTCGAGCCATCTTAAAGTTATCCTCATATTAATTTATTATTGTGTTTTTTAGGTTCGATTGAATTACATAGTGTAGAAACAATCATTTTCGATTAGGTATGTTTTATTAAAAAGTATTCAAAATTATTATTATGATTTACCGGTCACTCAATGGCCTGCGACAAATTAATATATTATCTACAGGCCAATGAGTTACGGGTTAATAACAAATTAACGCGTATTTTTTAATGAGAATTTGATCTAATATAATAATTTCAAGAATATTAAAACATAAAACAAGAAAAAAAGTAGAAAAAATGCATAATGACCCGGTGCACCACGGCTTGTAGGGAGAGAAAAACTGCATGTTGTGTAGTGGCTTGGTATAAGGGGAAAATGCATGCGGCAACGAAAGTGTTAAACAACTATTCGCTTATATGTATATAATGCAGAAATTAGTAAATTGTTTAATATGTTGTAACATTCCTGATAGACTAGACCAGACGTGGGGAACCTTATTACTAAGAAAGGCCACTTTCCATTTCGAATATATTTAATTAGGCCGCACTTATATTTTTTTGTAAATCATCAGTACCTACATCACTATTTCTATTTTGATAAAATTAAGCAGATAAATAGAAAACTAGTAATGGTGTGGTTTGCACAAACGCTCTAAAAATAAACTTTACAATGTTATCTTCGCATATTTCAAAAAGTTCCATTTGTAGTTCGCTGGGTGCCATGGAAATATCGACTAAGTGTGGTTCGAATGCCATTTGCAATTAGATGTGATTATGTTTTTCAAAGTCGGAAATCTTTCATCATATTCCTCTATTAAAGTCTCCAAAACGCCTATGCATTTTCGACACGTTTTATATACGTTGACGTTGGATAAATGCGGAAAATGTCCTTCAGAGATATCTATTCTAGATAGAAGTGTTTTAAAGAATGAGAGTTTTTTCCGAAATGTTTGAATTTTTGCCACAAGTCATATATGGTACATGTTTTGACTTCTCTTGTAGAGATGTACATACATATTTAAATTTTTTTGAGGTGACATAATGTCACAAAGAATAGCTGCATTTCTACACAATTCTCTGTCTAATAATTTGCAATTTTTTTTTTGATCTTTTTTTTGACAGGTTTAGCCCTGATTCATGACATCTTTCTTTAAAACTTTCATAAATACCAATTCCGGGAGTTCTACTAAGAGTTCCCAAAGGGAGTAGTTAGTTCCTCATAGCAATTGAAATCTCCAGAGATACCACGAATAAAAAATCGAACTTGTGCCGAATCAGTATTATCGGTGGGGTGGATTCGTCCAGCGCTAAGGAAAAGTATAAATTTTCGTTTTCAATTATTGTGCGAAGTTGTTCTGTCACATTGTAGGCTAATTAATGTTATCGGTCGTTTAAGGCGATGATTCTTGTACAAATTTTGTCTGACAGATATTAATAATCGCTGTGATTGGTTAAAGGTTGGCCATATCTTTTAATCGAATATGACAAAAATTATAAATTGAACATTGCTCAATTTTTTATAAGATTTGACGGGCAGTGAGAACAAACGAATATATATTCTAAAATTCAAAAAGAACAAAAATAAAAATACTTTTTAGGTTGCTTCCTTTATAAAATGTCAAAAAATATCCATACGACACAATTTTATGCACGTATCGTGTGAATTTCAAAGTGAATTTCGTTTTTATCGTATTTATAAGACAAAAAAAAATTAACCAATCCGATCGATTATTATTTATGTCTGTCAGACAAAAATTTCTACATGAATCATCGCCTTTATCGTACTTGAAAGACGTATTTGCTTGTATTTGTTTATTTTAGCTGGATCTAAGCACTCCACCACTTCAACAATGCATTCCTTTATCATTTCAACGCCACAGAAAGGTTTACCACATTTTCGAAGTATATATGCTACTTTGTATGTTGCATCAGCTGCTTCATTTGCTGAAACGTTTGAAAAATAATGCAAATAATAATAAGTTCGCATAGGCTGCATTGAAAACAACAAAAGGCCGCAGGTTCCCCATCCCTGTACTAGACTGACGTTTGCCTTTTGATCCATAAACTTTTCGTTTTTCTTTTATTTGTCCGTTTTCTTCTCTTTACTCATATTGTTTTGTCGAATAGTCTTGCTGACATTAAGATATTTGCTTTTATTTCTTTTCAAAATATCAAAATAGTTTGTAGAATCTGCTGTATCGAAATCGGTTTATAAAATTTAATCGGGAAAAATCAATTTAATGGCCGTACTGGATGGATCTGGTTAATTTTTACCAATCCTGATTTAATTGAGTTTGTAAATTGAAATTTTAACTGACAAAATTGATAGTTAGAAGAATGATATAAATGATACGGCAAATTGGTATCGTACTCTCAGTCGTTTTTCCAAATGACTTAACGAATAAATGTTTTTTTTATGTAGCACTAAATATAGGACACTAAACAGTTGCCGCATATTATTGGCTCGGTTATTGAAGAAAAGTTTAGCCTTCGCAATTCAAATTTTGATAAATTTGGTATGGTAATTGGTGGTAAAGATCTGGAATATGGCGAACTGGGCAGGCCTCGACGATCTCTTTGAGGGATCAAAATGGGTTTCTAAAATATTTTCTGGAAAAAGATCTGGAATATACCCAACCAAAACTATTCGGAATTAAAAGTTGAAAGACCGTTTTTGTACAGTATCCAGCCACGGGATGAATTCGAAAATACAATTTTTGAACATTAAAACCGAAAATTAATAATACAACTGTTTACGACGAGTACAACCGATTTCTTAGGATCGTAACAATAAAAGGTTTCAGTGGAATAATTTTCCAGAAAACGTAAAAATATGTACATATATATTTTCTAAAACTAAACAAACAATGAACAAAATGTGGATTCCAATATTGTAAGACAACCTCCCTGGCCTTTTCAACTTTTATTTATTATAAATTTCGAGAAAACTTGAATCATTATTACTTTTTACGTATGTACATAAACAACGACTAGATACGGAGATAAGCATCAATCAATTACTAAGAATATAACTAACTACAAGTAAACATTAAATACACGCGAACAGTATAAACTACGTGTAGACATTAAAAAGCTTTAAAAAATTATTCCATTTTTACACTAATCACTATCTAATCTACTATCGGCAAATTCCGTCTTGTTATTATGCTTATATGTGTATGTTTTATGAGTCATGTTACGTTTGTAGTTTTTATTGTGATACCAGCAACAAAAAAATCTTGTGAAACTACATTTTTATGTTATCGTTAGTTGTTTCTTAAATTGTTTTTTATTCTTTATTAATAATAATCCGAGTTGAATAAGCGAAAGGTTATGACGTTTGTTTTGTAATGTAAATTGCATAATCGCTATTTGGTATACATTTTTAAGTGATTATGGTAAAGACTGATAGAATAAGATTTTTGTAGTTTGTTAAGGTGATTTGTTGTATGATGCTATACGAAAGTGTTCTAATGGCCCAGTTAAAATAAGCCTATGATCAACCTAATTGGAACGCAGGTCAAAAAGGATGAAATTAGGCCTTAAGTCGAATTGTCTTTTATTAAAGATACTTTGGAAGTTTGTATTTAAAATTAATTTTTAAATACATACTTCCAAAGCTACTAGCAAAAAAATAGTTTGACTGGGTTGTAAATTGACCAACAAACAATGCAATAATAATACAGGGTGATCCATCTGTTGGTCCTTTTTTCAATCTATGAATTTTAGTACTTAATGTTTACCTGTTCTAAAAAAATTCATTAACATATGAAAAGTCAAAAATATGCCATTTATCATAATGAAGTCGCTAACAACACAACAACGCATTTTAATTGTCCAAATTTATTATGAAAATAATCGTTCAAAAACGACAACATTTCGTAAATTAGGTGAGTGTTTAGTCGACATGGACAGCGTGCAATTGGCAAAATTATTGATCGTTTTGAAGAAACTGGTTCAGTGGAAGGTTCTTCTAGTTGTTCATCTAGTTCGTGCTCCTGATGATGTGGCAGCTATTAGTGAAAGTGTTCGTAATGAACCAAGCACCTCAACTAGGCATCGTGCACAAGAACTAAACATTTCACTAACTACATTACGACGCATTTTGCATGCTGATCTTCATTTGTATTCATACAAAATTAAAGTAACTGAAAAATTTAAGCCATCAGACCATTTACAGTCACGAAAATGATCATACACACTGATTTTTGAGAAAAATTTACAAAATATAAATATAAGGATTAATATCAAGAATTTTTTGCAACGAAAATGATCATACACTTGTAGTATGATCCTTGATTTTTTTTTTTTAAATTATGTTTCATAATTATTTTAATATCGAGTTGGCCCTCGTTTCTCGAATCGAAAAGAATCTACCAACGAAGAACGCCAAATAATTAATATGAAACGTACTGGAAAATCTGTGCGGATAATTTAAAATTAGTTGGCCGAAGTCATTCTACAGTGGCCCAAATAATATCCAGATTCAACGTCACACAATCGGTTGAAAACAGGCAGTGAATAGGGGGAAAACCAACGTTTTTCAATCGGGATGAGCGAAAGATTTTGGATTTGGTGAGAGAAAATCCAAAAACAAGTGCCCCAAATCTAGCTTCAAAAGTGGAAAAGATACTTAATAAAGCTACTCATCCCCAAAATATTAGACGTGTGCCGCCACGTAAGAAGCCATTACTTTCGAATGTTAATTCCAAAAAAAGAATTGAATTTGCAGAAAAAACAAAACAATAGACTTCAACTTCTGGAAGATGGTTGTTTTTAAGAATGAAAGTAAATTCGATATTTTTGGAGTCGATGGGAGAGGTAAAATTTGGAGAAAACCTGCTAGAGCGCTGGAGCCAAAACACATAATCCCAACTATTAAACATGATGTTTTTTTGATTATCGTATGGGATAGGTAAACTTGTTTTTATAAATGGAAATTTGGACCGCTGGAAATATCTAGGTATTCTAAAGGACATTTTGAAACCATCCGTGGAACAATTGGGGCTGGTGCTATCATGAATCTTCCAACACGACAACGTTCATAAGCAAACGCGGTACACATTGTGAAAGAATGGATTTTGAATAACGCCCCAAACCAGTTACATTCGCTAACCCAATCGCCTGATCTGAACCCCAATGAACAATTATGAGATCACCTGGAACGCCAAATTAAAAATACACGATTTTATCAGCAAAAAAAAATCAAGGATCATCATACTATTATAGCAAATTCTTTCGAAACAAAATGTTGGTCTTATATCAAAAAAATGACTGACAATAAAATAAATTTGATGGAAATGTCATTGAAATGCATTGCATTGCCAGTCTTTTTTTTGATCTAAGATCAAAATTTTGTTTCGAAAGAATTTGCTATAAGTGTATGATCATTTTCATTGCAAAAAATTCTTGACATTTTTTTTTTTTTTTTTTTATTATAAACGGCAAATGAATTTCTCTTTTGTATTTTTGGATTTGTTAATTTGTAAAATTATTATTTAATAAAAAACTGCAACATAAATTCTATAATCCTTATAATTTGTAAAAAAAATTCAAAACTCAGTGTGTATGATCATTTTCGTTACTGACTGTAAATCGTCGTCGTTTTGTTAATTGGATGCTTAAACGAAACGAAGATTTTGCATAAAAATGATCTTTAGCGATGAAGCTCATTTTCATCTTAATGGGTACATCAATAAGCAAAATTGTCGAATTTGGGAAGCGGAGAATCCTCATCTTATAGAAGTTATCCTCCAAGAGTCACTGTTTGACGTGGTTTATGGGCTGACGACAACATTGGGCCATTTTTCATTGAAAACCCACAGGAAAATGCCCTTACAGTGAATGGGTGATGATTGCAACATGTTAACTGGTTTTTTGTGGCTCAAATTGAATGAATTGCGTGTCAACGACCTTTGGTTTCAACAAGACGGAGCGACATGCCACGTAAGTCGTGCAACAATCCAATTGCCAACTAATTTTGCTGATCGCATGATTTTAAGAAATTGTGAAGTTTCTAGGCCACCTAAAAGCCCGGATTTAACACCACTTGATTATTTTTTGTGGGGTTATGTGAAAGGTATGGTGTATGCTTATCATCCACAAACAATTCAACAACTTAAAAACAACATCATTGATCCGCTTTTATTGGAAGAATCATCTAAAATTTTGATGTTCGGATGCAGGCATGTAGACCGCGTGTGAACGATATTGTTGTTCATACATCAATGACAAATAAAAAAAAATCCTTATCAATAAAAAAATTTGGACTTTTCATCCCAACATGTGCCAACCGAGGTAAAATGGTGCGCAGAGCTCTTTTATTGAAAATTAATTAAAAAGCTGAAGCCAAGTGATTTACAATACATATTTATAGCAAGCCGCACACTTGTAGTCGGTGTTAATTTATTTACTCAGATTGCGCTAATACATTGAATTTAAAATATTTTAACAAACCGAGCAGGAAAATAAAGCGACGCGAATAAAATACTTTTATAGATGTTATGGACAGAGAGAACTTTAAAATCCCTAGCTAAGAAAATTTTACAATGAATTTAAAAAAAATTCTCGAATCCTTTTCTTTCAATTTTTCAGACACCGATTGGTTTATTTCTTCGACATCGAGGCACACTGGGAAAAAGAGAACTTAAAATCTTGGGTTCTACAACAGAAAGGTTTTAAAGCAAACCTATGTTGCCTAAAACTAAAACTAAATAGCGCTACTAACAAAAGCGGAAGGAATTAGTTAATTAGTTTCGGAAGAGCATCTACCATAATAAAACATGTTAAATACAGTTACTAACATTACGTTACGTTAATTTACATGACGTTTATGATACGTGGGAGAGCGGTTTTCCGAAATCCGTATTGAAAATCGGAAAGAATCCGCCTCTAGAGAACCTTTAAGATAAGTTGGTTAGGTTAAATGGTATTCCAAGCGGCCCAACGAAGGAATTGTCGCAATGTTTGAGTTCAAGTGCTGGAATACCGTCCGATCTAATTGCTTTGTTTGGGTTAAGTTCCCTTAACATTTTAGAAACCAAAAATTTTGAAATAATTGGAGGGCTTTGGTTAGTATAGTCGGAAGAGTAAAAGCTTCAGTCAAATGCGATGCAAATAAATTGGTTTTTTGAATGGCAGAAATTTAATTTGATTATTATAAAACAAAGAAAGAAGGTACAGATGAAGTTTTGCCTCCAAAATTTTTATGTCGTTACAACCCTTACTGTTTCGTTCCAATTCTAGAAAGATTTTCATCTGAAGGGAAATTTAGGTAATTTAAATGGGTTGTTTTTTTTTAAGGAAACCGCTGACTGGCTTGTTGTCTTCTTATATGAGGACGGAATGACATTATTCATCCCTAATAAAATTGTTGATGTAATAAGTTGAGAAGCTTCATCTACTTCATTGTGGATAAAGCAAGTCTATCAATCAAATGAATTAAGGAATATAAGCTAATAAGCCTTGGTCGGTTCCAATTGTATTTTGATCCTAGCTGGTACCAAAGCATGGTCATAAATCAACCAAAGATCCCCAAAGAATATTAGGGACATCTATCTACAAATTTAGACCAAAAATTGCCGTCGAGCACATGGCGTAAAATTCCAACAGAAGTGGTCATGTTTTCTAATTAGAATTTAATTTAACAGTGCGAATCAGCATCTCGACCTACATGGTAGGTAGGATTTCTAACGAGGCTATCATACGAAGCCATCTATCAGTTAAAATTGTTATTTCCAATTTATGGTACAATTTACACGCGTTGCCAGTCCCTCCGAATATTTATTTTTATATAATATATACTTTGCATATTTTCTAGGACGCATTAAGTTTTGACGCAAGGCCCCGAATATTGAAAAAAAAAACGAAACAAGTTTGATACAAATTTTTCTATAATCAACGACAAATAAGACGCAAAATATAGAAGAAAGTGGAAATTTTGATACAGCTAGGACTCGAAAGAAGCTCTCTAGAGAACCATATCCAGTTTTTATATGTTTTTGACACTTCCTACCTCATAAATCCACTTAACACGCGCATTCTAAAATTCAATTAAATTTTATTATTTCATGTCAACATTATTCCGCCTTATTGCTTACCACATAGCCATTCTTAAAGCAATTCACAAATTAAACAAGTCATTTTGATATACTCAACAAAAGGATATAGTCAATTATTAAGTTTTACGCCAGATTTATAATGACCAAGCAGATATGTTAAAAGCCGCTAGTGTCACGCAATATTTAGGAATTGTTTTTCATATCAAACAAGCTCAAACCGTAATTGATTTGAGACAACTATAATTTTTGCTTGCAATTGCTATGTACAAGCTGTCATATAAAGAATTGCTGACACACAACTGCTTTTAGCACGACAGGTTTATATCGTCACACCTATAGTTTTATTTGGTAGCTAATGTATCTAATTACAACTATTTTATTGTAGATAGACAATTTTTGGAGGCGTGCTACAGATATATCACATAATAAATCTATCTAATGACCTCGCGAAATTTTTCTTCTACATATTATGTATGAGTTTTCTCGCTCTAAAATATAATAATACATAATATTCCGGCGAGTACCCAAACCAAATTAAATTAAATGTTGCTTCCACACACACACACAACAAAGAAATTTTAATTGTTCAACATATTGTGTTGTTGCTGTGTGTAAATTGATAAATAAACAAGGCCCAAACAATTTGATTAATGTTTTTATGAGAATTAACAGTCATGTTGTGCTTTATATTATTATGTTATATATATTTTGTGTTATAACATGTCGTTGAGAGATATTAAAAGCAATATCAAAGTATAATTTATATAAATGAATATACATCCATTTTGAATATTGGTATCGTGGTGGTAAACACAATTTAATGGTGCCCATGCGGCATGGGGATACGCAACGATGCGAGAAATACTGAAAACCCAAAAGTTTAATACAAAATGTCTGCGTGCATACATTTCCTTAAATATTATGTGTCATTGGAAAACCCCAGCTTTACCGTATGTTCGATTTACCGCAAAATGAAACTGTGAATTAAAATGGATAATTAAAGCTTACTAAATAAATAATCTACTCGAATGTGCAAATTATTGAGAATGTGCAACAAAATTTTCTAAAGCTACTCGTAGCATACGTTCTGCTGATAATTTGTGGCTAACTGATAACACATTACTTTTGTTTACTTATTATGTAACGCACTTTGTGGAGCCCGTGACAAACATTTCTTTGAAACTTTTATCGTAACGTTGAAAACCACAATTGAAATTTGAAAGAAATTTTTTTAGAGATTAGTGGTCATGTTTCATGATATTAACATAACCATTACATTGTGGGAAACCTTCGAGTGGTTTGTTAAAATTGTGGTGAAATCAAGTTTGTTAAGATGCTAGATAAAAACACAGAGTTAAGTTGTACATTTATCTGAATAATAGGAAACATTTTTTTAAACAGTTTTTGAGGTTAGTCAAAAAATTTGCGTTACAGTTAAATTTGTCCTCACCATCTGTAGATCTACTAAACACTTCAAGCCTGTCAAGGACAAGCAGCAGTTTCCATGCAACGCCACCTAGATCTAATTCTGTCAACTCTTAGGATGCGCAATTATCAGAAGCATGTTTGGAATTCGCGCAAGAAATTACGAAATTGCGATTGTTGAAATCGCGACTAACACAACATGCCTACGGTGACCGTATTGGATAAGATTTGGAAGAACTAGATAAAGACCTTTAAAATACTGCTAAACATCGAATAAACAATGTAATATTTGAAATAAACGAACTACAATATCCACAAGCCAAAATAAACAAAACCAATCAGAAAGTAAATGGTTGTACGCCATGGGAATTAAACAAATAACCTAAATTACTATTTAGTAGAAGTACGAGTAATGACAAAAGACAAGACCAACGCCCAAGTAACGTACCAATCATTACAGTATGTAAAAAACGCATATATGCGTCAAATCGGTGCATTCTAGAATACTGATGGCCTAATTGCTTCAACAACTTTGCTAAATGACGTCATTTTATGTCGATAACTCCAATTTTTAACTAAAGATGGCAGTATAATGAAATAAATTATTAAGATTTTTTGTATAATCTTTTGTTCGTAAGAATTAATTTATTATAATATTATTGAATTATGTATTCAATATTTCGTAAATCCTCTAAATCACAATAATATTTTACGAACATTACTGCCATCTACAGTTCAGAAAATAAACTTTCGATATACATTTGATGACGTATCAAGAAATCAAATCAAGAAATTCAAGATTACGAACGGTTAACAAACGTGTAGCGGATTATATATAATTCGCTAGATTAAACTGTTTATACTTTATACAAAATAGTATTTTAGGAGAGGAGTAACTTTTAAAAAGTTGGTCTATGTTGAAGTTTTTGATATATTCACTAAGCCCAACGAGGCCATAATTTTTGAAATATGGCCTTGCGTAAGTTCCCAACGAGTAAGGGAAGGGAATCTAAATTTGAATTCCAAGAAGCTAATTCGGAAATTGAATTAAATAATGAAATGTTAATGCGTGAGTAATTCAATTGTACCGTCGGTGTCAGTTTTGCATCTGTCGTTAACCGGCGGAGGTGATACTTTGCAGTTGCAGCTTCGAAAAGACAGCCAAAATATGACGAACCAGACGGAGCAAACGATCAATTGCTTTAGTCGCGCTGACATTTAATTTGAATTTCAGCGAATCTAAGCTGTACAGAAGTTGAAACAATTCATGCAACTCTTTGTGCGCACCGACAAAGTTAGTGTCGTTATCGAAGATGAGTTTCTCCGGCAAACTGCATGTGGACATACATTTTTGTTTTACTATACCACAACAATATCGGTTCTGCTCGAACGCAATTCACACATTGCCTAAACACCCAACAAGATCAGTTCTGTCAAAAATAAAAGAGTGCTTGTCTGTTGTCGAAATTGGCCTCGTAAGATGGTGTCGAAACTGGACCCCTAACTCGTTTTCCCGTATTGTGAATAAAGTGCAGAACGTAGGGTTCCGCTACTGAGATAAGTATAGATGTTATCTGATGGTAAAGATAGTTTAGACCAAAATTCGTTAAATGATTTAAGAAATGTAGCTGCACCTCCACAACTTAGAATTTATAAATTGATCTGGATAATCCAATGAAATCAACTAAATCGGCGACAATTAGCCACGAACGTTTTCCAACATACAGAACGAGACTTAATTTTTCCAACTACTTTTGATAATAACTAGGCCCAAGAAGCAGCCGACAGTCATTTGTTTAACTGGCATACAACTCGGGAAAGTGTGGCTTCGAACATAAAGGGCGGCACCGTAACCCTTTTAACTAACGTTTGCAAAACTGTCTATGTATTTGGATTTTTGTTGGATCTCCACAATGATAAATGTGACGTGGAAATTAGATTCCTCGAAATTTATGTAAATTCCTGAGAAAATGAGATCAATTTAGCTTAAGTTGCCACAACTGTTGCATATACACCTTCCCTAGTACGACAACCGGTGACATCAATTCAGTAATTCCTTGACAAAGTTGACATTAATGTATTTGGACAAGTTGTTTATGATCCTGATCAGGAATGTTTTCCGAAGTAGATGGTTCATTTGACGATTTTCCTAGTAACATACCAGCAGACTGAAAAAGGAATCTTCTGAAAGCGGATGTAAGCTCAAACATTGTCAACATATGTATATGTCGTTACGAATTATATTACGAGTCGCAGGAAATACTGATTCGTTTTCAAGAATAAAGTTGGAAATGCGTTGAACGGCTAGGAAAGAAGCAGGATTTGTTCTGGGTGCTGGTTTGTGAGCAAAAAGCCCGTCGAGTTAAATCAGCAATAAATATATTGAAAACTTCTTGGGGTGATTGTTGACCTGGCGATAGACTTTTTTGTGATTGTCCTTATCGCGTATGCATGTTAACGAACAGGGTCGCGCAGTATAATTACATTGAAAGAAGTACCAAAACTTTCTTGATTAGACAGGTTTAAACAGGTTGGTTTCGATTTTGACTGGCTCCTATGGTTGATTGAAATATATTTATGCACGTTTCGCTTAATGTAGGAATTGATTGATTGACATTGGGCGCTATCAGTTACTCTATGTTTAGTAAAATCATCGCCAATTTGATTTGAAAATTTCATAGTCCTAAACATCTTCATAACGTTGGCTGCGATTTTACTTAACATGTTCCCAACTGTTGGGTGTCCTGAAACTGCCCATTGTAGCTTGAATCGAATTCTTCATCCTCTATAGTCCAAAATCTTGCCACAATTGTGTCTAAATAATTAGATGGAGAATTCATAACTTAAATTACGGATTTGATAATGATCAGGCAAATAAATCATCTGAGACCACCCAACAAAATTTGCTATTCTGAAGGATAAGGAAATTATCACTTAATTTAAGTTGACCAACAACTTGAAGTCCAAAAACTAAATCTGCGCCCATGAATTTTTTTTTCAGCTGAATAGAGTCTTAGATCAACGAGTTGAAGGTTGATTCGGATAGACCAATTAGATGAATCAAGTTGAATTGTCGGCTGATAATCCGTTATTTTCGGAATATGACCCTCTATTGAAGCATAATAATTACTGACTCCGAAGCGTAGTTAATACATAGATGCAGAATTACAATCCATGGTGGGTGAACTGCAAGTACCTCTGATTTGAGTCATAGATTGTATTGCCCGTAAGCCCATTTTAGATGAGAGCGATTTTGTAATTATTTAAAGCATTGAACCAGAGTGTAGAGTTCGAAATAATATTTTTCATGTAGAGACTATAGTGAAGACCATCACTGGTACGACATCGATCTTCATCAAAATAATTCACTTTTCTGACTGGTTCTAAAACAATTAAGGCAGAGTTTTAATTCTTCGAAGCGTTTTCGAAGTTCATCAGTAGAAAACACGAGAAATTGATAATAACGTACAATTTAATGTCTCGTTCTATTGCAATGGACGCTCAAATAGTACTTAATGACGTTGGAACTGTTATGCCGTAAGAATTTCAAAACATGATGAAACTCCGCTGTGGTTTTTGATTAAGTGATTTACAGAAGAAATTTACCGAATTAAGTATGAGAAAAGAAATTTTGTTGGTAAATTTTGATTTCCAATACTTTCCCGTAATTCATTGATTGTTAATCATTAATAGCAGTCTTTGTAGGTAACCTAACCAGTGAAATAAAATCATAATTTTAACAGAAATAATTTTAAATGGATACAACTGTAATCAATTGAGCGACACTCATTTGACTATAGCGAACAAAATATTGAAAAATTTTAACATTACACGCCCGGTTAAATAAAACACAGACACAAATATTAACCAAGAAGCACCCCTGGTACTGCCAATTGCTGTTAATGAGACCATAATATTTCCAATAAAAGGCGAAATTAATAATTTGAAAGGGGAGTACGAAATGAATAATCAGTAGCACCTGCCGATCAGTTCGAAACCAACTTCCAAATTTCAAAGAAATACTTATAAACTCTCAAGTCGAATGTCGGAAATAATTTGGCTCTGTAAGGATAAGGATTAATATGGCCCAAATATTGAGACTGCATAAATCAATCCTGTTGCAGTCAATCGGGACTATTGATTGCTTGGTATGAAAATATTTCACTTGTTATTTGAAGCCAAATGTGTCTTTTTGCCAACTTGAATGCAACTTTTTAATTGCATTGCATTAATATAGTACACATCAAACAGCAGGCATATAAAGCTCGTAAAGTGAAAGATAGCGAGCCTTGAAAGACTAATGGATCAATTCATAAATTTTAATTTTATATTTTTTGATTTTTTTAATCTAACACTGTGTCCGAATTGTGTGATAAATATTTTTTAGTACTAAATTTCTGAAAATACCGAACGCACCCGATTTATCACAGTCGTTAGGTATAATAATTTTTGACAGTTGCGTGGTAATTTAATCGGAGAAAAACTGTCATAAGCACTTTTCAACAGATTATTATGATTAGAATCTGATGAGAGTGAATGATCTGGACTCAAGGATGTAATACTAAACAGCAATATAGTATTTTGCTTTATAAAAATAATTTAATACAAATTTAAAATAAAATAAATAAAATTGTGTTTATTATTTAAATCTTTTTCTTATTTATAGAGTTATCTTAAATTTATAATTCAAAACAATCATAATTTTTAAATGAAAATTAAATTAAATGGCCAGAATTTTAATCAAAAAAAATTATCACACAATTCGGGCAGCAAAACGACAAAAATTTCACAAAAGGAAAAATTTTTCACGTTAGTGTCAAATAGTTTTGCTAGAAAATATTTATCACTCAATACTCAATTCGGACACAGTCTAATGGTATTATGACACTGGCTTGAAAAAAGTGCAGTACAAAAAGTAAACGGTGACTACGACAGAAACAACTAAAACGAATGAGACAACACAATTTTTCAAATGGCATGTTCATTTTGTTGGTAAACAAACATTTTGTGTACCAATAAAAATGTTAAAAATGACTTGAAACGGTTATCAAATAACTTCAAATAGTTTAAGAATACAATATTTTTGTTTAATTTGCTTAAAAATATTCATTTTGTCTGTATTTGATAAAAAAGTCGGAGATGTCAAAAAAAGAATCAAAATTGAATTCTTCTTGCTCGATTAACTGCTAGGAAATATTGAGCAACAACAAGTTTTTTCTGACACTTAATACTTAATAAACACATTTTTATTAATCACTTGTTTTTTGTTTCGCAAAATTACTTTGAATATTTTCAATAAGTTTAAAAAATCACTCGATCGATGTCGACTTGTTAGGTCATCATCAGGAGTATCTACTGATTTGTATAAATAAAAATTTTGTTATATAGTAGAAAAAAAGCAAAAAATAAATAAAAGAAGGAGGGGAAAAAATAACCAATAAAAATTAATCTACGGATCACACAGGTAGGCGATGAGTCATCAGCTGAGTAACAAATAGCGTAAAAAGTATTTTTTCTGACATTTAATTTTTTTGTCATGGCTACTGTGTATACACTCACTTTCATTAAAATTTTGTATACCTATTATTTTACTCCCTTCAATTGGATTTTTCAGCGGCTGAAAAAATTGGATAAAAGCCAGTATCATAATACCAAATGTGGAAAGTAATATCGTTTAAATGACCTGCTGTGACCATTTTGCATTACGGTACGCAACGTTTCTGGCTAGAAATTTGATATTTCTTCACGAATATTTTACTACCTACGCTTTAGGTAGCCCCACAAAAAGAATACAGGCCGTATGTCTGGAGAACGACGAGGCCAAGCGAAATTCGAATTTTTGAACCCAAAAGTTATCAAATATTTTCCATTATCAATCTCGCGATGTTCCTTGTGGCTGTTGAAACCATAAACCAAGCTGTAAATCAACTTAAAATTAATACTTTTATCGATAACTCTACTAGCCATAATTCCACACCAAATAGCACATCTAACAGGGTGTAATAGACGGTGATGCAAAGCTGAGATTCTTTGTACTCCAAATTCGACAGTTCTAGCATCCAATATCCATTTAAATGAACATGTTCTTCATCGCTCGTAATAAAGTTTTTTTTAATGACACTATCTGCTAGCTGTGCGAATCGATTGGCACATATCTACGGCGTTGTTCTAAACATCTTGGTAATAATTGTTGTGCCAATTGAATTTTCTATGGAAACATCTTCAAATAATTCGTTTTATCGTTTTTCTGGAAATGCCCATCTGAGTAGTAGTCGTACAGCCACCACAGCTAAAATGCCATAATTTTGACACGTTCTTGCACTGACTAGATAGCGATTACAGATTTTCGTAAAAATTTTTATAATCTGCAAAAAAAATTAAATTAAAACCTCAAAAGTGGAAAATTGCTCCAAGTTGGCTGACCCTGTATGTTGATAACTTGATAATGCACTCCCAGTTACATAAATATACTCCCCCCCCCTCTCTTTCCAGAATGTTCATTGTGAAGCATCGATAAGTTGATCGCGATCCGCGCTATTTTTAATTTTTTTACAGTAGTTTTTAAAGAAATAGGTCGAAACTCTTTAGTTGATGTCCCAAGCCTTAGAGAGACCAGAATATCTTTTTTCACCTAACGCAGGTTTTATTTGCAGGAGCAGCCCCCTGGAGGAATAACTCTCCGTGTGGTAAGGAATTTGTGATAAATTTCGTTTTATAAAACACACCAACCTATTTTTCGGAATTCGCAAAAACTCAATAAAATCTGTTTTAAGCCAGTAGCAAGATGATTGATTATTTTTTCGAAGAAAAACATATTACGACAAATCATAATTTTGAACAGATTTTAGTGAAATTGAGAGTGAGTTTTGATATTTATAAATATGTGTTGTAATCTTGCCCGAAGCGGTTTAATGCCAATCTGCTTTTTGTGTCTTTACTTTAGTGCCTTTAAATCAACAAAATTTTGACGATTTCTGATCTCTCTCGTGAAACATAGACAAAAATACAGAGCGAGTTTGTGATGTTTTTTTTTATCTTGGCTTGTGATTTAGAAATAAAGGTGCATGAAAGAGGAAACTTTACAAACATTTCGTTCGACGGTAAACAATTTGTAAATTATAAATTAATTATTCTTAAAGAACAACTATTAAACACCTTTTAAAATATAGAAAACCACTAACTTTTGCAACAGAAATATAAATATCTTGTAAAATCAGTAAGATTTAGATTTCAATGCTTGTGAAATTCTGAATTGAATCAATAATTTAGTTTAATATTTTAAATTGCAATACCGTCCGTATCGAATTAAAACCCGTAAATTTTTATTTCAGAATAAGACGTTTAATTAATGTTTGTAGCACCAAGACTCGATTGCTGTTTGTATTTATAATTTTATATTAAATAGTACACCGCTGGGTATATCCATTAATGGATGAATAATTTTCGGTTTGTATTCCAAGCAAAAAAAATTCGGTTAGACCCCTTCTGAACACGATGAATATATATTTTTTAATTTAATTAAAACTTTACAAAAAGGCATTTTATGGATGGATAATTATGATGATGATGATGATAATAAAATGATTAAAACAAGTACCTAACCAATTGTATAATTTTCCAATTCAATTTTTATTGTACTTATTATGTTTATTGTAATTTTCTTACATTTTGTTTTTTTTTATTGCTAAAAAATGTAATTATTTGAAAATATATTTTATTGTAATGTCTCAACAATTCCACTAAAAGCTTTATTTTATAAGTCTGTATGTATTATATCGTTAACATATCTCTTTGTAACAATGAGATCAACAAACTTAAGATTATTTGATACATTACAATGTATGTACATATATTATGTGTGTATGGTATATAAATAACCTGAGGTATGTGTGATGTTTAAAGTACATATTAAGCAATATAAAATCGTTAATATCATTTTCTGAAGAAGAAAAGTTCATCGCAAACGCAACTTTCTAATACAAAAATTTCCAAAATATATAAGTTCCATAAATGTCTTTTTTGGAACACTCTGTATATACATACACATAACAATGCGAAATGATTCAATGAAAATTTTTATTAAATTCTCAGAAAAAATAATTTGGATAATTTGAAATTCTGCTGCAGGCCATTATTATTCCATCAAAAGGATCTTTATACTTTCTACATCAAGTAATTTGTTTTAAAAGATTTTTTTTCCTTTTTTTGTCAACGCAATTTTCATTTGATACTAAAATATTACCGAAAATCATGTCCCGTTTTCCTTTGCTGTAATAAATTATGTACGTGTATTATGCCTGCACACAAAAGGGAGTGAGGCGAAAAACTTGAAATAAATACATTCGTATGTAATAAGTACTATATATTAGTTGCTGCTGGTGTCTAGACAATGTCTTTATTAAAAGAATCAATTACAATATCTCTAAATGTGTCGGGCACCCATCGATGGCCAAGCGTATTCAGGTAATTGTGATGTATTTTCCAGAAATTAATTTTCTGCATCCATTACTGTAGTTTTCGGCTGTTATGATATTTTTTAATAACTTTTGTTGAATGTAAAAATATTTTTCATAACATTCTTGGAGACTGACTTCTGGTGTTATTTCAGCGATCTATTTCCGAATGATGTCCTTAAGCAACAAGGCTTCGATTAGTTTATTCGTATGTGCTGTCCCTTCAAATACATTAGACGTTATCTCGCTGTCACGCTTCTACAATTGGCACAAATAAATTACTGAGCATTTCTCGAATCACTTAAGCTGTGTCATCGGCAACCCGAAAATTATGCACAATACAATTTAACACAATCACAAAAGTGCGACAAACAGTTGTTATAAAACATGAATTCAGAGAAGAATAATTGTAAAATAAACAATTTTACACGGAAACAATTCTACACTGAACAATTCATCGAAAAATCAAATATGCGAAAGAAACAATTCATCGAAAAGACTCGTAAGGAATATTAAAAAATATTGATCAATTTTCTCTTAATTGTTCAATTTTGGATTCGGAAAGCAACGTAAGACATCTTCGGTTAAAAAATAAAATTGTATCGATATTAAGCAGAATTTGCAGTGGTTGTGATATTAATTTATTTAAATCAAACTGAATTGTTTTAATAATTCAAATATTCCGGGAAAATAGGGTGAGAAATTCAAGTTTAGTTTGAAAATCGAATTAAAAACTACGACACACTAAATGTCGCAAGAAAAGTAAACCTGTGTTAAATTTCCGTAAATTAATTTTTTCTGTCACGCGTTGTTTCGATCGCCCATTTTTTAAAAATCAGTATAAATTCCAGGTTATTCACACAAATATGTTATTTAACATAAACATGCTATAATTCTTTCTCTATCCAGAATAGAAACCCGCTTTACGATTTCTTGAGTAGAAGCTGAGGTATAAATATTCTCGTCAAGTAATGCTCCAAAATCGACGAATACTCTTGACCAATATATTTCCCCATACAAGGGACCATGTTCTAAAAATGCTCCAATCATCATGAAAATTCATACAGATAATCTCTAGGCTATGCTGAGCAATTACGCAGAACTTCATTTTTTCCTAAAACCATGGGAAACTGCCCAAATCTGAGCCAACAGTTAGGGCATATTAGATATTATGAATATTTTCGATGAATTGTATCTTCACACAATTTGTTTTCGCACATTTTTCGGGTCCCAATGGAATTTCATGATGATTGGAGCATTTTTAGAACATCCCTTGTATGGGAAAATATATAATTTACACCATATTTCATTTTACAAGAATTCTAAAATTTCCATAGGAAATCTTTATCTGTGATGTTCAAAATAATCTTAATTTTGTTTCGATGAATTGTGTTTTCAATGAATTGGTATTTGCAAAATTGTTTTCTCGCACATTTGGTTATTGTTAAATTGTAGTTTTCATATTTGTTTTTCGATGAATTGTTTTTCGTATAATTGTTTGTTGCATAATTTTCGGGGAATCGTGTCATCACGTCCTAGATGTTTTTACTCACAGCCATCTAAGTTCCTCAGATTTTAATATGTTACATATTATACATCTTCCGGAATAACATGTTGGCCAATAGTTCCTCGAGCACGTGCAAACCATGGTCAAAATATTCTTGGAAGCAGCTAGGCCCTGTCAAAAATTCGGGCAGGCTGAATTCTCACTGGAACTTCACTGGTTTGCTACTCGGCCATAGTTATACCCTTCAAGCAAGTCTTAATCACAGCTATGCGAATCGCTCGGTTGGCGAACGATAATAGATAACAACAGTTATCGTTTTTATCTTGCTCGGGTTGTGTTCGGTATTATTCGGGACAGTGTGTTGCTTTATTATAGAAATAAGTCAGAAGACCTGGGATTTTATATAAGTCGGTCTTTTCCTTAGAGGTGATTTAAGTGATTTGAAAAGTCGACTGTAGGTTTCTGTTTTTAACTTTTGTCGTTGGGGAGATTAAATAGAGGAGATATAGGAATCCCTATTATTGATTGATTCAACTTTTATAGTTTTAACTTGCATTATTTCTGTTTCGATACAGTGCTCTTCGTAATGTTTGATATTATTCTTAACAATTACGATTGATCGACTTCTAGCGTTATTTGCTGGTAGGGTATAGTCTCTGCTCCCATGGATTGTGGCTGTAGTTGGAATCCTCTCTCTTGTAACGTTAGAGTTTTGAGTTGAATGGCTCAATCTCGTATTCTTTCTCAGTAGTTCTATTTTAAGCCTCATATTGAGTATTGCTTTGATATTAAAAACATTTTCAATTTTTTCGCTTTTGTTGCGAATTTGAGCATGGATAGCGGAAGATCTCTTTTATTCATCTTAGTTCCTTGGCTATTTTCACTTTTCTCCCGTTTAAGGATGTTTACTGAATCTTCAACTTATATCCTTCTTATTGAATCTTCAAATTATATCCTTCTTCTTGCAGGTGTGATGAAGTCCTCTGTTCATAACCTTATGTTTTCGGTTATTTTTATCTCCGTGGGTATACCACTTTTTTACTTTCTTCAGTGAGATTTTTGGCTAGTCGTTTGTGGACACCGACTTCTTTAAAGTTTGAATATTCGCAAACTCCATAATGCCAATCACATTAATTGGCGGTGAGGCCAATGCTTTGTTTTCATGGCATCTTTGCGTTGTTCTTGTTGCTGGTGTTGTTGAGATACAGACACTAGGTCAGTACTTTTAAGTTAGGCTTGTAAATGCTTCCCAACTTTTTTCCCAAAAGTCTTCTGCGTAGTTCAGAATTTTCATTTTCCTGCTGAGTTCTTGAGTGTGTTTGTCTAAGTAGTGATCTGACTTACCCCAGAATCCATTGTGCCTGTCTCATTAGAAGGTGGATTAGCCAACTGATCAGTTTGGATGCTACCTGGGGTAAAAATTAGTTGTGAACTCATTGCTAAAGCAGCTACAAACCTAAGAAGTGAAATTGGTAGTGGGTCAATGGAGAGAATATCATATGCAAAGTTCTTGGTGTTCGGTTATCTCGCCGTTTCTCACCACCAAAATTGGTGAAGCAGGAATCGAATTCGTTTAAACATCGCCAGATTAGACGGCATCCTGTAAACCGGGTTGTATAGTAAAGGAAGAAATAATGATCGAGCTTTATTGAGCAAGGCCATATTCTGTTCAACATGGTCAATATCGAGAAATACTCCAAAAATTCTTGCTAGAATCTCCTAATTTGATAATTATCGGTTAAAAAAAGGCTTAGATTTATTCAGCAGAGCTAAATTTCTAAACTTCTCCCTCCATTCACGCCAATATTATTTGTTGTCTATGCGTTACAACCAATCAAAAGCTAACTCAAATCATAAATTATTTGGTTCAACATAACACCGACAACAACAAAACAATAATAAAAATACATTTAATTTCGAAATAGTAAGCCATGAAAATATTGCTTGTTGTGACTGATATGCTGAGCCATTATTTCAGTAGCCTGTTGGGAAAACAATCAATCGGTTCTTTATCATTATCGGTGATGTTCTCCTTTTACCTTGGATGGCTCTTGCACGAGACTTCTTTGAATTTGGACCAGTTTCTTTTCAAATTTCATGAAACAAACGTTTTGGGGATGGGAACCGCATTGCAGTTGGTATTTTTAACCCTTGTGTTTATACCCAAAAAATTATACACTAGTCTATACCCAATCCACCCGGGTGGCCACATGTATTTTCTTGTTGTTATCGAATAATTTTCTGTTTGCCAGTGTGAATACTGCCTTTATTATTTCAATGTGGTATTTTTAACGTGAGAAAACGGAAATAAAATACAAAATGGAGATTCCCCGCTTAATGTTAGTAAACGAAAACTAGAAAATAAATCATTTTGATGAGCTAGGGAAATTAGAGAAGGTTCAATTTCAAATTGAAAGGTTGGTTGCGGAAGTTTTTTTTGTAAATAAATATACTAGTTTGTGTGTGTGATAAAATGGCGGATCGCAAAGACATTTCAAAAGCTCAGTTTAGACGTTAAGATTTAATATTTAGCAATCATTCGTTCGATTTTTGTTTGCATACATACACTTTTATTTCCCTAGTTAGAGGAATGTGATCAAAAGATGAGTGGCTCCCTGCACGTATACGAAGACTTGAAGCTAGAATTGAAGTATTTGATGAAGAAATTTCTAGCGATAATGAAGTTAAGGAGGAAGATGAAACTGGTAGTGACAATGGAATTAATTTGCCTTATCTAAAAGGATCGATACAATATTCTCAGGAGCAATGAAGAGGGCCATTGCGATCGACAGAAATGTTACCTCTAAGAGACACCTTTAAGTGTATTTTTTCGAACGTCATGTCTGAAATAATCATTAGACAAACAAACAGGAAGGCCAATGAGGTCTACGCAGAACACAATATTCTATTTCCAGATAAATCACAGAAAATGTGGAAATTATTAGGAAATTATTGTTTTTGGGAAATATCCCGATTTCTGTGCTTTGACAAGCAGAACATGCAGCAATTCCGATTACAGACCGATAAAGCTACTGCCATAAGCGAAATTTTCGAACTTTTAGATAAAGATTTGCGCAAACATTACATACCTTCTAAATGCGTCATAGTGGATGAACAATTATTTCTATATCGAGGTATTTATCGAAACATTAGTTATTATATTTTATAAGTTCTAAAAATAATGTTTTTGGATAAGATTCACCCAGTATATGCCGTCCAAACCGGCAAAACATGGAATCAAAGTATGGTGGGTTTGTGATGCTGCCAACTCCGCCAAGGAGAGCTGGTTGTAAAGGACATGTGTGCTCGCTTCAAAGGATCCTGGAGAAATATAGTAAAGGACAATTTTTTCACAACATTGCCGCTTGCTCGTTTATTGATCTCTTGGGACATAAATAGTGGGGACATTAAAAAAAATAAACCTTATGTTCCAAAAAAATGGTGCTTTCCAGATCTCGGGAAATCTATTCATCTATATTTGGATTCAGCGACGATAATGTCACCCTTTCTTCGTATGTCCTTAAAAAAATAAAAGTGTATTATTATTATTATCTACTCAACTTTATACGGATACTGTAATCGGAGACGAACGGAAACCCGAAATTATCCATTATTATAATGGTAAGAAAGGTAGAGTAGATAATATGGACAAGCTGGTTACGCATTATTCCACCAAACGAAGAACAAAAAGATGGCCTGTAGCTTTTTTTTACAATAAAATCTATACGGAAAACAACTCGGCTAGATCAGAGAAAACACACAAGAATTTTTGAAATATTTAGTGCTTTAATTAGCTTTATCACAATGTGTCAGCGTTCAACCCTACTAAGTGTATATAGAAATTTTAATTCACGCTCAGGTATAGAATTGTACTTGGCAAACCGCTCTACGCACCAATGCCAAACCAGGAATTGACAACGTCTGTAGCTGAATTCCTCTAGTTGGAAAATGCTGAATTTGTTTGTTTTCCGATCCAAAAGACGACGGAATTCATGGAAATCCTGTAGTGTGTGTAAAAGACCAGTATGTGTTGAACACACGAACACTCAAATTAAATGTTCTAAGTGTTAATGATTTTAACATTTTTTGTAAATTTTAACCAAATTGAATTTCTTATTTCATATATTTTTAATACCCAACTGAATTATTTATGTGATATTTTTTGATTTTTTCTGTGGTGAAATGTGAATATTTATTTAATCCTGTCAATCTTATACAAGATTATGTGAGCTAGACAATAAAATATTATACAAATAGCATATTCAGTGTTTTTAGCTGGCCATCCGGGTGGGCGGGCATAGACTACAAGAGTAATAATATTTATCAACGAATAATTCGGTTCAAAAATATTCTTTAGTTAGTTTCTATTCAAAAATCAATAAAAAATAAGTAGTTCTTGGATGTCCGAAAGAAGGAATAGTCTAACTCTGAAACTCAAAAAGCTATGAGCATTTTAAATCGAAGCCACTCGGGTGTGGGACCGGGTATAGATACGGTGTCAATATTTTATCAACAATGTTTGTATATTGACACAAATGTGTCAATATTTTATCAATATACAAACATTACGTTGTTACACATATCACCTCATCATTAAATGGCTGTTGAAAAGATTTCTTTAATCGTAAATTGTCATGAATTCCGTTTAGATACGACTATTGTCAAAATAAGAAATTATCAATTTTCTTTTCGAATTTCTATTTTTGCCACACCATTATTAATTGATTCAAATCATGAAAACAAGAATAGTTGGAAGTTTATCAAGTGGAATGATAAAATTTATCGTTTTTTAGTTATAATTTGATGTTTACATAAAGTTTGCTCTTTCCATTCTTGTGCAACACTCCAGACATTTGGTCTTTATTTTTCTAGCCCGTCATCGGATTACGAGTATTGATTTACGTGGTTGAGCACCAGAGCCTAACTAATTTTTAGGTCGATGGCTTTGCGAATTTTATAAATGCTGTGTGATGCATCTGATAATAAATTATTATTGCACTTCATAAAATCGATATTTTAGTTTAAATATGACTTGGTGTTTTAAAGCAAAAATGTCTCATTTATTCTAACTCTTCATTCATCGCACCTAACAAGGTTGTATTGGCCTTTAAATTTCATATCGATGCAAAATCATACCAACATGCCTATTAAGGCATTATTTTTTGGTTTATAGACACTAAATTCCACAGTTTATTATTATTCACAGGCATTTTTTTTATTTAAATGCGTCTATAATAGCCGTTAGCGTAAGGGAGGTCAATAATTTCAATTCTGTCGTAAATGACAATATTTAACCAGTAATGTTTGTAAAAGTTTTCTATAAATGTAATACAATGAATTAAAATTGTCATCCTGTATTTGGTAATTTTTATAGTAATTGACGTTAGCCGAGTATAGTGTGCATGAGAATAAATTTTTGTGTGACTACCACCCCCATTCTTGTTTGATATATGTAGAATGTAGAGTTGTCTACTATAAACTGTCTTTGTATATAATTTTTCTGGGATGAATAAACTTTGTAATTCGAAAAATTCATGTGTACATCGAATGCTTTACATACATAAAAATAAACAACTCATTGAAACCACCCTTAATTTGCATTACTGGAAAACAATGAGAATATCTACTCACAGATTTATTTTATTATAACTCCCAAAAAATGTTCAGATTGCGATTAAATATGGCAACACAGACAAAAAAAAAATCTGAAACTATTAAAAGTTAACAAAGGAAAATTTAATATTATTCATTTTTCAGATTTTTCTCTGTGTACACACAACTAGTGTTGTCTGTGTATAAATAGAGCACAAAGCGATGCAACTATAGGAAAGAGGAAAATTTTCAGACAAAACGGGAAAAATAATAAAATTTATATAACAAAAAAAAAAAAAAAGTGAACGAACAGATTAAATTTTAATTCGAGAAGAAAAATCTTTTGCATTTATGGAAATAACCTTAGACTAAACATAATTATCTAAAATGGGGATCGCTGTACTCTACTTACGGGAAATACACAGTAAATACGACAATCTGAATATATTGTGAAAATTCACTAATGACGGTAAATTATTATTATATTTATTTAGTAATGAAGGCGCCTTGACAGTTTTTTTTCGATTGGGGGGTGAAAAAACAACTGGAGTTAAGTGGAAGTATCCGATTTTATAGTTTTCAGTTTTCCATTTTTTTTTTTAGAGTAAATTGACTTGTTGAATATTTTATTATAGTTTTTCATTTAGAGAATTTTTGTAAACAATAGATTATTGTTTGGTTTTATAGCTTGTCTGAAGATTATTTTATTATTTTTGTGGGATGAATAAACTAGAAACTGAAGCTTTTTTGTGTTGAACAAAGGATTACTTATAGAACAAAAATGCATTTCTATTGCAGTATTGACGAGTTAATTTTGCTTTTTTGAATACGGTGCTTTCTAACTAAAAATGTTTTTATTTGGTTTAAATTTAAGTGGCATCGCAGTTAATTATGTTTTGGTATACAATCGAAAAATATTTAATAGACATAAATTACACAAAAGAATTTAATATTTTTATAGATTTATGATTAAACCACCTGTTCATTATTAAATTAGGTTGCTATACTTTGGTCTATGCAAATTAAAAGTAATTTATTATTTCTTCTTGTCATGAAATATCGAATCTATGGGAACAACGTAAACCAAATAAAATAAATTAATTATGGTACAAATTACACGAAATATTGTAAATATTTTTTTATGAATTCTTGGTCAGCCGCTAGCTCTCTACTAGTTGATGAGTTAATTTCTAAGAATATAAAGGTATTATGATTTTATTGCAAAAGTAAGTGGGGTTTAATGGTGCATCATAATTTCTATTAAAATTGACTGGATAAAAGGAAAGTCAAAGTTCAAATTCGAAATGTATAAAATTGTATATACAATCAGCATTCTTGAAATTGCTTTTATACGAAAGATGTCATGGAATTATGAATTAATTAAGTCTACCTGCTTATTTTAATAAAACGGTTCTCTGAAGATTACTCATAATGCATTTTTACAGTGGGGTTAAAAATTCGTAAGAACTTATTATCGCCTTTCATTTTATCATAAAGTATTTAGTAATTTGTAAATGATAATTCTTAATTAAAGCTAAGATTTGACTGCATCTGAATATAATTCGTAGAATTTATTTGGTTAATCTGGTTTGATGCGGAATAAATTGTTCAGATTTGTTCCTATGTGATTCCTGACTCATGAAATTTGCTTCAAAGATGTTCTTTGGTTAATGTATACAAGCAAGTTTCTAAGAAAAGATAACTTATAACTAGCCGATAAACAAAAATTTATATAAATAATAAGCTTTCCTGTCTGTTACGTTTAGTGTTAATTCAGCCACTCGATTAAGTAAATATATTTATTATTACTTGGTTCCTTTGAGCCCGTGAAGTTTCTAACAAAAAATAACGTATACGGTTCCAATTAGAAAACATGGCGGAAGCAAAATTCTTATTGCATTCAATTAGAATTGTTGCCATATTGAATTGTTTTAGTATTGGTGATTTACACTGTTAATGTTTTATAAATGCAAATTAGTGAAAATTTCATCATAATTTACATAATAAAATTTATAAAAGATAATAAATACTAAATTCTAAATAATAGAGAAATGTATAAAGAACTTAAAGAAAAAGTTAACAAATAAATAAAAAATTAAAGCTTTAACAAAAAAAAATATCAAATATGTTTATTGAAATTTTTTACTCAAAATATTGAGTATTTTGTCAATCTGGACCAATAACAAGCGACTTCTAGAGATTAGGGCAAGATACCACTATATAGGTCGGATTGGCCTATCTATAGAGAACATTTTCAGATGATTTTAAAGAAAGGTTACATTTTCTCCGCTAGGAAAAACCTAATTACATAGCAATTTTCCACTGTAAATTTTGAGTATAACATCAATCTGGGGTAATCTCTGGAAGTGGCTTGTTATTGGCCCAGATTGACAAAATACACAGTATTTACGGCGAAAAATGGCAATAACAATTCTTATATTTTTCTTGTTAAATCTTTTATTTTTATTTATTTGTAAACTAATTCACACATGATTTTAATTTGATATTTTAGTTATCTGTTTGAATAATTTATGTATTTCATGAATATTTTGTAATTTTAAATAAATTATATTTTAAAAATTATAATTTTTAAATGTACTTGATTTTGAGAATAATTTAACAGTGTAATAAATCACACTCAATTTATTCTAATAAGAATTTTATATTGAGTGGTACTAATACATATATAATTTGGATTTTTTGTTATTTTTTGTTAGAAACTTCACATCGGTGTTCCTTTGGTTTTGCTTCCTAGCTTGATGAATAATGGATGAATTTGCTCTTTCAGTTATGCATAGCTTTTACTATTCATATATCTGTGAAATAGCGAGTTGTGTCTCGAAATTATAAACGCGTACGAGTAGAAAACAACAAAAAGTTGCAATTATGACAAACCAATACTTCTTAAACCAAAATCCTTGAAAATCATTTGTCGTAACCCGCAACATAATCTAATTCAGTTAGTCTTTTCGAGAGACGATTCCAATTACATGTCATTTAGGTAACTATTTATACTTAGGTCACAATGGTATTTTCAGAGAATATTGTTTGGTCTAAGATTGTTCCCAGTCTTTGGGTATTTGATCAATTTCAATAGCATCGTTAGGAAGGCCAGATTGCTCGATCTTATAGAACATCTTACAGAGTAATATTTTTTTCGAACGGAGGAAATGAATTCATATTTATAGAAATTTTTCACCGAAGATCAATAATATTATTTCTAGAAATAATTGGGCCTATGAGATTGGGACCAAGCACTACTTTGTTACAAATCGAATTGTAACGAGTTTTGGAGTGTCGTAAATTACATTTTGTTAATAGCAAGTTAAATCCTGCTAATAACATTTCACATTTTCCTGGAACATGGTCTCATGATAAATAAAGGATAATTCGACCTGAGTTCGGTATAATGGTACCTCTGCAAGTAGCTTGTTATTTTCTTAAATTAATGAATTATTTAAGATTTTCGACGGAAAATTGCTATAATAGATTTAGTTTTCTCTGCTTGGAAAAATCGTATAAAAAAAGAATTATAAAACGTTCAAACTATATTGCAGAAATTTACTCTAAAATTTGGAAGTATAACGTGTGTTGCACAAAATGAAAAAATACTTAAAATATTTCATTTTAAATCGAATTAACGAATTCCAAGTTTTTATCGTTTTTCAATTCGAGTAATTATAAGTCCTAACTGAACGAAAAGGTTTCAAAATTTCGCTGGTCAAACGTAACACTGTTAAAGAATGTAGACGATTGATCCAAGGGCATCTCCGTACAAATGGAAACTTGAATGTTAGTTATACCTGGCATAGCTTAGTTCGCACGATCGGATCCCGATAAAGGCTGACTATTCTACAATCTTTTCGAAAATCTGGGTGAGACCCTATCTAGGATCGGCGATACAACAATAATAAAATTTGTTAAAAATTTATAAATTCTTTTACTTAACCACAATACGATGATGTTCAGAATAGTGAGTACCGTTCATAACAGTTAGTGTTCTATCCTCTCGAGCGATAAATATTAGTGTCGTTTATTATTTATAAAAGCGAAAAATTTTGAAAATTATAAATGAAATACTTACAAAATATCATTCAGTCATTAACAATTATAAAAAAATTGGACTTCCCAACTACAATACAGGAGTTTTTCTGTATCCTCAACTGTGTAACTACAAGGTTGAGTGGAAGCATCAAGTAGTGGTTCTATCTTGAATATGCAATAAAAATCAACTAAATTTCTATACACAGTGCGGGAACAGACATAGTAAAATGGTCTCTTAGTAAGGGTCCCTATTTCCAGTTAGTAATGCAAGAATTCGTAGAAAATGAATTCGCTTTGAAAGTGATAACGAGGTACAGAAGGAAACAGAAGGAAGAATTAAGCCTTAGTGGCAAACGTTTATTTTCAATACGCTCGAACTAAATACCTTTGAAAATAGATCAATGTACGGAACAATCACAATAAAACCATTACAATAAAAAATCAAAGTAAAATATAAAAATTCATTAACACGAAAAGTTAGTTGTGAGAATGAAATATAGATGAAAAATGTGAAAGAATCGGATTTCGTAGGCTAAGCAATAATTCGCTAGTACTACAACTACGTGGTATTATTCTATATTTATAGACAATATTCTGTAAATAATACAACATCAGTCGTCGTGACCTGATGAGAAGAATGATTTTTCAAATCAATAATCTCCTCTGTTCGAAACTAATTGTTGTGATTCTTACAAATTGTCCATCTATAAGTCAAAAATTCAGATTTATCCACGATCCACCGTTAATGGAAAGAAAAAGTATGGGGTGGTTGGGAAGATAAATATATGTTCTTTTTCTCTCTTTAACTATCACATCCAATGAAGAGATTTTGTCGCGTGCACGGTGGTCCTTCGTTCGTCTCGATCAATCGCTCGTAACCTCCAAATTTGACATCATATAATACGTACGTATTTTTCGACGTCGTTTCGCAAGCGCAGTCGGAGTATTCCCCTACGATCTGCACCGGCTGGTTGTTGCTGGAATATCTTATTATCATTCGATGTTGTGAGGCCATCTAATTCGATTGAATCTAATGATATAGCTGTCTCCAAGAAGTCCCTCTATCGGTTCATACGAATCCGATATTCGTTGTCTGCAACTTTAATTGTACCACAGATGGAATGAGTACCTTTCTTTCAAAAGTAGAGAACCTTCTACAGTCGTTAGAGCTCTCACTTTCGGGACCCAGCACAGATGTAAGGAATACTTTGTTCAATGAGAGCTTACACGACTAGGACTGATGTTTAAATCACAAACCTTGTTTAGGTAAGAATGTGTCTTGTATTTAAAAGCGGCAAGCATATGATCACCGATATCATGCCGCTCAATCCGCTTTTTACGTGTGTGGGTCATGTACTGTGAAGGATTTAAAGCACCTCTCCTACCTTGCACGCGTTTATATAGAGAGTCGCATACAAAAATGAGTAAAAGCCAATCCCATTTGTGCACCAGCACAAATCGGGTGGAACATTTCTACAACGAAGAAACCAAAATTTCCATCTTGTTTATTGAAAGAAAGTAAAGTGCCAGGCCTAAACATAATTGAGGTAAAGCTTATACAATCAATCTTGGTCAATCATTGGTTCGACTATCGAAAGCTTCCCGAATAAAAGAAATGTTTACAAAATCTTGGATAGACACGAAAGATGGAATGTGAAACCTTTGGCTAAGATATACGAAGGATGTGAGCAGTTGTTAATGAGGTTATATCTTGGAAACGGCTGACTACATGTTGTTTGATTGAGGCCTAGTCAGCAGTGCTAAAGACCAGTTGTGTAAGGAAACTAATTTAGTCCGGCCAAAGCCAGCTAACGCCAAAGAACTGAAAAAGACCTTTACATTGGGAATCGGATATATAGTCCAGCTCCCATTCTCACAAATTTAATATGACCACAACAATAATGCCAACGAAAATTAGTGTGCAATGCTCAAACTGTGAGAAATAAATCAGGGCTGGGATGTTGTACCATCACTATTTTCGACTTTCGACTTTTTTATGTCTCAATTTTCAGAATCAAATATCATTCTATTTCGGGTAAACAATTATATGTGTTTTATATCGCGATTTCAACCTCTTAATATAATTGTGAGCTTTCTCTCTTTTCTACATTTCGATGAACGTACTTATTACAAAAAAAATATTTGGTAATACATAGAGTCGATTAATTTAGTAGTCTTAGAAATCGTATAAAAGAAATAGAGTGATGTTTTACTCGAGCAAGCTGAGAACACATTAGAAAATGCGTAGTTGTGGAAGTGAAATAGGCTGCCATTTTACCCGTAAAAAATGAGACATAAAAAAAAGTCGACAGTCGAAAATAGTGATGGTACAACATCCCAGCCCAGAACATGTCGACGATCGATGGTACAAAATTTTGAAAATAATCCAAATTCGTATATAAAGTTTCAACCTGAACACTGAGCAAAGTGAAGAAAATGATTTACAAAGTTGGGATTCTGTGAGCAGATCGGTGGAAAAAAATTATTTTATATGACCGAAAATTACAGAACCATTAAAGTGAGCATTCGAAATATAAAAGGCTTCCAGAATACCTGGGTCACCTCGGAGGTAGTAGTTTGCCTCATGTATTTTTAAAATATGTATTTAGTTAGACACTATAAAGTTTAGAATATTCTTCAAAATTACAAAAAAATTATTTGTGACAAAAAACATTGTAAAATGCATCAGAATTTCATCCCATTCGCTACAAACCAAGAAATTCAATTGAAACTGCTATTAAGACAAAAAACTCAATTTCTAAATTTTATTTTCAATAAATCATTGTCTAAAAATATAACTAACTGTTATTATAGTTTCCGGATTCGATGTATCGTTTAATAACTCACCCAATTTTGTCATTTTCATTTTTTTAATTAAAATCCAATTGGAAAAATAACAAAATTAACAGTGTAATTTTTCTTGCCATCTCTTCTCCAAGCTGATTTTTCTAAGTAGATTTGTATGAACGCTAAAATTTTTCGAAATGTTTGTTTTTTGATTAATCCACATTGATAAGATAGGGATCTTCCAAAGTCCGCATAGCATTGGGGCGTGCAAGAATAATACGAAAACGCCAACAGGGTTTTGTTTCATGAACACTGCAGATAAAACATACAAATTGCGCGATAAATATCTTAATGTGTCATGTATAGTCGATTGTCGTGAGATATTTAATGTTTATTTTAGTATATTGTTAATATAAGCGTATAAAACCTTCCTTTATTTATTAAGGTAGGTAGGTATAATTATGAGTAAAACTAGGATGATATAAATATAATAAACCATTCCCACAAATATGTAAATATTGTCCCCAATAAAATTCCCATCTAATTAGCTGGCGTTGCCCTCTGCACTAAAATCCATCCCACTGAGACTTTTTATCTTCTCTGCTGGCATCTACCATAAAACATACAATCAACTAACATAATATAGAATATAGAGACACATGCTATAACCATGCTGCAATCCCAAAACCATTACGATATTTTTTTTATAGGGATTTTATGCTATTCTCCTCCTCGTGTCAGTTAGTTGTGTTGTGTTATTAATTTAATTAAATATTTAGTATTGCGTGTGATAATTATATTAACTCTGTGTAACTAAATTTATTATTTCAAAATTAAATTAAAAAGACAAAATAAAATGTTAAACAAAATAATGGTTACAGCAGCAGCTACAAAAAATAATGTTAAACATGGAAAATGAATTTTATGTATCGCACAATCCATAAAAGTCAATTTGTAATGTACTCGTCGTATATATCGCAACCGGAAAAATAATCAATAAAATATCGAGGTGTACGATGTACCACACACACACACACACACACAGAGATGTACATAGCAATCTCATGAGATGGTTTAGAGTTAGACGAGATTAATATCTGGATCGTTGCAGAGTGTGTGTCAAATAGGTTATATTTGTGTGGTTGGTGAAAATGGAATATGAGATATGACAGTTTTCGAACTCTGCACTGCATTTTTTATATATAGTACATAATAAAGCAATTTTATATATTAATAAAAATAAATCAAGTCGACCATATAATTTAATGTATAATGGTATATTTTAGAAAATACCCCCATCATACATTATTTTTATTTTTTAAATTAGATAAAATACTAAAATATTTATTACGACCATAATAAATGATTCGTTTTTTTCCTATTTATTTTCAGCAACACGATTAAATGAGTACATATCACATCATGAAAGATTGAATTACGATAGAACACATATTCATGCTAGTCATAATAGAGCCAAGAGATCAGTGACCAAAGATCCACACGTAATATTAAAATTTAATGCACACAATTATGATTTTCACATACGAATGAAACGTGATTTAACAACATTCAGTGATAATTTAATAGTTGATAGTCCTAGTGGTGAAATAAATGTAGATTCATCTCATATTTATAATGGTGAAGTGATAGGTGATAAAAATAGTTTTGTATTTGGTTCGCTGCACGATGGCGTATTCGAGGGTAAAATCGTATCATCAAAGGGTGCATACTATGTTGAGCATGCAAAACATTATTTTCCGAATCGAACGTATTACGATGCAGAAGGATTTCATTCTGTTATATATAATGAAAACCATGTTGATGATCCGTATCGGCATAGGAGGGCTGGTGGTAAGTACATATCCTCTTTTGTTTGTTATTATTTTTAGAGTTTAAAAATATAAAAATTGAATTTTGCTTTCTATTTTATTAACTTTAAGATTATATTTAACAATTTCGTGTGTATTATAAAAAACTAAAAAAATATCTCAGCTCAACAAGAGAAATGTAATATAATTTTAATGTACTTGGGTGGGATGATTGAATTTTCGACTTTTTCCATGCTTAACTCGTAATTTGACGTGGAAAATTGAATTATGTATGTATATATACGTACATACACAATCATAACATTAAATTCTCCCGCTTTTCATAATCTCGATGCCATTGAAAATTGTTGCTGTTGTTATCCATTTTTTGGCTTCTAAACAATTATGTTTATTTTTATTTTTTATACAGATCCATCCGCACATTTTGCATATGCATAAATTATTATTTACAAAGCAAAGTTTAAGGCCAGTAGATGTGTTCATGAATTTCATGCCCTAATGGTGTACATAATGTGCATATTTTGTTGGTGTTATCGAAAATACAATAAACTTTTATATTATGTACGCGTACATGTAATATTTAAACAATGAGTTCCTTATCATCTATTATATGAAATTACAGCTGCGGTTTTGTTATCAAATACATAAATAAAAATTATTTTGTTATAAGAAGTAAAAAAAAAATGCGAGGATTTTCTGCCTTTGAGCATTGATTCCTAAGTTTAAGCGTATGGATGACGACGGTTTATTGGGTTTTTCAAATTTTAATTGTTTCCAGTCTAATAAAATACGATATGCCATAAAACCCATGGTTTACTATATACAATTGTTGTTTGTACTGCATAATTTATTTTAATTAGATATAAATCACAAATATACTAATTTAGCAAACAGCACGTTTTTGTTTTGGTAGATATTTTGACATTGACAGATGGCGTCAAAGTAGTCGTGAGATCGTAAATGCTACCATTTGCATATTGACGAGATGTTTTTAGGTTATTTCATACGTTCCGGAGCATCTTGGATATAGGGTATAGTATGAAGTTTCTTGTAGTTCGTGAAATCCCAGCATGAGAACCAGAATATTACCCGAAGAAATCGACAACAGACAGTGACTTTATTGCAAACAAATTTAGATTGGCCTCTGCACACTATGTATAAGAGGGATGACCCTCAACATGAAGATGATGTTAATCGTCAGAGCCATACAGTCACCACAATTGTACAAGGCTTCAAAATGCCCATAACAGTTTCAATCATTTTAGAAACCCCGTTATTGTTTTAATCAGTAGATAGTGCTTTTGTAGAAATGGGAAAAATCGTATATCACTGTGATTCAGTTTAAGCAATAACCATTTACCGGGATCTACCTCATCGTCACCATGAAAAGAGAGACTTCACGAATTGTAGTTTGATTATTATTTATTTCCGCGTCGGTTAATTCCTGTTTCTTAAGCTTAAAAATTAGCTTAAGGGATAACATAATTTTTCGTCATAGGAGGAGATCACGGCAATCCTAGACGTTTATTTTGCAGAGCAAGACGGACATTAGTTTTTTTTTGCTGGTGCTTCATCCCATAGAAGAATTTGGACACCTCTTTGAGGTTTCTGTAATCATGTAATTTTTGGATCTCATTTTTCACGTTATTTTGTGATGAATGAAGTTATAGTCTCATTATCGCTCTGGCACTCGCTCCCAACTACTATTGAACTGGCTTAAACAGTTAGACCAGCTAAAAATAGTGGATCGACTTAAGCGACTTGAAATTTTTATTTTTCGTTGACAGAATTTGCTTTTCTCATTAAAACGTTTTTTCTTGTCACATGGTACTGGCTGATTCGTTGTAATCTTGCGATTGGACCATGAATTGGCCGAGTACTCTACAATAATTATTGGTCGAAGTCCAACTTTCGCTTTCGTAAGTTAGCCCAGGTCTGACGAGTGCATTCCCTTAGTAGATCAGTCAGTAGAGCTCACCATTTCGAAACGAAGTTAAATATATACCAAGTTTATTCCTTTAAGTGACATTATTTCCCATACTTAGTGTAAAAAAAATTCCATTTTGTATACATATTTTATAATCTGAAAAAAAAAATATATATAAACGAAAAAGTTATTAAATTTTTAAACCCCATGGTGACTTTTGGCCCACCCTGTATTATGATTATGTTCTTAGAAAATGTATACGCAATTATGGACAAATGTTCAGTGTATACACTGCCTTCTAGTGAACTTATCGTCAATTTGTTTTAAATATTTTTAAAGTTGAAAATGTTCATAAAACTGACCGTGATTTTGCATAACATGTCAACAGTTGAGAAGACGCTCAATGGGTCGGTTTGAACAAAATCATGACACCAAAATCACATCTGAAATATACAAAATTGTGTAAGTATGATGACCTAGGCATCGTATTAAAGTTAGCCGACTCCAGCCGAAAAATGTCGATAATCCAGATTCAAACTAATCAAACAAAAATGACAGCCGATTCTTGTCGGTAACATCCCAGCCGAAAAATGTCGATAATGCAGATACGAATTTTATGCCGAAATATAATTATTTATATTGCAAATTTTTATTTTGTTCTTCCTAAAAACCAACTAAAAAATTTAAAATAAGAAATTTTCATTCGAAACAATAAAAATTAATATACAAAACCTAATTTCTCTAAGTGCTGTATTACATGTTTGGAGTTAAAACGTGAAATGTATTTATAGTTAAGTGTTTGGAGAAATTTTAAGACGGGACGTCATCTAATAATTATCATTTGAAAGGTCGATTTCTATGTTGGAAGTCCGGTAAAACTCGATTGAATATATCGCACACACAAAATTTGAAAACTTCTAAAAATTGACCGTTTAAAGTGTCATGTGTCAAATTTTTTCCAGGTGTGAGCATCTATAAGACCTTTTATTTGAACCTGTTTCCAGCCATGACACTTTAAACGGTATATACCATGGAGTTTTCTCCTTATTAAAATAATTTTTTAATTATAGTTTTAATGCATTTAATAAAAAAATTTAATTTAGAATAGTTTACGTTGATGAACCGAAATAAACATTTTTGCTGACCTCTATTTGCATTGCTGACCTTTACTGGCAAATAATACAAGCTGTTTTTGATTCTGCATTATCGACTTTTTGGCTGATATTTCGTTATTACAACCGAATCTGCATTATCGACATTTTTCGGCTGGAGCAGTATGACCTAGACTCCTATTTGGGAATTCGAATTCGACCAAACGAAAGACGATTTCGAATTAACGAAAATTACCCTTATCGCGCAATCCGCGTTCGTTTATGAACGAATTTTGCTTCGTTGATAATTTTATTGACGAATCCAAAGAATAATTACGATTCTCATTAATAAATTGATAAGTAATGTTATTTTATTGGTGTAAAAATTATTTTGCTAGGTTGGTAGGACAAGTTTCAAACAAATTTTTTTATTATTTTAATATAATTTTTATTAAATGAAAAAAGTTTATCTAAAAAAAAGAAATTTAGGAATTATTATTGACAATTTGAAACATACACTAAACGAAAATTACAATACAAAAGTAAAAAACTCGGCTGAGATATTTAAAACTTTTAACACAGTAAAACACTCCGAAATAATTTTTTGTTATTATGATTTAATATTTGTTATTTAATGTATTACTATTGAAAATATTAATTACAAATCAAACTGAAATTAATGTGTATTATGTTTGAAAAAAGTACAATTTTTGTTCTGGTCGTCAAACGTCAAAATTCCATGACCAATGCGTGTATTTTTGGTACAGGGGTATAACCATAAATTAAAATTTACCTACTGATTACTTTACAGTGTACATTTTAATTTTTGTTCGAATTCACAAATACCAAATCATGTTCGAATCGAATTTATCGTTCGAAACGGATTCGCAAATAGGGCCCCAGATAATGTGAGGTATTCCGTTTCTTTTTTTTATTTGTTTATAAACAAAACGGCGTCCGGCGAATTTTAGCTTAGTCATTTTCAGAAGAAATTTCTGAATAACCAAACAAAGATATCGACCGCATTCATTTATTTTATCTTTTAACCGTTATAGGTAATTGGAAATTTTTTGATAAAATTTATTTTATCCCACGGAAATATTTAACTTGCCAAATAAATATTTAAACGAACAGTTTTATTTCAATAATTTTTTAAGTAATCGTTAACTAGAAAAAAAAAATTAAGTAAGAGTAATAATTGACAGTTTTCTGTGCAGCCGGTCATTGACCATACCGATACACCACCAGCTAGTTTCATTGCTGTTGCGTTCGTCAAAACATTTATGAATATTAATTTGTTGTTTGACAACTCAACTGTTGGCATCTACATAAAATCTAGACTAAAGCACGATGTAATGAATGTTTGCAACACGCTGCTAAAATTTAGACCAAAACAAATTACTATCTTTTAAATCTCTGATCACCTACCTATGTAACAACTAATAACTAAATTCACTGACCCAAAAACTTCACACCAAACCAACATTAATCCAATTTCCAATAGACCAACAATTACTTTTCTATATCAAACTATTAAATAATTACACAAATATTTTGTTTTCATAATATTTGAGTATAAAAATGAATCACACAACAAAAAACTAAAAATATATCAAACTCCCAACGATAACAATAATGACAACACGGTAATTACACCTAAACTACACGTAAAGATAATTAGCATTCACGGTATGAATATTCAAAAGGTCAATAACTGCAAGAGGAAATAGTTTTGTGTCGTTAGTTTTCTACACAAAACTAACTTGTTAAATTTAAAAAAAAAAAAAAAACGCTGACCTTCACAAAATATTTTTATCAATTCGAATCACAAAACATTCGCACATACACAAATTGCAATTCTGCCCGTAAATAAAAAATTATTACAATTAAGATAATCGTGATTATGATAATTTGTTATACATATGTATAGTAAACTTACATACAAAATAGTTAAATCGTTTTGTTTCGTACTTTAATTACAATTTACGAAATGAAAAGTGAATATGATATACGTTCTTTTAATTAAAATATCATATAGAGTATAATTATCATGTATTTTACATACTTATTGTTCTGGTTTTGGGGAATAGCTAAATGCATTTTGATTGTGTTTGGAATTAGTTTGAACCGGCTTATGCTTCATCATGTAAATGATAAATGCCGGGCTATTAATCATCCGGGTGATAAAGTAGACTATTATTCCGGAAATTTTGCGATCTGTTCGCCAAATCGCGAAATTTTGTGTACACGGATTAACGGAAATGGTCAATTTAGGATTTAAATTTGAAAATTCTTCTTGATTTATAGATTCTCCAATCACCTGCAGTTTCAATATCTAGGTACAGTTGTGACACGGCACAAAACATTTTTGAGAGATATGTAATTCACCTGTTTTCGAAAAACATGGACAATGCCACGGCTATTTTTACTGCGATATGTTTTTTATATTTCAAGTTTTATTTCAATAAAACAAATTTAACCATAAATGTATGAAATTGATTAAATTATCTCCAAAAATTGTATTATTATTATATTACAAGTTTAGATAAGTAAAAAACATAACGGTGGTTTTAATTGTATAAAGTTTAGATATCCGACCTTAAATGACCCTCGTTTTCAGCTTCTCAATGATGGGCTCGTTTTAGAACATTTTCCATAACATCTTTCAAAATTTGTGGGTGTAGCGTTTGGATTTCTGCAAGATTGTTGACCTTGAGTTCAAGGATTGTCTCAGGCTTGTTCACATGTACTCGCTCCGTCAAATAACCCCAAAGAAAATAGTCGGGTGCTGTCAAATCTGGCGAACGCGGTGGACAATTAATTTCCGAATTTCTGGAAATTATTCGTTCTCCAAAAATTTGCCTTAAAAGTGCCTTTATGTCTCGGGCAGTGTGGTCATTGGCTCCATCCTTCTGAAACCATATATCAGGTCTGTTTTCAAGAGCAGGGGCGGAATCATGAAATACGACCGAAAATTTTAAATTTATTAGACTAAAAGTATTAAAATTTACTATGATGGATGCAGACTGATGTATAAATGCAACAGATTCGTCGCCATTTCATTTTATGAGATGGCATTGAAGTGTTTTGTATTTCAAAATTGTAACAAAATTGTATTTTCGAACGGAAAAATGAATTGTTAGAAAATATTTTAATTGACAAACACAAAAAAAATCGAGAAATGGTCAAAATTGGAGTAGATATTTTGTATGAGAACTCAAATAAATGAAAATTTAACATAAAAATTTAATTCGACAACTATTTCATAATCGAGCAGTTTTAAACGGAAATGTTGTACCGGTAAAAATTGAATTTCGAAAATCTTGTAGGAGACTAGCCATTGCTCTTCAAATATTATAGAAGTTGCATTTATACATCAGTAAATTTGAATACTTTTATTCTAATAAGTTTGAAAATATTTTTAAATCCCTTTAAATTTTCCGGTCGTATTTCATGATTCCGCCCCAGTACGTAAAAAATGTTCTATCATAAACCGATACCGCTCTCCATTTACGGTTACAGCACTCCCATCTTCAGTTTCAGATGTAATGCCACAACATAATGTATACCTAATGGGGTGCAATTGGCGTTGATGAATGGCTCTTGGATTTTCAGAATCCCAGAACCTGCTGTTCTGCTTATTAACAAAGCCATTCAAATGAAAATGAGCTTCATCACTCATAATCAGATTTTCAATAAAGTTGATTTCATTTCTGGCCAACTGTTGAAATCTAACTGCAAAATTTAGACGTTGCCGATGATCTCCAGGTTTTAATTCTTGCCCCCATTGCACCTTATATAGGAATAATAGTAAATAATTTTTTAAAATGCGCCGTAGTGACGTACGAGACATTCCTAGCTGAGCAGAACGCCGGTAGATGTCTCTGGTGTTTCGTTTGCTCTACACGTTCAATATTTTCCGCAGTGCGAATTTAACGTGGTCTACCGGTTCGATTCAAATCTCTTATGGTGCCATGTTGGTGGTGACGATCAACTAAGCAACGAATCATGGCTTCAGAGGGCGAAATTCTGACATTAAAATGGCGACGATATGCTCTTTGCGTTAAAATAATTGATCGCTGATTTAAATAATAAAATACTATTATTCTGGTTCTTTGTTCAGTTGTGAATCTCTCCATTATTTATTCTAAGTATATAATCTGAAAAAAAAAATATAAAAACGAAAAAGTTATTAAATTTTTAAACCCCATGGTGACCTTTGATAATACATTAGAATATTAGATAATACAGGATGGTTAGGTAAAAAATAAATATATCATTTTTACGTTTATTTCGGGGCTTTATTTAACATGGCTCGAATCATTTGTTTTGATTGAAATATGCGCCGTTTTTTCGATAACTCATTGCCAACTAGAAGGCATTTTCATTATGCCGCTTTTCCAAAACGATTTGTCCCTAATAGCAAAAAACTGTTTTTCAAACCTCTTAAGGCCATTTTTACACCTCCAGAAATATATGCCATGGCAAAAAGGGATGATAATCGCTTGGTTTTCAGCTGGTCTGGTCGATTGCTGCCTTCAGTCTGTCGAATTACCGGCAGCAGAGGTCCGAAATGATTGTTTGGAATTTAGGCAGCAGCTCATAATAGATGATTCCCTTCTAATCCCACCAAAAACAAAGCAAAAATGTCCTGGCTGAAAATCCTTTTCTGGCCACCGTTTGGGCCGTTTCGCCTTCGACCATGATCGTTTCCCCTTAACATTGTCGTAAGTAATCTATTTCTCGTCGCCAATCATCATCCGCTTCAGAAATGCTTCGATTTCGTTCCATTTGGCCAAGGATTCGCAGATGGAAACACAGTCTATTAAGTTTTTTTTTGCGTCAACTCGTGTGACACCCAAACTTCTATAGGTTCTTTTTGACAATTTCCAGAATTTATCGATATTTTCGAAGATAGGCCTTCCAGTGCGTGGTGCATCTATGATATCGAAAATACCGAAACAGAATCGACCAAAATAAAATTGCGTGTGATTGGCTGTGACAGTATCGGACCATAGACACCATTCACAATTTCAGCCGCCTGACTTTCGTTTTCGCATTTATCGAAGCAAAATTGTGAACTTTAGCGAATTTTTCTCTATTTACCTCCATCCTTGACACGCTATAACACAACTGAATCGAACAATCAAAGCAATGACAAAAGAATTGTTTAGTACATGAATCCCCCCGGCGAGTATAAGTATAGACCACTGCGACAAATACACCACTCGATATGTCAAGCACTTAGAGGAAAATACTGAAGAGCAGCAACTATTTTTTTCCCCTATAAAAATCAATATAATATTTGCTATCTCTTTTGAGTCACGTGGGAATAGGATGGTTATATAAAAAATGCATATGGCTTACTCATATCTCGTTATAAGCACCCCAAAATCATCTGTTTATTTATGTACGCAGTGACAACGTATGTTGACGACTTAATTTTGTGATTATAAAATTATTAATTAAAATTCACTAAAATAATAAAAAAATTATAAAATAATTAGTGGTTTGTGTAATAGTGCGTGGTGGTGCATCATTTGATAATTAAAATTATAAACAATTTTAAATAAAATGAAGTGTCTTGTGAAATATTGCTAAATGCGCATCGTAAAATTCGAAAAAGAATATTTTACGGTCTATAAGTGTTTGTATAAAGTAAAATGTAAATTGTGTTAAGAAACTAGTGATTTGTGATAAATTTATCCTTACTTTATGTTATAAATCAGAAAAAATTAAGAAAACAATTTTGGTTGTTGGCGTGGGTGCTTATATTGGTTTCTTGTTTTTGTAATCCCATTGATTTAGATTCTTTCTCTTTTACCCTCCGAATTTGACTCGTTTGACAGCTACTCACATGCATTCTATATAAATAATTTAAATTCTTTGGTCAAGCAAGAGTAGCAGAGGAACAAAACCAAAGGTTGATAAACTTACACAAATATAATTTTTTACTGGGCAAAGGGCGTTTTCCTATATGTCTAAGTAAATACTTTTTATTAACAAACGTCATTTGACTTTAAAAGAGTTTTCATATTTTATATGACAGTTTGTTTGTTTATTTGTTTTTATTCGTTGCAATCTGTTTGACGTCTTACCTGGCACAGTATCAATTAAGGGGCACGCCTATGTCTCCGATTTACGTGGAACCATTTGTGCACTGCATTGGTCCATGTCTGTCTATAACACCGATATTCAAAATGGGTCGCCCTATGAGTTCTGGACTCCCAAAGCGTTCGAAATCAGATGATTCCGCTAACGTAAATCTTGTGTCAATTGAATTTTATTACCCGCGTATAAATATAAATATAAATCTTTGAGATTTTTTAACAAACATGATGGAATCAATCCCAATTCTTGTGCTGGGTGTCGATAAGAAGTACCTGGACATTCAGCAACACACTGCCTCACTTCATCAAACATTTCTGGTATACGATGGCTTAGTTGTCGCCCAGTCACACTTTATTGCCCAGTGTATGCAAATTTTCAAAATTATTCATTACACGTTGAATGGTTGACTTGCTCGGCACATGATTCTACACTTTGTGCAGTCCTTACGACTTTCAAATGCGAGCAGATAAATGTCATCCTAAACAAAATCGACCTGGAACATAAAAAGCATATTTATAAATTCTTGCAAAAATATTGAGGTGGGTCAAGAATCCGGTGATAATAACAAGTCAACAACAACAACTGCTAATGTTCCGAGAGAGCTTTAAAACTACATAATGTTTGTAGAATCCAGCTCACATATGTCACAATTGCACCTCAGAAACTCCTATCAAACTTTGGTAAAGTTTTGGAAGTATCAAAAGTAGTAGCAAAAGAGCTGCTTTATCTCTTGTGGTTTGACATTTACGAATACCATATTATACGAGTATATCTGTAGGTTATGTAGCGGCTCAAACAGAAAAATCCTTTTCACTTCGTGGCACTCCTCGTAGCAAAACTATTTATACACCGCGCCGCTTAATTACGAGGCATTGCTCGTTTTGCTGAATATAACTATTTCGCCACCTACATTCGCGAATCTCGATATTTATCGATTATCGATAAATATCGAGATTTCAATTTCTTTGTACGGAATGAGAAACGAAAAGGAGTCGCGTTTAGAAATCCAAGAGACACGGTCTCACAAAAAAAATAATAATCATATAAAGTGAAAGCCGCGAACAATCGTTCACACCATTTTGTGTTTCTGTGAACTAAGATTATAATAATATTTTATAAACAATAAATAACGTTTTATAATAAATAAATAGTTAATCATAATCAAAAATATAGTGAGTGTTATTAATAATCATTATTATAATAAAACCACGGTAACCCCGCTATAACTGGTGACCCCGACGTGATAAAATAATCTGAAATCATACATGTATATTACAAAATAGATTTCTTTAAATAAATAAATAAATAAATAAATAAACAAGAATATTCTCCAAGCATCTTATCCATATTATCGACTGCGCCTTTTGTTCTATTATAATCTAATATAATAGTTGTTTTATTTGCTGTGGCCTGAATTTCTTTATCGTAATGCATTGTCGATAATAGAACTACAGCTTTGTTTTTTTTTTGGAAAATAGGAACACAAGGTAACATTATTGTTGAATCCAAACACTGAAGATTGAATAGGTCTAGGATGGCCTTTTACTACGAGGAATTCCGCAGGAATAAATCGGCGTCTTTTATTGATAGTACCTAGTAATGAAAGGTTGAAGTCATGCATTAAACTAGAAGCCAGATTATATGTCGTAAAAAAATTGTCGCAGGTGATGTTACTACCATTTCCCCGAAATAAATTGCAACACAAATCTTAAACAACTCTTTCGCCCTGATTTGTTTCCCTTTGACCTGATGCATCCATTCAGGTATATATTTGGCCCTTTATTGGATATGATGTGGTTGAATTCCACAACACTTTTATTCCATACCTGGCGGGTTTTGACGGGATATATTGCGTAAAGCGCGTACCGGCACGATATATGGGAACAATTGTTCATCGACTATAATGTTTGCTCCGGCTACAAAATTCTCTTGGAGATTTATATTATGCATATGCATAAGCCAAATATCTGAAATGGCAGCTGCTTGATCATGAAACATCAAATTAACATTATTTCCTGAATACAAAAACTCTTTGTTTAATAAACAACGTCTCTCAACTCTCTATTTTTATCGTTAAACAAAAAATAACAATGTAAAACAATAAACCTAAACTCTCTTTTTCCTTAGTCTATTACTTTGAAATAATTAGCAATACATGGAGTTTTCGGTACTTACCCGGGTATGTCGGTTGTACAGGAGAAGAATAAGAAATTGGTTGTACACATAAAGGTTAAGATACGCCAATAATTAGTTTTCCCCTATTTTTTCTAAAGCAATCGTTCTAATTTCCGCAAAGTTAGAATAACGCTTAAATAACAGTCCGGAAGTATTTCAAGTTTATTTCCTACCAGGTCCAAGCTATTTTTTATAAGAAGAGAAACTTGTGCTGTTATTGCCCGGTAGGTGTTCAGAACTCAAGAAGTTCTCCACAATGAACGCTCCGGTTGGGCGTGCCGCATGAGCCCAAAGTTGCTTTTGTGTAAATGAATTTATTTTTTATTATATTCAACCTGGGACTTTTGAAAAAGTAATGAATAGTATCCGAGGTGTAATGTCGTCAACTTCTGCAACAACTTTCCATTCGGTACTCTCTGCAGGAGTAAAATAACTCCTGCAAGGCATACGCTCTTTTGGAAAATTAAAGTAAGACTGAATTTGCATGCGAAAACAAGTGCACGTACGCAGAAACGTTAAAGGTAAAAGATCATGGATAACAAGCAGAAACAAATCACAGACAGGACAATACTAACCGCGTTACTAGTAAATATAACAACAATAACAGTAATAAAAATAATAAAAATTTTATTGACTCAGTAAGCATAAGTGCCAAGCCGCTTAAATGGCGGCATTAGTCCGTTAAGGGTTAACTAATTATTGCCCAAGTTATTACATCGTTCAAATTGCTTACAGCTTTTAGATGATTATGTGCAGTTGAATCACTGTCTATGGCTACTTGAGAATTCATATTTTCTTCTGCTGAAGTATTAGAAGGAGCTGATTCATTCTTATCATTATTTTGATTTTAGCGTTCTTCGGATTGCTCTAAAACTATCGATATAATATCATTATCAGTTATTTGCAACGATTCCGCTCTTCTTCAATTTCAGCCAGCCGAAGTTCAAACCAATTATTTAGAAAAGCCAAAGAAACATAATCCTCATGAACTACTTTACCATCAATAATGAACTCAACTCCTCGCACCACTTTTTTACTTCATATTATTATTTTTTCAATATTGCTCCTATGTTCTCATTATCGCTTGTTCTATTTACCATTACCTGTAGCATCAATATTGTTCTGTACTTAACCCTTTCGTGGATATGTCGGTATTTACCGGCCCAAACAAAATAATAAAAAAACACTGTTTCAGAGAAAGCGTTTCTGTTTTCATTGTGATATAACCGGTTTGACTAAAATGGCCAAGAATCTAAATTATAGTATGTGTCCTGTAACAACTATTCTATTATTAAATAATTTTGCGTCCGCAAAAGGGTTTAATCATTTGGATTAAATTTTGATCCATTGTTTGACACTTTGCAGTTACATTTATGCAATAAACTTTCAAGTTTTTTAAGTTTTCGTAAAATCGGATGCTTTTCTTTTGTATAATAGGATGCAGCAAAATCGGGTATCATCTAATCGGAGATCCGTTAAACCGGGTTAGACCTGTACTAGCAAAATATAAAGGTGAAAAAATTATTAAAACTAAGTGTGAAATTAAAAACATGTGCGACACACCCTCATTGTCTCTATCAAAAATGCGCAAAAAAGCATCAGTTTTTGATTTTACGCGAACAACATGTTTCAGATAAATGGTTACAGATCTTGTAGAACTAAATGGCCCTGAAGATAAACCATCAAATTCATTAATTTAAAGATTTGTGTATAATCATAGTGCCTTGTCGCCAACTTAAAAAATTGTTGTCATACCTCAAACTGATGTAATATAATCAATTAACAAGTCAAAATCGTGTGCGAAAACTGACCAACAAATTAAAGAATTAATTTAAGCCCCTAATATAAGAAGAGTAGTGTGAATAACTATAATTGAATATATTAGATACAACTCATATTCCATCTAAATCCACATCGAATAAAATTTGCAAGTCGATATGGTAAAAATCGTAAATTAAACACGGAACCAAGCAAATTCCTCCATGTGTAACATTCACATCCAATGCATTGCGTTATGTCCATACAATATCAACAATTTGATACGTTAATGGATCCAAGGTTAATGTCCACATGGCCATTAAATTAAGATTAGCCACTCAATAATACTAAAATATAATTTTTTACACTAAATTTTAATAGAAGACCATAACATAACAAAGCCTTGATAAACCAAACTATATATGTACAACACAAATTTTATGTAAATCGATCATAAAATGACGATATTCTCATCCCTATAATACGAACATGACTTCATAGATACATCGCCACACCATTACATTAATTAAAAATCATATCAGTTCGTTTTGAACGTACACGTAACAACGACGCAAATATTAGAGGAATTTCAATTTTCAAATATTCCGGTCGGTATGTATTTATGTAGCATAAGCTAAACATACAATTCTAAAAAAAAAAAAAAATTAAATTACACCTGGTGTTCTACTATAGGTACAAAAAATAGTTTTACCGAAATTGATTTTATGTTAGGTACATAGTCTTTGGAGGTTATCTGCATTTTGGTTATACATAGATAATACAAACAGTAACGATAGTATATGCACATTTTTGATGTATTTTGATAAAATAAGAATTTATTTTTCTCGTTTTGGAATCGGCAAACTATTTTAGTTTTAAAATTCCTTTATTTATTAGTATCCAAGTTAAAAATATATCTCATCAAATCTAATAATCAAAGCGTTTCTATTAAAAATATAATTGACTGCAAATTGTTTTAAATTATCTCCCGATCACATTACAACAAAGCGGTTATCTCTAACGATATTGTATAATTTATAGTAAACACATTTAATGAGTGCTAATTAATTTATAGAATGCACATTTATAATTAAAAACGTTGCATTTAAGTATAGGGGTTTTGTACATTCAGACTATCCAGTAATGAGGGCAATTAATTAAAATCAGTTGCTGACCTGTATGACAAAAAGGGCTACAAAATCCTTGCAGATGCATAATATTCAAACTTGAATATGTACAACATGTACACACATTTAAGTTCCGACCTTGGCTACAGTTTACTTGCCTCGTGCAAAAAAAAAAAAACTTTCTAAAATTTACCATGTCTACTACTCGTATATCTTATGTAATCTATTGTAAGGTTAGATAATTCAGTTCGATCCTCTTCAGTGCACACAACACTGTTAATTTTTATTCGCCATAAAATACTGTCGTGAAAAAATCTTACCGAGGCGATATGATTGCGATAAACGCAAATTATAATTATATACACCACGTTAAGTTAAACATGTTGTAGGTACAAGAAAATTTCATTTTCTAAAATAATTAATTATTAACGCAAAACGCAGGAATTTGTTGTGCACAGGTAGCAGAACAGGTATGATGAACATCTAAACTCCCTTAGCTTCAACACTTTATGGTGTGGTATGTTCTATAAAAATCGCGAATTGCATGCAAATTTAATTTAGTGTTTTTTAAAACAATTAAATTATTTAAATTAAGTTGTGAGCGCCAGCCTTGAAGTTTTCGTTTTTTTTTGTGTTAGTTTTGTTTATTGTCTAAAACCGTATATTCATTTTTTCATTGCCATTCATCTAATTACCAAATTCTTTTGTTTAACTACACTGTACTGATATTATGTTGATGATGATGATGATGATGAGTCATTCGTGAATTGAATGATTGCATTTTTTTTGTGTTATTGTTTACTGAGTGTAGTGGATAATGTTTATTGTTTGGTTGTTTTATCTTAAGATTGATTTGTATTTTCTATATTTGAATCAAGTAGCAGTAGAGAGAAGAATTGAAGTCATATTTAACGAAAACCTAATAAGTGTGCCAGCCCGGCCGACACCGGGTTGGGGTCTCTTATAAAAAATTTCAGTGAGTCGGTTTCGGCGGTTTCCTAAAAACCGCTTATATTTTAAAATGTAAATAACCAATTTAAGGAAAGTCCGTGATATGTTATAAAATTGGTTAAAATGTGAATACCAATATTGAGTTTATACATTAGAAACCAGAAAGTTAATCAGAAAGCCGACCAGTGGCACTATTCTAGTTTTCCCTGGGAATAGGGAACTGGGGAAAGAATTATATGTGTAATTTCTGGTCAAATATTTTTTTCCGGCCTACTGAGGAGAAAAGTTTGATGTAAATATTTATAAATTGGGAATGAATTCTAAATTGCCGGGGAAAATTATTCCCAATTTAATTTTGTTTTCAAAAAAATTAACACTAACTTTTTACCTAAGTATGTCAGAAAAAAAAGTTTATATAAAAATTACATATACCTATGTGGTCTTACTTTGGAAAATGAAATTTGTGCCCAAAGTAACAGCCAATTTTTTTATTTTATCACCGGAGTGAAGTATTTAATTTAACATTTATCAAAAGTGTCGCTTCACAAATAACAAAAAATAAAAACGTACACACACAAAATGTGGCAGGGTTGAAATTATAATTTATTTTTAATTTATATCCCACTTTTTAAACCTAAAAACAAACGGTAGGGATAAATAAGTAACTTTAATTAAATAATTTAGAGTGTCATTTTATTAATTAATTTTTCCAATATAAATCCATGTGAATTAGTTCGTAAAGAATTTAAAAATATATCGAAAATAATCAAATTAATTTTTACGGTTTTGAAATTAGAATTTTAAAATATTACTCGTATTACAATGTTTATATAAAATTAAAAATTAAACCCAATAAAACTTATGAACACATAATTCTAGAGATGTCTAGCAAAATATGAGTACTCTGGTATTTTAGACTTGGTTCCAAGATTTATTTGTGATATGCGGCATACCAATGGGAACCTCGGGGAATTTGCTATCAATTTTACAATAGTTGAGATTACCGGCAAGTGTACGTTGAATCGTATGGGTGTACACTTTATGGTAATCTCAACTATTGTAAAATTGATAAAAAAAATCCCTGAGGGTCACATCGTCGCGTATCCCAAATAAATCATGAAACCAATCCTAAAATGCCAGAATACTCATATTTTTCTAGACATCTCTAGAATTATGTGTTAATGGCCATCAAACACCTACACGAGTCAACGTATACTTTACGGTATTCTCAACTATTTTAAAATTGATAGCAAACTTCCCGAGAGTCGCATCGATATGCCAAATATCACAAATAAATCTTGTAACCAAGCCTAAAATGCCAGAGTACTCATATTTTGCTAGACATCTCTAGAATTATGTGTTCATAAGTTTTATTGGGTTTAATTTTTAATTTTATATAAACATAATAATACGAGTAATATTTTAAAATCCTAATTTCAAAACCGTAAAAATTAATTTGATTATTTTCGATATATTTTAAATTCTTTACGAACTAATTCACATGGATTTATATTGGAAAAATTAATTAATGACACTCTAAATTATTTAATTAAAGTTACTTATTTATCCCTACCGTTTGTTTTTAGGCTTAAAAAGTGGGATATATATTAAAAAAAAAAAAATTCAACCCTGCCACATTTTGTCTGTGCACGACTACATTTTTTGTTAATTTGTGTAGCTACACTTTTGATAAATGTTAAATACTTCACTCCGGTAATTTTATCGGTTGGTACAAAAATTTAATAAAATCAAACGAAGCATGCGATTTACTTTTATGTCGTAAAAAATATTTGTGAAAATATAAAATGCGCTTTCGCGACGCAAATATGGCCTATTTTTCATATAAATTTAGCATCGAAGTTCATTTTTGTATCGTTGATTTATGTCATTTGGTTTTTTAGCGATAAAAAAAAATCTAATTTATTTTATTGTTGACAAATTGACTTTTTTATCAAGATGCCAACCCATAAAATTATAATTTTCGAAAAAGTTGCTCTAGTGGTCAATATGATAACTTTGCGTAGAATAATTTTATTCCTATTCCAACAAAAACTTGGAATAAAACTATTCTGATGGCAATGAAACGTATGGCATTGTTGTTGTAAAATTCCCAAACTAAGACGCTAATAAATTCTTTCCCCAATTCCGTATTCCCGGGGAATTACTAGAATAGTGCCACAGTGGCACTATTCTGGCTTTCCCTGGGAATAGGGAATTCGGGAAAATATTTTCATAGCATTTTTGTCCAAATTGTATTGTGGCCTACTGAAAGAATAAGTATAGTACAAATATTTTCAAAACAAAGTTAATTGGGAAACTTTTATTTCACAAAATTTTTATAGGGAAAAATATTGTCCCATTTAACTTTGTTTCGGGAAGATTTACACCAAACTTATTCCCTCAGTAGGCCAGAAAAATGCAATTTAAACAAAAATGCTATTAAAATATTTTTCCCAATTCCCAGGGAAAGCCAGAATAGTGTCACAAAATGCAAGAAATTTAGCCGCTTTGCCCTTTAGGCAGTCTCTATTATTTTAATATTAAGCGGCCAACGGATGTATAACTCAACCGACCCAAGGTGACCTTGTCAAGCATTGTGTTCACAGATGTACCGAAGACTAGAACAATATTTAATCCAAGGTTATTCATAACCGCCGATGAGTGGATTGTTAAGAAAACAATTTGGCTACTGAAAATGAATCTCGGCCAGATTGTGGTGCTCTCCGATTCCAAGCAGCCTCGTGGCTTGCAAGCTTACAGCTTCAATCCTATAAACATGAAGTATGAAGTTAAACCACCAATCATTGAAATCTGAAGTACGGTACATCAAAGAATTGCCCACAACTCAAACTCCACCTCATCTTTCAAAGATTCAAATTTCTCAAGACCTATAATTTACGTGAAACCGATTATTTTGTCTAAAAAAGTGGCATTTATGAAAGAGTAAAATTTCACTTTACGTCACAAGTTAACTGGGACAATATGTAGATTTAAAGATTGAAGTACAAGAGTTCCTTCTCGTAGAGCACAACCGATATCGTCCAACTAGAAATTTACAATTGAAGTTAGCGGGAACGATAAATTGTTTACGCCAATACCAAGTTGTTTACTCCATTCCCCTCTTTGCATCCCCAATATCAGAACATTACTAAAACAATTATCATATAATAATATTATTTCTCAGAGTTATAGGACTAGATATTTTAAAACGATTTACCAGTGGATCGATTACCATCGATTCTGAATTTTTTGAAGACGTGTAATTTGAGTTTGATTCATGATAAACAGCACAGAAGAACAATAATCAATATGTGGAGTCACAATTGATTCATAAAAAACAACTTTTGTCTGCATTGGTAATTTGAAAAATTATGGGAGCTGTAACTCTTAAGAGCTTTTCCGAGGACCATGTTGTAAATAACATGATATTTTTACTAAGCCGTGTTGCGAGAGTAACAAGTATGGATATCTTACTGTGGCCTTATTTTGTCTTTCCCTGGGAATAGGGGATTGGGAAAAATATTTTCATAGCATTTTTGTCTAAATTATATTTTTCTGGCCTACTGAAAGAAAAAGTTTAGTGCAAAAATTTTCAAAACAAAGTGAATTGGGAAACTTTTGTTCCACAAAATTTTTATTGGGAAAAATATTTTCCCATTTCAATTTGTTTCAAAAATATTAACACCAAACATGTTCCCTCAGTAGGCCAGAAAAATACAATTTAAACAAAAATGCTATGAAAATATTTTTCTCAATTCCCTATTCCCAGGGAAAGACAGAATAGGGCCACAGTAAGATATCCATACTTGTTACTCTCGCAACACGGCTTAGTAAAAATATCATGTTATTTACAACATGGTCCTCGGAAAAGCTCTTAAGAGTTACAGCTCCCATAATTTTTCAAATTACCAATGCAGACAAAAGTTGTTTTTTATGAATCAATTGTGACTCCACATATTGATTATTGTTCTTCTGTGCTGTTTATCATGAATCAAACTCAAATTACACGTCTTCAAAAAATTCAGAATCGATTCATGCGGCGTATCTTGAATGCGGAAAGTAGAACACACATAAAAGACATGTTGGACATTTTAAACTGGAAGTCAATCAAACAGAGAATACAATTTAATGTGTTAAAATTCTTGTTTAGGCTGGAAAAGGGAGATCTGCCAAAATATTTAGATACATACTTTGCTTTCTTCTAATAGAAATGTTCATACTTACAATACTCGGAGTACACACTTCAGACTACCAATGTATAGTAAATCATTTCCACAACGGTCGCTGGGATATAATGGAGTAAAGTTGTATAATTCATTGGGTGACTATTGCATGCTAGGTGAACTTCAAGAATTAGAGTACGGTCAATTTAATAAATTATTGCATATATTCGTTAAAGATAAAATAGACATTTAGTATATAAAATAAAATTTAATTAATTTAAATAACAATGTATTATAAAATGTCATTATTGATAAATAAACAAATAAATAAATTTTTCGATCCAAATGAGTATTTAGAAACTTGTCTCTATATCTGATGTTAAAATATGAACGTACCGAGGTGCCGACATTGATACCAATGACATACCTTCTTCACTTATGTGCAACCTCTATCATTGGTAACTTATAATTTAGACTGGTTAAACAATGGTTAAGTGCGACAAACAACTTTCGAAAGATCGCTGCAACAAGCAAATTAAAAAAAAAAAAAAATAAATAAAACGTGCGCGAGAAATATCTGGGGGCCTATTTGGAAAATCGAGTCGAACGAAATTTTCGAATCATCGGTATTTTGGAATTCGAAATGGAATTTTATTTAAACGAAAACGTATAATAAGAAACGATCGAAAATTTCCCTTATCCGGCAATTCGATAATGAGCAATATTTCCAATATTTCTACGAAAATGAACGAATTTTTATTCGTAGTTAGTTTTGTTCACGAAGGCGAATACAAAGAGCAAAATTTTAAAATAAAATGATGGGGTGTTTCTTTAAGCCCGATAAAACTTGAAATTATAAAAAATAACATAAAAAATTAAATTGTAATCAAAAATTTTTTTTTAATCGAAAGATCAATACATGGCATTAATCTTTGAAAATGATTTCAGGCATATGGGCCCCGCGGCTGTTCTTGACGAGACGCATTCTGGACGTCCAATTTTGGGCCACTTTTTCAAGCACTGCTGGCCGTATGTCACGAATAACACGAACAATGCTGGCCTCCAACACGGCGACAATTGTTGCTGATCAATGTCATCCATACTTTCAAACAAAAAATCATTGATCATGGTGCGCCATAAAAAACACGAAGTCGTCTATAAGTTGCGCGAATCGACGACTGATTTTCAAAGTAAATTTTAATAATTTCGTAGCGTTGTTCAAGCGTGAGTCTATTCATGATGATTTGCCAGAGTATATTTTTCATAAAAATTTAATTTTTTGGTTTAGTTTTTTACAATTTCACGTTCTATCAGGCTTAAAAAACCCTTTACGTTGATTTTATTTATGCACAAGCCATTTTTAAAATAAAAATATCGTTTAAAATAATAGAATTTTTACATATCTATTGAACTGTTTTTTTGCTTTAAAAAATGTAAGATTATACATTCTTTAAAGCAAAAAACAGTTCAATAGATATGTAAGGATATGAATTTAAAATGTAATTTTTAACTAAAATTTATTGTATATAACTTAGCACAGGGAATACGACCTTAAAACAATTTGACATTTTGGTCACGTTTGTGGAAGAATATCCGGACTTCGCGAAAAGCTACAACCTAATTGCAGATGCACGTGTCTCAAATAAGCGGCTTTGGGATGTAATTAGAGCACGATTAAATAGTCATGGGTCGCCAATTCGGTCCTCCGATCATGTTTGGAAAAAAGCGAACAAAAAATATATTTGCAATTAAACATCAAAATACCGCCAAGATTTAAATTATTATTACAGGTGTAATGATTAAAAATAATTTCCCTAGTGTAAGTTTTTATTTTCGATCGAATTCCCAAATACCAAAACATGTTCGAATCGAATCGAAAAGCAATTCGATTCTTTTGATTAAATTCCGTTAGTATTTGCATTTGTTGGATCATAGCTACACAATGGTCAGAAACGTTGATTCTAGTAAAAAAATCAAATGACTTTCTTATTTGTCCTTACATCATTAAAAAAAAAACCATTACGGCTTGTTGATTTGCTCAAAATTATTTAAAATTTTTGGAGCAGAATCAGGACCAATATAAGTACGGATAATAAAAGATAAAGACAACACTTAAAAATTACCAATATTAAGGAGGCATTCAGTTGGAATATTGACGGAGTTCGAAAATATTATTATCAAAAATGTGGCTGAATAATTTCATCCAGCTCGCTTTGTCACTCGCACTAAAAACAACAAAAACATTTTCTATAAACAGTGAGAAAGAAGAGAGATACAATACTAAATTGATTCAAATGCCACTAATATTTCATATAGCTCTCTTCTTCGCTCGTATTGAAAACAACAAGGAAAACGGTGCGAATTTAGATAGAAACAATATAAACTCGTTTCTAAATTTATAAATTAATAAAATAACTATAGCGGGGTTACCGTGGTTTTATTATAATAATGATTATTAATAACACTCACTATATTTTTGATTATGATTAACTATTTATTTATTATAAAACGTTATTTATTGTTTATAAAATATTATTATAATCTTAGTTCACAGAAACACAAAATGGTGTGAACGATTGTTCGCGGCTTTCACTTTATATGATTATTATTTTTTTTGTGAGACCGTGTCTCTTGGATTTCTAAACGCGACTCCTTTTCGTTTCTCATTCCGTACAAAGAAATTGAAATCTCGATATTTATCGATAATCGATAAATATCGAGATTCGCGAATGTAGGTGGCGAAATAGTTATATTCAGCAAAACGAGCAATGCCTCGTAATTAAGCGGCGCGGTGTATAAATAGTTTTGCTACGAGGAGTGCCACGAAGTGAAAAGGATTTTTCTGTTTGAGCCGCTACATCACTCCCCTCCTGGATCGAAAACCGTAGTGTTTTAAATTGAAAGTGACCGTTTTTGGAACACTACGTTTTTCGACTGGGTTTACCACAAGTATTCCGTACGCTGGCTTAAGCCTGTCGATGCCAATTGTTGTGGATTTTCCATTTACATCCACAACAAAGAATTTGCGCAATTTGCGGGTCACTGGATACGGTCCAGAATAGGGTGTACTCAATGGACCTCTGACTCTATCCACACGTACGAATACGTGTGAACAGGTTTCCAGATTTTTGGGAATGTACGTTGCCTGTTCAGGTGGGTGTCTTGTGTCCGTAGGAACTAAGGTTCTCATGGTGGTACGAAGCTGATTCACGAAATCCGAAGTATCTGTATTTGGGTTCGAATTTTGATCGTTGATGAAGAATTCACCGGGAACCTTGATGTTTTGACCATATACTAGCTCTGCTGGTGTGCAGTTGAGGTCTTCCTTGACGGAGGTTCGAATACCCAATAGAATCGTTGGAAGTTCTGAACTCCAATGGGATGTATTACATCGAGCTGTTAAGGCGGATTTTAGTTGCCTGTGGAACCGTTCGACAAGACCATTCGCTTTCGGGTTGTATGCAGTTGTCCGAATGCGATGGGAACCTAGGAGCTTCGTGAGCTCGGTGAACAACGTTGACTCGAATTGTGTTCCTTGGTCTGTCGTGATGAAGAGTGGGACACCATATCTACAGATGTACTCATTGTAGAAGATCTTACTTACGGTTTTTGCGGTCATTTCTCGGATTGGATAAGCTTCTGGCCAACGGGTAAATCGGTCGACTATCGTTAAAATGTAATGATAGCCATTCGATTGGGGCAGTGGACCAACCAGGTCCATGTGGATGTGTTCAAACCTGCCACTTGGTAGCTCGAATTTACCAAGTTCTGATTTTGTGTGGCGGTGAACTTTGGACTTTTGACATGGGATACAAGATTTCGCCCAATTGCTTGTATCAGTATTCATTCTTGGCCAGAAGTATTTTGAAGCTATGAGTTTTCGCGTAGCACGGATGCCGGGATGTGATAAGCCATGTAGACTATCGAAGATTGTCCGTCGCATGTTGAGAGGAACGTAGGGTCGATTTTTACCTGTTGAAGTCTCACACCAAATTTGCTGCTTGTCTGGTAAGTCGATCCGTTGCAGGTTTACGCTTGATTTCGGTGTGTGTGCTGAAATCAATTTCTGCAATTCGTCGTCGCGTTGTTGTTGTGCAAGTAATTCCTTCGTGTCGAAGGAGAAGACGCTGAGTTCTGTGAGAAGTGTTTCACCAGAACGAGACAAACAGTCGCTCACCACATTGTGTTTACCTTTAATGTGATGAATGTCGGTAGTGAACTGGGCAATGTAATCGAGATGTCGTAATTGCCGGGGACTACGTTCAGACTTTGACGCAATAGCTGTTGTGAGAGGTTTATGGTCAGTAAAGATGGAGAAATTTCGGCCTTCGACGAAATGGCGAAAGTGTTTGATTGCTAAATACATAGCAAGAAGTTCTCTATCGAAAGTAGAGTATTTAATTTCCGCAGGGGAGAGCTTCTTTGAAAAGAACGCTAATGGTTGCCAACATCCTTTGTTGCGTTGTTGTAAGACAGCTCCAACTGCTACATTGGAAGCGTCGGTAGTTATGTTGAACTGCGCGTCGTTCAACGGGTGTGCCAAAAGAGTGACAGTGGCAAGAGAACGCTTGACCTTGTCAAAAGATTCTGTGCAATCTTCGAGCCAAGAGAAGTTTATTTTGTTTTTGCCTTTCTTAAGTAAAGTGGCCAAATGCCTGTGAATCGGCGATAACAGTTCGGCTAACCGTGGTATAAAGCGGTGGTAATAGTTCACCATACCGACGAACTGCTGTATTTGGCGGATTGATGTTGGTTCTGGAAAATTTGAAATGACATCAACTCTGTCTTTCGACGGGAGGATGCCATCTTTCGAAATTGTGTGGCTCAAGAAGTCGAGTGACTTCACGCCGAAAATACATTTCGAAGCTTTAATATTAATTCCATATGCGGAGAGACGTTTGAATACTGACTCGAGATGTTCACTATGTTCCATCTCGGACCGGCTTGCAACGAGGATATCGTCGATATAAGAGTAGACGAAGTCCAGCCCTTTTAACACTTCGTTAAGGAATCGCTGGAATGTCTGGGCTGAGTTACGAAGGCCGTATGGCATTCGGGTAAACTCAAAAAGCCCGAAAGGAGTAGTAATCGCTGTTTTGTGAATATCCTCGAGAGCCATGGGAATTTGATGATATGCCCTTACCAAATCTATTTTCGAGAAAATAGTGGCGCCGGCGAGTTTCAACGAGAAACTGTGTATGTGGGGGATAGGATATCTATCTGGGACAGTGACAGTGTTTAGCTGTCGATAGTCTCCACAAGGGCGCCAGTCCTTGTCTTTCTTTTGCACCATATGTAATGGTGAGGAGACTGGTGATGATGAGGGGCGGCAGATTCCGATGTCTGTCATAAACTGAAATTCAGTTTTAGCAGCTTTTAGTTTAGTTGCGTCGAGTTGTCGCGGTTTAGCACAAGGTAACCTACCTTGCGTGACGACGTAGTGGACTACGTTATGCTTCACTGGGAGATTGTAATTCGGTGCCTCAGTGAGCGAGGGGTGTTTCTTTAAAAGAGCGCCGTAATCGTTGTTAACGCTGAAATGTTTTGGAGATGGCGTATCAACTTGGGCGATGATTGCGTTCACAGTGAGGGTAGTAAATGAGTCAGAAAGTCTTCTGTTCTTCAAATCGACCACGAGACCATATTTGGACAGAAAGTCAGCACCTATAATAGGCCTGTCTACTGCTGCGATGATAAAGGGATGTGTGAACGTACGCCTGAGACCGAGATTAACCTTCAAAAGTTTGGTACCGTAAGTGGAAATTGGGGATCCGTTTGCTGCGGTAAGAATGCAAACGGTGTCTTTAGCATTTCGGGGAAACTTGTTTACGGGTATCACAGATACTTCAGCCCCCGAATCGATCAGAAATTGTAAGTTATTTTCATGATCGTGGATGAAAAGACGGCGAGATGAACCAATCCCACTGTTTGCCGTAGAGACAGCAGGATTTAGTGGTTTTCCGAAGGCTTAAAATGTTTGGAAGTAGCTTGTCCATGAGCTACCGGTCGGAAACTGCACGGCTGATTACAGTTGCGTGCGCGTGAGCCGAAACGACGGTGGTAGTAGCAGAGTCCAGATCGAGATGACGATCTCGACCTTGACCTGTGTCGGTAATTGAAATTCCGTCTGTTGTTTGGCGATCTTCCACGTGAACCAATGTTCATGTTGGCCAGTGTTCGTTGTAGATCTGCCAATTGTTGTTGCGTCTTGTCCAGTTGTATTTTCATTGAAACAAGGGCTGATTCACCGTCAGCAGTTGCCTTGCTTGTGGATGGCTGGTTGAAAGCAGCAATTGGTTTGGATGCTCTGGATTGAGCGTAAATCCAGATGTTGTCGGCGACCGGTAGGATTTCCTCGATGTCGTTCTTTATATCCCGCGCCATTATCGCTCGTAAGTCGTCTGGCAAACGTTTTAGCCAGAGGTTTTTGAGTAAATCGTTGTTTACTAATTTGGAATCACCTGCTTTTTGTTCAAGCAGGCGATAAAAGTGGGACGGTTTAAGGTCTCCCATTTGTTGGAAACCGGAGAGCAACTCGTCAAGTCGTTGCTCCTCGCTGATAGTGTAGCGGTTGGTTAACGCGGATTTCAGTCGGTTATATTTCGTGCCTGGCTGCGGGTTCCTGAAAATGTCCGTGATGAATTGTACCGTCTCTTGTGGTATCGCGCCAAGAGTGTATGCAAATTGTTCATCGTCGTCGACAATGCGGTGAATTCCGAACTGATGTTCGACGAGGATGAACCATGCCGTCGGTTGCTCGTTCCAGAAGGGAGGTATTTTAGGTGGCATCTTGTATAACTTGGTTGCCCGCGATGTTGGTGTGCCAGTATGGCTGTCGTTCTCCTCTTCAGATGAAACGGCTTTTTGTTGTTTCGGTGGCATTTTATTTAATAATTTTATTTTTCACTTCACTTTAATGCCGGCGTAGCAGAAATATTTATTTTATAAACGTTATTTATTGTTTATAAGAATATTCTTGTAAAAGAAAAACTAACCGATGGCCGTTACCATTTTTTTTTTTCAATATGTTGGATGTTGCAGCGTTAGCTGCATTTATAATTTATTCACAAAATAATTCATTTTTAAAACTACAACTAATTCCCGACGCAAATTTATCCAAAAGCGAGAAATATCCAAACGATCAAATTACGAGACACTTTTCCACAAAAAAAGGAATTGAAGCAATTTTAGGTCGCTCTTTGAAATTTGAATCTGGCCAAACTATCAGTAGTTTGTCATCTACAACAGAAGAGCGTGATGTTACTGGTCGAAAAAAACATAAGGGTAATTATGCGCCAAAAGAAGATCAACACGTAAACTCTGTGCAAACTGCCAAAAACCTGTGTGTGCGGAGCATTCTTTGAATATTACCAGCTGCATGGAATGTCGTAATTGAAATAATATTTTTTTCAATGATTTTATTACATATTTATGTTATTTTGTTTTTTTGAATACATAATGAAATCCTTAAATGTTAAATTTTCGTTTTGTTTTCCTTTATACATCAGACGGACATATCAAAATTTCTTTACTTACCCCGGTATGTCGGTTGTCAAATAAAAGGGTTATTTTACAAAAAAAAATCCAAACGCATTTTCCAATTGATTTTTCCAAATCAAAAAAATGGGATCGATTCAAGATAAATAATTAGTAGTTTACTAAAATTTTCAGATCGGTACGACCTCTTATTCATATGATTTTAGACATTTAAAAAGTGAAAACTTACCCAGGTAAGCGGTTGTACACATAAAGGTTAATTGTACTCGTTCGAGATTTTAATTTTTTTAACCAAATGAAAATATCAGTATTTTTTTTAACTAAAATAAATAAATTATATGTAATGAATTCCTGGACCAAAAATAGTAAATAATATAATTTTTAATAATGTGCTATTAAATTTTAAGATATATTTTAATAAATTCGAAACTCTTGATTGATATTTATTAGATATTTCCTAAAAATTTAAAATTCAAAATTCTGACCATCATTGACTCTGCAAGTTGAATTTAAAAATTAATTAGAGCGAGATGTTTCTATCCTAAATCACCAGCGATTTTTTTAGAAAGCAACCATGAATTTAATACCGTGTTATCTAAAAGATGGCAAAATATTCGTATGTACCATTTCTTGGAGCGTAATTTTATTTTGTGGCGACTTATTTACGCTTTAGAAAACGTTCGGTGGTCACTTGCTTGAAGATAGTCTGTCACGACGTAGTGTGCCAATTGATTGAATACCAACTTTATTTAGTTCGATAACCAATGGTAAGCTCGTGTAATAATAATCGAAGTGAACCACCACATTTCTTGGTACATTTCGTAGTAGTCGAATAACCACATTTGATGAGCTTCCCAAATTTTCTGGTAAAATACGTTTATCATTTTCTTGCCCCGAAAATTATTCAAAATTGTACGTGAATCTTGAATTTTCACTGAACTAAAAATTTGTAGCCCTATTTATGCGGCTTCATTGGTATGTATTGCTTCAAGTAACTTCTACCTTTAGTAGAGCACATCTGTTCATCTATAGATATATTTTGCTCGGTTGGAATCTTCTGGAAGTTTTTAATGAGTGCATCTATTACGGGTCGTATTTTAACATTCGATTGTGTTATGGATTTGTGTACGGCACATTGTTCTCATTGCGATTGAAATGAAGAAATTGACGAATTTTTTCGAAATGCTTTCCCGTATTATATTGTTCCACTTCATGAGATCAGTATCGGCGCAAGCGTATTACTTGGTGCACGGAAGTTAAAATATACACCCCGAGGAATTTTTCCAAATCATTCCCGTTTATTGAAAACGTATTTTTGATGTTAGTTTCCATTGCGTAGTAATTTGATTCTCGAATGCTATCGCCTTTTTAACGTGAATTGAAAAAATAACTGAAAATTTCAAGAGGAGTTTGTAGTTCGAGAACTTCTTGTGATAGAGATTCAACTTCTTGTGATAGAGATCACATTATTATCACAGGTATATTTTGAATGTCGAATGGTACATCGTCATCAATTTCAGATACGGTGGTTCGATACGGAAACGACACTCTGTTGGATTTTAATTATAAAAATCATCGCCATCACTGTCTTCTTCGTCATCACTGTCAATAGAACTACATATTAATAAACTCCTTGATTTCCTTAGCATTTAAATACTAGCGTTGATCAGTCATTTTTAACTACCAAAAATGTTAAATAAAATTTATTATTGAAGAAAAGTTCCAACCAACCAAAAATTGTGCCGTAATTGCGTGAAGTATCATATATGATACAACCCATGTTTTTCCATTTTTACAATGATAATATAGACATATATGTATATGTCAAAATGGTTGAAACACATAATATAATTACAAATATTTAACCCCTTAAGGACCAAACCCGAGATATCTCGGGACATACGATATTTAGTTAAAAAAAATCGGTCCTTAAGGGGTTAATAAAATATTTCTATTATGTGAAATAGTTTATAAATACCCTAGAAAAACATGGCCAAAAATCTACGTTGGTTGCGACAAACTAATCACCACAGCAAGCGACACTCAACCGGCATTATTCTATAAAATTACGCGGGAAAACTAAATTTTGTGTTGGTATAGGTTTTCAAAATGTGTATAAGAAGATTCTTATATAAAGCAAATAGGAAATTTATACGTATACATGTATTTTTTTGTAATATGAAATGTTTGTATCATATATGATACAATATGCATGGAAGAATTAAGCCCAAACCACACAAATGTGTGAGTAAAAAACCATAGTATGTACATAATGGCGTTTTTGATAAAAAAATTTCGCTTGATTTGAAGTACAACCAACACAATTGTGTGTATAGTTATAGTGTTTTATTCGGACAAAAATAAGTTTGAAAGGAAAGCACAAATGTGTAAGTTGGTTCAAAAAACATGCAAAAATAAATTTTTGATTTTTGGTACTTTTGCCGTACCCACACAATTGTGTTAGCGGGCAGCAAAATGGATAACCCCTTTAATAAATAATAAACAACTAAAAATGGAGAACCCAATCGCTATACTTTACACAGTTCTCCAGTACAATTTCAGGTACACTTTAGGGTACTAACAAAAATTTCGAAATAAAATAATGAACGATATAGTGATTTTTAATAGAAAACTTAATTTTTTAAATAATGCGACAATTGGAGTGGAGAAAAACTTTAAAAATAATCCACAAGAGTTTTATTATATAAAATATAAACTATGCTGCTAAATAATCAAAGAAGTTAAAGGCACCTATAGAAGACGTGCTTAATAAATTGGTACGGGTGTCGCGAAATCTAAACATTAAATTACAACAAATGCATTTCGAGTTTTCGTTTTAAAATCAAACTGCTTTGCCTAACAAGAATGATGGTTATTAATTTTTTATGATGTCGTAAAAGCCGTGTGTGGCAGTATCATGCTGAAAAAATGTCGTAAAACTATTTGTTGTTAAAGTGTGCAAATTCGAAAACACATAAAATCGCATTCAGAGCAATTACATATTTTAATGCCTTCGTGCCACATCTGAGTTAAATGGTCTTTTCCGAAAACATCGAAATGTTTATTTGAGTGATTAATTTTTTAGTCGAATTTGTAACCGAATTTCGTCTTTATTTTTTAATATAACGACTAAGCCATTATTTACCTTAGAGGATCGAGCTACCGAGAAACCCTCGCTTCTTGATTTTTCATAATTCTAAGAAATATTAATTAAATTGTTTTAATATGGGAATAAAAAATTGACGTCTTAAGGTCGATTTACATTATCCGTTCCGTTCAGTTCGTACACGTACGGAGCGGATAATATAAATACTCCTATAGAAAATACATGTAAAAAATATTTTTTTTTGTGTGACACGATACGTGTAGGAACTTTTTTAATGGTGCCAATGGCTTGATTCTTGAATCTTTCTACATTCAAGAAACTAGCAAGAAGTGTTTAAATCTTAACCCGATATTGTTAAACATTATACCTCCTTTTTTACTAGTTTCCGAATTATTATCATGCAATATGTCCGCCAGCTTACTAACACGATACCATTGATTCTGTGCCCCTTATCCTCCGCAGTCATCTCAATCCTGGGCGCTCTTAAAGCAAATACCTACCTAATGATTGAGATGTATTTATCAACAGCATTTATCATGCAGTTGCAACTACACTTTGATTTCCTAACACGATCTTTCGCCCAAAAAATACAACAGTTATCAGAACAAAACTACTCGATAAATCTGTCAGAACAACAGATACCGAAAGATGGTGGTAAACGATAATATACAGATTTTGTATCAGTTTTACACTTTATATATCAAATATCAACGATTTCTTAGCTTTGTGTATATGATCCTTGATCATGGGCCAAAGTTGATTGTATAGTCTCCTTTCATTAATAAAAATGGTGCTAAGCTCGAGCAATAATGAAGTTTATACTTTTCCCCGTTTTCCGCCATATGGCATCTTCAATTTGAAAAATTTGGCCAGATTTGGAACATTTTTTACAGTTTAAACATCAATTCATTAATGCAAAAAACTTTTGTAAATAATCACATTTTTTGCAGGCATCTAGAAAAAATGTAAATACCAATAAACTATTTAGTTAACATGTTATAGCTCTTCTATATCCATGTAAAATTCAGCAGACACATAAATGCTATTTTCGTTGGAAAATTCATAAATCATAAAAACATGAAATGGGGAAAATGCAAAAACGTTACTAATTTTTACATTGACTAACCTAAAAACCGTATATATAGTAATATTCATCATATTGGTTTTTGTGCAAACAACAACAACAATAACAACGATGGTGTATAATTTTAGCGAATATAAACCAGAAAATATTTAATAGTGATAAACTAAAATACTTGGTGATAGTAGCATAAAAAAAAAAAAAAAAAATTCAAGAACCCATAAGTTGAAACAACTTGTTACGAAAAATCGAAATACAAAACTAAAACTGGGTCATTTCCTTATGTTGTATGGTACGAACAAATATATCCAAGAGTCAAGCACAAAATAATACAAAAGTATATATGAAGTAACAGAGGGTGGCCCATCGACCGAAAACAAATCTGGTGCAGTTTATTATGGGGAGTCGGTCATTCCAGATATAATTCAGTTGATTCGTTTTTTGAGGAGCACCCTGTAAATGAATATAAAGTTGGTGTAGTTGGAGTGAAAAAAACTATATACAAAATGAATGATGACGATATTTTTTAACTTCTTCTGCCTCCACTTACAAACATATATCTGGAAACAAAGAATTACAGAAAAAGTTCATTCAGTGGAAAAGTGCTTATAGTTTTCTTGTTGTATGTGTGGCAACAACAAAATAAAGAAAATCATTTAAGTTTATAATTTTATTATTATTTCCAGTTGGTTTGGTATGTAATATATATATTAAATATATATATATATATATATATATATATATATATATATATATATATATATATATATATATATATATATATATATATATATATATATATATATATATATAGTAAATACATGCAAGCATATACGTATATGGAAAAAATAAGTTAAGCTTACATAATTATAAAGTGTCTTTCACTCCTTTTACATCAATAATTTGACAACAACAAGAATTTTTCAGTTTAAAATTTAAATGGGAACTACCTACTGTATACATAGAACTGAAATGATGCCGGCAGTTTGCGGATGGTTGATAAAACATGGTTGAAATTATTGGTTGAATACGTATGATGTATTTTATCATCAAAAAAAAAATTGGATCCAGATGGGTTTGTGTAATGGTATAGTAAGTATGGGGACAATATACGACGATGAGAGACAATTTTATTTGGTCGGATGGTTTTTTATTTATACATATTACGAGAATGATTTAATTACGATATATGTATGTGAGGCTTAGTGTAATTGAATTATTCAAGCATGAAACTCATTTGCTGGTCGTTGATTAGATTAGTTGAATATTTATATTCCTGTAAGATGTAGGAAGGCAATAGGATACATATATATATGTATATGCCTTAAAATTCTAACAAATAGAAATCTAATAAGAAAATAGTCATTTGTTTTAATACCGATAAGATTATGACCTCAAAAGCCTTTTTAACGAGTAGCGATATAGAATTGTTTTTCGAAGTAATCTAATCTTATCCAATTTGACTATTAAAAAAAATAGAAATTACACCGATTCCTAAAAAAATTACCTGCAACAAGGAAATACAAGATCTATATCCAAAAGGAGTGCTTATTTGCTTAAGCTTTAACAATTTGTTGATTTTAAAGAGCTTTTAAAATCTCTTCTGATTTTCTACATTCTATGAAAGGATTGGGCCGCTTCAACAATGATCTGAGTTTGAAGGTCCTTTTCAACATCGTGCATCCACTAAATAAGGGCCCCTCGCGAGGTCATGTCTGTTTTCATTGGTGTCGACTGCTTTATGGTACGATTTTGGGAACGTAAAACGTGTCCGTGCGAACTAGCCTTGATGATTTGATTATTCCGATAATATCGATGTTGTTCAGTCAGATCATTTCCGATCTCGAGATTGAGTCGCACCCGGTACATTAGCCCTTCCTTAATATGGCCTGGCATCATACAAACACTCACATGCTAATTGGCGTTCAACTGCAAGATTTTGGCTGTCCCATGTTGTTAGCATCCAAACTTCGCTACCAAAAGTTAATACTAGTCTTATCAGCTTTATAGTTATTTAATTTTGTTTTGTGCGATAATTTACGAGACTTAAAAATGTTAAGATTTGCGTGGAATCCGCGATGTTATGTGTGCAGAGACTGAATTTCGGATACTTACCATCGATTCCAGGGGTATTTAAACTCATTCACCTTTTCGTATTGTGTGTCCCCTGCTAAAACCACATGTTGGCTTTCTCGCGATAGTCGTGTATTTGGTTTTCGCTTCTTAGATAAGGAGGCCGATTTGTTGGGCTATTGTTCCCATTAGGAGCAGAACTTCGTTGAGAAACACGATATTACGACCCAAGATTCATTGTCGTCCGAGTAAGCACGAATGTGAAGTTATCCCAGAATTCTATCCCAGAAAATAAAAACTTTTAATCAGGCAGCACTAACATATCAATAACCAATTTGCTCTTGTGTGAAGTTAGCCCAGCCCAGACTTTTTATCAATTTTAATGAAAAAACGAAAAATTATCAAATTTATTAAATTTGTTTTGTTTTAATAAAATAATAAAAAAAACTATAAAATTTTGAGTTGCATAAAATAATGTAAAATTAGAGGCAATGTAAGAAGAAATTTGTTCCCTGGCAAGTTCTCGAAAATGGCTGAGAATTTCATTGATTTTTATATAATTTTTCGCCGCGCTCGATAAATTTAAAATTATTTTGCCAAAACTAAAAATGTCTCGGATTAGAGGGCTACATGATTTTGAAATATATGTATACACTAACTAGTAGCTTAATTTAGGCTAAATTAGAAAAAAATCGTCCCGTGGCAAGTTCCCGAAAAACTTTGGGCTGAGAATTTCATTGATTTTTATATAATTTTTCTCTCAGGTTTCAATCATATTTTCATTTCGGATAATCGAGAACTTGCCAGGGAACAAATTTTTTCTTACATTGCCTCTAATTTTTCATTATTTTATGCAACTCAAAATTTTATAGTTTTTTATACGTTAGATTTTAATTTTTTTTTATTATTTTATTAAAATAAATCAAATTTAATAAATTTGATAATTTTTCGTTTTTTCATTAAAATTGGTAAAAAGTCTGGGCTGGGCTAACTTCACACAAGAGCAAATTGGTTATTGATATATTAGTGTTGCCTGATTAAAAAGTTTTATTTTCTGGGATAGAATTCTGGAATAAATTCACATACGCGACGTAAGCTAATACTTGGCTCGATTTGTAAGATAAACAGTGCGCTATGTTAAGCTGACGAATGACATATTCTAACGAAAGATTGAATAGAATTTGGGCTATTAGGGCATTCTTTTTCACATTTCTGATGTTATTTCGTAAGCCTCCGAGAGCTTACTTTCGATTATCACCTTGCCTTCACTCAGAAAAAAGATTACTACCAAATACTTAGTTAAATTAATTTGGTCGTTTTAACACAAAATTCTATTCCAGATAAACCAAATCTCTTGTTTAAGTTACAAATTTGGTATTTTCTTACTTGGTTACTACAAAAAAAGGTAAAACTTGAGTTACCATCCTCATTGAGTTGGTGTTGGTACGTAGTTTTGTTTAATTTAACGTAAAAAGATTTTGTTAGGTGAACAATATTATTGTTATAATTAACACAGTATTTTGGTTTATCTTAATTACTTATTTTGACCTATATATTTTGTCATATAAACTAAGACTTGTTAAAAATTACAATATTTACGGAGGGGTTGGCAATTGCGTAGCGAATCATTAAAATTCGCTAAGGCATTGTGATTATACTTTAAATGTAAGTTCAAAGTATTTCAAATATTTTTTCAGTTTGGTAATTGAAGTCTAATGAAACGACCGAAATATAAAGAATTCAATGTTTCATTAGTTCGGAACCAAACTTCCAACATCTTGGAAACCGAACTTCCAAACCTCCAAAAAGTTAATTTTAAGAAAACATTAAGTTATATTTCCCAATATAAAGTTTTACTTACTAATCCTACTTTGTTGTATTCAACCTAAAACGTTTTCAACAATAACCTCCAACTTGGTTACATTTACTAAGAAAATTTGGTAGAATTAACAAATCAATAGTAAAGAAATTTTTTCCTTGGTTGATTTATCAAAATACTTGATCACTGTTATCAATTTTTTCCACTTCTATCCATTAAAATAACCATATGTTTTTGGTTAAATTAACTATGTTAAAAATTAAATAACCACGATTTGGTTATTTAAAATTAAAATTTTATTCAACTAAGATCTTGTTTGTTTTTTTAACTAAGAGGTTTGGTTGATCGAAATTAACCGAGATTTTTGCAAAATAGACTCAGATTATTGTTTCTTTTGACCCCAGTTTTTCTCTGAGTGTTGGCCATCCATTAATATACGGTGGCCCCTTAAGACAGCGTATTTTTAAATTTGAAAAAACGGAATGGTTATTTGAAAAGTTCTGATGTTTTTGGCCGCCTCGTAACTGATGACACTCGTTGGCCCTTTTGACAAAATTTTCGATGATTTTTTTGGCGTAGTGCTGGCTCCATTTCATCAACGGTGGGTTAAATATCGTCTTTCAATTCAGGTATTGTTCTTGGTTTATTGGCATACACCTTTTGTTTCAAAAATCGCACGATCTTGGTGGAAAATTCCCCTCGCCGCGGCGCGAGATAACTCTTCCTTCAAATATCGTTTTCAACAACTCGATTGTTTCGTTTACAGAGCAGTAGTTTGCCCCCTCCTGCTGAAACCACATGTCTTGTCTTCGAGATCCATTTCAGTAATTTGATACCAGAAGGTGTTGTTTATCATTTCACGATAATGAACACCGTTGACGGTGACCATACATTGCCAGCCGCATTCTCAGCAGTGGCTCGTTGTAGATGCATGGGACGTTGAAAGTTCATTGAAATGTGTTCATTATTCAAATGTGCCTCATCGGAGAAGATGATTTTCTTCGCAACCATTCTAAGCGTTGTGCGTCCGTGCACTTTTCGTTTTTTGAAAATTTTTTACTGATATTCCGGGGCCATATTTCCTAATAAATTTTCACAAGCCTTGTGGCAAACAACGGTAAGTCTGAATTAAGGCATTGAGTTATTTAACAAATATTTTGCGTGAAACTACAACCACATTATAATTCGTAGCTCTGTCTTTGCTCTTCTATTGAAGAACCATCCAGCTAATCTGAGGTTTAGGTCTGTGTAACTGTTAATGGTATTTCCATCATTGCTGTATATATTGTAAAACCTCATTTCGTAAAGGTTCGTAAAAGAACTTTTATTTAAAACACCGATAAAGTATAATTATTGCCTAAACTTCACCAATCCACAAATTTCACACTTTTAAGTGATTTATTAAATTCACTTTAATGTTCCATGTAACAACATACCTACAACCTGCATTCTGCTCTCGGTGAACGGATTTTAAACTGTTTAAGTTTTATGGAAATTTGATTAAACAGTATTTTAAAAATAAATTCGAATGCTTCTGTAAAGGGTTATACCAGGGTTTGTATTGGACACCAATAAAATAATATTTTAATTCTAGGCCTATTTGGAACAATTTGTACATTTAATCTGTTAACTGGAGTATTAAAACCAGAACTCGAGAATCTCAATGAAATGTGAAACAGTTAATTAATTTTTTTTTTATTGTAATGGTTTTATTGTGATTGTTCCCGTACATTGGTCTATTTTCAGTACTCTCGAATAGACCAATGTATGGGGACCAATCACAATAAAACCAATACAATAAACAAAAAACAAAGTAAAATATAAAAATTCGTAAACACGAAAAGTTAATTGTGGGAATGAAATATAGATGGAAAATGTGAAAAAATCGAATTTCGTAGGCTAAACAATAATTCGCTAGCACTACAACTATATGGTATTGTTTAATATACATATATGTATAGGCAATATTCCAATGTAAATAATATAACAACAGTCAGTTCGTCGCAACCTGATGAGAAGACTGATTTTTTCAAATCAATAATCTCATCCATTCGAAACTGATTGGTGTGACTCTTACAAATTTTCCATCTATAAGTCGAAAATTCAAAGTAAATTCTACTTTGTAACAGTAAACACAAAAACTGTGGGAACTACTTGAAACCGATACTCAGATCTTGTATTTTGTGAGAAATTTTCGTAATTATTGTCCATCAAAATCTCCGTGATCATGAAATTGAGTGCATCGAATTAAGGATGCGAACCTAGGAATTTTTCTTCTTATTAGTTTTCTATAAAAAGTTTGCATATAATGTCTTAGAATGTTATTTATTGCAAAGGTGTGTATACATTCATGGAAGTGCTATGAATGGAATTGTTTTAATATTTAAAACAAATTAACCAAATTACTATATGAATGGTCTTTGTACGAAAAGATACAAACACTTCCCAAGACGTGTTCTAAAATCAAGATTTTTAAAGATACAAACACTTCCCAAGACACGTTAGGCTGGTAGGTTCAGTTAGCTACATAATTAACCTTCAGTCCGTGTTGGTCAAAAAATATTACATATCGTGTTGGAGGTGCTGCCTGTGGCACCTCATATATAGTATTTTGAATTGGAAAGCAAGTAAAATTTCAATGTTAAGTTTTATATTTGATATTTAATAATACTAATATTGAATTTAAATATTAAATAATACTATTGAATTTGAAAGTGAATAGCAATAACTCAATTTTCCGCTTTGGGGTGGTGCCTGCAATTGGAGTTCCTGGTCCGTCCTCGGTTTAGAGCGTAGTCGCAGCAAATTCTCCGGAGATGAGTATCGCAAATGCAGTTAAGACAGTAATCGTAAAACTGGAGGTATTTGCATTCTTTTTCTTTGCTCTGATGCAGTACGAACAATTCTTTTGTCGTAACTTTGGCACAAGATTTCTTTCTTCGGGCCAGTGTTCATTTACCACCGGTGTTTCCGTATGTGTGAAAAACCGCTGGCTTCTTCGCAATGGCGATGCGATTGACGATATGGGAATTAACGCATTCTAAAGCAAGTTCCGGAGGAACTGCTTGCGTTTTGTGGATGATCGTTTGAACCACTTTGTTTTGTTGTTGTGTAATGAAAATTGACGATATGCTGCCTTTCCACTCACATCCAACATGTTATAAAATACCGTAATCGGCCATCTGTTCGATCGGCGTTTGGTAGTATAGTGACGAACCATTTTGTTGAAGGTGTCTACCCCACCTTTCAAGGCATTGTAGTCCAAGATCATTTGCTGTTTTTGGACCCCTAATTTATCTTGTACTATTTCGTCTCCTGCGTTTGTAGTCGACATCACGAGTACATTTTTGTCGGATCTGTTGAACAAGCCTCATTGATGGGCTGCTTAGGCGTCATTTAATGCAGCTGTGGTTTATTCGAACAAACGGTACCGACTAATGTTGTTTTTTGTTTGAAAAGGGTTTGTGCCAGCGGATACGACGTAAACAAATTATCCATTGTTACGTTGAAGCCTTTATTAAGGTATCCAGCCATCAAACGAACCACAAGGTCATGTCAAACTTGGTTGGCTCTAACATTTCCAGCTACTTGACCAACGTAGATTTCTCCAGTATGTGGATAATCGGTGCGAGCATCCAACACCAACAAATGTTCATGCCATACTTCCCTGGCTTACTGGGAATGTATTGGCTGAATGTGCAATTTGCTCGACCTACTCTACTTCGTGTGGTTATCAATTGTTTGTTCGGTTGGTACGGAAGTGGTAGTCGACGCAGGAATTCTTGCAACAATGTTCCCATGACCGCCAACTTATTTCTGCGTTGTCGAGATTCACGAGTTTTTCAATTATCAAAGCATAAGAATTTTTTCAGCTGCTCAAAGAGCGTTTTGACATTGTAGAATTGCGGTGAAGATAGATCGCGTTCCCATAAGTCGGTTATGTGGGCGTTTGAATTCTTAGCTTGATGTGTACCTGGGTCTCTATAATATTCCTGAGCTTTTGAATTCGTGTACTCAACAATCGATTTAACCATTTTTTCACTGAAGAACAACTTGAAGGCGTTTTTACTCACCACTTCTAGACAGACACCATTTGATGCGTTTCGTTTTGCAACGATTCTTTTGGGTTTCTTCTGCATTGGACCACCATTGCGCTTTTCGTTTTGAACTTTATATTTCTTACCTCTATTGAGAGCAACAGCAGACGGGCCAAGTTGTCCAGTGACGTCATCATTAGGTGTAATTTCATTTGTATTATTTCGTTCTACGAGGTAAAATTCATCATCGCCATATATTTCATCAATTATTTGTTGATCGCGTAAATCCATAATCGCTGGCACATCATCTTCTTCGGATTCGTCGTCAGAAGAAGTTTCATCTGCAGAAGGTACGTAGTCCATATCGTCTCCACTCACATCTGATTCAACATTAGAATCAATATCTTCTATCGGTCTTATTGTGCAAGCAGTCCTTGCATCTCCCCCTGCTCACCTTCAGTTAATTTTATGGTTCCACACAGATCGACAATTTTTTGAGTCTATCCATGGTTTACCTCCTAGCAAAATTCTATTAAGGAAAAAATATATTTACTTGAAACTGAAATATTTTATATTTTTTACTTACTTCTGCTCTCTCAAATGAATAATGTTGAATGATTACTAAATACACACATATTTCGAGCATTTTTTATTTTCATAAAATTGAATGCGGAAAATACCCCAAAAAACGGTAAAAATTGCTTCTTTCCAAACAAATTGTATGGAGTGCCGTAGGCACCTGCAACACGGTTTTTGCTTTTTTTGTGTTTGGAGTGGGCACACTTTATTTTATAATATTTGAAATATATTCTTTCGAATGAACTATTGAACAACATACACTTCGGTTCAAAGAAGGTGCGAAAATTGCAGGCCAGAATAGGAGAGGTTCCTACAGCACCTCAACACGGACTGAAGGTTAAATCTAAATGTTGAAACTAAAACATTGTATTCATCATATTTATGGAACAAGAAATTGCAAAAGAATTAATTACTATCATATAAAGACTGAATTTGGAAGAAAGTCGATTACCTTCTTAGGACCAGTTATATATAATCAAATACCTGATAATTTAAAAATATCTGAAACATTCTTGAAATAGTATTAAAAAGTATTTTAAGTCCAATATTGAATTGTATTTTTAATTATAGGCAATTTATGTATTACATTTATCATTATTGTATTTGTTTTTCCATTATTGTTTTTTTCTTTTTTTTTCTTTGATATTGTTATTTTCTTATTACTTTTCATAATAATTTATTTTGCTGTACATACTTACTCAGATTATTCTTCAAAGGACAATAAATCCACTGAATAATCTGATAGTTGTATTTTAACTGAGAATATAAATAAAAAAAAAAAAAAAAAAAAACGTTTCTAATCATTAAATTTTATTTAAGAACCCGAACCGGATTACACTAATAAATACTTTCAATCGAACCGAAATGCTTAACTATTTTGTTTAAATGTAAGATTAACAGTTGCAAACTAACTTTGGTGATCAAATTCATGACTAAGGCTGCGGGCCAATAGTCGAGTAAAAGTCAATTTTAAAATCCTCCAGTAAAATGGTTTTGGTCTTTTCTACATGAACTATTCGCAACTGTTTTTGATATTTGTTCATGAGTATTGAAAGTAGTTACGCATAATTTATCCGCTAGATGGTTTGGTGGTTATGTCAAAACTTTTATATTTTTAGCGCGTTGTTGGTAAGTTATTGCTACCAATTCATTTCATTATCATAAAATAATTCAAACATAGCAAAACAAGTTCTAGGTTATGCAAAATAATTTCTAGGTTATGATTTACTCATGAAAACTTTTTGAGTGTTCCAGTTAGTCAAAGCAACGGCAAAATCATTTTACTATCGGTTAACTGGAAAGCACCTATTGTGTACCTAGGTGTGTTTTACCTCGGATCTGATTCACAATCCATATTTACTGATATTTTATTTCATGAAAATTTATATTTGTATGAGTTACTTATCTAAGTATTATGGAAAAATTTAAACAGTTCTATAAAAAAGACATGACTATTTGTAAAGCTAGCTTGCTAAAAGTTTGTTGCGAGTGTCAAAATTTTGATTGCCTTGATTGCCAATATCAGCAAATTTGCAAAGGTAATTTGAAACGGTCGCTTTGAAAGAAAGAAACCTTACCCAATAAGGCAAACAAGTCTACCATAAGTCTAGATCATTACGCCTATGTTGAACAACGCATTTATATCATTACGCCTATGTTGAACAACGCATTTATATGTGGAAAATTAATGGAATGTTGGCCAATTGTCCCAACTGATTGTCTTCCAAAGTATCAAGCTCAGAGTTCGGGCTTCATTAATGGGTACTGTATCATATAAAATTCATACATACGATGTACTCATGCAATCTCTATTTAATGCGATTGAAACGCATTCGAAAAAATGTATTTAATTTTTTTTTTTACATATTACATATTATTTATTCTTAAAGTAAAACAGGGGTGGGATATTGTAATATCACTTTTTTTCGATACTATCGAAATTTACATCACTTTCATCGCGAATAAAATTTATCGTTTTTCCATTTATCAATTGCGTTGTTTCTATTGCGATCTCGACCTATTCGACGGAAACATTTGTGGTCTTTCTTTGAGAAATTTACAACATCAATCCCATATAATAATTCTATTCTACCTGTAGTTTTAATGTTCACCACCAGGGCAGTTTTAGTAAATACTTTTATTTTTAATTGTTGGTAAAATATTGTTGGTAATATAAATATAAAAGTGATTTTTGTTATTTTGACATCGCAATTTTCTATACAACATGAGCAATTAGTTACGATTTGTAATAATATTCAATAATGTTCTAGCAAATTACTATTTAATTGAATATATTTAGTTGCATTTTTACTTTGTTTCGAAATTCAAAATGTAATTGTCACCAACTAATAAAAATAAATTAAAAAATATCTTTGGTTGTTTCTTTGAGCACAATATTAATTCCTATGCAGAATGGGAATTGCTTGTGCCAAAAAATGACCACAATTATGTCGCTCTACTCTTATTCTACCACCTACGTTTTTTATGAGTGATACTTTATAAACAATTTATTCTAGTAGCATGCGATCGCAATATAGAAAGCAAAATTGAAAAGCGAAATAGCAAGAAATTTTATTTAAGGAAAAAGAGATATAATTTTCGATAAATATCGAAAAAAGTGATGTTACAACATCCCACCCCTGAACTAAAAACATGTCGAATACTTAAAATTACTTTTAACTACTTTCTATTTTAAAGTATGTAAATTCTATTTTAAAGTATGTGAATCTTTCTTCCCCAACAATAAATGGCTAAGCACTGCCTCATTCCACATACAATTGTTACATAATATATTCTTCGAATGTTTGAGCTGAGATAAATACATTACACACATATGCGTAATAAATTTCAAATCAATTCCTAATCATTTCTTTTCTATTTACTTCATTACAGGCCATGTAGGTGGATGTGGTGTAACAGATGATGTTATGCAATGGATGGAGGGTGTACAAAATTCAGGTGTCGATGAGGAAATTGATGAAAGTGATAGTACGAATAATAAGAAAACAAATAATTTAAAAAATGGATCTAATAAACTAAATAGGAATAAGAACAGCGATAGGAATAGTAATAGTAGTAATACCAATTCATCGTCGTCGAATAATAACAACAACAATAATAATAATAATAAAATCAATTCAATAATCGACGATGATTTCAAATATCCATATGAGAAATATACAAAAGCGGCAAATTGGAAATCACATGAAAATGATAAATATCATGACGACGATGATGATGATGACAACAACAACGTTGAAGAATTAGAACATAAAAAATCTCATGAACGTGTTAAACGGGCGGCACGTAGCAAGGAGGAAAATAAAAATACATGCTCCCTGTATATACAGACAGATCCATTAATATGGCGACATGTTCGCGAGGGAATCGCGGATGTACGTAGTGTAAATTTTGTGTTGCCAATTTTATTACTGAATTTTTTTTGAGATTAATTTGGAATATTTTTTCTTGTTTACAGCACGATCGCGGTAAGAAAACTGATATTGATGAGAAAACGCGAGAAGAAATTTTATCGATGATTGCACATCATGTGACGGCGGTCAACTATATTTATCGCAATACCAAATTTGATGGTCGCGTAGAACACCGTAATATACGTTTTGAAGTTCAACGTATTAAAATTGACGATGATTCGGCGTGTGGCGATTCGTATAATGGTGATGCGAATCCTTTTTGTATGGAAAATATTGATGTGTCGAATTTTTTGAATTTACATTCGCTCGGCAATCACGAAATATTTTGTCTGGCATACGTATTTACGTATCGTGATTTTACCGGGGGTACACTAGGTCTTGCGTGGGTGGCATCGGCGTCGGGTGCTTCGGGTGGTATTTGCGAGAAATATAAAACGTATACCGAAACGGTAGGGGGATTGTATCAAAGCACAAAACGCTCATTAAATACAGGAATTATAACATTTGTAAATTATAACAGTCGCGTCCCACCAAAAGTATCACAACTCACATTAGCGCACGAAATTGGTCATAATTTTGGTTCACCGGTGAGTAATTTTAATATTCCATTTAAACTTACTGAATTAATATTTTTGTTTCATTCTTTAGCACGACTATCCTGCCGATTGTCGCCCGGGCGGTACTATAGGAAATTTTATAATGTTTGCGTCCGCAACGAGTGGCGACCGCCCAAATAATAGTAAATTTTCAACTTGCTCAATTAAAAATATATCAAATGTGCTGGACGCCATAGAGGACACGAAAAAGCGAAATTGCTTTAAAGTTTCCGAGGGCGCGTTTTGTGGTAATAAGATTGTGGAGAGTGGTGAAGAGTGTGACTGTGGATTTAATGATGAAGAATGCCAAGATCGATGTTGTTATCCGCGCCAAATAAACGAACAGGATTTGAGTAAAAATGCAACTGCTAAAGGATGTACGCGCCGTGCGCGTACACAATGCAGTCCGAGCCAAGGACCATGTTGCCTAAGTGAATCCTGTTCATTTGTGCCCGCACATTTCCATGCCAAATGTAAAGAGGAAACCGAATGTTCGTGGAGTGCCACATGTAATGGTACAACGCCCGAGTGCCCCGAACCGAGACCGCGGGACGACAAGACAAAATGTAATAATGGTACACAGTTATGTATCAATGGTGAATGTGCCGGTTCGATTTGTCTGCTTTGGAATATGTCGGAATGTTTCTTGAGTTCTTTGACGATGCCGCACATTGATAAGCGGAAATTATGCGAATTGGCGTGTCAAAATGGTACAGATACATCAACTTGCAGAAGTACCAGCGAATTTGCACATTTATTTAAATTACCAAAAGGTGGTATTAGTTTAAGACCCGGAGCACCATGTGATAATTTTCAAGTAAATTGTGATCAATTTATTACGATGCAAACTATTGCTAATATTTTTAATTTGTTACAGGGTTACTGTGATGTATTTCTTAAATGTCGAGCAGTCGATGCCGAAGGACCATTAGTTCGTTTAAAAAATTTATTATTTAACAAAAGAACACTAGAAACAGTACAGCAATGGGTGACCGACAACTGGTACTTTGTTGTATTTTTGGGAATATGTTTTGTTATTGTTATGGGAATATTTATTAAATGTTGTGCTGTTTATACTCCGAGTTCAAATCCTAAAAAAGCACCAGCTAGACGTATTAGTGATACACTGAGGGGACCAATGAATACTCTAAGGCGGATGGTAAAATGTTCAAATAACGAGTAAGATTGGAGTTGATTTAAAAAAATAATTTATTATTTTAGCGACATCATCACGGCCACGCAGGACCAAGAAGTATACCGCCGCCAAATGAGAGATCGCGTAGTGGTGGTGGAGGTGGTGGCGGTGGACCACCAGGAAATAGTGGTCCAACCCAGAATGGAAGGCGGCCACCTTCAGGACGTCCACCACCTACCAGCGGTGTACGAGGTGGTGGACCATCACACGGGTATGGTGAAGGCCGAGGGCAATACTATCCACCGAAAGGTGTGTTCTACAAGCCAGTGCGATCTTGAAACTGAATAACCGAATCAGAAAATTTTAAATGAAAAACACACAAAATTTTTTTTAATTTTGTTGTTTTTTGTTGCACTATCGAAAAAAAGACATTTTGATCCTTGATAGTTTTTTATGTTGTTTATCCAATTTAATTTTATGTTGAAAATAGTAAAATGTTCGTGATTTTTTTTTATTTATTTACATAAATTTTTTAACTTTAGTTATCTGTTGATTTACATTAACGCGGTAATTATTTTATATATGTATATTCAGACTGATTGTTAAATTGACGAAAATGTATGTGTTTTATGTAAATCAATAGACAGGTTTTATAATTACATTTTCTAATCTAATTATGTATAATTTGCATGATACGAATTTCGTGTAAATTGTTTTTTTTTTATTTTATTTAGTCCTTAATTAAATTAATTTATGAATTGTGCATGAATAAAAAATCAAAATCGTACACAAAAATTCAACATTGCTTGGTTTTGTGAAACATATTTTTGAAGATAACACAAACATTATCTAGTTTTGATTTTTACCTAAGTTGTGTAGTGTTGTTCTGTTGTGCCTGAATTTTTTTTATTAATTTTTTATTTTTATTTTATTATTAATAATAATTTGCATGCATTTTACATAGCTATACTTATATCTATTTTTTTTAAATTAAATAATTATGTTGTAATAAATGTTTTAATTGTGCCGCTACTGTAGTATCGACATTTAGCATCATTTATAGCCAGCATTTGGGAGATCAAATTTAATTGTAATTAATCAGAAACAAAATCATGTTGTGTTTAGAAACAGAGCTTCTAACTGTCGTGTTTAGAAACAGAGCTTACAATTTTGATGAAACAATCGTATTTTTCATTCTCTTTGTTATAGGTACATACTCGTAAATTTACTTTTGCAATTAAAGTATTTCGTCTTTAGATATAATTAACTGCATACAGCGTGCACTTGCACGCTCAGCAAAAGAAATACGTTGTGTCACATCAGGTTTGTTACATCGAAATATTATTTAGTACTGATTAAGATGCAGGAACACATCAACTTTTTTACAATCGATAAGATTGGTAGATTGTAGATCAGAAATTTATTATGTCGTCTGCGATTATTTGGTGAACGTCTTAGTCTGAGGTTCTTTACATTTTAGAAGGAACAGAAAATGTCAATCACCTGTGTACTGTTTTTTAAAATAATTAATATCCGATAAACCATTACACATCAAAAAGTTTGGCAATAAGTATTTAAAATTTATATTATAGAAAATAAAACAAATTATACATTTATTGCTCTAATGCTACAATCATCATCATCGATCCATACAGTTTACCAGAACCTAGAGGTTATGCAAATGAAATCAACTTTTACTTAATAGTGTAAAAGTAGGTTTCATAACAAACTAAACTTAAACTTAAAAATTTATCACTTTATTACATTTTGTAATTTAATTCTTAGTTAAATACATCTAATAAATTAAAATTTTAGAAAATTAATAAATAATTTAAATTTTAAGCGGGTATTTCCAGCAAATTAGGTAAAACTCCATATAAAATATCACTCAATTCGCGAAAGAAATTAACATTCTAAGATATTGGAAACTATCCTAAGAAAATTAGCAAACTATTAAAGAATTATGAAAATTGAAATCCGATTTAGGATGTAGAAATAGAAAAAAAAATATTTTTCTAATCAGAATGTATTTTTATTTACTTTTGATGAACGCCTTTTTTACACTCTATTTTGAGTGATTTTATCAAATCGCTCTACTGAAAAATTAAAAAAAAATTTGTTGTGTCACTTTTGCACCAAATCGACGATATAATCATTTAAGATAGTAAACTAATTCTAATATTATACCGATAAATAATTTTATAGTTCACGTTGCAACGACGTTATTTAGTGCCCGTGAAGCAATTCTATTTTGTCTGCCATAGCGGCGCTTATTGCAAAGCGACTTCCTTATATCAAAGAATGTTTAAGTTGAGTGCCTATTATGAAATTTTTTGGCATCGATTTTCGGAAATATCCGCCCTACTATAAAGTTTAAACAATAAAATTTACCGTGATTTTTAACTCTTGGTATCGAAAGCATTATCCTTTGAAACTAAAAATAAAATATTGAAACGGATTTAAAACGCGATTTTTTAAAACGCGAATTATCAAAACGCTATATTTTAAAACGCGATACGGTACAAAATGCAATACGGTACAAAACGCGATGGCGGGTGAAGAGGATTTTAATTTCAGTTTATAGTATAGGAGTTTAAATATCGATAGGAGCGGGAGTATAGGACCGGGTTATATCAGGCGGGTCGCTGCGCTCCCGTCGCTTCCCAATGCACATTCTGTACCATATCGCGTTTTGTACTATATCGCGTTTCGAATTATCGCGTTTTGAAATATCGCATTTTGTAATATTGCATTTCGAGCGGTTCCCATACAATATTAAATGATAATAGAATGCGTCCATTTTGTTTTGTAAATGTGTGACAGTTAAAAATGTTCCATTACACATATTACAAAAAAATTAAAATAAAATGGCTTTAAAATTATGAAGTCTAACAAAGGCAAAGATTTGTTGTGCAATGTAGGATACAATTACTACATTGATGTTTAAGTCGTGGATAAAAATCGTTTTTATTGGGGTTGTGTGGATTGCTGCAAAAACAATAGAAGACGCGGTTAACAACAAAAGTTGAAAATGGACAACATTTTATCGTTAAGGCCCCTTCAACACATGTGCATGGTACGACTGCGAGCGATTTGCCATTACGTTTCGCAATTAATAAAATAAAAGAGGCTGCCAGCACTACAAACAAACATCCAGCTGCGATAATAAGGGACAGTATTATCAAATGCCCAACAACGTATAGGATATATTTACCTAACAAAGAAGCGCAGAAATCCAAGATAAAGCGAGTTCGACAATCTTTTGTTTGGCCTAAGTCCGTGATATAAATATTCCTGAAAATCTAAGAATAGTAGACGATGAAGTGTTTATGTTATCAGAAAAACAGTTTGGCAGTGAGTATATCTCATTTATGGCTGCACAATTAAGTCATTGCGAATGCTCGAAAAAGCAGTTAGCTGATGGATGAAACATTTGATGTTGTTTCATGCATATTTCGTCAACTATTTACGAGTTTTGAAAAAATTGACGGCGTTACCGTACCGGTGCTTTTTTGTTTGATGACGTCAAATTCGCGGAAATGTTATGACAAAATGATTTATGAAGTATTAAAAGTTGTCTGTGACCATTTCATAGATTTGAAGCCTAATTTTGTATTGGCCGATTTTGAGAAACCTTGCACCTCTGCTGTCAAGGGTGTGTTTCCGACTACGCGATTCCATGGTTGCTTTTCATCTTGGCCAAATCATCTCGCGCGGCGTACAGAAAGTAGGGCTTGCTGCTACATGCAGTACAAATGAAGCTGTCGTTCTTGATATTCGAATGATCGTTCATCCATGCTGATGAAATTCAAAAATTGTTTAAGGAATTACTAAAGCTCGCCGGTCCGCGGTCACGAAAGATTGTTGTTTGGTTTGGCAGAAATTATGTTGTAAACGACAAACGAACCAGCAAACCTCCACGCTATTCATCACATTTTTGGTCTGTTTATGAGCAAAATTGCGAAAGCTTACCGCGAATCACAAACAACGTCGAAGCTTGGAATAGACGGCTTCAAATAACGGAAAAAGCGCACGTCGGTACGTATTGCCTAATTGAACATCTCCGTAACTCATATATCAGGTGGTCACGCATTTAGCTGGTCATATTTGTATTCTTTCCAATATTCTGGTTAAACGGGAGAGAAAAATAAAATCAATCATTAAAAAAAACAGAATTATTCGAAGGTTGAATAGTTGAATTCAATCGCATGTAATTTGACCGTCTAATTTTGTTATATGTATTTTATTTTAAATTTGTTTATGTTATTATTTGTTTAGTATGTTATGATTGTTATGTTATATGTACATAAATAAATTATAATTCTGGGTATTCAACTTTTTGGGGTAATTAGTTTAAGCGATTTGGAGAAACGATTTTTGGGAAAGTTTATTTATATGTTTTAGAGAAAAAACTTTTGGGTAAATATATCTCTCCCGATAAAATTCACTGCTATTTAGATGACGAATTTTATAAACGATTAAAATTGAACGTAACTATTATTTTTGTGAAAAGTTGTATATTTTAAAATACTTTAAATTTTACAATGTGTTCAAATAATTTTTAGATATTATTATTTCAAATAATTTATTAGTTTATTATTCGAAAAATATAAAAATTATATTTGTAATTTCTATATTTTTGCGAATTATAAGACTAACACAAGAACGCTCTTCGGGTGAAATTTCACCCATTAATGATTTTAAAGTTATTTTACCTTTTTATTATGAAACTCAGGATGGTTAAATTTTTTGAATTCGTTTGTATTACAAATAAAATATTGAAATATGTGATATATGAATGGATATGTATATAGATTTTATATAATATATATTCGGATGAAATTTCACCCGAGCAATGCATGTGTAATTTTTTTTGAGAGTCGTATGAGGGCTAATTCGAAAATAAGCCCATTCCATTGTTAAGTATCGAAAGTCTAATTATGTTTTTTGTGTTGATTCGGAATTAGTGGTGGAGTGATCTCTAAAAAGTAAGTCATCTTTTATGGTCGATCTAGTTTTTACGTTTTAGTAAACGAGTTCTAGTAGTTTAGTCCATACATATTATAAGTACCTAAGCGCTAGCCGATGTGACGTCACGAGTATTTTTAAGATGTTTTATATTAAGCAAAAATTAAATTTATAATATATTTTAACTTTATGTCATAAATACTTAAATTATTATTTTGTGTCGCCAAGATTGGGTAGGTGAAGCTTTGATTAATTATTGAACACACTCCCGGTGAGAATCATAATACCAAATTGAAATACGGTAACGTCATAATAGGGGTATAAAAGGATTTAAACTTTAATTCGGTGGGTCGACAAATGTTCTTTTAATATTTCATCGCTAGACGGAAATTGATTTGAAATAATTTTTCCTACTAGTAAGTATAAAGTAATATTTGTGGTAATAACAAGCTTTGTGGCATTTAGCAGTCCCTCTTTCTTTGCTTTTTGAAATACCGAGAGATTTTTTTTTTTCAATTTTACTTTTAACTGTCTTTTATATTTTTCTATACTGCGACGATTCTTCCATTGCAACGAGTGAAACTAAAACGTCTAAAATCACAGTTAAAATATAATTCTACCGAGAAACATCCGAAAGAAACATAATAATTTAATTCTCCCTTGCTAGCAGAATTTTGTATTTTTATCGTCATTATCGCCGTCGTTTTGAGCTTATAAATCGCTTCACATTATCCATCCGATATTGAAATAAATATCCATTTTAGTAATTTTCAAAAATTGAATTTGTAAACTCAAAATTTGAAACTGGGAGAACATAGATTAATTTTTTGATTTATAAATATATATTTCCTAATTCTACCATACAAATGTATTCAGAATATTCTGGGGCAGAATTATGAACGCAGCACGAAAAATTTAAATGTTATTCAAATTTTATATTGAAAAGCAACAACAATTTTTCCGGGGTAGTTTTTTCATCTCCGAGTAAAGGAAGCACATCTAATTGGGCTACACTATTTATTTAAATTCCTGCTCAAGTGAGCCAGCCCAGTTGTTAATTCCGAAAAGATTTATATAAATTTTGGGATTAAAAATTGAAAATAAAATCGGTAGATGGAAAAATTAGAAGGAACGGTGTGTACAGTGGACAACATCTTTGATAGACTAGTGTTTCAACATAAACCAACCTTGAACAACGCGAACATGTCTTTAAACATTTCTTCTTCTTCTGCTGAAATAGTTCGCCGGCAAAGAATAATGATTTATCATCGCAATATTTGATTTTTGGAATCCTACTGTTTGCAGATGTTAGGTAGTTAGTTCAGATGAATCTTTAATTTTAAACAACTGTTTAAACAAACAATTGAGGAATGAGATATAGCCGTGGCCGTTAAAACATTTATTTCTACAGTTAAACAGTAAATTAGTAATTAATTAATTGTAAAAGTCAAAATTTAATTCAAATAAAAAGCTAACGAATGTTTATTGTATGATTTCAGCCACCGCCCCTCCACTTCAAAATTATAGTCGAATGAATCATCATGAACTTTACGCAGAAGCCTATCCGGCACGAGGTTCGTATGAGTATCCACCACGTCAACCAAATAACGATAAAGTTTGACAACAAAAAATCTTTAATTTTATTCTAAAACAAACACAAAACAAAAAAAATAATAATAATAATATTATGATAACTAATAATATTAATAATAATTTTAAAAAAAATATTTTTTTGTTTTTGTTTTAATTTTTGAATCAATAATTAATTATAATTAAAAAAAAAAAAAAAAAAATATTTTTATTATTGGTATTATTTTAGTAATATAAATAATAATCTAATATTTATAGTGTTTAAAACAATTTTAATTTAAATTTAACTTTTATATATAAAAAAGAAACATAATACATTCTTTATTAAAAACAAAAAAAAAAAAACCAAGACAAAAATTAAAAAATCAAAACATAATTTTAATAAAATGAATAATACAATATAAAACAAATTTTTGGGCCCAGAAACAAATTAAACACAAAATGTAATAAACATATTTCAGATTATTAATTTATTTAATTACTAAATAAATATAAAACACGATATATTAGGGTGTGGTGGATAATTTCACTCAATTTTTATATCTAGTCTCATTCGCACACAAATTTTTAAACGGTGTTGAATAAAATTATAATTTATCCTGATACTGATACATACACACGCAGGACAAGTTGCTAAAATTAAAAATGTTTGGTGTGCAAATTTTCGAATAGTTATTTCTTACTAAATACTATATTTTAAAAAATTACTTCTAAATTTAAAAAAAAAAAAATATTTTCTAGAATCTCTCCAGACATCATACAACTTTAGTTCACCATCCTAAAATATATCGCGATTAAAACACACTTTAATGTTATATATACAAGAAAAAAGGAAAAATCAATAATAATTTAAAGAAAATAAATAAAAAATTTTGTGAAAAATGTGATAGTAAGTATATTTTTGTATATTTAAAAAAATAATATAAAAAAAGAGAAAAATAAAAAAAAATCATAAATAATAAATAAAATTTAAGATTAATTACTAAACAGTTATAATTGAAATTTTAAAAATGATAACATTTAGAAAATATCATAAATATAATATAAAAAAAAAATATTTTGTTAAAAAAATTCATTTTTTTTTTTTTTTAATTATATATTTTTTTTAATTTGTTATAAAATTGATTCTGGTACAAAGTGGCACCAGTCAAATGGTGCCTTATGGCATTATGAAATTTGAGTGAGTTATCGCTACAATTAATATGTGGGAGACTTTGTGTTGTGTAAATCTCTTCATGCCATAAATCGTGACGATGGCACCGATTTTTTTCGTCTAAATTATTTGCTAAACGTAAAAATGATGTTAGTTCGTACGATTCTTTAATAGATGGCGTAACACAAATGTGTTTGCTATCCAATATTTAAATTGATATTTATTAATCGCTAAACTATTTACTAGCGGACATTAATAAATTGCAATTTTTAAGACAATTTTGATTTATAAATCAAAAATAATCAGTTCAATCGATAGTGGTGACCTCCAGCGACCGGAGGTCCCGGGTTTGATCTGTGGTGACAAGGAAAAAATCAATGAATTAATCACTCATTATCCGAAATGAAAATATGATCTCTTGATGGAATATAGTGCCAAATCTCTTGATGGAATATAGTGCCAGAGAGAGAAAGAGAGATAGAGATAGTGTTGATATCTATCGACCATTATGGAATAAACTAGGCACGAGCTAGGCACACATTATTAGTGGGCGATTAGAAGGGGAGGAAAACAGGGGGGTTTACGATTGAAAACAATACTGCAATCAATATTTAAATCTAAATCAAGGATCGTAAAATATTTTTTATTGGTCAACCGTTGTAATGAATCTTCGATATTGGGTAAGGGATATCTGTCCTTTACCGTTTTCCCATTTAATCGACGATAATCGACACATAAACGTCCCTCGCCTGTTTTCTTTTTTACCACGACGATTGGGACGAATATGGCGATGCAGAATGTTTAATAATTCCTAACTCTAACAATTCTTCGATCTGTTTTTTTAACATTTTCTCGTTGCGTACATGATAAGCGATATGGATGATAAAAAACAGAATTGTCATCATTTTATTTTATTTCCATTTCAGCCTTATTTGTTTTACCAATCTCACGCAAGTTGATAGCAAAACAATCTTGGTACGCTGGAACCAACTCTTTTAAATCCAGATTAACGCTTTGTGGTAAATTTTCGTTAATCGCTATCTTCAAGATTTCATCGAAGTTTTGGTTCACTGGGGGTTGCACCGAATCGTTTCTAATCGTTGGAGTTTCTTTTATTTCTGAATCTAAACCATCTTTCCTTGACGCGTCTTGAACAGAATCAATTAACTTTTAAAATTAATTGTATACCCTATCTCTATTTTTCTCAATGAATTTTTCGAAATACCAAATGGTACTTTATCTGATAGATCATTTGTCACTCGAAGATTATTTATTGGTTTAACTTCCGATATTTCGAGAACTTTTAACTGATTATATGACTTTAGCACAACTATGCGTTCCGTTGATTTAAAGCGCTTGCGCCTATCATTAACTTTTCTTTCTGGTGCCTATTTAAATCTATTTAAATCTAAATTATTTGCGAGACTTTTTGTCATGGTCACACAGTCACTGCCCAAATCAATAAATGCTTGTACACTCACCCCGTTTATTGTAATCATTTTAATCCGGTCATCTGATCTAACGAACATTTTTGAATCGTTCATTGGTTCTTGTCGTTCAGGGCAATTAGTAGCATAATGACGTTTCTGATTACATTTTATACACTTTACATCCTCAATGTTTCTTTTAAATTCATGTGAACGACTATAATTTGTGTTTTTGTGTACGAAACTATTATTTCTATGATAATCCATGGTGTTCCATCATTTTTATCCGATTGTTTAGCAGATCGAGACTTACTAGAATTTACAAATCCTTCATAATACCTAAGGCGTTGTAATAAAAAAATATATTGAATTGATCGCCTAAACCACCAATTATGTATTTAATTAGAATTTGCTCACTGAAATCCACTTCTGCACCTATTCGACGAATATCATAAATATACTCCGAATAAGTCTCTGACGATTTTCTTGCGACGATTTGCCAATATTGCGTGAACATCCACATCGATTAGCCGAAATAGAATGTCGTTTATTGGAATCAAAAATGGATGGCCTCATGCGGATGGCTGATGGGCGCGCTGTTACGTTTCTTCAGCTTTTCGATTTGCGCATGATCAGAATCACATTCCATACGGCTGTGGTCGGACACCATGAATTTATGATCGAACGTTTCAATGTGATTTTCATGCATAAGCGATAGACACATCGCCAGAAATGGTGAATTTTTATTTTGCCCGGGGCAACAATCGCTATATAATATCACGTGCTTAATATTAGTGTCCAAATCCATGATAGCTTTAAAGAGGCAAGACCCAATTTTTTTAGCTCTTCGTTTAGCAATTGTTTCATACCAAACATAGCATGTGGCTTGGTCATCCTTCATATTATAAACCGTCAAATTGAAGGTCCACAGTTGCCGTTTATAAAAAGCTACAGAAGTTTCAAGGCTTGATGTTGGCAGACACTGCTGAAGGTCGAATAACAACACCGTCAAAGATGGGTCAGACTTCGTCCTAATTTTATAAAGATTTTTTTTTGTTTCGTATGCTAATCCGCTTCAGTATGATAATCTTCTTGTAGTTTCAATATTTCAGTTGACGTCACTAATCATTTTCAGCATATTTGAGTTTCATTTTCAATAAATGACATTTTTGGCAAGTATCTTTCCTTAGATTTTTAATGCGGTAGTTAAGCTAATGAAACTTTTTTGCGTATATTGAATAACTTACAGGAGAATCTGTTGTTTCGCAATATTTTTCGTAAATCTTAATCAATGTAAAATGGGGCGGTAAATATCGTTTATTTGTCTCTTTTCTGCAGTAGGGACTCATACATATAACGCTCACATTACATATGGAATAGAATAATGTTCTTTCTCTCTCCATTTTACAACTACTCATGTGTTTTTTCTGAATTTGTGATATAAATTTTGATTCAATTAGGGCTTTTGATAATTAAGCCATCGATAATCTCATTTTCATTGGATGAAAACTTAAACTCCTTGAATATAATTTCCCTGTAATTATTCGTATTCAATATTTGTTTTCTTTTTAAGATTTAGGAGATATAATTGGAGTACTTTTAAAACTGGGCACTTGGACCTGTTCCAAAATGCACTTCGCTAATTATTCCAATGGTTTATAACCTGTCCAAACTGTACTACGTCATCATATATGTGCAATAAATTATGAATACAGGCGATCATTGACTTACGTCGTAGATGCGTTCCTGAAAAATGCAACGTAACTTAAAACGACGTAAATCGATAAAAATTATTCAAATATGTAATAAAAAATATGTATGTTGGTTCTGTACAAAGGACAATGTATTCCAATTCAATACATATTTGTAAATTAGTATGTACGTAAATTGTTACGTTATTTGTTTTAATCTATAACCCTTCGAATTCATCAGATGATGAAATAGTTTCATCGGATGATGAATAAGATGATTGAGGCGATGTTTCTGTGATCGGTAGGAAATATTTTTTAAGAGTAGGTTGACCTAAACTAGCCTTTTTAGTTTCAATGTACAAGTCTTTATAGCATTTAATGAATGCCCTTAGTTATTGCTTCTATTGTGAGATATCTTCTTTCTGAGTCTGGATCATTTCTTCTATTAAATTTTTTAATTCATCAGTAGAGCCCATAATGGTTGCCAATTTTTTTAGAGAAGTATTGCCTCTGGATTATCATTGTCCTCTGTTTCAGCTTCACTCACTGTCTTCATGATGTTTGCGCAATTCAATTAATTCGTCGTCTGATAGTGGAGCATCCTGCTCCGTTAATAAATTTTCTACGTCAGACAAATCCACATCCATGAAACCAATTTTTTTGGCCATATTGACGATTTCCGTTTGTACTTCAGCTACATCTTCAATAGAACTGGTGGAATGATTCGACCAAAGCTTTTTCCACGATCCAGACATAGTAGTACCGCTGACTTCATCCCAAAATTTGCCAATATTGAAAACTGCGTGTCTTATCGTATAGTGTTTCCAATAATCTTTGACAGTGGCCTCGTTTTCTTCGGATCTTCGGTCAATATCAATTATCATTTCTTGGAAAGTTCGTCTTAAATAATATGCCTTGAACGTCGCAATAACACCTTGGTCCATCGGTTGTAAAATGGATGTAGTATTCAGTGGAAGAAAAATAACTTTTATATTTTCGTCCAATTCATCTAAACTAACGGGGTGGCCAGGTGCATTATCCAACAACAGCAAAACTTTATACGCCAGATTGTTATTTATACAATAATCCTTTACTACTGGACAAAAATATGCCTTATACCAATCAGTAAAGAGACTGGCGGTAACCCAAGCATTTCTGTTACTTCTCCAAACAACCGGTAAACTTGTTTTGGTGATACCCTTTAAAGTTCTCGGGTTCTCCGAGTGGTAAATCAACAAAGGTTTTAACTTGAAGTCGCCGGCGGCATTACCACCAAGAAGAAGCGTTAAACGGTATTTTGCTGCTTTAAAGCCGGAAAGATGTTTTTCTACTGTGGCCAAATATGTTCGCGAGGGCATTTTTTTCCAGTACAAAGCTGTTTCGTCGACGTTAAATATTTGATGGCTTGAATATCCTCCATCTGCAACGATGTTTTTAATTGTTTGCAGAAAACCGTCTGCTGCAGCTGGATCTGCACTAGCTGACTCACCTGAAATTTTAATATTTAGGAATTCGTTCCGATTTTTAAAATTTTGGAACCAACCCCGACTAGCTTGAAAAGTATTTGTTTCGTCGTTGTTTAACTCGGTAAGAGTCCCAAAAATACTCTAAGCTTTGGTTTGGATGTTTGACGTACTAAGTGGAATATTTTTTTGATTTGTGTCTTTTATCCAATCTATCAACAATAATTCCATTTTCTCGATTGTTGGAGTTCTAAATTTAGCAACAATTTTCGCACTTTTGAGGTTCCCGCTTTAGCGTGATCGCGAGTATTTTTTCTTTCTTAAAAATTGTTCTCACAGTTGTTGGTGGGATATTTAAATCTCTGGAAATTTCGATGGCTTTCTCATCAGCGGCCAATTAATTTTATAGTTAAAATAGTTAAATCCAAAATTTTTTTGGATTTTTAATTGATCTGGGATCAAAAAATAAAAAGACACAAAATGTAAACAAGAAACCATGTTTGATCAAAAATGACGTCATCGGGATCAATATTTTGGTTTCACAGAAAATGATATTAAATAAAGGGTGTAATTTATAAACGACGTAAGTTCAAAAGAACGTAACTCAAAACGACGTAAGTCAAGGATCACCTGTACTATTACACTGAATTTGCCCCATAAATTACAGCATTTGTGCATTTTTGAATTTTCAACACTGAAGATACCGCTCAAGATTTAAATCGTAAATAAACACTTTTTTATTTTATTCCGACTAGTACGCCCAAAAAACTAATATTTTTTTACGATTTTTACACGGAAGTAGCTTTTACCACCACCTCTCTTCGGGATAGGAGATAAAATTCAATAAAATATTTTTTTTGGCGATATCTACCAATAAATAAGCTTCACACAACTACATCCAATTCCCACGACATGTTTTTTTTTAAATCCCATAACGCTATATGGCATTTCGTCCTGTGCCATTTCGTACCAGCACCATAAAAACTATTAAATTAATTTGTTAAATTTAGTTTAATATATTATTGTAAGTTTAAATATGTGTTTAAAAAATATTGTATATTTTTTTGCTCAACAAAACGAAATTAAGAACTACCTATATTAAAAAATTAGCATCTGCCAAAATTTATAATTTTCTATTAGTTTTATTTTATTTTTTAATAATTTAATAGATCAGATCAAGACAAAATACTGCCAAAAAAAAGAAAATCATAAATTAATAATATTTTTTTATTTGTTTTGTTCTTATTTTTAATAACTCGAATTGTTAAATTATATTATATTATTATATAGTTAATTTGCATTTATTTTTTTATTAATTTATATTAATATTAGTTATATCGAGGAAATTTTTGGGCCATCGGTCGAACGTGTAGATGAAAAATTTGTGCCAAATTACTAGGATTGATTAAATTTTTCACTATAGATACAGTTCGGAAGCGCGCGACCAAATAAATTCCCTTCCATCATTTCATAATAATATATATAAATTAATAAATGTATTTAAAAATAACAGTGAAGAGATATTATTATTATAAATAAATAAAATTCCTAAAAAATATTTAGTTAATATTATTAAAACATTCTTTAATTTTAATTTTCAATTTTTATAAGGCTGAAATAAATTTTAAAATTAAATTAATTAACAAGTAATAAAAACACAATATACAATAATAAATTTATTATTGTTTTATAATTTTAAAAATAATTTTCCAGTATTTTACTTTTGATTTTTTTTTTTTTACGTTTCGTTTTTGATTTTAATAAATTTAATTACAATTATAAAATATAATTTCGATGTAATAAAATTTTATAAATATATTTAAGAGGAAAACAAAAATATATATTACATATATATAAATATTTAAATATATATATGAATATTTATATGTAAATAGGAAAAAAAACAAAAACCATGTATAAATAAATAGAATATTATTTTTGAATTAAATAGTAAAATTTAAAAACTAATTGTATTTGTGGAATTTTTTTAAAATGTTTTTTTTTTTATATTATGTATTTATAATTTGTATGTCAAGTGGTTTTTATTTTGTCTACTGTTCTTAATAGTACTAGATAATGAAACACCGAATCGCATCCAGTAATATCGACTGATAATTCTGGGCGTGACATTACGAAAAGAAAGCGAAGGCGGATAGAATAATAACTGAGGCACGAATGGAATCCGCAAGGAAAGAGGAAAGTAGGGAGATCTGCTAAAATTTTAAAATTAGTTAATTAATTTAGAATACAAAATTTGTGTGATTTTCCCTAATTCTTCGGACTACGTGGTAGTTATACAGTTTTAACACGTTTCGGTATTTTAATTGCAGAGGAACTAATCAGTCATGGAATCTTTAGCTATTAGTGTCTATTCTTCATCGAATATGAGTCGTATAAAGTCGCTAATTCGTATCCGTATTCCTCCAGATTGTGTGATATGGATTGGCGTTGCTGCCCAGGATGACTCCCACTTTCCACTTTTGAAGCTTTGTTATTAAACCAGTGGCACCTAGGTTAAGTTGCAAAAATGGCTGTGTAGTATTGATTGAAGTTGTTTGGTTATTTTAATTAAGTAGCTGTCCAGAGAACATTTTTTAACATCCATTTTAGAAGTCACCACCATTAGAAGCTTCAAGCTTTCATTAGTTTTACGTGATCCTCGTTACTGAAATAGCCTCGGTTATTTTATCCAATCTTGGACGAATTCTGTCAAGCTTATGAGTATTTTAGTGACAGTAATTGCTGTTTGACCTCCAAAAGAATAAAGGAAGTACAATAGCTTTAGCTTAACTATTTAATAAATTGATTTATCCATAAATTGGTTAAACATCATACACTTACCAGCCAATGCTTCAGTGACAAACTAGAATAGCCTGACTCATTTTGCAATATATTGTTAGTAATCGCTGATTGCATTGGATACAAATCAGATGATTTGAACTGTTCTGGTGGTCTCAACTCAATATTGTTTATTATATTCCGATCCGTGGATATTTCATCCACACTAAATATCGTACGATCTAATTAAAAACAATATTAAATTATTAATGTTACATCTATCAATTTTATCTATTCATCTCAATCATTTTCTTATTGGCAGTGGACGGTCTGAAACATGTGTGAAAATGATATATTGGGGATATGTACCTAAGACTGCCACCGAGGGGAAATAAAATCAAAAAAGCATATTCCATCGAATCCGAATGTGAATTATGGGACTCGACCAAGAAAGAAACTTGGATCCTTTGAAGCATAGCTGTGGAGGTTTTTAGAAATGTTAGAATAATATTATAAAATGTGTTTCCTTTTATTGAGGTCTTTGCTGATTTTTTATGCTACCGAAGACGGTTCCTAGGTAAGTTTCATTACATAAGGCTAAGTACAAGTATTAAAGTAAAAAGTGTATTTCTCTTAATGTATCAATGGATTAGGAACAATTTTTGAAAGAACCATACGAAATGAGATTGTTTCCTGCAATATCCTTTATAGATATGGTAGAGGTAGGTATTTTTTAAATTATGAGATAAGCAAATATTATTTTGTGCACATACTTTAATCTCTGCAAATTTAATCAAGGCGAATTCTCTTTGGAGCATGTAAGACTAATAACACTACGATAACAGCGTTAGTTCTTCAAGTTAGGGCAGCTAAAGCACTATATGAGCTGCCGAATTAGCAATCCGGCACATTAATCTACTGATCCCAAAATCTGTACGAACGCGAAACCCCATCATTCGGAAACTCGTTCTCCTTGCTGAGTAAGAACCTATACAATATCCTTGTACAATAGACGATGGTGATTTGTTATAGGAACACCGAGTATACCATCGAGGAGAGGCTGCAGAAGAAATTGGTAACAGCAATTTCGATTGTGTAAACTACCTAGTATACATATTACGGATTTTATTTGGGAATGATTGCAAACAAATAAAAATCCATGTAATCGAACACAAATCTTCCATCCCAAGTGTTAAAATTCTACCTACTATCGAGACAAAAAGCTGTAAGTACAATTTATGGTCAAATTTCAATTCGAATGAGCCATAAAATAGTGCTTAAGAGACTGCAAACTACAGTACCGTGACGACATAGAGTAAGACTGGACATAGAATTCTCTAAGATGGGAACTGGAGCATGAGTTCCGAAAAGTTTAAGTCGTTGCAAGTCAATTTATAACGTGCACAAACAATTTTTATTTGCTATAAACTATAAAATAAATTATTAGCAATGATATTCTTACGCAACGAAACAAACAAAAGAAATCAATCTTTTAGACAACCTCAACAACAGATTTTGTTGTTATAGCGATCTGTATTTTAAGTAAAAAGTTCCACAATTTCTGCGCGAATAGAGAAACTGGTATTCTTTTACATTTTACAAATTCTTCGTGCCGTTAATACGACATCAATTTCTCATTTAAATTTAAAAATTGTTTAGTTCTAAAACTTCATGATCTCCTAGTAGAAATTATTTCAAAAATGTCTTCGATAGTTTTATTTTTATATTTATGTCATTTGTTATATATTTATGTCATTGTTATTCATGTCATTTTATGTCACATTTATTTATTGTAATTTAGTTTGTAAGTTAACAGGCGAACATTAAAATCAAAAGATGCACGGTACATTAAATTTCGATGAAAAAAAAAAAAACGAAAATACGTATGAAGCATGTGATTAATGAATTCCATGTAAATTAAACACGATGCTTTTGAGTTATGTTCTCCTGGTGAATTGGTCGATTTTTTTTCAAACAAATAAAAACAAAATGTAAAATTAAAAATGTAAAAATTAAATTTTGATGTAACAGGCGAACAGAAATAAAATCAATCAATATTAGTACAGCTTTCCTTCGCTAGATGTCAGTGAAGTCATTAAAAGATTTTTACTGTAAAAGCAAATTTCATTCGTCACTTTTTTAAATGTCCGACAATTCCGTCGTTTTTCGTAGCAGTCACAAAATCTAACCACGCTTGCTTTGCTTTGGCAAGTGATTGCAGTTTGTTAATATTCATCGTCAGATGGCAACACAAGTCAATAAAAATATATTAGTGCAAAATATTTATTTAATTTGCTACCATGTACAATCCCATTGTCTCATATAAAAAACCATCTTTTTTTTTAAAAAAAATAAAACATGTAGAATTCTGTTTTGTAAATTTATTTATTTTAAATTACAATAACATTTAATGTACGTTTTACAAGTTTATTTTGCTTTTAAAAATAAAAATCAACAAAAATATAATATAAATCTTTCAAAAAGTATGATGCGTCGTTGTTCGGTTTCCCTGTTGTAAAATTGTCTGTATTCCTATTTTAGGTTTTTTACTTAGTGCCTCTCAATTATAGATTAACAAACACAAACGGTTAATTTTTTAAAATATCTACATACATCTCTAGAATATCTAATATTTTGTATTTTTTGACGATTCCCGATTTTGGTTTTCAAACATTTTATGTATACAAAAAAAAAACAATATAGGTGTTTTAAATACCTAATATAATTAATTTAAACAATTTGTATAATAATATAATTTACTTATAAAGTCCTATACATATTTAAATAGGGAGGCGCAAATGTGTATTTTTTTCTCTCTCTCTGTATTTTGTGGTGGCGTGGCTCGCTCTGTCTATACTTATTTATGTAAATATTATATATTATTGGTTATTTTGTTTTTATAAAATTATATTGAGTTAGTTTGTTAGTTGAATGATGTATTTCTCCAATTTGTCTGCGTTTGCACCCGAAAAACTATCGACCTGTTCCCCATTTTTAATAAATACAAATGTAGGCATACTTGAGATGTTATATTTAACGGCGAGTTCTTCACATTCATCTACATCAACCTAAAAAAATTAAAAGAAAGAAATAATAATTTAGTATATCGTTTTGAGATAAGGCCAATCAAATTTTCATAGGTGACGATTAGATAAAGATAAAGTAGACAACTAGACTTAAATACTAATAATTCGAATTACATATAATGTTATCACACATATTATTCCATCAACATCGATTGTCGCGTAAATCACAAAACCTTGTTAATCGAACATCCTACTCTATAATTTTGTACGTGCTATGATCGGGGAAATCAATTAAAAATATTCCATTTAATCGCGCATTCGTACAAAATTAGTAGTAAGTTGCTTGTGATTACAAATCGAATTTCCAAATTAAGCGTCTATTAAATCGAAATGTAGTGATTGCGCCATCATCAAAATATGTATTACCGATCCAAATTATTTGTGTGTAAAAAATAATTTCTTGTGATACACTGTAATCAAAAATATCTGTTTGTTACAAATATTTATATGTTTACAATTTATGTATGTATGCGTTTGTATGTTTATGCATTTTGTACATCAGCGCGAGAAGTCAATAAAAATATTTTAATAAGATAAAAAATGTATTAACTTCTCTTGATGATGTAACAAACAAAATGTATCATTTTGTTGCTGCTGCTTAGAAAGTTATTTATATTTATACACAAACGCTATACCTAAAACAACGCAAAGAAATAAACATTTTGTCGAATTAATAAAATATTGATTTAAGATATAATTGAGACAGTGATTTAAATGATAAGTATGAATAAAAAATATTCTTTCCATTTTGCATAAGATTCATGGATCTAAGGTACATTGAAACGTATCGAGAGGTTAATAATTAATTGAGATTTCAAAATTACGTCTTGGGCAGTTCGACGTTCTCATCAACTTAAAATAATCGTACTTTCACAATTTTAGAAAAATAACAGTTTGGTCACGAAAAATATCAAATTTTTGTGATATCCTTTGAGATTCAGGGTGATAAAAAATATGGTTCATAGGCGTAGGCTTATTTAAGATCTAGATAAGTGGTTATCATACATCTGTATCCGATTGAGAGCATGATGCTTTAAAGTAAGAAATTAATATTTTTTTAATACGATTCAGTTTTTCTCAAAAAAAGTCATATTTTTTTTACTTTAATACGCCCTGACCTCCCCTACAATCCGCCAATACAAAGTTTGGCTCGCAAGTAAAAGTAGTAGTTCTATGTAGTAGTTATAAAAGGTGCTCAAAATGTCCTCCTTGTGATCTGTATTCAAAATATTCCTTTAAGTATTTCAATTCTTTGTTATCAACAGCCGCTGTGTATATTCGTTGTACTAGTTCTTCTTTCGTTTCAATGGCTTTGGAGTATAAAAGCGCATTCATCCTCCACCTTGAAAATACAAAGAGATGGTAAACTGCCAGGAAATCACCTTCGCTAAATTTTGACTTAACAGTACCATCAGCAGCTGTTTCGATCTCCTGAGAGGTGTTTTCAGTTTTTTCATCAGAGTCTGAAATAATTCGCATCCTGCACCTGTTTCTGGGCATATTGATGACATTTTCATTTTCATCATTACTGGTCGATTCTTTATCGCTATCTTCAGTTTCAGATGCTTCACTTTGAATGTGAACAATTTCATCTTCAGATGATACTTCAGAACTTATTACATCTGATTCTAGATCGGAGCACTCTTCACTTAGGTTCGTTAGCTTTTTCAATAAATCACTTCTATTCGACATTTCTTTCAAGAATTTAGGACGCAAATGATATAAAATAAACAATGAACAAGTATCACTACATAGAGGTAAGACAACAAGTACTAGTGTTAACTTATTGAGCAGCTGCAACTCATCATCTAGTGCATGTTCAAATCGAAAATTTATCATGAAACGGGAATCGAAAAATGTGAAATGTTATTTCAATACAAAGCCGCATTGGCCATATAAGAAATTTACTGAATTCAATAATAAAAGTCGTTTTTAATTGTTTTAAATTTCCCAAGCAGTCAAAATGACTTCTTTTGGGCAATATAGGTTTAACACATCCATATATCAGAAATAAACAGGGGGGATGCACCACCATTAATAAATGCATTTATATCATGTATAAAGTCACAAAATCCTAAGAAATTGTATCATTATAAATATAAGTTTTTTACTAGTGTTAAGACGCTCTATTGGTAATAGTACCTGCACAGGGGTTCTATGGTATGGATGTAGATTTCCTTGATAAATTCGGTAGAAAGACGTTCAATTGTAATGCGAGCCTATGTTAATAGATGGATTTGCTGTTACAGTACTAATTATTTCTTAATTGACATCCAAATGATGTGGTGAAAAATCATCGTGGGGAGCGCCCATGTATTTGATATTGTTGACTTTTTGATATTTGTTGCGTCCATTGGCTCGCATCTCTAACGGCAGTTTGTTTAAAGTGATATAGATGTATGGGTGATGGCAATTTGAACGAGAGCTAGTGACATAAATATGAGATCTCATTCTTGTCGCACACTTATGATTATCGCTATTCAATTTGAACTTTTTTTTTTATTCGACTTGCCAAAAATCATAACTACATAATTTCAATATTTTTACTAAGAAAACTTGGTAGTCCCTACACACATTTGTCGTCTATTATTTATTTTATTATTAAATAATAATTCCACTTATTCTAATAAATGCATACATTTTTTTGTAAGCTTAACCTCCACCATTCATTAATTCACATACATTTCTTGCATTCCGAAGAATGTTGAACCTGAATCTGCATTGGTTGTATCTTGTACAAGCTAGTAACAGATGTTCAACATCCTCCACATTTCCACGCAACTCTTAATTTTTGTCCTCACTCAATTGACGTTTCCATACATTCATTCCAATTTCCATGATTTAGCCTAATTCTCTCAATCGTTCGCAACATTCGCGTATCTCCTTTGAGCACTTTATAGAAAGGAGTTCTCAAAAGAGTACCATGCAAAGTATAGTATTTCGTCCTTTCGTTAGACTTCTCTCGTTAAATTCACTCTCTTCACTCTAACGTATCAGCTCGTTCATTCCTTTTGATCTGTCTATGTGATTGGATCCATTGTATGGTCATATGCACATCACGTTGACAGAAACGAGCACATTCAAAAATCATATCCACATACAAATTGTCTTCTCTTCCACCTCTACTTTTCAGCAAGCATAAACTCTTGGAATCGGAAAATATTACTATTTTCCTTTCCCCTTCATTCACAGCCAATTTATTACCTTCAAATAATCCAATCAATTCAGCGTTTATTATACAGATGCTATCATCCAATTTAAAACATTTTTCCACATTCTTACTAGGAATAAAAACACCAGCAGCTACTCTATTTTAACTCAAACTAGCATCTGTATAAACAATATCTTGTTGCAAATAACGGTGACTGATTTTCTGAAACATAATTTTGGCAATAACTTCATTCATTCCGCTTCATATATTTCTCCATATTCAATAATATATTAAGATTATTAGGAACGGGTTGCGGACCAGCATTGCCTATACATAGAAACATGTTCATATTTTCAATTGCAATGCTTGCTCTATATGTTGGCTTGTACACCACCCTACTTTGTAATCCTAATATCACTGTGATCCACTCTCTCTTGCGAATCACCCATTTCAGACCACAGAGTGTGTATTAGGGTTGAGTTAATCGCACCCAATACTACTCTGGCACATGCATTCTCTCCTTTCATCAATTGACTAAAAGCCTCTTTCGAACCATTCCCATACACGCTAATACCATATCATTTAGGTTTGCTCACCCGTTTAATCACATTTAAACGTTCTTTGCAGTTATTCGCCAAAATTTTCATGTGTTTCCCAAAATTCATACGTGAACCAATCCAAATACCCAAATACCTGTATGCATTCATTTTTTCAATTGTTACTAAAAATTTGCGACATTCGTTCTAAAACTCATATACGCATTTATTAGGATTCACTCTCAGATTTAGTATTTTAAGTTTTCCGATTAATTCATAAAAGAGAATATTTAGGCTTTTTGAGCCGACGCATCAATCCTTCTTCCTTTTCCAATCACTACAAAATCGTCTGCAAATTGCAGAACGATTTGATTTTCTGCATTGATGCGGTGTATCTCGCTAGTATATAGGTTGAACAGAGCTGGAAATATTTTACTTCCTTGTGGTCCATATTCATAACTCCCTCCAACCTATACCCACTTCCTTCAAAACAATTTTTCTATCAGTCATAAAATCTTTTATCCACATACACACTGTCCGTGAAAAACAATTTGAACTTAGTATTGACTGGAACAGTTGATATCCCTATTGTATGGCAGTAGTTCTTTCTCGAATATTTAGCTTATAGGTTTTTTTCGCCTTATTTTGAATTATTTGCAAATGAGCTATTTTGGTTTTGTGCAAAGCAAGCACGTAAAACCAAGTATTGCAGACAAGAAACTTCTCTCAACAGCATCGGCGGGAATATTAAAATCATTTTTCTATTAAAAGTAACGCCAAGATACACAATGAGTCAACTTACTCTGTTCGACAACCATCACAATCGATATTTAAAATGAGACTGTTGAAAAACAACATATACGAGTATTTTGTTTTCCCGATATTCCACCTTGCAGAACTGCACAAATGATTGGAGGTATGCGTTTGATTTATATAACGGGTGATTTTTTAAGAGCTTGAGAACTTTTTTTTAAAAAAAAACGCATAAAATTTGCAAAATCTCATCGGTTCTTTATTTGAAAAGTTAGATTGGTCCATGACATTTACTTTTTGAAGATAATTTCATTTAAATGTTGACCGCGGCTGCGTCTTAGGTGGTCCATTCGGAAAGTCCAATTTTGGGCAACTTTTTCGAGCATTTCGGCCGGAATAGCCCGAATTTCTTCGGAAATGTTGTCTTCCAAAACTGGAATAGTTGCTGGCTTATTTCTGTAGACTTTAGACTTGACGTAGCCCCACAAAAAATAGTTTAAAGGCGTCAAATCGCATGATCTTGGTGGCCAACTTACCGGGCCATTTCTTGAGATGAATTGTTCTCCGAAGTTTTCCCTCAAAATGGCCATAGAATCGCGAGCTGTGTGGCATGTAGCGCCATCTTGTTGAAACCACATGTCAACTAAGTTCAGTTCTTCCATTTTTGGCAACAAAAAGTTTGTTAGCATCGAACGATAGCGATCGCCATTCACCGTAACGTTGCGTCCAACAGCATCTTTGAAAAAATACGGTCCAATGATTCCACCAGCGTACAAACCACACCAAACAGTGCATTTTTCGGGATGCATGGGCAGTTCTTGAACGGCTTCTGGTTGCTCTTCACTCCAAATGCGGCAATTTTGCTTATTTACGTAGCCATTCAACCAGAAATGAGCCTCATCGCTGAACAAAATTTGTCGATAAAAAAGCGGATTTTCTGCCAACTTTTCTAGGGCCCATTCACTGAAAATTCGACGTTGTGGCAGATCGTTCGGCTTCAGTTCTTGCAGGAGCTGTATTTTATACGGTTTTACACCAAGATCTTTGCGTAAAATCTTCCATGTCGTCGAATAACACAAACCCAATTGCTGCGAACGGCGACGAATCGACATTTCACGGTCTTCAGCAACACTCTCAGAAACAGACGCAATATTCTCTTCTGTACGCACTGTACGCATTCGTGTGGTTGGTTTAATGTCCAATAAAGTAAACTGAGTGCGAAACTTGGTCACAATCGCATTAATTGTTTGCTCACTTGGTCGATTATGTAGACCATAAATCGGACGTAAATCGCGAAACACTTTTCGAACCGAACACTGATTTTTGTAATATAATTCAATTATTTGCAAGCGTTGCTCGTTAGTAAGTCTATTCATTATGAAATGTCAAAGCATACTGAGCATCTTTCTCTTTGACACCTTGTCTGAAATCCCGCGTGATCTGTCAAATACTAATGCATGAAAATCCTAACCACAAAAAAATCACCCTTTATTTAGATATTGGGTGCGAGTACTAAAAAAACTTGAAATACATTGTAACGGAGTCATCAATACCATACTTTTTGATTAATAAGAGTATGTTGACCGAATCAAAGGTCTTTGGCAGGTAAAGAAAAATGTTAGTTTTAGATTTCCGAAAAATGCTGAATTAAATGGCCGAACACAAATCGTTTAGCGCGCGGTAGTATTAGACTAGTACGAACTCCGTATTATTGTTTACTGAGCACTTTATTTCTCTCCAGATGGCTTTAAAATCGAGTTTTGAAGGCCGATTGGAAGATTTATGAAATAACTGAACAAATAGCAATCGAACGATAATCCGATTTTTCGTCCTTTGACATTTCTTCATTATGTTTAGAATAACGCCATATATGCGTCACTAGTAACAACTTCTTTTGTTTGCCACTTTTGACATTTGATTGAATAGTTTCTTAGTTAGAGTTCTTTTTGTAAGACACTTTCATTAAGTCATGTTTAAAACCTTCACTGTTTATAATTAAGTAAATGAATTAAACGTGGCAACACAAACACAAGTGATGCTGAACGGTCAGGAAGGCCAAAGAGGTAACAACACAAGAAATGGTCGAAAAAGTGTATGAAATCATTATGAATGACCGTCGTATAAAGTTGAGCGAAATTGCCGACATTGTAAATATCTCATAAGAACGTGTACGGAACATCGTATACGAAAAATTGCATATGAAAAAGCTGTTAGCACGATGGGTGCCGCGTTTGTTAATAAATGTTTAAAAAATTAATCGAACGGTCATTTCTAAGAAATGTTTGGAGATGGATGTTTCAGCGTAATCGAACTTTGCATTGATTCATAACGGTTGATGAAACATGAATAGAAATTGGTTCAAATACTCCAAAGAAAGCAAAAGTTGAAACATCAGCTGATCATATTCATCTACTATCCTGAGAAGGGTGAAATTATCACAGGTGAATATTATGCATCATTATTAAACACTCTCTCTGGCACTATATCCCATCAAGGGATTTGGCCGCCTCAAATGAGGTTTCACAATCATATTTTCATTTCGGATAATAAGTGATTAATTCATTGATCCTAAACCAGCCATGAAATTTTTTCCTTGTCACCATCGGGAATCGAACCCGGGACCGCCGGTGGCTGGACCAAGCATGCTGACCACTTGCCACCGGAGCGGCATTATTAAGCACTTTGAATGAAAAAATTAAGGAAAAACGGCCGCATTTGAAGAAAAAAATTGTGCTCTTCCATTATGACAATGCACAATCATGGAAACAGCAAAAATTGGATCAATTGGGGTTCGAATGGGTAGCTAAAACTGTTTTATTCTCAATCCACTTTTGTACACCAACGCAGTCTTTAATTACGTTAACACTCAGTTCATCAGATACGACAAATGAATTTCTCGTTCAGTGGCATCGTCAAAATTGAACGGTTGGGTCGTTTTAATTGTTTGTAGTACGTTATATTTTTAATTTTTAAAATATATTATGCAATTCATTATCAGTCTAGGGCTTTACTGGTTTCTTTCCGATGCACAGCATAATTTCGCTTGTAGTAGTAAATTTATTTTTCCTGGTTTTAATAATTCATTAATGAATGAGTCAAAATATTCATTGGTACTCTGACACGCATCAATAAGAATATAATTGTTAAGAAGGTCATCATGAAGTAGGTAGTACTATAGGTAGGTAGTACTGTAGTCACTATATTTCTGAAGAACAGTTTTTACACTAGCAAAGAATAATATTATGGTCACATCCGGCCTTGTTACGGATTTACTATCATATTAAATAAAATTTTAGGGGCCTAGCTTTAGTAGTAATAGTTTTAAAACGACCATAATTTTCGTATAATATCATTTTTCGTCGTATACGAAAACAAATTCAAAACAATTCAATTAACTTAGGCCGCTGGCTATATTTTCTATTAATTTCATAATTTATTTAAATTAATTATGGAATTTCTCGTAAAAAATCTATAGTAAAATTAGTCATTAAGTTGATCAGTGACTAACGATATGACTAGTGAAATTTGGATAATAAACTAACTAATTATACGTCTATTACGTACTTGAATTACGAAATTCTTATTCCAATGATTTCCACTGAAACATACTGAGGGTTGTTTATCACGTGCTTGAAAAAAATGTTGTACCGTAATGTAAGATTGCTAATTATGCAATTGAAAAAGTACATAAATCTCAATAAATTGAATTAATTGGGTATAACATTGGTATTATATTGCAAATTACAGTGGTGGGCTCACTCTAATTCGAATTTAGAATATTCATTAATTTAGGAAAATGGAAAATTTCGAAGTTATTCTCTGTTCAATTTTAATGCTGATTTTTTAGTACAAATTTTTTTGAAAAGATAATATGACTAACGTTGGAATTACCCAAAATCCAAATAAATATAAAATCCCCAGATAAACAGCAATGATAATTTTTGTGTAGGCTGAGCAATAGGTCGATGAATAAAATAATCTTCTGCACATAAAATAACTATCATTTAAAATAACGTCATCATTTAAAATTAAATATAATTGTTTAATGTATTTGATTTAATAGCACGCGTGTCTGGTTCGTGTGATAACAAATCTCTAAAATACTAAGTGGAATTAACAACAAAATATAAAACTATATTTTTCCACGGGGAGAATGAAATTATCCATCCCAATAGCATTCTGGATATATCCGGATCGTATACGAACCAACAATATTGGTGTGTCATGGGTCGTCTTGAATTTTATTTATTAATACTTACTTTTAATACTACAATTTTATCAGCGTATCGTTCTGCGAATTCTTCTAGTTTTGGTGCGATAATTTTGCAGGGACCACACCATGTTGCATAGAAATCTACAACAACTAGAAGGTTGCCGGCTTTCTCGAGTGCTTCATTGAATTCATCCTGTAATGCACACAAAAAAATAATAATAAATAAGATGTTTTATTTATAAATTAACGAAAAATAAATCCAATTTTTTTTTATTTGTGGTGTACCTAATACTTTTATGATACGATCACTCGTTAAAATTAAATCGCGACACACGTCATTAAATTTTTTATTTTTTTTTTTAATTTCGTTTTCTTAACGCTCGCATATTTCTATAAAATGATTCATTAAAAGTATGTAGTAAATTGGTGTAAGAAATACCACAAAACTATGAGAATGCGGACAAATGACTAAAACAGAATACACTTGAAAGCTAGGTAGGAATATACAATAACATCTAGAAAGTTTAATTCATAGTTTTTGGTTAATGGTGGTGGTAAATCATCATACCACACACAAACACTTATAAAAAAGTCTAAATGTTTTCGGTTTCGCCTATTTTATATCATCAAGTATATTGATTTGTAATTTGATTAATTGTAATCGCAGCTATATAGAGCACATGACACGATAATAAAAGGCGAGCCAAGTGATTAATAATATACATATATCAAAAACGTTTCACGAAAGTATGTTATGTTTATATTTTATGCGTATAAGATGTTTAATTAATAAAATTACGTCATTGTTAACTTCTTAAAAAGAAGTAAAATGACTTAAGCATTTCCGAAATAAATTTTAGTAATTTGTGAATTTACATTAAAAAGCAGCTTTACATATTCAAATTTGTTTATCAAGAGCTATGACATAATTTTTATACGACTCAAGCCACGTGATTTCTATATAATTTATTACAAGTTTAAATAAATTAATTCAACCCTCGAAAACTTATTCGATCCTGTATAGTAAGTATCAAAATAGAATGGGGTCGATTGTTGGTAAAGACAAATTCATACGAAAGGTTTAGAGTTTTCAAAAACATTCTTTGTAAAATTCATTGTTTTGGAGTTTCTTCCAGTAACCCTCCAGCCAGCCAGTGCATTTTTCTGAATTTTAAATTCAGTTCTTGCATTTTCTTTTAAACATGCGCTTTCCATCTGAGTTTAGAGTCTAGCGTCATGCCGAGGTGCTTTAGCATTATCAGAATATGGAATTTGTTGCGAATTCAGACTAATCGGAATATATACCAATTTCCTATTTGTAAAGTTGATATGTTTTGATTTCGATTCGTTAAGTGTTATTCTCCATTTTTTTGTCCAGTTATTCACTATATTAATAGCATTTTGTAGTTTTCTTGCGTGGACTCAACAATACTTTTTTGTAATTTTTCTTGCTGATCAGGAGTACTTGCCCGGCCGCTTTTTGTACACTTTCAATGAGGTTTTCCAGTTCTTCATCTATCATGTAAGCGTTCGAGCACTTGTAGATTGACACTTTCTTCGACTAGCTGTCAAGTATTCCCAGTTGGTGTGTCACTTATTGTCATCAAAACTGGAGAATGGTCTGACGATAGCCCTTCTTCATTTTCAACTGCTAAGTAATTTTCGGAGATAACTCTTGATATATAGGTCAGGAATTTTATTTGGGTCCGTAAGTCAGTAGATTGGCAGGAGTGAAACTCACATTTTAATGTTCTGCCTGCTTCAAATAGCTCCCTTCTCTTGGGACTATTTCTATTGGATCCCCAGAATGTGTTTCGCGTTAAGGTCGCCTCCAATAATACAATTATTACCAAGTGATTTAAGAAGTTTGATTTAGTCTTTTTTTTGGATTATATCTGGGTGGACAGTAGATTGCTGATATCCTATAACTCTTGCTATTTACTTGCATTGCTCCCTCCTCTATTTTTAATTCTTCGTGGTGTTTTATATTATCCTTAAGGAAGATTGCCATCACGCCTCTAGCTCTTTCTGCTGGATGTAGAGCTTGACAGCACCGATATCCACGTATTTAAGCATACAAGGTTCAGGTAAAATGACTTTCTGAGATTAGCCATATATCAATTTTTGTTGTGTTTAAAAATACTTCTATTTCTGAAATGCGTTGCGCTAAGCCATTTGCATTCAGGGTGAATTGCTACAATTGCTATTGTAATAGTATATCATTATTTTTGCTTGTTAAGTTTGTATGGACCAGAATGAAAGTAGTCAATAACTTCTTTAGTTTTACTTGACGCGTCCCTTATTCTTTGATTATTAGGCTCATCGATGTATTTTCCAGTGTTCCTAGTCTCTGTTGTAGTTTTTTCAATAGCTCGCCCATAGATTCTAGTCTTTGGTCCTGTCCAGCCAGATGTGTATTAATAGCGTTTAGCTTCTGAAGTATTTCTTGCAGAACATGGTTTTCCTGACTCGGCGCATTCTTGATATTTTCGTTCTGCTTAGCCATTTGTGCATATGTTATGCTTTATCTTACTTTGGCGCTATTTAGGCGCATTTGTTTTGAGTAGGATTGCATCCTAGGTTGAGAACTCTTACTTGTTTGATTTCTCTTGTAGTCTCTCATTCTTTGCAGCTCAATCACTACCTCGCAGCCTCTGTAATTTGCTGGGTGATGATTACCACAGTGTATGCATTTCACTGATTCGTTCTTACTTTTTCTTTTGATAATGTTTCCCAGTGCACTTTACGCATCTCGGCTCCCTATTACAGTATTTGCGTGTGTGGTTATACGCCTGACAGTTGTAGCATTGTTGGCATTCTAATAGTGACATTAAACTCAATCTTAACTTTCATATTAATGATTGCTTTGATTCCATATATCTTATCAATGATCTTAGCCGGTGTCAAATGTTAGCATGAAAAAGGAGAGGCTAACTTTGGTTGTTTCCCAGTGACCATTTCCGTTTATAGTGGACCTTTCTCTTTAATATCTTCACAGCGTTTCGGATTTTGAATCCTTTCTGGTTAAGTTCCCCAATTATTTCTTCGTTTGGGTATGTATGATGTAGCCCTCTGGCCATGACTTTTAATTAGTTGCTCAGCTTTGTTTTCATAGGTGAACATAGGTTTCTGGGTCAAGTGCATTCACTTTCCAAACGTTATTATTCAGTGCAGTGACTTTATATTTATCGTTTGAAACTAGCTTCACTATTTTTTAATTGTTTCGTATTCACTAACATTAAGTATGTTAATGAGTGGAGGTGCTATCTCTTTATGTATTGGTTGATTTTCCTGCATTTTTGCTTGGATGTATTAACTGGTTGCAGACGTCAGTACAGGTTGGCATGGAGCTTAGAATTACCAAAATCCATAGAAATGTCTATGAAAAAATTTAAAATGAACAATATAACTAAACATTTTTTTATCGCAGAATCCGGCCATCGTTAACGTAGCATTAAATGGAAATTTGATATGTCGAAATTATGAGAGATTTATCTTAAATAGCGCGTCTGTTAACTCTTTTCGTTAAGCTCTTATCGTTGTTAAGCTCTTTATTTTCCTTTTTCGATTAAATTGAATTTCCAAGACGCCAAACCACCAAACTATTCTCGGGACGAAATTATACTTTAAAATCCCTAATAAAAATATTTGGGAATGTGCAAGAGGTTGTAATACATATATACATTAACCTTTATGTTTACAACCAGCATACCCGGGTATGTCCATAATTCCATACATTTAGTATTGAATGATAATTTGTAATTTCATTTTAAATTGATAAATACATTTTGGCAAAATGTAATCTAAAACAAATAATTGTTATTAACAAATAATAATTACTAAAGATTTCAAGCTGATAATTCACCTAAATCCATACAATTTTGGGTAATAAAACACGAAAACTTACCCGGGTAAGCGGTTGTAAACATAAGGGTTAAAGCTGGACTTGTCTAAATTCTGGTAATGTGTTGAACGATATTTTTATGTTTAAACCGCAATCAAAGTGCAAATAAAACACCTAGTTATTTTTTAATCTAAAGTAAAGCGACAACTATTTAGCTACACCATTGAAATACACATTACGTAAGATTTCATGCACAACTGAGTCATCGATAAATCCATGCATAACATTCAATTTTATAATAAAAAAAATCCATACATAAAATTATTAGAATATCTAGGTTATATTAAAACACCACACTACAGAGATTATACAATGGCTGTGGACCAATTCTAAGGTAAATCTAGGGTAAATGCCATTTTTAACAGTGTATGCGGTAAATTGAAATACCGTACTAAAAAGGTGGGTAAAGCAAAGACACATAAGTAAATGATAATTTGTGACTTTGCTAACATAATAACTCAATAATATGGCGGATTTTCTATATGATTTTTTCTATATGAACAATGCAATCTCCATTTTTTTTTTTTTGAAATAGAAACATCTTTATAATGAAATTATTGCATTACAATAAATTTTATTTTAATTTTTTTCATTAATAAAAAAATACACATATTGGCAACCATTAATTGTTTTGAAAATATTCAATTTCATAAAAAAATTTAATATCCGAATATGTATTTTTCGTGAAATTTGTCGCTTCAACTACGTGTTTTATCTACACATCAAACAAGAAAGTGGTAAAAAGCAGCGACATCCACTACACAAATAATACCAAACCTATTTAATTTCATTTATATCGTCTTATTTAAATGAAAATTTTCCCTACATTTCATTAAATGATTTTTGTTTATAACAAATGTCAAATTTTGACATTATTTTATGTACCTACGAACCAGATATTGTATAATCCAATAAACCATTTTGGGCCTTGAAGCCGTAATTACTAAATTTTATTTACTAATGAATTGGTACGGTTTGTTAAGTAAACTGTACTAAAATTTTAATTTACCGTACTAAACGATTTACTCGAGAATTGGTCCGCAGCCAATATACAAAATATTGTGTTTAAGAATTTTATAAAATACACATCATGAGATTATTTTAAGAATTCTATATTCGTCATCATAAAATTATAAGCAAATGATTAAGTTGTGGTAATCGACAACATGATAAATGTGCGAAATCGTGCAAACAAGAATTCATATTGCATTGCATCACACGAGAAAATTATCATAACGCAAAAAAAAAATATTTTTCCCTCATGCAATTATGAATTAAAATCAAAACGTCAAGGTTAAATAGAAAAAGTGAATAATAAAATTATAAAGAATTAATCATCAAGTGCAACCTGTAAACTACATATTTATGCAGTCATATTTGATTTGTCGCACTATTACACATAAATTATGGCGCCACACTAAGCCGACTACTTATGTATGTATATGAGATTCATGTCTCGATATAAAAATATACGATTCACTTGAGATTCCTTACAATGGAATAAACAACGTACGTACACAATATAAGAGTAATTTAGTATAATATCCGAAGTCTGATAGGCTAAATTCTCAAACTTATCACAAAATGTATCATCTTATTGATATTTTGCCAGTAAACATATTTAACTATATGAATAAGAGAATATACGACAAAATCTGTTAATCTAATCGCTGTTCTGAAAATTTTTATATATTATAATGTAACAAAGAAAAAAATTGAATCAATGCAGAATGCACCCCTACATATGTTTTAAACAGTCATAGGTGAATGCTAAATAATTAAAATCAAATAATAGGATTTTCTAGTAGTTAATCACAAGAAGCGAAAAACCGTCTTAATAGATTCTTAGCTATTCGTATCGTGTAAACCTGACGTAACTAAATATTTGATTGATCTGATTAAAAATTTATTACGACACAAACACTTCAATGAAATGAATTTCAAAATTATCTATGGCGGTAGCGCAAAGACGAGTTCTTTTAAGCACATTTTTCATAACATTTTCGCTTACTTCTGGTGTAATTTCAGCAAATGTTGTCCTAAGCATCAAGGTTATGGTTGGTTTATTGGCGTACATCTTTCCCTTCAAGTGCCCCAATAGGAAGATATCGGAAGGGGTCAAATCGGGGGAATTCTTTTTGACATTATTCGGCCGGGAAAAATTTCTCATTAAATTATCATCGTAGGACCAGCTGTGTGTATGTGTGATGGGGAACCGCGTTGTTGGAACCATATGTTCTGTGGACCTTGATCTAAGAAAGTTTTCCAACATGTTCCGACAGTTACTCTACAAGAGGGTGTAGTGGTCTTTGGTATATCAACTGAGGGTTTTCAGTGCCCCAACAGCGGCTGTTCTGTTTATAAACTAAGGTCAATTATAAATCTGTTTAATTTCAAGTTCTCGAGTTTGCGATAGCTTTAATCGAATTGTAGCCATGTTAAAATCAAATACTCAGCAACACTTTTAATGATATTCAATAGATGAAGCAGTCCTCTGATAAGTACAACATAAACAATCGAACACAAAAGTGTGATAGTTTATCTGCAATATCCCTGCCCTCTATAGTTCTATACTGTAAATAATTCGACTTAAGCTATCGCGGTCTCGAGCAATTGTTTTTCAAAAAAACGTGGCTTTAGTTAAACTACTATAGAAATTCAGCCCTCTCTGAAACCTACTAGTGTTTTTAAGTATTGGCCTCACAGCTTGAAAATAAAAATGGAGGGATTATGTGAGGCTATCACCCTACTTTCTTTTCGGATCCGCTCGAAACGCGATATTTCAAAACTCGATATTTTGAAACGAGATATGACAAAACGAGATATGGTACAAAACGCAATATTCCAACATGCGATATTTCAAAACGCGATATGATACAAAACGCGATATGGTACAAAACGCGATATTTTAAAACGCGATATGGTACAAAACGCGATATGGTACAAAACGCGATATGGTACAAAACGCGATAATTCAAAACGCGATAATTCAAAACGCGATATTTCAAAACGCGATATACCAAAACGCGTTATGGTATAGAATGTACAATGCGAAGGGACGGGAGCGCAACGACCCGATTGATACCGATCCTATATACTCTTGCTCCTATCGATTTTTAAATGCAAATATACTGAAATTAAATTTCCTTTCACCCGCCTGATAGAACCCGTTCCTAAATTCCCGTTTTGTACCATTTCGCATTTTGAAATATCATATTTTGAAATATCACATTATGAAATATCGCGTTTTGTACCATATCGCGTTTTGTGCCTATCTCGTTTTGAATTATCGCGTTTTGAAATATCGCGTTTCAAATGGGACCCGTTTCTTTTAGATCTCGAATATTTACACCACTCTTCATTTCTAAAGCGAAAAATTAAACCTACCGTATTTTTGAAAAAAAAACTGTCTCCTATTTAAAAAATTACTGTTCCCGTAGAAAATCAGCAAGGTTAATCTTTGTTGAAAACTTAATCTTTAAATTTATTTAAATCTTTTAATTCTTTGTTGATTTTTGTAAATGCTATACTTTTCAACATCATTGTAAAGATTGAAAAAGCTCCTACAGAAGCTGCCAATTCCTGTACACAGATTTACACACATTTCACAAGGATCTCCCGAGTTATGAAAAAAGAGCAAGTATGAAGTATCAGTCAATATATATCAGTTAATTCGCCTTTGCTGTACAAATGCCGATTTTTTGGTGAAAAATCGTTATTTCCGCTTAAATTTTGGAAAAATGATCTCAACCGATATTGTTGCAAATTTTATTTAGAATCTTTTAGTTCATATTCGTTTTTCTCATAAATGATATACTTTTCAAAATATTTGCAAAAAACGAAAAAGACGCTATATGGAAAGCTGCCACTTCTGGTGAACCGATTTCAGCCAAAAATACTGGGACCTCCTAATTTATGGAAAAAGCTTAAGTATGAAGTTTCACCCCGAGCCGCCAATCCGTCTGGGCCATAGAGCGCGAAAGATTTATTTAGGTTGCACGGAACCACGCGCATACACGCACAGATTTTTTAAAAACTTCTATAAATCTGCAAAAATCGCGAGATCAAAATTTTTCATGATTACACAATACTTTATTTTACTACGTGCATTGTCGTGGCAGGGTAGATTTTTTCTTCGCCAAATGAGTTTTTTTTCATCAATTCAACGAGAAATTGAGTCAAAAGACATAAAATTGTCTTGTAACCGTTTTTAATTTTTGCTGTCGGCCCACACAAGGGGTAAGGCAAAATAATCATGTCAAAAATTTATTTTTGTATGTGTTTTGAACCAACTTACACATTTGTGCATTCCATTTAAACTAAAAACACTAACTATACACACAATTGTGTTGGTTGTACTTCATATCAAGCGAAATTTTTTAGCAAAAAACGCCATTACATACTATGTGTCTTTTCTCACACATTTTTGTGGTTTGGACTTTAATTGAGCCAAAAATTATATTTTCTTGGTACAAAAAGGGTTATATTAGTTCGAAATGCCCATGAGAATTGTCAAAGCTGTGGTTATTTTAAAAAGTCAAAAAAACCGTATGTTAAATGAGAAAAGGTATACATATATTCTCAATCGCATATTGGGCATTTAAATAAAAAATAAGTTGTGTCATTTTTTCTAGTGAGTGTACTCAAAAATGTCGACTAACAGCTTCAACTTACCGTTGAATAGATGGAGATCGTGAGCTAACATTTTATCAATTAAGGCTTATGGTTGGTATTCGTTTATTCTGACAATTTTTTCGACCAATCATATTGCTCAAAAATGACGATTTTTTTCTTCCGAATTTTTCCACAAGAGATGATTGGTCGAAAAAATGACCGAACGAACGCAACCATAAAGGCGCCTTTACTGTTTAAGAATAATTCTAAAAACGGGAGAGCAATACAACTAAATAATTTATTACTGGGCTTCAAGTGGTCAATAAACTTTATTTTGGTATACTCGAATTAAATTTTACATTGTAAATAGTACATTTTGTGTGTTATCAGTGTTTACAATTTCTTAGTAAATCTTATCAACATTTTATATAAGCGTTAAGCGCGATTAGAAAAATAAATATCACGAAAACACTTATTACATTTAACTTTATGTATAACAGTTAGAAATATTAAATATCCGCTTCAGATTGGCTGAATTAAGATTTTGCTTGGAATTGGTTCGTTTAGTTAGCCACTAAGATTTATTTTTATGTATTTAAATTTAATCCTTTGGTTTTTAACTATTTAACAAAAAAAGATTAAAATTGATTTTGTAAATAATGTATATAGTGTATATATATTTGTATATGTATATATATGATTGTATATATTATGCTTATAATTTATATTATGTCATGTTTAATTGTTGTTATGTTGTATTGTTATTTTTGTTATTTTGTTCTGTTTCTTTGTTGTACAAAAACTTTATAGTTTATACACATAAATTAATAAATAAATAAAATAAATAAATAAATCCTATTGCCAATTAGTTGGGGTATCTCTTTTCAAGTCAAATTCAGAAATTTGAGGATTAGTTTGAATTTTTAAAAATTAGAAGGTAAGACAAGGCCTAAGTTTCCAATTAGTAAGGTCCGTTGCTAATCTGCTCTTGTTCGTCTGCTGACACAAGGTCTGATAATGCGAAATGTAAATCATCGTTTGAATATGAATGAATAGGTATTTTTGTCGAATGCAGGCATTTTGTTGTAATTTTTCTTTAACCATGGGCCCTATTCCTGGCCCTATACGAAAACGAAAGTACAAGATTCCTATTCAATTTTAAATAAGAATCGTACGAATCTGATTCAATTCTAATATGAATCTTGTATTTTCGTTTTCGTATCGTATTCAGGAATAGGGCCCCATATTTTAAGCAATTTTTGGTTTCACCAATGCTACATACATTTTTTATGTCAGAACCAATTTTATTATTCTTTCGAATCTAAACTAAAATATCTTTGCTTCTAACTTTTCCTATGATTTGATTTTGCTGAACGTTAACTTCCTTTAGCTATATCCTACCTAAATCAATTTTAACATCATTTAAAAAAAAAGGTCGACTTTACTTCCAGGAACTTTCTATTTTGTAAAGTGGATCTTTTTTTGAAAACAATTTTAAGATTGATTTAGGTAGCTGAAGGATAATAAAATTGCAAGATTTTGAAATGAAACTACATATTTATGTGATTCGTGAGAACAAAAATTGTTTAAAATAAGGTAAAATACTGTATCTGCATGTCATGTCCGTTAGCCATGGGTCATTGGAGATATATTCCCAAATGGCGGTCAATACGGCCGCCCGGCTATCAGCGACTTCGGAGTGCCTGCAAAAAGGGAACTCAACTATAGTCAATTCTGTGAGGCATGACCTGGTGAATTTGGATTATATAACACCTCTGTTGTGCTTTGGCAAGATTTTTAAGGTGATTCTCCCCTCTAGGAAGGATTGGAATAGTAGTCTCATTATGGAGACCGGGGCAGTTAAATTCTTCACCGACGGCCCCAAGCTCGATGGTATAGTGGGAGCTGGTGTATTCTGTGGGGAATTAAATTTAAGTTTATCTTTTCGTCTACCTGAGTACTGCAGTGTGTACCAGGCTGAAGTTATAGCGATTAAAAAGGACATGAACTGGTTGAAGCATAATGTAATGTCGTTAACTGATATCACTATCTATGTGGACAGTCAGGCGGCTATTCTTTCGCTTGATTCAGTTTTCCTGGCGTCAAGGGTGACATTGAAATATCACACAATTCTTAACGAGATGACTGAGGTCATATGGATAGAAATATCTGTGCGCAAAAAACTAAGAAACAAACGAGATGAGTGAACATTTCAATATTCCAGTTGGTCTGGGTTCCGGGTCGTTCTGACGTTGAGGGAAATTACAGGACAGACGATTTAGCAAGGTACGGTACGACTCTTCGACTGGAACCAGGGAGCGAAAGTGTAAGAAGGCCTATATCTGTGCTAAGCCATAGGGAAGCAGTTGTCTTGGCAAATGCTTGATGGATCGCCAGTCCAACTGGCAAGCTAGCGAAACAAGTATGGCCTGAGCTGAACTTGAATCGCTCCAAGATCTTAATCACACTGAGGAAACGTGATTTAGGTAGAATTGTAAGGATACCTACCGGGCACTGCCTTTTCGGATATCATGCGAGAAGGGTGGGTCTGGATGCAAATGACTTCTGCAGAAGCTGCAGGGACGAGGAGTTGCGCTAGCTGGCAGAAGACATGATCACTTGGACAAATACACTATGGACAGCCTCTCTGATCTCGAAAGCTGTAACTCGCACATCTTTTACGCTATATTAATAGTCCTAAATGGGTTTAAGGGAGTTTATGATGTCGGATCAACCACTGAAGCCTACTAACCAAACCTAACCTATTCTCAATAATAAGAAACAAAAATTTTCCATAAAAATGCTATGTATTACAATCATATTACACAACATGGTGAGAAATATCAAACAGCTAATCATGATTTACGGTATCGTGTTTGGCAAAACGTTTTATTTCATTGCGACACCAAACTTTGTTTACGTATTAAAGTAACCATGACAATTGAATATTTAATGCTACATTTTGTACCTAACAGACCTACCATTAGGTATGTCAAGGAAATACGATTGGATACCTTGAATCAATGGAATGCATTAATAATTTAACCAAGTACGAATTTGGAAAATCGAAAACAATAACTGCGCAAAATTTTGTTCTACGGACTGCAAGGTAAAATTTGTATTGGTAATTAAAAAAAATCTTAATTCAAATTCTTACGCGAATTCTGCAACAAAGTGATTACAACTACAGAGCTAAAATATTGATTTGAAAGAAAAGCGAGTTGACCGAAATTGTATTTGAATCCATGACATCATTTTTATGCTTGTGTAGTTAACATCGCGTTATTTTGTTTCTTTTCTTTGAATGTGTTCGAATGGGATAAGAAAAAAAGCGTTTTGGCTTGACGAAAATGAAATTTTCTTTGATTTAGTTTCCAATAATTTTTAATTAAACCATTAAAATATGATAATTTCGTCATAAACTTAAGACATTTATTTGTGTGCGATAAATCAACACAATAGAAACAACAATTTCATTTAAATTTGTAATCACGAAATATAAAACAAAAATTTATCATTTGCCCTTGATCATGATGAAATGACATTTTTTTCATTCTATCAAAACCACACTACTACTTATTATAAACTTTTTTGTCTAACCACTCGGCCATTATTGATTTTTTATTTTACATAACTTTAAATTAATTCAATTAAGAAATGGACGATGGACCAAAACAATAATTATGAAGTTACTTACAGCGTTAGCAGTTACACGAACCATGTTGATTGTAAAATATGAGTTTTTTTATTACAAATTAGTTTAAAAGTTAAAACAATTAAAATTAACTTTAAAAGTTTATTTTTAACATAAAACAATTGACTTGACGTTGACGCTACACGAATACACGATAAACTGTTTGATTTGTTTTTTATTTTTTTTTTATATAAATTTTGTCTAAAAATAGCGTTGAATGGGCGTGTGAGAGAGACAAATGCACGAAAATTGAAAAAAGAGTAGCGTGTCTGCGTGGGAAATGTCAAAATATTTAATTCAGCACATGTACGCTGAATGAGTGCGTTTTATAAAAAAAAACTTTAGTTTAAGTGCTCAATGTTAGGTTACAAACGGTTTGGTATGTGTAACTTACCTTGTGCTTTTTACAAGCTGAAATGCACGTTGTATGGTTTTCATCACTTGTCTACAGAAATAAATATATTTGATTAGTGTTTGTACATATAAACATATTGATTACAATTATGAATTACGGTTGCAATATCTTCGTCCACATCAGAGTTGTAGCTCTGCACCTCCACCACCGTATCGGTTACATTTTTCCTCTTACAACTACTTAGTTTGTCTTGTAAATAGAAGCAAACATCGAGGACAAATTGGACGAAATTATGTAGAACCATGTATTAAATCCGGTTGAGATATATGAACAAGAAATTTAATTGTCGAAATTGAAAGTTTCGAAACGTCGATGACATGAAAGTCACAGACCTACTGTGTCATCGAATATCCGATTTCGTTGCATTTCGCTTGAAGAACAATTCCAAATGTGTATAGGTATCTTGAACAAGAGTAGAGCATACTCGAATAGATCGATTTTATAACTGCTACCAAATGGGCGAGGCTTTCAAGAGCCAAGAGGAGCGGATGTCTCTGCCACATCCGTAAAACTATTAGACAGGGTTGAACGAAAAGTCTGAACAATAACTAATCAGCTATTTGCTGCGCAACGTTGTTGTAAAGCTTCCGGAGTTTTACAGATGCATACGTGGCAGTTTCGTTCTCTGGAAAATATTAAAACATTGGTTTGAGACGGAGAAAAAAGATCCAACTAAATGCGGATGTACACAATGAGGCAGGATTATTGAGGCACAGACAAAGTTATAGTTTCCGGTCTAACCGACACTTAGACTTCCGCCCATTTGCAAGTTAACATTTAATTCATGTTTTAATTATAAAGTTACTTATAATAATCAAACATGAACACTACTACTAAATAATTTAAAATCTCCAATTTAATTAATCAAAGGTAGCATTGTCCAAAACAAATTTCCCTACTCGAGCCCATCACACCATTTCTACAAAATATTTAGATGTTTCTGGTTACCACAACTTTATTTTTGTTTATATTCTGTTCATCCCATCTTTCCAAACTGTTAACAGTGGTAAGCGACTGAACTTTTTTAAAAATCAGTGTTAGTATTTTTTCAAGGACACCTTTTAATTTTACAGAACTCGTAGAAAAATTTGTCAATATTGGGGCAATACGTTTTGGCATCTCTAAAATATCATGGCCGACAAGCAAGCAATATTGGCGGCCGTAGTAATACATTACTTTTTAAGAATTTTACTGTTTTTCGAAGTTCCAAAAACGGGCGGCTCCTCCGCCCCGGATATAGCTAGTACATTATTTTTCGGTTCGATTGTCATGATATTGGTCGACACTACGATATTCCCGCAAAAATACAAACGGCTTTCCAGAACCCTGAGGATGTTCTACGAAGTGCTAATGTGCGTCGTTATTATAGAATTTGCAATGATTTTCTTTTGGTACCGCGTCGAAACGATCGTCCAGAAACTTATAAAATGTGCCCTAAACGATGATGATGATTTTCTTTATTACGACTTGGGTGGCGATTACTTAACCGGCCTTTTAATCACAGGATTTAGTTTATTTATTTTCATTAACGTTATGCTGATTACGGATCACTATGCTGCAACAAAAAGATTAGGCAAGGCCATTTACCGCGTAATTTTCAAGAGGCTGAAGGCGGTGGTTCTCAAAGCTTTTAATGAAAGTATAGTTACGTGTCGAGTAGTAGATACGCCAAATGAATCAGGGGTTTGTAAAACAGAGAGTCCGTCAGCTGCTACATCTGGCACCACTAATTAATATTTAAACAATTCTGTGTATTATTTTTTATGATCGTTTATTAAATAAAATTTAGTAGAATACAACTCAAGCAAAAAAATTATTCTGTCGGTTTAGATCGGCCTAGTATTTTCGGCATTTTCTTATTTGTCGAATCCTCCAACTCTTTTGGTTTATAATAGTGTGGTGCTACTTCCAGTAACCATTTACTTTCTATGTCAATCACCTGCCGCATATATTCTTTAGTTGTAAACACCAGTTCATGGTATAATAACCATCTGGGTAATTCCTCAAATAGCGCCGAATTTGGATGTATCATAACCGTCTGATTATGTTTTATTGTTTTGTAGTGTCCACCTTTAGATAGCCGTGCGACATGATAAAAATATCCAGCCGTTATAGATTTTCGAATATTCATCGTTTCGGGTAATCCTGTTATCATATCAATTTCAACCCTTTGCATTAAATTAACTAATTGTTCACGCACATCACGCGCACGTTTCATAGAGCGATACTGAATGAAATTTTCATAGCACCATTGTGTACTAAAATCTGTTTCTGCCCATTGATTGTACACCTGCAACAGGCTCAGATGGTCGCCGTTCATGTGATTAAAATTTTTACGAGCGGTATCCGCATGAATAATTTTGTCTTTTGGCCGATAGAATATTGCACCGTTTACTGAGAGCATCGCGGCAATCGTTACAATTTCTTCGGAACACTTGTAACTTTCACTCGCTAGTATCATTTTCGCCATCATCGGATCGACTGGAAATTCCGCCATTCGCCTTCCTAATTTTGTTAATTCACCGTGGTGATTTAGTGCACCCAATGCATAAAGCTGTTCTAGTGCCAACACCAAAGTTTCATGTGGCGGAGGATCCAAAAAATCGAAATGTAATAAATCATTTATACCTAGGGCTTTTAATGTGAGTACAGCATTGCCTAAGTTTATTCGTTGAATTTCCGGAATTGTATTATCCTCCAATTCATGTTTATAAGCCCAAGCAGTATAAAGCCTAAAACATTTTCCAGGTGCTGTTCTACCGGCTCGACCAGCCCTTTGATTTGCCGATGCTTTTGATATCGGGACAACCATAAGCGATTCCATTCCCGTTCGTGAATTGAAATTATTTTGTTTTGCAAATCCAGGATCAATAACATATATTATATTATCTATAGTTAGTGATGTTTCGGCAATATTTGTAGCCAACACAACTTTTCGCGCATTTGGCGGCGTAGGCTCGAAAATTTTTGCTTGCATATCACTAGGTAAATTAGCATATACCGGTAGAATAAGGAGCTCTCGCAATTTTGATCCCAGACGTTTAACACGATCTTGCAACATTTCTTGACACGTTTCAATCTCATCTTGACCCGTTAAAAATACCAGGATATCGCCAAGCGGTTGGGTTGCGTGTATTTGTAATATCGATACAACACAGGCATCGATGTAATCCGCTTCGGGTGCTTTTGTGTAGTAAATATCGACTGGAAACCGACGACCAGGAATCCGAAAAATTGGAGCATCATCAAAAAATTTGGAAAATTTTTCTGCATCCAGCGTTGCACTAGAAATTAACAATTTCAATTCCGGTCGGAACCGTGTTATATCCTTAACGAGACCAAATAAAATATCGGTATGTAATGTGCGTTCATGGGCCTCATCGATGATCATAACGCTGTACGAGGCTAAATCCGGTTCTGATAGAAATTCCCTGTGTAGTGTGCCATCTGTCATATATTTAATTACCGTTCGCTCCGAAGTGCAATCTTCAAAACGAATACTATATCCAACTTCATTACCTAGCTTAACACCCATTTCCTGAGCAACACGGGCGGCTACAGACATGGCGGCCACGCGACGAGGCTGTGTACAACCGATTTTTTTATTGTCTGCTGTGAACCCAGCTTCATATAAATATTGCGGTATCTGTGTGGTTTTACCAGAACCGGTTTCACCTTCGATAATTAAAATTTGGTATTGTGTAATCGCTGTGATTAATGCTTCCCTGAATGGGTAAACAGGTAGGGATTTTTTAGTGTCTGCAATATCCATTTTCTTTCGTTCTGCTTCCGTCAATTCTGGTTTTTTATCTTTCTTGTCTCTCGTCCCATCCATCGTCAAGGCCTGGATGAATTCAATTTGATCCTCTAATAATAAATCATATTCGTTCTGCTTCGATGCATCCCTTGCGCCAAATTTGAATACAGCTGAGGCTAACTGCTCTGCTTCCCATTTTTTTTGCTCCGAATTCGGAAGTCGCTCTCTCTCATCTACCTCAACATATTCCTCTTTCTCTGACTTCTTAGCGTCTTGTGGCATATGATAACGTTGAATACGTTCCAGCTCCCGTGCCTTTTCATGCTCTTGGGCGATTTGAAGTAATTGCCTTTTATAAACGCGCTCCTTTTTTTCGCGATCGGTTAGTACTTTTTCATCAAAGAGGTACTCGTCATCTAAAATATCTGCTTCAAGCTCGGCGACCTTATCATCTTTCCGTTTTTCGAGATATTTCCGTCTCGATTGTATGCGAAGTTTTGGTAAGATTTTTTCTCGATCCTCGGTTTCAAGTTTTAACCGTTTTGCGGCTTCTTCATATCCACGTTTACTGGTACTCTAAAAAATTTAAGTAAAATTGGATGTAACATAAAATTCAATGAATGTATCGAAAGACATAGACCTCTAAAACTTTTCTAGTTTTTTCTTCATCCCGTTTCTTAAGCCGATTGGCAAATTCATCGCGTTCCCGCAAATCTTTCAATCGTTCTTCTTCTGCACTATCAACGGAGCTGTCAGAGCTTGAACTCTTACGCCGTTTCCCTTTCTCTCTAGCCCTCTCCTTATCACGACCCATTTTAACAACGAAATCTAATAAATTAACTGAACAAAAATAACTCAAAACTCAATTTTGTTTATAAATAAAATTAATTTGTTTGACAGCTATTTATTAGGTTAGGACGTGTAGAAAAAATTTGAGTGTCGGTAATGTAGGCCAGCTAAGAATCCGAGGTTTGAACCTTTCATTGCATTGTATAGAGTTTGCTTATATATTTTTGTTATCATTATGAAATGTATCCTCAAGAACATTTCCTGTGCAATAATTCTTGCTAGAATATTTTGTTCAAAATTCTGACATTCTTTTTTTATTCACCAGCAATTTTTTTACGGGATTAAGTAGATTTATCATTCAGTGTATTTTCTTGAGACAATTACAACAACACCACAATGGCTAAAGCAAAAACTAAAGCATTTTAGAATTTTGCTTTGGCTGAATGATAATGCAGATTTGCATTAGTTGAAATAGCTGAATAGCGCTGATTCAGCTAAAGCAAAAATGTTTTAGTTCTCAAGAAAATACGGCTTAAAGCATTTTAGAATTTTGCTTTGGCTGAATGATAATGCAGATTTGCATTAGTTGAAATAGCTGAATAGCGCTGATTCAGCTAAAGCACAAAAGTGTTTTAAGCTGTAAGCCGTATTTTCTTGAGAACTAACAGTGTATTTTCTTGAGACAATTACAACAACACCACAATGGCTAAAGCAAAAACTAAAGCATTTTAAAATTTTGCTTTGGCTGAATGATAATGCAGATTTGCATTAGTTGAAATAGCTGAATAGCGCTGATTCAGCTAAAGCAAAAATGTTTTAGTTCTCAAGAAAATACGGCTTAAAACATTTTTGCTTTAGCTGAATCAGCGCTATTCAGCTATTTCAACTAAAGCAAATCTGCATTATCATTCAGCCAAAGCAAAATTCTAAACTGCTTTAGATTTTGCTTTAGCCATGGTGGTGTTGTAATTGTCTCAACAAAATACAGCTACTGTTAGTTCTCAAGAAAATACGGCTACATTTAAAAATTGTTGATAGACCACAGACAATTATTTTCGCTAGATGGCTGTAGATACTTTCTTTCCGGTTTGCAAAATTGTTTAACCCAAAGAAGGTTAAATACTGAAGAATAGGTGGCAATATTTTACCCATATAAAATTTGCTATCTCATCTGTCACAAGCCAGAATAGGATGGTTATATAAAAAATCCATATGGTTTACTCATATCTCGCTATATGCACCCCAAATCATCTGTTTATTTATGTGCGCAGTAACAACGTATGTTGACGACTTAATTTTGTGGTTTTAAAATTATTAATTAAAATTCATTAAAATAATAAAAAAATTATAAAATAATTAGTAGTTTATGTAGAGTGCGTGGTAGTGCATCATTTGATAATTAAAATTATAAACAATTTTAAATAAAATGAAGTGTCTGGTGAAATGTTGCTAAATGCGCATCGAAAAATTCGAAAAAGAATATTTTACCATCTATAAGTGTTTGTATAAAGTAAAATGTAAATTGTGCTAAGAAACAAGTGATTTGTGATAAATTTATCCTTACTTTATGTTAAAAATCAGAAAAAATTAAGAAAACAATTTTGGCTGTAGGGTGGGGTGCCTATATTGGTTTCTTGTTGTTGTAATCCCGTTGATTTAGATGCTTTCTCTTTTACCCTCCGAATTTGTGACACTTGACAGTTGCTAAGGCTCATTCTGTACCTTTAACTTCTTTGGTTTACCAGTGCCTGTGTATGTACCGGATCCGCTCGAAACTCGATATTTTGAAACGAGATATGGTACAAAACGCAATATTTCAACATGCGATATTTCAAAACGCATTATGCACGGTTTACACGAGAAAATTGTTTTCTTCTGCAAATTTTTGCAGGTAAATAAGAAAGAATTCGCTATATAAAAATATTCAATATGCGAGAAAGAAATAAACATATATAGTAATTGTGTAATTTTTTTTATAGGATCATTATTACTTTATTTTTAATGAATTCAAATGAGAAATTTAGATTTTTATCTATGGCGTCTGTTTTTATTATGAATGCTCAACATTTATAAATGCGAAATAATTTTTTTTCTTGTTGATTTTAAAAATGTTGCCATAAAAATACTCGGATCGAATATATTTTATGGCGACATTTTCATTTTTATGGTCATTTATGCTCAAAAATTCTTCTGCAAAATTTTGTCGGGATATATTGCTTTTCTTGTCTCTCATGTGCAAAAAGTGAATGTTATATCTTATTCATTTTGCAGGAGAAAAATGTTGGTCTTGTGTAAACCGGGCATTATGGTACAGAATGTGCAATGCGAAGCGACGGGAGCGCAGCGACCCGATTGATACCGATCCTATATACTCTCGCTCCTATCGATTTTTAAATTCCTATATACTGAAATTAAATTTCCCCTTCACCCGCCTGATATAACCCATTCCTAAATTCCCGTTTTGTACCATATCGCGTTTTGTACCGTATCGCATTTTGAAATATCACGTTTTCAAATATCGCGTTTTGTACCATATCGCGTTTTGTACCATATCGCGTGTTGTACTCTATCGTGTTTTGAAATATGTATGCATTTTGTACCATATCGCGTTTTGATAATTCGCGTTTTAAAATATCGCGTTTCAAATGGGACCCATATGTACATACAAACCTCTTTTATCCGGAAAACTTTTATTCGGGAAACATCTAATATCCGGAAAACGGTGTTTTCGTATTCTTTCATTGTCTCTTTTATTTACCTTATTTTCCAAAAATGAAATATTTTTTTTACTATGTAATTAACTAAACTAAATTTAAAATCTTAATAAATGACACTGAAGTTTAAAATAAATATTAAAATATGCTGTTTCTGTTTTAGTATGAAACTTTATCCGGACAAATCTTTTATCCGGAATTGTTTGCCCTAGTCCAGAGACAACCTATTTGATTATCTGTGCCTAGTCGTTCCGGATAAAAGAGGTTGCACTGTATGTATACGGCCACACAATATATTATGCAGTTTGAATATATGCAGGCCCAGCGCCAAAATCTACTTAAGTCCTGCGCAAACTCTCATTGACTGACTCACTGAGGCAATGCATCAGTGAGTCACTTAAAATCACGCCCACTTAAGCACTGCATATTATGTCATGTCATAGGATATCCTATAGGTACACAAATGGCCGTAAGGTTAGGCTATAAGGTTAAACTCAATCTCCAGTAGACCTTCATGGTTACAGGGCACTCGACATTTAATATTTAAGCAACAGTCACATCCCTAAAACCTCCGACTAATAACGAGAGGTTTAGAAGTGATGTTCCTACCAGAGGACTGAGTGAGAAAGGCTGCTCTGAACCCTGGAAATGATTTCTTCACGGATAAAAATATTGGTCGTAAAACGCGTCCTCTTTTGTCTCCCCGACCTATGCTATGTTTTTCAAAGTAACTGCGATATAAGAGAGGCAGTAAACTGGCTGAGGTAGAACGCACTATTTTTATTTTTGCGGAGAGTTAGACTTCGACAAAAGTGCCTTACGTGATTAATGTTGTTGCTGCAAAGAACAGGACTCTATTTGGTTGGCACCTGTTACTTCCTAGCGTTAAGTTAACTCAAATTCGTTAGAACTCCTCCCCTGTTAAATGATCTGTCAACGATCTCTGTATGGTGAAGCACTGAAGGATTCCAATGAGTAATGAAAAAACTACAAGGTGCGATGATAGTCGTTGAGTTTGAATGTCAGTAGTAAATTTTGGAGCAAGCATGCTGACCACTTTGCCGCCCCGGTGGCAAAGTGGTTGGCATGCTTGCTCCAGCGACCGAAGCTCCCGGGTTCGATTCCCGGTGGTAACAAGGAAAAAATTTCACGGCTGGTTTAGGATCAATGGATTAATCACTTATTATCCGAAATGAAAGTATGATTATGAAACCGCACTTGAGGCGGCCAAATCCCTTGATGGGATGTATAGTGCCAGAGAGAGAGAGAGAGAGAGAGAGAGAGAGAGTAAATTTTACCACGCTATGTAGTACGTTCTCATTACTTAAATTATCATTAACTTAAAAAAATCGTTTTTCCACAACACTTGCTTTACGTTTAACTTTAAGCTAGCTTTAGACATTTAAAAAACGTTTTCCTAAAAAACGGTAAAGTGAGTAAGGTTAAAAAATTACAGAAATGCAATAGAAATAGGACTATTTTAGGTAATGATGTTTTAGGTAGTGACGTTACTACTGGCCGTGTAAATTCCGCCAGTATTCAATTTTATACGGTAAACTTCAAATGGCTGATTACAATTTTGTGGCCAATTTGTGACTGTCCACAAGTACTTGCATAATGCTCTAACATTTTGAAAGCAGTTTAGACTAAGCGTTGGTGTTCCCTTTTTAAATGAAGCTAAATTGAACTTGCTCGGAAATAAAACACGAAAATTTAAATATTTTATTGTGTTTTTTAATGTAAATTTTTTCTGCAATCTTGTTTTAGAATTTTAGAAAAGCCAACATGGGCGTTTTGAAAACTGTTTTATAAATTCCCAAATGTGAAGCATGAATGCCCAGATTTTCTCAAGTAACCTGAAATAAAAAATATTTAGCGTTAATAAGCCTTTAGACAAGAAAATATGTATTACACCGTAGTAGCACTTCTATCTTTAAGTATGTCTTAGATAAAACTAGGTCCATCTAAAATTATTTTAAAAAGTTTTAATCTTACCACTTTATAGCTTTAAGAATTTCACCAAACAGACTTGATCGCGCAAGAACAGTAATGAATAAAAATGTCGCCACGAGATCCGTTGTCGTTTTACAGCCTTTTTCGGTTTCGGCCATGTTTATAAGAAAATCGAAATATTTCGAAAAGTATTTTGGCACTAAAGGATAAATCGTTTTGAGCAATATTCTCTGATAATTAAATAAATTTATTGCGAATTAGTCTAGAATTATTTTTACCAGTTTTTGAAAAACTTACAGTAAGCCCATGCATGCACAAATAATAAATTATATATTCTGCCGGTATCCATAAAAAGCGTAGTGCCAAGTCCGTGTATAAACAGGATAGCGTTATTTTAAAAAAATTATCTATATAGTGATGTGGTATATCGACATCCTCGGCATGCAGCGCATCCAATCTTACGAAAAACTCACTTGCAGTAATTGTAAAGAGAAGCGTACCGTAGTCAGGGGGAATAGCTTTTGGTGCCATATACAAGATGTCCATGAAGCAAATGCTAAGGCAGTGAAGTACAATTGGCAAGCAGAACCGTGTGTAGGACAAACATTTATCAGCAGTTGCATATTTGGCTAATAGTGCGGAGGCTGTGCCTGCCAGCGACATGTGATTTAACAAAAACAATAATAAAAAAGGTACGAAATAAATTTATTAGTAATTTAAATCAAGAAAATACAGAAAACACCGTAAAAGACATTTGAACACAAATAAATGAATTTTGAAAGCGTCCACAAGGGCACAGCTTACTATACTTACAGTTTCTACAGTAAAAGTTTAATAATTTATAATATTTTTTGGTGAAGGAGTACAAGTATAATTTATGCTATGTTACTTATTTCTGCTCTAATCGATGACTGGTCTGTGTACTAAAAAGCTGTTTCTTATTTCCGGTCAGATCGATCTGATCAATTTTTTGCCGTTTCTTATTTTTTTACGGATTGATTAGATCGATATTTTTGATTTGCAAAACTATTCCGATTTGTCAGATTGATTTTGGTTAACACAACAATGCTTTTTGGTTCTGTAAACAAAAACATTTCTTAAATGATGAAGCTCATTTTCACCTCAACGGATACGCTAACAAATGTCGTATTTGGGGGACTAAAAATTCTCATGTTATTTATGAAGAACCAAAAAAAAGCTACTGTTTGGTGTGAATGTTGGGCTGCTTGCATCATTGGATCTTATTTTTTCGAGAATGAACGTGACTGACGATGCAATAACAGTGAACAGTGGTCGCTATCGTGGCATATTAACTGGGGTTTTGTGGCTAAAATTGGATGACATTGAGTTAAATGATCTTTTCGTTTCAATAACTCGACTTATTAGCAACCAACTTCGATGATCGCATAATTTCAAGAAATTCTAATGTCAATTGGCCACCAAGATCATGCGATTTGATACCGTTAGACTATTTTCTTTGGGATGTTTTGAAAAGTAAAATGTATAGCAATGATCCACAAACAATTCAAGATCTTAAGAACAACATGCGAGCTGAAATTGAGGACATTAAACTGTTTTTATTAGAAAAAGTCATCAACAATTTTGATGTTCGGATGCAAGCCTGTAACAGGAACAGACATAAATGGCATAGAACCCACTTTCATTTTCATTAAATGTGTCTTTATTTACCAAAAATAATATTTTAATTCCTCTATTAATTTTGTATGCATTCCTCTCACTACTGTTTTTTCTAGACTTAGATCTCGCCCTTGGATGACGCGCACGCAAGAGATTATTTTGAATGCTATTTCTGCGTTTTTTTTTCAAATATCATCTTTGGACAATGAGTCCTAAATCTTGGTCTTATCTAGCTTATAAGCAACCTCGAGATAGAGCGGTAGGTTTGATTCGTATCACTAAAAAATTCTTTTGAAGGATAACTTAGATCCTTTACTTCCCTCTAAAATATTTTGGCGTAATGTACGTAACTTGGGCCTTGGTAGTTGCGAAGGTGCTGCTTCTATAGATTTCAAAGTTAATGATTTTAAACATTACCTAATTAACTCTAGTCCCTCCCTTGACATTCCAAATATTCATTTAATGTCCGTAGAATCCCTAAATTCTTTTTCATTTACAAATATACATATCTATTGTCGATTTGCATTCTGCAATTTGGGAAGTTAAATCGCAATCCACTGGTCTAGATTTGGTTAGTTTAAAATTAGTTAAGCAAATTTGCGATATTATTTCAAGATACTTGTTACATATTTTCAATTTTATTTTAGCGACCTCTTCATATCCCACTCAATGGACGCTGAATAAAATTATTCCTATTCCTAAAATTAGCAAACGAGCTTTCCCATTTCCCCCTATTAGCATTTCAAGTAGCAAATTCTCTGTCCAAGGCGTTTGAATTGGTAATAAAAAACCAAAATCAATCTCTTATCGATAGCTTTGATTTGCTTAGTCTTTTTCAATCGGGTTTTAGAAGGTTCCACAGTACTACCACAGCTTTGCTCAATGTTTGTAGTGATATTCGTTGTAGTATGAGTAAAAGAGAAATGATGTTTAAAGTGTCCTTCTAAAGCGTTCGAGTCAATTAATCACCAAATTTTGTTTAATAAGCTTATTTCGAACTTTAATTTTTATCACTCTGCTGCAAAATTGATATTAGACTATAGTTCGGGTCGTTTTCGAGCAGTCATTTATGACAATTCTTTGGAATGGATTGGTTGATAAAAGAATAATGGAAGTATTCATTATTTTTGTTGTTGTTCATTTATAAAACTTCCGTATACACTTTTCCTCTACCAAAAATTGCTTTGATGATAAATAAATAAATATATAAAAATAAATAAAACAATCCTTAATTATAAAACCCTCCGAATACCTCGCGTCCTCTGGATATATACACCCTTACCGCAGCACGGGACTTTGTTGTGGATAACCTTCTTTCATCGTTAAACACACCGCAAAATTCTAGGCGGAACTTGGACCGTCAATTATTGAGCTTTTAAGTTGATACATGACAGATGAGGTCCATTTAAAGGTCACCTGGAAAAAATATTGAAAATACACGTTATGCTCCAGAAAAAACAGTTACAGTCAATTTATAAGTCGAACTATTCCTTAAATCGAATTTCAATTTATGGCAGAAATATCCTTGGAAAATTTTCATGTATATACCATATTATGTAAATACATACTTGAATAACTCGAGTAAGTAAGTAAGTAAGTTCTTCATTTCCTTCACTCGAATTTTCTCTAACTCAACTTAGCCTCAACTTTTGGCAATTACGGATTCGGCTTGTAGGAGTTCGACTGTAAATCAAATTTTTCGTTTCCAAACCCTGTCACCGTTTCTCGTAAATGGGCAAAGTTTTAATAGAATAATTATTTATATCTAAAATTAAAAAAAAATGTTTTTGTCAATTCTTTAGACCACCACCAAAATTTCGAAGCATATTGGCTCCTCGTATTGGCCTCATCTCTTCTTTTATAGTCCGATAAATACTACTTCGCGAGATATTGTAGTCTAATGCAGTGTGCCTCAGTTCGATTTTTTCGGCTAAACTATGAACTAAACGTTTTGAGGTGGCCGTACGCTATTCGCCGGCAGGTTACAAACGAAGTCTCCTCGCGAGAAAACTTTGCAATTTAGTTGTCAAATGTCATTATTTGGTATTTAATGCAAATGTGTTGTGTACAAATTTATACAAACATTTTGTAGTTTATAATAACATTTGCAAATAATGCAACTTCCATAAAAGCTTCCATTATTTTAATTTAAATTAATATTTCCTTTATCCACAAAAAGTCGAATATTTAGTATTTCGAATAGTCAGGCACAGCTTGTTTTGTTGATGTTACTGCCACCTATGAATGTTTATTGTAAATTACTGAATAATTTAGTTTAGTTCATAATTTAGTCGAAACAATCGACCTGAGCCACACAGCATAAAAAAACTTCGTTTTATCTATTCAAATAAAGGAGTGTTTTACAAAGCCAAGCGCAAGACCATTATGATGCGACAATCTCTTAATTTTTGCAGTAGTATGCGTCACTGTTCAAAATTGAAGTTTTTTTAAATTTCATTTGTGAACATTGACGCCTGCTACTTTGAAAATCTAGAAATGAAAGAACGCTCATAAGATCTTGCGCTCTTAGCTTTGTAAAACACACTCCTCTAGGTAATCCTTTACACAAAATACTTCTCGCGAACAGTTTAGTTCAGCAAAGTCGTTTGAATATAACTCATCCGAAGATAACGTTTCGCCTTCAAAACGAATGAATTTAAGCAGCTTCTGAACTGGTTTGCTTAATATTCCGGTTTTTTGTTTTGGAATTGTGTCACTGGTGTTTGCGGTAATGTTAAGGATAATTATAAAAGTTCAAAATACTATTTTATTTAATAAAATAAATTAATATATTTTCTCATAATGTATGGTTTTAAAAACTAAAAATATATGTATTTTGCAATTATATCTTTAAATTGTATTATTTTTTTTGCCATTATTAAGTATTAAGAGGGTTCTTTACTAAAGTAAGGGTACGTTGTGCATGTTCGATCAGCACCTGCGAGAACATTTTATTCTATAGTTTTTTTTGATATTCAATAGCTATTATATAAAACTAGTGCTTAATTTTTCTTTTCCCGAAATTTTCTTTTAATATTTTGTTATTAGCTCTCAAATTTGGAGAAGTTGTGTTAAATCTATAATCTAATGCCTAGTTTTGTTTGTTTTTAAATATTTTAATTTTATATTATAGAAACAATTTAAAGAAAAACAGACTACCCATAATTTTCAAAAAATTCTTAAAAACTAACTCGTAACATTGCCCTGGCTAGGGATTATTTGGTATGCAAATACGAAGTTTTTCTATTAGATAGGCTCGACTGGTAAAGAAAAAAATCATAAATAGACACGTTGCAATTTAATTTTTAGATTACCTAGGTTCAACAACAAATTTAATTTAGTAAAGAACGCTCTTAACTTTTCTCATTTAACTCGAAATTTCACAAAAAATAATCACGTCGATTATAGAATCCGCGGGAGCGAATCGATTGCGGATTGAAAACGGCAATCAAAGTAAAGTAGCCTGGAAAATTTGTATTAATTTCCACACGAATCATTTTTTATGATTCCCCGCACAAACGCGTGTATCAAAATCCATAGGAATTTCAAAGATACTATCATTTAATTTTTTTTTTTTTATATCCGCAATCGATTCGCTTCCGCGAATTCTATAATCAACGTGAATAAAATATTTTGAGCAATTCGGCAAACAATAAATAAAAATTTAATTTGAAGTTATTAAATAAATAATAAAATCTAATTACAACATAAAAATGTATTGCTTATGTAAAATAATTATTTTCATGTTCTATAAAGTGCAACACACAATTTATCAATATGGATACATATACATATTTTTTTTACATACCTAACTATTTAACAAAAAATATATAATTGGCTTTTGTAGCCTATCGTATTTATTGACGTAAAAAGCTCAATAAATCGTAGGAGAAAATATTTCACTATAATTATACAAAATTACAACACAAAAGATTGCTTTTTAGATTTCCGTACTTATACATTATGAAAAGAGAGAGCGCCAATAACGGATAATTATCTTTTGAATTTGCTATATAAAAATAACATAACTTTTGTATTAATAATTATTGGAAACAAAAATAATAAAATAAAGCGAGTATTTTAATATAATATGGTTGTCTTTTGAAATTTCCTTCTCGATTTGCCATTGTAAAAATTATTTTTATTTCCTAATTATATATTTATATAACAAACTTAAATAAAAAAAACGTAAATACAGTAGTTATGAATGAAAAATACATTTTCAAACCGAGTACTTTTGCATAAAGCTAAGTGTAGAATACGTTTAACGTCTTGTGTGTTTTTATAATTCATTCACAAACGCTGTAATTTTATGAGGAACAAAAATAATATTAAAATTATTAATTATTCGTAAGACATTTTTAAAACTTTGAATTCACTATTAATCGTGAAATTAATTTGCATAACAACCCGATACAAAAAATATATTGTCTTACTTAAATAATATAATAAATTATAACAAAAAAAAAAATATAATAATTTTATACATCGAAAATATTTTTACTTCAACACTTTTTATAATACATAAAAAATATGTATTGTTTACAATAATTTCATATTTAAAATTATAATTAATTTAAATCACAATAAATAATAATATAAATTCATAAATTCTTGTAATATTTTTAGCTCATTAAATTTTAAATTTGTTTGCAATTTTTTTTTAAATATTTGTTTTTTTTTTTTTATCGACTAAGATTATTTATATATAAAGCATGTAATTCTGTACGTTGGGTATTCTCGAAGAGAGCAGCACGATTTTGACCCTCGCCCTTTTTCACCCAGTGGCCATAGACTCGGAACGCACAGCCATCGATTACCTAAAAAAATATGAAAAAAAATTAAATTTGATTCGTGTTTTAAATGTAAAATAGTTTTATGGATTTACTGGAGTTGGTGTGTAGTTGACGACATAAATACTTCCTGGATCTTAAATCACGTTTTTATAAATATATGGTTATTTTATTAGTATTTAATACTTATCATAAAGCAAATAGATTATAGTCAGACTTTTGATTGCACACTAAATGCTTTCAGATTGCATTGTGCCATTATTAGAAATAAACGTACATTTTAAACGTTAAAAATTAAGTGTTGTGATCAAATAAGAATAATTATTAATAAAATATAAACTATATACAAATTTTTTGCTCGAATTACTGTGTAATACAGTGTTCAAATTTTGTTTTATTTCTGATAAATTTCTTGAAAATTGTTCCCAAATCTGTGGAATAAGATTTGATAAACAATTTGAAACGATTCTGTTAACAACTTTCGAAACAACCCATAGATAATTCCAGAACTTATAGAAAAATCATTTCTGATCAATACATACCGAATTTTACCACATTTGGTGATCCATATCATAGGCCTTAATTGTAACATATTTGTTCGTGTGGTGAAACGTGTTAAGGGGGATATCAAATCAAGCAAGAAGTTGTTAAAAACTTTTCATCCCCACTGAAAATTAACGCAATTCCTATTGCAAATTTGATATAGCAATGACTTTTTGCACATGAGAGGAGACAAGAAAAGAAATATATCCCAACAAAATTTTGCAGAAGATTTTTAAGCCACTTGCCAAAACTACTATAAAATGTAGCCATAAAAATTAATTTTTTTTCAATTTTTTTAAAAAAAAATTTCCGTATTTATAAATGTTAAATTCATAATAAAAACAGCTGCCGTAAATAGAAATGTAAATTTGGCATTTGAATTAATTAAAAATAAATTAAATAATAATACTATAAAAAAATTATGGCATTACTATATATATTTTTCTTTCTCGCACATTAAATATTTTTATATAGCGGATGCTTCTTATTTACCTACAAAAATTTGCAGAAGAAAAATGTTGCTCATGGAATATAATGCCTTAAAGTTCTCAATCTTTTAATTTTTGCCTTATGAAAAATACAACGAAGTTAACCGCGTGTTGAATTTGATTCCAATTGATTGAAACGGGAACGATATTCAAATCAATAAAACTTTTTGATATATATCAAATTGTAAAATTTTGACAAGGTGTGTCGCTCATAAAACATGGCTCAAATGTGCTTCGGGCCTTATGGATATGATGAATAAAATCAAAGCCAAGTTATGAAAATGTTTTGCATTTTCATTGCATGAAATTTTAAAATCAAATTGGCGTCAAATTCACTAATCATGATCGGAGACCTGACGGCGCCCAGTGTTGTACATTAAATCATTTAAATTTCTTTATTATGTTATGTTTAAGCAGCATATACCTGAATAAAACCGAGAATTTATTTAAAAATTTTAAATTTTTTAGTCACGAGCTTGCGCTGTAGTAATTAGATAATTGTCTCTCCGTTGCTAATACTTTCGTTCATAGAATTTGTTTGTAACTTTAGATTTGATTACAAATTATTTAAATAAAATTCAGTTTTATACCAAAATCTATAAATTTTGTTTGTATTATTAAAAAACTTCTTTTGGCATACATTTTTCATATCAAGCAAGAAAATCCTTATAATTTTGTTGTTATGAAATGTTATTTTTCAAAATTCATTTGGCTCAAAATGGGTAGCTGTTATAAAATTGGTAATGAGCCTCATTATCTTGATCAGATAGTGAAAAATCTCTTTTTTATCTTATGAAATCAGAAAAAGCTAATAACTACGTTTGGAAAGATTTTTACATCTATATATAAGAGACTTTCTGTGGCCCTATTCTGGTTTTCCCCGGGAATAGGGAATTAGTAACATTTTTCTAGTAGTTGGGAATTTTTTATTACCTAAAGTGAATTCTGACGTTTAGGAATTTTATTATTGGAAAAAAAAAATAATTCCATTTTATAGCAATTTTTTTTTTTGGGGAATTGTGATTCGTACATTTTTGAATGTTTAAATATTATTTTTCTAATAAATGTAAATTTAAAAATAAATTAAACTTTAATTAAATAATTCAATTATTAGCTGTCTACCAGAATATGAATTTAGGAACGAATTTATTTATTAGGAACTAATTCCCAATTCCCGGAGAAAACCAGAATAGGGCCACTGGGTGGATAATTTCATTTGTATCAAGATTTTCGTGCTATTTTTCCCATACTACTATATATACTTGTTCTGGATTACGTTTTCAAAGCAATTTAAAGTTCATATTCTAAACAATAAAAACAGTAGATGGTGAAGTGCAGACATTCGGCGGTGTAATTGAGTGACAATACACCGCAGTTCAGTTGAATAAGAACATATTTTTTTGAAAATTCTCGAAATCGGTCTAACTTTCTGATTTTATGTTAAATCATGAGAGTTCGAAAAAAAACTTAAATAAAATTAAGGAATTGTATTTAAATTTTCTAAAAACAAACAGATTTTTTCTTTTCTCACTTGAGCAGAAACGACCACAGTTATCAACAAAGTTGTAGTATTAGCAAGAAGAAAAATTAAATTTATTCGAAGAAATAAATCATAAGTAAATAAAAAATGAGGGAGAACAGTTGGCTAAAGAAAGGAAATATTAAAATTAAAATTGTTATTTATGACGGTAATCAGCAATTTTATAAGCGCAATGAATATGATAAAGGCCGATGGAGTGTTTTGTTTAGCATATTAAGGATAGCATCCAATTGGGTATTATCTTGTGCAAAAATGATTTTGTATTAGGCCATAAATTAGTCGTTTGATGACACTCCGTCACAATTTGGTCATACTGTAGATCTCTCTATAGGTTCACATATACTAATCAAAACGTTGATTACTAAGCCACAAAGATCCATTTATTGGATATACGATCATTGTTCACTAAATCATATTGGTATTCCATGAGATAACAAATTATAAGTTAATTGTGTTTTAATAATGTGACTTAGGAAAAATTTGCAATCATTATTCAGTCATAAGATTGACTAATCGCTTGAATGCATTTTCTACAATAAAACCCTTTACTACTATTATAGTTACTAAGTAAGTTAGTAGTTACTGAGTTTTACTTAGCTTGCTCTCGGGTTTGTTTGTCCGACCGCGGTATTTTGCAATTGAATTTTTTCCAGGTTCTTTAATTGCTAGAGCGCTCAAACGAACAGCTTAATGCTCGGTGACAATGCAATATTAAATCATTTATAGCACGTTGTGAGCATTACGTATGTAATATCAGGGTTTGTCGCTTTGTGTAGGGATTGATATCTGTCATTTTAACTGATAGTTGGCTGCACTCAATATACAAACTTTTAAAACATGATGCGTAAAAACTACTGTTTTACTTTTAGTGACCAAGATATTTATAAAGCTTTCTTTTATAGTTTCAAATTTGCAAAAATAACAATATTGAATACAAATAATGTAAAATTTGTTCAATTAACCTAAGCACATTATTACCGAAACTGACTGCAGAAGTAGGATTCGCAAATTTGCCGACTTCTGAAAAACCAGTAAATGGTACGTAATTTATGAAAAAACGGTTTACTGGTAATTTACCGTAAATTAAAATATATGACTACGCAAAAATTTATACAAAATAACTGAACATAATTAATTTCAAGAATTGTATTCACTTCATTGAAAACCAGAACAAAATTTCATTACTGTTAATAAATATTTCAACTTAAATTCAGAAAAATCTTTGAATAATAGGATTATTAATGGTTGATATCTAAATCCTTCTGCTCGGCAAAAACACATCATATTTAAGATACCGCCGTTCAATCTGGATCTACATTTTGTTGCAATTAGTCTAGCAGCAGAAAATTCCCCGTTCGTAGTCGACGCTTATTAGTCGAACGGACAAAATGTATTTAAAAACCATATATAAATATATTCCCTTTCTACATTGCTCTTTGAAGAACGTCTTATTTTTTAATATATTTAACAAACCAATACTCGCTTTGGAGATAGTAGTTGATCAATTACTTGGATGGTCTTCTTTTTTTATTGCCAAATCCAATTTTTATTTAAGGGTTAATGCTACTGCTACATGTGATGATGGTTCAATTTCCTCTATGGAATTGTTTTCGTTCGCTTGGGTCATTTCGAATTTCAATTCTTTGTAAGCAAATTTTTGAAGCACCTCAACAATTTTTTAGCAACGATGTTCTTTTTGGTTTTTTTAAATATTCCATAATATGATTTTCTAATCCATTTGAAATTTTTGGCTCAAATAGTTAAGATAAATGTATATCGGAATATACTGTACGCCTTTCTATGATTCTTAAAATAAGAGCCTTCTTTCGCCTCAACATCATCATGAGGCTGTTAAATTGGGCTTCAATGTCTAAGCTCTTTATTCAAGTCGTTTTTGATATTTTTCTGACGAATATCGTGGCTACCCGAATTAAGAAAAGTTAAATTAACAAAAGTGAATTAAAAAAAGTGGTATGTATTTAGAAATCTTCGGTTTCCTCGTAATCTTAATCTACTTCAACAGAATTGATATCAATGTTACTTTTACTTGAGTCAATTGAACTTTCTTGTAATTACGGCTTGTTATGTTGCGTTAAACCAGTGGAATGACATGGCTTCACTTGTAGAAGAAGGCTGTTGAATTGTTTTTCTTTTAATTGTATTTATCTGGTGTTAGCTCTTTAAATGATTTTGTAGCCAGCTTGTGCTTCCTCTAGCACATTTAATGTCCGACTACATATTAAGCATGCTGCTGTGTAATTAAAACTAATATTTACTGAAATACCGGTATTTTAAAGATGATTTACCGGTATGACGGTAAGTAAAATTGAGTCGATTTATCAGTAAATCGATTTACCGGTATTGCGAATACTAGGTAGTAGCATAATGGTGTAAGCGGTTCACATAAGTTGCCTTTTTGTAAGCAAAAATGAGCTCGAGTTCAAGATAGATTTTTCGAATTTAGTTAATTTAAAATCATAAATTTTAAAAATAATCAAATTATTTTTTCAGATAATCTCCACAAAATAAATCTAGTATAAAAGTTCTATAGTTCTCTTGCAGTATCATTGTTCTGTTATTGTACACAACTGTTGAGAACAAAAAAAATACAAGAAAGCTATAAAACTTTTAGAATGGAAAATTGGCTAAATTCGAAAAAATCTAGAACTCGAGCCGATTTTTGTTTACAAAACTTATGTCGATTTTCATTGAAGAAAAAATAGTACCCTATTGGTACTCCAACTGCTGTCAAAATGTTTCATTGAAAAAAAATATTACCACGAGGGTAATATTTTGTTACTCCCGGGGTAATTTTCTATACTCTAGGTTTTTTGGTGGAGTATACGATTTTGTTGTTGTTATAAATCTATTCGCCAATTTTTTTTTTTCTGTCCTTTGTCAAAATATGCAGCGCGTTGGTAATTTGATTAGTGAAATTATAAAAATCAAATTTAAATAATGAAGTAAACATTATAGAGTAGTAGAGTAGTACATTTTTGTTCCATTGAAACAAAATGGGAGTAAAAAACGATGGTAACATTTTGGGAGTGGGAAAAAATCAATGAAAATCGACATAACTAATGTCGATTTTCATTGATTTTTTCTCACTCCCAAAATGTTACCCTCATTTTTTACGCACATTTTGTTTCAATGGAACAAAAATGTACTACTCTACTACTCTATAATTTTTACTTTATTATTTATATTTGATTTTTATAATTTCACTAATCAAATTACCAATGCGCCGCATATTTTGACAAATGACAGAAAAAAAATTGGCGAATAGATTTATAATAACAACAAAATCGTATACTCCACCAAAAAACCTAGAGTATAGAAAATTACCCCGGGAGTAACAAAATATTACCCTCGTGGTAATATTTTTTTTCAATGAAACATTTTGACAGCAGTTGGAGTACCATAGGGTACTATTTTTTCTTCAATGAAAATCGACATTAATAATCGCAACAGTCGCAAAGGAAGAGTGATAGAATATAAAAATAAAAATTTTGAAAATCATTGGTGATAATTTAGTCCATTTTGATCATAAAACGCCACATTTGGCTAAATAATGACATTTGTTATGACCACGTTGTTGAGGCGAGCCAAATAAAAATGTGGAGGGACATTAAAAAATCAAATCACATTATTAAAAGAAAAAAACACGGTAATTTTTTAAATGTGATTCTCTGACATAAATTTAACTAAGTGCTTCAGATGGATTTATTCATTTTCACGTCCTTGGCGGCATGAGAAAAGTTCTTGTTAAAACCACATATTCGGGAAGGGGCATTATGATGCATGGATTTGTATTATTTCATGGTGTAAGTGAGATAAGAATTTTATTATTTCCGATCCTCCTGATCTTAATGCCGTGGAGCATATATGGGGTTGGCTGGCTATCTCAAGGTTAAGACAATGGCTGACAATTCGACAGCAAAGGAAAGCACTAAGCGATGGAAAAATTAAGCCAGGAAGGATATCCTTACTTTTCATCGAAAAACTGCAATTCTATTTGTAGAAGAATTATTTTTCGAACAATCAATTGTTTTTACTTTTGAGTCACATTCACTGTAGTTTAGGGGTTAAGGTTGAAAAGTAATAAACGCTTTTTAAGTACTTACTGATGTCTTAGGTAATGGCATTATTATTGATCGTAAAATAAAAGAGCAAGTAAAGCTCGCTACTAAATCATACGAATATACTTCCATCACGGAGGCACACTACTTTAAAAAATTCAGTTACATCATATTGGTAGTTACAAAATAAAAAATTATTTAATTACATAATATTATTCTTAATGAGCTCTGTTCAGGATACTCTACTTAGCTTACTTGAACATCTTTACCAACCTGACCCTAAAGTTCCAAGTCATTTAAGATTTTGTTTTCAATTTCTTGTATTTCGCGAAGGTACAGAGGAATTTATTAAACCAAAATCAGGACGCCAACTATTTTCAGCAAGGTAACCGACCGATATCAGGTAGGAAACATTAATTACTCAAACACGTTAGTTAATTAACTACGGAGCCAAAAACTTAACTACATGATTTACTTGACTAATATCTTCTTGCCAATATGCGTTCAGTTTTCGTGAACTAATTGTATGATAGTTTAATGTATATAATAGGCTTGGCTACGTTTATCAATCTTAAACTGAGGAAGGAAAAAATTCTGAAATCGATATACAATTTTACGACAACTTTACAAAATTTCTTTACTTCCGGAAATTTTGAAATCTGTATGTTCGCTGAAGGAAAGCGTGCCTTACAACATTATACATGTTACCAATAAAATGTTTGGGCCAGATTAATAAACGTGAATATTACCTTAAATGGTGTTGAACTTATAAAGAAATTTAATTAAGGGTTTACAATTAAACACATTGTAATATTAAATTGTTTACTGAGAATTCGGATTTTAGGTAATTTTCTTTTCAATTAACTAATGATAATATTTAATATATTAATATTAATTTATATTTAGTATTTGGTCTAAAGAACATTTTAAGTACGTTTAAGCAAATCATAATTTTATAATATTTTAAATATGAAAAATAAGACCAGAAATTACAGGATTCCCCTAAAATTATTTAACTGCATCTTTACGGTTTATTTCATCGTCATTCGTCAATCTTACACACCACTCGTAAATTACCATAAATACATTAATAACATATACTCGTATAAATAAAAATAATTTACTTTTCTAAGTATTTTAATTCTATATGGATCGTTTAATGCATCTTCCGCATGCAACGGTTCTACCGTATACTTAAGCCTCTTGATTCGAATCATTGCTCGTACACACATTATGGCAAATAAGAATTTCTTCCGTGCATTGAATTGACCCTGTTTCCTCAGCTGAAAATACATTACAAAATTTATATTAGATATTTTGAATTGGGAATTTGATACCAAATAGCATAACACGATATTAGTGAGTTTTGTTTTTATGTAAAAAACATATTAGTAAATAAATAAACCAATTATGTAAATGTTTAGCATATTCGGCTAAAGTGATAATTCAAAAAATTTGTTTCTTCAAATTAAAATAAAACAGATTTGATAAAGAAAATATTTAAGTGTAGACCCATTTTATTGATTTACGCGGATGAATTTTTAGAGATATATTTCAACAAAGTATAGCGCATTTAATATTTATTTACAAGTGTATGTACCGCACAAAATTACTTTGCATTATTATCTTATTACAATTTTGCATACTGCTTGCATACTTACCACAACCTGAACGGCCGATTTGTCGCGTAAATCTCCAAATGGGTATGTAGGCTTAATAGTAGCAATTTAAATAATAGAAAAAAAGTTATTTGAGGACGAAAAGACAAATTTTTTTTTGCTCACAAATACCAACACCACAAATACACAAATTATTCGATTTGAATATGAGTTCGAATGAGATGAGAAATGAACGAGTTGAGAACAACAACATTTGCATATTTTAGTAATAAGGACAGCATGCGGTCAAATTTAATTTTAGACATTAGTTAAAAATTTATAATGCATCACAAATTAAGCTGAGCTGGACAAAAAATATGTAACTTGTTTGATTTTTGTTCAATTTAGAATTAGCCAATCTAAATCAATTTCACAAAAAACTTTCGATAACACAAAAATGATAATGTAAATTTTTGAATTTTAATAATTTTTTGTTTAACAATTAATTTCCCGCATAAATTTTAAATGTGTATTGTTACCAAGGCCATTTCTGAAATAATAGTCATTCGTCTAGATCGGGTGGATAAACTTCGTTTTAAAGTTCCAATATCTTGTTCGAATAGCTGTAGTGGGTATAAGAAAATGTGTGTAAAATAAAATAAAAATAATAGTAAGTATTAAGTGGATTAAAAATTGGATGAATAAATGATTCAATTTAGATACAAAAAGGATAGGGTTAAACAAGATTATGATGGAGATTATAGTTGTGTACACATAAAATACTAATACATACCACAGTGTTGAAGAACGGATGCTTCAAAATTTCTTTAACCGTAATTCGTTTCTCCGGTTCGACAACAAGACATTTTCTAATTAAATCTTTGGGATCTTCTGATATATCCGCCCACTCGGGCGAACTAAAACTATATTTGCCCTCCATAATATTTCTAAGCATTACCATTTGCTTTCTATGCCAAAAGGGCGGGCACCCAACTAAAAGCGTAAACATAATAACACCACAAGCCCAGCTGGGAATGGTAAATAAAATAAATCAAATTTTTTAGATATAAATTATGTCTCAACTTACATGTCCACCTCTCTCGAGTAACCTGGTGCATTATCAAACATATTGACTTTTAATGTTTCGGGTGCTAGGTAGCCCGGTGTGCCACATAAATCTGCAATAGGTATATGACAATAACATTTTCTCATATTTTACCTGATGTAACATTTATATTACCAAATAGTTTTTGGCCCTCTGGCAGATGTTTTGCAAACCCAAAATCCGTAATTTTTACATTAAGGTTATCGTCAAGAAGTATATTTTCAGGTTTTAAGTCTCTATGTACAATATTTTCAGAATGTATATAATCAACAGCCTCAAATACTTGCCTGAAAATAAAATATATAATATTATATTGATTATATCTATGCTAAAGATAAATTAATATCTCGACTACCTCATAATATAACGAGTTTTCTTTTCAGATAATGTAACTACCGACGTTAAGTAATCAAATAATTCACCATGGCGGCACAATTCGAATACAAGGAAAATAAAAGCTTCAGATTCAAAGACATCTTGTAATTCGACTAAATTAAATATAAAATAAATATAAATTTTTCTTAATTGAGTATTTCAAGGAATGTGTTAACTTACTTATATAGGGATGTCCCATGACCTGTCTTAAAATTGCTATTTCTTGTCGCGTTGCCTCAAGCATTTGATGTGACGTACCATCACCGCCATCGGCACCTAAGTCTATAATTTTAGCTGCATATTCTACACCAGATTCCTTATCTATACATCGTCGCACGGTCGAACTGACACCTCTGGAAATAAAATAAAGGGTAAAGAACAAAATTAATAAATCGAGAATATTTCTATACCAGCGTTAAAAAATTAATCTTTCTACTCTGTGATATGTCATCCTTAAAAAAATATGACAATTTACTTATTAGATTTAAGAGCACTTGAGAGAAATTAAGATCAAGTCGAATAACACAGTAAATGCTAACTATCGATAATATGTTTAATTTTATTGAGTTGTTATTGCTCGCCTAAGCCAAGCCGAGCTAAACTAAACGAGGTAAGCATGTTGCATAAGTGCTAGCTAAGTATGATCTGATCTCTTACTGATTAAATTTATAGTTCTTCAATAATGAAAACGAAAGTTCTAAGTGTAAAAGCTTACATCATTTGCAACGTGCCTTAATTCGTTAACAGATATAACAATTATTATACAATTGTGGTTAATATCCAATCAGCTATGGCAAAGGTCACAAACCCTATGAATGGTTGTGAATACACACCGCGTTTTGTTATGAAAATTGAGTAATACTGGCAAAATATACTATATTGAATAATACGCGATTATCTACTTAGTTTTTTCCGTCGTATAAAGTGGGAACCAGTCAAAACTTCCTTAACCTAGTATCACGATTTCGTGAATTAGGCTGTTTTCGAACCCCATACTTATTTCAGGCTTATTTACTTATTTGCCGCCGTCTTAAAAAAGTACGCGAGTCATGTTTTTAACGGGGACGCGCGTTACAGCCATACACAGATACACTACAACAAGTGCCCACACTGCCTTCTCGTGGCGATCATCGGTAACTACCCCATAAAAAGAGTAGGCTAAATGCATGAGGGCTGGCTCCTGTAGAAGTTTGCGTTGGTCTACTAAAGTGACAAACACAGGATTACGATAAATGACATTTCTGTGCTTTCGACCATAGAAAAATTAATTTAAATCAGTGTTATGTGTCAAACAGCTGATAGAGCATTGCGCTTTTGTTATTTTCATAATCTGTTTGTGTGCCGTTTTATTTCAAGTAAGTAAGCAAACTAATCATATTTTTAATATTATATTTACTTGGTTATTTTTTATAGGTAAAAAATAAAATAACTATCCACAGCATGGGAAGGAAAAAAACAGTTGAAAATAAAAGCCAATACTTTATAATGGAAAAACATAAAAGTAAATGCAGAATTTGTGAAAATGAAATATTTATTCCTGGAAATCATACTGGTAATTTTACACAACATTTAAAACGAAAGCATACAGATATATACGAAACAATTGCAAAAGAAAAAATCATTATCTGATTGGAGTATTAGGGGAGTATTAGTGGGGAAAAAACTATAAAATTCACTATGAGTCCCACAGAAATGATTGATTATTGTGTGGAGCTCGTAACAGGTAATGGATTATCATTAAATACATTGGAATGCAGCGTGTTAAAACACATTTTTAATTCAATTTGCAGAAGTTTAGGGATAACCATTAATCATCAGAATATTCGCCAACATATTGTAATATATGAGTTACAAAAAAATTATACCTGAAGAAATCAAAGGTAAATTAATATCAATTAAAATTGACACGGGTACGAGGTTATTTAGTTCTGTATTAGGCGTCAATATTCAATTTGTGAAAGAAAATAAGATTTGCATTAGAACTCTTGCTGTACACGAACTTAGCGAAAATCATATCGGCCGGTACATTTGTGAAGTTTTAAAAGTTTAAAAGCAATATAACATTAACATTAAATATATCTATACGTGTACGTGAGATAATGGACGTTATGTAATAAAACCTGCAGAGCTAATTGGTGTCAATTATGAGGTGAAAATGTTACAGAAGTAGATGACGAAACTGATATAATTGACGAAGGCGAATTAAAATCTCATTCTATATTTTGTAATGAAGGTAGTAGTGGCATACCTATTTTAACGTCATGACTCACACGCTACAACTAGCGGTTAATTATGTTCTATCAAAAGTGTCGGTGTTTAAGACAATAACAGAAAAAGCGCTGGCTGTGGTAATAAAATTAAGAACTCCCACAATCCTCGCATTGATAAAGCAAAAGGATATAAAAAACCGGTCCGAAATATGGTTACTAGGTGGAACTCCACGTACAACATATGGCAGTCAGACTACTTGAATACGCACATTTTGCAATGAAATGGAAACATTGTGTACAGAACTCACTGTTTGTGATCGAGATTGGAGTAAAATGGAAGAAATGGCTGCAACACTGAAAATTTCGTACGAGGCAACAATTCAGCTACAGTCAGAACAGCGCTTGAGTGAGGCTTACGCTATTTGGTTTAAGTACAAATTACAACTTTCGGCGTTGCAAAGTACATTTGCAAAACCACTTAAATATTCAATAGAGGATAGGAAGAAATATATATTGAATAATTGTGAAGTTACTATGGCTGCTGTTTATTGACATCCACGATATCAAAATTTATTAAGCGCTAGTGATAAAGATATAGCGAAAATGCATTTATCACAATTATACAATTATGTACACTCGTATACAATGACGTAAATGAATCACCCCTTGATCCAGATTCTACTACCATTGCTGATGGAATGCAAACAGAAGATGATTTATTATATAATTACATATATGAAATCCAAAACGCAATCAACGGTTATATCCAATTCAAATCAGAAAATGTTTATAGATGTTTTAATTGATAGTCTTGATAATTTTGAATTTTTACCAGCATCTACACATCTCAGCTTGATTTTTGGGACAAAAAAGATGAAAATTTTTGTAAAATATTTTCCATGCTCAAATGGATACTGAGTGATAAAAGTAATAATATTGATGAAGATCTATTAGAAGATACTTTACTATTAATATTGGCTGTTCGGGAAAAATTCGGAATTGGCAACCGAAAATAAATTACGATCAACAGGTGCTAAAGCCTGTATGGACCTACGGAATACAGCTCTGGGGCTGTACAAAGAAAACCAATACCTAAATAATACAAAGTTTTCAAAACATAGTGCTACGTGGTATAGTTAACGCTCCGTGGTACATTAGGAATGATGGCCTTCATAGGGACATAAATATCCCGACGGTTCAAGAAGAAATAAAAATACTTGCAGTTCACGGACAACGTATTTATCAACATGTAAATGAAGAGCTTCGTGGTATGTTGGACACTTCACATGCAGTAAGACGATTGCAGAGAACGAAACCAATTGATTTAATGGATTAAGGACACCAGAGCAAAGACTACTTCAGTAAATAACCTATAAATCGAGCTGGCCAGCCAATTGGCCTGTTCTCATTCACAAGGGACTAGTTTAAGAAAGAAAATTTTTTCGATGAATTGTATTCAGTAGTAATAATTTAAATAAACAAAAAAAAAACTATTAGTAATGAATAAACTGTTAGTAGAAATTCATTATAAGGAAATATTTTTAATCTTGATTTTTTAAATGAATTATTTTCTTGAAATTTTTGTTTAAATGTTTGAAACAGTATTTTAATTAATGTATTTAATTATTTATTTTATTTCTGTGGTTTTATATTAAATGAATTAATATTATAATTTGTATTTTGATTTGATAATTATAAATGTAATAAATAATTATTATACTCGTTTGCTATTTTGCGATTTTTATTTTTAACTTTTGTTCCAGTTTTATATTCCATTCAATTTTAAAATAACGTAATTATAACGTAATGAAATAATGTAACGAAAAAATGTATATAATGTTATAAAAACGAAATGTATAACGTTAAGATTTTTTTTTTTTCGTTTTTCAACACTGATTTAAATTAACCCATTCCCGCAAATGACAAAATTTTTGTTGATATATATGCAAATGACGGCTATAGCCGTCCTGCATATTTTAATTAATAAAAAAAGGAACATTATTCTTATGAAGTGTACTAATGCATTTATTTGTTAATTATTCAGTAATACATCTAAGAAAAAAAGATGAAACATTCTAGCTAACATATATCAATTGTTTTTTGTGCGATTTTTCATGGTAATAAATTCAATATATTTCCGCCTACAGAAACAAATGACGGCTATAGCCGTCCTATTATGTTCGCGCAAATGACGGCTATAGCCGTCATTTGTCTATATATCACCAAAAAATCGGACGGCTATAGCCGTCATTTGTTTCTGTAGGCAGAAATATATAGAAAAAATGATGTGATGAGCAAATGACGGCTATAGCCGTCGAGAGTTTTCATGGGAAAACTGTGAGAAAATGTGATAATTTTCACTTCCAAACATATAAATGACGCTCAATTTCATATGGCAGTCATAAACAATTGAAAAACAAAAAGTGTGTTTCTGAGCACGGTCGTCAATTAAAAAGTGTGCGGCAATGGGTTAAAATAAATTTAATGAAGCTTCGTTAAATATCAATTGTTACTAAAGGACTAGACACACCAAGCGTCGACGGCGAGCGGTGAATTTAAATATGCATTAATTTATTTATGTATTGTATAGAAACGATAGTATAAACAATTATATGCCAATTATTTATAAAAAAACATTAAAAATGTGGGATTTTTAAAATAAACATTGTAATTTTAAGAAATTTTATCGAATGAAGTTGCATCCGCCGCCGCGAAATTATGTCCCACACCAAGCGGCAAAAAAAATTCGTCCATCGCCCCCGAACATAACCTAAAAATAATCATACTTCAATTGTGGTCCATACATTTCTCATTCGTCATTCACGTATGCACTCATATTATTTACCAATATTAAAGACTAATAAAACCAAAGTCTAAAATTCTCAAAACTATCCAAAACAAAAAAGATGCCGCGCGCTCTTGGTGTGAATGGTTATGCGCGTCGAGTTGTATGGAACATTTGGAATTTGACGCGCCGCGCTTGGTGTGTCTTGTGCTTTAAGAAAAATTATTGGAGGGAAGTTTTGCGTCCAAACAAAAAAAAAAAAAAATCTAATTTTTGTATGGTTTTGCCTTAACAACCCAACCTGTGAAAAAAAATGTTACGAAATCGCAACATAAGCCTCGGACACGGTTTAAGGACTATGCTTTAAAACTCGGAACGTGGAATATGCTCCGCTTGAATCGAACGGAGAACCTCCATCAGCAATTCGAACAACCATCGCGATATAGGGCCGATCTCTTAGCGCTACAAAAAACAAGCGACTAGTCGGAAAGAACATCGTTAATTATAATCACCTTCGATAGACGCTTTGTCAAAGCAAAAACAAATTTGGAGTTGCTTTTCTAATAAACAACCGATATCGTCAGTTCGTGACTGTACCTATCTGTTTACATTTCGTTCGTAAACGTTCACGCTCCCACTATGCGGATACTGCTGAACTAACAAAAGTTGCTTTCTACGGACATCTTAAAAGTATCCTGAACTAAATATTTCAGCATGATGTCAAAATCATTTTGGATGACCTTAATGCTCAAATTGGCAGTGCGAGGAAAATACATCGTGACACCATATCGGTCCAGACTCCTTAAATCAATTTTCAAACAACAACGAAACGCGAACCACCGAATTATGGTACAATATGATTGTCGCGAGGTCATGACTACCAGGGAATGGCATTCATAAAGGTATGTACATGGAAATCAATCGACGAGAATACGGTTAATCAAATTGATCACATCCTCTTATACAAAAGATATTGCTCTGGTATCAAAGATATTAAAATAAGACGTGAGGGTAACATCAACTACGACCACTTCCTTATTGTTCCAAAATACACTTTTCGTATATGAACAACATACAATTATCACTTCCAACGAATCCCGCGTTACCAGAACTAATTATGAGATTACCCTATCAGCAATTCTTGAAAAATAGCCACTGCCCGATTGTGTAGAGGATAAGTGGAATAACATAAAAACAGTGGTAACGGAAAAATCATCATCAACAATTGGTCAAACTTCACCGAGGACTAAAAATGATTAGTTTGACGAAGATTGCTTGCAAGCAGTTTGAGGAAAAGGTCTCGCGCTAGCGAAATCTCTTCCAAAATACATGGCAATCAGATACGACTACATGACAGCAATATCGCAATATAAGAGAGATAGCTATAGAATTCCAGCCTCGAAGTAGTCCTATTCGCAACGAATCTGAACAGTTAGTAATGTATACTAAACAACGTTCTTCAAGTGTGGCGGAATCATTTACACCAGTTCGACATCCATCAACACTGAAATAACTCTACCCTCATACGCTGAAGTACGTAACGGGATCTCAAAAATGAACAAGGTACAGCAATGAAGCTCCTGTTGAAGATCGAATTTCGTGCGAAACGTTAAAAAACGGCGGCGATCAAATGTTCTACCGGAAGTACGATCTTTTATCAACTGTATGGTCTACTGAGGAAATCTCAGAAGTGTGGTAGACGGCTTTGATTTACACGCTGCTTTAAAAGGGAAATTGATTAAATTGCAATAAATATCGCGGAATAGCTTTGCTAAACTCTGGTTATAAAGTTTTGGCCAATCTAATGGCAGCACAATTATCCATAAATAAAAAAAACGCATCTTGAACCACTAGAAGTATGGATTTCACCGATACAGGTCATCAACCGATCTGATTTTCAATGTAAGGAGTATATTAGAGAAATGTTATGAAAGGGACACCACAGTCCGTTTGTAGACTTTCGTGGAAGCTAGACGTGCAGGAAAACGTTGTGGGACGTTATGCCCTATCCAGGTATTCTGTCGAAACTGATATCTATGTGTAAATTAATGATGATTCATATTTTTAACAATTCAAATTGCAAGGTGAAAATCGAAGGAAACTCTCAGAAGTCTTTGAAATAACATCAGGAAGTTATTTGTAGAAAAGAACTACAAGAACTCTTGTAGAAAATATTTTTGGTGGATAATGTTTGTGGTAGCATCTGGCAATATTTTGTGTTACTTAACCTCTTGTGCTATCAATTAGTTAGAAGAAAGTATGCTTATACACTCAAAGAAATTCCAAATGAACTCTTTCTAAACGACTGGACCGATTTTAATGAAATTGTGTGTGTTTGAGTGGGTTCTTGGATGGTTTAGATTCACAATTGGACCCGGTAGGTGGAACTGCAATCGGGTTCTAGGTTTTATTTTTGTTTTTTGACTAATTTTTTTTAGATTTTCCGCATATCCGAACATATACCTCCAAAATTTCACCACCCCCAATCTTCTTTATTGACGATTTTCATCGAATGTAGATAGCGTTGGTTTCTACGTATACAAGGGGGACGAGAATTGTCAAAATCATTGTTATGACCGTTTTAATCCCCATTGCTTCATAGCAAACTACGATTTACATTTTGTTAACCAAATATCAGCTACTTTGTTGCAAACCACGAATATAGTATATAATTCTACTGTACGTGTGTTCAAATTTAAAATTTAGTATTTCGTTTATTTATATTTTTTCGACTCTCTTCCAAAGTTGTTTATATTTTATATAGATTTTATTTTCCTTTCTTTTTGAAAAAAAAAAATCATTTGCTATTTTCCTCCTCTCTTTCAGAATCCACGATATCTTTTTTTATTTCTATTCGGTGAGAAAGGAACGAAAAAAATTAAAATATAAATTCTTTCTTTTCGAAATGTAAAAATAACAAAATCAAATTCGCTCATAGACGTACGCTGTACGTCATTTTCAGTATAGAAAAAAATTATTACTGACGTACATTGCACCTCAAGATAGCGCAAGAGGTTTTTCTTACTACAATTTCGCCATGCATCATGTTAGTTTGCGAGTTTAGTATAGAAAGCTATACCAATTGCCATTATACTATGTATAATTCATTTGCATCGCTTGTTATACAATACACTATTCCGTCATATTTATATTTTGTTTGTTAAAGGGACTATCAACTTTGTTTATTTTTTGATCAAGTTAAATTTTCGATGAAGTTGTGTAACCGAAGTAATATCCGGTTTCGATTTAATAAGATCATGAACAAATTTAATAATCTCATCAGACCACGGCGACTGAATATTACAATACAATGATCACACTTTGCGTTCTATATATGTAGAACACCCGTGTATCAATAACTCTAGTGAATTATATGACAACTCACTAAATTGATTCTTACAAACTTTCATCTCATTCACACTGGGTTCGAATCCCGTGCGGGTTCGAATTTTTAATATTGTCCCCAAATTTAATACTGAATTAATTAATTAATTCAAAGCAATATCGCTCTAATGCTATAGACACATTACTGGTTTCATAACTATGGTTTTGAGTTAAAACCCATTAACAACGGCCGTACTCATTTGGGAACGCCACTTTAAAATGTAATTTCTTCGAATGTAACGGTTTTAAAATTTATTTTTTCCTCGATTATTTGTTTATATAAATTGGGGAATAATCTAAACATCTTCGTTTGCCGTATACGTGTGTCATTATACTTTTATCATCGGTTATGAATAGTCGATTTTTTCCATTGTGACTTTTAGATAAATTAATAAATATTTTTTTAAAACTGTGCAAGTTGTAATTGTTTTTGTGGTTCAATATAAATTTAGAAATATGTACTATATTTACCGTAAGTAAAATTTAAAATTTAATAGTTTACCTTTTTCTATATATAATCCTGGTTTAAATATTACCGTCCTCAAACAAGTACGTCAGGCGAAACAGTAATTTTTTTTAATTTTGTAGTGAAATGGATACTAAGCTATTTTATGGGACAAAAGAATATTCCAGATCGGAAGATGCCTTGGAGGATATTTCAACTCATGAATTTGGTGACCACGATAATTTGGAAATGTGCATTATTCCACCAAACTTAGACGAATTGACAGACACCGAAGATTTTGATGAAGATATTACAGAAGACCCCAATGCATTTCCAACCGAAATTCCAGGTACTGTTGAAATTTCTGTAACATATACCACCGAAGAAGATGTGTTCTTATCGAAAAATCAGAATCTTGATGAAGAAGAGCAAACCACTGATGCAGCAGCATATTTTGATTTCAAAAAACCTAAATGGACGAGAAAACATCCGACTTACGTGACTTTTGGAACAAACGATTTATATTTTACCAGTGAGTTCGACATTGTGAAAAACAAAATAAAAGATTTGTCACCGCGTAAATTATTTGAAATGCTGTTTACTGATGAAATCGTAAATAATATAATTGATCAAACAATTACATATGCTCGGCAGAAAAATAATCACGATTTTACTGTCACTAGCAACGATATTCGAAGCTTTATTGGAATACTGCTAATGATAGGTTAACATACAATTCCTCAAGAACGAATGTATTGGTCTTTGGACGATGATTTGGGAGTTCCGTGCATTTATAAAGCTATGTCAAGGGATCGTTACCTTGAAATAAAAAAATATTTCCATTTGGCCAACAATGCTGAAATTGGATCTTCAAAAGATCGGATGTTCAAAGTAAGACCGCTAATAAATATGCTTACTAAACAGTTTTGCCATTGGGGATTTTTTCACAAGGATCTTTCAATTGACGAGTCAATGGTAAAGTATTTTGGGCATAATCCGTGCAAGCAATTTATCCGCGATAAGCCAGTGAGATTTGGGATCATAATAAAAATTGGATCATAAGTAGTTCGAGTGGATATTGTTACGCTTTTGATGTTTATTGCGGAAAACCAACAGACGAATCGAGAACTCTGAAAGGAATACCCGTTGGTGCAAGAGTCGTTATTGATTTATTGGCACATGTACCGAATCCCTCAAACCATATAGTTTTTTTCGACAACTATTTTACTACCTACTCACTAATGATTTATTAGAAAAAACAAAAGATTAGAGCTACGGGAACAGTACGAGAAAATCGAGTAAAACAGTGTCAAGGAGCGAATTATTTTTTTTAAACGTGATTCAATGACTTTAACCAAAAAATAGAGTGTATTTAGCGTGGTGAACTAACTTAATATTACAAACAAGTAACAAAATGATAAGAGCGCCTCAAATATTAAACTAATATACCCTCTTGTTTTATTAAACATAGCAAAACATAATAATTTACTTACTATTTGCTATCTACATAAAAAGCAAATTTAGTTATCGTGATTTAATCAAGAATCTCGCTAGTGCCACTTAACTTAACATCAATATTAATGTTATCTGTAAAAAGCTAACGCGATATGCTATTAGTAAATTTCCATCTGATATGTTACCGTAGGGGTGATAACTTACGTTACTACACCAAAAATTATTTGTGTTAGAAAAACTCTATCATCATCGAAGAAGGTGAAAATGAACTAAAATTTGAAATTCTAATCACCCAATTCACACGGACGCAAAAGACTGGTAGTTTTCTTCGTTTTCCCCCTTTATCTATAAAACCAGTTTTCAGAAAACCGGGTTTTTGAAATTTATTGACGTTCTTTCGTTTCAACACGTTAATCGCCACGTAAGCCATATGTGTCTAACATTAAGAAGTTCTAAATGAGCCAAGTCAGAGATATATGTCTGACAGACGGGATTAGTAGAAGGCCACGTCAGTCACTAATTACCATCGCAAACGATAAATTTGCTGTATTTTTCAAAAACTTAGCCTATCAGGAGCAAAACCTGAAACTTGCTTGGCTTACTAGGGAAAAATAAATAAAATAGACTTCCCCCTCGATTCTGACGTACAGTCACATACGTATTTTCTGTCTTACCGACACATTTGAAAATTACATTTGAATAATTTTTATATTGATAAAAGAAATTACATTGACTTACTTATTATGTTGCCCAAAACATTCTAAACAATAAAAGGGCTGTTGTTTGCAGTCTGAGCAATAAGTTAAAACTTTTTTCCTCTTTTTTCTTACTGCTTCTCGACCTTCTGTTTCTTTTATTTGGGCATAACATCCAACGCACATTCTTCTTATTTTTTTCTTTTCAGAACTAAACATTGTTTTTAGCGTATGAGTTGAAGTTTTTCGTTTTTTCAGTTATGTCCATTTTCAATATTTTCTGTGGTTTCTTCTAACTTCAAATCTTGAAGAATTTGCTGAAGATTTTCTTCATTTTCAGAATAAGTATAATTATGGGATAATTTTCGTTCGATCCATACACAACCCCTTTAACACACTACTGGCATAGAAAATCATAACCAATTTCTCATTTTACACAACCAAAACACAAAAAAATTATAAAAACTTTCCATTACAATGTTATCGGTGTAGTGCCTTAAATAAACACCAGCAAATATAACACCAGTAAAACAATAACATTGGAATGGAAATTTTTTAAAATTTTTTGTTTTTTAATTTTGTAAAATAAGAAATCTATTATGATTCTCTATGCTACTGGCTAATACTTGTAGCAACCTGTTTGGATGAGTTTGGATATATGACCAGCGTTGCCAACTAATTTCTACGGAAAACTGAAGAAAAATCTGAATTTTAGATGAAAAAACTGATTACACTAAATTTAGAATAAAAAAATCTGACCCGAGACAAAAAAAGTCATTTTTTTACAAAATTCGTCACAGAATTTATTAAGATATAATAATCAATCAATAATTAACATATAATCATATTAATTAAATACATATACATATTAAAATACATAAAAATAAAATAATGCTTCAGGCATTTTTAAATAAAAAAAAAGTTTATAGAAAGTAACATTGTTTGTATAAAATATCACAAAATATATCAATTAATTCAATGGTATAAACTTACAATATAAAACATTAAAAGTAAATAAACTAAACTTACAACACCTAAAAGCAAATAAAATATTTTCTTCCATGATTGTTTAATGAACCAAACCAAGAGACATTGACGGTTTACCGCATAGTTACGCGTTTCAGTTTTTTTTTTGATATTACAAATATTTCTTGCATGTTAAAAAAAAATAATAAAAATTTAATTGAAATTAAAAATCTGAATTTTGGATTGAAAAAACTGAAAATCTGATAAGAAATGTAAAATCTGAGATTTTCAGATAAAACTGAGAATATGGCAACGCTGTATATGACTGACACGGCTTGTAGGGAAAAGTTGTATGCATGGTCCATGGCTATGTCAGTCATATCCCTTTTTCAACCAAGAAAATAAAAAAATTGGCTCAATTTTAGCCCAACCCACACAAATGTGTGAGTAAAAAACCATAGAATGTAACGGCGTTGTTGATAAAGAATTTCGCTTGATTTGAAGTAAAACCAACACAATTGTGTGCATAGATATAGTATTTTTTTCGGACGAAAATAAGTTAAAAAGGAATTCACAAATGTGTAAGTTGGTTCAAAAAACATACAAAACTAAATTTTTGACATGGTACTTTTGCCCTACTCGCACAATTGTGTTAGTAAAACACAAAAGGGATATACGTGTGACATAAAAATAGTGTTTTTCCGCAAACTTTGGTAAACATTCTTTTTTTTACAGTCCGGCATTAATTTTTTTCGAGATGTAGTATCTAAATAAAATAATAAAATTACTATGGCCCAGATGAAAATTTTGTTGGCGATTAACGAGTTAATAAAAAAAATGGTAAAATGAAACTTTTATTTAAGAGCAAGAAATTAAAATATAAATGAGGTTATAACACGATTTTGGGCTCAGTTCATTAAGAAATATTTGTAATTTAGAATAACGTTTAATATATTGTTCTCTGTGTAATATTAGAAATTATTCGGCCCAGTGAATTGAACAGATTTCTATGTGTATAAAATGTACGATGCGTTGTTTTTTTGTACAAATGCTTGTTTTAAATATTGACTTGCATTGCAAAGTAAGTAAATTTTTTGTCGGTTTTTTATAATTTTTTATAATGGCTTCAGTCTTTTTTCCTTCTTTTTTATAATGGCTGATTTTGTTATTACTTAGTTTCAGTTTTCAGTGGTTGACACTTAGGCCAATTTTGGCCCATTGTGATACCACACATTCACGCCACATCATTAACCTATTCACACAACTACAGTATACCAACTGAACATTGTAAGCACCATGTCAACCTGCACATTGACGTGGACGGTGGGTCGGTGCTGAAATTCTGCACTCCATCAGAGGGTCTTAGTTGTGTTTATTAACATCACCGATTGTAATCGATGATGAAAATTCGATTTTGCATCTAGCCTGTCTGATGGGATTCGAACCCAGTACCTCCCGGTCCAAATGCCGAAGCTTGCACCACTGCACCACTTGTCCAGTTCTCATTACTTAAGAATTATAAGTTATGCATGGCTGGAATGTCAAAAAAGAGACAAGTGGAATCATCAAAATTTTTATGTTTCCATTCAAGTTTTTTTTTTGAGTGGTTGGTCCTTAAAAAATCATTTCATTTATTTGATTATACTGTCATCTATAGTCAAAGATTGGAACCGTCGACACAAAATGGGGTCACATAGCCAAGATTTTTAAAGCCATGAGACCATAAGTATTCTAGGTGCACTGGTTTGAGGACCTGCATAAACTAATTTTGAATCTATTAACTTTTTTTCTCCCTTTTCGTTCGTTTTACAGCATTCGTCATATTTGGCATTTTACATAACTGTTTTGCAATACTACTAAAAGCGATTTTACTATTTTTGTGTTAATTTGAAAATTATGTAAGTATTTCTATTCATTTTCTAGCAGTTCAAGTCTTCTAACGAGCCGTGTTTGTTTAATAAAATTTTGGGAGTCACTTTCACCGGCATTATTCTTTTGTAATTCAATTTATAGTTCACTGATTACCTTTCTCCTGAGCGGTATTGATTATCATTTAATAATAATAATGATGTAGTTCTAATACATGTGTGTCTGACGCAGATTTGTTTGTCCAAATTTTCGATGAACTAAAAATATGCCTGATATTTAGTTCTAAACTGACAACTAAGTTCAGATTTATCAATTCTAGATTAGAAATACTTAAGAAATTAATAAAAATTAATCTATTTAGTAAATTTTAATTAAACACCAGACTTAGTTTGTTTGAAAATCGATGAAAAATTCGATTAATATACAGAATTCTAAAACAAATTATATTCCGATTGGGGAAATTTCCACCGATTTCAAGAATAAGCTCCCAGATATTTTCTGTTTACATTTTTTGCATTTCTTTTATATTATATATACCTGACATGATGATCTTTTTGCCTAAATTTGCGACTAACTAAATTGATTACTGCTTCAAACCCCTGGATAGATGGCAGTGCCATCTATCCAGGGGTTTGAAGCAGTAATCAATTTAGTTAGTCGCAAATTTAGGCAAAAAGATCATCATGTCAGGTATATACAATATAAAAGAAATGCAAAAAATGTAAACAGAAAATATCTGGGAGCTTATTCTTGAAATCGGTGGAAATTTCCCCAATCGGAATATAATTTGTTTTAGAATTCTGTATATTAATCGAATTTTTCATCGGCTGATCATTTTTTTAAATTTCTTTGTATATTTCTCAATTTTTTTGCCTACTAAGGGAAAAACATCGACTGGGTAAATCAATCCGGAATTATTCCCTTAATAAAAAGCAAAATATTAGCAAATTTGAAAACAAATTTGGTAAAAAATGAAAGTAGCCAGCGACACATTCGAATAATATACAGAATTTTAAAGCACATTATATTCCAATTGAGGAATATAAGAATAAGACCCTTGGAAAAATATTAACAGTAAAATGTTTGTTTAAAACAAAATCTTTAAAACATACCGCTTTGTTTTGTGTGTTTATTTTTGTTATTTAGCTGACATGAATATTGTATTCTATTATCAAAGTGCTTTTAATGATCGGTAATGCGTGGATATATAGTAATACCAAATTCAAATTTAATGATTGACGATGAACTAAGAATTGTTAGGTCATCAAATATATAAACTTGCTGTCGATCCCTTGTGAACTTGTAGCCTTCGGGTTAGATGGTGTAGGGTTGGGTATAGCGCCTGACTCCTTGATGTAATTATATATCCCAATCGTTTATGACTGAATCGATACGAGTAGATACATATTTTGAAATTTAGATGGCAGTTAAAGTTTGTGAGAACTAACAGTAACTGCGGTAAGTGGATAGGGCAACCATATTAAAAGCTTTGGAATTAGTGTTTAAGACAGAATATTTTCTTTTGCGGAAACATCTGCTATAACAGTCATACAACTTTTTCTTTTTTAAAACTTTCGCGCAAATTAGTAATACAACTTTTTCCGTTTTTAAGAAATAAAACGATATATTTGTCAATTCTCAACAATACATTCCTTTCCGCGACGAAATATCATTGCAATTACAAAAGTTATCAAATTTGTGTTTTACACATTTAGAAAGTGTGTCGGCGAACGTGTTAATTTAGCGTTTGGTATTTACTTTAATCGATATAAGTGTTTTTGTCTACATGCTAATTAAAAATTTTGAGAATTTCCGGTGAACCTAGAGCATGCAACAAGTGCTTGAACGTGTCAATAAACGCAGTTTTAAAACCCTGATACCAAGGATTCAAAAATACGCTTGAGTGCAAAAAAATCGGACATTGCTCAATTTTCCACAAAACTTCAAAAATAAAAAATATCCAATATTTGTTCAATTTTTTTTAATGCAGATTCAAAGAAAGACCTATCCAGTAGTACCTTTTTGTATTTATACTTGCCATCAAACTGATTTGTGGGGGTAAACATCTGAGGTACACGTTTTTGTGAATTTGTCAGCATGAAAATTAGGGGTAAAATCGAATTAAAACATGGAAATAAATAAAAAAAAAAACAATTGAAAAAACGAAAGTAAAAATATAAAAAATTCGTGAATTCGAAAAGTTAATTGTTAAAATAGAATATAGATGGAAATGTGAATCAAATTTCGTACGCAGTAATTCGCTAGTAGTACAACTACATGGTATTGTTCTATAAATATAGACAATATTTCAATGTAATAATACAACATCAGTCGTCGCGACCTGATGAGAAGACTGATTTTTTCAAATCATTAGTCTCATCTGTTCGAAACTGATTGTTGTGATTCTTACACAATATAGCTATCTATAAGTCAAAAATTCAAATTTATCCGCGATCCAGCGGTAAAGGAAAGAAAAAGTATGGGGTGGTTGATTGTGTATAAGTAGGTGTCGATTATCATAATTGTTGTCACACAGATTGTGGCGCTAAATGGAAGAATTTCCTACGATTGTGTATTTAATTCGAGAGTGCTGAAATAGACCAATATACGGAACAATCACAATACACCTTTACAATTGAAAAAACCAAAGTAAAAATATAAAAAAAACAGTTTTATTAACAAGAAGTATTCCCTCCCCTGGCCCGAATGACCGCTTCCATTCGATGCTGCATTGATTTCACCAAAGTTTTCACAAAATCTTGAGGTATCACCTCCCATTCCTCTACGAACGCCTGTTGCAGCTCCTGGAGACTAGTTGGAGCAACATCTCTGGCTCGGACGCTTTTTTTCAACTTGTCTCATAAATGCTCGATAGGATTGAGGTCCGGGCTTCGAGCTGGCCACTCCTTAACAGGCACATCCACTTCTTGAAAGTGCTGGTGTATTACACCAGCCGTATGCGGTCTCGCATTATCCTGCATAAACAGAAAATTTTCACCAATAAACCCGACAAAAGGTACGACGTACTACTCCATTATTTCCTCAAAGTATCGTTGAGAATTCATTCCTCTTGATCGACAGCCAGTATTGGCTCGTGTGATTAATACAAGATCTATCTTTCTCTCTAATGATATGCCTCCCCAGAACATGCACGATCCACCGCCATACGAGACACATTTTTCAATGCAACATTGTGCATATGACTCTCCTTGTTTTCTGTATACTATTCCGCGTCTATCGGTGCCATATAAACACATTCTGCACTCATCAAAGAACAGGACTGTTCTCCATTCTTCTTCTGTCCAATTCAAATGCTCTCGAGTGAACTCACGACGGGCTCGTCGGTGGGCTGCGGTCAATTTCGGCCCGCTTGCTAGTGTGTGTACAGTCACATTAACTTCTCGAACTCGTCTTCTAGCTGTCCACCGACTGAGTTCGACTTCACGAACTTCTGGAAGCCACCGTCCAAGTTGAACCGCATTCATACGTCGATTTCGCAACGAAGTTGTTACAAGAAAGCGGTCATCACACTGTGCTGTAGCACGAGGTCGGCCAGATCCTTGTCGCCATCTGAAGCAACCAATTTCCTGATATCTCTGCCACACTCGACGAACTGAGAATCGGCTCAAATTTAGTTGTAGACCCACTTCACTTTGGCGCTGCCCCGCATAAATTAGTGCAACAACTTGTGCGGCTACCTCTGGTGTGGTATCCATTTCTTGGCTCCGTTTGAAGACGTAATCAATAGAGGATCGTTCAGGCTAAGCGTCGATATGCGAAAGATTACAATTCCGAGCAAGATATTTCATGGCATGGTATTGTTGATGTTGCTATTATTGATCTTGTTGAATTATTTTTAGAATTTAATTCGAAAGCCTGCTATATGCATTTGACAAAAAATCACTTTGTTGGCCTGGTACAACTACAAAAAAGGTGCCACTGGATAGGTATTGAATTAGACTTTGAATCTGCATTAAAAAAAATTATTATTATTATTATTAAAAATATTGGATTTTTTTAGTGTAGTTTAGTTATATCCCATAATTTTTTCACAAATTAATTTAAAATTTATATTTGGTCCTCTGAAAAGTAGCTAAAAACAGATAAGTGGTTTTGTTGAATTGCCGCAGATATAATTGTGGAACAAACTTGGTATTACTGGGAGTCTGTATAATCACAACTTTGTCTAGGGCCGTACATAAGCAAGTTACAAAGGATAAATAAAACAAGGCAGCAGCAAAGATATAAAAACATATTGACGATTGTAATGGGAGTACAAATTAATTCGGTCTGTTTTTTAAATGAATGAATAGATTAATTAAAATATTGTCCATCGCTGCTTACTTTTACCACCTCTCAGGCAATTTTGGAATTCTATCTTGGAAAAACAGTTCGTCTTTTGAGGCGACCCAAGTTTGAAGCCAATTTTCAATTTCTTCGAAAGAAGTGAACCGGTGACCTGCCAAATCATGTTGCATCCGTCGGAACAACCAGTAATCAGAAGAAGCAATGCCCGGAGAATACAGCGGTGCGGTAAAATATACCACTTCAGCATTTCCAAATATTTTTTTACGGCTTTTGCGACGTGAGGCCGAGCGTTGTCATGCATAAGAATAACTTTATCATGCCTTTTCTTATATTCCGGTCATTTTTCTCGTAATGCACGGCTCTAACGAATTAATTGTAGTCTATACCGCTCGCCCGTAATTAAATCGCCAGGTTGTAGCAGTTCGTAGTACGCAACGCCTCTTTGATCCCACCATATGCACAGCATAACCTTCGAACCATGAATGTTCGCCTTGGGTGTTGATATTGATTTCGATACGGCCGGGCAAAGCGTAGTATTTTCTTCTCTTGGGGTTATCGTAGAAGATCCACTTCTCGTCACCAGTCACTATCCGATGTAAAAAAAACCTTTCTTGTTTGCCTTTGAATCAGCTGTTCGCAAGAAAGAAATCGCATTTAAACGTCTCTTGGTTTCAATTCATGAGACCAAATTGCCTTACTTTTGAATCATACTCCTAGATTTCAATCGTGTGGAAACTGTTTATTAGGTCACCCGCAATCGACCCGCAAGCTCCTCTTGCGTTTGAGTCGGATCTTCATCGAGCAATACCTCTAATTCATCGCCTACGAATTTTTTTGGCTGTCCCAAGCGAGGCTTATCTTCAACTCTGAAATCATCATTTTTCACTATATTCATCATTCACCGAATAAATTTGTATTCCCAATAAAAGTGAGGTAAGCGCCTCGCGAAATGAATATGAAATGTAATCTGAAAATCGTCTTTTTCATTCATAATTAAAATTAAATTTCTTTACGTCAGTTAAAAAAAATCCACTACTTGGAATCCGTGTTTCAAAATAGTTAATCAAGCAATAATTACCGATAATATTTTACAGAAAAACGAAATAAATTCAATTTTGCAAAAATTATTAGGTAGCCCTGAATAAAATGTTAGCGACTTACTTAGGTTCACGGACCTTAGTTTGGGAATCGCCGCTTCATAAGAAAGAAAATAAGAAGTTTATTATTTACTTTTAAATAGCAAAAACTATAGTTTGTTGATATCAACGAATATGTTACACGCTTTATCGAAAATAAATAATTGCTTTGATCTCAATAATAGTATAGCACTATATTTCTAGATGTAGATACTAAATCTAGGTCTTACTAGTTTATGTTGTCATAACATGAAATGCGATAAATAGTTGCGTTGGAAATTTTGGCTACTTCGTTTTCGTTAATATTATTAAAAAACTAGTATTTTGCTTCCTTATCAACAAAAAACCCCGAAGGTGCTACTTCTAGTAGTCGAAACAATAGTACATACACCATCCTTGAGAACTATTATTATAGCCATCGCTTGCTGTAAAACTCGACGGGTTGTAAATTTATCGCTCGGGCTGTAATAGAATACTCCTCAACTTTGGTGTACAATATACTATTTTTACCTAAATTTGAAAATTATTATTATGCGATTTTATCGTGTACAAAAAATATCTACTACAATCGCACTATTTACAAATACTTTTAAACTAAAATTTGCATGTATTAACATTTTCTTTATCTTGACGAATACGAAAATAAAATCCATCAAAAAAATGTTGGCCCAATTACGCGGTTATCACCTGTTTTGTTTATAATTAGTATCAGTAAGTAGGTTAATCCAATTTCAATAAATATAAACAATTTTTTTTTTCGAAATAGATACGATGGGCAATAATTTAATTTCCTTATTTTGCGATTCTGGATTTCCGGTTTCGCCCATATTAAAAATTTTGCACGACACCACGCTTGTTCCCCGTGCCTACGCAAATTCATGCCCACGCAAACGTGATAATCAGTTTACAGTATATATTTTTAATAAATTAAATGGCATTAACACAGAAGTATTTATTAAATTTATTTAGACATCTAAAACAAACATAGATTAGGGGGGAATAGTTTTGCTAAAGGTGTTAAATGATACAAATACATCGCAATTAACTAATTTACTTTAGAGTCAAGTAATTAGCGAACGAGTTTTCGTCAAACTGATTTATTATACAACAGATTATTTACAATAGCAATTACTGTTTGTCGCAACAATTAAATATTAACGTGAAGAAATTTTAAGATAATACGATTAATTAATTGTTTTGTTAGTTATTGCTCCAAGTTCAATGTGAAATAATTAGTTAAGTGTATATTGGTTTTGTTGCAGTTTTGTGTATACACTCGATGATAACGTTGTGTATTTGTATAATGCATTGATCATCACACAGTTTCGCCGATTTTATTTTATTTTACGTATCGCGATATATTTGTCATTCTGTCAACAAAATTCTCATTTTGTTTAAATCAACGTTTTACTCCCGCATGTCAAAATATTCAAAAACAATTGTGTTATAGATATGATTTGATCAAAGTCGGAATTTGTAATACATGGCACGCGATATGCAAATTATATTTTCATTTATTTACATCTGTGCTACCGAGTTCAATAAAAGTCATTATTCATCCATAAACTTCTGTATAGGATATTTAATATAAAATGAATACAAAAATGAAATCTAGTTCGAATGCAATTTTGTATCAAACTTTATTTATAAATCATATTGTTTACGAACAAAACACGCGTCACACTGTCAAAGGGTGACCCTGCAAAAAATTTTAATTAATATTTTTTTAAGTCCCATGGAATGGACAATAACTAACTATATTATCATCCCTATTCTCTTAGACGTGTCACCTATCACTTCTTACGATAATCATTTTTTCATATTCTCTTAGTCGATTGAAGCGACAATCATCGATTGAAGTAACACCAATGGTATTACGTTAGAAGTTTAAACAATTTCAGGTGAGATTTGTAATCGTGCGAATTTTTTAGGCAATACAAGCATGGAGGGGGCAAAATATAGGTTTAAGATTATTTATTTTTGTCACGTCACCTCAGTCGACTAAGACAATGAAGTTTTATAGACGAAGAGACACGACATTTGTCGCGTCGTATGAAACGACACGACTTAGAGAATAGGGGTGATACATAAAGAAATTGCGTTTCTCGAACAATAACATGCTCAAGGGACAGAATATCCTACCTCATTGTTTCGTTGATTACGGAAAGATCCGTTATAAAGCTGTGCCTAACATTCAAATGCGACATGTCATTGTCCTCCCGCAATATTTTCTTGATCATTTCATAAATCAAGGTAAATTGACGATAACACAAAAATAAGCTCAGGACGGGAATTTGCATAATATTTGATTCAAAAGCACTGTTGGTGCTCAACAAATCTTAAGATACTACGATGCTGTAATTCTGGACTATTTATTAAAACCAGATTAAGGCATTTAAAATATGGATTTTAAAAATTTTTTTTCGCTTCTCTAACCGCCCATGACACGGCTTTCGATGTATCCAGCATCCGTACTCGAAAGTGCAATAGTACTTTGCCGTTTGCGATTCCAAGTAATAGCGCCATTACATATTTGAAAAACATAACCAGTACAAGAGCATCTCTTGTCGACATCTGATGCCCAATCTGCATCGCAATAAACGGCTAAATGTTTTACATTAGATGATTTTGCAGTACTGGTTACGAATTTATTATTATTTGTGGCAACACTTTGTTCGCCGTCCCTCACCTCATTTGGTACCTCTTTAAACTCTAAATCTGCTAAATCTTCTGTTACATCAACTTGATTAGAACCACTTTCGTTTATGAACACAACATCTCGACTGATATCATCAGCTTCTGGCGGATCGGATCAACACAACGATAACCTTTTGTACCTTCAGAAAATCCCACAAAGACCAACTTTTTTGACTTTTTATCCCACATCTTCCGTTTTTGCTTTGGAGTGTGCACCATGACCGGACTACAAAATACTTGAAGATGACTAACATCAACTTTATTTCCTGACCAAACTTCTTCTGGCGTTCTTATTTTAATGTAGCATTTGCTGATCGATTTGATATATATGTTGCCATGTTAACAGCTTCAGCTCAAAATGAGACATCAAGCTTCGAATCGTACAGCATACATTTAGTCATTTCTACCAATTTTCGATTTGTTCTTTCGGGGATACCGTTTTGCTCGGGGTATACATGTTTGATTCCATTCGTTTTAAAATACATCTCGAACTTTGGATTGATGTACTCTGTGCCATTATCTGATTTTAATGCTTTGAATTTTCTTCGCCTCTCTCGTTTTCAACTACAGCTTGAAATTCAATAAATCGATCGAACACTTCACATTTTTCTTTTAAGAAACATACGAAAATCTTGCTTGAATATAAACGTAAGTATAAATCTTGCATCAACGATAGATTTATTCTCCATTGATCCCATTAAATCAGAATGAACCAAATCCAAAATGTTATCGGTGCGCGATGTACTATTAGTAAATGGTTTTCGAGCCTGCTTAACTTCTTTGCAAATTTAACAATTCTTAATTTCAATTGCGTTTTATCATTAAAATTGATGCCATTTACCAAACCATTTTTCATCTTACACATGTCCGCTAAGTTTATATGACCCAATTTTCTATGCCACAATAAACCACTCTTTATCTGTGTCATGGATGCTAAACATTTTACTTGTTGTAATTTATTGAAAATTTTACATCCATTTTGATCAACTATGACTTCATTTCCATTTTTTATCATTTGGCAACAGGCACTGGCAACAAGTTCGCAGATAAACCAGGAACGCACAAAACATTATTAAAATCTATCTCGAATTCGCTTACACGCACTTGTATTTTACCAACACATTTCACTGTAACTTTACTTGAATTTGCCGGAGTAATTTCTGTAATTTCGGATAATTTTATTTCGGTGAACAAATTTTCAAATGGTGACATATAATGTGATGCCCCACTATCTATGCACCATTCACTTTCATGACCTGTTTCGAAAAATATGCTGTGCTTGTAATTTGAACCGATTCTTGAACCGTTGATAAAAATACAGTTTTTCCTTGTGGGCTTTGGTTTTTATTATTTTTATTATATTGTGGCTGTGTGACTTATTCTCACATTTCGGCGAAAAACAATCTTTAGCCATATGCCCATGTTTACCACAATTAAAACACTTCACTTTGATTTTTGACGATGACGTTGATTTATGGCTGCTACCACTGTTTCCATAGAACGCTGATCCTTGACCATTCGAGTTCGAACCATAACCGCAATCTAATAATCTTTATTTGGTTGAATCTGCCGTTATTGTGGTGCCGCCGCTACTTTCAAGTTCCATTATCATAGGCGTAAAATCATTCAAGAAACCAGCCAACAAAATGCTACCAAGCCACTCATCAAACGTATTGTCACCAACTTGCATAATAAACTGATACGACGCGAAAGACCACGATCCATATTTCAGCTGCTGGTGTCGAACTTGCAACGTGTACGAATAAACTTTGAGAAATACGTAATTCAATTCTAGCTTTCGCCTTTCTATTTTTTATTTCGTCTGTTTCAGCTTTTGTTCCCGTTTCGATACATTTACAATACCGTTCAATTCAAGCAAGTTTTTGATTGAAAATTGCCATATATGATAATTCTCACTACCACGTAATTTTTCTATGCCGTTCCACGCACTATCGTTTGCCATTTTTGTTACTTTTAATAAACAAAGTTTTAATCAAATTAGTTCGTCGTATTTATTTAATTGACACACGATTATTGAAAATCGATTTAAAAATTATAACTGTTCTCTAACGACGCACATTGATATACACCGCTTTTATTGCGCCACACGCATACACACACAGTAAATTTTTTTCATTTAATCGAATTTATCGCGACAAACACGAGCTTGATTAATTACAACTTGTTAATAATTATTTCTATCACTTTGGCGTCTTCTGGGCCCATAAACTGTTGAAAACTGTCCTTGAATGTTTGAAAATACCAGATAGTCATAAATTACATCTAATTAACACCTGATGCTGACAGGAATTTTACATCAAAATTTTTTGTTATTGTTCAATATTTTCATTAAACACTCGTGATGATGATAATTTTACAATTTATGTCATTTGAAATAAATGGTTGACTTTCTGACTTTGCTGAATCTTTTGCAATGTTTGAAATGAAAGATATTTAACAAAGACGTGTGGTCAATTACCTTTGGCAGATGTTCTTCGTTTATATGAACGAATATACGAAACACGATGACATAATAAAACTTTGTCTACACAAAACTTATAAAACGGCCTAGATTTCATTAGAAGCGAGATGATTCCTAATAACTCGTTTACATATTATAACGCTGGCTAACTTTGCTGGCTCAGGTTGAATTATAAAACAGGCCCTCACTCAAATTATGGTTCTCGCTACATCTTGGGCAACACAGTTTGCCTGTTCGATGGTTATAGCCATTACAGTTAAGGCATCTTGAAATCCCTACTGACATAGGTATATTAACTTCTCAGCTTGTAAAATTTTTGTAAAATCTACTTCAATGATTGTGCCAATTTTTTAAGAGTTCCTCCTGCAGTTGGTGGTTATTACCTTGGTTTCAGTCGTAGCGAGAAAATGGTTTTGCGGTTTTAACGCAGATTCTATTTCATCACGATCCAGCTCCTCTGATATTCCAAGTATTTTTACCCTTGGTTTAAGCTCTGTTGGTAGTTTTACTTGTAACAATTGTCTTTAGTTTCTCTTTGACATCATTAGTATTACACTACCAAAATAATTCCATCGTTCGAAACGATGCGGCAGCCCATTACTGGAAACTTTTTGGATCGAGAGACATTGTTAAGTCTTCTCTAGCCTTTTTATTGCATTGCGAGGTTGTTTCGGTTGTAACACTACTAATTTGGTTGGATTGCTCTTGAAGATTGTGCTTGAACTGTCGGTTTGTGGATTTCTTCAACTTGACTTTTATTTTCTCCTGGCTGGTTTCCGAACTACTCGTATAAAGAAAATTCTTTAGAATTTTTGCACAATAAACAAATGAAGGTTGTACACAGACATTCTTTAAATAGCTTGCTAAACTTTTCAAAATTCCAATTAACACAAACATAATTATATAATTTCTTGCACCTTCCGAAATATCTAATTGTAGTTGGTTCTTTCGAGTCTTTAACTTTTTACACTTTTCACAATAAGACATTTTAAAAGTTTCTACTACATAGTCTTTTACTAAATATTTCATATCAGTTCTTGAACCTCACTATTCACCTCAATCTATAACTGGCTCAAACTGAATTAAAAATCGCAGAAAGACTAAAAATCAAATGTTTTCGTACAAAAACTCAGGCTCGCCCAAAAGGACTGGTCGCGGAGCACAGTGCGCCTTTTAGATCATCCTTGATAAGAACTAAGAACTTCATCTGAAAATCAAAAACAAATCACAAACCGAAGTTGCAACGGTACATGGAATTTTTACTTAAATCGTAAGTCACCGAGTGTGATGAAACTATGCATGGCATTCAATGAGTCACAAATCATAACATTTGCTTGACGCTATAATTAAAGAATGATTAAACAGTCTAACTTGGCGTTGAGAAATTATGACAATAAATGTTGCTTTTCGTGATACTATTAATCCGCATCTCAGTTGTCATCTGGAAATCTAGAGCAAAATTTTGGCTTTGATAATCCTCTTAAAACATTGATAATCGTACCAATTACTTAAGCTCTTATAAGTATTCGCTGGTTGAGTTTGGGGTGATGAATAAATGCAATTTCAAAATAAATAATAATTAATACAGGGTGGGCCATCTATCGGTTTGTTTTTAAATCATATGTTATGGCAACACTTTTTCGAACGATTTGCTTGAAATTTTTGCAGCTCGTTAGTCTATATTCCGCGTCACGAAAAATTATGTTTTTTTTTTGAGGAGCGTTTCGAAATATTGAAAACTTATTTTGAAAGTCAGTGGTGTGTAGTCGAAACCGTACGAATTCTGAAAAGAAAAAAACGCTGTAGTGAAATTGGTGAAGAAAATTTGTGAGTAAGGCTTGCTATTAGATGACAGAAGTGGTCTCCGAGCTCGGCCAGTGCGCACGCCTGAGAATATTGCGAGTGTGGTTCATAGTGTAGGACACAATCCATCGGCCTCAACTCGACGCCTATCGCAGCAACTGGCCATTAGACGCACCAACTTAAACAGAATACTGCACAAAGACCTTGGATTATTCATCTACAAGGTGAACCTCCAGATGACTCAGCAGTAGAAAGCAAATGATCATCCACTTCGATATCAGTTCTCTGCGTGGGCAATAGACGATGAAAAATTATCTTTTCAGACGGAGCGCTTTTTCATCTCGGGGGCTTATGCAAACAGAACTGACGGATTTGGGGTTTGGAACAGCCACACGTAACCGTAGAGAAGCCAATGCATCCACGAAGAGTGACTGTTTGGCGTGAATTTTGGAGTAGTGGCATAATTGGTCCATTTTTCTTCGAAAACGCTATTAACGTCAATGGCGACCATTACAAAGCCATGCTGCCCAACTTATTATGGCCTCAAATTGACGCTATGAATGTAAAAATGTTCAAAAACTTAAGTAAGGGTTTCGGAAAGCGCATCGGAGAAGATCAAAGAAAATTATTAGGAAATTTTCTTAAAATTTCTATGATCCGGGTTCGGATGGTGAAAATATTAAAAATACAAAACCATTTAAATAAATTCTACAGTGTGTAGGAATACTTATGAAATGAAAAGGTTCTTACGAACATCAACAATTTAAAGAAGTAATAGTCAAACGTGTGATTAATGGATTCTGAACATTTTAATTGGCTTAAATTAGAGATTTAGGAACAGTTCAAATTTAATCACCTTTATCCCATTATTATATAAGATAAGAAGCGTAAGCTCAACCACAAATCTTTTTAATATCAGTTTTGATGTGTTCCTTAATACTTTGCTACCGCAGAAAACAAAGTAATAAATATGCATCTTTACGTCTTCAAATAAGCAACCTTAAAAAATGACAAGGAAGTAAAGTTATTATTGTCAGCAAATACGCACATAAACTTATTTAAATGTACAACAATATGTCAATAACAATAAGAATATGATAAGTAATCAATACACAATATTCGTAGAGTCTGTTGACTACAACAAATCAAAATTCATATCATGCTTAAATTAGGAATTTGATTTAATCGGAAGCACGGGATTTATAGATAAGGAATTTAGCAAATGTTCTTTATTTACTATACATGAACCAATCATATGCGGGTTACCGCTATTGTTCAAAATTATAATTTTCCATTATATTTCGCATTACATTCTACACAAAAGAAAGGGTTAAGTAAACTCTACATTTTTATTAGAATATTGTTAATGAATAATGATTAATCAATTACAAAATATAATGTAAGAATGAACTTGATAAAAAAAAACGTAAACAATTAGAAAGGTACCATGCAAAGAAAAGTGTGACGAAACCAAATTTTTCCATTTTGTCGCGGGTGAAATTATTATCGCTGCCATACTGAGACTATCTGTCTAGAAATACGCTGAATTCGCTTTTGTATGTTCGTGCACGAGCAAATTTAATACGGTATAGATAGTACACATCTATAATCGGGTCTAATCAAACGCAAACAATTATCTCACAGTAAAAATAACTTTAGCTTAGTATAATCTAGAAAATGTGTTAAAATTATGGTTAACTCACACCACTTCAGTATAAAATTTATTTTATTTCATTATAAGTAGCAAAAAATTATATAAATTCATTTGTAATGTTATAATCAGCACAAAAGTGTGCCCTTTGGCTAAAATCAATCATTTGCAAGGCATATTTACAGAAGAAGGCAAAAGTCCAAAAGTCGCTTAAGCAGATTTATGGGCCGGACCTTCATTTATATATTTCATATTTTCAGCTTTAGAAGATTTCGATTTAATTATTAATGGAAAATTTTATGCACGTAAGATATAAAATATTTTTTAGGGAAAGGAGAATAATTTTTAGTAGGTGGTAAAGATGAAAAACCTTTCACCTAGATGTTACTGGTAAACCATGATGGGGCTCGTGCAAATGTATGAATTACGAATAAAACCGAAATTATTATTTGCCGGTTGAATTCAGTATTTTCGTGAAGAACTACAAGAGAGATAATGTGATGCAACTTCATCAGCAACGCCAAGCAACCATTGCTTAATTTAATATAATTTATGAGATCGCATGGGAATACCACAAAATAAATTGTAAAAAATGAATAGAAAAAAAATATCTACTACAGGTTAAATTTAAAAACTATATTGTAGTAATGAATACTTTGGTTTCAATGTTTTTAAAGCAACTGATTCCGCTGATGAATCATTATCGTTATTACTTCAGGTCATCCCGACCTACAATTTTATAAACATTTAAATTAATGATAGGTTAGTTGATAAGGATGATTTTCAGAAGTACCAGAGAAACGTGTTTCAACAACTTAATATTATTTCCGAATGCAGTTTTGCATTCGTGTTACTAAACTATTGGCTATACTTAGGTGCGCGTAACCAAGCCAATCTCAATTATTAGACTAACTATATTGTTAAAATCCGCTCTATGCTATAATATATATCAAGGCGTTCGATGAGGTACGATAATCTCCAGGGGCCCTATTATGGAGTCCGCCGCGACACAATTTTCACAGATATCGTGAATTTGATATCACCATACACGGTACCTTTCCGCTATCTATCCGATAGCGAGAAAAGTTCCACCATCAAAAAGGTGGCGGTTTTTTTCGATTGACAATTCTTTATTGTGTTGGCAATTGTTTGTTGTGTTTTGCACTTTCTAGATGTTTAGATTTCTATGATAATTATTTTTGAAATTTGGGTAGGCGGAACACTGCGCACATTCCTTCTCTGGAGTTTATTCGAGATATTGTCCAAAAGGAAACAAAACGCTTCTTTATACATGTCCCTTAAAATCCGCCGTTCGATTCCTAATTTAACATTTATTTCATTTCACTAATTTAACATTCATTCTTCCCTTTCCCAAAATGAATCAATTGAAAAGTGATACATGTTTATTGAAGAAATATTAAAAATAACGTTACTGGTTCTGACCCGCAGGTCTACCGGAACAAGGGGCTTACTTTTGGGGTTTATCCCGAAACTAAGATGTATGTATATCTCGATCTAAGATGTATATCTCGATGAGGGACATCGCTCATTATTTTCGAGGGTTAGAAAATCAGCATGCGGTACTAAAAACTAATAGATGAATACTTGATCAAAAGCGAGGGACCCGAAGAGTGAAAAGCCCTTGGGTTTAATCATTTTTCTGTCTTAATAGGATCACCATAAATTCCACTCAAATGAGCGGAAAAGGTTTCAGAGCAAACTGCATCCTACCATATCATCTTGATTACAAAAGCTGGTGATCTTCATTTTAATAAATACAAATAAGTTTGCATTAGTCAAAAGCCTCTTCATCAGTTTTGGAATGGCACATGTAAAGCTGCAATGCAGTTCTTTCAAAATACAATTGGTCTTTTTGATTCAAGATGATGGGTGAATTCCTGTGGGTAATATCAATAAATTTAATTAGTGCCGAAAACTCAAGTTCCATCTAGTAATACCTGCTCAAGACCATAAGAATCTATATATTATATATTACCAATAATATGAATTTCGGGTCCTCAACGAAATGTACTGTGCCGCCGTTACAACTGCTGTAGTTGAGTTAAAAGGAACGTGATGCAAAGGCGCACCACTTATGCTGTAATATCTCAAATACAAATATCAATGAAAGTTGAAACCTAATGGTCGTCCGCTTTTAGACCAGAGGCCTTACTATTGAATTCGACGTTAATTTTCGACGGCTAGCGTTTTCCTATAGCAAGCGTAGAAAACAAAGGTGAAAAGAATAGTAAAAATTTAATTTTTTTTTTGCCTACTATAGGAAAACGATAGCCAAATGAATGTTGAATTCAATAGTTAGGCCCCAGGAAATAGTATTTAATATAACGCTTCTCTCACGGAGTCTAAATGAAAAGGTTTATGTACTGGAACGTCTTAGATGAGGTTGTTCTCTCTCACCATTATATTTCCTTTTCCTAAAAAATTGGAGATACCTAAAATTAAGGAATAAATTAGAAACCCGAGAAATGCAAGGGTACTTTATAGATCCAATCTTTACCAGCCACTTCAACCTTCAGTTTTATGAAAATAAAAAGTGTAGAAAAATAGCAAAATGGCTTCAAAAAGTAATAATCACCTCCTATGAGAAGAATTGCACTCTTAATAGGACCAAACAAACTGGAACACCCTGGAGGACTAGTAAGTTGAGAAGTCTGAGGAAACATACAAGAAAATTTCTTAATAAAGTGTTAATTACTGATAATACAAACTTTTGAAATTTATATAGATCCTCTCAAAGAGAGTATAAAAAAGTTATCCGAATAGAAAAAAATTTGTAATGAAATCTTTTTGAGAGAAATAGAAAGCCATTTGGCGATCGGTGTGGCGGTTATTAAAATATTATTGAAATACTAGAGAAGATAGATGGGACATTTACGAGAACCGGATAGTAAACTCCATATATATTATTGGATACTTCAATGTTATAATATCAAATGCTTTAAGACATGGCAAAATCCACTAACTGGGATAGCATTACGACTAAAGTAAATGTTCGCAAGAAATGTCCACAGGGAGTTTCTTCTCCTCTTCCGTGGTGTTTTGTCGTCAATTCATTATTCATTAATTAAACGACACGTAATTCGGTGAATTCATTTACGTCTCAAATTTATGGTTAGAACTACACCATTTTAATGTGCTCTCGTTTCACGATTTACGTCGTTTTTTGGTGTACTGAGATTCTTATGACAACATTGACCAATGATGCAATAAATTCGACCTTCTAAAATTCGGTTAGACGTACAGCTTTGGCAAATTAAAGTGATCAAATGAGTAAATACGTTAATCTAGTTTTTGAGAAACCATAAAAATATTGTAAGTTACATCCCTTAATTCTCCATTGGCAATAAATTACGCTTTGTATTTTGCTAGGTAAGATACGACATACGACAGATCCTAAGTTTGGTCTGGAAAAATGCAAAGCAATTATATTCATGTAGATTTGGTGATAACATAACCTTAATTTGCCTTCCACAATCAAACTAAATCTAAACAGTAGACGACTAAAAATATATTTTATTGAAAACTATTTCCCCTGCACAAACGAACTATTAATCATAATTTTAGTGTATGTATGTAAACATACAAATGTATGTAAACATACAAATGTACAGATATTAGAAATTTTATTCCGTTTAATTTAGTAAATTATTTTTTAGTACAGTAGTTGAGATAAATTTAATTGAAGCAAAAAATGGTTTATTTATAGAAAATATGCTTAGATTTGGTACAAAATCATATCAATTTAAAATTAATTATAATTTACGTTTGTGTTAAACTAAAACATTTTGTTTAATTTATAGTTTTTATCTCCCGACTGAACTAATTTATTATACGAAGATGTACATGAATTCAAAATACATTTAAAGTAGAAGAAAAGATATAATTCAAGATCAAGTTCATCACCCACTAAGCAATGTAAGTATCTTGCACTTGTACGTAATTTTTAGTTATATGGCGCAATGATTTGAAATCTTCATTCGTCACAAATTGCACAGACAGGATCGAAAATACAATAAAGTACCTGATATTGATTACTCTAAAGTCTAAATAACAACAATTTAGATTCGATTAGAAAATAAAAGAGATTTTTATGGTGTTTGAGCATGGTGAACTGGAAACATAATTATATCGATTATAAAGGCAATAATATTCATTCTTCATTATAAGCTTATGTAACCATAAACCATATGGCAACTACCTGGTGAACACATTATACTAATCAGAATCGACGACGATAAGATTTAATTGAGATAAATTCAAATTTTAATTTATATTAAACAAAAGAATTAACCCGCATAGGGGTGTGGCATAATTGTTAATCCAATTAACTATTAATTAAAGATTTTAGACAAATTTTTAATTAAATGGCTTATTCATTATGCCTTCTTTTCCTTATTTGCTTGTGTCTTATTTATATTACTTGCACTCATTTCTATTTTGGGCGTTTTTGTACTTCACCTATAAAACTTGCATTTTACGTCTTTTTTCGGTTGTAACTTTGCCAGTTTTTAAGAAATCCAGTTTTTAATGTAATGCAGGGTTTCCCAAACCTTAATCTCCTTGTACTCCTAACATTTCTATAAAATTTGCTCTGTACATAGCTTGCGCCTATATGTATTGGAACGAAAATTGTCATTTTAAAATTGAGTTAGCTTATAACCCACCGGCCAATAAGTCAACTACTAAAAAAACACTTTTCTGCAAAATTCGACTTTATTCATCTACATAGTTTCCGTCAAGAGTGATACATTAAATTCGTTTGTTTGCAAAATCTCTTTTCCTGGACCATTTTTTGAGGTCTGCGAACAGGTAGTAGTCGCCAGATCCGGAGAATGGGGAGCAATTTGAACTTTAATTCATGCAATTATGCCATCGTAACCAACGACTTGAGATAGAGGGCATTGCCTTGGTGAGAGCACTTTTTTCTTTTGCAGTCGTCGAACAAAATACGGAGTCCAAAACCTTACCGGCCTACACTTGCGTTTTTTGTCGATTCGAACGCCTTTCGCCGACAGCTGTCCACTCATTCTGGACATGTAGAGTTGGATTCATGTTTCATACATTGTCACATACCGACGCAAAAAATCCTGTTTTGGAGACAACAAATAATTTCTATGAACTCCTGCTAAAAAAACATGGAATACCACCGATAAACAACCAACATTTTGTATTATAGATGTCAAAACTTTGCAAAGCTGTTCTGGCCTCAAAGCGATGTGCAACAAAAATGCCAATGAATTATTTTTTATTTTGTTATTGTATTTTATAATTGGTGGTTTTGTGGAATTTTTTTGAAAATGGACATCGATTACTTAATGGAATTATATAATATTTTGAACTGATGTATTGAATTTCATTATGTGGTTAAGAAATAAATATATTAGCCTTCTTACATTGGTAAATTTCAATCCTTCAAGAATGGAATGGAATTTTACACCCAAAGTAAAAGTCGAGAATAGTTAGTTTTTAACTTTATGTTTAATATATATTTATTAGGTGTAGTGTGCAAGTAGAAACTCTGCTTTTGGCCAAATTCAACTTTATTGAAAATATAATTGTTACAAAGATCAATTATCAAAATATTTGCCATTACTATCTATGGTCTTTTGTCATTTATAAGCTAGCGGCAATAACGGAGAGCGAAGTCTGGAGATTACGCCGTATGCTGTAAAACTATCCCAGCCTAAGAAGAAGATGATGGTCTTTTTTTTCCAGAGCGTTACTTAGCCCTTAAATGCCCAACGTCATACATTTTAATATAAAAATTAGATTATGTGTAATTTTGTATGTAGTTACCGAAACAAAAGTTAATTATTTCGTTTCGTTTTCAGTAATTTTTGGCAAAAAAACGATTGACTGGTTGATCGGTTCACTGTATATTATATTATACAGACAAACACGAAATATTTCACCAGAATACCGTTATATCACTTCGTCTCACATAATTACTTACTAGAATTTTTTATCACTTTTATTATTTTTTTTATTACACAAAAACGTTTTGATTTTAATTTATAAAACACTGATTGCACAATAAACTGCCAACGTTTCATCCAAAAAAGCATTTCTAATTAACAAAATAGATTATAATGAGGGAATGAAGAGTATTTAACAGAAAAAAACAGTTTACATTCAATTTTGGTGATTTACCCGGAAATATGATTGACAAATATATTGTATCTTTTAAGATACAATGGGTATTTAAGGGTTAATTTGATCAATTGAGCCTGATAGCGTTCAGCAGTATCAGTCTGAGCAGGTTCCAGAAGCTCGTAGTAAATTACTCCTTTCCAATTCCACCAGAGATACAGTAACACTTTCTCGACATGAATATTCATTTTTGCAACTGATGTTGATAGCTGGCCTGGATCAATTCATGGTTTTCTGCGTTTAGGATTATCGCACAAAACCCACTTTTCATCGTAATGATTTTGTGCAAAAAATTCTTTCTTCTGTATCGAGAAAGCAAATTCATGCAGATGCCAACTCTTCGGTTTTCAGTCGTACAATCGAAGTGATATTGCTTGGTGAGTAACTCCTAACTGTTCTGCAAGCTCTTTTTGAGCTTGACACGGATTTGTATCCAGTAAAACTTTAAGTTCTGCGTCTTCATATTGTTTTACTGCACCTGTACGTGGATTGTTCTCAACCACTTTTTTACTGTTGGATGACTCACAGAATATTGACTCAAAGTCGAATTAATCACTTCCATGCTACCAGCTTGAGCAGCATTTTTTTCATTTGAAAACAGAATAAAATGCAATGACGTAAATGTTGCTTATCGACATCTATCTCTTAAAATTGTTGCACACGGAACAACAGCTGGTAAATGACTGAAACTTATGTCATAAAATTGGCAATGCTTAGGCCGTATTTATGGTTGGTATTCGTTCGTTCTGACAATTTTATCGACCAATCATATTGCTCAAAAATGACGATTTTTTTCATATCGATTTTTCCACAAGAGATGATTGGTCGAAAAAATGACCGAACCATCGCAACCATAAACCTGCTCTTATAGGGCTCATACACGACACAATCATGCATGAGCAATCGTGTGATTGTGCATGCTGATTGACAGTGTATGGTATTGATTGAGTGATTGCGCATGCTGATTGTGTTGTGATTTTCAATTTTTTGATATTTTCTTGTTTGTACATGCCTGCGTCGTATATGTGTAATTTGCTCAGTCTAATATTTTAACTCGTGTGTGTCATATTACAGTAAATATGGCAAAGTTAATAAATAACCTTTGTTTATATAATAATCCTATTGCTGGAATTTCGAATGTCCATATTCACTACGTTTTTTATACAACTCTTCATCCAAAGTTTTCTGTCTTTTTCTCCGTATTGCTAGTCCAAATAAAATCGCAACGCAAGCTTCTTCATACATATTTTAAAACTGATGAATATGCAAAATGCATGTATCGTGAGCGGAAAAATCATTGCTGTGCAATCATACGATTGCTCATGGATGATTGTGTCGTGTATGAGCTCTGTAAGCTACATATATCCAAAATGGCGGGCGATTTGGATGCGTTCAAATATATTTTAATGCAACCAATTTCAGAGCCGAGTTCCTAGTTGCACACCTTTATATCCCTTTGGTGTCTTGCTAACAGAATTGTGCGGGTAGGGCAAACGTACCATGTCAAAAATTTAGTTTTGTATGTGTTTTGAACCAACTTACACATTTGTGAATTCCTTTTTGACTTGTTTTCGTCCGACAAAAAATACTATATCTATACACACAATTGTGTTGGTTTCACTACAAATCAAGCGAAATTTTTTTATCAACAACGCCATTACATACTATGGTTTTTCACACGTTTGTGTGGGTTGGACTAAAATTGAGCCATTTTTTTCCTTGGTTGAAAAAGGGATATATTATATAAATTTAAAATATAAATACATATATTACATTTAGTTTTATTGTTTGTCAGTCTGGAGGTGAACATTTGAACTACACGAAGAATAATAAGAATCCTAAACCTATTTTTAGGTGGAATGAAATTTTTCATTTGAGAGGTGATGAAGGACATTAATCTGAACAAAAAATAATTAATACATATCCTATCTGTAACCGTGATTTGAATTTCACTCATAACTTAAAAACTATTACTCACAAATTTAGTTCCTGTTCTGGGGCCGAAGCACTCCTAACTCTGTCACAGTTCACTTTTCACGTCGTTATCTTACGCAGTCATCTGCCAAATTGAGGACGTACGGCTATAGCCACGATTTTGCATGCAAGCTGGGTCGGCCCATGAGTTTTGCATTCCGACAGGGAACCATTTTTAGATATATTGACTTTTTTTTAGTGTGAAGTGTACTTAGTATCATTTTACCTTATTATTGGCAATGTGTTTGATAAACTAATTGATTTGCGATAAGAAACGTTTATTTAAAAATTTTTTAATAATTTTTCAGTTATAAGCGAAATTTAAAGTGACTAACTTTATAAATAGAACTTTTATTATTTTTATATCGGTTACAGATAGGATTTGTGCTGTCATTTAATTTTTGTTCAGATTAGTGTCCTCTACCATCTCACGATTTTATTTTTTCTTACTTAAGAGTCACCCTGTATATGTCCAATTAAACAGAAAACTTCCAAGCCTATTAGTTTACCCTCAAAACATACCAAACTCGAACGAATACTACATAATAAGAACGATGCAGTGGGAATCGGATTAGCACCGGCCTGTGTGTCATTCTCAAAAACAAATACATCTACAACAACGACAATGACTTCATCATCCAGTGTCGTAAGAGTTTAACTTGCACTAAATTTTGACCGTTTGTGTTAAAGGCCACCAAGACCATGGATTTATTTATTGACCGTTGAAAAAAGATTTCAAGTGTTTATTGGTAAGAAATAATATCGGAAATGGCTTAAATAAAGACAAATTTAAGGCTCTTACGAACTGGCTGCTTCAACCTTAAGTTGATTTCAATTTTTGAAATAATATGTACATGGGACTGATTATGTATGTAAGCATTATAAGTATGACTTTCGACTCCAACTAATTTTGACACCCATATTTCAATATGAATCGTTTTGTTCATTATTTTTACTCAGTTTTTAGAACCAATATGTTTTAAATAAATTTGCAAATTACACAATCTTTCTATGATTCAATAGATTATTAATCAGTATACCTTGGCGCAGAAATAACGCAACTTAAAAAAATTACTCACACAAAGCGAGTTGGAATTTTGATTGAAAAATGTTATTTATCTGTAAGTAGTTGTGTAAAAAGATTGCATGGAGTACTTCTAAAAAACACAAGAAAATTGAAAAGTAAGTGAATTGCTGAAAGGTGTCTTACTCTCCCGCAAGAAGTACGTCTGGTCACCTCTAAAATATCAAATAGGTAAATAGATTGGTTATTTCATACAATAAATACACAAAATTTGTCTGACAAAGATTAATTAAAAAGTACAAGCTTCATCGCATCACTTTGGAGAGAACTTAAAAGACTGGCTAGATTTTGTTGTACGGGAAGAAATGGCTTTGCTAAGATGAGAGTTGATGCCAACCCAGTATTACATCTAACACGGTAAACCTCTGATTACGTCGGAAAAACGGAAAACGTAAATAGAAAACACAAAAAATTCAAAACTGTTAGGAAAAATGTGTATGTACTCAAAACAGAAAAATGATTTTAAGTTTCTACGAGACAAAACGAAACGGTTAATTGAGAGAACATATGTCGAAGTATGTATTACTGTACTTTGATTTCGAATTACAATAAGAATAATTGCTACTTAGTCAGGAGATCCATATTTATTAATTTAAATCAGATTGTTGTTGGGCCCGTTGCAGTTTACGTAACCTCTTGTAGTTTTTTGAAATGTAGAACTGTCAGTAGTTTAACAGAATTCAATCCTTTGAAATAATTCGGACAATTTCTTTTAAATTTCAGCAGTCGTCTCGTGGAGCATGGAAAATATCAAGTTTCTAATGAATTGGGCATATCATTGAAATTCACGAAATTAATAGAACTATCATTATGAGTGACCTAAAAGGAAACTAAAATAAGATAGATAATTAAAATTCATTCTCAGAATACGTCTTGTATTTAACTCAATTTGAAATAATAATATGCACCCATATCTAACGACACTGCGATGTGATTTATTACCCCAAACCTCAAATGTCAAACATCCACAGGGATTTGAAACATTTAATTATATTCAAACCGATTACCAAATTAGGATATTTGTCATTATTGACAGTTGAGCTCTTCTATTACATATCCGGACTATACCTGAATTAGTTTGTTTAATATTTTCGAAACTTCCGGATCTAATTAGATTCAGACCACAAACCTTCAATTAGATACGTACTACAAGACACAGGTGTAAATCCTGTAACTGTAGTAATTTTTCTAATTTTGTAAGCGCGTTGTGTGGGCTAAAGAATTATTTACATCATATAAACAAATTTTTGTAGTTACCTTCCTAAAATCTCTTTAGGTTCATATTTTGCATAAAATCCTTTCGCAGCATCCTTATCTGGCAATAGATCGTCTTCTTCATCTTTTGCCATTTTTCTATTTTGGTCTCGAATTTTTATTGGTTAGAATAAAAATTTGGCGTTTTTTTACTATCACAATTTTTTCTATTAGTTTTTTATAAACAAAAACTTTATTATTAGCAGTCTTATTATAAGGTTTAAACTTTAAGAAAATATACTTTAATATGGGAATAGCATAATTTTATTTTCGATTTAATAATATTTTCTTCAATGTCAGAAAGGTTAACTAATCAATTCTCTACATACGAACGAAATTTTTTTTTATCAACTATTATTTCTTTAATTACTATTTATATCAAAAACTATAATCTTTTTTAATAAATATCCAAATTTTACTAAATTTATTTTAGAAATCTAATTGAAATCACTCGTATTATTCCGTTTTAAGAACCAAACCAAAAAAATTAAAATCATGCACACACTAAACACAGAAATAAAAACTTCCCGAGCCCGACACAAATAATTGAAATGAAAAAAAATCTGCTTAGTGCTGAATTAATTCTATTCAATTTGACAATAGTAGATGTACTATTGTACAGTGGAAGAGTTACTCCGAAAAATTTATTTCAATACTATTTTATACTATCGTATCATATTATGATAGTTTTAAAGTTAACCCTTATGTTTACAACCGCTTACCCGGGTAACTTTTCGTATTTTATTACCCAAAATTTTATGGATTTAGGTGACTTATCAGCTTGAAATCTTTAGTAATTATTATTTGTTAATAACAATTATTGGTTTTAGATTAGATTTTGACAAAATGTATTTATCAATTTAACATGAAATTACAAATTATCATTCAATACTAAATTTATGAAATCATGGACATACCCGGGTATGCTGGTTGTAAACATAAAGGTTAACATAATGTTTTATAAGGTTTTTAAATTTTAAGAATTTAGGTATTTTTACAATTTTGGTATTTCAAGTTCATGAAATCAAGAGTATCGCAACTTGTTTGTAGATGATGGCAACACCGTAGTTTAAACGTTCACCTTTTCAAAAAAGTATAGTACATACTTATATCCCTTTCTCAACCCAAAAAAATGGCGCCACACGAATGTGTGAGTAAAAAATCCCTAGTATGTAATGGCGTTTTTGATAAAAAATTTCGCTTGATTTGAAGTACAACCAACACAGTTGTGTGTATAGATTAGTGTTTTTTTCGGACGAAAATAAGTTAAAAAGGAATCCACAAATGTGTAAGTTGGTTCAAAAAACATACAAAAATAAATTTTTTACATGGTACTTTTGCAGTACCCAAACAATTGTGTTACCGGGCAGCAAAAGAGATATGTACATATATATACATACTGTTTATATTGGAGGTTGAACCTAGGTTCCTTAAGGAAATTTCAATATAACTTTAGGAACCTTCAATATAAACACCAAAAGTTAACTTGGAGTTAACTCGACTAAATCCAAAAATTTTCTTAGGTCGACTCGAAAAACAACAACAAAAATAAATCTTAAATAAAAAGAGAACAAAAAATTTATTATTTGTAATTTTTTTGTGTGTGCAGGAGTATCTAAATACGAAAGCATATTTTTGTATTTTTTCCGATTTTAATTTATTAAGTTTTAAAAAAAACCTAAAATTAGTTGCATTCATCTAGACATTTTTAAAAATTTTTGGACTCGATCCAAACATAACTCTGCCAATATAAGCACTAAAAGTTAACTTCAAGGTTAACCTGAAGAAAACTACAAGTTGAATCGACTACCAATGTAAACCGCATAATATACATGGATATACAGGGGTTTCAGATTAAGTATTCTTTATTCTTCAGATTAAGTATTCTTTATTCTTCAGATTAACTAGTTGATTGCCGTTTATTGCCTGGGTATGGGCAAATATAGTATGGGGGATCAAATGATTTTTAAAAACATTTACAATATATAGTAGTACTCGGTGTTGATTTTGACACCCATTTCGATAAAAAACAACGTTATTTCCCCTTACCTTTATCTTTGCATGGCTAATTTATTTGGTAGAATGCTTCTCTATTTTCCTGACCATACACGATTATTCCCTTTGCTATGAGGGTCTTGTAGTAAGAACAACTTTTCATCTGAAAATAAAATTTCATAACCATCGCGCCACGAGAGTAACATCTATGATTTGCGTTCCTAGTTTTTTACTGAACCGTACACGTTCAGACTGGCAGTTAGCTTTTTCATATGAACCACAAGATTTCTTCAAATTCATGTATGTCCAGCTTATGAATGTGTGGTTTATACCAATGGGCTGTAGCCGTTTAAAAATATCTAAAATCTTGCTGATGCCATTTTAAAACAAGTTCACATTTCGCTTCCAACCAAAATTTGCAAAATCAAAACTAACTTAGTGAAATAATGATTTAAAATTATGAGTCAATTAATGTGAAACCCCTGTACAATACTAATAGAATAATCGCAATACTACAGTTAATAATCACAATACTAACAGAAAAACTAGGGATTTTTGTTCGTTGATAATGTGTCTGCTCTGATCCATCAATGTCTTCGGATCTTCTTTTACTTTTTTATTTTATTTTTTATAGAAGGGTAGACTTAGGGAAGAGCCCTGTGTACTGTGGCCTTAAGATATGTTGTCAATCCGAGTTAGCATATCATATAAAGTAAGAATTAATTTCCTTGATTTACCACTATTTCAGGAAAAGTAATGGTTTTGGTGCTAGGTTGTTGTATAGTTTGAGAGAGCTATCTTCGCTCTACCTTCATAGAGATTAGTCGTGGGGCTGGTTTGCATAGCTCCTGTTGAACTTACACAAATCTTACAGGCACTCTTTAACACGAATCATGTTGGTTCGTGAATTTAGTATAGATTTATATAAAATATATTAATTTTAGTATTTCTATTACTTTACTTATTAAAACAATTAGAAGGCACTCTTTTGAGTACCACTTCAATAAGGTTAGGTGCTTCCAGTTCACTTGAGTCAAGCATTTCATTATCCCATTGCACTCTTACAATAATATGGAAAAACCTCTCTAGGATTATTAGTGATTTTGGCTCGGTGAATATCATTGCCCATTTATACAGTGGCCTAGTTTGTGGTATCATTTAGAAAATCACAACCAGGCATTCTTGTCTGCACTTCTGATACAGTTACAAATCATTAAACCTGTGCAGCCTTGTACTGGGTAACGAACTGTTATTTTTATAACTAGTTATTTTAAGTACTAGTTTCTAGCATCCGCTCTTTGTCAACTTTAACTATTCTAATGTAAACCATCGAAAATAAACGAATTCTTCATGTTATTTTAACAGGTAGGTTCATGCTTCACGAGTGATAGTATTTATTAAATAAATAAATATATATCAATATACATAAATAAGGTCTCTGTCTTTTCGATGACAATTTTCGGCTAGTTTCGGATAGTAATACGTGAATAATATATTTTAATGTGTAATTTTTTAGAATCTTACATTATTTTCTATCGAAATGTCTACGACCTGCTCTGTTAAGTATGTACCTTGATTCCAAAAAATTTGGCCAAATTAAGATTTCATTGCTTTACAATTTTGCTAAAAATGCTTTGAACACAATATACAGACAAAAATAATTTCAGTCAGACTAAAGCTATTAAGTTTTAGGTTGAGTTTCCCCAGGAAAATGAATAATCTAATTAATAACACGTATATTTTAGGTTTTTAATCGGAATTGGTTTAAAGCAGATACATTTAATTTTCCGATCTAACCTATACAATCGGAAAATACCGGCTTTTAAAAAGGTGTCTTTTTATGCTTATTGCTTATATCTATTTGTCTTTTTATGCAAATATCCGAATTAAAATTTATAACTTAGTAATCGATTAAAGACGTAAGATACTTCCATATTTCTGTACAAAAATGTCTTATTTATATTATACTGTAAGGCTTTATACAGTAGAGTTTCGTTTTGAAAATCTTGAGAGGAGAAATTTTTATATGTTTTGGGAGTATTTTTGGTTTCGGAGCCTTTATAAAATTTTAAATTATTTTACAGTCACTTGTTTAACGGACTTAATGAAATAAAGGTAAAAGTAAGATTTATAATCAAATTGTTTTTGTTCTCTTACTGGAGTATAGAGATACTAAGAAGTGTATGACTATAGTCCTTAAAACCTAAATTTGTCTTATTAATCTATTATTAAGATTAATCTATTATTAATATTAATAATTAAATTTATTATTATGTAATTTAAAGCAAATACAGGAAACCCTCAAGGAACACGCAGTGTTCTCTGAAATCGTGTTATTCGAGACTACAAAAAAGCAAATAAAAAACGTTACGTTTTAGTTTTTTTTTCGTTATGGTATATAAAAAACAAAATAAAACACAAAATAATGAAAATCGAGTTGTTTGAAACCGTGTGTTTTTCGAAACTCTGTCTTCAAATACCGTGTTCTTTGGAGGGTTACCTGTATAAACTAGATACACAATTGAGTAACAGATTAAACTGGTGGTGCGATTTTTTGATTACAGTTTGTATTTAGAAAGTGGAAAATGGATAAATGTTAATAAAAATATTTCCAAAATTAGAAACAATGATTATGGGTTAGTAATAGATAAATCAATAATATTTTACGAAAAAAAGTTCCACATAATTTGTGTGATATTTTTACTGTACATATATTTTTTGTGTTTTACTAACACAATTGTGTGGGTGGGGCAAAAGCACCATGTCAAAAATTTATTTTGATATGTGTTTTCAACCAACTTACACATTTTTGAATTCCTTAACTTATTTTCGCGCGAAAAAAACACTATAATTATACACATAAAGCTCGATTCATATTATCCGTTCCTTTCAGTTCCTTGATTTTTCGTATCAGACAAAAAAAAACATTGTTACATATTTTTTTCATTGGAGTGTTTATATTATCCGTTCCGTACTTGCAGAAACTGAACGGAACGGATAATATAAATACTCCTATGAAAATACATGTAACAATGTTTTTTTTGTCTGATACGATAAATGAAGGAACTGAAAGGAACGGATAATATCCCTTTAGTGATTTACTAACACAATTGTGCGGGTAGGGCAAAAGACCATGTCATATATTTAGTTTTGTATGTGTTTTGAACCAACTTACACATTTGTGAATTCCTTTTTAACTTATTTTCGTCCGAAAAAACACTATATCGTTACACACAATTGTGTTGGTTTTACTACAAATAAAGCGAAATTTTTTATCAACAACGCCATTACATACTATGGTTTTTAACCTACATATTTGTGTGGGTTGGACTAAAATTGAGCCTTTTTTGTTTTCTTCGTTGAAAAAGGGATATAAATCGAGCTTAATTGTGTTGGTTGTACTTCAAATGAAGCGAAATTTTTTATCAACAACGCTATTACATACTATGATTTTGTACTCAAACATTTGTGTGGTTTGGACTTAAGTTGAGCCAATTTTTTTCTTGGTTGAAAAAGGGATATACGTATTTAAGTATGAACTCATTTATTCATTTTTCAGTGAACGTATGACAATAAAATTAAAAAAATACTTGTTCTGTCGTGAATCGTGATAGTTTCCAAAACTGCCCAGATAGTGTGTCAAGCATGTATGTTTATATGTATATAGAATGGCCATTGCAAGGTTAATTCCGAAAACTGTCAAAATTATTTTCGGAATTAAAATAAATACTATTCCTTATGTCGCGACAACTCTATTGTTATCGTCTGGTCCACTGTATTATTTCGTCAATCTGCCATATTATTCTTTTCGGCACGAATTTTACTCAAATTAATAAAACTATTGTAAAACTGTTCACTTGTAAATTGGGTTCATAGTTTATACAGAGAACAAATTTTAAGGTAGCTCCTATGATAATTAAAATGTAAATTTTCTACGTATTTTTTCGTTGCAACGACATTAAAAAATTCTAACCTTAAAAACAACGTGATGCAATAATTTTATAAAAATGAAATATTTACGAATAATTAATTAAATTGTGTATTTAATCATCTTATTTAATCTTTTTACAGAATAAAATGGCAGCCTTCTTTAGTAAAATTGGTCAATTAGGCTTAGGAGTCGCTCTGGTTGGTGGTGTTGTAAATTCTGCATTATATAATGGTAAGTAACAAAATAGAGAACCGGGTCGAGGGTGTGCTAATTGGTTTCTTATATTTTTAGTTGATGGTGGCCATAGAGCTGTCATCTTCGATAGATTCGCTGGAATTAAACAAGGAGTTGTTGGCGAAGGTACACATTTCTATATTCCATGGGTACAACGTCCAATTATTTTTGATATTCGATCCCAACCTCGAAATGTTCCCGTAGTGACTGGAAGTAAAGATTTACAAAATGTAAATATTACGTTGCGCATATTGTTCCGACCTATCCCAGATCAGCTACCAAAAATTTATACAATTTTGGGTGTTGATTATGATGATCGTGTTCTACCTTCAATCACTACAGAAGTACTCAAAGCGGTGGTCGCTCAATTCGATGCTGGCGAGTTAATTACGCAGAGAGAAATGGTATCGCAAAAAGTATCAGACGATTTAACAGAACGAGCACAACAATTTGGAGTTATTCTAGATGATATTTCTATTACACATTTAACATTCGGCAAAGAATTCACACAGGCCGTTGAAATGAAACAAGTTGCACAACAGGAAGCGGAAAAAGCCCGGTTCATGGTCGAAAAAGCGGAACAACAAAAGAAAGCTTCTATCATTACAGCTGAGGGTGATGCTCAAGCTGCCCAATTACTTGCAGAGTCGTTCGCCGAAGCTGGTGACGGTTTGGTTGAACTTCGCAGAATAGAAGCGGCTGAAGATATTGCTTATCAGCTATCACGGTCACGTCAAGTAGCATACCTTCCCACAGGCCAAAGTGTTTTATTGAATTTACCCCAACAATAATTAATAGCTGGTGAAATGTAACCTTAAGAAATATTATTTTTTGTTTCTGCATTTGTTAAAATAAATAATTACTATAATTCCAAAAGAAATGAAAATTCAAAAAACCAAGGTAAATCAAGTTAGTGTACTGATCTTAGTGAAAATAATTTTCGGCAACATAGGAATCATTTTATCCTGTTCAAAATGTGATCTTATGTGTTGAATAGATAAATGATTACAATTTGAGAATGTCTAATAATAGCCTTAAAGCAAAATGAACTTGTTTTTATTTTCATTAGAAATTTTTGTTTATTTTATTATTTACAAAAGCAAAAAGAAAATATATGATAGATTTTATATTAATTTAACCAGAGTGTTACTTGTAATCCAAGTCCTCTTCTTCATCGTCATCATCGATTTCAGACAGTGCTTCTTCTTCGTAATCCGATTCGAAGTCATTATCGTTCTCCTTATCGGCAAGTTCTTTCTGGTAACGTTCTTTCAAACCATGAGTGATTATGTCACGGCATAGTTCATCGAATCCGGCCGGTAGCCATCCTGTTTTTTCATTGCATACCGCACCCGACGACGGGGTTGGTATTTTATCAAGCATTTCTTTAATTTTTGGAACATGCAAATCGCAATATTGAAAAAAAGTTATACGCTTTTCAGGAAGCTCACCGTAATCGTAATACGGTTTGAAAAGGAATGGTTGTGGTTTTGGTTCATCAGTACTCTTAGCAGCCGCTATTGTTGTTGGATCAATGAGCTTTGTATTCTTGGTTAGAGTTTGATTTATATTCGGTTTATTTTTCTTGTTCGATTTAGACTCGACCCTGCCCTTCATTCCGACTATATTTCGTAAGCGAAAATCGAATGTTTGAAAGTACCGGCTTTCAAAATTCTTCCGTGGATCATATCCAAAACGTACCCACATTATACGCCAAGGGCCGCTGGTATAGTAGTAGCCAACAGCCGGCAGAATATGTTTTAGTTGGTCTTTAGATACTTTGGCTTCATATATGAGAGCCATGCGTGACCAAACTGGCCGCTTCTCAAATAGCTCCTTGACAGTGTTGTAACTTTCGTACGATGATATTTGAGTTTTAAGATACTCAATGGCGTTCGGATGAGGTTTCATTGGGATCGGTGTATTTAAATCGAAAGTTAAAAATTTTGTATGTTTACTGCGTCGGTTTCGAGTGCTCTCTATTAAAGTTTCGTTACTGTTCAAATCTTCTTTTTTAAAAAGATTTTCCTGGACGCTATCGACCCGGGTGAACGAAACAGGTGGCATAAAATAAGGTGTATCATCGGGTTCACTAAAATATGAGAAATTCGAATTATTTGTAAATGAACATTGGTGATGCCGTAATGCACTTACTTCATCCACGATGCCGATTTTAATTCATCGGGTAAAATATCTTTGTAGATAATTTTTGGTTCAGTCATTTTATTATCTTTGTGTATGGCTAAATATTGGAAATCACAAAGTGAATTAAAGCGGTACACAGTATCGACTTTGCCCAGTATTTCGACACCACATTTTGGCGGTTCCGTAGAGTTCTTTTTTCTCTTAACTTTAACTTTCAAGAGCAATCCGTTGGTTGGAAATTTATCACCCATAACTGGTTTGGAAAAAAGATCATTTGGACGGAATTTCACCTCTAGCCTACGCTTTTCTTGATCAAAAATCTAGAAATTAATTTTATTAAACGTTGTGGTGTTGAAAGAAATTGATTCAACTTACCGAAGACAATTTCCTCATTCCACCCAGGGTTTTTAACATTTTTTCATCATTTTTGACAATACCCGGATATTCAATCATAAGAAATTTCTGGCCTATCTCTTCTCCTCCTCCTTTTGCCATTTGTGGTACAATATGCTTTTTGCGTTTTCGATACTCATACAATTCACACGGAATCGGATTTTAAAATTGATTTTTGCTGTCAAAATAAATGGTCGATAAGCAGATTTGTTTATATCACCAAGACGTACATGTATAGTGTAGGTTCTATAATACGGAACTGTGTGCTGTTGGCTGTTGAGCAAGTTCATTCCCAAGTAACCAAAATAAGTCATCACCAATTTTCGATAATTTATCGAAGTTTATTTCTCGTTTCTGTAGAATAAAATTTGTATCTGTTTCAATTTTTATATCATTTACTAGCCTGCTAGAATGCAACATTATGATGTTTCTATTGCGTTTCTATCACCAAATAATTTATTTTCGATTCTAGAACGATAATAAGTGAAATAGATATTGTTAAAATATATTCTAGTAAGTTGTGATAGCAGTAGAGAAAAATAATTGATAAACGAAACAGAAGTCAAATTAATTCTAACAAAAAGAGATGTAGACTTCGATAAAATATCGAAAAATGGTGATGCTAGAGAACATCCCAGCCGAGGAGTGTCGGTTTTGTATGAAAAGCAACAAGCACGAGGGTGAGCAAACGGGAAAATATAGTATTGACAGAATCTACTTAAATATAAGTCCTGCTAACTCCACACATATAAAATAAACAATAACTAAGTAAAGATGTATTGGAATTTTTTTTCCATAGTAATTTTTTTTAAATAACTAAGTATAAATGTGTTGGTGCAGAAACAAAAAAAATGAGCAAAAAAAAATTCAAATTTACGTTGCATTGTTAGTGTAACCAACACACTCTTTGTTAGTTTTCTTTAAATAGGTATCTGTCAATGAGAGAGTAAGCAGGACTTATATTTAAGTAGATTCTGGTATTGAGCATCTTGTTTGCATTAGTAGGCGAGACGCATGTGCTTGATCTTGTTTTGAATTTTGATTTTTTTTAGATTGACATATCGATGCGTATAATTTTTGACAATTCTGGAACTAATACGAATAATTTTTATATTTCTGAATTAAACTGAAAACAATTTATACATTTCAATATTAAATCATAAACATCAAACGTTATAATAAAAAAATTAAATATGTTTCGATGATTAAAACAAATCTATATAAAATAATATTAGAATTTAAAATTCTAAAAACATAAAATATTACTTCATTCCACTGCTCAAAAGCAAGCGAATAGAATAAGTGAGTTAGACGTCAGTATCAAAAAATTAAACCGAGCCAACCGGATCCATTTATTTTGGTACCTATCATCGTAAAAATGACAAACAAAATACACATATACAAGTGAGGAAAAAACAATACAATTATAAAATTATGTTTTATACACCGTATATGTATGTACACGAAATTCTTGCTCGCCTCGTCAACTCGCGCTGACATTTTGCATGCAAACTTGACACTCAGGGGGTCAATTCGCATTCCGTGAAATAATTAAACCGAAAAGTTTTTTTCATTGGCAATCTAGTAGTTTAAATTTTGCATGTAATAATAAATTTTACTGTCTGAATTCATAAGCTCTTATAGGGAATACAAACCTACTCGATTACAAATGAAAAAAACTTTTCATTTTCATTATTTCACGGTACATGAATTGACTCCCAGCACTCAGATAGAAATGTGAAATTGGATCGTTAAATGGCGCAATAACAATATCAACTTAATGTTGTTGCGGTCTCTGTTAAACAATTACAGTGGAAAATCTGAAGATCACTTATCGGATTTTATCGGAAAATGATTGCTTTAGCATACAAAATTATGATATTAGTGTAAAAAATAAAGATTTTATTAATTATACGTCTCGAATAAACATAAACAATGACCAAAATATAGTTTAACTTACTAATGCCCACTCTTATACTCTTGACAGACTAGGGTTTAGCTAAACTAGTTTAGTTAATCTACTACAAAACCAATTAGGTTGACACACTATGAGGTTTAGCAAACCTGTTTCAATAATAAAATGCGGTAGCGCTATGTTTGTCCGGAATCGGTATTAAACAAATGTCATTGTCATTAATTTTCAATTGTCATTGAGTGCCGTGCATAGTTTTGTTTATATTACTCGTTTAACAATACTAGTTGAAATTATAAATAATGTGTCCTTTTTCTAAATGGGTCATATATATTTCTGCTAATGTACCTGATAGTGGACTTCCTCCCAAGACAATAAAACGAGTTATGTACATATGTAGGTACAGATTAAAAAAATCTGAATCCCAAATACAATACCATGGTTTATTATCCGGCACTAGAAATAAGTCAAATATAGCACCAATATACTTTAGCTGCGTTTTTTTGAAAACAAACGAGTAGAGTTCGCGATAGCTATTTTCAAATTTGTCCAATTTAAATTTAAAAATTTAATTTTTTTTTTAAATTAAATAATTTAGATTTAATATGAATCAATCTATGTATAACCAAAAAAATCCATCATAAAAGTTGTATGGTTTTCTTGTAATATCGTTGTTCTGTATAGTTCTGAACTACTCCGTTATTATACAGAACTATACAGAACAACGATATTACAAGAAAACCATACAACTTTTATGATGGATTTTTTTGGTTATACATAGGTTCCTATTAAATCAAAATTATTTAATTTAAAAAAAATTAAATTTTTAATTTTAAATTGACAAATTTGATAATACGCACTGTACACAAATGTGTATGTTGGTCCATACACATACACAAATGTGTATAGGAATACACAAATCTGTATGTTGGTCCATTCACATACAAAAATCAATTTTTGACATGATGCGTCTTCGTTACCCACACAATTATGATGGCAGGCAGAAAAAGGAATATAACCTTTCCCGACCAGTATACACAATTATGTATGCAAATGTTGCTTACGAAAAACGAATGTGTCAAACATAGAATTATGTGTATATTGAAGACCAATATACACATTTGTGCATAATACTTAATTTTTTGGTCAGGAAAAAAACACTAACTATAATAATAATAAAATAACTAATATGTTATCAAACACAAATAATTAATATCTTGTTAAATGTATGTGTTATCAAATTATTATGCTCTTTTTGAAGAATTCCCATTTAACTAAGATCCTTTAAAATACGGAAGACATTACAATCTATCATTATTTACATACACATTTGTGTATGTTGAAGTTAAAATGAAGCAAAAAGAAATGTTTGAACTCGAAAGGAATAACTCAAAAAGTAAGCGGCATCTATCATTGTATCACATCACTAAATGGCATTGGGTGCTTTCAGGTCCCCTATCATGATTAGTAAAATCATCGCCAATTTGATTTAAAAATTTCATAGTGCTAAACATTTTCACAGCGTTGGCTGCGATTTTACTCAACATGTTCCCAACTGTTGGGTGCCCTGAAATTGTCCTATTTATAAATTTTAACCTTCATTGTTAGATGGCGCTCTCGCTAAACCCATTTTTATGCAATAAACTTCAATATATTGAGAGATTAGTGCACTAAACCCATTTAGTTACTAAACCTTAAACAAAACCCGTTTAGCTAATCTCGAAGTTGACACATTAAGAGATAAACTCGAAAAAACGACTAAACGCGTTTAGCTAATCGCTAGTCTGTCAAGGGTATTAAGTTTTGTCCTATGTTAGTGGTATTATTTAATTTCAATTTACTGTATAGTTATTGTGGTGAAAGGTAAATAAAGATACAAATGAATATTCTTTACAATAAAAATATAAAAAAAGTGAAAAAAGAACCGATAGAAAGTTAAATGAAATATTTTAGTTTTATATTGCTGACGCTCTTGTTATGTTTACCGTAGTGGCGTCACCAGGGAGTCAATTCGCGTTCCGTGAAATAATGAAAATGAAAAGATTTTTTCATTGGCAATCTAGTAGCTTGAATTATTCGCACGTAAATTTTAAATTTCACTGTGTGAAATCAAAATTTCTTATGGGGAATGCAAACCTACTTGATTGCTGATGAAAAAAACTTTTCATTTTCATTATTTCACGGAACGCGAATTGACTCCCAGCAGGCAAATGTATTTGGCAATGTAGCTTGTCGCTGTATCACTGGTTCTGTTTATATCTTTGTAAATGTAGAAAATGTATTGAGTAAAAGTGTTTATTTTAAAATTTGGAAAAAATAAAAGTCAAACAGTCGGAATGGTGTTATAAACAGTTTAAAATCATGAGTTAGATATTGTTCTTAATTTTTTAAATTGTTGAGAAACCAGATCAATAATCAAGATTAGCAACGCTATTATTTTTTTAATGCATGGAATTCAAAGTTATCATGGAAAAAAATGAAAAACTTGATTTTTCATGTACCGATGTTGAATGTGTTGAATTTTTTGCTGATATCTTGACAGAAATCTGCAAACTTGGTGATTCAACAAGTGTTTATCTCAAGCTGATATCGAGAATATAGTGACTGTTTGGATAGTGTAGTTGCTTTATTTTGCACTGCGTGGATGAATTGATTATGCTAGAGTCTATGCTGTGAAATTGGATTTGAAGACACATGATATATTGATATATATGATTAAACAATTTCATTTGTCTTTTACAGATATCGCTTTAATAGTTTATCGGGTTCTATTGAAAAATAATTTTAAAATCTTTTTAGGGATTTAGTATTCAAAATTCTGGCATGAAAGTAAAGTTTTAATAAATAGTACTCGCTGAATAAACAAAAACAAGAAAATTTCATTTACCTTACCAGTTCTGCACCCTTAAGATCTGACTAATGTGCCTTACACGTTGTATCACATGCAGAGAGAAAGCCAACTACACAAGAAAAAATTTGAAAGAACATAAATGTAAATAGTCAATATCAATCACAGCCTTAAGGTCGAGGCACATAGTTTCCGTTCCGTTCCGACCTTTAAGTTGAATATGTCAAAATGTATGGAAAACCGAAAACATGCTCACATTGTTAAGTTCAAGGCGGAACGGAACCGAAACAGTTGATCAAATTTCAATAAAAACTTAAACAATAACCTCAAAATATTTATTTTGGCGTTTATTGTTATCGTTTTTTTTGTTAATGTGTATCATTCTTCACTCATTATTAAAACAATTGATATGATATTATAAATAATTGATTGAATTGAAACAATATTGTGAGAAATAAAAAAACTCGATTTATCAAACTACATAAAAACAACTAAAAACGAAACGAAAGCTATGTGCGTGAGCATTTATAAAAACTTATTGAAAACGAAACGAATCGGAACGGAACGAAAACTATGTGCCTCGACCGTTAAAAACGAAAAAATTGAGATTTTATCACCGATATTTTGTGGTTATTTGTGTGCAAATTATTATTGATGCCTATGTGTTTGAAGGGTTATAAATACTGTGTCGTAGTATAGTTTATAATTGTTAGCCAAGATTACAAATTTAGTTTAGGTGTAATGATATCGAAGAGCAACTTTTAAATTAAAATATTCATCAACAAAATCAAAACCGTTTACCTTGACCCAAGACTTGCGCTTGAAATAATATATTCCATGTGAAAGTAATTAGGATAATTAGATAAAATGTTAGTGTTCGATGTGAAATATGGAAATATAAATTACAACTTTATTTTAGATTTTTTTTGTCAGATAGGAATGCATTCTAAGTACAAACAGTATGTTGTGTCTCGATTTTGAAACATTACATATCATCCTCTTTTCATTTACTATGTAAAATCCAACTCAACCTATTTGTATAAATATACCAACAAGCTGCATCGGATTTTATCATCAAACAAATCTATAAGCGATACGAAGTTTCTGTTGGCCACGACAAAACAAAACATAAAACGTTATCAGTCAGTAGTGCAATAGAAATTGATATTAACGTGCTTGATTTATTTAATATTGTTAGTTTAAAATATTATAATAGTAAGTACTTTTATAGTTATTAAAATTTTCGTAAAGTTGAGTGTATCGTGGGCACGGTTCATGTCCGTTAATAATACGATTGTATTCCAAGGCGATGTCATTGTTTTGTTGGCACACAGTTCCACCACCTCTCACTAATTGATGATACTGGTAATTAGAAAAACAACTTGAAAGTACTATTTGTGATGCATTAACATGTGTGAAAAATTTACCTCTCGATTTATATCCCCAACGCAAATCCAATTATTTCCTTCTAAATTTGTAACGGCCCATTTTGAGTGATCATTGTGATTTTTGAAGTAAACCGTCTCATTGAATTTTATATCGGCAATATTATACACGCTAAACCGTGTAGTACAATTCGAAGTCATGCGGCCAGCACCGTTTAGCCAAGATTCTACCAATAAATTGGTCTGAAATGTGGGCGCTACTAAATCATTGTAAAGTTCTTTATCGAATTCGCCCGCTTTAGCAAACACCTTGAATTTATATCCCAGATTTGATTCAATGGTGTCAATACTGTAAAATGGAGCTTCAGTATTTTTCACTTTATTGATTACATCGATAATATGTGGGAGGTCGTCTCTAAAAAAAATTATGTAGATACGTACATTAATAATGTACAATTAAATGACTAATCAAATTGTATCGTAACTTACTTAAATTGTTCTAAATTATTGGAGTGAGAATATACATTGGTTTCATCATAGATTAACTGTTTCGCCACCACATCAATCATAGAAGCATTCATTGAAATACACAAGAAGCTCTGCCCGTACCTATGTCCTGTACTTGGATACCCGTACTGTGCATCTTCAAACGATGGTGGATATCGAGGCACTGAGTGAACCATCCAGAAACCATATGTTTTCGACGATGCTAATACACCTTTAGTATGTCCCCCATTAAAATCCACTGGACCCGCTGGAGGTTGATCATTGTACATTAAACCGATCACATCACTATTATTGTAGATTTGGTTTATAGTATTTCCGGGCGCGCTCGTTTCATCTTCAATCGTTTTACTTGAATACATCCATTGCTTAACAGCCTTCGCTGATGTGATGTAGTAATAGTTTAACCCACTCGAAGTTTTTATCCGTTTGCCATGTTTTTTGCGGGCATATTCAATTGGTAATTTATATAAATAAAACCAATCAAGTAAATTATTTGCATCATCACGACATCCAATATTCTTATCATCGTTGTATGCAACAAATGTACTGAGCACTAATTGTAAATTTAATACAAAAAAATAAATCCAAACGAGAAGCATCACACTGTGATCTTAAAATAATGAATGGGAAGAGTGATGACAGTTGTTACGGTTATTATTGTTTAAATTTTGTTGTTGTTGTTGTTGATTGTTTTTATATGCGAATGCAGTTGCGAAGTATAATTTCCAGAAACTGATAATAGATGTAAGCTATATCGGTCTGGTGAATAACCATAATTTATTTGATTACCTAATCAATTTATTCATTTTTTAACTTTATTATTATATTCGTCGTATGGGTAAAATTAAAACGTAAACGCAGAATATTGGGTGGGGCTATGTTATTCTCGTGATTTTCCGAAATAGACCTGTAGGTTTTGTTTGTAGCGATGCCACTAGGAGGTATGCGGGACAAACAGAAACGTGCGATTACTATGGCGTTAAAAAAAAAAATCGAAAATGTAGATTTGCATGGTTTTTCGCCAAAATAAAGTTGTAGTTAATTTAAACCATGCTTTCTTAGAATTATAATATAATACGGGCATTATTCCTTTTAAAATTCTAGGATTGCGTGTTCTACCAACAATGACCGGTGGTTATCGATGCCTATTGGCGTTAGCACAAAGTAGCGCCGAGATATCTCACCGCATATTGTGTCTTCGTGTCTTGATGCTTGCGTGTTTTGAGGCGCCAATACAAACGCGATGACACCGATCGCCATTGTAAATTTGTGACTGTAACAGCATTTCAATTTTAATCGACACCCTTGACTCCAACTTTTCTACAACAGTTAATTTTTGTTGTAGAATAAGTGTAACATGAATCCTTTTATCTATATTTTAGATGATCTAAATTCACTGTGGTTTAAGTTTACAGAGAAATGGATAGATTCACTAATTTTCAAAAATGCAATAAAATAAATGCTTCTGTTTTCTAAATTATTTTAATCCTTTTTGCCGATAATATTGTGTTATATTATGTGATTTCCCTTTTTATATCGCATACGCCCAGAACAATATATGCGCGTAGATTTTTATGTAATTTTTTGGGTTATATTCGTTTACCCAGGAACATCTCCTGGGTAACTTTGATACCATCGAAAATTTTAAATACCTCGGGTCACCTACAACATCCTTGAATGATATGCAGGCAGGTGTTGATAGTTGCGCTGTTTACATACCATACGGATCCTAAGTTAATATATATGGTGAGCTGTCTTTATTTTTCTCAAACCAACTAGCAGTTGCAGCTTCTGATTTTAATTCTGTGATGATTTTGGGAGATCTAAACCTACCGAAAATAAAATGGCTTACTGTTGATGATGAACTTCTGCCATTCAATGGTGACCTAACTTCAGATCTGTTGATGAACTCAATCTGTTCACTCGGGCTAAGACAGATTAATAACATCGAGCACCAGTGCAGCAATATCCTCGATCTGGTGTTCATTCCTGTAGAAGTACACGGCACAATCATTGCTTGTAATGATCTCGGCGATTCTTCAAGTATTTTTCACATACCACTACATATCCAATTAATATTTGAAAATTGTGTTAATGTTAACGTGAATTTTAATTCTAGTGAGTCTTTCAACTTTAAAAAGGGAAATTATAATGTTTTAAATGAGTTTCTGGACAATATTAATTGGGATCAATATATAACGGGTAGCTTAGACGCTTATATTGATCAGTTTTATAAAATAATGAACTTGGCAATTAAACAATTTATTGATCGTTCACCTGTAGTTTCGTCGATGCGCGAGCCATGGTTTAGTAGTCGCCTCTCAGGATTAAAAAATCTGCAATGTAAAGCTCATTAAAAATATAAATTAAACCCATCCGTCGTAAATTATGAAATATTTAGCGCTGTCAGATCTCAATTTAAAATTTTAAATCGTTTCTTGTATAATCTATATCTTGTCGAGATCGAATCGAATATTAGAAACAACCCTAAATGTTTCTGGAGTTATGTTGATTCGAAACGGAATTGTAGAGGTATACAGCATTTTTTGAAAATGTTGTCTTCGAGAGGGATTGACGAACTTGTTTTTAGTAATAATCCAAACATTGTATTTCAGTTTACTACAGATGACGTTCTGCACGCTCTGTTGAATATAAATGTGAATATGTGTTTTGGCCCGGACAAAATTCACCCGCTTGTGTTGAAAAAGTGTGCTTCGGTCTTGGCTCAGCCGCTGACGGACATCTTCAATTTGAGTTTGAAGAGTGGGGTTTTTCCTTCAATTTGGAAATCCAGTTTCATTAAACCAATTTTCAAGAGTGGACGGAGAACGGATATCGAAAATTACCGCGGTATTTCTATCTTATCGGCTATTCCTAAATTATTTGAATCGATCGTCAAGGACCGCATCTTTTTCTTAACTAAAAATTCCATCTCGATAAACCAGCATGGTTTTACTCCGGACGGTCAACTGTAACAAATCTTGCTTTGTTTACAAATTTTTTAACGTTAGCATTAGAAGGTGGTAATGGTGTTGAGGTAGTGTTTACAGCTCAACAATTGTGATGCCCTTCCTTAAAAGTGGATCTTTTCATATTTGACGAACAGAACTAAAAATTTTTTTTAAATAATATTTTATCTAGAGACATAAATGTTTTGTCTGGCGTCCCACAAGGTAGCCACATTGGACCTCTATTATTTATTGCATTCATAGATGATGTGAAGCGGTGCTTCAAACCTAGTAAGTTTCTGATTTACACTGATGATGTAAAAATATTTTGTAAGATTAGAAATGATCGCGATCTGCTAAATCTATAACAGGAATTAAACGTTTTCTTCGACTGGTGTAGCTTAAGTAAGCTTTGCCTGAACGCTTCTAAATGTAAAGTTATGAACTTTTCTAGAAAACGTTATGGGCGTTATGGACCTGATAATAGTTTATTCTTAAATGGCGTTATGATTGAGCGAGTTCATTCTTTTCTAGATTAGGGGTTTTGTTTTCACGAGTTTTATCGTTTAAGGACCACATTGACAGATGTATTAATAAGGGTTATTCAATGTAAGGGTTTTTAATCCGTTTCTCGAAAGATTTTCATGATTCATATACTCTAAAAGTCTTTTTCGCTCCATTTATTCGATCGCACTTGGAGTATGCGTCAATTGTCTGGAATCCGTACTATAACAATTCCTCTAATCGTATAGAACCAATCCGGAAGCGATTTATGTTGTTTGCCTTAAGGCGACTTCCTCGAGAGATAAACGCTCCTAAGTATGTGTTTCCGCCGTATCTAGGCCGTTGATTGTTACTGAATATTGAACCATTGTTCGTTCGAAGACAAATTTCTTGCGCAATGTTTGTGCGCGACGTTATAATGAGCCGAATAGATTGTTCACATCTACTGTCCTTGTTTTCAATACGTGCCCCAGTGAGATCACTGAGACACCGAGGCTTATTAGTGATTGATCTGCACTTCCATGGGTCTAATTTTGGTATGTCGGACCCGGTTTGTAGTTCGAGCCGTGTATTTAATAATTTATCTACCGTGTTCGATTTTAATTTGTCCAGAGATGAATTTAAAAGAGTTCTAAACATTTTTTTTATTCAAATTTGATTTATATTAATAAACCTAATTTTAAATACCAGATGTAAATTAATACTGTTGGTTAAATAAATAAATAAATAAAAATGAATGAACACTCCTTCTGAAACCAACTTGTAAAGTTGTATACTCGATTTGGATGGTACCAGAACTAGGAGCAATTTAGGAGTTTAGAGGCCGAGGCGTAAATTTTTTTTTCTTTGGTTTATTTTCCTTAACCAATATACGGGATACTTGGATTAGCAGCTTTCATAGATTAAGAGCGTTGCGGTCCTGCTGGTAAATATGCTATAAACATACAAAGGGTTATTTATTATAACACTATAGTTTACTTGCTAGCCTTGTCCCTTAACCTCTACACGCTATTGTGAAAATAGAATACTAACATGCTAAGAATGTTATAAAATGTAAACGATATTATTTGAAAATATTTACGAGTATAGGTCAATTTCGAGATGTTTTATACAACACCTGTTATTCGTTGGCCTAGTTTGAAATTCACTCATAAATCTTTGATTTTCATTTTATACGTATAAACCATAATAGGATTTTCCAAATAACAATAAATTGGATTTTGTTTTACGTGTTACGCCATAGCGACATTTAAATTATAGTCCAACATTTTAATATTAAATAGTTTTACAAAATTATGTGACATCATTTATATTTCTTTTCAAGTTATTAAGCTAAATATTTTAACTAGCCATTTGTTAATAAATTTATGATAAGCTAGTAGTTTATAAAATATGTTTTGCCCTTAGAAGAATGGCCCTGGGTCTAAAAAAAATAACTTATTATCTAATTCATTTTTGTTTTTAATTTATTTTTAGGCTACACGCTGTTTGTTGGCAAGATACAAATATGTAATTTGTGAAATATTATTAGAGATTTGATTTACATACCATCATGAAGAGCCTGAAACATTTCATGACATTCAAGAAACAAATAAGTTTCAAACTTTTGCAGTCTGACTATAACGAACAGTAGGTATACTATGAGAGTTCCAGCGCAAAATCCCATGTATTTTTATATGGAGGTTGAAATTTGCAAATTTTGGCTCACGTAGTATGAAAAGTTCTTTATAGATGGCAGCACTAAAAAAACTTTTTCGACAAAGCTCGAAATTTTAAGTTGCAATGATTTTTTCGTTAGATGGCAGCACTATTTTATGTAAGTTTCCGTACTTTTCGCTAGATGGCAGCACTTCAAAAGATATTTGGTTTGTGTTTAGGATAAACTTTGGAAAACTTTTGGTTTTAAATTTCTAATTGATTTATTACTTTTTAAATTATTTCACCCAAAAGTGTTCGAAAGAGGCGCGGGGTGCGACGTCCGACGTGCGATTTACAATATTTAATTTACTAACTGTAACAAATATTAAATTTAAATGATAGTAAATGATTGTTGTTGTTACTGTGTTCGCAAAATATTTAAAGATTAATAAAATTGCATTTTATTTTTTATGTAGGTTAAAGATAAGAAAAGGTAAGTTTCAATTTCTTTCACGAAAAATCATGAGAAGTACAGAATTGTTATTATTATTATATTTTATTTGTATGTACATATGTCGAAATGCATAATATTACTAGATGCGCGCGCACATATAGGAAAATTAAAATTAAACGTAAACATAGTGATATCTGTGACGGAATAAAATGTTATCATTATATTTATTTATTTATTTATAAAATTGTTTACAGTTTATATAATAACTAGACAAATGTAAGAAAATATTCATTAGCCTCTTGGTGTACAATTACTAAGGTTGTGGTATAAGAAAATATTTTAAGGTGATAATTAAAAATTGTATGTGAAGTGAAAAGAATTATTTTGATAAACAAAAAATCAAATCATTCCATCTGTAGTGCTTACAATTAAAAGTGTGTTATAATATTTTATAAAGGTACATCTCATTAAACTTAATAGTGAAATTAAGTGTTAATTCAAAATTAGCAATTAATAATAAATAATTCGGTCAATAAATTTAATAGTGTTAATTAAAAATTGTGTGGAAATGGCAAATATTAAACAAATAGTGTGCAAAACTAAATCGGCTCTCATTAGTGCTACTGACAATCCTGAGGTGTTACAAGATGCTGTTAATCTATGTAATAAAAATTTAAAATATCTTCGAAACAAGCTGCGAAATTGTATCGGTTTAGGAGAAAAAAATAAAACTCAAAATGCTGTTGGTTTATTAACAGGATTTCGAAGTCAAATGAAAATGATGCAGAAAATAAAAAATGGTCAAGTTCAAAAATATCCATCGAGGCGAATAAAATGTACTTATATTCAAACTGCTTTTCAAAACCGAATTAAAACTTTAGCCATGATCAACTTAACTCACACTGATTCAATTAATTTCTTAAATGATTGTCAATCAACTTTTAAGCTTCACATCAAAAAGGTTTTAAAGAATGAAACTGCTTTAAAAGTAAATGGAATATTTTGCGGCGAGTTTAAAATTTGTAATGGTGCTGAAGATAATTTTGAGTTTAAATACATGAATACTAAAAATGATGTGCTCTACAGAGATACCAACATTGATGAATGGTTTACAAAAAATATAAAAGAAACTATATTAAAAGATCTCGAGGATTTTCAACATAAGCAAAGCGGTTGGACTATATCAGCAGTCGTGAACTTAATAATGAATATCAACAAATATACAGCACAATTGGGGTCGACATATATTCCACTACCAAAGAAAATTGCAGCAAAAGGAGCCTGTATCAACGTTCAAAATGATGACAATGCTTGTTTTGCATGGGCAGTTCTATCAGCGTTATTTCCAGTTGAAAAGGATCCACAGCGCACAACAAAATATCCACACTATTCGGAGAAATTCAACTTAACTGGAATTCAGTTCCCAATGACAATTAATCAAATCGCACGCTTTGAAAAGCAAAACAATGTTTCAATCAATGTGTATATTTTGAAACTGTTAAAGACATCGGACTATATTACATTACCAACATATTTAACTAAAAATAAGAGAGATGCACATGTGAATTTACTCTTAATTCAAAATATTTATAGCCAAGATGGTCAAGAAGAAAATGACATAGAAGCAGAATTGAGTGAGCATGAACCGATTAAATATCATTACATATGGATAAAAAGTCTTTCTCGGCTGTTATCAACACAAGTGGGAAACAGGAATGGACAAATAGAATTTTGTGATCGATGTCTACACTATTTTCATTCAAGGGAAATGCTTCTAAAACATAGTGAGAATTGCTTAAAACAAAACAATTGCAAAATTAGGTTGCCTACAAATGAGCAAAAACAGCTTCAGTTTAAAAATTTTAAAAATAAAATAATAGTTCCATTTATTATTTACGCGGATTTAGAATGTATATTAATAAAAGTTGATGTTGGTAATAATTATCAAATGCATGAGCCACATAGCATCGGATATTATGTGAAATGTTCATATGATGATAATCTATCTATGTACAAATCATATCGCGGGAAAGATTGCGTTTCGTGGTTTAGTAAAGAATTAGCCTGTTTGGCTGAAACTTTAGATAATATTATAACTAATCCTGTAGTTGTGAATGATCTAACAACAGAAGAAATTATTTCATTTAAAACAGTCTCAAGATGTCACATATGCGAAAAGCCTTTTGGAAGTGAAGAGATTAGAGTGCGCGATCACTGTCATTTCACCGGTAAGTTTAGAGGAGCCGCACATAATAAATGTAATATTAATTATAAAAATGAGGGTCACACGGTACCAATTGTTTTTCATAACTTAAGTGGTTATGATTCTCATTTTATTATAGAAAGTATAGCATCCGATATGCCAGGTAGAATAAATTTATTGCCGATCAATAAGGAGAAATACATATCGTTTACAAAACATTTGAATTTCCATTTAACAAAATTTCGATTTATAGATTCCTTTAGATTTATGGATAAAAGTTTAGATGAACTATCATCATATTTGAGCACTTTCCCCAATTTAAATTCAGAATTTTCAGAAATTTCAGAAGAAAAATTTTCATTATTAACTAAAAAGGGTATTTACCCATATGACTATTTCGATAGCTCTCAAAAATTTTTAGAAGAAAAACTCCCACCGCTTGAACTTTTCTATAATAAACTTAATGATAGTAATATTAGCGAAAAACAATATATACATGCTCAGAATGTTTACAATAAATTCAACTTATGTAATCTGGGTGAATATTCGGATTTATATCTCAAAACAGATGTATTATTGTTGGTCGATGTTTTCGAACAGTTTCGAGACAGTTCCTATAAAACGTATGGATTAGACCCTGCGCACTATTTTACACTCCCTGGGTATACTTGGGATGCAATGCTAAGGTATACAAATATATCTTTAGAGCTACTTACCGATATAGATATGGTAATGTTTGTAGAGCGCGGAATTAGAGGTGGTTTAAGTCAGTGTACAAAACGTTATGCTAAAGCTAATAATAAATATATCAAACAATATGACTCAACTAAAGAATCCACATATTTAATGTATTATGATATTAATAATCAATATGGTTGGGCAATGTCTCAATATTTACCTTTGGGGGGTTTCAAGTGGTTTGAAAATTTTCAAGATTTTGATGTCAATGAAATTTCTGATGAATCTAACAAGGGGTATATATTAGAAGTTGATATAGAGTATCCTAGCAAATTACATGATATTCACAATGACTTACCATTTTGTCCAGAACACAGATGTGGTCCAGGTTCGAAAGAAGAAAAATTAATGGCCACGCTACATAATAAGACGAAATATGTCATATACTATAGAAAATTAAAGCAAGCTATCCGTTATGGTTTAAAAATAACAAAAATTCATAAGATTCTTGAGTTTGATCAATCAGCATGGTTAAAGTCATATATAGATTTAAATTCATCATTACGAGCACTTGCAAAGAATAACTTTGAAAAAAACCTTTTCAAACTAATGAACAACGCTGTATTTGGGAAAACTATGGAAAATGTTCGAAAACATAGCATTGTAAAGTTAGTGACTAAGTGGTTTGGAAGGTATGGTGCGGAAGCTTTAATTTCGAAGCCGGAATTCAAATCTTCAACAATTTTTAACGAAAATCTAGTTGCTATTGAATTAAACAAATCAGAAATATTTTTTAATAAACCAATATATGTTGGAATGTGTGTTTTAGACATAGCTAAAACCTCACTTTATGACTTTCATTATGACTACATGATCCCACAATTTGGTCAAAATGGTAAAATTTGCTATACTGATACAGATAGTCTCATTTATGAGGTAGCCTGTCCGGATATTTATGAAGTAATTAAGAGAGATTGTCATAAACGTTTTGATACAAGTGACTACTCAGACAATAATATCTGGGGGATACCTTCAATAAATAAAAAAGTGCCTGGTATTATGAAAGATGAGAATAATGGTATAATCATGACTGAGTTTGTAGGATTGAGAGCAAAAATGTATGCGTACAGGGTTCAGGGGGGAGAAAATCATCAAAGTATAGAAAATAAGAAACTTAAAGGCATAAAGAATGAAGTTGTGAAATGTAGAATTACCTTTGATGATTATGTAGACTGTTTAAATAACGAAAAAATTAAAGTAATTTCGCAAAATTTAATTCAATCTAAAAAGCATAATGTAAGTTCTATTACTCAAACCAAAACTGCAATTAATCCCAACGATGATAAGCGATTTCTAATTAAAGGGGATTATGAAACCTTAGCTTGGGGCCATTATAAAATAATGGAAATTGATTGAACTGGAAACAATAATGTTCTTTATTGTATTAATGTATTATATATTTTATTTTTAAATAAATGTAAAAACAAATTATTTTAAACAATATCTGTTTTATTTATCCAAGAGTTGTGAGATGAATTAGATCCAAGCCATTTGACGTAAACCTTACTTACATTTTTCCTCAAGATTTTTTCTACAAGGTAATGTATTAGGATTTTTAGTTTTTTGTTGCTCTTTCTCAAAAATCCGATCTGCACTTATTACAACTTGCAAAATAAAAAATGAGCAAGTAAAAAAAAAATTGAATACTTACATACATGAAATTATTTGCTTGCTGTGACTACTGAATTGAGAGTTTGTGTTGTATAAATTAATATTACTTTTAAAAATTCAGATTTTTTAAGTTTTATTTTTTTGTTTTAACATTTTCTTAATCCTACTACTAACTCTATTTCTAATTGTTTTTAACATTGCCGGAGATTCCTCGAAATAATCAACAATCTTGCCAGTTTGTTTTACTTTGTAGAAAGTATTCATTATCTTAAAATCGTCAAAACTCTTTTCAATTGGAACTTCGGCATAGTATTGAAATTTTCCGACATCTAAATGAGACTTTCCCGCTTTTGTTAAATATTCTCTATTTATAGCAATTGTAGGATCATATTTTACACCATCAATTTCTGTCCAAATATGTAAATGAGTGGCGAGTTTATCATCATACATCATCTTTCCGCATATGATTTTGATATCAAATTTTTGTAAATGTTCAAAAAGCAATAAGCTTGCCGGCAGGCACACAGCGTACATTTGTTCCTTTACAAACTCTTGAGAGACTATGCCTGAAATGAGGCGTGCAATTAAATGTTTATCAGCTGACATCCTGATGTAAACTACTGATTGCAAAAAATGAATTATTGAAGTAATACTTTTTGTTTGTTCTAAAATATTGGGTTTTGACCTTACCCCTTTTATGCAGCCGTTCAGCACAAACTGTTAACCATAAATCAGCAGACACTCCTTGCGATGTTCTAATATAGCTTTTCTTGTCTAGATAATTTTTAAATTTTTCTGTAAGAATGTTTTTCAAAAAAAAAATTATATCAAACTTGGTGCTTAATTCATTAATTAGATTATAGTCTAATTAACTTTATTGCTGTAATGTATTTTATCAAGAGTTTTATATATAACTGAATAAAAAAAAATATTTTTTTTAGTATGTAGTATTAAAAGTGTATGTCTTTTATTTACTGATCGTAGCTTTTCGGATAGATAACATTAGAAAATTTCAAAACGGTTTTTGCGCTTGCATATAAATATAAACAATGCGGTCTTTGATAATATCAAGATGGATGCTGAAAAACATTGTGCATTGGTGCATTCATATTTATATTCCACAATGTAATTAATCGACTGAGTGTGAGTACGCTTTAGCGTGAATATAAAAACTCGCACTTCGCGACCTTTTCAGTTTATAGTAAATTATAAACGTTTTTAAGTAAATTTTTCACATTATGCATTAAAAAATATAAATTTTTCAAGTCGTATGTCTTTGATTTACAAAGGAAATTCATAAATTAAAAAAATTTTAAAGGTTTAAAAATGTTTTAAAAACTTTTCAAAAGTTTTTAAAAGTTTTAAATAGTTTTAGAGTTTTAAAAAAGAGTTTTAAAAAGTTTTAAAAAAGTTGTAAAAAATTTAAAAAAGTTCTAAAAAGTTTTAAAGGTTTAAAAAAGTTTTAAAAACTTTTTAAAAGTTTTAAAATTTTTTAGAAGTTTTAAAAAAGTTGTAAAAAAGTTTTTAAAAAATTTAAAAAGTTTTAAAGGTTTAGAAAAGTTTCAAAAACTTTTTAAAAGTTTCAAAAAGTTTTAAAAAGTTTTAGAGTTTTAAAAAAGAGTTTTGAAAAGTTCTAAAAGTTTTAAAAAAATTTAAAAAAGTTTTAAAAAGTTTTAAAAAAATTTAAAAAAGTTTTAAAAAGCTTTAAATGTTTAAAAAAGTTTTAAAAACTTTTTAAAAGTTTTAAAAAGGTTTAAAAAGTTTTATAGTTTTTAAAAGTTTAAAAATTTATTTATTATTATAGCTTCATAAGTAAAATTTACGTAAACGTCTATGATTTATATAGAAAATGCGGTAAAACGTACTCGCGCGTTTTCGAGTTTGATTTTTTTAGTTTGGCGAAAAATACGTAGACACAACCGTTTATGACTTAAAAAATTAATCATGTTACATATGCTAATTACCTTATTTTTAATTGCATCATGAGAAAAATGACGTAAACGTTTATGACTGATAAAGAAAATGGCATGTTTAATCGCATCATAAGAAAAATTGACGTAATCGTCTATGATTTATATAGAAAATGCGCTAAAGCGTAACCGCGCTTCGCGCGGTTACGCTTTAGAGTGAATATTGAATCCGCGCTCCGCGCGGATTCGATATTCACCGCATTTTCTATATAAATCATAGACGATTACGTCAATTTTTCTTATGATGCGATTAAACATGCCATTTTCTTTATCAGTCATAAACGTTTACGTCATTTTTCTCATGATGCAATTAAAAATAAGGTAATTAGCATATGTAACATGATTAATTTTTTAAGTCATAAACGGTTGTGTCTACGTATTTTTCGCCAAACTAAAAAAATCAAACTCGAAAACGCGCGAGTACGTTTTACCGCATTTTCTATATAAATCATAGACGTTTACGTAAATTTTACTTATGAAGCTATAATAATAAATAAATTTTTAAACTTTTAAAAACTATAAAACTTTTTAAACCTTTTTAAAACTTTTAAAAAGTTTTTAAAACTTTTTTAAACATTTAAAGCTTTTTAAAACTTTTTTAAATTTTTTTAAAACTTTTTAAAACTTTTTTAAATTTTTTTAAAACTTTTAGAACTTTTCAAAACTCTTTTTTAAAACTCTAAAACTTTTTAAAACTTTTTGAAACTTTTAAAAAGTTTTTGAAACTTTTCTAAACCTTTAAAACTTTTTAAATTTTTTAAAAACTTTTTTACAACTTTTTTAAAACTTCTAAAAAATTTTAAAACTTTTAAAAAGTTTTTAAAACTTTTTTAAACCTTTAAAACTTTTTAGAACTTTTTTAAATTTTTTACAACTTTTTTAAAACTTTTTAAAACTCTTTTTTAAAACTCTAAAACTATTTAAAACTTTTAAAAACTTTTGAAAAGTTTTTAAAACATTTTTAAACCTTTAAAATTTTTTTAATTTATGAATTTCCTTTGTAAATCAAAGACATACGACTTGAAAAATTTATATTTTTTAATGCATAATGTGAAAAATTTACTTAAAAACGTTTATAATTTACTATAAACTGAAAAGGTCGCGAAGTGCGAGTTTTTATATTCACGCTAAAGCGTACTCACACTCAGTCGATTAATTACATTGTGGAATATAAATATGAATGCACCAATGCACAATGTTTTTCAGCATCCATCTTGATATTATCAAAGACCGCATTGTTTATATTTATATGCAAGCGCAAAAACCGTTTTGAAATTTTCTAATGTTATCTATCCGAAAAGCTACGATCAGTAAATAAAAGACATACACTTTTAATACTACATACTAAAAAAAATATTTTTTTTTATTCAGTTATATATAAAACTCTTGATAAAATACATTACAGCAATAAAGTTAATTAGACTATAATCTAATTAATGAATTAAGCACCAAGTTTGATATAATTTTTTTTTTGAAAAACATTCTTACAGAAAAATTTAAAAATTATCTAGACAAGAAAAGCTATATTAGAACATCGCAAGGAGTGTCTGCTGATTTATGGTTAACAGTTTGTGCTGAACGGCTGCATAAAAGGGGTAAGGTCAAAACCCAATATTTTAGAACAAACAAAAAGTATTACTTCAATAATTCATTTTTTGCAATCAGTAGTTTACATCAGGATGTCAGCTGATAAACATTTAATTGCACGCCTCATTTCAGGCATAGTCTCTCAAGAGTTTGTAAAGGAACAAATGTACGCTGTGTGCCTGCCGGCAAGCTTATTGCTTTTTGAACATTTACAAAAATTTGATATCAAAATCATATGCGGAAAGATGATGTATGATGATAAACTCGCCACTCATTTACATATTTGGACAGAAATTGATGGTGTAAAATATGATCCTACAATTGCTATAAATAGAGAATATTTAACAAAAGCGGGAAAGTCTCATTTAGATGTCGGAAAATTTCAATACTATGCCGAAGTTCCAATTGAAAAGAGTTTTGACGATTTTAAGATAATGAATACTTTCTACAAAGTAAAACAAACTGGCAAGATTGTTGATTATTTCGAGGAATCTCCGGCAATGTTAAAAACAATTAGAAATAGAGTTAGTAGTAGGATTAAGAAAATGTTAAAACAAAAAAATAAAACTTAAAAAATCTGAATTTTTAAAAGTAATATTAATTTATACAACACAAACTCTCAATTCAGTAGTCACAGCAAGCAAATAATTTCATGTATGTAAGTATTCAATTTTTTTTTTACTTGCTCATTTTTTATTTTGCAAGTTGTAATAAGTGCAGATCGGATTTTTGAGAAAGAGCAACAAAAAACTAAAAATCCTAATACATTACCTTGTAGAAAAAATCTTGAGGAAAAATGTAAGTAAGGTTTACGTCAAATGGCTTGGATCTAATTCATCTCACAACTCTTGGATAAATAAAACAGATATTGTTTAAAATAATTTGTTTTTACATTTATTTAAAAATAAAATATATAATACATTAATACAATAAAGAACATTATTGTTTCCAGTTCAATCAATTTCCATTATTTTATAATGGCCCCAAGCTAAGGTTTCATAATCCCCTTTAATTAGAAATCGCTTATCATCGTTGGGATTAATTGCAGTTTTGGTTTGAGTAATAGAACTTACATTATGCTTTTTAGATTGAATTAAATTTTGCGAAATTACTTTAATTTTTTCGTTATTTAAACAGTCTACATAATCATCAAAGGTAATTCTACATTTCACAACTTCATTCTTTATGCCTTTAAGTTTCTTATTTTCTATACTTTGATGATTTTCTCCCCCCTGAACCCTGTACGCATACATTTTTGCTCTCAATCCTACAAACTCAGTCATGATTATACCATTATTCTCATCTTTCATAATACCAGGCACTTTTTTATTTATTGAAGGTATCCCCCAGATATTATTGTCTGAGTAGTCACTTGTATCAAAACGTTTATGACAATCTCTCTTAATTACTTCATAAATATCCGGACAGGCTACCTCATAAATGAGACTATCTGTATCAGTATAGCAAATTTTACCATTTTGACCAAATTGTGGGATCATGTAGTCATAATGAAAGTCATAAAGTGAGGTTTTAGCTATGTCTAAAACACACATTCCAACATATATTGGTTTATTAAAAAATATTTCTGATTTGTTTAATTCAATAGCAACTAGATTTTCGTTAAAAATTGTTGAAGATTTGAATTCCGGCTTCGAAATTAAAGCTTCCGCACCATACCTTCCAAACCACTTAGTCACTAACTTTACAATGCTATGTTTTCGAACATTTTCCATAGTTTTCCCAAATACAGCGTTGTTCATTAGTTTGAAAAGGTTTTTTTCAAAGTTATTCTTTGCAAGTGCTCGTAATGATGAATTTAAATCTATATATGACTTTAACCATGCTGATTGATCAAACTCAAGAATCTTATGAATTTTTGTTATTTTTAAACCATAACGGATAGCTTGCTTTAATTTTCTATAGTATATGACATATTTCGTCTTATTATGTAGCGTGGCCATTAATTTTTCTTCTTTCGAACCTGGACCACATCTGTGTTCTGGACAAAATGGTAAGTCATTGTGAATATCATGTAATTTGCTAGGATACTCTATATCAACTTCTAATATATACCCCTTGTTAGATTCATCAGAAATTTCATTGACATCAAAATCTTGAAAATTTTCAAACCACTTGAAACCCCCCAAAGGTAAATATTGAGACATTGCCCAACCATATTGATTATTAATATCATAATACATTAAATATGTGGATTCTTTAGTTGAGTCATATTGTTTGATATATTTATTATTAGCTTTAGCATAACGTTTTGTACACTGACTTAAACCACCTCTAATTCCGCGCTCTACAAACATTACCATATCTATATCGGTAAGTAGCTCTAAAGATATATTTGTATACCTTAGCATTGCATCCCAAGTATACCCAGGGAGTGTAAAATAGTGCGCAGGGTCTAATCCATACGTTTTATAGGAACTGTCTCGAAACTGTTCGAAAACATCGACCAACAATAATACATCTGTTTTGAGATATAAATCCGAATATTCACCCAGATTACATAAGTTGAATTTATTGTAAACATTCTGAGCATGTATATATTGTTTTTCGCTAATATTACTATCATTAAGTTTATTATAGAAAAGTTCAAGCGGTGGGAGTTTTTCTTCTAAAAATTTTTGAGAGCTATCGAAATAGTCATATGGGTAAATACCCTTTTTAGTTAATAATGAAAATTTTTCTTCTGAAATTTCTGAAAATTCTGAATTTAAATTGGGGAAAGTGCTCAAATATGATGATAGTTCATCTAAACTTTTATCCATAAATCTAAAGGAATCTATAAATCGAAATTTTGTTAAATGGAAATTCAAATGTTTTGTAAACGATATGTATTTCTCCTTATTGATCGGCAATAAATTTATTCTACCTGGCATATCGGATGCTATACTTTCTATAATAAAATGAGAATCATAACCACTTAAGTTATGAAAAACAATTGGTACCGTGTGACCCTCATTTTTATAATTAATATTACATTTATTATGTGCGGCTCCTCTAAACTTACCGGTGAAATGACAGTGATCGCGCACTCTAATCTCTTCACTTCCAAAAGGCTTTTCGCATATGTGACATCTTGAGACTGTTTTAAATGAAATAATTTCTTCTGTTGTTAGATCATTCACAACTACAGGATTAGTTATAATATTATCTAAAGTTTCAGCCAAACAGGCTAATTCTTTACTAAACCACGAAACGCAATCTTTCCCGCGATATGATTTGTACATAGATAGATTATCATCATATGAACATTTCACATAATATCCGATGCTATGTGGCTCATGCATTTGATAATTATTACCAACATCAACTTTTATTAATATACATTCTAAATCCGCGTAAATAATAAATGGAACTATTATTTTATTTTTAAAATTTTTAAACTGAAGCTGTTTTTGCTCATTTGTAGGCAACCTAATTTTGCAATTGTTTTGTTTTAAGCAATTCTCACTATGTTTTAGAAGCATTTCCCTTGAATGAAAATAGTGTAGACATCGATCACAAAATTCTATTTGTCCATTCCTGTTTCCCACTTGTGTTGATAACAGCCGAGAAAGACTTTTTATCCATATGTAATGATATTTAATCGGTTCATGCTCACTCAATTCTGCTTCTATGTCATTTTCTTCTTGACCATCTTGGCTATAAATATTTTGAATTAAGAGTAAATTCACATGTGCATCTCTCTTATTTTTAGTTAAATATGTTGGTAATGTAATATAGTCCGATGTCTTTAACAGTTTCAAAATATACACATTGATTGAAACATTGTTTTGCTTTTCAAAGCGTGCGATTTGATTAATTGTCATTGGGAACTGAATTCCAGTTAAGTTGAATTTCTCCGAATAGTGTGGATATTTTGTTGTGCGCTGTGGATCCTTTTCAACTGGAAATAACGCTGATAGAACTGCCCATGCAAAACAAGCATTGTCATCATTTTGAACGTTGATACAGGCTCCTTTTGCTGCAATTTTCTTTGGTAGTGGAATATATGTCGACCCCAATTGTGCTGTATATTTGTTGATATTCATTATTAAGTTCACGACTGCTGATATAGTCCAACCGCTTTGCTTATGTTGAAAATCCTCGAGATCTTTTAATATAGTTTCTTTTATATTTTTTGTAAACCATTCATCAATGTTGGTATCTCTGTAGAGCACATCATTTTTAGTATTCATGTATTTAAACTCAAAATTATCTTCAGCACCATTACAAATTTTAAACTCGCCGCAAAATATTCCATTTACTTTTAAAGCAGTTTCATTCTTTAAAACCTTTTTGATGTGAAGCTTAAAAGTTGATTGACAATCATTTAAGAAATTAATTGAATCAGTGTGAGTTAAGTTGATCATGGCTAAAGTTTTAATTCGGTTTTGAAAAGCAGTTTGAATATAAGTACATTTTATTCGCCTCGATGGATATTTTTGAACTTGACCATTTTTTATTTTCTGCATCATTTTCATTTGACTTCGAAATCCTGTTAATAAACCAACAGCATTTTGAGTTTTATTTTTTTCTCCTAAACCGATACAATTTCGCAGCTTGTTTCGAAGATATTTTAAATTTTTATTACATAGATTAACAGCATCTTGTAACACCTCAGGATTGTCAGTAGCACTAATGAGAGCCGATTTAGTTTTGCACACTATTTGTTTAATATTTGCCATTTCCACACAATTTTTAATTAACACTATTAAATTTATTGACCGAATTATTTATTATTAATTGCTAATTTTGAATTAACACTTAATTTCACTATTAAGTTTAATGAGATGTACCTTTATAAAATATTATAACACACTTTTAATTGTAAGCACTACAGATGGAATGATTTGATTTTTTGTTTATCAAAATAATTCTTTTCACTTCACATACAATTTTTAATTATCACCTTAAAATATTTTCTTATACCACAACCTTAGTAATTGTACACCAAGAGGCTAATGAATATTTTCTTACATTTGTCTAGTTATTATATAAACTGTAAACAATTTTATAAATAAATAAATAAATATAATGATAACATTTTATTCCGTCACAGATATCACTATGTTTACGTTTAATTTTAATTTTCCTATATGTGCGCGCGCATCTAGTAATATTATGCATTTCGACATATGTACATACAAATAAAATATAATAATAATAACAATTCTGTACTTCTCATGATTTTTCGTGAAAGAAATTGAAACTTACCTTTTCTTATCTTTAACCTACATAAAAAATAAAATGCAATTTTATTAATCTTTAAATATTTTGCGAACACAGTAACAACAACAATCATTTACTATCATTTAAATTTAATATTTGTTACAGTTAGTAAATTAAATATTGTAAATCGCACGTCGGACGTCGCACCCCGCGCCTCTTTCGAACACTTTTGGGTGAAATAATTTAAAAAGTAATAAATCAATTAGAAATTTAAAACCAAAAGTTTTCCAAAGTTTATCCTAAACACAAACCAAATATCTTTTGAAGTGCTGCCATCTAGCGAAAAGTACGGAAACTTACATAAAATAGTGCTGCCATCTAACGAAAAAATCATTGCAACTTAAAATTTCGAGCTTTGTCGAAAAAGTTTTTTTAGTGCTGCCATCTATAAAGAACTTTTCATACTACGTGAGCCAAAATTTGCAAATTTCAACCTCCATATAAAAATACATGGGATTTTGCGCTGGAACTCTCATAGTATACCTACTACGAACTGATGAACAATTTAAAATTACGAGACCAAAATAAAGGTAAATGTCTATTTGTATATACGAGTACATCGTCGTAGTACGTAGTAAGTTAGTAATTTTGATGTCGTCTCAACACAGTATAATTTTCTCACATGAATTATTCAACAACTATATTCTTGCTAGGAACTGGAAAATTGGAAAATTTTTAAATATTTAATTTTGGTGACATCAAATTATAGTTAATTAAAAAATACAACTGGTACAAGTTAAAATATACAATGGAAAATCGTTAATATTTTAATGATAATCGTTTTATGTAAGTTTTTTGTTTTCAATATTGAAGTGGAGGCACTTAAAAAGCACCCAGTAGCTAATATAGATGTAAGAAAACTTCTACGGTTATTATTTAAAAATTTAACGATTTATTGATCATTTTATCATGAACTACATTTGTATAACTATAAAATATGGTTTATTAATTTATTAATGGAACGTTCGTATATATATACTAGATTTGTGTACAACAATAGGAATACAATAAATGTTCTTGGTGTACGTATGTTCGTATCAAGGTAAGATGTCGATGGGGTGATAAAATACGTCGCTTTAAAAAATACTTTTTTTCACGTGTTGCGCGCTGTTTTGTACACGAGAAGGCCATTTAACTAGGTGGTGTCTTTTAAAAGTAGTGAAAGTAGTATTTTTGAAAATTGTTGTATAGCTTAATTTCTTTTTATAATAGTCTTTGTAAAGCAAAAGCGTAAATTTAAAATTTAACAACGTGATATGTTACTTCGGCTATATGGCAATTTAAGCTTTAACCACCGAACATATCATACTCTGTTTGGACCATTTATTAGATGAGCGGCACAACCACCAATAGTTAAGATTTCAGTTGTTTAGTATATATGAGAGATGTTCGTAGCACCAATCGATATAGTCCAAACAGCGATAAACTTAAGCTCTTATGTGTTGGCCGGTTGAGATATTACCTTAAATTGCCAACATCGAAAACATCTGAAAGAAATTTCTATATTACGGATTTATCAATCATTTAATAAGTCCCGAGGCTAACTACTAAAAATAGATTTTTTTCCAAAGTTTCGCTTTATTCGTCAATATAGTTTCCTTCAAGAGTGATACATTCATTTCAACGTTTCTCTAACATTTTGATGCCTTTCTTGTAGAAGAATTTAGCTTTGGCCTCAAAATTGACGCACATCTCTTTCCCTAGAGCATGCTGGGAGCGAGATTCGGAGAATACGATGTATCGGGAACAATTCGAACTTCAATTTTCCGAAACGATTTTGTTAATTTTTTCATCTTTTGTGGAATTTCGACTACGTTGAGCACCATCGGTGTCTGTACGGCCGGATTAATGACTGACGTCATATTTCACTTGAGATTGCACAACTTCTCCAAGTTTGAGAGCTAATAACAAAATATTAAAAGATATTTTCGGGAAAAGGAAAAAAAAACTAAGCGTTTCATTTTTAAAAATTCTACTTTTTGTATTTGGTTTATAAAACTGAAATTTTAATCACCAAATCTACAAATTAAAATATAATTTCAAAATCACATAGAAATTCAGGAGCAGTTTTTATAACCAATGCAAATTTTATTTAAATTACATTTCTAGAATAGATTTTTTTTTTATAACGACTTTATTGATATGGCTACGAGTACTACATTCTTAAACATTATTAATTCATTAGTAAAATTGACATTAGTACTTATGAGATAAGCATAAACTTGTGTGGGTCTAGTGTCCAGTTCCCTTGGTTTATAATTTTCATACGGTTTGCTCATGTTGTTTGATTCGTTTGGGCCGCCTTACTTCGTTTGTACTGTCCAGTAGTTGTACGGCCGCAAGATTGGTGTGGGTAAGAAGTCTCTTTTCATGTTTTATGTCACATTCGCGGATAACGTCGTCTATCAATTGTATTTCTAAATCATTGTGTGGGTTTCCTTGTTAGTCACAAATCGGTAGGCGTTGGTGACCATTCGAAGAAATTTATTTTGGCTTCGTTGTATAATGTATCTATTGGATTTATGTGTACAACCCCATAACTGCGCACCATACATCCATAGTGGTTTGAAGATAGTCTGGTATACCAGTCTTTTGCAATACAGGTTCATTTTGGAATGATGTCCAATTAACCAGTACATTTGACGTTGTTTCAATCGTATCATCTGTTCAGCTTTCTGTCTCACGTGATGTTTCCAGTTGAGCCTTGAATCTAAATGCAGACCAAGGTATTTTGCCGATTCAGCCTGCGGCACTTGCACCCCTTTGAGGTATATATATGAAGAGTGTTATTTTTATGTCGGAGCATAAATGTCACATAGGTTGATTTGAGCTCATTCAGTGCGATTTTCCAGTCAATTGTCCATTTAGTAACGTTGTCCATTGCTCTTTGAAGATTTTCCACTGCTCTTGGTTGAGATTCGTCTACTGACATAATTACAGTGTCGTCAGCGAACGTGCCGATGAATGTTTTATTCGTTGTAGGTATGTCCGCAGTATAAAGAAGGTAGAGAAGGGGACCCAATACGCTTCCCTGCAGAACTCCCGCAATCGCTGGATAAAAGTCAGAACATGTTTCTTCATGAATGACTCTGAATAGGCGATCAGAGAGGTATGATTCAAGCAGCTGGCAACAGTTTTGTGGTAGCATTTTGCTCATCTTGAATGTCAATCCCTCATGCCAAACCCTATCAAAGGCCTGGGATACATCCAGAAATACGGCGGGGCAATATTTCTTTTCTTCTAACGCTTGCTCTATTACCGCAGTTATTCGATGAACTTGATCTATTGTAGAGTGGTTATTCCTGATTCCAAATTGAAAATCAGGAACGTTTACCATTGGCTTTAGACGTTTTAGTAGCAGTTTCTCGAACAGCTTTGATAAAGTCGGAAATAGTGAGATTGGCCTGTATGATGTTACTTCTTCATCTGGTTTACCTGGTTTCTTTAGCATAATTATTTGGGCCATTTTGAAGCATTTGGGTACATACTTCAATCTCATACAGGCATTAAATAAGTATGTGATCAATATGATTGCTTTACGTGGAAGTTCCTTGAATAGACCCGGTGATATTTCATCAATTCGTGGTGCTTTTTTATGATTAAGATTTTTGTCGATTTCTTCAGCAATTTCGATTGGCGTGACCATTTTAAAGTCTTGATTTGGTTGATAAACAGGTGTTACATCAATGTTGGATTGAATGTCATGGGGTTGGAACACTGCTGCTAGGTGTCGAATCCAACTGCCTTGTGCATTCCTTAAAGGTGGTACTCCAACTACAGGTCGTTTAAATCTTCTGGTTGCTCTCCATAACGAGTAGTCCTTATCCATTTCTGGACCTAGCCCGCTTTAGTAATTATCGAGGCAATTCTGTTTGAAATTGTTGATTAGTCTTTTGACTTTGTTACTTATTCGATTGAAAGTTGTCTTGTCAGCGGGATTTTTGGTGAGATACCATATTCTCCTCGCCCTTCTTCTCGCCTTGGTTTGTTCCCTGATTTCAGCTGGGTATTTGACTTCAATTTCCGCTTTGTCCTTTAATTCAGAAGTAGCTAGTCTGGCAGCCATTTGAGTGTATTCAATGAAATTGTTTGTTTGTTGTTCCAATTCTTCATTGCTTTTAATACTAACTTTTAATTCAACTAGCTCTTCCAATTTTTCTCAGAAGATGTCCCATTCCATGAATCTATTAGTAAGGTTTTTCCTTTTCTGTTTCTTTATTACTATAGCGCTTACTGACAACAGTACAGGAATGTGGTCAGATGTTAGATCGTTAATTCCTTCGACTCTAGTGTAACTTAGAGTAATACTTTTTATGATGAAGAAATCCAGTACATCTGGTATTTTTCCTGCATCCGTTGGCCAATACATTGGCGCCCCTGGGGACAGATATTCGCATTTGTTTTCATGAATGGCATTGCATAAGACGTGTTTCCTTTCCCAGGAGAAATAAGCCTGGAACCCCAAGCTGTATGTTTTATATTGTAGTCCCCTCCAATAATAAATCTTGGACCGAGCTTATTCAAGACGTTATTAAATTATAACTTCGTTGATGTATGTTGTCGAGGACAGTTCGCTGCTGCAATATTTAGATCTGCGCCATTATATTGGATTGAGATAACAGTTGCTTGCAAATAGTTTTCACGAATATCCTCTTGTTGATTATGTTTGATATTATTTTTAATTAGTACAGCTGAACCACCTCTGGCTCTTTCACTAGGATGGGTTGTCCAGTAGGAATTAAAACCGCTTATTCTGATAAAGCTTTTGTTGGAGAAGTGCGTCTCTGAAATCAGCGCAATATCAATGTTGTTTGTATGGAGAAATATTTCCAGTTCTTGGGCTCGTTGGTTGAGCCCATTAGCGTTCCAAGCTACAATGCGTAGGAACGAATTAATCATTTGTGAGTATGTTGACTTTTTCGATTGGTGGATAGATATAGATTTCCAGTTTTGCCACCCTCTCTGCTAAATGACCAAGTGACTGTTGAATTTGGCTAAGCATTTTAATAATTTCAATGTTATTAGGTTCGTTGGGGATTTGCGCATAGGATAATCCAACTGTGGATGGTGTGATTGTTGTTTGTGGTTTAGCAACTTTGGTTTGTAATCGCTGCACTGCGCTTGTTCTATTATTCTGTTGACTTTTAATTTTGTTCTGATACACTCGGCATCCTTTATAATTTGCAGTATGCCCTTGTTGTTGACAAAGAGCACAAGAAGGCGCGATATCTGGTGTTTTCTTGTATTTTGTCAATTTGTTGACAATTCGTACATTGTGGAATTCCCCTTGTCTTGTTAGGTGGACAATTTTAACTATACAGTACGCAAGTTTCTTGATATTGTATACTCCTTTATTGTTGTCTTTTTGTTTTAAGTCGATGTAAAACAATGGAAAGTGTTTCCTGACTTTTACACCATCAATTGTGACCATTTTGTATATGTTGGTAATAACGGCGACTTCATGTCCCATTTTTTCTAAGTCTAAAAAATGGCAAGGTAAGCCTCTGATAACCACTCTATAGGCCTTTTCACTCTTCAGCTGGTAGGTGTGATATTGGATATTTTCTAGTTGGTTGCTAGATTCATTTTTAAATTCTTCCAGTAATTTTTGACATTTCTGTAATCATTTTCATTTTGAAAGGTAATTCTAATGTCACTATTTGAGAGCGCCTTAAAATTAGTTGATTCACTAGTGGTTTTTATTATTTTTTGTCGAAAAAGTTCGAAATTGTTGATATTGCTAACATTAATGGGTGGAGGCAGTGGTATTTTTGGGGTTTTCTGTTCAGTATTACTATTCACACTTTGTGTATTATTTTTTGGGGGAGTTTTCGTTTTTGTGCGCCTACGTTTCTTAGGATTTCTGTTATTAGCTCTGGAAATTTTTTCTACCAGTTCTTCCTCATCTGTGAAATAATCCTCTATACTCAGAGCATTAAATCTATTATTCTGTTGAGATACTGGAAATTGCTGCAGCAACCAGTTGGAATTATTTGAATAATGTTGACTGGTTGATGGCTGAATATGGTTGACAGGCATGTTGTTAGCTCGTGCTGAATCCTCAGCTTTACTATTTTCAACCTTTATTTTTTTATTTTTAGTGTAGAGTTTTCTCTCTTAAGTTCAGCAACTTCATTGCTCAGCTGCGCGATTAGTTTCTTCATTTTCTGAAACTTGGTTAACAGATCCTCGCTGTTTATAATGTTTGTTGATGCATTCGGCATTTGTAATGAGGTTCCTTTTTCAGTGGAGACTGGTCTGTTGCATTTACTATGGATGCAGTCGCTGTTGGCACAGTTGTCTTTAATTGTAGTGTACGTCTACTTACATTTGGAGGTGGTGATCTCAACATTTTCATATTTTCATATGCTCTTAGAAAAGTTGTTCTCTTTATTTGCCAAGGGTTGGTTAACCCCCGTCCCCCCCAGAATCTATGGTACTAGCATTCGAAGGATATATGGAGCGGCCCGGTTGATATGAAGCTTCTATAGACGCATCCGTCTCGTTTCCTAATATTATTAGGCTATTATTTTCATCATCATTTTTCATCATAAGTTTTTATTTTATTCCCACGATTAGCACGAGAAATTAACGGTCGCCTATGACAGAGCTCTGCGTTATCATAGGAAGGCTATGGGTTTAAACCGAATGACGCCAAATTCGGAGTTCACTTACTAACGACTAAGCACCATCTTAGCCACGCAGCCATCGGCGTATGTAGTACCACATTAGCTTTGGTGTGCTAGTTTTTGGTCCGCCCCGAGTATTTAATTTCCCCGGTACCTACCATATTTGGCAAGCATTCCCCTATCCGCCATCCCGGAGGGGCGCCTGATGGGGGTACTAGCAAACCCCACACTGGAACCTAATATGTGATAATACACTCAAATTTAAGTTTCCTATCTACGAGTAGATACTGTTTTCGATCAATATTTTGATCAAAATGTAAATGTTATTTTGTGAAGGATACTCCAGAAGCCCACAATAAAAGCGTTACCCCCTTCTTTCTGATTAATTAATTTATTAAGTTATATATTCTGCACAAAAACCATTAAATAGGGTTGCTAAACGATATAAGAAATTAGGAATTTCCTTATTCATGAACATTAACCTTACAAATCCAATTTTACGGAGGTGGGATACGTTAGCGTTGCAACTTTTTTCTTCCTTTTACACAAATAATTAAAAGCTTATTTATTTAGTAGAATAATTGGTTTTTAATAACAAAAGTATTAATTAAATATTCAACATAAATTGAGTTTTTATTGTTTGCTGCTATAAAAGGTAATAATTACTTTATGTCTTTGGAATGGTGTTGGCCGTAAAATGATCCAATATCGTTCGGTTTAGCGCGTTTTAATGAGATTATTTAAGAGTTGTATAGTTTATTGGTGACACATAATATATTTGATTAGATGTTATACGGAGGTCGTGTAATTTTTAAAATTTTTATCGTACTGGGAGGATTCTTTTTCTTGGTATATTTCCTTCACGTGCCGTTTACACGGTATTAAATTAAAACGAAAATTTGTAGTTTGGTATTGTAATGGATAATTGTTCGTTTCTCACGATACACTCTTGTTTTCAATCATTTACCGCCTGAATTCATCTATTTCCAAATTAAACGGTTTAGACACATTTTATTGAGCGTTCTTGAATCAATTTTGTATGTGAATCGGGAGTTGTTACATATGATTATTTGTCTATTGTGGAGCCACTTTTTTGGTGCGTTTTATAGAACCCAACGTAGATTCCTTTTCTAAAAACGTTACAAGAATATCTTCCTCTACTCTCTGGTTTAAAACGGATGCACTAAATCAATCGAATTTCTAGAAAGTTTTGTTGTTTTGCTTTCTGTGCCACCTCAAATTCCTATACATATATGAACAATATAGTCAAAGGAATAAAATCTTTCAACCAACTATATATAATTGCCCTACCATTAATTGTGATGGGTGTTTGACACATAAAATACCCATATACTCGTACCTGTAGCGTAAAAATTACCGATTACGTATCTTCAACCTCCAAGTAGAAACAATCATGCACGTGCTTAAAAATTGAATAACCAATATTTTATCATTTTCTTATGAAAAAATCAATACATTGACACGAAGTAATAAATTTTGAAAAACTTCCGAACATATAACATATAACAACACACTATGGTTATGTCAGCGTTGTTCAAATTTCATTAGTTTGGTGGTCGATTTTTTCACTGTGGTATAATGAACTCTTAAAAAAAGGGATTTGGGCAAAATTAGGCTTTTAAAATACAAGCCTTGTGATCAAACCACGAGCCTGACCCTCGCCAACCAATCCAAAAGGCCTAAATTAAAATTTAATTATCTCCTCAAAGCGGATGCTACATATAGAGCGTTTTATGAGGTCATTCTGTTTTGTTGTTCACAATGCTAATTAATTTAAGGTGGTAAAAGTTTTTTTGCAACATCTAAGTAAATGCCGTATTGCATTTTTAAATAACTTGCCGATGGAAGTTGCTGTAATGGGTCCGATTTTGCAGATTGAAAATTTCATAATATTTGCATGTTTCAAGGCCCCTACAATCCGAATTCATTTGATTCAAACTTTTTTCGTCTCTATGGGCATTCACTGGGAAGTTAGCAGTATGGTTTTACCCACACACACATTTTTCAAAATGAGATTAATCTAATCGAGATACTACTTAAGACCTTCTTTAACTATCCGAAACGATTAAGACTTTATATGCATTACAAGTATTTGATAGGCCCATTTGAGAAATAAATTTGCCAATAATAATTAAAATTCTATTTTTAACTCATGAAACTTTGCATACCGATTAAGCTCAATTTGTGCAATTAGTGCTCACGGGGAAAAATTAGTACTAGTCTAGGAGCCGAAAAAACGGGAAAAGAAAATTTCGATTTTCGGGCGACAGACGAAACAAATAAAACCCAATTTCTAGAAAAAACCAGCAATAATTTAAGCCTAATTTTAAAACTTTCCAAAGGCGGCTACTAAGAACAAACTAGCCCCTAAAAAATACTATATGAAACAAACAAAATACAGAGGTATGCGATGCCGTTCAATAATATTTTTGTTGAACAACAAATTAAAAATCTATATCTATAAAAATGGTGCAAAAAATGTATGTGCGCGCATCAGTTGAGAACGGCTGAACCGATTTGCTTCAATCTTTTTTTATTGTGTTTGCAATTGCCAGGAGATGGTTCTTACGAAAGAAAATTTTGAAAAAATTCACCGGAAAAGTCTAAAAACCCGAAAAATCGAATAAAAAGCCATTTTCATATGAATTTTGTGTGTACATTTTTTATGAGACATGTGGTGTAGTGGTTAAAGCATCGGCGCTTGGATTGGGAGGTACTTAATTCGATTTCCACCGAAGGATACATTCAAACTGCTACTTTGTTTTTTTATCCAAATTTCAAAATCCGTAAACACGAAAAAAATCGAAACCAAATGGAAAACCGAAAAATCAAAAAAAAAAAAAAATCGGAAAATCGAAAGTTGCGTTTTGTAGAGGAATTTTGTATGGAAATACACTTAACGCCACCGATGAAAATTGTATTTTGACAATGAGCATTCATTTAAATAGCCACTTCGGATTATTTTCAATAGATGGCGTTGGTTGCATACTACTATAAATATAAGTTGTGTAGAATTTTGGCAATCTTATTTTCTATATATATAAAAACAAGTGCATTCAGTTCCCGGTTCTTTTGGCGTTCGCTATGACGATTAAAAAATCACAAAGTCAATTTGCAAAAACCAACTAAATTTTCGATAGATGCCTAAGTTTGAATCGACCTTTTATTCACTTTTCAATACATTATGCCGCCTTTATGGTTGCGTTCGTTCGCTCATTCTGACAATTTTTTCCACCAATCATATTGCTCAAAATTGACGATTCTGGATTTTTGTACAAAAGATGATTGGTCGAACAAATGACCGAATGAACGAACGCAACCATAAACCTACTTTTAGTGTTGAATTCGGTAAAAAAGTGAATGGAATGGCCACTCAATCGTCTATTGAGAATTGAGTTGAGTTGTTTGATTTTTCTCTCATTAAATTCAATTTTTGTGAAGGTCAAAAGTGTTTGCTCGGACGAAGTAATTTGGGGCGAGACAAAGTTCGCCGGGTCAGCTAGTAGTATTATAAAATCCAAGAATAAGCAATTGAAATAGCTAATGGTATTGTTCTTCCTCAATTTATGAATGATAATTTATGAAAATCATATTTCTATGATAAGCACAAATTAGTAGGCGCCTTTGGAAAGTTTTAAAATTAGGCTTAAATAATTCCTGGTTTTTTCTAGAAATTGGGGTTTATTTGTTTCATTTTTCAGGCGAAATTATCTTTTCCCGTTTTTTGGCGGGCGCGTTGTCTTGAAATCGGTGGAAATTTCTACATGTGGAATATAATTTGCTTTAAAATTCTTTATATTATTCGAATTTTTCGCCGGCTACTTTAATTGTGAGGGGGGGGGGGGAGTAAAAATAATAGAAAACGCAAACAAATTTGAAAAAAAGATTAAAGTAGCCGGAGAGAAATTCGAATAATATCAAGAATTTGCTTAAAATTATATTCCGTATGTGGAAAGTTTCACCGATTTGAAGAATACTCGCCCTGTGGCCCTATTCTGGTTTTCCCCGGGAATAGGGAATTGGGAATTAGTGGCGTATTTCTAGCAGTTGGTAATTTTTTATTCGCCAAAGTGTATTCTGGCGTTTGGGATTTTTTTTTATTGGGAAAAAATAATTCCATTTTATAGCAGTTTTGACGTTAATTTTTCCCCATTATTTTTTAGGGGAATTGTAATTCGTATATTTTCGATATTTTAAACATTATTTTTTCTAATAATTATATATTTAAAAATAAATTAAACTTCTACCAAGGTCGTAATATGTGTTTTAGTTTATAAAAACCAAAATAAAATAATTTTCCCCGAAAAATTATTCCCAGTCTACCAGAATATACATTTGGGAACGGGAAATAAATATTTGGGAATTAGTGCAATTTGTAATTACAGCAAAATATTTTCCCAATTTCCAATTCTCTGGCAAAGCCAGAATAGGGCCACTGGACTACCACTATTTTTTCCCCGTGAGCACTAATTAGCACAAATTGGGCTTAATCAGTATGCAGTTATCCACACCTCATAAACGGACTAATTCTGGATGAATTTCGTTATAATTATTATTTTCTTCTAAAAAGGTTGTACCCAAACGGAATGCAATTGAAATTTCTGGAATTGCTTCAATAGTATTAAAAATTATTCAAGAGTATCGAAGTACTTTTCACACAGCCAAAGTATCGAAAAAAGTACTATAGTACATCGGCAATATCATCCCTGCCTGGGGTGTATGAGACATAGTCAAAATTATATTTTATTTTGTCAAAATTAAGTTTGTATCAAAGCAATTAGGCCCGTTGCACACTTCAGCTATGTTTATTTTTTAGAGAAGTGAGCTATGTTTTGAAATCACAGCTTCTCGGTTTACTTTGGAAAGCTAAAATAAGTGAAAACGAATTCTTGGAGCTTTACCTTGAGCCACTCTTAAGCCCTATGATTTATTTAATTTATTTATTTAAACCTATGGGATAATAACATAGCTCACATCGCTCGTTTTCTGAGCGACGTGAGCTAATTATGTATCTCCAAAGCAAAACAAATTAAACATTTATATATATTGCGTTGCGTTACATACATATTGCGTTGATCTAGACTTTTATCTATAATGTTTCTCTTATTTGAGTTTTGAGAACCAAAACGGGAAGCTGTAAAATGAAAACATGGCTCACATAGTCAAAAAACATAGGTCAAGTGTGCAACGGGCCTTATGAATGAAGAAATAGTTGATCAACCCCAATTGTTTATTTTTAATACTAAATCCATTGTCCACTCAGAATGTACAATCTCAATTTCAAAAGAACGATCATCGTCAACTTAAAAACTTGTAAATAAATATTGTACATATTAACGGTATTAACGGTCTATACTCATAACGTGTATATTCATTCATCAGGTATATTAATGACTTCGTGAGATTCTGGATTAGCTGGCGCTCTTAAATTATTAACTCTACTTCTTTAGATATTTCTGCGCATAGCACTGTCACTAAATACATTGGACAAATACTTTGCACTGCAGTAGGCATACCTTCAATGACCCTTGCTCTTATTTGTGCCGGATTTTCCATCATTGTGTCCGCTGCTAACTGTTTCACGGCTGCATTTATTTTTTGAAGCACGACATTTCCTGTCCGACCCATCATTCATATTAGAACATTCAAATTAGTTTTGACTGGATTTCCACCAGCAGCAATAGTATGGTATCCCACAAATTGGGGTATTTTTCAAACGATATTTTCACTATACAAACATCAGCCACAGATAAGGGAAACATAAACCGAAGATAAAATCTATATCTGTTGTACAAAAGCCTGGATTTTCAAAAAGCCTGGTTTTCCAAAAGCCTGATTTCCAAAAGCCTGGTTTTCAAAAGCCTGGTTTTCGAAAAGCCTGGTTTTCAAAAATCTTGGTTTCCAAAAGCCTGGTTTTCAAAAGCCTGGTTTTTCAACAAAAAAATGCCTGGTTCTTAAAAAGCCTGGTTTTCTAAGATTAATGTTTTTTGTACATTGCATTATTCTTTTTTTAATTTTGAATGATATCGTTGTTCTGAAAAGAACATTTAATAATTCATATTTATTTAATTAAATAAATTAAAATAATATTTCTATAGTTCTTCTGAAAGAACATTTAATATAATTCATATTTAAATAAATTAAAATAACATTTCACTTATCCCACTAGAAATTATAAAACCAAATGTTTTGTATTGAACTTCATAATTATTTATAAAGGTTAAGATTATAGGCAATGTTTTGAAGATAATCCACTTTGCTTAAATATTCTCGCTGGTTTATAATATTGAAAATTTTCTTATTTTTAATTTGCAATTTTCTTTTGTTTGGCTTTGATACTCCCGCTCTCATTTGCGCAATTTTTGTTTTACTCATTATAAACTCTTTCCCCAGTTCCGATATTAGTTGATAAACGCCGATATGTGATTTACCTACTACCACCTTTAGCCTTCCTTCCATCATACCATCCTTCCACAGAATTTTGTGTTCTAGGTAAGTTTGTTTGAGTATTATTCCAAACAGACCAGAAATTTGGAGAGTATTGCGGTTTCGATGGTATACTTAATCTTTTTTGAGGAATTCCAGTTAAATAGTTTATCTCGAACCACTAAAAAAGCTAAACTTTTTAACATTCTGATCTGGAGGCTAAAATTTTCGTTATTGCTGTACTTCACAGCACAGCCTTGTTTCTGTACCTGCCTCCAGATGATCTGCCCGAAGTGGAACAAGCAGCCTTTAAAAATAGTCTCGGGAAAAAAATGTTTTAAAGCTTTAACACTCGCCTTTTCAAAATCCGATATTACGAATTTTGGATTCAATCCTATCCCCCAAATGCATGTCCATCTGCATACTTCGTAGAAGAATTCGAAGTATGCCGCTTCACTTTTGCAGCTCATAATTCCGAACACCAAAGGTACCGTCTCCTTGCCAATTTTCCCATGAATAGTGAACAATTGACGCATAAACGCAGGAATTACATCAAAAGTACCGTCCATTAGCCAACATTCTGCCTTTGCTAATAATTTCAAACTCGAAGGTGTTGCTAATACTATAATCGCTTGACCTCCAAAATCCTTTATAGACAACACAAAAGGTTCTTCTTTGATATATTGGAGCTCCTCTGGAACGTTTATATTCTTAATACTATCCGGTTCCTTAAACACGGCACGTCTTATACGCGTTATTTTGTGTTGTTGCGCCTGGTTTGTTGACAAATAAACGCGTGTTTCTGGACTACACTCAATAACGCTATTCCGAATAATTTTTGAAGGCCGTAAAACTAAATTTTTTGCTGCCGCTTTCAAATTTGTATTAGCTTCGGAAATCGACTGGCTATGACTTGAAGGTCCTTTTTTAATCACATGCTCCCCTTCAACCTCTTTTGTGACAACTCTTCCTTTGCATAAAAGAGTTTTTCTCTCGGCCCACGCCCACTGAAACGTTTCTTTTTTTCTCTCCAAAAGGTACGTATAACCATTAAAAATTAATTTGGGTTTCTCCTTATTCGTCGAAATTTTCATTTTATAATTTTTTAAAGAAACTGTTTTACTCTAAATTTTTTACACACTTTTATTCTACTTATTTTACTTGTAAAATACTTATACTTACTCACTTTTAAAATATTTGTAAAAACTATTTACCACACTTTTATTCTAAATCACAGGTTTAAGAAAATACTTGTAAAAACGTTGATCATTTTATCACTTAAGTAACTAGAATTACAAGCGAGAAGTACAAATTTGCGCAATATAGTTTTCTCGAAAATTCATTCTCCAGAAAGAATAGAAGGAATAGAATATAGATCATGTGAGCTACTTTTATTCCGATCGAAATGTAATAAAAGAACATAAATAGAAGAGAGAGCCATAGATAATATATAAATATATTATATATATAATATATTATATATATTGTTTTATTAAAAAAAAAAAAAAAATGATTTGCACACGAACGCAAGTTGTGATGACATTTCAAACCAGAATATTCTTTTCATTCTACGTTTCTGAATGATTAAAAATACGTTTTATGTCAGTTTTGAAACGTTCGAGATATACAAAATGAATAAACGAAAACACTCATAAACTTCGGTTACTCCCCGCAATAATTTTGTTATTATGTGCTTCCCGAAATGGGCTTAAAGTAAAAATGCGAAAAAGTATGTATGTTTTCGATGTAATTTCCAAAATGTGTAGTTCCCTGTTGTACATGCGGTAAATTCCCATAAATCAAACATCGTGATTCGCCGAAAATGATTTAAAATAGAAAAAATTTAAGTAATTTCTCATCATGGACTTCAAAATTTTGTTTTTTAAAAACTGATTTATTTTTATTAATTCGGGGCGGCCCGAATTAATAAAAATAAATCAGTTTTTAAAAAACAGGACTTTGGAAACCAGGATTTTGAAAACCAGGCTTTTGAAAACCAGGCTTTTGGAAAGAAGGCTTTTGAATACCAGGCTTTTCAAAACCAGGCATTTGAAACCAGGATTTTGAAATCAGGCTTCTGAAAACCAGGCTTACCTACCAAACAACCCCTGTTGATGATGCAGTAGACTGGATTGGATGATTGTAGTATAATGTGAGCATGTTTTGGTATGTTTCTGAATGAAAAAATTGTGATCTAAGTATAAATAATAAAATAAAATAATTGTGAAAAACTACTTTGGACATTTGGATTTTCTAAAATATATTATTGTTTCTGATTTTGTGACAAAGGAAGAAGTTTTCGAGTTTTTTCAGTTTTTTAATTACAAGGACAACAATTACAGTGAAAATCAACACATTTACACTTAAATTCTAATTTAGTGAATCCCATTTTTTTTGTTCCAAAAACACTCAGCAAACGTAGAAGTACTTCCAGAAATGGAGCAGAAGTAATGAACAAAAGAACTTCATTATTTATGAAAAAATACCGGATTAACCCGCCTGCAGTCCAAGACTACAACTACATCAAGAAGTTTGCATTTGTCTGAACAGCTGGCGATCACTGCTGTAACGTTATTAAATTCATAATTCTGACAAATATTGGAATGATAAATAATGTTAGAATCTAGTTATAGAACCATTTAATTTGAAGAACATTACTTTAGATTTATTGCTCAGAATCATAAAATGAACATCCAACCATCTGCGTAAGATCAGCAAATCATAGTTTATTTGATTAGCAATGACCTCATTAGTTCTAACCCCGTATAAGTAATTGCGATGTCGTCTGCAAAACCAATAACATTACCTTTCAATTTTAACTGAAAAATTGAGTTAATGTAAATAATAAATAATATGGGACCTAAGACGAAGCCCTCAACGAATGAATCCACCATTACTATATTTGTTGCCAACTTTTACCAGCTGTGACCTATTCTTAAGATAAGATTCAAACCAATTAGGCGACGCCTCGAATTCCTGCGCAATGAAGCTTATATAATAGTAGTTTGTGGTCAATCGTATCAAAATCTTTAGTGAGATCAATAAAGTTAGTCGCAACATTTTCACCTAAATCTAAAAAACAATATGGTCAAAAAAATCGTTCAGCGCAAGTTCCTTACTTTTACCATGCTTAAACCCATATTGCTGATCAGAGAAAAAGGAAATATCTTTCAAAAATAGAAGCAATCTGGCTTTCACATATTTTTCGAAAAGCTTCGAAAATACTGAGAGCAATGATATCGGTCTATAATTAGCTGGATCATTTTTATCACCCTTTTTGAATATGGGAATAACAGTTGCAATTTTAAGGCAATCCGGAAAATTCCTTGTTTTAAACTGAGATTAAAGATATAAGCTAATATATAAACAATGGAATGCGAAATTTGTTTTATTAAATAGTTCAGAGGAATTTGCATTATCTAAACTATTAATGTAGATAAGAATTTCATGCAGCGTGATATCCGAAAAGAAAAGAGAATTAGATTCTATCTTGCGTCGTAACATCCCTGTGTCTCCATCCGAATCATGGCTACTGCGCAAAATGGACCGTTTCAGCACCTTTAGTTGAGGTGAATTAAATATTTCTGAGATGCATAATGGATCCGATATCACAATTAGATTTTTCCTTACCAACAATTTGTTAATAATTCGCCATTGACTTTTTAGATTGTTCTTAACGTTCACGAACTTGTTATTATAATACTGTTCTTTTATAGCAATAATTTTACTATTAATTTTATTCTGAAGTGATTTAACTCTTTTGCATAGATTAACATTATTCGGTTGCTTCAGCAAAAGTTTCAGTAATTTATGTTTAAGTTTAATTAATTTCATTAAATCAATACTCATCCAGGGTTTAATTTTCCCAAAACTGGGGGCGGGTCTAAATTCGAATGAAGATTGTTTTATGTTTGAAGTAAGCATCGCAGTAAATTTATTCATTAAAGTATTTGGATCAGTCTCTTGAAGCAAAGTCCACTGATCAAGCATTAAAAGAGAATTTAACTTCGGAAAACCTATTTTTGTAATCGGACGTCCTTCAGCTGTCTGCTGGACATATTTTGGCATATGCTTAATTTGAAGTGACATCAAATGATGATCAGAAAGCTTGTAATCAAATAATTCCCTTAGGAGCTCATAATTTGAATGAGGTTTCATGCGAACAAAAATATGATCAATACATGATGAGGTAGAGGAAGTTACACGAGTAGGAGTATTAAATTAGACTTTTTAAACCGAAATTAGACATCATTTTTAGATAATTTGTTACCTGGTCATTAACAGAGAATTTTAAGATATCTATATTGAAATCGCCAAGTATAAATACATTTTTGGTTTGAATTCCGTTTAAGTAGGAAGAAAATTCTCCAATAAAATCATCAATTGAACAAAAATTAAACCGATAAACGCATATTATGTAAAACATGTCACTTCGAATACTTAGATTTAATTGCACAATATCAGCGGTACATAGATTTTTTAGTCATATAACTAAAATTGAGACCCGTTTTAACATATATCAACTACTGAAAGCCCACTCGCTCACTTTCCGAAGTCGCCGGTTCCGGGCATCCTTCGGCAGGCCGGTTAAAGAGCGTTCCTCTACCCGTCACCATCTCCACACGGGAATGCACAAATGACGCAAGAATGAGTAGGTATAACAGACCATCAATTGACTTCGTGGATCACAAGTTGTATTCTTAATTACAAACTTATGTTAAGTTAAATAAGACAAACGAAATTATTCGTTGTTGTAATTATGTCGAACTACTATTTCTTAATTAATTTCTTAATATAATGTCTGACACATAATGTATATACATCACACCTAAACTTACTCGTACATACTTATTATGCGTAATAAATGATTAATGACCGCGTAAATAAATATATATACAAAATAATATATTATTTAAAATTTAGGTATGAAATAAATTTACAACATAAATAAATAAGGTAATTTTATTAAAACAACAGCTTTTTATCAGATTACAGCGAAAAAAAATGAATGAGTATGTCTGAATGTAAACCGAGAATGACGTATCGTGTTGTTATTCATCTATAATCAAGACTATACATGTTTTTCCCGAAATGAAAAGCATAAACAATAACATTATAACGCGACATGTATACATGTTTTCCATTTACACATATAAATAAAAATGTTCAAATCCGTTGTTTATGTGCTCGTACGTATGTGGTATGTCTTACCTGCCATAATACCGTGGGGTATAATTGCCTCAAAGCTTTTTATGTTGCGCATGAATCGAAATTTGAACAATTCTCTTTTTTACTATTCCATTGAAATTTACGCTCTGTTTTCAATGTCCCTACTCCCTAGTAATAATTGTACACGTCCGAGTATATAAGTAATAATATTCTTCGTTTTATTGTTCAGCTTATTTATTTATTTATTTATTTATTTATTACAAGCTATAAAAAAGTTTATGACTACGATGGGAAAATGACACTTGTACAGTTGAACGGAGTGAATATTGTTTTGTTACTTTTTAAGCTTTTACTTTTCCCAGAAACTATACTACAGAAGATATACTCGTAAACTTTGTGAACAATTTATTATCTGGGGCAGACGTGAGTAATTCAATTAATTCAGAGGTGGGGGGTGTCTCGTTTCCTAGAATATAGGAGTAGTCATGGGATCACATTAAGGTAATCTGAGTTTTCTTTCCTGCTTTTAAAAAAATACTAGCGGCTCTATGTCAGCTTAGAATATAAAACCGAGCCAATTAGGGCTAGAAATGCTGATTGGCTGTCCGACAATATGAAGGTCTCAGTTTTCTGGTATCTTCTTCTGATACATTCATGTGTACAGTCTTTAATCGTAGAATTTTTGCTGGAAGTACGGTTTAGGATTTTCCTAAGGGTATGCGGAATGTGAGCCTTGTCCACTCGTCCACTATATGCGTAGTTGTTTTTGATTCGTCAGTGTGCACATCTATATGGCATTAAAGCGAAGAGCACATGTAATGATTTCTACTTCGGCACAGCCGTGAAGATGCTCTGTTTTTGGCCCCCGATCTAAATCAACTTATAAGAAATCGGGATTTATAATGCTTTCTTATAGCTCTATAGGCTCTTTTGTGGGCTAATGCCTTGTGTTTTGCCAAGTATTTATTTGTTGACAGGTGCAGTTAGCTTTATTACCTTTGTTGTTGGTATACGAGATATGGGGGTTCCATGTCAGTTTTTGATCAAACGTAACAGCTATTTAGATACCTCAAGTTTGGTGAGAGGACTACTGCCTTTCAAAAGTCTATAGTCGGTGTTCGTTTGGTCTTCGGAGGAGGACTGAATTGCCATGCTCAACATATTATAGTCCATTCTAGGATTAAGGAGTCAAGACCCTTACTCTAACTTGAGCTTGAATTACTTTGAAATTGGTATTGTCAAAAGTGCCTTGTATATCAATAAACGAATACAACAACATTTCGTTATTCCGAAATGTATCTTCGATTTTGTGTTGTTAACTCATGTAGAGCTCCCCCATTGGTTTTTCGGCTCCCTGAATTAAAAAAAGCTGAAAGCCCGAAAAAACATCATTTTTAAGTCAGCCTTTTTTAATTCGGGGAGCCTTGTTTTCCAGTCTGATACGACTGTTGATCGAAATATAAAGGGTATCGTTGGAGTATATTGGATCTATTATATAGTGACTCAGTATTTTCGTCGTGGTTTTCAGATTAAATGTCATGATGCTAATAAGTTTGTATGAGCTGATGTTCTCAAAACATTTTTTCCCCACTTGAAACGTATTCCAAACTATAGCTCTAAGAATCGACCCAATTTATGGCTTGTTCGTAAGCAGTAAAGTGGTGCTCGACCAGGGCATAAGTCATTGGCCGGGACAAATGTTTGTCGGAATTCTTCAATGCTCAGCTTAATTGCTTCAATAACTCAATCAACTAACAATCAACTCAATTCTCAATTTTGGTTTCGTTAAATTGGAGTAGCTCATAGTAGATCACTCTGTCTGACCTGATCCCAGATGCACATCATTAGCTTCTTGCCACGAATACTCGGTTTGACTGTTGAAGTTGATGCATGACTGAGCTTACCTCATGATTTTCTGGGCTTTGGGTTGCCGTAGTGGATCCGCTTTTCGTCCCCCCGTCACGATTCCATTCAAAAAACCCTTCCGATTTTGTCTTTGGAGCAATTGTTCGCACGTGAAAAAACATCGTTCGACTTGGCTTGAGTTCATACGGAACCCAATTTTCATACGGAACCCAATTTGATGTATCAAATGCGGGTTCGTGTTGTTCAAATATTTGAAAATGAAAAATCAAAATCACATAGCAAACAATCGGTTCCACTGCTCAAAAGCAAGCGAATAGAAGAGGTGAGGTAGATGTCAGCATCAGAAGTATTCAACCGGAATTTTTTATTTTGGTTTAATTGCCATTGTAAAATTGACGAACAGAATGCACAGACACATGAGAGAAAAATTACATATATGTACACAAAATTATTATTCACCTCGCCAGCTCGCGCTGTCATTTTTTGGTACAAAATCGACACTCAGTACTCACGTATTTTTATTGATGGAGTATGTTTTCTACATGCTTCACACAGCAATCGGTGTCCAGCAATTTTCTTCAAATTAAAACAAAAAGCAAACAACAACAAAGGTTGACAGGATTAGAGCACAAAAAATATGTTATTTATACACATACATTTTTAGGGGGAAATGATGACGCTTTAACATGAATATAGTTACAAGATGGCCCGATACTATTTAATACTAGTTACGCCATCTTTTGAAAATCCCTCAAAACTTATTTGTACCATAACCCATAACTCTATGCGTCGTGGAAGAAGTATTGAGCCCATCCCTTCTCTACTTGGGGATTTGTAAGGGCCGAAACAATTTATACTCCTCCAAGACCATGATTTCGACAGAGAAGCGTTCCTGGCGGGAATCAAGTGGAATTTGTATGGTAGTCGTCTATTATGGCTTCGATTAGGTGTTTTTAACCAGGTTTACTGTTATAATATACTAGGAGTGTTCTTCCCACCCCCGGGAAAATAGGCTGCGAATCTCTGAAAATAAATTGGCTCATGGAGAAGATATTAAGAAAAGTCGGCAATGAATTGCTATTATCAGCCTCGCGATTTCCCTATTATAGATTCACTTACCTATTTCGTCTGGAATCCTTCCATCCTTCTATTTTTGGTTCCAGGCTCTTGCCTCTGTCCTGTCCCAGTTTTTCGATGTAAAAAGTTGAGAAACGCTAGGGTCGGCGATTGAAAGTCGTAGAGGAAAGACGTGTTTTTTGTCTCTCCTCTAAATAATTAAAAATAAATAGTTTAAATGTGTTTTAATTAACTAATTAATTAAATAATATATATCTAAGTGTTCATAGACATAAATAATAAATTGTGTGATTTAAATAATTTTGAAGCCGTAATAAGATACATATTGAATAGTTATACATATTATATTAATTTGTGTGTGATCCGCTTGCAATGGCGTAGAATATGTATATTATAATTTCGTTTATATGTATTTTGATACCGTTGTTTGAATGCATCATACGCATTGTATGTATATAATTTTTCAAAATGTATAGGACTTTTATGATTCCAGAGGATGAATAACCCTACCGGAAAATGTTCATCAAGCCTCAAACACAGTAACGCAAAAACTCTCACAATCTACGAATTACATACATTTTTGATTTAGTATTGAAAAATCTTCAAATTTTATTTGATTGTATGTGACTGAATTTTTTGTAAGTCAAGCAATTGATGACAACATAAGTGAACTTCTCGATGAAATTCTGGTCCAAAGATATGTTGCCATTATTTTTCTCTCCGTGAGAAAGTTAAAATTATGTATTGGGCGTTCTAATGACCCAACTAATGAACTTGTTAATAAAAGTCATTAGTGGAGCGGCTATTATTACTTTTCTAACGGTAAAATCCAGTTGCACTCAGAGAAACCATTTAATTTTTTAGCTTGTATAAACATGTTACTCTAGTAAAAATTGTAGAAATGATTAATCACACAATTTTAATTTACTTTTGGCAATTCTTTAGTTTAATTATGGGATGTTATTTTAATAACATAAGAAATTAATAGTAATTCAATATGTGGTGTACCTGAACTAAAAGTGACTTACAAAGTGAAGACGTGTTTTGTTTTATAGTTAAAACATAAAGCTGTGTTACTATTAATCACAAATCATAAAGAACCATTCAAAATGCACCTTAATAGATTATAGCACTGTTATGAACTAGTGCCGGGTACCTCGAACAAAAGAACATCCAGTTCATAAAAGGTTACAATAAATTTTGGTGTTGGTAACTTGGTTGGTTGAAATAAATATGATCACAAACTCCGGTTTCAATCTTCCAATTTTTATTCTTCACGTAATGACAAGACAACTTGTCGGTTTGGTGGTTGATGATAAAGAGAACGATAAAATTTATTTTCTTTTACAACGTTAATTACAAAAATATTTCTATTTACTATAGAGGGTTCTCGTATAGCTTTATAACAATAACTTAATTGCCGCTAGATGGCATTACATTTACTATGTTGGGTATAAGCCGCACTCTACAATAAATATGGTTTGCATTAGCATTGCATTAGTAGTGGTATACAAAATGAAATGTCAATACAAATAACAATGGTTGACATAATAATAATAATAATATTACATAAGTTTTTATCAAGTTAATATGGAAAGTTTATCCAGATAATTACAATTATTGTGCTTTATGGGTAAGTATCTACGAGTTAATAAAGTGAACAGCTTAAATGAATTGAATTTTGTGTTAATACTGTGTCTCCAATATATACAATATAATTTGGTTTGCCAAAATTATCAACTTGAAGTTCAAGTTCAAGGCTAAATTATTTTGTGTATATTGTTTACATCTGATTGGTTTTGATTTGCATTAATAATAATTTGAACTAATTTCTAGATATACAAGATGAATTTTTATAGTAATAAGGTAAGTATTAATAATGAAAAGGTAAGTATAAGTGCTTAAATGCTATGATATTTCTAGGTTTATATATTTGATGTGATGTGTTTCAGCCAGAGAATTTATCCAGAGTAAGTATGAAGACATGACACAATCGCTAACAAGCACACTACTTACATGAATTTCCGTAAGAACGACCTTATTACTATCTCAATGACTTCTTTACAAAAATCGTCGATGAATTCATCGATGCGTTATATAGCAAACTACTTATGAACATCCTTCATTAGATCATGTAAAACTTCATTAAATATAAAAATGACTTTAGTCCCGGGCTTAGAATAAAGTTCATTTAAGACATCATTGAATGATTCATGTAGAACTCATCGATGAGTTCATCAATTCTCTTCCAGTAGGGAAGATAAGTGTTTTCTCATTTTTTCCATTGTTTTAACACGTTTTAACACGTTTCAATACATATTAATTATTAACATATATTTTTCCAAATAAATTTTAAGTATATAATAAAATGATTACTGTATTCTTTAACTCATAAAGGTGTAGAGTACTAGTATTCTCATGGTGGTAGTATTGTTTGTGCCAGAAAGTGTTTTTCAATTCTGTTATTCTGTTTTGTTACACTCGATAACAATTTTTGTTTTTTTTGCGACGATTGTTTTTCGTTGGTACTTTTGAATTCTAACTTTTGTTTTTATACATATTTATTTACTCGTACGACGTACAGTATATTTTGTATGGAAATTAGTATTGAAGGTGTATAGCGGGATATAATGTACATTTCAATACCACCGAAAATGTGGTTTTGCAATGTATATACAAAGCTTGTTGTATGCTTTCGGCTGTGCTTTGTATGGGTGTGTATGTATTGATTACGAACGAAAAATATACAAGATCAGGGGACTTTTGTTTTCAGTTTGTTTTATTTATGTCATTACATAATTATTATATTTTTACTTTTTGTGCTTGGTAGTGTAAATGTTTTTCTATATGAAAAAAAAAACGATTCAATCATTGAATTTTTTGGGCTTTTTCATTTAATTTTGTGTGATCAATTTACACAGGGGCGGCGAGGATACGGTGGATGTGTATTGCGATAAATTTTCTTTTATATTGATGTTAACGGGCGATCGCTGAAATTTCATCTATTGGGATTGGGAAATAGCTTTATGGGTTGCAGTGTGTTGGTTTTTTTATTTTAGAGAAGCGGGTAGCGAGCACTCCTGGATCTACATTACATATTTTTCTTGATACATTTTGCTAAGATTATTTATGAAAATGATTCTTTCCACATTTTGATTTCAGAAATTAACTAATTTTACTAATTCCTACCTCCAATTATTCACCGTTTGAGTATTAAATTGTTATATTTATTATGTTTTATATGATGAGCAATTTAGAGTTATCAAGGTTTATCAGGGGCTGCCTAATAGTAAACCTATGAAAACAGGGCAGGGATGATACTTAAATATGGATGAGTTTGGTAATAATTTGATTCATCATTTTTAGGAGAATTGGTTTCATTATAGGTAAAACTAATTATTTATTATTCTGATTTTTTGTTGATAATTCTGTAATATATGTATTTTAATCATTATATTTTAATTTTTATTTCTATTATTTTAAAAAATTAGGAATTTGAACAGTAATGATTACATTACTAAGTTACAGGAAATTAATTATTGATTATGAACAGAAAGCTAATTAATTTAAATTTCAGGATGCTCATGGGTTATTTCTCGTTTAATTAGGAGATGGCAGTTACTGTTTTAATGATGACCATGGTGCTTCGATTGTTAGTATTAATTATTGCTGAATTATACTTTAACAGGTTTTATTGGTGAACGAGAAATGTCGCTGCTACTTATTAATAATTATAAGCTTTAATGTTTTACACTGTTTAGTATCTCGAAGTCCTGTAATGATACTTTTGATTCTGGTTAGTACTATTATTATATACTAATTATTTGGTGGTTTGAATTTGATTAATTTTATTTAATATTTTTCAGGAGAATTGAATTGAATTAATTAATGATAATTATTACATTAAGCTGTTTTAATATAATTAGTTAATACTTCATTATTTACCATTCTTTTAGTATTCCTAATAGTAAAAACCACCACTGGAAATATTATAAGTTTTATTGCAGATAATTTAATATAATTTTTAGGATTCTGTTTGCTGAGATTTATACCATATTTTAAATAATTGTGCTGTCTTGTGTTAACCGTCTTATATTACATTTCAACTAACAATTTACTAACTATTGACTACTTAGGTGTCTGAAACCGGGTCAATTTCCATAATAATTAATATACCATTCCTATCCCTCCATCTTGTTATGTGTAAAAGAGTGTGCGGATGAGCCCGGCGTCAACCGGGAATCTTACTTAGGTTTGGTCGCACATTCCAATCAATCAATCAAATCAAAAAGTTGAGAAACGCTAGGAGGCACTGCCTTTGATTTATGAAGATTTATGAAGAAACACACCTCAACATGCTAAGTCAGTCTGAAACAGTCGGGTACTTTTTGATATTTTATCCTGGCCTTGTTTGTGCTGTGCAACCTTAGTATGTATTAGGGTCAATAAGCCCCTCGAATGACTCTCCTCGAGTGCAATATCCCTTGATATTGTGCAGATCTATCATTGAGGCTTGAAGGACCTGGTCTCGGAAAGTCATTTCATTCTTCCTCGTTGCCCGGTTAGCTCTGGATTTTTACCCGCCTTGCCAAGCTTGACGATTTCTCCAGCTTATTCGATGGCATCCTGCTCCTTCAACCCGAAAACAAATATTCATTTTAGTTGATGCTTTAGGGTTCTCCGCTATTTTAGATGAGATAGAATTAACCATTTCTGGTATGTAAATACACATTTCCCTCTCTTTAATCGACAGTATCTTTAACTCCGCGTTCCGTAGCTCCTTGTTTTGGATCAGCAGAAGACGGCTTGTTTTTTTATTTGTCTCGTTTCTGCAGTGCGGCAGGTAGACGAAGAAAATTTGTAGGCACAGACATATGAAATAATCAATTTCAATCAAACTTTCCTTATTAGGTGCTCGAGAGCCAGATAAAATAAAATAGGCGCGAGTATATCCCCCTGTGCACGGCACATGTAAATGTAAATATGTAAAAATTTAAAATGTAAAAATGTGTAAAAACGTATAAAAATGTGTAAACATGTGTAAACATGTGTAAAACTGTAAAAATGTAAAATTTTAAAAATGTAGGATTAAAGAATTTGGTAAAATTGATTAGGAAGGTCGCGATGCAGTTTAAATTCACTTCGGTTGAGATTCCAAAGGTTCCGCGTCAGCATTATTAATTTGTTATTTTGGGCCAGGATACCGCACACAGACAGTATCTGCATTATCTTTCTTTCGGCGAATTTATTAGAATGAGGATATATTTGTTTTTGATTGCGCCTCATTTGTGCGGTTACAATCAAGCTATTTTTCGAATTATTGATTATTTGATCTATCGAATATTAGGCAGATTCCAGGGCGTTGGATGAGGCATACTAGTAGGCCTGCATTTAGTAATTGAAAAGGCGATTTAGATGATAACTAAATATTTAAACTTGCAATAGACGTTACAGACTGAAAATATTTTTTTTTTTAAATTAACATAAATCAGAATAACTTTCGTAAAATTTGTGATTTTTACGAACTTCCCGTTGACTTTTCGCGTTAGCATAAAAAGGAACCATTCTTAAAACACACTTTTAATTTGTTTTTTTTTTGTTAAGCGTCGACTTTTCTACGAACTACCGCTTTCGCAGAATTTTCGTATTTGGTGAATTGTTTTTTCGGTTAATTGTGATTTTCGGTGAATTATTTTTTCGGTGAAATGTGGTTTTTGGTGAAATGATTTCCGGTGAAATAATTTTCAATTTATTAACCTGAAACTAAATTTGTTTCCTGATTACAATGGCTTCTGGAAAATATTATTATGATCCATGCAAATCGGTTTTCCTCAATGTAAAAAACAATAAATAGATTCGACTTAGATTGGCTATCGATAGATAGATGTCCATGGCTATAACTGTATTAAGAAAGACCCTTAGGCCAGTTAAAACTTCAACCCGAGCACTAAAGTATCTTGGAATGGATTAAAAATTATTTTGCAATGTTATAATAAATTTTGTTAATCATCAGCAGTGGCACTATTCTGGCTTTCCTGGGAATAGGGAATTGGGAAGAACTTTTCATTACATCATTTTTGTCCAAATTATATTTTTCTAACCTACTGAAGGAATAACTTTAGTGGAAACAATTTCAAAACAAGTTGTTTAGGAAACTTATGTTTCACAAAATTTTTATAGTAAAAATATGTTCCCATTTAACTTTGAGACGAAAATATTAACACCAAACTGATTAACTAAGTACGCTAAAAAAATACAATTTAGGCAAAAATGCTATGAAAATATTTTTTCCAATTCCCTATTCCCAGTGAAAGCCGGAATAGTGCCACAGGTCGATTCTGGCTTTCCTTAGGAATAGGAATAGAAATAAAATTGACATTTTTCTAGCAGTTTTTTGTTTTTTCCAGAATGTTTATTCTGACAAAAATCGGAATTTCATATTCCTTATTTATAGCAGTTTAAAAATATTAATTTTCGTACTTATTACAGGTATGGAATTGCGATCCGTAGGGGCCGAGTTAATCAATTTCAAAGGTTTAAGGAGTTTTGTGTTACACTCAAAGAAGATCTCTCTCGAATAACGAAAATCTCAGAGATTTCCGAGCATATGGCCAAGTACCATTTTTTTCTTTCATCAAATACTAATTCAGAACCACGTCGATCACCTCTTTGGCTAAGTTACATTTGTTTCTTACATTATGTGGTAATTCAGAATCATTGCCTTGTATATCAATTGAAAAATAGATTTGTATTATTTTTCTACTCCAACGTTATGATTCTGATCACTTATTTTGCAATTTAATTTATTAAAATTTGCTTTAATAATTAAAAGCTTTAGAATTAAAAACAATGAAAAATTAAAATGACAAAAAATTGCACTCGCACCTGTGAGATAAAAAATACCTACCTGGAGATAAAAAATAAAATCTTTTACAAAAAAAAAAACCTAAAACATAAACAGAAAGAGAAAGAAAATCATTTTTATTTTATGTCTTTGGTATTTTGTAGTACGGAATTTAGAATGGAAATGGAACTACTTTTTCCACACAGTGGAAAATTGCTTACTTGTTGTAGCACCCTTCATTCATTTATATAGAAAACTTATATCATTATTACCCTTTTTAGTAGTTAGTTAATTTTGAGTACTGTTTCAGATTTTAATTCTTTCCTGTGGCACTATTCTGGTTTTCCCTGGGAATAGGGAATTGGGAAAAATATTTTCATAGCATTTTTGTCTAAATTATATTTTACTGGCCTACTGTTGGAATTAATTGGGTGTAAATATTTTTGAAACAAAGGGTATATCCAGCCCAAGTAGGCCTACATTTGTGATGTCTCACTTGTAGATTTTCCTCAGTTGTAGAATTCTACATGGGCTGGATGCAATATATTCGTATTATTTTTGGTTTATGTCTAATATAATTGATTTTAATAATTAAGTAAATATGAGCTTCCTTAATTTATTAAACTTCAGACGATGAAGGTAAAAACAATAAAAAGAAATGAAAATGGAACAAAATAAATTGTTATTTAAAGTACAGGTTCACTCAAAATATGTATATCTACTCAAAAGTAGACAGACATTTTTTGCCTCACTAAACAGTGAGATATCTACATTTTTTGAGTGAGATATTTTGCATCCAGCCCATATTATGTGTGAGGCCTACTATTTTTTAGTGAGGCCTACATGGGCTGGATACACCCAAAGATATATTGGGAATTATTTTTCACTATAATCAACTTTGTCTCGCAAATATTTACACCAAACTAATTCCAACAGTAGGCCTGAAAAATATAATTTAGACAAAAATGCTATGAAAATATTTTTCCCAATTCCCTATTATCAGGGAAAACCAGAATAGTGCCACAGGATATCTAAAGCAAGGGAATTTTATTTTTTCGCATTTACGGTTTTGTGCTATAAATTTATTTCGAATGTTGTTCTTAGTTCGATCAAATGGATTGGATCTCTTCTGTTGATAGATGCAGTGCAAATTGTACATGATTTATTTTGCTTACAGAGCTCTCACAATAGAAAAACGTTTACTTTTGCCTTACAAGTTTGTTTGAAAATAAAACTTGCAAAAAAAAAAATTTTTCGTTTTTACCTTAAGGAAAAAGTTAGCAAACTCTAAACTTTTGCCTTAAGAAAGACTAATGAAGTTAGCTAAATTTCAAAATCAGGGTTTTTGTTGTCATTTTCCAACAAAAAACATGGTTAAAATGCAAATAAGTTCTAATTTATCGGTTTAATATATCTTAACATTATGATTAATAATATAAAATACAATTTTAAAAATATTATTAGTATGAAGATAAATAAAACGAAGTTGGTTTCAATTAAATTTTTTTTTTCTCATTGTGAGAGATACTCTTAAGGTAAAAGTTTAAGGCAAAAGGTAAAGGCAAATTTTTTTTCTATTGTGAGAGCTCTGTTAGTTGAGTCCATCCAAAATTAAATAGCATTTATAATGTAAAGGACTAAGTTAAATCTTAACTACCAGTAGCGTTTTACTGTATTATCTAATCGTAACATGCAAGTACATAAAAAAAAGTTCTCATTATATATCCACCATCACAAACACACCGCCACAACAAATACATAGACCAAGTAGAATGACCATCATTAAATATTCAAAAGCTCAATGAAGGTAAAAAACTAAACATGAATTGTTTTCGACATTGACAGTGAGAATAAAGTTTTTGAATTGGTTATAATACAACTTACACGACATAACAACTTATAGTTTTGGAACATTCATTAGTTACTGTCCGATTGGTCATCATCGACGTATTGTGCCTAGAAAAAATATTTTAAAGTGTAATATTATTTAGTTTTTTTTTTATTATATCAGGCACAATGATGAACGTTAAATTTTTGTTTAAATTTAAAATTCGACTAAAATAAATATTTCTCAAAAGCGGATAATTAAGTGAATTTAGTGTACAAAAAAGTTATTTAGTGGAAATTAAACTTGATTTAATAAATTGTGAATATTATTTTTGTGACAAACGTTTTAAACAAAACAATAATAAATTTAATTCGTTATTTCGTTCTATATTGAAATGCAAAACTAATTAAAAATAATTATTTTTATTGCGGTGAATTTTGTATTTTATTAATTTTTAAAACGAATGGATAATGGGTATTTGTTTAGATACAGGTGAGATAAAAAAAACATATTTTTTTTTATTGTGAAAGTTGACGACTTGTCGACGGTCCTTAGCTATAAAAAATTGTTCGACGATAAAAAATTTTCCGGAAATCGAATTTTATTTTAATGACAAAAATTTTATTTCATATCGTGCTACGATTAATTAAATGTTAAATCGACACTTTCTTTATACTGTTTATATGAAATCGATGACCCGTGTTTTTTATGTTTACGGGGCTTACCTTGATTTGGCCTACTGACGAATATTTTTCGGAATAAATCATTTTCGATATCGTTTACGTGTAACTGATATGAATTAACCTAAGTTCCTAAATTAATTTAGACGTGGAAAATTTTGCACGGTTTTCTTATGGCTGTATAGTTTGTTCTTTTCTCGCCTACACTGAACATCTATACGAGTATTCTAGGATCAGTTTTTGCTGCAACTTATCGTTCGAAATTCATTGGTTAATTTGCAAACAAATGATTAGTGAAATCATCGCCAATTTGATTTGAAAGTTTAATAGAGTTCAAAATTTTCATAACGTTGGCTGTTATTTTACTCAACATGTGGCCAACTGTTGGTTGCCGGAAAGCGCCCATTTATACCACAAATCAGTAATTTAACGATAGAATGTTATCTAAATTGTTGTTAATGGTGCACATCCCAAAACGTTGTTCTAGTCTGGGGAACTCGTCTGCCGACAACTTTTTAAAAACTTGTGGAATAATCATCTCTATAATTATTTCGGAAATCGTTTCTCGTAGTATTGGTGTACGTGTACTTTTAATTTTTAAAATTGTTAAAGATGCGATGAAAAATCACGTTTTCTCTGTATGTTTAAGCAGACGTGGCTGGACATTTTGTAATTGTTGCATGGCCAAATGTTTTTTCGGGGAACTTTTGACCATGTTATTCACTACTGCGACTCTTATTCAGCACTATTACCTACACGTGTTAATTTTCTATGTCTATTGTATTTTTATAAATTGAATTATTTTTATTTATTTAAATATTTTTTTTTATAATTTTAATTACAATAGCATTTTTTTGTTTAATTTATTTAAAACAAATAAACATGCGTGGTTAGTAAAAAATATCATACGAAACTGGTATTCAACTCCGACATGTGATCTTTGATGAAACCTAACTTTATTAACTTTCTTTGGTTAAAGTGGAATCTTTGTTTTTTCGTAGCCATTTTTTAAATAAATTATTTTCTTGCAAAACAATTGGATAGTTTTTGGGCCATCTTTCATGAATTGAACAAACTTGAATTTTTCGCTGATGACCTTTAATGAGCCGACGATACTTTGATCAAACAGCACAAGCGACATTTATGAAATTTTACAGGAGAAGGAAAAAACAAAGCATTTCGGTCGCTTGTGTGTCCAGATTTTTCCATTTGACGCTTATGCCATGGCGCTTGTACTAATTGATTTACGCTAGATGTCGGTTTAGGGCTGTTGTGCTTTTGGCAGGTTAAATAAAAATATTGAAAAAATTGGGAATTAAAATCGAAAAAGATAATAACACTGTATGCGGTATTAATGGTACGATAACTGATATTTGTAATAGAGTAGAAACATCAATTCACTCTCGCTTTGATAATTATTGTAAACATTTGAAATGCCTGGTTGCATCTGAGATTAGCAATGGATTGCCCTATCAGTATATCAATATTTCCAGATGGTCCATTCCATCTAATTTAGTATTGGCCGACTCAGATTTCAATATACCTAGACCTGTAGATATATTAGTAGGAAGTGAAGTATTTTGGGATATTTTGAAAGATGGTCATTTAGAATTGTCAAAGGAACTTCCAGTGTTTCTCAATACGAACTTTGGTTGGGTAATTGGTGGAAAGTTGGAGGGTAGTTCAGACAACCAGAGTTTCTTTTTGTCATCAGAACCGAAAACAGTGGATACTGGATTAGATAGTTTGTTGGAAAAGTTTTGGGTTATGGAGTCCTGCTGTAATAATAAAAATAAGATTCGTACAGCTGAGGATGTAGCATGTGAGCAGCATTTTAGTGACACTCACAAAAAAGATAAAGACGGTACATTTATTGTACAACTACCCTTTAAAATGGAAAGTAATGTAATTGTTGGGTAATTCTTCTAATATGGCTTTTCATAGATTCAATGTTTTGGGAAGAAAATTCAATAAAAATTTGGAATTGAAAATGCAGTATATCGAGTTCATGAGAGAGTATGAGTCAATGGGACATATGAGGCTTTGTACTGAGGTAGATGATGGTCCGGGATATTTCATACCTCATCATTAGCGTCAAATATTTCAAAGACTTTTTATGTAGACGATTTACTTTCGGGTTGTCAAACATTAGAGGAAGGTATTGCAATGCATGATGAATTAACTAAAATGTTTCCATCAGCAGATATGAGATTAAGAAAGTGGTATTCAAATTCTAAGGAGTTAATAAATCATATTCCAATGGAGAATCGAGGAGATCCAAATGAATTGGATGTCAACGATACAATTAAAACTTTGGGGTTACGTTGGTCACCATTTTGCGACGAATTCACATTTTTGGTTCAGCCATTGGATGACAGCAATAGAATTACAAAAAGATCAATATTGTCTGATATTAGTAAATTATTTGATCCATTATTACTATTGGGGCCAGTAGTTTTAAGTGCAAAATTTTTTTTTCAGAGATTATGGATGGAAAAACTAGATTGGGATGCTCACATACCCGAGAATTTAGAAGTAGATTGGATTAATTTTAGAGATAGTTTAGAATGTTTGAATAATTTGAGATTAAAGCGATGTTTCATTCCAGAAAATGTTAGTGATATAGAAAAACACGGTTTTAGTGACGCGTCGCAAAAAGCGTATGGCGCGTGTGTATATCTTCGCTGCAAAAGCAATAATGGTAGTGCAGTTATGAATCTCCTATGTAGCAAATCTAGAGTAGCTCCCTTAAAAGTAATCTCTTTGCCCGTGTTAGAATTGACTGCAATATTGCTTCTTGTTAATTTAATTCAAAATGTGGTGACGTATCTAAAGATAAATGTTGGAAAGATTGTTTTGTGGTCTGATTCCATTATTGCCTTGTCCTGGTTAAGGATTCCACCCCACAATTTGAAAACATATGTGGCCAATAGGGTGAGCGAAATTTTAGATGGTAAACATATGAAATTCAGACACATTGCTGGGAAATCAAATCCTGCAGAGCTGGTATCTAGAGGGGTTTCACCTCATGAGATTGGTCTTTTGGATGTTTGGTGGCACGGTCCCTTGTTTTTAGAGGATAATGAGCCAAAGTGGCCAGTTCGTAAAATAAATATTGCAAACATTCAGGAGTTGCCTGAGTTGAAAAAGGAACAGTCATCTTTTGTTTCCGTAAGAGCTATAGATATTTTCAATATTGAAAATTTTAGCTCTGTAGTGAGACTCAAGCGCGGTGTAGCTTACTGATTTCGTATCATAGACAGATATATTAGAAAGAAGACTATTTGCACTGGTGCTTTGGAGGTTTGTGAGTTGGAGGCCGCATTATTGTCAGTCATTCGGACGGTTTAGATGGGTAATTTTAGGTGAGATTAGAATGTTGTTAAATAATAAACCGTGGCCGGAAAATAGTAAATTGATTAGTCTTTCGGCATTTGTTGATAGAGAAGGGATGCTTAGAGTAGGAGGAAGACTTGAGAACAGTAATTTGGTCTGACAAGGTTGACTATTTGTCATGAGCACATAAAAAATATGCATACTGGAGTTCAGTGTACGTTAGCAGCTGTGCGCCAGAAGTACTGGATACTCAATGACAAGGATACAGTTAGGCGAGTTATTAAAAGCTGTATCTCCTGTTTCAAGTTTAGACCAAAGCTAGAAGAACAAATCATGGCGTCGTTGCCTCCAGATCGTTTGAATGCTGCCAGACCATTTAATATAGTTGTAGTTGATTTTTGTAATCCGTTTCTGGTCAATTATAAGGGGCAGCGGAAGGATAGGCGGAACAAAGTTTACATTTGCATATTTGTTTGCTTCGTCAGTAAAGCAATCCATTTAGAATTGGTCGAGGACGCAACGAGCAAATCTTTCATCGAATCTTTGAAACGTTTTTTTTTTTCAAGACGAGGACGAAGTGCAATCATTTATAGTGATAACGGCGGAAATTTCGTGGGCTCCAACAGAACAATCAAAGAGATTGAAAATTTAGTTCATGGATCAAACATAGAGCTGCAAGCATTTTATTCTAACGAAGGCATTACGTGGAAATACATTCCTTCTATCCCCACACTTCGGAGGCCTCTGGGAGGCAGCAGTTCGGTTGTTTAAACCTCACATGAAAAAAGTAGATGGAGTTCAATTATTGATTTTAGAACATTTAACAACTTTGGCTATTGCGATAGAAGGAATTCTTATTTCTCGTCCTCTTCCATCACTTTCTAGTGATCCACGTGATCTAGAGCCACTAACACCTGGGCATTTCACAACAGGGGTTCCAATTAATACAGTTTTGGAAGTGGATGTCACAAACTTATCAAGTAATAGGCTATATCGTATTGGAAACAAAAAACTCAGTTGGTGCAGCATTTCTGGAAAAGGGTTTTCAGAGAATATTTGCATAGTTTACAACAAAAAACCAAATTCGAACGTGAAAATTTAAAAATTGATGACCTCGTCTTAATTAATGAAGACAATATACCAAGCTCAAAATTGCTAATGGGTCGAGTGGAGAAGATAATACGAGGACGCGACAACAGAATTCGAGTGGTAGTAATCAGAACATTCATACCTAACAATCGTTCAATTCGGACGTGTTTTTTATTATTTTATAATTTTTAATTTTTTAAATTGTTTTTACCAAAATTTCATGACGAGTTTTAAGTTTTTTTTTTTTTTTGAATTGATCATTCACGTGCTATTTTTGTGTGTTGTTGAACTGAGTTCTTAGTGTTTTAGTGACCTATTTATTAAAAAATTTAAAATATGTGTGAAAAAATTGCTGCATTTGCAAGACTGATGGTGTGTTTGATAATTTTTTTGTCTGTAACGGAATTTTTTGTGATCATATAGCGCATTATACATGTGCTGGCATTAAATCTAGATCATTAACTACCTTTAAAAATGCGATTATAAATGCAAACGGGATTTCATGGTTCTGCCCTGATTGTGATCGAAATGTGCAAGTTCTATTTCATAAAATCGAGGAACTTTCGAATAAGATTGATAAGTTAGATTCTGTGTTGAACCCCCAATTAAATAGTATTCAACTAAATCGTGATATAGTGACCACTGATAACCATGTCAGCAATATTAATGAACGACCAGTAACGTGATCGCGCGGGAAATTATCTACACCGGAGGTTAATAATAAACAAGCAGGAGTTATAGATATGGGATTAGCCCAAGATGATACCGTGGCGAATAACGCCATCATTGTTGTTCCACCACCACAAATTTCGACGTCATCTTCGACTGCATCAACATCAAATTCGGATTGTTCGTCCTTGCCGATTGGTACAAACCACATTAACTCAATCAGCGTAGTTAAACCAAGACGATGGATTTTTATTAGTAGGATACACTCATCTGTTACTGATGAACTATTCAAAGGCTTTTTAAATGATAATTTCCAGCTTACAACGGTTAATGCAATCAGAATGGTTCCAAAGGCTAAAAACGGAGGCCAGTATGAATATGTATCCTATCGTTTCAGTGTTGAAGACGAAATATTTACCACCATATTAAACTCTAAACTTTGGCCGTCTGGCATGTTTATTAAAGAGTTTGAATTTGCTCGAAAAAGTAATTATTTTCGCTTTTCGGGGCCAACCAGACAATCCACTTGACTGCTAGCAAAGATCTAAAAATATCACTACCTACGGCACTAATGGTGTACTCTCTACTATTGTCCGTACGGCGGATAAATCATCATATTTAACACAACCAGTAACCTCTACTAAATTAATTGATGCACTTTGTGATGTTAATGGCGGCTTAATGTACTTTTCATGCACCAAATAATATATAAACGATCGTTATCAGAAGAGCAATGGCAAATCCAATCACGTTGAAACTCAGACTGAGGAGGAAGCTGTGTCAACACAATCAACGAACAAATCATTCCTCAAATGTATAAAAACCAAGTTACTTCCAAAAAAGGGCGGCAAATCTATCTATCATGAGGATTTCACAAATGGATATGATTTCATTCAACGGATTCCTCCTCAATCATTTGATTATGCTGAACCTCAAATTACCACTTGGATAAAGGGGAATTATTTACCATGTTCTTCTGTTACGATTTGCGCATCTATGCAAGCCAAATTAGACAAATGTCAAACAAAAGAATTCTTAACAAAAAAAGAACTGAAACTGATAAACTGCTATTCCAAATCTATAAACTTGGTTACAAAAGTATACTTAATTGAAGGGAAATCCGTTATAGTTGTCTTATATCAAGATAAAACCAACTGCACTGATTTAATCTATGTGTTAGATACATTAAGGTCATATTTACAACATAAGCAGGAATCATTTGTCATCACGCTTGACATCAACTGCTTCGTAGATAAACTTAAACTGGCTCTGGATTACATCTCCAACTGTTCATGCTCCAATATCAAATAGGTTCTAAATATACCGTTTAACATGTCAACATCTTTTGAAAGAGCTTTGTCGTCTCTTTGGATCACTGGTGAGCCTTCCAGATTTTTGAAGTCTGCCATTAAGAACAATGTGCCAGTTTCATCTCCTTCATACTACGCTGATACTAGCGCAGATTCCTACTATGTGAACTCTGTTATGGAAATAATGTTTTATATTAAACATTCTGACAGTATCATTAAAAGTAAACACTACTACAGCAAATACATCCATTTGATGCCGTTCGCCTCCTCATCTTTATTATCATTGCACATCTTCGTATTTGACAATCTAAACAACAAATATCTTGAGGAATCTACAATTATTCATCAGTTTGGTTTTGATGGCGATCACCTAGTTAAATATTGTGAGTCCACAAACTCTTTTTTGACATCTCAAAGATATATCTTCTGCTCCGCTGGCACTGAAATTATGCTCGATCTCCTGACATATTCAAATTTACAACATATCTATGCAATAGACAACATCATGCGGCCTATTGTTACTGGTGTCCAGGGTGTTGTGGGCTGTGGAAAATCTACATGGATTATAAACAATCACAAACTAGGCTATGATCTGGTTTTATGTGCCACTAAGGAAGGTCTTGCAGATCTCAGATCTAAAGTTGCCACCCGTTGTATTAAGGAGAAGATGGATTTCAACAAAATTGAACTTAACTATAAAACGATTGCTTCATACCTAATTATATTGGACTGGTGGCCATGCTTAGTAAATGTTCAAAAATAAATCTTCTTGGGAATAAAAATCAAATTCCATTCATCGACAGATTACACCATGTTAATATTCAATTTTACGATGCTAATAAATTTATTACGAATTCAGATCAGCTAAACATTACATTTAGATGTCCTGTTGATGTTACATTAGCACTAAAAGAATATTATCCTGATATCAGTACCAAAAACCCTATAGAGGTATCAATGGGATTCTTCAAACTACCACCTGATTTATCATCCTTGCCTGTAATTGATAATACATATTATCTAACTTTTACCAAGGCAGATAAGCGCTTATTAATGGACCGGCTTACCTTACCATCTTCCAGTAAAGTTTTAACTATTCATGAGGCACAAGGACTAACGTCACCAAATGTTATATGCGTCAGAACACACACTCATCCGATTAAACTTTTCAGTAGTTTACCACACGCAATAGTTGCACACGTGTTCATTTAAATATTTCGCACCTGTAGCAGATGATTTACTCCATTCGTTATAGTGATGAAGGCGCGCCATTTTAACAACAGTTGTCCTGCTATTTACAAATCACCAAATACTACCAAACCATCTTCAAAACCGTGTAAAAATTCAGGTAAAGATGTCATTACAATTTATTATCAGAATGTAAATAAAATGGCATCAAAAGCATCCAAATTCTATCAATTTGTTCATCAAACAAACTACCCTATATATGTAATTGTGGAAACTTCATTAAAACCCGACATAAGGAGCAGCGATTTTTTTGGCCAGGACTACGTTGTTTATAGATGCGATCGGTCTCCTGAAACTAGTTCGAAGAAATCGGGTGGTGGCGTACTGATAGCAGTACATTCTAAACTGTGGAATGCTCCAGTAACTTTAGCCCCATCGAGAGTCGAACAGATCGGTGTAAAAATCAAAATTAACCAAACCAATCTAATCATCTACGCAGCATATATATCACCTCAATCAAATAGTGATCATTATGCAACTTGCATTGATGCGATTGATGAAGTTATTAATACAACAAACTCGTCAGATTTAGTTCTTGTGCTTGGAGATTTTAATCTTCCAAATATAACTTGGAATTTGGACCCAGAACTAAACTGTATTTTACCTTGCAATGTAACAACAGATGCGGAATCTTTATTTGTGGACGCCATGCTTGGTTATAATTTGAACCAAATAAACACAATTGCCAATAATCGTGATAGATTATTGGATCTTGTCTTCAGCAAGGACATTGACACCTTTAAAATTTCTGAATCCCTATTACCTTTTGTCATAAATCTTTGGATATTGTATTTGACGTAACTAAAATGGCGAGATCAGAACACCTACAACCAATGAAATACTACTTTAAAAAAACTAACCGTGTGGGGCTACAAAGCTACCTGGAATCCATCAACTGGCAAATAACTCTCAATTCCAATGATATAAATAATAAATTTAATGACATCATGCTTCAAGGCTTTGATTTGTATATACCTATGTTCTGTAAACCACAAAATGCTCAGCCTCATTGGTTTGATGATAGACTAGTTAACTTAAAAAATCGAAAGTCGAAAGCGTATGCCAAAATGTTGAAAAGTGGATTAGAAGCGGACAAAACTACGTTTCTACAACATAGTAATGAATTTGAAATTAATTTCAAATCAAAATACAGGTCGTATCTTAATCAAATTCAAGACAACATCAAAGTAAATCAAAAACAATTTTGGAAATACTTTAGGAATAAACGCGAAATTGAAGGATACCCTGCTAATATGACGTACAACAATACCTGCTCTTCAAACGCCAAAGATATAGCTAACATGTTCACGTCGTTTTTTCAATCAGTCTATAGACCAAGCGTGACTAGTGGATTGTACGAACAACCCAACAACAAAACATCAATAACTCCTCCTATTATTTTTAAGGACAACATTTTATCGGCTTTAAGGGGGTTTGGAGATGATTGCGATTTTGACGATATACCCTCTTCTATTCTGAAGGAGTACGCTGAAATTTTAACAATTCCATTATGTTATCTATTCAATCATTCCTTAAACACTGGCGTGTTTCCTGACAAATGGAAAATTTCAAAAATTACTCCAATTTTTAAATCGGGTAAACGTGATGATATCTCATGCTACAGAGGAATATCAACTACATCATCAATTCCTAAATTATTTGAGTTAGTACTATGCAACAGCTTTAAATCCACAATTACACGTCATATATCAATAAACCAGCATGGGTTTATGCCTGGCCGATCCACATCGACTAATCTGGTTGAATTCACCAGTAAACTAATTAACGAGATAGAAAAACACCGTCAAGTTGATGTAGCGTACACGGATTTTAGTAAAGCATTTGATTCTATCTGTCATCATAAAGCACTCCAGAGTTTATTCAATTTTGGGTTTTCTCTCGATTACATAAATTGGTTTAAATCATATCTATCAAACCGGTGCCAATTTGTAATAATGGGAAATGAGAAATCAAACGTTATTAAAGTTACATCTGGTGTTCCCCAAGGATCACACCTCGGGCCCTGGATTTTTATTGTTTTCATAGACCGAATAACCGAGATAATCAAAAACTCAGACGTGCTCATATTTGCAGATGATGTGAAAATTGTTCGTACTATTAATGGATGGTTAGATACGGAGAAACTTCAAGAAGACTTAGATAGATTAAGTGAGTGGTGTGATCGGAACTCACTTTACTTAAATATTAAGAAATGCAAAATCATGTCTTTCCATCGTAAACGAAATCCGATAATTACTTCATACAAAGTCAGCAACGAAGTACTGCAAAGAGTCAATGAGATTATAGACTTAGGTGTTACATTTGTCAAAAACGCCAGTTTCAATAGGCATATTGAAAATTGTATTGCGAAAGCGAATGCCATGTTCGGATTTGTTAAAAGATGGACAGGTGAATTTAAGGATATTCAAACCTTATGTTCACTCTATTTCGCTTATGTTCGATCTCAACTGGAATACGCTGTAACGGTCTGGAATCCATACTATGCTGTACACATAAAAAGAATTGAAAGCATTCAAAAGAAGTTCCTGATTTTTTTGTTAAAGAAAAGTGACTGCGGGATTACGACCACAATATACCATTCCATGAAAATGTGGCTCGCTTACCTCCATACACAACAAGATGCACGGATTACAAAATATGCACGCTCGAAAATAGACGACTTCTTATGGGAGCGGCTTTTATTGGTAACGTTTTGCTTGGTCACGTTGATTCAGCTTACATCTTGGAAAACATATCAATTCACGTGCCATGCAGAACATTTCGAAACCATGAATTTTTAGCACTTAAACACCATTCCACCAACTATGGAGAAAACAACCCCATTAATAGGATGTCTAAATCTTTCAACATAATCGACGACCTATTTGACTTCAACTTATCAAAGGACAACTTTAAAAATATCCTTAAAGATTTTTTTCTAAATTTTTAATTGTTTAAACCAAAATTTGGTTTATATTTTTCTTTTTCTGTTCTAAAGTTTTTTTTTGTAATATAATTTTAACTATAACTGTAAATAATCTGAAATCATACATGTATATTACAAAATAGATTTCTTTAAATAAATAAATAAATAAACACCGAATAGCAAAGTGGAAAGAGCCATAACAAAGGTGTGTAAATTACCAGTTAATTGAATGCCTAAAATAAATATTAAACAATTTTTGCGTTGATCATACCTTAGTAGTTTTAAGTTTCTGAATAAATTTTGAATTAATAGTTTGTAAAGGCTTAACCTTTCCAAGGCGGTTAGAATGTTGAGTGGTGTCGCTTGTAAATAAAATATTTTGTACTAAAAATTTGAAGGCACATCAGTCAGTTTATTTTGATGATCCCTGTAGAAATCTTGATTGGTATAATTTAAGTTAGGATTAGTATATATGAATGCGCTTTTTCCTTCTCTTTGTTATTAATCGGGATGCGCACAAAGAATATATTATATATGTATCATTGGAATTTAGTGGAAATACAGTTCACATATAAACAACAATTGTCAACGTCGAAGACAATTCATGTATGACCAAGCAATTTGATTTTTAAATGGTTTCGAATAACAGCATGCATTGAATCAACAGGCATATACGTGTGCCCAGTAACTAAGAATGATAATGTGGCCTCCTTAATATGTTTAGCTGCTAATACAAATTGCTTGATCATTCCGATAGTACATATATCGGTTTTTGTTTTGTCTTGCACAATTGTCACAATAAAGTGATATATATAGTTATTATTAACCGTTTGACGATTACCAACTAAATTTAAAAATCCCCAAAGTTTACCGCATATTTCGTTGGCCCCGCGTTTCCCATGATTTTCACTCCATAAATATCAATGGCCAGATTGGGAGTTATTTTTCAACAAAACCTGATCTAATATTATCTTGTAATTCAAACATTTCACTAAGTTGAAGCTCTCCGTCTTTCAGTATCAATTAACAAATTATTCGATCAGGTTGGAGTTTAAAGTCCAACGTCGAACAAGACCTACTCGTATTAGGATGTCGAAATTGGAGGACGAGAGCAATATACCGAGACGGATGGAGGACCATAGTGTGGGCGACAAAATCCCTTCATCGGATGTAAATGCTGATCTGTTGTTTCCGTTTGCACTGCCTCTTTCATAGGAAATTCCCAGTGGTTGTATCAGTCGTAATTTCTGATATGCTTCTCTAAATGTTTTACAATTGTATCTGTCGATAGTTCATAGGTCTTCACATCATGTCCAACACGAAGAGTGTGAAGCAGTAAATGCAAATAAACATGCTCTTTTTGTTTGTTCTTGAAAACTCTTTTATGTTCTAGCATATTGGCGCTCCAATTTTTTGCCGCCTGAATTTGTACCTCGACATATCCGTATGTGTAGAACTTGACAATTCTGGTTAGAGTAAAGTCGTTGTCTTGGCGTAGTTCGAGAAGGCAGCCAATGTTCTTCGTGCTGGGGATTCCTTTGCAACTCTATTTGCTGTTTCCCTGGTGAAATTCACGCGTGGTCCATTTTATAGGTGGACGGGTATCAAAAAATCATTCGTTGCCTCGTTTGTTTAGGTCTAAAACATTTTCGATAGGAGCGACTCGTATGGAACCATCAATTGAATATGACGATGTCGACGCTCTATTTCAGGGATCGGTGCCTGTATTTTGGATATTTGTCTTTGCCAGTTTAAGCGTTGTTTAAGAATAATTTCAGATAATATTTAGTGCATTTATTGTCTCGATTGTGTCTCCTTTTTGACAATTAGTCTAGTATAAAGAATTTGGGATCTTCTTCCGGATTTAGAAAGTACATCCTGATGAAGTTATTTATTCGATTCGGCCAAGTTTTTTTAAAGACGGGAAAATATGAAATGAGATAATTTAATTATGTGGTGGTGATTAAGAGTGAAAAATTATTCACACAACAAAAACAAAAATCTTCAATTTAATATAGCAGAGTAGGCGACGAACCTCAAAAACAGATTTTCGCCACCCACGCACAGCATCCACTACGAAACTTTCTTATTATCGATGAGAGACCTAGGACCATCGATCACTATGCTCGCGAGCGGGTGGCAGTGGATGATTGTGGAGAAAAGTGAGTGTTCACGTACACACACTTAAATTTTATGTATTAATTTACATATATAACTCACCACAAACCTAATATTAGTCTAGCTAATTTCTATGTTACTCTTGAAAATCATTAACTAAGAAACATCGATGCGATTCAATCTGAGCCAGGTAGAGTTATTTTTAAAGATAATTTAAGATTTAGCATTTCTAGAACAGTTTCATCAGCTCTAGAAGCTAGCAACGCTAACACAAATAATTCTATCATAGAAATTTCTAGTGTGTTTCTTCTATGGAACAAATGCACTTTGGCAATGTGTTTAACCAGTTTAATAGGGCCTTAATGGTTGCTCTACATAAATATAAAAACGGAACGGGGCCTATGGGCGAAACTAAAATTTAAGTGTTTGAAGTATATTTTATATCACAAAGAGACTATATAGACATTTTAATTTCTCTTATCCCTACGTAATTTTAAAGTCAATATCGCTAAAGGTTACCCAATCAAAAACCCCCCACATTTCGAAATTTCACAGAATACGTTTATCTCCTAGTTATAATGCGAAATCTATAGGGATGAAACAAGACATTATGTTCGAATCCCATAGCAACACTAAGTTGTTAGCTCTACGATTATTAAGAGTTCGTAGAATCGTAGCGTATGTTGTTTCAAAATAATTATTGACTCGTCTGTAACTCGCATGCTGAACACAAATTATCAAATAATTAATTTATCACGCTCACAAATATGCAATTAATTTTTATCGACCTGATGGTCTAGTTTTGATAATATTTGTTTAATCTTTTTGAAAATTTAAGCAACTGGGACTTTATTTGTAGTCAACATGATTATGTTAATGTTAAATAAATTATAATTTATATTCCGAATAAGAAACATCTCTCAGGTGACAAACATGCAAGCGAAGCGTCGAGCCTATATTAAATTGTTTCCGGTTAGCAATTACGAAATTACACACGGGAAACGATTGTTACAAAATATGATTAAAGAAAATATTTTGCGCGGGTACTAAATTTGTCCAAAACTTTTTGCCAAGAAAACCAACACCATAAAATAAGGCAAATGCCCGACAACAATCAATTGCATATGTCATTGTTTATGTATAGTTATTAAGTTTCGAAATCCTTGGGAATTGGGGATGTATAACATTTTGTGCTATGAATGATAATATCTTCTTTCTTAAGAATTAAACATAAAATAACTATAAACGTATCGTTAAATGTCACGAAAGCTTTTAGTAGTAATTGAAAAACCACACCCCCGTACATTTATTTTCTTTTAAATGTAAACAAAAGCTTGATGAGTCTAGTATTTTTTGTTAAGCTACAATGTTGCGATTACAGCAGTTGTATTGCTCATCATGTTAATGAGGAACAATTTAGCCTGCTAAATTTTTTGTACCAAACATCTCAAAGTTTGAACAACCATTTTCGTAATAAGTTTGAATAATCAAAACGCGTTGTTGTTTTATAAACGAATATATGACTAAAATGGCATCGTTTTGATTTTCCGTTTGTCTAAAAATAAATAAATTGTCAAATAATAAGTTGAGCTTAAACTAAAAACCAACAGATCGAACTCCCTTTATAAGGACTCTCAAAATATACTGAAGTTACCATAATCGTCATAATGCAAATACATGGCAAAAAAAACGCCTGCTTTGGTAGCCCTCCATAAATTTTAAAGTCATTTTAATGTGAAATGTTTTCATTTTTTTAACAAAATTGCTGGAAAAACCCTCCTGTAACTACCCTGGGTTTATATTTTTATGATAGCTGGGATAATAATCTATATATATGACCGACGTCAGTTATTTTAATCTGAAAAATGGGCAGTTTTATAACAGTGTGAGAAAAACATAAACCCAGGATTAAAAAACATTTTTGTTAAAAAACTGAAAACATTTCACATTTAAGTGGCTTTAAAAATTTATGAAGTGCTATTGATACTGTTAAAAGTAGCCGAGAGTGCCCAGATGAAAGATGGTAATGCAGATAGTGGCTTTGCTATCCCAACCGAAAGATGGTAATGCATGTATTAATTTTGTCTCCAAAAAGTTTAAAATGTCGATAATGCAGATTGCATTGATTGTTTGTATCGATAAAGAAGATTAACTTAATTATCCTACCGAAAAATACCGGCAATATAGATTTAAAAGTTACAAATGAATCATCAATTTTCTAAAAGAAAATATCAATAACAGACATCTTTACAATAGCCATGCAACGCAGTCACGTTTAGCTGACAAAAAGTTTATATATCAAGATTTTGCCAGATGAACGCCGATTTGACTGTATCAATTTGCTGAACCATGACCCTAAGTAGAATTTTATTATATGTTTGCAGTGGGTTTTATGAGGTTATATTGGTGAAATGTTCTATTTTCCGTTGTTTCGACTATAAAATTAACCATCATTCGAGATTTTGCCAGATGGACACCAACCAATCTGATTGCCGATTCTCTGTCTCCCTCTTCCTCTGGCACTATATTCCACCAAGGGATTTGGCCGCTTCAAATGAGGTTTCATAATCATATTTTCATTTCGAATAATGAGTGATTAATTCATTGATCCTAAATCAGCCGTGAAATTTTTTCCTTGTCACCACCGGGAATCGAACCCGCGACCTCCGGTCGATGGAGCAAGCATGCTGACCACTTTACCACCGAGGCGGCCGATTCGATTGCCCATAATCATGGTTATATTTTAATTATAGGTTAGGATTGGGTCTGATGAGGTTATATTGATGATATGCCATATATGCTTCATACAGTCGAAAGTAGTCGATAAAGAAGATTAAAAATTATCAAGCATTAAATGGTTTGCAATTGTCGTTAAAATTGTTTGCAATTCAAGATTATGCTAGCCAGTCACCGATCTAGCTACCCCCATTGGATAGCTGATGACCATAGGTAGATTTTGATTATAGGTTAAGGGTGGGTCTGATGAGGTTATAGGGGTGAAATTTTGATTTTCTCCATTTCCATCGATAAAATCGTTCATCATTCGAGATTTTGCCAGATGGACACCAGTCTGACTATGCCGATTCAATAACCCATGACTATAGGTAGATTTTGATCATAGGTTGGGGGTGGGTCTGATGGAATTATAGTTGCGAAATATGGACAATCAGGTGAACAAATACCCTTTTTGTGACATTGATGGTTCTGCGGTGAATAGCAAACACATTTTAAATAGCGAAAAACACACGCATATATAAATCTTATATTTAATATAAACCTGGTAATGTTTACAAGGTTTTTTTTTATATGACATGACCTAAATAATAGACTTCTGAGAGAAGTCGTTCCCCGTTCTGCTTAACAATTCGATTTCCTATTGTATAGATTGCCGACGTAAGATATTTAAAAATTCTTAAACTTAACTCCTCTTACAGAAGAATGGCGGTAAGTTCACCTGAATATAAAAGCTGTAAGCTGAATACTGCATAAGATTTCGCTACTTGCCACAAGTGGCAGCACTGTCATAAAAGAGAATTTTTCTTTGTGGCACTTGATAGTATTTCCCGTTTTTTCGTTCTCTTCAATTTGTATTCAAAATCCGACTTTTTTTTACCGAAATGTGAGCAAAAACACATTTGCCACAACATTTTTGTGCTACATTGGCACTTATATGTAACACAAAATACACAAAATACAATTGTTATAATACGTGTAATAAAAATGCGCTCATTGCACTTTTAGGTATAAAATTTTTGTATATAAGTAGATATTCAATTAATAAAAAAGTTAGTACTCAAAAACCTTACTCACATTCTTTTACTAAGTTTATTCCGGTATTAGCCCCCATCAGCGGTCCACTCGGAATAAAAGGAAAGAATATTCTAGTTCAAGCAGAGGCTGAACTAACACATTTAATGGTTAATTTTTGATATTGTAGCATGAAATAAGTGATATTTAAAACAACAGTTTTATTTATAAAAACAGAAATAAATTTAGAATAAGCACTTATCTTGAAATAAGTTTTTATTTTGAATTTAATTTTGCGGTTGGTATTTATTTAAATCGATATACATAAGAGTTTTTTTTTAAATGCTAATTAAAAATTTTGGGAATTACCGGTGGGCTCGGAGCAGGTGACATGTGCTTGAAGGTGTCAATATCTATAATTTAAAACCGTGATACCACGGGTCCAAAAATGGTTTAGTATGTCCCATAATTTGTTCACTAATTAATTTAAAATTTAAATTTGGTCCCCTGAAAAGTAGCTAAAAATAGATAAGTGGTTTTGTTGAATTGCCACAGATATAATTATCAGCGAAATTTTTTTATTCATTTTTTATCTCTTTTTCCAAAAAATAAAACATCACAGCGGAATAAAATAGTAAAAGTGATCCTTAAAATGACAAATTGATTGATCTCCGAAGTAAAGGAACACGGTATACGAAATTTTGAAATTTAACAATATTTCGTCTTTCCACCATTTCATAATGAATACGATGAAATTTGGATAGTAGTATTCGTTAGGAATTTTAAAATGAGTTTTGGGCAAAATTCTAGGATCTGTTCATGCTGAGCTAAACTTGGCAATTTCATAACAAATCGTTATGAAATTTAGTTTCTAGATTGATTTTTGATTGAAATATACATTTTAGATGAAAATGTGGAATCTGTACATTCTACACGATTAAAGTGGATTTTTAGCTGGAGAGAACTCGGCTATTTCTTAACTAGTAATCATAAAATTAGCATCGCATCATGGATAATTGCACGGCCAAATAAGTTTTCCTCATTTTCTAGCCAATGCCACAAAAACATTCTTTATGCTGTTTTCCAAACACCGACTTATTTATGGACAACGACTTATTCAAATAAGTCACCTCGCGAGAAGACTAATTTGAATAAGCACGTCTACACAGAAATGTCTCCAAAATTGTGTCTTGACTAAATGTAATACTTGCAGTTTTTATTTTCAAGTCTAGTGACAACGACTAACCATTTAAGAACTGTTGTTGCTTCTATATGGCCGCGTACCAATAGGCAGGGAAATCGTTTACTACGGTAAAAATCAGTAAACTATCCAAATTCCATCGTATTCTTGGAAAACTAAATTAATAAAAAATTTCCGCTGGTAATAAAATAACAAAATAAATTCACCTTTGTTATAGTGCTGCCATTTGCGGCGAGTAGCGAAATCTTTTATTTTCCGCTACCTTATACAGCATGTAAGCTGATCAGGATTCCTAATCACATTCTAGACTTAAAATTGGGATTAACCATCACAGCGAAATGCATTGCATATTTTTGTACGAGGCGGACCCCAAATCGATCATTATGCAGTATAGTTATAAATAACTGTGTAAATTATAAATACTTCGTCTGTACGAGTTCATGGAAATTTTATCATCTGTCATGTATTAATGAAAATCAATGAATAATTGCGTAGATTGAAGTACTGGTGGGCGTGCTAAAATTTGATTTGTATCAAACCAACTATACCTACGTTATGTACACGAATTCCGCCACTAATTCGCATTCCAGTTATAATGGGTTGTAGGGTATTTAATATTTTAAGTAATTTATAAGTATTTTCTAAACTCGCGCTCTATTAGTATTTATTATGAGGCGTAGGTTTAGATTATGCTGTTTAAAAATTAAATATTTGGAACACCGTTAACTGGTATAGAATGGCACTTGATGGCAGATTAAATTTATGGTCTTGTACATTCTGGTTTACGCGACCACATTAATATGGGGACAATTCCATATACCTATATGTACGAGTATGTTTCTGGTTTACCTGTTGTAAGCAAATGAACGGTATATAATTGTTTATTATTCGTAAAAAGTATTACCAAATATTAGTTACACGCAATATAAACATAAATTCTCATATTTATGGTTTGTGTGTACAATTTTTTTCTAATTATTCCTAACATTTTGAATTAGGTTAGGCTAGGTTAGGTATTTTCTAAATAAACCCCACTTGCCATACTAACAAATACTTGTAAAATATAACTATAACTTTGTTTTCTTTTTGATATGATATAGTTGATAAACTGTACACGACGCTAAATGAATTCTGTACAAGTCGGTAAACAAATAATAAATACTTTACATATAGGTGACCTATCCACAGACAATAATATTATTGTAGGTAAACAAAAAAGACTCCAGACACACGTGTCCCCAACATAATTATTTGTATTGATTCAAATTAATCAAGGATAATTATTTTCCCGAATTGGAGAAAATTTTATTATTACTGTCGTACTGACAGTGTTGCGTCTTTTTAGGTTATTTGAATAAACGGAAAAACGTACAATAGAAAATTGAAATGAAAATTATAGAGTCGCGCGTTGAAAAATCGTACGATATACATATTCATATAACAAATTTATCAAAATTGATTTTTACTATAAATTATTTATATTTTCCCGTTTGAAAAACTTATCATTAATTCATTTTGTGGTTTAGTAGAATATTACGGCTCTATTATTGAAATTGATTTTGGAAGTTTAAATATTTAATTAGAATCATTTTTTAACCGCTGATTTGCAATTAAGTTTCTGTTTGCGGGGCTCAAATATTTTTTTTAATTTAAACACCAAGATTATATACGTACAGAACTGAATCTACATCCTGAAAAAAGAACAATAATATTAAATTAAACTTCCTAATTAATAAGGATAATACATTTTCAAAATGATCATATCAGCAAAATCAATAAATACAATGGTTCTTATTATGAATAATCTAGTGAGAAGCGCACGATTTCATACTGAATGTAGAAGTTATCCTTTTGAAAATGATTTGTCATATGAACAATTTATTTTCATTTAGTGTAAAATAATTTATTTATTTATTCTGAATGTAATTAAGCTAGGAAGCTTTTATTAACAAAATAACACAAAACATTAAAATATATACAAAATTAAGCATATAATACAAATATTTATAATATATACAGTAAAAATAATATAAAAATAATAATTTAAATTTAAAAATTAAATAATCATAATATTAAACATAAGGCTATTAGTACAAATGAAATAATTAAAATTAACCCTAATGTGAGTGACGTGGGTACCCGGGTACCTTTTGCACTTTTAGACGTCTATTTTTGTATGTTTTACTCCCAATAAAATCTTTAAATTTTATTAAAACTTCTTGTTCAAGTGGTATAGATTACGATCATACTTAAAAATTAGAAATGTTACAACTTGGAACGAAACTTCGAACTTGAACGAACGTGAAAAAAGTTAATCACTCAAATTAAGATATTTTTTCTTCACTCACATGAGGGTTAATAGAATAATATTTTTTTTTTATATAAACCTAAATATTTGATTATGATCCAATTACATAGAAAAAAATAAATGCAATGCAAAACCTTCATAAGTGGATTGCAAATCCTAAAAAGCTTTTATAGTTATTTATAAATTTTCGCTGCGTGTCACTTAAGCGAACAGACAACGGTAATTTATTGTACATACTCATTTCAAGAACAGAAAATGAAGAATGAAATATACGATGGTTATTATGCGGTAATATAATATGCTGTGTCCGACCAGAATTAGAAAACTTTATTTTATTATACAAGTAAGAAGGTTTCTTAATAAGCAAAAGTTTATGAATATAGACGCAGGTTCGAAAATCGAAATAATTTTTAATATCACGACCAAGTAGTAGATGGCTAACCATAGAAATATGTTCAAATTTTCGAAGTAAGACTTTATTCTATCCATACAGTACCCAAACATACCGAACAACACAGCATCACAGTACAAGAAATGTGGTAAAACATTAGCCATAAATAATTTATGTCCGAGTCTAGAATTTGCAAAATCAGTCAATTTCCAAAAAGATCGCAAAATACTATACACTTGACTACACATTTTATCAATATGTTCTTCCCAAGTTAAAGTTGAACTCATAATGAGTCCTAAGTTCCTAACTGTATCCGAGTAAGTTATTAACTCATTGCTTTCGTTTATAAATTATAATAGCTTGGTTCTTTGCATTAAGTAATAAATCATTTTGTTTCGACCATTCTACAATTTTTAATAAAGCACTGTTTAAGTTTTTTATACAAACATCTTTATTCGATATTTCACTATAACTATAACCCTGCAAGTCATCAGCATAGAGATGAAAATTTGAAAATCTAAAACAAGTAGAAATATCATTAATATACAACGACCAAGCACTGAACCTAGTGAAAATCCACAACTTAGCTTCATAATATCAGAAAATATTTCATTCATTTCAACAAGCTGTGATCTACAACTTAAATATGTATGAATAAATAAATCTATACATGCAGATCCTGAGAAGTTTAAAAACGACGATACTTTACCACAAAGTTTATAATTGCTGTGTTTTAATATTGGAGCACTATCCGGAGCCAAATGGCAATTTTCTATTGAAACTGCAGCTATTATTCACTGGTGTCGCTGTACTTTAAAAATTAAAACTAAATTCATCAATAAAACAAACATTTATCACCTGAAATATATTAATTGACATTTATTTTGACATGACGTTATAAACAAAAATTCATTTTGCTGCGTTTTAATTTTTTATTGTAAGATTTAGTTTCTAATGGTTTCAGGGGTTTACAAAATTAAAAGCCTTTTCAAATTTCCCATTGAAATGGGTAGCGCTCCCGATAGCGGCTCCCGATAAATAAGTGAGCCGAGATATTTTTTTATCGATTTTTAATTAAAAAGTTGAATGAAAAATCTTAGTTTAGATTTAAATAAATTAATTAAATGCAATAATAGCGCGCTAAATATAAGTTTTCACATAGAAAATTGGCTGCTCCGGATACAGCTATCGGGCGCTAATAAAAAAACACAGCAAATGATATATTGAGTCAAACGCTTTAGATAAATCCAAGAGTACTAAGTAGTGCGGTAAATTTATTAGAATCAATATTACGCCGAATATCGTCAGTTATATTGAGCAACGCAGCGGTGGTGCTATGCATTGGTCTGTATGCTGATTGAAAATCCGAAAGTAAGTCATTTTTCAGCAAACTCCTGATTTGATTTTTAATAATAATTTCTAAAATTTTAGAGATAGAAGGCCGCACTAATTGGTCTTAAATCAGACATCATATTAACATTCTTAGTTTTGGCAATGGAGTAATTTTAGCTAACTTCCAACAACTAGGAAAATAAGATTTACTAATAATTTTATTAAAAATATAGAGCAGTTATTGAGAAATATAAGGAAAAAGTAATTTAATAAATCTAATAGAAATATTATCCATTCCAGAAGCTTGAGATTTAACAGAATAAATTGCTTTAAAAAGTTGGTCTTCAGATATTACACTAAATGAGAATTTTGAAGAATTAAAATTAGGTTGAAAAATAGAACAACCAATTGTGTTAGCTCCAGATGATTGACATTTAACAGATTCACAATAAAACTTATTAAGATTATTAGGAGTAAACGGCGCCTGCTCAATAAAATTTCCAACACCAAGGCTTTTCAAATTATTCCAAAAGATTTTAGGTGGACGTTTAGGATCAAATTTATTCATTAATCATCTTGTTTTGATTTACGCTTAAGTGAAGTTACCTTATTTCTAAGGAATTTATATTCATTACAAATGTTGTCGGATATATCAATTATAAAAGATTTTACAGGGACAAATCTGTTATACATTTCAATAACCATACCATTAAAAAGTGCAACTTGATCATCAATCTCTACTAAATTGCGTAATAAGCCCCATTGAAGGGAATTACAAAACGTCGATAAACGATCTATATTAATGTTATTAAAGTCTCTATACACAAAGAAATTTTTCTCAAGTTTAGGAGCAACATCATAAGAAAAAAATACTAGATCATGATGCGAAATTCCAGGTATCGAAATTTGATTAACAAAATTAATTTTATTTGAGTTACAAAGAACTAAGTCCAACAGTGATGATGAGTTTTGAACAAAATGAGTTGGTTGATTATTGCAAATACTAACATTGAATCTACTAACAATATTTTTAAATTGGACTGTTGAAGAATTAGAAGAAAGCATATCATAATTGAAATCCCCAACAAGGATAAAGTCAGAGTAGCAAATAGAAAAATTTCCTAAAATTCTTTCTAAGTCATCTATAAAATAAGATCCAGGACGATTATAGACAACGCCAAGTATAATTTTACTATTTGCTACAATCATTTCGATTAATAAGACCTCATAAGCTGAGTTCAAACATTTATATATATTTTTATTATAGGAATAGACTTTCTTATGAAGATACATACTCCACCTCCACGTTTACGAGGGGTGTCCTTTCGAAAAACTCTAAACCCATCAAGTAAGATAGCATTATCCAATCTATATGACTTCAACCAAGTCCCAGATATACAAAGGGCATGAATATTAAGTAAAAAAACTTTGTGAATTGAAGTGACAAATATTAAATGTTTACTTTTATTATTTAAGGCTGATTTAAGAATTACGTTAGGCATATTAAAATCGTTCACGGAATGAGTATTATTAAAATAAGGGACAAATAGACAAATTATTTTGCATTAACATTTAATTTAAACAAAACACATCTAACACAGCTAACTTCGCCATTGTCACATTTATTAAAGATATGATGATACCGCTAGCACTTGAAACATCTCGGAACATAAACATCTTCTTTAACGTAAAACGAATCCCATTCAATGTTAACATATCGATTAACAAGCTTAAACGTAACGCCAAAAACTTCAAATGAAATCATCCACTTCTTCGTAATTTTATTAAGTCTAGAAAATTTTATCTTAACTGTCAGTATACATTTTACTGAGTCCATTAATATAAAGTCTAGGATTTTTAGTATTAGTTTTATATATAGTATATAAATCCCCAAGATGTTTAACAGCTTCATCCTCAAACTGCATATTTTTCGAATCACTAAAAGTTTTCACAACTGCCGCTCCATTACTAGTATTTCTAAATGAAGATATTCCAACTTTGATACTACTAGGATTAATTTTATTTTTAATGTCCATATTGTGGTATCAGAATCCTGTTTGTTTTTTGGTTTCATAATAATTCCACGAAGGACATGGGGCGACATATTTTTTTTATCATTTCCGACATTCGATTTTAACGTATCAGCATATGACATAATGTTCAACGTAACAATAATAGATTTGTTTAAAAAACTTCAATATTATTAACTTTATGCTGTATTTCTGTCAACATTTCAATTGCTTCAGGAAGTAATTTAGGTAAATCATGAACATGTTGGTTAATTTTATTTTTCCAAATTTCAAATTGAATTTTGTCACATTCACAAAACTAAAAAATCTCATTACCCAAACGAAGGATATGTTTATACATAGTGACTACTAATGCAATCAATGTGATACCACCGATCACATTTCCCGCAGCATTTTAATGAATTGCACCGTTTAGTAACCTCAGAGTTACACACAAAACACAAATCATTACACAAAGTAGCACCTTCATTCATTGTACCAATGGAATCACAAAAGTTTGATCCCCAATTCGTCACTTAATATTTTATATTTTTTTTATACACACACCAATATTAACTAATATATATACACTGGTTACATATTTACGTTGATTATAAAAACACTTATGACAAAAATAACAATAAAAATTAAGAAATACTAATAAAATTATTTTTTGCAAATATTTTTTTTTCCGATGAAATTTTTTGATGTTTCCAGCTTCGCTAACTTGATTCGAATCAAAATAACAAATTTATCCAATACTTGATTCGATGGAATTTAAAATTAATGTTACATTTGCTATCATTTATGATATTCTAATAGCGATTTTTTCGTAAATTTTACAACTCCGTACTAATACTGACAAATTAAAAATGACAATCTGGCGGTTATGTTGTTTTCTTTGAACCAGACGTATCTCATTTTTGGCATCACAGCAATCTGATTGAACAAAACAAAATCAAATTACTACCATAAATTTTTTTTTTAAATTCAAAAGAACATGACATTAACTCTCGTTTGTTTGACATTTCCTTTCAAAGAATCATTGCTTAACATTTTCATAGCAGCCGCGATTTTACTCAACATGTTTCCAACTGCTGGGTGCCCTGAAAGCGCCCATTGTTAGTATATTGAGGTAGTTTACATCTTCATATTTAGTCCAAGGACCATATAAAGGGTTATCCAATTCAAGCTTGATAAAGTAAACTTAAAAAAAACACACAAAACATTCGGAATGTATTGTAATTTTTATTTCATTTTACAGATTGATCCTTGCCATTTTTAGTTAAACAAGATATCATTCAAATGTCCTCCACGGAACTTCTTACAGGCCTTGATTCTTTTGAGGTAATTTTCAATGACTTTTCGGCACATTTCGGGCGGTAGCTCGGCCATTACCTTACGAATATTAGTTTTCAATTCGTCAAGAGTTTGAGGATTGTTTGCGTAAACACGATCTTTCGCGTAGCCCCACTAAAAGAAATCCAAAGGCGTTAAATCACAGGATCTTGGAGGCCAATTGACATCAGCCAATCGTGAAATCAAACGTCCAGGAAATTTCTCTTGCAAAAGATCTCGATTTGCTCGTGTTACGTGACTGGTTGCTCCATCCTGCTGGAACCACATATCGTCAAGATCATAATCTTCGATTTTCGTAAAAAAATAATCGGTTAACATGCGGCCATAGCGCTCAGAATTGACGGTAACGGTTCGTCCATGGTTGTTCTCAAAAAAATACGGCTCAATCACACCACCAGACCACAATGCGCACCAAACAGTGACTTTTTCCGGGTGTAATGGCTTCTCTACAATCAATTGTGGATTTTCTGAGCCCCAAATTCTACAGTTTTGCTTATTAACGTATCCACCAAGCGAAAAATGAGCTTCATCACTGAAGAAAATTTTGTTCGAAAAATCAGCATCAGCAGATTTAATAATTTTAACGCGTTGGTCGATTGTTAAATGCTCCATATTCTTAAATGGCAGAATGTCAACTAAATAAATGACAGCGTACTTGACGTTTATCTTTGACAGATGTCGGTATACAGATTTCTACTTTATCAACCTCGAATTGGATAACCCTGTACTTTATGTGACCTACATTGGGTAGGTAACATGATGTAAAAGCTAGTTACCCAAATTAGGTTAGCAATTAACCAAACCCAGCAAACTTTTGTCTTTCGTAACATGTCTTGCCATTGTCTCGAAGAAAGAAAATATACGATTTCTGGAACGTGAAAAAGAAATACACAACACTGGTAGGCTACATTTCTTTAGGTTGCCTTTGGTAACCTTCTAACAATATGTCTTAGCGTAACCTACGGTGAAATTTTAAAGTAAATAACAAGACTTTGGGGTGGTCTTCTGCTTGTTACAAACAACAAGTACATCTCATACGTCATAGTAAATCGATTTCTGTCATAGGTCCAGTAGCGGCATTGACGTTAACTAAACATATTAGCATAACATTTAGTTTTACAGTTATTAAATCAGTCAAATTAAAAAAAAAAATTAAATGAATGAGTTTAGATTCGAAAATGTTTTCCCGAATTATTTATGAGAAAAATATGAACTGCGATGAGAACATAGCAATACTTTTAGTATTATTCACTAGATGGTGCACATAAATCTTGTTATGTAGCCCAAATGTGACCTATAAAAGCGATGGTACATGTAAAGATGGTTAAAAATCGGCCATCTTGAATCGCCTTAAAGGCCAAAATTTTAAATTGAACATTTCTCAATTTCGTATAAGGTAAATTTTCTTAACCTCAAAAAAGTGAAAGAAAATAATTATAATAAACTTAATAATATAACAAATTCAACTGTATTTTATCTATCTATCAATTTTTACAAATCCCGTAAAAGCTGTGTGCAGCACCAAAAGTGGCTCATGGGAAATAAGGAATTATGTTCTTTGCCTCATAAGGTACTGTAAATTAACCAGGCATTACTTTATGCCTTAAAGGGAAAAAATTGTACAAGTGCCATCGCCTTAATTCTTGCGTTGTAAATAGTTGGTATAAGTGGACTAAAATAGTTCACTATTTAAGTCAGTCCACTAAATTTTTTCACGATGTTAACTACTTCAATTGTTTTTTGGTAACAGGTAACCCTCCAAGAACACGATATTCGAAGAACACGGTTTCGAAGAACACGTATACACATTCCCTCAAATTACACGTTTTCATGTAACACGATTTTCGTTATTCTCTTTTATTTTGTTTTTTGTACACCATCACAACAAAAAAATAGTTTTTTTTATTTTATTTTTTGTGGTTTCGAATAACACGGTTTTAAAAAACACGGAACGAATTAATCGTGTTCTTGGAGGGTTTCCTGTACTACTGAAGTTAGCTCAAAATTTAAAAAAATCTCCAGTATTGACTTATTTTGTTTCAGTTTGTAATACAAAATTCTGATGATGTTAGCCGAAAATAACATGTTATCCCTTTTCTAGCCAGATATTTTTATCTTCTTAAATTTAAGCCCCCATACACAAATGTGTATGTAAAAAATGACAGGTTGTAATGTCCGGATTTTAACGGATCTTAGTTAAATCGGAATTATTTTTGAAAAAACATTATAATTTGATAACATTAAATTATATAACATATTAATTATTTGTTTTTGATAACATACTAAATATTTTATTATTATTATATTGTAGTTATAGTGTTATTTATTATTATTTTTGACATGATTCTCTTTCGTACACAATTTTTACCCACACAATTGTGATAGCAGGCCGGAAAAGGGATATTGAAGTTAGCAGAAAATTTTTAACGAATAAAATTTTGATTACCAATAAAAATTGATTTCATAAATGGCTGGATTCCATGTATATAATTTGTCGTAATAAGGGTAACTGTATTTGAGTTGTGGCACTAACAGTGAACACTTTTTTTATCAATGCAATCTGGTTTTGGGGCACAAGGCTTACTCTACTCTTTCGCTTTTGCCGTCCTTACTTTACGTCGTTCAGCCAATTCGAGGACGTACGGCTATATGACCGATTTAAGCTCCATGCCAGTTTATACTGGCATGGAAGATGAGTCGGCCTGTGAGTTTTTGAACAGTGAACACTTGTGCCAAAAATCAGGGCATTTGTTATGTAACATCATAATGCAGCATCCGGCAATTTCCAAATTGGTCTCGGTATAACTACACGCAGTTCAAATTACCACTATACATCGTCCAGATTTTAATTTATTTGACAATGTTGCTTCATAAAATAAGCCCTGATTTTTGTCATACAGGTGTTCACTGTTTCCACCACAACTCAAATTTATTGCTCCCTAACACGAAAAATTATAAACAAGGCATGGATCATTTACGAATTGATGTAACTTCTCCCCTATAGGCCCTGATTTTTGACAAAGGTAATACATAACTTGTTATTAAAGTTTACTATGACTGGTGTTTGAGTTGTGGCACAACCAGTGAACGCGCCACAACTCAAACACCTGTCATGGTTATCTTCAATAACAAGTTATCAGTTCGCTAACGACATCAGGGGGCGAATTATGTAAGCATTACGAGTACGAATTACGACAAATGACGTTTTTTAATGCATTTTAAAGCATTTTGAGTGGTCGTAATTTTTACTTTTTGTTGTAGTTTTAGTCGTACACATTTATAAATTTGAGACAAAAGTCGTACTGATATATTTTTTCTTGTTTTCATTGACAATTTGCTCACATAATTCGCTCCCAGAATTTTTACTACCATCTGATACAAAATAAGTCGATAATGCAGATTTTTTCGGCTGAATTTTTTTGGCTAGCTTCATTAGCATGTTTTTTGCAGCTGTTATCATTGTTTTCTCAGTACAAGATTGAAACTTATAGTCTTCTAGTTCAAATTGGCGGTTACCAAAATTTTAGAAAAAAAAAAAATAAATTAAAATTAAAATTTTACAAAGCACTACTGGGGAGATTAGCATAAATGTAAAATATTACAAGATATTATATTCATATATTTAAAAAATATATATTCTAAATGCCATCTGTTTTATTAGTTTGCAAACTTAGTATTAAAGGACATATGAGTCACTTGTTTTCGTACCGGAGAAATTACAATTTTTGACACAGATGTCACTATGTGGTAATTTCTTTTCCAAAACAACAATTTCAAAAAAATATTTGAATTAAACTAAACCAAGTATCACTTGCCCTTGAACAAAAATACATCAACTTGAGGCCATAAATTAATCTGTTGGCTTAAATCTGCCGGCGCGAAATCCGTTTGCGCCAGTCATGATAATTTAGCCAGAACATTTGTACTGGGTCGGCGTCGGTTGTTATTAATAATTATTTCTGTATTATTGGTGTTTTTTACTTAATCATAAACGTTATTCCTAAAGCAATCAGTGACGCAGCAACTTATGACACACGGGATTTTATTCCTAGTCATAGGCCAGTTGGCTTTAAGCAACAAGAAGAAGCTAGGTTCACTTGTTTAAATATCGTCGAGTTATGTTTTGTTATAATTTTTTATGTTTTTCCAGCACTTGCTGGATGCCACTCCGGACTTCTATTATTTTTATTTTGCATTGGAGCCACCTCCTACTTAAAAGTATTAGTGTTACAACAGTTTTTTTCGAATATCGTTATTCTTGGGAAAATTTGCTTGCAAATTTAATTTATAATCCTTTTTTTTAAATCGATTTTTACGATGAATGCTATTCGTTTTTAAAATATTTCCACAACACGTCCAAAAACGCAAAAGGACCTATAGAGGCTACTACTTGCGATAGGCCTTTTTCCATCCAATTTTACAGAGAGATTCCAATTTATGGAAAAACTTAATTATGAAGTTTCATCCAAATTAGTAAATCTGTGTGGGTTGTAAAGGGGATACAGACCGACAGAGAGACAGACCTACAGACACGCAAGTAGATAGCAGACTGACATACTGACCGACTAACAGACTAACAAAATAACAGACTGAAGAGTGATATACGGGCAGGCCGACAGACTTTGCCGACAGACTTTGCACTCAGAATAAAAAAATGAACTTTACATTTCACTTTAAGCATGAACAACCTTAACCTTAGATCCGTGCACATACAAAAAAACATATGACCGTGTTTGGGGGCATTCAGAACCCCTACATGTATTTAATACTATTTCTATTAGGAACTCATTCAAATATGTAAATTCATTGTAATTATATTAATTAAAGAATACAAAATAAATTATTTGAAACAAAAATTAAAAAAATTATAATAATTATGATCTAAAAAAATTATTAAACTGGAGGTATTCTTTGGCGTTTGGTCGGGGGTAAATCTGATGACGTTGATGGCAACACAATGAACAGTTCTTCTACTTTCTCGTCGATGGCTACTGCCTCTGCATTTGTCGACAGATTTGTAGAATTAAATAAACGATATGCTACTAGAGCTGCTGTGTTGATTACGTTAAAAAATAATACCATCGGCCAGCGATTTATTTTTCTCTTACACGTGAACGATTTCACCATCTTATCGAATGTATCGACACCGCCTTTATTTTTGTTATAGTCCAGAATTAGGTTTACGTTTCTGTTTCATTAATTTCTCGTGTGGCATGCGCCGTTGATAGCAGTAATACATTCTTTTTTGTGTAGCTAACAAGGTAAATTAGGGCCTGAAAAGCAAAATATTGAGCTAAATGAACGTCGCCTTTTTACTACATCTGCGTTTGCGAAATCATGTGGCAGTTTCTGTTTGTTAATTGATCTTACTGTTTCCACCAGAGTAGTATTTTTTCGGAGTGGTACGTGATTGGTAGATTTATTTCAATCACCATGTTCGAAGTAATATTTGGTGTTAGTAAGCATTTAAATGTGTCAGCTTTTGAATCGAACGTTTGCTTTACAATTGGAAGGCTGTATAGCTTACGTTTCTGTTCTGCAGCAGCAGTACGCTGTTCTTCAGATTCTCCCGGTAATGCCCTCCACACATGAGGATTATTTTTGTTTTGTGCCACATACCTTTTTATTGGTCGAAACATCCGAGCCGATGTCACATTATTTACCACTACTTCCTCCTCATTGCCCGCTGCTTCTTGTACATCTTCGGCTAAATTCAGTATTCGTGGGTCTATATGGGTATGTCCTACCGTTGCTGGCTCATCCATATCCGAATCACCATTTGCTTGACCAAAATCTTCATCGTTACTATCAGAATCACTATCGCTTACTGCAGGTTCGCCGATATTCTCTCGGTCGTTACTAACATTTTCACCAACGGCCAATAAATTGGTTAGTTGTTGTTCCTCCTCTGCAGTTCTCTTCTCATTTACAGGAAAGTTCTCTTCTCATTTACACTCTCCATCCACTGTTGAAAACAATTTATTTTCATTCAAAAATCGCATGGGGTACTGAATGCAACAAACGCAGTTTTAAGGTTAACGAACGATTAATGTATGACGGATGGGAATTTGCATGACAGTTCTATGCTGTTTTTTAGCTTGTCTTTCTTGAATCAGTTCAGAACTTGTTTCGTAAACCAAGATAAAGGCACTTGCTAGGTTTTGATGATACAAATGATATGTATGTGAAGTTAGCCCATAATTTCAACCCAGAAAAATAAAAAAATATCATCGGGTAACTATCTAAAACTATCCCAGTCCAGAATTTCGTTCAATCTCGAAATTTTATTCTGGCCCAGAAATTGAATTTAAATTTTAAATATTAAAATCAGAGTTAAAATTCATGCCTAATACAATACGCTTCGAAAGCAGCAAGACACCAAGCCGATTCCCAATTTGTCACAGCTCTGTTCACAACTAGCAAATCGGTTTCAAATTAAAACTACAGCTAGTTAGTGCAACCGTATTTTGAGTATAATATACATTCCGTTACTGGCCTCCGATATATCTGGACAGACCAGGCCAGTTCTTTTTGACTCAGTGTCGCGTAGAACACATTCCGTCAATGGCCTGTTATTAAGTTTTTAAAGAACGACGAATAGCTCGCCGTCATTTTAGATAATCGATACAAGATTGACTAAAATCAACCGTTCTATGCTGCAGTCGCTGTTATGTTAAGTAGACATTTTTTAGTTATTACCGAGAATCAACGAGCTGACCCCCCAATTCTTTTAATTTAAACTTTTATTATATTTACATTGTTTTAATATTTTAAAGATTAGAATAAAATTTCGAGATTGAACGAAATCCTGGGCTGGGATGTCATTGCAGTTTTAGTGTTACCCGATGGTATTTTTTTATTTTTCTGGTATAATTTCTGAAATAACCGAGTAAAATATCACGAGACAGTGAAAATATTCTTTCAAACGTCGTTTTATGTTTAATGTGTTCTGTGTGTTACTTATTCTTTGTAGACTTAATAGTTTTCCAATTTTTCTTTATGGTCAAAATCAATAATAGATAATCAAATAAATAATTACACATGGACATTGACCAGCCAATGTGTACATTCTTACGTATGAATATTAAATTCTCCGAACAATTCTTAAAATTCGGTATTCTTTGTGGAAATGCGAAGTTTGTTACACACATAGACGAGTTAATGGATTTTATATTGAGTTCGAACGCAGACGAAAAATTGGGTGTGATTTGTATTTGGTTTGATTTCAATGCAAAGCTCGTGTTTTGCTTTGGAATAATTTGGATCCTAATGTTTGACAGTATATGTACAAAATATAGTACAACAGGTCAATAAAATTCCTATTGTCGTTTTGAACTGAGTCATCCTCACATGTCATTAACTTGCGAGTGTGTCTGTATATGCGGTGTCATCCAAATATGTACTTAGGTGTAATGCGGGAAATTCAATAAAGTAAAAGCTACTTAATACATTTTTGTCTTTATAATATTCGTTAGGTTGCGTATAATTTTTATGGGCATGAAATAATTTTGTCTTTTTTTTTGTAAAATTCTAATTAAAATAATTTACGTTATTAATAATTTAATGGGCATGCCCCGTAACAAAAAACGAAACAAACTCTACCAATAATGTATGTGCCGCGAGAGCCAAGCGCTTGCAACTGCTGTAATTTATATAGCATGTCTAAATATACGGCAGATTAATAATTTATTTCGTGTGGTATGGGGAGGCGTTAGGAATACAGAGGTAATATCATTCTCTATAGGTGGATCAAATTTGTTATATTGTATCGGCATGCTATTAAATAGACTTAGTCATACGCAATTGAATTAATAATCCAGACACCATCCGCACACATATTAGAAAACCGCGCAGTTTTCCCACGGTATTAATAATAACATTAACACCCTGTTTTATTATATGTGTGAATCGAGAGTTCTCGAATTTCAAAAATAGCGTAATAGTTTTTATGTATGAACTATTTCTGAAAAGATATTCGAAACGTGGAAATTTAATAGTTTTTCGTTTGAAATAATACCTGTACCCAATCTAATTAGAGATTGGTCACTAGTTTTTATTGTTTAGTCATCCTACGATTAATCGGTAAATTAATAATGAAAAAATTCCCGTGTGTAGTTTTCTTTCCAAGAATATCATACCTCTCTCTCTCTCTCTCTCTAGCATTTACATCCCATGAAGGGATTTTGCCGCCCGCACTATGGTCCTCCATCCTTCTCGGTCCGTCGCTCTCGTCCTCCAATTTCGACATCCTAATACGAGTAGGTCTTGTTCGACGTCGTCACGCCAGCGCAGTCGGGGTCTTCCTCTACGACGTACTCCGGCTGGTTGTTGATGGAACACTTTGTAAATCATTCGTTGTTGTGGAGACCTTGCAACGTGGCCGAGCCATCTCACTCGATTAGATTTGATGAAGCCGATAATATCGCTACCTCCGAGAAGTTGCTTTATTTCGTGGTTCATGCGAATCCGGAATTCATTGTTCGCAACTTTAATAGGACCAAAAATTGAACGGATGACCTTTCTTTCGTAGGTAGATAATAATCTACAGTCATTAGAGGTCATGGTCCAGCTCTCGCTTCCGAAAGTCAGCGCAGGTCTTATAAGTGCTTTATAAAGTGCGAGCTTGCACGACTGCGATAGGTGTTTAGATCGCAATAATTTTGATTGGGCGTAGAAAACTCATTGTCCGGCAGCGATTCGAGCTTTTATTTCTGCCTGCATATCATTCAAGGAAGTTATAAGTGACCCGAGGTATTTAAAGAACATCATACCGTTTTCATAAAATTTCGTTAGATAATCGTAAGGTCAGGATTGACCAATACATGTTGGCGATTGGCCACCAATGGGCCATTTTTGTTCCGAAAATCGAAATCAAAATTGTATTTTTTCAATAAAATCAGGTTCCTCGCTTATTTGGGAATTTCTCTTTATAAAATTAACAACAAATCCAATTGGAATATATACCATTTCTCAAAAAATTAAAGTAGAAAACATTTTTGGAATAAATCGTTATGTAGGGATGAAAAACGAAATCAACTGGTGACCAATCCTCAATGGACAGTTGACAAACCGGAACTGCGTTCTCGCATAACATTCTTAATAACGTTTTGCATTTAATTGTTGACAATTTATGAACAACCAACAGATTTAATTGATTTGAAATATTATTTGAGTAATCTAGTTAACTAGTGACCAATGCTGACCAAACGACCCGAATCATCGTTTTTATCAAAACCTTTCGATAGAGTGCTGAAAAGGCAGGCTCCTAATTAGGGTCTTAAATATAATTTGGTCCATAAGGGTAAACTATTAAAGTTTGCCGACTCGCCCATCCGAAAAATGTTGATAATGCAGATTCGGCGGTAATAACTAAATTTATCAACCGGAACATGTCGATAATGCAGATTTAAAAACAACTCATATTACTCGCCTGTAAAAGTCGATAAGACAGATTCGTATAAATAGCCAGCCGAAAAATGTCGTTAAAGCAGATAAATAATTTTGGTGTTAAACAATAATTTATTTTTAAATCAAAAATGTTTATTTCGGTTCATCAACGTATATTATTCAAAACTAAACTTTGTTATTAAATGCATTAAAACTATAATAAAAAACAACATTTTAATACTGAGAAAACTCATTGGCCTATATTAAGCAAAACATCAAAAATTTTGTATAAATTTGTATAAATAGATCGCACACACAAAATTAGAAAATTTCTAAAAGTTGACCGTTTTGGATATAGATAGATACAAATGAAAATTTTAAAAAATTATTTCCCGCCATAAAATGGGTATCTGCATTATCGACATTATTCGATCGTCATCTAATCTTGTTATATTTAATCTGCATTATCGACATTTTCCGGCTGCTCATTACTGTGCATTTTTAACCATTTTATATGTTATGTTCAACCGAATTTTAGCGGACTCCCCACAAGAAAATTGACCTGAAATTTGATTAGGGCGTGAGCATCAGCAAGACCTTTCATTTGAATCTATTTCCAACCACAGCACTTTAAACGGTCAATTTTTAGAAATTTTCAAATTTTGTGTGCGCGATATATTCAATCGAGTTTTCTCGTACTCTCCACATGAAAATTGACCTGACGTTTTTAAATGATAATTATTAGATGGCACTTCATTTAAAATATTCTATTTGGTTTGGTACCTATATTAGTTTTAATTGTTTCGAATGAAAATTTCTTATTTTAAATTTTTATTTGGTTTTTAAGAAGAACAAATTAATTCTTTTGATCTGCATTATCGACATTTTTCGGCTGGGGTGTTACCGACAAAAATCAGCTGTCATTTTCGTTTGATTATTTTGAATCTGCATTATTGATATTTTTCGGCTGGAGACAACTAACTTTAATACCTTGTTAAAGTTAGCCGAAAGTTGCCAGCCGAAAGATAATGCAGATAGTGTCTTGACTGATTCAACAGAAAGTTAAACTCTCTTTATACTCTCGCTCCTATCGTATTTTAAATTTCTATAAACTGAAATAATTTCTCCTTCACCCGAAGAATATAACCCGATCCTAAATTCATCCTAAATTCTAGTGTATGACTGATTTTTGCTGTATTCAAGACACTATCTGCATTATCTTTCGGCTGGCAACTTTCGGCTAACTTTAACAGTATAACTTTAATAGGGTTCATAAGGTAAGGCTCGGAGGAAGGTTTTACAGATCTTTTGCAACTTTAGATAAAGAATATTGCTTTAAGTTAAGACCTGTCTATTACCAATATTTTTAATCGATCTAATTTTTTGACCAGAAAATAGCGGAATAGATGGAATGACCAGAAATTAGGTTTAATGATTCTGTTTCATCTTAATAATTGTTTTATTCGAGGTTACTAGGGCCTAAACCTGAAGTTGGGGCTCTCTCAAATTTTATATTTGCTACATATCGAGTATTCAGAGGGTCGTGGAACGGTCAATTATCTCAAAGTGATTATTGAGTTATATGTATATAAATATATGTATTCACTAGCTATATAGGGTGGTTTTAAAAAGCTGTTGTTTAGGTATAAGTTGTTTAAATCTAGTATTTCTGGACCACATGGAGGTTTCCAACTACATAAGATAAGGAGTTCACGGATTGCCAATTCTTTAGCATTTTTTAACCCCAAAATCTCTCCGAAAATAAAGTTTATTTTTACCTTAAACTTAATATCTGTAAGATGTTTGCAGATTTCAGGGCTTTCTGGCCACTCGATATAACTTGCAAAATTATCAAATTTAGATTTTGTTGAGATTTATTGAACAAGACAGAATGCTGCAATCACCGTAAAACCATATTAGAAAGAAGAAAGCAGTACAAGTTTGAAAAGTTATGCCACATGTCAGTGCGGAGCGTCTGGGTTTTGAAATTTCCAAGAATCATTCTACAGAATTTTCATTTACGGACTTTTTCGTTATAGTTAAGAAAAATTCACGTGTCATTATCGGTGCCGATTTTTGACGTTTATTTTAAAATTGGACTGCCTTCATCTATTGATCCAAATAGGTAGCTATGCGGCAACAATTTTCAGGATTCGCTCCACAGAATTTCCGTTTTTGAACCTTTTCGTTAAAGTCATGAAAAATTAACGGATCCAAAAGGGGCCCCCGCATGATCCGCGTAGGCAGGTGACGTATTTTATCTTAATTGAATAGCTCTCATCTATTGCATTGCATTATATGTAGGTGGCTATGTATCAAAAAATGGGGCACCCTGCCTATCTGTATAGATATGTGGCATATTATTTTATTATTCTATACATGTGGCCATATAGATGACTATGTATCAAAATCCTTAGGATTTGCCCCACAATATTTCCATTTTCGATAGATTTCCATAGATTTGTGATTTTTGAATTTTTCCATTTTCGCCCAAAATAGGATACCCGCTTGTTCGCAAATTGGAATTCATTACATAGAATTTCAATTTAAGGGCTTTTGCTTTAAATTAATGACATATTGAACGGGCCAAGGTGCAACACCTTGGCGATCCACATGAACATGTGGCGTATTTTCCCAAAATGGCCAGCATTTATCTATTTGGCTTGTAGATGCCAATTTGCCTAAATCTCTATGAATCGAAAATTTATTTTTAAAAATATCCATGAAAACCAAGAAAACACTATTACTTTACAAATTTATGTAACAGTTATAAAAGTCAGTTCTATTTATGACGGAAACTTTTTAACATCAACATGTTAAAAAGTTTCCGTCATAAATAGAACTGACTTTTATAACTGTTATATAAATTTGTAAAGTAATAGTGTTTTCTTGGTTTTCATGGATATTTTTAAAAATAAATTTTCGAGGTTGTTGGAAAATCAAAAATATATGTCATATTACTTTCTTTTATGTGAAATTCTTTGCAACTGTTAGGTAACAAAATATTACCCGGGTTCAGCTGTCAGGGTAAAAAAACTTACACGGGTTGAGCTGTCAGGGTAACATTTTGACATTACACGTTCTTTAGAAGAAAAAATCTTACCCGGAAAAGTTACCCAGTGTAACCTTAAAAAAATCGCGATATTTTGGCCGATTTTACGTACACATATACAAAAAACAAACATAACATTAAAACAAAGCCGCCGCGCCATTTATTGTTTTAAAAATCATTTTTGTGCTAATTTTCGTTGTGAATAAACGTGAGCCTTGTGATGTTTTTTGTTTTCTAAATATAGGTACTTTATATTGCGAATAAATAATTTTCTGTGAAAATATATATACATATTATATATATATTATACGTAAATTGTTATTATTTTTAATATTGTTAATTCGTAAATTGGTAACTTTTATTATTAAACGTGCGATAATGATGGATGAGTGTAAAATATTAAATGGCTCTATTTTATAATTTAACCTGAGCAGGGAGCGTGCTGTCAAATAATTTGTCTTTGTTTTTTTAATCAACCTGAGTAATTTTACTCTGCCTACTGTGTTTTTATTTGTGCATTGGGTTTACACCGAGCATACTCGGGCTGAGGGCCAATAGTCGAGTACTATGGTAAAAATCGGATTTAGAACAGTTTTTTAGATCAAATTACCATAAAGCTTTTGGCAAATAGTTTACCGAAAAATTTACTTAAAATTGACTTTTAGCCGACTATTGGCCCGCAGACTCGGAATGAATGTCAGTGTAAGAAGAGAGTGCAAAGCAAAAATAATTTAATACTCCACGGAAAAAAATAAGCATACTATCTTAAAGAAATATTTTTCTTTATTTAATAAAAAATATTTTTGATTACTTTAAAAACCAAATTTCTATGTCGATACCAGTTTTTCTAGTTATAAAAATAGTTTTCTTACGAAGAGAATTATTTCTTGGCTGAAGTTTTAAAATTAAATTCAATCTTGAGAATTATTTTTCTTGTATTTATTGTTGCTATAAATTCTTTATAATAAGAGAAAAAATTTAGTTTGAAGAGAAATACTTTTAATTTAATCTTTCATTTTCTTAACACGAGAAATTTAATATTTTCTTAAAACAAAAACATAAATTTTATTAAAATACAACATTGATAATAAAAAAATTATTTCTCTTTCTGATAAACTAATGAATTCTAGAATTTCAAAAAAGTTATCTTGATTGAAGAAATAATGAATCTTTACTCATTCCAAGTTTTTTTTAATGAAGATAAATATTTCAATAATTTCAATACAATTTGCTATGTTACTTCGAGAAAAGTTTTTCTTATCACAAAAAAGTAATTTTTTAAACTTCAACATAATATTTCTTGGTTTAATATGTATGTCTCATCCTGAGAGAATACTTTTAATTATACAAAAGGATTTTTCAATGTACACTCTATAATTTTTAAATCAAGAAAACGATGAAACATTTGAGAATTATAAATCAAATAAGTAATATTAATTATCTCTTGAACAGTTTAATAGAAACAACGTGTTTTTTGTGATTGTCAAATAAAATATTTTTTAGTGGTGTTGAAAAATAATTAAGGTGAAGCTAAGTAATTAAATGTAAGTTATATATACATATATATTACATATATTTATAATTTAAATTAACAAGTGATCGCTCTCTTTTGTGTGTTTTGTGTGAGTAATTTGTGCATAATGATTTTAGGGTTTTATTTAAATTTTTTTAATCAGAGAAATTGCTGACGAAAATACTAAATTTAAATAGCAACATTAACTGGTTCTGTAAATTCATCGTTGTATGACTGGATCAGGACACATCATAAACCAGCCCCTTCTTCTTCTTCAAGTGGAAAAATGTCATCAGCAGCTTTGACCAGTTTCTCGACTCAACCAAAGGGTTTAAAATCTTAAACATTTTAATGCAGCAACTCCACCACAGCTCGACGGAAGGACCCGCAATCTACTAGTATCTACAGTTGAGGATATATTGGTCAAAAACCCTGTATCAGATGATTTATTAAAAACAATTGCTAGTGATATCGAGCATTTATTCCTGGAGAAAAGAAGGTAACTAACAATGAGTTATTTATAAAAATCTTTGCTAATTATTGTCTTATTTTCAGGAATTGTATTATAGGGCGGGTAAGCCAGCAGGCTTTTTATACAACAAGCATAGAAATTTGAATGAGGCTATTTGAAAAATAAATTTAAAAATAGCCTAATGCAAAAAAAACCAAAAAAAAAATCATTACGGCAGGAACTACAGGTACGACTGTAAACAAAAAACTAATGTTTAGATGTTAATTTAACTGTTAATTTTTTCAAAACTTATCGACGTTTATTTGTTGCTGCATGTTAAAATATGTGTGAGTTAAGCTATCAAAATATTAAACTTTTCATTATTGTTGATATTGTAAAAACAAGTTGTAAAGTTTTCTTGATAAATCATAGCGTAAATGTATTGAAGCCAATTATGTCTTCTGTTTAATTAAATTTGTATTTTATTATTGTATTTATTATTGTAATTTATATGACATAGCTAATTAATATTAAATCGAATCTTTATATGTCTTATAATAAATTAAAATAAAAAATATATAATTAAATTCTATTGTTATTATTTTGAAAATTATATTTAATGTTGCTCCAATAAACAAGACAAATAGCTGGAAACAAGAAATGCTTTTAAAGCTTTCAGAAGTTACTTTCTGCAATCTAGAAATTCTAAAGCTTTTCCAAGAAAGGCGTTTGAAGTATTTAAGCAATTCCTTCTCTACAATTTATAAATGGGTTCTTCTATCACGAAAAAAAATGTTTTCTGGCAGAAATTGCATTTTAATTATAAGAAAATGACTCTTATCTAAAGAAATGTAGATCATACAATGATATGTAAAATTTCTTAAAACAAGCCTCAATTTATTGTATTTTGAGATACGGACACCTTAAAACAAGAATTTGTTATCTTTAATGAAGAAATAGATATTAAAAACTTAGAAAAGCGATTTGCTCTACAAAATAATATTTTCTTGCTTTAAGAAATTGAATTTCTTTCAACAATAAAAAAATTATTATTTCAATATTTAAATAAAAACATTAAATGAAAAAATTGAAAGTTTGCATTATGAAATAGTTATCTTAGCTGAAAATCAACTGCTCATTTTTCTTGAATCATTCAGTTTTTTCTTCGTTGTAACCAGTTTTTTTTCCGTGTCTATACACACTGGATCGAGCAAGCAGTGCGCTGTCAAAAAATACTCTGTGTTTTTTATTCAACCTGAGTTATTTTACTCTGCCCATTGTGTTTTTATTTGCGAACTTATTTGAGTATGCTAAGTAAGAAAAGCAAATTATTACTGTATGCACACTGGCTCATTTAACACTCCACAACCTATGCTCGGTGTACAATTCTCAGGGCTCGCTCGGGTTGAATTAAAAAATAGAGCCACTGACATTCGTTTCAGAGTAAAATTTGAAGAACCGAGTATACTCGGTGTGAGCACAGTTCACAAATAAAAACATAGTGTGCACGGTAAAATTACTCAGGTTGAATAAAAAACAAAGAGTATTTTTTGAAAGCACACTGCTTGCTAAGGTCGTACTAAATTATAGGCCCTAGCCCTAATACCCAGGGTGTTTGCCCAGGTTGAATTAAAAAATAGACCTATAGTAAAATAAAGTATAGTAATCCTGAATAATTTTGACCTCGAAATTTTTGCAGATTTACAATTCGCTGTCTTGCCGAAGTCAAAAAATGTTCTTTTTAAAAAATCTGTATATATGCCGATTAACTGTCTGTGTCTTCTCTAAAGCACAGGTGGTTTGTCTAATTGGGGTAAAACTTCATACTTAAGAAGCTTTCTTCCTAAATTGGGAGATCCTAGTGATTTATCGCCGAAATCGGTCCATCGGAAATGGCAGCTTCTATAAAAGAGTTATTTCGTTTTGTGTAAATATTTATAAAAGTATAGCACTTACGAGAAAAACGACTATAATTTAAAAGATTTTTAATAAAATATGCAACAATGCATTTCCAGATCGGTTTTCTAAAATTTAACCGGAAATAACGATTTTTGACAAAAACCGTTTTCAAAAAAAAAAAAAAAATGGATTGATTGATCGGAATGAAACTTAATACTTAAGCTTTTTTGCACAATTTGGGGATCCCATGTTGAATTTTGGCTGAAATCAGTCTGCCGGAAGCTTCCATAAGAAATTTTTTGTTTTTTGCAAATATTTTTAAAAGTAAAGATCAGGGTGAAACTTAATACTTATAAGCTTTTTCCACAAATTGGGAGATCCCAGAGAATTTTGGCCGAAATCGGTTCACTCAAAGTGACACTTCCATAGAAACTTTAACGTTTTTCCATTGCAAGTGACAACTTATACATAGGACTCGTTTTTTGCATGTATTTTGAGAAGTATATCATTTACGAGAAAATCTAACAGATTCTAAATGAATTTTGCAACAATACCGATCTCGATCAATTTTCCAACATTTAAAAAGAAATGACGATTTTTGTCATAAACTGTTTTTCAATAATAATTTAGTCCCTTAGAGCTCATACGGAATGATTGATCGGGATGGAACTTCAAACTTAAGCTTTTTCCATAAATTGAGAGATCCTTATGGTTTTTGTCCTAAATCGGTCTACCGAAAGTGCAGCTTCTATAGAGCTTTTACTTTGTTTGCAAATCTTATATAATTAAATGATTGTAAATTACATTTAAACAAAATTAGTTCAGATCATATTTTTAATTTAACCGGAAATGACGAATTTTGACTTTATTCCATTAAAATTCCGCATCTCTACAGGACAGGTGGATTGACTATTCGGAATAAAACTTCATACTAAAGGTTTTTCCATAAATTGGTAAATCAAATGTGGGTGCGAAATGCGGTGTATATCTGTGTACCAGGAGTGGCAGCTTTCTAGAAGCTTTTCAATTTTTGCAATGAAGATTAAATTTTCAAAAAGGGTTGACCTTGTCGTTTTTATATAATTTAAGCAGGAATAGTGATTTTTGATTTGATCACAAATCCGATAAGTTCAATTTTTCGTAGTGTATACGAGATCTATGTTTGTCGTTAAAGAAAGTCAGGTGTTGGCCACCACAATTACACCCCTCAAGTTAGTTTTTCATGTTATTATGTTGTCGTATTATTTTTGAAGATCATGAGAAGAATGTTTTATATGTAGTATATTTCAGGATTTTTCGCAGGAAGAGCAAGTTTTCGAAAAAATGAAATGGCAGAGGCGTGCGATGCCAGATTACCGTTAATAAAATATTTATTGTTGTTAGATTTAGGTTTTATGTTACATAAGAAATAATCGTTCCTTGTACAAAATAATTTATCATTTTTTGACAGCCTTTCTTAGTTCTGAGCAATGGCTGAGTTTTTATATCTCCGCGAAAAATTCTACTTCACGCGCTGAGATCAAAACTCGAATAATTATATTTTGCAGAAGACACAAGATGTTTTTTTTTATTTTGGTGTTTCAAAACATTGGTACCGGGAAATAGTCGATAACAACGTGTGCAACGTATTACTTTATAATTTTTATAACATGTGTAAGATGTCGCAATATAGGCGTTGTGTTAAATGATAGGAAGATGGCGCATTTTTTTGACGAATGTGAAAATGTACGATCGTTAAGTTTCATTTATATTTTATAACGTATAAAAATACACAAAATCACTAAATAATTATAACCAAAACTTAAATTAATATTCCAAAATATTTTTTCTCATTAACAGAAGCAAATACTGCTCAGGAGACGGACGAAATGAGTTCAGAATGGAAAGGTGGTGGAAATGGAGATGGACAAAGATCAGGAAACCCGCGAACACCCACAAGTGGAACGTTGCCAATGCAAAATTTAGGAAAAGTCAAATTCGATCCTCCCAAAGTGCCAGTTATATTTGTTTTAGGTAAGTCAAATCTGTTGTTTAAGGTACCCAACACAAACCGAATATTGACTATCGAATTATTTTTGTATTCACATTTTTTTTTATTCATGTCAAATTAAAAAACGAAATTTTTTCATCACGCAATGAAACACGTCACCACTTATTTAGTAGCAACATGGACAAACAAAAATTTTGCTTTATGGGAATTCGGTTATTATTTGCTCGTATTTATACCTTTCATTACCTAGCGTAAATATGTATTTAAAAAACAAAACTATGACTAAAACTAAAACTGTGTAATTTTTGTTTACATTGTAATCTGCGTGTTATTTACAAAACAAAGTTCATGGTAATTATATGAATGAGATTTCACGCGTCCACCCCATTTTTCCCCAAGTCAAATTTAACATTTAGTTTTATATTTTAATACACAGTTCTCATGTATTTTGTAACCCCATATTTTATTTTGCCTACGAAAACGTGTTTATTCCGAAAGCCAGTTAGGGCATGCAACTTAGCTAGAGAATATATGTGATGGAACGATTATTGTGTGAAAATGTTAGTAAAAATAAATTTGCTGGGTGTCTATATGAAAAATCGGAGTACCTTAATAAGCTTTCTTTATTGTTGGCTTATCGTATTGTGTTGGGCCAGATAAACGTGATTGAATGTTTATTCCCATTTGCTATTTATAAATGTGTTGGAACCACTTCCTTCCACAAACACATAGCGTGGGTTTGTCTCGAATTCGTAATGAAACGCTCCTGCGATGAAGTGTCATGTAATATTGGGCTAAGGCGTTCGTTAGACGATCTGTTATTCTGCGTGTTACTTTGGGTAGGTGGTAGACATCACGGTAATAATTTTTAAACAAGCAATTTTTTGATTTAGGTATGTACATTTTCCTTAGTCTAATTATTGTCTTAATAACGCCAGTAGTATAAACTAGACAGTGTGAACCCTCCTGTGAAATTATCCGAGTGACATCCCTTTTATGAGTATCAACATTGATTAAAATCTGACTAACTTGACATTAAGATCTAGGCAAATTTACATAATACCTATTTCATATTTTTATAAAGGCCAAAAATGTTTTTTTTTAAATTTCCTAAAATTAAATAAATAATCTAGAAGCATGACAGGGGTTCTGAAATTACATATCAAAACGCTTGCTAATTTGAATTGAAATTTCGGTTAAAATTTACGACATTTTTTCCCCAAAAATATTTTTTTTTAATCTAAGATCAAAAGGATAATTAACGTAACATTATTTTAGATCGATTTTACAACTAAACGAGTTTAGGGCTAATTACAAGCAGTGATATACCTCCATGGTGACATTGGCAAAAATTTCATAATAATGAGATTTTTAGTCAAATAATCCTTAGAAAAGTAAATAATTCAACAAATTGTTCGATCAAAACCGATTCAGAAGGACCATGGATCCGAAATGGCCCGACACAATTTAGTGACTGCCAATTTATAACTTAATCCCTAAAATCTATTTGTTCTAGAAATAACTCTTCAAGATATTTAGAGACGGTCTTATTTTACGCGATTAAATAGGGCAGAGAAAAGAGGTGGGTATTCTGAAGAAAAGGTGCATTTTCAATCGAATATTTTATCATGATTAATTTGCCACGTGTGTACTTCACGACTGTCAAATATGAAATGTTAATATTAATATTCGCCTAAATGGCGGCAAAACAATTTGTAAACTTTTACAATGGACACTCTGTACAAATAAGTAAATATGTAAATGATATAGGGTTATTCCGCATTAAACTTGCCGAATTAATTTTACGCGAGGGTGTGAGATTATCAAAAATTGGGAAGGTAGTTGGTTTCAAACTGAAGCGAATTCGATCGTTTCAATGAAAAATTGGTCCTCTCATCAGACCACGGTGACTAACTACAAAAATAAAGTTTAATACTTCATGATTTTGCATACAGTATAAACTTTTCTCACCTTGAAACCAAATTTTCATATAGACATCGCGTGCATGCCTCAAATACAATAAAATAGAGATTACGAAGGGTTACAAATCGGGAGTTATATATACATCGACGTTTTTCGTGATCTGTCAACGTCAAAACATCAGTCAAGTTTAACATTTTTATCATGGTGAAGTTCACGAACGCATAACGTTTGAAAATTAATAAAAATTACTACCGCAATACTGAGAGCACTTACTCCAATTTTCGGTCGTTAAAATAGTCTCACCAGACATGCTGCTCCTGCTATAGTGTATAAATTCGATCCAAAATATTAACTTTTGGATCCTTCTGTGTCAGTGAGATATGCACCGGCCGAAGTACCAAAAATATCGCAGCCGTAAGTGTTTCTGTTCAAAATCAGCCAAATCAGTCGATTCCATGTCGTTTACATGACGTTCATTTTTGGCTTTGTCAATAAGCAAAATATGCGTTATTGGACAGCAACAACCCTACATGTGCTTCTAGAGACTCCATGACAACCACAAAAAGTGGCCGAGTGGTGTGACTGGACGGAGGTGTCGGAGGTCTGATTATGGATCATACTTTTTCGTCGATGAAAATGATCGCCATGTTATGGTAAATAGAGTTCGCTATCGTGCCATGTTGGAAGACTATTTTTGGCCTGACTTGGATGGATTTGACATCGGTGATATGTGATTCCAATAAGATGGTGTCACTTGTCACACAGCTGGTCAAATAATTGATCTATTGAAGGTGAAATTTGGTAACTATACGTAATCTCGAGAAGTAGTCCGGTCGAACGGCCACTTTGCTCATGCGATTTAATTTTTATGGGGTTACTTTAAGTCGTTGAGTAATGCCAACAATGTTAGAGGAGCTCAGAGGACAATGTCGAACGCAAAATTGCCAACGATCCGGCCGATATGTGTGAAAGAGTGGTGGAAAATTAACTCCAAAGAATCGATCGCTACAAACGTGCTTGCGCTAAACGAGATCCATATGAACGAGATTTAATTCTATAATTAAATATAACATGTGTAACTGCACTTGGAATAAATTTAGGCCAAATATCTCAATTCTTCTGTGTTTTATTTAAATACAAAATTGGTAAGCCCTTAACGAAAAACCTTTTATATAATTCGCTAGATCAAAAAGTTTATACTTTATCCAAAAGCATGCAGTATTAAATGTACAGATAGGCTCAATTGCTTGTATTCAAAATAAGCAGTTATATTGGTGAAACCAATTTATTATTGTCTTCTCTACTGAACCACATTAAAAACTTGAAACAGACAATGAGGGGAATAAAATAAAATGTAAAATTTATCGGATATACATACAACCCGAACTATCATTGTGTTAACCTGGCAGCAACTATAGGGAACTTTTAAATGTGTATTGTAAAAGTGGTTTCACCAAAACACAAATATCCTATCTGATAGAGAAATTTTTTTGCATCATGGTCACCGCAATGCAATTTTTCATTAAACAATTCAGTTCGGAACCAATTATCTTTTAAACTTTTGCTATCTCTCCACTACATGACATCTCCCTTCTTTGCAACTAAATCATCCCGATCACTTCTTCTCAGAAGAATTATTGGGAAAGGTGTCTCGAAATTCCATTGAGGATGTATAGCGAAATTATTTCGCTATACATCCTCAAAATGTATTACAACGACATTGGCTAGAGAATAGAGATTGGTCACACGAATCTCATAGCTTGGCTTCCCTCCCATAGTGGCTATACAAGTTAGAAAGGGCGTTGATTGTTAAACTGTAAGGCTGTCGCATAATATTTTTTGTACATAATCGCTATCGGCGATTTTTTTATGAAAGAATGTTGTTGCAGATTATGGCAAATTACGCAAATCTTACAGCTATACAGGTGAGAAAGGGTATAAATTATGGAATTAAAAACACATAGAAATCAATACACGAATTCAGAGAACGGATTTCACAGTGATTATAGCTTAGAGGGGGCATACATTTTAGAATTAAAATCACCTAATATCATTTCGAAATAATCCGTATGGCTATCGGGTAGAGAGTTCCTTTTCATAAGGCTAGCTTTTCATGATGGTTTTTCTCGTCACTTCCTCCAACAGCAGTGTTGATCGTCCAGAGTTTTATGATTCATTATCTATCATTCATCATTGATCATCCATCTCAGTAACCAGTCCTGAGACCTGATTTAGCTGAATATTTACTCGGTATTCAGCTTCAAGAAGATTTCTTCCGGCGTTGGCAGTAGATACTAGTTTGGTTCCAGTATTTCATTCAATCCTTTTGAATAATATGCCCTTCTTGACGACTAAAGATTGCTTTTGTTTCCGTCCTCAATGTTAGAGTTGTCTTCATTTTTGATTTATTTCCGTCCATTTTTGTGATTATCTCTTCTTCAATTTTATTACAAACGCTCGCAATGGACGCGTCCACAGCCAGGCTTCGACGTGGATTTAAGTTTCGTTGCTGACGTAAACGTTATGCTGATGCAGCTGACTCACAGTAACCTGCCTTGTGGAGCAACCACTGTGGAAATCCTTACACTTTAGGACACCTAGGTATCTTTAGTTTGGCATCTTAGCGTTCTGTTCCCCCTTTTGTTTACTGCTATTGCCAACACTCCATTATACGAGACACCACAAAACCATCAACTTCTCGACTTTTAGGCTGCTTAATCGTGAGGCAATATTGACAACGTAATATAAGTTTCGGGGTCATTTTTGATCCGCTTCAGCTGCCTCGTCAACATATCAGTGTTACCACATCGCAATAGGCGTGAGTTATAAAATAATGTCCCAGTGCTTCATGAAAAAACACGTCGCTTGCTTCGTGCATGCGTCGTGATATAATCGTGCACCACCTTATCGTAATTGTATGTATATGTTCTTCCTCCTGTTTGATTTGTTAGGAATGTTTCTAACGATCGTGGTTCTTTAGTTGTATTTAGTTTCTGGATTTTGCATGAAGAAAGAGTGTGCAAATTATTTGTGAACATGTTCATATGAAACATTCAAAAATGTCATTAACATTAAACGTACCATATCAGTCATCACTCGGTTACATTCACATTCAAAAAATTTACCGGCAACAATATAGAGAATGCCATTTACTAAGTAAGAGTTGGCTAATTCAGTTTAGTTTAGCGACTATGAGCGGCATACCATGCCTGTTTTAACATTAACATAACCTTTTCTAATTGAAAGTGATTGCTCAAGAGTTGTACTGAATTACTACGACGAAGGGATTTTGATGAATAATGGGAATCGTTCCATGTTTCCCTTTTTTCTATGGGTTACAATGTGGTATATGTGGGATACTCACCCAAATAAAACGGATGTGGTTTGTTCTAACTTGTCCTAAAACCAACAACATTGTTTATAATTAAATTTAACAGTATAATTTGAATGCGCGTATTATGATATTAAAGAAATTGGGTAAAAATTAGTCTTCTGTACCCTTTTGGCCAATTTATGATGAAACATAAAGTTCCACCGACCGTGGAAATTCCCGCTAGGGCACAGAAAATATTAGCAATCACAAATCGGTGGACCTTTTAATAGAAGAACTCTTCCCAGACTAAGTTTCATTGCTCAAATTCGTTAAATATCATAATATGCGCACTTAATTTTAAATAGTAGAAATTCCCTCGATCAGCGGGTCGTTATGCTTGCTCGGTAGAAACCTTCCAGAACTTATCTTACTTGCCTACCTTTTAAACCCTTAGGCTGGAGAATTTTTCTACTTTTCAACGGAACCGATACATTTCCTGTGTCACGTATATTCGAATAGCGGGAATTTCCACGATAGGCGAAACTTTATGTATCATAATAATTTGGCCAAGAGAAGGCCATGAAACTATCGGCAATGAAAATCGGTGGACCTTTTAATAGAAGTACCCATCCCAGTCTAATTTTCGTTGCTCAAATTCGTAAAATATCATAAAACGCGTACTCAAAATTAAATAGTGAGAATTCGCGCGGTAGATACCGGTAGGAGTTCTGACCTTCTATAAATCAACAAATTTGCGAACCTTTTAGAAATATCTTTTAAGCCAAAGCATTTTTAATGGTAGATTGAGGCATATAAAACTTATGAATATTACACCCAGTGTTCCCCTAGATTTTCCGGAAAATTTAAGTTTTTTAATTGGGCAGAATACAACGAAAAATTTATGAAGTAGTTCTTTATTCGCATCATTCTAAGAAAACTTACTTTCAAATTTTTGTTATTACATATTTAATCTAAAATGTTGTGTAGTTGATCTTCTTGTTTTAAATTGAACTGACAATATAATTAAATAATAATTTAGACTGTTAAATTACGTTTAAAAAGAAATTTTGTGTTTAAGACATTTTAGGACAAACTGCACATGATTATTCAGAGTGTCCCAAAATTGACAGATCAACGAAACAGTTTATGTTTAAGTGACGCCAGCGGGAAAAGAATGCACTACAGAAAGTTGGTCCACTATCAGAAAAATATGCGACACTAATGCAGATTTTAAAATGATATCACACACTAGGCTATTCACAATATAATGTTTTTTATCAATTTTTTTTTCACGAAGCAAGTCGTGTTTATTTAAAAACGCACTTAACAAAATTTAGTTCTAAAATGATGCTTTGTCATTCCCTTCGAATTTTTTCGGATTTTTTTCGGATTTACCGGTTTTCTTCCGGATTTCCTGGATTTTGGGGAAACCCGGTGGAAAAATTAAAAATCAGCACCAATTGAAATCCGAGTTAAATCCAAATCCGGGGGAAGCAGGGCAAAATCCGGGAAATTCTGGAAATTTAAAGCATTTTAAAATTTGCATTAGTGTCGCATATTTTTCTGATAGTAGGTCAACTTACTGTAGTACATTCTTTTCCCGCTGGCGTTACTTAAACATTAACAAAAAATTTTGAGAAACAAAAATGCTTACAAAACCACAGTTTTTATTTGACAGAAGATAATGCAGCATATCAAAATGATTTTATTGGGTAAGGCACACTCTTCTAGATCGTATTAGAAAAGAAAGTTAAACAAAAGAACTCTTGGTTTCTTTTAAATTAATTTTTTGGTGGGTGCGCTGCGATTTCACTAAAAAACATGAAAAGCGGAATAATTTTTGCACCATCAACAATTCGAAAAAACTTTACTTGGCGTTTTTGTTGGAAATGAGCTCCCCTATCACCCTGTTTCGTTTGATTTGCAGTTTTGGGACACCCTGTATAGTCGTATGAAGTTTGTCCTAAATTGGTCCTAAAATTTGTTGTTGCTTTAGGACAATTTAGAACAAACTTCACACAAATCAAATATAGGTTACGTGACGTTGGTGATGCAGTTAATTGTTTTTGTATGGGTATGGGACACCCGCCCCCATAAAGTTAAAATTTATATATAAATATGACTTACATAATGATATTATTGATAAACAATCTTCAAGGATAAATTTGTACCCATGCATTAGCCGTTATATGCAAATATATCATATTAAAATTAATTCTCGGTTATTTCTTATAATCAAGCAAAATAAAATGTATTGAGGATAATAATAGGACATTAAATATCGGTTGGATGTAATATAATTTATGCAAAATTGTTTTAAAGACTAGCATTAATTTATTGTTTTTATATGTTTAATATATTTCAGGTGGCCCAGGTAGTGGTAAAGTGACGCATTGCGATACCCTAATGCAAGAAAAGCGCGGAGTCACGCATATCAATATGATGGATTTGCTGCAGCAGTATGCCATGGGAAACGGTAAACCTTTAGTCATTACATTTTTAATACACCTAACCAATTAATTAACGTTATACTTTAACAGATATGCAAGATTTCTCCAAAGTCTCCTCGAAAACGGTCACCGAGGTGCTAATGCTAGAAATGAAAATGGCTCCGGCAGCAAAAGCATATTTAGTATCGGGGTATCCACGTTCAATGCGTGATGTGGTGGAATATTCTGAAAAGGTAAATTATTTTTTTTGGCCGTGATCTTACGGACACGTGTACACGATATTAGTTGCAGACTAATTAATTATTATTCAAGTTTTGATTGATGATTTAATTTTAATATTCATATATACGGGAATGCTTGCTAATCGTTAGTGAAATCAATTTGTTGTACAACTAGTGTCGTGCTTGTTTAGGAGTTCGGTTCTTATGTACTTAAACGGTCTCTAATGTGGTAATTAAAGTGTTTATACAAAATAAAAATGTTTTTTGGTATAATTTATTAAGCCATCAACAGATTAATTTGATCGAAGACATGAATAATTTTGAGCACGATTATTTTATGTTATTTCTTAACAAATCATTAATAATGATTACGTTTAAAACACTATATAGAAGTTTATGACGCGTTCTATATGGCGTTGAGACACTTTTTTAACCCTTTACACTCGTATGTCACACTGTAAGCGACAATATAAATTTACCTTAGAACTCGTATGTCACGCTGGAGGTACATACTAATTTACTCTAGAACTTGGATATCAGTCTAAAGTACCACACAAAGGTTACAAAAAATAATACTATCTACTTCATTTATTACTATTATAAAATAATAGTTGGCACCCAACAACCAATACAAGTTGACACCCAACAACCTTGAAAATAAAACGAGTACAAAGGGTTAAAGTTAGCCGAAAGTTTTCAGCCGAGAAACAGGTCAGCAATGCAGAGCGTTACAAATCTGATTACCTTACTGAAGTTGGCGGAAAATTCAGCCGAAATCTGCATTATCGACATATTAATTTTGGGGAAATAAAATAATTATTTTACAAAATGTTTAAAAATAAATAAGTAAAGAGTGATTCAATAGAAGGTACTTTTTCCAATTTTGATTCTCATTGGGATTCATGCGTCACAACTGTCGTATTTATATGACATTTGTGTTACCCTATTAAAGCTAGCCGATATTTCCAGCCGAAAGATAATGCAGATAGTGTCTTGACTATTTGTTAAACTCTCTTTATTCTCTCGCTCCTATCGATTTTAAATTCCTATAAACTGAAATAATTTTCCCTTCACCCGAATGATACAACCCGATCCAAAATTGGTAAATTCTTAAGTTCATGACTGATTTTTGCTGTATTCAAGACACTATCTGCATTATCAGTCGGCTGGAAAATGTCGGCTAACTTTAACAGTATATTTGTGTTTAGTATTCATTGACATTACATCCAAGTGCAAGTTTATTTCAAAAAACAGTGTCCAATGAAAAATTGTTTTTATGCTCTTAGATCGTTTTGCGGTGTTCATAATTGTCCAACTGAACGCATTATTCGCGAACCAATCAACAAATTTCGAACCACTTTTTCCTTATTGGATATTCATCAATCGACTAGAGTGCGCACAAGTCGATCTTTTGTAAATAATGCTGCTGTAGTTGAAAGTGTAAGTGAAGACCGCAATCAATCAATTCATCGCCGTTCTCAAACTCTGGGTCTCTCGTATGGCACATTGTAGCGTATTTTGTAGAGAGATCTTGGTTTGAAGGCATACAAAATACAGCTTGTTCAAGAATTGAAGCCGGTTCACCTGCCTTTGCGTCATCGATTTGGTTTATGGGCGTTGGAACAGCTCCAAATTGATCCATTTTTTATCGAAAAATTGTGTTGAGCGATAAAGCACATTTTTGGCTGAATGGACACGTTAACAAACAAAATTATCGTATTTAGGCTGATCAACAGCAGAAGAGATTTAAGAGCTTCTAATGCATTCTGAAAAATGCAGTGTTTGGTGTGGTTTATGGGCAGGTGGCATCAAAGGACCGTATTTCTATAAAAATGCGGAAGAACAGCGTGTAAACGTCAATGGCGCAAACTACAGAGCAATGATCCATGAATTCTAATTGCCAAAAATTCAAGATATTGGTGTAGCCGAATTGTGGTTTCAACAGGATGCTGCAATGTGCCATACAGCAGGTCAAACCATCGATTAATTGAAAGAAAATTTTAATGAGAACATCATATCAAGAAACGGACCCGTGAATTGGCCTCCAAGATCTTGTGATCTGACGCTGTTAGAATATTTTTATGGGGATATCTGAAATCACTTGTTTATATCGATAAATCACAATCGATTCATGCATTAAAAGCGATCATAACACGCGTAATTAACGTAGTATCGGCTACTAAATATTTAGTTTATTTATTAAAAAATTCTTCTAGTTTACGTTCTCTCTCTCTCTCTCTATAATAATAAATTTCATCCGAAATGTCGATAATGCAGTTTTAAAATTTTTATTTATTCAACTTTATTAGACAAAATCATATAACAATTATTGTAATCATGTAACAATCTAAATTAAATATTCAGTCGCTCGAACCAATGCTGATTGTAGTTCATCTTCACAATAAATTATTTTCTGTGAACTATCAAGAACTCAATTTAAAAATTTATTTGAAAATTATTACATTTTATACAATGTAAATGGTTACTATAATGTTAAAATAAAACATTAATTTTTCATTCATTCATGATTTTATGACATTGCTGATAAGTCCTCAATACAAAATCGCTAACTATTTTCAACCTTCAAATGTTTTGTCAGTTTAATTTTAAACATTTTCAGAGATTTATACCACGTTTACACTACAGCTACTTTAATCGTATAATAGTATTTTACTAATAAAGTATTTTTCTCTTTCAGTTTGCACCTTAGTGGTGTGAACACATATTATAATGGTTTATTACTTATATATTTCACTAATATTTCACAAAAACAGTTATAATTTATCACAATAACAAAAAAAACTGAAGATTGACCAAAATGACATTTCGTATCTAAAAAGTATTACATTAACAGTTCACACCGCATAACATTATACCAATACTTTTTAGATACGTACTTTAAACAATACTTAGTACAATACTTTAATAGCAAAAAAGTTTGTGATAAAGTATAAAGTATTTTAATTTAAGTTTACATCGTCATACTTTTTTGATACATACTTTTATATTACTGGTGTAAACATGGTATCAATTTACTTAATATTGGAAGTGAATTGAATTTATTAAGACCCCGATGCAATATGTTATTATTGGAAGCGTTTGATGTAAAGGATTCAATTACAAAATTTGACCTTCTTCTTGTTTCATATCTATGACGATCATGTATTTTGGTCAATTGAAAACTGTGAAATATCAGATTATTTACTATTTTGTATATCAAGATTATCAAGATTATCAAGATTGTATATCGATTAGGAAATAGAGAGATTGAAATTCTTCAAACAGCTTTTGCGCTGGATAACGTATGGGTGCACATGTGACGCTTTATAGAGCTCACTTCTGCAATAATCCTAATTCGATTATCATGTAGTTTGCACAGCCACTACAAATCGCGTTTAGATAAACCAAACGCGATTGAATGAATGCAATGTACAGGAATAACAAGGTTTTTTTTAGGAAGTATGTGTTTGGTTCTGTTTATGGCAAATATATAAGTATGGTAGTTTAAACTTTCACAATCTATCACCAGACAATTGATTCCCTCTCAATATGTTGATAAAGTAGTTTTTGTGCAGTTTATACACGTGTCATTGTCAGTAATGCAATATGTCGATAAGGTAGGTTTTCTGAAGCAATTCCGACGAAAATGTCGATAATGCAGTTGTTCTCCCTTTTCTGATGCTAAAATGCATTATTCATTGCGAATTTTAAAGTATTCAAATAAATCATTGAAACTTTAAGTTTACATAGGAACAAAATTTTAAAATATGTATAATAAATAATTAATTACTTATTTTTTGTTTATAAAATAATATTTTAAGAATACCAGTCCATTAAGAGTGTCTTCTCATAAACGACTACGGAGTTTTGACTTTATATTCCTGGCAACTGAAAAGACCTGTTCGCATGTCGTTGAGGTAAGGTCTATTGTTAGGAGGGCTTGGTATAAATTTTCCAATACTTCACTTCGCATTCCTTTATTCAATTCGATGAATTTGAAACCCTTTTCACTATTTGCAGGAATTTGGTGAATTTAGTTGATGTAAATGAATTAAGGGACTTCTGTAACTCATCGTAGGCTGTTTTTTTTAAATCACGGTGCGTGTCTTCAGAGGAGCTGGTTCTATCCGATTTCAATATTTCGTTCTGCAGTTGATCTGGATTTAGTATGTATATTTATTATTTGTTTAGCAAGTAGTTTTATTGTTGTTTTTGATGAGTAACTTAAAAAATCGGCATTTTTTGGATGCATACCATGTGTAAGAATAATAATAACGTTATTAAGTCTTTTTGTTGTCGTTCCTCAACTTCAATTTGTATCTGAACTATAATTAAATGCTGAATTAATGAATTTATACACTTTTTTGTATATAGTACTTGAATACCCGAAGCAATTACCCGGGTATTCCAGTAGTAGAATAACGAGAAAAATACTCGGGTATCCGGGTACCCGTTACTGGAAACCCTAGTTTTGATCAATATATTTGAGTCGAAAGTTTACCAGCCGGTATTTTTCAACCGAACAATATTTTTAAAGGAAAATGAATTTGAGACGAAGCCAAAACAAATATATAGTAAATATTAAAATCAGATTTTTTAGAAAATCAGGATACGGGAATGCTATTTGACAATATTTCGTTAATTAAATTAATGCTAAATTCATCAAAGATTACTAATAAGTACTCTAGGTTAATTTAAATCCGCATTGAATACTATGGTAATTTGATAGGCCATAATGCCTGTTAGTTCTACCCCAATTGTGAAAAAATTCTGATGGGGATACAGGTGTGGAATTTAACAAATTTGGTTGGCTCAATTTCTTGCAATTTGAATGGACCCACCCTGTATGTTAACCTAAATCAGCATTGATGCCACAAAGGCCATTTGATCGGCGTTAATTGACCCCTGTTGATTTGTGAAGAAATTCTGGAGTGTAAAAGGGCTAATCTTAGATATATGAATTGGAATTATGAGAAAATAAAAAATAGCTGCCAAAATAATGCTATAGAAGTTAGCAGAAAAATTCAGTAGAAAAAAACTGCATTATCGATCTCCTTTATATACATTGGTAGAAAAAGTAAGCAGACATTTTTTGTTGTATCCTACCTTTTTCTGTAGAAAACTTTATTATTAACGTTGGTTACGTATAGTAAACCGACGACACAAAATGTTCATTAATGAAACCACCGAAAACTTTTGTCACCACTAAAACAAAAGACTATCCCAATATATAAATTTCATTTTAAATTAATTATGCGCACATACATATTTTATTGATGGTGCGAGTACGTTAATGATTTTAGAGAGACTACTTTAATGTTACAAAACAAAAATATATAATGTGTTCTATAATTCCGAACATTCACAAATACATAAGTAGATAAATATAATATTTAATTAACAGCGAACGCAACGACGGTATTATAATTGAATACATTAAAATTAGGTAAACGTAATGAATTATAGGCAGGATCAAATTGGGTGAGCACGAACAAACGTATTTAAAATAATCGTAAAAAAAGTGACTCAATTTTCTTTATGTAAGTATATTTTCGGCCAAAATTCGAGTAAATTTCAATTGTTTACTATAAAAATGAGCACAAGAACTGTTTTAATAATAAATTGGAAGTAAAGTAGAAAAATTCTCCAGGGTTTAAAAAATCTGCAAATTTGTTGATTTATATAAGTTCTGACTCTTATGTCTATCTACCGAGCAAGTATGACGACCCGCTGATCGTCTGATATAGCCGTACGTCCTCGAGTTGGCAGAGTAGGCGTAAAGTAAGGATGTAAAAAGCACAAATACGAAAGAGCAGAGTGAGCCTTGAGTCCAAAGACAGATTGAATTGTAAATAAATAAAAAATAAGAAAAAAAGATTGATTTTACGCAAATAAAGAAACCCGATTTTCAACGGAACCGATACATTTCCCGTGTCACTTATATTCGAATAGCGGGAATTCCCACGAACAGCGGGTGTAATACTCGCTCGGTAAATATACATAGGAGTCCAAAACTTGTCTAAATTAACAAATTTGCGGACCTTTTAAACCCAAAGGCTGGGGAATTTTTCTACTTTATACTTCTAATTTATTATTAAACAGTTCTTGTGCTTATGTAAATGCATTTTTTGAGTCAATATTACTACGACTATTTTAAATACGTCAATAATACAGTTTTTCTACAGAAACAGGTCATAAACAACAATAAATGTCCGCTGATTTTTTCTACCAATGTATATAAAGGAGGTCGATAATGCAGTTTTTTATGCTGAATTTTCTGCTAACTTCAGTAGCATGTCAAAATGTCATTTTTTGTAATTTCTCTTATTTAACTCAGTGAACGTGGTAGTAAATTAGAAACGTACAACTTGTAGTCCCATGTGAACGATAATGGAAGGATGCCCTCTATTATTATGTTGTTTTGAGTGACCAGGTCACGTATAGTCATGTTTTGGTATATAGATGCTGGAGATCGTGAATGTTGTGTCCTGGAATCGTTACGGAGGTGGCCACATGTGAACGAATTAGTTGTAATTCTGCTTCTAATTGACTGGGCGTTAATTTCGATGAGTGCAGTTATTTTTGATTTGCCTGGTAAACTACGTCGATTAGCCATCATGTATATCCTCGAGCCCCTTCAATATAATTATTAATACTGATCACATTCGGTCCTCGTAGGTGTGATATTCCTGCAGTTGATCCATCTCTAAACACAGAGGTTGTTGTTGCTTAATCAAATTTTTTATTACTGTAGCTGTGAGCTCGGAATTATATTTCACCAATTCGATGATATTATCGACAACGGTTGTTTTGTTTTAATGAGCGCTAAGAGATTGTTTTCGGTTTTGTTGATTTTCTCAAATTTTGACTGTTATTTCAACCTTCCTAACTCTTCGAAATATATTCCAGATGAATGATTGAACAAAGTTATGTGAATATTGGCTCGAACTAGATCCAGAATGCAACAGGCGACGAATATCGGCAAACTGTGGAAGTTTTTCCACCAGAATGTTTTGCTCGCTTGAGCGGTTTTACTCTGCCAGCGGGGTGGACGGTCTCGATTGGATCGGACTAAGGAGCACTGGTTGGTAATGTTATTACAGAACCATCATCAATGGGTAATTTGCACAATTTCACAATGTGCCTCTTGTACACAGCATCGGCACATTTTATGGTTGCTACTGGAACCATCTCCTGGAAATTAGGAACACAAAAAAAAAATTCGGCCAAATCGGTTCAGCCGGGCCAATTCTGGTTTTTCCGGAAGTTTTCAAGTTTTTCGCTCAGATTTTCCAATTTTTCTCTTTTAAAAGACTATCTGGATCAGATACGTGCAAAATCCTGTACAAAAACATCATTTTTCGGTTTTCTAAATTTTCCAACTTTTCCGGTAGATTTTCCCAAAATTTTCTTTCGTAAGAACCATTTCCTGAAAATTAGGAACACAGCAAAAAAAAGATTGTGCCAAATCAGTTTTGCCGTTAACTAACGCGCTAGAAAATAAAATTCAATTTTCTTCAAGTTTTTCCGGAAGTTTTCGAGTTTTCCACTCAGATTTTTCAATTTTTCTTTTCTAAAAGACCATCTGGATCGAATACGTGCGAAATCCTGTACAAAAGCATCATTTTTCGATTTTGCGTGTTTTCCGACTTTACTAGTAGATTTTCCCAAAATTTTCTTTCATACAAACCTTGTCCTAACAATTACGAATACAACAAAAAATCAGCTAAATCGGTCCAACCGTTCTCAAGTGATAATCAGTTATACATGCGGCATTTGATTTTGATTAACCGTTTGAGTCCCAGGGGGTATTGAAAAAATACTGTCGAAGAATACCAAACAGCGCAACCGCGCATTCTCTAAATGAGAGAGGAAGATGAAATGAATGAGATTAAAAGGCAATCTAAGGAGATAAACCTATTGTAACAATGTTCAAAATGTGGTGGGTTTTCTCGACATAAAATCTCAACAGCGTGATTGCGCTGCTTGGGACTCAAACGGTTAATATAGATATTAGTTTATATTGTTTTATGGTTAGGTTCATCACTATTTATGGTTGGTTCGAGGATCAATGACTGTTTGTTAGTCTGTTTGAAGTTGATCTGGTTCTATCCTTCTTACTGAGCGCAAGAGCCTCTAATCTGTTACGCTCTCCCTCCAGTTTTTTCCAGCCTTCATCATACAGTTAGAACAAGACGGTTTCCGCACGTTAGCCGTACCGCACCTAAAACAAAATACATCCAGAATGGCTTCGGAACAATCGTGATAAGTGTGCCCGATATTTTTGCAGTTGCAGCAAATTAGAAAATTAACTTTAGCTTTATCTTTCCCGACACTGTTGTTAAAAGCTTCTACAAAATCCAGATTGTTAATTGGCTCAACGTGATCCAATTGAACTTCTCTGCGAAATTCTTTATAGCTTTGTGGCACGCTTGTTGCATCTTCATGTTATCCAAACCGTGTTCTACCTCGTTTATAATTCGTCGTCGGTAAGGGTGCTCCATAAACCTGTGAGGGTCATATCCAGTAGTATCCCACATTTTTTCGTACCTTTGACCTAGAGTACGAAGTTCTTCTACCGTCCTCAACGAAGTTTGGTATGGAAGAGTTACATTTTGGAGAGCCCAATTCATATTTTTACATATCATATGAATTAATTCGTTTTGGGTTAATCGTCGCTCCAACCGCGTGTTCAACTTTTGTATCCTGAACATTAGTTGCATCTGTCGCGTCAAACGATAGATTCTATTTTTGCTTCAGTTTATAAGCGTTATCCAAACGTATTGGTCTAACAGCCATTTTTTGTGTATTCGCTTGATTTGGAGACGTCATATGATTGTTGGTGTTATTTTCCAAATTAAAGTTGGGTTCGAACTATCGAAACGAACATTCGACCATGGTGAGTATTTTCTTCCCCATCGATTGTCTTGTTTTAATAACCGAAAAATATCTTTTACCGAGTCTTTTAACCCCTTTCCCTCCGAAATTAACATCCTAGCTTGAGATCGTATGGTGGTGACCCATTAACTTCATAATCCCGAATGTCTTCTATATGAACATTTGCGTTGAGGCCCATGCCCAGGACAATTAATTGATTCTGTGGACTGGAAAATGAAGTCTGTGGTATAGATTCTAAAGATTTGCACAGGGTAGATTTACTGGTCACACAAATTCATTCTACAGGGTGTCCCCGATTGGGATGCTAATCCGTTAAGTGGTGATTCCTTGTTTCATTTCATGAAAAAAATCGTATGGTACGGGGGGGGGGGGGGGGTGAATTTTTGATATCCTTTAAGATACAGGGTGAAATTAGTGTAAGTGAATTAGTGAAATTAGTGTGTAGTGTTTTCATTCTTCATCTTATAAGTAAAAAACTATAGCACGTGGGTACAAATAATGGATTGGGGGATTGTAGAGGAGATCATAGCGGATTCAAATTAGGTAAAAAAAAATTATTTAGGGATTTTTTTGATAAAAACTCAATTTTATAATAAAAAAATCATTTTTTTTATTTTTTTTAACTTTAAAACGTCATAGCTCTTAAATGGATACAGATGCAAGATATCCAATAAGATCTTAAATATAGAGTTGCCGTCCGATAAATATTTTGTAAGTTACAGTTTAATATTCGCTTGTACTTTTTTCCCGAACCAAATTTTTTAAACACCCTGTATCTCAAAGGATATCAAAAATTGACCCACCCGTACCATACCGATTCTTTTCATGCAATGAACCAAGGAATCACCCCTTAACGGATTAGCATCCCAATCGGGGACACCCTGTATATCTTGGTGTACATGGTCTTCATTGGAAACTGCGATTATATTCCCCACAGTTTGTTCTAAAGAACTATTTGAAATCACACCATCTTCAACATTTTTCCTTTGAGATTTGTTCTCGTTTGACTTATTGAAGAATGTTGAAATCCATGGTAAACATTGTAGCTGTTTTTCTGATTCGGCTCTTTTTCACCTTTTTTCTGCTCCGCTTACATAAGTTCTTTTCATTTTAATAAAGGAAAACATTTTAATTTTAAGAAATGCAAGAAACGTTAAAGTTGATATTTTAATTATTCATTAAACACACAAAAACTATTAGGAAACTACCCAAGTATCGCTACTTCCAACTTATTTTCGATTTTTATGGAACAATTGTTGGAACTAAGTTCCACGGCCCATTTTATTATAAGTTTTACTATGAACTGTGGGACAAAAACCAACTCAAACTCCAATTCAAAGAACTGGATATTTTTGAGTTCCGTGTCTTCCATGAAATATCTCAAAAACGTAACGAAAGTTGGAACTGTTAAAATGAGTTCCATTTTGTTATACTTGGATATTTGTTTGTTGGAAATCTAAATGTTGCAAATCAAATTGTCAAAATTATTTTGTATTTCTTTTTTTAATACTGTTTTTTACATAAACTAATGTTATACATAAGTATACCAAATTATTTTAAGAAGATGTCGTTACATTTCTGTCTCTCTCTCTCTCTCTCTCTCTGGCACTATATCCCATCGAGGGATTTGGCCGCCTCAAATGAGGTTTCATAATCATCTTTTAATTTCGGATAATGAGTGATTAATTCATTGATCCTAAACCAGCCGTGAATTTTTTTCTTTGTCACCACCGAGAATCGAACCCGGGACCTCCGGTGGCTGGAGCAAGCATGCTGACCACTTTTTCACCGGGGCGGCAACATTATACACATAAAATATTAAGCTTCCTTTATAAATTAAAATTTTAAAATAATCCAAAGTAATTTGAAATTTGGGCCCTTTAAAACCGGAGCCCAGGCCATATGGGCCTCCTAGCAATAGTCGGCTTTTCCAGTTCAAGGTTTTTGAGGTTCTTACACACTCGATTTTGCGATTAAAGTCATGATGTTGGATGCCTGTGACTAATGCATCGAAACTATCGTACGTTGTTTCGAGTTGGAAGAAGTCTGGTCCATTCCACCACAAGTTACTATTGGCCAGAGTTAATGGCGTAGTACCTCTAGTAGTCAAATCCGCTGAAAAGATTCGAGATAGAAGATTTCTCATGTTCCATGTGGTTGTATTAGAAATAATTAGTCTATTGGGACATATTTGAGTGCAATTGTAGACATGCGTTATTAATAATGCATAATCCGGCCGCCAAAGCGCATGCCCATATTTTGTTTGTTATGAAAATCAAAATGATTTATTCATTAGTAATTTGCATAATAGTTGCCGGTTATATATTACATATAGGAATTTGTAGGCGCGCACGCGATTCTCATATGGAACATTACAAATGCCGTTTATAATATTAGCATTCATGTATTGATGCTATCCATAGATGGGGGGGAATTTTCATTGGTATATAAAAAATAGAAATTCGCGTGCCTTCTCTACCGCTCGCATACACTGATAAATAGTTTGTTGCAGATAATGGCATGTACACGTATAACCTATATGTAGTCATATTTTGATGTCACGGTCCCTTCCATGAAAATATTTTTAATTGACATTGACTTTCTTTAATGCTATTTACATATGTACGTAGTACGAGTAAAATTTTTATGTTTTGATTTATTTTTTGGATTTCAGATTCAAGTCGTAAATGGTGTTATACTAATATCATGGCGGCAAGCTGTGCTACAAAAACAAATTGATTACGGTGCAAAATTAGGACACGTAGTATTATCACTGGCCAAAATGGAATTAGAGAATTTTTTTAAAAATGTTATGCCGGTCGCTGATTATTTCGATCAAAGTGATATGTTAGTGGCGGTTAATGGGGAACGATCTCCATCCGATGTGTACAAAGATTTTCGTGCGGCCGTGTTGGACATATTAAATGCGCAAGAGAATCAGGAGGCCCTACTAAATGGAGTTGCAGGTATGGGAAGAGGGATAGATGATATACCGGGAAGTATAGTTAGTGTAGAAACGGCACCTAGTCAAAAAAAAGTTATTGCAGTTGCTGCCGATCGTCAAGTACAAACACCTAATCGGGCCGAAATTATGGAAGTGAATTCGGTGATGGGACAAAACATTCGTGTGAATAGTAGCCGTAATCTAGTGCATCAAGTTCAACCAAATCAACCGTTAAAATCAAGCCCGCCAACAGCCAAAGTACAAATAAATAAATTCCCGCCCATTATATGGGTGATTGGGGGGCCAGGTAGTAATAAGGCGTCATTGTGTCTGAAAGCGGTCGGATATCATACGGGATGGGGTCATATAAGGTAAACGAAATTAAAATTTAAACTATATGTTGTACTAATTTACCGTTTCATATATCGTTCTAGTATTGGTCGTTTACTGCGTACAATAGCCGATTCAGGCCCTAAACCACTAAGCGAGAATTATGCGGTAAAAGAGGCGATAACGGAAGGCGAAATGGCACCGAAGAAGGCGGTCGATAAATTGATGACGGAACATTTAACGCGACTGAGTGATAAAAAAGGAATTATTATCGATGGCTATCCACGTGATTTATCACAAATCGAGGAGTTTGAGAAGAAGGTAAACTCATTCTTTAAATCTAATCAATATTTTTTTTTTTTTTTTTGGTAATTTTTTATTTTAATTTCTAGTACGAACAAAGCCCACCCATAATCCTATTAGATTGTTCCAAGTTACAATTGGGACGGGGTAGATTAGACGATACTGTGTCATCGTTTCGACGGAGGTTAGAATTATTTAGAGAATTAACGTTGCCAATGCTTAAGCAAATGGATACTGATGCTCGTTTATCAATTGTAAGTAGTTAGTTTTTTCTAATTATAGCTAACTTCCCAACTAACAATTTTGAAATTTATAAGCATCATATAAGAGTTAAAATGCATCTTATATTAAACTTTTAAGAGTCTTCTGGCGAACTTTTTGAGCATATAAGGTTAAAATAAGTGACGTGTAAGGTGTATATAAGTATCATATAAGGCTCATCTTTCTTGAGAAAGAATGATATAAGTTATAAGAATAGTCGTACAGTAGTCTTTCGTGAGGTTATTATCAGAATATACATTCTTATGTAAAAGCGTTTTAAGACTTACGTTGTATTCCTTCCTATATAATTCATCGTTATAATCTTTGAAAATTATGTTATAGGATTATACAACTTTAATGATTCTTAATTCAGTTTTATAACAAACTTGTTATTATCATTGACAATTACAACAGATAAATTAAATTAAAACAGATAATGCTTGAAAAATTAATTGCTTTTTATATAATTAAAATTTACATTGAAATTATCATAGAATTTAGCTGCGAATTCAAATTTTTCAATTAAAAATAATAGCTACCTGATCTAATTTTTTTGCGCTCTTAAAAATTCGAATAATAAAATAAAGAATTATTATTATTTAAAAAAATAGAAATTATAAAAAAAACAAATATCATAAAATGGACTAATTAAAATAGTATATAGCACTTGTTATGAGAGGAAACTCTATAAAAGCACTTACTAAATTCCTTAAACTGCCAAAATATACCAAAATATTCCATTTGAAAAAAACTTTTCTAAAAAATTAGAAAATGGATGCTTTTTTCCATAATGGAAATTCCTAAACCAATATGGACGAAATGACGTTCTATGTGAAATATCTTATAAGTGACTTATAAGAAAACGTTTAAATTAGTTTCCAGGGTCGGCTTGAGTTTATATACTTCGGTAAAACTGAAGGATATATAAATTAATCAGCAAAATATGCAAAGAATTCTACACCATTTCCTGGACTTGGCCTGATTCACCTGATACAACAACTCGGTTATACTGTTGCTATACTATGTATTTGTATACTTTGTCATCAAATAGTTAAATGAGTTTACCCTGAGCCCGCCACTGATAGAAATGTCACCTAAAATAATATTTTTAATTATTTTCTTATGAAAGAATATAGTAAATATCTAATAAGGGAAAAGTATGAGTTTTTCTTATACAAAACATCTAAGAGTATTTAAAGAATATTTTTATCTTTATCCATTGTATAATCATTATATAGTAATGTAATGGTAGGTTCGTGAGTGAAATGTTAGATACCACTACTGGTATCGTTTTAAACTTTTTAAAGAATTTCTGCAATTACCTATCCGCCTAAATAGCATAACCTTCTCCTAAATGTAGCTAGAATATTTTATAATGCAACATGCAGAAAACAAAAAAAAATTCTATACATATACTTACAATGCGATTCATTACTATTTATGATACGAAAAAAATTTAGTTCCCATTTCTGTTTCTTTTCATATCAAATTGACAAATAAAATAACATATATGATAATAATTAACAAATACATAATTAACAAATAAAATAGTAATAAAAATAATAATTTTATATGAAAACAAACAGAAATGGGAACTAAATTTTTTTCTTATCATAAATAGTAATGAATCGCATTGTATTACTCATATAATGACGCTCTCATTATAAGTCAAAACAGTTTTTACGCTCAAAAGTAAATAGAAAATGTAACAAAGATGATGGAGAGAAAATACCGATCGCAACTAAGTTGGTTTTGTTTTGAGTTGCAACAATGTTTTCTAAATTATAGACAAATAATTTTGAACGTTAAAATATTCGATGAAAATTATAAAAAGCTAAAATAATTGAAGATTGTCCATAAAAACGATCTACATTTAAATCCAATTAAAGATTATTTTAAATGATTTTGTAGGTACAACACATACACATTATTTGATTTATTTGGTTTTCGTTTCGATAACTATATAGATAGACCACCGATGATATACATACTTATTTACACGCACACACTCAGCAATTCAATATATGTAAAAGGAAATCATACATCTACACACTACAAAGATTTAAAAATTGTTTGCAAGTTAATTTCGTAAATTTGTTCGTTTAAAATTTTATTGCTTGTCGTCTAATCGTAACGCATGTAGCTTTGTGTTTTCTTATTTTTAAACGTTATAAAAAGTTCATTTTGAAAATTTGTGTATTAAAACTTTTGTGAATTTGCGTGATAAAATGGTGTGTGCTTACAAAAACTGCTTAAATAAAATTGACTGTAAATCCACCAGAACATTTTTTACGGTGCTGCATGACCATCGTCGTGTGTTCGACAAGAATAAAGTTACTTCCAAACGCATAACTATTATGAAGAACTTTAATTTTAATGATTTCAAAATAAGTAGTTTTAGAACAAAAAATATTTAAAAAACTGTCTTTCCCCAGCCAATTAATAATCTTGTTTGTAAGTGTAAGGTCAATGACATAGATGCACGATGCAAGCGTTTATTAAAATTCGATTTTTTTTTCAAATAAAAAAAATTGATTCCAAAAGTTTCGCGTACGATTTCCAACCAGACACACAACACTGAGAGTCAAACAACAAGAATATTGAAAACACCTGATTTCCCACCTATAACATTGAAATATGAAAAAGGGCCTCCAAGAACTTATTAAACGAATTATCAAGTTCCACAAATTCCTCATGAATGTCCCATCTCACCATCTCAATTTCCTAGTCCGCAACATCAAATTGAAGACGAAAATAAAGAACCCGTTCAACCTTTAAACAAAATTCTCAGGTTTATATTAAATACCCCTCAGAAAAGTTAAATGCAAACAGAAGAAAACACAATAAAAATATTAATTGATAATACACTTGACGATCGACCACAAGTAAACACATTTTGTACTTGCACAAATATTTCATAAATTAAAATTATCTTGGACCCAAGTTGAACAAAAAATGTATTTGGAATTTGATTTTAAATCACCTTCATGTTACAAGCATTTATTAAAGAAAGGTTTTAATTTGCCAGATAAGGATAAAAAATTGTATTATTCAGTATAAAAAAACTAGTACATGTTTTAAAATTTTTGTATGGGTTAAATTTTAATTTTATTTTTATGTGACTTAGAAGGGTCTTAGAAGGGTATTATGAAAATTGTAAATAGATTAAAACTCTAATAAGCAAGTTAAAAACTACCATTGGCGATTGCATTCCTATTTAAAATACAATTTAGATAAAAATATTATTGTTTTATCTTATGAGAGATTAATTTGTTTTTTAAGATAAAATAAATTACAACAATTTAAGCTATTGTAGCAACAAGAACTTTCAAGAGCCCAACTGAAATCCCATTTAATTAACCTAATTAAGGTTAATTAAATGGGAGCTTTTATGAAAATAATGCTCCCATTTAATTAACCTTAATTTTTATTTAGCTCTTTGGTTCTGTTCAAAACGGCTACTTATTTCATTATAACGCCCGTTGCACATTTCAGCTAAGCTAAGCAAGAAACGTAGTTTCTATTAGCATAGTTTAGCTCGCACAGCTCATTCCGCTGCACATTTGAGCTAATTATATCTCTCACGCATACATTTCAATACAAGTAAAATCCTATGTCTGTCAAAAATTAATTAACTAATTTTATTATATTATTTAAGAATTCAACCACTTTTTTGAATTTGATCCACAATACCAAACACAACAATACTCAAATGTCATCCAAATTTCAATATTTTATAAGTACAAATAATAATAGCAATGTGAGCAATATAGCTGACTTTTGCAATCCAAAGACAACCCGAGCTAAGTTAGTTTGTATCGCTCAAAACAGAAAAACATAGCTCGCATAGTTTAGCTCAAATGTGCATCGTTCCATTAGGCCCGTTGCAGATTTGAGCTAAGCTAAGCTAAGCTGAGCGATGTCAGCTAAGTTCATCGCTCTTGGTTGAAAATAAAGAGTTTTAATGAAACGATGCACGCTTGAGCTAAGCTATGCGAGCTATGTTTTTCTGTTTTGAGCGATACAAACTAACTTAGCTCGGGTTGTCTTTGGATTGCAAAAGTCAGCTATATCGTTCACACATACATTGCTATTATTGTGTACATATTCGCCTATGTGACTACTTATGTGATTCTAATAATATTTTGGCAGACATATAGCATTTTACTTGAATTTAAATGTATGTGAGAGCGATGTAATTAACTCAAATGTGCAGTGGAATGAGCTGTGTATGCCAAACTATGCTAATAGCTGCGTTTCTCGCTAAGGCCCCTTGCACACTTAAGCTATGTTCTTTTAGCAAAGTGAGCATGTTTTGAGATCACAGCTTTCGATTTACTTTGCAAAGCCTAAATAAGTGAAACCGAATTAGCGAAGCTTAACTCAACACACTCGTACGTCCCGATTTATTTAATTTCTTCATTTAAAGCTGTGGGATAGAAACATAGCTGATTGTGAGCTGATTAATTACGAGGGCAAATCAAAAATTCTTGCAATTTTATATGAAAAAAAGAGTGAGTGAGACAGCAATATTTTTATTTTTCGATATAATCTCCTTTAAGGTTTATACATTTGTCACATCGATCAATTAACTTGCCTAAACCCTCTAAGAAAAAGATTTCTTTTGCTCCATAAAATATTCATTTACAACAGACTGTACTTCATAGTCACTGGAAAATTTCGGGCCCCTTAGTGTTTTTTTTTTAAATTGGGAAACAGAAAGTAGTCACTGGGTGCCAAGTCTGGACTGTACGGTGGATTCGGAATTTCCACGAAGCCGCAGCCCTTTAATGCAGCTTGAGCAATATTAGCCTTGTGCACTGGTGCATTGTCGTGAAGAAGCAAGATTTTTTTAATAACTTTCCTTGGCCGTTTTTCCCGGATCGCTTCTTTCAATTTTCGCAAAACTTCTGCGTAATATATGCCTGTGATTGTGGTTTTCGGTGCAATATAATCGATTATCAAAATTCCTTCAGCATTCCAAAAAACTGTTGCCACAACCTTACCAGCAGACGGTTGAGTTTTGAATTTCTTTGGTGGTGGTTCACTACGTTTAATCCATTGCATCGATTCTTGTTTGGATTCCGGATCCCAATGATAAAGCCATGTTTCATCGCCTGTTATTATGTTATCCAAGAAATTTTCTGGATCTTCTTTGTACATATCTAAAATCGCCTTTGAAGTTTGAACACGCATTTTTTTTTTTGTTCTGCATTCAACAAACGGGGAACCCATCGCGCACTTACTTTCGACATGTGAAGGTGGTCATGTAATATAGTATATGTGGTACCGTATGAAAGAGAAAGTCTCCACGCTAACCGCGGAACAGAAATACGCCGGTCCTCCAATACAATAGATTCGGCCAAAATTACGTTTTCATGGCTAATAGCATCTGCTGGCCGATCCGAGCGGTTGTCGTCTTCAAATGACTCTCGACCACTTTTGAATAATTTTACCCACCTTGTTACTGTGGCATATGATGGTGCAGATTCGCCGTAAACTTTTGATATATAGTTGAATATATAAATTGCATTTCGTCCATCTTTATAGAAAAATTTAATAAGGGCGCGATATTCAATTTCATTCATTCTAAGAAAAATTCAAAACACGTGTTACTAAATTGACAAAAACAAACGAACTGTAAAATTTACATCGAAATGTTCTTCTAGAAGTTTCATCGCGACAAAAAATGGTTTTGAAAAATATATTGTTGTCACACTCACTCTTTTTTTTCATATTGCAAGACTTTTTGATATACCCTCGTATCTCCAAGGTGAAAATAAAAATTTAATTGCTTTACAGATTGGGTAGACTCTGAGATTTATCTACAATATTTCTCTTATTTGACTTTGGAAAAAAACCAAAACGTGAAGCTGTTAAATGAAAACATAGCTCATATCAGTCAAAATACATAGCTCAAGCGGGAAACGGGGCTTATAAAAGTTTTTTATATACAACCAAGAACGATGAACATAGGTCAGTTCGCTTGTCTTAGTTCAGCTGAAACAGGCCTTATTGTCTTATTAGTAGCCATCGTTCATGAGTATGCAAAATCATCCGAATTGATTCAAAGCGATTCAAGATCCGGTGGCAAAGTGGTCAGCATGCTTGCTCCAGCTACCGGAGGTCCCGGGTTCAATTCCCGGTGGTGACAAGGAACAATTTCACGGCTGGTTTAGGATCAATGGATTAATCACTCATTATCCGAAATGAAAGTATGATTATGAAACCTCATTTGAGGCGGACAAATCCCTTGATGGGATGTATAGTTCCAGAGAGAGAGAGAGAGAGAGAGATTCAAGATGGCTGACTTTTAACCAACAAGCGCGCATAATTTTTATGCCTTAAAGGGAAAATCTGTACATGTATCATCACCTTAACAGAGCTCTCACAATAGACAATTTTTTCTCTTAAGTAAATTTTTTTCTAAAGTTTGATTTTCAAACAAACTTCTAAGGCAAAATAAAAATTGTTTTATTGTGAAAGCTGTTTAAAGTCTCCACAAATAAATATTCGTTTCGGAAAGGTAATTAAGTATTAAAACGGTGTAAGACTAAATACAAATTAAGGTTACTTAATTAAATTAAGACATAAAAATAAAATTTTACAATTTAGAGGAAAATAAAAACTGATTTTTTTTATTCAAAATAAAATACACAACGCATTTTTTATTTAAAAAAAATAATTTGTATGGTACATCAAACTAAACAATTTGAAATTAGCGTTCGAATAAAGACGGAACTTAAAAGTAAGTCATTATTTATCCTGCCATAAAGAACTGAAACGTTTTTTTTCGGACAATGCTGACCAATCTCTAGCTTAACTACTATTTAAAAATAGTATAATTACAAAATAGTGAGCGGCAACCTAAACTCGTAAGCTATTCACTTGTATATTGAATTTATAAAAAATATCTTATATACTTTCTTATATCCCTTTTTCAACTAAGAAAAATAAAAAATCTTCTCAATTTTAATCCAACCCACACAAATGTGTGAGTAAAAAATTAACGTATGTAACGGCGTTGTTCATTAAAAATTTCGCTTGATTTGAAGTAAAACCAACACAACTGTGTGTATAGATATAGTGTTTTTTCGGACGGAAAATAAGTTAAAAAGGAATTCACAAATGTGTAAATTTGTTCAAAAAACATACAAAACTACATATACATGGTACTTTAGCCCTACCCGCACAATTGTGTTAGTAAAACACAAAAGGGATATGTAATTCATTTGAGATGGATTAATTCAGCCCCCAATTTAAACAATAAAATTTATTAGAGATTAACAGATTAGATTAACAGAAAAATGAATTTAAGTTTTGTTAGCGAACCTTAAATGCTTAGAATTAGATTATAATTATACGCTCTAGATTTGCACACTGTAAACACCACATGACTCTCATTGGATTCTGTGACAAAACAGATCAAGTCAGATTGAAAACAGATCAAGTCACATCCTCGTTTTTTCTATTCCAATGAGGAACAATCCCTTAATAAATAGTTGATTGAAAGACAATAATGAAAAACGACATACTATTGTAGTATGTCCAAGTGACAATTTTCCTATTTTTACGTACTTCTCTTACGTAATATTTTTTATGATAAAATCGAATTAATAAATTTAATTTTAATTTTGAAACAAATATTGGGTTCAATGTCCCTGAACTTTCACACAGATTTGGATAAATAGAAAATCTGCCTTTCCATAACAATACATTGTTCTTAATGTATGCATATATAAGAAAATTACTCGTCCATATTTTCAATTATAAATTACCATACTGTAACAGTGCTATCAACGGCATCCTTTTAAAAAATTGTATTTAGTTGTTCTATATAGATTTCTACATCGTTTTCGTTTTTAATCTTTATTCGTTTGTGTTTGTGAGAACAGATGTATTTAAAATAAACAATAATAATACACAGCTAAGTATGTACTCAATATATCAATATACATATGTATATATCCTATCGTTCATATCTCCTTTCCAATAATGGATTTATTTGATTGAACAATTCATATTCTTTTGCATTTCTATCATAGAAAAAAAATTATTTATGCTATTTTTTATAAAAAGAAAATTGAAGTAAGGTATTCATGATTTGTTTTATTGTTTATCACAAAAAATATTAAACACATTTTCTACATGACCTTGACAAATGTAAAACAATACGAGTTGAAATAAATATATTCTGTGTTAATATGTAGTATAATAAGTTAGAGTGAAGCAATACTATACTGGTTAATGGTATACAAAAATACGCCGTGTGTACTGTAAGTGTATTTAATCTTGCAAACATTTAGGCGAACTAGTAAAATTATTGCATAACTTAATTTCGATTAACGCGCTACCTGGATTTTCACCCTCTAAAGATTTTTTTCGAATGATGGTACTACTATATATGTATTGCTATGCTTTATCCTATGTAAAAATAAAGTAAGTATGTAATAAGGGAGAGGTATGAGATTTTCTTAAAGAGAACTTATCCAAGAATATTATTAAGAGAATATTTTGCCACTGGCTTATATTTTACTATATTATTTTAAATAAAAAAACTGAATTAAACAGTAATATATCTAATACTCGATTTTTAACATTAATTAGTTTTAGAGTTACGTCGATCACTAAGTTTTGTTTTCTGCGGTACTCAAACAAATGTCATATTTTCTAAAAGAAATACACTTTAAAGGCTCTTGTTAAAGAATTTAAACATAATGGAATCTTATAGCGTTCTCTATAAAAATTTGTTTATGTTTATTCTTACAAAACTCTTGTTCAATAGAAATCCTACAGAACACTCATAAAGAAAGAAATTAGGAGCTCTGTAAGACTAAATATGTCTTGGCTAAGAAAACTTTTGCACTAAAAACAATAAGAGTATACTAAGTGAGGTGTAAGAAACAGCATTACAACAGAATCTGTCAAGGTGTAAAAATGACATGTAAGAATATAATATAGTTTATAAATCGACATTTCTTTGACAAGAAGCTAATAAGTATTCAGTTTAAACATTCTTGGAGAATGTTATTCTAGGGCTCTTTTAAGTGAAAAATATTCTTAAAAGACAATTTATAAGGCAAAATGTTAGTTGGGTTAGTACAGTAAAGCCTAGAAACCTTTATTGTATATAATGTAAGATGATTTAACATTTTATTTATTGTGTACGTCTACCCAAACTAAATTCTATTGTAGTCCTTAATATGTGTACTGTGTATGTGTATAATGAATCGACAGTTTGACAACCACGCGCAACATTTTTTTGTGTTTCTTTATTGTCGTCTATGTCGCGCATAATGATGAACTGAATGTGGGTCGCGAACTCTGTGAAGCTATTATATTATCTATTTGGCTTATTGTACCACTATAATCAAATCGATTTTACGATATTAGTGAAGCTTTTAAGCTTTCTTAAAATAACACCTCTGCATCATTAATTAAAGCTCCTTGTGATTGATTTTCCTAGACAGGAGAAATGAGAGGTTGGACAGATCCTGTTAAGCATTATGTGCTAGTAATTAAATCACCGCGTTTCCTTACTCAGATACCGATTTGGATTTCGATATTAACGAAAACGACTTGGTATTGTAACCGAAAAACCTGTTTTTGTTTTAACCGGTTCTGATTTAAGATCTAGTGTTACATGGTTGGTTGTATGATTTTTCGTAATTTTGCCTGACCCAGATGTACTATCATCGTTCGTCAGCTCACAGTCCTAACCCGCTGAAACGTTCTTATCTCCGTTAGAATTTCTTGGTACGTCGCTGACTTCAGCAAAACAAGGTTTAAGACGATTAATTGAGACAGTATTCTCTTTACCACGATCATTCCGTTTGACAACTTGGTACGGACCTTTGTAAGGCTGTTGTTAGGATCCTCGTACAGCATATTTAACGAATACATGTAGACAATTCCTTGAACACAAAAATAACGATTTTGTCCATTGCGTATTAGAAATGCGCATCAAGGATGGTTTAAGCGTACGATGAAAACGCTCAATGATTCCATTACAAGCTGGATTGTACGCTGAAGTTCTCTTGTGTTCAAAACTAATAAATTTTACTAAGTCTGAGAACAGTTGAGACTCAAATTTTGCGCCTCTATCTGTGGTAATGGCCGATGGAAGACCAAAACAATAAATCCATTTACTGTAAATGACTCTAGCTACTGTGTCTGATTTAATATCAGGCATTGCATAAACTTCGGGCCAGCGTGTATAACGATCGATTATAGTTACACAAAGTTTTGAACCTTCAGAATCTGCTAACGGACCAACAGTATTAACATGGATTTGATCAAAACGATTTGATGCCATTTGGAAATTCCCTGTAGGTGAATTAACATGTCTCGTAATTTTTAATTTCTGACAAGGTTGATAAGATTTTGCAAACGCTCGGATATCCCTGTCCATACCAGACCAAACATATTTCCATTTGATCATTTTGACTGTGGTTTGTATGTTAGGATGCGATAATGACAGAGATTCTTAGATTTGGTTTGAGTTTGGTTCCTTATTTCAACATCACGTAAACTGTGAAATAAGATCTAAATGCCGTCTTTGTCGGGGCGATGCCTTGTCTAAATTCTGTTGGAAGGCATAAGCAAGTGGTTTATGATCAGTGTAAATCACAAAAACACGACTCTCCAACAAATACCTGAAATACTTCACTGCTGAGTAAGCGGCAAGAAGTTCACGGTCTTAGGCACTGTACATACGCTGTGCGTCATTTAACTTGCAGGTGACAAAGTTGAACAGCTTCGCTGATTGAGAGTTTAGTTCTTTCGAATGCTTGCGACGATTTTCTGACGAAGTTATCTTGGTTTTATTGATTTTACGCTTGCTACCGATAAAATAACCATTCAAAATTATCTAACATTCAGCAGCATTAAGAATTACAGTTCGGTAAAAATTGACCACACCTATGAATCTTCGAAGATCTTTCACCGTGATAGGTTTAGAAAAATTGACAATGGCATCAACTTTCTCTTTGCAAGGTTTGATACCCTTTGAGTCGATTGCATGACCGAGGAACACTATCTCTTTGTTAATAACAATACCAGCGTCTTGAAGACGACTGAATAAAACTTCTAGATAATTGAAATGCTGTTCGAAATCTTTGGATGCTATCAAAATATCGCCCAGATAAGGAAATGTGAACGATAAACGACGACAAATTGAATCAATACAACGTTGACACGTTTAAGCAGCGTTCTTCAAAGTCATGCGCATAAACTCAGAAAGGCCAAATGGAGTACAAATAGCGGTCTCTGGAACATCCGATTCTTCAATCGGAATCTGGTGAAAAGCCTTAATCAAATCAACTTTGGAAAAAAATTGTGCATCCATCTAGTTGTGAATTAAAGTCTCGTAAATTAGGCACAGCGGAACGGTCTGGCTTAGTTAATTTATTGAGTGCACGGTAATCGCCACGTTCGAATTCGTTCAGCTGAAGTGATTCTCTTGTACTGTTTTTGAATTTCTGTCGAAGCTTGACGATGTGTTGTTTAAGACCATTCGAAGAAATTGGATTGATGGCACAACTATTTCTGTTGTCTTCAAAAACAGATAAAGCATTCACTCTTAACGATGTTACCGAGTCAATGAGTTTCATATTTTTGAGGTCAACTAATATTTTCCAATAATTGGTTTACTAAAGTTACGAGGGCAAATCAAAAAGTCTTGCAATATCATATGAAAAAAAGAGTGAGTGAGACAGCAGTATTTTTATTTTTCGACATTATCTCCTTTAAGGTTTATACATTTGTCACATCGATCAATCAACTTGCCTAAGCCCTCTAAAAAAAAAGATTTCTTTTGCTCCATAAAATATTCATTTACAACAGACTGTACTTCATAATCACTGGAAAATTTCCGGCCCCTTAGTGTTTTTTCAAATTGGGAAACAGAATGTAGTCACTGGGTGCCAAGTCTGGACTGTACGGTGGATGTGGAATTTCCACGAAGCCGCAGTCCTTTAATGCAGCTTGAGCAATATTAGCCTTGTGCACTGGTGCATTGTCGTGAAGAAGCAAGATTTTTTTCCTAACTTTCCTTGGCCGTTTTTCCCGGATCGCTTTTTTCAATTTTCGCAAAACCTCTGCGTAATATATGCCTGTCATTGTGGTTTTCGGTGGCATATAATCGATTATCAAAATTTATTAAGCATCCCAAAAAATTTTTGCCAAAACCTTACCAGCAGACGGTTGAGTTTTGAATTTCGTTGGTGGTGGTTCACTACGTTGAATCCATTGCATCGATTCTTGTTTGGATTCCGAATCCCAGTGATGAAGCCATGTTTCATCGCCTGTTATTATGTTATTCAAGAAATTTTCTGGATCTTCTTTGTACATATCTAAAATCGCCTTTGAAGTTTGAACTCTCTCTCTCTCTCTGGCTTTCACATCCCATGAAGGGATTTCGCCGCCTGCACTAAGGCCCTCCATCTATCTCGATCCACCGCTCTCGTCCTCCAGTTTCGACATCCTAATGTTCGTAGATCTTGATTTCGTCGCGCCAGCGTAGTCCGGGTCTTCCTCTACGATGTACTCCGGCTGGTTGTTGATGGAACACTTTATTTATCATCCGTTGTTGTGAAGACCTTGTAACGTGACCGAGCCATCTCACTCGATTTTATTTGATGAATCCGATAATATCGCTGCCTCCGAGGAGTTGCTTTATTTCGTGATTCACTCGAATCCGATATTCGTTGTTCGCAACTTTAATTGGACCAAAGATTGAACGGATTACCTTCCTTTCGAAGGTAGATAATAATCTACAATCGTTAGAGGTCATGGTCCATCTGCATCTGCTGGTTTTTTAGATTTCTGCTGCCCGACCCGAGCGGTTGTCGTCTTCTAATGACTCCCGACCACTTTGGAATAATTTTACCCACCTTGTTACTGTGGCATATAATGGTGCAGATTCGCCGTAAACTTTTGATATATAGTTGAATATATAAATTGCATTTCGTCCATCTTTACAGAAAAATTTAATAACGGCGCGATATTCAATTTCATTCATTTTAAGAAAAATTCAAAACACGTGTTACTAAATTGACAAAAACAAACGAACTGTAAAATTTACATCGAAATGTTCTTCTAGAAGTTTCATCGCGACAAAAAATGGTTTTGAAAAATATATTGTTGTCTCACTCACTCTTTTTTTTCATATGATATTGTAAGTTTTTTTGATATACCCTCATAGCTATAATAAACTTCCAAGAAAAATTCGAAGCGTCGAAGACTCAAGTTAAGATTGAGAACTTGTGCACCAAATGTATTGATTTCGGTGCCGTTTGCTGCATCAAGTTTATATGTCGTGGGACGAAAATTTTGATGACGAGAGGGTGGAATCACCGACACATCGGCGCCTGTGTCAATTAGACATAGAACTTTTTTAATACGATCTGTAATAATGAGGCGACTATTGATTGACTGAAGTAACAGCATCGATAGTCGCGATACGCGATACTTTACTTAGTATTTTGGATCGGTATAGGCTTTGAAATTGTTGTAGAACTTTTAATAATTTTGACTTGAACAACGGTTACTATCAAACTAAGAAGAATCTATCAAACTTCTTTGTTAATGTGTCAACTTGAAACCTCGTCAAGACAGCGAGAGTTAAAACCATCAAAATGAGAGATGCTGTGTGCGATTCAAATGGAGGCTTATTTCATTTTTCATCTTCAGAAAACTACTCAAAGACTCCAAGACTGGGTAATAAGTGCACATCTAAACACTGCGAAACTCAAACTGATATTGACATCAAATCAACATACAACAAATCAATCATCTCCTCATTTAAATTTAAACTTATGTTAACAAGAAGCATAAGTAACAACCACCAAGAAGATTATATAAACGGATATGAGTTTGTTAAAAATATCCCATCTGAAAAATTCATGCATGCTGAACCACAGATTTCAACCTGGCTAAATGGCAAACACTTAATAAAATCATCTATTTTTATTTGTGTTGCTTTTGAAGAAAAATTGGATAATTGCAATCTTAAAAAATATCTATCCCGAAATGGACTTATACTACATAACTTCTACATTAAATCAGTTAATGAAGTTACAAAAGTTTATAAAATGGGAGGTAACTACGTTATTGTGGTTACTCATCAATCTAAAACTGATTGCAGTGATCTAATCTACGCTTTAGAAACTTTAACATCCTACTTGCAGCATCGAAAAAATGAGCCTTTCATAATTACCTTGGATGTTAGCCATCATGTCAACAAGGTTTTGCCAGTGTTGGATTATGTTACAAACTCTCCATTTAACAACATCAAATGGGTTTTAAATATTCCTTTCAATATGTCACTGCAATATGAGAGAATGTTATCTTCCCGTTGGATTACAGGTGATCCCTCGAAGTTCTCATATGGAAACTGTACGGATTTTCCATCCACATCTCCGACTTTTCACAATGTGTTGTCTGCAGAGTCCAGCTATAAGAATTCGATCATGGAAATAATGTTTTACATGAAACACTCAAATAGCCTAATAAAAAGCCACTTAAAGGATCATTACATTAAGAACATAAATCTATTGCCTTTCTCCGCTTCTTCCTTACGACAATTAAACATATTTATATTTGACAACGCTACCAAACAATATCTCGAAGAACCGACCACAAAACATCAGTTTGGCTTCGATGGGAATAATCTGGTACAACTGTGTGAAGACACAAACACATTTATTACCCCAAACAGATACATTTTTTGTTCATCGGGTACGGTAATTATGTTAGATCATCAGACTTACAACTCGTTAAACAATATCTATCTTAAAACAAACATTAAGATGCCGGACATTACAAATATTCAAGGTGTACCTGGGTGTGGTAAATCAACATGGATTATAAACAACCATAATCTGGGCACTGATCTTGTTCTATGTGCTACAAAAGAAGGACTTGCAGATATAAAGTTAAAGGTAACATCACGTTGCGAGCACAAAAACACTAACTTTAATAACATCAAATTAAACTACAAAACGATTGCCTCATACCTAATAAATGGTAACCGGACCTACAATACAGTTTTTATTGATGAGTACATGATGGTGCATGCTGGATATATAGGACTTGTGGTTATCAAAAGTAAATGTTCTAAAATATATCTTCTAGGTGACAAAAACCAAATACCATATACTGACAGATTACATCATGTCAATATGAAATTTTCCGATGCAAGTGCTTTTGTAACAAAGACTGAATACTTAAATGTAACGTATCGATGCCCAGCTGATGTTACTTCTGCTCTCAAAGAATACTACCCTAACATCACTAGTATGAACACAGTGGAAACTTCCGTTGAATTTATAAACCTGCCACCAAATCTATCATCATTACCTGTGTTAGAGAACGCTTTCTATCTAACTTTTACCAGAGCTGATAAACAATTAATCTCTCAGCTTAAGATACCAGAAACCAGTAAAGCCTTGACGATCCATGAAGCACAAGGTTTAACCTCACCAAATGTAATATGTATAAGAACCAATTCTCAACCTCTTGAGCTGTTCGATAGTGTACCGCATGCCATAGTTGCAATCTCTAGACACACAAAATCATTTAAATATTTTTCTCCGGTGGCCAATGATAGACAAGCTCGAACTTATACTATTACTCAAAAGGTAAATCAGCCCATAAAGTCCAAAAAAAGATCGGTATATGAGAAATGTGCAATTTACTATCAAAACGTAAACAAAATGGCATCAAAAGCATCTAAATTCTACAAATTCGTTTTAAAATCAAACTACCTTATTTATGTAATTTGTGAAACTTCATTAAAACCAGACATACGGAGCAGCGAATTTTTTGGCCATGACTACGTTGTTTATAGATGCGATCGGTCTCCTGAACTAGTCAAAGAAATCGGGTGGTGGCGTACTCTGGAATGCTCCAGTAACTTTAGCCTCATCGAGAGTCGAACAGATCGGTGTAAAAATCAAAATCAACCAAATCAATCTAACCATCTACGCAGCATATATACCACCTCAATCAAATAGTGATCATTATGCAACTTGCATCGATGCGATTGATGAAGTTATTAATACAACAAACTCGTCAGATTTAGTTCTTGTGCTTGGTGATTTTAATCTTCCAAATATAACTTGGAACTTGGACCCAGAAGTAAACTGTATTTTACCTTGCAATATAACAACAGATGCGGAATCTTTATTTGTGGACGCCATGCTTGGTTATAATTTGAACCAAATAAACACAATTGCTAATAACCGTGATAGATTATTGGATCTTGTCTTCAGCAACGACATTGACATCTTTAAAATTTCTGAATCCCTATTACCTTTTGTCATAAATGATGTTAATCACAAATCTTTGGATATTGTATTTGACTTAACTAAAATGGCGAGATCAGAACACCTACAACCAATGAAATACAATTTTAAAAAAACTAACCGTGTGGGGCTACAAAGTTACCTGGAATCCATCAACTGGCAAATAACTCTCAATTCCAATGATATAAACGAAAATGTGGACAAATTTAATGACATCATGCTTCAAGGCTTCGAAATGTATGTACCTATGTGCTGCGTAAACCACAAAATGCTCACCCTCATTGGTTTGATGATAGACTAGTTAACTTAAAAAATCGGAAGTCGAAAGCGTATGCCAAAATGTTGAAAAGCGGGTTAGAAGCGGACAAAACTACGTTTCTACAATATAGTAATGAATTTGAAATTTATTTCAAATCTAAATACAGGTCGTATCTTAATCAAATTCAAGACAAAATTAAAGTAAATCCAAAACAATTTTGGAAATACTTTAAGAATAAACGCGAAATTGAAGGATACCCTGCTAATATGACGTACAACAATACCTGCTCTTCAAACGCCAAAGATATAGCTAACATGTTCGCGTCGTTTTTTCAATCAGTCTATAGACCAAGCGTTACTAGTGGATCGTACGAACAACCCAACAACAAAACATCAATAACTCCTCCTATTATTTTTGAGGACAACATTTTATCGGCTTTAAGGGGGTTTGGAGATGGTTGCGGTCTTGACGATATACCCTCTTCTATTCTGAAGGAGTACGCTGAAATTTTAACAATTCCATTATGCTATCTATTCAATCATTCCTTAAACACCGGCGTGTTTCCTGAAAAATGGAAAATTTCAAAAATTACTCCAATTTTTAAATCGGGTAAACGTGATGATATCTCATGCTACAGAGGAATATCAACCACATCATCAATTCCTAAATTATTTGAGTTAGTACTATGCAACAGCTTTAAATCCACAATTACACGTCATATATCAATAAACCAGCATGGGTTTATGCCTGGCCGATCCACATCGACTAATCTGGTTGAATTCACCAGTAAACTAATTAACGAGATAGAAAAACACCGTCAAGTTGATGTAGCGTACACGGATTTTAGTAAAGCATTTGATTCTATCTGTCATCATAAAGCACTCCAGAGTTTATTCAATTTTGGGTTTTCTCTCGATTACATAAATTGGTTTAAATCATATCTATCAAACCAGTGCCAATTTGTGATAATGGGAAATGAGAAATCAAACGTTATTAAAGTTACATCTGGTGTTCCCCAAGGATCACACCTCGGGCCCTGGATTTTTATTGTTTTCATAGACTGAATAACCGAGATAATCAAAAACTCAGACGTGCTCATATTTGCAGATGATGTGAAAATTTTTCGTTCTATTAATGGATGGTTAGATACGGAGAAACTTCAAGAAGACTTAGATAGATTAAGTGAGGGGTGTGATCAGAACTCACTATACTTAAATATTAAGAAATGCAAAATCATGTCTTACCATCGTAAACGAAATCCGATAATTACTTCATACAAAGTCAACAACGAAGTACTGCAAAGAGTCAATGAGGTTATAGACTTAGGTGTTACATTTGTCGAAAACGCCAGTTTCAATAGGCATATTGAAAATTGTATTGCGCAAGCGAATGCCATGTTCGGATTTGTTAAAAGATGGACAGGTGAATTTAAGGATATTCAAACCTTATGTTCACTCTATTTCGCTTATGTTCGATCTCAACTGGAATACGCTGTAACGGTCTGGAATCCATACTATGCTGTACACATAAAAAGAATTGAAAGCATTCAAAAGAAGTTCCTGATTTTTTTGTTAAAGAAAAGTGACTGGGATTACGACCACAACTTACCATTCCATGAAAATGTGGCTCGCTTACCTCCATACACAACAAGATGCACAGATTACAAAATATGCATGCTTGAAAATAGACGACTTCTCTTGGGAGCAGCTTTTATTGGTAACGTTTTGCTTGGTCACGTAGATTCAGCTTACATCTTGGAAAACATATCAATTCACGTGCCATGCAGAACATTTCGAAACCATAAATTTTTAGCACTTGAACACCATTCCACCAACTATGGAGAAAACAACCCAATTAATAGGATGTCTAAATCTTTCAACTTAATTGACGATGTATTTGACTTCAACTTATCAAAGGACAACTTTAAAAATATCCTTAAAGACTTTTTTCTAAATTTTTAATTGTTTAAACCAAAATTTGGTTTATATTTTTTTTTTTATTCTGTTTTAAAGTTTTTTGTTGTTTTAATATAATTTTAACTATAACTGTAAATAATCTGAAATCATACATGTATATTACAAAATAGATTTCTTTAAATAAATAAATAAACTTGAGCAGTTAATTCACTGTCACCTTGTGATGACATGCTGCTTACTCCCTTGCTTACTGTTTGTCTTTGTACCAATATTTCGTAATGCATTTTTTCATTGTTTATTGTTTGCTTCCATTCTACAGCTTCTGGACTATTCGTATAGCTTCTTTAAATGTAGTTGGGTATTTACTTAAATTTTGAGCTGTTACAGTACATCATTGTCACAATCAGCCTTGTCGGTGAAATATTTTTGATTGATCTGATAAATCTCAATTGTTGCACTTGTTGGTCTGCTTCCGGTTCCGCTCCGGTTGCATAATTTTATTGGTTTTTTTTCTCAGTGTATATACTGGGATACTAAACCCGTGTAGAAACATAACATCATCTTTTCGTCCAGATTTTGCAGCTTCAAACTGCAACATACACCGTACCATCTCGATCAACGATCTTTTTTTACATTCGTCCACATCATTTTGTTGGGCCGTTATAGAAGTAGTTAATTGGGTACATATTCCTTTCTCCTTAAAGCAATTTTGCAATTCGGTGTCCTTATATTCACTTCCTCGGTCCGATCGGAAAAATTTCGATATTTTGTTATACTGGATTTTGATTTTACTTCTAATTCCATCTGAATCAAGTGGAGTGAGTTTATCTGCTGAAATCTTCAAATAAAAAAATATGTATTCCCCCGAGCTGTTGATAATTGTTGTGATCCACAAACATCTAAATGCACTAAGTTCAAAATATTGCATGTTCTCGTTTGCGATTCTTTAGGAAAAGGATCCCGTGTTAATTTGCTTATCAAACACGTTTAACACACATCACCATGTTCACAATTTACATTCGCTGATGTGCATGTTTCTAGCTAGAGCTGCCATTTTTCGTATATCATTCAAATTTTGTTGTCCCAAAATTGTGTGCCACTCATTTATACACTTTAAATCTCTCGCCTGTTTCACGGTAAATGCTTGAATTTCGGGAGTAGCATTTTATAAATATCTCCATAAGCTTGCACTGTCAGTATTTGTTTACAATTGAGATTTATTTCACACATCTCATTTTTGGACATTATAACACAACCACGATTTACTAATTTTCCAACTAATAATAAATTACATTGTAATTGTGGAACGTAAATTTCATCACTCAGGGCAGGTTCACGTATGCGATCAAAAACTGATTCGCGAAATTATGAGCAATAATGACCAATAATGACGCTCATTGATTGGCTTGATTCGCGAATCATTTTTTGATAGTATACGTGAGCCTGCCTTCAATTGTATACAGTCTGTCTTCGTTTTAAATTCAACAACCATCTGCCAATGTAACCGATTCACCATTTGATTTTTGCATTGCGACGAAATATTTGCTGTCCGTAATCATACGTGCTGATGCGCCTGAATCTATGCATCGCTCATTACAATTGAAGATTTTCAATTCCGTCCATTGATCCTCCGTGACTGTAGCCAGTCTGTCCAAGATACGGAAGGCCGAGCGCCTAGCCCTGTATCTCCGAACCGAAGGAGCAACAATCTTCTCCTTTTTACCGCTGCCACTGGTTCCCAGCTTGCAAGCCTCGAAACCAGTATTAGCCACACCGACGGCTAAACTCGTAGACCCCCCTCCCCGTCTCACCCAGCGTTTTGGAAGTGTTGGCCACTTCTTTATTATTTTTTGTATTTGATTCCATTTGATTCCCACGAGTAGCGGAGAAATGATGGTCCGCCCGTGCAGAGATCTGTGTACACGGGTAAGGCTACATACAACTGGAGGTCGCCAGGTATCCAGAGAGGTCCGTTCATGACCGAGCAATTATTTTTAGATGCGTCCCCAGCCTAGCTGATCATCGGCCCGGTTCGCGTACCACCTTCATCCGACCCATCCGCCACCATTTAGCATGACCCGCCCCACACCTATAGGTTACTTGTTTCACCCATTCCTGTTACCAAGATTAAGAACCTAGAGACAGTGGCGATTTGTGGAGCAAACTTAGATGTTAGTTGATGTTCATTATCCATCTTGCTTTCGGGAATGACCTTCGACTGTTTTGATTTATTAGGTTCAGCTGTTGGTCAAGTTGTTCCAATGTTAGAATGAGTGGATTTATCTTCCCTTGATGTGTATCAACAACAATATTTTGTAGCTCCCTTTGAATGGTTTTATAATTAATTAGGTCCAAGGCTGTACTTAACACAAGCGTGGTGAATAATTGTGTTGCCTTTAGATTGTCTATCTCCGTATAGATAATACATTTATTGCCTTTGTTAACCCTACAATGCATGCTTTTTTATTTTTAACGAAAAAAATCCACATAACATATTTGGTGCCACCTTTTAGGAAAACGAAAACCAAATCCAATTTTTTTAAATAGTTTTTGTGAAAAATAGATTTTCATGGTTGTATCATATATGATACATTGCATCTGTGCTACCAGTTACTCTGAAAGAACTCAAACAAGAAGTAAAAAATTTCAAAGATAAAAAAGCCCCTGGATACGACTTGATAACGGGGCATTCTACCAGAAAAAGCATTAAGGAAACTATTGAATCTTGAACTTGTGAAATATAAAAAGTATGATTATTATGACAATTATGATACTCATTATTGAATATTGAGTATAATGGTGTAATGATGTTCTTCGATGTTTTCCATTGTCCAATTTTGTATATGGTGTATATTTGCTTCAGGTATTTCGTTGTTAATGGTTACATCATTCCAAGGTATTTTTTCCAATTGGATGGTGTATGTCTGGTTTCCGATATTATTGAATTGTTGATTTAATACGCTTATATGGCAGTTTGAGAATTCTATAATCATTGGTTCGATGATTTTGTTGGTTATCCTGGGGCAGCTTGAATCGAATTCTATTGGTTTTGATGTTGGTGAAACGAATATTGATGCTTCGTTTATTCTTGTGACGTAATCTTTGGGTGTTTGTAATGTATAATTGCATATTGCTGGTTGTTGATTTATTAGTGCTGGTATGCATGTTTGGTTATTGTTTTCCAATTTTCCTTTCTTGCAATAATGATGTCCATATATGGTTTGGCAATCGTTTTCATAATACAGCATATGGTATTGGGTGTTTAGGATAATTTTGTTAGGTGGTTCTGGGTAAATTATTTTGTTTTGGATAGGTATGTTAATAATTTTATATAATTGGAATTTTTCAATCATAAATATGGGTATTTCTTTTATGTATATTAATTGTTTTTCTTGATTTATTAAACCTTTTATTTCTAATAAATTTATTATGGCTATATCGTGAGTTAGTCGAATATGTTGTTCGTATAATTTTTCCGTTATATATTTTAATTCTTCATCATTTAGCAAGTGCCTTGAAATTATCTTATTCTTTGAAAAGGCTATGATGTCTAATAGATTTTCTAATTGTTCGTTAAGAGTATCTAAGACATAATTTAATCGATAAATTTGTTGGTCGTATACCACTAACTAGTATGACCAGTGAGTTTTTCAATGTTTTAGATATTGTGTCGTTTATGCTTTTCATGTTTGTATCAAATGTATGTTGTATTGAATCCATTCTGGTGGCTAAATTTTAATTAATTATTATTTGTTTATTGTTATTATTGATTAGGTCGTCTTGTGTGTCTTCTATTTGGTCTAATGCCGTCTGTATATCTTTTAGGTCGTCATTGTCTAAATTACCTGTAATATCTTTTATGATTGTTCCTAATGCGTTTATTAGTCCTCTTTTGAATCTGTCTGTCTTTGGTATAATTAAATTGATTTTTACCTGAGCTAAGTCAATTTTATGTGAAGTTATTATAATTTTAATGTCTAGTAAATTTTTATTGTCTGTGTCTAATTGTTTGATTAAATAATTAAATATTTCTATTATGTCTTTTATGGTATTTTGATACTGATTTAGTGGTATTATGTGTATCAGTTTACTACTTGTTTCTTGTACATTGTTACAGGCTGGCTACTGCCAACCTGCAGATTTCACTAAGCGCATGCAGAGGCCTCCACGGTGATGTTTTGCCGGCTACGTTCTCAGGGAGAAGTGCGAAGGGTCGTGGGGTTTGAGGCATGCATGGCTCCTGGCTTACACCGTGATGATTACAGATAATTAAATAAAAATAAAGCGCAAATAATAATAAAATATACCCGGAGTTCCGCCGAAATTCGTCGGCCGGAACCTGAGGAACGAACAACGAAATAATCATAAGAGAGAGAGAGGTGCCTTGGTGCGCGCATCCTTTCGAACTCAAACAAGGTCGAGCCTTGGTTACGAAACTGGATGCGGGCACCAAGAGACCGCAATCAACACTGCACCGACACAGAGGGAGTCTCCGCTTCCATCATACCTAACCGAAAAAAATTTAATAATTCATTTTATTTACCGAAAAAACCAAAAACAAAAAAAAACGAAATGAAACAACTTCCCCCTCCACCCGCACCAAGATAAAAAGAACGAGAGAGAGAGAGAGAGAGAGAGAAAGCACAATGCGTACCGAGCGTGCACCCACTGTGCGGCGCTCGATTACAAAACAAAAAATTTGAAAATTTAATATAATATAAAAGAAATATAAGAATGAACTAAAAAAAAATAAAAATGGTACCTTAATTAATTTAAAACTGTTGCGGCCTTGGTGCCGTTACTTATTTTGGCCTCGACTGGCCGCCAAAAATAAATTGGGCGTTGCGGGGCCTCTCCCCGATACCAAAATGAATAAATAAAACAATAGCCGGTTGGCTACCGTTCGTTGCGGCAGACCACCGATTACCAAAAAAAAAAAACAATAGCCGGTTGGCTACCGTTCGTTGCGGCAGACCACCGATTACCAAAAAAAACAATAGCCGGTTGGCTACCGTTCGTTGCGGCAGACCACCGATAAATATTTAACAATTGAACCGAGGTGCCGGTTGGCAACCCGTTACGTTGCGGGGCCTCTCCCCGATACCAAAATAAAAGGAAAATTTACAACTGGCCGGTTGGCCACCTGCACGTTGCGGGGCCTTTCCCCCTATACCAAAATAAGGATGGACACTCGAAACGAGTTGGGCGTGGTTTCGCCTAAATATCATATGTAAAGTGGCCTCAACTGGCCACCTGCAAATAACTGGATGAACCTCCTTCACCGTTGTGGCTCAACCGCCGATAAAATATATTGGCCTCAACTGGCCACCAATTAAGTAAAAATAAATTTTGTGTTCTGTTGCGACACACCCAAAAATATAATCACTGTACCGACTATTCGTAAACAAGATGGACGACACACAGATTTTTTTTTTGTAATCTCTCGTCAAGACGTCATTTAACTATATCAATTCCTTTTATGTATTTTCCAAAAATAATCAACAAATTTACACTAAAACTCGAAATTTTAATATTTAAACTTGAGTTTTATTATTTTTCTCACTTAACAACAAAACAATCGTTATAACAATTATAATCGTAAGTTTTTGTTTATTTTTATCAGAAAAATATTACAATCAACCAATATAATTTCTTGTCTACCATTTTATATTATCCAAATCACAAACTGAATGTGCTCTACCAAAAATCACAACTTGAATGCCATAATCAAAAAAAAATTCGAGCGTCGCACAGCTCATAAAACGTTTTAGAAGAAAATGCATCTCTCTTCTCTGTCTCTCCTTTATACCAAATTTTCGTTGGTACAAAAGAGAGACATACAAGAAAAAACATTTTTTTCAAAACGTTTTACTTTGCACACACTCGATGCGCATTGTTCTCTTTCTCTCTCCCATTCTCGTTCCGTTGCCAACATAACAGAAGAAAACACACAGGAATCCATCCACCAAGAAGTCACATTCACACAGTGAAAACCCGGACGCAAGAAACCACGTTTAGACAACAAAAAACCCGGACGCAAGAAACCGTGGAGAATAGAAACAAATTTACAAAAATGTCTTGTTAAGACAACACAGTCGTAACAACATATGTGTCTCCGATTGGTATGGGAATTATGCCTTTATTGTTCCTAAGTGGTGTCATCTTGAGTGTTTGAGGTTGGCTGGCTGGCAACCTGAAATGGTCGTTTAATTTTAAGTGTATTTTCCCTTTGTTTGTTATTATGATGGGAGTTGTTATCTTTGACTATTTCCTTTTTAAATTTAGTTATGAGTTTTCCTCGTTTATATTTTTGAAACGGGTTAGCCTCTTACCTATTGAGGCCAGCCCGGTTTCACAGAATTTGCCACTACCCATGTTCGCACTCCTTGCGGCATTTATTCCCGCAGCTCAGTCTTTTAGAGGAAAATGGCGTGGGTATTGGAGTGCATGGATAGCGGCCTTGCTAGCCGCAGAAGAAAAGAGGGAACAGTTGAGTGGGGTAACGGACCCCTACATAGTGGCAGTGTCGTCGACCCGTTATGCGGATCGAGTCGACCGAGGTTGTATATTATGGTGTTTACACCACCATATTAGATCAACTAAACAAATATATATTGGCCTCTGGCCCACAACAGAAGTTAGTAAGTATTTTTTTTTTTTTTTGGGTACCACGGCGGTTTTGGCAGAAGGAGAAAGAGTGCCTATGTCACAACATTCCCGTCCCGAGAGACAGCCAAAAGAACACCCTGTTACCTGGGCCGTAAGGATTAGTATGGTGAGCCCGGTATACTTACCAATTTACGGCTTTGTTCTTCACCGCCACAGAAAAAAAACACACAATATTCTAATTTACGTTAGACTAACACAGAAAACTTTTTATTCGTCAAACTTAAAACAAAACAAAATCAAAAAACTATGTATTTAATTTAATTATCCGCCGAGCTGAGCTACTACACGGATAATTAATCGTCACTGACTGCCCTTAACCAAGAAAATTTCGCGGTATTTATTCCAAATTAATTCTTTGTTGAGAGAGAGAATTTACATTTTAACCCAGTGATTAAAATTGTTCTCTCAATCAACTTACATTTTATTTTTGATGACAATCCAGAAAACTTTTAGAAACCGCGCATGTTGTGAATTTCCGGCTCGTATTTGCTACTAGCGGAAGTTTGTACAACAACAAATACAGATGGTTTTGATTTTCACATAGGTTGACGTATTCGTAAATATGTCAACGCTATACATAAATAAACCATTTGCATTTATCGTGTACTTGAAAAATGTAGAGATGTCGAATTACATATACTATTTACGCTTACCCCACAGAAACTCATTAAAAAAAAATTCTAACACGAATTAATTAAATGGCCTTGTAGTAAATAAACGTAAAAAAGAAAATGTGAAGACGTAGGCATGACTGGTACATAAGTTAGATATAGTTAGAGAATTATCTCCAAAGTCATGCAGATAACAAAATTATTAGTTTTTTGTTTGGGATAGGTTAGCAACGGAATTAAATAGAATTCCGTTACATTTTTTTACAAATACTGCTGTGTTTTTGGCTATATGTACTGTAGGTTTTCTTTTCCTATTTAATTTGTTTATTAATTTTTTCTTGGTTTGGTGACATTTCTCGTGTATGTTGGAGTATATTGTATCATACATTTCATTCCTTTTCTGAGCGTACTCAAGTTCTGTGCCAAATTCTGGCGTGTTTGGATGATAGTGACCGCATAACAGGTTAAATGGGGTCATTTTAGTGTGGCTATGTACGGTATTGTTATAAGCTATCATGGATAATTGTACCGTGCTGTTTATGTCGTTATTTGGATTAATTAAGTGCACGATGGTACAAAGTTCTTTTAAGGTGGAATGAAATCGTTCGACTGGTGAATTGCCTGTCGAATTGTAGGGAGTGGTTGCATGGAACTCAATGTTGTATTTTTGTGTGAGTTCTTTCATTTCCTTAGGAACGTATAGTTCCGAATCTGTGATTAATTTCTTTGGTAGTCCGTGGGAAGCAAAGAATTGTTTCAATGTTCGCGCATGGTTTTCCCTTCTCGGTTATTTAAAAGGTAGGCTGCTCCAAATTTGGAAAATTTATCAATAATGGTTAAGAAGGGATTTCCGTTGAGGAAGAATATGTCGGCATGGATTATGTCCATGGGTTTTTTAGGGGTTTCAGTTAGAGCGTACTCTACTTCTACTGGTTGTCTGTCGTATTTGCATTTTAAACAGATTTCACATTTATTTATATATTCTGTTATCATTTCTTTCATGTATGGCCAGTAATATTTAGTTTTGATTTTCTCATAATTTTCACTTATGCCTCGGTGCTCATTTTCTTCGTGGGTTTCTTTGATTATCTCCTCTTTGTGTTCCTTTTCCTGTATGTCTAATAAGAATTTTTCTGATCTTACAAGTCTAGCTAAAGGGTCTGTCGTTCTTTCTCGTCCATTAGCATATACCATTTTCCTGTAAACTTCCTGTACTAGTTTAAATGCTTCGTCCGTTGTATAGATGCAATGTACTATCTTTCTCGTTTGTCCTGTTAATTTTCGTGTAGTGTTTTTGAGGGATGTTTCGTTTCGTCTTATTGGTACGTGTACTGTTATTCTGTGTTTGCAATCAAAGAGTTTCTGTTCTTTTATCATAGGCAGATTTACTTTATTGGATATATAAAGGATGAGTTGTTTCGTAAATGTGTTTACACTATTTTTGGTGGTAGGGATACTATTTTCGCGGGTTGAGAGAATTGGTGTACTTCCTTCTGTGGATGAGGATAATGAGTTATTTATTTCGACGCGTGGTAATGCGTCAGCGTTTGAATTGAGTATGCCTTTTTTATATGTTATGTTGTAATCGTATTCCTCTAGTTTCAACCTCCATCGAACTAGTTTCGAATTTGGTTCCTTGAGGGAGAATAACCATGTGAGAGGTTTGTGGTCGGTGAATATATCGAATTTTCGTCCGAATAAATATGGTCGGAAATACTACACTGCCCAAACGATAGCTAATAGTTCTTTTTCTATCGTTGAGTAGTTTTGTTCGGTAGTAGATAATGTTCTACTGGCATAACATACTGAGAGATCCTTATCCTTGGGTCCTAGTGATAACACGGCTCCTATAGCATAATTGCTAGCATCAGTGGTTTTGTGCATAGAGTATTCTTGGCTTCTTCAAAGGATTTAATGTACTCCTTATCGTTAATGTTTAATTTAATTGATTTCCTGAGGTATTTGGTCATGGGCTTGGTAAGCCTTGCAAAATTAGGTATAAATATCCTATAATAGCCTAAGAGGCCTAAAAAGCTTTTTATTTGCTTCTCAGTTTTGGGTATAGGGAAACTTTTTATAGCTTTTATTTTCTCGGGATTCGGTTTCACTCCTTCGGGCGTAATTATATGCCCTAAGAATGCTACTTCTCGATGCAGAAATTCTGACTTATCAAGTTGTATCTTTAAATTAGCTTTTTCTAAGTTTTTGAAAACTTTTCTCAGGCTTTCTACGTGTTCTTGTAAACTTGTGGAGGAAACAATTATGTGTTCCATATAGCATAGACTTAATTTGCCTTGAAGTTCTCCCAAAACGTTATCCATCACCATTTGAAAGATGCTTGGAGCGTTTTTGAGACCGAAGGGCATTCTTATGAATTCGTAATGCCCGAATTCTACCGAAAAGGCAGTTTTGCTTTGGTCTTTGGGATTTACTTCTATCTGGTGGAAACCAGATGCCAAGTCCAGGGTAGTAAAGTATTGACATTTCCCAAGTTTGTCCAAAATATCTGTGATATTTGGTATTGGGTATTTATCGTCAACGGTCTTCTCGTTTAGCTTTCGATATTCGATGACCATTCTCCATTTTTGTTTACCGGATGCGTCAGCCTTTTTTGGCACGATCCAAACAGGTGAGCTCCGTGGAGAGAACGAGGGTTTAATAACTCCTTGTGTCAACATTTTATTTACTTGATCTTCCACTTCGGCCTTGTGTATATACGGGTAACGATATGTTTTCGTATATATGGGCATGTCGTCTTTTAACTGAATGTTATGTTTTACTTGATTAGTGAAACTCAAGTTATTCTCGTCTTGTTGGAATATGTGTGTGAATTGTTTGCACAATTTCACTATTGCACTTTTTTCTTCACTATTCAGGTGTTTAGTCCTGATTAGGTTAATAATATCTTTTTTGGAGTATCCTCCGAATGACAGAAGTGTACTTCATGGGTTTCTGTATTACCATTGATAGGTTTGCATGGTAATGGTTGTTCTAATAGGAAGATTTTGCTGCTGGGAGAATAATTTATTACGTGTGTTTGGATATAATAATCTTTGCTGTGGTAAATTCCTTCTGGAATCAATAATCCATTTGGTAACCGTGTAGGTTGAATGTATATGTCGCCATTTTTACAGTGACGGGTATTTGTATCAGGGTTTTACTCCTAGGTGGACACGTGTGTTGTTTTGACATGAAGTTAAATTTATATTGTATTGGTAATTTATTTGTGGGTGTTATAAATAAAGATTGGGTTAAGCTTAAATCGATTTTTAATTTATTCATTAAATCAATTCCAATTAATCCATCAAAATATGTATGGAATTGAAAGATTAGGAGTTTTATTTTTTCTCCAAATTCCTTTACTTCTACATTTGCTTCTTTATCCAACTCGGTGCTGTTAAATAGAGTAGAGATTTTGATAGGTTCAATTTTTTCAATTTGATTTGGCATGGTTAATTCTTGCCTAATGAAAGATCGATTAGCTCCGGTGTCTATGAGCATCTTAGTGGGTTTATTATTTATGGTTATTTTTATGAACGGTAACTGAATCCTCTTAAGGTCCGAATTACAATTGTGTAGTCCTAGGTAACCTGGGTTGGTGATGTGTCGGACTGAAAATCCAAATCCTCTTCGATTTCTATTATAGGTGACTCCATTTCCGTTGGGTCGTTACACATTTTGTCTTGATTATTTTCATAGTAAACGGGATATTCATCCGGTTGGTTGTATTCGTAATCGGTTTGTCTAATATTTGCTTGGGTGAATTGGCAAATATTTTGTGATTATAATATTGATTTATTGGCCGATTATAGGTTGGCCGTGGAGCAATTTATTTTGTAGGGTGTAATAAGCGGGTAATCTATTTGGGATTGTGCTAAAATTATAATTCCGTGCAGGAATGGGTGGTCGGTTTGTTGGCATCGTTTTTTGTTGATAACGGAATCCAGCAAGTGACTGTTCTTTGATGCAAATGCTTCTTGCATCTGGGATTGTTACGGAACCGTAACCACCCGAACCTTGCCATCTGTGCCTGGGTGTAATTCTTCAATTTTGCCTAGAGCCCATCGAGATTTGGTTCTTTCATTAAAACTACATTACTCATTTCTATATTTTCCTTTTCTTCGTGCCATTTTAATCTTGCGTTGTAATGATGTCAAATATTCACAAGACCATATTTTCCGTAAACCTTGTACCAGCTTTCAAGTCAGCTTCCAACGACTGCTTAATGTGCAGATTGCTTCATTAATACCTTGATCATGTATAGCGATTAATGATTCTCCGATAAGAAAGTGTCTCGGGGCTAGGATGACCGTATCTTCGATGTCCGTAGACGTGCAGTACAATGGTCTAGCTTAACACGGTCGAAATTTCTTCGCAGCTCAATACAGTTTCACCTAAAATTCTTTTTAGGTTGTATCTGATTTTAACTCGTTTAGATCAGCCTTGAACATTTTTTTACTGCGGCCCATTGAGGATTTTAATTTGATTGGACCAGCATAATCAATCCCCGTGTATGTTCAGCTACACGATTTCCTACGAATACCTTCAATTTGTTTGAAGGCCCTTGAATCCATGCGCGGGTGATGGTTGAATCCGTATAAGCATATATTGATGTTGACGACTCTAATGATTGCCTTACGTTTTTCATTAATCTTGCTAATAAAACTGCCCCGCATAGTTCTAGTCGTGGCGTATTTATTTTCTTTAACGGAGCTACTCTAGTTTTTGATGCTAGTAACGGAACTTTCCCATCTCCGGATTCCTAAGTCACCTAGGGATTCTAGTTTTGGTTACATGCTGTAACTGCTGTTGAAATTTCATCCATTGGGTTTCCAGATGATTAGGTATGTTCTCATCCCAATCAATGTTTTCTTCCCATAACCTTTGCGTTAATATTTTTGCGGTTATTTGTGCCGTTAGGATAATTGAGACTTTAAAGCTAAATTCGTCTCTTTGAGGATCCCAATATATACCCAATGTTTTTACATTTTGATCTGCTGTGATTTCAACTGTCATGAATTCTCGATTTTGCTCCGGAACTGTTTGTAATAAATACCTCCTTCGAATTGCTGCACCACTTCCGAAGGTTGAAATCGCCACATTTCAATAATTTAGTTAGCTCCTTCTGCAATATTAATATTTCGTCTAACGACTGAGCTCCAGTCAAGACATCATCTACGTAGAAATCCATTTCTGCTGCTTTAGGATATATATGGTTTCTTCGTCATGTGCCAGTTGATGTAATGTTTTTATTGCCAGGTATGGTGCCGAGGCAGTGCCATAGGTTACTGTTGTTAATTTGTATCCCTGTAACCGCTTATTTGGTTCTACTCGCCCGACTATTTTTTGCAACTCTTCATGTTCTTCGGCAACTTTTATTTGGCGATACATTTCTTCGATGTCTACGGTGAAGACATATTTGTACTTTCACCATCTCAGCACGATTAAAAATAGCTCTTGCTGAATTAAGGCTGCCACCTGAAGATGTTTTCATTGAAGCATCGAAAACCACTTGAAGCTTAGTTGTAGTACTTGTTTCCTTTATAACTGCATGATGTGGTAGATAATTGTTTATTCTTGTTGAATCGTTTACTGGAACCATGTGTCCTAGACTGATAACTTTTTTTAGCGTAGGATTATTTTGTAGTTTTTTTTATCTTGAAGGAATCTTGCGATTACTTGTTTTTTATAGTCACCTAGCTCTATGTTTTTTCTTAATGGAAGCTTTACTTTATCCGAGTCATTGGATAAACGTTTATAGCCCTCTTGGTAAAGTCTTTCACAATTTGCATGTTCAGTTTTTAAATGTTTAGGAGATTTAATTTCTTCGATTTACCAGAACCGTTGTAGATCATCCTCAACAGTTGAAATCATGGTTTGTATTTGATGTTCATTGGACACTGATTTTATAGCTCCAAACATGATCCAACCCAATTTGGTACGTTGAGCTGTTGACCCTATTTCTCCTTTTATCATTTCTGCCATAAGGATATCCGAGAAGTAGTCCATTCCTAGTAGTATGTCTATAGCGCCAGGTACATTAAAATTGGGATCGGCTCAAATTATGGTATGGAATGCAAATATGTCCTTTGTTCACGAAGTTTTAACCTCTGTGCACTGGTTTCACTGATGTATGATGCTTGAGATCCTCTATCGATAAAAATTCTGGCATGTTTCTCTCTCCCGGAACATGCCAGAATTTAATTTTTACAAGTGCTTTTGCCAGTAATCCGAAACCTGCTTCTTCTTGCTGTTGCTGTGCTTCACTTATTATAGATGTGTGCTGATGTAACAGTGTATTATGGGTGCCCTTACATAATATTACATTGTGAATTTGTTTCACATCTTATGTACAAATTCGTTGCGCCATTTCGGGGCAAGGTTCTTAAAATTGATGCAATTGTTTATCAGATGTCTGCATTAGCAGTATCTACAGAAATTTTTAACCGAATTGTTGTAAGTGTAGGTTGCGTTTCTCGCTGCATATTTTGGTTTGTGAGTTTCGGCATCTAATTTTGGTCGTAATAATTCCAATACCAATGGCTCCCAGCCTTTGACGTCGACGTCTAAATGTGCGATTGATTGTATAATTTTCTTGGCTGTGTCCACTATTTTCTTTAGAGGTGCAGCTAACTCGGCGTGACTTGCCGGGATGTTGAACACAAATTCACCCAAATTTGTTTTTACAATTGTCGTGATTTTGATGTTATACAAATAAGATTTTCTATTCATAAAATGTGTTGACGATGTTCGTCATTGTCATATAAAAACTTGGGTTTACATTTTTCAAATGTGAGATAGACATAAAGCTCCATGGAGCCGAAATTGTTCCATTAATAAAGAAATTATAGAATTTTCGTGATTGCAAACGCAGAAACAATTATTTTCGACGTTGTCTACGTTTTCTACATTGTCGACGACATTTTTTAAAATGTCTATGTACATACATTCTCTACACATGTAGGCTATTAATCATCTATGCGGTGTATATACAATAAGGCACAACACTGCAGAATTAGGTCCAGTGTGTTTAATGTCTGACCATTTAAAGAAGTAAATGCCCCTTTGTAATGCGCTTGTTTGAAGTAATAGTACGAAACCTATAAAGGTGTTCCCGCCTATTAAACAAAAAGAAAAAAATGTATCAATAATTTTGGTAACTGATTCATTCAAATTAATCCAGGAGCTCCTGCAAGCCAATCTGATACTTTTTTGGCACTAAGTATCTCGCAACTTCTATCACTATTTTACGTAATATCACCAGTCACTTTCCAGTTTAATACTAAACGAATCTGTAGTAGACATCAATCACAAAAATATATCAGTTACATCCCTCCCTCCTGCCCCAATTGGCAAGGATCAATTAAGCAAAGATAACGTGTGTCGAGCATTGTAGTTTAGTAAACTCATTTATGGTTCTTCATGTTTAGTCTGTTGCACTAGGATTCAAGAAATTTGCAATATATTTTGAGCGAGCGGCACCCCTATTCCATTATGACTCATAATTTCGTTGGTACACGAAATAATTGCGTGCTGTATGACTAATGAAGGAATCGAGCTTCTTTCATCACTTCCATTAAATATTTAATATACACGAAAATTGTTATTTTTGTTAAATTAATTTCCTCTTTACGGACGTATACATAAGTGTGCAGTACACATGTTATGTATAGTAATAATTTAGTAACAACAATAGTAGTAATAATAATTTAATCGAAAATCAATAAAATAATTTATAATTTATTTTCTATGTAATATTTTCAAGGTCGATGGCGATACCGACAGTCCATCCGTACAACGAGAGTTTGAGAAAATAATACGTCAGTGTGTAAATAAATTAATGAATGGCGGCGGTGACGGTGCCGCAGGAAGTGGTAATGATCCGGCGACAACAACAATAGCAGCAGCAGCAACAGGCAATCGTAATAAAATTAATAATAATAAGAATAGTAATAATAGTCATAGTAATGAAACAATCAAACTATTAGGTAATCATAATTCATTGTTGCATAATATAAATGATGCGGTGGTCCAGGATTTAGAAGATGTTCCAAATCCGTTGCCAACCGTTAGTCATCATGTTAGTTTAACTAATGGCCATTTACGTAATTCGGGTAAAATGAATAAAATTTCGACCCCGAATCATATAGGTAATAATGTAGGGAATAATATTGGGGCAGCGGCAAACCATTTCGGGAATAATGTTAAAGACGGTTGGCCGAAGGTAAAAGGAGGCAGCCAACAAAACGGGCATATACCAAATGGACGACCAAATTTCCGGAATATGCTGGAGGAGGCAGATAATTTTCCAATTGATTCGCATATCTAAATGTGTACATAAGTTTTAATGATCCTATATAGAAATTATTTAGTTGGATATCTATATCTAATATCTCTACCAATAATGTTATATTGATTAGACTCTTCAGTTCAGCATAATTATACTAAATACATAAATACCAAAATATTCTAAATTAAATTACATAATTTATATAACGTTGGTGGAAAGCATTTAACTATTATTAATTTTATGTATTATATGCTGAGGTATATAAAGTGCATTAAAAACATTTATACGATAAATTAATTAGACATTAATAAATAATTATACTCAAAAGTTTCACCTTAATTAAAACAAAATAAAATTTTAGATGGATGATTTTAATAATTTATATTTATTTTAAATATTTGGTATGTTAATTATATGAATAAATATATTAATATATAGCGGGCTCGTTTTATTTATTATGGTACTAATTTAACCGGAACCGGTGTTGAGCCTCCCGTACTGGGTGTTACGCCTGATCCAACCGCGGCTGATGCAATCGCAGTTTGTGCTGTTTCGGTGGCATTTCCCGCTGCTTTAATTATAACATCGGGGATTTTAGAAAAAAACTCAAATTGTGGTGAACGTTTTTCACGCAGCTCTACCGGATTTGACAAGACCCCCTAGACAAGTACAACTAATTATTTTAAATTCAATCAATTTCGTAAAATATTTATATTTACCACGATCAGCACCAAAAATATTGATAAAATTGTTAAAAACTTCATTATGTTTGCAGCTCGTATACTAAACTAAATCTGTGCAGTTCGATCGTTTTTATATCAATTGGAAATATGCAAATTTTTAAACGCAAGGTAAAATTGTAATTTGTTTAATTGCAGTGAAAATAATAATTGCCTGTGAAATTGGTAATTTTTACATATATATATATCGAGATTTTATTAAACACCATTGTTATATTTATATACATATTTAAGTAGACCTTCGTCTAGATTTACTCTAGGAAACCGTCAGTTATAATAGCGAATGGAGATTCGCCCACAAAAGCAGCATCTTCATCGTTTCCTTTATTTTTGCCTTTTCCTTTGTTTTTGCCCTTGCCTTTGCCTTTACCTTTCCCTTTCCCTCCTTGATTACCATTTTCGCTTGCCTGCGCCATACCATGTGCCGCGTTTTCATTCGCATGTTTCGCACCAGCTATTTCTGTATGGTCAGAATTACCATCATGATGCTCATCATCGGGTGAACGTTTTTCACGGTCATTGAATGGAATTGCCGAGACACACTAAAATACAATTTTATATTATAGAATAATTTTTGAATATAAGGCAATATTATATTTTATACCAAGGCAACAACTAAAATTACACACAAAATTGTCAACGATCTCATATTGCGTTAGATTTAGGTAAAACACCTGGAATTACTATGAAGTGCAATAGTCAGATCACTGGAGTTTTTATACTCGGATATTCTAATACGCGTTAAGAGTAATCAAAATTTTTAATTCAGCATCCATAATCGAACCAATTTGTAATTCAACTGTGTAATTACGAGACATTTTAAATTAGTTTGATAGTTATCAGTATACAAGCAACGTTATAAATTACAGCAACATAATAAATGTACGTCATTAGGAATGTTGTTTGGTGTGGGTACATCACGATCCAGCCGTAATTCCTCATGAAAAAAACTGGACCTCTTCGCCATAAGTTGTACTGTTAGCAAGAGCTAAAGGAGTTGATCCACGTAACGCTATCTCTACCAATAGTTGAGTCAGTTCAGGCGTAAGTCTTGACGTCATTGAGTTTCAGGGCACATTGATTATCGCTTATGAGTTTCGCTAGTAGCAAGGTGGCGTTAGATGTGGGATTGATAGTTAGGTTTTTGCTGTGAGTAAGTGTGTTATAATGTGGCCCATATTGTCAGTTATTTGACAGTATGACACCGCACCATACGCAGATTCGGACGCATCGGAAAATACACATAGCTCAATTGCTGATTCTGTTATTGTATCAATCCACCGAGGAATCATTATCTGCTTCAATATCGACATTTCTTCCTTGAAGTTCATCCATATAGCGTTCGGTGTGGCTTGTAGCCAATCATCCCATTCTATTCAAATGGTCCATGCTTCATTGCATCATTAGTTTGGCCTTGATGATCATTGGTGACACCACCCTATGGAGTCGAATAATTTAGATGAATCCGACAACAATGATCGCTTGGTTGGTTGATACTATTAAAGTGAGCTGAAAGTTGGTAATGCAGAAAGTGGCTTTGCTATCCCAGCCGAAATATGGTAATGTAGATAGTGTCTTTGGTATCTCGGCCGAAATATGGCAATGCAGATATTAATCGAAAAATGTTTAAATATGTCGATAATGTAGATTGAATCGATAAAGAAGGTTAACTTCAATATTCAAACCGAAAAATGCCAGCAATACAGATTCAAAAGTTACAAATGATTCTTCAATTTTCTAAAAGAAAATGTCAATAACAGGCATCTATACAATAGCCATGAGATGCAGTCACCTTTAGCTGATGAATGGTTTTTATATACAAGATCTTGAACCATAACATAGGGTTGGGGCGGGTCTGATGCGGTTATACGGGTGAAATTTCGATTTTTCCCATTTTTCAGCGATAAAATCGTTCGTCATTCGAGATTTTGGCATATACACACTGTCCAAGTCAGATTGGTGTCTTTATGCCAAAATCTCGAATGACGAACAATTTTATCGTTGAAAAATGAAGAAAATTACCCGTATAACCCCATGAAACCCACCCCAACCTTATACTCAGAATCTACCTATGGTCATCGAAGAGTCTACCTATGGCAATCGAATCGGCATAGTCAGATTGGTGTCTATATGCCAAAATCTCGAATGAAGAACGATTTTATCGTTGAAAAATAGGGAAAGTCATAATTTCACCCCTATAGTCCCATCAGACCCACTCTCATACTCAGAATCTACCTATCGTCATGGGCTATCATATCGGCATAGTCAGATTGGTGTCTATATGTCAAAACCTCGAATGACAAACGATTTTATTCGTGAAAAATGGGGAAAATAGAAATTTTACCACTATAATCATATCAGACTCATCCTAATCCTATACTCAGAATCTACCTATAGTTTTTGTTTTTTATTTTATTTTTATGTTTTAATCTATGCAATCTGTTCTGGGGCCGAAGCACTCCCAACTCTTTCGCAGTTCACTTTTACCGTCCTACTTTACGCATTGCTTGCCAAATCGAGGACGTACGGCTATATAGGTCCGATTTACGTAGAACCATCTGCACATTGCATTGCTCCATGCCAGCCTATAGTACTGACATGGAAGATGGGTCGGCCCATGAGTTGTGCACACCGACAGGGGGTCATAGTTGTGTTCATTTCCATCATCGATCGTAATCAAATGATGAAAAATCCCTTTTGCATCGTGCCCCTATCGGGATTCGAACCCGGTACCTCCCGAACCAAACGCCAAAGCTTTAACCACTGTGCCGTTTACCTATAGTTATTGAATCGACATAGTAGATTGGTGTCCATCTGGCAAAATCTCGAATGATAAACGGTTTTATCGCCAGAAATTCTTCTCAAGAATCTTCTCTCCATGAAGCCAAAATACTCTGATATTTTCTTGCAGCCTGGAGAATTCTGGGTCCATTTTTTTTAATCAGGATGAATGTGACAAATGACTCAAATGGTGAGCTCAAATTTAGCCGTTCTATGTTGTGTAACATTTCCTTCGCGGAGTTTTTTTAACGCACCGCTAGTTGCAACTTGTATCGTTGGAAGTGACAACAGTGAATTGAAATATTTGGCAGCCAGCAGTCGGGGGTTGTTGTATCTCAACTATAGCAGGTTCCAAGCCATTTCATTATTTTCGTCGGTAGTTGAAAGGTGGCTGATAAGTTGCGCTGCACTTTTCTGTAAGTGCGACTTAAGATTTGACATTTTTACGGTATCCGAAATGTTGTTGTTTCGGTGAATGAGTTCAGTAAATATGTCGTGGAATGAACTTCAATTTTCGTAGCGTCCAGCGAAATTTGGCACGTCCAATGTCGGTAATTTGATTTTTGAACCTCCCTTTGTTGGCAGTATTTTTCTCTGGAGCTGTTGTAATCTGATAATCGTTGCTTCCACATTGGCCTGTAAAGTGCGTTGGAAGTCCTTTTTAAAATACGAGGTTACTCGTTCATCTTCATCGCTTTCTACCACGATTTCTGTGTGTAATTGTTCAATCACATCCATGTGTTTTTGCAACTGGTTAGTCTTTAGCTGCAAATATTCGGGTGCATTAAGATGTCTTGTTTCTTTAATAATTTGTTGTTGACATCTCCATCATCTGTTGACTCCCGATCCTTGGGAGGCATTGTTGCATGTTGTTGCTCACCTGATTTTGAGTACATTTCGTTGTGTTTTGTAATATCAAAATCACAACTGGCGAGTCACGATGGTTGTGACCGGTCGGGCGTTGATATCGTTGGAGTGCTAGGCAGTGCTTTATTCAACCTTTGACGCATATCCTTCAGGAAGAAGTCCTACTTCTCTACCAGTTGTCTTCTGGAACCCTAATACAAATGAGTTGATTCCAGCAACGGGGTTGCAGCTCTACTTTGGTCATCTGTTGCCACATAATAAAAAATACGTTTTGGTTTTAAGTATATCGCTATCCTTGTTGTAATTGCGGTGACGCAATTATTTTGTCTGCATTTTCTTGCTGCTTGCGTAGTAATTCTTTCATATGTTTCTTGTTGTTTTGCCTAAAGAATTTTCTTTGCGGACATTATTTACTTCTGCATAGTTGTTGTTGTACACTTTACTGTGTTATTGAGTGCGTACGCTCAATGAAAATCAAGCCTCTGCTTTGATCTAGTGAAGTAAATATTTATTCGGATTACCACTGGTGAGGTCCGAATTATTAATTAAGGTTTAAGGTATAAAATATTAGTACAGTCGTCATTTTAATATTATTTTTATATTACATTAATAATAGTTAATTTTTAAATTATAAATTTAAAAATTAAAAAGTGTCTTTCGTATATCTGATGTGAGTTTCATTTATTTTAACTGATGGCATTTTCTATACTTTCCGTAGTCTAAATTTCGATTTTGTATTGCAAAATGAAGTGTTAGAAAGACGAAGTGGGCCGAGTAAAACAACTCAGGTTGAATAAACCAACACAGTATATTTTCTGACAGTGTAATGGTCGATCGATTTTAATAAAAAAAATTAACCCAGAAAATTTTCTTGCAAACATAAATTAAAATTGTCGATAATGCAGATTGAGTCTTTACTATGTTTTACATATACCCAATTTGCAATACTGACGGAATTCCGTTTAAATTCGCGTTCAAAAACTACACTCTTTCTATGGAAAGAACCATGTAAAGTACTCGGAAACCCGTACTACTCGCCAAAGAAAAGTGTAACAAAAATTCCAGTGTAGGTGTGATTCTCGACTAAAAGGAGAGAAAATCAGAGTGGAAATAAAGTCGAATTTCGTCGGAAATTCGGTTATATTTTATATACATTGCCGTACTAATTTAACAAACTTAATTGCATGCAAATATAACGGTTTTTCATAGCTCTTTTACATTGTATTACTAATAATTTTCTATTGAAATTAAAAAGAACTATTTGTTGTAATTTTAATATTTTTATTCAGATATTCAATACATATTTCTTTTTTATATAAATTTTGAAAATCCGCCTACGTAGGGTATTGATTGACATGTTCACGCGCCATCCACCTGTTAGATTTTCACACAGCATCTTAAAAAAATAAAACAAAAATATTTTACGTAAAAAATTGCTTAGATATGGAAATGGCGACGTCATGACAAAACTGTTTTTTATTACCTCTTTAGCCCAAACCGATCGCAACCATTTTTTTAATTAAACTAAATAAAATTAAAGTTAATAAATAAAGATCATTAACATAAAACACAACACAAGAAATTAAAATAAACAAAAACACACATGCAAAACCCTGTGCCCTGTATTCACCCGTCGACTTGTCACATGAAACTGAGAAGATTCAAATACAAACAAAACTTATAAAAAAATAAATATTTATTAGTATTACCGCGAAACCGAAAGAGAAAAAAAATTGTTTTCTTCAAAATCGATATTTTTGTGTCTTTGATATTTTGTAGTTCGGAATTTAGTATGGAATCAAAACATTTTTTTCCACACAGTGGAAAAATTACATAATGGGTAATTACGAATTTGAACTGTCAAATCCAGTTTGTATCGCTGGATTGTGAATATAGCTATAGCCCTATAGCTTTAACGGTTTCAACAACAATTCCTTTAATTTACACCGCTCCCGGAATATAACCGAAAATACCCGGTGAAATCATCTCCGAATAATTTCCTAATATTTACCGAAAATTAACCACTACCCATCATTTACCATTTACAATTATTTTAAGCACACCAGTAATTTCCCTTTAACACCACTTAAACGTGGCATCAATTCCGTGTGAGTTGGTTGCTTGGGCAAGACATTAATTCAGCGTCGATTGGTTAATTAATTAGTGACATCTATGTTTAAGTAGTAGCATTAGGAGTACGTTCTTCCTCGTTGGCGCGTACATACGTGTTTTTATCTCGCTGTACAATATTTTAATTTAATTTAATTTATTTATTCTTTGTTAACCGTAACAGTGCATTTTTATGTGCTTATTTGGAAAATGGACTCTTATTTTTGTGATATTTTATTTAAATGATGACCACGTTAGTGTGGAAGAACTACGTCACTTAGGAATTTCAGCATCGAGAAATGCTATTCTAAAATATTAAAACTGTGGATAACTTCGAACTAAATCTCAACGAAATATTGGACAACAAGTTGAACAAATTAAACCAGTTCTGTGAGTCGATCTTGAAATTGGATACGGTTTCCGAATCGATAACAAATCTAATAGTGGAGTATTCATCCCACCTGTGATAGTAAGTTAAACGATATTAAATCGGATTTTTTCAGAAATTCGAACATGTCTAATCGTCATTTTAATAGTGATCCAACGATACAACAACTTCCTGAATCTGCTTGGTCTTCTTCTCACTACAAAACAGTAGCACAATGTCACCAATATAATCTGCTATATCTAATGATACTGTGAAAAATCATCAACTCAAACTTACACCAATATTAAAATCACGATTTCTGACTCCATGTTCGGATTTTGCATTTCACCGGATTCGTGGCCTAACTACCTTTGTACAAGTGTTTCTGGATAAGCGTAACAATAACCTTAACGCTGTGCCAATAAACAAAGCACAATGTCTCTTTATTAACGAAATGTAAACGGGCTCTGCACAAACTCTCGTGGGGTGTTTCTAAAATCCCATACACTTCCCTTTGATGTTTTTGTTTTGGCCTACAATGAATTCAGCAGATTGGCCAACGGACTTTACAATGATTATATAAGCCTGATGTAAGTATATCTCATCGCGAACCCAAGAGTATCTGTCAACTTTAAAATTTGAGGATCGTCGTTCTAACGACTCAAAAATTAATACGAATACGTTTGCACAATTTTTTAAACTTGGTTTTTCTAGTAGTGATTTTGAGCCTACTGACGTGAATTATTCTAAATATTTGGAAGGTTACACTCAGGCACTCCTAGTATCCGTATTGCGTCGATCACACAGTTAGGAAAGTGAACAATCTGATGTACGATTTAGTTAGAAGAAATGTGTGCCTATCCACCCATAGAAGTTCCAAATGAACTCCTCCTAAATGGCTTCACCGATTTTAATGAAATTTTGAGTGTGTTCCTGGATGGTTTAAATTCACAATTGGACCCGGTGAGTGGCACTGCAATCGGATTCATGGATTATTTTTTGTTTTCTGACGAAATTTTTTTTTTATTTTTTATTTTCGCATATCCGAACATATAACCCCAAAATTTCTATTCCAAAGTTGCTTATGGATTTTATTTTCCTTTCTTAAAAAAAACAAAAACAAAAAAAAAAAAAAACTAAGTCGTTTAGTATTTTCCTTTTCTCTTTCTCCAGGATATTTTTTTATTTCTATTCGGTGAGAAAGGAAAGAAAAAAGTTAAAAAATAAATTCTTTCTTTTGGAAATGTAAAAATAACAAAGTCAAATTCGCTCGTATACGTACGCTGTACGTCATTTTCAGTATAGAAAAATATTATCATTGACGTACATTGCATGTCAAAATAGCGCAAGAGGTTAAACTTTAGGGAGCATATTGGTAATAGAGCAAACTCCGCGCTTGGCTTTGTTAAGCGCTGGTCTATGGATTACCTTAGTTGGACCAGTGTTCCAGTTTGCCAGTCAGGTTTGGTGTCTTACTTTCATCCACATAAATCGTATTGAAGCAGTGCACCGTAGATTCCTTCGTTTTATTCTCTATGGACTGCACTTGTTAGACAATTTTAGGTTGCTTCTCCACCTCGAACGTTTGAAGGTTATCAATGTTCATACCTTAGTAAGCGTCGCATTGCTGTAGATATAATCTTTATCCATCAATTGCTGTCGGGCCCCGACGTGCGTTAAGAAGGATTAATTTCTTTTCAGAACTGCACCTCACCTAACTCTTTTTTCCTCTTCCCGCGTACGGTCAGAGTAGTTGCGATTGTTGATTAAAGTAATTGTAAATGGTGTGTAAGGTGAATGAATAAATAACTGTGGAAATTATTTGTTGTTGTAAGATTATTTCTAGTATTTTCGGGAATATTCTATATTAGGAAATTATTCAGATTTTATATCCTTCGTTTTCGCGAATATTGCGGAAGTGTCGTAAATAAGTTGAATTGTTGTAAACCGTCAAATTTATACCTGATGTACACAATCCAGTGATACGAACCGGATTTAAGGGGGCAGACCCGTAAGTTGTTGTCTATCAGATGTGACTTGGTATTAGCAGAGTGAAAAAAGAGATGCTGTCTTTATGAGTGATACAAAATAATAAACTGTATTTCAATATTATAGTGTTGACAGGTGAGAATATGGGGTGCGTTCATAATTTAACAACACTTGAGCTTAAAGTTAAAGACTGTTTTACTTTCCTATGCGATTGTGAAATGTACCCTAAAGCCAGACATGCTCTGAGTGTATATAAAAGCTGTTCTAAAATAAATTCCAGTCGCTCTTACAGAAGGGTAAAAAATACCATCTATGCCTAGTTAACTTTTTTCAGTCACCACTTTAGCAGCTATAGTTAAAATTCTGTAGGACTTAGTTTCTGGTTGATGGGTAGATTTTCTTCTACTGTTTTTAGATCCGTACTCCCTAGGTAATGGGTATATGCAATAAAAGATCTGCAGTTTTCTGATTGGTTTTTGTAAAAGTAACATATATCTTTTCTAGAGTTCCGACAGTGATTTCACGACCGCCACAGACCGCTTTCTAGACTTTGAGCAGTCTAAAGGGTTTCTACTTTCTTGCAGAACCCCGTTTTATCAGTGTGTGGCTTTATTGAGAAGCGTTTTGTTTGCTTTTTCAGTTTCAATTTTCACTATGTAGCTAGTGACTTGGAGGCCACGAATTAATCGTGAAATGATTCGGAATTTTTATGATTCGACCTATCCCTGTTGATTTTGATGGATTGACTGTTATGTTTGGTTGATACTGGACATTTATAGCGAACTTAACCCTCCGTGAATCGACTTTGTTTTTAGTAAATTCTACCTTGGTGGCTCTCATACCCATTCGCTCGTTTGTTGTTGGTGTTGAACTCGTTTCCTCGAGGTAGAATTATTTCAATCTGTCTAACGAAATTTTTGATTTTTGCCCCAAATTTTTAACGTATTTTTTAATTTTTTATTTATATTTCAATCTGTTATGAGGCCTAGGCACTCCCAACTCTTTCGCAGTTCCCTTTACTCGTCCTTTATTTTTTTCGCCGTTTCCCAGCCAATCGAGGACGTATGGCTATAGGTCTGATTTTCGTAGAACCATGTGTGCATTGCATAGCTCTACAAATAGTACTGGCTTGGAAGATGAGTCGGCCCATGAGTACACTCCAACAAGGAGTCATAGTTGTGTTCCTTTTCATCATAGATCGTAATCTGATGATAAAAAATCCCTTTTGCATCTTGCCCCTATTGGGATTCGAACCCGGTACCGACTGATACAAATGCCAAAGACGTTTGGTCCGTGTAACAATTTTTTCAGCACGATTGATGATGAAATTATCGCATTCGGACACTTCCAAATGATAAAAGAATCAACACAGGAATCCACCAAAAAACAGCAGATAAAGGTTATTTTTCAGTTAAAAATTCAAACACTTTGGATACAAGAGTGACGGCGGATCTGCGCAACAACTTTCTTGGACCATACTTAATAAACACATTTTTATTAATCACTTGTTTTTTGTTTCGCAAAATTATTTTGAATATTTTCAAAAGGTTTAAAAAATCACTCAATCGATTTCGACTTGTTAGGTCATCATCAGTAAATACTGCTGATGATGACCTAACAAGTCGAAATCGATCGAGTGATTTTTTAAACTTTTTAAAAATATTCAAAATAATTTTGCGAAACAAAAAACAAGTGATTAATGAAAATGTGTTTATTAAGTATAAGTGTGTTTCGCCAAGTGCCTACGGCAAATAGCGTAAAAAGTATTTCTTGGACCAGGTAGTTTAAGTCGGCCAGTCTGCACCATCCATCCAGGAGTCATCCCAACTTGGCCCATCGAAACTTATTAACAGGATGACGTGGCATGGACAACATCAAAGAAAGATGGACAATATAGATTTTCTCTATAAACTGATTTATTTAGTGCTATCACGCTTCTTGTGTATCTGTCTGATTTTAAAGATTTCGATATTACGACGCATGAACACTCGCGTATCCTGTACTCTGACTTGGAAAACAATACGATGCCAATGACTTACAGGACATAATTTACGCGACTGTAATCAGCAAAACGAGTTTTGGTTTTTAATACAAATTTCCGAATTCTAAGTTCCATCCACACGAGTCATGACTTATTTTAATAATTGATTTGCCAGATATAAATTATAATTTCACTTTAATAAAAAATTTAATTTGTAACATTGTGTATTTAAAAATAAACTATGTACTGGAAGTGGAACACACTAAAAATTTGTACATAACGATTTAATACTAATAGTAGTACAATATGCTGGCTACTAGACCTCGCTGCTCAATACTGAAACATTCTGTTCTAATCAAATATCAAATACTCAAACCTATAAAACTGTTCGAATATCATTCCAAACAAAAGTTAACATACTGACACGATTTACTATGCAATGCAGATACAAAAATAAATGACTGCTCAATTTAGCTGCTACTACTTTATATATACATATATAACTGCCTCTGTTCGATACATACTAGTACGGTGCAGTAAACTGTGACAAATCTATTATTGATTTTTTCGAATCGTACGTTTGTATTATTTTATTGTCATCTTTGTTTTTATTTACATAATTTGGTGCTTGCTTCTTGCTCTTTTTTTATAATAACAAACAAACGACTGACAGGTTAGCAGCTAGTCAGAAATTTATTGTCAATCGCAATGGAGAAGGGCAAGTGTATTAAATAATAGTAAAAACTAGTAGTTAACTAATCTCACACCGGAAAAATAAAATTATAGTTGTAAATAATATAATTTTATGTACATATAAGTTGTAGTAGAGTGTAATACAAAAGTATAATTTTTATAGTTTTATGAATAAAGCATTAAATCGGAATTCCGAAAATATTTATATGAGTAAGTATGTTGTATAATGATGTTAATTAATATTAATTGTAACCAGCTAATTAATTAATTAATTAATTACGTGCGAGTGTTTAGTGAATAATATTGCTTTATATAAATTTTACGATAAAACGGTATATTGTGTTTTTAGATTTTTAAGAATCTTTAAAATGTGATTATGAAAATTTCACGGTTTGGAATCCGTAGTGTAGGTGGTCATCGATTTGTGTAGGCATTTACGAGATAGAATCACCTATAATTTGATTTGATTATCTACGTAATGGGTTTTCTGTTTTGGTTGGAAAATTCTTATTCACACCCTTTTTGTACAATTGTTAAACTATAATCAAAACTAGAAATTTAGTTCAAATCGATATTATTGTGTCATCGTGATAATTGGTTTGAACTTTATTTGGTTGATTTGATTTTGTTTGGTTGAGGTTCATATAGGACGATTCAATTTCTTTGATCCCTTAGTGATTGCATAGTTTCTATGGCGAGTAACGCATAGGCTTTGAAACATGATGAGATAATGAATTTAAATCTGCAGTCACTGTGTCAAAGCAAACTATTCGAGATTAGTTCTAGAATAGAACTTTCCCAAAACTTTTTTAGTGTTGTTATTTGAAAGTTCTAAATTTTATCCAAAAATCGAAATTGTTATGGGCCACAAACCGATTATTTTATACATTTTGTCGTTAAGGTTTTGTTGCAAAAACAACTTCATTTCACCCTTGTTTTATGTACGAAAATAAAGCATGGAGTTATCTAATTTTAACAGCAGACTACTGTCTTACCCCGTATAAAAGAACCGGTCTTTTTAATCAAATAGAAGGACCACTGGTCCCTTTTATCGAATAAAAGGACCGGTCTCTTTATTATAACGAATTAATCAACCTTTCAACATTTTATAAATATAAAAAACAAAAAATGCATATTTTTATAATAATAATAATTTAATCAAACTTTAAGTAATTTTCTCTTTATTTAACTGTGCTGTCGCACTTATTTCTTCAAAAAACATTACTTCTAAGAAACTATCAACCTGCATATATAGTAGTGTAAAAGTGGTAAATTCAATTCTAATAATGGTGTAATTACATAAACTGCAATTTACAACACTATTTTACGATGTAGAAAAATAATCACGAGGTTTCTTTTTCTTTATAAAAAATAAATCAAAGAGCCAGATTTATTTATAATAATATGTGAATTTATTTGTAGAATGGAAAACAAGCAACGCAAATCAAAAACCATCAAACAAAAATTGGAAATCATTAATGGAAATGAACCAAACATCAGAGGCAAAGGTTTTGACTGCCTTTCTAAAGAAACTTCAGTGCCGGTTACAAATTTGAAACGATGGTTTAAGCAAAAAAATGAAATAAAAACTATTTTAAACAATAGAGAAATACGCATTACCAAAACGAGGAAATTGCCAGGTGGTGGTAGACCTGAACAGTTTCCTGAATTAGAAAAAAAATTATACGATTGGATTTTGAAACGGAATAACAATGGATTACGTGTGAAGGATAAATACATTTGTTTGAAAGCAGAGGCAATTGCTAAAGAATTACATGAAGCCGAACCTGATAAATTGCACGATAAATTCTTAGCATCGTCTGGATGGTGCTGCAGATTTAAAACTCGGCATCGGCTTGTATCTCGCAGGCAAACATCAAATAAAATTTTACCGAATAACGCCGTCAATCAAGTAATTAAATTCCACCAGCAGGTCTTTGATTTAATAAGTGAGAAGAAAATTGAACCAGCGAATATAATTAATTTCGATCATGTACCGCGGTATTTCGAGTCTGATTCACCGTTACCTTCACCATTTCAATGGAAGGAAAATTTTATACACTGCATTTACTTTTTTCGAATTTAAAAAACAAACCAACTGTACAAGAATGATGTTTAGTAAATGTAAATAAAACGGGAATGTGGAACTGTAATATTTTAGAAGATTTTATTAACGAAGTCTTGGTAAAACGAAAGGAAACTTCCTTTTATCGTAGACCAACACTTTTGTTAATTGACAGCTATGGTGCCCATAGCTGTCGGTTTCGTTGGAACAATCTAAACGATTCGAGAAATATAATATTTTCATTATATTAATTCCACCTAACTTAACGGGTATTCTGCAACCGTTGGATGTCTTACATAATAGGAGTTTCCAAGAATTTTATTCTACCAAGTATGATGAGTATATTGCTAAAGCACTGGAAACCCCTGATCTTCAAACAAAAAATGGCAATCCAAAGATCCCATCATACCTATCTTTGGGTATCAGAAACAGTCCTTGAGTGGATTAAAACACGTAATTCAGCAGACGTCATCAAAGCTTTCAAAATATGCGGTATTGGGCCTAAAGAAAATTTTAATGTAGGCGACTTGCATGAACCACTAAAAACATTTTATCGTCGACATTTGATTCGAATGAGTGGGTCGAAATGTACGGCGATACCTTATGTGAAACCTGTTTTTTTGACGAGGACCCAGCAGAATGGTATTGGCCATCAGACGACGAAACGAGTTTATTCAAATGCATTAAGTATATTATATGTGGCGATTCTTTAGTTTTTTAAACATGGTTGTCGGCGTATATTTCCAATTTATTGCAAATTATATCATCAGAAAATGAATTAAGTGAACTATTTGATGAGTGTGAAAAAGCAAAACTCATTAATGATAAAATTACTCAGACGGGGGTTGAAATAAAAGCTATTTCAATTGCTGAGAAATGGAACATTTATATAGTTGAACTTAATTCTGAATGTGTAAAGACGGGGGTTGTAAAGTATACCGTTGAATCCGCCGTAAAAAACGTAACACTTGCCAATAGCCGAGTGTTATTTTGGCTTTTAAAAATAATATTTAATTTAATTTTTAACTATTATTTTTTCAATATTTTTAAGAATGAAATGTTCAAAGTATATACGTGATAGATATACTGTGATTTTAATTTAATAAATTTATTATACAAAATAAAATGTTTTTTAAAATTATGTGGCTATTTAAAGGACTGGTCCTTTTATTTCAAGGTCCTTTTATTCAAAATTACGTGGCATGTTTGCAGAATGTCAATATTTGGAAAAAGTTTAATAGAAGGACCAGTCCTTTTGTACGGGGTAAGACAGTAGACTGATGATATCACTGTGATTTTATCACTGCACGATATTCAATTTTTTCCACTGTAAAAAAATACTGTGACACGTCAACTTTGAACATCTGTTAATATACGAATGAGTTGACAGATCTACATGAAACTTCACACGTCTTCATAAAAAATTAGTACCATTTTTATATAAATAAAACGATGAACCTAGTAGCGCCATCTCTTATCGAACGACGAAACTTACTGAACATCCTATTATACATGTCAGTTTTGTCCAACCAAGATTATTCAATTTTTAAATATAAACAGTGTCATGAATATTTATAACGAACAAAAATCGTCAAAAACAAATGTTTAAAGCCGTCCAATTGTTGTTAGTTACAAAACCGGAAAACCATTTTTAGTAGACGCAGCAGTTACTGGGCGAGTCCTCTACACATTAAAGAAAGATGGTAGTTGGCGTTTATGTGGCGATAATAACACCCTTTGGCTGTTTAAATTTCCTCGAAAGACATTTGGGTTTCGAAATGCAGCTCAAACAATCCAAAGGTTAATACATTTATTGTTTCGAGATTTAGCGTTTGTGTTCCCTTATATTGACGACCTTTTATTTTCAACAAACAGAGTGTCGAAATCATTCAAAATTACCAATAACTGGCAACAATCGACGGACTTCTTAGATTTCTGAGAATGATAAAATTATTATAGAATTTATCTACCAGATGCATCTTGCAATCTTTGTCAATGGGTCAAATACAGCAGTAGGAGCTGTGCTACAAAAATTAATAGAAAAAGGTTGGCAACCTCTGTTTTTCTTTTCACGAAAGTTACATGCCGCCAAAACTCGCTATATAGTTACGTACGATAAAGAATTCCTAGCGGCGTATTCGGCCATTAAACATCTAAAAAAGTTCATTGAAGGCATAGAGTTTTTTTTATTTTCAGATCATGATCTATTAATTTTTAGATTACGTCAAAATTTAGATAAGGCTTTACCAAGAAAAGGACGACCCTTTTATAGCACAATTTACTTATTGCGGGTAGGTAGTACGAATCGAAAAGGAGGTATACTTATTTAATTTTGTTGTTGATTTATTATATATCTAAATTCACATAATGCTTTTAGATTTGTTATAAAAAATTGGGTTTAATCATTTAGATACTGAAGGAATTATTAAGCCGAGCGCTGAAGTATATATGCCGCCTTAAAAATTCTTAAAGGCTCATTATCGTACCCCGGAAGTAGGAAATGATTTACTTACTAAATTGAATAATCAACATTTTATTCAAGAATTTCGGATTTCTCCGAGTAAGTTTAAGTACATATGCAACGCTCTTCGGGCAGGTTTAAAGCCAAAACCAAATTCGATATCAGGCAATCAGAAGCAAGCTACTGTGGAGAAAAAAGTTACTGTTTACCATATATAAATTAAAAAGTTGTAGCGAATACCAGGTAACACAAATTCTTCCATGAAACAGTAAGAGCAATAATAAAGAATTTAACAGATTTACATATTAAAATGCTCAAGTACTAGAAGCTGAAAAAATATCAAACGAGTTCTTCAAAATTACTGGTATTCATCAAATTATGGGAGCCATAGATTGTACCCATAATCCAATAGCCGGCCCACTACAAGGTACAGAAGACTATTTAAATAAGAAAGGATGAACTTCTATTGTATTACAAGCTGTAGTAGATCATGACTATCGGTAAAACCTAAAATTGGAGACAAACAATATTTTATCTATTGATATATAAATATGTACCTATAATACATATTTCTACATATTTCGGGTAATTTTCCAGGAAACTTCCATGACGCAAAAGTTTTAAAAGGATCCCGACTATTCCAAAAACACCATTGCTTATTTCCAAATTCAAATTATTGTATAGACGCTGTAAATATTCCGAACGTTATACTTGGCGACTCGGCGTATCTACTTCTGCCTTGGGCTATCAAAGACTTTCCCGGTACAAATTTAGAATCCAGAAAACAACTTTTTAATCTAAAAATGAACCGTTGAAGAATAAAAGTAGAACAAGCATTTGAGATTTTAAAAAAGTGTTGGAGAATTTTATCACGGCGCTTCGACGTCGATGTACATTACATACAACCAGTGGCAGGTTGTCGCAGCATCTTGCACCTTACACAACATTATAAGGAACGAACTTTCAACTCAATTACAGTCTGATAAAAATTCCAGCAACGAAAAGTTCATGAGTAAGACCAGCGAAACCAGAGAATTTGTATTACCTGCCGCAGAAGCAATAAGAATAGCAAATAAATTATTTGAAAAAAATGTATTGTAACATTAACTTTCAAAAACATAAAACAATAATTCAAAATTAATATTTAATATTTTAATTTATAATATTTTAAATGATCAAACAAAAAACTAAGCAACTTATTTTTCCTTAATATAGGTAGTATACTTCTGGTCCTTCCTCCATGTAGGATGCACTTGAAAAAGTATTAAATAATTTGCGAAAAAAATCCTGATCTTTTAGCTGCATTTTGAGCTCAAATTATTTGTCGCTTTCATGTAGCTTCTCCAATACCTCAATGGTCTTTTTAGTTTCGTCTGCAAAAATCTTTTTTAAATCGGCTGTCAGTGAAGTAACCAAAGAACGATAACCAGTGCCGCTGGACGATTTTGTAATAGCTGGGACATTTTTTCGTAAAAATCATTCGATTCACGTTTATGCCTACATTAAGTTTAAAGTTTAACAAATTTATATTTTACTTGTACTGAATCTCTATCGAAACCTAAAACCTTCATTTCATCACTTATCATTTTATAAATATCAGATGATCTTTTTTTTTGTCATCCATCCAATAATTGCATTGCTTTTTTGTCGCCCATAATATCGAGAAGCGATACTACTTCGTTATATGTCCAATTTGACGCTTTCTGTCATTTCTCAGCAGTAGGGTACATTCAGCCTTTTTTGTATACTAACAATAAAATAAAAATTTACATTTTTAGCATTGCTAAAAGCATTGCATTTTTTAGCATTGCTAGCTATGTATACCAATGCTAAAATGGCATTGCTATTTTAGCTAGCTGAGGCGTTTATTGGCTGAACCAGCGAATCAGTAACACAACTTGTCAAATGCTTTACGCACACAAATGGTCGGTAAATTTTTGTTTGTTTAATTTTCATTACGTGAACGAATTTTTACTGGATAGATATAATATACATCATTGAATTAGCTTGTGATTTTAAAATCGTAATCGTTTAAAAGTGGTATTTGACTTTTACTTGGTATTTGACTTTTCCTTCAATTCGCACGCAATTTTTGGGTCTGTTAAGTGACACACATATTTTAACGAACAAAACGTTTCGTTAACTTTTCGCGAGCCAGTAACCAACAAAACTTATTTATTGCATTTTTACGTTAAGTTGTTACTGATTCGCTGGTTCAGCCATTTACCGATGCTACAGCTGTCATTTGCGTTTAGCATTGCTATTTTAGCTGTGGTATAAACGCAGCAAATGATTAAAAAATACGCATATGGACAAAGAATTCCATTTCGTGTCAAAAATGTAAAATGACAAAGCATGTTAAGAGTAAGACTGGTACATATGAAGTGACCATTAAATAGCCTGAAGCTTGCATTCGGCCAGAAACTATTGCTGTTACATTAATTGAAAATTGGATAAACCGATTTGGCGTACCTTCAAACATTGTTAACCGATTTGGCGTACCTTCAACCGATACATAAAAGTTATATTTATGGAAAATAATTCGTGACCTAAAATTAATTAGATAGTGGTTTCAGAGAGACCAATAAATCGTTACACCACAATTTTTTGAATTTTCAGTGAAAATCCGGAAATACTGATTATATATTCACCGAAAATCCAAAAAATGTATGGTGTCTAGATTACGGTTTTCAACTAAATTTCTTCATGTTTAGGTTACAAAAGCGATAAAAATATAAAAATGTGAGTTTGAAATTTGATAAGATGTTCTTGTCTTATACTTACGCCTAATATGCTATTGTTTTATGAATTTGTGACAACTAAGCACAGCTTAGAAAATAATTTAAAAGTTTTATAACACGCAATACAAACTTTAACAAAATTAACTACTGTCTTACCCCGTACAAAAGGACTGGTCCTTCTATTAAACTTTTTCCAAATATTGACATTCTGCAAACATGCCACGTAATTTTGAATAAAAGGACCTTGAAATAAAAGGACCAGTCCTTTAAATAGCCACATAATTTTAAAAAACATTTTATTTTGTATAATAAATTTATTAAATTAAAATCACAGTATATCTATCACGTATATACTTTGAACATTTCATTCTTAAAAATATTGAAAAAATAATAGTTAAAAATTAAATTAAATATTATTTTTAAAAGCCAAAATAACACTCGGCTATTGGCAAGTGTTACGTTTTTTACGGCGGATTCAACGGTATACTTTACAACCCCCGTCTTTACACATTCAGAATTAAGTTCAACTATATAAATGTTCCATTTCTCAGCAATTGAAATAGCTTTTATTTCAACCCCCGTCTGAGTAATTTTATCATTAATGAGTTTTGCTTTTTCACACTCATCAAATAGTTCACTTAATTCATTTTCTGATGATATAATTTGCAATAAATTGGAAATATACGCCGACAACCATGTTTAAAAAACTAAAGAATCGCCACATATAATATACTTAATGCATTTGAATAAACTCGTTTCGTCGTCTGATGGCCAATACCATTCTGCTGGGTCCTCGTCAAAAAAACAGGTTTCACATAAGGTATCGCCGTACATTTCGACCCACTCATTCGAATCAAATGTCGACGATAAAATGTTTTTAGTGGTTCATGCAAGTCGCCTACATTAAAATTTTCTTTAGGCCCAATACCGCATATTTTGAAAGCTTTGATGACGTCTGCTGAATTACGTGTTTTAATCCACTCAAGGACTGTTTCTGATACCCAAAGATAGGTATGATGGGATCTTTGGATTGCCATTTTTTGTTTGAAGATCAGGGGTTTCCAGTGCTTTAGCAATATACTCATCATACTTGGTAGAATAAAATTCTTGGAAACTCCTATTATGTAAGACATCCAACGGTTGCAGAATACCCGTTAAGTTAGGTGGAATTAATATAATGAAAATATTATATTTCTCGAATCGTTTAGATTGTTCCAACGAAACCGACAGCTATGGGCACCATAGCTGTCAATTAACAAAAGTGTTGGTCTACGATAAAAGGAAGTTTCCTTTCGTTTTACCAAGACTTCGTTAATAAAATCTTCTAAAATATTACAGTTCCACATTCCCGTTTTATTTACATTTACTAAACATCATTCTTGTACAGTTGGTTTGTTTTTTAAATTCGAAAAAAGTAAATGCAGTGTATAAAATTTTCCTTCCATTGAAATGGTGAAGGTAACGGTGAATCAGACTCGAAATACCGCGGTACATGATCGAAATTAATTATATTCGCTGGTTCAATTTTCTTCTCACTTATTAAATCAAAGACCTGCTGGTGGAATTTAATTACTTGATTGACGGCGTTATTCGGTAAAATTTTATTTGATGTTTGCCTGCGAGATACAAGCCGATGCCGAGTTTTAAATCTGCAGCACCATCCAGACGATGCTAAGAATTTATCGTGCAATTTATCAGGTTCGGCTTCATGTAATTCTTTAGCAATTGCCTCTGCTTTCAAACAAATGTATTTATCCTTCACACGTAATCCATTGTTATTCCGTTTCAAAATCCAATCGTATAATTTTTTTTCTAATTCAGGAAACTGTTCAGGTCTACCACCACCTGGCAATTTCCTCGTTTTGGTAATGCGTATTTCTCTATTGTTTAAAATAGTTTTTATTTCATTTTTTTGCTTAAACCATCGTTTCAAATTTGTAACCGGCACTGAAGTTTCTTTAGAAAGGCAGTCAAAACCTTTGCCTCTGATGTTTGGTTCATTTCCATTAATGATTTCCAATTTTTGTTTGATGGTTTTTGATTTGCGTTGCTTGTTTTCCATTCTACAAATAAATTCACATATTATTATAAATAAATCTGGCTCTTTGATTTATTTTTTATAAAGAAAAAGAAACCTCGTGATTATTTTTCTACATCGTAAAATAGTGTTGTAAATTGCAGTTTATGTAATTACACCATTATTAGAATTGAATTTACCACTTTTACACTACTATATATGCAGGTTGATAGTTTCTTAGAAGTAATGTTTTTTGAAGAAATAAGTGCGACAGCACAGTTAAATAAAGAGAAAATTACTTAAAGTTTGATTAAATTATTATTATTATAAAAATATGCATTTTTTGTTTTTTATATTTATAAAATGTTGAAAGGTTGATTAATTCGTTATAATAAAGAGACCGGTCCTTTTATTCGATAAAAGGGACCAGTGGTCCTTCTATTTGATTAAAAAGACCGGTTCTTTTATACGGGGTAAGACAGTAGCCTTCTTCAGCTCTTCATTTTCTTTCTTTAACTTAGCGATTTCGTTGCTAGGTTGTGATGTTATTTTCTCTGTTTCACTAAACCTCCAGAAGGTTCAGCATTTTTTCTTTTCCTGCTTAACCGTGAAATGTTTTTGTCTAGGTGGATTTTTAATCTTCATTTGGACGAGCATCTTAATGGTTGACTCACCTCTGAATCCATTGAGCTGCCCCTGTCACCTGGAGTAAAAATTTCTTTTTGTTGTAAACTCATTGCTTTAAGGACTGATTCACTTAAATATGTAAAGAATATAAATATACTTACTAGCAACACAAAATGTAAATAATCCACCATTTTTGCAAAACGTCATATATTTTTTGTTCGTCATAACCAACAAAGTATTAAAGATTTGGTTGCATCATTTATAGTTTATATTACGCGGGACGTGTAATACAACGTGTGATGTATTCGTGATTTTGGTAGAAATCTGTACCAATATGACATTTTAACAAATGGATGGACAATTTTCAGTCATTCTGTGTGATTCAAAGTTATAAGGCAAATTGCAAATTAAATTCTATAAATAAAATTAGATTGTAAAATTAATTAAGTTTACTGGTCTAAATTGAAAGGTGTTAGAACATTAAAGTGTTGTTTTTTGTTTCATCCATTCACGAGTCAAATACCACAGGGACAACTCGCAATGCCGCTTGCTCGCTTGTAAATTTATATCGGCAAGTGGATTGCTTCTACAAGATTTATTGTATTATCACTTGACGGGTCTTGCTCAAGTCCAATTATTCACATATGCAGTATCTTTTGGAAATATTTTAAAGTTCATTACTGTTTAACATATAGTAAATCCAAAAATGTATTTAAACTTTCCCATATAGGCCGTATCACTTTCCCATATAGGCCGTATCACTTAGACATCCCTTTGTTAAAGCACGATAAAATTGACACCCTGTCAATTTCTTTAAAGAATTTTCATCGCTTATAACATATAAGCTCAAAAGCCTTCGTATTTGTATGAATGATACTGGTTTATGTTTGTCTTTATCGTAAACTTTATATAATTGAGGATGGTGATCTGACCTTAAAGCATTTTTTAATTGAACAGTTTAAATTTTACTTAATTTGGATATTTTCATTTATTTGAAGATGAAATTCAATTATAAATCCATAACCATAAATTCACCTTAAGTAGCCATGTAACCGAGGTCACAGAATATATAGTATTACAGAAACGAAAGTTTTTTTGACAATATTCTTAAAATAGTTCCCATGTTTGCCAATAGATGGCTCTACATTTAAAAAAAAAATTATTTTGTAAACATTAAAAGTTTTTCGAAGTGTAAAAATAAATTCTCTCTTTCCGACATCTGTCAGGACTCGTTTGAGGCTAAAAATTTAACACGGGCACAGAATATACTATATACTACAGAATATACTACTTTCTACGGATTACGTGATCAGAATCTACTACACCGACAGTCCAGTGGACCGTGGTGGAATTCAGCCAAGGCAACCCAATTATTTGAATTCGTCATCGTATCAAAATCGATTTAATTCATTAACTATCGGCATAATTATCCCTTGCAGCCAACAATGTCGCGTTCGAGGAGTCTGACATGGGAGCCTCAAAAGTTGGCTCAGTCGGAGAATTTCAGGGACAAGAAAAACAGATTATACTCATTTCACCCGTACGCTCAGCGAAACAATTGACCATTAAAGATCGGCAAAACGCTATTAGATTTGTCCTGTCCCTACTTATTGTGCATCGATCAAAATTGGCGGTACATCAGTTTACCTGAAAATTTTTAAAAATAAAACAAGTATTAATGGAAATATCCGGCTTTTTATTAAAAATTTAATTTTCATAAATTCGGATTATTCTGAATTCTCAACTTTATCGGGTGACTATAAAGAGAAAAAATGATTCTGTGTTCCACAATTTGTAGTACTTCCAATTATTTTCACCATTTTTTTGTGCTTTAGCTTTGGTTTCTTTCTATAATACCAGTGAGAGCTTCCGAATGAACCGAGAGAGAATTTTCAATTAGCTGTTAATATGGTGGCAAAGGTTGCGTTCCCGTTACAACATGTCCCAATTTCTAGTCACTACGAATTAAAGTCAGAATCCAGCTCAGCTTCCTCCGATTTCAGGTTTATTTTATCATCCAATATACTTATGGTAACTCATTGATGGATTCTGCAAAATGTTCCAAAAATCATTAAACTGACGTTTTCAACAAATTCATTAATGATAACCACTGTGACCAAATAGCGTAAAACACGAGGACACATCTGAATGGCATTCAAATAAAGCGGTTTATACAAAAACATTTCGATAATCGTCTCTCCGCTTAGTGTGATTGAAGAACACGAGTTCACTCCAGTATATCGATCAGGTCCGTTGCTGAAGAGCTTGAATATCATTGAAACTTCTTTTGTCAATATATTATATGCAATATACGCCTCCCGTAGGCGATTTAAATTTTCCAATGCCGATCCCCCCAGTTAACGACTAAGATTTCTGATGCCAAATATCCTCATAATATACATTTAAATATCTTTTGTTGGATGGTTGCATGACCAAAAGGCAAAAATATAAATACGACATTGAATCCTGATAGTTACCACTCTCATATTATTATTTGACCAGTTTTTAACCGCTACCGTTAAATCGAATTTTGCCGTTTTAGTGTAATTCTTTACACACTCAATAGTTTAGATCTATTAGTTAGTTTAGATTTTACTAATAAAAGCAATACCAGATGCAGCCAAAGTTAGTGCCATTTGAAATTGAGAGAGCCAATTGAGAAGAAATTTTAATTGTACACTGCGAAGATTTTATAATCGATTTAAATTTTTCGGAAACTACTAGCGCTATCTATTATCTACCTATCTAAACTATTTTTACCTCTCCTATTTTTATGTAGATGGACAAATGTTCGGGTCGAAAGAAATTAATACAAAAATGGAGTTATTTCGCAAAATATGCCGAGATCTTAATGCAGTAATGCAACAGAGAGGCAGAGGTCAAATATACATTAGTCTAAGATAATATAAAATAGAAAAATTTGAAATAATCTGAGTTTGGTAAAAAGTGTTGTCTTACACAAAAATTTAGATACATTTTAGTTTAATAATGTAATAAATTTATTCGGAATTTAGTTTGAAACAGATGAACCATTTAACTATTTATTTATTATTATTTTGATCTTATAGCTTTCATTTAAATAGATAATAAAGATGTACAGAGTTTGCATATGTATATACTCCGTTCTGGCAGCCCGCACTAAACTGTATACATCAAAATTAATATTATTGTTTATTTATATATCGTCTAAAATAAATAACAATTTCGTATTCTGGTTCCGCCAATCTGTCACTTATTTCTGATTAATTTCGTATTATAAAAATTTTATGTTTTAGCTAATTATCGAGTGTCGTGCGGTTCGCCTTTCTGAAATAAATCAGTCATTAATAACAAAAACTCGTCGACGTCTGTCGATCAATAATTTAAATTTTTTGCCCCGTCTTGAGTATGTTTATAAAATTTTTGTACGAGTCTCTGTTTTGTTGTAAATTCCCTATAAAATAATATTTAATTTGCCAACACAAACCAGAAAATTTAATTAAAAAATCAAAATAGTAATTAATTAAGAAGGCAAAATGTGGTTTCGAAAATTTGGAAATAAATATTTTAAAGAAAAATTTTTGCGTATAAACTTTTTAATTAATTGCCGTGACCCGACTGTGAAAATCGGTTTGAAGATGAACATTACCATACCTGTTATTTAAATAATTTCGTTTTCTGTTCGGGAATTAACTTGGTTTTAGAAATATATTGTGCTTGCTTTGGAATATTTTTCTCTTCAGGCAGAATAACATTACTCAAAATCTAAATTGATTGAACGTTAAAATTCAAAGTTATAATTATTTTCAAATACGTACCAAAGCACCTACATTGGCGAAAATACCAAAACACCAGTTTTCACAATATTGATGTAAAATCTTCTAACATATTCGAATATATGAAAGGCGATATAACAATAAATGTAAAAATTTCTTTAGACAAGTTAAAAGTCATCATAATTAGATCTAGTTCATTTGTTTCATCATCAGTTTTGATTTTGACTGAACTGTTCGGCCATATAGGTGAAGCCCCGTGAACATCTCTACGATCCGAGATATAAAATTAGAAATATTGTCTAATATATCTATCTTTTGAATTGCTCATTTCAAAGCTTTCATACGAATGAAAAATAGTCTATAAATATTTGAATTTTGAAGTTTCACTACAAGACAAATCCAATTGAATATTTTTTAATTTAACAGTGTACATTTTAGATGTTATTTTGGTATTCACAATGAAAAACATTGAATTCGCACAAAACTGGTTGAACAGAGATGATTATTCTAAAAATTTTATTATCCTGTTAATGTCGAGATCTTTTTAACTTCGGTCGGTAGGACCAAGCTATATAAATTCTAATAAAAATGAACTAGGTTCAAAACTAATTTTCTCGAAGGTTTGATGGTTCAATAAAAAAACTTGTCTCGCATCTGCATGTCTGTACTGTGGCCTATCCCAATTCCCGGGGAACCTGTTCATTTCAAAATAATGATGTTTAATAGGCTGTAGTCTATAATCATATATGGAGATAGATCACTTGCATTTCTTTATATTTGGAATGCGTGAGAAATCCAAAAGTCGCCAGATTCGACAAATTGTTTTATTCCTAAACATTTAAATCTATTACATCTAAACGTCATGAAACTGAGTGTTTGTGCCAAATTCATTTAGGGGGATCTGCGGTTCCTCTTTTTATTTTTTTTCGGGTTGAACGATTGTACTAAAAATTGGTGTGAGGGTTTTTCGAATGCCAGGTATCAATTTCGATGTGTTTAAATTTCGAAAAATTCGTTTAGTTGGTTCTTAGCCGAGGTTGCCCTGGTCTGTATTTTAAAATAAATTGAGGGGGAACTTTCGAAGAGGCAAATACAATGAATCATTATTTCGGCAAATTCGTTTAGGAGTCGTCCGTCACATGTGTGATGTTCTACAATAGAACTATAAGGTTTTCCAATAGGGACTTGACAACTTTGAATTTAATTTGTGAACGCACTGTTTGACTAATCATCGAACCGTCACTGTCAGTTTATTCAGTAAACTCAACATTTTCATCATGGTAAAGTACACGAACGTACAACGTCTGAAAATTATAAAAATTTGCTACCGAAATTCGGAATCAGTGACCGCAACTTTAAGAGCGTTAACTCCAATTTTCGGTCGTAATTCTCGCCCCTGGTAGACAGGCAATAACATGTTTAGTGCAAACATTTGAGTCTACATATTCGTTGTGTGATGTTGCAGACAACGGGTTGGTTGAAGTGTCGAAAATATCGCTGCCGTTCAGGCGTCCATAGCAAACGATCCAAAACATTCAATTCCACGGCGTTCTCAAGAATTAGACACCGCCCAAACCACTTTATGGCGAATTTTGCATAAGGATCTTGGTTTACACCCATACAAGATCAAGCTGACTCAAGAATTGAAGACGATGGACCATTTGAAGCGACGTACATTCTCCGATTGGGCTCTGGAAAATATGCGCCAAGATGATGAATTTCATCGCAAAATCATCTTCAGTGACGAAGCTCATTTTTGGCTCAATGGGTTCGTCAATAAGCAAAATATGCGTTATTTTGGTCGGGTGAAAATCTACATGTGCTTCATGAATCATCACTTCATCCACAAAAAATAACTGTTTGGTGCAGTTTGCATGCCGGCGGCGTCATTGGGCCATATTTTTTCGTCGACGATAACGATCGTCACGTTACTGTGAATGGTTATCGTTATCGCGCCATGATTACCGATTATTTTTGGTCCGTATTGGAAGATATGGAGTTGGATGACATGTAGTTTCAACAGGACGGTGCCACAAGCCACACAGCACATGTTATACAACCGATTTACTGAAAAGCAAGTTTGATGAGCGTCTTATCTCAAGAAATGGGCCAGTCAATTGGCCACCTCGTTCGTGCGATTTAACGCCTCTTGACTATTTTTTTGGGGGCTACGCCAGCTCAGAGCCAACATTTAACGCGAAATAGCGGCCGTTTCGGCCGAAATGTGTGGCCGAGTCATCGAAAATTGGGTCCAACGAATAGACCGCTGCAAACATGCTCGCGGTGGCCATATTAACGAAGTCGAGTTCCATTATAAATGTTTTGATTGTACTTCAAACCGATAATAAAGTTTTTGAAATATCTCTAATGGTTTGCGATTAATTTAAAATAAACTTTGTCAAGTCCTTATTGGAAAACCCTTTATAAGTCATATCTCAATCGATGCGGGGATCTCTGTCTGTACGAGTTAACTCAGATTATATGGTGAGTTAGGATAATATAAATTCTAGACATGTCTCTGAAAAATTTCTAATTAAATGGACCTAAGCAATTTCTTAACCGATTAGAATAAAACTGTTTGTATGCTAAACATAGAATTCCAAAATTTTGTCATCTTAGAAAACAAATAAGCCCTTTTTTAAGCGAATAGCCTGAAAATCACGCCGTACTATGAAAATATACAAATTGATTGATACTAAACTGTGTGCGATATGCTAATTTTTCATAAATATTATTAAAATGTTTTGTGTTTAGTATTAAAGAACCAACTAATATTTCGTCGTTGTATAATATAATTTCGAAGGTGTAAATCTTTTGTGGCCAACTCCCGATTTTCTTTTACCACTATTCTGTACATAGTTCTCGAATACACCATTATTGTTTTCTAAAGCGGGAAATTGATTTGTGATAAAAATTCTCATGTCAATCAATAATCATTTTTCCTGCTTAAATCTCAGAATACCAAAAAAGACCAACCCTTGTTAAAAAGATAAATCTTCATTGCAAAATTTGAAAAAGCTCCTACGGAAGCTGCAGCTTCTGGCGCAAAGATGTCAATCACATTTCGCATGAAACTCCCAATTATTGGAAAATCTTTTGTACTAAGTTTTATTCCGAATAGTCAGGCCTGGCCTGTAGAGATGGTAAATTTTTATAAAAAAAGTTGTATGTATCAAAATTCGATATTTCCGGTAAAATTTAAAATATATGATTTGAACTAATTTTGTTTGAAATTGAATTTAGTGACTACACATTTGGTGACTACACCATATACAGCTAAGAGCAATACCTCTGAGGTTGTGAGTCTGGTGGATGGTTCGCTGCAAGTACTGTCAAACGATCAATTCCAACTTCAATGTTGAATGAAGAAGCTAGAAGTGGTAGATGACCCGATTAATATACTCCTTACAAAGTACAGTAGCGTGATACAAGCTTTAAAGTAAGCACTAAACGTAATGCTTATATAACACAAATTGACGTCGATCTCTATATTACTGTAAAATGGAAAAGGGATAGCCCAAAAACGGAAAAACTACTGACAAGTAAGAAATCAAACATCGAAAAATTCAAAATACTGCTAAAAACCGATTTAAAACATTCACCGATAAGAGTGCGGAAGAGATCAAAACTGTAAATGCAAATATACAAGAACAGGTTAATCGAAAATACAAACCACTTTCAATGCCACCTTTTTCACACAAGATGGTGGAAGAACTCAAATCAAGCGTGCTAACGAATCGAAAAACATTTCACAGAACAAATTTACTACGTGGCAAAATACGCGAACTAAAAATTGAATCAGACGAGGTCAAGGACTATAGAGAAGTCATTAACATAAAATATTATACATACCAGATCGAAGCCTTCAAAGAGCCTTTCTGTCATTTTTAAAGATAGAGATGTCCATGGTGAAACAACAGAAATCCAAGCTGCGCTTGTTGAAGATGGATTTAAGATACGTATTTAGGATCATGAACCGCTTGAAGCAACTACAACCAATGATCAAAGTTGTACAAGATCCATCCGAAAGCATTTTAAAAAAGGGAGAAATTCATCCATTGTATGACCATTCATCCAATGTATAGACGCATAACTGTCGAAGAAACAATAAAAAGGACCGGACCAATACAGTGTTTAAACTGCCAAGAACAAAGTCACTCAAAGACTTATTGCGGTAACTACACGAGACTAAAAATTGCCCAAAGCCAAAGAACTCTTCAACAGAAAATAAATGTAGCAATTGCGGTGGAAACCACACTGTAAACTACCGAGGAGGCTCAGTCTACAGCAATATTACTAAATGGTTACGTCTCGGGTGGCAGTATAAAACTACACCAGATCTGCAGAACAATATACCATCGCATACGCCAAATGACTCTCGTTCGCCCCGAACATCAACCAGCAAGCCAACATATACAAGCATTCTCCAAGGTGAATCCGTAAATGCTGAAACTACCGCGAATACCTGCATGCAACTGATGATGCAGTTAATGACAACAATGCAAAATATGCTACAAGTAATGCTACAAAGTCGATCCACTATCATCCAGAAACTAGAATGTCTCCAATAAATTATCTGAAGTTATGCCACTGGAACGCAAACGGTATAAGCCAACACAAACTCCAATTACAACATTTCCTAGCAAAACACGAAATTGATCTTATGCTAGTTTCTGAAACCCACTTAACCGATAGATACAATTTCAGAATAAATGGTTACGAAGTTTCTGATACAAAACATCCCTTGGGCAGAAGTCGAGCAACGTCTGTATTTGTTAACCTCGATGAAGAAAGCTTAGTCATCGCTTCAATATATTGCCCTCCAAATAATAACATTTCGCCAGATATCTACAATTATTTTTCAACTCCGAGTCAACGTTTCATAGTTGCCGGTGACTTTAATGCTAAATATACCTACTGGGGTTCAAGATTGACTACCTACTTCTAGAATTCGTCACGAATGTTATTCAAGAGAACCATTACGATGTCGCATTGACTGGTCATCCAAATTATTAGTCTACTGATCGTCGAAAAATCCGACGAAAAGATCTGACGTCTTTGATTTTCTCTCTCTCTCTCTCTCTCTCTCTCTCTCTCTCTCTCTCTCTCTCTCTCTCTCTCTCTCCCTCTCTCTCTCTCTCTCTCTAGCATTTACATCCCATGAAGGGATTTTGCCGCCCGCACTATGGTCCTCCAAACGTCTCGGTCCATCGCTCTCGTCCTCCAATTTCGACATCCTAATACGAGTAGGTCTTGTTCGACGTCGTCACGCCAGCGCAGTCGGAATCTTCCTCTACGACGTACTCCGGCTGGTTGTTGATGGAACACTTTGTGAATCATTCGTTGTTGTGGGGACCGTGCCACGTGGCCGAGCCATCTCACTCGATTAGATTTGATGAAGCCGATAATATCGCTACCTCCGAGAAGTTGCTTTATTTCGTGGTTCATGCGAATCCGATATTCATTGTTCGCAACTTTAATAGGACCAAAAATTGAACGGATGACCTTCCTTTCGAAGGTAGATAATAATCTACAATCATTAGAGGTCATGGTCCAGCTCTCGCTTCCGAAAGTCAGCACAGGTCTTATAAGTGCTTTATAAAGTGCGAGCTTACATCACTGCGATAGGTGTTTAGATCGCAATAATTTTGATTGGGCGTAGAAAACTCGTTGTCCGGCAGCGATTCGGGCTTTTATTTCTGCCTGCATATCATTCAAGGATATTATAAGTGACCCGAGGTATTTAAAATTTTCGACGCTATCAAAGTTATGGTCGCCAATTTCGAGATTTGCCATGGAGATGTTCCTGGGTGTTGTTAAGAATTTCGTTTTGGTACTGTTCACCTCCAAACCAAGTCTTCTTGCGCAGCGATTGAGCGGTATGAAACTGTCCTTGATGTCGCTAGGTCTTCGGCCAAGAAGCACGATATCATCTGCATATCCAAGAATTTGGCCTGATTTATTGAATATACAGCGCGAAGTTTCAATGTTGCTTTTCCTCACTACGTACTCAAGCGCCAAATTGAACAGCACAGGCGCGAGTGCATCTCCCTGTCGAACACCAGATGTTATTTGAAAAGAGTCTGATACAGTTTATTCAATTACAATTCTACATGCAGATCCCGACGTTGTTAATTTACACAGAGAAACGAGTTTCTCTGCAATACCTAGGCATATGAGCGCGGCCCAAAGGTTGTCGCGGTTTATACTGTCATATGCCTGCCGGAAGTCTATATATAGTTGATGAATGGTTATGTTATACTCCCAACATTTTTCCAAGATCATCCTCATGGTAAAACACTGGTCAGTGGTCGATCGGTTGGTACGAAAGCCACACTGATAGTCGCCAATGATGTTTTCGGCGAAAGGGATGAGCCTGGCAAGTACAACATTAGCCAACACTTTGTAAGCAGTGTTCAATAGAGCTATGCCACGAAAATTTTCACATTTAAGACGGTCGCCTTTTTTATGCAACGGACATATGAGTGCGGTCTTCCAATTCTTCGGCAACTCTTCTTGGTCCCAAATACAAACGACGAGATCGTATAAACTTGTTGCAAGAGTAGCGCCTCCGAGTTTAATTAATTCTGCGGGGATTCCATCGACACCGGGTGCCTTGCCGTTCTTCATCGGGCTTTCCTTGCGCGTAGGTATTCTGCTTGAGTGCTTCTCGTGTTGCTTCCATCATTCGATCTCCACGTTACTTTGTGGATTTTCTTATGTGGGAAAAACGTACTTGATACAACTAAGTTGTACATTATTGTCAGGTCGGTGACGCGTTGGCCGTTGTTGTTACTAGTTAGGTGCAGGCTGTTAGGACCGATGTGCGAAGTATTTTCTGCACTTCTACCGATTTTTGCATTAAAGTCGCCCACGATGATTTTAATGTCGTGGTGCGGTATGTTGTTGATGACTTCCTCGAGCTCGACAAAGAAGAGATCTTTGACGTCATCAGATTTATCTTCGGTGGGTGCATGCAGATTAACGATCGTGATGTTAAATTTCTTAGTGCGAAGTCTGACCGTACATATCCGCATGTTGATAGAGCGGAAATCGATGATATGGTGCTTCACGCGCCGATGGATGAGGAAGCCAACTCCAAATTCTCCTCCATTCTGATGGCCGCTGTAATGAAGAGTGTAACCATTGGTGGTGTCATGGATCCCACTCCCAGACCATCTAAGCTCTTGTAGTGCAAGTACGTCTAAAGTGTAACTTTTTGCTTGGTTCGAAAGGTTCTGGAGATCTCCAGGTCTTAAGAGGCTAAGCACGTTCCATGTTCCCATTTTTAAAGCGTTGTCCGTGTACAATTTCCGAGGTCGAGTTTGTAATGAATCCGATATGGTAATCCGAGGCCTTTGTTCAGGGTTCATAACTTAAATGGTTTTTATGAGGGAAGGTTGTTGGCCTGCCGCTCAACCCGCTTGTTACGTGTGTGGGTCACGTACTGGTGAGAATCTTAAGGCATCCAGTCCTACCTTGAACACATTTATATAGCGAGCCGCTTGATACAAGACAGACGCCCGCTTCAGCCGCACCTAACCTGGAGAACAGACGCTGATTTGGTATTGGTTTTGAGGCGCCAATAACCCGCCCTGACATGTAGTGTCCATGACTATAAACAGGATTTAGTCTGCTCGTCTCCACTACACCGCCTGATTCATTTAGCGTTACCCAGAGAGCACCGCGAGGAGGTATGAATCTCGGACTTCGCCCCCCGATTGATTTTCTAGTCACGAGTAAAATAAACCGATAAATAATCCAGGCTTAACCACTTTTCGAACTATGGAGGACTCACTACATTACTAAACTAACCAAAAGCCATGTTCTACAAACAACGATCTAATGAACACGGTCACTAACTGGCTAAAATTCAAAATGTAACTCAGTTCGCATATCGGTCTGACGTCTACACGGCAGACAGATAACGATATACACATTGCTATGGAAAACTTTAATGACTGGTCAACGCAGCTATTTAAGCCTCGTCTAAACCAATAACATCCGCTGAAATAGAAAAAAATGTTAACAGAGAAACGCCACTTAAGACGTATCTGGCAAAGTAATTGATCGCCGATTATTCGGAAGGGCACTAAATATCTTAAATAGTCTCAGCAACCAAATTCGCCAATTCGTCTTTTTAACGATGAATGGGCCACAAGTGTCACCTTGAAGTGTATTCACTTCAAACCTTGCATTATCGTTGTTTCAAACAGAAAATGCAGCAATCAGGCCTGAGAGGAAATTTAAGATGTAGAAATCACTAGCAACGCTTATTATTGCACATCAAATTTAATTATAGAAACCTTTGGGTATGATCGAATTACAGGTGAAATGCTTGAACAATTGCCTGAGTGTGCCTTTGGACGACTCGCACAAATATTCAATTCAATTTATGAATCAGGATATATCCCTAAGTGTTGGAAAATATCAACTTTAAAAATGATCTCGGGGCCTGGAAAGGATCCTACCAAAGTCTCGTCATATAGACCAATTATCCAAAAAACAATTATCGATAACTATAAAACCGGAACTACGAAATCCCATCCCTGATTATTAATTTGGTTTCAGAGCCGCGCACGGATGCATTGAGCAAGTGCACTGAGTAGCTACAGCTACCAACGTTTTCACAAATTATGACGTATATTAAGATACGGCAATCGTATGTACCGATAAAAATCAACAAATGGCATCCGAAACTCTGATACAACAAAACAATGGCATTGAAATCTGTCTAAAGAAATGGTAGATAATGGTCAATGAAGAGAAATCGACCCACGTAACATTAACATTAAATAAGCTTACGCGTCTGCCTGTTACAATGAACGGAATACAAATACATCAAGCAAATAGAGCAAACTATAATTAGGCGTCCATCTAGATCGACGGTTAACTTGGCGAAAACATATTGAAATGAATGAGACTATGAAACGAGACGACATTGACCTAGAATACAAACTTCTCCTGTATAACACAATGATTAAACCAATTTGTTCGTATGGGTGTCAACTATTGCAATCAACCGCAAATTCGAATATTCACATTGCCAACGAACATAGTCAAAAATTCTCAGAATGATTACAGGACCACCCTGGTTCACAAAAAACAAAAATATAACTTAGCATCCTAACTATCAAAGACGAATTATAACAGATACAGATCAGCTATGCAGGGAAGCTATCTTCTCATCCAAATTTGCTGGCGCGAAATCTGAAAGATATACCTATATCTTCACAATTAAAGAAGAAAACGACGGCTGTGAAATTATAAAATTATAAAATAATTTTATTGATGATAAGTAGATTTTACTCTCGCATATATTCTATATTTTAACCGCATATTTCAAAATATTTGCTAAACCCGATAAAGCTTCTATGGAAAGTGCCACTTCTGGTAAACCGATTTTGGTAAAATATCACACGGATCTCTAAATTTATGAGTGAAGTTTAAAAGTGAAGTTTCATGCCGTTCAATCATTCCGTTTGGGCTGTATAGAGGCCGAATTTCTTGAACTACTGAAGTTCACCGAAAATTTCAGCCCAAAAAAGTGCATTATCGACATATTTTGTATCAGGTGATAGCACAAAATTCTGTTGCCAAAAATCAGGGCATATTATTTTATGTAGCACCATAGTGAAATAAATTAAAAGCTCGACGCATGTTCAATGCCAATTTCAGTGTAGAATTTCAGTGTAGTTTTTCCAGTCCCTCCGGGAGCATCCAGAAAGTAAATGCCACCTGTTCTATTGTTTACAGCTCCTATCAAAGAGTCGTAAGCAGCCTTTTGTTGTTTAATCAATTGCAGAATTGTCTATCAATTGCAGAATTGTCATGTCTATTATAATCAATGCCTCATTTCTGCTTTCGAAGGAGGATACGTCGATATGATAATCGCAAAGTATGTGAGGATTTGATGCGGTGATGAAGATATGACGAAATTTTTAAGCGTATCGTCTCAATCCGAATAATTATTGAGCAACTGTAAGGGTTGACACTCTACACGGTAAGTCGCACACAAATGCCCATTAACGGTTCTCAGTTGTTGGAACGACGTCGGACCACGAACATTCACAAACAAAAATCGAAGATAGTAACATACGTCGTTATTACAGTGTAGATGTGCTCCATCTTGCCCTTCACAACTGTAGATCGCATGGGTATCCGTCATTGCATGTAATAGTGTTGGCAATCAGGTCTCTCGGGTATCGCTTGAAACACTTGCCATCGATCGTACAGGGTGAGTTGTTGTTGAAAACTACGCAAGGTTCATGGATCATATTCGTAGACACCACTGCTGTAGACGTGTCTGCCATTCAACGAGGTACATCCAAAAATGATCTTGGCCATACAAATGCTGCTTTATGATGAAATTCCTCCATTAATTTTTAAGTTCACCTAGGTAGTCCAAATAACCACTAAAAATGCGTCGAGCTTTAAATTTGTGATGTTTCATAAAATGTGCTCTGTTTTTTGGCACAGGTGTTTACTGTTAGTGCCACAACTCAAATAAATAACATGACAAATTTTAAATATGGGATCCAACAGTTTTCGAATTGGTCACCCAGTTCATGTTTAAAGGTAAAACATTCGAATTATATGATATTGATTTATCAAAGTTTTTTTCGACGAAAATTCATACCAAGATATTTAGCTTTGTTTGTATATGGCACTTGTCGTGAGTTAATTTCTATCAGTAGATGGGAAGCCTTCTAATATGTAAATTTATTATGCGTGGATTTCGTCTCATTAAGATTGATTCTCCAGCGCGTAGACCAGCTACAAACCGCATTGGAATTCTTCTGGAGTTTGTTCGTTGGATCAGCAACATTACTTCCAATTTAGGTGGCTATAGTTCCTGCATTTGTTGTTGGAATAGTTCCTTGTATGTAATAAATATAGGCTTGATCCTAAGACATTCCCCTGTGGCCACCGGTAGAGTTTTTCTTTAGTTCGGAGTATTCATCCTCATATTTCACACGGAAATGTCTATTGGATAAATAAGATCTTAGTATCGCATAGAATTGCCTCTGCAGCTTGAATTCTAGTCCACTATACCAGACTTTATTGGATGCTTGGGTGACGTCCAGGAATATGCTGGAGCATACTTTTTTACGTTCTAACGTGCTTTCAATATTGTTGGTGATTTTATGCACCTGTTCGATTGTGGAATTCTTTTCTCTGAATCCAAATTAATGTGGAGGAATTAGTTGTTGGTCCTCAATTATTGGTTTAAGTTTTTTAGTAATAATTTTTCAAAGAATTTTGACATAATTGGCAGCAATGGAATTGCCCTGTATGATTTTTTATCGTTAGATGGTTAATCAGGTTTTGCTATCATGATTACTTCTGCTACTTTCCAATGCCACGGAACAGATTTTAACCGAAAGCTTGCATTGATTATGTGTAATAGCTTAAGAAATCCTTTATCTGGTCCAGCCTTGATTATTTGGCAAGTAATCAAGTCATACCCTAGGGCTTTTTTAACATTCAAGATGCTGTCTACGTCTTCTTTTAATTATTTGACAGTTACTGGGCGTATATCAAAATCATCTAGCTTGTGGATTGACATTATATTTTCATTGACCATTTGTCTTAGCTGTGGATGGAAGGTATCCACGAGATACTCCGCGAACAGATCAACCTTCTCGTTAGGACCTCTTGTCCAGGTACCATCCTTCTTTTTAAAGTGAAGCACTTGCATTTTGGGTCTTTTGAGTCTCTTCGTCGCCTTCCTCAGTAATCAGATTTTTTTTTCACCGGTTAGGCCAACTAAATATCTGTTAATTGATGCATTTTTAACTTCTTTAAGAAGAGATTTGAGATTTACCTAAATTGTTAAAAATTGTTTCGTTCTCCGGTGTTCTAGTTATTTACCAGGTTTTATTTATACGTGACTGTCGTTTTTCTCTTACCAACTCTCTAACTTTCGAATATGTTAAGCTTCTTCTTATTTTGTATAATGGGGGTACTTGCCGAAGCAACATTGGGAATTGTCGATAATGCAGGTTTTCGGCTAACTTCAGTAGCATCCGAATTTCTGTATACGTATATTTTTTAAAATATTTTGCAAAATCCGAAAAAGGTCCTATGGGAGCTGTCACTTCCGGCTTATCGGTTTTGCCCAAAATTCATTGGGATCTTCTAATTTGTGGAAAAGCTTAAGTATGGAGTTTCATCCCGTTCAATGAATCCGTCTGGGCTGTACAGGGCCGAAATTTTGTTGAAAACAGTTATTTTGTTCAAAATCTTCATTTTCGCTTAAATTTTAGAAAACTGATCTGGACCAGTATTGATGCAAATATAATTTAGAATCTTTTAGTTTATAATCATTCTTCTTGTAAATAATGATATACTATTCAAAATATTTACAAACAACGCAATAGCTTCTATTGAAGCTGCCACTTTCGGTGGATCTATTTCGGCCAAAACCCACTGACATTTTCGATTTTCCAATTTATTTTTTTAAATTTTTTTGTTGTCAAAAATCGTCATTTCCGGTTAAATTGTGGAAAAATCATCTAGACCGATACTGTTGCATTAATTTAGAATATTTTAATCTGCGCTGCAGGCAGAGAGACGGCAACCTTTAATCTGTGATCACACCCAGCCACGCACACAGCGATTTTTTTAAAACGACTTTTTCTTTACTTCGGCGATATAGGGAATGGTAAATCTGCAAAAATCTCAAGGTCAACATTTTTTGTGATTACTATACTTTATTTTACTATGTAAAAGAAATTAAAGTGACGTGGTAAATTTTAAAAATGTTAATATGTACTTAATGGCACAAAAAACTTCCAATTCCACCAATTGGCCCGCGCGGCGCTTAGTGTTCCATAAACAAATCCACTATTCTATAAATAAACAAATTCTAAGCATTGGGTGATATTTTTCATAAATACCCGATCAGCTGTTGATGCACGTTCGTATTTTTATTTCATTCAATTTTAGTTAGCATAGCCAAGGGAACATATGACGAAATTAAACCATGACCTTTCCCATCACAATGTAATTCAATTAGCACCACAAATTACAAACAAAACAAAGTGCACGATTTAATCACGTTAGATGTTTACATACACATTTTATCTACGTTCATCTACCGCGTATACATTTTAAAATAACGCTACGTACTGTACAAAACTAAAAATAACATTTTCTCTGCAAAATTTTCTCTCAACACGAGAAAAGCGTACAATAACAAAAATAATTATTCGCTAAAATTTTAATCTCGCAAATTAATAAATTTTTTTTGTTTTAAATTTACAAATTTTTCTTATTTTTCAGTTTTGTATCATTCGTTGCACGTACCGCAAGCCTAACAAAAGTAGTTTTCACACCACAAGTGCCGCCGCTCAAAAATATTTTCGTCGAGTATTTATAAAGGATTATAAAATTTGTTTTGTGCTATACACTCATAAAAAACCGAATCATACGAAATGGTAAGTGTTTCAAAAAGTGTTTATAACGAAAAAAAAAAAACAAAATTAAGTTGAAAAATAGTTTTCCATTTTTTCCCCGATTTTGATTTGCGCGAAATTAATCAAACTCCTTATTTATTATTATTTACATACTTTGTTGGATGGTGCTACACCTTTCCATATGTGTTTTCCTTTTTTATTTTATTTACAAGCGTACAAGAATAATTTTTTTTTTGTTTTGTTTTTTTGCTTTTGATTTTCCGGTTTAAAATTTAATTTTCTTTTTTTATTACCGTTTGAATTTTTTCATTAAATCGACACAGGAATTTTCTTTAAAGAAATTTTATATCTCAATGTAATCGTTTCTAGGTGTGCGTGTGTGTGTATGTGTGGAGATATAGGTCGCAAATTACACAGAGAGATAAAAAAAAAGAAAATTCTTATGATAACTGAAGTACGTTCGCGTATGTAACATTGAAAATTATTGTTCAAAAAAATTTTATTTTTAGAAGTTTGACATTGGACTAGTTTTAATTTTATAACAGAGTTTACTGTCATGGTTTAACGAATATCGTTAATGGTTCATATATTTTGTTTTTGTAGTATGGTTATGACAGGTTATTTTTAGCGGTTTTCGTGTTTAGAGGTTTAGTTTTGTTTAGACATTTATTTGGTACTATATACTCGAATTATACACGGAAATGTTTGTGAAAATATGTATTTTCATACTTACGCGCGGGTGACTTTAGCGGTAAGCACCAATTTGTGTCTGTGTGTGTCCTATCTCTATAGCATTTTTGTCTGTTTAACCTCTGTACAAACAATTCTATTGTAGTGCGAATATTTCGTATAAAATCGTGCTCAGATCATGTTACTTTACTATATCTTAATAGTGTATGCGGTTGCGATTTATTTTCGTGATCAGTTATGCATAAATTTTTCAATGTTTTCATTTCGGTTGTTGACCCAAATTTTTTCTGCACATGTGCGTTTTGTGTAAATATTGTTTATACATTAAGACTGATTGACTTGTGTCTGTATATTGGCGTCAATTTGTCCGCAACACTTGTTTCAGTAAACAGTCCGGCAATAAAGTTGGTCATTTTATAGTGCGGATCGGTCAAATGTTTACGATTTTAAGCAATTGTGTTGCGGTTCTATATTATATTCTTTCAAACTTGGCGAAGCACTGCAAATATATTTTTAATTTGCTAAAACTAGATACGATCCTGATTTTTCCTAAATAGCGAGAAAGACACTATTTAAAATATTTGCCTGGTTGAGGCCGACAATTTCCGGATCATGTAGTACTCTATTTAAATTCAAATGATGTTGGAATATAAAACGAACCAGTCTATAAGAATTACGGCCAGTGGCTCTATTCTAGCTTTCCTGTCAAATAGGGATTTGGGAAAAATATTTTCATTATTTTCAAAAACATTACTACTAACTCTTTACCTGAGTATATGACACAAACAAATTATTACTACTAAAATGGTATAATGTAAATATTTTTCTTGATTTAAAATTCCCCACGCCAAAATATGGCCACTGGTTGCAATTCTTAAGGACTGGCTCGTTTGTGGTTTCAGTTCCAACATTACCCTCGAATAATAATAATTCGAAATTTATCCTGCTTAATTTAGGATAAAATAATTTCATTTGTTAGGTGAACGGGAAATTTTGATTATTGCTTTTAGGATTTTAACATAGTGGTGTTCAAACATATTTCTAGAATTTGGAGAATTCACTGTATAGGATTAAAGGTTTATATAACATTTTTGCAGAGAATTTATAGTTAAGTGAATGAAGTGATTCTTAAAAACTGTCCCAGGCACATACCTTTATACGGTATTCGGAATAGGTTTTTGTGAAAGTGACACTAAAATGAAAATATTATCTCCGTCTAGAATTTAATTATAAAACAGTATTTTGAAATTTTATATTGGCCTTGATATTTTTATAACTTTATTTTGCTATTGGAAAAACGAGAAATCTTATCTAAATTTCTGATAAATAATTGAGCATGTATTCAAATTTGAACATAAACTCCCCATGAGTAAAGACTAATTTTACTGGTCTACGCGTATTTCGAAATTGTAAACATGTCGGTGTCGAAAATAGTGTAGACAATTGTAGACCATTTGTAGACAACGGCAACGTAATCTGTTTTAGAATAATTAATTAAATCTAACTTCTTTTTATCATACCAGAGAAATTACATTTTTTGGCACGGATGTCACTATTTTCTACTTTTTTTTTGAAAACATAATAATTTCGAATAAATATTCAAAACTAAACTGTCAACAGGCTTATTTATTGAAATTGTCAAAGTGTCTGCCATCTGTCTTCTGGCTTTGGCAATTGAAATAAAAACTTTCTGAAACAATTATATCAATGGCAGAAAATAACATATTGACCCTATAAATTAATCTATCGGCTTAGACCTGCATAAAACTTTTTCATTTCCTAATCAGTTCAATACTCAAAATCTTTCCAAACATTTGTACATACTTTTCACTGTCCGAGTGAAACAGTATTTCCTAAAACTTTGCCATTAAATTTCTGGAATTGTATTATCCTCCAAACTCATATTTATAAGACTTGCAGAAGTGTACAACCTAAAACATTAATTGTTAAGTGCAGTCTATCGATTTGCCTGACCCATAGAGTTACAGATTTTCTGACAAACCTACATGATCACATTTCCGTTTTTTAAATTAAATTATTAAGGTTTACAAATCCAAGGTCAACAATATAAATCATAAATATTAATAGTTACTATTTTTCCGGCAATAATTGAGTAAGATAAGTGTAACATAAGTTTCCGAGCACTCAGTTGAGGGAGTTTACTAAAAAAAATTTACTTCTTGCGTTTCTTTCGCTAAATTAGCGTTCGTCATTAGAATCTGCATATCACGTAATTTGAATATTTTACTAACTCTCGAAATTTTGATCCCAAGGGTTTATTACGATCTTGTAATATTTCCTAAAACGCTATTGTATCGATACTACTCAATTACGCAGGCATCGGTGTAATCCGTTTGTGATCTTCGTCACGGAATCAAGAAAATCTGAGATTCGTTAAAAAATTTATTTAGACAAATATTAATTTAAGTTTTGTTCAGAATCGAGTTACTTCCTTAAAGAAACCAAAAACAGTGTTGGGATGTGATGTCCTCTCGTGGGTTTCATCGATAAACATAACGCTAACTATAAGAGGCTTAATATGATTATGAGAGGATTTCTCGGTGAAATATACCATTTGACATGTACGTTGGAAATTTGGTATGTATGTACAACAACTGGTCTGTGATTTTAAAGTCAATTAAACGTGTAGTTCTGGAATTAGCCCACTCTAAATGGAACTTGGTAATTTTTTTAACCAATTATAGTCAAATGTAGATTGTATAGGATTGGGATTCTCACAGCAAGCGTTTTGGCTGAAGTTTTGGCCATGTTGTGTGGAACTTGGCCATTTCTCAACCAATAATGGTCCTATTTGATATACCGGTCTAGATGAGGATTCTAACATGATTTTTAAACTCATTTTTAGGATTTTAGCATTGCTTAATTGAACTAGGCCATATCTTCTCTATATTGAATGTAACTTCGAAATTTCTTAGACACTTGTAGAATTCTAATCTAGTTTGAGTTGGAACCAACAACCATTTTGATGCATTTAATACATTTTAGGAAATATTATTAACTTGACTTTTTAAAATATTTTTTTATGAATTCGGCTACCCGAAATAAAATATTTTAAAAGCGGGCTTTTGATAATCGGGATTTTGAAATTCGGGCTTTTGAAAACCGGAATTTTGATTTTGGAATTTTGTAAAGCGGGAAAATGACTCCAAACCAATATTTATCTTTAAGTTTCGAACATTACCGGATCTGATCCAGATTAGTCCACAAGTACATTATCCAGATATTTCGGTTGGTATATTGCGAAAACTCTGTAATTTGAATTAAATTATAATATGACAAATGAGAGATTTCACTAATATTTTTAATGCATATCAAATATCGCTTGATGTGCGCAGAGGCGTACCCAGGTATTCATTAAGGAGGAGGGGGGTGGGGGGGTGGGGGGGGGGTAGGGGGGTAGGGGTTTAAAAACAAACAAAAAAATTCAAGCAAAAACAATGTTTTTATTAATAACAATCGTAGGCGTTACAAATTTATAATCTTATATTCAATCGTCTTGACGGTTGAGCCAGTTCGTCGAAAACCTCTGCTATTGAAATGGTAATATCGCGATAAATGTAAGTCATCGCTAAATCATTTAACCTTTTACAGTGTTAGTGTTAGTGTGTCACGTAAGAAAGTCTTCAATAACTTTAATATTGAAAACGAGTGCTCTTTTGTAGCTGCGTCCGATATTGCAAAATTGAAGCTGTGTGATGCGCAATGAACATATAACGCGAAAGGATTAGCGTGAAAGGAATTCACGTTTAAATCCCAATCCAGTTGTATATACTATATGTATATAATTTTTTAAGACGGCCTAGTTACATTCAGCACGATTAAATTTCGGAAATTAGTTCAAAATTCAAGTTAGAATCCAAATTCAATTCTGCATTTAGGGAATGGCCGCAAAGTCCATTGAGCATGACCACATTCCAAAAATTCTTGTTAAAGTGCAAATCACATCACCCAATTTCACCAAGAGCAATCAATAAATGGTAGAGTTCTTAATAAAAATGTAGATAAAGAAATATTTTAATGTGTCTTAAAAAGATATCCCGCTTTTGGGTGGGATTTTTTAAGATTTCAGCAAAATCAGGATTTTAAAATGCCGGGTTTTAAAAAACGGTATTTTGAGAAGCGGGATATTGGAAAGCGGGATTGCGAAATGCGGGATTTGGAAAGCGTGACTTTGAAAAGCTGGATTTTTAAAAGATCGGGATTTTGATAATACGTGCTTTCGAACCGATTCCTCGGGCTTCAAAACGCAAAATTTTTGCAATATAAAAACTTTATACTTTCGAGGTGCCGTAGTTTCCAGAATAAAGTTTAAATTTTCTACAACTAGTTGTCACACTAAAACGGCAGCCTATAGTACTGGGCATGGAAGATGGGTCGGCCCATGAGTTTCGCACGCCGATAAGGAGTCGTATTTGTGTTCTTTTTCCTCACAGATTGTTTTCTGTTGATGAAGATTTCTTTTTGCATGCTGCCCCAATCGGGATTCGAACCCTCCCGATCCAAATGCCAAAGCTTTAACCACTATGCCATTTTGTCGGTAAAAAAACAAAAAAAAAACAGACTCACTAGGCAAATATTGACTCATTTCGTTCACCGGGAATATAATACTGAATTTCTCTCAATTGAAAGATGACATAAAAGCTATGAGCGGCAAAATACCCGCTAGTTCAAAAACGAACCAAAAGATGTCGCACCGTTTAGCCATATAGTGATATTTAGAAAATTATATAATGCAAATATTCTACTTATGTATCTTAAAAGTTGAAACTTTAATTGAGCGAAAATTCAAGTACTGTGGGAAGGGAGACAATTATATGATGTCATGGAATTGATGACATAAATTACTAATTCTTAGTTTATCTGTTGTCAACATCAAAACTCATAACTTCATTGTTCATTAGGCATTTTTTGATTGTTCATCAAAATCGAAGCGTATGCATCCAACTTACAACTTTCAAAAAATTCAAATTTTCGTGTAATGTTTTTATTATTGTGGAATTGTAGTCATCAATTTCATGGTCTTGATTAAGAAGCCTTTTGAACTGCTGCGCTGGGTTTTTGACAATCTTGAGAATCATGTTTGATCAATATATTTCTCGTCACAGAACATCATTATTTGAACAATCTGGAGGAAGATATGGTTGAAAAGAGCTCATTAGGTTAGTAGATGCTTGCGTATTTCATATTTTCTTCTATTGTATTCCAGAATTGATTGTATGAATTTATTATTGTACCCTCATTTCTGTGTGGCATCTGTGATAATTTTTCCTCCTTCTGAAACTCTTCAATCGACAATGGAATGTTAATTAAACGATGTGCTAGGGGACGGAACGCTTCCTTGCTTCCTTCTTTCCAATACATCATCAATTTCTTGCTCGTGGGCATCTTAATCGTTTGATACTGTTCATTCCATATATGAAGTGTTTGATCCAAATGTACCTTCTTTAAAAGAGCGAAAATATCATTCACACGTCCCAACGTGATGCCCAGGAACAGTTGATATGTGCGATTTTATTACCCATTGTGTGCTTGTAAATCCCACCTCTAAATTCGAAAAAGATTTGAGCCATGAAAATTTCAGCTACTTTTTGGTACTTGACCTTGTTGTTCAATGTTTTCTTATGTTGCGTGTTCGTTCAATCATGCACTGAATGGCAATATCCACTTGTACATTTAAATACAGAGCGGTAACATCGAATGACACGATAATTTCATCATCTCTAAGCTTAGTGTTCTTCACCTTGTTTACAAATCTGGGGGTATTCCTGACATAGATGGTTGCGGCATTTAGTTAAACTTATCGAAGAGTCATTTTGCTAGTTTTTTCGTGGGACTGTTGATGTTTGATACGATTGGCCTCATTTTATTTCCCTGTTTATGGATTTTCGGAAAAGCATAGAGTTATGGAATTCTAGGTTTTGGACGTATATGAAGTTGTCCTCACAATTTTAAAATTATCATTGATCCTGGAGAGTGAAAATTTCAAAAGGGGCGGTACGAAAGCTCGAATTTCAAAATCCTGAATTATCAATATGCCGCTTTTCAAAATCTCGCTTTTTAAAGTGCCGCTTTTTAAAATCCCATTTCTGTTGAAATCGTAAAATCTTTAAAAAGCGGGACATCTTATAATCTTTTTTTATCTACATTTTTATTAATTCTAAGGGGGTGAGTAACGAAATCCCGGTTTTCAAAATCCTGGTTTTCAAAATCCCGATTTAGTATAAAAAAATCGATTTCTAGTGAATCTTGGTTTAAAAAAATATAATTTAACATGTGGGAAAATTGGACCTTTATATGATTTTTTGACAAAATTCAAAAATGAGTTTGCGTTAAAGTTCCAGAAATGGCTAATAAGGATGGAATTTGGCCATTTCTTAACAGATTTTGTTGAAAATCGATTCGTGCGATGAAAGTGGATTTCTAAAATGATTTTTGCATTAACAATATATTGCTTTTGTTTTATTAAGAAGCTAAATCTAAGCATTGATGTAAATCATGCTACGTGGGATAATAATTGCACAGTATATCAGCGCAAGTTGAAAATACTAAGAAACCAAATCAATTACCAATAGCAGTTTCGAAAACAAGACGCCCTATACACCAACATCCGAAGTCTATCGTCAAATTTCATGGAGTTACAAGAAATTGTGTTCAATTTTAAACCAGCCTTAGTATTACGCAGTGAAACTAGAACAACTGAAGAAATGTACGATTCGGAGTTTCATATTGATAACTATAAATTTATACGCTGTGACTCGGATAGTCGACATACAGGAGGAGTTGCTATGTACATTCATGAAAACATAAATTTCAAAATAATTTCAAACTGTGAGAAGGATCGCACTTGGTTTTTAGCAATACAAATCATAAAAGGATATCATACGACTGGGATATTTGGAGTAGTATACAGATCATTTCAAACAACGAGAGCAGTTTTCTTAGATAAATTTGACGAATGGATGGAAAATATCATAAACCATAACAAAAATAATTTCATATTCGGTGATTTTAATATTGATGTCAAATCCAATGAATATTACAGTGTAAAATTAAATCAATTGATAAGTGATCATAGACTAATTCAGGTGGTTAAAGAATATAGTAGAGTTACAGCAACCAGTGAGAGTTTAATAGATTTAGTGATCACTAATTCAAAAAATGTGCAATGTGAAGTAGTTAAAGAGCAACAAATTAGTGACCATTGTATGTTAAGCATTAATTTAAATTGTGAGAAGATAAAAGCAACAAGAAATTGTGACCCGATAGAAATACGTTCGCGAAAAAATTATTCTCATGAATTACTTAACTATGCTTTAAATCACAATTTCTGGGATGCCAAGATGCTAACTTAAACGAAATAGACCAAGAATTAAACGCAGAAGCTGAAGAGTTACTGTTAAAGTTAAAAACTTGTCTGAATGAGTTGACATGTACAAAATTGATTCATAAAACTAGTAAACTACCATGGTTCTCGGAAAATTTGAAATTACTAAAGCAAGATAAACTACGATCTTATGAAATTATGAAAATTATAAAGTCAAATGAGAGCTGGGATAATTATAAAAGAGCCAGAAATATATATAATCAATCTTTAAGGAAGGAGCAGTCCACTTATTTCAAAAACAAATTCATAGAAAATCAAAATAATCCAAAACAACTATGGAGAATGTTAAAATCGATGTATAAAACTAAATCCACAACACAGTGGAATATTCATTTTAACAATAAAGTAGTAACCGATAAACTAGAATTGGCCGAATCACTTAATAATATATTTGTATCCAGTGTGATTGACATCCATAACAAAATTCCAAAAGTAAAAAATTTTAATGAATCGAATGCGTATCCCTACACAGTTCCATTCTGTTTTGAAAATATTACAAGTCAAGAGATAACTAAAATTATTAGTAGTTTGAAGTCGAACGCTGGAATTGATGGTATAAACCGTACTATCATGTTAGATGCTATGAAGAACGAAATATTCTCATCAAAATTTACGAACTTAATCAATAAAAGTTTATATGAAGCTAAAGTCCCGAGATCATGGAAAATATCAACGGTTATTCCAATTCCGAAAACTTCTAAGCCAACAACACCAGAAGAACTACGCCCGATAAATATGCTACCAACCTACGAAGCTGTGTTAGAACGAGTAGTTAAAAACCAATTAATAAACCACATTAACAACAATAATATACTAGTCGACCAACAATCTGGATTTCGCGAACACCATTCATGTGAAACTGCATTAAACTTAATGTTAGATAATTGGAAATCTGAAATAGATGACAATAAAGTAGTAGTAGCAGTGTTCCTGGATTTTACACGAGCTTTTGAAACAATCGATAGACAAATTTTACTAAAAAAATTAAGTAAATATGGAATACAAGGCGCGGCGTTGGAATGGTTCAATAATTATCTTCAAGAAAGCCAACAATATACAAAAGTTGATAACTGTATCTCTAAGCCAATACCAAATAATCTCGGAGTACCGCAGGGATCTACTTTAGGACCATTACTTTTCATCCTGTACATCAATGATATAGTAGAAGTTATAAATAATTGTAAAGTGAATATGTTTGCTGATGACACCTTGATTACGATTGCAACACCAACCCTTAGTGAAGCTGTTCAGAATATATATAAAGATTTGGAGAACCTGAGAAAATGGCTGATGTTCCATAAGTTGGCACTTAACATCTCTAAAACAAAGTACATGGTGATGTCAATAAAAACAATACTAGAATGTAATCAAAACATATTAGTAGATACTGAAGTCATTGAACGTGTTAAACAATATAAATACCTTGGTGTTATCATAGATGAAAAGTTAAATTTTAATGATCATTTGAATTATGTTGCTAAAAAAATGAATAGAAAGTTAGGTTTATTTAATAGAATTAAGGATAAAATGCCACGTGAAACAAAAATGATATTTTACGAATCAATTGTTGGACCACATATTGATTATTGTTCATCAGTGTTGTTCAATCACAAATATATCGTCTCCAAAAAATTCAGAACAGATTCATGCGAGGTATTTTAGGAGCAGATATTAGGACACATATAAGTGAAATGCTTAAAGTACTAGGATGGAAGTCTATTAACCAAAGAATACACTACAACGTTTTGAAGTTGATGTTTCGCCTTGAAAATGGAGCTCTACCAAAATACTTGGACTTAATGTTATGCTCTAATAGAGACGTTCATAACTATAATACCAGAAACACACATTATCGATTACCAATGTATAGTAAATCTTTTTCGCAACGATCCTTAGGGTATAATGGAGTCAAATTATTTAATTCTCTGAGCAATTTCTATACTTTGGGAGAATTACGAGAGTTACAATACAATCAGTTTTTAGAACTATTGAGTGTATTTATTAAAGATAGAATTAGTATTTAGCTAGTATTAAGTATAATAATTATGTTCTATTTAATTAATTCAAGATAATAATAAGATTAAAAAAAATGTCATTATTGATAAATAAATAAATAAATAAATAAATAAATAATCTTGCAACTATAAAACGCTGCAATTACAAAATCAGCAGAAATTACATATGTCACTGTTGTTGTAATGTGACAAAAAAAAATAATGGGAATTCAGTTTTTTCCAACTCTGTCTCCGATAAAATAGCACCGGCTTCACGAAACCGACTCCCGCCTCTAACTTCGCAGCCTTGGTTTTTAACATAGAATATGTTTTTGGGGTCGCATTGTACATATAGAAAAATGCAACGAAATTTTGTCCCAAAGATATGCAATGAAATAAAAAAAATACAAAAATAACGTAAATACGAGAGAATCAAAACACGCTGGTGCGCCGAAAATCAATTTTTGGGCTCAAACTTTTTATTTCTTATTTTTAGGTTTATATAAATAACAGTAATCTAGGCCAAAAAAAAATCTGTAGGCTTAAGCTTTTTTATTTAGGCATTAAGCAAAATTTCAAGCCCATCGTCGATGTTTAAATTTTTAGCCTTAGGCTCAAACATGTGATTTTTTACAGTAATTTTTTGAGCAAGATATTTTATTTTATGTTATAATATTATTAGTCCGGCGGGCCCGAATTAATAAAAAAACACTTTTTTTAAATCAAGATTTTAGAACTAGAAAAAAAGGAAACCGGGATTCTGAAAACCGGGATTTTGAAAATTTGGATTTTGAAACCGGGATTTTGAAAACCGGGATTTCGTAGTAGGTACACCTAGACCTAGACCATTGTAAATTATTTTGGATTTTGTTATAGAGGAATTTTGAAATTTGATATTTTGTATAGGAATTTTATTTTTTTTTGTTGTTTTTTATTTGAATTTTTGTTTCTGGAGATTTGTGGTTTAGAATTTAATTTTGGAATTTTGGATTTGGTGAATCGTACCCAACCCGTTTAAGAAATCGGCCATTCTGAATATATATAGTTAATTTCTGACAAAATTATGGTTAAAGTTTGTATGTAAAACTTGATTCGGATTTTAACGTGGGTTTTGAATGTAGTTATGGAATACGACCATTCTGTCCGAAACTTGGTCAATTCCTATTCAATTATTGTCAAATTTGTTATTCAAAAATGGATTTGGATTCTAAGTTGAATTTTGGACGATGTTCTAAAATTTGACAATGCTGAATAGAACTAGGTAATGGATTTCTGGGCCTCCACTAGTTGTAGTAAATTTAAATTTTGCAATATAAATACTAAAATATCTTGTTAATGTTCTTTTGGGCTAACTCAGATTAGTATGATACATGTTTGACACATTACGTTCCTCTAAATGGAATCTTGCACTCTTACAATGTTCGAAATACTAATGAACAACTTGAGTGAACATTTTTATGTGTCATATAATTTAAATCGCAGAGTTTTCGCAATATAGCCTTAAATATGTATAATCTAGGCCATTACAATGTTAAACACAATGTTAAAAATAAGAATGAAATATTTCGTTTGTTTTTATTCAGATCGCTAGTTTTACTAAAGATGGTCTAAATAGTGGACATTTGATCAAAATTTTGAATACAAATGACATAACACAGTCTTTGCAAAATGAATTGAACAATTCAAAACATAAGTTGGTTGATAAATAAATGAGATTCAACATATTTCCCCCACACGGAGAAATAATGTAATTAATTTTGACCCCGATCATTTGCAATGATTAAACATATCTGAGAAGTTCCCCCCGTCTTGAGTAGAGAATGCCTATTTTAGAGTGTTCTTTCATATTATGCTTTCAGAGACACAACCAGCAATATGTTAACATATGCACGCTTTAAACCAATAATATTTTTGCAAGACATTTTCTGACCCAAACAAAATAATCCCACTGCGTACACATCAATTGAAATTCCAATAATAATAAAAATTGAAATAATTTTCCAATTTTTGTAAATACTCGTATCGTAGAAATGTTTTCTGAATAAAAATTTGCTGCAAAATTCGATTAAATTTTATTATTAAATAAATAAAATAATTTAAATATTTATAAAATTAACTTTTTTATTTATTGTTGTTATTGTAATATTTTTTAATTTTCCAAAAATACATTATTAAAGAGATTAAAATGAGAGAACTTCGTAATTTCATTTTACTTTCGAATTTTCGTTTTCCATGATCGTCACGTGAACGATTTAGCCGTTTCAAGACAGAATATGTGTGTGCGCGCGGGAAATAAAAATTATGTTTTTGCCAGTGAAAACAATAATATTATGGAAAATTTTTTGATTTTAATATAAACCATTTTATTTGGTGAGCGAGATTGATTGTTTCTGTTCATGACGCGGAGATAATTACCAGGTGCACGCTAGCCTGTGAATTTCAGAAGCAAATAAGTTTTCAATCAAAATCGATTAATCTTTAATTGAAACGTATATCTATATAATTTAAACATTTGGCTAATTTTAATTTAATTCAATTAAATTTTTTTTTGTAATGCGGAATATTTTTTTGTGAAGTGAAATTAATTATTTACATGTTCTTTGGCAAACACACACACAACATCGATAGTTCCTGTTATGCATGTTTTTATGTTTTACTTCCAAATATTTACAAATATGGGTGGATAAATAGACGTGTTCTTAAATTTAAAAAAATCAACAAACGAAAATCCAGCAACGTTCTTGTTTAAAATTAAGTCGTTAAATTTATTTGAACTTTAAATTCTTTGACGTTTTTTTGTAAATTCTAAACTTTTGAACTTTTCGCCCGGATCTTCCAATTAATGGCAAAGCGTGATTATGAAGTTTCACCACGCTTAAGAAAACCATCTGGGCTGTACATAGGTCGAATTTAAGTTGAAATACAGATTTTGGGCATTTTGGAACTCTGATCTGGACTGGTATTGTTGCAAATTCAATTTAGAATCTTTTAGGTTATAATCGTTTTTGTCGAACTACTTTTCAAAATATTTGCAAAAAACGAAAAAGGTCCTATGAACGCGCCACTTCCGATGGACAATTTTAGCAAAAACTCATTGAGATTTCCAAAGTTATAGAAAAAGCTTAAGTATGAAGTTTCATTACCATCAGTTAACCCGTCTGGGCTGTACACATGCCGAATTTAAGTTTAAAAATAGATTTTTGTCTAAAATCGTCATTTCCGCTTCAATTTTGAAAAACTGATCTGGATCGATATTATTGTAAAATTAATTTTCAAAATATTTGCATAAAATGAAAATTCTCTGGTTGAAGCTACCACTTCCGGTGGACACCAATTTCGGCCAATTTATGGAAAAAGCTATGGCAATCTGTCTGGGTTGTAAAGATCCAACAACATTTAGTCTGCAAAACACCTCACACGCACTCCCAAACAAAGATTTTTTAAAAACTACTTTTATTTACTTCGGCGATATAGCGAATGGTAAATCTATAAAAATCTCGAGGTCGTAAATATACTAAGGCTGCGGGCCAATAGTCGGGTGAAAGTCAATTTTAAGTAAATTTTTCGGTAAATTCATTTATTTTTCAAAAACTCTATGACAAACTGATCGAAAAATCTGTTCTAAATCCGATTTTTACTATAGTAAATGATTTACCCGACTATTGGCCCGTAGCCTAAGTAAAAGAAAGTAAAATCAAATTGTTTACTTTGAAGAACGTGTCACAGGCTTGCGATCAAATTTTATTGATCTGAGATCAAAAATTGTTTTTTTGAAAGAATTTGCTACTATTAATAATCGTGTGGAAGGAAGCATAATCAAATATAGGATGTCATGATGCGTGCTGATTGACAATTTGAAAAAACAGTAAATATTTGATCATCGATTTCCATAAAAAAAGCAAAAAAAAAACACAATTTGACATTTAAAATTCAACAATGCAGAAATTATGCAAATATTGGCACTCAAAAATCCAAATAACCAATTTGGACAATTCCCATTGCAAATTTGCGTACAGTTGCAATTGCAAATGTGGAAATGTGGGTTGCCCTTGTTATGATTGCCATGTGGCCACTGTTAAACGTAACCAACTCGTTTTGTATCATTGTCATCACCACGTGCATTACCATCACCAGAAAGCATGCCAATGTTGTGATAAAAAGCCGTGCTGCATTTGCTCCCGAATCAAGGTAATACTCGTATTATTTTTGGCACATTTATTTTTCAGTACCGATCTAAGTTGTTTTGTATTTTCTTGTCAACGCGTCGTTTCAAACAAATTTTCTGTTATAATGATTTGGCATTTTGACCGGATATGGTCGAGAAACTCTTTTATTTATTAAAGAAAGTAAAATTAAAAGTTATATATAAGAAAACGTTATAAAATATGCGAAAAATGTGGTGTGGTAATCTGTTGCGAAGCCTTTTTTATCAAGCGTCTAGAAATGGGCCGAACTTAAATCCGATTATAGACTCATCGAATAACATGCTTGGATATTTTAATGGTTCATGGGGTTATTTCGGATGTGGATGGAGATGCTACAATTGCTACGCAATGCCCGAGAATTGCTCAGAGCTTATTGATGTGGGTAAATTACGAGTGCGAGATCGAAAAAAAATTGATCCTGCGACTGCATTTCATTGCCATCATCATATGCATATGCATGGTGACACAAAATGTTATTGTTGTAAAGCAAATTTGTGCTGTTACTGTGAGCGGAAGGTAGGGCATTACATGTTAATTTATATAAACAATTCAATCTAATTGGCTAATTATCTCCTATTTTAAAACGAATGTGGTCCTTTTCATATTTGCATTCTTAATTGATCTTCGTCATCAAAATGATCCTTTAAAACAAACAATATTATTAAAATTACATAAATTTAAATTGATAGGTCAGAAAACTGTTAATATTAATTTTTATGTGGTTGGTGGGTTTTTTTAGTTCTGCTTTCGTAAGGTTAACTTGCATTAATTTTCATTCTATCAAAGTTCACCTAAAAATTATTGATAAGGTTTTTCGGCAAACATAATTTCTTGTAGCATGTTGAAAATTTTCACCAGAACCATCCGGTTTTGGCTTGTGTCAGCAAATGTTTAAATTTCAATAGTGGTCTGATAAAGTTAAAACCTGATCTTTTTTAGAAGACTGCTCCACTGGCTGAGGTCAAATAACATTCATGTTCCTTCCCAATTAAATTTTCGATCTGTCGTGATTTTAGAATATTGAAATTTGTCTATTACAATTTTCACGTGAAAGCCGCGGGGAGAAATGAAAACATTCCAAATTTTGAAGGAATTGTGTGGATATTAAAATATATTCAGCTACCTAAGTATTTTTTATGATAACATTTTTTTGTTGCCCTAAAACTCAATTTTTAAACTCGCATTTTTATTAAAATTAAAATTTGATATTTCTGGCTTTGTAAACATAAATTGTTATCATTTGCTAATAATATATGTACAGCTAATACAAATACAAATTTAAAATTATGGATTTTGGTAAATGTTGCCATTAAAAATACTTAGCTTAATATACTTTATAGCAACATTTTCAATTTTATGCCAAAATTTGCTCAAATCTTATTCTCTAAAAATCCGAATGTTTATATTTGAAAAGGGTTTCATTATATTTTCTAGTTACTTTCGGACTGATTGATTGGTCCATCGTGTCCTGTTCCTAACTGGGAATGGGATGTCCACGATTCCCCCCTTCGCCTATTTGTACAATTTGTTTCGTTACCACTCGGTCATGCAAATTAAGCAAGCGGAGGTTGCTTGACGTTGATGAAATCGGTCCAAAATTTCGTAACCGAACTTCTTAACCAATTTTAATGAAATTTGAAATGAGTAAATAGAAGCGGAGTATAAAAGGATTTTTGACAGCTCAGAATATGGCCAAAATAAACGGAACTAGGCTACGTCTTAACTATTTGGGATTACATTTAATTTGTTGCAATTCTGGATTGAGTAGGTCTGAATTCTGAAATATAGAATAATGGCACAGTACAATCTTGAAATCGGCGGAAATGTCCCACTCGGAATTCAATTTGCTTTAAAATTCTCTATTGAGACTTATACCCCTGACCCCTGTGCTCTCGCGGAAAAATTTATTACCACGAAAAAGAGTTTAGTCAGGCTTTTCTATGAATTATCTATGAAAAATGATCTTGGAAAGATTAATATTATTTGTAAATTGCATTAAAATATAGGTTAGGTTTCAGTGGTTGACACTTAGGCCAATTTCGGCTCATTGTGATACCACGCTTTTACACCGCCGAAGCTTAACTCCTGCACCACTTGTCCGGTCATTAAAATATAAAAACTATAAATTTATTTACAATTAGGATTAAGGCTGTGTGTAAGGTAAAAATCAATTAAAAGTAAACTTTTCGGTAAATTCAATTATTTTTCAAAAAGTATGGACTCTGATTGAAAAATCTGTTATAAAATTGGTTTTTACCGTAGTAAACGATTTACCTTAAGTTTGGTACAGAGCCTAAAAGTGGAAAAAGTGTCTCGGGTCTATCTGAAGCAAGCTTCATTTTTTTCCACTGGTAGCGTTTTCTATATTTTCCCTAGTTTCAATATTATACGAATTTTTCGCAGACTATACTTTAATCATTTTTTCAAATTTGTTTTCAAGGCTGCGGCTAGGCCAATAGTCGGGTAGACCGTTTACTATGGTAAAAATCGGATTTAGAACAGATTTGTCGATCGGTTTACCATAGTTTTTCAAAAATAATTGAATTTACCGAATCATTTGCTTAAAGTTGACCTTTACCATTGGATTGATACGCAGCCAATATAGAGAATTTCAAAGCAAATTGTAACCGGCAAAATGGCACAGTGGTTAAAGCTTTGGCGTTTGGATCGGGAGGTACCGGGTTCGAATCCCGATAGGGGTAGGATGCAAAGGTGAAAAACTCATGGGCCGGCCTATCTTCCATGTGCCAGTATAGGCTGGCCCATAGCTATGCAATGGGTATGGAACAAAAAAAAAAGGCAAATTGTATTCCGATTGGGGAAATTTCCATCGATTTCAAGAATATGACCGCTGATTTGAACCAATAACTAGACGGAAATAAACGGCTTGCATGAGTTAGCCTCAGCCTTACTATAAAATTTAAAATTAATTTAAAATTAGTTTTATCAAAATTCGGAAACGGTATACCAAGGTGGCGGGCCAATAGTCGGGTAAATCGTTTACTATGGTAAAATTCGGATTTAGAACAGATTTTTCGATCCGTTTGCCATAGAGTTTTTGAAAAATAAATGAATTTACCGAAAAATTTACTTGAAATTGACTTACCCAACTATTGGCCCGCAGCCCATGTGTTCCATTTAATTTGTTTTGGAGGCAAATTGTTCAAACATTTAATAGAGTAATTTTCAACGCTTTGGTATCAACATTTTGTGTTCTTGTTTTAATTTGTAATGTACGCGGAATTGAAATACCTTTCAAATAATATACCATACGACCTCAGTACCATTTCAAAAATAACAGCTCCCTCGTCGGGAGACGAAGGGAGTAATTCCAAAACTATTTTATTTTACTTTATTGATTGAACCATAGGGTGACACACAAACATAGTCCAGTTACGTGACACCTCAATATAACAATTTTATAGCATTTTTTTTCAATAGGGACGCTCGAAATTGGGTTGTTCAGTCGTGTATCGCAAATCGCCATGTAATGTTAGAGCTTTGAATTTTTTGTGCCGAGTCGACTATTCGACGTTTGGTGGCCAAATTCGAGTCAACCGGTTCGATAAATATTTAGCCAATACCCGTACGTCACCGAAACGCAAGGGTGTTCTGCTGAAAACATCGCGGCTGTGCGTGCGTATACGGGGAAACCCAAGGCAGGCAATTTTTGTTGGTTTACAAGAACTTGGCCTTTCTGCGACTTTAACTTGGTGAATTTTGGGTCGGGACTTGTTGCGCACCCGTATAAAATCCAACTGACACCACAGTGCATGCCACCAATTAGTTTTTTCTGACGGATAACGTAACCGATTTAATAACTTGTACAATGGCAGGTCGTCAAACACCAGTCTTCTACTTTCTAAAGTTCTTAAACTGAAAATATTCAGTCTAACTGCAAGTTGTTTCCGGTGTTAGGAGTCGATTTAAAAACTAAGAATTTTGTAAACTTCCTTTGAACCGCCTATTTGTGCATTATATGATTATTATTCTTGTTGAAACCACAGCTTTGGATGATTTTGCATAGCTGGCCTTAAAAAAATTTCTAACTTATTGCGGCGACTTCATTTTCGAAAAAATATGGACCAAATTTTTTTACAGACGATACTCCGCACTAAACAGTACACTATTGTCACTGATGAATTGATCGAGGATTTTCTGCTGTCAAAAAATCTAGAGTTTTGTTGTTTACGAAGCCAATATTCCTTCTAGCGAACATATATTCCAACTAGTTTCTCAGGAAAGTTTTTGATTTTTATTGTAGAAAACAACAAAACAAATATAACTTTCGGATGAAGCATATTAATATATGACATGTCGAATTAATTTCCCATCAATCCAATAGGCGAGATCGTAACAATTGCTCTGTTTGCTTATTAGCTCGCGATAGATTGCAACTGAACCATAACAAACTTAATCTAAGGCTACGTACCAATCCAAGGGTTAAAGTCAATTTTAAGTAAATTTTTCGGTAAATTCAATTATTTTTGAAAAACTCTATGGTAAACTGGACGAAGAATCTGTACTAAAATGGATTTTTACCGTAGTAAACGGTTTATCCTTGGATTGGTACGCAGCCTTACAAAAAAAAAATAACATTTATTTATTTTATGTCGTTAAAAGTTTGATTTATGAATGAATTTATTTTTAATTTGAATGGTTCAGCAACAACACGGGTAATAGCGAAATTTCGAGTAGATAATTTCCCATTTGGCTCTCAATAGCTCGCTCTGTATAACGAATAAAAAATACAGCAAATATTTGCAGTGTTTTTTATTTTCTATTCGGAGCGGGTTACTGAGAGCTGAGTTCATACGCAACTGCATCTAGCTTCACTCGACTATGTGACATTTTGAATTGTCAACTAGACGTTTGTGCCTGTCAACCTGACGTTTTGAATCGTTAACAACAGATTCTGTCAATAAGCGATGCAACTATTTCATACGTAAAATATCAACGGAAAAGTTATATGGCATTTTCTATAGATTGGGGAAAGTTCCAATCTAATTCCAATTCCAGTAAACGTAAATGATCTGAAATATCTAAATTGACATTTATTTTGACTTGACGTTATAAACAACAATTCAACTTCCTGCATTTTAAATTTGTAAAATAAGGAAAAAAAATCCTTTTTGAAAATTCCCAACAAATAGAAACGAGCTCCCGATACCGGCTCCGTGTGACTATGCGGAGCTAAATAAATTTATATTCGTAATTTACAATAAAGTCGCTGACATCTGCCGGGAATAGAGAATTTACATATAAATTCTATTTAAATAATTTTTTTCTGGCATACTAAGATAAAAAATTAGTGGCCATTTTTTTGAAAACAAAATAAAATTGGGTATAACTTTCCCTGGTAATTTCGCTATGCAAAAATTATTCCCCATTTACAAATATTTACATCAAATTTCTCAGTAGGCTAGAAAAAATTGTTTTATAGGGTAAAGCTATGTAAAACTCTTTCCCCAGCTCCCTATTCCCAGGGAATTAGCAAAGGGCCACTGCGGTGAACCAAACGTGAGTCGCAGTTTCCTATGGTGCAATAGGATCCCCATTGCAGTGGAGAATATCAATGCAAAGTTGCGGATCAAACATGTAGTAAGATCATAGTTATATTCTGAACATCCCCAACCATTGGCACTATTCTGGCTTTCCTTGGGAATAATAATTGGGAAAAATACTTTTAACCACTTAACAGCTTGCTCTTCATGAGAAACGGTGTCCACAAATTATCAGGAAAATAATTACCACGTAATCTGAATACAATGTTTTTTTCAGTTTTTAGCAATTTATTCAATATTTTTTCGATTTTTCTTCAAAATGTTTTTTGATGACGCGCCGAGTCACGCTCGGGAAAAACTGTCAAGTGGTTGAAGCATTTTAGTTTAAATGGTTTTTTTCTGTCCTACTGATGGAATCAGTTTGGTGTAAATATTTACGAAACAAACTAAATTGGGAAATAATTTTTCCCATACAGTTAAAGTTAGCCGACTCGCTCCACCCGAAAAATATCGATAATGCAGAATCGTCTGTAACAACTAAAATGCACCAGCCGAAAAATGTCGATAATGCAGATTCAAAAACAGCTTATATTATTAACAACTATAATTAAAAAACTATTTTAATAAGGAGAACACTCAATGGTATATATACCAAGCAAAACTTCAAAAATTTCAGGACAATTTCCATGTGAGTACTCTTCACATGGAAATTGTCCTGAAAATTTCGATAAATAAATCGCACACACAAAATTTGAAAATTTCTAAAAATTGACCGTTTAAAGTGTCATTGCTGGAAATATATTCGAATGAAATTCGGTTGATTTCTATGTTGGAATCACCGTCTGTTCACCATGTTAGGAGAGGCTGAAGAGCGCATTTAACTTGTTGCAAGCGGCTCGCTATTTAAATGTGTTCACGGTAGGACTGGATGTCATAAGATTATTATTATTTGTATGTGATCTGCAACCGTAACTAGCAGGTTCAGCGGGAGGCTAACAACTTTCTCTCATGAAGACAAATAATTTTTGAATCCTACTTAAGAACGCGATTTAAACGGTCGATTTTTAGATATTTCTAAATTATGTTTGTGCGATGTATTCAATCGAATTTTCCCAGTCTCCCCACATGAAAATTGGCTTTAATATTTTTCCAGGTGTGATCATCATTAAGACCTTTCATTCAAATCTATTTCCAACCATGACACTTTAAACGGTCAATTTTTGGAGATTTTCATTCTTTATATGTACGATATATTCAATCGAGTTTTCCTGGACTCCCAACATGAAAATTACCCTGACGTTTTTTTAATTATTACATTAATAATAAACTCCATTTAAAATATTATCCGAACATGTCACTTTAGATGAATTTTACAGCTTACCTTCGCACACATCTAATACAGCAATTACAAAAATTTAGTTTGTTATTATTATTTCTAATAGTTTCGTATACAATTTTCATTTTAATAGTTTTAGTTAATATTAATCAGTAACAAAAATTTATATTAAAAAAATTATTTTCCAACATAAAAGTTGTATCTGCATTGTCGACATTAATCGGCTGTCATTTAATCTTTTCAATATTTAATCTGCATTATCGGCAGTATTTGGCTGGGTATTTCTGTGGATTTCTTAACTATTTTATATGTTTTATTAAACCGATTTTTTCGGACTCCGAACAAAAAAATTGATCTGAAATTTTTTCCAGGCGTGAGCATCATTAAGACCTTTCATTCGAATCTATTTCCAGCCATGACACTTTAAACGGTCAATTTTTACAAATTTTCAAATTTTGTATGTGCGATATATTCAATCGAGTTTTCCCGGACTTCCAACAAAGAAATCGACCTTTCAAATGATAATTATTAGATGACGTCCCGTCTTAAAATTTCTCCAAACACTTAACTATAAATACATTTCACGTTTTAACTCCAAACATGTAATACAGCACTTAGAGAAATTAGGTTTTGTATATTAATTTTTATTGTTTCGAATGAAGATTTCTTATTTTATATTTTTTAGTTGAGTTTTAGGAAGAACAAAATAAAAATTTGCAATATAAATAATTACATTTCGGCATAAAATTCGTACCTGCATTATCGACAGTTTTCGGCTGGGATGTTACCGACAAAAATCGGCTGTCATTTTCGTTTGATTAGCTTGAATCTGCGTCGACATTTTTCGGCTGGAGTCGGCTAACTTTAATAGGGTATTTTTCCCAATAAAATTTTAAAATATTTACTTCGAACTGATACCGACAGTAAGCCAGAAAAAAACAATGGACGCTTTCAGGACACCCAACAGTTGGTAACATGTTGGGGCAGATTATCGATTGGTTATCAAGCAAGCAATTTGCTAGCCGAAATCCTAACTACTCAATCAATTTTACCAAGGAAATTTAATTTTCAAATTATATTTTCAATAAGGTTTTTGTTTTTCTTTGCGATTGCACTGTAGAACAACACAAAAATTCGCTGTGTAATTTTTGAAGCCGTAAATTTTACTGTAACATCGCAAAGACAAACAAAAATTTTATGAAAAATGAATTTGAAATATAAATTTCCTTGGTATAATCGGAGTAGCAAGGATTGAATTGAATTTTTAGTACAGAAATACGTATTCATACAAATGAGTATAAATTTATATCTATTTAAATAAATTCAAAATTTCTTTTAATGCATTCCCATCATCAAAGCTTAACTATTCAATAATTATTGAATAATCTAAGACAAGTCATACATTAATCACTTATGAACTGTCCTTCCATCGTCACTAATGTCAAGTCACGTAATAATCGTTTGTGACTTGTCATATACTATTCATCTATGAACTATCTTATACTAATCATCTCAGATATGTCACGCATGAATATGAGTCCCACTCTCGGATAAAATTCTATATACGTGTCATGCGTGACGACACACTGATCTAATGACTCATTAGAGACAGTCAAGCATGACACATATATAGAAATTTATCAGCGTATGGGACTTGACATGTCTGAGATGTTTCGTTTATGACATGTCTGAGATGAATCCTTTATGACATGTCTAAGATGAATCGTATGTGATAGGGGTTGCAATTCCGGGTTCTCAAATCCCGGGATCCCGCCAATTTTTATGATCCCGTAATCAAATTTTATGATTTTCTTTGATCGATGCAGACATTTCGGGATCCTAAATTTGGCGGGATTAATCTATGAAAACATTGAATTTTGCTGACAATAACGTAGTAGGAAGTTAGTCGAAGAAGAGAATTTGGAAGATGAACTGCATCGTAGTATTAACACCTGTTTAAAACAGCTTTGCAAATAATACAATTTTACCAAATGTTAAACTGGTAACCGCGTTTGGGAGAGAAATGAGAATATTTGAACAAAGCGGCCATGGAGCATGACATTTGTAGCGAGTTATAGTTTATTAACCATTCCACCGACAAGCATGGAATTGGAACGAGCATTTTCAGCTTCCGGAAATATTATTTCCAAATTAAAAACCACGGGTCCTATTCCTGAATACGATACGAGAACGAAAGTACTAAATTTATATTTGAATTGAATTAGATTCGTACGATTTTTATTTGAAATTGAATAGGAATCTTGTACTTTCGTTTTCATGTCGTATTTAGGAATAATAGGGCCACAGGCTGTGGCACTATTCTGGCTTCCCCTGTGGTACTATTCTGGCTTTCCTTTTGAATAAGGAATTGGGAAAAATACTTTCTTAGCATTTTTGCCCAAATTGTATTTTTCTGACCTACTTTTGGGATTAGTTTGGTGTAAATAATAATTCTCAATATTTGTTTAGAGCGTTTGTGTGGAAGGAAGATCAAAAATACAGGTACTGCTCGCCGTGTCGAAATTTAAAAATAAATAGGACATTTTATAAATTTCGTTTGACGTCTATCTATATGGGAAATAGAAGTGCATACATAATTTTTAAATATGTCTCAGTATTTGTTTTTTATTAATTGTAACCTTTGGCTGATTCAAGTATCATTGATCGTAAAGGAGATCCGTCTGGTAATTCTGAAATATCATATTTAATGGGAGCGGGCTTCGGTTTCTTAATTGGAGGATACAACTCATAGAAGTATTTTTCCTTAGAATATTTATCCTTTGCAAGCTGCCGAACAATTGGCTTACCCCAAATTTATTCAAGTTTTATTACGTTTTATAAATAATAAACATTAAATTATTCGAGAAAGCCGTGTTACAAGATGTTTTGACTATTTAAAAGTTTGTAGCTGTCAAATATAAAAACGGCCTACTATATGTAGGCGCAAGATGGCAGTTAAATTAAAGCTCCAAGCGAATATCTTTATTTCAAAAATATTTACACCCAACTAATTACAATAGTAGGCCAGAAAAATATTATTTAGTCAAAAATGCTATGAAAATATTTTTCCCAATTCCCCATTTTCAGGGAAAGCCAAAGTTGTGCCACTGGACGATAAAACAGTTAACTTCTTATGTTTTTTAAAATCGTATTTTTTAGATAATTCGAAAATGCAAGATACGAGATTTTTAATATGGAATATTTTTTAATTTCTGTTAATGAATTTTAATTTTTAAGTAATTTTAGACAATAAAAAAATGAATTTTGTATATATTTTTTTGTTTAACATGATTGTTTTTTATCTTAATTATTTGTTGTTTTTCATACCAATTTCAAATCCCGGGATTTTAAATTTATGAATCCCGTAGGCCTGGGATTCATTTATCACATATTAGGGATTGCAATCCCTAGTATGTGATAAATCATGGACGAGTCTCATGTGCCCTGTTTGAGATGAATTAATTATATGTGATATACGAGGGCAAATCAAAAAGTCTTGCAATATCATATGAAAAAAAAGAGTGAGTGAGACAGCAATATTTTTATTTTTCGACATAATCTCCTTTAAGGTTTATACATTTGTCACATCGATCAATTAACTTGCCTAAACCCTCTAAAAAAAAGATTTCTTTTGCTCCATAAAATATTCATTTACAACAGACTGTACTTCATAGTCACTGGAAAATTTCCGGCCCCTTAGTGTTTTTTTCAAATTGGGAAACAGAAAGTAGTCACTGGGTGCCAAGTCTGGATTTTACGGTGGATGCGGAATTTCCACGAAGCCGCAGTCCTTTAATGCAGCTTGAGCAATATTAGCCTTGTGCACGGGTGCATTGTCGTGAAGAAGCAAGATTTTTTCCTAACTTTCCTTGGCCGTTTTTTCCGGATCGCTTTTTTCAATTTTCGCAAAATCTCTGCGTAATATATGCCTGTGATTGTGGTTTTCGTTGGCATATAATCGATTATCAAAATTCCTTCAGCATCCCAAAAAATTGTTGCCAAAACCTTACCAGCAGACGGTTGAGTTTTGAATTTCTTTGGTGGTGGTTCACTACGTTTAATCCATTGCATCGATTCTTGTTTAGATTCCGGATCCCAGTGATAAAGCCATGTTTCATCGCCTGTTATTATGTTATCCAAGAAAGTTTCTGGATCTTCTTTGTACATATCTAAAATCGCCTTTGAAGTTTGAACGCGCATTTTTTTTTGTTCTGCATTCAACAAACGGGGAACCCATCGCGCACTTACTTTCGACATGTGAAGGTGGTCATGTAATATAGTATGTGTGGTACCGTATGAAAGAAAAAGTCTCCACGCTAACTGCGGAACAGAAATACGCCGGTCCTCCAATACAATAGATTCGGCCAACATTACGTTTTCATGGCTAATGGCATCTGCTGGCTGACCCGAGCGGTTGTCGTCTTCTAATGACTCCCGACCACTTTTGAATAATTTTACCTACCTTGTTACTGTGGCATATGATGGTGCAGATTCGCCGTAAACTTTTGATATATAGTTGAATATATAAATTGCATTTCGTCCATCTTTACAGAAAAATTTAATAACGGCGCGATATTCAATTTCATTCATTTTAAGAAAAATTCAAAACACATGTTACTAAATTGACAAAAACAAACGAACTGTAAAATTTACATCGAAATGTTCTTCTAGAAGTTTCATCGCGATAAAAAATGGTTTTGAAAAATATATTGTTGTCTCACTCACTCTGTTTTTTCATATGATATTGCAAGACTTTTTGATATACCCTCGTATCTGACATGAATCTTATATGAGTTTCCTGAGATTAATTTATGTATGTATATTTACGAGTATTTACGAGTATATGGAATAATGAAAACATTTTATTTAGATAAAGAATAATCTTCATAATTTATTTGAAATATAATATATATTTTTTGTTGTATAATAAATATTAGGATGCTGCCTTAAAAAATATTACAATCATCTTTCCGGTACCAGATGTGTTGTGTTCCAGATGGCTGAACTTTGAAATTTCGTTGACTATAAACAAAATTAGAAAAATTTAATATGTTCAAATTTTCCGAACAGAAAAATTACAAAATGTTGACTTACCTTAAACAAGATGATACCGTATGAATTGTAATTTTTTCTCTCGATTGTTTACCTGTATGTGATTTTAAAACTACGTTATAAAATGAGAAACGTCGAAGACATGTCATACATGTTTCGCTTAAGACATTGTCATGAAAGAAGGACGATTTTAAAATATGTCACATACTTGTCGTCTAACGTGGACAGCAATTGGGCGATTCATTTGGGAAACTAATGTGATTTGTCATAAATTAGTCATTTAGTCAACATTCCATCAAAATTCGACAACACTTTTTTCCTTTCTCTCTCATACACATAACATAGAAAAAATGTAACTAATAGAAACGTATGTCTTTCGTATGAGTATCTACCCCATTAAATAAAATAGCGGCCAACGTTACAAAAATGTTTAGCACTATGATATTTTTAGATAAAATTGGTGATGGTTTACCTAATGGTAAGGGGTCCTGAAAGGGTCCAATTCGAACCAAAATAATATGAAAATATTTTTCCCAATTCCCAGGGAAATCCTGAATAGTGCCATATGTCTGAAATCTCATTTTCTCAGGAAATAACCTGCCATGAAAATAGGCCATTGGCATGAATAATTTATATTTAGGTCTGGGTATAGACAAGCAGCAGGAAATCTTTCTGATAAAGACTATTTTGTGCTAACTAGTCCAGGAGTCAAGACCTGCAAAAAAAAAATTTTAATTTCACGTGAAAGAGGATAAAACTCAAACCTGATTTCTAGAGAAAACCAGAAAAGGTTTAAGCCAACTTTAACATTTTCAAAAGGTAGCTAAACTGGCGAAAGTTGTGTTTATCATAAAAATACAATTTTCATAAATTTTCATTCAAGTGACAAAAGAAAAAAACAAGCAAACTTCTAAAATATACTAGGTTACAAACGAAATTTATTTACCTTCAATATAATCGGAAAAATATATAGTAGCTGAATTTGTGCTTATCCAGAATCGACCCAGTTCCTTTGAACAATAAAGACCGTTGAATGAACGATTATCTGACATAGTGTTCTAGAAACCAATGAATTTGGCATTTATTGTTACATATTTCTTTCAGGTATTTGGTGCGTATTTCAATCCGCATAGGCGGTAGACGAACGGGTTTCCTAAATTTTCGTATACAAAACAAAGATGGCATTTATTTTATGTACATGACCAAACTTTAATAATTTATGGTATCTCATTATATATGTTTAGTTGGTCGGTAATGCAGATGCCTATATTGTTTTTTCTTTTTTTGCTAACTCCAGTAAAGTTATTTTGTGCTTCTTCTTTGAGTTGGTGCGTATTGCAGATTTTTACATTTTAGCAAAGCTAAATAATGTTCAATTTTCGATCAAACTTCTATTTCCGTCATTTTTCGGCTTGCTGTTGAATTTGATCTTCTTCATCGACATTTTTCGGTCGATACCCACCATGTAACATATCAGCAAGGCAAGCCCAAGTTACATGGCTTCTCCACCTGCTATCTGAATGCTATTGCAATCTACTTTCTCTTTCTATCAAAATTTGCCAAGATGGAGTCTGGTGTGGTAAACTTGCTATAATTTGACGTTTAGAAATCATTCTTTTGTCGATAGGCTAGACTACTAGTCATTTGAATAAATACTTGAAATGTTAGTAGATGCCATATTGAAATAGAATAAACGCCAAAATATGCATGCTATAAACATGCTATCTAGTTCTGCCGACATAGCATGTATTCATAGCATACAGATAGCATATATATATTATTGCGAGTCTCCACTTGCTATTTGATCGAAATTTTCTTGCATAACTAGATAGTAATAGCAGGTGGAGAGTCCATGTAAGTCAAAAGGCAATTAAATGTATTATAAGACATCTCGTTTTATTAAATTTTTTATTTTGAAAGTGGTGAAGTTTAGTATATATTCAAATTGAAATACAGAGCGGACCACGTTGTTATAGCCACATGGAGGAATCGCATTTAATGTAGCAGGCAGAAGACCACCACAAGAAATGTTAAATCTATTTTAAAATTTTACCGATAAGAATGCTGTTGGTCTCGCTAAAATATGCTGTTAGAATTGTTACTAAAGATCATACCAATGTCATTTGTCTTTTTTCGTCATTTAAAATAATCGGATGTGTTCTTTCTCTCAATGGTAACCAAATTCGAAAAATTTGTTGCGTATATTCATAATAATAATTCAAATCTACATTACCGACATTTTTTTATTTATAAAAAATCGCACCATCTTAATCTTAAGAGTGTAAAAGCAGTAAAATTAATGAAATTTTGCTCGTTGGGTTTGTTTACTCAACCCAATAAAATCTTTATTTTTACATGAAATTATTTTACAAAGCGAACAACAACAAGTTGCGAGTTGTTATGTTGAAATTTTACAATGAACAGCATCACCAATTTCCATGATGGTATTTATAATTATGTATATGGTTGTTACAGTTGAATCTGTATTACCGGCATTTTTCGGCTACATACGCTGGGCTAGCTATAATATTTGTTGTTAAGCATATAAACAATAGATAGATCAGAACTTATTTTATTAAAGTTAACCGACAGTTTCCAGCAGAAAATAAACAAAGATAATGCAGATATTGTCTTTGGTATATCAGCCGAAAACATAATATGGTATGTCAAATACTAATATGCTTCAGGCGAAACTTATCAGCCGATATTTCTCAACCGATATTTTTCAGCCAAAAGTATTCTTTTATACCAAAAATATTTATTTTGTTGTTTTCTACAATAAAAAAATGCAGCTGAGATAGCAAAGACACTATCTGCATTATCGATTCACCTTCATTTTCTGCTGGAAACTATCGGCTAACTTTAACAGGGGTCAAGAAATTTTTACAACTTTTAGATTAGCGATTAAAAATTATTTTGGTTTTAAATTATGAATTTTTGAATAATTCTTTGGCTTCAAAATTAACTTAAGGCATGTAAATATCGCACCATATGTTCAAACTTATTTAATTTCTTAAATATAATTTGATTTTTTTTTTAGTTTTTATTCGAAACTAAATAAATGGTTTTTATTAAAACTAAACATAAAAAAAAGTTTTTGAAAACCACAGAACCAAAAAAAAAAAATCGATACTTGTATGTAATTTCAGTTATTTCTCTGTCACCAAATGGCTATGGAGCGCGAAATAAAACAAAAAAATAAGCAATCGGCTAGTCCAACCGTTGCTGTACCATCATCGCCTAACGTAAGTGTATACCAAATTGTTTCGAGGATGGAAGATATAAAACGTTGTTGTTATAAATATTTATGTAGACGCTATATAAATTGTCTAGGATCGATAGTTGGTAATGATACTGATATTTAACAGAAACTAATTTTGTGTTGTAATTTGAATACGCTAATTATTTTTTTATTAATGTATGTAAGACAAAATTGCTTTGATTGGTTGGAGTGACCTTTTTATACGATACTATATACGCTTTATATACTAAAATATGACGTATATCTCGTTGTTTGCCGGTGCCACGCGCATTAAGATTTAGTTGATTAATTTGTTTTCTCTATTTTATCTGATTTTTATAGAACCAAAAAACAAATGCTCCAATTATCTGGGTTTTAGGTGGACCAGGTTGTGGTAAAGGTACACAATGTGACAAGATTGTTGAAAAGTATCAATTTTCTCACTACAGCACGGGCGATTTGTTAAGAGCCGAGGTAAAGTTTTAATGTCATATATCGAAAGAATTGCCGTAACATAATTATATTTTCTTCTGCAGGTTGCATCCGGATCAAATAAAGGCAAAGAACTTGCGGCGATCATGCAAAGTGGTGCCCTCGTACCAAACGAGGCCGTCCTATCACTTCTCCAAGCGGCAATGGCGAAAGAACCCAAAGCCATTGGTTTCCTAGTCGATGGATATCCACGTGAAAAGAACCAGGGTGTCGAATTTGAACGTAGCATCGCCCCAGTTGATTTAATTTTATATTTTGACTGTGACGATAGCACACTAGTGGCACGAATAATGAAACGTGCGGCCCAATCGACCGTGGTGCGTGCCGATGATAATGAAGAAACGCTTAAAAAGAGGATCGCCACATTTAGGCGAAACACAAATGAAATTATTGTTCAATATCCAACTAAAGTGAAAACTATTAATTGTCAACGTGAAGTTGATGAGATATTTGCTGAAGTTGTGCAATACATTGATGAGTTGTTGGCGGCCAAGGCCAGCTCCTAGACGTAAACATACACACGCACATACCAAAAACAACGATATCTACTCATAATGAAAATCGCACTCACAAAACCACGTTAATTTTTTTTTTAAATTTATTGTTAAAAGTATACTCTGGCTTTATAAAAATTAAACTTTTGCGAAAGGCAATAAAACAACCAAAAAGTAAATAGTAAATGATTTTATTAAACCAATAAATTGTTTGGAATACCGGAAATGAAGATTTCCCAAATATACGGGAATTTTGCGCTGCAGTCCATTGTTTTCCACGAGTTACTGTTGGTAAGTACAACACAATTTAAATCGGCGCTTGTTTTTGGATGACCTGGATACCAAGCACGATACCGGAAACAGTTAATAGATTTTGCATGCGATGATATATAATTTTGTTTTCTTTCAACTTCACGTAATCCGATCCATGCGTGTCGCGTTTTCGTTAAAATTTTTGACAGTCTTGTAGTTCGATCACTTGTTAAAATATCAGCCAATGTTCCACCTTTATCTTCACATGATTTTAGTGCATTTGTGTAGTTTTTATGTTCAGCATGGAATTTAAATATTCCAATTCCGGAAGCACAGACTAAACCACTCGACTTATTTGGATTCAAATACGAACTGTAGTATTCATATCGCGTATCATTTATCAGATTTAATAAGTTACCGACCTCCGGGCAGTCCAATACCTCACAGTTACCATGGCTAGGTGACGCGACATTTAATTTAATCGGATTTATTAAAAAATCATTTTTTTCGAATGTTGCATAATTAAACGCTAGTCCACCTTGATATTTTGTAAATTCGGCACATTTCTCGACCGATCCAAAATTGTTTATCGCAATTATTGTGCGTGGTGATTTTTGGTTTTTGCTTACTTTATGGAATTCGTATTTAACCGAGCTTACGGTACAATTTAGTGATGCGACCATCGGATTAAAATATAAAGTACTAAGGAATAAAATGAAAAACATTGCTGCGTTTAGTAGATTGTTTAAATTACTGTTGCAATCGTAATTGTAGCTTTGAATTCTAACTAGTTGACTAGTTTATGGTAATGACTTATATTATGAATTGCATTCTAATGAGATGGCTGTTTCCGATTTATATAATTGCGAAAAATTCTGATTATTCCGTTAACTTTTCATTTGCTGAATGATCTTCGTAAATACAGAAGTCATCATCATCGTTTGATCTCCGATGTCTGTTTCTGAAAAGCTTTGTAACTTCCTGATCTCAGTTGGTTGACTTTTCAATATCACGAGTGAAATACTAAAAAAGTTTATACTGGACTCAAATAACATTTGTTGTGCACTTTCCTACACATTAGTAGTGCTTTTAAAAGCATTTTTTTCTACCAAAAAACGGAAAAATACCAAAAAATTTAATCGATTTGATTCTTGGAAAGTTTGCTCAATTGTTGTTGTAAGTTAATTTTGAGTGAATCGCCGTTTAAATTGGATCAAAATATTGTTCATTTTTCTTATAATCAACGATTGAACGTTTAACGAATGACAAATAATTTGCCCATTATTTCTTGGATGGAAGAGCAATAAAGGATTTCGATTGCTTATTACTGCATCAAATGGCCCTGGTTCTAATGTATGTAAGGGTCATCGTATAATAATTCAGAGAACATGGCCAGTGATGGGTGAATTAATTCTTGACCCCGAACCAATCAAGGTGCATTCACAGTTTGCGTGCAACAAATAATTAAAAAAATCTGTAAATAATTTTTATATATAATTTAATTTATTAATTATTTTTTTTCTCATTTATAATTTTTTTTTTACTATACATCAATTGTTTAATTATATTTATAATTTTCTTTTTTTTTCAATTAAAATTAATTAAAGATTTTTAATTTTGTTACTGTGTCATAATAATATTATAAAGTACTTTTTCAGTATATATGTATAATTAATTAGGCTTTTTGTTAATTATTAATTAATTAATGTAATTCTTATTCATATTTAATTATGGAATTTAATTAATTCTGGTTTATTGTTTAGAGCCATCATGATTTTTATGAAATTTAGGAGTTTGAAAATTGATTGTCGCCCAAATTTCAAATTTTTAAGTTTGGGCGTGTAATGCCCCCGCCCCTGTGAATTTTATATTTTGCTTACATGAAAATATTATTTAATGAATGATTTAGTTTACATGATCTTATTAATTTGGCTGTTTATATATAATTAAATTTTATTAAATATAGCTACAAAGCGATCATTATCTGTACTTAATTTTAATTGTTAAATAATTTAAAAGATTTTGTTTGTTTTGGTTTAATTGATTTACTAATTTAAATTTTTTTTTCAGTTTCAGTGCTACAAAATTGAGTTTTTAACGTTTTTATTTTAATCTTTCTACACATTAAAATTTATTGTATGTGGTTAGGTTTTTTTTTGGAAATTATAAATTTTAATTTTTTTTTAGTAAAAAAGATTTGTTTAATTTTATTAAATAGCTAATAATTAATTTATACACGTAGAATTTAATTGGTTTGTTTTTTTTATTTCAAAATGATGATGATTTATATTTAAAATAATTACGTTTTCCTTTACTTTTGTTTGAATATGTATGGTAGTTATAGGTAGGGATCGTGTTCGTTGAGATTTACAAATATTGCTGAGCAATCTAATGCCTCGTTGAGTTCGGCCGATAAGTTTATGTTATACATAACATCACATGAAACTTTCACAAAACACTTTTTCGGAGATATGATACCTTTTACAAATTGAGGGATGAGCACCTCAACTGATCGATTGAAAATTAAGGTAAATTAAAGCTTATACTTCTCGGTAAAAGATAAAGTGCATTTTTTACCCAAAATAGGCTGAGTTTTTTGAGTCAACGAATCTTTTAATTCTGATTCTTCATTCAGATAATTCGATTTAAAAAACCGTAAATAAGTGAGGAAGCCTGACGCCTTCCGGAATAAGCAGCCTTATCTGCGTACTGCGGATATCTGTACATATAGATACCCTTTTTCTCCACTAATCGTGGAGAACATAACGCTTGAATAAGCTAGAGTGACTTCATAACCTTTGCAGGGGTTTGGATGATAAAGCACTGTCCAAGAGACAAGACAGTCCAACAACTCAGTACTCGTCAAATATCTGCAAATTTAGGATTAGACAACTAAACATACAAGATGCTTAAGTAGTCGGATACGAGATCAGTTAATGTTCAGAAAACCATTACATTAACCTCCTTTGTACGCAAGAACCATACACAGTAAAAGGTAGAGTAGGTGGCATCGCTACGTCGGCACTAATTATCACCGGATACGATAATAATACACAAGCACGAATTGGCATCCATGTTGGCAATAGCGACAACTCCAAAAATCAACAAAATTGTGTTGAATGCAACAACACAAAGTAAGAGAGATAGAGATATATAAGTAAAGGAAGATAGAGAACAAAGGCAGGTTGTTTAAGTTGCTGCTGTCAAACACAAGTGATTAGTAAATCAATAAAAAGTATTTGTTATCCAAACTAATCGTATTTTATTTAAACCATCGGTCACCCCCAAGTGGTAACAATCCTCAATGGTGATTTGGAAGTGTTCAAAACTTCACAGTACTGCGAATCGCGAAAATAGGTAAATTTTACCTAGTAAGCATCTACGTTCAATATTCAGACGATCCAATGATATATTTAAACAGATTACGAAACCGTGCTAGAATATCTAAACTGCCATGGTTATTGTGTCTATGTGTCGTGGTGACGTAAATGCGTCGTGACGGAATCCAAGATCCCAAATCATCAAAAAAAAAATCCAGGATTTTTTTTTTTTTGAGACTTAAGTCCTCCAAAACGACAAGAAAATTTATTTTGGACCTATTTTTGCCGAAGTTAATTACCAAAATAATCAACATTATTTGGTAACAGTATATCGTTTACTACGATAAAAATCGATAGTACAGATTTTTCGATCAGTTTACCATAGAGTTTGTCAACAATAATTGAATTTACCGAAAAATTTACTTAAAATTGACTTTTACCCTTGGAATTGGTACGCAGCCTAAATAAGACAACATTTTTGTTATAAATTTCGATTATTCGAAGAAATTCACTACTTTAACCGTTCACTTCATGCAAATAGTTTTGGAAGCATTTAAATTATTCGACCGACATCATTGGCTTAAAAAAATATAAATTAACTGTAAAATAGAATTAGATGCTTTCCAGTTGACCAATCGCCAGCACCCGCTAGAAAATCGATAGTAAAATAGTTTTTGTCATTGCTATGGTTATGGTTATCTGGCAACATTTTCATGAGTAAAACATAACCTAAAATAACCTTACTTATCAAATCAATTAATAATGTTTCTGTAAATTATTTTGTAGTGCTACTAATTGGCAACAAAGACTAACCACTAACACGCTCCAAATATGTTTTGAGATTTTGAGGTTTCTACTTATTTAATATTTTTCAAGTGTTGTTTATATTTAAATTGTTATTCAGTGTCAACAATTTTGGATTAAACAAGTATTAAAACCCATTATCACAACAATATTGGTTTGATGGACATCAATTTGACGTGGATTGGTGACATTTTATTAAATAGTGACATCTAAGTTTAAGCATTCAAAGTATTTTTATAACAGGTTAGTTGAATAACAGATTATAGCAGATTAGTGTAGAATAGAACCGAAAGTTCGAGTAGAATTTGAAATATTGGGCGGGTGATCACAAGTTGGTCATCAGGAGATTCGGTACGCAATAGTTTAAAAGCGACAGTGAACAGTAAGAAAAATTATTATTGTAAACCGAGAGATTTATAATTGTGATCACAATCCAGTGATACGAACAGGATTTGACAGGACAAATGCGTAACAATTGGTGGCAGCAGCGTAATTTGTCGGCTGTCGCCGAGTGGTTGCAATAATGGATTTATATTGAGATTACGTGAGGCTATGGAGAAGCCAGAATTGGACCCGGATAATTATGAGTTCGAGGAGGTAATTTTGGAAAAAATATATGATAAACGTGAGATAGTGGAGGCAGTTCCTGGGTCATCTTGAAATACAGATACTGCGTCGAACTTTATTTCTATGCAACGAACGATGTTGGAACAACAAAACTAACAAAGATAACAAAAATAATCAAAAGTTAGAGGAAATCATGGACGAACTCAAGCAGGCAATTGAAAATATCATAATTAAAATTAAAGAGAAGTTTCTTGATGTTAGACAAAATGTTCAGGAGGTTGCACAGAAGTTGTAGTTTATTGCAAATGGAACAACATCGCAGGTCGTCCAGGTACACTCGAATACATTCAAACTACAGATATTTGATGGAAAACTTCGTTTGGGATTTTCAAATTTTAATTTGAAATGGCCGCTAACAGAAATGCCGAGGTGAAGGAATTAATGGTAGCCGTTAAATGTAGAGCAGTCTAGCCTCAAGCTTTTCAAGAGAGATCGAGTGACTAGTGCAATTAGCCTACTCAAATATGCTCGCCAATTATACACAGAGCTACCATTGCGTGTATTTTATTAATGAGACTACAAAGCTATCATCAAACCGTTAACTAAAATACAATAAACAGATTTCATGACAGTAGGATTACTTGTTGGGTACGTGACAAGGTGAGTCACTTCTTGTGATCCGAAAAACAAAGCATTGACAAAGAACTAGGGCTCAAGTAAAGGGTCATTTCCCTCATCCCTATTTCCAGATTACACAAAATCTGGATAGCCAGATAGCCTAGCCACAATTGATGTTGATGGGGAAAGCTGTGTGATTACTTTAGGCTAAGGTACAATTCTCAGGATTGATCGAAAGGATCTCATTAGTAGAAATACACAACCACCAATATAGTACTGTATACCGTCCTAGGTAAGAAAGTAGTGAACATAAGAATTCGTGATACTAGGTTTCAACATATTCAAGTATTCGTCGACGGTATTGCCGATGAAATTATTCGGTACTGACTTTAGAGAACGAATGGCGTCATTTTAGATTTTAGACAGGGGTCCTGAGTTACTGTAATGTCGAAATGCAAGTGCGACTCAATGATTTAAATGTAACAATCATCAAGCGATTCACCAAATACAGAAACAGTTATTTTGAGAATATCGGAGGTAGGATCTGGGTTAACAAGGTCGTGGCTTGTAGAAGCCAATGAATCAGGAGAAGTAATTGGAGAACTAAAGATCGGAAAACCCTTAGTGCTCTAAATCCCTCGGATAAGTCAAAAGCAATCAAGAAATTTCCAATGTGAACCCATAGTGAAATGCGAATAGAAAAATCTGGTGGGAAAAGTCAACATAGCAAAACAAAATGAATTTATAGAACAACTTATGCTTTGCGGACCAAGGATCTTACTAAAGCAGAGAACAATTAAGCGCAATGGTTATTAGACGATACATATTCATTTTCTGTAGCACACCGGAAAATAATGGAAGGACCACATTCGCCAAGCACCTTGAAGATTTTAGCAAAACAAGAAGACGTAGATCGAATTTTAAAGACATGCAAGCGGCAGGAGTTATCGAGCAACTGGTGATGTTGCTCGAAAATAAGAACGGTAGCGTGAGATTTTGTGTAGATGATCGAAAACATAATGACGTTATAGGCGCCAGAATCTTCTCCGTATCTTCAAGGGCAGGTAGAATTGGCAGGTAGACATTTGAGAAGAAGACCGTAAAAATACTGCGTTTATATAATGTAAAGCCATTTGGATTATGCTCCACCAACTTTTGATCGATTAATGGAGCGCGTACTGAAAGAATTACATTGGAGACCGTGTTTTGTTTATCTGGACGATATCGTCATGGAAAAAAAACTTTGCAAGGGCCACCGGATTAATATTAAGTCCAAAGAAATGTTGACTATTCTGAGCAGAGATAAAGTATTTGGGTCACAAATTAATCACTAATCGAATTCATAGAATTGATGCAAACATATCCACCGTATGAGGAATGTACGTAGATTTCTTGGATTGTGTAGCTACTATAGTCGATTGGTGCCAGGATTCGCCAATGGTGCAAATAAATTTCACAAATTATCTACGAAGAACAAGCCTTTTGAATGGGCGGGAGAACAAGACATATCATTCGTTAAATTATGGCAAATGCTATGCAAGCAATAATAGTTAAGGAGGAGTGTTATCACAAAAATCCGGAGGGAGCGTTTGATCGAACGTCTGCAAAGCTACGGCTTTGACATCGAAATGCTGACGCATTATCAAGGCAGCCATATTAAGTTGAATGATACTACTCTGCGTACTGCTAGACCTTAGTGAAGGAAGAAGCGCTTACTGGACCGTACAGTGGGAAAACCTGTTTTAGAGAATGGTTGTTTAAACCAAATATGGGAGAACTCGGATGACAAAGTTAAACGAATATTAAAATTGGACTCGAAAATTAGAATTTATGAAATTCTTGCGGGATATCATGGAAAAGCAAATGGAGGCCATTTCAGAATTAATAAAACAGTACGTAGACATTTGGTAGTGCATAGTGTACTCAAAAATGTGATTAATATGCAGCAGTGAAAAGACAGCGAAAGAGAACAGCCATGAATGAGGCAGGGCGGACATCGGTAATAATGGACCAATCCAATCTTGCCGCTACACCCGTCAATGCACATACCTTCACAGTTTGCTTAGCATATGGCCGTTTTATTTGATTCTTAAGCATCATCAATGTGAAGGCCTTTCCAGTTCCAGCATTTCCGGTTATGAAGAGCTTCAGGCAATTATTGCTACCATTCGTTTGTTCCTGAACACTGCTAGTGATCTTGATGTAAAGTTTTCGCTGATCTACATTCATAGCTCTCCCGCCAGCATGAAATTCTTCATCATTCATTGGTTGATCCGGAAGTTCTACATCTTCTTCAGCATCTAAGACTGCAGGTTCTTGTTGGAGAATGTTGAGTGCATGTGCCTGATCGAATGCATTCTCTAATTAATTCTCTCTCTCTCTCTCTCTCTCTCTCTCTAAGCAATTCCATGTGCGCACTATAACTTTCCTTAGATGTTATTCGAGTTCAATTTCATTTCGATATGGCATATACTGGAGAAGCAAGCTGTAGTAGAAGTTCTCTGGATCGTTTGAAGCTATGAAGTAAGGAACTCTTACGTTGGCTGGTATATTTCGTATTTCCATTTTGCTGTTATCTGTTAGTGTAATCAGCCTTTTTCGTTCTCGTTTCTCTTTCTCGTCTGGGAACTGGTTTACGCTTTCTTCAATTGATTTCGCGTAGTACGGTTCGAACAGCATCGCAAACTCAATCAGACTCATGTTTCTGACTTAATAAACACATTTTTATTAATCACTTATTTTTTGTTTCGCGTAATTATTTTGAATATTTTCAAAAAGTTTAAAAAATCACTCGATCGATTTTGACTTGTTAGGTCATCATCAGGAGTATCTACACTGGTGATGACCTAACAAGTCGAAATCGATCGAGTGATTTTTTAAACCTTTTGAAAATATTCAAAATAATTTTGCGAAACAAAAACAAGTGATTAATAAAAATGTGTTTATTAAGTGTAAGTGTGTTTCGCCAAGTGCCTAAGGCAAATAGCGTAAAAAGTATCATGTTTTTGAAGTCATAATCTGGATGTTCTATGGGACGTTTCTCATAGCGCTCGAAGATATTTGCGCAATAGCCTTCGGCTCTGTCTGCCTGATCAAACATAATGACTCGATATCTTTGTTCAGGCTTTCGAGTGTTGAGGAATACACTTTTTCTTGAACTGTCTCTAATGTTGAGGTGGCACAATCGGTATACGCTCTCGCATGCAGATACTTGACGTTGATTCAAGATCTTGATGCAGATTTTAACGAGTTTCCGTGAGACGTTCGTTTCCTCTCTTTGTATTTGCCGAATTGCTAGTAAGCGATGGCTTCATTGGATCCGCATCGTTGATAGCCATGTTGGTGTCCCACAATTTGAGCAATGCTTTATTGTTATTTATTCACGCGGATGTCTTCCTTACGCTGCTTCAGTAGACCAATGCCTTCTAAACTACTGGCCGCTTACACCAAATGATGACGACACGCTAAGTCGACGTTCTTGTTGTTGCTTTCTCTAGTTGCTTTGTTAGTGTAAATATCTTAAAATTATTATTGCGCAGTCTCGGTTTAGACTTAAATTGACGTCATGTGCGAAACATGAGAGTAGTAAAAGGCCAGTAGTTTAGAAGGCATTGAGTAGACACATTCTTCCGCCATTCTGTATGAACTCGTCAGATATATAAGTGATGATGCGAGTTCTTTCACACGCATGCTGGGGCCGTGTGGTTCTTTGTGCATGTGTGTATGCCTGATTTCTTTTAATATATTCGTACTTCTCAGTATCTTCGGCTGGCATTTCACAAGATATCACACTATCAATGCACTGAATTCCTTATAGTCACTATCAAATGCTGGATGATCTTCAATCCACAAAACAATGTGACGGTGTGAACTTCCACGGTTCTGGAATTCAATTTGCCACCAGTAAACTTTAACACGACCACCAATCATCGGGTATTGCTCAATCATTCGTTGTACAGATAGTGAATCCAGATCTTTTGGGTCTTCCATCAACTATCAACAATGCTTTTCTCATATCAAGCGAGTGTATATCATAGCAGCTGAATGTTACAAAGTATGAAGGTGGTCCAAGACATCTTATTTGTGCAACCAATTCATTGTTGCCTGCTCGCCAGTATACAGCTGAACCTCTGAAGTTCTTGATGTGGAGGTGTACATCCTCAACCATTCCATCTTGACCTTCGACTTTCTTTCCACACGCCGCAATTGTCGATTTGGTTCGAAGATATTCGAACATTGACAAGGCATAGAACAGATAATCATTTCGTTGGAATCTTAAATCTTCGCCTAGAATTCGATATGGGAAGTAGTCAAGTGGTGTTATTTTGACTGGTCTGTCTTCCTTCAATCCATCGATTGCATATGGGAACAGGAAGTACCATGCGATTTCTTCGGCTTTCGACTCGTGCTGCTCGTTGCAAAATGTTGTCTCTTGTCTTGCGTGTGATTTGGTTGACATTTTCCGATAGTTCCAATACTTCATCGACATCTGGCTGTCCACAATCGATCGGGGCCATTACTGATGTTTGAACTGTAATGGCCCATTGATGGGTTGATTTGTGTGCTGGCATTGTATCAGTATGTTGCAACTCCATTTGTTGTTGTTGGGATCTTCAATATTGACAATATTGCTCTTTGGAATCGCATCGATGTAATCTAATGTATATTGTCTGTTCTGAGTCCCTGTACAGCGTTTGCACACTCGTACGAGCTCTTCAATATTGTCACATTCGATGATACTTGCTTTGACATTTGATGCTGCAGCACCTTTTGGACCGCACGCATGGGAGTTTGTGAAGTAGTACTTGTTATCATAGTGCATAACTCTTTGTGATGTTAGAATAGTACTATCAAGGCATCATGTAATTTCAGAGCGCCTGATTTAGGGTCATTCTTTGAATCCTGAATACTACCATAGAGAGCTGGTGCTTCATCATATTACATGGAGAAAGACTGGTTATACATTATGAAATCCCTCTTGACGACATCAAAGTTTCGTACCAGTAGGTAACAACTCGGATCAAGTGGTATGTATTTTCATTTGTATCGATGCGAATTTTCTGATATTTTCTATCACCCTCAATCATATTATGATTCTGTGTATTTATTTTACGATAAGATCTTGGAGCGGAAGTTTGGACACTCGCATGATGTTTGCCAACACCATAGCACAGCACTGAATACCTGCAAAACCTGATGTGAAGACTTCTTGCATTCCTTGATGCCATGATGCTCTCAATATTCGACCAGTTTCACTAATTGGCATGTATTGACTTACTTTTTTGTTGTTCTGCATGCTCTTCTGATGGTTCTGGCTCATCTTGTTTGACAATTTCGTGTTCATTTATCACAGCATTTTTATCAATTATGACATCTTTGTATAGCGGATTATTTTCAATCAGCCATCGCAATGCACTGATGATTCTGTCACGATTGATGATTCTGTCCATACTGAGAACTCGCGCGTTATGTCGAGATTCTCCAATCGCTCAGTGATAACCACTATACCAGCATTGCTCCAAGATCTGGGCAACATTGCTGGAAGTTTCTCATTTACTTCAAAGATGTCTTGAGCAAAGAGCACTGCTTGACCACGGAATCTATATTGTTCAAAGAGTCCAGTGAATTTGACCACTTTGACGAATGTATGGATTTGTGCTAGCATACATTGTTCAGCCTGTGATAAAACGCGAATATCATTAGGAATTGCACCGGGATGGCACAAGACTGGCTGTTGTTTGCAAGACAATTCAGCAGGCAAGTATGGAGCTGTTATTATGCTGACATTCCACTTGGCGACTTGATTTGGATAGCATTGCTTTGTACATACTTCGAAGATGGTATTGCAGAAGGTGTTGATGGCTTATTTGAATGCCTCGATGCTTGCATTTAACACTGCAGGTCGGTGCTTGTCTGTATCCAAATGAGCTTCAGGTTGTTCAGGTGTTTCCGATGCACGAGCCTCTAAATGCTTCTGTCTATCTTGCTTTAAACGAGCTTCACGTTGCTCAGGTGTTTCAACTGCCCGAACCTGTGACATGTGTTGGCAGTATTTGTCTAAGCGTGCTTACACGTTTAGCATCCTGATCTTCATTCTCTAACATTTCTAGACGTTTCTCTTTCTTTTTATCCAAATGTCTTTTCCGTTGCGTTGAAGTTTCCTCCGACCGCACTGTGCTGCTTCCATCTCACTTTCTACTTTCTTCCTTTCCACTACCCTCAGAGTTTGTTTGTTTGTTTTGTTTCTTGTATCATCCCACGAGTATAGGGTTGGTGAAAGTCCCTCCTTCAGTGACCCAGTTAAAGGAGCAAGAGCTCCTATAAACTATTAGATTTTTTTTTTCAAATAAATCGTTCAGTAAAATGTTTTTTTTTTAACTAAATTATTTAATTTGAATATTCTTACTGCTAAAATCTATGGTAATAAAAATCAATTGGCGCATGTATGACTGATCATTACTTGAGAACATTTTTGGCTGATTTGGCTGATTTTTTTTGTTGTGTTTGTAATTGTGAGGACAAGGTTTGTATGAAAGAAAATTTTGGGAAAATCCACTGGAAAAGTTGGAAAATTTGGAAAATCGTAAAATGATGTTTTTGTAAGGTTTTTTCGCACGTTTTCGATCCAGATGTTTTTTTAGAAGAGATAAATTGGAAAATTTTAGTGGAAAACTCGGAAACTTCAGGAAAAACGAAGAAAATTGATTTTTTTTATAGCGCTTCACTTGAGAACGGCTTAACCGATTTGGCTCAATCTTTTTTGTTGTATTCGCAATTACCAGGAGATAGTTCTTACCAAAGAAAATTTTCGAAAAATCCACTGGAAAAGTCGGAAAATTGAAAAATTATGTTTTTGTACGGTTTTTTCGCACATATCCGATCCAGAAGGTCTTTTAGAAGAGAAGAGAAAAGTTGGAAAATCTGAGTGGAAAACTCAGAAGCTTCTGGAAAAACCCAAAGAAAATCTATATTAATTAAAATCAATTGTGACGTATGAATCAATTGTGATGTGTGACTGATCTTCACTTGAGAGAAGCTCGACTGATTTGGGTGATTTTTTTTTTGTTGTATTCGTAATTATCAGGGCAAGGTTTGAATGAGAGAAAATTTTGGGAAAATCCACCGAAAATGCCGGAAATTTGGATAGTATTTTTATTGAAAAAATGGCAAAGATGCATCGACGTTTAGTAATAGTTCTCATAACAACAACAAATTCCGAATTGCATATTGATATTTTGTGAAAAATAATTAAATTTAAAGCGATAGTTCAGTGTGTTATCGATGATGGTCGAATCTTTGGTCCATTCACAATTTGAATTTATTTAAGTTCGTTGTTATTTTATTGTGTTGCAAACATTGAATTGATTTCTGTAGAATTTTTTAAGCGCGGTCAATTATGACTCCGGAACAACGAATACAGTCGATTTCGACTCGCTAATTTCAAGCTTACGCACAAAATAATTTGAAACATCGACAAAACAGACGGCTAAACGTGACAATTCGAAATGAACTTTTGGCGTTCAAAAATGATCCAACAGTCGATTACGCCGCGGATATATCGGCTGACTTCGGAACAATGAGCACGGTTTGTCAACATTGCAACTTTTTGAGGTTTCAAAACGAACCACCAGGATATGTTGTGAAAGCAGAAAGGTGAACTTTTCACAATTGACACCGCCACTAGAGCCATTGTCCTCATTGGTTTCTGGCCAAGAACTTCGGTCAAAACGTTTCTTTCATAGTATACAAAACTAAAACAGTTCCTTCTAAATGACATCATTTGGGGCGAATATTACCGAAGCACGAGATTATGCATGAATGTAGATGGAAATGTAAACAATTTAGGCCGACTTATTAATTTGCCAGTGACGTATGTTGGAAGCCCGAGGCACATGCATGAATACGCATAAGATGCAATGACCTACGTACGCCAATACGGCCGACCAAATTTATTCATCACTTTTACTCGCAACCCAAAATGGATCAAAATCACGCAGCTGCTACTACCCGGTCAATCATACACCGATTGCCACGACATTACAGCACAAGTATTCAAGCAGAAATTCAAGGCTCTCATGGACTTCATTGTGAAGTATCGGGTCTGAGTACTTCAATTCTGTCTAGTTCATAAACGTGTGTGAGTACGTCACGACAGAAAGTGACATGGCTGTATTTGCTACTTCAGCTCCTGATACCATCGATGAAGTTTCGCAATATCAAATGGAAAGATATGTCAGCAATGAAAAGTCCATTTAGCTGTGCGCTTGTAAAATGGACAACCAGCTTATTTCACACCAGTTAACACGACCAACGACCACCCGCGACAACGCTAACAAGCTTCTTCGCGACATGCGCAAGTGATCCATTTGTAAGAAAAATACTTTACTCGGAGATGCCAAGATACTTCACTTGGAACGTATCATCAAAAAAAAATCTAACTTCGGAATCACGGACAGCCTGTTCCTGCATTTACACACTTTATCTGAGCAATGACGAATTTTTTTACCTGCCTTTGTTATTGGTTAATGTTCGTGGAACGACATCATTTGACTTTCTACGAAATATTAATTATGAGCTGTGCGCAACATATCGAGAAACCTGTCAGTGTTTACTTTTGCATGTGGTTTTCAAATGAGCAGTTGTACGTGTCGTGCCCGAGAGTAGGTAAACCATCAGCGCTATTCGTTTTCTCTTCGGAAAGAAAGGCAAAAAATATCGTTCATCACCAAGCGTTACGTTGAACGTATTGTTAATTGGCTGCCGAGGTCGTTAGATTTGACAACTCTCGATTCCTTTTAGAAGGGTTTTTTAAAGTCACCAGATTATGCTGATAAACTAGGAACAATAGATGCTTTGCAAATTAATTACAGCTATTGATTTAAAAAATAATAAAGTAAATAACATAATCTGGCAAATGAAATGCTTTTTGGTAATCCTAAATAAAAATCATTTATAACAAAATTTGCAGAAAAATCTTCTGTGTGCACGCCCGCGAAGATTTCTGCGTTTGAAAAATCAAGGCTGGACTCCGGAGTCTAGGGGCTCAGTACAAATTTTTCGTAAAATTTCAATTTTGGTTATTTTTTCCTGGAAATGAGTTTAGAAAAGGGATTATATGAAATTAAATCCGAGGGATGCGTCTTCTGGATCAAGGGGCTCATTCATTTGTGTTTCTGTACCATTCATCTGATTGCGATGAAACGTTGATGAGTTGGTAAATTTAGGGCTGGGATCCTGGGTCTAGGAGCATCGGTAAAATGGTATTCTAAAATTACAATTTTTGATGCTTCCGGTGATGCTTCCGATATTGAATTCAGTATCTTATGAATTCCTGTCATATAAGATTGCAACTACAGTGACGTTGAGAAATTGCCCGCAAAATATCCGTAATTAAAGTAATTTTAATTTCTCCCGTGCAACGCTGGGTAATTCAGCAGTTAGTGTATAATAAAATGAATCAAAACTCAAAAAAAGAAACTAAGGCGGCCATCGGCACTGAACTTCAAACCATCAAATCGCTGCGTATAAATTTAATCACATACAGACAAAGTCGGCTATGAAATTTGTTTGTATGTGAGACTTTATATGGAATATTAGATATCGCTAATTTTTCACGAAAAGTTTAAGGTTTTACTATTTTTATGATTGAATCATGTATTGTCACCTCTTAGATGCATGTTTGCAAAATTTCATAACTCTAGGTAAATGGGAAGTAAGTGAAAAATCGTTTGCAAGATTCCACTCTCACAGACAGACATGATGTGAAGTTAAATAAAAGGTTGTAAAAAGCAAATATCGTCAGATAAGAACAACTTCGTTGCATTCCGATGGTATTGTGGAAAGGTTTAATAAGACACTGTAGAAATATTTGGCAAAGATTGTAAATAAAAATCAGTGCGACTGGGAGCGACATACTACATAAAATTGTTCCTAGCCAGAAAAATTTTCGGGAGTAATCTGCGATTACCGGAAGATATTAAATTTGGAGTTATTTCATCATCAGTGTTGTGTGGTCAAGATTAAGCCAATGAAATGCAAGAAGAACTTGGATGACATCCATAAAATTGTACGGAAAAATCGGTTAGCAAGCGATATAATGAAGGTTAGGTATGACATACGAGTACGTGCAAATATTAAAACTTTCGAAAAAGTACAACTGGTTTGGTTCTACAAGCCGAAACGAAGAAAAGGGCAATCATCGGTGTTTCAACCGGCATGATAGGCCTAGTATTGTCATCACTTAGATAAACGACGCTGTTTAAAAAATAAAGACACCACAGCTGGGGAGTAGGGGTGGTGCGAGTAATGAAACGATTTCACCTATGGGTTTCATGGGCATCAATTTACCGTGGATTCTTCACTTGGGGACATTAATCCCGCGTAAATCGGTCCATCAAGGGTTAATAATTTAATGACATTTTTAAAAATAGTGACATCTATATTTAAACATTTTAAGTATTTTATAACAGTTTAGTTGTACAGCAGATTAGTGAGGGACAGAATCGAGTAATACGAACCGGATTTAACAGGGCAAATCCGTAACAATATTTACAATGTTGCAAACTTTGAATAAAAATTTTCTTGTTTTAGTTTGTTGATGAGGGTAAAGTGTGTGAAGTTAGTAGGGAATTAATGTATACGGAAAAACTTGCGTTTCCAACGAAATTCCAGTATATTTCCAATTTGAATTTTCTCTATAATTGGGATTCTGGCCACAATGGACTTTCTATGTGTGATGCTGTGAAAATTGCTTATTGGGCAACTTTTTATGAAAAATTTCAAAAGGTGTTGCGATAGCAAGGGCAAAATCCATTTCACCATTGGAAGCTAGCCGCTGGTAAACTGAAAAGCACTTATAAGATAATATATAGATTTAAAAATTAATTAATTAAATATAAATTACATATATAAAATTATCTAATTAAATTTAAGTGTTTTTTTACATATAAAATCGATGTAATTTACTTATAATTTATTATAAATAGTTATAGTTATGTCACTTGTTTTTTTTTTAATTTTAGGTTAGGAGTTAACAAGATATAGTTCTATTTAATTTGCTTCGGTGGTTTTGCCCAATATATAACCATTTCTTTCGATAAATTTAGAATTATTAATTAATTTAGAATTAGAATTGTATATTGTTTGGTTTAATATGATTCTATATAGACCCCTAAAATATATATAAATATCCTAAAATTCCACCAAATTTATCTAAACAATATTTATAAAGTTTCATTTCGGTGGGAATTTATCCATATCATTTATTTTTGTGTTTAATTTTTAAATAAAATAAAATAAAAATATTAATTAATTATTAAATATAATAAAATACCTACACAGAAAACATTCAGCATCAACGGTATAGATTTTTTTTTATATCTCGTTTATCACAAAACAATCCATCACAGAAATTAAAGTTATACATTTTTTTAAAAATATTCTAATATCTATAATTCTAATACACTCTCGATATATAGTCGCGCAACTAATATGAATTTTATAGAAAAACTTAACAAAATCAAAAGTTTACGTTAAAGCTCGCACCTATCGGGAAAAATTAACATTTTGTGAACACGAGCACATCATATACATTCTCGACCCTATTTCATGGTCTCGAGCAGCGCGTCCTTTTCACTCATACAATAATCGTTCGAATTTAAATTTGTGCTATTCTTGTCGTTTAGTAACGGTGTCGTTACGTCACTATCATTTCCGGTTTCATCGGTTTCCGGTGGATTTGGATTCACTATGCCACCATTTTTAATTATATCACTATCGCTATTGCTACTATTTAGATTACTATTTGTTACATTATTACTATTATTACTACTGCTATTATTTGTAATTGCTAGTGTTTTATTAACGTTATCGTTACTATTTTCATTCGTTTCATGAATATTAATACTAGTTTTGGTTTGGTGTTGTGGTTGTTGTTGATGTTGTTGTTGTGGTTGCAGATGTGTCTGGGGTGACTGGGACTGTGGCTGTTGGGATGATGAAATCTTATCTATATAATTCGAATTTAATTTAATACTATTTGGTGAGGCGGAACTCGATGATACCGAGGTATGGGGTAGACCCATCGCAGCTGGTGAGCCATCAATTATCGGCTTAATGGATGGCGTGTCATGGGGCTCATCCACTTCTGGCACCGTTTCCATTGTGTTCGCATTGGCCAAAATCAACGGAGAGGATTGGTTCATTGATTGGCGTGGTATTTTTCCCTGATAAAACAAATATTAATTCAAAACCTTATATAAACGTATGGTACAGAAATTTTTCTTACCTGAAGATAATACGTCATCAGCTGGCCTTTACCTTTCACCGCTACCAAACCTCTCTGCTCGAAAGTGTATCCAAACGTTTGTAAAATTTCACAAGTTTCCTCCGTCACTTGAATAGCGCCCGCTTTTCCGGTACTCTCCATCCGTGATGCCACATTTACCGTATTGCCCCATATATCATAATGTGGCTTTCTAGCACCAATCACACCGGCCGTAATCGGCCCGTGATTAACACCCATTTTCAGCACAAAATGATTAAATGACTGTTCGTTTATACTTTGCAACGCCTTTTTCAGTTCAAGCGCAAACTCAACCAGGAGTGCTAAATGTGCCCATCTTATTATGGTCGGATCCTCTGATTTTACTTGTCGTGATGGATTTAAACCGCTTGCCGCCATGTACGTCGATCCGATTGTTTTAATTTTTATGATGTCTTGGAATTGAGGCAACTCGAGTAACTAAAATCGAAAAAAATTATACATTAACAATACTTCAAAATGCGAAGCCATAATTTTACCGACGTTTAGTAAAGTTTTGTTCTCCTCTCAACAGATTTGACCCACCTTCAAAATTAGGGCCGACATTAATAACTAAGATATATCATAATTTGGTCCACGCTTAGGATTGTGAAAATAAAGTTACATACCAAAGTCCAAACCAAATTATAATTATCCTTACGTTTTGCCCACCCATTATAAAGAACCACCAATGTAGCACCCTTCAATGATTTATTTAAATAAAAAAAAAAAAAAAAAAAATAGCATTGCCCACGTGTTGATGGGTTTTTTATTTTTGAGATAAGTTTCTATTATAGCTCAGGAGTATGCACCAGTTGGATCTGCAGGTATAGGATGAAAAAGAGATTTGGTGATGGAATTGAACACAATTATGATCCCCTACTGGATTGGATAACTCATGTGCCGACCAATCTCCCATGTCGGTTCTTTAGTCTAGCATGGATCATATACAATGCGCCGATGGTTCTAGGTAAATCGAATCTAAATAGAAAGAAAAGCGAACTGCTAAATAGTTCGAAATCAAACAGACAAATACATCGTTTTTGTGGGAATCGGAGTTCTGGATGGTTTATCCTTTATCCGTACCAAATATTTCACAATGTACCATTTAACAAAATTTGCGTACATTTTACGTTCGTGTCGAAATTATACACAAATTTTGTTGAATGGTATACTTACATACTTATATATTGGCCACGAGAAACCTCCAGAACTCCGATGTGCTAAAAATGGTTTAATGCATGAATGCGCTACTGAACACTCTCTAATAGAAAACTATCTCAGAGTTAGCGGCAGTATTCAAATAATTTTCACTACAGAATTTAAACGAACGAAAATTTTGTTAAAAGGTACGTATCGAAATATTTTCAGCGGGAACCAACCCTCCAGAGCGGGGGCGAGTGGCAGAGGTGGATACATGGAATATCATAGGACTCGGTGATGTTTATGTGCAACGAAAATTGAAAAATTTTCAAAAATACAAAAATTAATAAATTTCGTGTAAATTCGTTTTATTATTGTGATAGTCTATTAATAAACACTAAATAATATAATTTAATAAGTCAGGCCAAATTCTTGGATATGCAGATGATATCGTGCTTCTTGGCCGAAGACCTAGCGATATCAAAGACAGTTTCATACCGCTCGATCGCTGCGCAAGAAGACTTGGTTTGGAGGTGAACAGCAGTAAAACCAAATATTTAGTAACACCTAGGAACATCTCTACGGCAAATCTCGGAATTGGCGACCACAACTTTGATAGCGTCGAAAACTTTAAATACCTCGGGTCAGTTATAACATCGTCGAATGATATGCAGGCAGAAATAAAAGCCCGAATCGCTGCCGGACAACGAGTTTTCTACGCCAAATCAAAATTATTGCGATCAAAACATCTATCGCAGTCGTGCAAGCTCGCACTTTATAAAGCACTTATAAGACCTGTGCTGGTTTTCGGAAGCGAGAGCTGGACCATGACCACTAACGATTGTAGATTATTATCTACCTTCGAAAGGAGGGTTGCCCGTTCAATCTTTGGTCCAATTAAAGTTGCGAACAACGTATATCGGATTCGTATGAATCACGAAATAAAGCAACTCCTCGGAGGCAGCGATATTATCGGATTCATCAAATCCAATCGAGTGAGATGGCTCGGCCACGTTACAAGGTCTTCCCAACAACGGATGTTAAATAAAGTGTTCCACCAACAACCAGCCGGAGTGCGTCGTAGAGGAAGACCCCGACTACGCTGGCGCGACGACATCGAACAAGATCTACGAACATTAGGATGTCGAAACTGGAGGACGAGAGCGGTGGATCGAGATGGATGGAGGGCCTTAGTGCAGGCGGCGAAATCCCTTCATGGGATGTGAAGGCCAGAGAGAGAGAAAATAATATAAAATATAATTATAATTTATGTAATTAGTGCGTAATAATCGAAAATTGAAGCAGAAAGAAAATTTTCCAACGGGAAAAAATTCAAAACCAAAAACGAAAACGAAAAAATTGTTTTTCTTGTATAGTAGAAATAGAAAATTTTAATTTTTCTTCGTTTATGAAATTGAATAGACAAATATAAAACAATAAGTTACATAGTGATATAACAAATCAAAATTAAATTAACCCATTTACAATACAAACACCCAATGAAATGTCAGAAAATGTGTTACGACTGTGTTGGTCGCAACCATCATTTTGTTTTTTATTCACCTCGAATGTGTGCTGAACGCACTCTCGACGTTTGGTTTTGTGCCCCATCGGTTGGTGGCGCAGAGGTGAGAAAGAACGAGAGAAAGAGAGAACAATGCGCATCGAGTGTGTGCAAAGTAAAACGTTTTGGAAAAAATGTTTTTCTTATATGTCTCTCTCTTTTATATCAACGAAAATTGGATATAAAGGAGAGACAGAGAAGAAAGATTAATTTCTTCTAAAACGTTTTACGAGTTGTGCGGTGCGGCGCAAGAATTTTTTTTTCTTGTGTTGTCATTCGAGCTTGGTTTTTGATGATATAAAGTTGAGTTGTTATTTTGATAAAAAAAAAAGATATATAAAAGAGTTTTGTGTTGAATTTGGTGGAGAAAAGGTTCCATTTTGTTTGAGAATTTTATATATTGTTAACGCCAAATATATATATATATATATATATATATATATATATATATATAGTTTTTATATATAAACTTGTAAAAAAAAAATTATTTTTGATTTAAAATAAAGTGTTATATGGTGAATATAATAATTTTGAAAAAAATAGTAATCGAAGTTTGTTTTATATGAAAATTATCAAACTGATGATATTCACAGTATGTATTACTGTATAGTGATGTAACGGAACTACCGCGGTTAGGTGTGCGTACCGCTACCTAGATGTTGTATATAAAATATGGGCGATTTATTTGTGACCAGTTAATTGGTATATTGGCGAGTGGGTGCAAGTTTTATCTTTATCTAACGTGGCCCCACATTCTTCGGTTTTCGGGAGAAGGGTGTACGACGCAACCTACGGGTGGTTAATTGAAGCCAGTCGTTAGATTTAATATTTTTTTTTGGTTATCGGTGGTCTGCCGCAACAGTACGAGTGGCCAACTGGTATTTATTTTTGGTATCGGGGAAAGGCCCCGCAACGTACGACCATTCAAGGTCGCAACATACGGGTGGCCAACCGGCTATTCACTTTGTTTGTAGTTGGAATCGGGGAGAGGCCCCGTAACGCCCAATTTATTTTTGGCGGCCAGTCGAGGCCCAAAATATTTAACGGCACCAAAGCCGCAACGGTCCGGGGCGGCGACCTGAGGCATGACGGCCGCGCAAGGTCGCACCAGTAATATTTTTTTTAAAATAATAATTAAGGTACAATTTTTTATTTTATATTTACTTTTTGATTTTTTATTTTTTTTATACTTTTATATATTATATTAAATTTTATATTTTGTAATCGAGCGCCGCACAGCGGGTGCACGCTCGGTACGCATTGTTCTCTCTCTCTCTCTCTCGTTCTCTCTTGTCGTGGTATGGGGGGAAAGGGAAGTTGTTTCGCTTTGCTTTCTTTTTGTTTGTTTTCTTTAAAAAAAAAATATAAATAAAATGAATTATTAAAATTTTTTTGGTGTGGTATGATGGGAGCGGAGACTCCCTTTGTGTCGGCATAGTGTTTGCGGTCCCTTGGTGCCCGCATCCATTTTCGTAACCAGGGCTCGACCTTGTTTGAGTTCGAATGGATGCGCGCACCAAGGCACCTCTCTCCCATTTATAATTTTTGAGTTGTTCGTTCCTCAGGTTCCGGCCGACGAATTTCGGCGGAACTCCGGGTAATTATTATTTGCGTTTTTTTTCCCTTCTCAAATATCTGTAATCACGGTGTAGGCAAGGAGCCATGCATGCCTCAAACCCCACGACCCTTCGCACTTCTCCCTGAGAACGTAGCCGGCAAAAGATCACCGTGGAGGCCTCTGCATGCGCTTAGTGATATCTCCAGGTTGGCAGTAGCCAGCCTGTAATAAATGTAAACGCTGTAATCGGTACACGTACAAAACGCAATGCAAAATTTAAAATCGACGAGGTTGCATCAACCAAATCTTTAATGTCGGGGAAAACGAAATCACGGAAACCTAAACCCAATTTGATCTCTGCCGAGCAGAGAATGAACAATAATAAAATAAGACTACTGCCTTCTGAAAATGCAGAGTTACGTGAACGTATTGTGTTCATTGAAAATGTTTTAAAATCAAATCCTAATGCTACGAATGCCTGCTAAGATGATGAGTCGGCTTCACACGCAACAAGTACTACCGACAATACTAGCCACCGATTCCACCGTAAGGAAACAAGCCATCAAACGAAAAAATGACAACAATCGTATTCATTGGAGTGTCCGGCGAAGAATATCAAAAATACCGATCAACAAAATACACATAGAGACAGCAGCGAAAATTCTTCAAAAAGAAACATTACGGAGAAGAGAATAGGGAAACCACCCCCACTACACATCCACAACTAAACAATAAAGGACACTGTCGGTTTGATGAAAGGAGCTCAATTGAATTTTTTTTAAGTGAAACGAGTGACTGCAGACATGCACTCGATCATGGTAAATTCAATGAACGACTATTTTAAAGCATACAAAATTTTGAAAGAAGTTAACACTCAGTACTTGTGGTGGGTTGTACCTATCGAATTAAATAAGTCGCTCCCAACTGCAGCTGTGCTAGGAGGAGAGTCTCAGGGAACTGAGGAGTGGTAAACCTCAGTTCACTAAAATCTGAGAGTCTATGATACTCAGCAAGGAAGGGCGAACTGATGGCGCCCTAAAACCATCGACTACTATCCACGGCGAACTGGGTGTCACGTCTTTCTGCGCTCCCGGTTCCTCAAGGAGTGAGTAGGAAACCCTATAAACGGGTCATCCCTTGAACGAAATGGGTTCAATTGGGTTGGGATATCCAAATGAATAGGTAAATGGATGGAGAATGTTGGAGGGGGGCGGGGCGCTGGAGACCGTGGAGCTCGATGAGCCAATGGGAGCCATTAAGGCGTTATGTGACCCGTGCTGAGGATCGACTAGGCTGGGGGCCCTTTTAACAAAGCCCAGTCGTGAACGAAGACCTCTGGATACCAGGCGACCTCCAGTTGTATTTAGCCACCTGTATTTCTCCGATACTCGTGGGAGAAACATGGAAAACACTAAACAAAACAAAAATAAATGGTCCGGCACCTTTCAAAAATGGAAAGAAGGGAGTAACTCTAACTGTGGAGGTGCGGGCCTCCTCAGGGGCAAGGTTAAGTGACACCTTGGCATCGAAGCTTGGTGGAAGCGGAACCACCAAACAAAATAGTGGGGGATTGAGATATAGGGAGAGAGGGTCGACGTTCTAAATTTTAGAAAAACTGGTTGCGACCCCTGAGGGGCAGCTTACAGTAGAACAGCGAGAATCTGTGGCATGGGCTAAAAAACTGTCAGCTGTGATAGCTCGAAAAGAGCCCATGTGTCTAAAAGACAGAGATCCCAGGATGAGCTGGAAACGGGCGACAGCAAGCGAGCCAAGGTGCCAGCAGACAAGACGTTGGGTGGTCCAATGGATCATAAACTGAAGCTATTCAGTGAGTTCCTTAAGGAGCACGTGCTAGCTGTCATTGAAAGAAGTCAGGAAGATGGGAGCATCACGTCAGAGAAGTGGAGGATACTGAATAATACACTAAACTCCATTTCTCTGAAGATCCTGTGGGAAATCCGGGATCCCCATGTCCTGCAGAGATATAGGATGGTACCAGGGGCGCGTGAAGTTCACTGCGTGGTCGGGCCAGAAATCGGTCGACCTGTATAAAAGGGCAGTGGCCGAAGTAGGCGAGGTGTGACAGGGCGCGAGGCTTGAGGCAGTCTGCATGGAGGAAGTCCTGAGCAGGCCGAGGGCACGCGTATGACCAACCGAGCCGGATATACCAGAAGAGATCCTTGAGATCGTTCGGGCCAGCAATCTTGATTTTTCAACGGAAGACTGAAGGATTGTGAAGCGAGAGGAGGTTAAGGGATTCTTTAGATTGGCAATCATGCTGATCAATAAAGAATCCCTGGCTTCCCTTGCAAAATCAAAGGGCGTGATCAACTTCAGGTTCGGGTCGATCACTCTTAAAATATATAAAAAGGACGAGACAGATGCGACTGCGAAAGACCAGCCTGGGGCGACGACGAATGGACCCAGCAGGAAACGGTCAAGCGGGCTGAGGACGGCCAGGAGAGTGATGCTTCGGTCGTGGGGAGCATAGTGAAGGGAGGTAGCCTCCTCTACCTGGAGTCTGATGGGAACATCCTGTCAGATTCTCGACGGGGGGAGGATGGCAGCCGAAACAACGAGCCAGATGGCACTAACCCGAAGCAAGGAGTGCAGGGAGAGGTGAGTAAGGTAGACTACTTGGTAGATCTTGTTCTCAGACTGACTAAATCATATGCGGACTTGGTGTAATCCAAGAACCTTGGATTAACAATAACAAGATCTGTTTCCTCAGAACGAAAGAGTTTAAATTATTATACTCAAGCAACTCTGAGAAGATTAGACCGTGTATTTTAGCGAAAAATAATCTGAATCTTTTTCTTCTTCCTCAATTTATTAGTGGGGATGTTACAGCAGTGAGTGTTGAGGCTGGCTGTGAAAAATTATGGCTGGCCTCAGCCTATATAGATAGGCTGGAGGTTCCACTTGATAACCTGGGGGAGCAGATCAAAAAAGGGTAGGTGTTATACTCGGATGTGATGCAAATGCGCATCACACAATATGGGGAAGCACAGACATCAATGAGAGGGGTGTGTTATTTTTTGATTACTTATTAAATACCAACCTTTTAGTTTGCAATATTGGATGAGAACCGACATTCATTGTTAAATGAAACGATCTTTCATATGATCAGAAGGTAGAGAGTGGCGAAGGAGCACTTATTGTCTGGTCACCAATATGTAATATATAACCTCAATATCAACGTGTTGCCCGGAAAGCCTTCAGGAATCCTAGAAGAACAAAATGGAACAAATTTGGGGAGGTGTTGGACGAAATATTGCCGCTGGAAGTCCCTGGACCTCCTGCAACGGTAGAAGAATTAGACTGCATGTTTGATATTATTACAAAAGCATGCAATCTTTCATTTAATGCTGCGTGCCTCCTGATAAAGCCTAGGGGCGGGTAGAAACCGATATGGTGAACCAAGGAGGTGGGAACCTATCGGAGAGCGTGTAGGACAGCTTTTAATAAAACTAAGAACACAAGGGAGGTTCGCGATTGGGACTCCTATAAGGACAACCTAAAAAAGTATAAGAAAAAGTTGAGGAAGGCACAAAGGAGGTCTTGGAGACTCTTCTGTTGTAGGATGGAGGAGGTCTCTGAGACTTCTCGCCTTAGGAAAATTATGGCTACTAACCCAACCAGCCCTAGTTACTTAATTAGGCCGGACGGGTCATGGACAGTTTCAAGTGCGGAATCATTGGAGCCCTCATCGAGACCCATTTTTCGGGAAGCTTTGATGACTCGATGGAGCCTGGAGCTCATCGAGCAGCACCTTCAATACAGATGGAGGGCATCGTGGATAGGGAACTAATCTGGTGGGCGCTGAACTGTTTTAAGCCTATAAACCGGCAAACCCGGATCAGATTATACCAGCAGAGATCCAAGGGGACTCGGAAGTCATCCTCGCCTGTCTGGAGGGTATCTTCAGGGGACGTTTGAAACTGGTCTATATTCCTAGAAAATGGACGTAGGTCAGAGTGGTCTTTATCCCGAAATCGGGAAAAGCTCACATGCGTATTCAAAGGATCTGAGACCTTTAACTCTATCATCCTTTCTGTTGAAAACCTTGGAAAGGTTGGTAGATGTAGGTATTCGATCAAAAATTGAGCCCAAGAATTGGGTGATGTCACAGCATGCGTACTGTACGAGTAAGTCGGTAGACACAGCTCTGCTCGATCTAGTCCGCATGATTGAGAAATCAATTTACTGGCAAAAGTTCTGTATGGTAGCATTTCTTGACATTGAGGGTGCCTTTATTAATGTAAAAAACGGAGGCGATCATGGAAGGATTGTTATTTTTGAACGTGGACTACCCCATTAGTACGTTGATAAATCAGATGCTGGTAAGCGGGATTATTCGGAAATTACTCGGAACTGGGGGAGGCCACCATAAGAAGGCGGGTGGTTAGAGGAACCCTGTAAAGAGGTGTAATGTCCCCTTTCTTTGGAGTGTTGTGATGGATGGAATGCTGTTGGAACTGGAGAGAGAGGGGATAGGGGTTGTAATATATGCAGATGATGTAGCATTAGCTGTTTCAGGCAAATATCTGGACACGATTAGGGATGTCATACAAATTCCTGATCGTTACGAAATCGGCCAGAAAAGGTGGATTAAGGATCAACCCTTCCAAGACAGAGCTGGTACACTGGCTCTATACCGCAGTGGTATGACCTGTACTGACATACGGGATGGGCGCATTTTGATCGGCTCTGAAGCAGGTAATATATATAAAGATGATGGAGAATTATGTTCCACCTTATTCCAATCGAATTTTTTGGTAAGCAGATGGCAGCCAATGTGGCTACGAGACTCTCGGCTGTCTCTCAGTGGAAGTGCCTTCAAGCGGGACACTCGACGATAGTTAGATCGCTAAGGGAAGAACTGGCGAATCTAGATTATATTAAACCAACGTTGTGCTTCGATAAAGTTTTCCGGACCGTCTGTCCTTCGAGAGAATCCTGGAGGAACGGATTAATACTGGAAAACGAGGCACTGCAATTCTTCATGAACGGTTCTCAGCTAGACGGCAAGGTAGGAGCCGGAGTCTTCTGTGAGAACCTTAATGTTAATATTTCTGTTCGTCTCCCTGACTACTGCAGCGTGTACCAGGCTGAAGTGGTGGCGATAGGGGATGTCGTGACATGGTTGAAGCATAAAGTGGTATCCGTGAGGGATATCGCAATTTATGAGAACACTTAGTCGTTAGGTCACTAGAGGCGGTTTGTCTGAAGTGACGGGTGGTGCCGGATTGCCGATGATCTCTTAATGAGATGAGCAAGTATTTCAGCATCCAGATAATCTGGGTCCCGGGTCACTTGGACGTCACGGGCAACTGCAGTGTAGACGAACTAACTTGGTACGGTACGACTCTCCAGCTGCAGCCGTGACGGGCAGGTCTGGGGAGACCTAGGTTTAGCCAAAACTGGACCTTGTATGAACGAAGAGGAGGAAGAGACTTTAGATCACTTTCTATGCTCGTGTCCGGCACTATCATGCAGAAGGCATAAGTATTTAGGTGTGTACGGTATGGACAGCCTTTCGGAACTCGCGTGCTGTAGAGTGCGACATATTTTACGCTACATAAGTAGCTGTGGATGGTTTCAGCGGGAGTAAAGTGGAGATAGGATGATGTGGTATCACAACCGGCCACCATTAGCCTAAGTGTGCGATAGCAGCCACTCTAACCTAACCTAACCTAACAGTTGGTTGGGACGATCAATAGATTAATTTTTATTGCCTATTTTTTGTCCCCCCTTCTTTTATTTATTTTTTGCATTTTTCTACTATATTAACAAAATTTTTACTTTTACAAATCAGTAGATACTCCTGATAATGACCTAACAAGTCGAAATCGAAATAAAAAACCAGTGTTTAATAAAATGTATTTATTCAGTTAAAAAAAGCTACTCAAAATGTAACATAATGGGCGAAATCTTGTTTATTCTGCCAAAAATGCAAAGTGCAATGCATGCCACACCAAGTCACCTCCCACAAATTTCCAGATTTCATCAAGTATAGGTTTGAATACCTTAATTAAGATATTGTTAGACCATATGCACAGTCTAATAGATACACATAGATCTTAGCCTGTGTTGATCGTTTTATGTGGTGTCCAGAAGCCCACTGCGGCTTAGAAAACATCTTCCGTGCCAACAATTGCAAAAATACTCGTCGAAAACTATATGGCACGCAGTTCGAACCCTAAGCTATTCGCTTAGCTTATGCAATTCTTTGACGTACATAGAATTCGAACTCCTGCCTACCACCCCATAAGCAATCGGTATAGTTGAGTGCTTTCACCGGAAAATTAAAATAGTTCTCAATAAAGCTTGAAATAAGCGTCCGTTTCGGGTATTAATTCATTATTTCATCATATTAACCCAAATCTTTTTCAACCAGGTCATTTCTTGATGTTTGAAAATAGGAAAAATCACAAGGAGCTAGATATTGGTGGTTTCACTCTTTTTGAGATAGTCGATGAATAAATATTTTGCCTTGTGCACCCCAAAAGACAGTGGCTATTACCTTACCAGCTGATGCAACAATTTTTGCTTTCTAATCAATTCAGTTGGATTACGCCGAAACATCTCCAAATATTACTTAGAAATAGTCATTCGAATCATTTTTTGAACATTTGTTAACAAATGAAGCGCCCATTTTGTTGACAGCTTTTTCATATGTCATTTTTAATTATTCGATAGACTTTTTCGACCATTTCTGGTGTTGTTACTTCTTTTGGCCTTCCCGAACGTTCAGCATCACTTGTACTTGTTTGGCCACGTATAAATTCATTTACCCAATTATAAACGGTTGTATTTCAAGGTGCATGTTTAATCACTGCACGACATTCATTTTTTTCCATATTTAAAAAAAAAATCAACAACCAAAATAAGTTGTTACTAGTGATGCATAGATGGCGTTAATCTAAATATTGGATAGAGAATCACCCTCGGACATGTTCTACGTTCCAAAAACCATACCGTAAAACGGGCCCTGGAGTGTACCAATGAAGGCAGCACCTCGCGAGAAGCTCTCTATTTGATGGATGGGCGACGTGGCGCTCATTGATGTTTTCGGTAAATTGTCTTGCTTGGTATAGAGATAATTAAACAGACGAGAAAATGGTGACATCTAGATTTTTTTATTATGTTTTTTCGAATTTTTCATTTGACATCTTCATATAACAATTTATATTAACGTGTTAGACTACCTTTAAGAGCCATAAAATATGGTATAAAAAATATTTTTGCGCCACGCATGCGATTAAAAATTTAAGAATAGAATTCGATAAGCACTACTTCAAGTGTAAAATCTAATAATATTTATAACCTACCGAATTGACATTTAAAGTGAAAAATTCACACTTGCAAACTTACCGCATCAAAATCGGATATAACTTCGTTTAAAAATCGTAAACACTCCAGGCCTTGATTATTAACCGTCTCCTCCGAATAAAAATCAGAAAAATTCGGCATACTCGCAAAAAGTACCCCCACTTCAGCATAACTTTGCGAATACAATTCATCATGCGAACGTTTCCGATTACCCATAAAATGTTCAGCCACGTGCATCGGCAGCACATTATAAACGAGCGCCTCGTTCCGCCTTCGCATATCGCTCGCCTTCTCTTTCTGTTCGGTCACCTCGTTCTTCCACAGAAATATAACACGGTCTTCCTTATCCATCTGCAATTAAAATCGTGAACATTATTAAATCGGTGGCTCAATAGTGAAAAGTTAACCGTAAATACTTACATGTCGTGCCAGCAGCGACAATGCTATTGTGACAGCCACCAACAATGCTGATAAACTATACCGCAATGGAAGCCCACTGGAACGATATATTAAAAATCGAAAAAGAAAATGTGAAGTACAGTATGTGTAATAGATGTAAGTGTACATAAGATTAAAATTGGAAAGATGATAAAATGAGTACAGGCGACCGACTTACGTCAATCATTTTTGTTATTAATCGTGTAGGAGTAGTTTTTTGTGTACGCATCCTTCTATTTGATTTTAAGCACACGCATAACGAATTGATAAGAAAGTACCAATATATACTCGTAAAAGATTGTCGTCTTATTTATTATTCAGTACACAAGTACAGGAGAACAATGGCAAAATATATATTTTATCGATTGGAAAATAATAGAACAAAAAAAAAAAAAAATAGGAATTCAAATAAAATCTGTGCGTGTTTCGGTTGTGTACATATAATACCTACGACGTACTTACGAAACATTTAAATTACGTCTACTCGAGATGCTGTGCAAATTGAATTTAAAAGAAATGTAGAATACGATTTTCTATATGTAAGATGTTGACGTATTTAATAATCCTTAAGATTTAATTCACTGTGCATAGACAGGATAGAAACTTAATCAAGGCACATGATTTTATAAAAGCTTTATTATTTTCCAAACTTACGAGGGCAAATCAAAAAGTCTTGCAATATCATATGAAAAAAAAGAGTGAGTGAGACAGCAATATTTTTATTTTTCGACATTATCTCCTTTAAGGTTTATACATTTTTCATATCGATCAATTAACTTGCCTAAACCCTCTAAAAAATAAGATTTCTTTTGCTCCATAAAATATTAATTTACAACAGACTGTACTTCATAGTCACTGGAAAATTTCCGGCCCCCTAGTATTTTTTTTCAAATTGGGAAACAGAAACTAGTCACTGGGTGCCAAGTCTAGATTGTACGGTGGATGCGTAATTTCCACGAAGCCGCAGTCCTTTAATGCAGCTTGAGCAATATTAACCTTGTGCACTGGTGCATTGTCGTGAAGAAGCAAGATTTTTTTCCTAACTTTCCTTGGCCGTGTTTCCCGGATCGCTTTTTTCAATTTTCGGAAAACCTCTGCGTAATATATGCCTGTGATTGTGGTTTTCGGTGGCATATAATAGATTATCAAAATTCCTTCAGCATCCCAAAAAATTGTTGCCAAAACCTTACCAGCAGACGGTTGAGTTTTGAATTTCTTTGGTGGTGGTTCACTACGTTTAATCCATTGCATCGATTCTTGTTTGGATTTCGGATCCCAGTGATGAAGCCATGTTTCATCGCCTGTTATTATGTTATCCAAGAAATTTTCTGGATCTTCTTTGTACATATCTAAAATCGCCTTTGAAGTTTGAACACGCATTTTTTTTTTGTTCTGCATTCAAGAAACGGGGAACCCATCGCGCACTTACTTTCGACATGTGAAGATGGTCATGTAATATAGTATATGTGGTACCGTATGAAAGGGAAAGTCTCCACGCTAACCCTGGAATAGAAATACGCCGGTCCTCCAATACAATAGATTCGGCCAAAATTACGTTTTCATAGCTAATAGCATCTGCTGGCCGACCCGAGGGGTTGTCGTCTACTAATGACTCCCGACCACTTCTGAATAATTTTACCCACCTTGTTACTGTGGCATATGATGGTGCAGATTCGCCGTAAACTTTTGATATATAGTTGAATATATAAATTGCATTTCGTCCATCTTTACAGAAAAATTTAATAATGGCGCGATATTCAATTTCATCCATTTTAAGAAAAATTCAAAACACGTGTTACTAAATTGACAAAAACAAACGAACTGTAAAATTTACATCGAAATGTTCTTCTAGAAGTTTCATCGCGACAAAAAATGGTTTTGAAAAATATATTGTTGTCTCACTCACTCTTTTTTTTCATATGATATTGCAAGACTTTTTGATATACCCTCGTACTATGTAACTGTAAGTAGTGCAACAAATTTGACAAATACACGACCTCGACGTAAAATATGATAAATTGGAAATCTTAATTGAATAATTGTAATTAATGTTAAAAGTTCTCATTAATCATAGTTGAAATATTATTTGATACAATGAAATATGTATAATGCTTTTAAAACTGTTCAGGACATTTTCATAATTAGCTGTCAGATTTAATTAAAAGTTTTATAGTATACATTGTTTAACGAGCGAGTAATGATTACACTGTCCTTGAATCGCAAACTTTTTTTGTGACAAGTTGAGCATCTATTTCGAGTACGCTGAATTCAATGGTGCTAGTCCCATTTCAAAGTTAGTCCCCATTTTCGAGATATCGCTTTCGTCATGTTTTGGCTCTGAGTCAAAAATTTGTCAAAATATACATCATCTGCACGTTGATAGCTCTTGAACCATTAAGATTTTCGTTTTGCTTTCTTCAGCAAAGTTGTTGCGCAAGCCAAGACAAACAACTTTGCCGAACATATCAAGACCGAAAAACCACATCTGCATTCACATATCATTTTTTGTCCATTTATTGAATTTAAATCGAATGAAATCGATCGAATAAGCATCGATAAATTTAGATACAACATAAACTATTTTTCTGTTGATTTTATGGTGATTTTTCTCAACTTTTTTAATTTTAAATTTCTGATTCGTTCGTGTCGTCTTCGGGATCTTCTTCGAGGACACTCGCCTTGCTCATCGGATTCGGCTACTTTGTTTTTAAGTTATGGATAATAAGCAGAGCCATCTATGATTTTGAAGAGCCGTAATATTAAAAAGAGAGCTTTCACTAGAGGGGAAGCTTTTATTGAATTACTATAAGAAACTGTGGTAATTGGAAAATTTTTGAACATGAATTTATGAATAAAAAATTAAACAAATCATCTAAATTTTAATTTTATATTTTTAATAAACTATTCAAAAAACACATATTTGAAAATCAGCCATCATAATGTAGTATTTATTTGGTAAATTTAAATTAAAGCGGAGCATAAATTTATTAATTTTCTATAAAAATGAGCTTTCCGTTTAGTTGTGTAGGTTTATAAAGTAAGATAATAACGGGTGCTGCCGCGGATTGCTCTTACATCCAATTTAAAATTTAGTTTTATAAAAATTTAACTTATTTGGTAAATTCTGGACGCATGCACATCAGAATTTTTGAGATGAACGACGCACTTAATAGCAAAATAAACATTACCCATTTATAACAAAATTAAAGAGAAAACGTGAGCTGAAACGAAATTTTATGAATCACCATGTAGAAACAATAATATTATTCATATAATAAAATTTTTACATCAAAATCTATTTACGAAAATTATTTTTGTATACAAAAAATCAACGATGTCATGACAACGAAAATAACTTCAATTTTATCCGATTGCAAAACTGAGCTTTCTGTAATTTGAAAATCCGTTTACAGATGTCTCTGTAATAAATTTACTTGAAATTACAGAAAAGCGTAAAATAATTAAATAACTATTTACGAAAATAAACCATTATTATTGTAAGTTAAGCGCGAAATCTTTAATACAATAATTTAACATAATTAATAAAACTCAAAACAATTATAAATTTTATTTATTGTTCGGTTGGCATAAATAAAGCTTTTCATCGCAAAATATTTATCATCGTAGTTGCTGCGCGCTGAAAAACAATAATAGAAAAATGTCATATTTTTTCCAATTTTTTTCTTTTCTTATTTCAATTCGTTCGTATTCGGTTATTTTCAGTTCCAGGAGATCTCAATAATCTATTGAACCAGGCAGTATACATAATAAATTGTTAAATTTTAGTTAACAAACTTTAGGTTTTAATATTTAGCTTTAATTTATACTTAGCGACATCTTTTGATTGGTTTATTAATTGCGAAAAGCTCTATAATATAATGTTTTTATTCATTTGCTCCGGTTTGTTTATACTATAGGATGAAACAGTATAGCCTGCGAATTTGTTGCGATGCAATTTTTAACAAATAACGAAAAAACAGTTTTCGAAGATTGTTCATCAACAATGCTGTAATAGAATGCAGAACATAATAACCCCCATATTACATAGCTACTCAAAAAGCATTTTTAACGAACGTTTGTTTTGGGAAAGAAATGCTGAAATTTTTGATGGAACACTCTATACTAATTTTTTACATACACATATAAACAAATTCTTATTTCTACAATAAAAAAAATTTTTGTGGTAGACTAATTTGAATATTTTTGCGTTAATTCGACATAATATGACTCAATTTTAGAATATGCTTTTCCTGAATATTGAACTAACCATTCAAATTAAAAATTGAAACGAAGCATTAATGTTTTTATATACAAAAAAGATTCTAAAAAAAATATTAAAATACACCGATTGGTATGAAAAAGAACAAAAAGCTTCCCCTCTATGGAAAGCTCATGGAAAAAAATGGCGGAATCTTACGGCTCTTATATTAAGGTGGCTCTGTAATAAGTCGTAAATTTTATTGTTTTTTGTGTTGGTTTTATCGTTAAGTAAATTGTTGGTGTTTTTGTATATTTTCCGGGTGTGGAACTTGGCCGCAATTTGACTCATGACTCATGAGAAATTTGTATATGTAAAGTATACAAATGTCTCATGACGACACATAGTCAAATTTTGCCCAAAATTTATACCAAGATCTTCTAAAATGGTTAAATTTTTATTGAATTTAGTATACCTATGGTTTTCGGGTTTGTAAGTATTGTGCGAAACTTCATTTAATGTATTTTTTTTTTTGAATTTGGTTATGTCATTGATGTGTTCTTTGTATCTTATTTGAAATGAGCGTCCTGTTTGGCCTAAGTATGCCGACCTCAAGTTGTATTAAGCCTTACATATGGACGGTTGTCTACACAGGTGGACCTTTATTTCTCTAGACGGCAAGGTAGGAGCCGGAGTCTTCTGTGAGAAGCTTTTGCCAAAACTGACAAGACCCTACTTTTTTTGGGGAACATGCATGAAGGCTGGGCCCACAGACAAATGACTTTGTAAAAGTTGCATGGCCGAAGAGGAGGAAGAGACTTTAGGTAATTTCTTATGCTCGTGTCCGGCACTATCATACAGAAGGTTCGAATAAGCATAGGTATTTCGTACTCGAATTACGTTTACCCCTGGTTGCTCAGCTTGTCACTTTTTTCAACTAGCACAGTGTGTTTAATACTCATGAGAATGAGAATAAAGTTTTAATTATCCGAATGAGATATAATTTATATTTGTTTTAGCTGTCGCACGCGATAAAATTTTCTCTGTAGGCGTGGTGTTCTTCCCCGATAGTTTTCAAAAAATTAGATTTACATAATCGCGCCTGCTATGATTATCAATCAAAATATTTTAAGGGGAAACTGAGTAGTAAGAGAATTACTGTGTTGCTATGGTTACAGCTCGCCAATCTATATTTTCCTCTTTATTTTTATACACTGCGCAAAACCAAAAACGCAACAGTAGAATTTTTACAAATAAATACACAATTTTCAAAAGCTTGTATATTGGTGAAATGTTGGTTTAACTTTTATTTTATTTTTAAAATGTAGGAAATTTAGACTACTTTCCGATGTTGAGGTCCATTTTTTATTATTGTTGTTCTTTATGACTTTGTTTTGAGTAAAACAAAAATGTTTTTAACGAAGATAAAAAATCCCAAACTTTAAGACTGCCAACGAACTTTCCTGATGTTTCATTCACGAATGTACGACAAATCGCTGTTGAGAGCGACGATTTTAAGCCGACAATTCACCAACGACGTTTCAGCCCCTCAACCGATCGTCATGCAATTTTTACCATGTAAGCTGCTTATTCAGAACTAACCTTACGATATGTTTAAAGGGGTTGGATCCGGGAATCGAGAGGTCATCGTACAAATTTTTTCTAAACATTTTAACAAAATTTAATTTTTTTCACGCAAATGAGTTTTGGAAAAGCGCTATATGAAATTATTGACTTGCTTGAATCCTAGTGTGCTCGAATCCATCTCCTGGATTAAGGGAACCATACTTATAAGTTTCCACACCATTCATCCAGTTATGATTCAGCCTCTCAACCGATCGTCATAAAATATTTGCAATGTATAATCTGCATGTTCAGAACTAATCTTACGATATTTTTAAAGAGGTTGGAGTCGGGAGTCGAAGGGTCGTCGTAGAAATATTTTCCAAACTTTTAACAAAATTTAAATTTTTTCGCGAGAATGAGTTTAGGAAAGGGTTCCATCTCCTGGATCAAAGGAACAATCGTAATAGGTTTCCACATCATTCATCCAATACGATTCACAGCCGATCAACCGAGCATCATGAAATTTTTTCCATTTTTAAGCTGCATGTTCAGAAAGAACTAACCTTACAATATTTTTAAAGGAGTTTGGACCGAGAGTCGAGAGGTTACCGAACAAATTTTTTCTAAAATTTTAACAAAATTTAAATTTTTTCACGAGAATGAGTTTAGGAAAGGTGTTCTGAAATTACTGACAAGTTCGAATTCGAGGGTGCCGTCTCCTGGATAAAGGAGACGATTCTTACAAGTTTCCACACCATTCACCCAAAAGGATTCAGCCGCTCAACCAATCGTCATGAAATTTTTAGGTAAGGTCCTTGATCATCGTTTCAAATAATTTAGGACTAGCTGATAAGATAGAAATACCGCGGTAGTTTTCGATATCTTTTCTCCGTCCACTCTTGAAAATAATGGCTCTCCTAATGGCTTAATAAAACTGGATATCCAAATTATTTTCTGCATTCCCACTCGCCAAACTTAAATTGAAGAGGTACGTCAGCGGTTGAACTAAGACGCAAGCACTATTCACGTTGACATTCAACAGAGCATGCAGAACTTCATCGGTAGTAAACTTAAATTGAATGTTTGGATTTTTATTTAAATTAAAATCGTCGTTTTCTCTCGAAGGAGGTATATTATGCAGCGGCCCTGTCTTTCTTCTTTAAAATCATTTCTTCTTATTAAAACAATAAAATCATTTTTTTTTATGATAGATCTTGATAGAACTATTTTTATGATCTATCGAACCTCCTTTTAAAATAACAATCAAAATCTGCTAACATTACAATTTTTACAAAAATTGATCTAATCATCTACGTAATACCTGTAGCTTTCGCCTTTTGGACTTTGGAACGCAGCTCAAACGTTTCAGCGTTTAATGAATGTAGTATGTAAAGAACTTGATTTCGTTTTCGTCTATGTTGACGACATATTAATCACGAGTAAAACTGAGGAGGCACATTTTTTCCACTTAAGGTAATGTCGAATTTTATTTGCTTTTCCAAATCAATTTGAAATTAGTCATTCAAATAAAACAAAAAAAAATTGATTTGATTTTACGTTGGTATTAGTGATCGTTTGACGTTTTAAGAAATCACGTTACTCATGACATATTGACATTTGCTGTTTCAATTTCAAAGCGTTTGGTTGTGAATTGTGATAAAGTGAGTGGTTTATTTATATAATGGAATTGGTTCTCGAAGAATTGTTAGCTCGAGAAATGCTACACCATCTTTCTCAAAAACAAAACCGTTTTCATCTACCACGACGCTATAGTTGGATATGTCGATATAATTCATTTTCAAAATTATTTTAATTAACAATTTTATTAATTATAATAATTTTATTTATTATTATATATTTATATATTTTATAATCTAAAATTCGCAAATTTCACAAAAAAAATGTAACACAACCAAAATACACAAAAATCGACGCGTTTATGACATTTCCAAAAATGACATTTCTCTTTTTATGTTGGTATTAGTCACATCAAAAAAAAATTTACGAAAAAATCCACATTTTTTAAAATTGATGTAAATCAAAAAAAAATTGATTTTTTCTGGCAAATAAAACAAAATTTTTGATGTACATCAATTTTTTTTGACGGATTTTGGCAAATAAAATTCGACATAAGTTTTCCAAAAATTTGCAAATTACGATGTCAAAATTAAAACATCAAAATGTTGTTTCGGTGTTCCAACACTTGAATTCCCTTTAAGCCACTTCAAAATTCCGGAAATGCGATTACAACACATACACATGGAAATAGTTGGTCCGTTACCACCATCGAATAACAAGCGTTATTTACTAACTATCTTGGACAGGTTTACCCGTTGGCCGGAGACCAAATTGTAGACATTGACCGCTGCAACGAAGACGTTTATCGAGCAATACGTATCAAGATTCGGTGCTTCTCTGGAGATTACGACAGGTTAAGGCAGCCAATTTGAGTAGGAACTTTTCTCAGAACTAATAAAAATTCTCAGTTTGCACAGATTTTTCATAAGACACTAAACCTTCACTTAAAGCACGAGGAGACACTAAATATTGTAGTTCTGAGTTACCAATTATTTTGCTGGGCATCAGAGCATGTGTAGATTTAGTCCGGCAGACTTAGTGATAGATATCAAATATATTTTTAGGGCCCGGTTCTGAACCTCTTCCATCCACTGACGATTTCATAAACCAACTTCGGACAAATATGCAACATTTAATTCCAGTCGATACTCGGAAATCGACACAGTCTGATATATTTGTTCCCAAAAACTTAAATAACTGGAAGTTTGTTTTTATTCGTGTGGATAAAACACGAATAGGCACCACTTTAACTTACGAGGGTCCTTTTAAGGTATTTCGAGGTCTACGAAAAATATTTATAGTTGACGTTAATAGAAAACCACAGCATACCTCGATTGATCGCCTGAAACCAGCGTATGGAACATTGTGGACTCTGGATTTGTATAAAAAGATACAAGGAATGTCACTTTCTTCTTTAAAATCATTTCTTCTTATTAAACAAAAAAATCCTTTTTATGATCTATCGAACCACCTTTTAAAAGACCAATAAGAATCTGCCAACATTGCAGTTTTTACACAAAAAAAAATATCAACCGAAAATTCTGTATATATATTTTTTAATTGTAATTTAGTTAGTAAAAATCTTTGGTCGGGTCAAAACCTCAAAATAAACATTATACAATTATTATTAATTAATAAAATTAATTAAAAATTAATATTAAAAATTGAATGTTGAGTTTCAATTTTAGTTACATATTTCATTAATTCAACCCAAAAACCTATCGCAAACATGTCAGTGATTCTTTGCGGATCACTAACAGTCAAAGAATTGAGAAACGTTTGCGTAGAAGTCAGCTCCGTTCCAAATCAATATTGCTCCAGAAACAGTTAGGGATGCTGTATAAGATAGCAGAAAATTTCCAGCAGAAAAAATGTGTTTTGCTATTCACCGCTAGAGGCATCACTATCACAAAAATGAAATTTTTTCTGCTGATATTCTTTTACACCAGCAGAAAATTTTTGACATTTTTATGCAAATTAAAAATGCTCAGCAGAAAATTTTATGAAAAATCAGAGAACTTATGAACAAGAAGAAAATGTATGTTTAAACATTTTGAAGCGATGAAAGTTAATTTTCTTTAAAAAACGATTTGCGTATGTATAGTGTAAGCACTCTCAAAACATAATTAAATTATCATAATCATCATTATGCAAACACAGGCAACATCAAAAAAACGGCCATCGTTGAAAGCACTCCATACATTTTTGAAGTCATTTTAATGTGAAATGTTTTCAGTTTTTAAACAAAAGTATTAGAAAAACCCCCCTGTAACTACCCTGGGTGTATGTTTTTATGGTAACTGGGATTTAATCCATATACATGAGCAACATAATATTCACACCTGGTGTCAGTAGCCTTCCATACATTTTTGAAGTCATTTTAATGTGAAATGTTTTCAGTTTTTAAACAAAAGTATTAGAAAAACCCCCTGTAACCACCCTGGGTGTATGTTTTTATGGTAACTGATATCATAATCCATATACATGAGCAACATAATATTCACACCTGGTGTCAGTAGCCTTCCATACATTTTTGAATTCATTTTAATGTGAAATGTTTTCAGTTTTTAAACAAAAGTATTAGAAAAACCCCCTGTAACCACCCTGGGTGTATGTTTTTATGGTAGCTGGGATCATAATCTATATACATGAGCAACATAAGATTCACACCTGGTGTCAGTAGCCTTCCATACATTTTTGAATTCATTTTAATGTGAAATGTTTTCAGTTTTTAAACAAAAGTATTAGAAAAACCCCCCTGTAACCACCCTGGGTGTATGTTTTTATGGTAACTGATATCATAATCCATATACATGAGCAACATAATATTCACACCTGGTGTCAGTAGCCTTCCATACATTTTTGAAGTCATTTTAATGTGAAATGTTTTCAGTTTTTAAACAAAAGTATTAGAAAAACCCCCCTGTAACCACCCTGGGTGTATGTTTTTATGGTAACTGATATCATAATCCATATACATGAGCAACATAATATTCACACCTGGTGTCAGTAGCCTTCCATACATTTTTGAAGTCATTTTAATGTGAAATGTTTTCAGTTTTTAAACAAAAGTATTAGAAAAACCCCCTGTAACCACCCTGGGTGTATGTTTTTATGGTAGCTGGGATCATAATCTATATACATGAGCAACATAAGATTCACACCTGGTGTCAGTAGCCTTCCATACATTTTTGAATTCATTTTAATGTGAAATGTTTTCAGTTTTTAAACAAAAGTATTAGAAAAACCCCCCTGTAACCACCCTGGGTGTATGTTTTTATGGTAACTGATATCATAATCCATATACATGAGCAACATAATATTCACACCTGGTGTCAGTAGCCTTCCATACATTTTTGAAGTCATTTTAATGTGAAATGTTTTCAGTTTTTAAACAAAAGTATTAGAAAAACCCCCTGTAACCACCCTGGGTGTATGTTTTTATGGTAGCTGAAATCATAATCTATATACATGAGCAACATAATATTCACACCTGGTGTCAGTAGCCTTCTATACATTTTTGAAGTCATTTTAATGTGAAATGTTTTCAGTTTTTAAACAAAAGTATTAGAAAAACCCCCCTGTAACCACCCTGGGTGTATGTTTTTATGGTAACTGATATCATAATCCATATACATGAGCAACATAATATTCACACCTGGTGTCAGTAGCCTTCCATACATTTTTGAATTCATTTTAATGTGAAATGTTTTCAGTTTTTAAACAAAAGTATTAGAAAAACCCCCTGTAACCACCCTGGGTGTATGTTTTTATGGTAACTGATATCATAATCCATATACATGAGCAACATAATATTCACACCTGGTGTCAGTAGCCTTCCATACATTTTTGAATTCATTTTAATGTGAAATGTTTTCAGTTTTTAAACAAAAGTATTAGAAAAACCCCCTGTAACCACCCTGGGTGTATGTTTTTATGGTAGCTGGGATCATAATCTATATACATGAGCAACATAAGATTCACACCTGGTGTCAGTAGCCTTCCATACATTTTTGAATTCATTTTAATGTGAAATGTTTTCAGTTTTTAAACAAAAGTATAAGAAAAACCCCCCTGTAACCACCCTGGGTGTATGTTTTTATGGTAACTGATATCATAATCCATATACATGAGCAACATAATATTCACACCTGGTGTCAGTAGCCTTCCATACATTTTTGAAGTCATTTTAATGTGAAATGTTTTCAGTTTTTAAACAAAAGTATTAGAAAAACCCCTCTGTAACCACCCTGGGTGTATGTTTTTATGGTAACTGATATCATAATCCATATACATGAGCAACATAATATTCACACCTGGTGTCAGTAGCCTTCCATACATTTTTGAAGTCATTTTAATGTGAAATGTTTTCAGTTTTTAAACAAAAGTATTAGAAAAACCCCCTGTAACCACCCTGGGTGTATGTTTTTATGGTAGCTGGGATCATAATCTATATACATGAGCAACATAAGATTCACACCTGGTGTCAGTAGCCTTCCATACATTTTTGAATTCATTTTAATGTGAAATGTTTTCAGTTTTTAAACAAAAGTATTAGAAAAACCCCCCTGTAACCACCCTGGGTGTATGTTTTTATGGTAACTGATATCATAATCCATATACATGAGCAACATAATATTCACACCTGGTGTCAGTAGCCTTCCATACATTTTTGAAGTCATTTTAATGTGAAATGTTTTCAGTTTTTAAACAAAAGTATTAGAAAAACCCCCTGTAACCACCCTGGGTGTATGTTTTTATGGTAGCTGGGATCATAATCTATATACATGAGCAACATAATATTCACACCTGGTGTCAGTAGCCTTCCATACATTTTTGAAGTCATTTTAATGTGAAATGTTTTCAGTTTTTAAACAAAAGTATTAGAAAAACCCCCCTGTAACCACCCTGGGTGTATGTTTTTATGGTAACTGATATCATAATCCATATACATGAGCAACATAATATTCACACCTGGTGTCAGTAGCCTTCCATACATTTTTGAAGTCATTTTAATGTGAAATGTTTTCAGTTTTTAAACAAAAGTATTAGAAAAACCCCCTGTAACCACCCTGGGTGTATGTTTTTATGGTAGCTGGGATCATAATCTATATACATGAGCAACATAATATTCACACCTGGTGTCAGTAGCCTTCCATACATTTTTGAAGTCATTTTAATGTGAAATGTTTTCAGTTTTTAAACAAAAGTATTAGAAAAACCCCCCTGTAACCACCCTGGGTGTATGTTTTTATGGTAACTGATATCATAATCCATATACATGAGCAACATAATATTCACACCTGGTGTCAGTAGCCTTCCATACATTTTTGAATTCATTTTAATGTGAAATGTTTTCAGTTTTTAAACAAAAGTATTAGAAAAACCCCCTGTAACCACCCTGGGTGTATGTTTTTATGGTAGCTGGGATCATAATCTATATACATGAGCAACATAATATTCACACCTGGTGTCAGTAGCCTTCCATACATTTTTGAAGTCATTTTAATGTGAAATGTTTTCAGTTTTTAAACAAAAGTATTAGAAAAACCCCCCTGTAACCACCCTGGGTGTATGTTTTTATGGTAACTGATATCATAATCCATATACATGAGCAACATAAGATTCAAGGTAGTTACAAGGAGGTTTTTCTAACACTTTTGTGTTTCCGATTTTTAATCCAAACAGCCGACGATTAAACTATAAGCGTCCAAACAACCAGTCTTATATTGATCCCAATTATTATTGTCCAGAAACTCATTTAAAACATAATACTCTCCCTTTTTAAAGTTGAAAGACTCACTAGAATTAAAATCCGTTCAGAAGAACCGTCAAAATCATCAAAAGTAATGATTGTACCATGTAATTCCACTGGTATGGACGCACCACATATAAGATATTGCTCTTCTGTTGTTAATCTGTCTTAGTCCGAGTGAGATTGAGTCTATCACGAGGTCTGAGGTTAAATCTCCATTAAATGTATTTTTCAGCCGGAACCTTATAATTCCAGCTGGGACCTGATAGAGCTAGCTAGAACCATACTATATCCAAACTAACTATGTCACAAGTAGCACAATCGATCGTGCATCATTGTGTACTATATAATTTTTTAGCCGGAATGCATCAATTTGGCAAAGAAACATGGCTTACAAAACTTCTGCATTTAACTGTCCGCTACCCCAGCCGGAACAAAATCAGCCGAAACCAAACAACTATGTCACAAGTAGCATGATGCATTGTGCATCATTGTGCACAATATGATTTTGCAGCCGAACCATATAATGCTATCCAGAACCACAGAAATCCAGTCGAAACAAAATGTTTACAAAAATAATTTCGACGCTTACACAATGGTCGCAGTGCAATTTGGATAATACTGCAACATATGAGGTTTTCGGAACTATCAAAACGTTATGCACTACAATGCCAACCCAACCAGAACCAGCAAAGCCAGCCGGAACCATAGTGTGAACCGTTCACAGCAATAAGCAATAAGCATGGTTGATGGTCATAGTGAACTAGCTAAAATTTGAACTGAAATTATTTGGACATATTATAATTCCTGGTCCACTAAAAGTGTCATCTTAAACGGTTAATACCGTCAGTTGAAAAATTATATAGTGCATAATGCATCGTGCTGCTTGTTGCTATTTGTTGGTTAGTAGTTGGTTTGGCTATGGTAGTATGGTTCTGACCGGCGTTATCAGGTTCCGGCTGGAATTAAAAGGTTCCGGCTGAAAAATCTTGTAGTGCACAACGATACACAATCCATTGTGTTGTTACGACTGCGTGATCGAAACCCTAATTTTCTTTGTGTTATATTCCACTCGGTTTGTGTCTTGTTTAATCGGTTGGGTGGATAGTGTCTTTGGTTAGGTTTACCGGTTGTTTGTTGTGTTCTGAACGCACGCGCGGCGGTTTCGGTTTTGTACACCTTTTTGTGATGGCATGACCGTAAGAGAAAATTGTATCAAAGAGCTAGACCAATGTGCACCGGGTGTGTGAAGCAATGCGATCTAGAAGAATATTTTTTCTTATATGCTTCTCGTTTGCACCAATGCGAATTGATGCAAACGAAAAACAGAGAAGAAAAGATATTCTTCTAGAGCGATTAGCGCGTGCGTCGCTATGTGGTGCGAGAGTTTTTTTTGGTTAGTTTTGTGTGGTAGATGAAATTAAAAAGTCAATTTTTTGGATTTGTTTGCGGATGTCAGTCGAGTTTTAGTTGATTATGTAAAAAATGCCGAAAAATTATGCCGTTTTAACCTTCGCTGGCTAAGTTTATATTCCTCGCTGGCAGGGAAAGTGAATTCCTAAATAGTTTTGACACAATATAATTAGAAAACCTAACCACATATTGGGATTTGGTTTGTGCAGCTGCAGTCTCGAAAAGACATATCGGTGTGCGCCACTATATTTTACGGCTGGCCTGGCCGAGGCTCTCGATAATTGTATCCGGATGATTAGGGTACCATATTTTAACGAGTACACCAAATTACAACGGATGCTGAAAATTTAATAACGGGAGTCGCATTATCGAAGCGATTGATTCCCAATCAATTTTGGTATCGGGGAAAGGCCCACAACGGCACGGGTGGCCAAGCGGCTATTCGTGTTTGGTATCGGGGAAAGGCCCCGCAACGGTACGACCGCCCAATGTCGCACCAGCACATTGTTTTATTAGTTAAGGTACGCTTTCTTTTATTTTTTTATTTTATTTTCATTTCCACATATTTTCGGTTATATCTTTTAAATTTTTTTCCAATTTTTGGGATTGTAATCGAGCGCCGCATAGCGGGTGGATGTCGCGTGCTCGGTGGACATTGGTCTCATTTGGCACATTCATTCCCGTTCAGCGACTCCATTATTATTTTTGTTTTTTTTTTGGATTTATTTTATCTTCCTTCGGTCGCATATTTTCCTTTTCGTCGTTATTAAGGTTGGGGGATTTATTTATTTATGCTTCGTTTTTTGTTATGAATACAATGAATTGCTAAAAATTTTTGCCAAAAATTTGCAAAAAATTTGGCGGTCCCTTGATGCCCGCATCTGAAATCGAAACCGGTGTCTTGCACCGTTTGAATTCGGATGGATGCGCGCACCAAGGCACCTCTCTTCCGTTATAATTTATTTATTTTTATTATCTTGTTGTTTCCTCAAGTTCCGGCCGACGAATTTCGGCGGAACATCCAGTTTATTTTTATTTATAATTTGCGTTTTTTTTTTTATTTTTAATTATCTGTTAATCACGGTGTAACCCAGAATACCCGTAAGCCTCAAACCCCACGACCCATAGCACTTCTCTCTGAGAATGTAGCCCGAAAACCGTGTGGGGCTTCTGCGTGGTATTAGTGAAATCTGCCGGACTCCTGTAACAGTGTTACTTGTGAGATAGTTAGGTTATCTGTATATAACCATACCACAATTTCCAGCTGGAAGTATAAGGTTCCACCGAAAAATTATATAATGCTGGATTTAAGTTCCGGCTGAAAACTTAGATAGTGCACTATGATGCATAATGCATCATGCTACTTGTGCCATAGTTAGTTTGGCGCAAGTAGCACGATGCATTATGTTGTAGAGGGTATATTTTCGTCTGAATTTGTATGGTTTCTTGCGAAAAAAATATATAGCTGGATTTATTGATGCTTTAGAAAAAAAAAGTTCATAGCTAGTAAAAGTTAGAATTACGCTGTGTGCCTAAGGTAGATTTTTTCGACTAAATTATGAAATAAACTTTTTCCCCTCGCGAGGTAACTTTTAAATTTTGTGGTCAAATGAAATTATTTGGTATTTTATGCAAATGTGTTGTTACGTACACATTTTTACGTGACACTTTTTTATTTTTAAAGAGTTCGTAGTTTTTAATAAACATTTGCAAATAATACAACTTCCAAATCATCTTCCATTATTTTAATTTAATTTAATATTTCCTTTATCCACGAAAAGTCGCCAATTTAGTATTTCGAATAGTCAGGCACAGCGTGTTTTGTTGATGTTACTGCCACCTATGAATATTTAGTCTGAACTACTGAGCAATTTAGTTTAGTTCATAATTTAGTCGAAAAAGTCGACTTGAGGCACACAGCATTAGCTCTTTTGAACGACCTTTCTTTAATAAAGACCCGCAATCAAAAGCCATTGGATTGGAATGCACCACCTTTTTCATACTGTTAAAGTAAGCCGAAAGTTTGCAGCCGAAAGATGTAGGTAATGCAGATATTGTATTTGTTATCCCAGCCGAAAGACGGTAATGTAGATTTTTTACTATCCAAATATATTTTTAAAAGTCGTTAATGCAGATTACATCGATAGAGAAAATTAACTTCAATGTTATAAACGAAAACTGCCAGCAATACAGATTTATAAGTTACAAATGAATCTGCAATTTTCTAAAAGAAACTGTCAATAACCGGCATCTATACAATAGTCATGAGACGCAGTCACGTTTAGCTGATGAATGGTTTGTATATCAAAATTTTGACAGATGAACGACTATCTGACTAAACTGATTGTCGATGACCATAGGTAGATTTTTATTATATGTTAAGGGTGGGTCTGATAAGGTTATAGGGATGAAATTCGGATTTTCCCCATTTTACATCGATAAAACCGTTCGTCATTTAGTCCAGTGAATGAAGGGTTATTAGTTGCAATTTTCATTTTGTGTTGATAAGTGGCATTTGGTACCTTATTAAAAATGAGACCGAGTTTTCAAGAAAAAATTCTGTTGTGGGGGGAGAAAATGGCCCCAAAAGACCTGGAAAATCGATTTTCTCCGAATATATCTCAAAATATGGCAGTTAGAAATTTTTTGTTCAGATAAGAATTGAAGATCAGTTGACTTTTCCAAAAAAATGACCATTTCCGAGATAAACGGGCCCAAGCGCACTTAGAATATTGAGTTACTGTGTTGTATGCCGGAGAGCACAGTCTTTGCAAATACACACGAGCGAGCGGACAAATTATTCAATAACTTTGTTAAAAATGCATATTTTCCATGATAGGAAAAAATTGGAACAAATTCCTGGCGAGGTAAAAATTGCGCGGGAGCAGAAAGTTTGACCCGTTTTTCCAAAATGGCCTAAGAGTCAAAACGTAACTCAAGTCACAGGGTATGATAGCGGTAGATTTCCTCTTTCACATAAACTTTGACATGTGAAAGAGGAAATTATCGCTATTTTGGGAAAAACGGGTCAAACTTTCTGCTCCCGCACAATTTTTATCTCGCCAGGAATTTGTTCCTATATTTTTTGTATTGCACTAATTTGCTCCAAATTTTCTTGATTGTGGGTCCTCAGAAAGTCCTTTGTCATCTGTAAAATTAGTATAATTTAATTTTCTTCCATTTTAATTGAAACTTTGTTTGTTGAATCCCAATTTTTTGCTGTTTTTGGAGCGCGTTGAAATTTTGTAAACAACCACCAACTAAAAATTCATACATAATTGGATTGGTCTCTTTGACATATCATTTAAAAGCTGAGAACTTCTACTTTTTGACTATGCAATTTTTTTTTTTTCACTAAATCGCCCATTTTCCAATAAACTTGGAAAACGCGTGTTCAAGGAAAAAGCACACTTTTTCTTTTCGTGGCTTTTTTCTCTCGACTCTTTATTTCTGACGTTTTGACACCTTAACTAGTGGAAAGGTGGAATTCTCGCCTTGCCATCAATGTATATAAAATCATTTCATTGATACGTGGGGAAAACCCGAGTCCGAAATGTAATGCTATAATTCCTTACTTTCATTTCTTCCGTCGTTCCAAAAAATATACTTCCGCTCCAAAAAATATTGTTTATTCAATTACCGCTTCCATTAACATTGACTTGACTTCCTACCGTTTACTTGAGAAAAAGGCACAGTTTTTCAAACCCAAAAGGATGCCACGAGAGTTGGTGAAGAAAATCCATTTCCGAGTATTCCGGGACCACTTTGAAGCTGCTGATTACAAGTATTGTATCTAATAACTACGAATTTTGTCTTCCCAGGTGATCCTCCTATGATTCGTGTAACCCTGATTGTATGCTTGAAAGACGAATTCGGCGAGGACAAGATAGGTTTTTGTTCTGAGAATGGTAGTGGAACAATGATGTATTTCAAGGATAAAGAATATCAAGTTATGAGGGAAAAATGGAACCATGATGGACTTAACAGCGAGGATGAAAAGATGAAAATTCTGGACCAAACGGCAGCAATTATTCGACGCCACATGCTGGCATTTCAACGTAATAGGGCCATGTACCCTCCAAGTGACTGCCTCCTGGCCGAAGTGGATGATAGTGTCTCAGATAAGTTACAATATTTAGTTAAGAAGATTGTTTTGACCGATAAAAACAAAGATCTCGCTTCTCTAAAATGATAATGCACTAGCATCAGTCATGTAATAATGGTGACATCTCGACCAGTCCAAAACATTGAAAATAATGTATTTGCAATACCTCTCCATCTCAAATTTTGTAAAAAACTTGCATATATCATGAGTCTCAAAATTTTGGGTTTTTCAACCCGACTTTGTGCAAAAACTATTAATGTTCCGAAAAACATCATAGGGACCATTTTTGTAGAAAATTAACTGATCTTTAATTCTTATCTGAACAAAAAATTTCTAACTGCCATATTTTGGGAGATATTCGGAGAAAATCGATTTTACAGGTTTATTGGGGACATTTTCTCCCCCCCCCCCCCCCACAACAGAATGTTTTCTTGAAAAGTCGGTCTCATTTTTAATGAGATACCAAATGCCACTTATCACCAGAAAATGAAAATTGCAACTAATAACTTACAGGTTGGCCTTTTTTTCCTGCTCCATTTACTGGACTAATTCGAGATTTAGATTCAATAGCTTACGGCCCTATGTAGATTTTGATTATTGGTTAGGGGGTGGGTCTGATGGGGTTATAGAGGTTAAATTTAGATTTTCCCCATTTTACATCGATAAAATCGTTCGTCATTCGACATTTTGGCATACAGACGCCAATCTGACTATATGCCGATTTGATAGCCCATGACCATAGGTAGATCCTGAATATATGTTTGGGGTCGGTTTGATTAAGTTATAAAAGTGAAATTTTGATGTTCCCGTTTTGTTCCCTATATGTGTCTATATGCCAACATCAGGAATAACGTACGATTTTATCGACGCAAAATGGGGAAAATCACAATTTACCTATTCCTTTTTCAACCAAGAAAACAAAAAAAAATGGCTCAGTTTTAGTCCAACACACACAAATGTGTGAGTAAAAAACCATAGTATGTAATGGCGTTGTTGATAAAAAATTTCGCTTTATTTGTAGTAAAACCAACACAATTGTGTGTAACGATATAGTGTTTTTTTCGGACGAAAATAAGTTAAAAAGAAATCCACAAATGTGTAAGTTGGTTCAAAAAACATTCAAAACTAAATTTTTTTCATGGTACTTTTGCCTTACCCGCACAATTGTGTTAGTAAATCACTAAAGGGCTATACAAGGAATCTACTAATGGTCCTTAGCTATCGAATCGGCATAGTCAGATTGGTGTCTATATGCCAAAATGTTGAATAAATGAGGAAACTCAAATGTCACCCCTATAACCCTATCAGACCTTCCCTTATCATATAATTAACATCTATATGGCTATTAAATCGGTATAGTACGATCGGTGTCTTTGTGCCAAAATCTCGAATAACAAACCATTTTATCGACGAAAAATGGGAAAAATCAAAATTTCAGTCCTATAACACCATCAGGCCCACCCCTAATATATACTCAGAATCTACCTATGGTCATGGGCTATCGAATATCGATATTAGCCGGATTTTGTAGGTTAGTCACTTTCAGCTAGGATATTTCAATTTGATATACAATTTGTTTAGCTTTCGGCTGAAGTAGTCAAGACACAGCTTTGAAACTTACAGCTTTTAAAACTTTTCAGTTTATTCACTATATATTTAAAATTTTTTACATAAACACAATGCAACTGAAATCAGTTTAGCGCAAATGTTCAATTTTTTTTATAACATGAAAGCTGATAATTTTAAAAAATAAAATAAAATTTAAAGTTTTAGGATGTTATGCTGTGCAAAACTACCGGAAATGATATATAACACCTGTTTCTATGGTTCTTTTGAAGCATATCCAACCCATTGTGAATATACAATGTACGTGTGTTCTTTATTCACAATTAAATTTAATACAATTTATTTCTATATAAAATTAATTATTTTTACCTTACCCATAAAATGCTGGTAAGTGTTTGGAATATAATGATGGCAAGGTGCAAAAAAAATCGTTATCGCTCTAAATTTGTTGAGTAATTTTTATGTCCCAAAACAAAACTTAAATTTATATATAATTCTAAAAGTTTTACAACCGTTAAAATTATTAAATTAAAAATTATTGACACTTTTATAGTTGAACCCGTAAAAAGTTTATTTTATTAACGTTCCACATCGATTTATTAGCAATATTTTTTACAATTTTAACCATTTTAAAAGCTTTTATACTTCTTCTAATTATGGAAACCGCAAGTATACCTAGTTTATTATAGAGTAATGTTATTATTAGGCAACCGCTACCAGATACTCGTCATAGTTAATTAAACTTTGTGAATTACACCAAAGCAATCTTAATAAATCAAGCCTGCCTATTAAATAGCACTTTCAAATACGGGATATAAAACATAAACAAAAAACTAACTTTTCATAGGTTTTGTATGTGATATAGCATTACGTTTGATAAATAAAACATGAATTAAAAATAATGTAAAATTGATTTCTTTTCACATAAATCGATCAAATATATAATAGATTTCAACTCATTCGAATGATGCAATCAGTTGGCTTCTCGTTTTCTTCAAATTAATAAAGAAAATATAAGGGATTTTCGCTGTACAACAACAACAATTAAAAAATACGGGAAATTGATGACGTCATAATATCGTCATTTTAAACTAATTATTATTAGAGAGAAATAGTAAATTAAAATTTATAAGAAAATAAGAAAGACAACAATGTATTTAAAAAAAAGAAATCAAATAGAAACGACAATATGAACTATGAAATCAAAAACAATGAAGAGTGCAATCATCGTAATTCAATGGTGAAGACAAAGTAAACCGTATAATATCCGACATAAAATCCGAAGCTAAAATCCGAAAATAAAATAGTTTGCTAATTGCTATTTGTTTACTTTAATTGGGTCTCGCCACACAGCGAGATGTTTAGTTTGCTGGTTTTAGTTTGTTGGTGAATGGGAAGGAAACGAAGAAAGAATCACGCTGAAAGAATTAAAAAGTGGAACCGCGGATTTAAAATAGTAGCCATAAGCAGTTTGTCATGAATGCATGTCATTTTTGTCCCGATTTCAGATACGAATAAAAATCGTAAATATTTGAATCGTAATATTATTCTTTATGGATTGATTAACGTTTTTAGAATGTTTAAGTGGTTTATTAACTTTTATGGAACCATCCTTCAATTTTCACAACTCTTTAAATTTGTGTTATACTTATAACACTTAAATCGCCTAACAATTATGTTTTAAAATATTTAAAATGAAAATGTAATATCATTTCAAAATTGGCAGAGATTGATTATGAATTGGAATTAATCACACCATCCGTAATCAAATTATAAATTATCATACGATAATACTATTATGTTATATGGATCACCTAATGGATCCGTCAAAGGTTCACTAGATTCCATTGTCGTCGTAAAATCGTCGTAGAAAGTGTAATTTCAATCATTTAAATATGCAGTATGAAGCCTCGCTAAATTTTTAGTTGTGGATCATTCTGCCGATATAAGTTTACAAAGAAATCTAATTTTATTATCTAAATTGCTTAACTTATAATTTGTGATTTTATTTCATAAACGCAACAATGAACCATGTGCACGTTGAACATGGACTATAGTATAACCATAATGCGAATCGTTTGATGTTTCAAGATTGTCGAACGAATTTCTGGTGGCTTCAACGAGAATAACGGCTGTGAATACTTAAATAATGATGAAGTGTGTTAGACAAAATTATTATTATAGGTTTAAATTGTATTACCTCTCTGATTTTCAGAAACTGAGTGATATTTATACCTGCTGAACAAACCGGGATCATAAAACAAAATTGTATATGGGGTTAGGCATTTATAATAAATTTCAACATCAATAAACATGTAGTTAGTCCATGTTTTTACACATTTGATAAATACTTGACCAAATCAAATATTTTTAGGATAATCTTTATACTTTTACACTATTTGCCGTAGGTATTTGGCACACCTGTTTTTCTATTTCGCAAAAAATTTAGATTTTTGAATATTTTAATTAAAGAATTTGTTCAAAAAGTTTAAAAAAACATTCGATCGATTTCGACTTTAATCTTTATCTTGCGCTTCAACTCTAAGGAAACGAATGGTTAATGATTTTTATCATCAACCAATCTTAATTAATTTTTATTTAAGCTCCACCTCCAATGAGATTTTTTTAATGTAATTATTTAATTTATTGTATCAGTAATATAATTCTTATTATTATATAAAGCTTTATAAGTTTAAATTTATCGAACACTTTTAGGATCACTCACCACTTAGTAAGAGATGCCATTTTTGGGAAGATCTTGATGACAGCTTCAAGAACCGATCTTTTGAACGATTGTAGCACTAAGCTTCAGCGAAAATCTGTTCTAAAAATATCGAAAGACTCCTTTGCAAACATTCGTTTCAAAATTGCTCCCCCAAATATTTAGTTTTAAAACTCAGTGTCCCCACAGAAGCATTGATTATAATATTAGCAAAATAATAATATTACAAATTTTATCTTCCACCTAGACTTAATTTAGACATGGTTGAGTTACATATACCTACCGTGTAGCTGCGCCTCTATAAGTCTTTTGTTTGTTCGTTCATCGTTTTTTGCTTTGCAACATTATAACTTTAAGCGCTCCACTGGGCTTAAAATATTTGAAATATCCATTTCGCCATCAAATCATCAAATTTTACAATGCAAGAAGCAACATAATAGGAACGATGTATGGCTACGATCATTCGCCGATCCGCACTACTGAGCACTACCGAATACGCTCACTATTAAAATCGAAAACAATTTATTACGCTTAGAAACAAATTCAATCGAGTGTTCAAAATATTGAACTGTTGGCGCTATGATAAATATGCTACTTGAATATTTCAAGACTGATGTTGTACCACCAAAATGTTGTCCAAAAAATATGGTACAAATTATTAAATCTGGCAGGAATTAGGTGAAAAAGACGACTATCTACCTTACCAGATCACGGTTATATTTTGGAGGTCAAAATTAGTTTAATGTACAAAAAAAACGTTAATATTGATTATTACTACATTATCACTATGGTTCATTGCTTATGCATGTATATTATTTACACATTCGTTCACGCTCATTAAATGTTGGAATTAGGTACGTAACGTGGCGTATATAACGCCGAATAGATTTGTGAAAAGTTTATTCGAGATTTAGTTGAATGGAAGTACACAGATAAATAGAATATTTAATTGAAATCGTTTTAAAATGCATTGCAATGAATGATACGAGGAGGAGGAATGATAAATGACCATCGTCAGTGATTAGAAAATAAAGGAGTGTCCTAAATGAGCTTTTGCATTCAACGCGTACATAACACATGAGAACCGAAAAAAATCAATGTTTGACACTTTTGGTGAAAAAATGGCTTACAACATTAAGAGACGTCGCATCTCACACATACGTGGGACAAATATGCAAGCATTTACGTTCATTGCTTGTATACTTTTGAAAACATTGTTGCTACTTTAAACAAGTTATAATTCCTCAACTGAATGAGACACCAAATCAACCCGTTTGGTAGTATATAATCCATAACTTATCGAAGAGCTGCTATTGAAACGGGCACTATCTCAGTTGTTCATCATTTATCACCGCTGAAAATATCACCGCGCGAAATAATCACCGCAAAGAAAAAAATATTTTGGACAATAAATAAGAAAACCTTTACTCTGCGTAATTTTCTTAAGAATAACATATTTTTAAATTGCATACAAGTATTATGTCTTTTCGGTGGCAGCTATGGTGTTCGAACGATGTTACAAAATCAAGTGCATATACTGTCAAAGAAAATTGTATAGGTTTTATTACGCGCTAAGAAGTAGACATTGTTCTATAATTTTTAATCACGTATTTATATATCTGTGATTCAAAAGCATAATCACTCGCATGCTTTCACAACCACATTGTAGTGGTGACTGACTGAATGTCGTTATTTATAAATAATAAAATTACAAAAATCCTGTACAAAAATAAGTTTTTTGTTTCCATGGCAATCGTGTTTTTAGAAACAGAAAGGAAAGATACCATATTGTGATTTGAAATGATGACGCCATACAACAACAACAACATTAATAAAAGCTCATTATTTATTTATTTTCCAAGCCAATTTTCACACAGTTTAAAGGGTTTTTTTGAATTCTTTTTTGAAGTGATTAAAGTTTGAACTTTTCTGCATTTACCCGTACAAAAATATTATAAAAGCTTACGGTTTAAATATACTTAAAAAGAAAAAGATAATTAGTCGTTTTCCATACATTCTTATAGGATACTAACATTTATTATATCCCGTATTTTAAGTTTTGTGAAAAAAAAAGCTCGAATAGGGAGGCTCTATTTATCTAGTTGGCTCTGATTAAACAAAACTAAAAAACAAAAAAAAAATTTCCGATCCACTATGAATTTGAAATTATTTTCCATTAAGCAAACACTATCGAGGAGATGAATAAAGTTCAATTATGAAGCGCTTTACACGGTCGATTTACATTGGAAAGAAAAAACGATTGATGTATTGAACTGCTCGCTTGCAATTATTACTGAAAGCTTTTATTCACCTAATGGCAAAAAGAGTATTGAATGAGATTCATTGAAATTTAATTAAATCAACAAATCTTGGAATCCTGTTATTTTGCTTCAAAAGTTTTTCAATTATATAAATTTTCACAGTAAATTTAACCGGAGTTTATTTTTGGTTGAACACAAAACAAAAAAAAAATTAATTTAAAACTTTGAAATTTCATGCGAGATATACAAATCCGCATGAAGTATTTTGTGGAAAGGATTTTATTGTTGTTAGCAATTGATCTATCTAGTGAAAATTGGCAAACGTAGCAAAGATATATAAATGAGATAAGCTGAGGCACGTAAATTCAATCCGAGCTCGAATATACATAAAAGGTCGATATTTTACCAAACAGAGTAAATATGTTTTCCAAAACGACAAAATTGATGGCCAAAAGATGTCGTGATGGTCAATTAGGTCAGTGAATTGAATTGACATCGGTCGCAGTTGAATCAAAAATAGGTAAATTTTACCTAGTAAGCATCTACTTCCAATATTCAGACGATCCAATGATAAACGTAAGTAAATTATAAAATATATTGAATGCTCTAAAAAACCATCGCTGGTGTTTTGAGAAGCAAAGTTACGATTCTGTCACAATAATGACACCAATGGTAGGGGGACAGCCATTGAAGAATTTATTGCACAAAGTAACCTCTTTATCGTGAATATAGTAGTATTAATGGGGAGTCGAATATTGAATTAAATAAATCATCTGATGATGATATTGGCAGAATAGAATGAGTTATGAGCAAAATAATAACACAACATTTAAGCGCAGCTGTGGTGGTCAAACGATCTTGTCATCAAACGTGCTAGAGTTCATAAACTCCGAAAGTTTTGATGAGGGAATCAAACCCTTCGTTGCGTGTGCAAAAGAAAGACACTATGTGCCATGCCATAATGAATACATTAAAAGCATAATTTCTCAAGCCAAAGTAACATAGAGCAATTCCTTACCAAACCTGGTAATGCAGAACCATGGGCTACATGTACAGATTCAGCACAGAAAAACTTAACAAAGAGAGACAAAAGTGAACAAACAATATACCGTGCTCAACACTACATAGCACCAAACAAGAAGTGAAGCGGCATTGAGAGACTTCTTCGTCAATGACTTGATGAACCGTTCAGAGGCAAACCGCTCAGGGGCAAATTGTGGTCGTGCCTCGAAAGAATTCCGCGAGCATCAAAGGCAACTCGATCCAAATTGGGATGAGTTAGAAAAAGTTCTTAGACTGGATTGGTTCCCATTCAATTTGGGATGGCTGATCTACATATAAAACTGAGTTGCACCTATAATTTCAACTGCTTTTGTCTGAGTGACCGAAATATCGTTGTAACTATCTACATACTAGTTTTATGTACGGCAGTTAATAAACTACGATCGCACCATAAAATATTTGCTAGACATCATCTAAGTAGCAGGAAGAATAATAAGTTGTATCACATCTAATAATTATTATACTATAAGTCTCATTTTAAATTAATGCTACGACACATATATATCGGATTAGGTATAGCTTTTATACGGCTCAGTACAGAAAAAAGCTTTTGTAATTCATGAACAGCATGCAAATATCCAATAATCCGTTGAATTCTTTTTTCTATACATGAGTATAAGCTGTTTCGATGTGACATGAATGTACATTGTACTCAAAATCATCCACATTTTATTCAATTTCTATAAAGCTTCTATAGAGCTTTTATATGTATTATTACAAAAACTTATAATACTTACAGATTCCACGTGTGATATTCTTCATTGGTAAATTGTTTTTCCATGTACAACACGTTGATGAAACAATGCAGCGCCGCGATTAAAATCATTAAAACTATTTTGCTGAGGTGTGACAATTGAACGACTACTGAAACTGCAATCAATATTAACACACAGTAGTTGCTGTAGTACGAGGGAAACAGGCAAAGATTTTGCATTAGATGATCTTTCATTACGGTCTGGTTTAGTAGTATAACGAATATATTATCCGCGTTGGTTGGTTCTAGTTGGGATGAGGTAAACTGCAAAAGGAACAAAAAAGCTTTTTTGTGTTTCGAAACATAGCGACTAATTACTATTATTTATACCATATCAAAGCAGTTGCACAGTCCAACAATTAGTATTGTTATTATGGCAGCCGTTCGTCGCAGCCAAACACAATCGTTAAATTTTTTGCTACTACGCGATATGAAAAATGGAAATACCTACGAGAGAAAAGAGCTTTTTTGCATTTTGTGCTTTGTAAATTTTAATCAGAATATTTTTTGTTCTTGTTTTTATACTAACCTCAGGGAAACTTTCCGCAACCGAGATAATGACTAAGAAATTTAATATCCATATTGGAGCAAAAACTATTGCAAAATGTGTTATCGTGCTGGAAGATACAAAAAAAAAAAAAAATCAACATGTTGAACAAAAAAGTATTTATTTGTCGCCAGCAAGCCAGCTTACCGCGGTAGCACAAATATTGAATAAAGTCCACCAGCGACATGTACGATTATGAAGCCGATTAGGGGCACCGATGAAAATGGTTGTCGATGTAACGAATAGGCCGTTTCTAGGTCATTGTTTTTAAATGTTAAAAATATATTTATATCACGCCACAATTCACCATGCCCGTCGCGACTCACTAGCTCTTTCCTCAGCCGTAATTTAAAATCTTCTGACGAATCCTCATCACATTTTTGTATTTCGAGTGTTCTGGGGTCCTCGTCACCGGGCGTCGCAAACTGTGTGAATAAATCAAGTATTTATATACACCTGGCTTAATATTATTTATTTCATATATGTTTTTTTTTTCAAAATTCATACCTCATCATCGTCACGAAATATTCCATCCGGTTCTATACAATCTTTTGTTTCCGATTTTGTTGCCGTTGTTCCATTTTTATATTCCAATGGTACGAACTGTATAAAGCGAAACAATGATAAAAAATTATTTGATTATTATTCAAAGAAACGCTTTAGTTAGTTATAAAATGAATAAATATATCATCCCATGTACGAATTTGGCGGAATCAAGAGTACAGCGTGTACACGAACAATAGACGATGGTTGGAAGAACATTATAATTATGTAACAAAAACCATAATATACAATCAATAACTCCCTGAACGTAACGAACAATTAACGTATTTTCTGTTATGTACATAAAGCACATTGTTTGGATAATTTACTTTTTGTGTGGAGGAAATTATAAAAACATAAAAATTGAAATCATCGTCGTAACAAATATAAATATTGTTTAACAGCGCTGGTCAAGCTTGCAGACATTTTTTCAAAGTATTTGTTCGGTACATTTATAGTTTCGGGAAAATAATTCGTAACTGAACGACACGTAAAGACAGGCTAACAAACTAAAGACGGGAATCAAAATTGTAAATGGCCGACACGAACCAGACAAGCCTTTAAACCCTGTGGTTTGGAGGTCTTCTAGAATTTCACCACAGCACCTACTGCTTGTCGGTAGCACGAAAATTCAACGAAATCGACAATGCACCGTAAACTACAATTCATCGAGAAAACAATTCACTGGAAATGAGAAATTCAGCCCAGAAAGACTTAGCCCGGGGTAGCGTCTAAAAATTATTCAGCTATATTACGAAAATCTGCGTTCTACGAGGAATATGTTTCGTGCGCTTAGAGCAAATTATGGTCCACATAATGCGCCTACCGAACGCACAATTCTCTATGCCATCGAAAAATTGGAACCCAATTTTTATTATTGGATAATACGCGACCGAATAGACCACACCCAGCACGTAGTGAAGAAAATATAACGGCGGTAGCAGAGACTGTACACGATGTCCGTAATGAATCGATTCGGTGCCGTTATCAACAGCTTGGCTTGTTGTATGCAACAAATTAGCTTATTTTAAGTAAGGATCTTAGTTTAAAAGCATACAAAATTCAACTTGAAGCGGGCCGATCTTCCAAATCGTCACCGTTTCAATCTTTCTCTCCCTCTCTCTCTCCCTCTCTCTGGCACTATATCCTATCAAGCGATTTGGCCGCCTCAAATGAGGTTTCATAATATTATTTTCATTTCGGATAATGAGTGATTAATTCATTCATCCTAAACCAGCCGTGAAATTTTTTTGTCACCACCGGGAATCGAACCCGGGACCTCCGGTCGTTGGAGTAAGCATGCTGACCACTTTGCCACCAGGCGGCTTCAGTCTTTGGGCTCTTGTAAAGCTTGAAGAAGATCCATTGTTTTCAACCAAAATTTTGTTCAGCGAAGTCAAAATTGCCGTATTTGGGATGAGAGCAACCCGACGAGGTTCAATAGCTATCATTATATCCAGGTGGTTTATGGGCCGGCGGAATCATCAGTCCATGTTTTTTCAAAAATGAGGCCGGCCGGAACGTAACTGTAAATGGCACCCGTTATCGCGCTGTGATAAGCTGCCTGAAATTGAAGACCGTGACCGCGACGACATTTAGTTCCAACAAGACGGTGCTACTTGCCAAACAGCCCACGAAACTATGACTTTATTACGAGAAAAATTCGGTAAACAGTTAATTTCACGCTTCGAACCAGTGTATTGGCAGCTGGATCATGTCATCATGCTTTGCGGCTACGTAAAGTCCCTACATGGATAAACAGGTTACGATTGAGGAATTAGAAGCCAACATTACATGCGTCATCGAAAATTGGAACTTCAGAATAGACTATGTTAGCCGAAGTTATACGGGCAACATTTAAAAGAAATAATCTTTAAAAAATAAATGTGAGGGATGATTTTTTTGGTATGATTTCAAAGGGCCGAATGTCTAAGGGCAGAATGTCGAAGGGCCGAATTTTAAAAGGCCGAACGTATCGAAGCGTATAATCTCAAAAAGTCGAATGTCAAAGTGCCGAATGTGTCGAAGGGCCGAATGTCAAAGTGCTGAATGTGTCGAAGGACCGAATGTGTCGAAGGACCGAATGTGTCGAAGGGCCGAATGGGTCAAAGGGCCGAATGGGTCGAAGGCCCGATTTTTTTTATGTATTTTTTTGTTTTGAGGATTAATTTTTTTTACCTAATTTAATTTTTTTGTTTTATTTTTTGTACCATATACCTATTATCAGAAGGCTGACATATGGCCGAATGTCTCAGGTGGCACATGACAAAATTTTCCTCACCAAAATGTATCACTGACTGGATACGTGGAATTTCATGAATATCCAAAGATGAAAAATAGTAAAATACATAAATTCATAAGAAATTAATTAAGTTAAATAAAAAAAAAATGTACAAAATATTTCATACAACAACAAATTAAAAAAATTATAATTCTAAAAAAAAAAAATGTGCCCTTCGACCCATTCGGCCCTTTGATACATTCGGCCCTTCGACACATTCGGCCCTTCGACACATTCGGCCCTTAAACACATTCCGCCCTTCGACATTCAGCCCTTCTACATTCGGCCCTACGACATTCGGCCTTTTGAAGTTCGGCCCTTTGTACCCATTCGGTTTTTTTTATGATAATAAAGATTACTCGATAAAATTGAATTTGTTCATTTTTTTTATTATTTGAAAAAGCACCTCAAAATGAATCACCCATTAATTTCAAAGAGAAAAAATGATTTTTATTATTATAAATTATTCACTTTAATAATGGGATCATATTGAGAAACCGAAACCTTAAATCCCGAAAACGAGGCAAACGCAAAATCTTGAAAAAAAACTCTACAAATTATTGAAAAAAAAATTCTGTAAATGTTTGATATTTAAATTCCTTATAGCTCGTTAAATTCATATTTTCTAATATTATTTTCATTAAATTAACTGAACCCGTGCAATACATTTTGCAATACTACTAATTCTATATTTCCGTCATGTTTATAGATCCCCGCTACTTTGCCCTCCAAAATTGAAATGAAAAGACCCTCGCGGAGGTTTAAGCAGAGCACAGTGACCTTCCGCGTGCCCGTGAGAGCTAACTAAGCTGTTAGCTCTTTTAATTCTACACTAATTCATTTTTAGTTTAAGCGAATTGCATTTTAAAAATCTATATAAAGTTTTTACAGAATTTCGGGATTTATTGTTTCAGTAAAATTTTCAGTAAATTAATAAAAAACCCCTAATAATATCTGAAGCGTTTGAAATATTTTCGGTAAATTATCGTTTTCGGTGAATTGTCTTTTCAATGAATTGTTTTTTCGAGAGATTGTCGTTCGGTGAATTGTTGTTTTCGGTTAATTTTTTTTCGGTGAATTGTTTTTCCGTGAATTGTCGTTTTCGGTAAATGGATTTTCGGTGAATTGTCGTTTTCGGTTAATTGTTTTTCAGTAAATTATTGTGGAACTCTGCTTGTCATAGGTTTCAGTGGTTGACACTTAGGCCATTTTTGGTCCATTGTGATACCACACATTCACGCCACATCATTAACCCATTCACCTATTCACCTACTCACACAACTACAGTATACCACCAACACATTGCAAGCCCCATGTCAACCTGTACATTGACATGGAAGGTGGGTCGGCGCTAAATTCTGCACTCCATCAGAGGGTCTTAGTTGTGTTTATTAACATTACCGATTGTAATCGATGATGAAAATTCGATTTGCATCTAGCCTCTGATGGGATTCGAACCCAGTACCCCCCGGTCCAAGTGCCGAAGCTTTAACTACTGCAACACTTGTCCATTTGCTCGCTGTCGGCTCCTGCTTGTCATAAGAGACGATTAAAATGGTTGGATTATAGCACAGTTAGCTGTGGCCAGTGATTTAAATGACAAATTTTCATTTTCAACGCCTTTAATTTGTACAGCATGTCACTCGTTTTCTGCTCACTAATTTGCTTTTGCTGTTTACTTTTACTGTTCAGTTTTACCGTTCACTATTTCGCACTTTTATGATGTAATTACAACTGAGTCTGACTTATATATTGGGTAATTGGATATATTGGATAAATTTCCGACCTTTTTTACTGAAATAAAAGACATTAGTTTTTGTAGAGAATGAAAGAATGTTTTATTCAAATTATGCTCCTTCGGAAGCTATAACCTTCGCCCATCATTCAGGCAATAAACGGATTCCCCGAAGGAAGAAGTCTGGTGGTTTCGAGGCGATCCAGTCATCGATCCATTTTTTGACGTTTTCATATGAAGTGAAGTGCTGCTGTGCCAGAGCTGATTGCATCGACCGGAACAAGTGGTAATCAGAGGGAGTAAAATCTGGTGAATACGGCGGGTAGAGTATAATTTCCCAGTTCTGCCTGTCCAAGTAATTTTTGAAAGGTATAGCAACATGTGGCCTAGCATTGTCATGTTGCAAAATAATCTTATTGTGCCTTTTGTCCCATTCCGGTCGTTTTTCAGGAGAGCTTGCTTTAAAGCCATCAGTTGTCATCGATAAACTTGTCCCGTAATGGTTTCACGCTCTTTCAGCAGTTCATAATAGACGACACCCTTCATATCCCACCGAATACAAAGCATCGCCTTCGAATCATATATTTGCTTTTGGCGTCGACGGGCCTGGTTCACCCGGCTTGACCCACGCTTCGGTTTGCGCTTTGGATTGTCATAATGGATCCATTTTTGATCCCCAGTGATGATCGGATGCAAAAACCCTTTCCTTTGTTGTCGTTGAAGGAACAATTCGCACATGGTTTCCCGACGTTCCATGTCCCTTTCTTTCAATTTGTGTGGCACCCAATTTCCCCAGCTTCTGAACCAATCCCATTGCATGTTTACATTACGAAACACATTGTTGGGTAATATTCATCTCTTCTGCCAATTGTTTTTCAGTCTGATAAGGGTCCATACATCAAGCAATTCTTCCAATTCTGTATCTTCAAATTTTCTTGGCCTGCCTTCACGTTCTTTGTCTCTTATGTCAAAATCACCAACTTTGACTCGTTGAAACCACTATTTGCATGTTGTTTTCGATGGCGCATGTTCACCTTAAACTTCCACAAGGAAACGATTTGTTTCCGCTGCAACAAAAAATAATGAAGTAAAACTTCCCGCAAATGTAGTTTTTTTGACACAAAATTCGATATCTTCAATTACATGAAAATAATTGTTGTTTACGCTTTGAACAAATGTCACTAGTTATTATTTAAGCTTGACATCTAACCTCCAAAAAACGTGTATTGCCCGATTGAATAATATGCAAGCAGTGATACTAACGACAACTATGTAAAAAAGTTGGAAATTTATTTGTACACCCAATACTTGTGTATCAGAGTTCAAGATTATTGATTTTATTGCATCGTCTGGCGATGTATCTGTGTTTCTATCGTAAATCATTTTCATGTAGTTGTGCTTTATTTCCCCTGTTTTAATGATTACCGCCCGTTGTTATAATTGCAGTATTTCCCATGATGGTTATCGCCGCCGCTCACAATTGCTTTCGTTATCTAAATATTCTTCTCCATTTGAAACGTTATTCTAAAATCCGATTCCCAATCAGTACATATAGGTTCCGGTTTTGGGAGAACGAATGTCTGTTTTACTACAAAATTCCATTCCACTAACAATTTCACGCAATCGAAATCCACTTACAGTATTGGAGGAATACTTGATCCGACACCCTCCGACAAGATACGAACTCGCGACCTTGATCACCGAGTGTTTTACGTAGAGTAGAGTTATACGTAGAGTAGAATTCGTAGCATTGCCCTCGCTCCCCCCCCCCCCCCCCCTCACCTTAAATCTGTACTGTTCATCCCGAACAGACCCATCAAATGTTGTATTGATTTAGTCTATCGTTCTGCTTGCCACACTAAGTCACCTCGTTTAAAATCGGAAAATCTTCCACTCTCGTCATATTACGCTTCCGATATATTTCTGAGTGTCGATTTTATACCAAAAAAAAACAGCGCGAGGTGAGCAAACCGGAAAAACATAGTAGTGGTTATTTCATTAATATTGGTTTTCTTCAGCGCATGCGCGTCATTTTTTTATATATATTTTTTAACTAATGTGTCAAATGCGGTTTCGTATTGTTTAAATACAAATGAAAATAGCTAACAATCGGTTCCACTGCTCAAAAGCAAGCGAATAGAAGAGGTGAGGTATACGTCATAATCATAAATATTCAACCGGTTCAACCGGAACTTTTTATTTTGCTACTTGCCTTTGAAAAATTGACGAACAAAATGCACAGACACACGAGAGAAAAAATACAATACAAATATAAAATTGTATATTATACAGTGTATATGTACACAAAACTATTATTCACCTTGCCAGCTCGCGCTCTAATTTTTGGTACAAAATCGACACTCTATGGTGTTCGTGCTGTTGTCCTCTACTATGGATCGATCTTTGTCCATTCTTCGTCACTGCTTAATCGGTCATATTTCGCCTTAATGAACACTTTCCGCTATTGATTCATCAAGTCCTTGTCCCTTTATTTGCCTCGCCATATTTCAGCACACCTCAGTCTCAACTCCAATGCATGCCACCAGCTATCAACTTCTCTGCTGAAATCACCCACAACAATCGTACTGGAAACTTCTCCTGGGCCTCTCTCCCAAGGATCTTTGTTCCATTTGATAGCCAACTCGTCCCTCCTTTTCTCTGACCGTAAACTGTCATTAAGCCGACTTACACAGTAAGGCTCTGGTCTTCTTTGGTTCGTCTCTGCGGTTTCCTTTATACCCGGTGTTTGTTTCTTTCGCCAGTTTTCATGTTGTTTAACTTTTAATGAAACCTAGATCATTATTTAACTGTTTTAATTTCTGTGCCTCTAATAGCTCAGTGTCTGTTGCCTTGCCATGTCTTCGAAATCCATCTTGTGCACCTTTACTGTGTAGGTGGCGAAACTTGCTCTAGCTGCCGCATATTCTAACGTCAATAATTCATTCATGGTTTTGCTTCTAGCTTTCGTTCTTAAACTAAGTTTCAGATGGTCATCCTTGACAGCGCAGATAAATGCGTCCACTGTTAGTCCGTTCAACAAATCTGCAGTTGCCGCTTGCTTTGGAGTTGACTCCTGCCCACACATAGCTCCTTCTGCTCCCCTACGCTCAAATGATTGTGCTGCACTACTTGAAATTGCGCTTTAAAATTCTGATGTGGTTTTCCTGGCCGTCGACTTAAGAAACCTCTTGAGAATTTATTTGTCTCTTTAGCTGTTTAATTTGAAGATCTTGAATACCCTGGATTTCGTCGAATTTTTCATTCTGCACGCTCTGCTATTTACATAGCTCTGGCAATTGTGCAATTTTGGTCCTTGCTCGGTGCAAAGTTGATCTAATTTGGCGTTTTGCTGGTCGGATTTTGCAACTTGTTTGGGATTAGGTGGTTGTACTGATATGGTTGTTGTTTGCTCCACCACTCCAGTTACCTCATTTTTAACTTCTTCTTCACACGACTGTATTTTGTGCTCATCGTTTTATGTAACTGGTGGAATACCTGATGGTCCTGGCGTCAGTTCCTCAAACAGGAAATTTTTAAACCATATTAGAATTCAAAGTGCATCATAGAACCAAGTTTCATCACAATCAATGAAAAAATAGGTTGGTTTGGCCATTTCAAAAGGCATACCTTGTCGCCTTATATAATTGAAAAAAATCAGATTATTATGAGCTCTCGAGATCCGTAAACCAAAAATTTTGAGCTCGATTAGTTGGGTAGGAATTTTAATAAATGTAGTGGGGGTGATTAGTCAATGTTGACTCAGCCCCAAATTCTCAAAATAGGGTATTTTGAATAAGACTTATTGTAACATTAGAAGCTATTTATGAGCTTTAAATTTAAAATAATTTCAATTTTTGATATTTATTTTATGATTTAAGCTATCTATTCTGTTCTGCGGCCGAAGCACTCCCAACTCTTTCGTGATTCGCTTTTCACGTTATACTTTACGCTTTGCTTGCCAAATAGTGGACGTACGAGTATAGGCCCGATTTAGGTCATATAGTGGTCTTCATTTCCATCAATCGTAATCAGATGATAAAAAATCCTTTTTGCATCCTGCCTCTATCGGGACTTGAACTAGTACCTCGCGATCCAACGCCAAAGCTTTAATCACTGTGCCGTTTGGTCGGTAATTTTTGAGGTTGCCCTTAAAATCACAAGCCTAGATTCATAATATCCGATATTGAATTATTTAATTTTTCCAATTTTGGTTTGTGAGTGTTGTTCATCCCAAAAAATGAAACTGCACGTGTTTCGTGGGCTTTAAATCGATATATCACATTCGACAATGACATTTTGGCCATTTTAAAGTTTTTTCGTTATGGGATTGTTTATGATTTTAAGCTCATAAATAGCTTCTAATCCTACAATAAAACAAATTTTAAAATACTCCACTTTTAGTAGAGGGAGGGAAGGCTATCTCTATAGAAAGTTTCAATAGAACAGGTAGAAGAACGGATTAGCCCTTCATTAGGCCAAACATATAGAACCGTTGCCGAGTTTGTGGTGCAGCTTATGGTAGCCAACAGTTATTAGATAGGAGTCAGCAGCGTGCCGTTCGAAGATCTAGACAGCCTACAACCCGTAGAGATGTTGTAGAACTCTGAATGTTCTACAGGTTACAGAGTAGCAGTGTAGTTCTACAAACTAGCTCCATAGAGAGTATCAATAGAACAGGTAAATAAACGGATTATATATTTTTCAGATTCACAGTCGGAACTCACGGCATTTTGATTTCCAGTATTTTGATATTAAGGGTAAAACAAGCTCGCGGATCATTCTTTGCCCAACCATTAAAACAACACCGATTTGTTGTTGCTGTTATAATATTATTGCAAAATTAAAATTATTAAATTGCTCGTCAGGGAAAAAAAATTAAAACAGTAATAGTAGAGTAGAAGCATCAAGGTATATTAGAATAGAAAGTGGAAATTATGTGCGGCAGCATGAAAAACGTGATTTACATAAATTGCGGTAAAGTGTCTAAATTATAGTGTTATATAGTATAGTGAACTGTTCAATATACAAGCTGAAAATTGTATTTGCTATTTGTGTATAATGATTGTGTGATTAAGGCTTTACATTTAAAACATAATATTCGAATGGATACATTAATTGACGTAGTTTATGCTACATAAATATTGGCAGAGAGCTTACTATGTATGTATACATATACGCCGCACACATAAACAAATACTTAGCTGACCCATCATCATCAACATCGTTCGTAAACCATCACCAAATAAAAGCTACTGTATATACATAGATTGTATGTAAACTATAATGTAAATTGCCGTCACGAAATGTTTATTTTATCTAGCCATTATCTAGGATATTCTGAATAAATTTTTATTTTTAATGGTGTAGTGTGTTTTATTGAAATTGTCACAAGTCACGAAAAGCTTTTACTTCTTCTTTCGTCTACATCCATTATCTACATCTATTTGTGTCTCTTATAGAAATATGTATACACCTAGGCTGGGCTATCAAATTTTTTTTTATCACTTTTTTAAACGAAAATGGAAGAAAAATTGCGGCGATATAATTATTTTAGCGTTTTATTGTTCGTAATTTATTTGATGAAGTGATTGGAGGGGTTATTTGTGGAACGTTAGGCGTTTGTTAATTTTAGGACCAAAAAAAATGTCTGATTAAACAAAATTTCAATGCAAGCCATCGTGTTGGTTTTAAGGCGGATACATGTTTCAGCATTTGTCTATAGATTTCATGAAATTAAAACCTTACTATTTCAATATAATATATTTGTTGACGGACCCCAATAACTAACATGGATTTTATTTTCTTTTTAGTTTCTAATGATATTTTTCTCTTTAATAGAGCTCATCTTTCCCAATGATACCTATTTCGTTTGTGTTTATTCCAAAGGCGAAAAGAAAAGATTATAATGATCCCAAGGCACACCGCAATATTAATTTATCCTCATTTCGCGTTCATCGATATTACAGGATAATTTGATGATATGCTATCTCAAATACTGTACTGTTTGGCAGGGATAGTGGCTGGCTCCAGCTACTATGCCTTTTAGCAAATGACGAAATCCTTTGCATATATGTATCTATAGAAGATATCTGAATTTACTGCTCGCTCATTGTGTGACGTAGGGATTATAAATAATTTCAACGTCAATCCCGCTAAGAAAAGGTACAAATATTAGCAACTTTTCATTTCATTCTTTGTTTGAGAGAGTGGATTTGACTGTGCAAACACCTATGTCATATTTTAGCAATGGAGGAGATTATTTTGTAAATCTTAGTACCATATAGCCAGTAGTTTAATTACCTGCTTTAGTTTAGTTAAATTTAATGTTCTACAGATTACTACACCCGCCACAGGAGCAGCCTTTATTTTTGTTAGGAAATCTATTTTATGCGTGAATTCCACAGTGAAACAATTTTTTCACTAAAACTAACACGAGATAAAAATATAAAACCTTTTGTTAGAGAGAAGCAAAAAGTAAAATTTACTGGCATAAAATAATAGAGTAAGTGGGGAAAATGTTGCCATCAAAAGTATCGTAACGTCGGGCTATCTTTTTGTGCCGCTACGTACAACGAGAAGAAAATGAAAACCGACCAACACGACGACGTTAAAGCGGTTGCGAACATGGGGAAGTACAAACTGCAGATATTATGGACCGCGAACGTACGAGGATGGTTCCACTTAGCAGAACTCTATTTCGAATTATACCGAATTAAATGCGATCGAACGAGATACTTGGAAGTCATGTCTGCGATACCTCAAGAGATAATCGACACAACAGCATCGGACCTCTTAACGAACGTCCCTAACGGAAGACAATAAGGAGATATAAAATCGACGTTGATAGAACGATTGGCGCCGTCAGACGAACGACAGCTCGAAACTCTACTGACTGGAATCGGAATGGGAGACTGAAAACCGTCCGAGGTACCTTGACGTATAAAGCACTTAGCGGGAAACAATTTTACTGACAAAATAATACGATCACTGTGGACTCGAAAAATAACGGACGTAATCCGCATATCAATCGCGGTACAACCGGAGGGAGGGAGACAGACAGGTCAGCGAAAATGGCGGACAAGATGTATGAGGGGCAAAATCTACCGAAAGCCTCCATCGCCGCATATAAATCGAATCGAGCATACAGACCACCCCGAACCGAACGAACGAATCCCGACCGACCACAAACATCGTCAACATCCACAGCTTCACCAGGGACGTGCCGCGCATCGGCATCGCCCGTCTCTTGCCCTGTTTTCATGGTACGAAAGAAAGATAACGACTGGAGGCCATGTAGAGATTACCGCCGACTCAATTCCGTAACGATACTGGATTATTACCTGATACCACACATCCAAAATTGTTCGATGAATATACATGGATTCTGCAATCGATAGGGAATTACTCGCGATCTATCTCTCGATTAAGCATTTAAAATATTTCGTTGAATGTTGGGACTACACTATTTACACCGACCATAAATCTCTGACTAGAGTAATTCAGTCTAAAACTGAACGTAATCCACGACAAGCAAGGCATTTGGATTACAACAGTCGATTTACCCTGGATATTCGACATAACGATCGACAACGAAACGGCAACATCGAACGACAATCGAATCAGTTGAAACGAATTTCGCCTATTATAAAGTAATATAGGTACAAAAAGCAGACCTAGAACTTCAGAATTTACTTTCTGGATCCAAATGTCATGCTAGTTCGACTTATAAACTAGAGGTTTTTAAATTGCTCGGACTCGAAATATACTATGAAACATCGACAGGCGCGAATCGCCCATATATCGCAAAGCCGTTACGACGAAAAATATTCGACGCGTTACATAACATTTGACATCCCGGTATCTGTGCTACTCGTATAGTGATTGCCGCACGATATTTCTGGGCAAGCATAAAGAAAGACGTAGGTAGTTGGGCACAAGCTTGTTTATCTTGCCAGCGATCGAAAGTCCAACGGCATACAAGGGCGTCAATTGGACGATTCCAAATTCCACCAGGTCGATTCGAACATATCCATTTGGATATAGTTGGTCCGCTTCCACCGTCCAATGGATATACTTATCTCTTAACCTGTGTCGACCGATTCACTCGATTCACAATTCGAATCCAAATTGTTCACCGAATTAACAAAACTCCTTGGTTATCATCGAATACGCACGACTGCGTATCATCCTTAAGCTAATGGCATGGTCGAACGCTTTCATCGACAGCTCAAAGCTGCTCTCAAGGCCCGAGAAAACACGATTTACTGAAGCTCCGAAATTCCCATCGTATTACTTGGAATTCGAGCTACGGTTAAAGAAGATCTCAAGTGCTTACCAGCCGAAATGGTCTACGGACAGACACTTAAACTACCTGGTTAGTTCTTTCTTGAAAATCCTCTTTCTCCTTCAACATCAACCGACACAGTCGTCGACCAATTACCCGAATTTTTTATCCCGAAATCGCTCGATAACTGCGATTACGTTGTCATACAAACGGATAAGATTCGCACAGGACTACAACCCCCATACGAAGGCCCACATAAAGTCATTCGCCGGTTACGTAGATACTTTTTCATCTCGATTAATAATAAAGACCAAACAGTATCTATGTATGATCGATTAAAACTGGCCTACGGAAGACTTTGCTCTGCAGAACGAATTCCTGCATTGAGAACACGAAAATCCGTACGAATCATGGCCTAAACAATCCGCTTCTAACTTTTAATCGTTTTCCAAACTAAGAGAGGAACGGGGGGGGGGGGGGGGGGGTACTGTAGCAACTAAATTATTCGCAAAATAATTGATTCTACAAGCTTCGACGAATACGACATACAATACGCGACATACAACCGTGCGACACACAATTAATCCGAAATTAATTGTTCGACATAAATATCATCTTGCATAAATCGAGCGCGCACGAGCGCAAGCAAGTAGGCCGTACGATAGACTGGCGTTGATCATACAACACACTGTAAACAACATAAAAATAAAAAAGATTGTATAAAACAAAAGGAACTCGGCGCTGTCTTTTTCTGTAACAGATTACTCAATTCGATTTTGGTTGACGTGCAGTAAATTTAAGTATTGGCGCGGTGTTCTTGCCACGCACATAATTTATAATAATAAAATAAAATATCTGAAATATAAAACGGTGTATGCAATTCATGCACCACATAATATATCGTGTGTGGGTTTATTTTTAAAACAAAAAAGACGAACAAACATCCACAAGTTCATTTTCAATGTGTCACTATTTTGACTACACTTTTTGCTATAAAAAACAAACAAGTTGCTGTCTTTGCCGTCCTAACGTAATTTAAATGTATACTGTTCTCTTTTCGATTTCCCAGTATTTTTTTACTGAAAAAATTTGTTTCAGTGTGGAATCCACGCATTATACTAATCCAATTTGCCACGCTTCCCCAGTTTAATTTTTGTCTAAATTTATTTCGCTAATACAAAAAACGACCTAGAGCTGTATTCTTGAAATCGGCGGAAATTTCCGTAATCGGAATACAATTTGTTTTGAAATTCTCTTTACTATTTTTCGCCGGTTACTTTAATAATTTTTTCAAATTTGTTTTTAAGTTTACTAATATTTGTCTCCCTACTTAGAAAATAATTTCAAATCGATTTACCCAGTCGGAATTTTTCCCTTAGTAGGGTGGAAAAAATTATGTTTTTAATTTAAAAAGAGAAAAGAAATTTAAAAAAATGATTAGAGTAGCCGGCGAAAAATTCGAATAATATAGAGGATTTCAAAGCAAATTGTATTCCGATTGGGGGAATTTCCGCCGATTTTAAGAATATAGCCCCTGGTTACGAACACTGTTGAATGAATTGAACTTAAATAATCCTGTTTCAGTAGCTCATTTACCAAAAGAACAACGTCGAAACCCGTGACTTTCGAAAATGTCATAGTTGAGTATTAATGGCTCCTGATTTTCCCTTGAAATCGGACCCCACACAATACGAGACCATTAAATGGTTCTAACGCCAAGGTTAATACTTTTACGTCCTGCATCACTAATTCGTTTGGTGTAGTTGGTGGTGTAACGTGACTGATTGGGTGCATTAGTGGTGTAGGATTAAATTTCCTTTCCAAAATAAAATGCGTCACATTACTGAATTTATTAATCATCCATTGAGAGCTCCGACGTGGTCATTATTTGCCAGCTATAGCTCAGGGATTGGGGTGGGGTTTGTCGAAGTTCAACGGATGCTGGTAGACCACTAATATGTATAGAAAAGACAATATCAGGAATAGGAAGTAGGTAGGATAACTAGAAATGAACCAACTTACCGAAACATATTAATCAACACTTACCCCCTCCTCCTCGGATTACGCCCTTAGCGTCTCATCTCACAAAATCAAAATTATAAAAAGAAATGAGCGAATGAATGAAAACCTTTTTAAATCAAAATAAGAAAGAGATTCCGAATAAACTTAATTAATTTATTGAAAAATCGTGAAATACCCATACCCACACAATGTGAAATAACAAAAAAAAATTACTAATTAGCTAACTCCTACTTATGATGTATGACGTCATTAGTAAACTAACACTACTCTTAAAATCTAGAATTCACTAAAAATAACCGAAAATGACATATTTACAATTTTATATAATTCCTGAAATTTCGGTTGTTTTTAGCTTATATGTATATATGAATTTAAAATATTATAATATATAAAAATTTAATAAATGTAAATATAAAAAAAAATAGTTTAACAAAAAAAAATACTTAAATTAATATGGCCGCGCCGCGTCGTATGTCCCACGGTGAACGAAGGCTTACAGTATTATTCGTAATTCATGTTGGCATGTCATATACAATGTTGTTTATATAACATGTTATTAGCCGCTTACGTTTATTATTCATACTTTTATTCATAATTTTTTTTTTAGATTATAAATGTTTATGTTGGTGTCTTTCATAGACTTTTATTATTAATTTCTCGGAAGATTGTTTCACTAAATAACTTGATAACTTATTGTTTATGTGTGGTTGGTTCACTATGTACTGGAAACAGTTTTTGTTTTATAACACTACGTTCATTTAACGTTTATACGGGTTTTACAATCTTAACCACTGTACCAGATTTTTTGATAGCAACAACCACATAGGGTTTTCACATTTTTTTATTTAATTGTATTTTGTATATTAATATTATTAGGGTGTTTATTATTTAAATATTTTTGTAATGTCGAGAGTCTTTGAGGTACTTTTATAATGTGTGCTTATGTTTTATGAGTATAATTATATTATTTGACTGTTAATTTTTGTGTTTGGCCATGCTAAGCCTTTGACTATGTTATAAAGCCACTCAATTTAATTTAGCTTAATACTACCATAATTTAACACTTAAACTGTTAGTCACTATACTACTGGTATATATTTTTGTTGTGTCACATCGGTTTTTAATTTTTAATATCACTTAACTTCGTTTAAATATATTTTAGTACATAGCCCACTATGTAGCATGCACTCAAAAGTAACTTTTTGTTAAAAGGAATTATTCATTCATTCCACTTTAAAAAACCAAACTTAAGTACTTTAAATTTATTTCACGACAATATCAAAGATCGACTACTCGCTCATCAAAAAAAAATCTTTTTTATATTTTTTTTTCAGTACACTAAGTTCCCACCAAAACATTTCCTACGGGACCATCCAGTTATTTCTCCTACACATATTTACAATATGAATTTCCCGCCTAATTAATTTGTTATTGTGTTTGTTCAGCAAACGCTATGTCAGGGTTGCCAAACCATCGCAACCTTGGAACGTTCGACTTAAGCATATGATGTTCGACGTTTCAGTGGTATTACTTCACTTTCTGGTATAACTTCTTCATGTAACATTTTGAAATAGTTTCCCACAAATTTTTGTGTTTTGTTTTCGTTATTTCAAGCCCATTTTTCTCTTGCTGTTTTTGTTGGAATAATTTGTATAACAACTAGTCGCTCGCCAGAGAGTAGTCGAATACAGTAGCCGGAGGACTAATTTCGATTGAATTTGCGGAATCCGTGCATCCGTGTTTGTGTATCTCATTAATGGATTGCTTCTCGGCGGTGTCTCGATCACAATCTGACCAATTGTATTTCTAGTTCACAAACCTTTTCTCCTCCATATATTTCGTTTTTCTATAACTTTAAATCAATGGCATCTTATGTGGCAGTGCTAGTTTTAAAACATGTAGTTCAGGTAATGTCTCTGGATAACCCCATTTCCATTGTGGATTGCTCTTTGTAAGATAGAACCGTTGGTGTCATTATAAAAGTGGTAACCGTGAGTTGTTTAACCTCTCGCCTGGATGTTTTTCCTTTTCTTCTTTGAATTCTGAAATTTGTACTATTTAGCAAATCGTTGATAATCCCTATTCCCCTTTAGGTGGTTTATCGATTCGTCAATCCCTTCTTTGCCATCCTAATAAGAAATGCGGATCAAACGTTGCAAGAATTAATCTAACGTTTTCTCAGCGCATGCGCGATGATAGTTCCTTTGCGTTCCTCTCAATGAAGACGCCGTGAGAAGGAAGACGTCTATTCCAACAGAGCTTCCTGGATCCTTGATCTTCGACTTCGTTGTGCAAAAGGAAGGTAAACCAGACAGAAATTCAAATTGTATAAAGACCACTTTGTATGTTTGACACTTTGAGGAAAATGTTGAACACGTATTACTAAGCAGATTGTCGTCTGAGACAGAAAAAAATATGGACTCGCTGTAACTTAGTTTGGGTCCCGAGCAGGGCATGTCGCGATAGATGTTCCAGCGATATTCATGAAGATTGTTGACACAACATACGCGGTGCATCCAGATAGTAATCATCCTGGATATACAGAATACAGTATACATTTAATAGCGATGAAGGAGGTCACGAAAGGTATATCTCTGTTTAAGCTTGAGCTTGCCGTATGTCAAAGAGGCGAGAATGTCGAACTTTTGTCAAGATAATTTATCAATTTTTGTCATTTGTTGAACCTCGCTTAATTTGACATTCCGAAACGTTTATCGTAATTTTCAACAGGACTTTGAATTTTTATTGTTACTAGGAAACGTTTGATTTTCCCGAATCCCGAAGATGGACTGATTTTTCCGTGATCAGTTAGACCTGCGTTCTCTGCCACTTTTAAGACTCACAATTATGGAAAGTTTTTGCGGTCGGTTGTATTTTAACCACAGTTGACGCTTGTAATTATCATCTGCTGTAGTAATATATCAATCCTCTTCTTGGGTTGTCGATATGGTTGCTATATTAACTGTTTAAGTTTATTCACCCTTTTGTTTACCATATGGGCTCCTAGAATGTCGAACTCTTATCCTTTTATGTTTTTTATACAGGTAAATAATACATTTCACTGGACATTGCCGGGTTTTGTGGCCGCAGGAGGCATGGAACACCTATTTTACCTAACATACCTAACGACTGAAACCTTTGTATTAGTAGTCCAATGGAAGGGTCCAGAATCGTGCTCCAGGCCTTCTCTAGTTTCCCACTATGAAGAAGAATAGATGATGGCCGTCTAGCGGCTAAGTATAGAAGTGGAAGTAGTTGAAGTAATATCTGATCAGACTTTCGTGTGACTGCACCACAATAATCGTATGCAAAATACGCGGCACCGTTATCGGCGTGGCTGCGCTAGTAACAGCATGCTTGCCCTGAGCAAAGATGCCTTACGTTCTGTAAATGACACGCATCTTAATATTTTTCTAATGAATTGTCTCTTGCTTTTGTTCAGTCTCTGCATACTAATCAACTTCATCTGAGATTGAACTTGATGAACAAATATTCAACAAGTCTCTTTGCCGGGTTCATTTACTCGGTAGGAGTACGGATATCCTTGTGTCTCCTCGATAAACTTATATTAATTTAGCTCTACCAAGTAGGAATGACTCTTGCCCACTTTTCATGAGACATATGTTATATTTGGCACCTTGTTAAAGTTAGCCGAATTTTGTCAGCCGGAAGTGACAAAATCGATAATGCAGATAGTATCTCAACTACTTTCCCCGAAAGTTAAAAAATTTATAAATTAAAGTAAAATATCCTAGCCGAAAGTAGCTAACCTGCAAAATCAGCCAAAACATATGTATCACAAAAACAATTTTAAAAAAATCCAACGTATAATTAGCATATGGACAAATTTAAAAAAAATTGAGAAAAATTAACGTTTAAAGTCCTGTGGTTAGAAAAAGTCTCATTGGAAGCGGTTCATCGATGTTTACTGCTGAAAAATTTCCCAGATCTAGATTCATGTTGGGAGTTCGGAAAAACTGAAGGGACTGAAATAAGTTTGGGGTGAGTCTTATAAAGTTATGGTGAGGTTTTTCGACCATGGATATTGCAAAAATTTTAATACATAGATGTATAAATTTTACAAAGCAGTAATAGCTTGTTAAAAAATTATAACCAAAAATAATGACGTATGTGTTTCATACACAGCCATAAATGGTCGATAAAGAAGTTTAATATTTAATATTTAGTTTATTTATTTATTCAAAGTTTGTAATTGTTGTTAAACTGGTTTGCAATTCGAGATTATGTAAGATTGGGACCGACCAGACTAAGCCAATTCGATGGCCCATGAGCATACATAAATTTTAATTATATAGGTTTCGGGTGGGTCTGATGAGGTTATAGAAGTGAAATCGTTCATCCTTCCAGTTTTTGCCAGATAGACACCAATCCGACTATGCCGTAACCTAGCTCAGCAAATCCACTCCAAAGTACAAACATATAATCAAATTATTCTTAGGTTCACGATCCATCGAATTAGTACAGTCAGATCGGCGTTCATTTGGCTTAAACTTGATGTTCAAACATTTCATCAGTTAAACTTGACTGTTGCCTGCTTATTGTATTGATGTCTGTTATTGATATTTTTCGGCTGGCAAATTTTTGTTTTCATTTGTTACACTTAAACCTGTATATTACCGGCATTTTTCGGTTTAATATTGAAGTTGATCTTCTTTTCTGCAAATCTACATTATCGACATTTTTCGGCTGATGTGCTAATTTTGACCATCTGAATCTACATTACGGACATTTTAGGTTGGCGACGATTTACAAGCCAACCTATATTACCGACATTTTTCACCCGATTCTTTCAACTACCTTTAACAGGAAATATACAGAGTCATCTAAAAAAATTTGGACATTGGTAGGCTACCAATACGAGCATTTTTTTGCCCAAGATTTTGAATCATCGGTGGCGCGGTAGTCTAATCATAAAACTATTTAAGTTTTAGACTAGACAACATCAAATCGCCGGCACAGATCCCTCGATTCGGCTCAATAAATCTAGAGTGCATATTAAATCGTTTTTTGTTTCGCAGGCTCTTCGAACACTTTGTCGATTTCGACTGAAAATAAAATGTTTCACTGAGTGTAAAAATGCTACTCCGAATGCTGTCAAAATGTTCGATTGAAAAAAATTACTAATAGGATAATTTTTGCTACACCCAGTGTAATATTTCGTTTTTAGCATTATGGCAAATATAATTATGGGCAACAATATCAATTCCAATACATTTTGACATATAAAATAGTGAATTTAATTTTTCTGTTGTATTATGATGAATGTACGAAAAAATCAATCGAACTCGACATTACATTTATTTGAGAGTAAAATTACCGACTCGCAAAATGCAAAAAAAGTATGCAGAGCAAAATTGCTCACTATTTTGAAAGTGCAGTGCCTGCTTTGACGTTCGATATATAGGGGTAAATATACTCGATCGGCTAGCAAGCAAGCAATTTTCTAGCCAAAATCATGGCTATTCAGTTAATTTTATCAAGAAAATTTGAATCTCAAATTACGTTTTTCAAATTTTTTTTGTTTTTTTTGTGATTGCACAGTAAATTTTGCAGGTTCAAAAAATGAACAGCAAATTTTTGTGTTGCACTTTTTATGGCAACATTTCAATACATATGAAGAAATATTGTGTAGCGATGGAAAATATTTTTCTCAAACATGTATCATCAAATTTTTTATAGTTAATTATGGTATAACGCTCTTTTCTGTCATTTTTGATTATATTATTTTTCAAAGAGAGCAAACAACAGTGGAAAACAATTTTAAATCGATTAAAAAATTAAACATAATTAACAATTTAGTTTGTTTTAATTAAAATAAAATTTCTTTTAATTAACTGTTTTGGGTATATAGAAGATTTTTTAAAATCGCTAATAAACTTTTGTGTAATAAAATAAGAAAGTTTTCCACATCAAATCACAAAACAACATCAAAAAATAAATTTGTTTGGTTATGTTTTTTGTTTTGTATCTATCAAAATTAAGCTATAAAATCTTGCTATAACAACAAAAAAAAACATTTGTCTTCTTCACTCCAATGCAATTTTATATCATGTTTTCTTTTTTTGTTTTTTCAGTATTTTTTACTGACAGTACATTTTCTTGGTGTAATAGAGGCATTACTGCGCAATTGCAAAAATAAACAATAAAAAATATAAAAAAACATAATTTGAAATTTTAATTTTCTTGGTAAAATTGGTAGCCAGGATTTCGGCTAGCAAATTGCTTGCCTGCTACACCCCATCGAGAATCTACCCTATATACGATAAATTTCCATTAACGGAGTTTGCGTTGGTATCTGCGTCTTCAATCCGCAGATCAACACTTTGATTCTTTCGTCGTGATTCTTTCCTTGTTCCTTCTTCTTCATCTATAAACTAATTATGCGCCGGGGAAATTTGTAATTTTTGCAACTGAATTTTTTGATTCTACTGATTCTCGCACTACTCAAAGATAAAAACTGTATTGCTTTGACAAAGTCCGCTTAGCTTACAGTAACAATTGCATTGTATAAAGCCTAGAAAATAAAACCATTTTATAGTTATGGTGTTCATCGCAAGGGGTCATTTTTTAATTATTTTTTGAATTTATTTTAATTTTTTTAATGTATTTATATTTAAAACTACGTAATAATCAATTATCACAAGATCAAACTTGACACATAAATGTTTTATTACCAACAAAGCAAAATTAAAATGCATTGAAAAACTAAAGCCAAAAGCTGTTGCTTTGAGATATTAAAGTAAAACCCGCTTAGTTTTACCAAAGCAAATAGCTAAAATATTTCAAGGGCATTTTGTTTATTTAAAATATTTTTTTTTTACTATACGAATACGTCAAAAAACAAATAATGTTAAACACATACATAAATAAAGAAACGCGTAATGAAATCAAATATGAACGTCGATTGATTTTTTGAAGTCATAGAATCACGAAAGAATCAAAGTGTATGAAGTGCTCATCAAAGTGCTCAATGGGATCGAGAATTGGCAAATCAGCAGCGTAAGCAGCGTTGATTCCCCTTGGCTTATAGTAAACTGTGATTTGTCCTTTGATCAGCTGACATCTGCTATCTTGTTAGAAATTGCCAATAGGGTTTTGCTTTATTTAGTGACCCAAACTTTAATGTAATTTTTCGTTTTGTTTTAAACTTAAATAATAATAGAATTGTTGTGGAGCCCCGCTGAAGTTGAGAACTACAGAGAAGGAGTCTAAGATGATAGCTTCTTAGAAAGAAGCTTAGACAACTGAGCTGAGATTCAGCTGAGATAATATTAAGATAGTGCTATCAGAATCTACCTATAATGGGATCACAACACAATTCACCAACTTTCTAATTATCTAGGTATTAATCAATAAAAAAAGCAAATACACTAAAATCGAATGTTCAATTATAAATGTATTAAACAGGTAATTGCAATGCTTTAAAAATAATGATAGCCTTCACGTATTATTATTTAACAGTGGATATGTATTTTGTTCGTTATTACAAATAATAAATCTCAATTTAAATTTTATATAGAATTTGGAACTTATCCAAAAAAAATTTGTTATTGTCGTATCGATTTTGTGTACTATAAGCTTTATCACACAACAAAAATCTAAAAAAAAATGTAATTAAAATTTAAACTTTCGACTCTTAACAATGCATAATGTATAGTAATTATAATAGACAGCAAATTCCCACAGGTGCAAATTATAAATCGATACATTAAAAAGTTTGGACTTGGAATAAATAATGTATAAAGCCGAACCCACAGATACAGCTTGAGCATGTTAGGAATTCCTCCTGTAGGGAAAGCATTATAATCAAACTCCGGCATACACATCGAAGAAGGACTTAGTGATTTAATGGTCATGGAATATTGGTACGGTCTATCTGGTCTATTGGTACGTCAGCCAAAATTTTATAAATTTGCTGTAAATGTTAATGTTTAATGATATACTCGAGATATCGAGGGAACAGTTCTATTGAAATATCTATTAGGTTAAAATTTGAATCCTGATAGTAAGAAAAAAAAACAGAAAATAAATGTTTACAATAATTCATCTGTTAGGTGTCTAGGCTATCTAAACGCCCAAATTTAACGCTATTTATTTTATTTGGGCTGCTATTAGAATCATATCGCTTGGGCTGCTACTAGGATGCTGCTGTGATGCGGAATGAGTAGGATCAGAAATGTCACAGGGTACATATTCTTTTCACTTTTGGATTTTCTTCATGTAAACAAAATATCAGTAAATTTGAGTTAAAAAAAATTTACAATTTCCCGTTATTTACCACCACTCCTACAGTAGGAAATTGTACTTTAGAGCGAGTGGATAAATTCAAGTATCTTGCGGTATTATTCGCCAAGTATATGACGTGGAATGACCATATTTATTATATTTGCATTAAAGTAAGCCCATTGGATGATTTTGTTCCAGTACATGTTTTAGAGAAAATTTATTTCTCATTTATTCAAACCCGGTTCTCATATGCTTCTTCAAATTGCACATTTCACAAAATAGGTGCTGTAAAGCAATGTATAAACTGCCACACCAGTTTCCTACTGCGAAGCTCTATCGAACTGGCATTCAATTACGATTCGAAAATCGATTACAGTGCGTACAGTTCAGTAGCGATTGGAAAAATGTCAGCCGTTTGTCTACACTGTAAGGCGTTGAAATCAGCGAAACTCCTGGATTGTGTTGCGCAGGTGGAACCATTCAAAAATTTGTATTGGTGCTACATCTTTCAAAATTAAGAATTTTTGCACTGCATGCTATTCAATTGTTTTCATTGTAAAAAAATATTGTAACACGGCAATTTTGAACAGCTGTTAATATTAGTTGATCTACATGAAACTATACACGAGTTCATAAAAAAGTAGTGCCATGTAAAAAAAAAAAAAACGACGGACCTAATAGCACCATCTCTTATCGAACGACAAAACTTACTGAGCAACCTAGTTTAGTTAGTTTAGTGAGTACATACCTGGATAGCACCACATCGTGCAGGTTATATTATAAAAAGATTGTCAGACAAAAACCTTATCGCGCCCGGTTGGTAAATGAATAAATAGTTATAAACTAAACCAGCAGGCCCGATTTAATGTAGCGGCCATTTCCATCCAATTCAGCCTCATCCCTAATACTTTGTCACATTTAACTAACTCACAATATTTAAGGAAAAACACTTCAGTTGCCATGTTAGTTTAATGAATAAAATTTTTAAGGTTCAATTCAATTTTTTTTAGTTTCACCAAATTTCAGAAGATGTCAGCTAAATTGATGATTAGTTTTCTCCAGTCGTTCATAGATAGCACAATGAGTATTTTTGTCTGTTGTATAATTAAAAATTACGAAATGAATTAAAAATAAAGTGACGGTTAGTTCGTACCAGTTGATGATCGATATTTAATTGAAAAGGTTGTATTTATATAACAAATTTTAATTAAACATCAGATTCGGTGTGGGTTTGTGCCATCTATGAACAACTGGTATGACTAACCATCAATTAAGCTAGTTACAAATTACTGACTTATGGGCCAACTATAGGTAGAATAAAAAAAATAACAGAAATACCGTAAGAAACGAAGACAAAAAATTATTATTCCAATTTGACTTTACGGCTATAGATTACTTAAAATATTAAATTCATTCATATTTTTCATGTAATATTTTTTTGATGTATTTCCTAAAATCTTGAGTGAAACTACAATACTTTTGAGTATAAACGTATTACATATCAACAAATATATGTGTTTAAGATTATAAAAATTATTTATATGCGGTTTAAATTACCGCAATTCGATAAATTATTTTTTTAGGTTAGGTTTAGAAAAATACAATTCTACAGTGTAATTGTGATTTTATATTCATATTTGTATATGTGTACATGAATATTTTATAAATAGAAAAGATAATATACACGAAAAATTCCAAATTCCCAGATATAAAATAATAAACATGCATATTACAATCAACGCACTAAAATTTGTTTGAGTTTTGTTGTTGTATTTGTTAAGTTTTTTATTCTTGGACGAAAATTTTCGCTCGGCTATTTTTTTTAAATGACAGCAAAATAAAACGCAATTTTTCTTATAGTTTTTATTTTTCTTATTCTGAGTATGGTCGAATACATATAAATCCTATCTCTCGCTCTCTTACGTTATTTTTTTTATTTTTTTTATTCTATCTATAGTTCCCACATTAGCTGTCGAAATGTTTATTATCGGGTAAATTAACAATTTAGTACGCAATTTAGGCTTAAATAATAGACGCAACTATCAAATCATTGCTACAGGGTCGGCCATCTGGTGGTCCTTTTTTCAATCGATGAATTTTAGTACATAATGTTGTTTGTTCTAAAATTGTTTTTGACATATGAAAAGTCAAAAATATGCCATTTATCATTATGGAGTCGCTCACAACACAACAATGCATTTTGATTGTTCAAATTAATTATGAAAATAATGGTTCAAAAACAACAACTTTTTGTAAATAACGTGAGAGTTTCGGTTGATATGGACGTCCTACTGAGCAGGCAATTGGAGAAACTATTGATTGTTTTGAAGAAACTGGTTCAGTGGAAAGTCGTAGACTGTATCAACATGTTCATTACGTTTGTACTCCTGATGCCGTGGCAGCTGTTAGTGAAAGTGGTCGTAATGAATCAAGCACATCAACCACGCATCGTTCACAAGAACTAAACATTTCACGAACCGCGTTACGACGCATTACGACGCAACTCACAAATTGAAGCCACCAGACCATTTAAATCATCGTCGTTTTGATAATTGGATGCTTGAACGAAATTAAGGTTTTTCATCAAAAATCATCTTTAGCGATGACGCTCATTTTCATTTTAATGGATACGTCAATAAGCAAAATTGTTGAATTTGGGGAATGGAAAATCCTCATGTTATTCACAAAGAGAAGTTCATCTTCCAAGAGTCATTGAACAGTGTGGTTTATGATCTGGTGGCATCATGGAGCCGTTTTTCTTTGAAATCGAACATAAAATGCTATTACTGGTGAGTGAATGGGGAATGTTACCCCTTTGGGGAACAGTATCGCAACATGTTAACTGTTTTTTGTGACCCAAATTGAATAAATTGCGTGTCAACGACCTTTAGTTTCAACAAGACGGAGCGACATGCCACGCAAGTTGTGAAACATTTAATTTATTGTCATTTGATTATTTTTTGTGGGGTTGTTTGTTTGAAAAGTAAGGTGTATGCTAATCATCTACAATCAATTCAACAACTTAAAAACGACATTCGAGCTGAAATTGAGGTCATTGATCCGCTTTTATTGGAAAAAGTTTTCGAAAATTTTGATGTTTGGATGCAGGGCCTGTAGATGAAGCCGTGGTGGGCATATGAACGAAATTGTTTTTCATACATAAATGACATAGAACCTTTAAATATAAATATAAAAATTTGACTTTGCATCCCAAAATGTGTGTTTTATTTACAAATGAATAAAGGACTAACAGATTATCTACCCTGTACAAACCAACGGCAATTTAGTTTAAGTCAGTAATTTAGTCGAAACAATTGCTTTGAGACACACAGTACAAGTTACTTAGAAATATATTTTATAGTAATAATAACTTCTATTATCTAAAATCTCCAGAAGCAGAAGTTCAAAATGTGTGGATCATATAGTCACTACTGGCATCGAGCACACGTAGTTGTCAATGTTGTCTACGAGTAGCCGTTGTTGTCTACAAGTAGTTGTCATTATGTACGAGTTATCGACGATTTCATCTAGGTTTGTTGGTGGTGGATTGAAATCTTAAAAGGCCGTGCTGAATATCAGAAAACAGAGGTTACATACCTGCGAAGGCACAGTATATCATCATATACGAGCGTTATTTAATGAATTTAGCTTGTCTGTAAAAACAACAACATTAAAGTAATTCAGATTATTCAGAGTTAAACCTATTATCATAGTTTTTAAAATAGTAACAGTTCGTTAATCAAAAGCTATGATCAGAACAGTCGAAATAAAATAGCAGATGCAATGGAATGTACTCCCAAAAATTCCGCGACAACCGGTGTTTGTATAATGAAAGCCATAAATACTAATTTATTAAATATTATCGTTGATTAACTCCTCAATTAATCAACGATAATTAAATCGCAAATTTGCATAAACCCACATTGAATTTTTTTTTATTCCAGCAATCAATTTTGCACAGTTGAACTAAAACTTGGTCACATGGGGATTTATGATTTTGCTATCATCGAACAGAAAAACACAGCACTCTTTTTGCCTTTATTTATATTCTGCTCTGGTAAAGTTTTCTACAAACGGATGCGAGAAAGACGGCAAGAAAGTCAAGAATCGAATCTCGATAGTACAGCGGACCGTAGTTCCGATGAACTATAGAAGCAGCAACAAATGGAAGCGGCCGAAAAGAGACTACAGAGCTTAGATACTTTCCGTGGTATAAGCATCATACTTATGATTTTTTGTAATACGAGCGCCGGCCACTTTATGTGGATCGAGCATGCAACATGGAATGGATTACATATAGCCGATTTGGTGTTCGCTCGGTTTTTATGGATCATGCGGGCGTTTGTTTTCCGATTTCGATTAAATCGCAGGTTCGACAAATTCTACCGAAACGACCAATGTTGTTTACATTTTTTAAAAGATCGGTTAAACTATTTTTGATTGGAATGTGCTTGGATACAGTAAGTGGCTCAACGTTTGAAATACTACGAATTTTTAAAGTTCTGCAAAGGTTTGGAGTCGCGTATTTTTTTGTGACCTCGTTTTATATTTTGCTCAATGTGAACTATGAATTGCAGCTGCAATCAATATTCTCGTATATTTCTGGATGTTCTACAATTAAGCAAATTGTGGGTCAGATGTTCAGGGCTCAGACTTGTTGCAATACATTTGATACTAATATTTTGGTATCCGCCAAATTCACTGACTGCAACGTCGATGCTCGTTAATATTGTAATTTTTTTGTATATATTTTCACCCATTCTTCTATCATGAGTGATAATAAACCCAAGATGCTTGGTAGCAAGTGTCTATTTCAATAATTTAGAGTCTAATGAGGGCGAAAAACGAATTTTTTTAAATATTCCTCTCTTTCCGTTGCCAGCCACACAGTCGATGCCAATTCCGAGCGCTTAACCTTACTTCACTCTTTCTAAACATCTGTTCTAGCGTTAGACTAATTATAACCGGAAGTAAAAGATTATGACATGCCTTACGGAAAAACCAAAAATATTCAATTGTTTGTTATTGACATTGACACAAAATTATGACTGCTTATTTTTAATTCTACAGTAAGTACACCAATAATTTAAGATCCTTGATGAATTAAGGCTTTCGAGAGGCGCGCTCAACAGTAGATGCAATTAAAGAGGTTGTAGATACGGCGCACCAGGCGATATCCGGTTCTCGATGGCTTCGTTGTAGTAAAAAATACTGTGCCATAGAGTTACATTGGATGTGAAAAACTCATTTAACACGGCAAATTGAAGCTGCATATTTAATGTACTTACTCGGATGAAGGTACCGAAGTACCTGCTGAGACTATTTTCCAGCTTCTTTAGCGAGAGGATCTCGATTTATGATACTGAGGTGGGAAAGAAAATTTACGAGGTGTCTGGTGGGGTTCCTTAAGGATCAGTGTTAGGTCCTACACTCTGGAATGTGATGTACGATGGTAAATCTGCAAAACTCTGGAGGTCAAAACTTTTCATGATTACATACTATACTTTTAGTACTTAAAAGAAAATATAATTAACACGTTCCCTGGCAGACCGTTTTTTGAAGACTTTTCGTTCAGCCCATGTGGGGCGTATACGCCCCAAGCTTTACAGTTGTATTGTTCGTTTTCTCTAGCGTATGCCTTACAATGATTAAAATAGTGCAAAAGTTGTACTTATCAAGGAAGGGTGTACAGTAAAACAACAAACGAATAAAATAAATTTTTCAAGCAATTAGTATAACAAATGGCATGAACGGCAAGTTCAGCGTGGGAAACCTGTTAATAAAGTTAAATCAAACAGGCATCTATATTAGAGACAACCGATACAAACAATTATGAATAAAGCCAAGAATACTGTACGAACAATAAACGTATAAAGGTAATCCACTGTAAAATTATTTAAGAATTTCTTCATTTCATTGTATATTACTCTGCAATGGAAGTTAAAAGTTTTATTTTACTTTAGCTGTTTTGAACCTTTCTTTGTCTGTACAAACCATATGCAAAAAGAAATAATTTATATAGCTGTTATTTTTTAAACGGTTTTAACATTTTTAATTGGTTCAGTAAGCTTACGGCACATTATTGCAAAATAACCCTCTACTGAGATTAAGCTGTTACTAAGATCAGACCACTCTGTAAAAATAAAGAAGTATCATATCTTTGAAAGAATCACACATTTTGCATTAGATTAACTTATAGCCGTTTGTACCCCGATATTAGTTTGCAGTTTGTAATATACATATTCATTTTACTGACATTGAACTCCATTTACGAGAATAATCGCATAGTACAACCACAGATAAGAATTAAAAAGATGTGGATCTTTCCTACAACCGCGATGTATATGAAACAAAAATTATTAAATTCCATACCCTGTTATAATAGGGGTTTTGGAATTTATGTTAGCAGAGATCAGATAGTTTAGCTATTCAATATATTACTCTCTTTCATACCAAAGTAAAATTTCATAAACAATATTTTATATGTTAAATGTTCGTTGTGTACGACACAAACGAAAAAAAAACGTATGCTACCCGTTTATTATTATCGATCCTTTGAAAGTATCTGTTTCTTTTACGTAGATATTTATATTAAACAAAACCGAACACAATCATATTCTATAAGCCGTACAATCAAAACCGAACACAATCATATTCTATAAGCCGTACAATAATCGGTTATACACGCGGATAATGCCACTTTTTAACTCCTATTTGATAGTATTGGCGTATATTTTTAACTTCTATTTGATAGTATTTGTACACGGCCAATAGAAATCAAATATGACACATTTGTTCTAGATTTCTCGTTTTTGTTTTTACAAACAACAAAAAACAAAATAGATTTGAAGATCAAATATGTGTAGCCACGCCTCGTTCATGCATAAAAAGAGTAAAACAATAATGAAAAATAAAAATTAAAAACAAAATCGTGATCGAAATGCACTTTTGAATTATATAATAACAAACAAAACACACCCCCTAGTTTTTGTTTTTTCTAATTTTCCATTTAAACATTTTTTTACGTAAATGTATTTCCGAAGCATATGCACAACTTGGAGTAAATAGAGAATAAAATTTCATGTTCGTATACGCACAATACAATTAAACAGAAGTGAAAAATTACATGCGTGTCGCAACAGTACGGCTTATAGAATATGATTGTGTTCGGTTTTGGTAGCATACGTTTTTTTTTTCGTTTGTGTCGTACACAACGAACATTTAACATATAAAATATTGTTTATGAAATTTTACTTTGGTATGAAAGAGAGTAATATATTGAATAGCTAAACTATCTGATCTCTGCTAACATAAATTCCAAAACCCCTATTATAACAGGGTATGGAATTTAATAATTTTTGTTTCATATACATCGCGGTTGTAGGAAAGATCCACATCTGTTTTTGTTATCTGTGGTACAACATTGCGACAATTGGCGAAAGCTGCTTTTCTAATTCCGCTTTGATTTACTTGTGCTTTTCGTTTACTTTCTGTAATTTGAGATTTTTAAATTTGTGATTATTTAAGAAAAATACACCACTTAGTTTTGTGATATTTATTGAGTTGAACTTGCGACTTGATATACTTATTAAGCGTATAAACGTGTCTTCTTCAACGATAAAGATTGAACATGTTCGCTGAATTCCAACAGAATCATGATTGTTTGTCCGGTAAAATTTTGACATTTAAGCTAATTCCTTATACAGGGGCTAAACAATATTTTATTCAATTAAAACTGAGCCGTTTGTTAAAAAAAATGTAAAATATATATTAAAAACGACGGGAAAGGTTCGGACCGAACTCTATAATCATTTTTATTGCCTCATTTGCGTATTTCACCTTGCGTATTTCAAATTCAAACACCGCAAAGCCTATCTCAAATCCCAAATTTCCACACCAATCCAAAAACACCTCATCCAACCCCTTTCCACCTCCCATATCACCACTCCTACCACCCCCATAACCACACCATCCATACAACCTACATTCACACGAGATACATTTTTATTCCATATTCACATGCTTTATGAAACCAAAATAGAATAGAAAAAAAAAATTCTATCAATTGGGGTTAACATAACCCTACATATACGAACACCCTAAACACAGAAATGTGCAAATCAATGGGAGAATAATAGTATATAATTACTGGGATCACTTTTAGTGAAGAAACTAAGTTGATATCTCCATCCGTTCTCAAGTTATCGTGGACACAGACGGACAAACGGCAAACGAAAACCATATAGCATTTTTTTTAACAAAAATGCTTAAAAAATATATTTATCAAGGAAATACATAACATTTCTGTTAATTTAAATAAATTTTAATACAATTACTAATAAGGGGCGGGCAAAATAGTTTAACTGTAATATAATTTATGTCCTTAAATTTACATTTGGGATCCTATAACTTGACACACCTTAATATAATGAAATATTGTGGATGCTCCGCTTCAAAAATTCGAAACTTACTTTGCCTACGTAAGCTTCAAATAAAGTTTTGTGATGTTTTGCTTTTCAACCGGATATGGGAACCGAAACAATGCCGATGAAATTAATTAATTATTTAATATTATAAAGAAAAGTTTACCAATACAAAAATTATATTACAGGTCTCGTGTACCTTATTACACGAGTATATACTTAACCAGGTACAACATATTTTTAATTGGTAGATTGAGGGATTTAATTAAAACCAAAGAAAACTATATAAGGATATGGGAAAGCTTATGCATTAAATATCTAATAAGTTGTATAATTTTCTAATAACAGGCCGGATTTTTTTTTCTATTTTCGATTCGTCTATACTCTAATCGTAACCCTTTTTTTGGCTTGGTATGGAGATATATACTCTGCTATATGTCTGGCTGGCTGGTAATTTTTAATACCGCACAAAATTAATTAATTAAAAGATTTATGTTTATTAGATGATACAAAAGAAAGTTAATTAATAAATTAATTATAAATTTAAATATTTATTAGTAGGGATTAACCTTACAATTTTATAATGTGCTACTACGAAAAGATCAATTTTTTTGGGAGGGGACCAACACGACCTATTTAATTAAATTGTATTGTAATAGGGGGACACATAGAGTCACATAAAATGAATTTAATTCAATTTCGATACCGTAAAATCTACTGTTGATATAAAACTTTAAGCGTTGAAAGTTTTCTTTCAATAAAATCGACGTGACAAAATTTTGTTGTTCTTGTGTTTTATCTGCAATCAAATATTTAACAAACACAAAAACAAAACAAAAGAATACAATTTTCCTATATTTTATGGTATTATTTACATTACGGAAAATCAATAACATACAAATTTTATTTAACGAATTTTCGTTAAAACCAATAAAACGATAAAACCGTAAAATAAATAAAGAATATTGGAGGTTATACTGTTGACTTAATGGTAAGGAATGAGGGAAAAAGGATTATACAATCTTCTGTACATCTGTATGTGTTTACTCGTAGAAAGCATTCTGGTCTCATTACTTATTTATTAAACGGAAAAGCTTTATTCAAACGAATAAGCTAAGTGCGAAAATATTTAATTATTTTATGTGGTGAACGATTTGCTATTTAGTGATTTTGTGCTGTGCTAAAAACGTTCTCGTTTATCTGGGTATATGAATAAATAAGGTTTGATTATTTAAAGTTTCTTTTATCTATCAGTAGCGCGCTACACAATTTTTTATATAAACCAAACGAGGAGTAGTCGCGAAATGAAAAAAAAGTGAGTCAATTAGTACTCTCAAGGTTATGTGTAAACATAGCGTGCGTATAGTGCGTGTGTACAGTTTACTTTGAAGGATGAAGGAATGCAATTTTACTAACCAGAGTTTTTCATTTGTTTATTGTCGTTAAATTGGTCTATTACTCTTTCGTTATAATCGACGCAATTGGATTATGGTAGCTAAAATAAGATACATATACTGTCGACTCTAACTTTTCTAAATGTCATTGAAAAACTGCACAATGGTTGTCCCATATCTCGTAGTAGATATATTTCAATCTGAGCTCATGTACAAATCGAATTCATCTCGCATTGAGTTTATAAGTGGTTCAGCTTTAGGAACAGCAACATTAATATTGAAATTCCCGCTCATAATCATCGGCAAACAATGATATTCTCCTATTCTATTCTGAAATTTATTGAAATTCAAACATTTCGTCCATGCTCCATATATTCTATTTTTTTTTTACAGATTTATTCGACGAGGTGAATACAACTAGAGAAAGCAGCTTATTCCCATTGAGAAGCTGAAGTTCAGGCTTGTTTATATCATCAATGGGTTGTATTGTTACACTCATACCAGTTGTTTGTCCAACGATGATTTCCTTATGCGAGATGACTGTATAAGTTCTACTGAATTTTTATATATTGCTACTCCGGCAGTCCACTGACCATTTCTCTTGAACTGAACAAAGCATTCAAAATTAGTAATATTAACATGCTCATCATTGATTTGCAAGATCTCGGATAGCAAGAAAGTTGAGCATCTCTGCATGACTGTATCAGTAAGGTCGATGTGATATGACCTGAGACTCTGGCAGTTCAATGTTAAAACCAGACCTGAGCTATACTTAGCGGATTTTTAGTGAGGCGCCATAGCTCATTTTGAAGAAGACCCATTGAGGTTTCATTATTACGTCCATGGTAGAAGACATGATCATCGATAGCCGACGTGTTGAACAGTCCTTCGAGACTCGTTACTCGTGATAAAGCAATATACATACAACTTGTTGACTGTGTCTTTTATTGTAAGAGTATATACTGTCTATCTCGTTATAGGTACCACCCTGTGATGCATGAATTGTGGTGGCACATGCAGGTACGACTGGAAAATGATTACGCTTAACATTAATTGTCCGATTGTTGTTTCGATTAATAGTTGATCTTTTTCTAGAAATGGGCACCAAACATCGGTCAATATTCGTTTTGTGCGCCCATCCAGTTTAAGCAGCCTGACCTTCTTGCCAACTTGTGAATTTGTACCGAAATCCATCCAGAGTCGTTTGACATTTTTTACGGTTGTCGTTTTCATCGTTCTCATTGTGCTGGTCAGGATGCTGCATTCGATATACCTCAGAGTCAGACAGCTCATAGTTCCATTTGCCAGTCCGTCTGTTACGCCAATATTGGTTTTGAGAAAGTAAGACCGACGTATGACAAGTGGAAGTTCGTACGGCAAATTATTTGTATCCACAATGCTCATTTTATGGATCTTTTGACGGAATTGCTACTCCGGCAGCCTGCTGATCGTCTCTCTTGAACTGAACGAATCATTCAAACGTAGGAATTCGTAGGAATAGAAACGTAGGAACATGCTCGTCATTGCGCAGTGGGTCTCGGAAAGCAAATGAATTGAGCATCCCTGCGTGACTGTGACCTGAGACTCTGGCAGTTGAATGTTAAAAACGATACGTCATTATAACCCCATTGAGTAGAAGACATGATCATTGATAGCCGACGTGATGAACAACTCCTAGAGACTCGTGATAAAGCAACATACAAAAGTTGTTGACTGTGTTTTTAATGACATGTCGATGGTTTCTATTTAGTTTGTAAATTAGTTTTTTTGTTTTCCGTACTATTATACATATAAGGTATAAACAGAACAATAGCGACAACTACAAGCGATATTGCCTGTCAAATTAGAATACACGTAAATTATATGCTGCTCACAGAACTAAAATCGTCAGCGACGACGACATTATCGACGAATTTTTTTAGAATCTATTTCTATTTTTGTTGCCAGCGATACAATGCTGCCAACTGTTTTTTGTGTCGTTGTATTGGTACCTGAACATTTTTGGTTGTCATTTTGTTCCTAAATGTAAATTTGTTAGTTTTCGATCGAAAAAAATGTTTTCTAAAGACATACCGGTGATTTTACTGATTATTATAATTTAACATAATGTCATTCAAGGAGAAGTTAATAGAACTGGTTAGCGTAAAGCCAATTCTATATGATTTAAAAAATTTGAATTATAGGAGATCCAACATTAAGGGAAAAATTTGGAGAGAGATTGCTGCTAATCTCAAATCTTCAGGTAAACATTATGAATATTGAAAAAATTCTTTTGCAAAATTTAAAATATTTTATATGTGATTAAACAATTTCAGAAGAAGTATGTGTAAATCCAAATGGAAGAGTTTGCGCGATACGAATCAAAGAATACGCCGTCAAACACCATCTTCTGGGAGTGCTCCAAATGAACCCATCGACGAGAAACACACAAATAAATGGAAATACTTTCAACAAATGAACTTTTTCAATAGTATAGATAATCAAAGAAAGTAAAGTTAACATCATTTAGGTTTAAATTTATAAATTAATTACCAAAATTATTAATATTTTTATAGCACTATTGGAAATTTTGAAAAGGACAACGGAAGTTATAGTGAGAGCTACGATAAATATGATAACAATTCGGTTGATTTAACAGATTTTGATAGCAATGCTCCTAACGTAGGGCTCGATAAAATCGTTTGTTCCACTCCGGCAAAAAAACGTAAAATAATTGCCTCATCTTCGAAAAGCGACATACATACAAATTTCCTAGACTTTTTGGATGTTGCATCTAAGGCGGTTAGTCAAATAGATGAGCCAACCAAACCTGTCAGTTCAACTTCGTTGTTATTTTCATCATTGGCAGTGAAAATAGAAAAAGCTCACTTGCCTAAAGTGGTGTTAGACGAATTGGAGATGGAAATATCAAATATTGTTTATCAAAGATTACGTGAGCATTATAATGACACACACTCGAAATCAAGTACCTGATTTGATTTTCCTTTTTATAGACATAATGTTGAATATACGCGCTTGTGATTTTACCATGTAGTTGAGTTCAGACTATGAATGTAAAAATATGATACAATTAAAAAATTATATTTTGAATTTCAATAACGTCTCTCAATTCGAATGCTTCACGGATTGAGCGATTTCCTCTAAAAACACGGTATTGCTGTAGCTCTTCACCATCATCGCGCCCGCCTCCAGGAATATTAATTCTATTTTGTCCTCGGTCTATGTAGTCCTGTGGGTAATATAACTCGCTTTTGTGTAATATTAAAAAATTGTGCAAAACTATAGTAGCCAAAATAGCTTTCTCAGCATTTTTTGGATGAAGACTCAACGTGGTGCCTAGGATTCTTCATCTATTTGCTAATATTCCAAAGGTATTTTAAACTATTAAGCTCGCACGCGACAATTTTTTGTTAAACTGCTCTTTGTCTGCCGACAAACATTTACCAGGGTATGGACGCATTAAATTTCTTTTTAAGGGAAATGCAGAATCGCCGACAAAGTAGTAGGGGAAGATTATGATAGAATTTGATAGTATTCTAGTTTTGGAAATTTTAAGAGACCCGTCTGCTAATTGCTTGCCATAACCGCTATTTTGAAATATGCCGGAATCGCTCTGTCTACCGTAGGCTCCGACATTTGAGATTGACATGTTTACGTCCATGGCACTATGCAATTTAGCATTCCGATCTTGGTTTAAAATCCTTCTACGATTTTTGTCATTGGAAAAAATTCGGCTTGGCAACATAAAATTTATGTTTCTTACATTAGTGTGACAGCTAATCTGGATTCGACACTTATTGGTTTTCTATGGGAGTATTTCTGTAATTCTGATTTTACTAGCTTAATCAATAGCTTTAAGTACTCAATACGCGTCGCTTTTTGAAAATGTTCTGGGTCATTTGCTTGCATTTCAAGAAAACTTCGGCGAAAAAAGCCGTGCGTATCTCTACTCAGATTATCACTTCTCACCCACCAACGCCTACGAGGCAATATTGAATTATAATATTCGTAGGTCAGATACACAATATCCATCTTGTGTTTTACTAACACAAATGTGCGGGTAGGGCAAAAGTACCATGTCAAAAATTTAGTTTTGTATGTTTCTTGAACCAACTTACGCATTTGTGAATTGCTTTTTAACTTATTTTCGTCCGAAAAAACACTATATCTATACACACAATTGTGTTGGTGTTATTTCAAATCAAGCGAAATTTTTTTTATCAATAACGCCATTACATACTATGGTTTTTTTACTCACACATTTGTGTGGGTTGGACTAAAATTAAGCCAATTTTGTTTTCCTTGGTTGAAAAAGTGATATAAACTATGTTCATCAATTTTATAATTTTGATCAACTCCATAATGTTATATTTAAACACGAGATATTTCAGGTTATGTTGTTTGTTATGTTATTTGTTTTGGAATTTGTTATATCTTCGGTTGCTGACGCTCTTTTGTGTTTTCTAAGGCGACATTGCCGGCAGACAAATTTATTTTATCGTCGTTTTTAAGTTTTTACCATAAATTATCAAATTCCAGTGATGTTTGGCCGAAATCCGTCTACTAGAAGTGATGATAAATCTTCCATAGAAGCTTTCATACAAGCATGCCATGTATAGTACAAAATTGTTTTTATTGAGTTTGTTGCTTTTTTTCAAACGAAGTAGGTACGTCATTTCCGTTCGTTTCATTTACAAGTTTACTCTAATACAAAAATCTTTACACATCAAAAACAAACGTTACTCAGAACCATTAAATTGTCAGGGATGGACGTAGTCCAATGTAATCTACACGGTTGTTGGCAATTGGCTAGTTGGCCTGATATAGTTCCTGTCTAGCTATTACGTAATTGTCTATAGTAGTCCTAGGGGCCAAATAAGTTAAGATTTAATAAAGTAAGTAATAAGTAAAATAAAATTTTATTTTTTGCTTTTTAATTTGAGCCAATACTCGCATAAAACTGGAAATGTTACCATAAAATATAGTTACTACGAATATTTTTATAACAGTAAAATAAAAAAATTCAAAAATATTTCAAATTAACATCAAGTAACCTAAACATCATTCAAACAAAAAGGGCAAACGGTACGAGCGGTAAGTAAATATTTTATTTTTAGTTAACAGAATAAATAGAATATTTTGTATTTTAATCACAAATCCCTGCTACATGTAATAAATCATCTTATCGGCAGGAACATTTGAATCGGCATACTAAAATCCACATTCCTTATGAGAAGAAATTTGAGTGTACGATTTGCCAGAAGAAATTTAATCGTTACGTTTAATTTACGATCGCATATGAGGGTGCACAAGGATGATAAAGAAAATACAGATAAACATATTTGTGTGTATACATACTGTGGTTGAAGTTTCACGAACCGCGAGAGGCATCACTGTCACGAAAAGGATTTTTTTTTCTGCTGATATTTTTGAAACCAGCAGAAATTTTTAAGCAAATCAATAATTCTCAACAGAACGTTTTATGAAAAATCAAAGAATTTATGAAAGAGTGGCTCTCAAAAGAACAGAAAGGCTCTCAAAATAAACGAAAACTAGTCAAAGCAAAAAAATCGCCCACCATTCGCTGCATAAATTTTTGAAGTCATTTTAATGTAAAATGTTTTCAGACAGTTTTTCAATTAGCAGGTGACATTTTTCGTACTTTTACATATTTTTTAGGATTTGTAAGACCATAAGATATTTTTCATAAGCCAATTGTATTATATTTATAATAATTTATTTAAAATAAAGTTACATTGCAGAATACAATAAAAATTATTTCGTGCCTTTACAACGGCAAACAAAAAAGTTATGACCATTTAAAGTCGAGATTTCGGGCAAGTAGAAAAAAATATCATAGCCCAGTTACTGTGACACTTAGAACATCAGTTTATTGGGATGAATTTCCAAATGACCTCTCCAATATGGTAAACAAATTTATCGGTCCACGCGCCAAACACCCAGTATAGATTATGATGTTTTCTCTGATGAGGATTATTTTAATAAGTGGATCTACACCGAAATGTCTCCAAAATTGTGTCTTGTCTAAATGTAATCATAAAGCAAAATATACATAAGAAGACTCATGTAGAGATTCCGAGGTTAATCTATTTAACAATTAGCAAACTGTATAAACCTAACAAGAACAATGAACTATAAAATAACTATGCCGATATGTTTATAAGATTCGTATATATATATATGGATTAAATATAGAAAAAAATTAAATTTGTGTATATAAATATATTAAAACTATAAAATAAGATTAACCTCGGAAAAATTGGCTTATAAAATTTGCACTACTTGATTTCTCTTATAAATATATTTATTGCGCGATGATAATACATGCAGTTTTTATTTTCAAATCTAGTAGTGGCAACAACCAACATGTCAAGTTTGTTTTTCTTCCATATAAAAGAAATTGCGTTTTGTTTTTTGTTGTTACAGTATTGTGCGAATTAATGCGAACACAGGAAATTATTGAGACAAATTATTTATTATTAATTTTTTTTATTGAAATGAATATTAATAATATATGTGTCCACCTTTGGCCTTAATGACATCTTACACACGGTTAGGCACTACATTAATTAAATTTTGACAATTTTCTGTTATTTGTGGATCCGGGAACCAAACCTCGATAACAGCTTCCTTCATTTTTTTTACTGTTGTACAGCCTTGTTTCCGAACTCTAACCTTACAAATGGCCCATAAATTATCTATAAGATTACATATAGAGAGAGTGAACATGCTAATTAACCAACTCAGGACTAGAGAAAAGTTTTGTTCTCAGACGAAACGCGTTTTTTCGTGCAGGGACAGCGTTATATTATTAATATTCATTTCAATAAAAAAAATTAATAATAAATAATTTGTCTCAATAATTTCCTGTGTTCGCATTAATTCGTACAATACTGTGCGTCAAAAATTAGTGGGTACAATGAATTGAAATAGCTTGACCGACTTATTAGGATGGTGTTAAATAAGTCAATAAGTCTGTAATAAGTCGGCGTTTGCAGAGCACCCTAAATCGCATAACTTATTCGTCAGTATAAGGACCGACTCATACTGACCTATAAACTAAGTAGGCCCGGAGCGGTTTTTCGTTTGATATTCAACATTATAAAGTGTGTTGCGCTCTATTAAAATACTCGGAAATTATTAAACAAATTCTAGAGAAGAAACATCTATCCTTAAATATGGAATAGAGGAAGGAGTTTAGCGATTTTTTGATTTTGTTCATATATCTGTTAGCTATGACAATTTTAACTAAAATCAAAGTTTCAAAACTATGGAACAACGATAATAATATTTTCGTTTCTTCACACGATATGCGTGGCCAACATTTTAAGCAGTAATAAACAAATTATAAAGGGGAGCAGCCCTTAATTGCTCAATGTTATATGTTGATATAGTACTTCCATCTCGAAGATGGAGATACTATTTAGAAAGGGTGCTTATATATAGAGGGTGCTTGACAGGTGGACCGACAAAATTGTGTGGCAAATGGGGAGGGGGGGGGGGGGGTTAGGGGTTATTTGGAAGCTTTCATTTCATGGAAGCTGATTTTACTAGTCTTAGAAGAAGATGTGCCAGTTGTTTTTCAAAATTATGGCTTTCCGGCACATTCCTTGGCCTGCACGGACCCCAGATCAAACATCACTGGATTTCTACGTGTGGGAACGTATTGATGTACGCAACAGTGGTACCCACAAATGAAATTTTAATTGAAAAGATAGGCGATGCATTTTAATAACTGAAAAATGAAATGAAGCTTCGCGCAACAACCGTGGAGAAAAACAAAGATACCGTTCATGTATACGGAGTGGTGGAGGTCATTTTGAACAAAATGTAATAAATGAAGTTGATTATTATTTTATCAATAACTTAAAAGGTATTTTTTTAACCTAAATATTTCCAAAATAACCTTTAGTTTTTTTTAAATAGTGTTTTGGAAGCCCATAACTCATTTTTCTTGAACCAATTATATTAAATAATGATTTATTTAAAATAAATTTACACCTATATTTCAAAAGCGTTCTCATACTTTAAAACGTAATTGAACCATATATTTCAGGTATCTTTGCAACTAGTTTTCCGAATCACATTATAGTTGAGTAGAATGGATTTCGAACTAATTTTGAATCATTAACGCCAAAGAAAATTCAGTTTTTTTTTAAATTTTAATCCATTCCATCTGTTCCATCTGTTCATTTTCACCGTCCTATTTTACGCATTTCTGCCAAATTGAAGACGTACGGCTATATAACCGATTTTAGTTACCATCTGCTCAATGCATAGTCGGCTCATGAGTTTTGCACGCCAATAGGCAAATGGTCGCCGAGTAAAATACACGCAATTGTCGGAGTGAAAATTACAATTTAATAAATTATAAATGCGATCGTAAATAAAATTAATAACATGTTTATTTTGTGCTAATAAAATGTTGGTTATTAATAATCTAATAAAATAATAAAAAAATTCTTGTTAAGTGCATTTTTTAATATTATCTAAAACAAGAATATAAATATAAACGATTAACTAATTGAACCCTCCACGAAGTGCTTGTTATTATATGCTTTAAAAGTATTTTCTTGTGCTTCTGTTCTACAGAAAATACTGATTACCTGAAGTATTTGAGCCCCGAATCAATTAATATACGCAGTTATATAAGTGCCAAATCAGTGCAATATTAAATACGAATTTTACAAATTAGTGACCACACAATATAACAGTGAAACAAGAATCTGTATTACACGGAAATGTCGGCTAATACAAGAAAAAAAGCAATCAAGCCTAACACAATTGAAAGTCTTGATTCTTTAAGTTTAATCGAAAATCACTAAAGGATGTGATGCAGGCCATTCTTACATCTAATACGGATATCAACACTAAAATAGAAAATCTTAGTCAAACTATCCAGCTGAATATCGACGATATTAACGAAAGAATGGAAACTGTTAATCAAGCTTTGGCTGATAATAGCAAGGCAATCTGTTCTCTTAGTGGTAATGCAGAGGAATGTGATAAACGTGTTACTGAATTAGAATATCAAACCGAATATTTTCTACAACAATCCTGGAAAAATGATATAATTATCTTCGGCAATCCACAACATATACCAAATTATGAACAGGCAATTACGGACATTGGGGTTATTCTCAACTACACGTTGGATGACATTGATAATTACTTTAAGAAAGATGCATCCATTCAAAACAACAACCTTCAAAACCAAGATAATATTTGTCAACTTGTGTTATGTTTCAAGCGTGCCAGCAAAAAACAAGAAGCCATAAAAAAATTGACTGATAACGGACCGATTTTCCTTCAACAAATTGTACCGGATAGTACACCAACAAAAAAAAATTGCTATCAATCATCGTCTACGCAAACATTTTTCGTCACTGTTATCCCGATCCAAAAAATTACAAAGAGATGGCAAATTATTTAAATGCTGGTTTAACGGGCATATCTTCATACAACCAAAACAAGATGACACACCTTTTATATTAAAATGCTCATCACAACTTCAACGGTTCAACATATGATACGATCATCAATTGAACGATTTCCATGTGACGTCAAGGCAACGGTATTTTTTAATGAAATTTATAAATTCTTTGTTTATTTACTCTAAGCCGTAGCATACATTTTTGTTAATTAATAATTTTATTTGTTTTGTTGATTATATTTCTATATTAATTGAATATTTTAAATACTTTGCAGTGCATTCATTATAACTAAAATAATTGTCTAAAGTAAACTATAAATGGACTTAATTGAGATGGATGATTCCTTGGCTGATGCTGTGTCGGTTAAATACCTAATAAATGATGAGCCGCAGCTGGCGCCAAATTATTTGCGTTATGTGTTAGTCGCTAAGGAAAATTTTTGAAAAAGTTACTATTTCTGGACTTACTAGTATTACCTTGCCATGTGATAGTCATCACTGAAACGTGGATTTACGCAAATGAAATTCCCTTCTACACTCTTGCAGGGTATGTAGCATATGTGTATGTCTTGAACTCCATTCTATCAATCGAAGTAGAGAAACTTAATATATGTAGTTCTAGTTTTTTGGTTATAGATCTACCTTTGAATAAAACCAAGGTAATAGGTGTGTATCAATCTAATAATTCTCCAAATGATGTCTTTTTTGAAGCTTTTGAAACGATAATGGCTAAGAATCCCAAGTCACTAATACTCGGTGTATTAATATTAACCTTCTTGATGTTACAGACCTCAAAATTGAAAAGCATAATTCAGCAGTCTCAGCTAATGGTTTTATTCATCTTAACAATTTAAATCAAGAATCCTATACTCGCTTTTTCACATCTTCGTCTATTCTGGACCATGCCATTACTGATGTGCTAACTGCCCATTTCTCCATTTCTCTATTTGATTGTGTTCCATTTGATCATAGAAAAATGGTGATTGATAAATCAGATAACATTCTCAAATCTAATAAACGGAATTTTAACCTCAAGATAATAGATTATAATAATGTCATTAATAATCTAAAATCAAATTTCATATGTTCCAATAATTTTCTAGAACTAATTGATAAACTGTCTAGACTTATTAAAAGTAATACTAGAATAATACATAAAAAGATTTTTCCTCAAAAATGGGTAACAAATGAATTCTTATATTTAATTAAAATAAAAAAGTTATTTTATACCCTAAAACAAAAGTACCCCAAGTAGAATAATTATTATTCTAGTAGATACAAGTATTTCCGGAAAAAGTAGTATATTCTATACGAAATCTTAAATCTAACTATAATGAACACATATTAAAAAACTCTATTGGAAATTCGAAACAGACTTGGCATGTTCTGAAAAACAAGATCTTTAACAGGGAGGACCCTCCAACAAAAAATGACTGCTTTTCTCTATATTTGAATCATCTATACGAAGACCTCCCGCCTTTGGATATTTCCACGACTAATTACCTAGAAGTAACAAATATAATACAAAACCTTCGACAATCGGCAGCAACAGGGTACGATACTATATCAACAAGATTTATTATTCACTGTGCTTCTTTTTTGACTCATAACATAGTAAACTTAATAAATAATGCTATATCAATAGGAGATTTCCCTGATTGCCTTAAAGTTAACAAAGTCTTTCCGGTTTATAAGACGGGTAATAAAATGCTCCCGGAAAACTATCGACCGATATCCATTCTAAACTCGCTTTCGAAAATCTTTGAAAAGGTCATTTTTAATAGATTGAACCAATATTTAATTGATAATAACATCTTGAATCCAAATCAATTCGGGTTCACTAATAATTCTAGTGGTCAATCGGCTGCAGCAGCGGAGGAGAAGTATTTTATATCAGTTCTATCAATCGATTTGAAAAAGGCCTACGACACGATTTCGCACAGTATCCTAATTTCAAAACTCGAAAAATTAAATCCCACAACAAGCTCTTTCAATCTACTGTCTTCCTATTTTAGAAATAGAGTACAATATACGGTAGTAAATGGTGTCGAAAGTTTTAATTTACTCACCCGAACAGGCGTTCCTCAAGGTTCCATTGTTGGCCCTATATTATTTAATTTTTTTATCAATGATATATTTAGTCTAACCTTGAATGGAAAGCTTGTAATGTATGCTGACGATTCAATGTTAATATTTAGGTCCAAAGATGCATTCCAATTAATTGATCAAATGATTGAAGATATTTTAAAAATTGAAAATTGGCTGTCATCCAATCTAATGGTCATTAGTTATGCGAAAACGAACTACATTATAATTCAAAACCGCCACCTTCCAACTAGTTTTCCAATCAATTAATCAAAAAAATTCATTCAATTTGTTCCCTAGGAATTATCATTGACGAGGCGCTTCTTTTGAAAAGAACATAGTAATAAGATTACCAAATCTATTTGGCCATATGCATTTGCACTAAGGAGACTTCAAAATGTTGTGAATGAGAAGACTCGCTGGTCTATATACTTTGCATATATTCACTCAAGACTCAGTTATATGAGTCTCTTGTGGACAACAGCAGCTTCAACTTATCTTAATTCACTCCAAATATTGCAAAATAAAATTATTAAAACAGTTAAACTACTGCCGATTTTAACACCGACCAAGTCAATTTACTCCTCAGTTATACTTCCAGTAGAAATACTAGGAAACTTCGAACTACTAGTATTTATAAAAAAAAATCAACTTGGATTGGCTAAATGTAATGTGAGTTTTACTTCCATAAGCAACGTATGAGACCAGACAAAGCAAAAATAATAACTTTTACGTAAATACAGAGCCTCCTTAATATAAGAGCCGTAACATTCCGCCATTTTTTTCCATGAGCTTTCCATAGAGGGGAAGCTTTTTGTACTTTTTCATACCAATCAGTGTATTTTTATATTTTTTTAGATGCTTTTTTGTATATAAAAACATTAATGCTTCGTTTCAATTTTTAATTTGAATGGTTAGTTCAATATTCAGGAAAAGCATATTTTAAAATTGAGTCCCATTATGTCGAATTAACGCAAAAATATTCAAATTAGTCTACCACAAAATTTTTTTTTTGTTGTAGAAATAAGAATTTGTTTATATGTGTATGTAAGAAATTAATATAGAGTGTTCCATCAAAAATTTCAGCATTTCTTTCCCAAAACAAACGTTCGTTAAAAAATGCTTTTTGAGTAGCTATGTAATATGGGGGTTATTGTGTTCTGGATTCTATTACAACATTGATGATGACCAAACTTCGAAAACTGTTTTTTCGTTATTTGTTAAAAATTTCATCGCATCAAATTCGCAGGCTATACTGTTTCATCCTGTAGTATAAACAAACCGGAGCTTCATAAAATAAAAACATTATATTATAGAGCTTTTCGCAATTAATAAACCAATCAATAGATGTCGCTAAGTATAAATTAAAGCTAAATATTAAAACCTAAAGTTTGTTAACTAAAATTTAACAATTTATTATGTATACTGCCTGATTCAATAGATTATTGAAATCTCCTGGAACTGAAAATAACCAAATAAGAGCGAATTGAAATAAGAAAAGAAAAAATTTGGAAAAATGTGACATTTTTCTATTATTGTTTTTCAGCGCGCAGCAACTACGATGGTAAATATTTTGCGATGAAAAGCTTTATTTATGCCAACCGTATTATAAATAAAATTATAATTGTTTTGAGTTTTATTAATTATGTTAAATTATTATATTAAAGATTTCGAGCTTAACTTACAATAATAATGGTTTATTTTCGTAAATAGTTATTTAATTAGTTTACGCTTTTCTGTAATTTTAAGTAAATTTATTACAGAGACATCTGTATACGGATTTTCAAATTACAGAAAGCTCGGTTTTGCAATCGGATGATTTTTTTTTAGTGTTTTACGTTTTGTTCTGTTTTGTAATAATATTTAATTAAGAAAATCATGACATCGTTGATTTTTTGAATACAAAAATAATTTTCGTAAATAGATTTTGATGTAAAAATTTTGTTATATGAAAAATATTATTGTTTCTACATGGTGATTCATAAAATTTCGTTTCAGCTCACGTTTTCTCTTTAATTTTGTTATAAATGGAGAATGTTTAGATTGCTATTAAGTGCATCGTTCATCTCAAAAATTCTGAGGTGCATGTGACCAGAATTTACCAAATAAGTTACATTTTTATAAAACTAAATTTTAAATTGGATGTAAGAGGAATCCGCGGCACCACCCTTTATTATCTTACTTTATAAACCTACACAACTAAACGGAAAGCTCATTTTTATAGAAAATAATAAATTTATGCTCCGCTTTAGATTAAATTTACCAAATAAATACTACATTATGATGGCTGATTTTCAAATATGTGTTCTTTGAATAGTTTATTAAAAATATAAAATTAAAATTTAGATGATTTGTTTAATTTTTTATTCATAAATTCATGTTCGAAAATTTTCCAATTACCACGGTTTCTTATAGTAATTCAATAAAAGCTTCCCCTCTACTGAAAGCTCCCTTTTTAATATTACGGCTCTTCAAAATCATAGATGGCTCTGGTAAATACCGTTACTACAGTTCGATCACAAAAAAACCCTTTCCATAATGGACTTATACTATACAATGATCTTTCAGATGTTTTTAAAACTGAGAATAATATACAAGCATATAAAAAAAATTGAAAGAACTTTTATTCCAGAAATGGTTATCAAATAAATAGCGTAATTAGTTTATATAATAATTACTTTACTTTCACATAATTATTACATATTATTAGAATGGAGGTTTAACAACTTATTCAGCTTTCAACATCGCAATCGGCCAAGCCTAAATCTCTAAAAACACATACACATTATCATTTTAAATGATCATTTAAATGATGCTCTAAATGAAAAATATCAAAAAAATTTGTGGTTTTTTGTTTTAATGTCATTTGAAAGGATAATGTATAGATGTATTGTCATTTATCATTTAAACTTTTGAGGTATATTGACGAATATTTGTTATGCAGAAAAGTTTTAAAGCACAAAATGGCCGAATCTAAAGATAATACTTAATTGATTATTATATTTATACAAAAACAATATCGTTGTTGATTTAATTTAACCGTTTTATAGAAATTCTTGCGGAATTTAGTGAATGCTACAAAGCAAACCGGATTTTGTGGGACACCACCAATAAAGCAATTAGTTTGGGTGCTCTGGATTGAGCGTAAATCCAGATGTTGTCGGCGACCGGTGGGATTTCCTCGATGTCGTTCTTTATATCCCGCGCCATCATCGCTCGTAAGTCGTCTGGCAAACGTTTTAGCCAGAGATTTTTGAGTAAATCGTTGTTTACTAATTTGGAATCACCTGCTTTTTGTTCAAGCAGGCGATAAAAGTGGGATGGTTTAAGGTCTCCCATTTGTTGGAAGCCTGAGAGCAACTCGTCAAGTCGTTGTTCCTCGCTGACAGAGTATCGGTTGGTTAACGCGGATTTCAGTCGCTTGTATTTTGTGCCTGGCTGCGGGTTCCTGAAAATGTCCGTTATAAACTGTATCGTCTCTTGTGGTATCGCGGCGAGAGTATAGGCAAATTGTTCATCCTCGCCGACAATGCGGTGGATGCCAAACTGGTGTTCGACGAGGATGAACCAAGCTGCCGGTTGTTCGTTCCAGAAGGGAGGTATTTTCGGTAGCATCTTGTATATCTTGGTTGTCCGAGATGCTGATGTGCCAGCGTGGCTATCGTTCTCATTTCCTGATGATGAAACGGCTTTTTGTTGTTTCGGTGGCATTTTATCTAATTATTTTATTTTCACTTCACTTTAATACCGGCGTAGCAGAAATATTTATTTTATTCACTTGTCTATCTAGTCGTAGACTTAAAAAAAATATTCGAACGCGAACAAACCGAATAGAATTATTTTTCCAACCAGGGAGTATTGCGACAGATCGAATAAGAAACTCAAAGAAAATCAATCGAATAGGGAATTGTATCGAGCGAAATTAGAAACGAAAATGAATTATTGGAAAGATCAACGCCAACGGAATTATAATGTTAATAGTGTGAAAAGTGTTGAAACGAAAAATCGTGCACTTACAATGATCTTAATAATTATTATAATGTTTGTAGTAATAAAATATATATATAAATTCAAATTGTTTAAAAAAAATGAATTTATGTAAAAATTTTGAAAAAAAAAATTTCTGAACTGTTCGAGTTTCGAACTTGACCATAATATCTATAGCCATCAACGCTAACCGTTGGGCTATGCTGCTTATAGTAGAAAATGAATATCGTAAAAAGTATATAATAATATATGTATATACATATATAAATGTAATGTATAATATAATATTTTAGTAATTTCTTTATTTGTAAGATAAATTTTAAAATTTTAACGAAAAAAAAATTTTGAAAAAAAATTTTGGATTTTTTTTCTTTCTATGTGTATATAGTTAATTTAAATAATAATTAAATTTATTTAATACTTTAATTTAATAATTTTTTTTTTTAATAAATGTTATTTTTGTTTAATATTTACTCGTATGTATATGTATCGGTAAAGCGTCCTTGTTGATGTATCCGTTGTGTTGTTTGCGTGCCGTTTGCCACCTTGATCTGCCGACTATTATTCCGTTTTGTTCTGTTTGATGTTTCCGCATGCATTCTGATGTAGCCAGCTCCCTGGCTCCCTCGATGGGCGCGATCGCCTTTGCGGGGGCAACTGGCCCAAAATTTTATGTTTTTATGTATTGTTGTGTGTGTTAAAAAAAATACTCGTGTTTAATGGATTGACCGGGTATCGAACTTCTGACACCGCGAGTACTTAAGCATACACACTGCGCACTAACTTACTGCACTACACACGATTTATTATTTTCTTATTAACCCTAACTGTTTAGTATATTTTTTTTTTATTTTAACTTTATATTTAATAATTTTCGTCGCACTTTGTTGGCGTTCATGTGCGCCTGGTATTTTTGTTTTTAATAAGCGTTTTAGTTTTTTTGTTATACGCTTTATGCACTAGTTTTATAGTTTAGTTATTTTTTTTTATTGCACTTTATAAACACATTGCAAGAAAAAAAATGTGCTCTCGCGCGGAATTTAGTAACGGTTGCTGTCCTTTTTTTCCGTTATTCTCGCGCGTCGGGGTCACCAGTTATAGCGGTGTTACCGTGGTTTTATTATAATTATTAATAACACTCACTATAATTAAGTTTTTGTATTATTATAAATTATTTATTTATTTCTTATTCTTTTAAATTATATATTCTCATAATACATGTTCACAAATATGGCGCGTGTGTGAACGATTGTTCGCGGCACTTTTCACTTTTGTTATTTTATGTATGTGTTGAGACTGTGTCTCATGAACTTCTAAAACGCGACTCTTTTCTTTTTCGTTTCTTAATTTCCTTTCTCGTCGTCCCGATATTAATTCTCGATATTAATCGATAATCGATTAATATCGAGATTCGCGAATGTATACATAGTTTTGCTACGAGGAGTGCCACGAAGTGAAAATGATTTTGAGCCGCTACAGATTATTTAAATAAAAATAAAAAAGCAACAGGTTATGCTGAACTTTTAAATAATTTAAAGAAAATGAAAGTTAATGCAACTATCGAAGATGTGAAAAGAAAAATTAACACATTACGTAGTGCATTTAGGAAGGAGCTAAAAAGGTTAAAAAATCAGGATGTTCTGGGGCAGGAACCGACAGCGTTTATGTACCATCATTATGGTGGTATGACATGATTAAGTTTATTGAACATTTGGAAAAACCAGTTGACTGTGTGTCAACAATGGATGACCTGGACGAACAATCATCAGTAAGTTTTAAATGTATAATCAACACAGTACGAATAAAATTAAAATTTATTTAATTTTTTGTTACAGAATTTTGAAAATGAAACGTTAATCGCACCGCCAGCCAAAGAGACGAAGTCATCTACACAAGAAGAGATGTTGTCACTAGCTTGCAACTATTTAAAAAATGGTACAGAAGATAATGATCCATTTTATTTTATGGCTCGTATGTGGACAAATTAATTAAAAAAATTGTCTTGCATACACCAACGCGTCGAGAAAAAAATTAATGATGCATGTTACGAAGCTGAAATGAACGATATTTCCCGTGGGCCGAGCCGATCGGCTGAATCTGCACAAATTTATACTACAGAAGATAACTCCCTACTACAAGATATTTCCTTTGGGTCCAGTCGAACTAACTTCTTTTCCTATAGTGACAATACCACCTCAACAAATCGTTGCTATGCCTTTGATTCCACCAGATCAACCAAATGCTAATCTGATCTCCACATCAAACGCAGATAATATTGTAAACAATTTTGCGGCTTCCGGCACTAATAACGTTCGAAATTATTTAAAGAATTTCAATGAATATTAAGTTGCATAAATAATTTTTATTTAAATGTTATAAATAATTACTGTGTTAATTGTTAAATTAATTTAATTTTCAGTTTTATTTTAATTAATAAAAAATTACAGTGAGTTACAAAATTGAAAATTATTTCAGAAAATTTTGTTGCCGAGGTACCCGCCCGATTGTGTCAAAATACCTACAATAATTATCTGGAGCAATTTTGGCAGTTTCATAAGTATTGTGATTTTTACGATTCTGTAACGGGATTAGCTGTATTCTATCGTTTCCTGTTTCTACCTCTCCAGCTTCTATGTTTTCAGATATCAATATGGATCTGGAAGCATAATTTTTATTATTATGTTTAATTAAAAAATTGTGTAGAAAACAGCATGTCATTGTAATCAATGCTGCTTTTTGAGGATTTAGACGTATTGGTTTATCAAAAATTTGAAACCGCGAAGCTAATATACCGAACGCATTTTCAAGTACACGTCAGGCGCGACTCAAACGATAGTTGAAATTTTGTTTTTCGTTAGTAAGGTTTTGATCACTATAAGGTTTCAATAAGTGTTCGGACATACTGAAAGCATCATCTCCCACAAAAACAAAGGGAAAATTAGAGTCTGTATTTGGTAACGCATCATCCTGCGGTATACTTAACGAATTGTTTGCTAATTTTTGCCAAAAAGTTGTATAGAAGATGACTCCTCCGTCCGATACACGGCCATTCGCACCGACATCAACCATGATGAACTCATAATTAGCATTAACGACAGCCATTAAGACAATGCTAAATTTTTTTTTATAATTATAATATAATGAGCCTGAATTAGATGGTTTTCTGATTCTTATATGCTTGCCATCTATGGCCCCTAAGCAATTAAAGAAATTTCACTTTTTACCGAAATCTCGACTTATCATTTTCCATTGTACTTCTGTTTGTGGAATCTATTAAAAAAAATTAACATATTTTTAATACGAGCATGTTGTAATTGATTCAATTGTTGTAATATGTAATTCCACATTTACTCAAGTAAAACATGTTTTCCTGATGCACCAGGAATTTATATTTCCACAAGTATTAGAGATCACCGGGTAATTGGATAAATAACTTAACACAAATTCACACCTTTATATAAACTGATTTGATTTATTACAATAATTTCGCTTTATAAATTCTGATGATGTTTGCTTGTTTACGGTCAATGCAAAAATGACCGAGCTAAATTTATTTTTCCAATACTAAGGTTATTTATGCTAACTGCTAACTGTATTCGATATTTAAATTATTAAGCTCTATTAAATTATAAAATTACAAATTTATGTACTAAAAGGTTAATTAATATGATAAATGAACTATGACTAACAGATGGCATTATACAAAAAATTAAATAATAATCGGTATTGCAGTTTGAAATTATACATATAATACAAATGTCAGCCTATATAAACACTACCGGATTGTCAGTACATTATAAAGTTAAGTAGATTTTATATTTTACTTTAATAATTAATTAATCAACTTTATTTATTACAGATATTGAATTAGCTCGTAGCTTGAATGGAATCCGGCCAACTTGCAATGTATATAAAGGTAAGTAACAATAATATAATATAAATATTTCTAATGTTTAATACAGAGTTTTTCTTCATTTCAGGTGTTGTTTGTTTTGGTTGTGCATCGTTACCAAAACAAAACATACCTTAATGTAATCTTTCAAAACAGTGTTTATAGCTTGACATGTTTCTGTTACCAATTTCCCAATTGTAGATTCACCCAGAACTGCAGAATACTTCAAATCCGCAAACGTTCTTCCAGTCGCTAAATATCGGAGCGTTATAGCTAACTTTTCATTAGGAGGAATAGCATTTCTGAAGTGTGTATCTTGTTTTTTTATTATTGGTGTTATCTTCCTTAATAAAAATTCAAAATTCTCACGACTCATTCCAAAATAGTTTTTAAAATCAAGTGGTTCACTTATCTTTAATTCACTTATCACATTCATGTGCGAAAACTTATTTCTTTTAGTAATCCACTTTTTAATCCATCGACGTTTTTTTCGTTCTTTTTTGTCGATTCCAAGTGCTAAGATTATGCCAACGCAAGCCTTTTTTATTATTCATGGCCTTTTTCCGTTAAATATTATTTTAAATTTATGTTTAAGATAAAACTTCTTAATCTGTCAAAAACAATCTAAAGTGTGATTTACAAATTTTCCAAAAAATGACATTTTTAAATGATTATCTGAACGAGTAAATGAAGAAATACATCATTTAAAACGATGTTTTTAAAAATGATAATGTGTATGCTACTTAAGAGTTCAATCATAATTATTTACTACTACTTTTCAGATCGTTTATTTTAGATATAATGTATGTTAACTAAATCTAGATCGATTCATATCAATTGATTTAAATTAATTATATTGTATTGTATAATAATAGACAAATAACACATTATTGTATGTAAAAAAAAAAAAATGTAATTTGGTCACTTATCTATAGTCTTTAAGACTTTTAAAGTGATCCTAAATTAAACAAAAAAAAAAAAAAAATAGAGGGTGGAAGTTGTGTTCCTTGTAAACACAGATCGTAATCTGTTAAAAAACGTTTTCTTTTGCATCCTACCCCTATCGGGGTTTGAACCCGAAGCCGTTCACTATGGCACATTTCAAAACAAGATGTAATAAAACAGGACATCACAAAACAGTACATGGTACGGAACAGGACCGATAAAAACAGTACATCACAAAACAGTACAAGGTACACTAAAGTACATTTTACTGAACGTTAAGCTGGAGGATTTTTTCAGCTTGATTTGTTAAATATTTTTTATTGAATACGTTTAGTAATTAGGATATTATCAAGTGGATATTTGCCTTCACCTAACAATATATAACATTATTTTTATTTAAATCGCTAAAATCGTTGCAAAATAGATCAAAAATTAAAATAAATATATAAATAAATATATCCCTTTTTAACCAAAAAAAATGACTCAATTTAAGTCCAAACCACACAAATGTGTGAGTAGAAAACCATAGTATGTAATGGCGTTTTTGATAAAAAATTTCGCTTGATTTGAAGTACAACCAACACAATTGTGTGTATAGTTATAGTCTTTTTTCGGGCGGAAATAAGTTTGAAAGGAATGCACAAATGTGTAAGTTGGTTCAAAAAACATACAAAAATAAATTTTTGACATGGTACTTTTCCGTACCCACACAACTAGTTATTAAAACCGTAAAATTGACTATCAACTATTTTGTGGTGTTCTCTTTTAATATGTACTGTTTTGCGATGTACTCTTCCGTACCATGTACTTTAGTGTACCATGTACTGTTTTGTGATATCCTGTTTTGTGACATCCTGTTTTAGCACATCCTGTTGTGAAATGTGTCGTTTCGTATGAGACGCATTTGAACCCAGTACCTCCCGGACCAACCACAAAAGCTTTAACCACTGTGCCATTTGGTTGGTAAAAAATTCAGGTTGAGTTTCTAGTTTAGGGGATTCCGGAAGATCAATCGGAATCTGAGCGTAATCTAATAGACGCGATTCAGAATGAACGCAAAACTCAATTGCTAATACCCACCACACGTAAACGGAGATCTCGAAGCGAAATTAAACTTTCTGTTGTTGATGACTCGCTAGAAGGTCTAGATAGTATAATGCTTCAATAAAAGATAAACGAATAATTCTAATAAAAGTAAACCATTGGAAAGGACGGATAGAACCGCTTGTACTTTCTTTCCTCTTGTTAAAAGCTGTCGCTTTTACATTCAGTATGTTAAAATGAACCGCAAGAAATACAGGTAGAGATGTACGAGAAAGTGAACTAGAAGCTGCGAAAACTGAAAAACAAGCCTTCGATTTCGATCTCTGTAATATCTAATATGATATTACAACTCACAGAAAATGTTGGAATCAAAATGCTACATGTATCCACGGATAACGAAACTGACTTGGGAAAATGTTTTTCAAAAAAGTTGAACAAACTTTCTTATGATCGCAAAACGATAGAACTGTTCCTAAGACATCACAAACGAAAAAACCGTAACGATCAATACAAGTACGGCCAACTAATGATTCATCGAAAGATAGTAAACTTAGTAACTACATACATGAGCATTGCTACTGGAAATAATCAATCTAAAACAGATCGCCGATCAATAAATCATAAAAGTCTATGGACTCGGAATTTTCCAGACCCATAACAAAACAGAAAATATTATTTTCAGGGTGATCATGCCAAACATGACACAATACATAGACAAGAGTTGGTGTTTTTTATGCGTAGCTTTATCAAAGATACGCCAGAAAAAATTCACTATATATTCTTACGAAAAAATCCTGATTCAAACTGGAAACAGTTAAAACAGGCGTTAAGGCGATGATTCATGTAGAATTTTTGTCTAACAGCATGCTTGCTCTAGCGACCGGAGGTCCCAGGCTCTATTCCCGGTGGTGACAAGGAAAAAATTTCACGTCTGGTTTAGGATCAATGAATTAATCACTCATTCTTCGTAATGAAGATATGATAATGAAACCTCATTTGAGGCGGCCAAAACCTTTCATGGAATAGAGTGCCAGAGAGAGAAGAGAGAGATTTTTTGTATTTTATAAACCAAGCAACCTAAAGAGTGTTAGGCGAACCCGGTACCTCCCGATCCGTACGATAAAGAAATAGGGCCGATCTTCAACCAATCAACTATTTCACACGGGATGTCAAAGAAGCATTGCTTCACGCGTAAAGTGCCTATTCCATGGAAAAATTTTACTGACTGTATTTTTTTACTGCAAAAACGAAAACAAAAAATACTTAAAATTCCATAAGAGTGACAAAGAAAACAAATATCCTTTATTTCGTTTTTATAGCAAAATTTATGGTTTAATTTTGACAGTTACATTTTGACATAACCTAAAATTTTCATAAAAGTTGTAATTTCGTTTCGTTCGTTTCAAACAAAAAAAAATTGTAATCGCCATTAATTTTATAATTAATTTATAATTTTTATTAATATCACCATGGATTTGGAAGATTTGGATTATTTAGATCCACTAAACATAATGAATTTAAGAAATGTGGAAAATAAGACCAAAAAGAAACGTAAATGTTGGGTACGCCCTTATTATTTAGAGCGGGATTGAACCGGGGGATACAATTGTATTTTTAACGAGTTGCGGCAATTATGTTTGTAATTTCTGCGGACGCTGAATATTCATCGTACTCTTCACCATAGCTGGCAAAAAATTTTTGTATCGGGGAATTGCCGCTGTCGTCCAGTTGCGATACTTGCTCAACCCGGATATTTTCCAATACGATAATTTTTTACTCGGTGCTGTAATTATATAAATAGATTAATACAAAATTCTCACGTATCTAATAATTTCGTCGACACACAATAAAATATTTTGATGCTACATCCACCAAATAAAATAATGCTCAATCAAACTTACCATAATTTTCCATACTAATTTATTATTATGTAGTTTAATATAAAATTATTTGTATTTTATAACAAGTATTTAGATTTTTTTTTTGTATATTTGAACACCTACAAAAACGTTAAAAACACTAATATTCACTAATGTAAACAAAACTCGAATTTTAGGTATCGAAATAAAAAAACAAACTGACATTTGACTATAAAAATGGAGAACGATTTATTTTGTGTGAGTGTGAAAAAAATTTCTTATCTTTACATACATTTTTTGTAGATGTGTTGACAATGCTGCCATAAAAAGTGCTAAAGTTTACATTTTTTTATAGCACGTTATGGCAGCACACTACCACAATGATAATTATTTTCTCAGTAAAATTTTACTGACAAAAATTTTTGTTTCGTACACAACCAGTAAATCTATATTTTTTTCTCGCTTTTATTTTTGCAGTCAGTAAAATTTTCCCATGGAATAGACAATTAAGTCGTTGAGTCGTAATAGATTTTTGATTGCTAATTCAAAAACTTATTTTATATTTAAATACAAAATTTGTTTATATTTTTTTACTCTGCTCCCTCGAAAATAAAAATTATACTAAAATCTATTTGTCAAAAATGGCCTTAAATTTTTTTTATTTCATTTCTATTAGTAAAAATGGGGTAAATGGGGAAAGAGGCGATAGAAGCTGCTGAAGAAGCTGTTTTTGACATCCCGTGTGCAATGGTTGAATGAGCGGTTCAATACAGTGCGTCTAAGACGCAGCTTCATCTTCGTCTCTTTCCCCGTTTACCTATGAAACCCGTTTTAATTGCGCCACATTTTTCAACAAAATTTTTTTTCGGTGATGCAGCTTCACCACAAACAATAATGAAGTAAAAAAATTCTAGGCCATTTTTGAGATGTAAATTTTCGTTTAAATTTTATTTTCGAGTGCACAAAATAAAACAAAACAAAAATTTTTAGTGTCTACTGCTGTGTGCCTCCCTTCGATTTTTTTGACATACTACGAAACATTTCTAATCGGTAATTGATAAATCGAAACTAAGTTTGCAGTTTAGAACTAAACACGGGGTAGATTTTGATTTTAAACATTAGAGACATCTAACAATACTTGGGTGAATTAACGATCAATTTAGATAATCGGAAATTTAGACAAAATAGTTGGCGTCAGCAAGTAGCATAAAAAGTAGCAATAAAAAATCTATGACGACTGTTTTGAAGCAAAAAGCAGTGCTTCAAAGAAGCCCATGTGGCACGGGCCAATCAGAGCGATTATTATTTATGTCTGTCAGTCAAAACTTGTACATGAATCATCGTCTTTACTGAATAGGTATAGTAGTTTGGAAAAATGGGCAATGATTTCGTATTTTACATTGAAAATTTCAACGGTCGATTAATGGTAATTTTGAGGAAGTATGGCCCAAGTTCGGATATGATCCGCGCCGGTTTGCAGATTCACGAGCGAAACGCATACTATAGTTCAGCAAATTTCTAAACCACATCCGCCACCTGAGCGAATTAAATAAGAACACCAAGAAGAAACTTATTATTATAGCGAGGATTCTGAGGAGGGGACAACTGGAGAATCAGTGTCAGAAGTGAATGTTTTGCATCCGCAGATGTGTAGGCATCGATTTTCAAAATGCGTTAGTGCACTGGATTGGTAGGATTTATGTCAGACAAATGTGTCCGCTGTCAATATAAAAAATCGAGAAATACGCAAATGAACGTGATAAAGCTGGAGGATATACGTTCGGGAAAATTTCTGGTCCCCAAAATAAATAATTCATTAAATGTCAAAATTCTTATAAGAAATATTTTAACAGTGTAATTTCGAAAAACAGAACTCTCATTACAATCTCTTTTAACAGTTAAGTCTAGTTTTGAAGTTATATTACGATAAAAATTGTCTATCCATAATAAATAAATGAAAAATAGAGATGTTTACAATTGGAATCTCATTATTCTTTAATATACATTCTGTATATCGTTAATAACAAAAACACACAGTATTAAACAATTACATTATTTTATGGCTCCTGTATAAATTCAATATCACTAAAATGTGAATTGGAGCATGTTTTTATAATGATTTCCTGTGCTACATTTCACTAAATGCATATTGCATTGTTTGCTAAACGTGCACAAAGGAATGTCGCATTTCAATATAAGTAATGAGAATCAATTTAGTGTTATCACTAAAGAGCATCCTTGCAATATTCGCAGGATGATAACTAGTTTTCAGATATCAAACATGACATTCGTTTCACCTACTATAATATTAAAGAGCATGCAGCTCGGTTTATGGCTTGGAATTTTTTAGTTTTTTTACAAGAAAAAAAACCATCCAATTACCATTTATATGGGATGCAGTCGATTCATGGCAAGAAAATATACAAGAAAAGTTTTTATTATTACGTACGTACATCGTTTCACCAACCAGCACATAACATAAATTAATTTTTAATAAATAGATATACGTATACGAGTATGTGATAAAAACTACATATCTACTGTGTACCAAACATGCATTCATATCGTACGTATAAGTACAGGATACCATGTCGAAATGTAAGTCCACACATTTGCTCTTTTAAGATGTTGAACGTGTGGTATACTAATTGGTACACGGTGAATGAAATTCTTAAATTTGCCATGCAGCTTTAAATTGAACGCTGCATGTAAAGCAACAAAAAGATAAAATACGTAATGATGATATTGTCAATTTTATCTAAAAATAACACCGTACGGAGAAATTGGCTGTATGCTACAAAAAAGAAATATTTTATCGATTTTTTATTATATCGGAATAAATATTTATTCCTTATATTTATTCATAATACAATTGGAGCTAGCTTTTCGCATAAATTTTATCTTTATGCCACTCAACAATGCGAGACATTTTTAACGATATTATCCTACATATATATGCCAAGCCAACTCCCCCACCTTATATGCGGTGGTATACTCGTATATCTAGTTTTTGTCAATTTGGGGGGTATGACAGTTAAGACGGAAACTGATTTTTTTTCTTACGTTTCCGCGAATTTTTTAAATGTATGCCAATTTATAACATAGATTTATGTGGAACGTTTCCGAGTTCAAAAGCTTCGATTCTCAAATTAATAAATAATTATGGAAATTTCGTATGTCGAAAAGTTTTGAATTGCGTTTCTTTAACATTTTTTGTAAACGGGCAGACTAGACTGTACGTCTTTGTAAAGTTTAATTACAAGTTTATATTTAGTTTGTAACTTGAAAGTTTAGTTTTAAAATACTTTTTCACAGTTTGTCCGATTGATATCAAATGAATGAATAAAACATATATATCCGGAACATTAAATTATGCTGAGTTCGTGATACTCTTAAAGTTAGCCGAAAGTTTCCAGCCGAAAGTGAATGCAAATAGTGTCTTGAATACAGCAAAAATCAGTCATAAACTAGAATTTAGGATGAATTTAGGATCGGGTTGTATCCTTCGGGTGAAGGAGAAATTATTTCTGTTTATAGAAATTTAAAAATCGATAGGAGCGAGAGTATAAAGAGAGTTTAACTTTCTATTGAATCAGTCAAGACACTATCTGCATTATCTTTCGGCTGACAAATTTCGGCTAACTTTAACAAGGTGAGCCCGTGTTCTGTAGAGGGTGTTAAGGTTAAATGTCGGAATAAAATTATCTACAGCAAAGTACCACAAAATACCCCGCTGCTAAAAGATTTAATTTTTTTTTGGGGAATTTGATCTAAGAACTCTCATTTAAAATATTGTTATGATTGTGATGTCATTGTTCGATGTAATATTTATATAATTTATTTCTAACATTGTTCCGTTCGCCATCTATAGTGGTGCCACAAGGTTTTAAATACAATCACTGAAAAATGTGTACAGACCACTATTTCTTTATTTAAATTTTTACGATCGTTCAACACTTTACAGTCACAAACTTCTTATTGAAACCACCAAACCAATTTAAAATGCAGTTTAAATTAGCTTTTATTTTATTTATTAAACGTTTTCGATCACGGAGTGATCATTATCGGAATAATTTTGCAACTGAATACACTAATTTGCCGCTTAAAAATATTTGCATATTATATACTATGTATAATACCAGAGCCACCTTAATATAAGAGCCGTAAGATTCCGCCATTTTTTTCCATGAGCTTTCCATAGAGGGGAAGGTTTTTGTTCTTTTTCATATCAACCAGTGTATTTTAATATTTTTTTATACGCTTTTTTGTGTATAAAAACAGTAATGCTTCCTTTCAATTTTTAATTTGAATGGTTAGTTCAATATTCAGGAGAAGCATATTTTAAAATTGAGTCATATTATGTCGAACTAACGCAAAAATATTCAAATTAGTCTACCACAAAATTTTTTTTTATTGTAGAAATAAGAATTTGTTTATATGTGTATGTAAAAAATTAGTATAGAGTGTTCCATCAAAAATTTCAGCATTTCTTTCCCAAAACAAACGTTCGTTAAAAAATGCTTTTTGAGTATCTATGTAATATGGGGGTTATTGTGTTCTGCATTCTATTACAGCATTGTTGATGAACAATCTTCGAAAACTGTTTTTTCGTTATTTGTTAAAAATTGCATCGCAGCAAATTCGCAGGCTATGCTGTTTCATCCTGTAGTATAAACAAACCGGAGCTTCATAAAATAAAAACATTATATTATAGAGCTTTTCGCAATTAATAAACCAATCAAAAGATGTCGCTAACTATACATTAAAGCTAAATATTAAAACCTAATGTTTGTTAACAAATTTAACAATTTATTATGTATACTGCCTGGTTCAATAGATTATTGAGATCTCCTGGTACTGAAAATAACCGAATACGAGCGAATTGAAATAAGAAAAGAAAAAATTTGGAAAAAATGTGACATTTTTCTATTATTGTTTTTCAGCGCGCAGCAACTACGATGGTAAATATTTTGCGATGAAAAGCTTTATTTATGCCAACCGAACAATAAATAAAATTAATAATTGTTTTGAGTTTTATTAATTATGTTAAATTATTGTATTAAAGATTTCGCGCTTAACTTACAATAATAATGGTTTATTTTCGTAAATAGTTATTTAATTATTTTACGCTTTTCTGTAATTTCAAGTAGATTTATTACAGAGACATCTGTAAACGGATTTTCAAATTACAGAAAGCTCGTTTTTGCAATCGGATAAAATTGAAGTTATTTACGTTGTCATGACATCGTTAATAATTTTCGTAAATAGATTTTGATGTAAGAATTTTATTATATGAATAATATTATTGTTTCTACATGGTGATTCATAAAATTTTATTTCAGCTCACGTTTTCTCTTTAATTTTGTTATAAATGGGTAATGTTTAGATTGCTATTAAGTGCATCGTTCATCTCGAAAATTCTGATGTGCATGTGACCAGAATTTACCAAATAAGTTACATTTTTATAAAACTAAATTTTAAATTGGATGTAAGAGGAATTCGCGGCAGCACCCTTTATTATCTTACTTTATAAACCTACACAACTAAACGGAAAGCTCATTTTTTATAGAAAATTAATAAATTTATGCTCCGCTTTAGTTTAAATTTACTAAATAAATACTACATTATGATGGCTGATTTTCAAATATGTGTTCTTTGAATAGTTTATTAAAAATATAAAATTAAAATTTAGATGATTTGTTTAATTTTTTATTCATAAATTCATGGTTAAAAATTTTCCAATTACCACGGTTTCTTGTAGTAATTCAATAAAAGCTTCCCCTCTACTGAAAGCTCTCCTTTTAATATTACGGCTCTTCAAAATCATAGATGGCTCTGATAATACATAAGGTACATAAACACTTGTCATTAAACACATGAAAAAACAAAATTATACAAGTATAAATAAAATTGTACATAAAAAATTTTAAATAACAATATTTATGTAATATTGTGTGTGTGTGTAGAAATTGATTTTGGTTGTATATAGACTAGTTAGGTAAAAGTGTCAATAGAAGTTGAAAAAATTATCAGCTGTGTTATATACAAATGTGTAGATTTTTACTAAATGTCAAAAGACAAATTGAAAATTTCCGAAAATGGAAATTGAAGTGCAGTGTGTAGTGCCGTGATTTTCTGTTTATTGTTGTTTTTCGTGCTGGTGTAGTGAATTTACCAAACAGAATAAATTCGAGTCGATTGGAATCTTTTCTTGGTTCATTATATCGATTTCGTATTTGTTTATATATAGTGACTCATATGCATCCAGTTTCCAGCTGTTTTGGATTGTTTTTATTATTTTGGAGTTCGTGATATCCATTCGGTGATTATTATTCATCATCATGTGTTTGGCCACACTATTTCTTGTGTCTTTGTTTCTTACAGCGTTGGTGTGTTCCTGTAGACGTTTATGGAATGCCCTGCTTGTTTGGCCGATGTATTTGTTGTTACATTCCGTGCAACAAATTTGGTAGATTCCAGATCTTAACGGTGATGGTGTTAAATCTTTGTAGGTGCTGATACATGATCCAAGATTTGTGCTTTTCGTGACTAATTCAATGTTGAATTGTTTTAGCATATTCCGCATTTTGTTGGTGATCGATGGATAGAATGGCATACAGATACGTTTTGTGCAACCACTCGGTTCAGTCCCGCTCGTCAGCGTAGTATGTGCAGTAATATGTTGTTTACGTTTGTGTTTGTCCAAAATTTTATCAATAAAATTTGTATTAAAACCATTCACGTGGGCTGTTTCTTTTATGAATTTTTCTTCTATTTTGAATTCAACAGCGGATAGAGGTAAAGTATATAGTCGATGGGCCATTGAATGGAAGGCAGCTTTTTTGTGAGCTCCGCTATGGTGTGAGTCTATTGTGATGCATCTTCTCGTATTAGTTGTCTTACGGTGTATACCAAATTCTAATTTACCGTCTTTTCTAATTACTTTGACATCCAAGAAAGGTAAGATTCCGTTTTCTTCAATTTCATGCGTGAATTTTATGGATTCGTATTGTGAATTTAACAGGTTTAGTGTTTGGTTGAGCTCAGATTTTTTGACGACTGCAAACACATCATCGACATATCTTAGCCAGATTCTAGGGAAGAAATTGCAGGAACTGATGTTTTCTTCAAATTTGCTCATGAAAACATTGCTGAGGTACGATACTAGTTTGCTGCCCATGCAGGTCTCGAAGGTCTGTTCGTAGTACCTTCCTCTAAACTGGAAGAAACTTTGTTTCATGCATATTTCAGCTACTTTTCGGTATATCTCGATTTTGTTGGTATCGATGTTAGACTGTTTCACATGGTCGACCATACATTTAATTGCGATATCGACTGGAACATTCGGATACAGGGCAGTCACATCGAAGGAAACCATAATCTCTTCTTCAGTCAGGGATATATCTTTGACTCTTCTGACAAACTCAATGTTGTTCTTGATGTACATTCCGGATGGTTCTTGTATTTTGCGTAGTTCTGCGGCTAGCCAAGTTGATAGTTTCTCTGTTGGTGTGTTGATGTTAGAAACAATAGGCCTCATTTTATTTCCAGTTTTATGAACTTTTGGCAAAGCATAAAGACATGGGACTTTAGGGTTCGCCATGTTCATTCTGAGATGGAAGTAAGGGAAATTTTTACATTAAATTAAATCTATTTAAAAAAATGTTATTACCATTGAATTGAAAGATAGATAGTATAATACAGCACTGTACACCACTGCGTCTTTTAAATGAATTATCGTTCAATCACGAAGATAGTTGAATTGAACGACAAAATGACCCACTACTACTTAGTTGACTAGCGAATAAAAAGCGATTTACCGGTCTGGTTGGCAAAAATGGAGGTGAAGCTGTGTTTTGGAAAAAGATAATCAGTCGGTGATATCAGTTGTAATTAGGCAGATAAAGTTCAAGTACCAATTGGATCCGATGGAAAATTAATTAAAAAAAATTAAAGATACAAAAATGTGTAACTACCGCATGTATAGCTGAATCGGTTATCTTCAGTTTTGATAGATTTGTAAGAACAATAAATAATTCGTGGTGATTCTTTTAACCTTCATCCTTCCCTCAAAATAAATAACACTCAACTCCCTCGGGTCTAAAATGACCCATTGCCATTTTAACCGTATTTTGAAATTAAACATGCTTTTTATTTTTATGTTAAGATATATTTATTAATTTAAAAGAATAGAAATATATTTATATGATTTCATTTAATAATTTTTAACATTTTTTAGAGACAGTTTTTTTTGATACCTTGCTGACAAATGGCATTAGCATGAGATTTATAAATAAATTTTTGACATATCTGGCATTTTAATGTATGCTTTTTCTCTGATTTTTCGCAGAATGTACAGGGGCTTCGCAGAATGTACAGGGCGGTCGCCTCTTTTGGTGTGCTTGCAGTTGAACAATCAGTGGATGCTGATAAATTGGTTAATATGTGCAAGAGAACCAAATGCTCTAGGCATTTGAACTCGTCTTTCTATATATGAGGTTTCACCAAACTATCTCCTATAGACTCTATAAAAGGTCATCTTCTATAATTTTTTTTTATATTCCATGTTGGGCAGATATTTATAAATAGAACGAACGCATTGATTACGGATATGTCGATTATGTTTGCGAATACAACAACTGGCCATCTATTGATTTTTATTTTGCTTGTATAAGTCGCTATTTTTTTGTCAACCGTGTCTACTTCTCCTTTGATTTTATTATAATCCAATATTATGATAGGTTTTATCGGTATCATTCGCCACTTTCTTGCTTTTGTGGAATGTACTCTGCAGTATAACACACGAATTTTTTTGGAACATACGAAACCAATGTTGTTTCCTAAAAAAAGCAAACGTTGAAGAGTATACCGGTTTTCCTTTTACATCTAGGAGTATTGGAGGAATTGATGTTTTATTCTTGCGATTGGTATCGATAATCGGCATATTTCTTTTTAACAACATCTGTCCTAGTTGATGAGACGTAAAAAAGTTATCAAGCGTCACATTTCTTCTTTTAGTTCTCTTGAGGACAAATCTAGAACCACACCTAATCTCAGGTTTTGTTCAGGCGCCCCACCATGTTCCTTCCCTGCGTAAATTTGGATGTTCTACACATACGTATTTTCACTGTCACATAACACAACCCAAAATTTAACAGGCTTGTTTGGCATATATTGCCGAAAAGGGCATCTTCCCCCACTGTTTATCAATTGTTACATTTTCGCCAAGATTGTACAGGGTCGATAATATTTCGACCAAGATTGTACAGGGTCGGTAATATCCCACAAGTTTCTGTTTGATGCCAGTGTATCTCGACATCTCAGCCCGTGAGCTTCGGTCGTCGAATCGTATAACTCGAGAAATCACCGTATAGATCTTTTCAGAGACATTGTTGCCCGAAAAATATGTCGACCATATTGTTCATGCCACAAATTAGTAACTGCTTTGTTATAGATTTGTAGACTCCTTCCAATATAAGAAGACCAATATATTTATCCAACTCAATTTCATCCAAATCTTTCCACTCTTTCTTATATACTCGTTTCCCTTCCAAGTTAGTATTACTATTACTATTTTCACAATATTTTTCGCCATTAGTAATTGGAACGACGATTATTCATCCAATATGCGAGCTTTAGCAAATCTTGTAATTCCTGGCGTTAGTTGTAATACATTCGATGAAGACGCTCTTCCACTTTCAAGAAACGGTTCTGAAGACCATTCGATATTTGCCGAGTTTCATGACACACATTGATCCGGATCAGTTCAAATTTTATATGGAAAACCTTTTCCAACTTTTGTTTTAGATCACAAATTTTGATTTGAAATCTAGTAAGCGCCTTTACGTTGTTTCATGAAATATGAACTGAACCGGATCAGATCAAGCATCAAGAACACAGCTATTATTGTCTTTTGAAAAGAACGATTTGGTTGGAATTTCAATATCCGTATCATCCTCACATCATACTCAACGGCTATCTCCAAATAATCAGATGTTTCTGAACAAGAATCCAATGTATCTAACATCGAAATTATAAAATAATACTCAGTCATTATCTAACAATAAACTCATATAAAATTGTACTTATCTTTATTTCAAAATATGGATAAAATTACTCAAAAACAACACAAAATACAATAAACTAGACAAAGTAAATCTGAGAATATACATTTTCTGTTTTATAAAACATATAAAACAGAATATTTCGTGCACAAGATGCGTGAAATAACAAATTTAGTATTAAAATCAACTATGGGTCATTTTAGACCCAATGACAATGAGTGTTACTATTTTTATAGTGGCCTAACGGTAAATTATAATTTTTCGAATTTTCGTTTTTAGGATTCATAGGGCATATCACACAAAGTCGAAAAACGACACATTTGTATTATTTATATTTGCTAAGATATTCGAAAAAACAAGTACGCTTGGGTCGAAAAAGACCCGAGGGAAGGATAAAGGAAGAGTAAAAGGAAAAAATGTTTAATGTAAAAGGACCCCGCACAAAACGTATGGAAATTGAATTTCGGTCAAATGATTTGAAATTTTCAGAATAGTTTCTTCAAGTCATGCTGATTAAAAGTCTACATGGGCACAAAGTGCCTAGATGCTGTTGAAACCGAGTTTTAAGCGATGGAAAGTTGAAAAACTTCATTATTATACGCATCATATTTTTCCGCCGTAAAATGTAAAATAATTGGAAATTTCCATTACTTTTTTTTTTGTATATTTGTGTTTTTTTGATTTTATTTAAATATATTATTTAAATATAAATATAATTAAATATAAATATATTATTTAATATATGCACCATCTGATAGTAATTTGTTTGTTTGTGCGATTTTAGCTGAAACAAAAAGGATTTTAAATAAATATTTCATTATGCGCACGTTAATATTCGTTATATCTGCGATCGAAACGTATTAAAATATTAGTATTTCCATCGCTTAAAACTCGGCTTCAACAGCATCTAGGCACTTTGTGCCCATGGAGACTTTTAATTAGCATGATTTGAAGAAACTATTCTTAAAATTTCAAATCATTTGAACGAAATTCAATTTCCATACGTTTTGTGTGGGGTCCTTTACTTAATAAACACATTTTTTATTAATCACTTGTTTTTTGTTTCGCAGTTATTTTGAATAATTTTCAAAAAGTTTAAAAAATCACTCGATCGATTTCGACTTGTTAGGTCATCATCAGGAGTATCTACTGATTTGTATTATTAAAACTTTTGTTATATAGCAGAAAAAAGGCAAAATATAAATAAAAGAAGGAGGGACAGAAAATAAGCAATAAAAATTAATCTACGGATCGCGCAGGTAGGCGATGATTATTACAGAAAGAAGATTTATTACAGAAAGCAAAGCAATAGAGCTTGGCAGAGATCCAACTAAGTCTTTCAAGACTTCGGTTAGTAAGTGTATCAACCAATGCCAGAAGTTATTTGATGGAACTGGTTGGAAGTACTCTGTCATGAATCCATCTGCCCCGATCCTTTATGGTTTACCAAAAATCCATAAGGAAGGCATTCCGATTAGACCAATAGTAGCGTATTGCAATGCTCCTGCCTACAAGCTATGTAAGGGTTTCATAAATTTTTTCAATTGTCATACTAATTTCTTTTCGGCTTACTCGGTTAAGAACTCGGTAGAATTGATTAACAAAATTCAAGACGTCGACATTCCGTTACATTCAAAACTAGTTTCATTTGACGTTGCCGCAGTCTTTTCACTTCTATTCCGATTAATACTTTGTCCCAAATAGTTTGTAATTACTTAGATAGGGATGTTGTAGATGAGAGCTTACGTCGTGAACTGAAGTTAGTTTTTGAGACTTATATTAAACAAAATTACTTCTGTTTTGATAATACATATTTCAAATTCGCTGATGGTCTACCCATGGGCTCTCCTCTGTCACCTTTGTTGGCTGAAATTTTCATGAATTTCTTCGAACAAATGATCATATCAAATAACAATCCTTATTTTCGTCATATAATTTTTTGGTATAGATATGTTGATGTCATATTTTGTCTATGGAATGGAACTGATAGACTGTTAGACTCTTTTCTTACTTGGTTAAATTCTCATTATCCCACCATTGATTTTACGTTAGAAAAAGAAGAAAATAAATGTATTAATTTTCTGGATATAACAATAACCAGGATTAATTCATCTTTAGACTTCAAAATTTATCGGAAACCCACGTATACAGACGCTGTTATCCCTAGTTCTTCAAGCCATCCTCATAATATTAAAATGTCAGCTTTCCACTCACTCATAGACAGACTAATAAACATCCCTTTGACAAATTCAAATTACAACACTGAGCTTAACATAATTCTTCAAATAGCAACGAATAACGGATATGCAACTAGGGCTATATTAAAGTTATTGAATAAAAAGCTAAAGCGTAAAACTCTAACGGGTATTTATCCACCGGATAGTCCAACGCGGGAAAATTGGCGTCGCTTAGAGTATATAGGAAAATGTATATGAAGTTGGCCCAAATTCTAACCCAAAAAAAATCGATGGCAATACTAAAATATACAGACTATGACTATAGGCAAGTGTCAGCCCAAAAATGTTTAAACATATTCTATTTTATATATACCAACCCAAAAATTATTCAATCAACACAAGAAAAATCGCCATGTTTTAATGTCAGCCCAAAATAAATCTGTCGTGATACTATCATGAAAGAAAACTATTACTGTCAACCCAAAAAAATAAAATAAAACGAAATATGCAATTTAGTATTAATTCTGTATCAAATTAATTTGAGTATGACCCCTGAACATAAATAGCTTTCAAGTCAAAAGATACATCAGAGCATTCAACGACATAAACACTTGTTGGGGAATCGGAGGTTTAAGAGCTCCACACAGTCATTATTGCGATGATAGTTACCATTCAACGAAATATATGATTGATTTTAATTCTGTATCGAATTAATTTGAGTATGGCCCCTGAATATGAATCGCTTTTAAGTCAAAGGATACATCAGAGCATTGAACGACATAAACACTTGTTGGGGAATCAGAGGTTTAAGGGCTCCCCATAGTCATTATTGCGATGATAGTAACATTCAACGAAATATGTGATTGATTTTAATTCTGTATCGAATTAATTTGAGTATGGCCCCTGAATATGAATCGCTTTTAAGCCAAAGGATACAGCAGAGTATTCAACGACATAAACACTTGTTGGGGAATCGGAGGTTTAAGGGCTCCCCATAGTCATTATTGCGATGATAGTACCATTCAACGAAATATGTGATTGAATTTAATTCTGTATCGAATTAATTTGAGTATGGCCCCTGAATATGAATCGCTTTTAAGACAAATGGTACATCAGAGCATTTAACGACATAAACACTTGTTGGGGAATCGGAGGCTTAAGGGCTCCCCATAGTCATTATTGCGATGATAGTACCATTCAACGAAATATGTAATTCAAATTAATTCGATACAGAATTAAAATCAATCATATATTTCGTTGAATGGTACTATCATCGCAATAATGACTATGGGGAGCCCTTAAGCCTCCGATTCCCCAACAAGTGTTTATGTCGTTGAATACTCTGATGTATCCTTTAACTTAAAAGCGATTCATATTCAGGGGCCATACTCAAATTAATTCGATACAGAATTAAAATCAATCACATATTTCGTTGAATGGTACTATCATCGCAATAATGACTATGGGGAGCCCTTAAGCCTCCGATTCCCCAACAAGTGTTTATGTCGTTGAATACTCTGATGTATCCTTTAACTTAAAAGCGATTCATATTCAGGGGCCATACTCAAATTAATTCGATACAGAATTAAAATCAATCACATATTTCGTTGAATGGTACTATCATCGCAATAATGACTATGGGGAGCCCTTAAGCCTCCGATTCCCCAACAAGTGTTTATGTCGTTGAATACTCTGATGTATCCTTTAACTTAAAAGCGATTCATATTCAGGGGCCATACTCAAATTAATTCGATACAGAATTAAAATCAATCACATATTTCGTTGAATGGTACTATCATCGCAATAATGACTATGGGGAGCCCTTAAGCCTCCGATTCCCCAACAAGTGTTTATGTCGTTAAATGCTCTGATGTACCATTTGTCTTAAAAGCGTTTCATATTCAGGGGCCATACTCAAATTAATTCGATACAGAATTAAAATCAATCACATATTTAACATATCAAAAACAACATATCAAAAAAAATTATTTGGCAATTACTTGATTTAGTAAATGTTCGTATATTTTACAGAACCTTAATAGTTTTGAGGTTAACATTTTTGGCCCATCTTTATTTACATAAGGAACCACAACAACTTTTTTAAAGATTTATAATTTTTGTATCTTAATATTTTCTATCATGATAGTTTCATTTTTTCACGACACTTGCATTAGTGTTGCCAGCTTTTAAAACCGCCATTTTTTGGGCTAGAATTTTGGGCCAACTTCATATAGGTTATAGGAAAAACGAGCCAACGGATTAGCAACATCGTGTTCAATTATACCAATATTAGTTTTGCTTTTTATAATAATAACACAATAAAGAAAATGATTTTTAACAATAAACCTAGAATTGATCGCCTCTCCAAATCTGGTGTCTAAAGGAACAATTGCAATGCTTATAGTTTCTCCTATATTGGTCAGACTGGGCGCAATTTTAAAGTTAGAGCTAAAGAACATTTATCTGGTTGCAATCAATCAACTTTCCATAACCATTTAACTTCAGAAAATCATACAACTAGCTTGAACAATTTAGACATATTACATATACAACCCAAAAGCAGACGTTTAGATACCTTAGAATCTTACGAAATTAGAAAATCAATATTTCTTAACCAAAATATCCTTAACGAACAGAGAGAAATCCGGTTCTCACCAATTACAGATCCCGCCCTTTTCTATTCTCACGTACGCAATAATATACCTTGAATTTTGTTACTCAACCTATGACTCATCGCCTACCTGCGCGATCCGTAGATTAATTTTTATTGCTTATTTTCTGTCCCTCCTTCTTTTATTTATATTTTGCCTTTTTTCTGCTATATAACAAAAGTTTTAATAATACAAATCAGTAGATACTCCTGATGATGACCTAACAAGTCGAAATCGATCGAGTGATTTTTTAAACTTTTTGAAAATTATTCAAAATAACTGCGAAACAAAAAACAAGTGATTAATAAAAAATGTGTTTAATAAGTATAAGTGTGTTTCGCCAAGTGCCTACGGCAAATAGCGTAAAAAAAATGTAAAATTTCGTGGGACAGCCGTGCACAATAAAGACCCTTAAAGAAACAACACAGATAAAAATCCATGATGATGATTCTCATGATAGTGATAATATAACAAATAAACAATTAGCAAATTAAGTTTTTCTTAATTAGTAAAAAACTTAAATAAATAACTGCAAAATTAATCAAATAAATATTTAAATGGCAGAAACAACGAATGCAATAAGAGCCTGCAATAAGAGAAGGAGCGGTAAACGCTCAAATAAAAACAAATTGAACAAATAAACAGTCGGTTGGACAATTAGTAAACCCAACAGGGAGGGGGGGGGGGGGGGGGGGGCGTTCACAACAGACGTGTCAATAATTATAAAAAATGAGGAGGTCTGCATGTGCGAAAATTTCCCTCCCTGAATTAGTGGACTGTATGTTGATTGATTATTAATTTTATAATTTTTTAAACTTTTTATTTGCTCTTAATTAGTCGTAAGACACAGGCGGAATGAACCCATCGTTCGATTTATAATTTGCCATGGATGAATTTTGCGAGATGACATTTACGCATGAAGTTAGTTGACATTGTTCGCATTTTGCAATATTCATTTCATAAATACAAAAACATAATGTAATCGACTATACTTTGTGGCGTCTTCACACCTTTTATCGAAATTCGTTATATAAAATAATTAAAATTGACTATAGGTAGCACCTGAATAGTTAGTTGGGTATCAACCAATTTTTTGTAAAAAATTTCATTCTTAGGTCGTGTTTTAATTGGTTTAAGTACCGCATAAAAAATTCAAGTATGAAAGATTCAAGTATTTTCGGAACCAAGTAATTTATACTAAAAGAGGGCTCAAATCAGCGTTCAACCTTCTAGAGAAACTAATATTTAACAAAGATGATAAGTTCTCTGGGAATCCAATTATTGCACTGACTAACGATTTGTCTGAAGTGAAACATGACTCATACGACATTGCTAATATTTTTAACGAATACTTTACAAACATTGGAAACGTAATTGATGGAACAACCAACCACACTACAATACCCCATTTTTCCAGTTACTTAAAATATGAAGGGCTCCCGGAACTCAATTTCTCAGTTAGTGATTATTTGGAAGTTATTACAATAATAAATAATATTAATCGAACTGCTGCATCAGGATATGATTCAATTTCAATCAATTGAATTCGAAGATGGCCGCTGAGTAGATAAGTCGTACGTTGCTGAGTGCTACAAATTACAATAAATTAAATAATTATGGCTGTATTATAAATAAGTATTCTCTGTCGATGTGATAATGTAAACAAAAATGTATTTAAATAATAATAGTTTGTGTAACACTATAATGAAATAACTAAGTGCATCATATATCATATTTATAAATATTTTTGAAAAGTAATGTGCTTTTAAATTTTGTCATTGTGAGTCATAAACTGTACTATGTACTGTTAAGGCCATCAAACTGATTACCGTATTTGAAAGGCAAATATTATTGTATTGTGTTTTTGAAACCATAAACTGAATTTATACACATAATTGTTTGTTTATAAACTATATATGTAATTCATAATTTGCTTTATGTTAATTGCAAGTGTACTAATATTCATGTGAAGAAACCTGGACTATTTACTTGTGTAAAAACCGTGCGAATCAACCAAAAAAGTTCATTTGAGTGTATTACCTTGAAAAATAATAATTTTATTGTAAAGTGTCAATATGGCTGCTCCTTCGAATATATCCACTAGAAGTAAACTCAAAAACTTCACAGATGAATCGCGAACATTACTGGCTTTGCAATCAATTGAAAGTCCAACACTCAAGGATGTCATGCAAGCCATTTGCACATCAAACAACGATCTGAATCGACAAATGGATACTTTGAACCAAGATCTTCAATCGAAAATCGATAACATAAACGTAAAAATGAAAGATCTCAAATGTGACGTAAACCAAAATAAAGATGATATCTCATCTTTAAACTACAAATTTAGTAAGTGTGAGGACAAAATTAATAATTTAGAGTACCAAAATGAGTACATACTCCAGCAGTCATTCAGAAATGACATAATAATTATGGGTATACCTGCAGAAATTAAAAATTTCGAGAAGTTTACAATAGATCCGGGTACGCTACTTGGCTTTAACCTAAATGACGTAGACAACTACTTTCATAGAGTTGCATTAAAAGAGAATAAACGATATCCTCATATTCCAAGCTATCAGTTGATTATTTCGTTTAAACTCAACAGTAAGAAACAATCAGTGATGCAAAATTTAATTAAAAATGGTCCTATTTTCCTGCACCAACTTCATCCTGATAGTCAATCAAATAAGAAATTGATAATAAATCATCGGATGCGGAAGCATTTCGCAACCTTGTTAGCTGCTTCGAAAAGACTTCAACGTGCTGGTGTATTTCACAAATGCTACTTTAACGGACAAGTTTACGTTCAAGAAAATCAAGTGGATAATCCCAAAATTATATTTTGTACATCGCAACTGCCAAATGAAATGCCACAACCAACGACGTCCAAGCCAGCTGATAAATGGCTTCGTTTATGCATTTTGAAAATTACAATTTATAAGGTTATCTTCCTAGCATATACAAAGTATTTATAATTTTTATAATTTAAATAATACACATACATATATTTTTCTTATTTTTTCCATATTATTATTTAATTTTTCTTTTATTTTTGAATTTATTAAACTTAATTTTGTTTTTTTTTTTATAATACAACTTAGTTTAAATTGACTGCTTATATTAAAATTTTGGCTTGCAATCGAAAGCATGGAATCCTTTCATATTATTCAGGAAACTGATATTTATAACAATCTACATCTAAAGCATTATTTAAATTTAGAACCAAATTATACTAATGGTTGCTTACGGTACGTTCTAATAAATGCTAGGTCACTTCGAGCAAGCTTTGAAAATATTAAATATTTTTTAAAGACATTAAATACTCCTCCCCACATTTTAGTTGTCTCCGAAATATGGATTTACAGCAATGAAGTCTCATTCTATTCCATACTTAGATACGAGTCTTTCTTCTGTACAAGAGACGACAATAGAGGTGGTGGGATTGCCGTTTATGTTATCAACTCCGTTTTAGCTATAGAAAAACAATCATTAAATCTTCTTGACACCAGTTTTATTGTGATCGATCTACCCCAATATCGTAGTAAAGTAATTGGTATATATCGCACAGAAAAATGTCCTGATGACGTATTTTTTGCTGCTCTGGAAAATTTATTATTAGAATTTCCGAAATCTGTAGTCCTAGGTGATATTAACATTAATCTGTTTAATATATCTGAGAATAAAACAAATATGTTACAGTCGATAGTCTCTTCCTGCGGCTTTGTGGCTCTTAATAACCTCAATTCTGAATTTTATACCCGATTTTCCACAACGCCATCATCAATAGATCATATTTACACAGATTTAATTGATTCAGAATTAAGCATCGCGTTGTTTGATTCACCTGACTTTGATCTTAGAATCATCCTAGTAGATAAATCGGACAAGATTGTCAATAATAATTGCAGTAAATCGCCTATTAGTATGATTGATTATTCCCAAATCATCATCCACTTATTGAGATCAAATAATCATTCAATCAAGTCTTTTAAAGAACTAATTGATATGCTGTCGAATCTTATTGCAAAGAACATCAAATTAATACCAAGGAAACAATCTAACACATGGATCACTAAAGAATTCCTATTGATTGTCAAGACGAGAAATACATTTTATTCACTGCAAATGAAATATCCTAATAATAAATATTACAAGGAAAGGTTTAAGTATTTTCGAAATCAAGCCGTTTATTGTAAACGAAAACTTTTATCAAATTTTAATATTTACAACCTACAAAAATCAATAGGTAATCCTAAAGCAACTTGGTCTATTTTAAAGAAAATGATATTTAATAAAGATGATATTGGTGCTAACCAAATAATTCTCTAATTAATGAAAATTCAGAAATTATACATGATTCCCTTCAAATAGCTAACACTTTTAATAGTCATTTTGTGAACATCACAAATGTTATAAAAGAATCTGCACAATATGATCCGGCACCAGAATTTTCTAGTTATTTGAAATATGACGCGCTGCCTATTCTTGATTTTTCAATTACTAATTATAACGAGGTAGATGATATAATCAAAAAACTTAATACATCGGCTGCGACAGGGTATGATGCAATTTCTGTAAAATGTATTCAGCTATGTAAACATTTCCTGATTCCTAACATTGTCCAATTAATCAATGAATGCATAGGTAATGGACATTTCCCAGACTGTCTCAAAATTGCGAAAGTACACCCTATATTTAAATCAGGTAATAAAATGATACCTGCTAATTACCGTCCAATTTCTATATTGAACGTATTCTCGAAAATTTTTGAAAAAATTATGGTAGAAAGATTACATAAATATTTTCTGAAGAACAGGATCATAAGCCCCTACCAATTTGGCTTTGTTGAAAAATCAAGTACCCAATCAGCTGCAATGTCTGTTCTCAATGAAATATTATTAGGAATGGATAACAAGGACTATGTTGCTATGCTCTCAGTAGATCTTAAAAAAGCCTTCGATACTGTCCCGCATGACATTCTACTTTTAAAATTAAAAAGGCTAAATCCATCAAACTCAACTTTCTCACTACTCTCTTCTTATTTTGTTAATCGTGTCCAATATACTGTTATAAATGGTCTTAAAAGCAGACCATTACAAATCTTAACGGGTGTGCCACAAGGGTCAGTCTTTGGGCCAATAGCATTTAATTTTTTTATTAACGATATGTTTAATTTAGAACTGCCAGGCAAATTGTTTATGTATGCAGATGACTCGACTTTAATTTATAAATCCAAAAATCCTCTAACGGTTATCGAACAAATCACAAACGATATACTTAAAATTGAAAATTGGCTATGTGCGAACAAAATGAATATAAATCTGTCGAAAACTAATTACATATTTTTCCAAAATAAAGATTTTCCAACATATTTTCCATCTCATCTGTTTGTAAATAATAACAAAATCGATCAAGTTCAAAATACGACTTATTTGGGGTTAGTGATTGATGAGAATCTTAACTGGAAAGAACACACAATAAAACTTAAAAAAACTATTTGGCCTTACATTTTTGCAATAAAAAGAATACGGACCTACATTGATGAAAAAACCGCTAGGATGATCTACAATGCTTATATTAATTCTAGACTTAACTATATGAGCTCACTCTGGACAACTGCGTCTCAAAATACAAAGAAAAGTCTGAAAGTTTTACAAAATCGGGTAATTAATACCGTTAAACGTTTACCCTTATTAACGGCAAGTAAATCCATCTTTACATCCAAGATATTGCCTATTGACGTCTTAGGCCAATTTCAATTATTGACGTTCATTAGAAAAGTTCAGTTAGGTCTCACTAAATCCAACATTAACCTTACTACTGTAGGTGAGATACATTCGTACAACACCCGAAGGAATAACAATACCAACTTTTATATACCTACTGTAAGCACAATACGTGGACAAAATAACCCATTCTATAAATGTCTCTTTGTATTTAATGAATTACCAGGGTCTTTAAAAAATGAGCAAAATATATACAAATACCAGATGTCACTAAAATCATATTTAATTACAAAGTGGCTCGAGACCTAATCGGATAAACTTTTAGAAGCGATTTCTCGGTTTCTGGATTGTTGTCGATTGCGAACAAAATGTTTACTTGCGGAAAGTGTAGGGGAAGAGGAAGTGAAGAATTCATAGATGAATGTATAGAAGGAAAAAAAAAAAATATATAACAAAAAATAAAATAGGATAAATAATCAATTAAGTTTATTAGATAATTCATTAAGGAAAATAAAAAAAAAATTATAATGGAGAGGAAAAAAAAGAATAACATATACTCGTATGTATATATTGTTGAGTAAAATATATTATTTATTAGAACTTAATCATAATTTTCTTGTTGCTCATAAATTTTGTAACTCTTTTTTCTGATAAAAAATAGTCTTTTTTTTTGTTAACGTTATTTAATGTATGTATATGCTAGTACTAACTTAAATTGTTTGTCATAGTCTTTAAGACTCTTTAAACAATTAAACAAATAATAAAAAAAGAAAAAAAAATTTCAGCGAAATTTATAGGAAAATGTAAGACTTTTCTCATCCCCTTAACCGTTAAATTAATAATAATAATCATAATAATTCCCAACGACCTATTACGCCTCCCAACCGCGCGCGGGGAGTCTCCATCTGTATTATTATTATTTTTTTGAGTATAATTCCAGTGATTATAAACATGGATATCGAACTCCTTAACCTGTGAAATTAAAGAAAATTAGCAAGCGGGAAAATCTGTATTAGTATTAAAATCAAATCTGATTATTAAGAGGCAAACTAGGTGAACAGCTAAGCAAAACGATACCCGTCGCGGACGGAAGGAGAACAGAGGTTGAGTCTGCTTAGTACAAGCAGATTAAAATTGAAAAATATAGCAGTCAACTGATAAAATTTCAGAAAATTCGATAAATAAAACAAAATAAAATGTAACAAAACAAAATGTTATAAAAGTTATAAAATATTAAAGGCCAAACCAGTCAAGTTAAATAAAAAAGTTGTTTTAAAGTGCGTTTCGTCATATTAAAATCAATGAAGTGGGAGTATTGGTTAGCCTCGTGAAGCATCCTAGATACAGGTTCATTTTTACCATAGTCAGTCCTATGATGGTCGATTCGAAACATAGGTACCGATCTCAAGGCAATCAATGAATCCATACATATTGGCCACTTTTCAGATTGTCTCAAGACTTCAATAGTTCACCCTGTTTTTAAAGCGGGAAATAAAATGCTTCCATCTAACTATCGGCCAATCTCAATCCTGAATGTTTTCTCAAAAATATTTGAAAAAATAATTGTAGCTAGATTAAATGAATATTTTAAGTGCAATAAAATTATACATGTTAACCAATTTGGATTTGTCGAAGCATCTAGCACACAGTCTGTTCTCAATGAAATCTATTTGGGATTAGAGTGCAAGGAATATGTGTCAATGCTCTCTATTGACCTTAAAAAAGCTTTCGACACTGTGCCACATAAAATTGTACTTTCGAAAATTGCAAAGTTAAATCCCTCCGTAGCCACCCTCTCCATTTTAACATCATATTTCACTAGCCGTGTCCAATACACGGTTGTAAATGGCATGAAGAGCGAGCCACTGACTATTCTTGGTCCAATTCTCTTTAACTTCCTCGTTAATGACATGTTCATAGAGACTTGTTTGGAAAACTTTTTATGTACACTGATGATTCTGTTCTAATGTATAAATCTACAGACGCTCTGAACCTTCTTGATCAAATGGCGCAAGTTATTATTAAAGTAGAATACTGGCTTACTTCTAATAAAATGACCATGAACATGTTAAAGACGCACTACATAATTTTCCAAAACAAAAAATTTCCTGCTCATTTACCCCGCTTTTTGAAAGTAAATAATAATAAAATACTGCAAGTTGCAGCTACTACTTACTTGGGGCTTATCATTGACCAAAACCTGAAATATCAACTAGATTGAGTTATATGAGCTCGCTGTGGACTACTGCACCAAAAAATTCCATCAAAAGTCTCTGGGTCCTGCAAAACAGGATCATAAAGACAATCAAATATCTGCCGGTACTTACGCCGACTAGGTTAGGTTAGGTTATCTACGCCGACTAAATCTCTGTACTCTCCCAAAACACTTCCTTTAGAGATTCTAGGGAAATTTCAATTATTGATATTTATTAAAAAAGCTCAGATGGCTCTGATGAAATGTAATCTGACACGCCTATAACCGTATCTGAAGTACACTCACATTATACAAGTTCATTATATTATTTAAATACTGTAAGTACAAGCCGGTCCCAAAGTAATCCATTTTATATGGGCTCTGCTCTATTTAATGAGCTTCCTCAGGCTATTAGAATAGAGTCTAATATTATAAAATATAAACGGCTCTTGAAGGAGCACTTAAGAGGGTCCTTTACTAAAATAAATTTTAATTTTGAAGCTAACCTAAAATTTAAAATACGCACATGTACAATCATACTACATTATTTTCCTAGTAGTGGTGGTTAATATGTATACTTTTGATCTCTTGTTTAGTTTTCCTTATGAATGGAAAAAAATCAACATAGTGTAGTGTTGTTGGTTTATGGAATGGAATAACGAAATACATAGAAATTAAATAATTTGAAGTCAATTAGTGCATTCATGTCCTAATTTTCATGGAAATGTTTTTAAAAATCTCGCGTAAACACAAAATGCATTAATAATGCCTGTATCAACAACGTATGACGGGTATTTATAGAAACGTGAACAAAATATGTAAGCAAAATAAATAAAGTTTAGTAAAAATTACATTTATTTTCGTATGTCCTAACATTCTTCCCTTTATAATTCGATCTCTATTGGTTTGGACACTTGCATATTGTAAATTGCAACTTCTGATGTAGCAATGATATAAAGATAGTTCCCAGAATTTATTACAATATACATAATTACAATTCAGTGATTACATGAAAACCACCCCTATGATTTGCCTAAGGGAAAATTGCATCCTAGAACAGTTATTATCATCAACCAAGAAATCTTGACCACATCAATCAGATTAGACGGAATTGGCCTCAGACGATATAGACCTCAGATATATACAAAAATGTCGATTTTAGTGAGTTCAATTATTTATTACACCAAACCGCCATCAGATATTGAATCAAATGTTTGTCTTTGATATAATGTATAACGATTTATAAGCTCACGATAGAGAAGCCCCATACCATAAATTATTACGTTACGATAGATATGATGATCAGTGTTGTGCGTCAACGCGTATTTCCGAATTGTCCCCATGTTGGTGTCGAAAATAGCGTAGACAATTGATAGGTAGATAATGTCGAGAATTGGTAGGATATGTAGAAAATTTGTAGACAATGTAGATTATTACTTTTTTGTTGTTTTTCATTGTTTTTCTGTATCTTTTCTGTATCGGCCTTTTAGTTTTCCAGTTTAAATTGGGTTTTATCTACAGTGACTCACAGCTAATTTGATCCAGTCGCATTTTATGAACACAATTGTGAATATTTCGCGATATCTTATTTTGATGGTTTTTCTTTTTTTTCTTGTTTTTTGTTTTTTGTTACACGGAACTAATCAACAAATACTAATTTAGCAAAATATAGGAACTTCGATTGCTGCAGGGTGTAATCGCATTAGTGTGTAATCGCATTACTGTGTTACCTCACAACATCTTTGTAGCATCAAAGTCGCTTGTGTATGACTAGGAATATGATGGTGGTTCACACAACAATTTCGATAAATTGGAAGCATCGACTACCTATATCACCCTTAGTACATTTAGAGACGGATGCTCAGAAACTTTCCTTTCACACTGTATGCAATTTGTTTAACTGTATCGTGAAACCAAAATTTGTTATTTTTGTTGTCTCGTAATGGAAATATTTTTCTTGGTTTTTATTTTTGTTTTGTTTTACTACGTTTTGTTTCATATGCATTATATCGATACCAACAACAATATAATGCCATAAAAACGAAATACTAACAAGAGTAATTTGACGAAATTTGATGGTATAAGTATGTTTGTGGTAGTGGATCATTTAAGCTGTGAGGTGGTTTTGAGTTGAAATAATGAACTTTTTAATGTAATTTTGATATGCATTAGAATTTTTATTTTATTTTTTGTGTTTTATAATAAAACTAAATATAGCTTTCATATTACATTTAGTTTTTTTCAAAAAAAAATAAGACATCGCGAGATATTTACAATTTTGTTCATAAAATGCGACTGGATCAAATAAGCTGTGAGTCACTGTATATATTACGTCAGTTAAAATTAAATTTTTATTAAACAAATAGGAGAGATTGAAAATCTTGGTCAATCGATGTCTTTAATATTGGTATAACCATAAGCGTCTTAAAAGGCTAAATTCGGCTATGGTTTTGCAGTACCAAGTGCGGTCTGTCATGAACCATTTCGAAACAAATACTTCATGTATGATTTTAACATCCGGTTTTGAGCAACGTGGTTGAGGTACTACAAAACTTACGTAATGTAATTTTCCAGACTAAAATTTTCTAAAAGGTGTGATGATGATCTTGTCATCAACATTTATACAGGTGGGGATTTTTTAATGTAGGTGACATCAATTTTACTCGGGTTAGCTCAGGATTACATTTGACCAATTGATTATCAACCGACGTTTGTGTTTCTTGGTCCTTTTTAAATGGAGTTATCTTTCTTGAAATTGGAGGCGAGTGGCATATTTAAATAAAACAACCACAACTTCATCACTAAAGTCAAGCAGCCATTGCTTGGATTATTACAAGGTCTCCATGTGACCACTTTGAAACATAATATAATAAAGTGAATAATGAAATGCAATGAAACCTCCTCCCACTTTCCTCCCCCCCCCCCCCCCCCCGTAGAAGTATGCTCAGAAGCCCTGGAAGCTGGCTAGGATCAATCATTCATTGATCCACGTTCAAAATGATTATAAAAACCAATATTACAATAAATAATGCAACATGGTAAATATCCGAGACTAGGTTATCGTAGACGGACATGAATATAAAATTGAAAATCAAAACTGTAACAGAAATGTGAAGGCTTAGCAACAATTAGAGAAAAAAGAGAAACGAAATTCTTGGTCCAGTGATATAAAACAGTAGTGAAATAAGACCAAATGAAATAACTTAATATATCTCTGGACGCAATGAATAAAGCGTGGGCACACTCACTGTGCTCCTAAATTGTAGATAAAGGGAAAAATAAAGCTGAAAGTGTCAGGTGAGCGTTCAGTCATATTTTGGCATTTATTAGGATTATGAACTCGTGGAACTTGTACTCGTATGGTCATTATTTGTCTCAAAATGTGTTTATGCTTTATCATTTTATTGCGTGGTAATGATGTTGAACATTGTAAACGGTCTTACAATAGGGACGCTCGAAATTTGTTGGGTTATTGCAGCCGTGTTGTTAGATATTGTCAAATCTGTTGTGAATTGTTCAGTAGTATAAGGCAAATTGCCGCAAATATGCAGCAAATTCCTGCATCTCCCTTCCACCATTTAATCCTCCCAATGATAAGCCCTGTTTAAAACCGATTTTTATCGTGTAAATGATTTTAAAAAATTTTAAATTTGCCTATTCAACGATTTCGTACTTTAACCGTAACCTAAACCGCACTTTAAACGTAACATTACCATATCAAATTTTTTAATGTGACGAAAGAATGAATTCCATCTTGAAATGGTTTGTTTGATTACAAAGAAATAATAGAATTTTGATAATTTAATTAACTACTTTGGTTTTCGACTGTAATAGTGTTATTGTGATTGTTCCGTATAATGGTCGCGACCTGATGAATCAATACGGCACAACTCTGATGATGATGTGATCGAATAAGATTGATTTTTGAGCTCAGATAGTAGCTCAAATACCTATACACCAAAATCCATTATAGAAACATTTAAATTCTTACTCTGTATAAATGAATTTCATACTAACGGGTATCAGTACAAAAACTAAAATTAGCGCTAATTATTTCAGCTCATAGCTAGCACATATCCCTATTCAAAATAATATTTTTAGAGGTGAGGCCCCAAAGGAGCTCACAATTATTCATTTGGAGATTTCAAAAGCTCATAAATAGTTCATAGTTTCGCCTTGTTTTGTTTTTTGCATTATTCCCAGGCTAAGTAACTCAACAAACTTAAAAATTTCCACGTCCTTTCAAATTCAATTTCTCTTATAGGTATACTATATATGTACATACATAGGCTTTACATATATAAATAATAATGCCTTGTAAAATAATAAATTAGTGCACAACAAATATTTTATAGTATTCTAAATATTAAAGCATGTACGTACATATATAATAAATAAAAATATACATAATGTGTATCACAATTTACATCGTTATCGCCTTTGATTGTGTGTCTTCATTGATTCGATTTTTTTTGTAAATCGAATCAAAATACAAATTACACAACACAAAAAATCTAAAATATTCTACATGTAGATGTACATTAGTATCATAATCATAATAATCATAAATATAGAACACTACCAAAATTCATTCATTTACGTTTTTTTTCTCCATTGTTTTCTCCAGAATCTACTTAAATATAAGTCCTGCTAACTCCACACATACGAAATAAACAACAACTAAGTAAAGATGTATTGGAATTTTTTATTCCATAGTAATTTTTTTTGAATAACTAAGTATAAGTGTATTAGTGCAGAAACAAAAAAATGAATAAAAAAATTCAAATTTACGTTGCATTGTTAGTGTAACCAACACACTCTTTGTTAGTTTTTTTTTAATAGGTATATGTCAATGAGAAGAGTAAGCAGGACTTATATTTAAGTAGATTCTGGTTTTCTCCATTCGATGTGTAAAATTATTTACACACACAAACATTTGATTCCCTTCATGCGCGCGCGCATACCAAACGAGTAATAGCCACCAATCGAAAATCTGTTGAACTTATTTTCATGAAACATTTTGATAAACTATTTTTATTTTTATAACTTATATATTAAAATTGAAAAATATTTAGAAAAGAAGAAAACTAGACACGAGATTAAGAATTCTAGTTGATTCTTGTGAAAGAGTGGTTTGTCTACTGCAGTTGTACATTCCAATCGAACCTGCACAACTTGTCCAAGTTTGAGAGCTAATAACAAAAAATTAAAAGAAAATTTGGAAAAATCAGAAAAATTAGGCACGAGTTTTACATGTTATCTAATGAATATAAAAAAATTCTAGAAGAAAATGTTCACACAAGTGCTTATCGAACCTGCACAAGATACCACTACTTTGGTACAAGACCCTCTTAATCAGAAAATGGTTGAATGTATTATAGAGGGATCTAGTATGCTCAAATTTAATATTCAATTAGCAGCAACCACTGACCTGGCTACATGAACTACAAAAATATCGGATTAATCAAAGGAACAGTTTTGAAGTGACAAGATCTTATAATAAGTTTTCAGTGAATGTTAATCTTAAATTCTACTTAGTTCTAATTATGATAATGTTTAGTTTTTCTTTTAAATATGAAATTGTACATTGTGTGTATGTTTTTAAGTATTGCTATGGATTGGCTGCCACAGTTTATTTGACTATTTAGGCAATTGCATACGCGACTCGTGAACTGCAAAGTAGAGGAAGCTGCGTTAATAAAATGGAATTTTAATTTTCTTGGAATTTAAAATAAAAAGTATTGTTGAGTGAAATTATCAGCAAAATTGATGAAATAATCTCCTATTTTTATACTTACTTCAAAATATAACAAATTAGACTTAAAATACACAATAACTAGGAAAATTAAATTAAGCCTGATTTTTATTGACATCATAAAAATATTTTATTTTTAAAATATAATTCAATTCGATGATTCTTTTTAACAACAAAAATTTTCATTACAAATTAATGTGTAGAAATCTGGTGCCATTTTAATCTGAGACAATATTTTCTTTTCAATAGAAATTAACGAAACATGAGAAAGCCGTTCATCTCCAACAGCACTTCTTAAATAAGTTTTGATTCTACGTAAAGCAGAAAAGCTTCTTTCGAATGATACACTTGTAGATGGAATCGTTAAGAATAGTCGAAATAAGGGTGATACTTCATTGAATGAGCTTATTAAATCATTGTCTTTAGAAATTCTAACATCTCTAATATTGATTTGTCCAAAAAGTCCTCATCGCTATACACAACAATTAATCCACTTCTCAATTTTGGAAAATCGAATCGTTGCCATAAAATTTTTGGAGATTTTTAAATTGTTGCTCCGAAAAATTCAATTTAAATTTTGAATTTTTTTTTGAATTTATAAGTTCCAAGAACGTGAACTCAGCAATATTTTGGAATTTAGTACTTAATTCGGTTGAAATATGTTGAATTGTTTCAAAAAATAATTTTCTGTAAGACGTTTTTAAATCTTTGATGATTTCGAGTGTGATTTTCACTCGAGTGGTGCGCGTTTCATCAATGTCCACGACAGCTTTAGTTTTTTCCCAAAAACTCTCAAATTTATCCCTAATCATACCTTTATTACCTTTTTTAATAAATTTTTCAATAAACCGATCACTTGTCGCTTCACGAGAACATGAGAAGTTAATTTGTGCAAAATTGAAAACAAATAATTCATTTCATTATTTTCTTAATAAGCTGTTTAGTTGCAGCGTACACACAAGCGTACAAACAAATTTATTTATTTATTTATTACAATTGCCGCAATTGTAATAAATAAATAAATAAATAAAAAAAAAAATAAAAAAAAATTAAAAATTTATTTGTGGTAAATTTTTTTTAACTTTTTATCTGTTTCAACTGGTTAAAAATGTTGACATGTTATTCATGGTTGCTTATTTTATGTGTAATTGTGAACATATATAGCAAATTTAAATATGAAAACATGTAAAATAAATACTTTTTAAATATATATTAGTCAATTATCGCCAGTTTACATAATATGTATATCATTGCAATTTTTCTCAAAATTTTTACATGGACAATTTTTGTTTAAAAACAAATATTTTTGTCAGCCAACTATTTTCTATATTGATGACTGTTACTGCCGGTTCATACGACGGATAAAAATCTCGGATTTTTCTATCCCAGATATTTGTTTAATTTTTTTCAACTTTTTTGTATGAAAAGAGGCGTGTCTGTTATATAATTTACGTGATGTAATTGGTTTAAACGATGGGATAGAAAAATCCGAGATTTTTATCCTTCGTATGAACTCGCTGTTAAAGTTGGGAATGTGACATCTAGCGTATGAAAAATAAGATCATTGCGGGTTTTTTTCTATGAAAGGTTAGCACGGCATACTTTATGAAAATAAAAATTAAAATATAAAAATATCCGGAACAAGCCTATTTTTATTGTCGTCAGATCCACTTACAGTTGTCTACACAAATTTTATTAGCTCTCGAAGCGGATAAAAAGTTTAACATTTTTATTCACCACAATTTTTAACTTTTTATGCGGTATTTAAACCAATTGAAACACGCTCTTAGAGCCAATGTAAATAACAAAAAATAGTTTTAGTGTTCAGTTTTTGTTTTACAGTTTTTTTCAAGTTTTCTTGACTTTACAAGAAATATTTTTTAGTCTTGGAGCAACTGTTTCTATATTATAAATAACCAATAAATAAATAAATTAAAAAACTATTAAATAATTGGTCATTTAATACCAAAACTGGTGACTCCGATAAAAATTCAGATTCGTCAGTTAATTTATCGAAAATTATCATCACCCAAATCCATTAAGTGCTACATATTTCGAAATGTAAATTTGTTCAAGTCCACTAAAAGGTTATGTGAGAAAAAAAACGATCATCCACGACGCCATCATGGTTGACGCTTCCGATACGGCGATCGGAGCAGTGGTTCAGCAGTTTGTATCAGACACTTGGCAACCACTCGGTTTGTTTTCAGTACGTCTCAGAGATATGCAAAAAAGATACAGTGCCTATGTTCGTGAACTTCTCGCGGCTTATTCGGGAATTAAACATTTTCGATATCTTCTCGAAGATCGTTTATTCGCGCTTTATACCGATCATAAGCCATTTGTCTACACTTTTAATCAGAAATTGGAAAAAGGATATCCTCGTTAATTTCGACACTTAGATTTCATTGTTCAATTCACGACCGATATTCAGCACATCGCTGGTCTGGATAACGTTGTCGCAGATTCTCTTTCATGCATTAATCAAATTTCTATTCCCGAAAGTATTGATTATGCTATCATTGCAGATGCTCAGACCGATAACGAGGAACTTCAAGAAATTTTAAGGAGTAACTCTGCTCAATTAATTAATTGCGATATTTCTACCACTACATCTAGGCCATTTATTCCCTTAAATTTATGAAAACAAGTTTTTGAGGCGTTTCATAATCTTTTTCATCCTGGCGTCAAAGCTTCTATCAAACTTTTGACTCAGAATGTCATCTGTTCATCGATTAAAAAAGACGTTCCGAAACTTGCTCAAAGTTGTGTAGCTTGCCAAAAGGTTAAAATCACTCGGCATACAAAATCTCCACTTGGTAACTATAAATTAATTTCTCAACGCTTTTCGACTTCATCTCGATATCATTGGTCCTTTACCGTATTGCGTTACATTGATTCATAGATACACTCACTGGCTCAAGGCGGTTCCAGTTCTTGATATAACTGCTGTAACCCTCGCTTTCGCTGTTTATACTCTCATTAGATAGCTCGCTTTGGTGTGCCAGAGTTCATTGTCACGGACCAAGGCATGCAATTCGAATCACAACTTTTTCACGAAATGCGGCTAACTAATTTGGTTTTGGACGCAGGAGAACAACTAGTTACAATCCTAAGTGGTGAATGGTGAATGTTTTACGTTCACACGTTGATGCGTGAATACCACCTAAAACGGAGCAGGGCCTGAATGGCATCATTAAATTACCCGATAGTATGAAAAAGTTACATCACTTCGATAGCAATCCCATCCAATACGTCTCTTGGGTGCACAATGTGGAAAACAGACTACGAGATAATGCGTGACAAGCCTATATATAGACCAATTTTAAGAATGGTGATACAATAGATAAGAGCAAAAGAGACTTGTGAGCCCGCCTAAAAATCTAATTTAACGAAACATGAGTTTGAACGAGTTTTACGCCAACGTAAACCACCAGTTTTCAGAAACATACCAGTCCATACGAGAAACTTTAACAATTCGGTAACTGCAGCCATAAACCCAATTCTGCCAAAGCTCCGATACAATTCACAATCTAGAAACCAGGCTAAAACTCCAAGGAGTTGTATTAATATTTCATGTACTATTCGGCCTGTGAATAATAAGAAAACACTCACAACCGAAATAGAGCCGCAATAAAAACCACGACACAGAAACCAATACACACGAAGTCATACTCGCATCTATAATACGGTTGAATGGAAATGGACGCTTTACAACCAAAAAAGTATAAAATGGAGGTAGATTTCAAAAGGCTAAACGCTGTAACAACATCGGAAACATATCCAGTTTCTAAGATAAGTAACACAATCGCAATTCTTAGGAATTCGAAACTTTTTACCGCCATTGATCTCAGGACTCGATCAAATAAAAAAAATGAAAAAAAACCGATACACTTAAGACTCCCATTCTGCCTAAAAACCGCTCCAGCCATATTCCAGAGGAGAATAGACGACGTTTTAAAGGAACTTATCGGCGAGATATGCTACGTATATATCGACGATACAATATTATTCGGAGGGAGAACTGAAGAAGAACATTTATCAAATATCGTGGGAGAGCCTTTGCGAAAGGGAAAAGGGCCAATTAACGGGTTAACCTGGATAAAACAGAGTTCTTGAATAAATAAACGGAATTTCACGGATTCATTATTACTAACAAAGGTATATCAAGCCGAACCCCAAAAAAATCATTGCTATTCGAAACATCAAAAAAGCCGACCACTTGAAGGATTTAAAATTTTTTCTAGGCTTGCATCTATAATTATAGACGAACCAGTCCAAGAAAATCAAAATCGAACGAAATGGACGTAGAAACATTTCGAAATGTTAAAAACAGCTTCTGAAATCCTAAGAAATACTTATTTTTCTGGACTTCGAAAACCCGTTTATACTTTTCCAATCACAAGGTGAAAGCAAAGGCCTATCTTTAACCTAAATTTCCAGATCATTAAATACAACTGAGGAAAATTATGCAGCCAACGAAAAGGAAATGCTGGCCATCATCTGGATATAAAAAAAATCTAACGGATCATAAACTTTTAACATTCACACCGGTAAAAAAATTATTCCAGACTTTCATCCTATAAAATCCAAATATACGCTTGAGGCAATATAACAAAACTATCCTGATATTAAGTTATATATTTATATTATTCTATCACGACATAACAATAGAAATCTAAAATAAACCGAAATAAAGTCAAACCTGTTTTATGCGATTTTTTTTGTGCGCTCGTTTTTTGTGTGCGATTTTTTTTATGCGATATGAAAAAAAATTTATTCAGGACAATCTACTTAATTTCTTTCAAAATTTCAATCAAATTAGAACATAATTGAATGTGATTAATCTAATTAGCCACAACTGACGTTGGCCGTTTTGTTTTTTCGATTTTTGATATTTGACATTGCGTAATGAAAATAAATATTGCGTCAGGTTGCGTTATGTTTTGAGTTTTTTTTTCTACATGAAACTTTTTTATGTGGTTTTTAAATGTGTTGCGAAAACTATTTTTATATTTACTCGTGAAGTTCCGGAAGATTTTTTATGCGTTTTTTATGCGGTCCCTGTTATCACACAAAAATAGGTTTGACTGTATTTCAATATAATAATTTTAGCAAAAGTTTGTTAGCCTAAGTGACGTAATTCAATATAAAGTTTCGAAAATCAATAAATTACTCAATCTCTTGGAGCTCATGTCGGATAAGGACGAAAGCTTTTTAGATGCGGTACATTATCATCTTCATGCAGGATCAGTTTCATGAAACTTCTATGCGTCCAACTTTCGATGCTCAATCCCACCGCCCATGCTATAAAAGTGTCGGATTAGGACGAATGCTCTTTAAATGCGGCACACTGGAAGCTATTGAGTATTAAAAGATTCAGTTATTTAATTGGTTTCGGAATTTAAAATTCAATTGCGCTGGTTGGACGCATTCAAGTTTCATGAAACTTATCCTGTATGAAGATGATAATATGCCGCATCTAAAAAGCATTTCTCCTAATTCGACACTTTTAAGGAATGTGATGTTTAAGCAGATATGTAGAATTAGTTCGTTTTATTTAATAGTTTTTTTTATCAAATCCTATGATTTCTGTCGTCCCATTAATATAATGTTAGTACTTTAGTTATTATGTAGTTGATATAGTTTTTACGGAATGGGTGTAATTTTCGGGCTGATATAGTGATCGGAAGGTAAACTTTTGCAATAGTGATAGCTCGGCTAACTTTATTTTCTGCGATGATAGTTTTCTCTCATTATAATTTTTCCTGGGATGAAATATTCTGTGATGGTAAAATTTCTGGGATGCGATAGTAATATCCTGGGATGGAATGATAGTTTAGTGTACAACATTCACACTGGACAACAGGAAAAATAATGACAAACTGGAGTGGTGGAAATCCCGGTGCAATGTGGTTGCTCTAATAAGGTCGCTGATGCCTTATCAAGATTGGAATTGGAATTTAATAGAGAACCAGCTCATAATTAAGAAAGGCACCATCATTTACGCAGGCACCACATCAGTCTACCGGAAATAAATAAAGGCCTCTTTTCAATCAAAATGCTACGTGAAAAAATAAATTCTCAAAGAATTGTTGATGACAAAGGAGGCACACAGACGAGCACATGAAACCTTCTCGAGAACAAGAGACAAATTTGGGAACGTTACTATTTTTCTCACAAAGATTTAACGGCGAAGAAGTTGATCAACATAGCAATACATCGCTACAATAATTCTATACATTCGGTCACTCAGCAAAAAACTATAGCGATATATTTTTGGGCAGAATACAACGAATCACTATCAAAATCTAGCAGACTTCAAAAATAAAATTAACAAAGATCTGATATAGAAAGACGAAAATTTATATAAAAGTAAACTAAAAGCATTCAAACTCGGTAATATAATCTACACGAATTGGAAACCATGGCTAAAAACAATAATGTTGCAGTCACAAGTACATCTGGAAGGTGGATTCACAAAGCTCAAATCAAAAATCTAATACAATAATCTTTGAATTCCATTAGTGAAAAAAGCAAGGAACTGAAAAAACCATCAGTGGTAGTTTAACCTGATTTATGTCATTAATCTGGAAAGCTACGAAGACTTAATTGATCGTACCACAACAACGGGCAAAGCTAATCAAAATAACAAACTTTGACCTCAATTGCACCATCATTTAAACCAACTAAGGAAATTAATTTCGAAACTTAAAGGAAAAAAACGCCAAAACCAAACGATCATTCAACTGGATCGGGAGTTCATGGAAGTGGTTTCCAAAAACATTCCAAATCATGCCAAGAAATATTTGATGAGAAGGAGCAAGCAGCGATAATTGTTTCGGGTGCTATTTTTGTCATTTGCAATTCAATCCTCATAGTCTTTATCAACAAAGTTGGCCAAACGCTGGTGAAGGATGATGCGCAAATTCAACTAAATGAAATCCCCAGCAATCAAAAGGGATGCAATTTCAACCTGTCAGAAAAATTTAAGAGATTTCCAGGCAGGTGGCTAGGCAAGTTTGGTTTCTTATATCAAATACTAGTTCGAAACCACTTCGATCACCTCTGTGTAGTTTGCCGAGTGTTTTGTTTTAAAAAATTTTATTTTATGAAATTCACTCTAAACTATTCCTAAAAGTCCTTTTTAATTCTCGTAAATCAACTAAATTTTATTGGTTTCCATAATTCTTGCTAAGAAAAAAACAATAGATAACGTAAAGTTTGTCGAAAAATTAGACTATTTGGAAATTCACACAAGGTTGACATGACCAAATGAATCAAAAGCCACTTCCAAAAGGGAGGCAAGAGAGATTTGCTTGTGTCATCCTAAGACAAACATTTTCACATAGTAGAATTTTCTAACAGACTTGAAATATCCAGAATTTATCTAAACTAAATCTACTCAAATGAACAAACAGATTTAAATTATGTGAACAAAAATTCCTCCCCTTTTTATTAGAGAGGCCCATTGACTAATTTGCTTGTGTCAATCTAAAAAGAATATTTCCAAATACTAAACTTTTCCGACAAACTCTATGATATCCAGAATTTATCTAAACTCTAAAACTACTCAAACCAATGAAATCGATATGAATTTCGAGAACTAAAAGAACTAAAAATGATTCTTGTCCCCCTTTAGCCCGACTGTGCTGGATAAAAGAAGGGATGAAGGCGGAGCTGCCATTTCTACGAAATATTCGTCTTTCGTAGAACGTTCAGTATCGACCGACAGTAATTTATGATTTTGCTAGACCTCTAAATTGTTCCATGAAGAAAGGATAAAAAAATGTATTCCGTTAATGCCACAAGCTTTGAGGGAATAGCAAATCAGCTACTGGATGGATATTTTGAGTACCGTTAGACCTGCACCCGGATTATGGCAGAAAGTTTGAGTCGTTCGTGTTCCTCCGAACTCTATAAACTACTTCTTAAATTATACGTAATAGATTTATTAAATAATAATTAGGCAAATGAATGTGGATTTGACACGAAAATTCGGTTCAACCTGAGAGGCGCGAAGAGCATATAAGAATAGATAACCAGTTTAATTATTTGGATAGGGTTGGAGGTTTAGTTCTCATGCGAAGCTGCGTGTTCGCGACGCCTAATCAATCTACCAGAATGATTGGAGGCCAAGCGTTTATAGAGTGACGAATAAATTATTAAATTCTAAAGAAAAAAAAAATACAAACCCTCAGTTTTCATACTTAGCTTTATGCCACTATTTGCAAGTCAAAGGTGTTGTTATTAGATAACTTCAATATTATACAAAATATTTATTTTAATGCTGGTAATGTGTGATATTTGTAAACTAAAACTTTCAAAAAGTTAGAATGTCAAAAATTATTTTTGGATATGTTAATGTGGGTATGACAGTTAAAGCCGACACTCATTTTTTGCTACGTCCATAAATTTTTAGAAATGTGCGGTTTTATATAATTTTGCTGTTATTATATGATAAACGTTTCAGTTTTATCAAAAGCAGCAGCATTGTACACCATCTGAATAATATTTTCCGTCTAGAATCAATAATAGTTGTTAAATTAAAAAGAACCAACCAGCTTGAAAGCACCAAAAACTTTTTAATAACTTTGATTTTTATTCGTATTATAGATTAAAAAAAAAGAAACAGATTCAATTATAAAGCAGTTTGGCTTTAATCAAAGCTAAGTACCTCAAAATAAAAATAAATCCACTGAGAAAATACTTAATTGTTAAAAACATCCCGCTTCCATCGTCAAGAGTAAAAAATGAATGCTTAATGAGTATTAAATATACATTTTTTGGGGTTTACGCTAAAATAAAAGTTTATTAGCCCAAAGTCAAATAACCCGAACAATTTTAAAATACACTTCGAAGAAAAAAGGTTAAGAAAAATATTCTATAAAGTTTATAAAATTTTACAGCTTTCATTTATTTTCGAAAGCTTTAACAACATTAACAAGTATAATATTTTTTATTGAAATTTAAAATCATTTGGAAAGTTAGAGCTTTTATATATTACCCGTTTATATATTCACGAAATGCTTCGTTGTTTTAGTACCACAAAATTGTGGTTTACGTATTAAATAAAATCTACAAAAATTTCCCAATGGTGGTAAATCTAATTTCCATAAAATTAAAATATTTTCAATAGCAATTCAATCGAACTATAAATGCTGGTATTTTCATATAATTAAATTGAAAATTGATTTGAATCCTTTTTTGCAACAAATAATTTATTTATACCACGATATTTTTATCGACTGTCCGTCCTTAGGGCACTTATCTTTACGAATTTAATTTTTAGATGTAATGAGATGTAAAGTTCACGAACCATGACGTATCATCACGAATCATCAGTTCACGAAGAAAATGTAATCTACACCAAAATTCTAATGAAATTGACTACCGCACAAACAAATTTTCGAGAGAATAGCGTTTGATCACAAACGTAATATATACAGACGAATTATTGCGAAAGAAAGTTTGGTCGAATACTGTGGCTCCACTTTTCATATAACATTATTTTTTGTAATCTAATCGAGGAACCCCATAACCCTGCCATCTATATATACATAGCAGAAACAGCCTAAAAAAAACGTTCGTATTTTTTTCGCACCTAAACTACATACACATCACATAGTAATAAAACTTTATGAATGAAGGAAACAATAACAAAACAACACGATGATCATAGTGTCGGCTTATTAAAAACGAGCTCTCTTATTCACGGTTTAGTTGTTTTGTGTGTATGTAGTATGGATAATGAATATTTATAAAAAATAAAATATGCATGTATATCACAACACACGGGTAGTGTAGTGAAGCACGTGGAGCTTGGCCATGTGCGCTATACATGTACAGAGAAAAATAGATTTTAAATAAATTTCGTAAAATAGATACATAATTCTTTTTTCTATAATGTTGCTGCATGTAGTTTTTTGTTTCTATATATAGTTGTGTTGTATGTGGATATGTAGTTTAAATTTTTTATGAACTACTCAGACATATTTTATGGCTTCCTGAATTGAAAAAGGCCAAAATTAAAAAGGTAGACTTAAAAAATATATTTTTACATGCAGAAATGGGACCTTTTTTAAGTCATATTTATAACAAATTTTCTGACTTAACAAAAGTGTTTTACAAAAACAAATTTAAATTAAAAATGACACAGGGAAGGCATATTTTAAGTCATTTTAAAAATACATTTTATAATTCATTTTCAAAATGACTGAAAATAGCCATATTTTATTTTACATTATAAACATAAAATTTACATTTGTTTTTGATAGACATTGAAATGCATGCGTTATAAGTGGACTTTTATGCCATTTATAAATACACATTTTATGCTTTTTATAAATACACTTCTTAAATCATTTTCAAAATGGCTTATGATATGCATTAATAAAGTACGGTTTTTTTTATTTCATTTTCATTACAGATTTTAAGTCAATTTTAAAATGAAATAAAACGCTGGTTTTAAGTCCGGAAAAATACAATTTTTAAGTCAGCCTTTTTTTAATTCGGGGAGTCATATTTTATATAGTTTTCACTTTTCGTCCTTCGTTTGTTTCCCATTTGATATTTTTGCGAACCATAATTTGCAGGAATATAATGTATTAAAATGTTAACTCGCACAATAACGATTATAAAGTATACGTTATATTATTTATCATAGATCATCGTTTTTTATTTTTAATACAATTTTCATTGAGAATTCTTCTTTTTCCACGTATGTACCTATATTTATTGATTGTTGATAATCAATAGAGTTAAATATGTGTGAAGACAAATGCGCTTCTATTATGTTTGTAAAAACGTGTAAAAATGAGCAATACATCATAATGCCGAGATGCTTTAGTCGGTCTCGGTAATTATATTAATATTTACATATAAATGATAATCAAAAAATGTGTGTCAAACACATAGCGATCCTACGGCACGACACGATTCAATTCTGATCTACTGCAAGGAAGGATAAAGGTTTAGTATAGGTTTAATCGAGATTAATGATGATATTGGTCTTCAATAATTGCTTCATTAAATCAGTACCTAAAGAAAAAATATATATATTTTGGATGTATCTAGAGATTTCCTGAAATTGAATACTAAAATTAATACTTTTCTTATTAATCATAAAGAGCAACAACATATTCATATTTGAGGCTTGTAATTGACTCCAGCTTTAAATGGAATTTACATAAAGATAAATTAAAGAAATGCATTATAATATATATATATTTGCGATAAAAATAACGCGAAACAATTTACCCAAACCAATCCTCAGTATGATCTACATATCATCCATATATTCACATATGGTGTATTTAAACCCAATATGGAGTGGGGCACCAGAATATTTGCTAAACTGCATCTTTAACCACTTGAGTGGTTTGCCCGAGCGTGACTCGGACGCGTAGTTCGATTGTGTTTTGATTTGCCCGAGTCTTGCTCGCGCAAAGCTTGTATTGAAACAATAATTGAAAAGTAAAAATTTTGTATTATTTTCTAAAGAAATGTAAAAAAAACCTAACAATTTGTGGACACACTTTCTCACAAAAAGCCGTCACTTAAGTGGTTAAGTTCTCATGATTTGTTTATAATAATTAAATAAAAAAGTATTTCTGTAAAATATTAAATATCTGCGTATTGTTCGATGAACTCTGCAGTGAAACAATAAAAAAAACTGTTAGCCTATTTTGAAATAAAACAAAATTATGGCTATTCATCGAAGAATATTAGTAAAAATTAGTAACATATACTAATTTTTAGTTATACCAGTTCTTCTATACTTAAGGTTTTATCTAAAATAATTGGTGGAATACAAAACAATCAGTTACTTTTCATCATAGAAAAATACGTATGGATAATATTTGTTTCTTGTTTTAAACTGGTTTTCGGCTAATTGTTTGATTGGTATTTGCCTTTTTATGCGAAGCTGTTTGCAAAATTGCCAAGAGTAATTTGCAAATGGTAGTAAGCAAAAGTTATTTGACAACATAGTAGGGATTTAGCCGCTTTATTTCTAAGGTACACAATCAATTAAATTTCGGATTAATGAGCAAATGATTAGTTCATTGGAACCAATCCAGATCCCAGGGCATCTGAAAGAGGCATATTGCTACTTGATGAGGAATACTAGCATGCCCGGAGGATGAATTTACTTCCTTCCATTTACTGACCAAAACAACGATTGTTTGACTTTGTTGGGATACATTGTAAAATTGTTTCTCTCTGCCATGCCAACCAAACATTGAAGTTATTCTAAGTCCGAAGGATTTTACACATTCACTTGAAAGCTAAATTTTTGTTTTATAATAATGCTGTGTGCAATCAACTACATTGACTTAACTAAATTCAAACTAGAAGTCCCTGAAATTTAAAGACAGATATCACTAAAATAAAATATTTATTCTGTGTAGTTTATTTGTTAATGTACATGTACAGAAATTTTAAAATCATCCGGAGTACACTATACTAAAATTATGACAATTCTAATCTAATAATCAAAAAGTAATCAAAAAGTAACCACCTAAACTTAATTGCATCAGTCGCGTGCTGAACAATAGCAGAAGCTTCAATATTTGTTTAGTCAAGGCAAATGGCATAAGTTGTTCATTCTAACAAGTTCTGAATTCATTAACCACCCACCAAAAATTTTTTCCACATATTAATGTAGTTTCAATTTTCTGAATAATAAATCCTTTTTTGCAGTATTCTACAACCAATGAAAAGATATACACCTAAATTAACGCCTACTTTCGCAATTTATTATATCGCAGATGAGGAGTAATTAGAATAGAAACGCCAGCTAAGGGGCCAATGTTCCAGATTTTCTAATGCCATTCTTGTGTTATTCACTTTCACTTGGCAACAAACGAAAAAAGTTTTTGTCCGGGTTGAATTAGTTAATACCAATCTTTACGATCATTGAGTTATATAGATTTTAATTTAGTTATTATTTAATAAAATATTAATCATTCGATTATGTTGTTATTCGAAATAGTAGATAAATAGCTGAGGATGATGATTTATTAATTTATATAGTTATAATAAATGTTGAAAACAATTATGTCGCTAGCAAAAGCTTGCTGTTTTACATTCTATTTCATTGTCCTAACAACTCAGTTACTATTGACTATTTAGAAGTCTGAAACTGGGTTAATTTCAGGATATGATAAAAACGATGATCTATGGATAAATAATATATCGAAAACTTTAAATTCGTTTTAAGGAAAATTGTGCGAGTTAACATTTTAATACATTTATATTGGTGTAGGAGAAAAATTTCGTGGTTTTTTCGGGGTAGATTGCTTTACATTCATATGTCCCAGTAAACATTGAACGTATCAGGCAACCTTGTATGCGTTTGAAAGGTGACATTTTAACTTGCACTTTGACATACAAAACATTAAAATCGGTGAAATGAATAAAAAGTTACATTTTAAACATATAGATAAATAATGAAAAAATTCGTTTACTTTTACAATTTTATTACGACAAAATTAAAAACGCGGCTCAGGCTTGCGAACAAATTGTGCATGGAGAAGGTGCTTTATCAAAATGAGCAGCAAAGAAATCTCGCTTTCAACCTGGAAATATGGATGTGAAAGATGCCCCTCGCTCTAGTCGACCAACCAGTGGTAAATTCGATGAAATCATGCAGAAAATTGAAGAAGACCAGCATATAAGCAGCCATGCCATTGGTAAAGAACACAATATGTCACAAATAGGTTTAAACCATTTGAAAATGGCTGGATACAAAAAAAGCTTGACGTTTGGGTACCTCATGAATTAACAGTTAAAAATTTAATGAACCGGATTTCTATCTGCGAAACGCGAAAAGGAATCGTGCATTATGAGATGCTGCCACCTGTTGATGACATATCAGATATATCTGAAATTTTTTTTAATTTGGATGTACCTTTGCAAGAAGCTTCAATGCGGTATATTGTGGGCTACGTAGCGTTCAAAATTTTGAGTAAAATTAAATGTGCCCGTTGTGAAAACATGTTTATCAAAACTGATGAAACTTTAGAGGCTCCGACAGAATATTTGATTAGCAATAAAAATTATGACGATGAAAAAAAGAAGAATCTTAAAGCCCCAACTGATTATTATTTCAAAATTTGCAAAGAACAAATTTATTTATTTTCCCGGATGTTTTCAGAACGTGCAAATATGAAAGATTTGAAGAGGAATATTGTCCAACTTTGTATTGTTAACACCAGCAGGTGTTACAAAGATTTGTATGTCGAACAAAATCCATGCCATGAGCATAACAAGGCAGCCTTAAACTTCATGATTTTAGTTTTAATCAGAAAACACTGTACCTGGTTAGCTGAAAAACACATACAAAAAAATTAAAAACCGTACGAAATCCTAATTGGCGAATACTATTGCCTTAGACAAGCAAATTAGATTTTTCATTTGAACTAAAAAATGAAAACAAAACAAACTTCTGATAATTCCAATGTCATCGTTGTTCTGTGATTTTTCGATAAACTGCGTATACGTATACGCAAAAAACAAAATATTTTTGATTGTATGCGGCTATTTACAGAAAATGAAATCGCAGTTTAAATTTTTACGTTTACATAGGATGAAATATCTGTTTTAGGTTGTCTCAGCTATTGCAAAACAAATAATTATATACAAATAATTATATAATGAAATGTACCGCACATGGGTTGTTATTTTATTTTTAAATTTTATTAAAATTTATTTTAATTTTAATAAAACTTTATTATTGAAATTTTTATTTTATTTGTTTTATTGTTATTGAATTTGATTAAATAAATTAATTATAATTTAACTAGTAAAATTGCTGGTTTCTTTCTCTTTATCTAGTGGTATACCAAGTGAAATTTATTGTATATGGACGATTTATTGTATACGGAAACGTCCCCATACATATGTTTGATGTACATTTTCTTCTAGGGATTAAAAATTCCAATTTAATGTCAAATAACCTCACTCTCTTGAATAACCTCATCGCAATTCTTTTTCAATGCCCTACCTGTTTAACCCTTTGCCTGACCACCATTAATATTAAAACTTACTAGTCGGACGTTCTGTGCATATCGTTCATAATTTTTCTCGTTATCAATTAGCATCAAATCAAAATATGTAGTTGAAATGTATGTATTAAGACTAAATACAAAATATACCAAAGCATATGTTGTTATTATTTCTGTACAAAATTTATAACTGTTTTTACAGTTAGTAAATATAGGTACATTAATTATTTTTATCAGTTAGTAATGTTCTCAGTCTCAAACAAAATTTTGTAATAAAAAATAAGGCAAAGTGTATCATCATCACATAAGATGCGCAGGACAGTCAAAGGGTTAACTCATCGTATAGTTAATTGATTATAATAATGGTTGCACAACAAATTCGATATTAAACAAAAAATTATTTAACATAACAATTAAAACTAATTTCAAGTAAAACAACGTGCATACCATGTGTCATTTTTTGTGTGTATGTGTGTCGAACTAACTGCCGATATTATTTTGTTCGATTCATGGTTTTTATTTTTCGTATACATATAGCTAATACTAATAGTAATTTTTTTATCAATAAATTTTCTTATTGATCCATGGTAGGTATGAAAATAAACAATATGAATATAATTTAAAACAACCAATGAATGGAATAACGAAAATAAAAACAAATAAAAAATAATAATTTACAGTTTTCACTTATAAAATTGTTTTTCAGTTTTTTGTGTATCTGCATACGTAAAAATTGTGATGTTTTCGACTATGTTGATGGTAGTGCCATCTACTAGTAAGTAGATGTCAAATGAATATCAAAATAGCTAATGGGGTTCCTCGATGTAGTTTAAATTTTTCTCACCACACAATTGGCGCAATTATCAGTCAATTTGATAAAACCATGTCTTTATTCGCCAATAATTCGTCTGGATATATTGAGTTTGTGGTTTGATATAGTAGGGACCTAATTAAAGTTAGCGGAAAGTTGCCAGCCGAACGAAAGTGAAACAATCGATAATGCAGATAGTGGTTTGAATACTTCAGCCGAAAGTTAAACAAATATTAATAAAATATTAATAAGATCAAAATTTTGTTTCGAAACAGTTTGCTGTAATAAACACTTATCTTGGACACACTTTTTATTCCGCCATCTAGCGACAGTAAATTTCAAAAAATAATCGGCATTTCGGCGTAACACAAATAAACTTTTCGTTTGACGTAATTTTTCGATAAAAATCGAAATTTGTAATATTTTTAAACTAAATTTTACATTTTCTGCGTCATTTTAAGACTAATCTTGATAATCTTGTATTAATCTTTCGATTTAATGATGCTTAGCACCTTGATGCAAAAATTGTTCGCTGTTTAGAGATAAAATATTGAAAACATTGATTTGTACGTTTCAAACAAAGGATATACATACTTTGAAACCTAACCACAGACAAACTAAACATTTTATTTGGATAATCAAAATGATGTATTAAACCCTAAATTAGTTTATACTAAGGAAAGAATTAAGTCAATCAGTAATATTTCATGATTATACACTGATTTATACTAAACACCGTTTTTGACAATTAGAGAACCTTAATCAGAAATGCATTAATCAGAAATGTAGATTTTCAAAGTGATTTATGAATTACATGCAGTTAAGGAATGAGTTATTACATAACTAGTAGTAGTGGCCATACACAGCGAAAGCTCAAGGATGGAGTGTTAATTGGGAGTGTAGAATCAGCTTCCATATACATACATCTTTTATCAAAATATGACATTTTTTCAGAGGAGCCCAACACATTTTATATGTACGAGCTATACTAATTTGAATAGGCTCAAATGTCTACTATTCGATAACAGTAGTGGCTATATTGCAAAAACTCTAAGATGGAGTGTGTTAATCGGGAGTGTAGGATCAGCTTCCATATAATTTTTTTTATCAAAATATGAATTTTTTTCAGAGGAGCCCAACCGTTTTCATATGTGCGGGCTATACCAATTTAAGTAGGCTCGAATGTCTACTATTCAATAATAGTAGGGGCTATATTTTCAAAACTCTAGGATGGAGTGTTAATTGGGAGTGTAGGATCAGCTTCCATATAAATTTTTTATCAAAATATGAAATTTTTTCAGAGGAGCCCAACTCGTTTTATATGTACGGGCTATACCAATTTGAAGGAGGATGGTGGAGTGTTAATTGGGTGTTTAACCTCAATTGGTAAATATAAGTATATGATAAAACTTTGAAAACTTTAATATTTGTACATACTATCAAATAAAAAACCTCTTAACGAGGTAAATGTTCAAGTGACGAAAGCCGAATTCAATTCACAAAATTTCTGATATCAAATTTGTGCCGAAAAAACAATTGCAATCGATTTGTCAACGATTTTTCGGAATGTTAGTGCATTCACCGCGTTGTTGTTGAACATTCCAAAAAATCGTTGACAAAATGTTGTTTTTGACAGCTAGAAAGAAAAATGTTAATAAACGCGCCGAATGCACTAACATTCCGAAAAATCGTTGACAAATCGATTGCAATTGTTTTTTCGGCACAAATTTGATATCAGAAATTTTGTGAATTGAATTCGGCTTTCGTCACTTGAACATTTACCTCGTTAAGAGGTTTTTTATTTTATATCAATGATTTTGGCACGCCAAATTGAAAATGAATTGAATTGCGATTCGTTTTATTGTTGTCAGCCAAAAAGGTTCACACACACTCGATAGCACACAAGTGGCCGCTACGTGTCATTGTGCCTCAAGTCGTATTCATACGACGGATAAAATTCCAGGATTTTTCTATTCCGTCGTTTTAACCAATTACATCACGTAAATTACACAACAGACATGCTTTTTTTCATACAAAAAAGTTGAAAAAAAATGTGGGATAGAAAAATCCGAGATTTTTATCCGTCGTATGAATACGACTTCATACACAGACGTGCGACATTGAAATGACGAATAGCGAGAGGCGAACAACGAATTACGCATACTCTCACACAGTTGTCGCTGCCTGTTACGGACGGAGTGTATGCATGATTCGTTCTTCTTCTCGTTCGTTTCTCTCGATATTCGTCACTCCAGTGGCGTGCGTTTGTGTATGAGGCACAATGCTGTATTCCACACTTGATCTCACAGAAATCATAACTTTCTTCGTTTACCTTTGATATTGGTTTTAATAATTGCGACTTAAACATATTTTCGGTGAAATCACACTAACACAAACATAAATGAAATAAAAAAGACGGGAAAGGTTCGGAACCGAACTCTATAATTATTTTTGTTGCCTATATAGTATTAATAGTATTATTATTCCGTGTCTAAGAAAGGGAGGTTCTATGCAGTGTGGTTTGCGTATTTCAAATATCACAACCAACCACATCCACCCACACCCACACCCACCTAATCCCATCTACACCCAGCCCAACCGACCCCAATAAATCGCAAACTATGCCACCTAAACATTATTACCACCCCCACCCACTATCTAATTCAAACCACCAAAAAACATCTCACCCGCACCATTCCACACCGCACTACCCATAACACCAACCTTTAACACCTCCATACCCACTCCAACATACAACACTTTAGCATCTTGTGTAGTTGACATGGGTGATAGTATTTTGCAAATGGCCGAACTTTTGTTGCACTATCACGATTGAAATCACTCTCCTGCTTACATATAATAAATTTAAATCCAGCCAGCATTAAAACAAATAGCGGGGCCATAGTTAAATATAATAGATTGAGAGCCAATCATAAAAGTGATTTGCCGTCAATTAATTTAACCAAAATTAAGAATTCTAAGATTTCTGATAAAAATAGATATTTGCACAAACAAATCGAAGTTACATTAGAACCATCGATAGTTAATCAAAAAGCAAGCAGAAAAAGAAATGTTGTGGAAAATGATCAAGCGGCACATGGCATTGGTGGAATGCAAAATATAAACATTCCCAGCTTAACACTGAAACAATTATTTTTGAACCATTTTAATCCTTTGCTACTTGGAACCAATTTAGATATTACTGATGGGAAAAAGTTCAAAACTAGCTGTATATATACGAGTTCGACTTCCAGCACAGTAGGTGCTTTCGTCACTCGTTTGGACTGCCGTCCAACGTGATTGAACACTAAAGTCAAATTTGTGTAGATCACTTTTGAGTTCATCGAATAATTGTCGATTATGTTAGTATTCTGTAATCCAATACCAAACATTGACATTTTAACGAACGCCCAAGCGTTCATTTTTCTACTTTTTGTGGTAGATATATTGTGAATAAATAGTTTCTTTGTTTTCGATGACTAGAAAATTCGTAAAAATAGTATAAATGGCATTAAAAATAATATTTTGACCGAAAAGCCGAAAAAACGTATATTTAAAACATTATCGTCTATTTTAGGAGTGACACCTAAGCTTATAATTTGATACTTTTTCGCATTCGTAGTTTGTATACTACAACTTCATCTAAAACCAGACTTGAACAACTTGAAAATATGTATTGTTACGGTGACACCTAGAATAGAATAGAATAAGTTAATTTCATTAATTGTTCAATTACGTGTATAATTTATACTCAACATTTAGGCGTATTTCTATACTAACATATTTGCTGCGCATTTAGGATTATTCTAGAAACAAATATTTTGGTATATAAGGGCGCGCGTAGACGTGGAATGCTGAGTATTATTTTAAACGTGATACAGTGAAGGTTAAATAGAAAGATTATTAAAGTGATTATTAAAGCGATTATTAAAGTGATAATTAAAAAGTGTGTTATAAGTGTAATAATTAATTGTGAATTTCGTGTTGTATAATAAATTGTGTTGTGTAAATAAAATTGTGTGAGTTAAAATTGAAGCAGTGTATTTATTCACAATCCAGTGATTCGAACCTTGATTGACAAGGCAAAATCGTAACAATTGGTGACAGCGGTGGGATTGTGAATAATAAGAAAAATGATTCTCTACGAATTAAAGCTTGCGCAATTAAAGGAGCAACTGAAGCAGCGAGGTTTGGCTAGTGAAGGCACAAAAGCTAGTTTGGTGGAGCGACTACGTCAGGCCATGGAGAAGGACGGTTTAAATCCAGATGTGTATGATTTCGAGGAGGACAACACGGATGAGATCAGTGTGGGCAAGAAAGAAAAGGAAGAACAAACGATGGTCGGAACAACACAAAACCCATCTGGAAGTTTCGATTTATCGCAGTTGATGGCTGCTATGAATCAGATGATGGGACAACAGTTGGAGGGAATAAAACAATCGAACGAGGGAATTAAACAGCAGATGTTACAAGTGGAGCAACAAGGGGCGGACATTAAACAATCGAACCAGGATATGAAACAACAGATGTTACAAGTGGAGCAACAAGGAGCGGACATTAAACATCAAATGAAATTGTCGAACCAGGACATGAAACAGCAGATGGAGCAACAAGGGGCGGACATTAAAAACCAAATAGAAGATGGCCAAAAGAAAATAGACGAGAGGTTTTTGGAATTATCTTCTACACTACACGGTAAAGTGGAAAAACTGCAAACAGAAGTACACGCAGAAATTCAAAATGTTAAAGGGACGGTTCAACAAAAATTTGAATCGGTTGAACAAGATTTTAAACGTCTCGAGAAGGAGCTCAAAGATGTCAAGGCGAATGGAACGACACAGCAAGTGATCCAGACGGTTAATGCAGTTAAGATAAAACCACCAACATTTGATGGAACAACATCCTTCAGTATTTTTAAGTTCCAGTTTGAAACGGCGATTAAGCAAAATCAGTGGACTGAAGAACAATGTGTTGCAGCGTTAATTGTGGCTCTTAAAGGCGAAGCGGCAGAAACACTACAAATCATTCCCGAGCAGGAACGGAACGTTTACATGGGAATTATGAAGGCGTTAGATCGAAAATACGGAAGTGATCACAAACGAGAAATCTATCGCATGGAATTGAAGGGTCGATACCAAAAAGGAGGAGAATCGCTACAGGAATTTTCATCGGCAATTGAGCGGCTCGCGCATTTAGCCCATTCAAATATGTCGGCCGATTACATGGAGCGAATTAAAATAGATGCGTTTATTGACGGTATTAGAGATCCAGAGACGCGCAGAGCGGTGATGTTGTCACCTAAGGCAACTTTCACGGAAACCATCGCTTGTGCGTTAACAAACGAAACTGCGCAAACCATCATCAAACCAGCAATGAAAATTCGTCGAGTGGAGATTGATTCCAGGATAGACACCGAGCGGATTACGCCAAGGTTCAGAGATGGAAGTGGCAGGATTAAATGCTGGGTATGTGATAGAATGGGTCACATCTCACGGGACTGTTGGGAGATTAAGAAGAAACGAGCAAGGTCGCCATCTCCTATGAAGCGCAGATCAAACGAAGAGCAGATAGAATCCAGAAAGGCGGGTCAGACGACAGCGGAGTCGTTAAACTAAAAAGAGTCAGTTTGCAGGGGCAGAAGCTGACTCCCATAACCGATTGCCCCACAACCTCCATCCATGTTTCGAGAATAGCAAGGAACGGTGACAGCTTAACAATTGAAGCCGATATTGATGGGAAGAAATGCATGATCACGCTGGATACGGGAGCAACACATACGATTGTTCGTGAGGATATTATCGATGGAATTATGGAACCAGCTAATGGCATTAAATTACGAACGGCGACTGGAGAAAATTCAGCAATAAAAGGGAAAAAGGTCGTAAAAATAAGGATTGGACGAAATCACTTTCAACACGAGGTGCTGGTTGCAGATATTGTAGACGAAGTCATCTTGGGAATGGACTTCATGAGAACGAATGGCTTCGTGGTGGATATTGGACGGGGTGTATTAACCTACGATAATATCGAGTTGCCACTTCACGTTAGCGCCGTTATAGGAGAAACGACCAGGCAAATTATAATGGATCATCGCGAGAAGCTGCCACCGAACTCGGAAACAATAGTATGGGCAAGATTGGAAGGAGGTTCTGGGTCACCCAGGTTGTGGGTTGTGGAAGCCAATGAAGCGGAGAGCGGAGCCAGAGAAATTATGATCGGGAAAGTTTTAGTGAAACCAGACAGCAATAATAGAGTACCAATTAGGACTCTAAATCTCTCGGATAAGACGAAAACCATCAAGAAAGGGACAATAATCGGAAAATGCGAAGAAATATCTGCGATTGTGAAGTGCGAACAGAAAAATCCGATTAATACGACTAACTCGCAAGGGCAGAAAGAGGTTGTAGAACAACTCATGGAGAAATGGACCGAAGATCTTACTAAGGAACAGAAAAATTTGGCAAAACAATTGCTCGAGCGGTACATGCCAATATTCTGCAGTACATCGGACAATAATGGGAGAACCACAATGGTTAAACATCGAATAGATACAGGAGCAGAAATGCCGATTCGCCAACCACCCAGGAGATTACCATTGGCAAAGCAAGGAGAAGTGGATCGAATGGTAAAAGATATGCAAGCAGCAGGGGTAATCGAAACATCAAGCAGTCCATGGAGTTCACCAGTGGTGTTAGTCGAGAAAAAGGATGGTAGCATGAGATTCTGCGTGGATTATCGAAAATTAAATGCTGTGACGAAAAAGGATAGTTACCCATTGCCAAGGATCGACGACACGTTAGACACATTATCGGGTGCTAGAATATTTTCGACATTAGATCTGCAAAGCGGCTATTGGCAAGTGGAAGTCCAGGAAGAAGATCGCGAGAAAACGGCATTCAGTGTGGGTAACGGATTATGGCAATTTAACGTTATGCCATTCGGATTATGTAACGCCCCAGCGACTTTTGAACGGCTAATGGAGCGCGTGCTAAAGGGATTACATTGGAAGACGTGCCTCGTATATTTGGACGACATCATCGTTATGGGCAAGGATTTCGACGAGCATTTAAGGAATTTGTCAGAGGTTTTGGATCGGATACAAGCCGCCGGATTGAAGCTAAGCCCAAAGAAATGCAAACTATTTAGAACGGAAGTAAAATATTTGGGTCATAAGGTAACAACCAATGGAATCCATACCGATGAAGACAAGATCGCAGCGGTGAAGGAATGGCCACGACCTAAAAACTTACATGAATTACGGAGCTTCCTTGGATTGTGCACCTATTATAGACGATTCGTGCCAGGATTCGCCAGTATTGCAAAGAGTTTACACGAGTTAACCAGGAAGAATAAGGCATTCGAATGGAAGGATGATCAAGAAGAGGCATTCGTGGAACTAAGACGACGATTATGCGAAGCACCAATCCTCGCATACCCTATACCCAACGTTAAATTCATTTTGGACACCGATGCAAGTAATGATGGTATAGGAGGAGTATTATCACAAGCAACAAATGGTGAGGAGCGAGTTATTGCATATTACTCCAAGATGTTATCAAAACCGGAACGGAATTATTGTGTAACACGGAAAGAGTTGTTGGCTATAGTGGAATGTGTTAAGCACTTCCATAAGTACCTCTATGGCCAAAAATTTCTTCTACGGACGGATCATGGAGCTTTGCGCTGGTTGTTACAATTCAAAAATCCAGAGGGACAAGTAGCACGTTGGATCGAACGTTTGCAAAGTTACGATTTCCAAATTGAGCATCGGAAGGGAACCGCACATGGAAATGCCGACGCATTATCAAGAAGGCCATGTCCCGTGGAATGCAAGCATTGTGGGCGTGTGGAAGGTAAAGAAAACATCATCGATATTCGGCTTATGCAAGTGCTACCAGATGAGGAATGGACTGATGAAATGATCAAGAAGGAGCAATTACGGGATGCTGACCTATCATTCATCATGAAACATAAGGAAAAAGAACACCGGCCCACATGGAGTGAGATAGCTGACAAAACTCCCATTGTAAAAGCTTATTGGGCTCAATGGGATAGCCTCCACATAGAAAATGGATGTTTAAAACGAAAGTGGGAAAGCACGGATGGTAAAGTAAAACAATTGTTGGTAGTGGTGCCAAAAGATCGGATAGCGGAAATCATCAAGGAGTATCATGGAGGAGCAAGTGGAGGTCACCTAGGGATTAATAAAACATTAGCCAAAATTCGACAACGTTTCTATTGGTCCGGATGTAGACAGTCAGTAGTAGAATGGTGTCGAAGATGTGACCAATGTGCGGCAGTAAAGGGACCAGCACGAAAAAGCCGTGGAACCATGAAACAATATAATGTCGGGGCACCATTTGAGAGAATTGCAATGGATGTGGCGGGGCCATTTCCGACCACCGAGAGCGGAAATAAATATGTGCTCGTAATAATGGATTATTTCAGTAAATGGCCGGAAGTGTACCCCATACCCAATCAGGAAACAACAACAATAGCTGATGCCGTGGTCAACAATTGGATTAGCAGATTTGGTGTACCTATGGAAATTCACACGGATCAAGGAAGGAATTTCGAATCGGTGATATTTCAGGAGATATGTCAAATGCTGGGAATCAATAAAACAAGAACGACGCCTTTACACCCACAGTCGGACGGTATGGTGGAAAGATTCAATGGCACATTGGAGGAATATCTAGCAAAGGTTGTGGAAAGGAACCAACGCAACTGGGATCGACATATACCGATGTTCCTGATGGCCTACCGATCAGCGGTACATGACACAACAGGAGTGACACCAGCTAAAACCATATTTGGGAACAATCTGCGATTACCCGGAGATTTAAAGTTTGGGGCTGTTCCATCAGCAGCTCTATGCGGACAGGATTACGTCGACCGGATGAAAGAGGAACTTAATGAAATACATCAATTTGTACGGGAGAAAATTCGGATATCAAGTGATCGAATGAAAGCTCGATATGACATACGAGCAAATAATCAAGGCTTCGAGGAAGGGCAATTGGTATGGCTTCACAACCCGCAACGGCACAAGGGATTATCACCGAAGTTGCAACCCACATGGGAAGGACCTTACACTGTCATTAAAAGATTGAACGACGTGGTTTATCGCATACAGAAAGGACGGAAAGGTAAACCAAAGGTGGTGCATTTAGAGCGTTTGGCGCTCTACAGAGGAGGTGATCTGGATCCTGTTCGGGACGAACAGGCTTAGGTGGGGGGTAGTGTTACGGTGACACCTAGAATATAATAGAATAAGTTAATTTCATTAATTGTTCAATTACGTGTATAATTTATACTCAACATTTAGGCGTATTTCTATACTAACATATTTGCTGCGCATTTAGGATTATTCTAGAAACAAATATTTTGGTATATAAGGGTGCGCGTAGACGTGGAATGCTGAGTATTATTTTAAACGTGATACAGTGAAGGTTAAATAGAAAGATTATTAAAGTGATTATTAAAGCGATTATTAAAGTGATAATTAAAAAGTGTGTTATAAGTGTAATAATTAATTGTGAATTTCGTGTTGTATAATAAATTGTGTTGTGTAAATAAATTGTGTGAGCTAAAAATTTGAAGCAGTGTATTTATTCACAATCCAGTGATTCGAACCTTGATTGACAAGGCAAAATCGTAACAATTGGTGACAGCGGTGGGATTGTGAATAATAAGAAAAATGATTCTCTACGAATTAAAGCTTGCGCAATTAAAGGAGCAACTGAAGCAGCGAGGTTTGGCTAGTGAAGGCACAAAAGCTAGTTTGGTGGAGCGACTACGTGAGGCCATGGAGAAGGAAGGTGTAAATCCAGACAAGTATGATTTCGAGGAGGAAAAACCGGATGAGATCAGTGTTGACCAGAAAGAAAAGGACGTGCAAACGGTGGTCGGAGCAGCACAAAACCCATCTGGAAGTTTCGATTTTTCGCAGTTGATGGCTGCTATGAATATGATGGGACAACAGTTGAAGCAACAAGGGGCGGACATTAAACAATCGAACGAGGGAATGAAACAACAGATGTTACAAGTGGAGCAACAAGGAGCGGACATTAAACATCAAATGAAACAACAGATGTTACAAGTGGAGCAACAAGGGGCGGACATTAAACAATCGAACCACGAAATAAAACAGCAGATGTTACAAGTGCAAGTTGGCCAAAAGAAAATGGACGAGAGGTTTCTGGAGTTATCTTCTACATTACACGGTAAAGTGGAAAAACTGCAAACAGAAGTACACGCAGAAATTCAAAATGTTAAAGGGACGGTTTAACAAAAATTTGAATCGGTTGAACAAGATTTTAAACGTCTCGAGAAGGAGCTCAAAGATGTCAAGGCGATTGGAACGACACAGCAAGTGATCCAGACGGTTAATGCAGTTAAGATAAAACCACCAACATTTGATGGAACAACATCCTTCAGTATTTTTAAGTTCCAGTTCGAAACGGCGATTAAGCAAAATCAGTGGACTGAAGAACAATGTGTTGCAGCGTTAATTGTGGCTCTTAAAGGCGAAGCGGCAGAAACACTACAAATCATTCCTGAGCAGGAACGGAACGTTTACATGGGAATTATGAAGGCGTTAGATCGAAAATACGGAAGTGACCACAAACGAGAAATCTATCGCATGGAATTGAAGGGTCGATACCAAAGAGCAGGAGAATCGCTACAGGAATTTTCATCGGCAATTGAGCGGCTCGCGCATTTAGTACATTCAAATATGTCGGCCGATTACATGGAGCGAATTAAAATGGATGCATTCATTGACGGTATTCGAGATCCTGAGACGCGCAGAGCGGTGATGTTGTCACCTAAGGCAACTTTCACGGAAACCATCGCTTGTGCGTTAACAAACGAAACTGCGCAAACCATCATCAAACCAGCAATGAAAATTCGTCGAGTGGAGATTGATTCCAGGATAGACACCGAGCGGGCTACGCCAAGGTTCAGAGATGGAAGTGGCAGGATTAAATGCTGGGTATGTGATAGAATGGGTCACATCTCACGGGACTGTTGGGAGATTAAGAAGAAACGAGCAAGGTCGCCATCTCCTATGAAGCGTAGACCAAACGAGGAGCAGGTAGAATCCAGGAAGGAGGGTCGGATGACATTGGAGTCATTAAAAAGAGACAGCTTGAAGGAGCAAAAGCTGACTCCCACAACCGATTGCCCCATAACCTCCATCCAAGTTTCGAGAGTAGAAAGAGGCGGTGACAGCTTGACAGATGAAGCCAATATTGAACATCGAAAGGAAAGCGCACATGGAAATGCCGACGCATTATCAAGAAGGCCATGTCCCGTGGAATGCAAGCATTGTGGGCGTGTGGAGGGTAAGGAAAACATCATCGATATTCGGCTTATGCAAGTGCTACCTGAAGAGGAATGGACTGATGAAATGATCAAGAAGGAGCAATTACGGGATGCTGACCTATCATTCATCATGAAACATAAGGAAAAAGAACACCGGCCCACATGGAGTGAGATAGCTGACAAAACTCCCATTGTAAAAGCATATTGGGCTCAATGGGATAGCCTCCACATAGAAAATGGTTGTTTAAAACGAAAGTGGGAAAGCACGGATGGTAAAATAAAACAATTGTTGGTAGTGGTGCCAAAAGATCGGATAGCGGAAATCCTCAAGGAATATCATGAAGGAGCAAGTGGAGGTCACCTAGGGATTAATAAAACATTGGCCAAAATCCGACATCGTTTCTACTGGTCCGGATGTAGACAGTCAGTAGTAGAGTGGTGTCGAAGATGTGACCAATGTGCTGCAGTAAAGGGACCAGCACGAAAAAGCCGTGGAACCATGAAACAATATAATGTCGGGGCACCATTTGAGAGAATTGCAATGGACGTGGCGGGGCCATTTCCGACCACCGAGAGCGGAAATAAATATGTGCTAGTAATAATGGATTATTTCAGCAAATGGCCGGAAGTGTACCCCATACCCAATCAGGAGACAACAACAATAGCTGATGCCGTGGTCAACAATTGGATTAGCAGATTTGGTGTACCGATGGAAATTCACACGGATCAAGGAAGGAATTTCGAATCGGTGGTATTTCAGGATATATGTCAGATGCTTGGAATCAATAAAACAAGAACGACGCCTTTACACCCACAATCGGACGGTATGGTGGAAAGATTCAATGGTACATTGGAGGAATATCTAGCAAAAGCTGTGGAAAGGAACCAACGCAACTGGGATCGACATATACCAATGTTCCTGATGGCCTACCGATCAGCGGTACATGACACAACACGAGTGACACCAGCTAAAACCATATTTGGGAACAATCTGCGATTACCAGGAGATTTAAAATTTGGGGCTGTTCCATCAGCAGCTCTATGCGGACAGGATTACGTCGACCGAAGGAAAGAGGAACTCAATGAAATACATCAATTTGTACGGGAGAAAATTCGAATATCAAGTGATCGAATGAAAGCTCGATATGACATACGAGCAAATAATCAAGGCTTCGAGGAAGGGCAACTGGTATGGCTTCACAACCCGCAACGGCAGAAGGGATTATCACCGAAGTTGCAACCCACATGGGAAGGCCCTTACACTGTCATTCAAAGATTGAACGACGTGGTTTATCGCATACAGAAAGGACGGAAAGGTAAACCAAAGGTGGTGCATTTGGAGCGTTTGGCGCTCTACAGAGGAGGTGATCTGGATCCTGTTCGGGACGAACAGGCTTAGGTGGGGGGTAGTGTTACGGTGACCCCTAGAATAGAATAGAATAAGTTAATTTCATTAATTGTTCAATTACATTTATAATTTATACTCAACATTTAGGCGTATTTCTATACTAACATATTTGCTGCGCATTTAGGATTATTCTAGAAACAAATATTTTGGTATATAAGGGCGCGCGTTGACGTGGAATGCTGAGTATTATTTTAAACGTGATACAGTGAAGGTTAAATAGAAAGATTATTAAAGTGATTATTAAAGCGATTATTAAAGTGATAATTAAAAAGTGTGTTATAAGTGTAATAATTAATTGTGAATTTCGTGTTGTATAATAAATTGTGTTGTGTAAATAAATTGTGTGAGCTAAAAATTTGAAGCAGTGTATTTATTCACAATCCAGTGATTCGAACCTTGATTGACAAGGCAAAATCGTAACAATATTTAACATAACAATAACTGTCTGTTTGGCGAGTGGCGTTCAGGCCAGACATTTGATTATTTTTGAAGCTAGGAGTTAGTATACTATTAACTTTGTCTACAGTCAGGCTTTGCTTTAGAGTAAGAAATATAACCCACTTAAACGTTTTAATTCGGTTAAGCAGATAATTGACACCAAAGTGACATCTTGCACTGATGAAAGTCTATTACACGAATGGAGCTGGCCTACTTTTAATATAACATTATATATGGCGTGCCTGTTTCATTTTCCAATTTGGTTCGTCGACACTTGATATTTTTAGTTTTCGAATATTTCGGCGAATAAATGGCTTTTGGTTTATCGGGAAATTCACTTAATTTTTTAATAATTCAAAAAATCATCGGAACAATGAGTGCCGAGTGTGGAATTTAGTATTCTCAACTTGGCATGGTGTCTGAAATTTGCTCAAAAAATTTGAAAGCAATTTGCATATATTGTAATTGGCGATATGGAGCTACACGTGGAAGCGTCTTTGGAGCCGAATTCGCTTAGTTCTTTAATAATTCAAAAAATCATGAGAACAATGAATGCCTGCAGTAGAATTTACTTGTTTTGGTGTCTGAAATTTGTATAAAAAATTTCAAACAATTTGCATGTTATGATTGGCAATATAGTAATTCTTTAAATATTCAAGAAATCATCGGAACAGTGAGTGCTGAGTGTGGAATTTAGTGTCTTCAACTTATTTTAGTGTCTGAAATTTGTTCAAAAAATTTCATGACAGTTTGCATGTTGTGATTGGCGATATAGCCGCTACACGTGGAAGCGTCTTTGTCCAAATTTACTTAATTTTTTAATAATTCAAAAAATCATTGGAACAATGTGTGAGAGTGGGGAATTTAGTGTTTTCAACTTGGTATGGTGGTTTTAAATTTTAAAGAATTTAGTGAATTTGGCCAAAAAGGTTTTTACTTGCAGGGCCTATCGCCAATCACAACAAGCAAACTGACTAGACATGTTTTGTACAAATTCCAGACACCAAACCAAGTAGAAAACACTGAATCTCAACATTCGGTATTTGCGGTAGCGATGATTTTCTGAAATAAAAATACTTTAAACGTTTTTTTTTTAAAAAGAAGGTATAAACTTATTTGTGTAGTACTGTGATTCTCAATATTTTTTGTCTATTTGTTTTTTTTATAACTGCCTTTGGTTTATTCTTGAATCATTCCTATATTGGGAAACTCACAAGTTGTTTCCAAATTTTACAAGTTCATTAGTCAAAAAAGTGTATTTGTAATAATTTTAATTAACCACGTATTTCGAATTCCAAACTTTTTTTTGCAGCTACACTTTTTGATAATTTTTGTATCTACACTTTTTGGGTCAACACTTTTCGTTAAAATATGTAGCTACAATTTTTATTAACGGTAAATACTTCACACTGGTCCAACATGTCTAATTTTTTCATGATTTGCTAAAAAATAACACATTTAATGTCAACAACCGCTGCTTCCATAATTTGGTTTTTGCCATACACCCGCAGAAACTGCAATACAATTTAATCGTTGATTAATGCTGTATGCCTCAGGTCGAATTTTTCGACTAAATTATGAACTAAACTAAATTGTGCAGTAGTTCACAATAAACATTCATAGGTGGCAGTAACATCAAAAAACAAGATGTGCCTGACTTTTCGAAATACAACGTGTCACGTAAAAATTTGTACACAATAACACATTTGCAGTAATTACTAAATAATGATATTTCGTTTGTAACCTGGTGGCGAATAGCGTACGGCCACCTCAAAAAAGTTTAGTTCATAATTTAGCCGAAAAAATCGACGTAGGGCACACAACATAAATAACAAAACGGATTGAAAGTCAGGGGTACCTTTCCAATTTAAATCTTGAATTTTTTTTTAGTTGGTTTTAGTGGTGGCCGTAGTTTAAACTCTCCAGCAGTAAAATGCTAGTGCTCCATCAATATGCATTATCGTGACGATCCGCGCGAAATAAATTATTACCATTGAAAATAATTAAACATTTTTAAATAAATTAGGCTTTCCTTATTTATAATTATTTTTGTAATTATTTTCCAGCGAATTAAATAATTTAAAAATAAAATTTTGCTAAGTAGGAATTTAGGAAGGAAATTAATGTCTTCTGATAATACTTATGTACATACTCTTACCTCCACCAAATCCCCATTTCACTTTATCAATCTTATATATGTATAATAATAAACCCAATTTAGGATATAAAACGAAAATGGTTGTATAAGTAAATAAATAAATAGCGTTGAATACGTAAAATGTATAAGGAAATTGCTTTTACACATTTGTGCTTTATCAGCGCAAATTGGGGCAAAATTAGTGTTTGATTGATTTAGCGCGCGCAATGGAATGATATATAATCACTTTATAATGTATTTACCTACGACACTTACCGGTTTTATTACTTTAGTGATAAAATATGTCTTTAAGCTGGCAGCGCGTAGCACTTCTTCCCGTTTCTCACCAAATGCCGGTTCCACCTCAAATTCACCATTTAAATAGCCGAGTGTCTTTTCTGAAATGTGTACTCGACTGCAAATAAATAAAATCAAAATTTGTTTTACCATGAATCAACACAAGAAAAGGTCTAATTAACTTATGGCTTTTATGTACATTATGGCTGTGTGTCAATATCTGTGTGTTTGTGTTGAGAGCAGAAATTATACAGAAAAATAAAATAAAATATTTACCCAGCTTTTCCACTTGATTCCATTTTATTTGCTATTTCAACATCTTTTGAATAAACATCGTACTGCCACTGCCTTTGTCCTAATATACCAGCTAATATTGCACCCGTATGTATTCCAACTCTCATATCAACTGGTGAGTTGGTTTTCTGTTGTACGTATCTGCTCAAATAAACATCATATATAGATACGAGAGGAGAATGAAGAAACTAAATTTATGTTACATTAAGGCTATACACACACATACACCTATACATATATAGCAACAACAGGATATTTTCTTTTTGATATATAGACTGAGTCTAAAAAAATAAGAAAATTAAATTTTTAATTTTCTTCATTTTTCATTACCCAGCAGCTCTCACTCGTCTTATAAACAGAATGGTCTCATACAAATATAAATAAATTTTACAAAAGACTTACTTAATTGCTTTTACCATTGATAATCCCATATGTACACAAAGCACAGCATGATCTGGCCGCTCAACGGGTGCCCCACTTATACAGTAGTAGCAGTCACCCAAAATTTTAATTCGTAACTGTTGGTATTTCTAGAAGTCAGCGTGAACAACTTTATTAGATCATTACGTTTAGTATTTCGAAAATCCGCTTACCTCAGCTAATCGATCAAATCGGGCAAATAACTCATTTAATATTTTCACTAAATCCTGGGCGCAGTACGTTGATGAAATCGCCGTAAATCCCACAATATCTGCATACAAAATACTGTAACGAGAAAAAGCTCATATTGTAATGTGTATATAAAGCAGAGATTAGGAGGAAAAATTTCACAATATAAACTTTTTGTTATCTCTCATCAAACAATCCATATCACACACATACAATGGTACTAAACACAAAATACTCAACAGTATCTTGTGATGTGTAAACATCACCAACAAGACAGCAAAACAAAACAAAAATATCTTTTGTTTACTTATAACATATAATAATAATTTTTTGCCACCCACAAATTCCCACCACCCCCTCCTGATTAAAAGCTCACATGTACATATAATACTGTTTTACCGCAACAACAACAACAAAATAGAAAATTGAAAATGTTTTTCATTTGGAATTTTTTTTTACGTCTGAGTATAATGAAGATGATGTGATACAAAATGTCGGGATAAATTGCATTACATTCAGATTTTTGTACAACAAGCGCGAAAGTGAGCGCTTGAAAGGGAAATTGAAAATTGTAAATCTCGGTGTATTCGGAGAAGATTCGTTCAAAAATTGAAATCGAATTGAACTTAATCGAATTTTCATTTTAACCCGTTCTGTTGGTGGATGTGTATCTGTCTATAACGAATATTTTTGGTTATGTGAATATTGAATTCAATTTAGCACATTGCCTTAGATTTTTCCACGATATTTCCAATTTTATTGTGTATACGACGAGAGTAGTATTGTAAATTTTCAATTCCTGGAAATTTCGTTTTAATATGATTTTATGTATTTTTATGTGTATCATGTCAACATTTGTAGGTTATAAAATGGAAACAGAAGAAATTATTCGAAAAAATCGATTATGTGCGGAATCATTTTACAATATTGAGATTTATTTTATTGGGAGGTCGTAAAAATGTTTAGCTTCTGGTGAAAATCCTAATTTTATTGTATATGCCATCATAAACTACTGACATCAACTACATGCTTAGTCGTATAAATTGATGTGTAGTTTAATGTGTTATTATGATCGAAATCTAATTCTGATAAACTCGGTTTTTATCGGGTCCCATTTGAAACGCGATATTTTAAAACGCGATTTTTCAAAACGCGATATTTCAAAACGCGATATTTCAAAACGCGATATGGTACAAAACGCGATATGGTACAAAACGAGATATTTGAAAATGCGATATTTCAAAACGTGATATGGTACAAAACGCGATATGGTACAAAACGCGATATTTTAAAACGAGATATTTCAAAACGCGATCTGGTACAAAACGCGATATGGTACAAAACGCGATATTTCAAAACGAGATATTTCAAAACGCGATATGGTACAAAACGCGATATTTCAAAACGAAATATTTCAAAACGCGATATGGTACAAAACGCGATATTTCAAAACAAGATATTTCAAAACGCGATCTGGTACAAAACGCGATATGGTACAAAACGCGATATTTCACAACGAGATATTTCAAAACGCGAAATGGTACAAAACGCGACATGGTACAAAACGCGATATTTCGAAACGCAATATTTGAAAATGCGACACGGCACAAAACACCATATGGTACAAAACGTGATATTTTTTATCATTAAATCGAATTACTGATATTGAACAAAAGTGTTCGTGTCCAATATATAAAGAGTAGTTTATTAAAGATTAGACGAAAATATTCAAAGTGTCCAAGTTACAATATAAAGAGGTTGTCGATATACAGAATATTTTTAACATTTTTGTAAAAATAAATATATGAAATTTCAAGGGACTGAATGAAAGTGTCCAAGATACAGAAATGCCGAACATTGAAGGTTTTAATAAAATTCAATTTTTCATTCAATTTGCACCTGATATCAATTGACGGCCGAAAATTTTAGGTTAGAATAGGTTATAAACCTCCAAAAATTCTGAAAATCGGTGTACTGAGGTACTTTAGAATGCTGATTACGAATATGGCCATGAAAATATCCAGAAACGACCCCAAGTAGCTCTCAATGATCCCAAGTAGCCCTCAATGCCCCCAAGTGGTCTTAAAAGACAACCCAAACGCGAAAAAATATTTTCTTTTTTCGAAGCACAAATGCTTTTATGATTATTTTAAATCATTTTATACCTTAAGATTGAGGGCTACCGCCCAAATCCCAACTTTTATACAAATAAAAAAATTTACTGTTATTTCAATTGTTTTATTTCAATTTTTTTTTATAATCCACATAGGGGACATTTAATTTCAGTTTATAGGAATTTAAAAATCGATAGGAGCGGGAGTTTAGGATCGGGTTATATCAAGAGAAATTTAATTTCAGTTTAAAGAATTTAAAAACTGATATTAGCGGGAGTATAGGACCGGGTTATATCAGGCGATTCGCTGCGCTCCCGTTGCTTCGTAATGTACATTCTGGAAAAGGGGAAATTTAATTTCAGTATAGGAATTTAAAAACCGATATTAGCGGGAGTATATGATCGGGTTATATCACTTAAGCACTTCGCTCCAGGAAAAAAAACTTCAGTTTATACGAATTTAAAAACGGGAGGACAGGCCGTTGTTATATCAGGTGGGTCGCTGCCCTCCTGTCGCTCTGCAATGCACATTCTTCTGTACCATATCGCGTTTTGTACCATATCGCGTTTTGTACCATATCGCGTTTTGTACCATATCGCGTTTTGAAATATCGCATTTTGAAATATCGCGTTTTGTACCATTTCTCGTTTTGAATTATCTCGTTTCGAAATATCGCGTTTTGAAATATCGCGTTTCGAGCGGCTCCGGTTTTTATCACAGATGAGCTTTTACGCGCCATCTACTAATTTTTACGTCATCTCGTTCACTACTCGTCGACTACTACTTGTAATTCACGCCAGTTGTACATATATTTTGAAGTTTTGTATCCGGAGAATTTAGTTAATACAAATTACACTGTGCTAGTTCAAAAATGTGACAAGCTGGGCACCCGGGGGGTAAACCTAATTCGAGTACGCCGAATTAAATGGTGCTAGTCCCATTTCAAAGTTACTCCCCATTTTTGAGATATCGCATTCGCGTGTTTTGGCTCTGATACTCTCATTTTCACGCTAATAGCTACTAAACCATTAAGATTTTCGTTATGCTTTCTTCAGCAAAGTTGTGGCGCAAGCCAAGACAAACCACTTTGCCGAACATATCAAGACCGAAAAACTAATTTTTTTTTGCTTTTCATTTCGACGAAAAACACTGTTTTTATCATTTTTAATCATTTTGTTGAATTTAAATCGAGTAGAATCGATCGAATAAACATCGCATCGACAAATTAGATACAATAGAAACTATTTAAAAGAAAGCTAAATCGATTCAGTTGATTTTATGGTGATTTTTCCTAAAAAAAAAATTCCTAAAAAATTAACATTTTTCTTCTCTTTGACAAAACAATGGCGTGCCGTTGCGATAGTGGATAAAAATCCGGGATTTTTCCATCCCATCGTTTTAACCAATTATATCACGTAAATTATCACTTTGGGCGGCAGTCCAAACGAGTGACGTAAGCACCTACTGTGCTGGAAGTCGAACTCGTATATATACAGTACTGGGAAAAAAAAACTGGGCAAACGTATTTTATTGCAAATTGGAGTCTTTTTTGCGAAAATTACAAAACTTTTGAACGCAATTGGCTTATTATTTCATTTTAAATACATGTAAGACGTAATTTGTTGAAAAAAATGTACCTGCAATTTAGGGGAAAAACCCTGAAAAATGCCAAAATATTCAAAATACGGTGATTGGAGTTAAAGTAATGGAATAAATTAAACACTTACTTTTTAATTTGTTTTTTGTTTTTTATTGATTTATAGAAGTTCTATCTTTAATATTAATATTTTGGTGAACTGCCTTTTGTTTTTATTACACCAGTACAACCCCACAACTGATGTGCAAAAAAATTGGTCAAGCAATTATTTTATTTTAAGTCGATCGTTCTTGGCCGACATTAGCGAGCAGATGTTTTATTGCCTATAATTTATTTTTTGAGCATACGTAGTGTTAATTTTGTAAGATTAAGTTATTCTGTAAGTGATCCTAGTCAAATAAAGGATAAAGTGTAATTTTAGTTTTAAAAAAATGGGAAAAGTTAGTGAGCAGGGTAAAAGCAGTATGTTGGTTTGGGCGCGTGAAAATTTAACCACACGTAAAATAGCAAAAAGATTAAATATTCCTAAAAATACTGTCGCGTGGAATATTAAAAAATTGCGAGAGATGGGCAGTACACAAAGAAAAAAAGGCTCTGGAGGCCCAGAAAGACAACGCCAGTGGAAGATCATTTCATAATATTACAATGTCGTCGGAACCGTTTTAAAACTTCATCGGACATACGATGGGATGTTGAGCGAGCAACAGGAAAAGAAATTTCAGCCAGCTTAGTGAGAAAAAGACTTGTTAAAGCTGGTTCAAGATACTAGTGAAAAAACAACATTTGCTATGGGCCCAGGAGCATGTTTCTTGGGCTTCAGAGATGTGGAATGATGTAATTTTCCCTGATGAATCAAAATTCAAGCTGTATGTTGAAAATTGAAAAATTCTCGTACGAAAAAAACCGAGCATGAGGCTTGGCAACGAATGCCTTTTAAGAATTTCACCAAAAAATGAAGGAGTTATGGTCTGGAGATGTTTTTGTGGAAATGAAACCGGTCGATTGTGCTTCCTTAGTTCCAACATTACAGCAGCTGTTCATCTACAGGTCCTACACAACGAACTTGAGCCTTCTGTGTTAAAGCTTCTTCGCGAGACTTGCAAATTTATTTTTCAACAGGACAAATTTACGTGCCATACCGCTAAAGTTTTGCGTTATTAAATTTGAACTGTATATACAAAAAATTGGCTTTCAGATAAACATAAATAATTTGTTAAAAACTTGTTTTTTTTCTTATCTTTTCGTTTAGAGGTAAAAAAGTACTTCGAAGAAGGAAGTATTGATGTGTTGAGCTAGCCCCCATATAGTCCAGACTTAAATCCCATTGAAAATATTTGGTCTATAATGAAACTAGAAGTAGCAAGAATGCGCCTAGAATCGATTCAATCTTTAAAAAGTTTGTTGATGACGATTTGGGAATCCATACCTCCTACGACTTTGAAAAATTTATCAAATTCAATGAATCGGAGGTGTATCGCTGTAATAAGAGCAAATGGCGGTCCACCAAAATATTAATATTAAAGATATAACTTCTATAAATCAATAAAAATCAAAAAAAAAATTAAAAGTAAGTGTTTAATTTATTCCATTACTTTAACTCCAATCACCGTATTTTGAATATTTTGGCATTTTTCAGGGTTTTCCCCCTAAATTGCAAGTACATTTTTTTTCAACAAATTACGTCATACATGTATTTAAAATGAAATAATAAGCCAATTGCATTCAAAAGTTTTGTAATTTTAGCAAAAAAGACGCCAATTTGCAATAAAATACGTTTGCCCAATTTTTTTTCCCAGTACTGTATATATACGAGTTTGACTTCCAGCACAGTAGGTGCTTACGTCACTCGTTTGGACTGCCGCCCAAAGTGATAATTTACGTGATATAATAGGTTAAAACGATGGGATGGAAAAATCCAGGATTTTTATCCACTATCGCAACGGCACGCTATTGTTTTGTCAAAGAGAAGAAAAATGTTAATTTTTTAGGAATTTTTTTTTAGGAAAAATCACCATAAAATCAACTGAATCGATTTAGCTTTCTTTTAAATAGTTTCTATTGTATCTAATTTGTCGATGCGATGTTTATTCGATCGATTCTAAAACAGTGTTTTTCGTCGAAATGAAAAGCAAAAATAAATTAGATGTGGTTTTTCGGTCTTGATATGTTCGGCAAAGTTATTGGTCTTGACCTGCGCAACAACTTTGCTGAAGAAAGTTCTTACGACTGTGTGGTCGCAACGATGATTTTTGTGTTATTTTATTCACCCCGGTTGTTGTCTTCGCTTTCGTCCATCTTCTCTTGTTTTTTTTATTCACCTCGGATGTGTTATGAACGCACTTTCGACTTTATACAAACGAAAATTTGATATAAAGGAGAGACAGAGAAGAAAGATTAATTTCTTCTAAAACGTTTTACGAGTTGTGCGGCGCTCGATTTTTTTTTTTGATGCCATTCGAGTTGTGATTGTCAAAGATTCGAGTTTTGATATTGATAGTCGAGTGTTGATTTTTTTTATTATAATAAGTTTCGAGTTTTGATTCAGTTTTTGTATATATACAATATAAAAAAAAAGAAATAATAATTATAAAAGTTAAGTTGGTTTTGTAATTTTGATTAAAAAAAAAAAAAAAAAAAAATATAAGAATCGGTTTTGTGTCGATGAAAACAATTGTATTTTCGGCGTCGGCCGTTTGATGTGTTTAAATAAAACAAAAATATAATTTGAGTTGTCAGCAACATACGAGGAAAGTTTTATTTATATCCAAAATCAGAGTTATAATTCACCTATTATTTGATTATTGGGTAAAAGTGTGAATCTATATCGTGAAGTCGGTATAGGGGATAACAATTAAAATATTGTATTTGAGTAAACGTACGTCCAGTTATTTAACGGGTGTGTTATTTCGGGTGTGGTACTAAGCAAACCGTACGTCCAGTTGAGAAAGGGTGGTGCAACAAGTTTTTTTTGCCCTCGGCTCCAGAAAAGGAGAAGTTGTAATTAAAATAATTTAAATCTACGGAATTGGATAACATTTGAAGTGGTTGTGGTGTCGTTGGTAATATTGGATAATTGATACGGTACGTAATTTTCATTGGCAACTGTGTTTACGGTTGTTCGGCAAACCAACGCCCAACATATTTTGGCGGCCAGTCGAGGCCAAAATATTTATCGGTGGTCTGCCGCAACGAACAGGTGGCCAGCCGGCCAGTTGTTTATTTGGTATTGATATTGGTATCGGTGGTCTGCCGCAACGAACAGGTGGCCAGCCGGCCAGTTGTTTATTTTGTATTGATATTGGTATCGGTGGTCTGCCGCAACGAACAGGTGGCCAGCCGGCTAGTTGTTTATTTTGTTTATTCCTGGTTATCGGTGGTCTGCCGCAACGCCCGACCGCACAAGGTCGCAACTAACGCGTAGCCAACCGGCTATTCGTTATTATTATTATTGGTATCGGTGAAAGGCACCGCAACGGTCCGGGTGGGGCAAGGCCACCTGTGGCATGACGGCCGCTCAAGGCCGCAACATTTTTTATTTTCTATATAATTAAGGTACGATTTTTTTATTTTTTTTAATTTTTAAATTTTATTATTTCTTTCTTAAATTTTTTATTAAATTTAATTTTCAAATTTCTGTAATCGAGCGCCGCACAGTGGATGCACGCTTGGTGCGCATTTCTCTCTCTCTCTCTCTCGTTCTCCCTCTCTTGTTTTCTCCATGGGAAGTTGTGTTTTGGTTTTTGCTGTTTACATTAAATTAAAAGAATGAAATATTAAATTTTTTCGGTGTGGTGTGATGGGAGCGGAGATTCCCTCTGTGTCGGTGTAGTGTTGGCGGTCCCTTGGTGCCCGCATCAAGTTTCGTAACCGGGGCTTTGCCCTGTTTGAATTCGAATGGATGCGCGCACCAAGTCACCTCTTCCGTTATCATTTTTTTATTTATTTATTATTTTGATTATCTGCTGTTCGTTCCTCAGGTTCCAACCGACGAATTTCAGCGGAACATCCGGGTTTTTATTATTATTTGCGTTTATCTATTTTATAATTATCTGTTAATCACGGTGTAAGCCAGAAGCACATGCAAGCCTCAAACCCCACGACCTTAGCACTTCTCCCTGAGAACGTAGCCGGCAAAATCACCGTGGAGGCCTCTGCATGCGCTTAGTGAAAATCTGCAGGTTGGCAGTAGCCAGCCTGTAACAAAGTATAACGAAAATCTTAATGGTTCTAGAGCTATCAACGTGAAAATGAGGGTATATTTTGACTCAGAGCCAAAACATGTCGAATGCGATATCTCAAAAATGGGGACTAACTTTAAAATGGGACTAGCACCATTGGATTTAGCGTACTCGAATTAAGTTTACCCCCGAGTGCCCAACTTGTCACATTTTTCAACTAGCCCAGTGTAATTATTAATTTTAATTTTTTATTATTTTTGATCTTTCTTTTAGATTTTATTAAAAATAGATATTAATGGAATTTAAAGAAGATAACTTCGCAGATGTGGGCGCAATTAAATAACAATTTTTAATTTTCAGATGATCGTGTAGTTTTTCAGTTACATTATTAATAATTATTTCGTAATTAGAATTGTGTCATTGTGTTACTAACTATCGACTACTTAGGTGTCTGTAACCGGGTCGTGTCTATCCTTACTAACATAACCTTTCCTATCCCTCGATTTTGTTATGTGTAATAAAGGTGTACGGTGGGACCCGGCCATATCTGGGATTACTTGTCTAATGACTTGGCCGTACATCTCAATCAAATCAAATTAACCAACAGTCATAAGAAGACTTGAAATATTTATGGTGCTTCCGATTCGAATCCGAGAACCAACTACATAAAATATATCTATTAACTCAAGAGTTCATGTTCCTTTGACCTTAGCAATTAAAGCAGCTCTAAAATTTTCTTATAATCTTTCTACTAAGTCATTTTTTCAAATAATATTACCTACAAATAAATCGTTCATTAAAATCGATGTTAGATCTACAGATTATTTTTCATCGTTAGTTATAGGGGCCGAAGTCGAACATTTTTCTTTTGAATGTACAGATATTATTACGTTTAGAGGGGTAGATTAAAAAGAGGATACATTCTACTATCACTTCAGAAAAGACCAAAATACCGGAAGTTTTAGAAATCATAGATATTTTTTTCAAAAATCAAAGATGTTATGTTGTCGGCAAATCCTGGAGAGTTTTAAGATTTTCAAAGCATTTTCAATCCTTCATTATAGAACAAAACATTCCAGAACATTTTTATGTGTACGATATAATTGAATTTGATGGCCCTCCAATACATTTTTATAAATTAGTAAATGGCCTAAAACTTATTCGTTTAAAAAAATATTTTAATAACTGAATTTTATTTATGAATTATATAACAATAGCAACTATGTATATAACTTAATCAAATAATCAATAGAAACTTATTTGTCTGAAATAAATTTTTTATTAATGAATTGATTTCATAATTAATTGATTAATAAATGTATTAAATGTAATAAAAATCAAATGAACAATTATTTAAAATTTAAAAACATTTTTTTTAATAATATTCCCTTTGAAATTAAGTGACATTTTATTGATTTCTCAAATCATTTCACGTAAAACTAAAAAGATTTCTTATGTATTTCAACGTGGAAACCTAATAAATTAAAAAGAGAACGTTTATTTGCTCTTTTTAAAATAATGTGAACCCACGTTAAACTATTTACTAGTTTTCACCTTAATTTTACTGGATAAAGTTTTAAATAATTCTCTCTATAATTAACGTGATGTTTCACATAATTGTAACTTGTGGTGCCTCTTGGATGAAAACCGTAGGCAAATCACGTAAATTTAATTCTAATTTACGTGACGATTTTTCTGTGGCAGTTGTAGTTGTTGGGGCAAACCACTTGCCGTCGAATATTTGATTAGTAACTGGTTTACTAATCTCCCAAGTTGAGTGGGACTGTAGTGCTGAACTTAAATACTTTCGTTTTAATTTTAATTTATTTGGTGTTTAACCCTTAATTTTGATAATTTTTGTTCGACTGCCAAATTGTAATAATTTTGAAAAGCCGAAAGTGATTTGCAATCTTTTTTCAAAAAGTTACCAACGTTGATAAATGGCTTAAGACAAATTATACCAATTAATTAGTTTAACTTTCTTTTTAGATTATTCACACCTTACCGCCACTCTTGAACCACCGGGTTCAATAATTGATGTGTGATTGCTTGGACTGGATTTCGAAGTAACAAAATCGTTCATGCTTGTTGAATTGTAGATTCTTCTGATGGTTGACACGATTTTTCATCTGGATCACCGGATCCAGGGTGAAACCCAATAACTCTTCCCAAAGGCCAATTATTGATTGGAATATTGGTTTCTCTTATGACTACTAAATCGCCGATTTTTATGTATGTTTGACTTTCTCTCCATTTCAACCTAGGCTGCAACGACATCAAATACTCGATGTGCCACCTCTTCCAAAAATATTAAGCTAAGTGTTTTACCATTTGCCACCTTGTTAGATATGATGGCTTGAGATCAGATACATCATTCTCGGGTATCTTAGTGATAGCATGTCCGATGCGAAAGTGAACTGGCGTTATAACATCAATGTCGGAGGGATGTAAAGCACAGATTGGTCTGGAGTTAAGTATACCTTCAATCTTTGTTGTTATGGTGCCCATTTCCTCTAACGGAAGTATGGCGTTGCCAATGAACCTATTAATATGATTTTTCGCAGACTTGATGACTCAATAATGAGATATTTTCGAATTTTTTATTAATTTATTAAAAGTTTCTTTGAGAGAATTGGATGCCCCAATAAAATTATTCCCATTGTCACTGTAGATGTCTCGACAAATTCCTGTTCGTGCAACAAACCGTTTTACGCCCCCAAGAAAGCATCTGTTGTCATTTCACTGACCACTTCCAAATGCATGGCTTTCGTGCTTAGGCAGACAAATAGGCATATATATGTTTTGTATGTCTTTTGACCTCGTTCTCGTCGTAGGTGCATTGGTAGAGCACCGGCGAAATCTACGGCAACCTTCAGAAATGGGCGGATTAGATCAACTCTGCAGCTGGACAGGTTGCCCATCAATTGGTTATTGATATTGGCTTGGTATTTGACATAGACAGCACATTTATTGGCGACTTGTCGAACTAAGTTTCGACCACTTGGAAACCAATAGTCATGTCTGGCAATCGCTAGCATTATTGATGGCCCCGCGTGCTTGTTATTGATATGAATGGCGTCAACTAATAGCCAACTAAGTCGGGACGAGTTGAACGATTTCATTTTCGTAGAACCTTTTTTGCTCATTTTTGCAAAGTATATGAAGTGCGTCCATCAGCTCATTTCTCTGCAAGAGTATAACATTTGATTTTAGTGTCTCTTTAGATTTGAGATAAGTGATGAATCTTATCAGATAAGCCAACACCCTTTGCCGCTTTGTTAATGAGGAGTATATTTATCCATCAGTTCATCAAACCAAGAAGTGTTGGTGGTTGCAGCAAACAGGTGCAATTTTTATTTTTTTTTCCTCGTTGTTTTTCCTTCGTATATGGAGTTGATGTGGAAATAATCCTCGGGAAGCACAATCTGCCGGATATCTGATGAGGGCCACATGTCGCCAGTTCTGTTTAACACAAAGTTACTCCGACGTTTTGGATGGCTCGAGAGCCATTCCAAAACAATACTAGCATAAGTTTTTGATACTGTCTTCCTAACTTCGGTAATGACTGATTTTATTAAGTTAGTCAGCAATACAACAGCGCAAAGTTCCAATCGTGGGAGAATTACTTGTTTGATTAGCCACCTTTGTCTTAGCCGAAATCAAACTGATGGAGATATATCCTTCTATAAGGTCTCTGCTCTGATGTACACTACTGCTCCATAAACGTTTTGGCTGGCGTCAGCGAATCCGTAAATTTTTATTGCAATGTCGCAGGCGTGGATCCTTCTAGGTATGGATATCAGGTTGACGTGTTGTAATTGGTCTCGAATTCCCTTCCATTGATTTAACACTTCTTCCGGAAGCAGTTCATCTTAACCTATATTGATATCCCATAATTTTGGGATGAATATTTTGGCCAAGACTATGACAGGAGCTATCCAATCAAGGGGATCAAATAGCCGATTGGCTTCGGATACTACCATTCGTTCGGTGAAATAATCACGGTAAAATTGTCTGTTGATAGATTCCAATTGATGCCCAGTACCTTTACCAATCTTTAATGTTCTTCATTGTTGATTTTCGTGGATTTTATGTCAACATCTCTGGTACTTAAGGCTGCAATAGCGTTCGAATTGCGATGATTTAATCCATGTTTCAATAGTAAAATACTAACACTCTCCTTCAGCTGCTATATTTTGCATTCATTTGCATTTGCTCTCTTTGTATTCATTTTAACTTGTCCAGGTAGAAGCAGGCCGAAGAAATAGTCGACCCCAATTAAAATCTCTATCTCACCCGATCTGAAGAAATATGGATCAGCCAGCTGAAGGTTCGGCAAACATCTGAATTGCTAGCCATGGACAGTTTCATGAGGCTATTGTAAGGTATTTTTGGGTAATATGTGGGCTTCTATTACGAATTATGGATGATAATTTGGTATAATTGATAATTTTGTATTACAGACTAGTGCCTTGGTAATTCCAGCGTTTGAACTACCCAATCCAGCAACTGACAATTTCGAATTTCGTCTTGAGATTCCTAATTTTTGAACACATATCTCCGTGATAAAACTGGCCTGGAAGCCTGAGTCCAGCAAGGCACGACAATGGGCAAAATCGAATGAGTGACGATTATTTGGGAACAATGAGATGAGGTTTGTAGCGTGCAGGAAGACGAACGAATTGGTTTGGCTATAGTTCTTTCAGTGTCGTTACGGTGCAGCAATGAATGATGCCTTTTGTTACATCGTTGACAATTGCGGTTTGAAGTACATTTGTGTACTTGATGTCGTTTGCTGAGACAAGTGAAACAGCTGTTACTCGAATTATTATTAAATTATTATTAGTATTAAAATGGGGATAATTTTCATTTATTTGGAATGTCTTAGGCTAACTATGCATATATACCATGTACGTTGGAAATCTCTGTGAGCTGGCCAATCCTCGATAAAGTTTTTTTTTCCTAGTTTTATTTCTATAACAAATATAAAGTAATTACATAAAAGGAAAAGTAAAAAAACATAAATAAAACTAGTTTAGTAGTCTCCTCATTAAAGATAATGTTTCGGAGCTACGATTCAATTATAAAAAATATTTAAAGAATAAATTAATTACACTATTACAAATTTAAAATATTAATTATAAATATTACTATTTCTATTCGGATACTGAAATTTTTTATTTTTATTTTTTTTTTTTAAATACAAAAGAAGAAAATTATTAAGATGAAAAAATATTATTGTAATTTGTTGATAATTGTTCATAACAAAAAAATTGACAAACAAAATGGTAAAATGTTCATTAATCATTACAAATATACTTCCATGTTATTAATTGTAAATAGCTAATCCTTTAATAATTTGCAAAAATCATTAACATTATTTGTTAAAAAAAAATTTGACGGTAATTGACTGTATAGTTTAGGAGCGGTATAGTCGAAGAATTTTTTAAAATGTTTCTTATTAGGACGAGGAATATTTATTTTATTAATGTTGCGCAAATTATATGAAACGCTATTCAAACTACTAACTGTACGATTACCGCTAATTAAATAAAAAGCTTTTAATACTTTAAATACATATAGATTTCGAAGCGGCAAAATTTTGAATTTCACAAATAACGGGAAGGATGGAGTCAATCTTGGTTTAAAGTTAATTATTCTCAACACTGCTTTCTGAACGGACATCAACGGTCTAATATTGGATAGGTAAATTCCGCCCCAACAAGTAACTCCATATCTCAAATGTGAGTCAACTAGTGCATAATATATGCATTTTAGGAATTCCGGACTACAAATATTCCGAAGATAGTAAAAAGTTCTGAGTGTCATCCGTAATTTGCTTTTTAAATTGTACACATGCCCCTTGAAATTTAGTTGAGAGCCCAAATGCAAACCGAGATATTTAAAAGAGTATACGGTTTCAATTGGAATGCAAAGGGGGCCACAATTGGTATGATTGCAAGATAACGAATGATAAATTAAACATGAATTTAATATAGACGTTGTGCCACCTATGGAAAAATTCATAAGTTAAGACTTGCAACTCAGTATCATATTATGCACAAAGAACCACTTTTTCAACAAGACGACGTCTTGCTTAATATCACGTTCTAGGGAATCTATATTAAAACCCGAGTAAAGTAATGCCATATCATTTGTGAATGCGACGATATTGCCACGTAAATCCAGGCTGAAAATTGATTTACATTAGATTAGAAAGAGCAATGGCCCAGAACTGATCCTTGTGGAACTTCAACATTAACTAGTTTCTCATCACTAAACTTCCCATTAACACAAACAAAAATTCAAAACGACACCTCGTATACCAATATTGTATAGCTTCGATAATAAAACACTATGATTAACAGTGTCGAAAGCTTTAGAAATATCAAGGAATAAAGCTGAGGATTTTAAATTATCATTCAAATTACGGTGCAGCGGCGACAAGAATGCTATTAAGGCTTTTTCCGTTGAAAAATTCCTAATAAAACCATACTGTCGTACGTCAAGAAAATTAATTTTATCAAGATAATCTAACAATCTATGTTTAATTATTTTTTCAAAGATTTTAGAAAATGTGCTCAAAAGAGTAATAGGGCGATAGTTATTCTTATCCAACTGAGAACCTTTTTTGAAAAGCGGTTTTACAACACCAACTTTAAGTAGTTCCGGAAAAACCCCTTCTGACAAACAAGAATTAAAAATAAAAATCAAAACATGAACCAGACTACTAATTATATTTTTGATTATTTTATGTGAAACTTCGTCAAAGCCGTATGAAGTACTATTTTTTAAATCACGAACGCTCGCAACAATTTCCTCTTCACAAACTGGGAAAAAGAAGAAATTTTGATAATTGCAGTTCGAGAGAATTAAGTTATCTCTAACAGAAACCTCTATATAAACCGTTTCATGATTAGCATTCAAAATTTCAGTAGGTACATTGATGAAATATTCATTAAAAATATTGGCTATTTTGGATGGATCTTTTTCAATTTTATCATCTCTATCCGCAATTGAAATAATTTTATTAGTGCTCAGTGTGTTGTTCAGAATACCATTAACTACCTTCCATTTCGATTTTAAATCGTCAGCAGCAGAAAACTGAGCCTTAAAATACCTTTCCTTTGCTTGAGGAATTATACGTTTTAGTTTAGCATTAATCTTTTTAAGTTTATTACTCAACATCGCATTAGTCTGGTTCTTTGCTAGTTTTTTAACTAAATGGTTTTTATAATTAATTAAACTTAGTAGCGATGCGGTTATTCAGGGTTTTATTTTGAAGTCCGACCTTCTTATTTTAGTTCTCGATTTGGATCATTAGTAGAGAACACTGGGGTCCAATCATAAGAATTTAAAGTATTCAATAGATCGCGATAACTAATTTTTGTTTGCAATCGAGGATGACAGCGCGAAAACTGTTTTTTTGGATTAAAAATATTTAATGTTAACAAAATAGTATTATGATCCGTCACTTGGAGATTTACACTATTGACCTCAAGAGTATATCTTGAAATATTTGATTCAGCAAATACATGATCAATACACGTATTTGAGCATGGCCTCGTAACGCTATTCATAAGAGAATTAAAACCAAACGAAGAGCACAACAACAAAAAATCATCTTTCATAAGTGATTCTTTCAATAAATCAATATTTAAATCCCCCAGTAAGATTCTGTGCTTAGATTTATCAAAAACTAGAAAATCATTTAATTCATTTAAAAAATATCTGAAGAAATAAAATGCAATCTATAGACTAGAATAAAACAGAAATCGATATTGTCAATGCGAACTGTTAGCTTGATAACATCAGCTGACGAGAAGTTCAATGCAGTAAAATGAAAATCAAAAGTAGATCTAATAAAGACCCCAACACCATCAGATCTATACGAATCATTACAATTAGCGTTAAACGTAAAATCAGATAAATTAAAATTGTTAATTTCATTGGTTGAAATCCACGTCTCGGTTAGAAAGATTATATCCAGATCTTTAACTAACGAATTAATATTTGCCAAAAAAATGTCGAAATTTTTACGGAGGCTCCTGACGTTTTGTAACATGAAATTATATTTAACAACATCTACACTATTCATTGAAGAAAAAGGAAACAAAATATAAAACAAACTTTTTCAAAAAATTTTTTGGTAGATAACATAGAACTGATGTGAAACAAAATATCAACAAAACCACAATTTTCATTGAAAATAAAATTGCAACACAATATTTCAAATACGCACGAAACACCCTACTTAACAAATTAATTTTATAAAAATGTAATAGATTAGTACTTAAATAATAGTCCAATAATATAAAAATATAAGATTGTAATAGATTAGTACTTATATAATAACAAAAGAAAACTAGTACTCGATAGAATAAGACATTATATAGAAATAATTTTAAAATTAATTAATGTATGTGTAAACAACAACAAATTTGTATAAAAAAAGAGCAATTTAAATGTTAAATCATATATTAAATAACTTATATATAGGACGTTCGTGTTCTTTTTTTCTCTTATCTTATCGCAGTATTAAAATTTTCATCACGGTGTCGCTTTTGTCGTTTTTCGAACTTCGAAAAAAATTCGAAGTAAAATCAAATTGTCAAAAAGTTTACAATTTTTGGTTGTCAAAGAAAATAATGGAAGTTAAAAAAAAAGTGTTTTAATTATCATTTATTCATGAAATTACATAATGGTGTTCCTTATCACGTAAGAATCGTCGAGGTTAATTTCATCAGTCATCACTTATGCAATTTGGATCAGAATTTTTCAAATCCCTTGCGTTGCCATAAATATCGATCGTAATGTTTTTTTTAAACACGAAACTTGATTTTCTGAAAATCACAAATTGGTGTTCTTGGACATTACGTTTACATTGAATTTTAATTTATATTTCATGTTTCGAATTATTATGTCGGTTAGATTTCTCACATTTCTCTTCTAGTGAGACAAGCAATAATAAAATATAACAAAACAAAATTTATTGAGAATTGTTTAAAACATAAGGGATCAATTAAATTACATAATGATTCTTGGACATTACGTACCCCTCCTAACATACACAGTTCGTTAAAATCACATGTAATATGAACAGCACAGCTCGGACACGGTAATATCGAAACGAGAAAATTCCGTCTCAAATTGTTCGGTCAGTCGACCGTAAACAGAGCACTACTTGCCAAACCTTCCATAATGTATTACCCGTCTTCCTCGTCTGCACTTAAGAGCTCAATATTTACATCGTAAATAATTCCTATGGATTAGAATCGAACATAATGGCATGGTGTATACTTTTAAACGGGGCGGAATGTACTTACCACCGGTAACCAAAAAATACGACATCAGTAATATGCAAATATTTTCATTTTGGATGGCTGAAGAAACCATGATGGACTTTAGATTTTTAATTAGGAACTTCCAATATTCAGGACGGTGAACTATACAACGTTTCTAGCATTTTACTAGCATAACTACACTAAAAATTAAGGCTATGTTTGACTACACATGCACATGACATTTACTTTTTTATTTTGACATACAGCTTTTTTTCACCAACTGTGTTGATTTTCGAATTTTTTTCGAACTTGTACTAAAACAATTAATTTCACTCTTGTCTTATAGGAAAAAAATTTTGGAACACGATTTTACATGGCAGTGTCTTATATTGATACTATTTAATATTTGGTTAAATAGTAAAAAGAACAATTAATAGGTAAGTCCAAGATTAAATAAATTAAAAAATATTTTATACTTAAAAGTTTTATATGTTGTGCTTCTTTCTTATTTATCGTCATTCGGGAGTACATGTTGTGGTGAATTAATCCCATTCAAATGAAAAATATCATTCATACTAAAGATATGAAGAATCGTTGAGTCAGCTGTTCTTCGCAGGAATATTTTACCATCTTTGGCCCATAAATATTTAAAATTATGAGCGTGCTGTAATTTTTTGGCTTCATTGTACAGCTTAGATTGAAACTTGGTGAAGTGTTGCATTTTATAACAACCAGCTTTCTTTGAAGATGATGAATTTTTCAGGATAAAATTAAATTTCGACAGAATGGTATTTTTCTCCTCGATAGAGTCTAAGGTAATTATGTACGAATCTCTTAGCGCAGATTTGCTTTTCATATTATGATACATTTTTTGAATTTTTGTAATATTCACATCACTGCTAACATGTTTAATAGGGTCCAATATGAAATCATCAGCATCAGGAACGTTGACTGGCAAACCACACATGATAATATTTTTGACCAATTCCCGCTGTAGAGGAATATCAAGCTGTGCCTCCATCAGCTTTATGCTTGCATTTAATTTTCGGTAAGACCCTTCCAAAATTTCACATTTACTGTTTAATGCTGCATTTTCTGTGGCGATGATTTTAAATTCCTTTTTGATAGCATCAAATTCCTTGCAGATAAACTCTTGTGATTTTTGGACTTCAAAAATCAAAGCCTTAATTTCAGCGAACTGGACATCGAAACAGGCTAGCATAGGCTATTTAAAGTCGTTTTGAAGTTTGATCTAGATGCCGTATTCGTAGCAGTAGGTGAAGAAATTCAAGATTCAGAACCAAGATTCTGGGTGGATGTCTTGGCACAATCGGGTGAGCAAATCCAGTTGGATTCAGCAGCTTTCTTGCTTTTGGCAACACCAATAATACCTTTGCATGGCGGGTGGTACATCTTGTGGCACGAACTGCACATACAGACAGCCTGTTTCTGCGTAATTCTTTTTTTACATGAGGGGGCAGCACACAACATTTTGGCGTGGTAATTAGGAGAATCCTCCGCACACTCATAAAAAGGCATTTTGGCGCTAAAAATGACACTTCGTATAATAATTTAGAATCACTTAGATTATCAATAAATTGTATATATAGTTTTGCTTTTATATTAAACTTAAAAAACTGAACTTATTAAAACTATGTAATGGCGAGTAACTGTTTTCAAACATTTAATAGGGCGTCAATACTTATAAATAAATCACTTCAACTATTTTTATATTTTAATTATTTTTGCTTTAATAACAAACACGTCCGCTCAATTCTGACAACACAGATTGAATTAATGTGTAAATTCGATTTATTACAAACTTGTAAAAATTGATTAAGTTTGGGGTCTATAACAAATTGGTCTATTTTATTCAACAAGTTTACTACTCAACCCAATAAAATCGATTTGAATTTCGAGAGCAAAAAATTATACGTATCCCCTAAATATGGAAATGGCTCTTGATTTTTTGATTCTTTCAAGGTAAGGATAACTTTGCTGTGTTTTTATATACCACAAATTAATAGGATATCCTGGTGGCAAAGTGGTCAGCTTGCTTGCTCCAGCGACCGGAGGTCCCGGATTCGATTCCCGGTGGTGACAAGGAAAAAATTTCACGGCTGGTTTAGGATCAATGAATTAATCACTTATTAACCGAACCTCAGTTGAGGCGGCCAAATCCCTTGGTGGGATATAGTGCCAGAGAGAGAAAAATTATGAAGATTGTAAAATACATATTTTTGAGTTTTCACTCAAAATTTTGATAAGAATTTTTTTAACAGTGTATTTACTAATACTTGTTTATAATATGCCAATGCATTCGACCGGCAACTATATTATGCCGGTAGTTTTACCGATATTATAATCAAAAAATTTCTATGAAATAAACTTTACCCGTACGTACATTTACAAATTAAGCTTTTTAATTTCCTGCTGAATGAAAAACTAAATTAAATTCTTGTATGTATATAGATATGATTTAGATATAGATGACTATATATATGGCATGGTGTTTAGTATTATCCATGTGATATTTTGATAAGGGTACAGACAAAATATGTATTTTCTGTGTCGCTTTCCTCCTGGATTTTAATTGTAGCAACAGCAACAACAACAACAGTTTAAGGCAAAAAAAAATTTGAATTACAAATTTCATTTTTTGCGCGCACACACACAATTTACAGAGTGTGGAATGTTGCAATCAAATTATGTTTGGTTCGAACACCTCTTCATATCCATATATGTACATTGTACCCTGTTATATTCCCCCGCGTGTTGTTGAAATAAGCATTTTGGTTGAGGAGGAAACGAAAATTATTATGTAACAAAACAAAAGAGCTTTAAATTACTGTTTTCATTTTTCTTTTACTTCTTTAGGTAACGATGGAAATTCCATAGCGAAAATTCTTGTAATGCTTTTCCAACATTTCTTAAATGTGTATACGTAGAAGCGTGCTTTAAAGCGAACATGTGTCAAATTACATTCCAAAACTGAAATTTTTATTTTTCGTTCGCTTTCCACTAATGGATAAATATTTTGTTGCCCAATTAAATGTGACTGAAAAATGCGTATTTAGTTTTTGTTTGGCCGCTCGGTCATTAAGTTAATGTGGCGAGGGAATTGCTTACCAACTTGGAATATGATTTAATGTATTTTATGTCTTAAGTTCAACCCAATTCCAGTTGGATCTGTATGTGGCATGTGTGAGAGCATATTTTGTTATCATATTTTGTTTAACCCACATACGAGCATATATAGGATATTAGTTTAACCGCAAACAAAATATGTAAATGCCAAACAATACTCAGCTTTAACACAAGCGGATTTAATTCCGTTGTGCTGCTTAAAATCAGATAACAAAGCGAATGCAGTCGTCGATAATCCCATTAAAAAAAAATTCTACAAAAAATTTCAAAATAAATATTTAGGCTCACCCCACACACCAACCAAGTATTCCAAATATAAAATTTTGTGTGTTTAATTTCCATAAGGTAGACACGACACCACGCAACAACAAAAAATGAGCAAGGACCATTGAGGCAATGAGAGGAAATCGGAAATTGTCTACTGCTACAATAATAATCGTTGACGGGGAGCAATGACAGTTAATGTATATAGGGGAAATCATGAATGGAAAGAAGTTTTTCCTACAAGATGACATTAAATACACGTTATGTACTGCGGATGTTGATTGTTGTAATGACTTTTGACTTTTGTTGTAAATTTCAATTATTTTATAAAGGTAACACAACGATTAAACGAGATGGCATTATCAATTGTAATTATTACAAAGATGCTGTACCCGTACAATTCCGACTGTCGTAATTTTTTGTTGATCCACTTTTATACTAAAAGCTACTCATGAAGTGTGCAGATAAGTTGTTAAGAGAGTATTAAACTGAGTCATCACAAGTAGCTCTCGATAGTTATATAAAACACCCTATTATAGTTAGCGGACTCCAGCCGAAAAATGTCGATAATGCAGATACAAATTTTATGCCGCAAAGTAATTATTTACTAATTAGATATTTGTGAAATGTGAAATGCATAGTCGGGTAGATACTCGATCGTCTAGCAAGCAAGCAATTTGCTAGCCGAAATCCTGGCTACTGAATCAATTTTACCAAGGAAATTTGAATTTCCTATTATATTTTTGATACAATTCTTGTTTATTTTTGCGATTGCACAGTAACATTTGCGGCTTCAAAAATGAACAGCTAATTTTTGTGTTGTTTTACTGTGCAATTGCAAAAATAAACAAAAATTTTATGAAAAATATATTTGAAATTCAAAATTCCTTGGTAAAATTGATTGAGTAGCCAGGATTTCGGCTGGCAAATTGCTTGCTTGCTAGCCGATCGAGTATCTACCCCAGTTACATGTTGAAAAGTCGAAAACTCGATTGAATATAGCGCACACACAAAATTAGAAAATTTCAAAAACTTGACCGTTTAAAGTGTTATGGCTGGAAATAGATTCAAATGAAAGGTCTTAATGATGGTCAATTTCCATGTTGAGAATCCGGGAAAACTCGATTGAATCCACACACATAACTAGCAGATTTAGCGGCAGGCTAACAACCTTCTCTCATAAAGTCAAATAAGTTATGAAACCTACTCAAAGATGCGATTTAAACAATCAATTTTTAGAAATTTTCAAATTTTATGTGTGCGATATATTCAATCGAGTTTTCCGGACTCCCCATACAAATTGACCTTAAATTTTTTTCAGAGGTGAGCATCATTAAGAAATTTTATTTGATTTGTTTTTCAACCATGATACTCTAAACGATCAATTTTTAGAAATTTTCAAATTTTGTGTGTGCGATATATTCAATCGAGCTTTTCTGGACTCTCCACATGAACATTGACCTGAACATTATTTCAGAGGTGAGCATCAAACGGTCAATTTTTAGAAATTTTCAAATTTTGTGTGTGCGATATATTCGATCGGGTTTTCCGGACACCCCATATGAAAATTGACCTGAAAATTTTTTCAGAGGTGAGCATCATTAAGAAATTTTATTTGATGTTTTTTTCAGCCATGACACTTTAAACGATCAATTTTTAGAAATTTTCAAATTTTGTGTGTGCGATATATTCAATCGAGTTTTTCTGGACTCCCCACATGAAAATTGACCTGGAAATTGTTCGAGATGTGAGCATCATTAGGAAATTTCATTTAATTCTGTTTCGAGCCATGACACTTTAGACGGTCAATTTTTAGAAATTTTCAAATTTTGTGTCTGCGATATATTCGATCGGGTTTTCCGGACACCCCATATGAAAATTGACCTGAAAATTTTTTCAGAGGTGAACATCATTAAGGAATTTTATTTGATTTTTTTTTTCAGCCATGACACTTTAAACGATCAATTTTTAGAAATTTTCAAATTTTGTGTGTACGATAAATTCATACAAAGTTTCCCAGACTCTGCACATGAAAATTGATCTAAAATTTTGGAAGTTTTTGATAAATGCCGTCGAGCTTTCTCAGTAATAAAATAGTTTTTTATTATAGTTTTAATGCATTTAATAATAAAGTTTAATTTTGAATAAATTTTGATTTAAATAGAAGTTATTGTTTAACACTAAAGGTATTTATCTGCTTTATCGACATTTTTCGGGTGGATATTTATATGAATCTGCCCTGTGGTATTTTACAGGCGAACAATACAAGTTGTTTTTGAACCTGCATTATCGACATTGTTCGGCTGATAAATTTTGGTTGTTACATTCATTATCGACCGTTTTCGGCTGAAGCGAATCGACTAACTTTAACAGTATATATAAAACCTGTAGTTAATATTGAAATTTAGAATTTTTTCTTAGAACTTGTATAATTACTCTGACGTCATAACGCAGTAAATCAAAAACCCATGACAAGGAAATATGAAACTAAATTTGAAATCATCAATAGCGATCTGCATCAAGTGGAGACACTACCAATGGAGACACGGTCAATTCAAGAACTAATGAATGCTTTACACGGGAAAAGCAAATTCTCCTGAAATCAAACCTCATCCATTGAACTGATATTATAATATATAAAAATTTGGCAATATTGGCAATTAGAAAAGGAACTTGCATTCATTAGAAGACACCTGGTATCGCTGAGACAGCGGGATGCCAGTAGGGTACAAATAATCATATTGCAAAAAACTGGTGTTCATTCGTCAACAGCCTCTTGAACAGTAATGGCAGACAACAATCACACCAACAGCGACCACAAAAACAGTAAAAAAAAAAATTTATTAATTTTGCTTATCAATTAAATCATGGAGACAACGGTGAAAACAAAAATATGTGTTCCACGAAAACAATAATCGGCACCACACCAACATGCAGAAGCCCAACGCCCTACCTGAGTTGGTTCTTTTTTTTCCTTTATTAATTACAACAGAGACCGTGCTTATCTAGCAATTTATCTTGCAAATTTTACATTTCTTAATCAATTCTGATTTGTTGACGTGAAACCCAATGGTTAGTCCCATATTTAATTAAACCTTTTGGAGTCTTCTTTCAACGACAGGGTTATCTATCATAAGGCGAATATAGGGGTTTCCATATTCCCGGGCCTTATTTCGTATTTGGTGCCATGCTTTTTTATTTGATTTATTCCATAAGCCCCTGTTAAGGTCTTCATTTATTATGTACCACGGAGCATTTACGATGCTACGAAGAATCTTGTTTGGAAACGTCTGTATCATTTTGGCGTTTGTTTGCTTCGTACATCCCCAGAGTTGAATACCGTAGGTCTATATCGGCTTCAGTATTTACCGATATAGCAGAAGCTTGTTGTGAATTGTAAGCTCAGAGCCTCTACCTATGCGCCAATACATTTTTCTGAACTTTATATTAAGTTCTTCCTTTTTCTTTTTGACATGCTCTCTCCACTTGAGCTTGGCATCGAGGGTGATGCCACGATATTTAGATTTGTTTGCGTATGGCACCGGTGGTGAGTTAATTTCTATCGGTAGATGGGAAGCCTTTTGATTTGTAAAGTTAATATGCGTGGATTTAGTCTTGGTAATTTTCCACATTGGTAATTTTCTGGAGTTTGTTCGTTGCATCAGCGACATTACTTCCAATCGGGCAATCGCCATGATTGCTGTGGCATCTGCAAAGGTGGCTACGGTTCCTTCGTTTATTGTTGGAATATCCCTTGTATATAATAAATACAGGTTTGGTCCTAAGACACTCCCCTGCGGGATAACGGCAGACATTTTCTTTAGTTCGGAGTATTCATCCTCATATTTCACACGAAAATGTCTATTGGATAAATAAGATCTTAGCATGGCATAGAATTGACTCGGCAGATCTCTATGCAGCTTGCATTCCAGTCCACTATGTCAGACTTTGTCGAATGTTTGGGCGACATTCATAAATATGCTGGAGCATACTTTTTTACGTTCTAACGTTCTTTCAATAATGTTGGTGATTCTATGCACCTGTTCAATTGTTGAATACTTTTCTCTGAATCCAAATTGATATGGAGGAATTAGTTGTTGGTCCTCTATTATTGGTTTAAGTTTTTTGGGTAATAATTTTTCAAAGAGTTTTCACATAATTGGCAGTAATGAAATTGGCCTGTATGATTTTTTATCGTTAGGTGGTTTATCAGGTTTTGCTATCATGATTACTTCTGTTACTTTTCATTGTCACGCAACATATTTTAAATGAAAGCTTGCGTTGATTACGTGTAATAGCTTACGAAATTCTTTATCTGGTAGAGTCTTGATTATTTGGCAAGTAATCAAGTCATACCCTGGGGCTTTTTTTAACATTGATTTTTCTTTTTTACTTCCACTTTTAATTCTTAGAGAGTTACTGGGCGTGTATAAAAATCATCTAGCTTGTGGATTAACATTATACTTTCATTGGCCGTTTGTCTTGGTGGTGAATGGAGGGTATCCTCGAGATACTCCGCAAACAGATCAGCCTTCTCTTTAGGACCTCTTGTTCAGGTTACATTCTCTTTTTTAAGTGGAAGCACTTGCATTTAAGGTTTTTTGAGACCCTTTGTTTTTCTCTAACCAACTTCCTAACTTCCATTATGTATGATATGTTAAGCTTTTTCTTACTTTGTATAATGAGGGTACTTGTAAAAGCAGCATAGTGAATTGTTTCATTGAGTTGTTCTAATTCATCTTCCAACTGGTGAGAATTTCTTATCGGTATCTGAAGATTGATTTATTCCATTACTTCACGAGAGAGATCCCAGTTTATTTTGGAATTTGTTTATTTGGGTTCATTCTCCCTTTTTCATTTCACTGACTGTCATGATAACTGAGGAATGATCCAATCCTAGAGAATGACCATCTTCAAAATGAATATAGTTCTGGGATATACCTATTGCTACATAAAAGTCTATTAGGTCAGGTATTTTCATGTTGGAGAACCATCACCAGAGTAAAATTCACATTTTGATGTCTGCTCTGCTTGAAGCAATTCTTTACCTTTAGACTTCGTAAGTCTCGATCCCCAATAACTGTTTTACGCATTAAAGTCACCTCCAATATAATAAAATCAGGTCAAAGTGATTTAAACAGTTTAAGGTAGTCCTCACCTTTCAAGCTGTGCCGGGGAGGACAATATATTGCGGAGACAGTAAGCTGCCTGTCTTTAATTTAATTTTTTCCAGTAGTGACTTGCATTGTTTCTTCTTCGATATTTGATTCTAACCTCGTATTTTAACAAACGAAGATTTAACTAAATGGTTTGCAGATATTAAGAAAATGTCGTTTTTTCTGAATTGCTATGATGAATGCTATTTTGAAAGTTGTGTTCTGACTTAAATTGTTTTGTTGGATTGCGTTGTGGGAGTTGCATCAGCTGACCAAGTATCATGTGTTCAGATTACTTTGATCATCTAGCCGCTTTGTACACTTCGATTTTCATGATTTTGCGGTTGATTTCTTGTTTTGTCTCTTTATTTTTGAAGTTGTTTAGCAACAGCCTGGATAATTAGCCAAATGTTGGCCCTAACAATTTGTTCACTTGGCTGGCACATCTCTCTATATTGTATATGTCTGGGTAATAAGAATACCTGAGCATTTTACACATCTTGGACCCCGGTCGCAATATTTTTGAGTGTGATTAAATGCCTGACATTTCTTGCATTGGGGTATCTGTGTAGTGGTTGTCTTCATTGGTTCAATTTTCACCTTCATGTGAAGGATTCCTTTTATTCCATAAATGATTTGAACATGCTTTTTGTTGTCAAATACCAGCATAAATGAGGGTGTCTCATTTTACTGATTGTCTAGTTCCCTTCTTGGATTTCTGTTCTCTCTTTTTAACAGTATTCACAGCATCTAGTATTTTAAGACCTTTATTTTGTAATTTTTCCATTATTTCTTTGCTTGAGCAAGTGTGATGAAAACCTCTTGCCATTACTTTTACAGTAATTTCATCAGTGACTGAATAGTTCTTGACTGAGTTTGCACACATTGTGCTATCGCTCCCGGCAACATAGAAGGAGAATATCATTATAAATCTTAGAAGAACTTCCAGGCCTTCATAAATATGAGACAATTAAAGGAGTACTAATTGATCGCTACTCCATTTCTGAAGAGCGTAAATAAATTGTTGACCGGCAATAATTTCCCGATCAACATTATTACAAAACTATGAATCAGCGAACTCCCTGACTAGATAAAAACTGCATTGATCACTGACATTGCCGAGAAACTTCACGAAATCATTTGCACGCGGACTCTTGTAACGATACATTTTTTTTAACGTTTTGGTAATAAATTGGTAATAAATAAGTTTACCGATGCCCACATGATGATCCATTCAATCAGAAATGGGTCATTTTGGTGTTTGTATCGGTAAATTTATTTAAATTATATTCCCATTTGTTGTTGTTTTTTTATTGCAATAAAGAAACAAGATTATTTTTTTTACTTTGATTTTGTTCCAATAAGTTTTTTATGTGGTCATTTAGGGGCATAATGTTTGTTTTTATTTTTGTGGGTTTTTCTTCTAAGCGAGGCATCGTTCCACCAAACTTTTGTTAGTAAACTTAATTTAAATATTAATTAGGGTGATGAACAAAAAAACTGCAAAATAATATGGGATGAGCTCATTCAACATAATAGTTATAGTTCAGTGACTTCAGGTCATTTACCATTTTCAGGACCATGTATACTTGATCCAATTTGCTACAAAGCCGCTTTCCTAGAACTCCAGCACATGGGGGACCTAGATGTATCTGCCGATCTTCTTCTTCAACAATATCATGTCCAATACATATGGCGAAGAAGACAGATAACGCCTGGAGACTATATGGAGACCACACCATTTGGCTGATTCGAATTCATTCGCATTTGGAGTCAGAAACGCAGCACAAACATATCAGCGTTTCATCAAAGAAATCAAAAATTATCAAATTACGACGTCAAATTCAACACCGTAAATGTGTGCTCGGGAAAAGTAATCCCGTGACTTTTTCAGTCACAACATTACTGCTAATGGCATTCTATCGTCCAAAGGACGAAGTAATTCAATAAGAGGATTCCCAGCACCGCAAAATGTTAAATACAAAAAATTTGTCGGTATGGTAAATTACTACCATTGATCCATTCCAAATTAGCAAGCATTCCCACACAGTTTTATAGCAATTAAATAGAGGGACCTATGAACCTCTTGGATTTTTATCCGAAAAATTATCAGATGCCGAAAGAGACAATCTTCCAATCTATTATATATATTTGCTATTTTATTGAAGTTCGGGAATTCATTATCTTCACCGACCACAAACCGCTCACTATACATTCAACATAGACAAGGCAAAGACGATGTAGTTGCCGATATTCTTTTTCAGATTTCCGAACACGAGCTTGCATCCGCTCATTTTGACATTACAACAATCGCAACAGCTTAACAATTTGAACAAGAACTGAAAAAAAAGAACTATAAGATTTACTCTCTAGTTCTACAAATCGGTGGCCTTCCAAATGAAAATTAGATAAATTTCCATTAGCCGATTTGACAATTGTGAAGTAACTACCGGCAATATTCGCGAGTTTTCTTCGACACTATGCATAATGTTTCACATCCTAGGGTACGGGCAACTCAAAAATTCGTCATTTTAAGTTAATCTGGAACGACAGGCAACTCAATGCATTTTCAATATATTGAATTAGCGATATTTATCCACATTACAACCCTGCATTCCCATCCTGCACAGTTAGGCTGAGATTGATCGACATTATAGTCTATCAAATGAATACAGTGGCATCAATGACAACGCATGTTAATTTTGAACGACAGACCATTCAAAGATTTTTATGAATTTTCAATATATTGAATTAACGAAAATTTTCTAAATTACACCCCTGCATTCCCATCAGAATTTCCCCACAATTAAGCAGAACTTGACCAACATCTTTTCAAATGACCACAGTTGTCTCAATGACAAAGCATGTTCATCTGGAACGACAGGAAATTCAATGCCTTTTCAATATATTTGAAACAGCGAAATTTTTCTAAATTGCAGGGGTTATCCAAAATAGAATTTTAAGTTTAAATGGAATTAGGTTTTACAACAGACACCACCTAATAAAACATTCAAATTGGTTTCTTTTGATGTGTTGTTGAAATAAATTTTTCGACTGATAACTTTCGGCTAAGTTTAATAGTATCAACATAACGACCGATCAAGATACACAGTTTGAATCCAAGCTATTTTTTGACCTTATGAAACTCCTGGGATCATGTACAATACGAACTACTGCCTACCATCAACGAGCATCCCATTACAATCCAAGTTACCACACTGATACAGTGAAAGAAAGGAATGTGTTTTTCTTTAGGACCCTTACCTAACCTTAAGACGTTTTCAATGTTGTGCGACATGTATGTATTTTATACCAAAATTATATTTTGATAAAAGCGCCAAAATGGTGGGTTTGAGAACTAAAGTGCTGATTACAAAATTGTTGGTTATTCCAAGACCTGAGGCATCTTTTTGATTGCATAATTCATTCAATGTTTACTAACTTTATGCGGGCTTCATTTATTTAAACAAAATAAAAATTTGTTTTGGAAACAAGTTTTGGTGCCACTGTCATTTGAGAATTGTAAAAGTCCATAAAATGTTAAATGTATATATTTTCTGAGATAACCACGTCCAGAAAAACCTTTTGTTTCAAAATAATATTGTGAATTATACAAAGGATTATCTTCATCAACATCTCTTTATGTTTTGAATCACCCGAAAAAATTATACCAAACAAGCAAAACAGAAAACCGTTCACATACCCCCCATCTAACCAGTAAATGGTCAATTTTCTATCAAATTATCTCTAAACAACTTTGAATCGTATTCACAATGAACGTACATACATTTAATATGAAATCGTATATATGTCTACCCAAATAATCGTACCACCCGACAGCCATACACTACATGGTACGGTATACACAAAGTGCTTGAAGCTGTTATTATAAAACAACAATCCTTTTCTCGTGTTCGAAGCAAAAATAATTTTTTTCCCCGTCTTAAAGTAATTCCATGTGTTATCCTACCAATTTTATCCTTTTTTTTGTGACGTGTGTATGTGTGTGTATCTGTATATATTCGTTTGTGTTATGTGTATAAATTTACGGGTTTAAAGAGGGTCTTCAAGTTATATAAACACAACACACCCAGGTGAGATAATTTTATACCGTTTTGTGCGGTTAAATTTGTTACGCTACCTCACAATATGGAAATTTCTGAACGAGTATGTACCGTTACATTATACATACATATAATACAATCGTGTGATGTATACCAAAGTGTCATCTTACAACGGTATAAAATATTTATACAAAAATAGCAATATAACGATACATGATAAATATATTCTCGCGCCAGTCTTTTGATTTATATTTATTTTTCCAAGAAAATCGTTATATCGCATACGCGGTGGGGGGAGATAACTTACCTAACATTTTCGTGGCGGCTCATATAAATCTTTTTAAATTGTTCCGAATTTGTTGAACCTAAATCTTGCCGCATTTTTGTCGCTACATGCTCTGGCAACACCGATAACAGTAGTCGCTCCTGTTCCGCTGATTGCTCTTCAATCAACATTTTCACTTCTAAACTTTGTTTTGCCTCCAGGAATGCACGTCGCTGTTTTGCTTCACCCAAAAAATAGCACAGTAAACCAATCAAGGCGGATGTAATGATCAGAATTAGATTTGCGATTTGCTGTAAAGAAAAATAATGAAAATTGATTGAAAAACTTTAAATAAATTATTTGTGTTTTTTTTTGTTGAGAATTTCCCCCCATTACTGATGCCAATCAACAAAACAAAAAATAAACTTTTCGTACAGTTTCGGATCGATAAATCAATGCTAGCACATAAAAATACTACTATGCTCTTGGCACAGTGTAACATAAATTTATAAATAGTAGTAAACAACTATAAATAGATAGTAGAGCAACTATTGATACACTATATAATCTATAAAAAGGATTTTAAAAATAGAACTTTTTTATTTATATAACGAATCAGGTAGATTTCCGTTCATTTCCTTTATCTGCAGACCGTCGTACACTAGTAGATGGAATGGAAATCTGCCTAAACTAATTTTAATCCTTTATCACAGCATCTTTGCCTTTTCTTTGTATACCGTTTTACTGACGATTAGGGTTTTGATTAAGATGGACCGGGCTTTAATTTGATGTGTTATGCGTAATGTATCTGGAAGTTTACGTTATCCGTTTGGTTGAATATATCAAAATGATAATCTTGAGGTAAATAGGGAAGATTATTTTGTGAACGGTTAGAAGGCCTAATTATAGGGCGGATTAGTGATTTTTTTTTTGGTTAGAATTTTAATAATATTGCTAAACTTTGACATCGAAGTTATAAAACTTTTTGTGAACATGTCATAATTGTATTGTGATTTCGTCGGTTCAAGACTAGAGTACGCTATCCACCATTCCATTCTCAATTTCAAGGTTTTCATTGATTCTTTAGTATTACGCAATTCTCTTTCATTTGAACTAACTTTCGATTCAAACTGGGTACCAGTTCGCAAGGAAATCGCATTTGTGTTTTTCGCTATCCACCTTTTCTTCAATTTTTTACGACCAAATTGCGCTACTTCGTATTTAACGCTAACTCCATTTTCGAATTTTTTTTTTGTTAGGAAGCTAACTTCATTTTGTGGTCTAAGTCCATAAAACAAAAAAACGCTATCACTTACTTTACGCTATATCCTTAAAATGAAAAAAATTGTATAAAACTTTACTTTATAAAACGCTATATCCACATTTTACGCTATATCACAATTATATGTAAAACAAGAGCGCAAACTCACCGAAAACTTGGAGATAAATTGCGCTATATCCAAATTATATCGTAAATATGTTGTTGTTTTGTATGTTATTTTTCAGCTCAATCCTGCCGTTTATATTTGTATGTCTATATTTTTAACTTTTATTTTATAACGGTGCACCTAGGTTAGGTTTCAGTGGTTGACACTTAGGCCATTTTGGCCCATTGTGATACCACGCACTCTCGCCACATCATTAACCCATTCACCTATTCACCTACTCACACAACTATACAATATACCACCTGCACATTGCAAGCTCCTTGTCAACCTGTACATTTGCATGCACGTTGGGTCGGCGCTGAATTTTGCGCTCCATCAGCAACATCACCGATTGTAATCGATGATGAAAATTCGATTTGTCCAAGTGCCGAAATTAGCCGACTCGCTCCAGCCGAAAAATGTAAATAATGCAGATTCGGTTGTGACAACTAAAATAAATCAGTCGAAAAATGTCGATAATGCAGATTCGGTTGTAATAACAAAAAAACATCTCCCAAAAAATCGACAATGCAGATTCAAAAACAACTTGTATTATTTGCCTGTACATGTCGGTAATGCAGATTTGTAATTTTGGTGTTAAACAGTAATTAGTTTTTACATCAAAAAAGTTTATTTTGGTTCATCAACGTATACTATTCAAAATTAATTTTTTTTACTAAATGCATTAGAACTATAATTAAATAACAATTTTAATAAGGAGAAAACTCAATGGTACATATCAAGCAAAACTTGAAAAATTTCAGGTCAATTTCTATGTGAAGAGTCCGAAAATTTCTATAAATAGATCGCACACACAAAATTTGAAAATTTCTAAAAATTGACCGTTTAAAGTGTCATGGCTGTAAATAAATTCAAATGAAAGGTCTTATTGATGCTCACACCTGGAAAAAATTTCAACGGTCAATTTCTCGAATTTTTCAAAATTTGTGTGTGCGATATATTCAATCGAGTTTTCCCGGACTTCCAATATAGATATATAATTGACCTTTTAAATGATAATTATTCGATGACGTGTCATTTAAAAAATTCTCCAAACATGTAAGTATATAGATAAATGCATTTTACGTTTTAACTCCAAACATGTAATACAGCACTTATAAAAATTTGGTTTTGTGTATCAATTTTAATTGTTTCGAATGAAAATTTCTTATTTTAAATTTTATAGTTGGTTTTTAGGAAGAACAAAATAAACATTTGCTATATAAATAATTACATTCTGGCATAAAATCCGCAACTGCATTATCGACATTTTCTGGCTGGGGTTGGCATTTTCGATTGATTAGTTTGAATCTGCGTTATCGACATTTTTCGACTGGAGTCGGCTAACTTTAATAGGGTATAAGTTTATAGGTTTATTGTAGTTAATTGATGTTTGTACCTTGTTATTAAACATAAAAATTTGTTTAGTGCGTACCACTCCGTAAAAAATTTAATTCGACAGGATGAACATTGGGACAATTTAATTTATACACCATGTACTATAATTCCACCAACGCCGACAGAAGAACGGGATGAATGTCCTACCCAGAACACTAGTAATATTTACTTCATTAAATGAAAGTGAAATTTTCAAAAAAATTGGATCAGTGGAAAATGATCAGCAGATTAGTATTTACATGATGGTAAATAACTAAAAAGTTTATACCTTAAAACTATTCTGCCTTAAGATTATTAAGTGACTATCCGCGAGCGTCATCCGGAAAAATGGAAAAAAAACATGCGAAAAACCAAATGTCAAGCAGGAGAAGAGTTTGTCAATAACTTTAATTTAACTCGAAAAAATCGAGAAAAGCGAGAAATAAAAGCAAGCTGTGGTGAAAGTTGCCCTTATAGTTGCAACGTTATGTTTAATTTATCAGAAAGGCAAGATATATATAACCATTTCTGGAAATTCAATTCTAAATCAAAAGGAGAGTTTTTTAGAAAATTGGTCTTTAGGTTGCCTATAGAAAGAAAAATAACTTCAAAGACTAATTCTCGAAGGAAGCGTACATATTAATATCATTAATTAATATCATTTTCATCAAAACCAGAGCCTCCTAAATATAAGAGCCGTAAGATTCCGCCATGAGCTTTTCATAGAGGGGAAGCTTTCTGTTCTTTTTCATACAAACCAGTGTATTTTAATATTTTTTTAAAAGCTTTTTCGTATATAAAAACATTAATGCTTCGTTTAAATTTGAACAGTTAGTTCAATATTCAGGAAGAGCATATTTTAAAATTGAGTCATATTTTGTCCAATAATAGCAAAAATATTTAAATTAGCCTACCACAAAAAAAAAAAAATTTATTGTAGAATTAAGAATTTGTTTATACGTGTATGTAAAAAATTAGTATAGAGTGTTCCATCAAAAATTTCAGCATTTCTTTCCCAAAACAAACGTTCGTTAAAAATGCTTTTTGACTGAGCTATGTAATATGGGGGTTATTGTGTTCTGGATTCTATTACAACATTGTTGATGAAGAAACTTCGAAAACTATTTTTTCGTTATTTGTTAAAAATTTCATCGCAACAAATTCGCAGGCTATACTGTTTCATCCTGTAGTATAAATAAACCGGAACTTCATAAAATAAAAATATTATACTATTGAGCTTTTCGCAATTAATAAACCAATCAAAAGATGTCGCTAAGTATAAATTAAAGCTATATATTAAAACCTAAATGTTTGTTAACTAAAATTTAACAATTTATTATGTATACTGCCTGGTTCAATAGATTATTGAGATCTCCTGGAACTGAAAATAACCGAATACGAACGAATTGAAATAAGAAAAGAAAAAATATGGAAAAATGTGACATTTTTCTATTATTGTTTTTCAGCGCGCAGCAACTACGATGGTAAATATTTTGCGATGAAAAGCTTTATTTATGTCAACCGTATTATAAATAAAAATTATAATTGTTTTGAGTTTTATTAATTATGTTAAATTATTATATTAAAGATTTCGCGCTTAACTTACAATAATAATGGTTTATTTTCGTAAATAGTTATTTAATTAGTTTACGCTTTTCTGTAATTTTAAGTAAATTTATTACAGAGACATCTGTAAACGGATTTTCAAATTACAGAAAGCTCGGTTTTGCAATCGGATAAAATTGATGTTTTTTACGTTTTGTTCTGTTTTGTAATAATATTTAATTAAGAAAATCATGACATCGCTGATTTTTTGCATACAAAACTAATTTTCGTAAATAGATTTTGATGTAAAAATTTTGTTATATGAAAAATATTATTGTTTCTACATGGTGATTCATAAAATTTCGTTTCAGCTCACGTTTTTTCTTTAATTTTGTTATAAATCGGGAATGTATATATTGCTGTTAAGTGCATCGTTCATGTCAAATATTCTGATGTGCATGTGACCATAATTTACCAAATAAGTTAAATTTTTATAAAACTAAATTTTAAATTGGATGTAAGAGGAATCCGCGGCAGCACCCTATATTATCTTACTTTATAAGCCTACACAACTAAACGGAAAGCTCATTTTTATAGAAAATTAATAAATTTATGCTCCGCTTTAGTTTAAATTTATCAAATAAATACCACATTATGATGGCCGATTTTCAAATATGTGTTTTTTGAATAGTTTATTAAAAATATAAAATTAAAATTTAGATGATTTGTTTAATTTTTTATTCATAAATTCATGTTCAAAAATTTTTCAATTACCACGGTTTCTTATAGTAATTCAATAAAAGATTCCCCTCTACTGAAAGCTCTCCTTTTAATATTACGGCTCTTCAAAATCACAGATGGCTCTGATAAAACTCGTATTCATTATTATGTTGGCTACCTGATTGATAATAATACATCAACAACGAAATCTCCAGCAAAAATGCGACATGGAAAAAATCAATTGCCAAAAAACAAATTGGGCGATGTTGCAAACTAGGTCGTGGAGGCGCGAAGTGGCTTTTGTTGTGTTCTGCAATGTGATTTTCTTCTAGATAAATCGTTATTTAATACAGTTGGTTTGGAAAAGGTAACGTGTGGGCTTTCAAATCCTAAAATGTTTGTGAAAGGCGAAAAATAGATTCATTTGAAAAGGAACTAATAGTTGTTTTGAAGTTAGTTTTGTTTTATCAAATTCTCTAGTTTGTGCTGTTTACAGTGGTGTGTTGGCATGTCGTGGAGGTCACTCACTTCGTGGCCAAGGTACGAGATGTTGATTTCGTCGGGGTTATTTGTGCCACTTGGTCTGGGAGCTACTGGGTTCGAATCCCATCAGAGGCAAGATGCAAATCGAATTTTCATCATCGATTTCAATCGGTGATGTTACACTTCAATTGTCGAAGTCGTCTCACGTCATTTTAGACGACTATAGTCACGTTACTTCATTTTTGCTATTATTGAAGTCGCCTGCTACGACTCTAGTCACATGGATGTCACATGGATGGTGACGACAACAGTCACCTAATTTTTTCAAGTGACAATAATATTTTATTTAGAAAATGGAACGTAAAAGGTATTTTTTTTTTTTTATAAATAATTGTTCATGTAATGTTTTTAATATATTGTTGATGTATAAATATGGTTAATAATTTGAACATAATTTGTTTTTAGTTTGAAAATTACAAAATGTAAACAGTTTGAAATGCTAGTTAAATTGATGAAAAAAATACTAATATCGCAAAAGGTTTCATAAGTTTTGGAAGCACAAAAGAGGAATTTGCAAATATTAGGAACGGCTTCAGTGACAAATTAAATAGTTTAGGTCCTCCAGTACGGAAACCCTTAGAAGGGCAAAAAGTAGTGTATAGTTAAATGTTTCGAACAATTATTCAAAAGAAATTAAATTTGTTGTATTATTTTAGGTATGGAACGATTATAAGGGCAAAATCAAGGCGAAATTAGGCCATAATAAAGAAGAACTTACAGCAACGGGTGGAGGCTGTAATAAATTATACATATTTTCAGCGTTAGTGGAGAGTGTTTTCAATTTGCTGCTTCTCAGAGAAGTAGATAAGCAGAAGAAGTAGAAGTAGAGGCAGATAAATCGTAAAACTTTTGGTTTGGGCCCGAGTACCTCAACCGCTACAGCGAGAATAGAAAAAGGCAATATCGAACCGGTGTGAAACGACCAAATTTAGTACAAAATCGAAGATATTCCACACTCCGAAAACGATTTTCTACAATTGGATGATCCTATTCCTATTACTGATCGATTTCCTGAACCCAGTGTTTCAGAACCAAAAAGCTTAGCTTCAAAAAAGCCAAAGGAACGTTGTCAAGAAGAATGGTGTCGTCTTTTAGACGAACAAACTAGATCCATAAAGAATACTGAGCGGCGTACTAAAGAAATTGCTCGGTATTATAGAAAGGTGTATGAATTTTAAACACAAAAGTTTAAATTATGGCAAGAAGACCTTTTGGATAAGCAAAAGAAAGCGGTCTAATTTACTTGAATTGAAAATTCGACAAATAGAGTTAGTCCAAGTTAGTCCATTGTGATAACGAAAATGTGATTAGAAGTTGAAATCAAAGTCTAAATTTTAGGAGTAATATAATGAATTGAATTTATTTGTTAATTTTTAATCAAAAAAATGTGCTTTATTGTTGTTAACAATTATATTATATGAAGAAATAAAACAATAACAATAAAATATTCGTAAATATTTTGATTTTTGACATCGAATTGTTTGTGAAATTTGAGGAAATTATTAGTGCTGCCCGATATTTCTATTGTAGTATGCGTGTCGTTTAAAATGACTTCAACAATACCAATTTTATACCACGTCACTTCAAGTGAGACGACTTCTACAATTGGGGTGTTAATAAATACAACCAAGATTCTCTGATGGAGTGCCGAATTCAGCGCCGACCCACCGTCCACGTCAATATACGCAGGTTTACATGGAGCGTGCAATGTGCAAGTAGTATACTGTAGTTGTGTCAATAGGTGAATAGGTGAATGGGTTAAAATGTGGCGTGAATGCGTGTTATCACAATTGGCCTAAGTGTCAACCACTGAAACCTATTGATAAATTTTTATACAACTTCATTATTAGATTTTCTTCAAAATGACTTCCTCAATTCCGTATATGCATGCACGACATCTTGGTTGTTGTGAGAAGTTGCATTTCATTTTTAATTTTTTCAAATTCTGCGCTTATTCTTTCAAATAAAATTTCGTTCATTGGTTATGTGCCAAACAGCCGCCATTTTCAAAAAAAATCAACACATCTTCTAAAACTGATAAAATCAGCTCAGGTAATTCATTCTGCACAAATTCGAGATAAATATGTCCGGACAGACGTTCTACCATATAATATGGGCCGATAACATTTTGACCATAATAACACCAGCCCAAACATTAACGCTGAATTTCCTTTGGAAAGAATCCTGCCTTTTCTTGTGTGAATTTTGACCTTTTCTCTCCCAATGAAGCAGATTGTGTAAATTCACAATTCCCTCACGATTGCACTCGGACTAATTTGTCCACAAAATCCTTATCAAAAAGCTATCATCCTCAAAATCTATATGCAGTATAAATCTACAAAACACCAGTCGTCTAGCATTATCACACTTTTCGAGACCTGGAACAATTAACAATTTAACAAGAACAAAGTGAAACACACAGGCCCTTCCGGTAGCAGATAGTGACATATTGACTGAATAGCACAAGGCAATTAACATCCAGTTTACTTATTTTTTAAAATTTATCAGTGGCTTAAAAGTATTTTCCTAACCCTGACACAAATAACTCTGACAAAGTGGTATTTTCTATTTTGACTACGAAATGAGTGATTTCTGTGACATGTCGGTGTGCTGTTGGAGGGGGCAGAAGGTGGGGAATATTTTAAAGCAGGGCTAATTTTGAAATAACCATTAGTTTTTTTTTAAATTAATCTGGAAGGTGACGTTTTTCGGGAATCTACACATTTTTGGGGATTTGGAGGACCATGAGTGGTTTTTCTGAAGCCAATTGTATTAAATGGTGATTTGTTTGGAATCACATTGCAGAGTACAGTAGCGATTGACTCGTGCCTTTGCGACTACAAACGCGAAAGTTGTGATGACCGTTTAAAGACGAGATTTAGGGTAATTTGCAGGGAAGCTTAGCATTTTTTGAAAACTATACTGAAACTACTATGTTTTAATTTCAACCGGCTACTGTATGGATAATAAGACCATATACTGTGCTCCCAATTTTAAATGCTGTAAAATTGGGCTTTCCAGCGACTAAAAAGATTATTATTTGGACCGATTCTTGTGTACCTCAGAATCGCAATTCTATGGTATCATTGTGTATAATCAAGTTTCTCAAGGGCAATCCAACAATTCAGTCAGTTGAGCAAAAGTACTCCGAACCAGGCCACTCACTTTTGCAAGAAAGTGCATTCCCCAACGGATTAATTCGCCCAATCAAAAACGCCAAATTTCCTAATTTGACCCATAAATTTCCTAATTTGACATTTGGAATTACAGTAAAGCGGCTCAACAATTTAATTTTTCCAATGTTCCATACACCAAAATTCGGTATTTAACATATGAGGCAGGAGATTTAAAGATTATTTCATACCAGAGATCGTTTGCTGAAGATTTTACTACAGAATCGATTATGAAGAATAAGTTCTAGGAGAACCCGAAACCATTCAATGAAAGAAGATTAACAAATTGCATATCCAAATAGTTCCTTATACAAAAGAGGCTAGCCGTAAAAAACGTAAGGATTTGAAAAGTCTGCTAAGATTTATGCCAAAAAGGATCAACACATTCTACAACGAGGACTCAAAATTTAATTTTCGTTTTTCTCAAAATAATGATTTTCCCGCTTAGCGTACTCTAGTCCTAAACCGACGTGTATTCGTGTATTCTAAATGTAAACACATGAACTTATAAATGGTTTACATATTGTATTTTAGTTTATTAACTGAAATAGAGAGTACGGTACTGTTTATGGTTTTTGATTTTTGGTATTGGTTAAAATCTGTAAATCAAATAAATTAAAATTTTATAGCCAAAAGAATTTAAATCGGTTTATTTATTATTGCTTGAACAACAAAAATTTATTTTTCCCAGTTCAGTTTTAAAAATACATAATCGCATCGACTTTAAGCTAAGCTCATAGATATATGGTACGCCTTATGTCACTATTAATAATCTTATTTCTTTTTTGATAACAAATGTGCGAGGGTCCACATAATAACGAACATTTGATAATCCTATATACGATTATCTATATCACAAGATTATTACATTTCAAATTGATTGTTCCTGTAACGATATTATCCACATTTCAATTATACGAGCATAACAGCTTTCATATACCTGTCACAGCAAATTGAGGTGATAGGCATCTAAAATATGAAACAATTTTCTTATCATAATCTAACCCTCTATTTATCCTATATTGGTATAGTTGTTGTTGATGTTTTGGTGGGGGGTATAGGGCATATTTGAAACTAAAATAGAACCGGGTACAAAAACAACATTAAACTATGAGAAATAAATCAGATGTCCGTTAACAGAACGAACCTTAATAAATTTTCTTATAGCTACATTAACTTTTGTAGATGAATCCACATTTTTCGACCTAACAAAAAATGAAAATCTTCTGGTACATCTTACCCAATACACACAGAGACGTGTATTTTCAAATGTTTTTTTTCCTTTATTTTTTAACAAGGTCAATGTCAAAATTATGAGTTAAAATGGTAAAGATGTTCACTCTTTTATAGAATTCCATTAAAATTTTGCTCGTACAAATACCAAATATCTAAGAACAGACACTCAGCGGGAGTAGGTATAGAGATACATAACGATCAGGATATTCTGTGTGCGGAGGAGGTAGCTGTATTAAATATTTTTCATACTCATTTTCGACGAAAATCCTTTTATGTGCTTTTCGTAACTTGTTTTGTAATTTTTCATCTGCACACGCATGAAACACGGTAAGTAACTTTTTATTGCCATATTAAGAAGGAATTGATAAAGAAACCCCTTTATAATCTTAATATTATATGTTTCTGGGTAATTTAAAATAATGCGATTTATATTACGATTTCTTCATTATAGGGTCTATCATTTAACTTAAAGCAGTTTTTTAAGGATTCTTAAGATAAGACTTTTGATATGGATAAGTATAATGCTACGATTTTAATAATTCAGATTATTTAATTAAGACTTTGTTAATAATTAATTAATAAGCCCTATATAAGAAAATATCAAAAACATTACTTGTTCAGCTCTTTGCTAAATATCGGTTCGAAAATGCTGTATGCAGAACTAGTGCTGAAATTCAACCATTACCGCATGATTACTTTATAAAAGCGGTTTCCATATTTCGCTTGTTTAGTATGATTTCTAAATATTTTGAGTAAACTTGACCTCTTGAATTTTCAGCGCGAAATTAAAAATTTTTGAAACTGAATATCACGAATATTTTACTTTAAAAACAATAGAGACATCTATGTGCAATTGTTATGAACTACCCTTCAATTTTTTTATATTTTATATTATTAATAATTTGCATTAGCTAAAATTTCTGTAAACAAAAGTAAAAAATATGAAGATCATTCAATTCTGTTAGCGAAATTAAAACTGGTTCTCGACACATCTACGAATAGTCTACGTTGTCGACGAATAGTCGCCGTTATCTACATTATCGAAGAATGGTCCACTTGTTACAACTCCTTGGTCATAACATTAACTTTTTGTACATTTTCGTTTTCAAACTTTTAATTTCTCTTTGATTGTTTGAAAAATGCATTTTAGTGATGGGTATATGGCATCTGTGTTATGGCATTGGTACTACATTGGAGCGAGACCAATGTGTACCCTTTGTGCGTGTGTGCGAGCGACTAAGGTATAGAAGAATATTTTTGTTGTTTCTTTGTTTTGGTGCGTGTAGCTGTTGCGGGTGAGAGGGAGTGTGCAAGTAACGCGCGCGATTACACAACAAAAATATTCTTTTGTATTTTGTGTAGTGCGAGAATTTTTTTTTAGTTTTAAGTTAGTATTGATTGGAATTGTGGAAAGAAAATAAAGTCTAGTTTTGGGAATTAATTAAAAAAAAAATGTCGAGTTCTTCGAGGGTGTTTTACTTTTCGTGTATTAACGACATTTTTTTCTTTCAATTAAAAATAATAACATAAAGAAATGGAAACTTAAATTTAATTGATATGCTAATCAAATAATTACTCGGTACAATATTGTAATTAATTTTGTTAAGTACCATATTATGTATAACAGTAATAATTAAAAGATTCTTGTATACAAAAACACTGAAATGTGAAATTTCAAAACGAAAAGAAAATTTATAAATATAACAGAAAATAAATAGTTCTTGTATGTGTGTTTTGTGTGCACTGAAGTGTGCAGAACGTTCGAAATTTGTTAGCAATGCTAATTTAATTGGAAATGCTTGGATTTGTAAATTTAACTGGTGCCGTATAATTAAATGGAAGTCGCTTTTATTTTACTCGATTACCAAGTTTCAACGGGTGCCACAATAATTAACGAGTACCAAATATTATCAGCCGGTACCGTATTATCAACGTGTACCATCATCTATGGGCGACACATTTCAACGCATACCGCATTTTGTTTACTGGTGGCCAAGTGAGGGCATTCTGCAGGTCGTGCACCAATGTTGTTTACGATTAAAAACGTCTCTCCGCATATGGAATTAATATTAAAGCTTCGGTATGTATATCGGCGTGAAGTCACTCGACTTCTTAAGCCACACAATTTCGAAAGATGGCATCCTCCCGTCGAAAGACAGAGTTGATGTCATTTCAAATTTTCCAGAGCCAACATCAATCCGCCAAATACAGCAGTTCGTCGGTATGGTGAACTATTACCACCGCTTTATACCACGACTAGCCGAACTGTTATCACATATTCACAGGCATTTGGCCACTATACTCCAGAAAGGCAAAAACAGAAGAAACTTCTCTTGGGCCGAAGATTGCACAGAACCTTTCGATAAGATGAAGCGTTCTCTTACTGCTGTCATCCTTTTGGCACATCCATTGAACGTCGCGCAGTTTAACATAACTACCGATGCTTCCAATGTACCAGTTGGAGCTATCTTACAAAAACGTAATAAAGATGTTGGCAACCATTAGCCATCTTTTCAAAGAAGCTCTCCCCTGCGGAAATTAAATACTCTACTTTCGATAGATAACTTCTTGCTATGAATCTTATAGCAATCAAACACTTTCGCCATTTCGTCGAAGGCCAAAATTTCTCTATATTTACCGACCACTTACAACACAAACCACTTACAACAGCTATTGCGTCAAAGGCAGATCGTAATCCCCGGCAATTATGACATCTCGACTACATCCCAGTTCATTACCGACATTCAGCACATCAAAGGTAAACACAATGTGGTGAGCGACTGTTTGTTTCGTTCTGGTGAAACACTTCTCACAGAACTCAGCGTCTTCTCCTTCAACACGAAGGAATTACTTATACAACAACAACGCGACGACGCACATCGAAATCAAGCGTAAGCCTGCAACGGATCGACTTACCAGACAAGCAGCAAATGTGGTGTGAGACTTCAACAGGTAAAAATCGACCCTATACGTTCCTATCAACATACGACGGACCATCTTCGATAGTCTACATGGCTTATCATATCCCGGCATCCGTGCTACGTGAAAACTCATAGCTTTAAAATACTTCTAGCCAAGAATGAATACTAATACAAGCAATTAGGCGAAATCTTGCATCCCATACCAAAAGTTCTAAGTTCACCGCCACACAAAATCAGAACTTGGTAAATTCGAGCTACCAAGTGGCAGGTTTGAACAAATCCACATTGGCCTGTTTGGTCCACTGCCGCAATCAATTGGCTATCATTATATTTTAATGATAGTCGACCGATTTACCCGCTGGCCAGAAGCTTATTTTATCCGAGAAATGACCGCTAAAACCGTAAGTAAGATCTTCTACAATGAGTATACTCTATATATCTGTATATGGTGTCCCACTCTTCATCACGACAGACCAAGGAACACAGTTCCAGTCAACGTTCTTCACCGAGCTTACGAAGCTCCTAGGTTCCCATCGCATTCGGGCAACTGCATACAACCCGAAAGCGAATGGTTTTGTCGAACGGTTCCACAGGCAATTAAAATCCGCCTTGACAGCTTGATGTAATACATTCCATTGGTGTTCAGAACTTCCAATGATTCTATTGGGTACTCGAACCTCTGTCAAGAAAGACCTAAACTGCACACCAGCAGAGCTAGTATATGATCAAAATATTGAGGTTCCCGGTGAATTCTTCATCAACGATCAAAATTCGAACCCAAACACAGATACTTCGGATTTCGTGAATCAGCTTGGTACCACCATGGGAGCCTTAGTTCCTACGGACACAAGAACTGTTCACACGTATTCGTACGAGTGGATAGAGTCAGAGGTCCATTGAGTACACCGTATTCTGGACCCGATCCAGTGACCCGCAAATTGCGCAAATTCTTTGTTGTAGATATAGATGGGAAATCAACAACAATTGGCATCGACAGGCTTAAGCCAGCGTACGGAATACTTGTGGTAAACCCAGCCGAAAAACGTCGTGTTCCAAAAATGGTTACATTTAATTTAAAGCACTACGGTTTTCGATCCAGGAGGGGAGTGATGTAGCGGCTCAAAATCCTTTTCACTTCGTGGCACTCCTCGTAACAAAACTATTTATACACCGCGCCGCTTAATAACGAGGAGCTCGTTTTGCTGAATAGAGCTATTTCGCCACCTACAAATTAACTCCGCGAATCTCGATATTTATCGATGGTCTATAAATATCGAGATATCTGTCGACGATCAGAAAGAAACGAAAAAGATGAACAGTCGCGTTTTAGAAGTTAAACGAGACCAAATATAACGAGACACAGTCTTATCTGTATATATAAAAATGAATTCCTGTTTGTTTGTTTGTTTGTTCCGAATGGGCGTCTCAGCCGCTCAACCGATCGCCATGACATTTTTACCATGTACAAGTTGCATATCCAGAACCAAGCTTACGATATTTTGGAAGGGGCTGGACCCCAGGGTCTAGGGGCTGCGGTACAAATTTTTTCGAAAATTTTAATTTTCTTTAAATTTTTCCACGAAAATGAGTTTACGGGGCTGGTTATATAAAATTACTGACATGTTTGAGTTCGAGGGGCCCATCCCTGGATGAAAAATTAATTTTTACATGTATAGATACAGATATTTGATTATTCCACAATGACTTCTCAGCCGCTCAACCGATCGCCATGAAATGTTTACCATGCAAATGTTGCATGTTCAGAACCAATCTTACGATATTGTTAAAGGGGCTGGACCACGGGGTCTAGGGGCCATGGTACAATTTTTTTCAGAAATTTAAATTTTTTTACGATAATGAGTTCTGGAAAGGGGTTATATGAAATAAGAGACATATTCGAATTCGGAGGGTCCGCCCCTGAATCAAAAATTCATTTTTACATGTAAAGATACAATTATTTGATTGTTCTGAAATAATGCCTTAGCCGCTTTACCGATCGCCATGAAATTTTTATCATGTATATGTTGCATGTTCAGGACCAAACCCACGATACTTTTGAAGGGGCTGGACCCCGGGGTCTAGGGGATGTGCTACAAATTTTTTCTCAAATTTCATTTTTTTTTAAGATTTGTTGACGGGAATGACTTTAGGAAAGGGGTTATATGAAATTAGTGACATGCTCCAATCCGGAAGTCTGCCCTGGATCGAGAATTCATTTTTACATGTATAGATACAATTATTTAAATGTTCCGAAATAGTGCCTTAGCCGCAAATTTAGACTCCAAAAAGTTATACACAAATCATACCTCTACTATAATTGATTTAATTATTCAAATTAATTTTATTAATTTAAATTTAAGACAATCTTTCATCACTTTAACTGAAGACAAATCTCTGAACACTTATATTATCCATACTAATAATCCATTTTTACTGGTTTGACATGTACTGTTTAGTGATATCCTATTTATCATATCCTGTTTTGAAATGTACCATAGTCAGCGAGTTCTAATTTCCACATAACTTCAGAAATAATTAACATTCTATTTTAATCCACTATTGCAACCGGCGGCTTTTAATGAAAATAGTAGTTTCATGCTAAACGCCAATAGTTTATTTTATTTGGTTTATTACTTAAATAATCAATGATTGTTTCATAAAATCAATTCTAGGAAAGGTACTAAAACATTTTGTACGTATTAACTGATTTACTTCGCAAAGCACTAGCGTTGTATATTTGAAAATAGCATCTTCTACAAGAAACATCCTTGAATTCAAATTATTGTACGTGTAAAATTGCCTTAGTTTGAAAAAACTTCTTTTATTTTTCGAAATGTCATTTTCAACCACAGTTCGCGGTAAAACGTATCGAAGTGGACGTAGTTTTAATCGTTTTGAATAAATTATTATTAATTTGTGTTTCGGATGCCGTTGTTCTCGATTAGTTAGCTATATTGCAATAAAATAATTGTTGGTGATTATTTTCCAGGTATTAAATATTATTTCAAGTGAATATACATTCTTATTAGATTTAAGTTTTCAGTTTATAAACGTGTTAATCTATGATTACTTTTTGATTGTAGATAACATTTGATTTTGTTTAAAAAAAGTTCCGTAAAGACATTTTCAAACTGAGTTCGCGGTGAAACGTATCGAAGGGAACATTAAAATCGTTTTGATAAATTAATACTAATTTCTGTTTTGAATGTCCGCCATTCTTGATTAATTAGCTACATGTTTCATTTTTGCACAAAAATGCCACCGAAAAAAAGATCAATTGGTCAGGTAACTGCAAAGTCGAAGAAGATTAGAACCGCAAGGGTGGCTGAATCAAGCGAACAGTATGAAACACGACTTACAAACGTTCGAAGCAGTACATCTTCTTCTAGAGCTGATGAAACAACTGAACAGCGTGAAACACGACTTGAAAATGTTCGAAGCAGGATGTCTTCTTCTAGAGCTACTGAAACCATTGAACATCGTGAGGCCCAGCTGGAACTCGCTCGGTTACGATATGGACGATTAATATAAACTTTTAGAGGTGATTTAAAGTTAGCAGCATTCAATTACGAGAAACACTATGATTACAATATTTCAATTGGGCAAATGGAAAACATTTGTTTGTATTGTCATGTTTTAAAGTTTCACAATGAAGCTTACGTCTCCGGAACTACTGAGTTATCCAGACATTTTCTACAAAATATTCGAAAATACAACTCATGCTTATATACCTCCCGTGCAACGCCGGGTAACTCAGCTAGTATATAATAAAGAGTGAAAGTAGCGAACAATCGTTCACACCCAACAACCATCTTTGTGTGAACTAATTCTAATATATCATTTTATATCATAAAGTACATATATAGTAAAACATTGTGTGCAACGATAATAAATTAATAGTTTATATAACAAAAATAGTAATTGTTATTAATGTGAACAATCATTTAAATAGTTAAAACCACGGTAATACCAATATGTTATCATTGAATGAAAAAAATAATAACAAAAGAATCGTGTTGCAGTCAAAATCTGTGTGAAAACGTCATATACAACCTCTACACACATGGTTGAAATATGACTGGAAAAAATCAAAACCTGTGCCGACATGTTGTAACTATGGGCGTATCCAACACACTGAGATTCTCACTGTTTTTAGTGAGGCCTCACCAAATTTTATATGAAAAATTCTTTTATTTTTAGTGAGCACTCAGTGTGCTGGATATGCCCTATCACTTTTTTCACTTCGGTGCATTTTCGATAGAATATCGGTATTTTAGAAGTAAAAATATTTTTTCTTTCATGTACATTTTTAAGTTGTCATCAAAGTAGCGCGGTTTTTTCGTCGAAGCGAAAATAGTGATAGTTACAACATGTCGGCCTAGAATGAAGAACATTCTATTTTATTTTTGTCATATATAGTGCATACATTCAGTTGAGAGAGAGAGAGGAAACACATTGGTTCGATTAATTTATTTTTTGATTTTTTTTCCCGTTGATAAAATTATTTTGTTTAACTAAATAATTTTTTACGGGTCGGTATGATGGGAGGAGTTTACATTCTGTGCTGGTGTCATATTTACAGGCCGGGCTTGCCACTCTACTTCATTCCCTTTGCAGGACATACACAGGGTTGGAGTGTTGAGTCCAAAATATGGGTCGCCTATTGGGGGGCGACCGTAAAATCGACTTGATCTCCCCGTGCCACTGCGGTAGTATTGAGCTGTCGGATTGTTTATTGTGGGAGCATCGCTGGAGGTATAGAGAGGCCTGGTCTGTTTAAGAGACGTCCCAATCCTCTAATGCTGCTTCGTTGTGGCTGGGCATCGGCCTTTCGAGGTCGACGGGTCATTCGGGGGAGGGTATCTTCAGCAGACTGGGTTCTTGTCACTAGGGGAGATCCGGTCGCCGCCGGATGGACTCACCCGGTTATTATTAATTTATATCAGTTCCTCAAGTTTTGTTCGGCTAATTCTGAGTGTCGATTTTGTACCAAAAATGACAGCGCTAGATGAGCAAACCGGAAAAACATAGTAGTGGTTATTTTATTAATATTGGTTTGCTTAAGCGCATGCGCGTCATTTTGTTGATATATTTTTTTAATTGATGTGTCAAATGCGGTTTCGTATTGTTTAAATATTTGAAAATGAAAAATCAAATCACATAGCAAACAATCGGTTCTACTGCTCAAAAGCAAGCGAATGGAAGAGGTGAGGTAAACGTCATCATCATAAATATTCAACCGGTTCAACCGGAACTTTTTAGTTTGCTACTTGCCTTAGTAAAATTGACAAAAGAAATGCACGGACATATGAGAGCAAAAATACAATACAAATATAAAATTGTATATTATACAGTGTATTTTTACATCAAGGTGAGGTTATCAAGATGATGGAAGTTTGGTTTCGAACTAATGAAACATTGAATTTTTTGTATTAAAAAATTCGGTCGTCTCATCAGACTGCAGTGACCAAACTACAAAAATATTGAAAATACTTTGAACTTTCATACAAAGTATAATCACAATGCCTTAGCGAATTTTAATGATTCGCTATGCAATTGCCAACCCCTTGGTAACCTCGAATTTTTTTGTATTTAACGCATACATGCGATTTCTATATGAAATTTTGGGTTATTCTGGATTGATAGCCAGATGGTATTTTTACATCAAGGTGAGGTTATCAAGATCTTGATAACCTCACCTTGATGTAAAAATACCATCTGGCTATCAATCCAGAATAACCCAAAATTTAATTATACAGTGTATATGTCCACAAAATTATTGTTCACCTCGCCAGCTCGCGCTTTAATTTTTGGTACAAAATCGACACTCTGGTCGATTTAACTTAAATTCAGTTGTTTTTTTATTTATCTTAATTTGCTTTTTATTTTGATTTTTCTGTTCTACCGTGTAGGTAAGTACGCACGCAAGCCTCTAATTCCCCTACGACCCATGTCATTACCCTGAGATGTAGCCGGCAAAACATCACCGTGAGAGAGGCGTCTGTGTGTTTAGGGAAAACTGCGGGTTGGCTGCGAGCCATCCGCAACACACTCAATAACGTATTCGGCTTTACTACGGGTGCAGCAGATTCCTATACATTCCAAAATTTTTGTCCAATCAGTCTATCATCGATCGTTTTAAAACGGTTACAAAGAAACGTTGACAGATTTATTAGGAATTATTTTTTGTATCTATAACTTACAGATTGCGCAAGTCTTGTGAAATGACGTTTCATGCCCCTGTTACAGAATTGAAAGTTCACTCAGTATAATAACGGATTTCTCATTGGTATCTTCCTAGAAATTTGGCCGGGACGTTTGATAGCACTTCGATTATCAATACATATTTTCGACTTTATTTAATTCGATCAGTTTGGAATTGACTAATTCTTGATAATTTTGAGTTAAAAAACAAAAAACTTTTGTATTGTTACGAACCTCAAACGATCGTTACAAAGTTTGTTAACCGACACATTGAACTTCGTGCAACCTAACTTGCCATACTTGAAGCATCTCCATAAACTTTTTATTTCGGTCGACTCTGAATTTGATCGATGCAATTCATCATGACACCAGACCCTGTTTGTCAATTTTCTCTGTGCTCGCTCCAATAGGGCTCGCTCCAACATCCCTCTATTTTATGTCTAGGTAGTTTACTAAACATCTGCAGCACTTAATCCGAGACCATCGTGCTGTACTACTTTTTGCACCATGACTGTGAACTTCTGTTGTTGGTGTGCGGAAAATGCCCCTTCAAGCTAGCTTTTCACCTCCAGCTGGAATTTTTACTCGAACTGTTCAATTCAGCCGTCCCACCTGTTTCCAACATCTTATACTTTCGCCACAGGAGACTTGATCACATCTCTCAGTTCTTCTATTTGATGGTCTTTTTCAATAACCTTGCTCCTCTAATTTGACACTTATGTAGCAAATTTAATTTGATAACTAGCTGGATCAATCGGGCGTAGATCACCAAAAGATCAAAATTTTGAACCTGCCGAAAAGCATTTTATAAGTGAGATAATCGGATCGGTGCGTAACAGGAAAAGGAAAATTGCTTTTGCGCAATCGTTTACATCCGAGCAACTCAAATTAGCAATTGATTAAGAAGAGAAGATGAATCCGCTTCTACTTCGGGTGGAGAGAATAAACGATGAACTAGACAAGCTAGATTCTAAATTTGAACGGTAAGATGATGATCGGCAAGCTTCGAGCTGGATAAACTCCAGAACGCGCAAATCGAGAAACTGGATGAACTTATACGTGTCCAAGAGCATGAACTAGAAAAACTGAATGATGTGATTAAATGTTTTGTTACGAAAGTACAAGAAGTTGGAAACCGATGGGACGACAGAATCGAAAAGTTCAAGTTGAAAATCCAGCAAGAAGTTGAAGGTAAAACTAGAGAATACAAAGCCAGCACACATGTCTTCCAATACATGTCTCACAAACAAAGGAAAGAGGTTCAAAGAATGCAGTGAACGTTGTTGTCGAGAGCTCGAATGAAATGTTTAAAGCTCAGACATTAGGGGATGAAATGCAATTCGTGCATTTCAAGGTTCAACATAGAGTTCAGCACTGTGGTTCCAAAGAAAGGGCAGCAGATGTGTTGCAGACGACACCCAAAATAAAAAGATGTTACGATCGACTCGCGACAAAGTTGAGACTGGGAAACAAGGCAAGAGTGGAAAGTTTATCCACTGAATCAACAACAACGAGCGAGCAATAAAAAAAAAAAATTGGCTAAAAGAGATCAAAAGTCACAACGCTGGAATGATGGTATTTCGCGGTAGCCTGATGTCCGAAATAAGCAACTTCAAAGCTGGCGAGGAATAAGGAACACCGGGAATAAAGAAAACCGCACACAACAACTAAGACCAGAAACAAACGATTGGTTCTAGCTCAGATAGTGCTATCCTCCTTAAAGAAAATTTACGGCCAGAGGAAAAGAAGGACGCTTATAATTGGAGCAAAGATCTTTGGGAGTGGACTAATAGAAGATTCCAGTACGATTGTTGAGACTGAGTCCGGCAATGGAGTTGTTTGCTAAAGAGAGAGCGATCCAAAAGACCGGGACGGAGAGTCGTGCAAATGTGGCAAGCATCGGAGTTGCAAAGGATGTGTGCTGGATTCTGACAAGGCAGAGAAAGGACCAGCGTAAAACCGCAAAAAATAACGATCCACAACGTCGAATTCACAAAGATAGAACCGTGGAGGGTGATAGTCTGGCTGTACAATTTCAGGAAACGGAGAAAAGGTTTGAAGATGCACAACGAGATTGATATGGTCAATACAAAATTGTTACGAAAGTCAGCCATGACGTGTACTGAATAAAAGAAAACGTGGTGTGTGGACGAAAAGTTGCGCAGGGCGATAGGCTGAAACGATATGATATAGGATATAACTATTCGGGACGAATTAGGGACGAACAGATTTAAAATGGGGGTAGTATTACGAATTCTAGTTTAAACAAGTGTAACACTTGGTGGTTGAGTGGTTAAGGTACAGCTCGTAAATTGTTATCAATCCAAAGATTGCAAGTTCGAATCAAGTCAAACCCCAACATTTTAGTGAATCGATTATTATTCTTAACACGCACCGGTGTTGAAGGATCACGCATTTCAATGGAATTGGGTCAATTCTGGATTACCACAAATTCAGCCATTATATTTTCGGATGGCAATGCACATGTCACAGGAATATGCAATCTGAATCGCTTATTCTTGGATTTTAGAACTTTTGACTTCTTCTTATGTTTAATTTGTTGTTCAACACAAATATTATTGAACGGTATGCCTCTGTATTTTGTTTATTTAATATAGTATCTTTTAGGGGCAAGTTTGTTTTCCTCAATTTATGAATAAAAATTTATGAATATTATATTTCTATGATAAGCACAAATTTTGTCAGATTAGCCGCCTTTGGAAAGTGTTAAAATTATTTCTGTTTTTTTCTAGAAATCAGGTTTTATTTGTTTCGTCTTTCAGGCGAAATTTGAAATTTTCTTCTCCCGTTTTCTCGGCTCCTGGGCTAGCACTAATTTTTACCCCGTATGAGCACTAATTAGCACCAATCGGGCTTACTCGGTATGCAAAGTTTCATTTTTTAATTCGAAAATTTCTCTGTTACAGAGAAACCCACACATTTGATTTATGCTACACTAACGATTTTTCTTATGCCTTCTTTTGGAAATTGAATTTTGCGAGTATTGTTTACTAAAGTAAGGGTAAGTTGTGCAAGCTAGATAAGCATCTGTGGGAATAATTTCTTCTACGGTTTTTTGATATTCAATAGCTAATACGAAAAACAAGTATACTTCTTTTTTTTTCATTTTCTCAAAAATTTCTTTAGATATTTTGTTTTTACCTATCAAACTTGGAGAAGAAGAGAGAGTTGTGCAAGCTAGACCGGAATGTACAACAACAATATACTCAAATTGTAAATACGTTCTTAAGCACCCAAATTATAGTAATAATTTAATTGGCACAAGCCGTCATTAAAATGCAGCCAACATAGCTCAATCTCTAACAAACTTGATGGAATCCTATGGCATAACAACGAATCAGAAACCAAGTAATTCACAATCCTCGGTTGCAAAATTGAAATAATTTTCATTTATACTTCTCGAATGTATAATATCAAAATTGGTTGTTGTTATTGTATGTAATTTGAATATAAATAAATTTAATCTTGAAAGCGAAGATAAGAAGCAAGCACCAAGCAAAAAATTATATTCATTGATAACAGATTTTTTATTTTTTTTACTTATCATTACAAAGTTTGCTTGTGTCGAGTATTTTCTCGTCTCCTGCTAGTCCGTATATCTTCATCGCAATCATTAATACACCAAGCATCAGATGAAAAAGAATTAAATGTCTTGTGTGTTATCTCCATATTTCTATATATTGCATGACTTGCTAAGTAACACTTTGTGGCAATGGTAATGTTAAGTAAAGCTTTTATGACATTAAGCTTATATTTTGAAATTTCAAAAACTGTGAAAAAATCCAATTTAATTGAGGATTATAATTTACGATATATATATGTTCATTTAAAAGTAACGAGGGCATCATAGGGTTGAAAAGAGAATTCGTATAATAAGAAAATTCCAAGCTTTTTTTTATTCTGTATATCTTTAATTCTCAAATGCATTATTTATTGATACGATAAATTAAAAAGGAACGGATTAATAAATTATTTGAAATAGGATCGGATATAATTTCAGTCGGATATATTCTTGAAATCCTACCAGTACAACATATCTCACATAATGATGCTTTTGTTATGTAAGTAGTTTATGACCAAACATTAAGAGTTTCTATTAAGGTGGGTAGTATATCTACATACATATATGTATAATTAGTATAAATGTGTTAAGCTAAACATCATCCTTTATATTCTAAACCTTATTACGAATCCATACCAAGGGAACTCCTTATCAATCACTTGTATACAAAAAGTGCTACACTGGGAATATTATGAAGCACGGAATTGAACAATCCTTTATTGCGAAGTATTGTGGTGACAATTTCGCCTTAAAACCGTCCGCTGCCATTACAGTCAAACGAATCACAGACAGCAGCAAAATACATATGACTTGAGATAACACTTAAACTATTTTTTGATTTTCTAATAAAGCGTGTTGATGCATTAGAGTCGTTAACGAATGTCAGTTGATGGGAGGAGACCGTTGTTAAAAAGGGAGAATCGATGCTAAAACAACAAAACCCTTAATATTTATGCATGCAAATAATGCAATAAAAATTGTCAAAGTCTGCAAAGTCATATCAAGTCTATCATTTAAACAAAGCAATACTAAAGTGGCCGTATTGGGTATTGAAGCATCTCCCAATGGATACACGAAGGGAGTAGTAACTTTATCAATCACACCATGGAACACAAGCGAACCATCTTTCCAAATTGACGATACGTTTCTCCCAAAATGATAACCAAACAATCACTAATTTCCCAATTCATTGATCTCGGTTATTTCAAAAAACATCAGTTAGTCGATCCGTATTTATTCAAAAGTGAGCTACGATCAAATGGAAAGCTTATTATTGAATATAGTATTACGCTCTTGCTTGAGTATCCTGTTCAAGTCGACACTCACACTCATGCACAGAAATTTTAGATCGGCTGTGTATGCGAAGTGTCAGAGCCACTTCACAATTAAATTCATTCTAAGTAGCACGAGCAAATTCGTTCTTAAAATAGTTCAATGTTTGTTTTTCAGCACACCGGTCAAGCGCAGTCACTTTGCGCAATTCAAGTGGAACATTCCACAATTGCAACAAAATGGAGGGTGAACGTGTCAGCATTGAAAAATTGGAGGACGTTCAAAATTGGCCGATGTGGAAATTCCAGATGCGTCAAATCTTGGAAGCAGTCGAACTTTTCGACTACGTCGATGGCACAATCGATAAACCAACTATTGCGAGTGCAAATTATGCGACGAAAATTGTGACTTGGAAAATGGTAGACGCAAAAGCATGCAAGGCGGACAATTTCAACTACATGCGGAAATCAGTCAATACGCCTAATCATTGGCTATTGAACAGCAGGTGAAATGTGGAAGGCGCGCACAAGTACGCATGAGCAAAAGTCGGAGAGTAATACTTATTTTCTGCAACAAAAGTATTACAACTTCAAGAAGGAGCCGTGTACAGCAGTTGAGAGATCAGAAGGATACCATATGTGACTCGATGGTATAAATTCGAAAATTTTGAATACGATGCCGATCGAATACAATCATTTTAATAGCGCATGGGAGTCTGCGAGTGCAGCCGATCGAACACTAACAAATCTGAAGGGGCGTTTGATGGTGGAAGAAATGCGTCTCCAGTCACAGAGCCAGGTCGAGGAGGTGAAAGCGCTGATGACCAAGCAAACTTGTCCAAAGAAGGGAACAACAACAAATAACAAATTCGTCAAATATCAACAATAAAGCGGTGAACAAAAGCGACAAGCCGAACGGCCAGAGCTTTAAGTGCTGAAAAGGCGGCCATTGAAAGCGGGACTGCCCAGAAAAGAAGAACAATTCGGGCAAAAAGCAAGAAGACACTTCAGTGGATGCTTTCATTAGTCAAACGGAAGCAAATGGTGACAGAAACGCCTGGAGTTTGGACTCAAGAGTGACGAATCACATGAGTCACCGACGTGATTGGTTTGAAAACTTCACGGAAATATCTGAATCGGTGAAAATAGGCAATGGTGATAGAATCATGGCTCGAGGCAAAGGCGACACATCAGTATTCGTGCTTTCCATCGCAACGATTGGATTCGCTATAGCATAAGTCATGGAGGTTCTATTTGTATCGGAATTGCATGTAAATCTATTTTAATCGGGAAAGGTGACAGATCATGGACACAAACTGAGCATGGACAACGAAGGATGCGAAATACTGAAAAACGGAAACGTCGTTGCAGTTCGAGTTCGCCGAAAGGGTTTATTCCTGATGCTTTTCAAAACAGACGAATCATCACAGTTCGAGGCTACAGCAAACGTAGCAATCAAAAAGACGTCATTTCAATCGTGGCACGTGCGACTGGGACATCGAAATGCCACACACGTGAAAAAGTTCCTGTAAAACCGAAACATTGAATTTTTCAACGAGGATTTTATATTCGAAGCTCGTGTTTTCGGCAAACATCATCGAAGCAGTTTCAGGCAATTCACACGGACGTATGCGGACCGTTCCAGGAAAACTCAGTTGGCGGAGCCAAGTACTTCTTGTTATTAAAACACGATTATTTACATTTTCGTTTCGTTTACTTCATAAAACAAAAATCTGAAGTAGCGAGTTGCATCAAGAAGTGTATCAAGTAGATACAGAACGACGATAAGCATGGACATTTGGGAATTTTTGGTTCGGAAGTCTTCGTGCATATGCCAAAGGAGGAGCGACAGAAACTTGACGCGAAGGCCACCAAATGTATCTTCGTTGGATATACGACAGTCGTTCCAAGGCATATCGAGGATGGAATCCAAAGAAAGAAAAAGTTGAAATTTCATGCGACGTGGTAGTTTTGTTGGAGGAATCCATGGCAACGCTCGACATCGGAGCAGAAAAAAGAGGAAAAGGCGAAAGCAAGTAACGAGAGCGCAGATGATGCAGACGCAGACGATTTCATTACGGCAGAACAACATGAACAGCGTGGCACGATATGCGATTTTCATAACAGAAATATTGTCAATAGAGTGATCGCAAAATCACTCAATGGGAGCGCGCAATGGACAAAGAGTACGATTCTCTCATTAAAAATCGTACATGGACTTTGGTTACGGCATCAACTAATCAAAGAATAATTGATAATCGGTGGATCTTCAATATAAAGAAGAATCCGGAAGTAAGCTTCGATCGCTACAAGGTGCGATTGGTAGTGCGAGGATTCACTCAAGATTGTGGTATCGATTATCAAGAAACCTTCCGTGCAGTGGTGAAGTTTACATCGATCAGATCGATCCTGCTATTGGCAGCGGCGAAGCAAATGAGGTCGAAGTAATTCGACGTCATAATGGACTGAAACAAGCGTCGCTTTTGAAACAAAAGATTCACCGCTTTTGTCAAAAATTTTGGATTCAAAGCGAGTGAATCGGATCCGTGTGTTTTCGTCTGTGGCGGAAAAAAATGGTATGTTAATCCTTGCAATTTATGTCGACGGCGGTTTGTTTGCAGCGGAGAGACAGGAAGATATTACGCCTGTCATCGAACATTTGAAAGAGGATTTAGAGAGCAAGGTTTTCGAGTTAAATTTTCGAGTTTTGTGGGACTTGAAATTGATCGGCGATCGGACGGTCAGATTCACATAAATAATCAAGGCTACGCAAGAAAAGTCATCGATCGTTTCAACATGACGGATTGCAATGCAGTGTCTACTCCATTAGACAATTCACAATATCTGGGAGAGGCCGACGAGGAAGTGGATTTTCCGTATCGAAAAGCTGTCGGAAATCTGATGTATTTGGCCGTCGCCACCAGACCAGATATCAGCTTCGCAGTTGGAAGTATCAGCCGATACTTGGAAAAGCCAGCTGCAGCACATGTGAATGCAGTTAAACGCATTCTGAAGTACATTCGAGGCTCGATGTACATGGGAATTCTGTTGAAGTCGACACTCACACACATGCACAGAAATTTTAGCTCGGCTGTGTATGTGAATTGTCAGAGCCAGTTTATAATTTTCTTTCTAAGTAGGACGTGCAAATTCGTGCTCAAAATAGTTCAAGTGTATTTTTTTAAATTTCTTTTTACACCGGACATACTTTGCGATCAGAATAATCTCAATACTTATTAATAACAACAAATAATTTATGCAGGAAACGGTCGACAATTTAGAAGGTTTATTAAGAAAGTTTTGGTAAATCGAGTCGACTCAAATTAAAACTCCAAATTTGTCTAAAGGTGACGAATTATGCGAAAATTACTTCGAGGAAATCAAAGCTTTAGACAGTTCCAGCCGTTTTGATTTTAGCTTATATCCTCGTTTAGCTCGTTTCGATCGGCGGTTCAGCGTATATGGATTAAATGGAGTAAAAGTTCACCTGAGATGAAGAATTTGCTCGGAAATACAAAGAATTTATGAGACAGTACACTCATCTAGTACATATACACAGCGTTAAAGACAATGACTATTATTTACCCCACCACGGTATGTGTTAGTGTTTGATGGTTCCGCTAAAACTATTACAAGCAAATCCCTGAACAATTTCCTTGCAATTGGACCAATCGTTCAATCTAGCATATATGAAACATGTCGTTTCAGATTGTATAAGTTTGCTTTAACCGCTGATGTAGAAAAAAGGTATCGACAGGTTCGTGTTGCAGATAAGCCTTTTAGCAGAATTTGGAAGCTGCCGAAAAGCACACCACATATAATCGAGTATATACGTAGACGAGTTGATGGTAGGGTCAGAATCAATTCACTAAGCAAGCAGTTTAATCAGCCAGATATATTTCACATTGGGTTTCAGTTGATGAAATGGTTATCTAATGATGAACGAATTTTAACCAATCCACATATCAAAAATAAAATATTAGACAAATCTAATTCTTTCTGTTAAGGTATGAGAATTAAATTGGAATTCAATTTTAAAGTTGAACTCGATGAAAGCGCAGCAATCACCAAAAGAGGAATCTTATCGGAAGCTAGTTGTTTATCCGTTACCGATAGGAATTACCGAAAATTAAAAACACTAAAATAGGTCGTTACAAGTACACCACCAAAAATGGAAAAATTATACTGCACGGTTTCTCCGGCACTTCTAAGTATGCTTACTCCGCAGTCGTGTATAGTCAATAAGACAAAACGGCCATTTAGTTATTAAATTAAACCGCAGCGAAAACTAAGATGGTACCCATGAACCCGAAAATATCCAATCCACGTTTAGAACTGAATGGGGCATTACTTCTAAACAGATTACTCTGTCCTTGAAAAATGCTTTAAACACTGAAATTGCTGATGTCCTTGCATGGACTGATTCAACCGTCGTGTTACACTGCTTATTCGCACATTAAACTAAGTGGAACATTTTTGTTGGCAACAGAACGGGAGAGATTATTACCAATATAAGAAGGTTTCAATGGAGACCAATAAACACCCACCCCGCTGATTGTGCTTCGAGGGGTATTGAACAAGGAAAACTACAACTGTGGAAGAAATGCAAAACCAATCCTTAACATATTCAAACATTTCAAATGGTTCAAGTATTAGCTTATATACTTTGATATATCAATTTTCAACTAAAGCATACACGAAGAAAATCGTTTACCCCATAGGTACTCACTTAGTTCGGAACTGAAAAAAACATGATGCCTATAATTCAGCAATGTCCAGAATACACATTTTCAACCAGATATAAATTCGATTAGGTCAAATAAAGAGTGCTTTAAACCTACACCGACCAAATAAATCCGCCTCGTTAAAATGGCCGTCGTTCAAGGATCTCTATAAATCATCCATTCACTCAAAAAAGAAAAAAGGCGTTATCCGATGCTCAATTATTGAAAATTTTAATTATTGAATTGTTGTTTGAAAGGTGAAGCTGCCGACTTGATCCGCTACATCACCATTTCTGATCTTAATTATCAAGAAGTTTGAGATAAGTTACAGGCCAAGTACGATAAAAGTAGTGTTTCTGAGCATCGTAGAATCGCTGATGTATCCGATGGCGTTATTCGGGAACTAAAGAGCTTGGGTACGCAATATGAAAAACGCGAGAATTGGTTATTCATTGTCATTTTAAATAATTGTTCAGACTAAAGAGGATTGGGCGAAATTTTCGGTAAATAAAGATACCCCTACTTTGGAGGAGTTTTTAAGGCTCCTCGATAAACGATGTAACACATTTGAATCATGTGCACAAAGCAAAACAGTGCATAGTAAACATCCATCTAAAATCCCAAATTAACTTTCATTTGCATACAACTACCGATTACTTTAAATGTCCATGGTGAAACAAAGGTAGCCATCCTCTTTACAAATGTAAGTCACACAATAAGAGCCCAATCAGTATCAATCCTTTAATAAATGATGATAAACTTAAACAAACATAATACTCTGTCTTCCGATTGACAATTAAAAACCCATCCTGTCTGCGAAACTTACAACATTTCACAACCGTTCATTAAAATTTGATTTAATTTCACCGTGAAGTCCTACTATTAATTCGGCGCATTCATCTGAGTAACTAACTCTAGAGGTTTCTAAATATTCTTTGACCTTGTTACCTGCTTTAGTCTTACTGCAGGATGCCCCAGGAAGTTATATCAAATATTTAGAGCCTTATTAGACTCTACAGCAGAAATCAGTTTCCGCGTGTAACTATGTCTGTGTTATTATTAAAAGGCTCGGCTTCATAAGCGCTGGTAAAACCAAAATATCTGTACGACTGAATATATTATCATCCGACAATCTCTCTTTACCCGGGGGAGCTCTCATAATGAAAAATTTAACTTCTAATCTTCCCCCGATCACTAGTACGGCTACCGTTTAAACCCAATACTCCTGATCTTTGAGACTCGCTACCCATGGCAATCCGGAGGCTTTTCGACATGGAGCGTCGATTTATCAAATCTATTGAACTAAAAGCGGACTACACAAAGTTTATGCTAGAATGTTAGGCACTGGGTATATGTTTCTTATTCCACATATGGAAACGATAGCTTGACTCATTCAGAAACATATTATTTGCGCAACATGCGTTGTTTTAAGAGTCGAGTTCAATAACGAAGTTACGCTTCGTTTTTGACGGTTCCTCAAAATCTTCATCGGGTTTGTCACTTAATGATAAACTGGACGCCAGACCGCCAATACTATACAAGAATTATTTTTCATTCCAGTTCGTTTCTGGAAACAAAAAATTGCGTTCGCCGCTGACGTTGAGAAAATGTTCCGCCAGGTGATGGTGCACGAGGAAGATCGCAATTACCAACGGATTGTCTGGCGTGAGGACACAAATATGCCGATATTTCACTAGCGCTTGAACACCGTCACATATGGCACAACCTGCGCAACACTTTTAGCTTCGCGAACTCTCCATCAAATTGCAGACGACTTACCTCTAAATCTCTCCGACGTTAAAGACATTATAAAATCAGACTTCTATGTCGATGACTTGCTTTTAGGTCGTGCGAGCGTTGTAATAGCCAAACATCTACAAGCAATAATAGTTGAAGGTTTGCGACTAGGTAGGTGAATTTAAATTAAGAAAATGAGTATCCAAGAGCCGCAATAACAGGAACCTCATATTCAAATTTTCAGTTATGAGACTTTCGTAAAAACATTAGGCTTAGTTTTGATGACTCATTCATGGATGGCTTTACATATAAAATTAATAATTTTCTCGCATTTTCAATCCATTGGGATTTCTCTCCCCATGTATGGTCCTCACGAATATCCTTTTCAAGATCTCTGGCTTCATAAAATTAACTGGGATGATCCTTTTTCCGAAAAAATTAAATCAAAATGGGAAAAGATATATTCAAATTTCATATTGTTCGAGACAATTCAAATTCCGCGATTTCTGAACATTCCATTGACAGATAAAGCAAAGGTAGAACTACATGGATTTACTGACGCTTCAGAAAAGGCTTATGCAGCCGTGGTCTATCTAATTAACAACAGATACTTGGCATCATTCGACAAAATTATTGTATAATTGGAGCAAGAAACCTGGTTAAACAGGTTGCTCGATCCTATATCACCTGCACTCGCCATCGTTCGAATACAACAAAACTACAAATGGGGATTCTACCGTTATTCCGGATAACATCTAAGAGCATTTTCTACAGTAGGTGGTTCTAAAACCGGACGAGGTGCGAAGATTTATAAGAGATATGTAGCTGAATTCGTTTGTTTGGTCGTTAAAGCAGTCCATATAGAATTTGTATCAGATTTGACAACAGATGAGTTTTGGCCTGCTTAAGACGCTTTATATTTAGATGTGACATTCCATCACAAATATATTCCGACAATGGATCTAACTTTGTCGGCGCCAAAAGAAAGATCAGCCAACTGTTCGAGGTTAGCTCTCTAGCCTTCACCAATGAGCTAAGAACGTTTTTGACCAACAATCAGATCAACTGGGATTTCATTGCTCCATCGTCACCACATTTTGGTGGCATCTGGAAAGCTGGTGTTAAATCGATAAAGAGACACCTAAATCCGAAAAAATTAGAGAATCTGCGCTAACTTTCGAGGAATACTGCACCAACTTATGTCAGATCCAACTTTTTCCGACAATTGTACTCTATTAATGTTAGCCGAAAGTTTCCAGCCGAAAGATGGTAATGCAGATAGTGTCTTTGTATAGCAAAAGATACATTACTTGATATACCTAGTTCTATATTGACTATGTTGATTTTATAGGTCAAAATCCTAAGAAAACCCACAAGAAATTTGGGACAAGTCTCAAGGGGATAGGGAGAAGGGGTGTAATTTGGTATCTTGTACCAGAAAACCCGAAATCTTCGAAACTAAGTTAATAAAATTGCTTTATTTTTCTGTAACTTTTGAGTAACCTACTTTCCTATTGATGCTATACCTATATCGATTTTATTCCAAATTACACCTCCCTGCCCCCCTCAGGCTTGAGAGCCGTCTGAAGCCAATTCCGTGTAACACAAACATAATTTATTACACATCTGAATAAGGTTGAGCTACCTTCTACAAGGTTTGTGGAGTAATATTTATCCCAAAATTTGGTGGCGTTCTGGTGTAATAAATTATTTAAGTTTGTTAAATATAAGTTTTATTTCTTATAAATAATCGTTTGGAGTGAAATTTTCCCTTAGGGCAAGTTATATAGGTGTTCTTAAAATTTCTGATTCACTGTAATTAATTTGTAATAAATTCCGGTCTAATCCGATCCCATCCCGATATCATAGCTACATCAAAAGTTACAATTATGTCGGTTTAGGTTTAATTATAAACTTAACCGACCACTCGTTCATCGAAAACGGAAACTGTAATAAGATCGGTATTTGTTGCAATAAATTGTGGTATGGATTTCATTGAGGTTGGAAAATTTGGTCGGTGTAGGATTAAAGTACTCAAAGAAAAAGCTATACCATCTTCAAGCAGATTAGTCAGACGTAATCTTTCAAATGCTTCCATAACATTTGATGTAAAACATCCATTGATAATAAGAGAGCATTTAATATACCAGATTTACATGTTGGACCAACTCTCATGATGGCCACACTTCCTCAAACATATCCGGTTTTACCAGGCCGAAACTTAATATGAAAAATTATCCAAAATTGTGTGAGACGAGATACAATTCAAAGTAGCTGAATTAAATTATGGACAATCTACCAAATCCTAGAATGGAACTCTTATGCCACAAATAAACATAGCCTTTAAAAAACCTTAATTAAAAATTTAAAAGACTCAGTGTGCATGTAAAAATAATGCTATCTGAACATTATTAGTCGCTGTTTACAAAACGGCAGGACAATATTAAGTAAATTGAAAAGCTTTTTAACAATAACCACAAACTCGTTGTGCCTTTTTGGTCTCTTTACCCTTTAAAACTAAATGCTGATTCCTAAAACTCAGAAAAGCTCTAGGGTTTTGGTTATATCACACAAAAAACAACTCGTTGGTTGTCGTAACCGATAACATGGAAAAGCAACCCCCATTTAATTTTGATAAAATCTAGTACTTTAATTAAATCATTTTTAAAGTTATACAAATTTTTAATCTGCAAAATAAAAATAAGAACAATAAAAAATTGTGAATATAGAGAATTAGAATTCCATTGAAAAGATATTTATCACACTTTTGATAAAATAGAAAAGTTTATTATATTACCAGCAGAGAAATAGTTTACTGTCTTAATAATTTCAAGATAAAATTTATTATCAATTTTGCTGAAAAATAATATAAAAAATAAAAATCTCATTAATTTTATTGTTGTTGTGAAAATATAAAAATTTATTTTCCGTCTGCGCAAAAAGTGTTTATGGTGTACGAGTATAGTCAAAGTGCTAAATAATAAGCTGCGATGAAAAATGGCTTTTCTTCTGTTATCTAAAAAAATAATTTTAATTATGTAATTTATATACTGGATTGCTGTTCTGGAAGCGGTACGTACCTAGAACCGAGCTAAAAAAATTGTGACATCTTTGTGTATGTGTGTGTGTAGATGGAGGAAATAAATAACTTAATACTTTATATATACAGTCAAAATTAAATTCATTGTTGCCTCTCCTGAGATAAGAAAAGCATAAACATGGAAATAAAAATTGAATTCAGCATATCAAATTCTGATCGTTCGAGACCCTCAAATAAAATATTTTTATATATCCGCATATGTATATAGTATACCATTTCACTGGAGCGCAGAAATGATTGACATATACGTATATATTTACGTATACGTTATAAATTCATGATATTCACCTTTAATATACCTTGGATATCGGTATACACCCCAGCGATATACCGGGATAAAATTACATTGATTGATTGCTCTAATTATTTCGAATTGTTTCCATATTGATTTTGGGCCATATTTCAATCCCGTCATTCTATCGAAATTCGTATTCGTTATTCCCACACACATCAAACGCATTTACGCACAAGTTGTTTCAAGTTTTGTATTTTAATTTGAATGAAACCCATCTGTAACTGTCGTAACCCCTTTTGTGATGAATTGGATGTAATTTTGGAGTATACTGAATTTTTCATTACTAAATCTATCTGTGCTGCTATAAAAATCTAAATCTTGAGGAAATATAGGATGTATATTTATGTACCAGAAGGTGGGTACGTAAATTCTTGATTTGTAGACGTAATTAAATTCAAGATATTTTACAATACTGGTCGTAAATTTTGTATCGATTATTTAAAATTAATTATGCTATGAATTGGTTATAAATAATAACTTTGACATACTAGTTCTTCACATAACACACACATCATAAAAAAATGGAGCTTGAGCCAGCACCTGACTGTCTTTTACCACGATTACAAAATTTAGAATACACCACACTTGCTTTCAGCGAAAAATTAAACTTACCGATCGAAGAGAACTTTTTAACGAAAAGTGTAGCTACCCAAATTAACGAAACGACTTGAGCTGTTCAAAACGGTAAACCAAATAATTAAAACTAGTTTTGGGGTGGCCCCACACAAGTTTTAAGACGAAAAATTTCATGAAAATTTAAATATCCTTCAAAATACTTGCTGAACTCTGGTTGATTTCAGGAATCTCAGAGATGTAACCAAGAGTGGGAAAATGTCGTATAAAAGTGGATAAATCCAGCTGTTCGAAACCGTTAACCACATTAAAATAAAAAGATTTGAGGTGTCTCAATATACATAAGTGAAATATAAGCGGTTAACCAAATTGAAATAAATACTTTTTGGGGGATCCACACAAGTTTTAAGACGAGAAATTTCATCAAAATTCAATTGTTTGACATAATATATTTGTTACACTATGGCCGATTTCAGGAAACCACATGTGGAGATATGTCGTCTAATAGTGAACGAATTGAAACCATATTGAATAACAAAAAATTGAGGGGTTTAAAAGCGAAACCATTTTTGAAAAATTGAAGTATTCGTCAAAATAGCTGCCACACTATGGCCGATTCCGACGGTTCATTGGTCATTACATTTAAAATCCTTTCCCATTTTTATTTTCTTAATTTGTAATTTATTATTGTTACGGTGACACCTAGATTAGAATAGAATAAGTTAATTTCATTAATTGTTCAATTGCATTTATGATTTATACTCAACATTTAGGCGTCATTTCTATAATAATATATTTGCTCGATGCGCATTTAGGATTATTCTAGAAACAAATATTTTGGTATATAAAGGCGCGCGTTGACGTGGAATGCTGAGTCTTATTTTAAACGTGATACAGTAAAGGTTAAATAGAAAGATTATTAAAGTGATTATTAAAGCGATTATTAAAGTGATAATTAAAAAGAGTGTTATAATTGTAATAATTAATTGTTAATTTTGTGTTGTATAATAAATTGTGTTGTGTAAATAAATTGTGTGAGTACAAATTTGGAGCAGTTGTATTTATTCACAATCCAGTGATTCGAACCTTGAGTGACAAGGCAAAATCGTAACAATTGGTGACAGCGGCGGGATTGTGAATAATAAGAAGAATGATTCTCTACGAATTAAAGCTTGCGCAATTAAAGGAGCAACTGAAACAGCGAGGTTTGGCCAGTGAAGGCACAAAAGCTAGTTTGGTGGAGTGACTACGTGAGGCCATGGAGAAAGAAGGTGTAAATCCAGACAAGTATAATTTCGAGGAGGAAAAACCGGATGAGATCAGTGTGGACCAGAAAGAAAAGGACGTGCAAACTGTGGTCGGAACAACACAAAACCCATCCGGAAGTTTAGATTTATCGCAGTTAATGGCTGCTATGAATCAAATGATGGGACAACAGTTGGGTGGAATTAAACAGCAGATGGAGCATTAAGGGGCGGACATTAAACAATCGAACCAGGAAATGAAACAACAGATGTTACAACAAGGAGCAACAAGGAGCGGTCATTAAACAGAAGATGGTACAGATGGAGCAACAAGGAGCGGACATTAAAAACCAAATAGAAGTTGGTCAAAAGAAAATGGACGAGAAGTTTCTGGAGTTATCTTCTACACTACACGGTAAAGTGGAAAAACTGCAAACAGAAGTACATGCAGAAATTCAAAATGTGAAACTAGATCTACAAACGGAAGTTAAACGTCTCGAGAAGGAGCTCCAAGATGTCAAGTCAAATGAAACAACAGGTCAAGTGATCCAGACAGTTAACGCAGTTAAAATAAAACCACCAACATTTGATGGAACAACATCCTTCAGTATTTTTAAGTTCCAATTCGAAACGGCGATTAAGCAAAATCAGTGGAGTGAAGAACAATGTGTTGCAGCGTTAATTGTGTCTCTTAAAGGTGAAGCGGCAGAAACACTACAAATCATTCCCGAGCAGGAACGGAACGTTTACATGGGAATTATGAAGGCGTTAGATCGAAAATACGGAAGTGACCACAAACGAGAAATCTATCTGAATTGAAGGGTCGATACCAAAGAGGAGGAGAATCGCTACAGGAATTTTCATCGGCAATTGAGCGGCTCGCGCATTTAGCACATTCAAATATGTCGGCCGATTACATGGAGCGAATTAAAATAGATGCGTTCATTGACGGTATTCGAGATCCTGAGACGCGCAGAACAGTGATGTTGTCACCTAAGGCAACTTTCACGGAAACCATCGCTTGTGCGTTAACAAACGAAACTGCGCAAACCATCATCAAACCAGCAATAAAAATGCGTCGAGTCGAGATTGATTCCAGAATAGACACCACGCGAGCTACGCCAAAGGTCAGAGATGGAAGTGGCAGGATTAAATGCTGGGTATGTGATAGAATGGGTCACATCTCACAGGACTGCTGGGAGATTAGGAAGAAACGAGGAAGGTCGCCATCTCCTATGAAGCGTAGACCAAACGAGGAGGAGATAGAATCCAGAAAGAAGGGTCAGACGACAGCGGAGTCGTTAAACTAAAAAGAGTCAGTTTGAAGGGGCAGAAGCTGACTCCCACAACCGATTGCCTCATAACCTCCATCCATGTTTCGAGAGTAGCAAGATGCGGTGACAGCTTGACAGTTGAAGCCGATATTGATGGGAAGAAATGCATGATCACGCTGGATACGGGAGCAACTCATACGATTGTTCGTGAGGATATTATCGATGGAAGTATAGAACCAACTAATGACATGAAATTACGAACGGCGACTGGAGAAAATTCAGCAATAAAAGGGAAAAAGATCGTAAAAATAAGGATTGGGCGAAACCACTTTCAACACGAGGTGCTGGTTGCAGATATTGTAGACGAAGTCATCTTGGGAATGGACTTCATGAGAACGAATGGCTTCGTGGTGGATGTTGGACGGGGTGTATTAACCTACGATAATATCGAGTTGCCACTTCACGTTAGCGCTATAGGTGAAACGACCAGGCAAATTATAATGGATCATCGGGAGAAGCTGCCACCAAATTCGGAAACAATAGTGTGGGCAAAATTGGAAGGAGATTCTGGGTCACCCAGGTTGTGGGTTGTGGAAGCCAATGAAGCGGAGAGCGGAGCCAGAGAAATTATGATCGGGAAAGTTTTGGTGAAACCAGACAGCGATAATAGAGTACCAGTTAGGACTCTAAATCTCTCGGATAAAACGAAAACCATCAAGAAAGGGCCAATAATCGGAAAATGCGAAGAAATATCGGCGATTGTGAAGTGCGAGCAGAAAAATCCGATTAATACGACTAACTCGCAAGGGCAGAGAGAGGTTGTAGAACAACTCAAGGAGAAATGGACCGAAGATCTTACTAAGGAACAGAAAAATTTGGCAAAACAATTGCTCGAGCGGTACATGCCAATATTCTGCAGTACACCGGACAATAATGGGAGAACCACAATGGTAAAACATCGAATAGATACAGGAGCAGAAATGCCGATTCGTCAACCACCCAGGAGATTACCATTGGCAAAGCAAGGAGAAGTGGATCGAATGGTAAAAGATATGCAAGCAGCGGGGGTAATCGAAAAATCAAGCAGTCCATGGAGTTCACCAGTGGTGTTAGTCGAGAAAAAGGATGGTAGCATGAGATTCTGCGTGGATAACCGAATATTAAATGCTGTGACGAAAAAGGATAGTTACCCATTGCCAAGGATCGATGACACGTTAGACACATTATCGGGTGCTCGAATATTCTCGACATTAGATCTGCAAAGCGGCTATTGGCAAGTAGAAGTCCAGGAGGAAGATCGCGAGAAAACGGCATTCAGTGTTGGTAACGGATTATGGCAATTTAACGTTATGCCATTCGGATTATGTAACGCCCCTGCGACTTTTGAACGGCTAATGGAGCGCGTGCTAAAGAGATTACATTGGAGGACGTGCCTCGTATATTTGGACGACATCATCGTTATGGGCAAGGATTTCGACGAGCATTTAAGGAATTTAGCAGAGGTTTTGGATCGGATACAGGCCGCCGGATTGAAGCTAAGCCCAAAGAAATGTAAACTATTCAGGACGGAAGTAAAATATTTGGGTCATAAGGTAACAACCAATGGAATCCATACCGATGAAGACAAGATCGCAGCGGTGAAGGAATGGCCACGACCTAAAAACTTACATGAATTACGGAGCTTCCTTGGATTGTGCACCTTTTATAGACGGTTCGTGCCAGGATTCGCCAGTATCGCCAAGAGTTTACACGAGTTAACCAGGAAGAACAAGGCATTCGAATGGAAGGATGAACAGGAAGAGGCATTTGTGGAACTAAGACGACGATTATGCGAAGCACCAATCCTCGCATACCCTATACCCAACGTTAAATTCATTTTGGACACCGATGCAAGTAATGATGGTATAGGAGGAGTATTATCACAGGCAACAAATGGTGAGGAGCGATTTATTGCATATTTCTCCAAGATGTTATCAAAACCGGAACGGAATTATTGTGTAACACGGAAAGAGTTGTTGGCTATAGTGGAATGTGTTAAGCACTTCCATAAGTACCTCTATGGCCAAAAATTTCTTTTACGGACGGATCATGGAGCTTTGCGCTGGTTGTTACAATTCAAAAAGCCAGAGGGACAAGTAGCACGTTGGATCGAACGTTTGCAAAGCTACGATTTCCAAATTGAACATCGAAAGGGAACCGCACATGGAAATGTCGACGCATCATCAAGAAGGCCATGTCCCGTGGTATGCAAGCATTGTGGGCGTGTGGAGGGTAAGGAACACATCATCGATATTCGGCTTATGCAAGTGCTACCAGATGAGGAATGGACTGATGAAATGATCAAGAAGGAGCAATTACGGGAAGCTGACCTATCATTCATCATGGAACATAAGGAAAAGGAACACCGGCCCATACATGGAGTGAGATAGCTGACAAAACTCCCATTGTAAAAGCTTATTGGGCTCAATGGGATAGCCTCCACATAGAAAATGGATGTTTAAAAAGAAAGTGGGAAAGCACGGATGGTAAAGTAAAACAATTGTTGGTAGTGGTGCCAAAAGATCGGACAGCGGAAATCCTCAAGGAGTATCATGGAGGAGCAAGTGGAGGTCACCTAGGGATTAATAAAACACTAGCCAAAATTCGCCAACGTTTCTACTGGTCCGGATGTAGACAGTCAGTAGTAGAATGGTGTCGAAGATGTGACCAATGTGCGGCAGTAAAGGGACCAGCACGAAAAAGCCGTGGATCCATGAAACAATATAATGTTGGGGCACCATTTGAGAGAATTGCAATGGACGTGGCGGGGCCATTTCCGACCACCGAGAGCGGAAATAAATATGTGCTGGTAATAATGGATTATTTCAGCAAATGGCCGGAAGTGTACCCCATACCCAATCAGGAGACAACAACAATAGCTGATGCCGTGGTCAACAATTGGATTAGCAGATTTGGTGTACCGATGGAAATTCACACGGATCAAGGAAGGAATTTCGAATCGGTGGTATTTCAGGAGATATGTCAGATGCTTGGAATCAATAAAACAAGAACGACGCCTTTACATCCACAGTCGGACGGTATGGTGGAAAGATTCAATGGCACATTGGAGGAATATCTAGCAAAGGTTGTGGAAAGGAACCAACGCAACTGGGATCGACATATACCGATGTTCCTGATGGCCTACCGATCAGCGGTACATGACACAACAGGAGTGACACCAGCTAAAACCATATTTGGGAACAATCTGCGACTACCAGGAGATTTAAAGTTTGGAGCTGTTCCTTCAGCAGCTCTATGCGGACAGGATTACGTTGATCTGATGAAAGAGGAACTTAATGAAATACATCAATTTGTACGGGAGAAAATACGGATATCAATTGATCGAATGAAAGTTCGATATGACATACGAGCAAATCATCAAGGCTTCGAGGAAGGGCAATTGGTATGGCTTCACAACCCGCAACGGCAGAAGGGATTATCACCAAAGTTGCAACCCACATGGGAAGGACCTTACACTGTCATTAAAAGTTGAACGACGTGGTTTATCGCATTCAGAAAGGACGGAAAGGCATTTAGAGCATTTGGCGCTCTACAGAGGAGGTGATCTGGATCCTGTTCGGGACGAACAGGCTCAGGTGGGGGGTTGTGTTACGGTGACACCTAGATTAGAATAGAATAGATTAGAATGGATTTGGTTCAACATTTAGGCGTCATTTGTATACTAACATATTTGCTCGTTGCGCATTTAGGATTATGTTATTGGTATTTAAAGGCGTACATTGACGTGAAATGCTGAATCTTATTTTAAACGTGATACAGTGAAGGTTAAATAGAAAGATTATTAAAGTGATTATTAAAAAGTGTGTTATAATTGTAATAATTAATTGTTAATTTTGTGTTGTATAATTATTGTGTTGTGTAAATAAATTTGTGTGAGTTCAAATTTGAAGCAGTTGTATTTATTCACAATCCAGTGATTCGAACCTTGAGTGACAAGGCAAAAACGTAACATTATTGATGGCATTGCCATCTATGGATGAGTAGCAATACTATGATTAACTCGATGGGAATTTAACGAGCGGTTTTTGTGTTGTGCCAATTTACTTATACGATAGCATTGCCAAATATTGATTTTGGAGCAAGCCCGATGTGTGCCTTTGGGCGTGTGTGCGAACGGGTAAAATGAACATTAATATTTTTTTCTCTGTGTTTCTTGTTTTATGTTTTTGGCACGTCACGCTCATTTTCTTTGCGCCACACTTCAACTACCTGTGCGAGAGCGGGCAAGAGGGACAGAAAAGAATGTAGTTTTTCTGCATTTTCGAATGTGAAAGGAAAAGTTGGATTTTAGAGGCTATTAAGTCAGTCGATTTTTTGGCATATAAAAAAATATATTTTGAGTTTTGGGTGATACTCGTACCCAGTTAGTTTTCTAAAAACTTGTGAGTTTTTTTGTGTATTGGTTGTGAATTGTTTATAAAAATAAGGAAAAGTGATACCTGACAAAATTTTGTATAACACGTGTACAAAGTTTATTGTGGGTTGATAAATAAAAATAAATATAAATCAGACGAGTTTTCTGTTTTGCTGGTGTGTTCGTGGTGGTAATCCACGCAAGAATAATACCAAAATTTTCTTGTGTTGAGGAATAGTGCTCCGAAACAGTAAAGTGATTTTACTCAGACACCACGAGTATGGCAAGAACAATATTTGTGTATCGTTGGTTTGATACGTTATTTTTAATTCCAAAGAAAACCGCCATTTTGACTCGCTACCGTTTAGTGGATCGTTTAAATCACCCTTTTATCTTCAAATTGAAACGGTACGAAGATTTGTTTTTTTTTTTGTTGTGGATGTTTTAAAACTCCATTAATACAAGGAAACCAACATAGACGACGAAATACATTTGACTACGCTATTATCTATGGGTGTGGTATAATTAAACGGTTATTATCAGTTCCAGTTTTTTTGGCAAAAAGGTCATCACAAGAAAATATATATACGGGTTTTGGTTAGCTCGTGCCCAGCGGATTAGCGGTTTGGAGAAACAACTCCAAACCACATTTCACGGTGGGAAGACGCCCAACGGTCTGGGTATCTGGAGTTGCCTGGGGCATGACAGCGATCAGGCCGCAACCCATTTGGACGTTGCAACCCTGCAGAGTGACGTTTTCTGAAGGTCGTAATGTACAATTTTATTTTTCTTATTTTTTTTCTCAATTTAAATTTTTATTTCTGCTTTCTTAAATTCTTTTTTATATTTGAATTTGCTTTTCTCAAATTTTCAATTTTTTTCTCTCTTTTTCTATTTTTAATTTATATTTGTATTGTAATCGAGTACTATAAATTACGGTAGTCGTATAGGCGGCCAGCCATTTGTATCTGTCGTTTTTTTCTCTCTTCCTTCGTTCACTACTCTCTATCCTTTAATACTGCGAAAATTTCTCAAGTAAAATATAAAATACAGCACGGCGACTTATTCCCTGCATCTGGTCTTAATTTGTCTTTCCTTGACCACGAGTTGTTTTCATGATTCTATTCGTTTCTAGTTATCCTCGTTTTACTTCCCATAAATTGAATTAATAAATCTTTTACGGGTTCAGTGTGATGGGAGGGGAACTCCATTCTGTGTCGGTTCCATATGCACAGGCTGGGCTTGCCACTCCCCTTCATCCTCTTGGAAGGACATCCACAGGGTCAATAAAATCCAGCGGTCTCCTTGTGCCACTTCGGCGGTTTCAAGCCGTCGAAGTGTGAATTGTGCAAGGGAGTCTTGGTCCGTTGGGGAGACGTCCCTACCCTCTAATGCTGCTTCGTTGCAGCTGGGCATCAGCCTATTGGGGTCGATGGGTCATTCGGTGGGAGGGGGGTCTCTTCAGCCGACTGGGTACTTGTCACTCGGGGAGATCCGGTCGTCGTCGGATGGAATCATTATTCTTGCTTAAATTTTAGAAAATTTACAAGGTCAACCTCTGTTGAAAATTTGATCTCTAAATTTATTTGAATCTTTTAATTCTGTGTAATTTGCTATATATGGTAAATTTTTCAAAATCATCTGCTGTTACTTTCAGTGCGAAGACCAGGTCACATAAAGATAAAAGTGGCCTTAGATTAAATACGCCGGTCACGAATCACAGAAGTAGGCGCATATTTTAATGCTCGGAAATGAAACGGGGAATCAAAAAAGACGTGTTATCTATCAAAATAGGTTCATTTACTTCAACTTCAAAAACCACCAAAACTACTTGGCGCACTGCTGAATGGAGACCACTCAAAATTCAAGGTTTTTCTAAACAATTTTAAAACCTACAACACCGCCTTTCAGATGACTTCGTTTGGAACAAATCAAGTTATTCAAGGCTAATTCATGCCAACCTTTAAAACACAGAGACAAATCTTCCATTGCGTATAGAGCCGTGCTACCTTTAATAGCTAACGATTGGAAACAACGCATTCCCAAATTTTACACTGCTGGCATAAGGGAAGAGGACATGAGGGTTGCCTGAGAGCAATCAGTATATTTGTTAAGCGTTGACAAACGATAGACTGCAGCTCATCCAGGACGGTACATTGCACCAAATCGTTCGAGCTGAATTTTCTTAAATCAGGACCTGGATCCCATTTAAGAACCCGCTAAACAAATTTTTCGAATTTAGAACTAATCACAAACGATTCTTAGCACTCGAAACCACAGCTCCTTACCAAAAATGAATTTTCTACAGAAGGATTCCATCAATGAACTTTCCTGAAATTAGCATCCATCGAAATCGATTCCTGGCATTTGATTCCTTTTCATTCCCTTTACGCTTTTTTATCAAAATCGTACTAGTTTGAAGCGGAAAAATGTGAAAAGGAACCAAATTCAAAACATTAATAAGATAGCGCAGAATATAAATCAATATTTGCTGTATTTCATGACATCGCAGTGTCGGATTAGATCAAATTTTATATAGAAAACCAGATCCAAATTTTAGCTCACAAATTTTGAATTGAAATCTAGACGGCACCTTTGCGTGGTTTCGTGAAACATGAACTGAACCGGATCAGATCAAGTATATTAAGCATCAGTCATTGTTACTCTTAACAACAAACATTTTCAAAAAAGTGCAATTAGCAGAACGCGAAACATATAATGTCACCGTAACACAACCAACATAATATGGTGCAAGATTCCGCAATATGATGGAACATAAGGCCAGATATTTTAATTAACACAAGACGCAACACGATGTATCATGAACAAAATGGTGGAGTGACAGGCAACATGTTACAAATGGTAACATGACGCAACATGGTGCCATATCTAGGAACCACCCACAACATTATAAAGCATTAAGGAACATGATGCAATATCACGCAACGTGGTAGAATATGACGCAACATGATGCGACATCCCACAATGGTGCATCATAACCAAACGTTGTGCAACATCGCGTAACATGGTGCAACATCATGCGATATGGTGAAAGGGTACGCAGCATTGTGCAACATGACTGCCCATCCGGAGGTCTCCTAAATGTATTATCTAGAAATCAAAACTCCGTGAAATCGTTTCCTTGCATTCGAAAAATCTGTTCCGCTAAATTTTATCGGAAATGACCAAGCCCAATAAACTGTTAAAAAGGCACCCAAAGTATGACCCTCTAAATAAATTTTCCCGAAATCAAAATCTAAAACAATTGACTTCTGGTACTCGAAAACGCTGTTCCAACAATTATTATAGAAATCCTGCACGCCGAAACAAATTAAAGAAGAGGACCGAGCCCGCAATCGTTTCTTAACCCGCAAAAACCCTCACTCACCAATTTTTAGAAAAATCGTGCAAGCCGTAACAAAATAAAGCAAGGAACCCTGAGCTCATTCAAAGACGCTTTAGAAGAATTATCTGAAATCTGGACTAATCGCTATCGATTCCTGACAATTGAAAACCTTTTGCTCCAATTTTATCAAAACCATGCGAATCAAAAAAAAATTAGAAACCAGACCATTAGAAACCAACCCACTGGATGACCTTATAAATGATTTTTTTCGAAATCAGGAACCATCACAATCGATTCTGGTACTCGAAAAACTCCCGTCAGTAATATTCATCAAAATCGTTTAGACTGAGAAAACAAAATTAGAAAAAGGAAACCGAGTGCCACTGGAGAACTTCTTAAACGAATTTTCGCAAAACCAAGACAGCTTTAAGCCATTTTCAGAAAATCGTTAGATGAACACCCTATAGATATATATTTAAATAAATATATAAAGAGTGCGACATATTTCGGTTCAGGAAACTGAATTCCGGAATCAGGCGGTGTAGTGGAAACGAGCAGTGGAAATCCCGTTTATAGTCATGGACACTACATGTCAGGGCGAGATATTGGCGCCTTGAAACCAATACCAAATCAGCGTCTGTTCTCCAGGTTGGGTGCGGCTGAAGCAGACGTCTGTCTTGTATCAAGCGGTTCGCTACATAAATGTGTTCAAGGAAGGACTGGATGCCTTAAGATTCTCACCAGTACGTAACCCACACAAGTAACAAGCAGGTTGAGTGGCAGGCCAACAACCTTACTTCATAAAATAATTAAGTTATGAACCCTACTCAAAGGCCTCAGAACACCATATCAGATTCATCACAACGCTTTAAAAATGGGAACATGGAACGTGTTTAGCCTCTTAAGACCTGGAGATCTCCAGAACCTTTCGAACCAAGCAAAGAGTTACACATTAGATGTACTTGCACTACAAGAGCTTAGATGGTCTGGAAGTAGGATCCATGACACCACCAATGGTTACATCTTCATTACAGTGGCCATCAGAACGGAGGAGAATTTGGAGTTGGCTTCCTCATCCATCGGCGTGTGATCCAAGTACCGTGTAATCCAAGTACCTCAACCCACCTTCGTCCACAAGAATTTAACATCAGTGATAGGACTATTCTGAAAATTTTACACAAAGATGAAGGCTTACAAATCCAAATGGTGAATTCACTTCGCTGAATGGGCCAATTCTAGTTTGGAAGAAGATGAGCGTTTTTACCAAAAAATCATCGGTTGTGTAAACAAGGAAAATTATCGTATGTGGGGCATAGAAAATTCACACGTGACAATTGGGAAGCCAGTACACCCAAAACAAGTGGCTGTTTGGTGTAGAATATGGACCAAAGGCGTCATAAGGCAATTTTTCTTCGAAAATGAGCCAGGAACCGCAGTTACAGTCATTGGCGGTTAACTGACTTTTTAATCCTTAAGCATTTTTTTTGACTACGTTCTGTTATTATTTGTGAGGTGCCGTCAAGGATAAATTTTAAACTAAACATCCAGAGCCAATTGAGGCTCTGAAAGATGCAATTGAAGTGACTATTGGTGAAATAGAGTCTGAAACGATTGAACATGTATTGACATAGTAGGATCGACAGAATGGGCTACTGCTGATCCAGCCGAGACAGTTATTTAAATGAAATAGTATTCCATTATTAATCGGAATGTGTATATACTCTCGAAAATAAAGTACAGGAAACCCTCCAAGAACACGATTAATTAGTTCCGTGTTCTTTGATACCGTATTGTTCGAGACTAGAAAAAACGGGAGGGTGAAATTAAAAAAAACGTTACATTTTTTGGTATGGTACACAAAAAACAAAATATATAAGAGAATCAACTAAAATAATGTAGTTTGAAACCGTGTTGTTTAGGGAAGATATCCGCGTTCTTCGAATACCGTATTCTTCGAATACGACTCCATGGTCATAACATTGCTCAGTTCCCGTTTTTATTTCGATTTTTTTTTTTAATTTAAGTCGTTTGATTGATGAATTTTACGGAAGGCACGCCATCTCTAGTACGACATTGATATTAAGATTGATGTGTAATGTGCATGGGCTTTAATATTATGTTCTATGTTTTTCTTCGCACCCTGTTGTATTACATAAACGTCGAATAGTGTGAGAGCGAGACCAACATGTACTGTTTGCGCAACTCGCGAAAATGTAGAGGGCGAAAGTTCACTTTACGTATACATCGAGAAATTCAGGTAAGGAGTATAAATTTTTAAAAATTTTAAATGCACGGATGTTTATACTATTAAAGTTAGCCGAAAGTTTCCAGCCGAAAGATAAAAAAATCGATAATGCAGATAGTGTCTTCGATTTCTCAGCCGAAAGTGGATAAATACGTCACCGTTGATCAACATTCTTCAGCCGAAAGTCATCAGCCGAAAAATTTATTTCAACAATACATAAACTGAAACCAATTTGAAAGTATTATTAAGTTTGTTGTAAAACCTAATTCTATTTAAAATTATGAAATACAAATGTTTAAATCAATCAATCATAATTTGAAAAGCATTATGTTAACCTTGTTTCAAATAAACATATAATAAAATATGGTGAGCATGCCACTATGGCCATTTGATATGTCATAATGTTGGTCAACTTCCGCCGAATTGTGAAAAAATTCTGAAGGGGATACAGGGGTGTAATTTAGGAAAATTTATCTAATTTAATATATCGAGCATTGAATGGCCTGTCGTTCTAGGTTAAAATGCCGTGTCATTGATGCCGCTATGGCCATTTGATAGGCCACCATGTTGGTCAACTTCAGCATAACATTGGAAAAATTCTGAAGGTTATCAGAACTCTGTAATAAATATATCGTATTAGTAAAATTTTGCCACCTGACACTTAAGAAGATGTATCAGAATTTCTACTCCATTAGACCGAAATGTGCTATCATAAAGGTGTATTTAATAACCATAATAATACCAATGATAAGGAAAATTAATCCAAAACGATTGGACATTCATTACATTTAAAACATACTGAATTAACGAAATTTTGTTAAATTACACCCCTGTATCCCCTTCAGAATTGTTCCACAATTATGCCAAGTTGACCAACATGGTGGCCTATAAAATGACCATAGTTACATCAATGATACGGCATCTTCACCTAAAATGACAGGCCATTCAATGCATTTTCGATATGTTGAATTAGAAAAATTTTCCTACATTACACCCCTGTATCCCCTTCAGAATTTTTCCACAATTATGCCGAAGTTAACCAACATGGTTGCCTATCAAATGATTATAGTGACATCAATAACACGGCAGGTTAACCTAGAACGACAGGCCATTCAATGCTCGATATATTGAATTAGAGAAATTTTCCTAAATTACACCCCTGTATCCCCTTCAGAATTTTTCCACAATTATGCCGAAGTTGACCAACATGGTGGCCTATCAAATGACCATAGTGACATCAATGACACGGCAGGTTAACCTAGAACGACAGGCCATTCAATGCTCGATATATTGAATTAGAGAAATTTTCCTAAATTACATCCCTGTATCCACTTCAGAATTTTTCCACAATTATGCCGAAGTTGACCAACATGGTGGCCTATCAAATGACCATAGTAACATCAATGACACGGCAGGACACCTAGAACGACAGGCCATTCAATGCTCGATATATTGAATTAGAGAAATTTTCCTAAATTACACCCCTGTATCCCCTTCAGAATTTTTCCACAATTACGCCGAAGTTGACCAACATGGTGGCCTATCAAATGACCATTGTAGCATCAATGACACGGCAGGTTAACCTAGAACGACAGGCCATTCAATGCTCGATATATTGAATTAGAGAAATTTTCCTAAATTACACCCCTGTATCCCCTTCAGAATTTTTCCACGATTATGCCGAGGTTGACCAACATGGTGGCCTATCAAATTATCACAGTGACATCAATGACACGGCATCTTTACCTAGAATGATAAGCCATTCAAAGCATTTTCGGTATATTGAATTAGCGAAATTTTCCTAAATTACACCTCTGTATCCCCTTCAGAATTTTTCCACAATTATGCCGAAGTTGACCAACATGGTGGCCTATCAAATTATCACAGTGACATCAATGACACGGCATCTTTACCTAGAATGATAAGCCATTCAAAGCATTTTCGGTATATTGAATTAGCAAAATTTTCCTAAATTACACCAACATGGTGGCCTATCAAATGACCATTGTAGCATCAATGACACGGCAGGTTAACCTAGAACGACAGGCCATTCAATGCTCGATATATTGAATTAGAGAAATTTTCCTAAATTACACCCCTGTATCCCCTTCAGAATTTTTCCACGATTATGCCGAGGTTGACCAACATGGTGGCCTATCAAATTATCACAGTGACATCAATGACACGGCATCTTTACCTAGAATGATAAGCCATTCAAAGCATTTTCGGTATATTGAATTAGCGAAATTTTCCTAAATTACACCTCTGTATCCCCTTCAGAATTTTTCCACAATTATGCCGAAGTTGACCAACATGGTGGCCTATCAAATGACCATAGTGACATCAATGACACGGCAGGACACCTAGAACGACAGGCCATTCAATGCTCGATATATTGAATTAGAGAAATTTTCCTAAATTACACCCCTGTATCCCCTTCAGAATTTTTCCACAATTACGCCGAAGTTGACCAACATGGTGGCCTATCAAATGACCATTGTAGCATCAATGACACGGCAGGTTAACCTAGAACGACAGGCCATTCAATGCTCGATATATTGAATTAGAGAAATTTTCCTAAATTACACCCCTGTATCCCCTTCAGAATTTTTCCACGATTATGCCGAGGTTGACCAACATGGTGGCCTATCAAATTATCACAGTGACATCAATGACACGGCATCTTTACCTAGAATGATAAGCCATTCAAAGCATTTTCGGTATATTGAATTAGCGAAATTTTCCTAAATTACACCTCTGTATCCCCTTCAGAATTTTTCCACAATTATGCCGAAGTTGACCAACATGGTGGCCTATCAAATGACCATAGTGACATCAATGACACGGCAGGTTAACCTAGAACGACAGGCCATTCAATGCTCGATATATTGAATTAGAGAAATTTTCCTAAATTACACCCCTGTATCCCCTTCAGAATTTTTCCACAATTATGCCGAAGTTGACCAACATGGTGGCCTATCAAATTATCACAGTGACATCAATGACACGGCATCTTTACCTAGAATGATAAGCAATTCAATGCATTTTCGATATATTGAATTAGCGAAATTTTCCTAAATTACACCCCTGTATCTCCTTCAGAATTTTTCCACAATTACGCCGAAGTTGACCAACATGGTGGCCTATCAAATGACCATTGTAGCATCAATGACACGGCAGGTTAACCTAGAACGACAGGCCATTCAATGCTCGATATATTGAATTAGAGAAATTTTCCTAAATTACACCCCTGTATCCCCTTCAGAATTTTTCCACGATTATGCCGAGGTTGACCATCATGGTGGCCTATCAAATGACCATAGTGACATCAATGACACGGCATCTTTACCTAGAATGATAAGCAATTCAATGCATTTTCGATATATTGAATTAGCGAAATTTTGCTAAATTACACCCCTGTATCCCCTTCAGAATTTTTCCACGATTATGCCGAGGTTGACCAACATGGTGGCCTATCAAATTATCACAGTGATATCAATGACACGGCATCTTTACCTAGAATGATAAGCAATTCAATGCATTTTCGATATATTGAATTAGCGAAATTTTCCTAAATTACACCCCTGTATCTCCTTCAGAATTTTTCCACAATTACGCCGAAGTTGACCAACATGGTGGCCTATCAAATGACCATTGTAGCATCAATGACACGGCAGGTTAACCTAGAACGACAGGCCATTCAATGCTCGATATATTGAATTAGAGAAATTTTCCTAAATTACACCCCTGTATCCCCTTCAGAATTTTTCCACGATTATGCCGAGGTTGACCATCATGGTGGCCTATCAAATGACCATAGTGACATCAATGACACGGCATCTTTACCTAGAATGATAAGCAATTCAATGCATTTTCGATATATTGAATTAGCGAAATTTTCCTAAATTACACCCCTGTATCCCCTTCAGAATTTTTCCACAATTATGCCGAAGTTGACCAATATTATGATATATTACATGGCCATAGTGGCATCCTCACCATATTTAATGTTCATTTGAAGCAAGGTTAAGAATATTGCTTTTCGAATTGTGTTTGATTGATTTAAATATTTGTATTTCGCAAGTTTGAATAGATTTAGGTTTTACAACAAACTTCGCATAATAATACACTCAAATTGGTTTTTATTGATGTATTGTTGAAATAAATTTTTCGGTTAAGTTTCGGCTGAAGAATGTTGATCAACGGTGACGTATTTATATACTTTCGGCTGAGAAAGCGAAGACACTATCTGCATTATCGACGTTTTTATCTTTCGGCTGGAAACTTTCGGCTAACTTTAATAAGGTCGGATGTTTATCAACAGTTTTTAGGAGGGGCCGAGAAAATTGTCACTTAAAAAATGCGTATTATTTTATTCAAAATACGTTCAAATGTGTACTTTTTATAAAAAATTTGATATTAGGATTGTATGTTATCAGTTTTTCGACAGTACTCGTACAAGAAATTTTATTTTTCATGATTTTCTCGATTTATAGGTAAAGAAATTACGCCATGTAGAGGAGTATTTCTTTGTGTTTGCACGTTTTGGTGTGTGCGATTGATGCGCAGTAGGAATGGGTAGGGTTCGCTCCTCAAGTTTCGTTCGACGAATTATGATGTTTTTAATTTAATTTCAGTTTATTTGATTTGATTTTGATTTTTGTTTTACTCTGTTTCACGGTATAGGCCAGGAGCACGCAAGCCTCAACTTCCTCACGACCCAAAACCCTGGCAAAATCACCGTGAGAGAGGCCTCTGCGTGATTAGTTAAATCTACCGAATGGTAGAACTATTCCGTAACAAACGTTTACAAATAATTGAATTTTATTATCAAAAGTCGTGTTCAGTGAAAATTGTGTTCAGCGACGAAGCTCATTTTTGGTTAAATGGGTACGTTAATAAGCAAAATTAACAAATTCGGTGTAAAATAGTGCAGCCACATGAAAGAACTGCCATTGCAACCAAAAAAACACTGTTTGGTGTGGTTTATGGGAAAATGGAGTCATCGGCCCGAATTTTTTCAAAAACGATGTTGGCCGCAACGTGCCTGTTGGCTAACGTTATTTTGTAAAGGACATTTATTTGAAGGGGTTATTACAAACAGTCTCAAAACTTGACCACATAAAAGAAGAACAATTTTCGATGTGGTTTCAACTCCATAAAATAGAAAAATCAATCGAATCAAACTTTTCCAATAAATCTCTTATAAGATTAGTAGATTTGCATCACACACGCGTTCTTTGTAAAGAACATAAAATATTAATAACTGCTGGCTTGTATATGTATAAAAAAAATATTGATTTCAGAACTTCCCACACCCGCAAACGTATTCCTATTCATAAAACATTAATAATCATTAGTCGCTTGTTCATTCCTTATTCAGTTTTTGGGTATACCGAAAAAAATAAATCCAAACAAAATAATAATTCTGAAACGTTCGCGTGTTGAATTATTCATCATAAAGAAATATGATTTCGTCTTTCCCGACACATCGAAGCAGCAGACGTATACACGACCAGAATAAATAAGCGCACATAGCCCTTAATAATAGAGAGTACATAAAAAAACTCACACATACATACCTGTTCCCAAAACCAATTTTCCCTTTTTGCCAAACCAATGATGGTACTTATGTATGTGGCACAGCTTCCTAGTCCCAATAATATTCCGGTAAATTTTAACGGTATTGGTAGCGTGACGTACACCAAAAAATTTAGGATGATCGCCCATCCCAATGAATCTCTGCAAAAAAAAAAAAAAAAATTACAAATAACAAAAATTAGAAAGTGTCGTTGGAACGTATACGAGTATAAATAGGTAAAAATATATCTTACGGTATATGCGATGGGTCGCAGAGATACGAAAATTAAGTGGTTAGTTATATTGCGTTGGCACAGGACCAAAAATCCAAATACAGTCAGACGTAATTCATTTTACTTATTTTTCATTATTTATTGCTCTCGATAGACAGGCCCAAAACCAAAAAGGAAAAATTCCATCTAACAGTTTGTTTATGTATATCCTTATGTAATGATTTATTCTGTATATGTACACCCGTATATATAGAGGATGGTTTATAATTTTTATGGTTATAAAAGAGCAACGCAAATCAGGTACGTACATAGGATCGAGCTTACATGTGAGCTTTCTACAATTTTACAAGAATTGCTTTGATTTTTTATATCGAAATCCACGTACCATATCCATTTATATCTCGCGAGACGAATTTAACTTTATGGTTTGAAATAATGTTTTTAACATAAGTTGGTGGTATAATTCAATATATTATTTTTATAGCTTTAAGAGCTTTTTAAATGTGTTACTCTCGTATGTACGTATACATAAGAGATTATGTTTCTTCGTATATGATTATACTGGCACGAAATAATTCGAATGTCAAAATCTATCCAGAGTAGTGGTTTAGATGTATTTTATTTAAATTTTAATTTTGACGGTTGCTTGACAATTTTAACAATTCTGTTACCATTGCAAAGGCCATCATTGTGTTCTGTAAATATTGCAATAACCTTTATACAGCATTTTTATTCGGTGATAATCGAAAACATATCATGCAAAGATATGGAAAGTTCGAGATATTCAAAATAGCACTATGTAAAGTATTTTTATGATTTCCATAAAATTTTACGGCTCTCGTAGTTGTTATGGTACGGCATCAAATAACAATTGAGTTGAATGGCAAACGATTATTAAAGGCAATCAATTAAATATACGAGTATGAGCTTTTTCATTATGTATTGAACAAATGAACTACCGTCACAGCTGGGTTCTTCTATGTTTTATTAAGCAATATACGAGTAACGACTAACGAGTACGAGAATAATAAAAAAGTTGTTACGAGTTAAATTAATTTTACATGAGATAATCAGCGTTTATTTGTTATAAATAAAATTACAGTTCGATGTCAAGTTTACGAAGAAGACAAACATATTGTTAAGGATTTTATTCTATACACCTGTAACACTCGCTGGTCGAGTGGTTAAAGTATACACGACCAAGCATTTCTTGGCCAAAAGTCACGTGTTCAAATCAAATCAAAGTCCACAATTTTAATGAAAGCACTTTTTTTAATTATAACGAAAGCAATTTGTAACCGGCGAGCGATAAGTTATCAATTTATGACGTAGAGAATGTCTACAGATACAGTAACAAGCAACGGGGGACGATTTTGCAAAATCCAAGATGCTTCGTCGAAGATCACGACAATCAACACCGACACCAGAACCTTTAGGGACGATGAACAAAAGTCCTGGCTTACACCACGCGTAAACAATAATTTTAGTGCAGCCGCCTACTCTGGAACAACAGATACTATCATTGGGTATGGGAAATATGAAAAAGGTCCAGATGAATAAAATCCAAGCAGCCCAGAGGCGAGCTATTGGCAGAACTACAATCGGAACAAGGGCTCCATTTTACCACTTTAAATTAAAGAGGTTAAAGGAGAAATAAAGTATCTAGAAGTGAAATTCAACGGCTAGCTCAAGGAATTTAAAGGACAACCACCTCAAAAACATAACATCCCAACCTATTGGAGATGGCCAGGTAAATACCAATTGAGATTTGAACCGAACCCATTGCTGGAAACTTAAGAGGAATTCTAAACCTCCGACATTCAAAGGCGACATTTTATTTGAGAATTTTAAAGTGCAGATCCAAGCGGCAGTGCAGCATAATTGTTGGAACGCAGGGCAGATGTCTTACTATATCCGCAAGAAAAAGGAGGTACGAGCGTGTCATGAATGAGTTGGAGAGAAGATTCAACTCCAAAGTGGCAACTACGTTAGGCAGGCCTGCAAGATCTAGAAAGAGAGGTAAATAAATTCGGCCCATCAGTACTGTCAAATACGACCATGAAGTTTTAATTTAAAAATCAATACTAGAGGTAAAAATATAAATGAACTATCGGCGTGGTTGGCGTTAGAATATGAGGCAGCCATAACAAATTTAGCCACTGATACAGTCAACTTGCGCAAGTTGGATTCAACAAGGAAAGGAATAAAAGACGAGATAAGGAAACCACAGGTAGCTGTTCAAGCTAACGAAAGAAAACGATCGCATTCCCCGTCTCGTAGTCTCCGATGCCAACAACCTGGACATTTCATGAAGAATTGCAAGCAACCAAGTACACAGCACCCGAGAAAAGCTGACGTACGAAACATGAAACGTAAATAAATGATGCAGTTGAGAACGATACGCACAGGGAAAACACTTGTCTCAAATAATGAGCGGATCCGGAACAATAAAGTTACGAGGGGCGGGTTTTAGTTTTAGGGAGTGCAAGCTGGTGAATGAGAGAAAATAAACACTGTTAAAATCACACAACTAGGGTCAGACAAAAGTGTCGCTGTTTCTTATGTATTGGCATAGCGTGAACGCACCATCACACTGGATTTGAAATCGGTGGTTTGTCTGGATATGGTAGATTCAGAACAGATTAATACTATACTATGTGTTATAACTTGCTAACAGCACGCTTGCTAACGTGTGCTACGAGTGGCATGAAGCCAACCCGAAGATTTCATCTAAACATGCAGAGGCCTGCCACGGTGATTTTGCCGACTAGATCTCAGAGTTTTGTGGTCGTGGGGAGATTCAGGCTTGCGTGTTCCTGACCTACATCGTAGAACAGAATAAAAATACTACTAAAAAATCAAATTAAAGAACTGAAATTAAATTGAATTTTTTACTCCAGAATTCATCAAATGAAATTTTAGGAAAGCGAATAAATTTAATAATATCTGGAAGTGTCCGGATGGAAGAACGACCATTGACCCGTCGAGGCCGATGCCTAGCCACAATGAAGCAGCATAATAGTGTAGGAAGTTTCACAATCCACAACGTCATCTCCCACAATCCACACTCCAACAGCTTGAGACTGCCGGAGTGCCACGGAGAGGCCGTGTAGATTTTATGATCATCTCCGAATGAACGACACATTTACCCCAATTATAATTGGCGTTTCGTGTAACAATCGACACGACTGGTTGCCGACGTTTCGTTTTTATTTTGGTATTGTGAAACAAAAACGAAACGACATATTAGTATTGCCATAACAGCATTAATATACAAAATGATTTTGTGAATTTTTCAGGTAAATTAACAATTGTGAATTTTATTATGTTAATAAATAATGTCAAAGTGTCAAATTTTGTTATTTAAAATTTTTATTAAATTCAAACTTCTTTTTTAAAAATTAAAATGTATTCGAGCGGGTTTTTCTTCGGCGAAGAACAAGAAGAAGAAGATTCGACAAAAGTTGAAATTTTGAGGGATCGAAAAAGGTTAAGAGATTAGTCTAATCCACTAGAGTTAGACAGCACTCAGTAAGTATTTTATTAAAATCTCTATATAAATATTTGTTGTTTCCATTCTATTTTTTTAGTTTTGTTAAGTTATTCAGGTTATCAAAAAGTTCATTTAAAGATCTACTTGAAGAACTAAACCCCAAAATGAAAATTATGAAAAGGCGATCAGCGGTACCAAACATCTTAAAGGGGGGTTACCATACGGGAACAGGAAACGATCACAAAATTGGTTTGGCGCAACCAACTATATCAGTAAAACTAACTGAATTGCTGAATATTATGGAAGACCATATTTGTCCAAAGTGGATTTCTTTTTCATACACAAATGAAGAAAAACGGAAGGCGAAACTATATTTCTTTGAAAAATGTAGAATACCAGGGATAATCGGAGGTGTGGATGGAACCCACATCAGCATAATTAAACCGCAAATGGATATACAACATTTGTATTACAATAGAAAAGGCTTTCATAGCATTAACGCAATGATCGTAAATGTATTAACAAAAACGAGTTATTTTGATTTAAATATAAATTTTAATTCATTCAAATAGGTTTGCGACGATAATATGAAGATACGTTATATCAACGGCAAATATGCTGGCTCCTTCCACGATTCCATGGTTTGGAATCTTTCCTGGTTTGAAACAAATTCTAGAAAGAATGAATGCACAAGGAGAGAATTGTAGGATACTTGGTAGAAAAATATATAATAATTATTCAATGTTAATCTTAACTAATGTTTGTATATTTTCTAAAACAGGGGACGCAGGATACCCTTTACAACCGCACTTGATGACACCTTGCCGTGCCGCAGATCCAAATAGTGCAGCGAGTCGGTACAATACCAGTCATTCAAAAGGTCGTAACATAGTTGAAAGGGCAATAGGTGTATTGAAAGGTCGGTTTAGGTGTCTGTTGAATGCACGACAACTCCATTATTCACCAGAAAAAGCAACACAAATAATAAATGTGTGTGTCGCGTTACATAATATATGCGTCCATTACAAAGTATCTTTTAGAGAAGAACAAGCCCCAAACGATGCAACAGAAGAACATTTAGTTAGATGAACCTGAAATTGAACGTAATTTAAATGATAATGTAGCTAATGAAGTCAGAAATCGTATAGTTCATTTATTTCTGTAATATAACTAAATAAATATTCAATAAATATGTATACATAGTTTGAAAAATATAACAAAAAAAATCAAAAATTATCAATAAAATATACATAATATGTAATTATATAATTATGCATCACATAAATTCATCACTTGTGTTTAAATAACATAAATTTATCTAAATTCTTATTCTAAATCACAAACATTAACAATTCAAGACAAGACTACTTTTGAGATGGTATTAATCCAAATTAAACTCATGAATTTCCAATTGCTTCTGCTGTATTTCCAGAATTTGTGCTTTTAATTTTAATTTTTCAGCCCTTGCTTTCTGTTTTAATTTTAAGTCCTCTTTATACAAGTTTAACTTTTCTTTTTTTATAGATTTTATAAATTCAAATTTGTCTTTTTTTAAATAATACGATTTTTTTACATAGCTTAGTGTCTCTTTCATATACATTTGGCAATTATTAGCCGCTGATTTGACTTCTTGGCACATTTCGGAATGAATGGTTGTTTGATTTTCTAAAAGCTCCAAGCGTCTATCCTCCAAATTTGATGATTTTTTTTTATTTCTTGTATTTCTTGGTGTAATTTGTGGGGTTGATATAATTTCACGCTCTAAATCGGTATTATCCATATTTTTTTGAGATTCTACGGTTTTTGTAATGCAGTTATTTTCCAAAGTATTTTCAAATGATCGTGGAGCTGGGGTTTAACGATCTTCTACATTTGATGTTTCTGTGTGATTTGTGATGCTTGCACCAAATGCACGACCAGGTGGATTAAATCCTTTGTCAATATGGAGAAGACCGTTTCTTCTAAAGGACTGAATGACAATAATTTATTAGGACCACCTCCTGTTGCCTTAAACTCCAACTTGTTGTGAGTCATTTTTTTGCGCAGCTTAAATTTCATGTCACTCCATACCTAAAACGAATAAACCAATTAGATAATCAAGTTCATTTATTTCTATTCGTTAATAAAGAAATCTAGTGTAATATGCCTTTATCCATTTGCCGTTGTTCTTGTAGGAGGCCCCATACTATTGAGTTCTTCTGCAAACCGGTCCAAAATAAATATTTTTATAAATTTAAATAAATTTTAATAAAATAAGCTAAATATTTATCGAAATTATTTATTAACTTACATTTTACGGGTTAGATTTTAATTTAAACAAAAAAACAAAACAACTAAAACACGTCTTGGCGTCAACTAAAATTTCATCGCCAGAAAATGGCGTTTTTACGACAAAGGGCGATTCACAATCGACATTCATAATACCAATTTTTTCCGACGTTACGAAATTGACACGACAACGCCAATCATAATTAAGGTAATTTTCTGGAGTCGCCACTCCGACCCTGTGGATGTTCTGCCAAAGAGATGACGGGGAGTGATAAGCCCAGCCTGCAAGTATGGGACCGACACGAAATGAGAATCCCCCTCCCATCATACCGACCCGAAAAATTTAGTACTTCATTTCAGAAATTATAAATAAATTGTATAGCAGAAAAATAAATCGAGCACAAGTAAAATAAATCGCTGACATTGCGGAAATTGTGTAGCATTAAAAAAAATTGAATCAAACAAAATAATAAAATGGGCGATGATCTTAAATAAATGGTATAACGGGAAAATAGAAACCAAATAATAGAAAAACATGACGGCCGAACGTTAGCAAATTATGAAGCGAGACAAATGTACACCAAGTAAGCTACACCTGTATAGCTATATTTGATTTAAAAAAATTTAAAATAAAATAAAATCAAAATTGAGTAAATAAAATCAAAAATAAAAAAAAAAATTTTATCTTGTGCCCTTCGGTTTGAGCCCTCGGTAATGTTGGGCGTCTTTCGGCCTTTGGTAATAAAATGGGTGACCTCGATTGGCCAACCGTAATTTAAATCCAGCGCGTCGTCTCGTCTTGGGTAAAAAAATGGTTAACCTCGATTGGCCGCCCTTAAATTGCAATTAGTGAGCCTCAGTTGGCCACCTGCACATTGCGGTTGCGCGTTTTGGTCGACCGCCTTATATTATAACTGGAGTTTTTTTTTGTTGATATTATTTAACTACTACCCCACTGTATTTACCTTAGGCCACGAACTTGCAGTCTAATAAAATTAACTGTAACTTCCCCCAATGTTGAAAATTATCCGGGATGATTCCTCGCACCAACCAAAAATCCAGAAGACTGTTTTTGTTTTTTTTTCGTGCGCGTCACTCGCCTATCTGTACACACCGCACATAAATCCACACGCCAAAACAAAAAACGCTCAACAAAAATAACCCTCTACACTCTCACCGGTCGCACACACGCACAAGGTGCACATTGGTCTCGCTCACAAAATAACTCAAAGTTTACGACATAAGATAGAAGGGTACATAACGTGAACTAGAGTATAAAGGCCAATTCACACTTAGTGTCAAATGCTCGAAAAGAGATGGCAATGCTATCAGTCTGTTTTTTTTTTTGGATGACATCGTTGTACTGGAAAGCACATTTGATAAACACTTTAACAATCGTAAAAAAGTAGTACAAGCGATCCGTAATGTGCCAATAGATCCAAAAAAGTTAGAATCAGTAATGGATTGGCCTGTACCAAAAGGATATTCACCAACTAAGAAGTTTCCTAGGATTGTGCTATCTACCGACGGCTTGTGCCAAACTTAAAGAAGAAATTATGCAGCAGTCCTATTTTGGCGTATCCGCAGGCCGTTGTGATAGTCATTTTGGATACAGATGCTGGCAACACGGCGAAAGGTGCATTGTTGCCACAGAAGCAAGAAAGCAAAGAGCAAGTTGTCGCATATTGAACTGTGCAAAATTTTTAACGTAAAGAAGACTCGTAGGAAGACTCGTAGCACACCATTCCACAGTCATCAGATGGTGGGATAGAGAAGCTTAACCAGTTTCTGGTAGTCCAGGATACATGATTGTCAACCAGGATTACTGGAATCGATGTATACTGTTCATGTTGGGGTATCGCAGTGCAGTACATACTATGGCCAGAAATGTGTTGTTTGGCCCCGACCACCATGTAATTTTAAGTTTGGGCTACCAGAAAGCGAGATATGAAAATGGGATGTGACCGAAGAACGGATAGCGACGGATTCGCAGAGGGAAATTTGGTTTTGCTATACAATCCCAGAAGAAGAAAAGGGATAATACCGAAAGTACAACAAACGGATTAACGATGTTACTTATCAGATACTTTTAGGCCTCAGAACTAAGATGAAAGTAGTCCTCATTGATAGATTAGAACAATATAACGTAATGAAAATGGATGAGTTTATAATTATAATTAATTATAATTTAGTACAAAGGAATCCGTAAAATGATAAACTTAACCCTTATACACCCATTGCATCTAAAACGATACATCTATATATTTCTGTCATATTTCCGGATAAATAACCAAAACTAGAACGTAAATTGCTTGATCTGGTCCGGTTCAGTTCATGTTTCATGAAACAATGTAAAGGCGCTTTCTAAATTCCCAATCAAAATTTGTGTTTCTGATAAAACAAAATTAGGATCAATTATTCCATACAAAATTTGAACTGATCCGGATCAATGGGTGTCATGAAACATGGCAATATTTCTCTTCAAGAGCCATCGATTCATTGGTTGAAAAGGATATTGGAAATATTTCAGGAATCAGTTCTAGTATAACTGCAACTATTGATTCTGATAGTTCTGGCCAACCAGCTTCATCGCAATCTGACTCCCATACTTCATTTCCATATACATTTCGTAATGTTAAAATTTTGACCATAAAGCTGAACATATGAACCAGCTCATCTAAAATTGGACACTTCATGAAGTAGTATTTGCCAAAGAAAACTTAAAAAATGAGTTTTAATTTTTTCAATTTGTATGACAAAATGGGATTCTCATACAGATTTGAGATTTGTACTGGAGTATCCGAAGAACCTGCAAAAGATAGACATTATATTTGCGAGCCAAAGGAATTCTTTCTATATAAGTATTATCCGACGACACCAAATAAAAACTTGCAAAATTCTGGCATTTAATTATTACATAGATGTGACATCGCTTTCGTGGAAAGACGTCATCGACGTCCATCTCTTGAATATCATATTCAGGCAAAACTGAAGAACCAAAAGCATCTTCGGCTCACCTAAGAGCTATTCGATTAGATATGACTGATCATGGGTAATTCTGAATTCAGAGGAAATATGTAAATTTGCCTCCCACTGCTGGAAAAAAATATAATAATTAAAAATTATACAGTTTAAGTTTAACATTAGTATCAATAAATATATTGAATTAAATATTAGTGTCTGGACTGCGCGGGGCCGAATTTTAGTTAAAAACAGTTTTTTCTCAAAAATTGTCTGGGGGTCAAAAATTGATCTGGGGCCCTATTCCCAATCGGAATACAGTTTGCATTTTTTCAAATTTGTATGCAAGTTTTCTATTATTTATTTACCTACTAAGCGAATATTTCCGTATCGATTTACCCAGTCGGAATTTTTCTCTCAGTAGGGGGAAAACATTGTGTTTCTTAATTTAAAAAAAGATAAGAAATTTAAAAACTTGATTTAAGTACCCGGCGACAATTTTTAGTAATATAAAGATTTGCATTGCAAATTGTATTCCGATTACTGAAATTTTTCACCGATTTCAAGAATAGCACCTCTGGGGATACTGTAGCCGAGTCGCCGTCGATAACGCAGATTCGAAAATGTCGATGATGCAGATTCAAATGTGAACAGCTGAAAATGTCAATAATGTAGATTAAAACAATTTGTATTATTCGACTGTAAAGTCGGTAAGGCAGATTCCTATAAATAGCCAGCCGAAAAATGTCGATAGAGCGGATACAAAATTTTCGTGTTAAACAGTAATTTCTTTTAAATCAAAAATGGTTATTTTAATTCATTAACGTATATTATTCAAAATTAAACTTTTTTATTAAATACATTAAAACTACAATAAAAAACTATTTTATTACTGAGAAAACTTGATGGCAAAAATCAAGCAAAACTATCTGGCCAGATTTCATGTAAAGAGTCCGGGAACATTTGTATGAATAGATCGACACACAAAACTTCAAAAATTTCTAACAATTGACCGTTTAAAGTGTCATGGCTGGAGATAGATTCAAATGAAAAGTCGTATAGATGCACACATCTATAAAAAATTTCAGGTCAATTTCTATGTTGGAAGCTTCATTTAAATCTATTTCCAGTCACGACAGTTTAAACAGTCAATTTTTAGAAATTTTCGAATTTTGTGTGTGCGATATATTCAATCTAGTTTTCCGGGACTCTCCACATGAAAATTGACTGGACGATTTTAAATGATAATCATAAAATGACGTGCCATTTAAAAAATTCTCCAAACATGTAACTACTATCATTTATTTAAATCAAATTGAATTGTTATAATATATCGAACATCTCGGGCAACTAGTGTGTTGGATTTAAGTTTATTTTTGAAGTTCTGAATCAATTACACACTAAATGTCTCAAAAAATTGAAAACCTGTGTTAAATTTCTATAAATTCAACTTATCTGGCACGCAATGGTTCGATCGCCCATTTTTAAAAAATCAGTATAAATTCCAGGTAATTCACATAAATTTGTAATTTAACATAGATATGCAATAACTCTTTCTCTATCGAGAACAGAAAGACGCTTGACGATTTCTTGAGTAGGAGCTGAGATATGAATATTCTCGCCAAGTGATGCTCCAAAATCGACAAATACACTTGAACAATTTATTTCCCAAGCTAATAACCATTTTCTTTATAATCCCCAACCGCCGTAAAAATTCAAAGTGGAAAACTTGCTTTGGTAGCAATTAAATCAATAGCAGGTTTTTTTTTTTCAACACAGTCAAATTTGGATAAAATCTAGGGCATTATTTAACCAAGCGATCTTCATCTTCCGACAATTAGAAAACCGTCATAGAGGGGAAACAAAAAAATTCTGTTTATTTTTCCCTCTTAATATTAATACCAATCTCTAGCCTCTCTTCCAAATAGGTGTTACAAATTTAACTAAAATTTAAGAATAACTCCTGGAGTACATTGAAACGATTGAGTGTAAAATGATACAAGAGGCCAAACTGAAGAAATTGGAAACCAATTTTTGGCTGAAACATGCTACAGTTAATTTAGATCATCCTGAACCACAACAAAGCCGTTTTGGTAGTTCTTCCTCACAAACTAGCAAACTCTAGAGAAAACATAGTTCTTATACAATAACCGCTACTAAAAATTAACATAAGTTATGACCTTAGAGCGAACAGGTATTGAATTATATTCTCAGGTAATCCCGGAAATATTAGATCTAGCATTCTTCTGAAAAGTAATTTAAAAACTTTTAATCCTACCTTCTACTCGATATACTGACGGCAATATAATGGTGACTTGTCTGACTTGTCAATATAATGTGACAAGATCTGGCTGTTAAAAGCGTATATAACTAGACAAAATTTGGGGCAGGCCAATAGTAATATGGTTGTCAGTGGAACTTGAGACCTACCAGAAAATAGAGGTAGCAAAACCTACAATAAAATTAAAATTAGTATAAAGGCTCTGGATTGGAATTCGTACAAGGAGAACCTTAATATTATTAAATATGAACTGAGGAAGGTTAAAGGAAGTTTTGTTATTAAATTGAAGAGGTGTACGGACCATACACAAGCAAGTCTTGGTTAGTTTTATGTGATGAAATGGGGAATAGAATGGCATTTCCGAGCCCTCACACCGTACGAAGATTATTTCTCCTAATCAAACCACTTTCAGATATTAAACTCGACAGCGTGATGTATGGACATTTTCAAATGCGAAATTCTTAAAGTTTTCTTCTAAACTGGCAACTTCTACATGTAACAATACACAGTAATATCGTTCAAAACCGGATGTTGTGAGTGATAAACGGATCCAAGTGATTTAAATTCGCTGGATCAAACTGGATTTTTCCTACAGAAACCAGTGCGAATAGAAGTTATTCTTCTTTTGCTGAAAGCAACCTCCACTGAGTGTTTAAAGCTGATATTTGTTCCCAGAAAATGGACAGATGTCAAGGTGGTATTTATGAAATCCTTTCTATGCAAGATATAGGTATCCCTGAATTTATTACAACAGCCTACACCCACAAAAATCAATCAAAATACATCGCACTTCCTGCCTATGCAATAAGTAGGTATCCCTGAATTTATTACAACAGCCCACACCCACGAAAATCGATCCAAATGCATCGAACTTCCTTCCTATGCGAGAACTAGGTGTCCCTGAATTTATTACAACAGCCTACACCCATTAAAATCGATCTTAATGCATCGAACTTCCTTTCTTTGCAAGAACTAAGTATCCCTGTTTTATTACAACAGCCCACACACACGAAAACCTATCAAAATGCATCGAACTTCCTTCCTATGCAAGAACTAGGTATCCCTGAATTTATTACAATAGCCCACACGCACGAAAACCGATCAAAATGCATCGAACTTCCTTCCTATGCAAGAATTAGGTATCACTGAATTTATTACAACAGCCTACACCCATGAAAATCGATCTTAATGCATTTCGATGAATTGTAAAATCTCCATAGTAAATTCCTTTGGTACCGGAGAAATGTGCGAAAACGAATTGTGCGAATATACAATTCATCGAAAATATTCATTATAACTAATATGCTTTAACTTTTGGCTCAGATTTGGCCAGTTTCCCATGATTTTAGGCAAAAATGAAGTTATACGTAAATACTCACCATAGTCTAAAGATTATTCATGTGGATTTTCATGATGATTGGGCGTATAAAAAAAATGGTTATTTGCTTGGGTAATATTTTGTTCAAGCGTATTTGTAGATTTTGGAGCATCACTTGGCGAGAATATTCATATCTCAGCTCCTACTCAAGAAATCGTCAACCGGCTTTCTGTCCTCGATAGAAAAAGAGTTATTGCATATCTATGTTAAATTACAAATTTATGTGAATTACCTGGAATTTACACTGATTTTTAAAAAATGGGCGATCGAACCAGATAAGTTGAATTTATAGAAATTTAACACAGGTTTTCAATTTTTTGCAACATTCAGTGTGTAATAAATTTTAAATTCACATTTTCAGATTTTGCTTCTAAAGAAATGGCATATTATCCCTTAATCAGCTAATTTTTTGCAAGCTTTTTGTGTTTTCACATTTTTTTTCATCTAATTCATGCTTGATTCAAATAAATAATACACTTCAACTTAATAATCTTTTTCAAAATCTACTCAACATCGATATAATTTTATTTTGATGAGTAATTGTAAAATCTTCATTTAGGAAATCTTATGTAAGTACTGATTTTCAATAGGAACTTTTAGGTGAAAAATTTTGTTTCGATGAATTGTGTTTTCGATGAATTGATTTTTTCAAAATTGTTTTCACGCACATTTGGTTATTGTAAAATTGTAGTTTTCATATTCGTTTTTCGATGAATTGTTTGTCGCATAATTGATTATCGCAGAATTTTCGGGGAATCATTCTTCGGTTAAAAATTAAAATAATAACATCGGGGTGAAAATATAATTAATATTAATACGTGTAATTATAATATTATCGTGAAAATATAAAATATATCTTGTGATAAATAAAATATTGTAAAATAATTAAATCGAAGCACAGTGTATAAATATAACACACAAACGTTATAAATATTTGCCGAAAAAACTCCTATGGAAGCTGCCACTTCCGGTAGACCGATTTTTACCCAAAATCAATGAAATTTCCAAAATTATGGAAAATGCTGACGTTCTGAAGACGCTTTTCTTTTCTAACATATATACCAGAACATATTCATTTATCTTCGAATTGTACTAAAAATGCAGCAACTAATCTACGTAAAATCAATTTTTGATGTGGCCCTACCTCTGCGGAATGTTGTTGTGTTGCCCGTATTTAGCAGAACAATCTGTAGTGTGGCCTAAACCTTCCAATAAAGAGTCTCCTCGATCGTTCGATACTCTGCTGCTCCATTCAATAGAGCAAGCGCTAAAATCGTATGCGATAATCATTGGGAGTTTTGAAAATATGGTATAGGACCAAATATCCAATCCCGAAAAATACAAAGTTCAATTTAGCAAGAAAAATACTTAGCACACCCCCATTATCCTCGTCACTATACCCCTCGATTACTTCACTGTTAAACGAACATAAAATTTATGAAAAGTAAACAGCATAATATTATCCTATGTATGCTATGCCATACTATGATAATACATATTTCATGGTATTGTTGCTGTAAACTCATTTTCCAAATAGATAAACAACAATTTTCAAATTATAAACAGTGGAAAATTATATCTTGCGGCGAAGAATTAATCATCTTGTGTAAAAAGCGTATAGTATGTGTGTTATGGTAATTTATTTAGGTATACCTTTCCTATGCAGAATGGTTTAGTTATATAAATGCCATATATGTATAGCACATTCTCTGCAGGATCAACCTGCATCCTTTACATAAATGGTTTGAGGGAATAGGAGGTTCGCCACAGAAATAACTATAGGGCGATAACTGCAACAAAGTTATAGTCTAAGTTATAGACTAAAAATATCACAGCTTTGAAGGGAATTTGATAGTTTATTAGTTTGTGTTATGCATCTGTCATCAGTCTTAGAGCAGCTGGAATAATTATTTCAAATAGCGACAAGGGGTAATTTCATCTCATGCTGTATAATATTAGCGCTCTAAAATCTAACCAAAATCATTTAACACGAGGGATGTATGTTCGTAAGTCTAATCAATTGTCTCTAACCAAGTAACATTTGTTTATTCTGAGCCAAATTAAAAATATAAAAATAATAAACCCAAACACCGAAAATGTAGAAAAACCTATAATTGAGTGGATTACACAGGTCAACATTTGATATAAAACGAAACACTTGGAATGCTATGGTGCTTTAGGGGTTTTTCGGGTCGCTGATTACGATGAGCGGGTTGGTTAACCTTCATCACATCAGGTTCAAGGTCATTTGAAGGTCAAAGTGTCTTAATGCGACCGAAAAAATCTGAAAAAATTCATGCGGATGTTTTCGAGGTCCCTGAGTACTATTCCGTAGTTTGTTTGACCTTTCGCCTTTGTTAAAAGTCATTTGAAGGTCATTTGAAGGACAAATCGACATATTTCGACCAAAATATTTGCGAAAAATTCATGCGTATGTTTTTAAGGTCTCTGAGTACGATTCCGTAGTTTGTCTGAGCTTACGATTTTCAAGTTACAAAAATGAAGCATTACCGCGACTTGGTGTCTCTGACCGAATAGCGCTTATGCGATGGGTGCCTAAGGCGACAATATATCGACGGCTCTTACGAAAATGGTGATATCTTTTTGCCCTTACGAAAAAAGTGACATCTTCATTCTTGCCGCGAAAAAGGTGTTATCTCCATTCTTGCCGCGAAAAAGGTGGTATCTTCATTCTTACCACCGATTGTGTGCTTGTTTATTTGTTGGTTTGTTTGTTTGAGGTTTGTTGGTTAGTTTGTTGGCTGGTTTACTAGTTTAATTTTGAAAAAATCCCAAAAACCCGCTAAAAATCTCGAAAAATCTAGACATTTTTCTCTGACTAGGATCGAGTGTATTTTTTATGTACAAACAAACCATTAACAACCAACCAGAGCACCCAACCAAACAAACGAAACAACAACGCTCAAACAAACAAACAGAGCAACCAACTAATCCAACAAACGAACAAACATACCTACAAACAAATCATGCGACAAACCTCAAACCACCAAACGAACCAACCAAGAAACCTCAAACCTCTAAACAAACAAATCAACGAACCGAAAAAAATAACCACCAACCTTCACACAAACAAACAAAACAAACCATCCAACAAAGCACCAAACACAGCAACAAACAAACAACCGAATTAACAAACAGTTAAACAAGCAAACAAACAAACAAAAAAACGAAGAAACAAACAAACAAACCAACAAACAAACCAACAAACAAACCAACCAACAAACCAACCAACAAACCAACCATCAAACCAAGCAACAAACAAACCAACAAACAAACCAACAAACAAACCAACAAGCGGCAAGAATGAAGATATCACCATTTTCGTAAGAGCCGTCGATATAGTCACTCGCTCATAAGAAATCCTCAGAATCTTATTGTATATATTTGGAGTTTTTTTTTCTTTCTTATAAATCTAGCTCAGTCTCGTTTTAAACTCTAGTATAGACGGTGGGCAACGGAGTTGTCTCACTATCCGGCGAAGTCCCTGGGTTACGGCGTACATGCCGTCATGGCAACTACTCAAAAAAAACTTACGAGAAAGGATCATGGAAATCCAGAACCGGCGGCTGGTCAGGGTGGGAAGGCGGGCCCGCAGGCGTCGTCATCATGCGACCGCAGCTGTACATTGGTGGGAAACTTGGCCTCTGTAGAGTCAAATGCTACAAGAAATTTATCATGTTCTATGAAACTCAATCATTTTTGTGTTGTTTGTGGGGAGTATATTCCAGAAACAAAATTCACGTTTTCAGATTCGTTAAAAGTAAAATATAAGAAAATTTATAATGTTTCAATCTCATTGGATAACTCTTATACACCAAAACCGATATGTCATAAATGCCGCAATGTTTTATATGGAATTAATAAGAAGGTATTTTCTCGGGCAATGATATGGAGACCCCCAACAGATCTTACCACTGACTGTTACTTCTGCCTAACAAACTTGAAAGGGTACAAACGAAAGAATAAGGATTTTATTTCTTACGCACGTGTAACATCTGTGACTTTACCACTTCTTATGGAGACTTAAAGATATTTACGATATTACTGGACCAGCAAAAAGGGAACACTTCTTTTCCTTGCTTTATTTGTGAGTGGAATAGTCGGGCTCGAGATGAGCATTATGTGAAACAAGACTGGACGTTGAGAAAAGAATTAATTCCAGGGAAAAAAAACATCATAGGTCCAAGTTTGATATCAACCGATAAAGTCCTACTTCCCCCTTTGCATATCAAACTAGGTCTTGCAAAGCAACTTGTAAAGGCCATGAGCCGAAACGAAAGTCCTGCGTTCATGCATATTTTTCAAGTGCTACCCAATCTTTCACAAGCTAAAATCAAAGAGGGCATATTTACTGGACCACAAATAAGAGACCTCCTGGAACATGATATATTTGAAAAGAAAATGAATAAAACAGAGAAAGCAGCATGGAAAAGTTTTAGAGAGGTGGCGACTAAATTTCTTGAAAATCATAAAGACCCTGATTACAAAAATATTGTTGGGGATTTATTAAAAAATTATAAAGAAATGGGGTGTTTAATGAGTTTGAAACTGCATTTTCTCCATTCACACCTTGATTGGTTCCCTGAAAATCTTGGAGATTTTAGCGAAGAACAAGGAGAAAGGATGCACTAAGATTTGAGTGAATTTGAAAAAAGGTATCAAGGTGTCTGGAGTATAAACATGTTGGCAGATTATTGCTGGAACCTGAAGCGTGAATCAAATAAACCTCATAAAAGAAAATCAACTCGAAGATCATTTCACGAGAAACGAAAGCGTACTCATTCAAAGTAGTACTTTAATACCCCAACGTAAGAGGCAAGGGGACTCACGGAAATAAAGCACCCCAATGGGATCAGAAATTTGCCACGTCCACGTCGTCGATTCTTGGTAACGCTAAGAGCAAAAACAGAGCTTAATAAACAATTTCGATTAGGCTTGTATAAACACAAGCATTGTGCATGGAACATATTGCGACGTTTACCAACGTTATCCATTATTACCCCGGGTGTCCACCATTACTGCGTGTGTCCATTATTACCCCGGGTTTTTTTCACACCTGCGTCAGGAACCTCCCTTTGAATATGTTCCATGTTAATAGTGGCTATAGCGAAATATCAACTTTAGAGGTTTTGAAAACGCCAAATATATACAGTATGATTCTAAGGATTTCTTATAAACGAGTTACGATATGATAACGTCTTAGGCGATCACCGCATAAGAGCTATTCGGTCAGAGACACCAACTCGCGGTAATGCTGTGCATAACGTGCTTCTCACACAAATACTAGCGGTTCCTAAACGGCGTCAGCGACGCCCGGCTTATACACGGCTCCCATATGAAAGAAAAGTAATTCGAGACACACGGGCTGTGCTTCATTTTTGTAACTTGAAAATCGTAAGCTCAGACAAACTACGGAATCGTACTCAGAGACCTTCAAAACATACGCATGAATTTTTCGCAAATATTTTGGTCGAAATATGTCGATTTGACCTTCAAATGACCTTCAAATGACTTTTAACAAAGACAAAAGGTCAAACAAACTACGGAATCGTACTCAGGGACCTCGAAAACATCCGCATGAATTTTTTCAGATTTTTTCGGTCGCATTAAGACACTTTGACCTTCAAATGACCTTGAACCTGATGTGATGAAGGTTAACCAACCCGCTAGCACCAACCATAGCATTCCAAGTGTTTCGTTTAATATCAAATGTTGACCTGTGTTATTAAAAGTGCCAGAAAGGAATTCCCTAAACGTCGCGAAGATGTTATCATATCCTTGAAAAGTTTTTTGGATAATTGTCCGCGAGACCATCCCTTTGGAGAAACTAATATGCCTGGAAAACTATGCTATAGTTTATTCCAAAAACAACATCCGTGCATAACAACGAGAATTCCGGAAGCGGTATTATTTATTCGTTTTATTAAACTATTTTCCATTAAATTATAATTATCCGTTCATAGGTAACCGCCGCCAGCTCTAAAATTAGTCCGGAAAATTTGTTCAAATGGTTTGATCAAATTGAACATTATTTCAAAGATAAAACTTCACATCTATTTTATCCGACCCAACTCGCATATTTAATGGAGATGAGACAAATATAAAATTGCCGGTTATTTTTTTTGTTGATGGACATGTGACGCACTGAACGTATGAGCTTAGAATTTTATGCAAAAATTTGCAAACAATACTAATTGCTCTGTACCCGAATGCCACACGGATCTTGCAGCCTTGTGATGTCTCGGCTTTTAAACTGCTAAAATCTGCATGGCAAAAAGTGATTTTAGATTGGAAATGAAACAATATCCATACTAAAGCTATCGACCAAGCAATAAATCCGTTAACCATTCAAAATGGATTCAAAGCATGCGGAATTTATCCATTTAATAAAATGGCAATTGATTTCTCAAAATGTTTGGGGAAATCAATTGATGGGAATGCGCACGACAAAATCCAGTCTTCATCTAAATTGTCCAATATTGAAAATGGAAATACCATACATTTCCAACAATTTTCTGAAGACAGTGATTTGACCCTTAAGACAAAGGAGTTTCGATGTCTGCATCGAGTATACAAATCTCTTCTACCAACTCCGGATTTAATAAAAACATCAACTATTTTGGACATTAACGAGTTTATATACTTACCTGAAGAATTTTTAATTGAATCCATTGAAGCTATCGAGGAACGAGATTCAGAATGCCCCGAAATTTTAGAACCACAATTGGAAGAGGAAACTGTTAATTGTGGGCAGGTTTCTCAAATGATCCAACCGACTGATGACAAGATTAACGAGCCGTTTAAACAATTGACCAATATATGAGATGAGTGATAACTCCAGAGAGAAAAAATACAAAACCATATAAAGAAAATCTACCCTTCGTTATTACATCGTCAGGATATGCCAAATTACAAGAACAAAAGCGAGAGGAGAAACTAGAAAAAGAAATGCAAAAATAGCAACGGCAACTTTTAAGAATTGCAAATAAGGAAATAAAAGAAAATTTAAAGAAGGAATAATCTAGGATAACAATTCTTAAACCTAAACAAAATTCTAAAACTAAATTGAATTTAGTTAAAAGAGATGAAAAAACTAACGTTTGATGAATTTCGTCCTCCGGAGAATTTAGCGCGAAATATTTCACCGACATCAAATATTAACGTGATGGTTTCGAAAGAAAAAGAAAACAGTATTGAGCTACCAAACGAATCAAGTCAAGAAGACAAATATGGCAATGAAAACTCGAACATCCTTATGTGGATGTGGACCTCTATGTGGACCAAAAATCTTTAGTCTAGCATTTTCCGGATAATATTTTCTTTCGGTTTAAAATTCCTTTTTTTGTGTTAGTTTATTCAAAAAAAATTGTATTGATTACCCTCCAGGAAATGCTTTTGCTATGCCATGTATGCTATTAAACAATACGTCAAAGGGAAACCGTGCCCTTGGGGTATACAAATTTATAAGCTGTATGAAAAGAGCGGCCTCTCATATCTCTTCAAATTTATCAAGGAACATCAACCGGTCTCCCAAACGCTAATATTAAAATTTTCGGATACGGTGCCATAATTGTGTTGCATTTATGTAACCGTCTTACAAATATTAGGCACAGTCTGTTCCTCGATAATTATTTCTCGTTCTACGCGTTGTTCAAAATTCTTCAACAAAAAAAGAAAAATGCCATTGGAACAGCTCGAGTCAACCGATTTGCAAATCCGCCGTTTCTTGAAAACAAAGAAGTTAAAAAACAGTGCAGCATTGTTAGATGAGTGATAATATGCTGGTTCATTTGACATTGAAATTTACGGGTCCTTAGCTGATGTTGCACCGATATCTTCTTTGTATGCTGTGCGAGGGCCAAGAAGAACGATTGGCAGTTGGGATACCCAGTCGTCATTTTGTCTTCATGTAATAGCAGCTTTTATTGTCGTTGCGGATGTCTTGGTGTAGTTCGCAAATGTTTGGTGCAAAATAATCAATTTAATTGTGCAAAAATCTGTGACTCAAATTGACGCCCGGGCCAGACGTTATTCTTTGAGGTGTTCCAAAGCGAGCAATCCATCCTGAGATCAGCGTACTGGCCACGCGCTCGGCAGTCATGTCTTCCATTGGTATGGCTTCGGGCCACCGAGAAAATCTGTCGATTATTGTTAACAGATATCGATGTCCTTGTGACGGAGGCAAAGGTTCTACAATATCGATGTTGATGTGCTCGAAGCGTTGAGTCGGCGGTATGATTGTCGAAAACGGAGATTTAGTGTGAACGTGCAGCTTCGTTCGTTGATAGGCCATACAGTGTTTGACGAATGCAATCTTTTCGATCTCCGGGCCAGACAAATCTATCAGCGAGAATTTGGTCGTAGCACGAATGCCAGGATGAGCTATAAAATAAAAATGACTCATGACTGCATTTCTGTATTTTTGTGTTACGAACGGGCGAATAGAATCACCTCGACAGTCACAGATTACTGATTTTGACACATTCGGCAAACGTATCTGTTTCAATTGGAGAGATGTCGTATTACAATTGAGTAACATTTGGATTTCTGCATCGGAAGTTTGATGAACCGAAATATCGTCGTATCTCCATTACCGGGTGATTGTCTCAATTCGCGATAACAAATCTGCTGAAAACTGGCGTATGTAGTCTAGATGGCGAATCCTACGCGGTGTATAGCCTTGTCTGATTTTTACACAACAGCGTACACCAACGGCTTGTGATCTGTGTATATGGTGGCATTGCAACCTTCAAGCATATATCTGAAGTGGCGAATGCCTTGATATACGGCTAGCAATTCCCGGTCATAGACGGCAAAACGTTGTTCGGTTGGTGTTAATTTTTTAGAAAAGTATCCCAAAGGTTGAATTTGCCCGATTACGGTCTGATGCAACACTGCGCCAATTGCGTAATCTGAGGCATCAACGTTTAATGACAAAGGAGCGTTAGGTACTGGATATGCAAGTAAGGTTGCTTGGGCTAAGTCGTCTTTACACTTGGCGAATGCTTCTTCGGTTTCAGACGTCCATTCAATTTTACTTTGGTCGTTCCCTACGTTTCCTTTGATCAGGCTCTGTAAGATAATTTGATGTTTAACAGCATGTGGAATAAACTTCCTGTAAAAGTTTATCATTGCTAAAAAACTCTTTAGCTGCTTGGCGACTGTCGGCCTTGGAAACTGTTTGACCATCTCGACTCTATGTGGCATTGGTTTCAGACCGTTTGGCGTGATTATGTGACCTAAAAACTCACACTCATCCTTGAAATATTCGCATTTCGCAACGTTTATTCGAAGTACAAAATCTCGAAGTCGCTGGAAAAATTAACGAAGGTGCTTTCGATGTTGCAGCTCATTCTCCGAGGCGATGAGTAAATCGTCGATGTACCCAAACACAAACGGCAAGTCTCTTATAGCATGATCAACATACCGCTGGAACGTCTGCGTAGCGTTGCATAGACCGAAGGTCACATACACAAACTCAAATAGCCCAAATGACGTGATTATGGCTGTCTTGAGAATATCTGCCGGCTCTATTGGAATTTGATAAAACGCTTTGTGCAAGTCAATTTTGGAGAATACTTTTTTTGTTACACACCGCATTTGCACAATCTTGTATATATACGGCAGCGGGTATTTGTCTGGAACAGTTATTGCATTGAGTGCTCTAAAGTCGCCGCATGGGCACCAGGAACCGTCTGCTTTCTTTACCATGTGTAGTGGACTCGCAAAATGGCTGTTTGAAGGTCTGCATATACCATGTTTTAACAGAAACTCAAACTCGTCTTTGGCAGCCTGGAGCTTGTCTGGTGACAGACGTCGTGCCTTTGCGGAAACTGTATGACCCTTTGTGACGATGGGGCGTTTTACACCATTAACCGGACGTAACAATGAAGTTGCTTGAGTAACATCTTTGAATTCTTCCAGCAGATCAACGATTGGATCATTAATGCAAAATGTTTTGAGTTGCAGCGGAGTGCTTGGCAATTGGAAACCCGTCGACTTGAGTAACGTTAGCTTCTTTGTGCTGCAACCAGCGTGTCATACTTTGCTGCGTCATCATTTGCAATATTTCGACGGTTGAACCAAGTTTCTAGCTGGAAAAACTCGATTTCCACATTATCTCGACTAAATGTCGGTACTGGAAGACGATCGTAATTGTGCTGGTTGTGCATTGGTTGTTGAGGCGTATTTGGTTGCTGTATCGGTTGTTGTTGCATATGTAGCTGCTGGATCGGCTGGTGCTGCATATGTGGCTGCTATATCGGCTGGTATTGCATATGTGACTGCTGCATCGGCTGGTGTTGTATATATGTGACTGCTGCTCGAGTAGGCGTTGCATTAATTCCGTTAAGTGTTCAACCATAGACAAATAAATGAATAAAGATCCCTAAACCAATGGAAAATTTATGTTTAAATCAAATTCTCGATGTCGTTACAAATGGAAAAAAATTTCTAGCGGCTGTTAGTAGAAATATTAGTTAATACTCAAACCCTATTTTGGTCTACATTATGAGCGCAATACATATTTCTCGCTCAATATATTTTTTCAATACGCGCGCGACAAATAAAAAATTTTATATTTGTGTATACAGTAAAAAAGAAATATAACAAATTCAACTTATTTTTTATTTTCGTTTGAAAGTATCCTTTCTCTTATTCTAATATATATGTATGATTTATATTTTAATAAAACAGAATGAAATGAAACTAAAACGCACGTATTATGTATATACATACTCGTATACACATATGTACTATTTAAAATAATGTTTGTGCACGATCGATAATTTCTTGTGTAGATATATAGAATTTAAACACGTGGTGACCATGAAAAGGAAGAGGATCTATTTTAGATGTAAGTATGTAGCTACGATGATTGTTTTCGTGTGCTGCATGAAGTATAATTTAAAAAACAAATATTTGGAGGAAATGATAAGAAACATCAAAAATTTATGAACGAAAGGGAAAAATATTATAATTAAATGGTTTTTTAATGATCGCAGAAAACAATTGCATATACATATTACATATTTGTGTTTCGTTACATTATGTATATTTTATATGCCTTTCTATACTGGTTTGTCCAAATTAAATACATTCATGACTTAATTTTCCCTAAGTATACTATTAAGGATGATGCATGATTTAAATTCGATAATTTTAAAATACCTAATAATTTTATAAATGATTTTATTTTTGAGAAAATGAATAAAATCAGCTTACACCGGAAAGATGTCTTTGGGAAAATGTACTATGTATTTGGATTTGTCTCCAAAAAATTGGTCAAGCATACAAATTTTTGTAAACGTTTTCCCCTTATTCTATATTATCTGAAGCATGGTAGGACTTGGTTTGTTTCAACTAGCTTTTGCAAACATTTTAAGACGTCGAAAATAAAAGCTAGTTTTTGATTTTAACTAAATTTGCAAAAACATTAATATTTCGATTGCCGTTGTGGTATATACTCGTACATATATAGTATACACAATATCTGTGCAATTCCATTTTTAATCTGCTAACCCCAAATTAAAATCATCTTAAGGTTTTAAGATGACAATATTTAAATATTTCGTTGTTCGTTGTTGTCAATTGATTTACAAGCTCACATTAAAAGTACACTGCAATTTTTCAGATACCAACCACCCCTTATCATGAAAACTACCCCAAATTTCTCTAGAATAAATGACCACTTCTTTGAAAATTTCAAAAATAGACTATTCAATATCGGATAATGGGTATCGCTTTATAATCCACATCAGAAATGCAATTCGATTGTTAAGTTTTAACTTTAAATCATGGACACAAATTTATTTAGCCACCCACTTTATTTATTAGGTGTATAACAATTTCTACAGATTTTTTCTTCGTGCCTAAAATTATATTTAAAATAGAAATATTTTCACGGTATTTTGTTATTTTTACAGGATCGCGAGTTACATTACCTCTCAGAATAGCAGAGTTTACAATGGCAACTGATAAACAGCACATTCGGCACTGCATTCTATACGAATTACAATAAGGAAAAACGCTTCTAAAGCACGGGAATCAATTTGTAGTGTTCTTGGTGCCGACCTTGTGTCTTATGAAATTTGTAATTTATTGGTACAAACATTTTAGAAGTGGTGATTTCGATCTTAGAGACAGCCTCGAAAGTGATGTGCGAGCTAACCTGGAATCTACAACAGCAACAGGCATAACTCAGAAAAAACCTAATACCTAAATAAAATAATGCGTAATAATTGGATTCACATTAGTTTTCAATTCCTATAAAAATGATAAACATTTGATAGTTTAAATTCTCTTAAACTTCTGAAAATTTAAATGAATTGTAAGAAATATGTACTATGGACTTGAAGGATATAAAAATTAACTAAATAGAGTAAAATATTTTCTGGACAGTTATTTTTCAGTAAGTATCTTCTCCTGTACTAAATATTCACGTCGATTATAGAAGTCGCCGAATTTACTGCGGCGGGAGTCCAAACCCCATATAAAAAAATTTAAAATCACTAATTTCAATCAAGGTTGCGTTGAAAATCGGTATATTTTCATATAATTCAGTTTTTACGATTCGCAAACCATTCGCAATATTTTAACTGCGGATTTCGAACGAATACTTGTTTGATTTGTGTGAACATAAAACCAGTTTTACATGCAACCTTGATCGAAATTCATGTTTTTATATTTTTTATACGGAGTTTGGACTCCCGCCGCCGCAGTAAATTCGGCGAGTTCTATAATCGACGTGATTAATTTATTGCATTAATATGCCCAGTACCAAGTGAATTTTCTAAAACTGGTTATGTAAATGTATTTAATTAATGTGTAATAATCCATCATCATTAGTCATACATACTTTAATCGTATATTATAGTCCAATGAGTTGTCACAGATTTTAGTGAGGCCTCATTAAATCTTATATGAAACATGTCTTTGTTTTCGGTAAGACTTCAGTGGGCTGAACTTGCTCGACATGTTTAAAGAGTTCGTAGTACAAATATTTTTTGTATATAAAATCAATAAGAACTTCTGCCTGATGGCATAAATCAAGGACAGTATCACGAACGCCGCATGGAAGTCCCAGAAAATATTCGAACCCAATTCAAACAAAATTAATTATAAACGGAACACACAATCTAAATTTAATAAAATAAAAAACATTTCGCGCTAACATAAATGGTGTTTTTTTAGAGGTTCACAATTTAGAATTAAAATAGAACAAAGAAAAATATTTTGAATATCAGTGAAACTAGCTTTATTGGATAGATAATTTTATGCCATTAATGCTTGAATATGATTTCGGCCATGTGGCCACAGCGCCTGGCGCGTAGATGGCGCAATCCGGATGTTCAATTTTTATACACTTTTTGCAGCAATTCACAATTTTTCTTTTCGCCGGATGTTGTGTTCCAAGAGTACAATCGTCTCTGGTTTACCAGCGTTGACAAGTGACTTAACATATCCCCAAAGAAAATAATCTAATGGAGTTAGATCACACGATCTCGGTGACCAATTAACAGGACCATTACGTGAAATTCGTCTTTTATCAAATATTCCGCACTGTGTGGCATGTGGCACCGTCTTGTTGGAGCCACATATCAGCAATATTTATGGCAGCCAATTGGGGCACAACAAAGTTACAAATCATGTCCCTATACCGTTCACTGTAACATTCTGACCTTCAATGTTTTTGAAGACATGTAGACCAATGAATCCGACAGCCCATAAAGCGCACCAAATAGTGATTGTCTAGGGATGTAATGATGTTTCGGCAAAGGCTTGTGGATTACAATTACAATTTATAATGTAAACATTTGTTTTTAGCTTACCAAAATATGGAGAATTGAAAATGCAATGGTTGAAAGCAATTGGCTTCGGTGAACAAGATGTACTAAGTGCATGATTATTCCATGCCACAGACAAAAGAGAATCAGAGGAGTTTTTTAAGAAAATCAGCCATTCTCATCTTGTTCATTTACGAATCAACGTGTGGATTTGACGTCATTGAAAATTATCTTAAAAATACATGCCCCCCAATATTAATCAAACCGTAATTTCATATCATACTGAAAAAACATGTTGGTTTGAAAATTTGATTCCCAAGACGTTTATTCAACTTCTATAAATAATGCTAACGATATTATCGGGGCCAATTTAGAAGTTTCTTCTCAAGTTGAGGAAGATCCAATCTATGCGTTGAACTTATTAAATGATTTGGCAATCAAGTCGTTGCGTTTAAATAAAACTAATAAAGACCATGACCAGGATTATTTACCACCAATTGACGAAGTACCTGAACTGATGGTATTCGGAACTAATATAGATTTTATCATCGTGAATTGATAAAAAAATTTAATGACGATAATATATCCGATTTAAACAATGGTCCTTTGAAATTGCAAACCATTACAAAAATCTCAAATAGTTCACCTCTTGGTGCTAGCAATCGTAGTGATACTACTTCTTCTTATTTTGTTAATAAAAGTATAAAACCTTCTGACATATACAAACAATTTAATAAAATAACGTTAAAGCGAGCAATTGCCTCATCACGTGCTGATCTTTCTACGAGTTCAAGAAGGATTTCTTTAAAGACTAAATACAACAAACACAAAATAATAAGAATCTACGACAAACAAGTATGAGATAAAGAAGAAAAAAATATTATTTTGGGCCACCTGATAGACGAACTTGAAGAAAATTTTTTTATTGGTTCTTGTTTTATTAGTTCTTGCCAGAAGGATAATTTTTTAAACCATTCTGACTCAAATTCAATTTTTTGAGATAAAATTAAAAATCAAAAGTTAGGCAGAAAATATTCAGAAGAAATACGGAAGTTTGCTTTAAATTTAAACTTTTATTCTCCGAAGGCATAGGCCATATGTACCCTCCAAGAACACGGCGTTCAAAGAACACGGTTTCGAAGAACACGGATACCCATTTCCTCAAATTCCACGCTTTCAAACAACTCGATTTTCGTTATTCTCTTTTATTTTGTGTTTTGTATCTCATAACAAAAAATAAAACGTAACGTTTTTTTTATTTTATTTTTTGTAGTATTGAACAACACGATTTCAAAGAACACGGAACGAATTAATCGTGTTCTTGGAGGGGTTCCAGTATCATGATACGCCTAGTTTGAAGGTAGCGACCCAAATGATAATGCTTTAGCTACCCAAGTAATTGTGTTTATGTTTGTCAGTTGTACTGCTCGTTGGAAAATTACTCTTGGATATGTCCCTATTATTAGCTTAACATCTGTGCAAAAGAAAAATATGATAGAGTTTCATTTGCCTTTATTACACAATATTGGGGTTGTAAAAACTGAAACAAGCATAAAATTATCTATCCAATAAAGCTAGTTTCACTGATATTCAAAATATTTTTCTTTGTTCTATTTTAATTCTAAATTGTGAACCTCTAAAAAAACACCATTTATGTTAGCGCGAAATGTTTTTTATTTTATTAAATTTAGATTGTGTGTTCCGTTTATAATTAATTTTGTTTGAATTGGGTTCGAATATTTTCTGGGACTTCCATGCGGCGTTCGTGATACTGTCCTTGATTTATGCCATCAGGCAGAAGTTCTTATTGATTTTATATACAAAAAATATTTGTACTACGAACTCTTTAAACATGTCGAGCAAGTTCAGCCCACTGAAGTCTTACCGAAAACAAAGACATGTTTCATATAAGATTTAATGAGGCCTCACTAAAATCTGTGACAACTCATTGGACTATAATATACGATTAAAGTATGTATGACTAATGATGATGGATTATTACACATTAATTAAATACATTTACATAACCAGTTTTAGAAAATTCACTTGGTACTGGGCATATTAATGCAATAAATTAATCACGTCGATTATAGAACTCGCCGAATTTACTGCGGCGGCGGGAGTCCAAACTCCGTATAAAAAATATAAAAACATGAATTTCGATCAAGGTTGCATGTAAAACTGGTTTTATGTTCACACAAATCAAACAAGTATTCGTTCGAAATCCGCAGTTAAAATATTGCGAATGGTTTGCGAATCGTAAAAACTGAATTATATGAAAATATACCGATTTTCAACGCAACCTTGATTGAAATTAGTGATTTTAAATTTTTTTATATGGGGTTTGGACTCCCGCCGCAGTAAATTCGGCGACTTCTATAATCGACGTGAATATTTAGTACAGGAGAAGATACTTACTGAAAAATAACTGTCCAGAAAATATTTTACTCTATTTAGTTAATTTTTATATCCTTCAAGTCCATAGTACATATTTCTTACAATTCATTTAAATTTTCAGAAGTTTAAGAGAATTTAAACTATCAAATGTTTATCATTTTTATAGGAATTGAAAACTAATGTGAATCCAATTATTACGCATTATTTTATTTAGGTATTAGGTTTTTTCTGAGTTATGCCTGTTGCTGTTGTAGATTCCAGGTTAGCTCGCACATCACTTTCGAGGCTGTCTCTAAGATCGAAATCACCACTTCTAAAATGTTTGTACCAATAAATTACAAATTTCATAAGACACAAGGTCGGCACCAAGAACACTACAAATTGATTCCCGTGCTTTAGAAGCGTTTTTCCTTATTGTAATTCGTATAGAATGCAGTGCCGAATGTGCTGTTTATCAGTTGCCATTGTAAACTCTGCTATTCTGAGAGGTAATGTAACTCGCGATCCTGTAAAAATAACAAAATACCGTGAAAATATTTCTATTTTAAATATAATTTTAGGCACGAAGAAAAAATCTGTAGAAATTGTTATACACCTAATAAATAAAGTGGGTGGCTAAATAAATTTGTGTCCATGATTTAAAGTTAAAACTTAACAATCGAATTGCATTTCTGATGTGGATTATAAAGCGATACCCATTATCCGATATTGAATAGTCTATTTTTGAAATTTTCAAAGAAGTGGTCATTTATTCTAGAGAAATTTGGGGTAGTTTTCATGATAAGGGGTGGTTGGTATCTGAAAAATTGCAGTGTACTTTTAATGTGAGCTTGTAAATCAATTGACAACAACGAACAACGAAATATTTAAATATTGTCATCTTAAAACCTTAAGATGATTTTAATTTGGGGTTAGCAGATTAAAAATGGAATTGCACAGATATTGTGTATACTATATATGTACGAGTATATACCACAACGGCAATCGAAATATTAATGTTTTTGCAAATTTAGTTAAAATCAAAAACTAGCTTTTATTTTCGACGTCTTAAAATGTTTGCAAAAGCTAGTTGAAACAAACCAAGTCCTACCATGCTTCAGATAATATAGAATAAGGGGAAAACGTTTACAAAAATTTGTATGCTTGACCAATTTTTTGGAGACAAATCCAAATACATAGTACATTTTCCCAAAGACATCTTTCCGGTGTAAGCTGATTTTATTCATTTTCTCAAAAATAAAATCATTTATAAAATTATTAGGTATTTTAAAATTATCGAATTTAAATCATGCATCATCCTTAATAGTATACTTAGGGAAAATTAAGTCATGAATGTATTTAATTTGGACAAACCAGTATAGAAAGGCATATAAAATATACATAATGTAACGAAACACAAATATGTAATATGTATATGCAATTGTTTTCTGCGATCATTAAAAAACCATTTAATTATAATATTTTTCCCTTTCGTTCATAAATTTTTGATGTTTCTTATCATTTCCTCCAAATATTTGTTTTTTAAATTATACTTCATGCAGCACACGAAAACAATCATCGTAGCTACATACTTACATCTAAAATAGATCCTCTTCCTTTTCATGGTCACCACGTGTTTAAATTCTATATATCTACACAAGAAATTATCGATCGTGCACAAACATTATTTTAAATAGTACATATGTGTATACGAGTATGTATATACATAATACGTGCGTTTTAGTTTCATTTCATTCTGTTTTATTAAAATATAAATCATACATATATATTAGAATAAGAGAAAGGATACTTTCAAACGAAAATAAAAAATAAGTTGAATTTGTTATATTTCTTTTTTACTGTATACACAAATATAAAATTTTTTATTTGTCGCGCGCGTATTGAAAAAATATATTGAGCGAGAAATATGTATTGCGCTCATAATGTAGACCAAAATAGGGTTTGAGTATTAACTAATATTTCTACTAACAGCCGCTAGAAATTTTTTTCCATTTGTAACGACATCGAGAATTTGATTTAAACATAAATTTTCCATTGGTTTAGGGATCTTTATTCATTTATTTGTCTATGGTTCAACCTTTTGTCTTAACTGCGCGTTTTGAAATTGTAATTCATCTACCGTGCTTAACGTTTAAACAGAACTCCTTGTATAGCAAAATCTGTAGAATGCGCTCGACCACCGTAAATTGCACTGTAACGGGGTGGTTTGGTTACCATTATTGACTGTGGTCCGCATGACGCGGCATATAACTGATCGGTTTGCGAATGGTCAACAGCACTTAATGACATTGTCGTCGGTGTTGAAACTACTACTTGTTTCATAATAGATTCGCTTCCAATTTGATCGACTTCTCCTACATTACTTCGGTTAATAGCCGTATCTATCGTCGACTCTGACAATGCCGATGCTGATACAACTATTGTATCGATGCTGGATCTAGATTCACCACTCGTTGACATATTACTCTTTGGGTCAGGTAATCACGATAAAATGTGTTTATGGATACCGCACTCGTTGCACATATACCGTTGTGAGTTGTAACACGAGATAATTTTACCGTTATGCAGTGATTTTGCTACGGAATGTTTATTTTTTTTGATTTCTATCTCGCAAAATTAATCACTAATACCCCTTAGTCGGGTGACAAATGTAGAGTTTAATAAAACGTCTAACTTTATCTAATTATTTATTTAACTTCAATATTTATTTACAGGTATTGTGATTATTATATGCGTCTGTATCGTTCAACTTTTTGGTTTTTTCTGTCTGACACTTCTTTTTCTTACCCAAAATAATATAATTATTTTGGGTTGTACCATCAAGGCATGTATCTTGTAGGTGTCACTACAACTGATATACATATGTGTGGAACAGATGTCACTACAAAATAAAATTCGACATTTTCAAGATGTTAAAAATATTAGTTGTTTACACTTCAACCAAATGTTGCTATAGAATACCAGAATTACCAATTTATAGTACACGTAAGCATTACTAGTAACGACACCTATTGGGAAAGGGCAGATATTCACACGCAATATATTTATTTGTATAAAAAATAATATTTTTTAAAAACAAATGACAACGAAATCTTTAATTCGGAACGGAAATTATTATTAAATTCATATAAAAAGTACAGTCGAAAGCTGCTCTATTTTCATTCGGTAAAGTGTGTTAATTTGACGAAATTCCGAATTTTTTCTCTTTTTAGATAGGATTCATGGATTTCCGTGTACTTTACGTAGTTTTTTCCATAGAAAGAGTGTGGATATGAATGCGAATGTCATCTGAATTCCGTTGGCAGTGCATTTTGGGTTATTAATTATTGAGGAGCGACACAAAACACGTCTACTTCGCTTCACAAAATTTTTTACGTATATAGAAAAATAAATATCACCGTAAAACAAGACGTTAAGCATTTTATGCATCCATATTTACAAACATAAATATTTGTCCATAAATTCGCAAGTGACACAGCCTAGTGCAGCAGTTTATACTATGTACATAACAAATCTTAAAACATAATCAAATATTATTTCATGGTACTCGAGCAAGCCAATTTCGCTTTATCGCGTATCAGCTGTGTAAAAAAGCATAAGCTTGCTGCTTGTAACGCAGCATAAAAATATCATAAAATTAATTTACATGAGACATAAAAAATAGAATCACAATCATCGTAGAATGTAAATTAAATTGGTTTAAATGATTATAAAGTATTGTACGTACGTACTCCTTCCGCAGATGGCAGCCTCCATAACCACATTGCGTGCCTATTTCTTGTTTGCATATATTTATAACATTTCTTCTTCATGTCTTATGTCGCTTTTAATTGACTTGATCCGCCTAATTAACATGAATAACATAATCAAGTTGTCATAACGAAATGTTTAGGTGTGTGTATGTGTGTGTGTGTGTATGTTGCCAGTATATGTACATAATTATACCGATATTTTTTATTGAATGAATTTAATGTGCCATATGCTTTATATGAAGAACAGTGAAATGAATTTTAAATTCGTTTAAAATACTGAACAGGTAAAGAATTGATTTAAATATTTTATCGCGTTTTTAAATACTAGCCAGTAGTGTTCCAGAAATGATTTTAAAACTGATTAGCTCGCCACGAGATTTTTAGGAACTATGGCAAATCGCAGACGCATGTTATTCCGTTTCTTTAAATTTAACCAAAAAAAAGTATTGAATTGCTTACTGAATCGGTGATTTTGAAGTTTTGAACTCACAGCGTTTGAATTCACGCGTGAACGGCAGCATGAAAAATTCACTTGAATTGCAAACCATTTTAACGATATTTACAAACCGTTTTTATCGATAAAACATGGGAAGCATCAAAATTTCACCCCTTTAATCAAAATCTAGCTGTTATCACGTCATCGAACTGACATAGTCAGATTGGTGTCTGTCTGACTTAATCCCGAATTGCAAACGGGTGCTTCATTTATCCTTCATTTCAAAATCCACTGTTTCTAAAATTCACGTTTTTAGAAGAAAAACAATTTTGAGCAAATGCATCATTGTCAAAATCGATCTTTCCTAAAATCCGTACCCAATTTTGTCAAAATCCACTATTGGCAAAATCAATTATTTACTGAATCCGCCATTCCCGGCACGGATACGGACGCAGACATAGACGCAGACAGAGACATCAGATATCGGACATCAGAATCAGACATTAAACATCAGACAGACACAGACGTCAGACATAGACACAGACCTCAGACATTAGACAACGGACATCCGACACCAGACAGCAGACACGACGCAAACATCAGGCATCATACACAGACATAAGACACAGACGCAGACACAGATACACACATATACATGATTAGTATTAGCATAATTTTAGCAATCAATTTAACCCCTATAACCACTCTAAACCTGTAATCAAAACCAGCTATCGAATCGGCATAGTCAGCGTGGTTAGTGTCTATCTAGCAAAAATTTGCATAAGATTTTATCGACAGAAGAAAGAGAAAATAAAAATTTCACAGACCCACACCAAACCTGTATTAATTCTATCTATCGTCATGTCTATCGAATCGGCTTAGTCAGATTGGTGTCTATATATAGGAAAACCTCGAATGCCAAACGATTTTATCGATAGAAAAAAGGGAACAACAAAATTTCACCCCTATAATCTCATCAGACCCATACCCAAACCTATAACCAAAATCTACCTATGGTCATGACTCATGAGCCATCGAATTGGCATAGATAAATTGGCGTCTATCTGGCAAAATCTCGAATTATGGACGATTTTATCGAAAGAAGAACAGAAAATAAATAAATTAATGTCGGTACATATTTTTTTTTGTTGTTTGTTATTATATACATATATGTTTCAATTCGATTTGTCGGTTAGGTACTATCGTCTAGGATATTTCAATTTATCATATAATTATTTTAACTTTCGGCAAAAGTAGTCGATACACTATCTGCATTATCGTTTTCATTTTCGGATGGCACCTTTCGGAATACTACTGAAATGAGAAAAAAATTGGAAGGATCAGGAAAACTACTTTACCGACATATTGGAAGGGAATTCATAATACTATGATAACTGCATTCGAAAAAAATTCGACAGTAAAAACTACTTTATCGACATATTGCACCTCTCGGGCTACTACTCAAACTAGCAGACAATTGGGCATACAATTGCATTGTCAACATTTTATCCGTCATTTTATCGGAAAAAAAACTATTATCGACATCAAAACTGCACTATCGACATTTTCGCCAAAATTTCGGCAGGAAAACTACTTTATCGACCCACTGCGAGTGAGTCTATAATTATGCTGTTTACATTGCGATCGAGTCAACTGGTAGACTTCATCTTCAGGTTAACTTGTACTTAACTTCTACTGTTTATATTGGCAGGGTTATCTTTGGATCGAGCCCAAAAAATTTTAAAGAATGCAATTAATTTAGGGAAAATTTCATAAATTTTTCGGATATATCACAAAAAAGTTAACTCTAACTTAACTTTTGCTGTTTACATTGAAGATTCAACCTAGGTTGAGTCTAGGTTTAATCGTACTACTGAAGTTAGCAAAAAATGGGCAGAAAAAACTGCATTATTGACATTTCAGCCGAAATTCAAATAGAAAAACTACTTTATCGGCAAATTGCGATGGATTCAATAGTGATATTAATACTACATTCGGGCGAATAATACTTAGAAGCTGTTAATTAATTAGGTAGCTTTATCCAATGTACGTTACATATGTCACAGAATCGATTTGAATATGATTTTAAAATTTAATAAAATATTTAGTTTATTTATTTAAAAAAATAGTTTATGTTTCCTTCTATAATTTCGTCGGAAATGCAGTTTCCTTACGAAATTCCACCGAGTATCGATAATGCAGTTTTATATCATTTTCAGATGTTGAGACAATTACAACAACATCACCATGGCTAAAGCAAAAACTTGGGTATTTTAAAATTTTGCTTTAGCTGAAGATAATGCAGATTTACATTAGTTGAAATAGCTAAATAGAGCTGAAACAGCTAAAGCAAAACGAATTATTTCTTGAAATTCCAGTGGAATGTCGAAAATTATTAATTCCCTCACAATGTGTCGATAACGTACTTTTTCTGACGAAATTTCAGGTGAAGTGTCGATAATGCAGTCAATGTCCAATTTAAGCTAACTTCAGTAGTATACATTTCAGCTAATCTTAACAAGGTGATCAAACGTGCAGTCGTGTATTATTTTAAATTAAAATAAAAACAATTATGTAATCACAGATCATAAAAAACTTTCAAAATGTCCATTAATAGATTATAACGCACTATTTGCAAAAAGAAAAAAAAATGACTTTGGTCCCAGGCACAGAAGAAAGTTTATATGAGACTTCATTGAAAGCTTCAAAATGAACTCATCGATGAATTCATCGATTACCTTCCAGTAGGGATACCTGTGTTTGAGACTTGATAAAAATTTTTCGGTAGGCTAGGTATTCGTATTACCGGACAATTGGTACAGTGGTTAAAGCTTCGGCACTTGGACCGGAAGGTATGTATGTGAAGATAGCCCAAATTCCATCCCCGAAAAATGCGATGGCAACACTAATTATTGCTATCATGACATTTTCTACACTCAGCCCAAAAAATCTCGACATTTTTACTCTCAGCCCCGAAAATATTTGCTATCATGGTAGTTAAAAAATGTCATGACAGTTGAAATTTTCGGGGCTGAGAGTAAAAATAATACTGTGAATGTTTAAGAAGCATGTATAATTTTTTTTTAGAATTTTCTATGAACTAAAAAATGTCGTGACAGTTGAAATTTTCAGGGCACAGTACTATTTATTAGAAATAATACTGTGAATGTTAAAGGAGCGTGTATTCATTTTTTTAGAATTTTTCTATGTATAGGAGTTGAGATATAGTCCATAGAAGTCAGGAAATATTCGTTGACCCAACAAGCGGTGCACATCGTTTGATAGATGAATGTTTAAGGAGTTGATAGGTGAATGTTTAAGGAGCGTATATGAATTTTTTTAGAATTTTTCTATGTATAGTAGTTGAGATATAGTCCATAGAAGTTAGAAAATATTCGTTGGCCCAACTAGCGGTGCACATAGTTTGATAGGTGAATGTTTAAGGAGCGAATATGAATTTTTTTAGAATTTGTCTATGTATAGTAGTTGAGGTACAGTCCATAGAAGTAAGGAAATATTCGTTGGCTCAATTAGCGGTGCACATCGTTTGATAGGTGAATGTTTAAGGGACATGTATGATTTTTTTTATAATTTGTCTATGTATAGGAGTTGAGATATAGTCCATAGAAGTTAGGAAATATTCGTTGGCCCAACTAGCGGTGCACATCGTTTGATAGGTGAATGTTTAAGTTATTTGCGTCCGAAAAAAATTACTATAACTATACACACAATTGTGTTGGTTGTACTTCAAATGAAGCGAAATTTTTTATCAAAAACGCCATTATAAATGTACTTCTATTTTTTAGTCACACATTTGTGTGGTTTGAACTTAAGTTGAGCAAATTTTGTTTTCTTCGTTGTAAAAGGGATATGTGAGATTTTGTATAATATTCTTAACTTTGTATTTATGTCAGTGTATCCATGTAAGGTTCAAAAAAAAATTTTTTTGGTTCAATTTAAGTTCACCATACACAAATGTGTTTGTTAATTATGCCTGGTTGTAATGTCTTCCGTATTTTAACGGATCTTAGTTAAATCGGAATTATTTTTGAAAAAACCATAATAATTTGTTAACAAATTAATTATATAACATATAATTTATTTGTTCTTGATAACAATTAATTATTTTATCATTATTATAGTTACTGTTATCTTTTGGACGAAAACAAAATTAAGTGATTTACACAAATGTGTACACTGGTCTTCAATTACCACCTAATTCTATGTTTGACATCTTCGTTTGTCGTAAACGAAATTTACATACACAATTGGACAGGAAAGGGGTATTTGCGATTTTTTCGTTTTTAATATGTAGTGCAAAATTTGCTCTCGGTTCTGTTTTTGTTATGTCGTTGATATGTTCTTTGCACCTCTCTGGAAAACTTCTACCTGTTTGTCCGATGTAAAATTTTGGGCATTCGTCACATGTTAGTTTGTATACGCGTCTATTTTTTGGGGCGTTTTAAATTTTGGGTTTCTGTTCTAATTTATTACTGTTTTTGTAGGGTCATCATGTTTCTGAATTATTGAAAATCTTTTCTATTACTTTGTAGTCATTTTATTGTATTATACGCTAATGAATTCTTTCTCTGCAATAGTTTTCATTTACAATGGTGAAGTCCATATGTGTTTATCGTTTTCTGTTTCAAAGGTAAATTTTATAATGGGTTGTAAGTTATTTATGTCTTGCCGTTAAATAATAGTATTACGTCACCTACTTATCTATACCAGTGATTTATATTACCTTTAAAATTGTTATTTTGCTATTATTGTACCGTCTTTTTAAATGAGCCATAATAATGGCAATGTACCTACCTGATAATAAACTTCCCCTAAAGAAGGTCTATACATAGAAAAATTCTAAAAAAATACATATAAGCTCCATTAGCATTCACCTATCAAACGATGTGCACCACTAGTTGGGCTAACGAATATTTTCTAACTTCTATGGACTATATCTCAACTACTATACATAGACAAATTATAAAAAAATTCATCTACGCTCCTTAAACATTCACCTATCAAACGATGTGTCCCACTAGTTGGGCCAACGAATATTTTCTAACTTCTATGGACTATATTGCAACTACTATACATAGAAAAATTCTTAATAAATTCATATACGCTCCTTAAACATTCACCTATCACACGATGTGCACCGCTAGTTGGGCCAACGAATATTTCCTGACTTCTATGGAATATATCTCAACTACTATACATAGAAAAATTCTAAAAAAATTCATATACGCTCCTTTAACATTCACCTATCAAACGATGTGCACCGCTAGTTGGGCCAACGAATATTTCCTGATTTCTATGGACTATATCTCAGCTCTTTTTGAATTCAAAAATCATAGAAACTTTCATCAAATATGTCTCGAGACTTTTATAAATCATATACTAAAGTTATATACTATGTTACAATAGTTAACAGTAATTTTGTTGTTTACTGTAATTTATTTATAATCTTAGAAGGTTGTTCATTTTTTAAATGATATATGCGTCTAGTTTTATTTATACAATTTCGTAAAAAAAATTTACAAAACAATTTTTTTTTTTATTTATAAAATTTTATACTTGTATATCAAGTTTTTGACTCTCAGCCCCGAAAATATTTACTGTCATGATAGCTAAAACTATCCCTACACAAACATTTTTCTGGGCTGAGAGAAAAATATTGCCTTTTTGTGAATGAGGAAGATTCAAAGTAATTTTACCTCTGTGAAGATTGAGGCCCAAATTTCTATCCCCGAAAATCGAAAAAGTTGCTTATGGCAATACTATACATTTTTATGTATACTATTGCGACATTTAATTATAAATTATAGCAATAAATCTATATTTGGCAATTATTCCAGAAAATTTTTGAAATGTTTTAATTTTTTTATTTTTACTTAGTTTGACACTTGAAGAATTGTATAAATTGTGAAAAAGCGGGGGTTTGGGGCCCCCATCTTCTAAGGTATACAAAGTATTAAAATTACTTTAAAAATATTTTGTATATACTGATAGTTGATTTCTTTTTAACATTTGTGGCACTATCAGAAGAAGCGATAAGAGCGATAAAAACTCTATGATCTGTGTCTGCAAGGTTGACGAAGCAATTAATATTGTTAAAAAAAAAATATTGAAAAAATAAAAAAGTTAAAAATTTTCCCCAGAAAAATGTTTGTGTCATGATAGTTTTAGCTGTCATGACAGTAAATTTTCGGGGCTGACAGTAAAAATGTCGTGATTTTTTGGGCTGAGAGTAAAAAAAATGTCATGATAGCAATAATTAGTAGTATTGCCATCGCATTTTTCGGGGATGGAATTTGGGCTATCTTCACATACATAGTAATTTTTTATTTTCGATGTCAGTATATTTCTTGGAGAGTAGAATTTAGTTGTTTTTGTTTATTTACACATTTTATCAGAACTTTTTATTGTTTTAATTAAACTCATAATATTTTTATTTGTTATTTAGCTGTTATTCGGAAATATTTATATCCGAATTTAGATTTATTGCTATAATTGTTAATTAAATGTCGCAATAGTATACATAAATTTGCGGGGATAGAAATTTCGGCTATCTTCACAAAGGTCCGGAAGGTACTGGAATCGAATCCCATCAGAGGCTATATGTAAATCGAATTTTCATCATCGATTACAATCGGTGATGTTAATAAACACAACTAAGACCCTCTGATGGAGTGCAAAATTTAGCGCCGACCCACTGTCCAAGTCAATGTACAGGTTGACATGGAGCTTGCAATGTGCAGAGGTATACTGTAGTGGTGTGAGTAGGTGAATAGGTGAAAGGGTTAATGTTGTGGCGTGAATGCGTGGTATCACAATGGGCCTAAAAAATGGCCTAAGTGCCAACCACTAAAACCTAGGTATTCGTACGAATACCATAATTTTAACCATTATGCTATTGGTGCTATTGGCAACGGAATGTCATTGATGTTTTCTTTGTTAGCATATTAATTAAAAAATGTTTTCTGTTTTATTATTTTAATTTTGTAATTGAAAATGATTAAAAATTAATGAATTTGCGATATGGGGCGGGGCTATCAAAATATGTTTATATATAGCTCTAGCTAAAAATAACTGTATGGTATTAGAGAGCTTAAAGCACTCATTGTAGTTTATATATACGTCTGCACAACCATAAAATATAGTATTTTTCCTTTATACCATAATTTATTACGATTTAGGGACGCACGTATACACATCCCGAATATTATTTATTGCAATAAATTGATAATTTAGTAAGCTAAACAAATTTATAATATTCCTCATACACGACCCAAGTATTATATACCAACAACAAAAAAAAAGCTCGACGAGATAAATTATTACCGTAACATTTTTTTTACTTTTGTCGTTTATTTGAATACAGCAAAAGCTTAAATTTATGCAAAATTGGAAAAGTAACAAGGACACGGGATACACTATACAAAAACATCTTTATACCAAAGCTTTTTGTTCATCTAAAAAAATACCAACATTTATAAATAATTTAAAGACGCTAAATAAATATGGATTGCATAATACAATTTTTAAAGTTGTAAACACACACAGAGCTTTTTTATTCGTTTAAATAAACAACAATTTCTTTACGAGCTTTTAATATTTTATGATTATGTATTTTTCATTTGCGAATGAACTGTTTACATTTCTACAATAGCATGCATCAACTTTCTGCCAAACTGACTTAAATTTGGTGATGTTTATCTCGTAATGTATCCAAAACATTAAATCTGCATAACTTTCGAATAAACTGATACCGTCCGTATACAAAGTTGCTTAATTATATCTGTTCCACTGTCATGTATTAAAGCTTTTATATTTACCGAGTATGTGTATGGGCTAATGCTGTTTGGTGGAAAATGCTTAAATTTTCTGCATAAGTCATGTAGAATATTATGTTGTTCAAATTTGTGTAATGTAATTGAAATTTATTGATTGAATATTTTGTTCGGGTGAGTGAGACGGCGGAACCCCTGGAGATATTATATGATGATTTTCATTTCACAGGGTGAGATTTATATTTATTCAATACTTTTAATACTGCCAATGACTTGATGGTATCGAATTTTTATAATATAAAATTGTGTGTGAGACTCTGTTTTGTTAATTTAAAAAATGTTCACATTGTGTGTTGTGCAAATGGTAGATAAGCTTTAATAGTTAGTTTTCCGGTACCATGGGATATGTTTGATGTTATACAGTATTGATTGGTATTTCTTTCTTGTTCCAAATTCGAATATTTTTACGCACTGTAGAAAGGTTATGGTAGAGATACACGAATAAGAGCTTTTATGAGCTTACACATACTAATTCCTTAGTTATAGCAGAGCCATCTAGATTAATAGAGCTTCCCTGTTCGAGCTTTTTGGGAAATAATGAAAAACGGCCAATTTTATTTGTTAGTTTATCTCTATTTGAACCTTGAGCTTTTTTAATGTTTTTATATAGAAAAATTGAGAAAAGTTCAAACATTAATTAGTTCAAAATAGGCATCAAGGAAATTCTTAAAACAGTGTGAAAATCGGCTTGAAAAATTAATTTCAAATCACAATATCCCTTTTACCGCCCAGTAACGCAGTTGTGTGGGTACGGCAAAAGAATCATGTCAATAATTTATTTTTGTATGTTTTTTGAACCAACTTATACACATGTGTGGATTCCTTTCAAACTTATTTTCATCCGAAAAAAAAAACACTATAACTATACACACAATTGTGTTGGTTGTACTTCAAATAAAGCGAACTTTTATCAAAAACGCCATTACTTACTATGGTTTCTTACTCACACATTTGTGTGGTTTGAACTTAAATTGAGCCAATTTTTTTTTTGGTTGAAAAAGGGATATGAGTCTCTTTCCATTCTTTTTCTAAAAACACGATCGCAGTGGAACCAAATAACTGATTTTTGTGCAGGATTTTTTTTTGTTTTCATTAAGGCCTCCATTCCATTAGAAAAATCTGCTGTCTCTGTCAGTAAAAATAAAAGCGAGAAAATAATATAGATTTTACTGGTTGTGTACGAAACAAAAAATATTGTCAGCAAAATTGTACTGAGAAAATAATTGTGATGGTGTTAGTGTGCTGGCATTATGCTGCTAAAAAAAATGTAAACTGAAGTATTTTTGTGGCAGCATTGTTCATACATCTACAAAAATATATGTAAAGATAAGAATTTTTTCTCACACTCATACAAAATAAGTGATACGTCATTTTTATAGTCAAAAGTCGATTTGTTTTTTTTTCGAGTTTAAGTTTGTTAACCACTAACGTTAACAAATTTAAACTGGGTTGTGGTATATAAAAATTAAAATAAGCACGAAAATGTACAATTTAAAACTATTATGAAAATTTAGGTTAAGCCAAAATATAAAACCATAAAATTTTACTATAAAAATGAAACAAAAAATATTTCTTCTTTGTCGCTCATTCTTTCATCAAAGGTGCTGAGCATTGGCCTCCTTCGATCCTCTATCGAGAAACTCGTGCCGTTTTCGTGTGTAAAGTACGCGTCAAATTCAAAAGCTGAATAGGACTAGTTTGGTCTCTCATTGGACACACCTTGTGTTTAAGTGATTAATTAAATATGTTTCTTAAGTGTAAGTGCGTTTCGCCAAGTGCCTACGGCTAATAGTCTAAAAAGAATTAAGTTCCAGTTAACTAGTTCTTTAAATTTAATCGCACGTTTACGAATTTCGCATTTTAGCGGTAACTTATATAATTCCAATTCATAATCAATCTCCGCCAATTTTGGAATAATAATACATTATCAAATATTTTAAAACATAAGTATTAAGCGCTTTCGAGTAGGAGCTTTAATTTCAGATTCAATATTTAAGTGTTGTAACTTATAACTCTAACAATGTATTAAGCAGAAAAAAAGGAAATGGCAAATCCCAAATTATGAAAGCAAACTATTACAACAGACACCAAGACCGGAAGCAAAATTCAATACGTTTTGGAGTCTGCGAGATATATTGACACGAGGCGGTCATCCTTGCCTGATCATATCGAAATAGAAGAACAAAACCATATCTAGAATCGAAAATCGAACACACTTTTCAACAACCGTTCCACATAGACAAAAGTCATTTCTTTCATCATTTTTTAATACTTTAATGGTTTCTAATAGAATGGTACGAAAGCCTAATTGCAAATTGAAGGATGGTCCCATAAAAGTTGATAAATAACCCAAACATTATAAAAACGTGTTCATCACTACATGAAGGATAAACAAGCAAACGGCAACTATTTAAAAGTAAACAAATAGAAATTTTATTTGGAGGTTCAGATTTTATTTTGGGTATTACGGTTGCCTTCACTGTTTTTGATTGCATAGTTTATACTGTTACTATTTGATTTCTCTTTTTCAAAACATATTGTTGTCTTTGTTATTTTCTTATAAAATTTAATTTACTATTTCTCTCTAATAATTTGTTTTAAATGTTTGGTTGCACACCGGATGTCAAAGCAACACTGCTTCCCGCTTCAAAATAAGTCGTAATAAATTTTTTAGTGTTAATTTAAAACTTTATTTTATATTTAAACACAAATTTTTTTGTATTGTTTTAATCTGTTTTGTCGAAAGTAAAATTTATACTAAAATCTACATCTCAAAAATGGTCTTAAATTTTTATTTTATTTCTATTTGTGATGAAGCTGCTTCACCGAAAAAATTGTTTGCGATACATTTTCCAACAAAATTTTTTTACACAAACAGAAATGAAATAAAAAATATTTAAGGCCATTTTTGAAATGTAATTTTTAGTTTAAATTTTATTTTCGAGAGAACAAAATAAAACAAGCGTCATGTAGTGAAGCGGGAAGCAGTGCTTCTCTGACATCACGTGTATTTCTATATTTTCTTTTATTAATTTGAATTATTTGTAGGAAATGAGAAACCTACTGATTGCGTGGTTCAAATGTGATGAAATTTATTATATATCCCTTTTTCGGGGATTTTATTTAAGTCCACAATACACAAATGTGTATGTACATAACCATAGTTTGTTATGGTGTTTTGTTTTTTCCATGATTCTGTTTCGTACACGATTTTTACTTACAAAATTGTGATCGCGGGCGAGAAAAGGATATGTCATCAATTTATGTAAAAGAACTTGCGTTAGAATCAGTGATGCAAAGTAGTGCATTAAGCAACGGTATCATTCGTACATCCCCAAATAGTATTGAATCTGTGTCATTGTTTTTGGGTTTGGAAAATCCATAACCGATTTGCATTTATCTGAATTTGTGTGGTCACCCACGATATGGCCTTAACTTAATGTTGTTGCAGCAAATCTAAATCTTCTTTCAACGAGCCAGAGGTGGTTAGGTAAGGCAACAGAGCGTTTCAGGACATGCAAGTAAAATAAACTGCGTCTTCCACCATTATGTCACTATATATTATACTCTAAATAAGCCACAATGACTCTTACGGCGCGAATAATAAGGTAAATGGATTATAAGTACACTTCACTTCAATTATTACATCAAGCTTCAAGATGTTTTTACGGAAAATGTAAGGAAAACGAGAAATCTTTTATTATTCCAGTAAAATTGATTCGTACATCCAAAAATTAAATCATTAAATGTTCAAAATGAGCACCGCCATTCATATTACAACATACAACTCCACTTCCAAATGATTCACGCATACTGCCAAATACATATATGTACGTGTATAGTATTACGTTTATTATCGCAAGCAGCTGTTATCCGATTTCTAAAGTCCTCCAAATTTGGAATTGGTTCTACAATCTACATAGACCGTGGCCGATTGTGCTGAAGTAAGCTGGAGTGCCATCATGCATGCACCACATTTTACTTCTGATCCTCTTATATTGCCAGTTGTCAACCTGTAAAATAAAAAAAGGTTGAGTTATATCGAGTTTTTGAGTTTTTCCGCCTACTTCGTGTACTGCAACCTCCTGAATATTGTTGATGATTGAGTCTCGACTGCTCCTTCTTAGCATATCTATCCCAAATGTCACATTGGTGTATTGCTGATTGCGTGCTGATTATCATTTTCTTCATTTCTTTGTTACTGAAAACTTAATATTTTTTAATGAAGGCAGATAGACAAGTGAAGCCACTTGCAAGATTATCTTCTGATTTTATGTGAAACTAATAGGATGGCTGATGTTGTTTTGTATTTCAGCTACACGATTTCCTAAGAAAACCTTAAATTTTTTTGTAGGCCCGTGAATCCATGCAAGAGTAATGATTGAGCCGACCGAGAGTAATAGTCGGCGAATGCCTTATGTTATTCACTAATTTTGATAATAAAACTGCTCCGCATAGTTTTAGTCGTGCTGTGTTCTTTTAATCAAGCCACTTTAGGTTTTGATGCTCGTATCGTAATTTCAACATTTTCGGATGTAAAAATCATCCTGCTGTATATATGACAGCATCATAAGTCGCATCCGGAGTATCACAGAACCCAAGTATGACATTTTGATTAGAATTAATCCACCTGGGAATTTTAATTTTGCTTAGAAGCTGTACCTGTTGCTGAAATTTTTTCCACTGAACTTTCGCAGGTGATTGAGATTAGGACTTTTCGTTCCAACCAATGTTTTCTGCCAATATGCTTTGCATCAATATTTTCACGATTATATAGTTATGGGAGCAATCCAGCCTAGTATATGAATCAAATATCCTTGCGATGTTTTAAGGACGGTTCGCTCGGTGTTAAGTTTTTGTGAAGTAAGTTTTTCGTTGGCACCTTAAAGCTTAATTCGTCTCTTTGTGGATCCCAGTACATACCCAATGTTTTTATATTTTGATTTTTTTTTTATGTCAAATTTCATAATTTCTCGATTTTTCTCCGGAATTGTTTATAGTACCCCTATTTAATTAGTTCGTTCTGCCATATCAATATTTCGTCTAACAATTGTGCCAACATATGTTATCTCAACATATAAACAAATTTTACAGTTTACTGAAAAAGTTAAAAAATTTGATTTGAAAATTCACTGGCCAGAAAAATACAATTCAGATAAAAATACCGTGAAAATATTTTTCCCAATTCGAAGGAAAAGTTAGAATAGTGTAACGACTCCTTTCGGGGTCATAACGTTGCGCTCATCTGCGATTATTTTTTTTTGAAGCGTATTATTGTGAATATAGTGTATCACGTAAACTTCGAATAATTGTGAAAGCGGGATCAATGGGCGATTTCAGGGCACCCAACAGTTGGGAACATGTTGAGTAAAATTGCGGCCAACGCTATGAAAATGTTTAGCATATGAAATTTTCAAATCAAATTGGCGATGATTTTACTAATCATGATAGGTGACCTGAAAGCGCCCAATGTGTACACCTTGTGCGTGTGTGGGACGAGTGAAGATATAGAAAAATATTTTTGTTGTACGTTTTTCATTTTGACATGTGGATGGATGTGCAGTGTGAAGTAGTAGGCGAGTAACGCGCACGAAAACAAAACAAAAAGCACACCAAAACCGAAAATATTGTTCTAGATTTTTCAAAATGGATTTCAAAAATAAAACACGAGTTTAAATTTTGGATAACTCAAGTTATGAATGTAAAACGTGTGAGTTTTGATTTTCTGGGTAGAAAGACCCTTTTGATTCCCGTTTTTCTTGAAAATGACTCTGAAAAATTTTTTTTTTTTTTAGTGAAGAAGATTGGATCAGCAATTGTTGGTGGTTTTGTGTAATAATACGAAGTTCTATATTAAAACCTTTGTTTGAAGTGATGAAACACCACAGAAATATTTTCATCGGCGTGATAATCTAACCCACAATATACATGATTGCTTAACTTAGTAGTAGCACCGCCACCATAAAAGAGGTCAACTCGTGTCAGACAACGTGGCCATTCCTAATCTGTATCGGCGAATATTACATTTAATTGGCGAATAAGACATTTGCGGGTGCTGCCTGGTAAACGGCCATTCGTGATAAAGGCGGGAGGGCGCCCAACGAATTCTACGGTTAACGGCGGTAAGACGTCCAACGATTTTACGGTTAAAGGCGGAAAGACGCCTAACGGTATCTTCGATATTCGGCGAGACAATACCCAACGGTATCTTTGATTTTGATTCTGCGGAAAGACGTCCAACAAAATATATTCGATCGAAGGCGGAAGGGCGCCCAACGGAATTATTTTAATCATCAAAGGCGGGAAGATGAACAACCCATATCGGCCATAAAGGACGACGCACCCTCAAGGACGACTTCAATACGGTCAAAATGTTCCGAATTTTATTTTTATTAATTATTAGTTTTTTGTTCAACCAATTTTACATTTTTTGTTTTTTGAATTTTTCGTTTCTCTATTTATTGTATTCGAGCGTCCAAGTCGCGGTCATTTTTCGTGCACGGCGGGGCACATTGGTTTCGCCTCTAAATTTTTGGGTCGTTCATTTGCCTTTTTTTATGTGATTTCGTATTTTCCCTTTTTCTCCTCTTGACCACTTTTGACCTTGGTATAATTTATATAATAAAGAGATTATTATTTCCGGCATTTGGTTTATTTCTTTCCTCCTCGGTAGGTTTATTATTTTCCTAGATTACTTCGTCTATTCAACTAATTTTGTTGTTTTATTTTCCTTTTTTTTAAATACTAAGATGAATTACTATTTTTTGGAGTGGTATGATGGGAGGGGAGATCACATTTCGTGCCGGTTCCATAGTTGCAGACTGGGCTTGTTACTTCCCGTCATCCCCTTGGCAGGACATCCACAGAGTCGGAGTGACAGGTCCGACATATGCTTCGTTCATTTGGGGACGACCGTAAAATCTAATTGATCTCCCTGTGGCATTCCGGAGTCTCAAGCTGTTAGAATATTAATTGTGGGAGATTCTCTAGAGGTCTCTCCGGGTGAAAATAGGCTTTGTCTGTTGGAGAAGCGTCCCTATCCTGTTATTCTGCTTCGTTGTGCCTGGACGTCGGCCTCTAGCAGTCGATGGTTCTTTCTTCAACAGACATTTTACTTGTCATTCGGGGGGATCCGGTCGTTCCTGGCTGGGCATACACAGTGTACGCGAGAAACATGCAAGCCTCATTTTCCGTAGGACCCAAAATCCTGAGATCTAGTCGGCAAAATCACAGTGAGAGAGGCCTCTGTATGATTAAATGAAATCTGCGGGTTGGCTTCGTACCACCCGTAAAGATAGTTCCATTGGAATCCTTTAAAAACAAGTACTATTCGCTTGTAAATTTATTTGACTTTGCACTAAAATAAAAACTACCGCTTCAAGAGAAACGCGTCTAGAAAAACAACCAGTGATATATGGTTCAATAGTACCTAATGCGTAATAACTAATTCAGATCTGACCAAATCTAGAGCTATCAAGATCCAGGCAACTGGTACCGCTGCGACGACGGCATATCAGTATGATGGTGAGTGTTGTTATGGGTCACTATCTCATAGGTACATGAGGACAGAATGGAAGGCTTCTTACATGTTCACTGTTGCAGTTGCGAAGATGAAGACGCGGAGTTTTCCTCCTAAATGGTTTGACGGACCTCAGTAAAGTGAACGTCACGTATATCCCACGCTTCATTGAGCGCATAAGATCGTTCGATGGCACGGCTAGAAACCGGATTGTGTTTATGCCAGTGTTTTAGGACAACCACCCTAACCTATCAATTCTTCAAAACCAAGTTGTTGGTTCATTAAACCCAGTTTATTTTTCCATGGGAAATGTATAAATTTAGATTTGAATAAAGTCAAAAAAGCCATAGAAAAAATGAAATATCATAACTTTATTATTATGCGAGGACATACAAATGGTTTTGTGACAGAATGACGTAAATTATAAATTAATCTAAAAATAAATAAATTGAAAAGGTTTTGGTTTTTTAAAATAGAGAAGTTGTTTATTTCTGTAGTTCGAAATCATGTAACAATAACATTATCTACTCGTAAATATCAAAATAATTATTTTGTTCTAGTTATGAAAAAAGCGTTAGTTACTTAACCGAAGTTACTTTTATATGGTGTCACAAAAAGTTGTGAACATTTTTCCATTTTTCCACACAAAAATTCGGAATAATTGAATTTAGTTACTTTTGTGATTTCGGTATAAATAAATGTTTATTTTATACGAGGAACGGCAGTTTTGGAATATATTAAAAGGTTATGAAGAAAAATATTTTTCACTATATATGTGTGTGTGTATAGAAAAGACAAGTGAAAATTATTCAAATAGGTTTTTAGATTGGTAAATTAAATTTAATAAACTGTATACAACACCTAAATTAAATTTCGATTTATCAACCATGTTTAGAAAAACCGTAGTAATTTAATTAAAACAAAAATTTATATTTAGGATTTTCCAGCTTAAAATGATTACACATACAGACAGACATTAGCTTATGATTCTTTATTTTAGAAACTATATAAACAGCTTTTTTACGGAATTTAAACCTTAATATTAATTTATTTTTTGAAAGTGAATTCTTGGAATTTATATTAAACAACTAGCTGTACCCTGAGAAGCTTTGCTGGTCGCGTGATTTTAGATGAAACATTATTTCTATTTTTTGTATTTTATTAAATTAGAATTAAAATGAAAAATGATATTAAAAATATGTTAATAATGTATATTGATTGATTTATTCCAATGCTCTTTAGTACACAACATATTGTTGTTCTTTCAGGTACGAACACATATAATGTTGATGGTTTTCCTACACACGAGCATCCAACATATAATTGACCGTGTGCGAGGCATGGATATTCCAAATTTAAACCACATACTTGAAGTAACTGACCTGTGATTTGTTAATGGTCCGTAGAGGAAGACCCCGACTGCGCTGGCGTGACGACGTCGAACAAGATCTACACGTACTAGGATTTCGAAACTGGAGGACGAGAGCGATGGTCCGAGACGTATGGAGGACCATAGTGCGGGCGGCAAAATCGCTTCATAGGAGGTGGGGTTAAAACTTCTTCAGCTTGGGATATGCCAACTATATGGTTGCTCCAATTAACTTTATCATTAATTTTTTAACAGCAAGTCGTGTACCATTACAAAATTTTAATTGGTTAATATTCCATATTAAAATGATTGGTACATTAATTTTTAATTGAAGAATATGTGGTGGTACTCGTGGCAAATCTGATGAATTTAAAAATTCTGTAGGATAACTTACCACACCGTCTTCATTTGCAATGTTTTCTTAACAAAACTAAAATCATAAAATCTAATAAATTCAACCCATTTTTCTTTGATACATTTTTTTATATTTGGGAAGTGTAGAGTACTTTTAAATATTTTGCTAAACGTACATGAGCAAGATTTTGCAAATTAAAAATATAGATCGGATGGGGCTTTTAGTTTCCCAAAGTCTGTATTTTGAGTATAATTTTTAAAATAAATGAAATACTCGTTTTTCAGGGAAATCAGTTCATCGTTTTCTTTAAAAGAACTAATTTGCATGTTTCGCTTTCTTGAATTTTATTAAGCTTAAAAAATACATATCCAACGAAATATTTAAGAGACGCGTCGTCATTGCTACCACCAAAGCCTAAACTATTTTCGGACTGAATCAGCCAATTATCGATTTCTAAATATTCTTCAGTCTGTTTGGAAGAACTGTTATTCAAACTATTGAGTATTACATTTCATTCCATTGTTGCGAGGTTTAAAGTAGAATTTGTTTGTACTGCAATGCTATCTGATTCAACAGTATTAGTTATAAGTTCTTCGTCATCATACTCACAATTTGAAAGAGTAGTATTTTTAAGAAGTTTTAAACACATTATCTGACCAAGTATTCTGCTAAACTTCAAAAGCAATGGATTGTTACAGCTACTCCTTTTTCCTCGGATGACTGAAAAAATGTTTTCAAGGGGATCTTGATTGAATGTAGCAGTCATGATGTATATTTGATTGTTCTCTTGCCAGATTTACTGTGATAATTGAATAATAGAGTTAATTGTTGTTTCTAAACCTTTAAACCAAAAGTTGACCATCTTCTCACATTCGAAATGCTTTGTATAAGTTTTCATAAAGACCAGATTTTCAAAAATTTTGCTATTATTTTGTAAAACGCAACGATCTAAATTTTTCGAATATAAATTTTTGCTATTTAAATTGTCAAAAAGCTTATCAATTTTTTTCAAAAAAAAGGGCGTGTTTTATATATATTTGAAATATGTATGTGAATTAAATGTGTTATATGAATGTATGTTTTATAATTTAAACATAATTGAAATGTTTTATAATTTTAGTATGATTGAAATAATATGAGAATGTTTTTTGATAGTGTTATAAGTTGGAATCTTTTATAATTGAAATAAGAATGAAACCTAATATAGTGTTTTATGATTGTATGGAAAAAGGAATTTGTTGAATGAATTTGATGAATGTTATGTATGTTAGTAAGATGTTTTAATTATTATGTTATCCTTATATAATTGATCGATTTAATTCGATCAATTATAACTTACGTTAATCTTTCCTTGAAGCAATAACCACCATGTATCGGGTCATGTATCTGCTATGCACATTTATTGCAACTAGGCTAGATTAACGGGATAGTTTTTATAGTTTCTGTTGCGAGTTATTATTATTGTTATTATTTCGTAAGGTGTCTTTTGTCCGTTATCTGTTGGACTAATGTGCACTTGGCACTTGTGTTAGTAAGAATTATTAGATTTTCGTTAAAGTTATGTTTACTTCAACCCACTACCCTTGGCTTGGGTATACGGACTTAAAGATCTAATCCGGTGAGTGTAAACGATGTATATGTTAAATTTACCCAATGTTGGATTTCCTTTTTAAAACACTTAGACTTTAATTTTTAAAAATTTATTTAATATCTAAATACTTGTACAGCTTCTTTATAATAACTGTTATGGTTCTTGATAATAACTAACTTATTACTAAAAATCTCGCGGTTTATATACAATTTTGTATCCGCTCATTTCTTTGATTTTTTTTGTTTACGAGTACATTGATCGCGGCTCGCGTTATCTATCTTAAAATATATGTATTTTTTTTATTGGTTATAATTAAATATTCCTAAACATATTTGTACTTAAATGTTTAATCCCTTTTTATGTAAAATGGTAGAATTTTATAGTTTTGTAATTTATGAGATTTTGAAAATATTTTAATTTTTGTTATCAATGATTTTTATGTTCTACTGGAATACTGTTTATAGTTAAATAGGATATTTCATCACTTATGTCATTTGATATTTGAACTGTTATTTTTGAAAGTGGTATAAGTAAATTTTTCATGTATCGAGATATTTAAGGGTTTGCATTTGAATTAATTTAAAAATATTGGTAAACGTTAATCAATTCGTAATGTTTTTAACACTTTTACATTTTTTAAATTTTATTACGAAATAATAATTATTGAAAATATTTAAAAAATAAATGTGTTGTTTAGGTCCAAATGGACTTATACCACTTTCAAAAATACCTCTGTGAAATTTGCCCGACAAAAAATCCCGAAAAATGATTATAGTTTAATATGGCAATCCTGATATATTTTAATGAGACTATCACGAAAAAAAACTATCTAAAAGAAGTAATATCCTATATTTTCACGATAGTAAAGTAAAAACAAAAATTATTTATAAAAAATTAAAAATTTATTATTTGTTTTTATAGAAAATAAAAATCAAGTAAATAATAAAACGAAAACATCATCGAATTAAAAGCATTGCCAAAATAAATACGAATTAATAAGTAGAAATGAATTCACTAATATGCATTAATAGAAATTAATTAACGAGCACGGCTTTATGCGGCTTTCGTAGATAATAAAACCAACTTTGAAATAGCAAAGTAAGAAAAAAATTCTATTAGCCGTTTGTCAGATATAGTGCCCTGAAGTCGACCTAGATATTAATTAACGAGCACGGCTTTATGCGGCTTTTGTAGATAATAAAACCAACTTTGAAATAGCAAAGTAAAAAAAAAATTCTATTAGCCGTTTGTCAGATATAGTGCCTTGAAGTCGACCTAGATATTAATTAACGAGCACGGCTTTATGCGGCTTTCGTAGATAATAAAACCACCTTTGAAATAGCAAAGTAAGAAAAAAATTCTATTAGCCGTTTGTCAGATATAGTGCCCTGAAGTCGACCTAGATATTAATTAACGAGCACGGCTTTATGCGGCTTTCGTAGATAATAAAACCACCTTTGAAATAGCAAAGTAAAAAAAAAATTCTATTAGCCGTTTGTCAGATATAGTGCCTTGAAGTCGACCTAGATATTAATTAACGAGCACGGCTTTATGCGGCTTTCGTAGATAATAAAACCACCTTTAAAATAGCAAAGTAAGAAAAAAATTCTATAAGCCGTTTGTCAGATATAGTGCCCTGAAGTCGACCTAGATATTAATTAACGAGCACGGCTTTATGCGGCTTTCGTAGATAATAAAACCACCTTTGAAATAGCAAAGTAAGAAAAAAATTCTATAAGCCGTTTGTCAGATATAGTGCCTTGAAGTCGACCTAGATATTAATTAACGAGCACGGCTTTATGCGGCTTTCGTAGATAATAAAACCACCTTTGAAATAGCAAAGTAAGAAAAAAATTCTATTAGCCGTTTGTCAGATATAGTGCCCTGGAGTCGACCTAGATATTAATTAACGAGTACGGCTTTATGCGGCTTTCGTAGATAATAAAACCACCTTTGAAATAGCAAAGTAAGAAAAAAATTCTATTAGCCGTTTGTCAGATATAGTGCCCTGGAGTCGACCTAGATACTTATTAACGAGCACGGCTTTATGCGGCTTTCGTAGATAATAAAACCACCTTTGAAATAGCAAAGTAAGAAAAAAATTCTATTAGCCGTTTGTCAGATATAGTGCCCTGAAGTCGACCTAGATATTAATTAACGAGCACGGCTTTATGCGGCTTTTGTAGATAATAAAACCACCTTTGAAATAGCAAAGTAAAAAAAAAATTCTATTAGCCGTTTGTCAGATATAGTGCCTTGAAGTCGACCTAGATATTAATTAACGAGCACGGCTTTATGCGGCTTTCGTAGATAATAAAACCACCTTTGAAATAGCAAAGTAAGAAAAAAATTCTATAAGCCGTTTGTCAGATATAGTGCCTTGAAGTCGACCTAGATATTAATTAACGAGCACGGCTTTATGCGGCTTTCGTAGATAATAAAACCACCTTTGAAATAGCAAAGTAAGAAAAAAATTCTATTAGCCGTTTGTCAGATATAGTGCCCTGAAGTCGACCTAGATATTAATTAACGAACAAGGCTTTAATCGGCTTAAATATTGTTCGTTTGCTTGACTATTGGGTTACGTAAAGTAATGGAGGAACGTTAAACGAATTGAAAATAAATGTTTAAGAATGTTTGTATGTTTAGTATTCGAGATATCGTCCATTGTACTCAGAAATTATTTGCTGGCCGGACTAGTGTGTTACGGAAGGTGATGGACAGTGTTGTGCGTCTTCGCGTATTTCCAAATTATCTACAAGTTGGTGTCGAAAATAGCGTAGACAGTTGATTTTTGAGTAGACAATGTCGAGAATCGGTAGAATATGTAGACAATTCGTAGAATTATTAAGATTATTACTTTTTCGTTGTTTTTCTCATTGTTTTTCTATATGAAGGTGTCATCTTTTAGTTTTCCAGTTTGAATTGGGATTTATCTATATTTTGGCAGTTGAAATTCAATTTTTATTGAACAAATAGGTGAGATTGAAATCTTGGCCAATCGACGTCTTCAATATTGGTACAATCATAAGCGCTTTACGCAGCTAAATTCGGCTATGGTTTCGCTGTGCCAAATGTACCGTCTGTCATGAACAGTCTGTCATGAACCGCCTGTCATGAACCAAATAAAGCCATGCTCATTAATTAATATCTAGGTCGACTCCAGGGCACTATATCTGACAAACGGCTAATAGAATTTTTTTCTTACTTTGCTATTTCAAAGGTGGTTTTATTATCTACGAAAGCCGCATAAAGCCGTACTCGTTAATTAATATCTACTTCAACTTCAGGGCACTATATCTGACAAACGGCTAATAGAATTTTTTTCTTACTTTGCTATTTCAAAGGTGGTTTTATTATCTACGAAAACCACATAAAGCCGTGCTCGTTAATTAATATCTAGGTCGACTCCAGGGCACTATTTCTGACAAACGGCTAATAGAATTTTTTTCTTAGTTTGCTATTTCAAAGGTGGTTTTATTATCTACGAAAGCCGCATAAAGCCGTGCTCGTTAATTAATATCTAGGTCGACTTCAGGGCACTATATCTGACAAACGGCTAATAGAATTTTTTTCTTACTTTGCTATTTCAAAGGTGGTTTTATTATCTACGAAAGCCGCATAAAGCCGTGCTCGTTAATTAATATCTAGGTCGACTTCAGGGCACTATATCTGACAAACGGCTAATAGAATTTTTTTCTTACTTTGCTATTTCAAAGGTGGTATTATTATCTACCACTTAAGCCACATAAAGCCGTGCTCGTTAATTAATATCTAGGTCGACTTCAGGCCACTATATCTGACAAACGGCTAATAGAATTTTTTTCTTACTTTGCTATTTCAAAGGTGGTTTTATTATCAACGAAAGCCGCATAAAGCCGTGCTCGTTAATTAATATCTAGGTCGACTTCAGGGCACTATATCTGACAAACGGCTAATAGAATTTTTTGCTTACTTTGCTATTTCAAAGGTGGTTTTATTATCTACGAAAGCCGCATAAAGCCGTGCTCGTTAATTAATATCTAGGTCGACTTCAGGGCACTATATCTGACAAACGGCTAATAGAATTTTTTTCTTACTTTGCTATTTTAAAGGTGGTTTTATTATCTACGAAAGCCGCATAAAGCCGTGCTCGTTAATTAATATCTAGGTCGACTTCAGGGCACTATATCTGACAAACGGCTAATAGAATTTTTTTCTTACTTTGCTATTTCAAAGGCGGTTTTATTATCTACGAAAGCCGCATAAAGCCGTGCTCGTTAATTAATATCTAGGTCGACTCCAGGGCACTATATCTGACAAACGGCTAATAGAATTTTTTTCTTACTTTGCTATTTCAAAGGTGGTTTTATTATCTACGAAAGCCGCATAAAGCCGTGCTCGTTAATTAATATCTAGGTCGACTCCAGGGCACTATATCTGACAAACGGCTAATAGAATTTTTTTCTTACTTTGCTATTTCAAAGGTGGTTTTATTATCTACGAAAGCCACATAAAGCCGTGCTCGTTAATTAATATCTAGGTCGACTTCAGGGCGCTATATCTGACAAACGGCTAATAGAATTTTTTTCTTACTTTGCTATTTTAAAGGTGGTTTTATTATCTACGAAAGCCGCATAAAGCCGTACTCGTTAATTAATATCTACTTCAACTTCAGGGCACTATATCTGACAAACGGCTAATAGAATTTTTTTCTTACTTTGCTATTTCAAAGGTGGTTTTATTATCTACGAAAACCACATAAAGCCGTGCTCGTTAATTAATATCTAGGTCGACTCCAGGGCACTATTTCTGACAAACGGCTAATAGAATTTTTTTCTTAGTTTGCTATTTCAAAGGTGGTTTTATTATCTACGAAAGCCGCATAAAGCCGTGCTCGTTAATTAATATCTAGGTCGACTTCAGGGCACTATATCTGACAAACGGGAAATAGAATTTTTTTCTTACTTAGCTATTTTAAAGGTGGTTTTATTATCTACGAAAGCCGCATAAAGCCGTGCTCGTTAATTAATATCTAGGTCGACTTCAGGGCACTATATCTGACAAACGGCTAATAGAATTTTTTTTACTTTGCTATTTCAAAAGTGGTTTTATTATCTACGAAAGCCGCATAAAGCCGTGCTCGTTAATTAATATCTAGGCCGACTTCAGGGCACTATATCTGACAAACGGCTAATAGAATTTTTTTCTTACTTTGCTATTTCAAAGGTGGTTTTATTATCTACGAAAGCCGCATAAAGCCGTACTCGTTAATTAATATCTACTTCGACTTCAGGGCACTATATCTGACAAACGGCTAATAGAATTTTTTTCTTACTTTGCTATTTCAAAGGTGGTTTTATTATCTACGAAAACCTTATTAATATGAGTTGGCTGTTTCTTTACAAACAATTAATAGATCTTTTCTTGTGGATAATTATTTCATTTGTCTCATTGTTGTCTAATCGTGGATTCATTTACTTTACTTTTACTACATATTTTTTCCGGGATGATATATAAAATATTAGTGATTGCTTCGGATTTTTAAGGATGACATTTTAAACAGTCATGATATTACAATTTTGTGTTTTGTCGAGGAATTTTTCGGGTTTTATTCCCAGACATTACTGAAATTTGCTGTTTTGGAATTTTTTTTGGAATAACAACAAAAATAAAAATGTCATGATAGTAAAACTATCATGATAGTAAATATATTTCGGGATGACACTCAAAACTAGCGTAATATAGTACATTTTTCGGGATGACACTGAAAAATGTCGCGATACTCGTCTTTTAGTGTTGCCATCGCACTTCTTCGGGATATTTTTCGGGCTAACTTCACAGACATTTCAAAAATAACATATTATAAGAAATCAAAACAAGAAGAAATTTATGTCCATATTTTTATAGACATTGGGTCTCGCCACACTTTAATTCTTTCAGCGTGATTCTCTGATTTCAAAAAATCAATTGACGTCCACGTTTGATTTCTTGCGCGTTTGTAGGGGTACCAAAAAATTCGGATTGTTTTGTTTGCTTATAAATATTAAAAATAAAAATAATTAATTTAAAACTGTAATATTTAATTAATATATTTTATTTTAAATTATATATTAAATTAAATATAAATTATATTTTAAATTAATCATTTTTATTTCAATTTTTTTATTATAAGCAAACAAAACAATCCAAACGATTTTCTTGGTACACCCTTTTTTTACTATAGCCTTTCTTTTTTTATGTATGTGCGTAAAATTATGTTTTTTGATTTATTCGAATAGTAAAAAATATTTATTATTTGCTGCGAAAATGGCTTCCTTTGTTGAGAAATATAATTTTTGCACTCGAAGCAAACATTAAACTAAAATTAACCCAAAAACGACAAATAAACAAGATGTTTATCTATCTACGTAATAGTGCGAAGAAATCAGTGAACCAAAAAAAAAATATTGACGAAAAAAGAATCAACAATTTCCCTGCTAAAAAATTAGTTTGTGGGTGAAGGAGAAAGAAACGAAGAAAGAATCACGCTGAAAGAATTAAAGTGTGGAACCGCGGATTAGCTTCACTGAAATGAATTTTTTAATGTAAAAAATAATATTAAATAATTAAAATGAGATGTAGTATTAAACGTAAATAGTAAATCAGTAATAAACGAATAGTAAGCGTATAAAAAAAATTAAAAGGATTGATGATCTTTTGTTTGTGTGAGCGAATGGGATTTACTACAGAAAAACGTCGATTTAACGGACTAATTGGGGATTCCGTAAAATGCGAATGTCCGTTAAATCCGAATATTTTTAAAATTAATCGACTATAGATTTTACACTTGTTCTGGAATATGGCAACCTAGTGCAGAACTCGTTTATCTCAACCGATTATCAAGGAATCTTGTTTGTTGGATGGAAATGAGATGCGCAATCAGTTTTTGGAAGAAGTTCTGGAATTTGCCCATACAAAGCTCATACATTTCTTAGCCGATTATGATCTGATTGGGTTTGCTGGGTGGAAATGGGATTCTTAAATGATTTTTGGAAGAAGTTCTGGAATATGGCCATATGGATTATGAGCTCTTGTATTACAAGCACCTCGAAATTGTAAATTTTCGCTTGGTTGGTTCTGAAGATCTTATGATCTTAGAAGGCAATATATTCCATATTCCCGTGAACAGTTTTCGAGGTCGTTGTTGATAAGAATAATATAAATTTATCCGAGCTCTTTGTGTAGGGTTCATAACATGATTGTTGGGGAGCATAAGTAGCTACCGCTCATGGGTGGGTTACGTACTGGCGATAGATGTTAAAGCATCCAACCTTACCGTAAACATGTTAGCATCATTAGCCGCTTGCTTAAAAAAAACGGCTGCTTATTATCGAGTTCCGCCGTAGTTTAAACTACCGAGTTTCATGGCGATATTCCAGAATTTCTTAAACAAATCATTTAAGAGTTCTTTTTCCATTCGACATACCCAATCCCATCATAATCGGTTAAGAATTGATCGAGTTCCGTCCCAGATGGCCATATTCCAGAATTTCTTCCCAAAATCATTTAAGAATCTCATTTCGATTCAACATACCCAATCCCATCATAATCGATAACCAAAAAATGGAAAATAAAAAAATTGTCCGTTAAATCGAGGTCCGTTAAATCGAGCGTCCATTAAATCGAAGTCCGTTAAATCGAGGGTTTGCTGTACTCTTTTGCTTTAACAATCAATAAAGCGAACATTCATTGTAGTAGTGAATAGATAAAATATTTATATTATTTTCTTCATTGATCGATCGAATAGTGAATATAACTTCTTTCTAAATTATTCTTCATAAATGAATAGTAAACCAAAATATTTTTTGTTGCTTTTCATTATTCTTACTGATCAGTATTACAAATAACACTATTCGATCACTAAAAAATGAATAATTCATTTTAACGAGCGAATTTTTTCCTATTATAATTATTAGGAATGGACTTATTCCCCTTTCAAAAAAAAATTGTTTGCGATAACATTTTATAGCCTAAATTCTTTTGCTTACTTTATAAGAAAACCGTACTCTATTGAATGAATGATTATAAATATGGAGAGAATGTGTCTAAATCTTCCTAAAATTACCGTTAACTCAATTTTTTTGAAAAGTGGACTTATACCACTTTCAAATAAAACAGTTCATTTTGTTAAGTATATTTTGTTTTGGTTTTCTTATGGTACGAAAATTATGTTTCTATATTTTTATGATATTTGGTAGGTGATGATATCTTTATGGTTTAGAGAAATACGTTCGGGTTTAGTGTGTCCTAATTTAAGGGATTTGATTTTCTTATCATTAATAAATTTTCATGATCTAGTGTTTCATATGGTATTTTAAGAAGTGATTTTATTTTGATACTTAGGAAATAAATTTTGTTTTTGTAATGTAAGCGATTCGATTTTCTTACCTTTATAAATATTCATGGTCAATTATTTTATGACTAACAATTTTATATTTTATTTATCTACGAAAAATTATTTCATTTTTTGGAAAGTGATGATAATTTTATGTCTAGAAAGTATGTTTGGTGATCAAAATATTTCGTGATTTTGTCTAGAATATTTTTGTTATGATTTTTTGTGTTTTTAAGGAATGTAAAATTAATGATCGGGTCAATATCCTGAAAACACAACAGGCGGTCGCCAGAACATATCTTTTATTCTCGACAGAAAATTTGTCTAATTCAAACATGGTTCTTATTGCCGCCACTACGAACGGTAGGTGGTACTAAAAACTTAAGTTGCTACCTAGGGCAAAAAAGTGAGTTTTCGAATGTATTGGGATACACGTGACGAAATGTTATTTTAGGGCAAAGTTTTGTTGAACTATTTTTTTCGACTCGCGGCGTGTCAAAAATGGCATAAACTTTTATTTTGTTCGTCTAAAGAAAATATGTTAATTCGTCTGTTACACCCAATAACTTATACGTTTTTCTATTATTGGAGGCCCTGATCACAAAAAATAGCCCGAATACAAAATTCTATAGCATGTAACATTTTAATGTTATCTTTAATTAAACTTATTAAATGGTTTCCTGATATTCCTCTCGCCGAAGCATAATACGAGGATATGTATTTATATTGGCAAAATAAGCCCCTAACCATAAATACTAGCACATATTTGGCCAATTTAGGCTTTCTTTCGTACCCGTCATTTATATCCTTGAGCTAAATCCTTCTTTTGGTCATATTCTAAGTCTCGTCGGATGCACCTTTCATCGAACATCAATACTGCGTTTCGATCTTCGAGTGCTATATTTGTTATTTTTTGGGTTTATTTTATTCCTAGAAAAAAATAGCTCGTGTAAATTACGAAATAGAAAACCAAATGTAGATCATCATAACGGCATTTCGATTTTGTATTCCCTCTCACGATTATGTATTGTATTTATCAGGGGGAAACGTACGCGGCAAAAAAGTATAAATGAAACATTCACAAAACGTTTATATCCCTTTTTAACCCTTTTGCTGCCCGGTAACACAATTGCGTGGGTACGGCAAAAGTACCATAATAAAAAATTATTTTTGTCTGTTTTTTTAACAAAAGTACACATTTATGCATTCCTTTCAAAGTTATTTTCGTTCGAAAAAAACACTATAACTATACACGCAATTATGTTGGTTGTACTTCAAATCAAGCGAAATTTTTTATCAAAAACGCCGTTACACACTATGGTTTTTTACTCACACATTTGTGTGGTTTGGACTTAATTTAAGCCAATTTTTTATTTTGGTTGAAAAAAGGTTAAACCAAAAAAAGAAAATTTGGCTCAATTTAAGTCAAAACACTGACGGAAATTTCTGATTTGAATCGATTTTTATTTTCCAAGGTTGTGCTTGTTGAGATGTAAAATTGGATGCGCGTAAAAGTACACAATAGCAACTGAGTTAAGAGCACATCATTATCGTTCCGGTACAGTAGCTTTACGTGAAATGACATGAAATTAGTCGTTAAGTGAAGCATTTGGTTTAATTGAAGATACAAATTTATGCGCGATTCATACCAAACGTGTTACAATTATACCAAAGGATATTCAATTAGCAAGACGTATGATAAACGTGGTAAACGTGCTCAAAATTTAATTTTGTATTAAAATTAAATCGAATTATCAAAAAGCAAATTGGACCAATTGGATGGCGCTTACGGGGTTTTATAAAATTTAATTGTGTATATTTGTGTGAATAAAAAATTAATATTTATTCCAATTGGAAAATATATACAAACATGTGCCTCTCTTTACTATTTAATTTTTTCTCTTTTTAGTTGGGATTCACACCGACACCGAAATTTTTGTAACACTTTTCTTTGGCGAGTAGTACGGCTTTCCGTGTACATAACATGATTCTTTCCATAAAAAGAGTGTGGCTTTTGAACGCGAATGTAAGCGGAATTCCGTCGGGTTTGCATATTGGGATTATATGCTTGATTTCGATATATGTCAAAGCCGATATATGCGCACGACCATCGATCTATTTGCGCAAGGTCATTTTGATTTGATTTCAGAAGAGTTTTGATACGTTGTTAAGGCTAACCGAAAGTTGATAAAATTAAAGTTAGCCTTTAGTTTTCTGCCAAAAGTAGAGAAAAATCGATAATGCAGATAGTGCCCTTACTACCTCAGCCGAAGATATAATACGTCATGTAAAATATTAATATGCTTGAGCCAAATGTTATCGACCGACATATTTCAGCCGACATTTCTAAGACCATTGAATCTAAAACACTAAACTATATATTTAAAAGCAATGTGTAATATTCGCAAATTTTCCTATCGGGAAACTAGTTTGACTATGTCATAACATATCAAATTTAATAATTTCAAAAAATTCAACGTTTCAAGTGTCATGGTTGGAAAGTAGTTCAAAGAAAGATCTTAGTGATGGTTACATTCGGAAAAAATGTCAGTGGCACTATTCTGGCTTTCCCTGGGGATTAGGGTTTGCAAAAATATTTTCATAGCATTTATGTCTAAATTGTATTTTTCTGGCCTACAGTTGGAATACGTTTGGTGTACATATTTTCGAAACAAAGTTGATAGGGAAACTTTTGTTCCACAAAATTTGAATAGAGAAAAATGATTCTGAGTATATCTGTGTTTCAAAAATATTTACATCCAACTTATTCCAACAGTAGGCCAGAAAAATATAATTTAGACATAAATGCTATGAAAATATTTTTGCAAATCCTAACTCCCAGGGAAAACCAGAATAGTACCACAGGTCACTTTTCATGTGGTCCTAGTGATGGTTTCCTCTAGAAGTAACCATCACTAAACCCTTTCATGTGAACTGCTTTCCAATAATGACAATTGGCACGTTGAATTTTAAAAACATTTCCAATAAGACGAGTTTTCCTAGACTTTCCACTCGAAAAGTGATCTAAAATATGAACCAGAGGTAACCATCATTAAGACCTTTCAATTGAATTACCTTCCAACTATGAAACTTGTTTTAAGCATTAAATATTGTTTATAAAAATATAGTTAAGTGTTTTAGATTTACCGGTTTCAATTGAATTTTTTTTTTCGCTGGAGAATTTTTAAGGTCAAGATTGATGTTGATGTGAACTACACGAGCGAACTTTAAAAATATTGAAAACCTAATTTTTAAAGTATTATATCTGGAAAAGGTTTCATTTGAATTGATTCGCCTAGTAAACGCGTTTTAAAACCCATTACGCTCATTACGCTTTACCAGGCTCCTTAGTCGCCATTAAAGGGCGGCGACCAACATAAGTTAATCTCTTGCCTCATGAAACTTATAGTGAAACTTATAGTGGTCGTGGTGCAACTATACACGGTGTACAATACGGATAAGCAGCACTATATCGAATGAAGGCTGCAGTTCATAGGTTTCAGTGGTTCAGTGGTTCAAACGAAATTTCAAATACGAAAATCCATAATAATATTTGTATTTTCAAAAAAGCAATAAAATTATTTATATAGACATTTATGTCTAAATTAAAGGGTGTACTCTACAAACTTGCCTCCCAATTTTAGCATATCATGGTTAAATATTATATAGATTAGCTACATACCTTGGTGTTACAGTCCCTTTCAAGAGCAACTGCAAAAATAATTGTTTTATTGCCATTAGCCACGCTAAATGTGGTGCAATCTCCCAAACGGCCCCGCTATATTGGCTTTTACCGCATAATTTTAGAAATATAACAAGCAGCACATTGGCGATTAAAAATACACACGTCACACCTAGAAATAAAGCAAAACAGAAACTTGTTATTCAATGCAATGACAAATATATAAATAAATATGTAAAAAACACCCAAAATGTTAAACCAAAGCATTTCAAAGAGGATATATCTAACCTATCTACATACGGTATACCTGTACCTGAATTTGATCAAATAATTCCATATGACAAATCGAATCTCTATTTATGGATACTCACAATTTAATCTGATTGATTTAGATGTCATACATTTTATTGTTGATTTTTATCAGAAAGCTCTCCATAAATATTTACGTGAGGCTTTTTAAATTCGCTTCAATAACAGCAACACCACTCCAGTACAATTCAAACTGCTGATTTAGCATTAAATACCAAAAAGAAAAAACTTTTTTTTATATAACTACTACGGTCGAGTAACTTTATGCCGCACTGTACCATAAAATTTATTTTTTTCTATATTTTCCGGGAATTTATACGGAGAGCTTTATCGAAAACATTTTTTTTTTGTTTTTCAATCATACCGAACTTTTTTGTTATTATACGAATTAAGCGATTTGTTGTGATGACTTTCATTCCTGCGGGAAATGTATGCGGATGAGTGTAGTAGTATGATGCCGGCAAAGGAATTCGATATACATTTTTCTTCGAACTTGTAAAAATAAAAGTTTTTGGAATATAGCAGTGGATTGATCACACGTCGTCAAAATTTTGGACCTTCCGCGAAAATCACCAACAAAATAATTTGCTTTATTTGATATAAAGATTTCAACACGTGACCTTCGGTGATTTATTGTTGTGATATGTAGCAATTCCTTCCTCGACAGATCACGAATTTTAAGTGAGTTATAGATACGGATACCTTAATAGGAGATCATCATACTCAACGCATGAAATTTGTTTGACGTTTGTAACCCGTAAGTAAGTTCAATATTTTCAGAGGGTCAAAGATATGCGTGTGAAGTTACACCTAACTAGAGTAGAACTAATATTAGGAATAGTTTAGCACAAACTTCACACGCCTGTACACGCTTTTGAAGTTAAAACTAAATTGATCCTAAACTATCAAACAATCTAAAAATGAGAATGTATTGGTAAAATATAAATAAAAATGACATTAGGCGAATTTTTTAAATATTCGAATCAATTTTCTATGTTTGGTAAAACATATAGGGGACTATTTTGGGTCCATGTTACAGTTTGCTTTAAATACTGCTATGTTAAATGTAGCGTTAAATTATTGCGTTAAACTGTTGCGAGTTAACATGTCACTTAAAATGTTATACAGAAAAACCTCGATTTGACGGACTAATTGGGGAGTCCAAATCCGATTGTCCGTTAAATCCGAATGTTTTTAAATTTAATCGATTCGATCGAATTTAATCTGGGACGGAACTCAGGCATTTCTTAGCCGATTATGCTAGGATTGGGTATGTTGGGTGGAAATGGGATTCTTAAATGATTTTTGGAATAAATTCTGGAATATGGCCAACTGGGATGATCAATTCTTAACCGATTATGATCGGATTGAGTATGTTGAATGGAAATAGGATTCTTAAACGATTTTTGGAAGAAAATCTGGAATATGGCCACCTGGGACGAGTTGGATGAAAATGCGACTCTTAAATGGTTTTTGCAAGAAGTTCAGAATTATGTCCACCTGGGACGAAACTCGACCAAATCTTAACTCGTTATGATGGGATTGGATATGCTGGGTGGAAATGGGGTTCTAAACTGTTATTGAAAGTTGTTTTGTAAAAGGCCACCTAGAACCCGGCCATTCTTTAACTGAGTATAATGTAATGGGATTTATTGGATGAAAATGGGATTCTAAAATGATTTATGGAAAAAGTTTTGGAATATCGCCACCTTGGACGGAACTCAGGCAGTTTTTAACCGATTACGACGGGATTGGATTTGTTTAGTGGAAATGAGATTCAATTATGGTTTCTAGAAGAAGTTCCATGGCCATATTAAAATGGCCACCTGGAACGGGACACGGATATTACTTAACCGATAATGGTGGCATTCGGGACGTTGGATAAATATGTGATTATGAAATAATAAACTGTTGTACTCGCCAGAGGATGAGAAAACGAATCATAATTTTCCTCCTGTGCTCAACCACTAATTACATGAGTGGGTCACGTATTGGTGATAGATGTTAAGTCATCAAGCATTATAAGAAATATGATAACATCACGAGCCACTTACTTCAAGAAAGACACCTGGTGGCCATATTCAAGAATTCCTTCCCAATTAAGAATCCCATTTTCATTAAACAAACCCAACTACATTATAATCGGTTAAAGAATGGCTGGGTTCGAAGTGACCTTTTCCAAAACTACTTACAATAACATTTTAGAATCCCATTTCCACCCAACATACCAAATCCCAACATAATCAGCTAAGAAATGCCAAAGTTCCGTCAAATTAAATTCGATCGAAAAATTGAGCGTCCGTTAAATCGAAGGTTTACTGTATATCGCTAAAAACAATTTCAAATTTTTGCATCACCTCCAAATTCACACTCTTAAAATGCACGAACTCCGCAACGAACTGCTGTGCTTGGTAGTGCTCTGATAATAAAATTAATTCTCGATATATTCAATTTCTTAAGAAAATCCTAAATTCTTACTATAGCGCCGATTATTAAAGTATTTATTTGACCACGTGAAGCCCATTAGCTTTTTAAATGGTTTAGAAGTTCGGAAGTTCTAATCTTAACCTTTCAGACAATCATAGAGAACTAGAGTAGGTGATAATCAGGTTAACTCCAGAGATATTTAATTTTTGAAGAAAATATAATTTTCTTCGGACGGAAACGATTATTTATTTTAACTACGCCAATTCGAAAAAAAAAATTAAAAGAATAATTAAAATTGGAAAACTATTCAAATATTTCATTTTTTCGCCTAAATGTCATTTTTATTTAATTTTTACCAATACAAACACACTTTCGTTTGTTTTTGTTCAAAGGTCATCTCAAGACGCTGGAATCATAATCATTAGTCAGCATATAGAATATCTCATTATCACTCGTGAATTCTCAGTCTCGAGAACACGAATCTATGAAGCACTTTGATATAGTTGCAAATACTATACACGGATGTAATAATTGTTCCAGGTGCAGAGATCAACGACCAAACCGTGGTCAGAGTAACCGATTTCCAAAAACGGCAAAAGGACAGAAATGAAGTCCAAGAATAACCAAGAATGTATACACCTCGATTGGAAAAGCCCCTCGAATCGTATGGGCTTCAATGATGATACCTAATATCGGCAGAGCTGCTGAATTTGGATCACCCCGCACCTGATTTGAGATGACAGATATCTGGCCGAACATCACTTCGATGTTCGACGAGTCGTTTCGAATTGAATGGGAACCTACACTATGCGGAACCCTCCATGACGTAGTGAACAGTGAGCCCAAAAGAACCATTCTAGATGTTTTAACTCGGCATGACAAATATGTATTACTACGCAGATCCACGCGTCAATTACAGCAGCATGTATACGTTATGATAAAAGATAGCTGCCACTAATAAAATAGAGGCACGAGTAATCATGCATCACAAGTCAACACCATTCCTGTTAAATCATCAATGATGCCTGAGATAGATTGCATACAACCGCGTGGGTAACTGCAGGCAACCTTTCGAATTTTAAAATGAAACTTTGCATACCGGGTAAGCTCAATTTGTGCTAATTAGTGCTCACGAGAAGTGCTATTCTATGAGGCGAGAAAAAGGGAAAAGAGAATTTCATATTTCGCCTGAAAGACGAACAAAATAAAACCTGATTTCTAAAAAAAAACAGAAATAATTTAAGCCTTATTTTAAAACTTTCCAATGGCGGCTATTCTGACAAAATTTGTGTATATCATAGAAATATAGTTTTCATAAATTTTCATTCATAAATTGAGGAAAACAAAGTAGCCCCTAAAAGACACTATATTAAACAAACAAAAAACAAAAGCGATTCAGATAGCATATCCCTGTGGGTTGTTCATTGCTATCCGATGTTCTAACAAAAAGCGTTCTAGAAACCAATAAACTTGGCACTTCTGATTGCATATTCTTATCAGTGGCGCTATTCTGGTTTTCCCTGGGAATAGGAAATTGGGAAAATTTTCACAGCATTTTTGTTCAAATTATATTTTTCTGGCCTACTGAAGGAATAATTTTAGTGCAAAAATATTCAAAACAAAGTTAATTGGGATACTTTTGATTCACAAAATTTGTATAGGGAAAAATAAAATAAAATAAAATAAAAATATGTAGTTGGGCCAATTTTGGAAAAAAAGAATACCTCGGGGTCGATTTTTTCCAAAATTCGACGGACGACGAATGACGTTTTCGTCTACGTATAAGGAGTATACATTTTTATATTAGTGTGTGAAATTTTTCTGTGTTTATATTTGTTTGTTTTCTGCGAATGTAAGCATCAAAAATTATGAATCGGTACAAATCGGTTCCGTTTTTTGGTGCTTATGTCCTTTCGTCGTCTCAGTTTTTTGACATCTCACCAAGTATTTGAGTGATGAGTTAACATGTTCGCGTTTGTTACGACTGTGTGGTCGTAACTACGATTTTTGTGCTATTTTATTCACCTCGGTTGTTGTCTTCGCTTTCGTCTGCTAAATGTGTGCTGAACGCACTCGCGACGTTTTGTTTTGTACCTCATCGTGTGGTGGCACAGAGGTGAGAAGAACGACGAGAGAGAGAGAACAATGTGTATCGAGTGTGGTGTGTAAAGCAAAACATTCCATGAGAATGTTTTTTCTTATATGCGTCTCTTTTGCATCAATTGAATTGATGCAAAGGAGAAACAGAGAAGAAGAGATATTCTTCTGGAATGTTTTGCGCGTCGTTTGTGCGGCGCAAGAATTTTTTTTTTTTGCTAACATGTCATTGGAGTTGTGATTTTGGAAAAGTAAAGTCGTTTCTTATTTTTTTTTGAATTTTTGTTAAATCCAGTGTGGTCGAAATTAGTTTTTGCAAATTGATTTATATTTGATAAAAGTTAAGTTTATATTTTCAAGTAGTCGAGTTTTGTTTTTGGACAAAAAAGTCGTGTATGTAATTTTGTAAAGAAAAGTCTTGATTGAGACGGAAATATAAAAATCGGATCTAGAATTAAAAATGGGAGAGTTTTGTTTTTGAGACTGTATATGGAAAATAGAGTCTCGTTTATAATTGTGAAACCAAATAACTTTGAGAAATAAATATAATATTTACCCAATGGGTAGTTGAAAAAAAAAAAAGAAAATAAATTTTTTGCTTTTGCATTTATAATACAATATACTATATTTTGGAAAGGAAATACATTAAATTGTGAAAATTCTTCATCAAATAATTAAAACTCCAAAATGTAAAGTTTTCTGTTATTCAAAGAAAAAAAAACATAAGAAAAGTACTGTAGTGAGAATAAGAATCAAGACGCGAGCGAAGGAAAACTTTAATTAAGCCAGAAAATCACAGGTTGAATAAATTTATTGAGTATTAATTTGTGTGACGACTCCATTCGAAAGTGAGACAAAATTATAAAACAGATATTTAAGTGCTGCATAAATACTGTTGAGTTAATGGCGGTTTTGATATACCGGTCGGTGTAACATTGCAACTAACGGGTGGCCAACCGGCACCTCGTATTTTTTGTTGGTATCGGGGAAAGGCCCCGCAACGCACGACCGCACAAGGTCGCAACGGTACGGGAGGCCAATCGGCCCTTCGTGTTTTATATTTTTTTGGTTATCGGTGGTCTGCCGCAACAGTACGAGTGGCCAACCGGTCTTTATTATTTGGTATCTGGGAGAGGCCCCGCAACGAACGGGTAGCCGACCAACCGGTTGCCCGATTTAATCTTTTTGGTATCGGGGAAAGCACCCGTAACGTAACGGGTTGCCAACCGGCACCTCGTTGTTATTGGTAACGGTGAAAGGCACCGCAACGGTCCGGGTGTGGCACATCACCTGTGGCATGACGGCCGATCAAGGCCGCAACATTTTCTTTATTTTTATATAATTAAGGTACGATTTTTTTTTTAATTTTTTTTTTATTTTTAATTTTTAATTTTTATTATTTTTTCCTTAAATTTTTTATTAAATTCAATTTTTGTATTTTGTAATCGAGCGCCGCACAGCGGTTGCGTGTCGCGCGCTCGGTACGCATTGCTTTCTCTCTCTCTCTCTTGTTCTCTCTCATCGTTGTGCGGTGGAGGGGAAGTTGTTTTCTTATCGTTTTGTTTGTTTTTTTATTTATTTATAAGTAAAATGAATTACTAATTTCGCAGATCGGTATGATGGGAGCAGAGACTCCCTCTGTGTCGGTGTAGTGTTTGCGGTCCTTTGGTGCCCGCATCCAATTTCGTAACCGGGGCTTTGTCCTTTTTGAATTCGAATGGATGCGCGCACCAAGGCACCTCTTCCGTTATCATTTTTTTATTTATTTATTATTTGATTATCTGCTGTTCGTTCCTCAGGTTCCGGCCGACGAATTTCGGCGGAACTCGGTTTTTATTATTATTTGCGTTTCATTTTTTTTTAAATTATCTGTATCATCACGGTGTAGCCCAGGAGCCATGCATGCCTCAAACCCCACGACCCTTCGCACTTCTCGCTGAGAACGTAGCCGGCAAAACATCACCGTGGAGGCCTCTGCATGCGCTTAGTGAATATCTACAGGTTGGCAGTAGCCAGCCTGTAACACGTTAATTACTGGTATAGCGGTCATACAACTTTTTCGTTTTTAACACGTTTTTAACACATTTTAAGGAATAACTCGACATATTTTGCAGTTTTCACAATACATTCCTTTCCGCGACGAAACATCATTGCAATTACAACAGTTATCAAAAGTGTTCCTGAGTAGCACACACATTTAGAAAGTGTGCCTTAATGTGTTAAGGAAAAAATATTTTAGCTACACATTTCAATTTTTTTTTCAATGTGATGTCGAATAAATGTTTTGTTTTCACAGAAACACAGAATTAGAAATTATTTTAAAACTAAAATTAAATAAATTTAGTTTTATTTAAAGCATATTTTTTTGCATTTACATATTTTAAATGATAATAGGAAATGATATCTAGAAATGTCATATCCAAAAAAATTAAATGGCACATATTCGTACTAATACAAATACACGTACCACTACTATATACATGCGGTTATTTCGTCAATTTGTCGAATTTTGGGAAAAATCGACAACCTGATAGGAATTTGCTATCTGTATTGCTTATTCTTGGATTTTATAATATTTTATTTCTCACAGTATACCTCAGTATTTTGTTTGTTTCATATAGCATCTTTTAGGGGCTACCTAGTTTATTTTTCCTCAATTTATGAATGAAAATTTATGAAAATAATATTTCTATGCTAAGCAAAAAATTCGTCAGTGTAGCCGCCTTTGGAAAGTTTTAAAATTAAGCTTAATTTGTTCCTGGTGTTTTCTACAAATTGGGTTTAATTTCTTTCGTCTTTCAGGCGGAATTTATTTTTTTTCCCGTTTTTTTGGCTCCTGAACTAGCAATAACTTTTCCCCGTGGGCAATAATTAGCACAAATTAGGCTTAATCGGTATGAAAAATTTCATTTTAAAATTCGAAAGTTTCCCTGTCGAAGTTAACTACACCACACAACCAGATGTAGTAGATGACGAGCTTGAAGCGGCAGCTCAATGTCAACGATTTCTAACATGAGAAGAGCACTGTTAATAGTCGACAGAATACTTAAATGAAGACGCAAGTGAACTTGACATTCACGTCACACAACGACTCATACAGAAATATCTGGACATTGTAAGCCTACAGCCTAACTTCATGATTAGAGTAGACGCTCTAATGATGTTCATCATGAATAACACTATAGTGCTTGTAGGTCGAGTGATGGCGAATAAAGTTCCAGAATAGAGGAAGCTCGTACCTTTACATGCTGGTGAGGATCAAAAATTATCCATCATCCATTCTCTCAGAGAGAGATTCAGCTTCTTAAGACCAATGAATGCGAACAAACGAATGCTAGCCCACTCATCAGACGACTTCATAAGAAATAGTGATTGAATCCTACTGAAGCAAGATAAGCCTATGGAAAGAAAATATGGATATCCTAAGGATTACAGATACAGGTTGGCACACATGTGTATTTACGAATGAGCCCGAGAAAGTGCATATGCCTGACACTCGCAAACCAGAGTAATCATACAAAGTGATGAAGTTTGATTAAGGTGGACTATGATATTGTATTTGTGACAACATCTTCGAACGTTACGAGAAACGCCTTCTAGAAGAGAAGTCAACAACATGTATCTTTTGAAGTTCGGGATGCCTACGAGCCACACTGTCCCAAGCGACATCATGGCAGTGAGCATGTTACAGATGAAGACGCCTACGAACTAAAAGTGCGAGGTTAAAAATGTTAGTTTGAAAAAATCCAGCAGTGGTACGGGTACCATACCTCATGGCCACATCTGATCTCGATCAATCTTACTAAAATTGTCTCCTACTAAACTACATGCCATATCGCAACGAGGCTGAACTCATTGGCTAATACGGGAAAGATAGCGAAGCCATCAGAGCTCGCGAAAATAAATTGAAGGCAACGAATAAGCACCGCAGGAAGTTAATAGCGAGAAAGGTAAACAATTAGAGAATGCCTTCAACCGGGTGCATGCATGTCAAATACTCGAGCGGCCGAAGCAAATCAATATGGAGCATGAGCAGGAAGTATAGTATATCATAAAACTTTCTTGTATCACATTTTCATTAAATTAAATAAGTGATTATATCCACAAAAGGCCGTCTGAATGTTGATGCTTTCAAAAATGAAATATCTATCACTGAGAGAAAATATATCGAAAATATCAGCCTCCATTCGGAAGGCGAAAACTTAAGAGACTGGTTTTGCTAAAGCCAGGGATCTCACTAAAGACTTCCACTCGTATGGCCATTAAAGATGCCTCAACATAAACTCCTAAATCGGAACGACGAAGTGACCCCCATTACGGCAATTGCTCGGCAAGAAGAGCTGCCGAAGAATAGGAAGATCGTGCTCATATGTCCGCTGGACAAAAAAGGGGACCGTTTCAAGTGTGAAAAGTATCTCGGCATAACTTTATTTTATACTGCCTCCAACCTGCTAGATAATGTTATTCTTGCCAGACTCATGCCTCTCACCAAAAATATCATCAGCGACTTGTGGTGTGGTTTCACCCCAACCGATCAACCACTGACCTGCGGTTCGCCATGGTTCCGGGATGATTCTGAAAAAATCGTGGGAGTATAAATGTTGGCTCGTTCGTTTTATCATAATTAGAATGAAATTGTCTGCAAATGGAAATACTCTGGAGATCCTGGAAATTTTAGATAGGTATAGAGCTTTATTATAGATTTCAGATGGGTCTACTGAGACCATAGAGGTGAAATTTAGATTTTGCCCTTTGTCTGTCGAAAAAATCGCCCATCATTCGACATTTTGCCAGAGAGACCTCAATCTGTGTATGTCAGTTTGATGGTCCATGACCATGGGTCAAAGGAAGTTTAATAATTTTCCAACATTCAACGGTTTGTTATTGTCGTTAAAATGGTTTAAAATTCGAGATCATGCTTTACCGACATCAATGTGGCAATGCAAATTCGATGGTTCATGACGACAGCTAGATTTTGATTAGTTTAGGGCAGGTCTGATGAGGTCATAAGGGTGAATATTTAATTTTCCTTTCTTCTGAATGTCGTGTAGATTTTCCGAACTTGTAATAAGCCCAACAACAACAAGTTTAGGAAAAAATTCACTCGACTGTAATAACGTGAATTTTGTCCTAGACGTTCCTAATTTTAACAGTGTAAAATAATATTATATTTGTAAACGCTATCGGCAATTTAAAATGTTTCTATTAATTACCAATTTATAATGTTATACTTTAGCAAATTAATAATCTAGAATATTATAATTAATTGAAAAAGACTAAATTTATTCTAAAGATTTAGAATTAAATTAAATTAGGTTTAGAATTCAAAAGATTTAGGCGGAAAATATCAAAATAAAAATCCTTTGTCCTAAGATACTTCTAAGAGGTTACAACATTGAAAAAGTTATATAGCGGTGTTACCGTGATTTTATTATAATTAATAACACTCACTATATTTATGTTTATATGAATTATTATTTATTTAATATTCTTTGACATATATTATTTCACTGTAAATATTATTCTTAATATTAGCTAGTTCACAATAATTTAATGGTGGACGACTGTTCGCGGTCTTTCACTTTTTTCTGCTACAACTTAGAGACTGTGTCTCGTTCACTTCTAAAATGCGACTAATTCTTTTTCGTTTCTTGGTTCCTTTTTTTTCGCGGCTTGGTAAAACTCTCGATATTAATCGATAATCGATTACTATCGAGATTCGCGAATGTAGTTGGCGAAATAGCTATATTCAGCAAAACGAGCAATGCCTCGTAATTAAGCGGCGCGGTGTATAAATAGTTTTGCTACGAGGAGTGCCACGAAGTGAAAAGGATTTTTCTGTTTGAGCCGCTACAGTTATATCAGGAAGATTAATCGAAAATGTACATAGCGCTAAATCAAGCTACCGAATGGATTGTAGAGAAAAGTGACGTACTAGAAAAGTTCTTGAAATTTAATTTTCTATCGACCTAGGTTCATTCAAAAATAGTCCAGCCACCAGAACATGAGTTTCTATTCTGGCTTTAACAGTTAAAATTTTAGAATTCTGCGTTTTTATTAACCTCAATACCGAGCTGCATTCAAAATTTTATGTTTTAGATAATGACTGGAAAGCCTAGTTTTTTATTTTAGAATTTGTATACTACACAATCCATTCGGGCCTATTCGGACCCAGTGTTCCGCTAAGTTTTCATAGGACGAGTATCTTAGGACAAATGATATTTACTTCGACTTTTACGTCTACAACCTTTGAATATTAGACCCAGTGTTCCCCTAATTTTTCCGAAAACTCGTGTTTTCTAGCTGGATTGAGTCTTGTTCAAATTTGAAAATACCTAGTCTCGAAGTTGTAACCTGTTAGAAGTATCTTAGGACAAATTGATTTTACTTCGACTTTTAAATCTACAACTCGATAAAATCGTTGTTTGCAATTTGAGATTTTGCCAGATAAACTCTGATCAGACTAAGTCGACTCGATTAATTCTCGCGTATTAATCAAATCCACTGCCAGTACGTGATGTATAAGTATAGTTCTAATTTTTTTTTATATTTTACTTACCTAAACTCTCCCAGCTTTGTCCCTGCGGTACGAATATCGCCCACAAATCGAATAATATCGATGCGGCCAGAAAACATCCCAGACCAGGCCGCTTTTGTTTTATCGAATAGCTTTGATATAATTTCTCCAACACATCATCGGGTAACGATATATCCACCGTTGTCGGAACAACTTTTTCTTGTTTCGACAAGGGTTCATCCATTTTCCAATCCACCTTGAATGTTGGGGTTATATCCTGGTACCACCTGGCAACAAATATTTATTTCGCGAACTATTTTTTTTATTGTTATCCTGTACGTGTATATAATGTTAATTATAGCCACACGACTATAAAACTTGTGTGTATCGTGGTGCTATTATTTAAAAATGTTCATGTTTTAGCGCACACACGGAATTTCCCTGTCTTCTGCACTACAACACGTCGCCTCGTCTCCTATTGTTTAGCGTATCTTTCAGTCTTACGATGTGATGCTGTTTATTTTGTGTGACAACATTTTATAACGTGAATTTTGGATTTAAAAGATTTACTTCTGTACGTTATTGTTTGTCACATATGTGCAGCATTCATGGAAGGTAGACGATGTATGGTGTCTGAATATCTGCAAAATAGAAAATAAAGCTTAACGTTATTTATTTTACGATTACAGTAAGTTAATCTATTTTTATAAATATTTATGTAAGAAGCTTCACGCTGTATTTATAAGCGAGGAAATTTTTCATTACCGTCCTTCTTTACACACACACACACACACACACATACACATATATATACTTAAACAAAAGAGATGTGTTAACTTACGTCTATTGTTTATGGGATTTTCGTATTTCGTGCTTTTGTGCGCTTTAATTATATAGAATTTCATTTCTGTGAGCTTTATTATTCCATTTTGTGTCAAACAATTATTTTTATTATTATTAAGCTTATATGTTACTTTTGTTCACATCTGTCTAGGAACTGAAGTGCCTTAGATTTCATTTGTTCGCTTTTATCTATATATTGTTCAACAAGGGAAAATAAACAACAACAAAAGAGAAAACCAAATAATAGAAGTTGAAAAATATTGATTGAGGTGAAAATTCGCAACTGTACATTCTCTTACATTTGTTAGAGTTGATCGTATCTGCGACTCTGGTTTAAAGCAATATACTTGTTATGATATGGTCCAAAAAATAGGTTTCAAAATTATTTAATTGTCACGTTGCTGATAATTGTGGTGTAACCACTTGTTGAACCTAAATGAATGAATCAGTTATAATTCTATATATTATTACTCGAAGTTTTACCTTTTTCTTCTAGAATGTTGCCACTGCAGAGTGCAAATGTTGTTGGTTTCGGGAATAATAGAGTGGGAATTCCGCAAATTAATGGTAAATGTTCACACGTATGTTTGTGGTACTATTTATTTATTTGGTGGTTTCGCCAAGAAACATTTTGACCAACTATTTCTAAAGAAAGACACAAGAACTAAATTTATATCATTTTGAAGTTGACGTGATGACATTTAGATGGCGCGAATAAATTTTGTCTTTAATCAATTCGGCCAGCTTGAGATAAATATAAATAAAAATATCAGGTTACGACGTTTGATAAAAACAAAACAAGTAAATAACTGAGTTATTCTTGAAAGCGAACAACAAAAATGAAAACCCGAGCTAAATTTTATCAGTAAGTAGGTATAAGTATACAAATAACCACACTTGGGTGCAAAGAAATCGTACATTGCTCAATTTTCCACAAAAGCTCAAAAATATCAAAAACAATCCAATATTTGTTTAATGCAGATTCAAAGTTTATTTCAATACTTATTCAGTGGTACCTTTTTGTATTTATACGTGCCATCAAACTGATTTTTGAGGTAAGAATCTGAGGTACAGGTTTTTGTGTTTTCGTCTGCATGAAAATTAGTGGTAAAAATCGAAAAAACAAAAAAAAACAGTTTTATTAACAAGAAGTATTCCCTCCCCTGGCCCAAATGACAGCTTCCATTTGATGCTGCATTGATTTCAGCAAAGTTTTCACAAAATCTTGAGGTATCGCCGCCCATTCCTCTACGATCGCCTGTTGCAGCTCCTGGAGACTCGTTGGAGCAACATCTCTGGTTCGAACCCTTCTTTTCAACTCGTCCCATAAATGTTCGATGTGATTGAGGTCCGGGCTTTGAGCTGGCCACTCCATAACAGGCAGATCCACCTATTGAAGGTACTGGTATATTACACCAGCCGTATGCGGTCTAGCATTATCCTGCATAAACAGAAAATTGTCACGAATAAACCCGGCAAAAGGTACGACGTACTCCTCGAATACATCCTCAATGTACCGTTGAGAATTCATTCTTCTTGATCGACAGCCAGTATTGGCTCGTGGGATGAATACAAGATCTGTCTTCGCCTCTAATGATATGCCTCTCCAGAACATGCACGATCCACTGCCATAGGAGACACGTTCTTCAATGCAACATTGTGCATATTGCACTCCTTGTCTTCTGTGTACTCTTCCGCGTCCATCGGTGCCATACATTCACATCCTGCACTCGTTAGAGAACAGGACTGTTCTCAATTCTTCTTCTGTCCAATTCAAATGCTCTCCAGCAAACTCACGACGGGTTCGTCAGTGGGCTGCGATTCAATTTCGGTCCGTTTGCTGTTCTGTGTGCAGTCAGATTAACTTCTAGAAATCGTCTTCTAACTGTCCACCGACTGACTTCGACTTCACGAAATTCTTGGAGCCGCCGTCCCAGTTGAACCGCATTCATACGATGATTTCGCAATGAAGTTGTTACAAGAAAGCGGTCATCAAGCTGTGCTGTAGCACGAGGTCGGCCAGATCCTTGTCGCCGTCTGAAGCCACCAGTTTCCTGATATCTCTGCCATACTCGACGAATAGAGAATCGACTCAAATTTAGTTGTAGAGCCACTTCAGCTTGGTGCTGCCCCGCATTAATTAGTGCATTCACTTGTGCGGCTACCTCTGTGGCCCTATTCTGTCTTTCCCTGGGAATAGAGAATTGGGAAAAACATTTTCATAGCATTTTTGTCTAAATTGTATTTTTCTGGCCTACTGAAAGAATAAGTGTAGTGCAAAAATTATCAAAACAAAGTGAATTGGGAAACTTTTGTTCCACAAAATTTTTATTGGGAAAAATATTTTCCCATTTAACTTTGTTTCGAAAATATTAACACCAAACAGTTCCCTCAGTAGGCCAGAAAAATACAATTTAGACAAAAATTTTATGAAAATATTTTTCCCAATTCCCTATTCCCAGGGAAAGACAGAATAGGGCCACTGGTGTAGTATCAATTTCTTAGCTCCGGTTGAAGACGTAATCAATAGAGGATCATTCAGGCTAAGCGTTGATATGCGAACGATCACAATTCCGAGCGAGATATTTCATGGCATGCTATTGTATTGATCTTGTTGAATTATTTTTTAGAGTTTAATTCGAAAGCCTGCTATAGGCAACTATAAGTGGATCTGAAGGCAAAAAAATAAGCTTGTTCCGGATATTTTTGTATGTTAATATTTATTTTCATAAAGAATGCCGTGCTAACATTTCATAGAAAGAAAACCCGCAATGAGCTTACTTTTAATGCGCTAGTGTCACATTCCCAACTTTAAGGCCCGTTGCACATTTCAACTAAACTAAGCGAGAAACGTAGTTTCTATTAGCATAGTTTAGCTCGCACAGGTCATTCCGCTGCACATTTGAACTAATTACATCGCTTTACATCGCTCACACATACATTTCAATACAAATAAAATGCTATGCTTGCCAAAATATTATTAGAATCACATAGGCGGGAACAACAATACTCAAATGTCATCCAAATTTCAATATGTTATAAATATGTATACAATATAACAATGTATGCGTGAGCGATATAGTTGACTTTTGTAATCCGAAGACAACCCGAGCTATGTTAGTTTGCATCGTTCAAAACAGAAAAACATAGCTCGCATAGTTTAGCTCAAGTGTGCATCGTTCCATTAAAACTCTTTATTTACAACCAAAAGCGATGAACATCGCTCACATCGCTTAGCTTAGCTTAGCTGAAATGTGCAACGGGCCTAACAGTCATCAATATGCATTTGACAAAAAATCACTTTGTTGGCATGGTACAAGTACAAAAAGGTACCACTGGATAGGTATTGATTTGAATCTGCATTAAAAAAATTAAACAAACATTGGATTATTTTGATATTTATGAACTTTTGTGGAAAACTGATCAATGTGCGATCTTTTTGGACCCAAGTGTATTTAGATATTTTAATAACATTTTCTTGTCATTTCCATTGTACTTTTCCTCAGTGTAGCTGCGTTACCGAAGAATTAGTTTGCGTTTTCTTGATTAAATTTTCTTTATTTTCAGATTCATTAACTGGTAGCTTACAAACCTTGGATATTGTATGTTCCAATCTATATCACACTGATCTGTCCCTCGCGGCTCATCTATTCGTAAAACGGATATTTTGTCGGTTGCTCTTTAATAGAGAGCATTTCCTGGGCCGCGTATTGTAACCACGCACACCAAACAATCTGCTCCCGAGTGAATTTAAACAATCCTACCTCGTATCCATTTTGTATGGGGTAAATAATTTTCAATAAGCGCAGTTCAGCACAAGGTTTCCAATTTTATGTTGTGTCCTTCGCAGATATTCGTTACTCCATTTTTTTTGCTAGATTTTCTTCTGGTACCGCAGGTACTGATGAACAAATTAAAAAACGATCAGGTATCTGCTGTATCATTGGACATTGGACATAGTGGTCTTGAACCTTTTTATAACCTATTCAGCTGATTATTGGATCCAGAAAAATGCATGTCACTGTCACTATACATGTCAGTGAATAATCCACGCCTAGGCATGAAACTTTTAAGGGCCACATTAAACTGTTCTGCATTGAGATATCTGTTACTACTTCTATATGTATCCCTTTGGTTGGTTGGCAAACATAAAATTACCATGCATGCTTTTTATACTAAGCTTTCCATCAGTTAATGATTCTCTGTATTAATTTGAGATTATTGATTTAATTGTCGGGCTCTTATAATCCAACATTTTTTCTGCACGAATGAAAGGGTTATTTCAATACCTTCATGCTTCGTTTTCAAACGTGGAAAGCAAATTATAATTTTACTGGATTGATGATGAACATGAAGTATAGTTGGATGATTCTCTTCATAGTTTAACAATGATTTTTACAATCTGTCTTTTACTCGTAGAATTCCCTCTGGATCCAGAAATCGATTCAGTACCTTTAGTGGTAGTTAAATTGATATTTTTGTTGTTTCTAGTTCCTGTAGCGCAGAGCAGTGTTGTGTGTCAGACCAGGTGGCCTATTAAAAATTGCACGGAAAATACCACATCGTCGTAAAATACGTTGTCGTAAAATCTGATCCACAGCAGATATTCCTAATATAAAACTAAATATTTCAACTGTCAAATTTGAATGAATCAAAATAAGCCTTCGTTCCTTTTCATAAAAGAAATAATTATTTCGAATTGTTGTCCGTTTGTTGAAGAATTATAAAATCAAAACTTTCAGTATCAAATTATTTAATTTTGTTAAAAATAATTTAATAAAGATCTGTACCAACATTTTAAAATTTATTCAATTATATATATTTTATTATGTTACGATATCCGTCACCTAATTAGCTGTCGGATTTGACAATTGCATTTGGTCGTAAAATCCAATAACTCGAATTTTTATGACGTTATAGTATAACATCCACGCAGATCGGATTTTTTTAGTTTCATAATATGAATAACCGACGTGAGACGGATTTTATGACGTCGGAAAAATTTCATAATAGGCCCTCAGTTGTCTGCAGATGGAATAACATGGGAATAAATTGGCCAAAGAAGTTTACTTAAAGAGCTTAACTGCGACTTAAAAGAACGAAATAACATATTGAACACGTAGGGAAAAATGGAAAATCCGGTCGTAAAAGATCACGTTTTAACTTCGATGGAACAATAGCCAATGACCTATTTGGCATACTTAGTCAACGTGCCAAAAACTTCTACAAAGAGAGCATAACAAACCATAACCTGAAACAACAACATCACGACCACGAAGAAACAAATCAGAAATTTGAAGAACTCAACCAACTAATGACCGATCTCATCTATCACGAGGAATTCACAGACATTGCTCTTCACACAATGTTGGATATGATGAATCTTCGCAGATTCCAATCGGCAGTGTTCGATACTGTAACGGAAGTACATCAAGAAAAACTTCATTCATGTTTATACCACACCAACTCTAGGCACAAACCGAACGAGCGCGGCGTATCGAAATAAACAGAAATCGCAGCCAATTGAGATTATTATTGAAAATCACAAGAGATCAATGGAATCATCGCAACCAAAGTCGATGCACATGATTACCATCACTACTTGGCGATTTATGTGGTAATACCAGCCGTTCTCATCGCGATCGCATTATACCATACTCCACAGAATCGCCAGCGCATCGCCAAATAGTTCAAGAATAACACCTACAACTTTTGGTTCCTAATAATTTGCTAGATTAACAGTCGTACCATTTGACGTCTTCAGCTTCATCACACGTACTTTACCATCTTTACCGAGATACACGTTAATAACTGACCCCAGCATCCACTCACCAAGTGGTAAATTTGGTTCGAAACTAATTACGCCATCATTTTCTTCCAAATTTTGTTGCGGTTTTGTTATGTAGAAATTTACAAGATACTCTCGCTGCTCGCTGAGAAGCCCCAAGTGTGTTGCATTTGAATTTAAAGCTATCCACCATCAATTTATAGACATTTGTCAAGTGAACATTTTCAAAAAATGTTTAGTTTTTTTATAGAAAACTAGCGGTGCTCACAAAATTAATATCGTTTCACAAAATACGGTGTGACACAATCCACGTCTAGTTTTGAGTTTCAAATGAATGGCTCGCTCTGACAGACATTCAAAAACACACAGGTACGATTTGGTTTCTGGACTGACTTCTTTTAACATCGAAAATGTTTTTGGGGTCGCATTTCATAGAAAAATGCAACGAAATTTTGTTCTGAGAATATGCAACTCGCCAATATAGAATATGCAACTATGTGCGCCGAAAATCAATTTTTGGGTTCAAACTTTTTTATTTTTTATTTTTAGGTCTATATAAATACAAATACTCTAGCTCAAAACAAATCAGTAGGCTTAAGCTTTTTTATTTAGGCATTAAGAAAAATTTCAAGCCTCATCTTCGATGCTTAAATTTTTAGCCTTAGGCTCAAACTTGGGATTTTTTTGCGAATTGTATGAACTCTGAACGAGCCCGCATAATCTATACCAACAAAAGTAACCGGAGCCAACATATTGGGGTAGATACTCGTTAGCGTTGTTTGATGCAACTAAGGCAACGTCGAATTGTGGCTTATAATGGCCATAGTTAGGTGTTTAGTGTTATATGGTGCCAAGCTATTCTTGATTTTATAATATGTCAAGATCGCCATGTAATATGTCATGTAATATGTAAAAATCGCCATATAATAGATTTGGTTTTAGTGTATTGAAGTTTGAATTGCTAGAGATATTTATATGTGGAGAAGAGTGGCCTGCGCTTCTGAAGCTGTTAACAATAAGTTAACGCATCAACTAAAGCAGCGTATTTGGCCCTCACCGTGCTCCTTACCGTATTGTTGCAACTTTTACATGCAACTTCTGTTTTCAGTAAGGCGGTAAAATTGAGAGACAATTGATTGTGAGGTTAAACTCAGCTTGTACAATTTATTTCTGATCTTCTTTTACAAATTTTGGTCTTTATATACCAAATTATACAGCTAATCATACACAAAATATTTAATTAGTTTATTGCCTATTCTGCATAAAGAATACGTTCAACTTCGATTTATAATTTTACTTTACTCATCAATTTTCATCATTTAATTGTTTTGAAATACGATAAAAATATATAACGCATTCTTTATGTATGAATGGTAATGAACTTCACAATTTGCTTATGTTTACATTTTTGTTTATGTTTACATTTTTCTTACTACGATATTTACTATATTTTACAAACGAATGGAATGTAATGTTATCTCATTACAATTTGACCACCCGCCCTCATGACTACATTATCAACTGAATGATGCATACTGATGGAGACTGCTTTTGTTGAAAACTTGTTACGACTGTGTGGTCTTAACAAGACATTTTTGTAAATTTGTTTCTATTCTCCACGTGGTTTCTTGCGTCCGGGTTTGTTGTCTGAACGTGCTTTCTTGGTGGATGGATTCCTGTGTGTTTTCTTCTGTTATGTTGGCAACGGAACGAGAATGGGAGAGAGAGAGAGAGAGAGAACGGTGCGCATCGAGTGTGTGCAAAGTAAAGCGTTTTGAAAAAATGTTTTTTTCTTGTATGTCTCTCTTTTGTACCAACGAAAATTTGGTACAAAGGAGAGACAGAGAAGAGAGATGCATTTTCTTCTAAAACGTTTTACGAGCTGTGCGACGCTCGAATATTTTTTTTGTTTTGTCATTCGAGTTTGGTTTTTATATTGAGATAGTCAAGTTTGTTTTTGGTGACAAAAGTTTTTTTTACAAAATAAAATCTTTTAATTCGAGTTTTGGTGATAAAAAAGTCGAGTTTCGTTTATAAAGAGCTATAAAGTCTCGTTAAAAATTGTATAATTGTGCGGTGGTGGTATGTACATACCACGATCGTTTCACAAAAAAGAAAATAAATAAAAACGGAAAAAAGTCGTTTTGAGTTTGTTGATCGAACATGAGTGCATTTTTCTTTATATCAAAATGGAGTCAGTTTTTTTTTTGGTATCGAAAATTCTTTCATATTAATTCGTAGAATTATAATATTTTTTTTGTTGGAAGTTGTTTTTGCGAACTTTGCAAATAAATTTTATTTGTTTTAATCTTGGTGAGCTCAATTCTGATGTTTTTAGAAAATTGAATAAAAAAGTTTTGAAGAACAAATAAGTGTAAAATTAGACGATTGCACGTTATGTGCTAGTGTGTATCGAACGCCACATATTTATATTTATATAATTTATATAACGGGCCATTATATTTATATAACGGGTGGCCAACCGGTCATTCGAATTTTTTTTTTTTATCGGGGAAAGGCCCCGCAACGTGCAGGTGGCCAACCGGCCAGTTGTAAAATTTCCTTTTATTTTGGTATCGGGGAGAGGCCCCGCAACGTAACGGGTTGCCAACCGGCACCTCGTTTTTATTGTTTTATCGGTGGTCTGCCGCAACGTACGACCACTCAAGGTCGCATCGTTATAGTGCCCAACCAGGCAAGCGCTCGAGCGCAAGGCGGGGAGTCGCCCAACAACGGCACCAAGGCCGCAACGGTCCGGGTGTGGTACCACCTGTGGCATGACGGCCGCGCAAGGCCGCACCAGTATATTTTTTTTTTTTTTTTTTTTTTTTAAAAACAATAATTAAGGTACTATTTTTTATTTTTTTTATTTTTAATTCTTTTTGATTTTATATTTTTTTATATATAATTTTTTTATTTTATTATATTATATTCCTAATTTTCAAAATTTTTGTGTTTTTGTGTTTTTTTGTTTTCTTTAAATAAAATGAAATATTAAATTTTTTTCGGTCGGTATGATGGGAGCGGAGACTCCCTCTGTGTTGGTTTAGTGTTTGTGGTTCCTTGGTGCCCGCATCCAATTTCGTAACCGGGGCTTTGCCCTGTTTGAATTCGAATGGATGCGCGCACCAAGGCACCTCTTTCCCATTTATAATTTTTGAGTTGTTCGTTCCTCAAGTTCCTGCCGACGAATTTCGGCGGAACTACGGTTTTTATTTATTATTTGCGTTTCCCCAACTTTCTGTTAATCACGGTGTAGGCCAGGAGCCCTGCATGCCTCAAACCCCACGACCCTCGCACTTCTCGCTGAGAACGTAGCCGGCAAAACATCACCGTGGAGGCCTCTGCAGGAGCTTAGTGAATATCTGCAGGTTGGCAGTAGCCAGCCAGTAACAGTGGCGCCCAAACATGTCGCGAATTTTAATTTTTTTTTATTTTTTTTATGATTCGTAGCTTCATTCCCTTTGGCGTGCGCGTCCAGTGTCGAAACCGGTGTTTCGCATTGTTTGAATTCGCATGGACGCGCACACCAAAGCCAGTCTCCCGGTTGACATTCCCTATCTACGATCGCAACCAGCACGGGCTGTTTGATTGCGCGTAGATGGGGGGTGTCATCCCCTATTCTTTGGACATCCGACTTCCGAGCTCTTTCCCATTTCCACTATGTTGTGTCTGATTGTGGTGGAGCTCGGATGTCATTTGTCTGGAGTTTAGTTTAGCTTCATTTCTTCTCTTCCCCGAAATTTTTTGACCGAAATTTGAGGAACGGAACACTTTATTATTATTTTATTATTATTTTTTTTTTTTATTATTTAGCCGACATAGAGTGGGATGTTCACTCCCATCATACCACCGTATTATCGTACTTGATTTAAATTTTTTTTTTTTTTTGAATATATTATTTTTGATATTTTGATTTTTTTCTTTTGGTTTATTTGGGTTGTATTGGAACCCGCGGGTACTTGTTAGTACTTCAATTTATTATATTTTCCTTCGTTTGATTATATTTTTGTACTATAATTCTGCTTACATACCATTGGGTGTGTGGGTAGTCTTGGGATTTTTATATATTTTATTTTTTTTCTTCTCTCGTATCGTTTCAAATTTCAACGAGCCCCTCCAAATTAGGTTCTCATTGAAAAGCGCCACTTTGGGGGGTATCTCGTCCTACCGTCGTTAATCTAATCGTGGGAATACGGGACCCACAAACCACCACAAGGTAACCATTCCTTCCTTCCTTTATTATTCTCTTACTTGTGTTTTTTTTCTTGCTACCTTGCCTCCTTATCTGGGTGTGTTGGTAGTTTCATTAGCTACGTTATTATTATTATTAAATTTTGTTTATTATTATTATTTTGTATGAATTCAAATCCGTGGGATACGCCAGAAAGACCTCAAAGACGTACAGTGTGGGATAACTCGGACGTAGAACCACGTATCCAACGTAACCATCCGTGGGATCGAGTGGAAGTTAACCAAATTCACATTCGAATTGAGTATTATCTAACGCACGGGGTAACTTTCTGGTTGTTTATCACGATTTGATATTCATTGGTTGAATTTTTGTTGTAATTATTTTAACGAGCCCCCCCAAATTAGGTTCTCATCGAAAAGCGCCACTTTCGGGGGTATCTCGTCCTATCCGTCGTTAAACTAATCGTGGGAATACTGGACCCACAAACAAGGTATCCATTCCTTTTCGTGTTATTTATAAAAATATTTCGTGTTTTTTTTATTATCTAGTTATAGTGGGTGTGGAATATCTTTAGTTGTAATTTCCTCTAATTTAAAACCTTCCGTTTGAGTTAGAGTTATTTTGAATTAAAATTTTTGTATTTTTATAAATTAATAAAGATTACCTTTTTGTCGAATTAATCGAACTTACTCCCTAACCCTACCTAATTCTAAAATGGACGTAACATTACTGCAACCCGATGAGATAGAGGTGGAGTGTCTCCTTCGCGATATCCGCTTCGACACATCAGATGCAATTCATCAACTCGAGGAAGCGGTCCGAAGTGAGCAGGCCGAGATTAAACCAACGCCCGGAAAAATGCATACAAGCGCATCGAAGAAACCGGATATTGAGATTTCAACGTGTCTCAAGAAATTGGAGGAGATTCGGGAAGAAATCACCCTTTTGGGTCCGACTACGAAGGATCCCCTATTATTGGCTCAACGTTACCATTCCCGGTTGTTGCATTTGTCCGGCCGGCTTAGTCGCGCATTCAAATCACCGAAATACGAGCAGCCCGCGCGTAAGGTACATCAAGCATGTTCCGAATTACTGACTAGTCTGCAGATGTACTTGGATGACCAGGAAAAATTGAACGTTTCCATAGAAAGCGCAAAGGGCGTACATCTCACGGTGGAAATACCTCTTCATGAGGAACAAAATGACGAGATTCAAGTTCAAAACCTCGGTAGCGAGGATGATTCCGACAACCCACAGCCGCCGGAACGAAGATGTACTTTGGAGGATCTTATTGATCAGATTCAAACGAACCACACGGCGGTACAACAATCAAATGCACAGACCACCTTGTTGGAATCCATGCTGCACAAATTCGAATTGGTATCACAGCAGCTGGTCAAGTTGGATCAAAGACAAACCAACCTCCAGACTCAAATCGTTGGAAATAATCTGTTCTCACAAGACATCCCGATTTCAACCGTACACGATCGAGCGCCTCCGACGTCCACCAGTTCGCCGGTATCGCCAAAATTTGTCGATCGACGTTTGTTGTCCGGTAGTGGACTAAGTTTCACGGGATCTCCATCGGGAATCAACATCGATATGTTCCTGTTCCAAGTTGACACCATCGCCTCATCCCGGGGATTATCCGAACAAATTTTATTATTGGAGCTCCACACCATTCTAAAAGACCTCGCGTTGCAGTGGTACTGGACATTTCGTAAACACAACCCGCACGCGACCTGGTCAGAACTGCGAAGCGGAATTATCGAGCGCTTTCAAGATCGTCGCACAAATTACGAAATCCGCAGAATGGTCGAGGCACGTAAACAACAACCGAACGAAAGCTTCCTGGATTTCTACAACCATGTATGGACCCTCACACTACAATGTCGCACACCGTATTCCGACGACGAGTTCATACAAATTCTAATGAACAATATGAAGCCTACGCTACAATACCACCTTACAGATCGTCAGTTCAGCAGCATCAACGAACTAATCAAAAGCTGTTCTGCTTGGGAGGAGTCTTTCCGGCGGCTCAAAGCTCCGGCGGATCCTGCAATCCATCCACGACGCGTGATCAATGAGTTATCAGGCAGTCCGTATGATGATGTTGGAGCATATGACTCTTATGAGAATTATCCCTTAACTGATGTTCTACCCGATAACTCAGTATCCGCAATTCAAACGGGGAGCAGGTATTCGTCGGCAGCGGCGAGACGTTCGGGCGGACAAGTCCCAGCCGACAGTTCTGGATTAGTTTACAAACAACATGCAAATTACGGCAAAAATATCGTGTGCTTTAATTGCTCGGACATGGGACATACCTTTATGGATTGTCAATTGGCTCCAGTCGGATTATTTTGTTATCGATGTGGGCTACGGGGGACGATATCTGCGCGTTGTCGACGTTGTGCTGATGAAAGAAACGTTCAATCAAAATTGTCGGAAAACCAGAACAGTGGTTCTTGGAGGACTGGGCCACGAGAATCACCACAACCACAACCGCAACCCAGACTGATGTTACCACGGACAAATCCACTCAAACCGATTCTGGAGGATGCAGCGAGCAATACGGACGCGGAAATCCGCTCCTATTCGAATCCGACGAAGAGGTAAGCTCGTCTGCCAGTAATGATTCCTTTCCCGATCCTTCTTCCCCATCCAATCCTCTTTCCCTCCCTGTCGCTCTTAAATTTTTCTATAATGCTCCATCATTGGCAAAGTTAGATCGTTTAAAGCGTTCCAAAAAATATTGGAACCATCGCGTCGCAATGAGAAATGATGTGATTTCCTCCGTTCTATTCTCCGAGGGTAGTGACACTTGGCCTTACGCCCAGGTCTTTATAAATAAGATTCCTTTTAAGGGTCTTCTCGACAGCGGGGCGAGTGTCAGTGTTCTCGGGAGTGGATCGGAGAAACTTCTGTCAAATCCCTTTGTTGAATTCCATAACTTTCCTTCCACTATAACTACCGCGAGTGGTCCAACGAGTCTTTGGTTATATAAGAGCTAACGTCGAATTTAACGGAGTCACTAAATTTATGAATTTTCACGTTGTCCCTTCCTTGGAACAACCGCTTTATTTGGGTATCGATTTTTGGAATCGTTTTGGAATTTCCCCAAAAATCTCCGCGTTAAATAATTCGGACGAATTAGGTGAAACTACCAACACACCCAAATTCCATATTTTAACATCTGATGATCGTCGTAAGTTGGATCTCATTCGCGAATATTTTCCGAGCAGCGATATTTTAGGTTTGGGCCGCACATCCCTCATCACTCATATGATCGATGTCGGTTCCGCAAAACCAGTCAAACAACGTTTATATTCCGTGTCCCCAGCTATCCAGAAGCTCATGTATGCCGAGTTGGATAGAATGTTGTCTTTGGGGGTCATCGAGGAGTCACAAAGTTCCTGGTGTTCACCGGTCACGCTGGTTCGTAAGGCCAATGGCAAAGTTCGTCTGTGCTTGAATGCTAGAGAACTGAACAAAGCAACCGTCAAGGATACGTATCCGCTGCCCATAATCAACGGATTGTTGGGTCGTTTGGGACACACCCGATTCATTTCGGCAATTGATTTGAAGGATGCCTTTTGGCAGATCCCACTCGACCCAGCATCCCGCGATAAAACAGCGTTTACGGTTCCTGGACGGCCCTTGTATCGGTTCAGGGTGATGCCGTTTGGCTTGTGCAACGCACCACAGACGCTTTGTCGCTTGATGCACCGCGTGATCCCGTACCAACTGCACGATAAGGTCTTTGTGTACCTCGATGACCTTCTGGTCACATCCTCCACTCTGGCTGAACATTTCGATTTGCTACAACAGGTTGCTGGATATCTGAAGGACGCTGGTTTAACAATCAATTTGACCAAAAGTAAGTTTGTGTTGAAAGAAGTAGACTATTTAGGTTATATTGTGGGTGATGGCTGCCTCCGTACAAACCCAGATAAATGTAAAGCTATTCTGGAGTACCCTATGCCGAAAACGACGAAACAGATTAGACGTTTTCTGGGAATGTGCGGATGGTACCGTCGCTTCATTCCAAATTTCGCCTCCTTAGCTTCTTCTCTCACCGATCTTACTGGTAAAAACACTAAAGTATGTTGGTCTGCAGCTGCTGATTCTTCTTTTAACGCTCTCAAAACCGCCTTGTCAACTGCCCCAGTTTTGACGCATCCTGATTATACAAAACCCTTTTTTATTCAGTGTGATGCCAGTGCCGTTGGGGTCGGTAGTGTCTTATTTCAGGTGGACGCCGAGGGGGTGGAGCGGCCCATTGAGTTTTATTCCCATAAGCTCAATGCGGCGCAGCGAAACTACTCGGTGACCGAGCTGGAATGCTACGCTGCTGTCCTCAGCGTGTGAAAATTCCGTCCCTACGTGGAAGGTTATCCATTCGTCATTTATACCGACCATTCCAGTTTGCGCTGGTTAATGAGTCAAAAAGACCTCTCCGGACGTTTGGCGAGATGGAGTCTTAAACTCCAAGCGCTGGATTTTCAGATTGGATACCGAAAAGGTTCAGTTAACAATGTACCTGATGCGTTGTCTCGAGCTTTTTCGGATGAATCCGCTCCTTGTGAGGATGATTCCGAAAGTAAGAGCACGCCTGATCCTGGTGTTCAATTTGGAGATCCAGCCTTGTCGAGTAAAAACATCGACCCTTCCGTGAATGCTTTAATACCTTCTTCCGTCCCTATTTTACATGTTGATCAAAATTCGGTTGCGTTCCAAGATCCAGATTACGTCGATCAGATCGCGAAAATTCGTTCCTTAAAAGATTGTTCGCACAACTATAAGATCCAGGATGATAAACTATTAATATCCCCTTCGTTCGGTTTTAAATATACGGATACCGACCTTTCGAATTGGAAACTTGTTATTCCTAATTCCTTAACTTCAACGCTTATTGAGGCCCACGTACCTCCCACTTCAGCACATTTAGGCGGCAGCAAAACTCTCGAACGCCTTCAGCGTCAATTTTACTGGCCTCAAATGGCAAAGCAAGTTAAACAGTACGTTGCTAGCTGCACTAAATGTAAAATGAACAAAGCTGTTAATTTCTCTACACAACCAGCCATGGGAGCTCAGGTTACGTCAACTCGCCCGTTTCAAAAACTATATGTCGATTTCTTGGGTCCGTATCCACGTTCGAAACTCGGAAATACCTGTATCGTTATCGTTCTGGATCATTATTCGAAATTCGTAGTTGTAAAACCCTTACGCGAAGCGTCTGCCTCATTATTGTGTCGATTTCTGGAAAATGAGGTATTCCTTTTATTCTCCGTACCCGAAATTGTTACCTCCGATAATGGGAAGCAGTTCACCTCGAATCTATTTAAAGACCTGTTAGCTAAATACGGTGTAACCCATGTACGTACGCCGGTGTACTCGCCCCAAAGTAACGCTTCCGAGCGTGTTAATAGAACATTAATTGCCAGTATTCGTTCATATTTGAGCGATCACGACCATAATTTGTGGGACAAAAATTTGCAGGAAATTGCGGCTGCTTTACGTAATGCCATACACGATTCGATACATTATTCCCCTCATTATGTTGTGTTCGGTCAACATATGTCGATGCACGGTTCGGATTACTCACTGCGACGATTACTCGATGAACATGATCCCGATGAAGTCCATGCATGGGCTAAGCCAGATCGAGTAAATCTGTTAAAGGATCGTATTATACATTATCTGCGTGTGGCATACGAGAAGGGAGCTCAGCATTACAACTTGCGTAGTACTAAGCGCTCTTTTCGAGTTGGACAATCTGTCTTTATACGATCTTTTGCGTTGAGCGATGCGACGAACAAATTCTCCGCGAAATTAGCTGGAAAATTCAAACCCGCGGTAATTTCTGGTAAAGTAGGTCAGGTGGCGTATACCGTCGAAGATTTGAATGGCAAATCCCTAGACACTTATCATGTCAAAGACATCCGTGTTTAATCGTTTCTCTCTATCTTCATTTTCGTGTTGTTTGTTTTAGGCCCGGCTTATGAGACATCTCAGGGTGTGGGACGTTCCCACGTTTGTTACGACTGTGTGGTCTTAACAAGACATTTTTGTAAATTTGTTTCTATTCTCCACGTGGTTTCTTGCGTCCGGGTTTGTTGTCTGAACGTGCTTTCTTGGTGGATGGATTCCTGTGTGTTTTCTTCTGTTATGTTGGCAACGGAACGAGAATGGGAGAGAGAGAGAGAGAGAGAACGGTGCGCATCGAGTGTGTGCAAAGTAAAGCGTTTTGAAAAAATGTTTTTTTCTTGTATGTCTCTCTTTTGTACCAACGAAAATTTGGTACAAAGGAGAGACAGAGAAGGGAGATGCATTTTCTTCTAAAACGTTTTACGAGCTGTGCGACGCTCGAATATTTTTTTTGTTTTGTCATTCGAGTTTGGTTTTTATATTGAGATAGTCAAGTTTGTTTTTGGTGACAAAAGTTTTTTTTACAAAATAAAATCTTTTAATTCGAGTTTTGGTGATAAAAAAGTCGAGTTTCGTTTATAAAGAGCTATAAAGTCTCGTTAAAAATTGTATAATTGTGCGGTGGTGGTATGTACATACCACGATCGTTTCACAAAAAAGAAAATAAATAAAAACGGAAAAAAGTCGTTTTGAGTTTGTTGATCGAACATGAGTGCATTTTTCTTTATATCAAAATGGAGTCAGTTTTTTTTTGGTATCGAAAATTCTTTCATATTAATTCGTAGAATTATAATATTTTTTTTGTTGGAAGTTGTTTTTGCGAACTTTGCAAATAAATTTTATTTGTTTTAATCTTGGTGAGCTCAATTCTGATGTTTTTAGAAAATTGAATAAAAAAGTTTTGAAGAACAAATAAGTGTAAAATTAGACGATTGCACGTTATGTGCTAGTGTGTATCGAACGCCACATATTTATATTTATATAATTTATATAACGGGCCATTATATTTATATAACGGGTGGCCAACCGGTCATTCGAATTTTTTTTTTATCGGGGAAAGGCCCCGCAACGTGCAGGTGGCCAACCGGCCAGTTGTAAAATTTCCTTTTATTTTGGTATCGGGGAGAGGCCCCGCAACGTAACGGGTTGCCAACCGGCACCTCGTTTTTATTGTTTTATCGGTGGTCTGCCGCAACGTACGACCACTCAAGGTCGCAACGTTATAGTGCCCAACCAGGCAAGCGCTCGAGCGCAAGGCGGGGAGTCGCCCAACAACGGCACCAAGGCCGCAACGGTCCGGGTGTGGTACCACCTGTGGCATGACGGCCGCGCAAGGCCGCACCAGTATATTTTTTTTTTTTTTTTTTTTTTTTAAAAACAATAATTAAGGTACTATTTTTTATTTTTTTTATTTTTAATTCTTTTTGATTTTATATTTTTTTATATATAATTTTTTTATTTTATTATATTATATTCCTAATTTTCAAAATTTTTGTGATCGAGCGCCGCACAGCAGGTGCACGCTCGATGCGCATTGCTGTTCTATCTCTCGTTCCCTCCTTTTCTTTTTATTTCCGGGAAGTTGTTTCCTATTGTGTTTTTTTGTTTTCTTTAAATAAAATGAAATATTAAATTTTTTTCGGTCGGTATGATGGGAGCGGAGACTCCCTCTGTGTCGGTTTAGTGTTTGTGGTTCCTTGGTGCCCGCATCCAATTTCGTAACCGGGGCTTTGCCCTGTTTGAATTCGAATGGATGCGCGCACCAAGGCACCTCTTTCCCATTTATAATTTTTGAGTTGTTCGTTCCTCAAGTTCCTGCCGACGAATTTCGGCGGAACTACGGTTTTTATTTATTATTTGCGTTTCCCCAACTTTCTGTTAATCACGGTGTAGGCCAGGAGCCCTGCATGCCTCAAACCCCACGACCCTCGCACTTCTCGCTGAGAACGTAGCCGGCAAAACATCACCGTGGAGGCCTCTGCAGGAGCTTAGTGAATATCTGCAGGTCGGCAGTAGCCAGCCAGTAACAAACTGGTTTGTAACAAGTCTTTGTATTCTTGTAAGAATTCTATATGCTGCAGCTCCATACACAACAACTGGACTCGTCCAAGCGATGTGCAAACTTTTCTTGGAGTTTGAAAGTTTCGTGGAGCAGTAGTTCAGAGTTTTAATGTCTATACCATATATTTCTGTTTTCTGTTTGCCATGCGTTGCGATGTTACAGGCAATATTCACTGGTTTTTCATCAAAAAGTTTAGGTACATCAAGGTTTGCCTTACTGGCCCAACATGCTTTGGTTGACTTAGAAAGCTTAGTCGACCATAAGAGACGATTTTTTAATGCATTTAAAGATACAGCACGACTCGCGCAATCTGCTAGGTTGAATACCGAAGGAATGTGACACCGAAGACTTCTCTTGGATTTAAAGTTTTCACTTTCTTGTCGCAAATTAATCGATTCGTTGAGTATCACCTTTGGTAGAGTGTCATGCCAATCTTTCTTGTTATGCCACAAATTATGTCAGCGATTTGGATCCCACTGGATTCCAAGACCGCTTGTGACGAATCGTTCAATTAAGAATGATTGCTTACAAATTTTTCATAAATTAAATTTACCACTTTGCATCGCAGGACAAATTTTTTTTCTGTGTTACTACCTCTACGATTGTACTAACACCTTTGAGAACATCGTCGACATAAGCATCTTCTTGTATAGCCTTCACGGCCTGTGAACAAAAATTGCGAGAAAACTGCAGGCTAACTCAAACAACGTATTTGTAGCGATAAAAAGAGCCGATGGTATCCCGTAGGTAACTGAAGTGAGTTGATTCGTGCACAAATGTTTAACAAGTATTGATTGGTACGGCTGCCACAGTTTGTGTACAGAATGTCTGCTGAAAAGATGAATTCATACAGATGAAACAACCCACAATCAATCGAAGTTCTCATCAATAAAGCCCCTTATGTAGAAATGCAAACGAAAATTTCGATCAATGGATTAACTTCTGCAAACCACCGAGGTTGCCAGATATTCTTTTTCATCAATAAATGGTTATGTGTCTAGATTAACTAAAATTCAAAACGTATGTTTAAATTGAAATTTAACAAAAAGTTCTTATTGGAAGACCCTGTATTGAATTCTGTAAAAGTAGAAATGAATGCAAAAAACATAGATTTAAGGAGCTTTCGAAAATTTTGTACTAATAGTTACATCTAGAAATAGACAATTTTGCAAAAAGACCAATAAATTCTAATTTGTATTCACTGCAAAAAGTGAAAATTATATTCCTATCATATATAATGACGTACAGGTATATTCAGCTAAATAAATTTGGTTTAATATTTCTACACAAACAAGACGGTAATTATCATTAAAAACATTTTTCTCCTAAAACCGTTTTAAACAAAGGTCATCGTGTTTCCGACTGGAAGACCGTTGGCATGTTTTCATAATACATTGTGTAGGTGAAATAAATTGGATAAGCTTGAGTATACGGACATACATAATTCATATATTGATATAAAGGAAATGTTACGTTATTTGGATGGATTACACATTTCCTTTAAATATTTTGTTTTTTATAAAAATTTCCGGCTAAAAAAAATCCAAGTTTCTTGGAAACGCTCACCTATAAAATACATCTTAAAGCACAAGGTATATGTAATGTGCTTTTACCTCAAAAGTACATACATATATATCTGAATGATCAATCATGTGAAAGTAAGAATTTAGGTTGTATGTAAAATGGTTTAAAACATTAGAATCAAATTATAAAGGTTCTAACGTTCGCAATTTAATTTGGCTCTAATTCAAAGATGAATGAATATTTTTCAAAGCGTTTTATTTTATTAGAAAGAGTATACATTGCTTTTAAGTATGGAACACAATTTCATTCAAATGACTTTCATTGCTGTTGCAGGGCCAACGGAGTCAAACTGCAGCTGCGTGGTGGCCAATTGTTATCTACGTTACGGCTGATTATTCGATCCCCGAACATCGTGTGCAAAAAACCGATTTTTGCATTTGCTGTGTATCAAGCTGCGCCGCCCTGTTGAAACCACATGGCATGCGTGTCCTCCTCTTGAATTCCGGGTAAAAAAAACTCATGGCTCTTTAACACTCCTACGGTGATGATGCCGCCAGTCCCAAATCTACGCCAAACAGTCACTCGTTGTGGATGCATCGGCTCCTCCATGGCTACGTGTCGATTTATTGAGCCCCAAATGCAACAATTTTGCAATTTTGCTTGTTGACGTAGCGTCCTAGGTGAAAATGAGCTTCGTTGGAAAAAATAATTTTTCAGTAAAAAATGGCTCATTTTATTCCAAGCGTTCCACAGCCCAATTAGCGAATCGAAAACATTGGGGATGATAATTTTGCTTCAGCGGCTGCACTAATTGAACTTTGTACGCCTTTATACCAAGGTCTTTATGCAAAATTCTCATCACAGAAGACTCAGCACTTTGAAAGTAAATTTTCAATATTTCCCAATTTTGTTGTCGTTTTTTGTAAATACTAAACTTTTCAACATCATTGCAAGATTTGAAAAAGGTCCTATTTATTGATGCTACAACTTTAGGTACACATATTTCAACCAAATTTCGCAAGGATTTCCGAATTAATGGAAAAAATTTAATTATTAAGTTTTATGCCGAATAATCAATCCGCCTTAATTGTAGAGATGCAGAATATTGGAGAAATTTAAAAAATGATCTAAACTTATTTTGTGTGAAATTTTCTTTACAATCTTCTTGTTAATCGATTTTTGTTAAATGTTATATACTTTTCAAAATATTTGAAAAAAAAAACAAATCCACCTTTGGAAGCTGTTACTTACGATGAACCGATTTCGGCCAAACATCACTGGGACCTCATCGTTTATGGTAAAAGCTTAAGTAGGAAGTTGCACCTAATCAGTCAAGCCGTCTAAGCTGTAAGCAGCCGATTTTTTTACTGAAAAGCAGATATTTTTTTTTCAATAATCGACATTTCCGCTTAAATTTTGGAAACTGATCTTAGCCAATATTATTCCAAAATAAATTTAGAGTCTTTTAGTACATAGTCATTTTTCTCGAAAATGATGATTTCAAAATATTTGTAAAAAACGAAAAGCACCTAAAAGAGTCGTGTAAAAGTAAATTCCACCAACCATTATACCCTCGGATATTATTTCGTGGATATTACCCTCCATGACGCCGGGAAACACCAGCAAACCAGGCAAGCATCCACGACACACGACAAAAATATGTTAGCGCATGACAGCATCTACTACAAGCAGGCAAATTCAGTATTTAATATTTCTAACTTACTAAAATCAGATAGTGAGTATACCCACAAAATTGGAAACGAGGGTCACCAATCAATCACAACGCAAGCCAAAAACCCACATTACGTCAAACAGGGAGAACGAACTGTACAAAGAAGTGTTAATACAAACCACTATCTAGTATGGAATACGAGCGGGACATTAGCGAAAATAAAGGAACATTAGAAAGTTTATTTACCTATCAAGAAGGGACTACAATCATCAACGTCGTCGCAAAATACAAAACTATAGTAGATATCTCTACTATCGCCGACAATAAAAGACAGCAGAGTACATTTACTGATAGACTCAGGGACAGATATTTCTCTGAGTAAGAACACGATAACGATAAAATCAATCTATGACCTCCTCATCCCTGGTGATGATACTCGACGGATCATCAGAAACTCACTGATGATCTGAAGTGTTGGACCTTCTAAGAACCGTCATTCTGCTTCTGAAGATAATCTGCTTCAGTTGGACCGCCTTTTGAAAATGCGATGCTTGCGAAACATCAAATTCCACCTATTTCAAATGCAGATGGGCTATTTGTGCAAAGTAAAAAGCTTCTATGTTTATAAGCCACCTCGAGAACACGTCAGGAAATCAAACTTAAAGAAACAGATTCACGTAATCTTCAGCAACAAAAAGTACAACTGGATACCAGTAAATCTGAACTCTCAGAAAATTTCGTGTGTGGACTTCGGTATTCCGCTCCTGCGCTGTACAAAGAGAACGGGTATCAATATCATCCGCAGCCATTTCAAAGCAAAGTCAATGCACTGTGGTACATACGAAGTTATCACCTTTATAGAAATCTGAAGATGGATTTCAACAGTAAAAAAATAAGCAAACAGACGAGAAAACACATGCAACGTATTAGTCTACACCAAAATGCTGAGATAGTTAAAACTATAAAGGGGACTAGATAAAGGGCTACAACCTTCCAAACGAGACTATAAATTATGAAAGATAAATTACTAGATGATTTGTAAATCAGTTTTAATAAATAAATATAATTTAAAAAAAATATTTAAAATAATTGAGAAAATTCAAAGAACAAAAAACGACGAGTCACTGAGAATTTGACTAAAATTTACCATTCCATGAAAATGTGGCTCGGTTACCTCTCCAGTCAACAAGATGCACGGATCACAAATAATGCCCATTTAAAAATAGACGACTTATTGGGCGCGGCTTTTACTGGTAACATTTTGCTCACATATCAATTTATGTGCCATGCAGGACATTTCGTAACTACAAGTTTTAAGCATTAGAACACCATTCTACAAACTATGGAGAAAACAAACCTATTGGTTGTCAAAATCCTTCAACATCATCGATGACCTATTTGACTTTTATTTTTCAAAGAATCACTGTAAAAATATCCTGAAGAATTATTTTTTTTTTTTTTAATTTTTTTTTTTTTATTTAATTTTTTTTTTAAAGTGAATATTGTTTCCTAAATCAGAAATCATACAACTCACAAAATAGATTTCATTAACAAATAAATAAATAAACAAAACACCCAGATCCGCAAAAATCTCAATAACGTGTTTTACGAATAAAATACGTAACTAACTTCATTAGTGTAAAGTTAAAATTAGAAAAAGCTACCGATTTTGGCACAGAGGACATTTATCGGTGACCCGTTCCACTAGGACCAATTCGTGGATCCGCGTCTCATCCCAATATGCAATGTCGACGGAATTCCATTTACATTTGCGTTCTAAAACCACACTCATTCTATGGAAAGAACCATGTTGAGCACACGGAAATTCGTACTACCCGCAAAAGAAAAGTGTCACAAAAATTCCAGTGTTGATGTGAATCCCGACTAAAAAGAGAAAAAATAAATTGGAGAGAGCCAATAGAGAGAGATTTATATAGTACTTTTCACATTAAGTTTTTATTTTGAAATTAAAGAATTTTTTTGCATTTTTTTGTAAATATATTTTATTTCAATATTCAGTACAGGCAAAAATTTGTTTATAATATTTTTTTTTCATCCGCCTCCCGATTTGATATTTCAACTCCCGCATATTGAACATCTCAAAAAAGTAAGAAGAAAAAATGTTATCAACAATTTACGTCGTCAAATGCAACTGGAGAGGAAAGGAAATAAATACTTATAAAAATAAAACAAAACCGTAAAATAGAAAGAGAAAAAATATAATTTCTCTCTAAAATCAATATTTTTCAAAATAATTTCTCTCCAGTTGGATTTTAAAATCAATATTTTTGTGTTTTTGATATTTTGTAGTATGGAATTTGGTACTATTTTTTCCACACAGTGGAAAAATTTGCGTACTGGGATATATCTATATACATACATACAGGGGGTCCCAGAAGTGAATGACCAAATTAAGCAGGGTGATGTGATAGGAGAGCTCATTTCCAACAAAAACAGCCAAGTAAAGTTTTCTCGAATTGTTGGTGCAAGTTATTCCACTGTTACGACTGTGTTGGTCGCAACCACCATTTTATGTTTTTATTCACCTCAAAAGTTGTCTGTTTTAAATTGTGCGCTGAACGCACCCGCGACGTTTTGTTTTGTACCCCATCGTGTGGTGGCGCAAAGGTGAGAAGAACGACGAGAAAGAGAGAACAATGTGCATCGGGTGTATGCAAAGTAAAACGTTTTGGCAAAAATGTTTTTCTTATATGTCTCTCTTTTTTATCAACGACAATTTGATATAAAGGAGAGACAGAGAAGAGAGATTAATTTCTTCTAGAACGTTTTGCTAGCTGTGCGGCGTAAGAGTTTTTGATTGTCATTCGAGTTTTGGTTTTTGTATACACAAGTGTGATATATACATTTTTTTTTTTGAGTTGTAATTTAAAATTAGAGTCGAGTAGAAAAAAGTTTTGTGTGAAAGTTGGTCAAGATGGCCGCATGTAAAATATAAAACATAGAAATAAAAATAATTTTTTTTTATATTTTATACAATAGTTTTATATAAATAAAAAAAAAAAAAAATTTCTAATTTTGTGATTTTCAATTTTCCGATATCTGGTGAAAATAATAATTGAGTGGTGTAAAAAGATGGCATCAGCAATTGTTGGTGATTTAGTTTGGTGGTACGTAAGTTTTTTTATAAAACGTTTGGTAGTAGAACAAGTGGCAAAAATACTTTTGGGCGAATCAAAGCCCAATGATTTATTTACGGGCGGCCCTTTCGTTTTTTTTAAATCGACGGAGGCTGTAATTTAGTACGTGCACCATATTGTCGACACGAGGCTTGATATAACCGGAGCTTCAATTTTACAAAGGGAGCCGTAATTACCAACGGTACCACAATTATTATCGGGTAACGTTTTACTCACGTGTACCTTATAGTTCAACGGGCGCCGCAATTATATTATTACGAGTTTTCGAGTCGTGGCGCTTAAAGTTTGAATCGGTGGAAAGATACCGCAACGTGGTCAGGTGAGGCCACTTAATTTTTACTGTCGGTTTGGCGAGCCAACGCCCAGCGATTGGTGTTTACGGCGTACGGCGAGACAAGGCCCCTCCGTTTAGGCGGACGATCAAGGCCATTTGGATTCGTCGGTTTTGTGTGCAGTAGTAGGTGGTCTGCAATTAAGGCGAACATACATTAAGGTCAACCAGGGCCACCTCATTTAACAACGACGTATTTACGGTTAAGGCGAGACAACGCCCAACATTTTTTTTTGCTAGCGGTGTAAGGCGCTGCCTCAACCAGGTGGCCAACCAGCCATTGGTATTTTTTATTGGTATCGGGGAAAGGCCCCGCAACGGTCCGGGCATTGGAAGTTGCCTGTGGCATGACGGCACCAAGGCCGCAACCCAACTTTTATCGGGGAGAGGCCCCGCAACAAAAACGGCCGCGCAAGGCCGCAACATTATTTTAGTATATTTAAGGTACGATCTTTTTAGATTTTTTGTGTACTTTTTTTTACATATTTCTTACATTTTGTTTTTATAAATTTAAATTTGAATTTTGTAATCGAGCGCCGCACAGCTGGTGCGCGCTCGGTGCGTATTGCTCTCTCTCTCGCTTCTCTCTCTCTCGCTTCTCTCTCTCGCTTCTCTCTCGATCTCTCCCTTTCTTTTTTTTGCCGGAAGTTGTGTTTCCTTGTTTGCTTTAAAAAAAAAAAAAATATAAAATAAATAAAATGAAATATTAATTTTTCCGGATATGGTATGATGGGAGCGGAGACTCCCTCTGTGTCGGTTTAGTGTTTGCGGTCCCTTGGTGCCCGCATCTAATTTCATAACCGGGGCTTTGCCCTGTTTGACTTCGAATGGATGCGCGCACCCACCAAGGCACCTCTACCGTTATTATTATTTTTATTATTTATTTTGATTATCTGCTGTTCGTTCCTCAGGTTCCGGCCGATGAGTTTTGGCGGAACTCGGTTTTTATTTGCGTTCCCCTAACTATCTGTATCATCACGGTGTAAGCCAGGAGCGTCATGCAGGCCTCCAACCCCACGACCTTAGAACTTCTCCCTGAGAACGTAGCCGGCAAAAATCTCCGTGGAGGCCTCTGCATGCGTTTAGTGAAAATCTGCAGGTTGGCAGTAGCCAGCCTGTAACATTACTTTTAATTTTTTTTAGCGCACCCACAAAAAAATTAATTTTAAAAACACGTTCTTTTGTTTAACTTTCTGTTTTAATTTGTTTCTGCCGAAACGCACGTTCGTTATTTTTAATAATATTTAACGCTCGATTATACGTTGCCGCATCTCCTACGTTTGTAGACTCTGTGTTGATCCAACGTATGGTAGTTCCAACCGGGACCAATAATGCAAATTATAGATATTGTCTCGTAGCGACCGAAAATTACCATCGAATTCATGAACAATAAGATTACACAGTTAACAATAAAATACAACTCAAATCTAAGATTCGTTTTTCAAATGATAAACAATTTATTTCACATAGCGAGTTCGATACACTTATGCACAATTGATAATTACTGGTTTTACACGACACATCGAATATTGGGGCTTTCTGGAGTATATGAACGAAACTAGAAGTCCAACCAGTTCATTTATTTCTCTAAAAGAAAAATAACTAAATTTCAGTCAAATTTATTAATGTAAAATAAAGTTGATTACACTTATCTTTAATTTTGATGTTACTTTTAGTTCTATAAGAAAACTATACATTAAAGTTGTCAATTAAATGCAAAATTAATTAAATTAAATAATTCAAGCTGTTGTACTAACAAAATAATTTGACATTTGATTGCTTTGTATAAATTCATAAGTTAAAGTTGTACTAGAGTAGAGATTAAACTGTTGTCATGACAAATTGTGTAAACAAAAATTGTAATAAAATCGCGACAACCAAAAAAATAAAAGGACAGCAGACTTCACTTGCAATCGTGATTTTCTATGTGCAGTGTCATGCACCATCAACAAGAAAATTAAATAATTTAAACAATAAAAATTAAAATTATAAGCAGTTTGTTTTTTTTTGGAAGTTCAATAAAACCTTCTACAAAATTAAGAGTTAATTTTATTTAGTGTTGGTGGTGTACGCGCATAGTCAGATATTGAATATCCCCTCCGCTTTAAAACTTTCATCACTCCATAAAATGTTGTTAAAACATTGCGAATTTTCTTGGCATCACCATTTCTTAACATAATTGCATCCTTTTTTCATGGTAGGCAGGTTAAAGGTCTTGTACACGTTGCACATGGCAACGGCGCAACTGATTTATTTTTAAAATACGATGCAACGTGGACTCTGGTACTCTCGAACGTCTTGATAAATAACGAACACTTATAGATGGGTCGTCTGTCAACAATCCAATTACTCTATCTTCGCCTACATCAAGTTGATCGGCGGTTCCATTTTTTCGCGGATGACCAGGGACCAGGGGCCTTCACTATACATTTGTAATAGGGAAAGCGTTCCCGATTTGAATATCGTCTCGGGAAAAACTCACATGGCTTATTGCGGTTTTAATTATAAGCGTTCGAGTATGTACGGGCTTCGAGAAAACTTGAAATTTTTCTCAAATGCATTTTCTAATAAACACGACTTACTTTGTGAACAAATTACTTAAAAACATTTTGTTGTGAAAAGCACGATGTGTGATACCATTAATTAAAATCTGCATTAGGGTCGCATATTTTTCTGTCAGTAGGTCAACCACTACCGGGCAAGAGGTACAGTGGTTAAAGCTTCGGCACTTGGACCGGGAGGTACTGGGTTCGAATCCCATCAGAGGCTGGATGCAAAGCGAATTTTCGTCATCGGTTACGATCGGTAATGTTAATAAACACAACTAAGACCCTCTGTTGGAGTGCAGAATTCAGCGCTGACCCACCGTCCATGTCAGTTTACAAGTTGACATGGAGCTTGCAATGTGCAGATGGTATACTGTAATGGGTGGTCTGTGCGTGAATGAAAGGGGAGTATTAATTGACCTTCAAAGGACATTAAACACACTGCTGGACAATTAATACTTCCTTTAAAAAAAAAAAAAAAACTTTCTCCAGTACACTGTTTTCTCGCTGGTATTCGGACCAGGAATCAAACCCGGGACCTCCGGTCGCTGGAGCAAGCATGCTGACCACTTACCACCAGGGCGGCGTGGGTGCTATACGGTTTCACTAAAAACACTAAAAGTGGAATAACTTTGGTACCATGAAAAATTCGAAAAAACTTTACTTGGCTTTTTTTAATAGAAATAAGCACCTCTACCACCATGCTTCGTTTAATTGTCCACTTCTGGAATACCCTGTATAATACATACGTAAATAAAGCCTCGATTAGAACAATACAAATTTAATCTTGTTTACTACATATATGTTCATAAAATCTCTAATTAAACATAATTAATGTTTGTTACATACATATAAATAATAAGAACTGTAAATATGCTTTATATTCAGCGCTGCTGTTCCATTTTTTAACAAACAACATAAAAGTACATTTATTAATTAATTAACACAACATAAAAAACATAAAACTGACTGCTTTTGTGCATTAACTTCCCATGCTTATCATTTAGTACACGTTTCTTTGATTTATGTACACGGTTGAACGGAGCTTTTATGTAACTAAATTATTATGTTTATGTCCACGAATGCACAAACATAAAAAATATTGAATTTTTATGTTTTTCTCTTTTATGCATAAATGGCATTGTTGATTGTCAATTTCAATTTGTGCTGCTTTCTAAGCAATTTTATTATCGTTGCAATATTAATAAGCTTTCGATAAAAAACAAAAAAGTTTCATAGAAATCGACATATCTTATATATGCATAAAATAAAGCTTGGGTATATAAAACCGGTCTTCATCTTATGACGCAGTCTAATTTAAAGGCAAAGTACTCTAAAATATTTTCAATCCGGCAAGCGTCGGTTTTCTATTATTCCAAATAAAAAACATTTCAACAAAATTAAATTAAAAATTCAATTACAAATTTAATGTATTTATCCTTTTTTTGTTGTTGTTCTTTTGTTTTTTTTATCAGGATATCCGGCGTTTGAAATAATCTTGAACTAAATTTTTATTTGTTTTTTGTTATTATTTCGTTCGCATTATCGTACAAAACAACTTTGGTCGTCGGAGTATGTGGGGAGCGGCACCGATAGCGGTGGCGGCGCGGCAGAGTGGTATACCAAAAATATGGAAAATTACTTATAAAACGAAATAAAGTTTTGTTGCTGTTTTTGTGATTGTTGTTGCAGCTAATCAAATCAAAAGAAGCAAAAATTTATGTGGAAGAATAAAATAATTTTATTTTCCGTTTTTCCAGGTAAAACAAAATTAAAAACTTTTTAAATAACAAGAATAAGAAAATTTATAATTTTATTTTTTTTGCCAAGATAAATTAAAAATTATACAAAATATAATATTTTGTGTATATTTCGTTCTGCGGGTGATATGGCAGAAAAGTACATAGCAAAAAATTGTTTTTTAACGGTTTATTTCGAATTAATTCGTTAAGACATCTTAAATTCGTTAAGACATCTCCGCATTGCTTGATGGATTAAACTACCTAAATTACTAGCTTGGTTAATAATACTTTTCAAATATTTTTAGCATTTGCCTGTATATGCCTCAGATCGTCTATAGTTCTATAATTTCTAAAGGCCTTTCAAAATTTTCGTGTGATGCAGGTTAATATGAATTATTCGAGGTTATTTGAAGCGTTTAATCCACCAATTGCCCAATAGTCGCTTTAGCAAAGTATAGTTAAATTTATTTCTTAGGGAGTCCGTATTTTCTTATTTGACCATCATATTGAATCTTTCATGTAAATTCGATAAGTTCTTTGATCCAGTTCTCGTTATCCAACAGCTAGGTACCGCTTTTGGAATATATGTATGTTCCACAATTCTTCAGATTCAAACTTAAACCTCCTATTAGAATCCCACGCTCACACACTTCCACTCCCACTCTCCCATCCTTTATAAACGGATTATAAATATGGCGTTTCCAAATTCAATATTTTATCCCAATCAGTTGAGAAATGGCTCAGTTTCGTTCAAATTTTCCAATTTTCAGCAATACGTTTTAAAATCCAATTTTCATTATACCAACTCAGTTCCATTTACGTTCAATTTCGATTAACCAATTTCTAGAACCAGGGGCCGTATTCTTGAAATCAGTAGAAATTTCCCAAATTGGAATACAATTTGCTTTGATATTCTCGATATTCGGATTTTTCGCTGACGACTTCAATCATTTTTTAATATTTGTCTCCCTATTAAACGAATAATTTCGAATCAATTTACCCAATCGGAATTTTTTCCTTAGTAGGGGGAAATAATTATGTTTCTTATGTTGATTTCGATTGAAGAAAATATGTTACACTGAGAGTAAACATGGTATACCTCCAACTGCTGTCAAAATGTTCGATTGAGAAAAAAAATACCACAAGAGAAATATTTTGCTACACCCAGGGTAATTGTCTTTACTCCAGTGGCACTATTCTGAAAATTCCCCAAATGTTCAAATGTTTTTTTCCTGCATACTGAGGTAAAAATCTAGTGTTAAATTTTTTGAAAACAAATTTTTTTTTTTTTTTTTTTTTTTATGTTTTAATCTATGCAATCTGTTCTGGGGCCGAAGCACTCCCAACTCTTTCGCAGTTCATTTTTACCGTCCTATTTTACGCATTGTTTGCCAAATCGAGGACGTACGGCTATAGGTCCGATTTACGTAGAACCATCTGCACATTGCATTGCTCCATGCCAGCCTATAGTACTGACTTGGAAGATGGGTCGGCCCATGAGTTGTGCACTCCGACAGGGGGTCATAGTTGTGTTCATTACCATCATCGATCGTATGAAAAATCCCTTTTGCATCCTGCCCCTATCGGGATTCGAACCCGGTACCTCCCGATCCAAACGCCAAAGCTTTAACCACTGTGCCGTTTGGTCGGTGAAACAAAATTAAATTGGGAATAATTTTTCCTGCCAATTTAGATATGGAAAAATTATTCGTAATTTATAAAAATTTACATCAAACTTTCAGGACCCCGTTCTCAAAATTAAGACGCATTGCAATCGACTGTGCTGGTAGCCGGAACCCCCATTTCAGCAATTTTCATGAAACTCGTTCGAGCCGTTTGCGAAACCCTTGGTACAAACATATAAACATACGATATTGCTCGCATTCATATATTAGAGAGATAGATTAGATTAGATTATTTATTTATTTATAAATGGTGCCCACAGTGACTACAATCGGCACAACAAAACAATTGGTAAAAAATTACGGCCCATAAGCTCGAGTTTATATAAAGCTTTCTTAAATGAATCTCTCGACAAATTATAATCAAAAGCTTCGTAGACCTTATTAAATACCCGCGATACCCTCGGAATTGGATCAAAAAGACCGTAATTGGTTACCGCTCGGTTGATGAATAAAGCTCTATCGAATTAACGCATCCGACGTTCGGGAGTATACAAGTTGATACGTGCTAGTAACTCGATACAATCGACACGGGAATTAATGATATCACGCAAAAACAGCGCGGAAGCTACATCTCGGCGATTATCTAGACGATCTAGTTTCAAAAGATTGCATCGATTCAGATATGGCGGAAGAACGTAATCCACAGAATTCTCTCAGAATGACTTTGGCATGAGGGTGACCAAACAGGAGATGCATACTCCAAAATAGAGCGAACAAAGCAGACGTATAATGATGTCAAAATTAACGGGTCCTAAAGTCCTTGCAGTTTCGTTTAATGAAACCAAGCATAGTGTACAACTTTGAAATAATGGCGTTAACATGTCTGGTAAATGTAGCGTCAGATTCGAAGATCACGCCAAGATCCGAAATGAACTCAACCCGATCAATGGTTTCGTTGTACAGTTGATATTGATAAAAAACGGGCGAGCGGATTAAAGATAGAGTTTTACATTTACTCACGTTTAAAGGGAGTATGTTGTTAATTGACCAACTGCAAAAGCGGTTTAAGTCATCTTGTATAATATTTTGCAGACTAACACGCTAGAGACCCGGGCGAAAATCTTCATGTCATCCGCGAAGAGGAGGCAGTTGTCAAACTTAAAACATTTTACAACGTCGTTAATAAATAATGAAAACAACAGTGGCCCAATATGATTACCCTGAGGCACACCGGATGCTGCCCGAAATAACGCCGGGATAAAATCCATGCTGAAAAGGAGAAATAAGTCTCTTAGTATGGAAGTTTGGGTAAGACAGAGAGGATGGTGATCCCACGATTATTACTAACCTCACTTCTATTACCCGCCTTGAAAATTGGATAAACACATGAGATTTTCCAGAGATCCGGAAAAAACCATAACGAAGGCTTTCGTAAAAAAAGACTGAAGTCAAGTTTCTACCAAATAACAAAAACTTTACTTGTGTGCGAATATACAAATAGTATACATTTAGGAGGAATACTGGCAACAATTGTTGCGTTATAAAAATAAATTAATAATTAAAATTAATTAAGTAAATATATGAAACCTATAAAAACATAATTTTACATGATAGTATTAGTAATATAATATAAAAATGCGAAATGGTCGGTCCCTGGGGTCGGTCATATGAATAACAAGCAATAACTGCAACAGTTGTTGCACGATACTTCAATGAAAAATTTTGTTCTACAGAAGTCAAAAGTCCCATATATAGGCATGATTTTTTATGGTGGCCTTAGTATGCACTTTATTAACAAAATGCTAAATGGTCGGTCCCTGGGGTCGGTCATATGAATAACAAGCAATAACTGCAACAGTTGTTGCACGAAACTTCAATGAAAAATTTTGTTCTACAGAAGTCAAAAGTCCCATATATAGACATGATTTTTTATAATGGCCTTAGTATGCACTTTATTACAAAAATACTAAATGGTCGGTCCCTGGGGTCGGTCTTATAAATAACAAGCAATAACTGCAACAGTTGTTGCACGATACTTCAATGAAAAATTTTGTTCTACAGAAGTCAAAAGTCCCATATATAGACATGGTTTTTTATAATGGCCTTAGTATGCACTTTATTACAAAAATGTCAAATGGTCGGTCCCTGGGGTCGGTCATATGAATAACACGCAATAACTGCAACAGTTGTTGCACGATACTTCAATGAAAAATTTGATTCTACAGAAGTCAAAAGTCCCATATATAGACATGATTTTTTATAATGGCCTTACTATGCACTTTATTAACAAAATGCCAAATGGTCGGTCCCTGGGGTCGGTCATATGAATAACAAGCAATAACTGCAACAGTTGTTGCACGATACTTCAATGAAAAATTTTGTTCTACAGAAGTCAAAAGTCCCATATATAGACATGATTTTTTATAATGGCCTTAGTATGCACTTTATTACAAAAATACTAAATGGTCGGTCCCTGGGGTCGGTCTTATAAATAACAAGCAATAACTGCAACAGTTGTTGCACGATACTTCAATGAAAAATTTTGTTCTACAGAAGTCAAAAGTCCCATATATAGACATGGTTTTTTATAATGGCCTTAGTATGCACTTTATTACAAAAATGTCAAATGGTCGGTCCCTGGGGTCGGTCATATGAATAACACGCAATAACTGCAACAGTTGTTGCACGATACTTCAATGAAAAATTTGATTCTACAGAAGTCAAAAGTCCCATATATAGACATGATTTTTTATAATGGCCTTACTATGCACTTTATTAACAAAATGCCAAATGGTCGGTCCCTGGGGTCGGTCATATGAATAACAAGCAATAACTGCAACAGTTGTTGCACGAAACTTCAATGAAAAATTTTGTTCTACAGAAGTCTAAAGTCCCATATATAGACATGGTTTTTTATAATGGCCTTAGTATGCACTTTATTACAAAAATGCTAAATGGTCGGTCCCTGCGGTCGGTCATATGAATAACAAGCAATAACTGCAACAGTTGTTGCACGATACTTCAATGAAAAATTTTGTTCTACAAAAGTCAAAAGTCCCATATATAGACATGATTTTTTATAATGGCCTTAGTATGCACTTTATTACAAAAATACTAAATGGTCGGTCCCTGGGGTCGGTCTTATAAATAACAAGCAATAACTGCAACAGTTGTTGCACGATACTTCAATGAAAAATTTTGTTCTACAGAAGTCAAAAGTCCCATACATAGACATGGTTTTTTATAATGGCCTTAGTATGCACTTTATTACAAAAATGCCAAATGGTCGGTCCCTGGGGTTGGTCATATGAATAATACGCAATAACTGCAACAGTTGTTGCACGAAACTTCAATGAAAAATTTTGTTCTACAGAAGTCTAAAGTCCCATATATAGACATGGTTTTTTATAATGGCCTTAGTATGCACTTTATTACAAAAATGTCAAATGGTCGGTCCCTGGGGTCGGTCATATGAATAACAAGCAAAAACTGCAACAGTTGTTGCACGATACTTCAATGAAAAATTTGATTCTACAGAAGTCAAAAGTTCCATATATAGACATGATTTTTTATAATGGCCTTACTATGCACTTTATTAACAAAATGCCAAATGCTCGGGCCCTGGGGTCGGTCATATGAATAACAAGCAATAACTGCAAAAGTTGTTGCACAAAACTTCAATGAAAAATTTTGTTCTACAGAAGTCAAAAGTCCCATATATAGACATGGTTTTTTATAATGGCCTTAGTATGCACTTTATTACAAAAATGCTAAATGGTCGGTCCCTGGGGTCGGTCATATGAATATAAAACTTTAACACTGTTTTGCAAGTGACTTTTATTTACTTAACAAAAGAAGAATACATGACAAGGGACCAACCATTTGGCATTTGTGTAATAAAGTGCATACTAAGGCCATTATATAAAACCATGTCTATATATGGGACTTTTGACTTCTGTAGAACAAAATTTTTCACTGAAGTTTCGTGCAACAACTATGGCAGTTATTGCTTGTTATTCATATGACCGACCCCAGGGACCGACCATTTGGCATTTTTGTAATTAAGTGCATACTAAGGCCATTATAAAAATCCATGTCTATATATGGGACTTTTGACTTCTGTAGAACAAAATTTTTCATTGAAGTTTCGTGCAACAACTTTTGCAGTTATTGCTTGTTATTCATATGGGCGACCGCAGGGACCGACCATTTAGCATTTTTGTAATAAAGTGCATACTAAGGCCATTATAAAAAACCATGTCTATGTATGGGACTTTTGACTTCTGTAGAACAAAATTTTTCATTGAAGTATCGTGCAACAACTGTTGCAGTTATTGCTTGTTATTCATATGACCGACCCCAGGGACCGACCATTTGACAATTTTGTAATAATGTACATACTAAGGACATTATAAAAAAACCATGTCTATATATGAGACTTATCGTTGTTCTCTATAGTTCTGTATAATATGGAGTAGTTCAGAACTATGCAGACAAGCGATATTACAAGAAAACCGTACAACTTTTATGATGGATTTTTTCGTTTATACTTAGAGGATTATTAAACCTAATTTATTTAATTGAAAAATAAGAATTTTTTAATTTTAAATTGGCAAATTCGGAAACACGAACTTAACTCGATTATTTTCACAAAAACGCAGCTGATTGTGTTACAGAATTTTATGTGTATTCACCTAATTGTTTTCTAATTTTTATACAATGTTTCGATTGTATTGCATATTTTTATTTTAATTCGCCTAATTGTACTCTATTTTTTATTTGTTTACCTAAGAGCAACATTTAGGGAAATAACTAACCAATACATATATATAGCGTATACGTATATGAGAAAATTTGTTATTTTTTTTGTTAAGTTTTTGATAGGCATAAAAAAAGAAGGTAACTACAGGGGCCAGGCTTACAGCACAACATTTGAATAGGATCGGTGGAAGACTGTCATTACCCGCTGCCTTACTAAAATCGAGAAGGAGCAGTTGATCCAGAACCTCCTGTTCGGTAAAATTGAAATGATCAAACTCAGTGGAGGTGAAAGTAGTAGGAGACCCAGTGTCTGTCGCGACCTATGCGATTTGTAGACCGATGCAAAGAATTTGACAAACAAATTGCAAATATCAGATGGCTGACTGCCGGTAGAGGTCTGGTACGACATATTCGACGGAAAACCAGATACCTTTTTCTTTAATGAAGTAAATATTTTTTTTTTTGGGATTAGATGTCAAAACTTGCTCTACTACATAATTATATTGTAAAGGAACCAATTGAGGGTCTTAAATTCCTTTCGGGATTTGAGAAAATCGGGATAGTAATCTACACCGTAAAGCCGGTACAGGGAATGAAACTTGTTACGTCATTCCACGAGCACCATCAACTCGGTATTATATGCCATGGAGAAGCTCATTGAATCTGTGCACCGTGTCATTCAAATCTGCGCCGCGCTGTAAAAGTGCCAATCGACAGTGCTGAGAAATTCATTCAAGGATGCGTAGTCGGCCATTTTAAAATTAAAGTGAAAATCATTAGAAAAATAATTAGTTGTGCATTTAGTATAAAAAATATTTATCATAATTGGTGTGTGATAAATGTTCTCACGTCCAGTGAAGTCTAAGCGCACGGAGCCACATCGACATGCAAGACATCATTGGCAAATAACAGGTCCAGAAATTTCCCTCGACTGTTGCTGAAACGGATACGCTGCGTTGTTGATATGGAAGCGAAGTAAACGATGATAGTTTATGCTTTCTCATCAGTTTAGGATGAAGAGAACACACCGTCAACATCGTTCCAAGATATACCAGGCAAATTAAAGTCGCACACAATGATAATTTGATCACAACGACGAACTAAAGGTATAACGGGTGAGTCGATGTAGTTGATAAACGTGTTGTAGACATCCCGGCCAGATCCGTAAGGAATGTAAACGGCGACGACAACAATCGAGGTATTGTAAGCATGTCAAGGCAGGGATGGCCAGCGATCACTTCATTGGAGGCTGAATCCTTTACAGCAATTAAAACACCTCCGCCTCACAACTGGTGTTTTAATCATATCTGTCCTTTCTATGAACGACATAATCAGATGGAAAATACTTTTCAGATAACATATTGATCGTAAGCCATGTTTCGCTGATTATTCTAACATCAAAATCATTGTCAAGTATGCTTCAGCGGAAATCACTGGTTTTACCTCGGATACTGGAGGCATTGTGATAGTAGATATAAGTGAAGGTATTAATGGTATTAGATGAAGCGACGGTCGTTGATAAATTAAACTGATTCGTTAACGTAGTAGTTACTTTGGCTGTTGAAACGTAGCCACAGTCCGATTTTTTGATATGCGTGAATAAATTCTAAATGAGCGGATTTCACCACCAGCAGGCCAAACGAACGTTAGTAAGCTGTACAAAACGCGGCCTTTAGGTAATATAGCTTACAATTTACGTGCCCTGGAGAACAATTTTAAAATTTGTCGCAGACATAGCTAACGATCTGATTGGTTGAGATGGATGGATCGATACGACTGATATATAAGTACTTTTTGACAGGCACTGAAACAGTTTTGATTGAGTTGATGGAAGGCCACGAATTTTAGATTAAATTAAACTAGATTAGATAGGTTAGATAGATTAGATAGATTAGATAGATTAGATAGATTAGATAGATTAGATAGATTAGATAGATTAGATAGATTAGATAGATTAGATAGATAAGATAGATAAGATAGATTAGATAGATTAGATAGATTAGATAGATTAGATAGATTAGATAGATTAGATAGATTAGATAGATTAGATAGATTAGATAGATTAGATAGATTAGATAGATTAGATAGATTAGATAGATTAGATAGATTAGATAGATTAGATAGATTAGATAGATTAGATAGATTAGATAGATTAGATAGATTAGATAGATTAGATAGATTAGATAGATTAGATAGATTAGATAGATTAGATAGATTAGATAGATTAGATAGATTAGATAGATTAGATAGATTAGATAGATTAGATAGATTAGATAGATTAGATAGATTAGATAGATTAGATAGATTAGATAGATTAGATAGATTAGATAGATTAGATAGATTAGATAGATTAGATAGATTACATAGACAGCAATCTCTTGCTATTATCGTTTCTGAGCGTTCATCATGAAGTTGTGACACAACTTTTTTGTCGTTTTGAATCAGGCAAAAACGCGAATATAACTCAAAAATTGGCGATTTTGATGTCACTGTCTACAGTGAAAGGCGTTCCATGTCTAGCCATAGAAGGGGTTAATTATAAAAGACAATTTTTTTTATGTGACATGTTTTATATTTTGGTGCTATCCAGTGTAACAAATCAAAATTACTCAAAGTAATACTGACATAAATCAAAAATTATGAAGAGCGTATGACGATTTTACACGGCTCTCGGAGAGTTGTTATATATTGTGACTACTAATTAAGAACTGCTAGTTAACTGTCACTTTTAATCTGGTTGGTTCACATCAAATGAATTATATTTTATCATTCATCATGCACACACAACCATAAGATAAAATTTGTTATACGGTTACATCCAACTAATTATCTTTAACAAAATATAACAAAAACTTCTCATCACGGATTGAATCATACCATCAATAACCGTGGCACGTGTCGATGGATGGATGTGGGTTGAAAAATAAAACCAAGAATCGCTATAGATTACAGTTTCCGATCACGTTTCGATTTTTATTTTCGCCATAAATACGCTGATAGTACAAAAGAGAAGATACATCATGAAAGTTGGTTAAAGTCAATCGCACAACTGCCATGTACACTGCCAACAAAAAATATGATAAAATTAAGAAATATTTTAGTTTTGTACTTGATGTACCAATTCACAAATTTTGTATAAGTACGAACGAAAAATATTTTCATGTATAACAGAATTCTCTTCCTTTATCAAGGTGATATGCGAAATGTAATAATCAGTATGCTTAAATTCAATTCTCAGTCAATAATAATCCGCTGAACTACAAAATCGGATCGAGCAAAAAATTCTCAAAATTAATTATAATATTTCCTTTTGGTTTATGATACGTATCTGTATCTATAAACCACAATTAGAAGAAATTTTTTCGACATCTTGTCGACCTCACACCCCACGCCACTCCTCGTTCATTCTTATCTATATTGTCTTTATTCTGTGTAAAGTGTATACGGCACAGCAACAATCCTTGGTGGAAAATATGTGCTTGACCTGAATACACAATATGAACAAGGGGAAGTGGATGTAGCTGAACAAAGACCATAATAATAATGAGGAAGACAATTCTGTGTAAATATTTATAAGCAGCTACATTTTTGTATCCTTTAAATTGTAAATAAAAGAATTTTTCCTTTTTTATTTTTTTTTTTTTTTTTTTTGAAATAATTAAAAACAAATGAATATAAAATGTGCGCTATTAATTATTGTTTTTTGGTAAAAAATATAAAAATTTATAAGAAATTATTTAATTGTTTGGAAAATTACAATCATTAATCTGCTGCATGAAAATGTGGTTGGAAGCCATTTAACTGCAACCCTTGAAAGTTTGGGTAGGTCACCAAATAGGTATATGGCGATGGCAATAATTAATTTTATGTAAATGTGTGTAAAGGACTAAAAAGATAGCAAGCATGTTTTACTTTTAGTGTATTCTCTCATTTAATGTTTGACGCGCTCTTTGACAAGGTAGTTTTAGAAATTTTGTGACTGACTGATTTTTATCATTTAGTTAAAAAACTTGTATTTAAGTTGAAGTGTGTGTGTGTTAGGAAAATCTAGACTGAAACATTTATTTTCAAAATGGGTCAAAAAAAGGACCTAAGCAGTGAAAAAACATGCTATCGGAGAATTACTAAAAACAAAAAAACGTCCATACCGCGAGATTGCATAAATGGAAAAGTTTTTTGCTCATCAGTAAGTAATTTGGCAAGATTCTTCAATCTGGGGAAACATTTTATGAGAACAAGAGAAGAAACTGTAACGTAATCAGGAAGATAACGCCCAGAACTGACCGGAAAATTATTCAGTCGGCCTAATAAAAGAGGAAAGGTAGGACAAAGGAACTACAAAAGCACTTTAGCGAAGAAGGGATAAAGATATCAGCGATGACATTGCGACGAAGGCTATACGAAAACAATTTGAAATGCAGGCGTCCAGCAAAAAAAATTATTGTTTTATTTGCGCTAGACTTCACAAGCACTGGACAATGGACAACTGGAAGAAGATAATCGCATTTTTAAGCACTATACATTATATATTTTCAAAAATTAAATAAAAAAATTCGAAATTATAGAGTTTTTTTTAATTTATATTTAGTGATGAATGAAGGCTAGAGGCCGTTACAGAATCGGCTCAGTTCGTCAGAAAGAGACCAAAGAGAAAGGTTTAAGGAGAATTGCGTAGTCGTAACGTACTACTAATATACTTCGTAAAGGAAACCATGAGAAAAGAACAATATAAAAAGGTGTTAACAGGAGTCTTATTACATATGAGGTCGCTACTTAAAGGAGCTCTTTGCTATACCGCAAAATTTATAGAGAATGTCCTCCTTAACCAAAATATTGAAATCAAATATTCTTGTCAAATTCTTGACCTAGCAATTCTCCGAGTTTAAACCGTATCGAGAATTATTGGGCCTTATTTAAGTCCAAGGTATATAAAACTCCCAATCCTCCAGTGTCCACCCTAAAAAACAATAGTGAAAAAATATGGAGAAATAGTGATAAAATTTGCAATATGATAAATGTAACATGCCAGAAAGCATAAAGCTGTGATTAAAAATAAAGGTAGTTTAACCAAACTTTAATTGTTTTCCAATTTAAGTATACTAAAAATTATTTAATTTTAAAAAATTAAAACATTTAAAAATAAAATCTTGTTTTTACTGGAGTGTTAATTGCGTTTACTGGAGTTAATACTAGAGTTGTTGACTATATTAATGGTGTTCATCATTCAATGAACAGGGACCGCATGTCCTAAGAACGTGTTTGTCACATAATGATTCAAGATTTAGGCATGAAACAGAAACGTGTTCGAATGAACATTTTCAACGCCCTATTGGCGCAGTGTAGGCGCAATAAATCAAAGTTTTAACGCCAGCTAATTACTGTGGAGGAAACTTAGTTACACCATTACACTCCAGAATCAAAAATACAGTCCAAACTGTAGCTAGAAGGGCTCGATTATCTTCATAATGGGATAACCTTTACAGGAACATACTACACATCATTACTTGATAAGCAGAATGCAGAAATTGTGGAAAACCGGCAACATATGCAGAAAAAAAATCTTGCCCAACCAAGAAAATGCGCCATCTTACACCTCAGTGGTTGCCGTGGTGAAAATCCACGAATTACGGGTTGACTGCTTGACCACAGTCCTTACTCTCATCAGATTTAGCCGCAAGCGACTTTTTTGATCGCTAAGCTTAAAGTTGCGCTCGGAGATCAGAGATTTTGACGAATGAGGAAGTTATCACCATCGTAAACAAAGAAAGACTCCTAATACGATTTGGACTGGTTGAAAGATGGAAGCATCGCTCCGAGAAGTAAACTGACAAGGAGACTATATAGATAAATAAAACTAAACATTTGCATCTTTGTTAAGTTGGAAACTTTTCAGACAACCCGTGTTTGTGTGTGGTTCGGTGCAGAACTGCAGACTAAACGTCTGTGTTCTTTTATTTTTTTATGTTTGGTAAAACATTTAGGGGACTAGTTTTGGGTTCATGTTACACGGTGCTGTAAATACTGTTATGTTAAATGTTGTGTTAAACTGTTGCGTTGATTGACGTCGAGTGGCATTTTAACAAAAAATGTTATTTTGTACAGAAAATACAGAAAAACCTAGATTAACCGGACTAATTAGGAAGTTCGTTAAATCCGATTGTCCGTTAAATCCGAATGTTTTTAAATTTAATTTATGCGATCGGATTTAAGCTGGGACATGGAACTCAGACATTTCTTAGCCGATTATGTTGGAAGCTTTCAACTTTCAACCAATATACCCATTGGATGGAAATGGAATTCTTAAACGATTTTTGATAGAACTTCTGGAATATAGCCACCTAGGACGGAACTCGATCAATTCTTAACCGATTATGATGGGATTTGGTGTGTTGGATGAAAATGGGGTTCTAAACTGATTTTTAGAAAAGTTCGTGAATATGAACACCTGGAATGAAATTCGATAATTTCTTAACCGATTATGCTTAAATTGAATATGGTGAATGGAAATAAGATTCTTCAATAACTTTTGGAAGAAGAACGGTCACTTGGGACGGAACTCGACAATTAAAACTAGGAAGGAGTAGTATAGTGTAGTATACCACCAGTGCGTGACCCCTCTGATGGAATTAGTGGGTTATAGTATTCTTATCAACAACATCCCGTGGCGAGCTGCAGCTATCGGCTGGTCACAGGTGGTGGATTGTGAACGGCCTATCGATAGGTAGGTTAGCGGTGAATTAAATAAGCCGTCCCCAACCGCAGCTCTGCTAGAAGGAGAATCTCAGAGAACGGGGGAGTGGTTCACCTCGTTCACTAAATTCTGAGTGCCTATGATATCCAGTAGGGAAAGGCGAACTGATGGCGCCATAAAACCATCGACCACAACCACGGTGAACTAAGCGTCACGTCTCTCTGCGCTCTCGAGCCTCCAGGTAGTGAGTAGGGAACCCTATAAACGGTAATCCCCTGAATGAAATGGGTCCCATTTGTTTGGGATATCCATATAGATGGGTGAATGAGTGGGAGTTGTTGTTGGAGGGGATGAGGGAATGGGGGGGGGGGGGGGGGTACTCGGTGAGCCAATGGGCTGGATTAAGGTGTTACGCGACCCGTGCTGATGATCGACTAGACTGGGGGCCCATTTAACAAAGCCCAGTCGTGAACAGAGCCCTCTGGATACCTGGCGACCTCCAGTTGTATTTAGCCTTACCTGCGTATACGGATCTCTGCGCAGGTGGACGTATTTCTCCGATACTCGTGGGAATAAATGGAAGATTTAAAAAAAAATAAAAACAAGGGGACCGGTACCCACCAAAAACCGGAAAATACTATAGAGGGGAGTAACTCTAACCAGAAAGGTGGGGCTCCCTCATCTGAGGCAGGGGTAAGTAACACCATGGCATCGAAGACAGGTGAAAGCGGAACCGCCAAACAGAAGAGCGGGGGACCGAAAGAGATCCCCCCAGCAAAGCGACGATACAGAGAGAGAGACGGTCGGCGTTTAGAATTCTGGAGAAACTGGCTGCGACCCCTGAGGGGCAGCTTACAGTTGCGCGGAAGGAATCCGTAGCATGAGCTAAGAAAACTGTCGGGTGCAATAGCTCGGAGAGGGTCCTTGTGTCTAAAAGACAGAGACCCCAGGATGAGCTTGAAGCAGAAGGCAGTAAGCGGGCCAAAGTGCAAGCAGACATGACGTCAGGTGCTCCTAAGGAGCAGAAACTGAAATTATTCAGTGAAATCCTGAAGGAGCACGTGCTGGTGCTAGCCGTCATTGACAAAGGTCAGGAAGATGGGAGCATTACATCGAAAAAGTGGAGGGTAGTGTATAATGCACTAAACTCCATTTTCTTGAGGATCCTGAGAGAAAATCCGGGATCCCCCCCGTCCTGCAGAGATGCGGGATGACACCAAGGGCACGTTAAGCTAACGGCGTGCTCGGGCCAGAGATCGGTCGATCTCTATAAAAGGGCAGTGGCCGAGGTAGGCGAGGTGTGGCCGGGCGCGAGGCTTGAAGCAGTCAGCAGAGGGGAAATCCCGAGCAGGCCGAGGGCACGCGTCTGGTTACCAACTGAGCCGGAAAAGCCAGAGGAGATCATTGAGATTATCCGAGCCAGTAATCCCGATCTTCCAACGGAAGGATGGAGGATTCTGAAGCAGGAGGAGGCCAAGGGGGCTTTAGATTGGCAGTCATGCTGATCAATAAGGAATCCTTGGCTTCCCTTGCTAGATCTAAGGGAGTGATCAACTTCGGTTTCGGGTCGATCACTCTTAAAGTTTATAAGAAAGACGAGGTCGATAAGGGCGCGGAAGACCAGCCTGGGGGCGATGGCGAACGGACCCGGCAGGAAACGGTCAAGCGGGCTGAGGACGACCAAGGTAGCCGTTCCTAAAGTTCAGACGAAGAGAAGTTGGTGATGGTTGTCAGCCTCCTCTCTCTGAAGTCCGATGGGAAAAACCCGTCGAACACACGACGAGAGGTGGTTGGCGACAAACCAACAAGCCAAAGTAGTGGTGAGTAAGGTAGATTACAATGGTTAGCATTTGACAAATAAACAGACTGACATGGTAAATATGTATATCTAGCTTAAGACATCCCAAACAAATAAAAATTATCCCCATTTAAATACGATGAGGTAGAACGATTTGTTATTTCGCCCGAACTTGATCAATTTTTACAAATTTGGTATAAATGAAATTTACACATTCATTGTATCGAGGATTGGCCAGTACCCAGAGATTTCCAACGGATATGGTATATATGTATATCTAGCATAAGACATCCCAAACAAATAAAAATTATCCCCATTTTAATACGATGAGGTAGCACGATTTGTTATTTCGCCCGAACTTGATCCATTTTTACAAATTTGGTATAAATGAAATTTACACATTCACTGTATCGAAGATTGGCCAGTACCCAGAGATTTCCAACGGACTTGGTATATATGTATATTTAGCTTAAGACATCCCAAACAAATAAAAATTATCCCCATTTTAATACGATGAGGTAGCACGATTTGTTATTTCGCCCGAACTTGATCCATTTTTACAAATTTGGTATAAATGAAATTTACACATTCACTGTATCGAAGATTGGCCAGTACCCAGAGATTTCCAGCGGACTTGGTATATATGTATATTTAGCTTAAGACATCCCAAACAAATAAAAATTATCCCCATTTTAATACAATGAGGTACAACGATTTGTTATTTCGCCCGAACTTGATCAATTTTTACAAATTTGTTATAAATGAAATTTACACATTCAATTTATCGAGGATTGGCCAGTACCCAGAGATTTCCAACGGACATGGTATATATGTATATCTAGCATAAGACATCCCAAACAAATAAAAATTATCCCCATTTTAATACGATGAGGTAGAACGATTTGTTATTTCGCCCGAACTTGATCAATTTTTACAAATTTGGTATAAATGAAATTTACACATTCATTGTATCGAGGATTGGCCAGTACCCAGAGATTTCCAACGGACATGGTATATATGTGTATCTAGCTTAAGACATCCCAAACAAATAAAAATTATCCCCATTTTAATACGATGAGGTAGAACGATTTGTTATTTCGCCCGAACTTGATCAATTTTTACAAATTTGGTATAAATGAAATTTACACATTCACTGTATCGAGGATTGGCCAGTACCCAGAGATTTCCAACGGACATGTATATTTAGCTTAAGACATCCCAAACAAATAAAAATTATCCACATTTTAATACGATGAGGTAGAACGATTTGTTATTTCGCCCGAACTTGATCAATTTTTACAAATTTGGTAGAAATGAAATTTACACATTCACTGTATCGAGAATTGGCCAGTACCCAGAGATTTCCAACGGACATGGTATATATGTATATCTAGCTTAAGACATCCCAAACAAAAAAAACTTATCCCCATTTTAATACGATGCGGTAGAACGATTTGTTATTTCGCCCGAACTTGATCAATTTTTACAAATTTGGTATAAATGAAATTTACACATTCACTGTATCGAAGATTGGCCAGTACCCAGAGATTTCCAACGGACTTGGTATATATGTATATTTAGCTTAAGACATCCCAAACAAATAAAAATTATCCCCATTTTAATACGATGAGGTACAACGATTTGTTATTTCGCCCGAACTTGATCAATTTTTACAAATTTGTTATTAATGAAATTTACACATTCACTCTATCGAGGATTGGCCAGTACCCAGAGATTTCCAACGGATATGGTATATATGTATATCTAGCATAAGACATCCCAAACAAATAAAAATTATCCCCATTTTAATACGATGAGGTAGCACGATTTGTTATTTCGCCCGAACTTGATCCATTTTTACAAATTTGGTATAAATGAAATTTACACATTCACTGTATCGAAGATTGGCCAGTACCCAGAGATTTCCAACGGACTTGGTATATATGTATATTTAGCTTAAGACATCCCAAACAAATAAAAATTATCCCCATTTTAATACGATGAGGTACAACGATTTGTTATTTCGCCCGAACTTGATCAATTTTTACAAATTTGTTATTAATGAAATTTACACATTCACTCTATCGAGGATTGGCCAGTACCCAGAGATTTCCAACGGATATGGTATATATGTATATCTAGCATAAGACATCCCAAACAAATAAAAATTATCCCCATTTTAATACGATGAGGTAGCACGATTTGTTATTTCGCCCGAACTTGATCCATTTTTACAAATTTGGTATAAATGAAATTTACACATTCACTGTATCGAAGATTGGCCAGTACCCAGAGATTTCCAACGGACTTGGTATATATGTATATTTAGCTTAAGACATCCCAAACAAATAAAAATTATCCCCATTTTAATACGATGAGGTAGAACGATTTGTTATTTCGCCCGAACTTGATCAATTTTTACAAACTTGGTATAAATGAAATTTACACATTCACTGTATCGAAGATTGGCCAGTACCCAGAGATTTCCAGCGGACTTGGTATATATGTATATTTAGCTTAAGACATCCCAAACAAATAAAAATTATCCCCATTTTAATACGATGAGGTACAACGATTTGTTATTTCGCCCGAACTTGATCAATTTTTACAAATTTGTTATAAATGAAATTTACACATTCAATTTATCGAGGATTGGCCAGTACCCAGAGATTTCCAACGGACATGGTATATATGTATATCTAGCATAAGACATCCCAAACAAATAAAAATTATCCCCATTTTAATACGATGAGGTAGAACGATTTGTTATTTCGCCCGAACTTGATCAATTTTTACAAATTTGGTATAAATGAAATTTACACATTCACTGTATCGAGGATTGGCCAGTACCCAGAGATTTCCAACGGACATGTATATTTAGCTTAAGACATCCCAAACAAATAAAAATTATCCACATTTTAATACGATGAGGTAGAACGATTTGTTATTTCGCCCGAACTTGATCAATTTTTACAAATTTGGTAGAAATGAAATTTACACATTCACTGTATCGAGGATTAGCCAGTACCCAGAGATTTCCAACGGACATGGTATATATGTTTATTTAGCTTAAGACATCCCAAACAAATAAAAATTATCCTCATTTTAATACGATGAGGTAGAACGATTTGTTATTTCGCCCGAACTTGATCAATTTTTACAAATTTGGTAGAAATGAAATTTACACATTCACTGTATCGCGGATTGGCCAGTACCCAGAGATTTCCAACGGACATGGTATATATGTATATTTAGCTTAAGACATCCCAAACAAATAAAAATTATCCTCATTTTAATACGATGAGGTAGAACGATTTGTTATTTCGCCCGAACTTGATCAATTTTTACAAATTTGGTATAAATGAAATTTACACATTCACTTTATCGAGGATTGGTCAGTACCCAGAGATTTCCAACGGACATGGTATATATGTATATTTAGCTTAAGACATCCCAAACAAATAAAAATTATCCCCATTTAAATACGATGAGGTAGAACGATTTGTTATTTCGCCCGAACTTGATCAATTTTTACAAATTTGGTATAAATGAAATTTACACATTCAATTTATCGAGGATTGGCCAGTACCCAGAGATTTCCAACGGACATGGTATATATGTATATTTAGCTTAAGACATCCCAAACAAATAAAAATTATCCCCATTTTAATACGATGAGGTAGAACGATTTGTTATTTCGCCCGAACTTGATCAATTTTTACAAATTTGGTATAAATGAAATTTACACATTCAATTTATCGAGGATTGGCCAGTACCCAGAGATTTCCAACGGACATGGTATATATGTATATCTAGCTTAAGACATCCTAAACAAAAAAAACTTATCACTATTTTAATACGATGAGGTAGAACGATTTGTTATTTCGCCCGAACTTGATCAATTTTTACAAATTTGGTAGAAATGAAATTTACACATTCACTGTATCGAGGATTAGCCAGTACCCAGAGATTTCCAACGGACATGGTATATATGTATATTTAGCTTAAGACATCCCAAACAAATAAAAATTATCCTCATTTTAATACGATGAGGTAGAACGATTTGTTATTTCGCCCGAACTTGATCAATTTTTACAAATTTGGTAGAAATGAAATTTACACATTCACTGTATCGAGGATTGGCCAGTACCCAGAGATTTCCAACGGACATGGTATATATGTTTATTTAGCTTAAGACATCCCAAACAAATAAAAATTATCCTCATTTTAATACGATGAGGTAGAACGATTTGTTATTTCGCCCGAACTTGATCAATTTTTACAAATTTGGTATAAATGAAATTTACACATTCACTTTATCGAGGATTGGTCAGTACCCAGAGATTTCCAACGGACATGGTATATATGTATATTTAGCGTAAGACATCCCAAACAAATAAAAATTATCCCCATTTAAATACGATGAGGTAGAACGATTTGTTATTTCGCCCGAACTTGATCAATTTTTACAAATTTGGTATAAATGAAATTTACACATTCAATTTATCGAGGATTGGCCAGTACCCAGAGATTTCCAACGGACATGGTATATATGTATATTTAGCTTAAGACATCCCAAACAAATAAAAATTATTCCCATTTTAATACGATGAGGTAGAACGATTTGTTATTTCGCCCGAACTTGATCAATTTTTACAAATTTGGTATAAATGAAATTTACATATTCAATTTATCGAGGATTGGCCAGTACCCAGAGACTTCCAACGGACATGGTATATATGTATATTTAGCTTAATACATCCCAAACAAATAAAAATTATCCCCATTTTAATACGATGAGGTAGAACGATTTGTTATTTCGCCCGAACTTGATCAATTTTTACAAATTTGGTATAAATGAAATTTACACATTCACTGTATCGAGGATTGGCCAGTACCCACATATTTCCAACGGACATGGTATATATGTGTATTTAGCTAAAGACATCCCAAACAAATAAAAATTATCCCCATTTTAATACGATGAGGTAGAAAGATTTGTTAATTCGCCCGAACTTGATCAATTTTTACAAATTTGGTAGAAATGAAATTTACACATTCACTGTATCGCGGATTGGCCAGTACCCAGAGATTTCCAACGGACATGGTATATATGTCTATTTAGCTTAAGACATCCCAAACAAATAAAAATTATCCCCATTTTAATACGATGAGGTAGAACGATTTGTTATTTCGCCCGAACTTGATCAATTTTTACAAATTTGGTATAAATGAAATTTACACATTCAATTTATCGAGGATTGGCCAGTACCCAGAGATTTCCAACGGACATGGTATATATGTATATATTTAGCTTAAGACATCCCAAACAAATAAAAATTATCCCCATTTTAATACGATGAGGTAGAACGATTTGTTATTTCGCCCGAACTTGATCAATTTTTACAAATTTGGTAGAAATGAAATTTACACATTCACTGTATCGAGGATTGGCCAGTACCCAGAGATTTCCAACGGACATGGTATATATGTATATTTAGCTTAAGACATCCCAAACAAATAAAAATTATCCCCATTTTAATACGATGAGGTAGAACGATTTGTTATTTCGCCCGAACTTGATCAATTTTTACAAATTTGGTATAAATGAAATTTACACATTCAATTTATCGAGGATTGGCCAGTACCCAGAGATTTCCAACGGACATGGTATATATGTATATATTTAGCTTAAGACATCCCAAACAAATAAAAATTATCCCCATTTTAATACGATGAGGTAGAACGATTTGTTATTTCGCCCGAACTTGATCAATTTTTACAAATTTGGTATAAATGAAATTTACACATTCACTGTATCGAGGATTGGCCAGTACCCAGAGATTTCCAACGGACATGGTATATATGTGTATTTAGTTTAAGACATCCCAAACAAATAAAAATTATCCTCATTTTAATACGATGAGGTAGAACGATTTGTTATTTCGCCCGAACTTGATCAATTTTTACAAATTTGGTAGAAATGAAATTTACACATTCACTGTATCGAGGATTGGCCAGTACCCAGAGATTTCCAACGGACATGGTATATATGTATATTTAGCTTAAGACATCCCAAACAAATAAAAATTATCGCCATTTTAATACGATGAGGTAGAACGATTTGTTATTTCGCCCGAACTTGATCAAATTTTACAAATTTGGTATAAATGAAATTTACACATTCACTGTATCGCGGATTGGCCAGTACCCAGAGATTTCAAACGGACATGGTATATATGTATATTTAGCTTAAGACATCCCAAACAAATAAAAATTATCCCCATTTAAATACGATGAGGTAGAACGATTTGTTATTTCGCCCGAACTTGATCAATTTTTACAAATTTGGTATAAATGAAATTTACACATTCAATTTATCGAGGATTGGCCAGTACCCAGAGATTTCCAACGGACATGGTGTATATGTATATTTAGCTTAAGACATCCCAAACAAATAAAAATTATCCCCATTTTAATACGATGAGGTAGAACGATTTGTTATTTCGCCCGAACTTGATCAATTTTTACAAATTTGGTATAAATGAAATTTACATATTCAATTTATCGAGGATTGGCCAGTACCCAGAGACTTCCAACGGACATGGTATATATGTATATTTAGCTTAATACATCCCAAACAAATAAAAATTATCCCCATTTTAATACGATGAGGTAGAACGATTTGTTATTTCGCCCGAACTTGATCAATTTTTACAAATTTGGTATAAATGAAATTTACACATTCACTGTATCGAGGATTGGCCAGTACCCACATATTTCCAACGGACATGGTATATATGTGTATTTAGCTAAAGACATCCCAAACAAATAAAAATTATCCCCATTTTAATACGATGAGGTAGAACGATTTGTTATTTCGCCCGAACTTGATCAATTTTTACAAATTTGGTATAAATGAAATTTACACATTCAATTTATCGAGGATTGGCCAGTACCCAGAGATTTCCAACGGACATGGTATATATGTATATTTAGCTTAAGACATCCCAAACAAATAAAAATTATCCCCATTTTAATACGATGAGGTAGAACGATTTGTTATTTCGCCCGAACTTGATCAATTTTTACAAATTTGGTAGAAATGAAATTTACACATTCACTGTATCGAGGATTGGCCAGTACCCAGAGATTTCCAACGGACATGGTATATATGTATATTTAGCTTAAGACATCCCAAACAAATAAAAATTATCCCCATTTTAATACGATGAGGTAGAACGATTTGTTATTTCGCCCGAACTTGATCAATTTTTACAAATTTGGTATAAATGAAATTTACACATTCAATTTATCGAGGATTGGCCAGTACCCAGAGATTTCCAACGGACATGGTATATATGTATATATTTAGCTTAAGACATCCCAAACAAATAAAAATTATCCCCATTTTAATACGATGAGGTAGAACGATTTGTTATTTCGCCCGAACTTGATCAATTTTTACAAATTTGGTATAAATGAAATTTACACATTCACTGTATCGAGGATTGGCCAGTACCCAGAGATTTCCAACGGACATGGTATATATGTGTATTTAGTTTAAGACATCCCAAACAAATAAAAATTATCCCCATTTTAATACGATGAGGTAGAACGATTTGTTATTTCGCCCGAACTTGATCAATTTTTACAAATTTGGTATAAATGAAATTTACACATTCAATTTATCGAGGATTGGCCAGTACCCAGAGATTTCCAACGGACATGGTATATATGTATATTTAGCTTAAGACATCCCAAACAAATAAAAATTATCCCCATTTTAATACGATGAGGTAGAACGATTTGTTATTTCGCCCGAACTTGATCAATGTTTACAAATTTGGTAGAAATGAAATTTACACATTCAATTTATAGAGGATTGGCCAGTACCCAGAGATTTCCAACGGACATGGTATATATGTATATTTAGCTTAAGACATCCCAAACAAATAAAAATTATCCCCATTTTAATACGATGAGGTAGAACGATTTGTTATTTCGCCCGAACTTGATCAAATTTTACAAATTTGGTATAAATGAAATTTACACATTCACTGTATCGCGGATTGGCCAGTACCCAGAGATTTCAAACGGACATGGTATATATGTATATTTAGCTTAAGACATCCCAAACAAATAAAAATTATCCCCATTTTAATACGATGAGGTAGAACGATTTGTTATTTCGCCCGAACTTGATCAATTTTTACAAATTTGGTATAAATGAAATTTACACATTCACTGTATCGAGGATTGGCCAGTACCCAGAGATTTCCAACGGACATGGTATATATGTGTATTTAGCTAAAGACATCCCAAACAAATACAAATTATCCCCATTTTAATACGATGAGGTAGAACGATTTGTTATTTCGCCCGAACTTGATCAATTTTTACAAATTTGGTATAAATGAAATTTACACATTCAATTTATCGAGGATTGGCCAGTACCCAGAGATTTCCAACGGACATGGTGTATATGTATATTTAGCTTAAGACATCCCAAACAAATAAAAATTATCCTCATTTTAATACGATGAGGTATAACGATTTGTTATTTCGCCCGAACTTGATCAATTTTTACAAATTTGGTATAAATGAAATTTACACATTCACTGTATCGAGGATTGGCCAGTACCCAGAGATTTCCAACGGACATGGTGTATATGTAAATTTAGCTTAAGACATCCCAAACAAATAAAAATTATCCTCATTTTAATACGATGAGGTATAACGATTTGTTATTTCGCCCGAACTTGATCAATTTTTACAAATTTGGTATAAATGAAATTTACACATTCACTGTATCGAGGATTGGCCAGTACCCAGAGATTTCCAACGGACATGGTATATATGTGTATTTAGTTTAAGACATCCCAAACAAATAAAAATTATCCCCATTTTAATACGATGAGGTAGAACGATTTGTTATTTCGCCCGAACTTGATCAATTTTTACAAATTTGGTAGAAATGAAATTTACACATTCACTGTATCGAGGATTGGCCAGTACCCAGAGATTTCCAACGGACATGGTATATATGTATATTTAGCTTAAGACATCCCAAACAAATAAAAATTATCCCCATTTTAATACGATGAGGTAGAACGATTTGTTATTTCGCCCGAACTTGATCAATTTTTACAAATTTGGTATAAATGAAATTTACACATTCATTGTAACGAGGATTGGCCAGTACCCAGAGATTTCCAACGGACATGGTATATATGTGTATTTAGTTTAAGACATCCCAAACAAATAAAAATTATCCCCATTTTAATACGATGAGGTAGAACGATTTGTTATTTCGCCCGAACTTGATCAATTTTTACAAATTTGGTAGAAATGAAATTTACACATTCAATTTATCGAGGATTGGCCAGTACCCAGAAATTTCCAACGGACATGGTATATATGTCTATTTAGCTTAAGACATCCCAAACAAATAAAAATTATCCCCATTTTAATACGATGAGGTAGAACGATTTGTTATTTCGCCCGAACTTGATCAATTTTTACAAATTTGGTATAAATGAAATTTACACATTCATTGTAACGAGGATTGGCCAGTACCCAGAGATTTCCAACGGACATGGTATATATGTGTATTTAGTTTAAGACATCCCAAACAAATAAAAATTATCCCCATTTTAATACGATGAGGTAGAACGATTTGTTATTTCGCCCGAACTTGATCAATTTTTACAAATTTGGTATAAATGAAATTTACACATTCACTGTATCGAGGATTGGCCAGTACCCAGAGATTTCCAAAGGACATGGTATATATGTATATCTAGCTTAAGACATCCCAAACAAATAAAAATGATCCCCATTTTAATGCGATGAGGTAGAACGATTTGTTATTTCACCCGAACTTGATCAATTTTTACAAATTTGGTATATATGAAATTTACACATTCACTTTATCGAGGATTGGCCAGTACCCAGAGATTTCTAACGGACATGGTATATATGTATATCTAGCTTAAGACATCCCAAACAAATAAAAATTATCCCCATTTTAATACGATGAGGTAGAACGATTTGTTATTTCGCCCGAACTTGATCAATTTTTACAAATTTGGTATATATGAAATTTACACATTCACTTTATCGAGGATTGGCCAGTACCCAGAGATTTCCAACGGACATGGTATATATGTTTATTTAGCTTAAGACATCCCAAACAAATAAAAATTATCCCCATTTTAATACGATGAGGTAGAACGATTTGTTATTTCGCCCGAACTTGATCAATTTTTACAAATTTGGTATAAATGAAATTTACACATTCACTGTATCGAGGATTGGCCAGTACCCAGAGTTTTCCAACGGACATGGTATATATGTATATTTAGCTTAAGACATTCCAAACAAATAAAATTTATTTCCCAGTGTACCACCTCGCGATTTATGTGGACAGTCAAGCACTTAGGTCACTAGAGGCGGTTTCTTTGAAGTCACGGGTGGCGCTGGGTTGCCGATCATCTCTTAATGAGATGAGCGAGTATTTCAGTATCCAGATAATCTGGGTCCCTGGTCACTCGGACTTCACGGGAAACTGCAGGGCAGACGAACTAGCTAGGTATGGTACGACTCTCCAGATCCAACCGGAAAGGGCAGGTCTGGGGAGGCCTATAGCACTGCTCAAATCAGAGCTCAGCAAAAAGGCAATCGCCTTGACAGATGAGAGGTGGACCAACAGTCTCAAGTGCAGGGTAGCAAAACAGGTTTGGCCAAAACTGGACCTGCGGCGCTCCAAGGCACTTGTATCCCTGGGAACACGATATTTAGGATTGGTCGTAGGGATACTGACAGGACACTGCCTTTTTGGGGAACATGCGAGAAGGCTGGGTCTAGAGACGAATGACTTTTGTAGAAGTTGTATGGACGAAGAGGAGGAAGAGACGTTAGTTCACTTCCTATGCTCATGTCCAGCACTATCATACAAAATACATAAGTACTTGGGTGTGTACAACATGAACAGCCTTTCTGAACTCGCGGACTTTGGGGTGCGAGATATTTTACGCTACATCAGTAGCTCTGGTTGGTTTCAGCGGGAGTAAGGGGAGATTGGATCCTGTGATATCACAATGGGCCATTATTGGCCTAAGTGTGCGATAGCAGCCACTCTAACCTAACCTAACCTAACCTATCAGCAACATCATCGAAAACTATTACCGGGAACATGGAGTATGATGTCGTCTAATTTAATTTATACTCTTGAGGTACTTGCAATACAAGAGCATAAATGGTCTGGGAGTTAATTCCATAAAACAAACAATAATTAAACTCTTTCCACTACAGCAGTAATCAGAAAAGAGGAATACTGTGATTTGGTTTCTCATCCTCTGGCGAGTACAGAAGTTTATCATTTTATAATTCCATATTTATCCTACGTGCCAAATTCCATCATTTGTTAAGTAATAGCCGTGTCTCTTTCCAGGCAACAATATTAAAAACTTTTTCAATAATTCATTAATGAAACTCATTTCCATTAAACAAATCCAATTCCATAGTAATCGGGTAAAATCTCAATGAGTTCCGTCCAAGGTGGCCAATATTCCGAAACTTCTTTCATAAATCATTTAACAATCCCATTTCCATCCAACAAACCCCAGATGGCCATATTCTAGAACTTTTTCCAGAAATCATTTAAGAATCCCATTTCCATCAAACAAAATCGGTTAACACTTGATGGAGTTCCGTTCCAGGCCATATTCCAGAATTTCTTCCAAAAACCATTAAAGAATCCCCGAATCCATCCATCATAATCGGTAACCGAAAAATGGAAAATCAAAAATTGGCCGTTAAATCGAGCGTCCGTTAAATGGGAGTCCGTTAAATTGAGGGTTTACTGTATATCGCTAAAAACAATTTCAAATCTTTCCATCACCTGCAAAATCACACTCACAAAATGCAGGAACTCCGCAAGGAACTGCAGTGTTTGGATAACCATCGGCTTCTTGTAATTAGTGATGACATTTGTGATTTTTAAATGTTGACCTTATGTTTTACAAAACATTTGCAGTTCTAATGGAGCTTGAACCCCGTTCGTTTTTTTAAAGAAAGAATTAGTTGTCCAGTGGATTTATTATCCTTTTTGTCCTTAATCCCCTTTTCATTCACGCATCCAATACCCATTCACACAATTATAGTATACCACCTGCACATTGCAAGTTCAACGTCAACCTGTACACTGACATGGTCGGCGCTGAATTCTGCACTCGAACAGAGGATCTTAGCTATGCTTATTAACATCACCGATCGTAATCGATGATGGAACTTCGCATTACATTCAACCTCTGGTGGGATTCGAACCTACAACCTCCCGGTCCAAGCGCCGAAGCTTTAACCACTGCAACACTTTTCCGGTAACAGAAACTTTATAGCCCAGACAGTTAATCCGACTGAGATGAAACTTCATACTTAAGCTTTTTCTATTAATTTGGAGATCCCATTGATGTATGGTCGAAAGCACTTACTCTCCATAAAAGCTTTTTCGTTTTTTATAAATATTTTGAAAAGTGTAGCGTTTACGAGAAAAACGATTATAAATTAAAAGACTTTAAATTGAATTTTAAAATATATCGGTTTAGATCATTTTTCTAAAATATAAGCCGAAATTAAGTTTTTTCACAAAAAACTGTTTTGCAATAAAAAAGCGGCTCGGTATGGCCCAGGCGCATTGATTTATTGGGATAAAACTTCATATTTAAGCCTTTTCCACAAATTACACAAATTAGGCGATCACAGTGAATTTTGGCTGAAATCGGTCTATCGGAAGTGAGAAGTGACAGCTTCCATAACCGCTTTTTCGATTTTTGCAAAATATTTTGAAGGTACGTACAAAAATTCGACCATCCCAGTGGCCAAAATCGGTCCACTGGAAGTGCTTCCATAGGAGTTTTTAGTCTTTTTCAGATATTTTCAAAAGTAGCATTTATGAAAAAAAACGATTAAAATAAAAATATTGTAAATTAAATTTCAAACAAAATTAGTTCAGATCATATTTTAAATTTTACCGGTAATGACGAGTTTTGATAAAAAAAAATATTAATTTACCAAAATTCGGCGTCGATACTATTCGGAATAAAACTTGATACTAAAGCTTTTTTCGTAAATTATGAGCGCTATGCGAAATGTCTGGGACTCTGCATGTCAGAAGTGGCAGCATTCGAAAGAGATTTTTCGTTTCATTCATTCCGACTACTTTCGATTGCAAATCGCTTTGAATTTTTTTTTATGTGTGTGTATAAAAATGTATATACCAATACGCAATTTTTTTAAATGTATACTATCCCATTTCCGGCCAGAAAACAAAAAAAAAATGCGTCAACTTAAGTCCACCATACACAAATGTGTATGTCAGTAACGATAATTTGTATAATTTTGTTTTTTTCATAATTCTCTTTCATACACGATTTTTACGTACACAATTGTGATCACGGGCCAGAAAAAGTTTATATTGTTTGTTCTCCCGTATACGTTACTTATTTAGTTCGTTGAACTAAACATTACTTTGTCGACGAGAACGAACGATATTGTTTTGGTTTTAGTGAAAGTGATGGATGCTGAGACGAAAAGAATCAATCAAATATAAAAACAAAAGAACTGATACGCAATTATAAAAAAAATGTGGAAAGTACCACCCATTGCTTTCTTGTGCGTCTTGCTGCTTGAAATTCCCAAAAATATTTTAAAATTTACTTGTGTAATTCAATTTGACATAGGATCTAGTTTTTTTCGGTTAGAAGAAATAAAAACCTCCGGACACTCTGAGTGTTTGTCCGTACACTAACTCAGCCGCGGAACATTTTAATTCTTCGTTAGTTGCGGTGCGAACTCCTAATAGCACAAGCGCAAGTTCTTCAATCCAACTTTGTGTGGGGTCTTAATATTTCTTTTAGTTTGACGATGCTAATAGGCCCAGCAGATTCAATAAATATTTATTTTTGAAAGGCAATACGCCCACGTAAATCACGGACGAGTTGCACTCTGTGTACGGGAAATTGCACCATTATTTTGCACCCTGAAATTTTGGCCATCCGAACTGCAACTATTGACGATAACATTGCTCAAGTTCACCAAATTGTGCTAGAATATGTCCTAAGAACGTATTTGTTACATATTGACAAATGCATTGGGTGCCGCATTTGCTCACTTTGGAACACAACGGTGTTCGAATGAACATTTTCAACGCTCTATTGACGCAGTTTAGGCGTAATAAATCAAAGTTTTGGTACATGAAAATTTTTTAAGCAACCTTCATTTGTGCGTGGTTCCGTTGCAGACTATGTAATAATTCACAAACTGTATGTCAGCTCTGTTACTCGGCTCTATAGACGGAAGTTTTCTTCTGTAACTTTGCAGCACTAAATTTGATGGCGTAACATTTCAACTCACGATTTCAATAGCGAATAACTCGAAAAAGTGCCAATAGCACCTCTATACCAACAAAACTTGAAGCTAATCACAATTGTAGTTTTTGAGCTTATAAATAAAATTTATTTGAATTTTTGACTTATAGATGACTAATGTGTAAGAATCACAACAATCAGTTTCGAACAGATAAGACTAATGCACCCCAATTCCCATAGTCGTATCACGTCACTTCAAGTGACTAAAGTCACGTCATCTACATTTTCTTATTCTCATAGTCGCAAGTTGCGACTATAGTCACTTCATGTGACATTCCGTCACTTAATTTTTTGAAGTGACAGGAATATTTTTTGTCGAATTCATCAAAAGTAAATTGCATTTTAATTATTGAATTATGACGTGCCTAAATATAGTTTTATTTTGTGTTTTTAAACCATTTAACCCGCGTCACTTGAAGCGACTTCAAGAATATGAATGTTCATCTCACGTGACACGACTATTGTCACTTCACATGACGTGACACGACTATGGGAATTCAGATGATGATTTGAAAAATCAGTCTTCTCATCAGGTCGCGACGACTGATGTTGTTTATTACATTGAAATATTGTCTATATATATAGTGCAATACCATGTAGTTGTACTACTAGCGAATTACTGCGTAGCGTACGAAATTTTTGATTCTTTCACATTTCCATCTATATTCTATTTTAACAATTAACTTTTCGAATTCACGAATTTTTATATATATATACTTTGGTTTTTATCAATTGTAATGGTGTATTGTGATTGTTCCGTATATTGGTCTATTTCAGCACTCTCGAATTGCTGAAATAGACCAATATACGGAACAATCACAATAAACCATTACAATTGATAAAAACCAAAGTATATAAAATTTATTTGTTCAAGGTTTATTACTTTTCATAAATACACCTAAATGTTGATAATGTAATACATACACGTACAGTCGAAACAAATAGTTTGTCTGCGATACACACATTTAAAATATTGTTCTTAATGTATACAAACGAATGACACCAACTGTACTCATATGTTGTTTGACAACTTTACAATTCATTCTTGTTTTAATTTATTTCTTAATTAATTTAATTAAAATTAAAAAATTTTATGATATACAAACAAAGCGGCGAATTTATTTTGTATAGATTTTCAGCGGCGAAAAGTCTACAGTTTGTAAATAGATTTTTTTACAACACTGTATCTTTTTCTCTGTAAGCAATTTCTATAAATTTGCAACTATAGAATTTTTACATTTTCAGAATCGGGCCATAACCGTCTGTGCTGTCGTTACGACCCAGAAAATTTATCGAACCGGAATGAAATTTTATGCTTAAACTTTTTCAGTAAATTACTGCGATCTAGTAATTAATCAAAATCCGGGCCGAAATCAGTCCATCGGAGTTGAAAGCTTCAATAAAAGTTTTTTTCGTTTTTTGTAAATATTTTGATAAGTATTATTTGATACATATTGGTCCTGTTCGTTTTTCCAAAATGTAAGCGGAAATTATGTTTATTGACAAACAAGAACTGAAGTCGTACTATTGAAAACGGCCGCCGTCGAGTTTGTTCGTTTCTTATCATCAGCAATGGTACTAATATTGCTGTTAAGAAAAACGAATAAAAATGGACGGCGGTCGATTTCAATAGTGGGCCCCTGTTTTACAATAAAAATGCGGCCCCGTATAGCTCAGGCGAATTGATTGATTCTGATCAAGCATCATACTTGAGCTTTATTCACAAATTGGGAGATCCCAGTGAATTTTGGCTGAAATTCGCCTACCGGAAGTGACAGCTTCCATAAAAGCTTTTTAGATTTTTGCAAAATATTTTGAAAGGTACGTACAAAAATTCGGCCCCTATACATTCCAGATGGATTGATTAGTCGGAGTAAAACTTCATTCCCTAAATTTGAATGTCTCAGTGATATTAGGCCAGAATCGATCCACCGGAGGTTAATGCTTCCATAGGAGCTTTTTATATATTGTAAATATTTACTATCACCGATTCGTGATAGAAATTAACTGTTGTTGGTGAATTCGAAATCTAAGCAAATTTGTCGTTATAGAAAGTCGAGTGTTGCCACAAATATTAAAAAACTTCCACTTTTTTCTCCTTGTTGATATTTGGTGTAAAGCAATTTACACTGTAGCATCGAGTTAAAGAAATAGATTTAATATTTCGTACCATAATTACCATTTCTTTAGTCAACATACGTTTCATCAAGAGCTACAAGCTCTTCTTGACTTAACGTGATTTGGAGTGGCTATCGCTTTTACAATCGTGTTTAATAACTTTCTTGAGCTGGCATTAAGGACATTATCGAAAAAAAATCGGCAGAACAAATTTTACAATGAAATTGTCACTTCCTTTTGATGATAGTTTGGAAGTTCCACAAAAGGTTATCAAACCATAATTTTTGTTGTTATTAAATTATCAATTTTCCTGCAATGTAATCACTGTTTGTTTGTTGTTGCCGTATCTTAAAATCCTTTCAAAACGGAAATGACACCAAAGCAAAAATTTTACGAATTTTTAAAGCAACAACATCAACTTAACTTAAACGGTATATACATAAAATGTTCATGAATGAATAAGCACAAAAAAATAAATTTTGTTTGTTTGCTTTATAAATTCAGTGATAAGAAAATTCTCTTAGATTAGAAATGATTAATTTTGAAATTAAATTTCCTTGCCGCATCCTTGTGCGGTTTACCATTATAACATGATTATTATTATTTATATTACAGTATTTTTAATATGCGGGTTCTTCAGAACTCTATCGATTTTTAATGATGGTGTACGTAAATTCACAGCACCTTAAAATTCATGTTAATTGAATTCAGACTGCCTATATCTCAAGCATGTGCGCATGTTTCCATGTACATGGTATAGTGACGACAAGATCTCTCCCATGGATACTTCCAAATGTTTGAATCAATTAAAATTCATTTAAATATAATTAAAATGTTTGTGCTTATTTTGTATATAATTGAGGTAATAGAAAATTTTATCGACTAAACATTACATTATACACGTAGTGTTGCTATAATGATTAAATTATTAATTGTTTTGTTACATGATGATATACACTCATAGAATATTTAATCTGCAAAACATGAAAAAGTTTTATGGCAAAGCGTTAATTGAGGTTTGTGTACAACATATTTGCAAGTACATACGATTATCACTTAATTACATAATTTACGAGTACATAGAATGAATTGCATTCAAAATCGCATCAAAAATTTTAATAAGGCTGATGAATATAAAATTTAATGCATTTTACAGTGATGACATCCCATAAAACGATTTTATTATCTCATCAGAATTTTGGTGCAAAAATCAAATCATCGTAAAATATTAAAAGAAATAATTATTTGTCGTACCGCAACACTTGTTGCTTGATATTAGTTCATAAATGGGACTATGGAATTTAAATTGCAGCAATAAAAAGTATGCAACCATAATATCTTCGGTTTAAATACGCGTATATCTCCACACTAAAGGTGGGCTCCACCTGTTTAGCACCCCATCTAAAGGTTTTAACAAAAGTGATGATTGAATTCTTTTGGTCATCGTTTGGTCACGATTGGTCACCATAATTTGGCATTTGGTCACCAATGGATCAGTTTTTATTGCGAAAAATCAAAATTGTATTAGTTCAATAAAATCAAGTTCGTCGCTTATTAGAGAATTTCATTTTACGAAATTAATAAAAATCCAATTGGAATTTACCATTTACAAAAATTAAATTTACAAAAAATATTACTTTTTTCAACGAATTGTTACTAAAGTGGAAGACATAAGATATAATCAATTTAATTTTTTGGTTCTCAGTCATCCCTACATAACGATTTATTGCAAAAATTCTTTAAAAACTCATAATTTTCACACGGGCGTGAAGCTTTTAACAAATAACAAATATGTATATCATTGTATTAGTGCTACACTGATAACCTAATTTCTTATAAGAACTTTGAGTAGAAATTTTTGAAAAAAAAAATGCTTGGAAAAGTTTAAAGAATATTTATAATATGCCATCAAGTCAATAAAATAGTTTCACGTGATAAAAGCTAATAGACACGTGTGCCATATATAACGATCACCCGATTTCTCAATTTCAAAATAATTATGTATAACATACAGATTTTTACCGTTTGAATGGTTTATACTTCAAATAATACCGTAAGCGTCATGAGAATTCTTCGAAGTCGTCATCAGGAGGTTACAATAGGTCTGTACTACCCATTCGTCATGTCCCAGCGGTCTTCCCAAATTTCAATTTTATATTTAATTTGCATGGCATACCGATTTCACGTGCTTGAATAGTTTATGTGTCAACTGCTTTTGCAATTAACCGTTAAGTAGGGATGACAAAACGAAAATAACTAGTGAACAATCTTCAGTGGCAATTAACCACGCGATTCCGATCGTTGGATTTATAAAATTATTAGTATTGGTGAAGTTCCCAGCCCCGAACACTTCGAATCGTGTGGAAATGATGATGGTTTACCGAATTTTCGTAACAAATCATTATGTAGAGACGAAATCAACTAGTGACCAATCCTCAACGAGTTAAGAAGAACCAAAAAATTGAATTGATTATATCGTCCACTTTAGTAACAATTTTTTGAAAAAAGAAATAATTTTTTTCTAAATGGTAAATTCCAATTTGATTTTTTATTAATTTTGTAAAATGAAATTCCCAAATAAGCGACGAACCTGATTTTATTGAATTAATACAATTTTGCTTTTATTTTTTCGCAATAAAAACTGAGACATTGGTGACCAATCGTCAAAATGTACTGACCCATCCTGACCTAACGATTACCTAACCAAATTTGATAAAAACGGTAGGATCATCTTGCAAATAGTGACAATTTTTTTTTTTTTTTGAAATTTTCTTTTTGGTGATCTAAAACTAGTAATTAATCCTGAACAAACGATGGCAAAACGAATTCAATCATCAATTTGGTCAAAAACTTTGATGGGGTGCTAAAAAGTCGGAGCCACCAAAAAAACATTTTACCTCACTACGCCAGAAATAAAATGTTTAAATAAAAATTACATATAAATACTTTCACCAGTTTCATATTCCTGGGGAGTGGGTTTCTACCGACCCATGCAATTTGGAAACCTTTTCACAACTTTTAGATCAATTTCAGGATTATTTCATAAATGAGCTAGAGAATGTGTTGCCTCATTGCTTCGTTTTACTTCAGCAATCCAGTTTCTAGAAAAATAAAAGTTGACGCTGAAGCCTACTGATTTTGCAGAGAACGATGCATTTTTAATACAAAATGCAACACAAGGATTTCATATGATTGTGAAGTACATACCAAAAATAATACCAAAAATTTACACTGTTAAATTTAAAAGTATTCCAATTGGATTTGTTTTGTGGTGAAATTGAAACATTTTTAGATAATCTTTAACATTTATATTACAGAAGTCCCTAAGTCCCTAATAGTGTCGCTGTAAAGATCAAATAATTTTCTAACGATTTGAAATAAACACGACAAAATAGTAAATCGATTTACTAAATTTTTTTTAATTCTAAAGAAAGCTATTTAAGACAATGTTTCTACTTTTATATCTCCGATCCTAGAGATGTTCACGGGGTCTCACCTATACGATCGAATGTGTGTGGTGAGCAAGATTTAATTATGATGATTTTTAACAAGTCCAGCGCATTTTATAAACAACTGTGGTTTTCGATTTTAATCTATTTTCTAATTTTTCTATTACCCCTCCTAGAAACGTTCACAGTTTTTAAAATGTAAATCAAGATAACGTAGACAAAATTGCAACACTGAAATGAACATGGATAGTTTAAGATGATATTTACTGTGCCAAGCAGGCTACTTAATAATTCCATAAATTTTAATAAAATTTCAAATTTTATTTCATCGATCCTAGAGATGTTCACGGGATCTCACCCACATGGTTAGATAGATAAGCTAAAACCCTATGAGTGTGGTGAATGGGATCTTATTATGATGATTTTTAACTTGCCCTTGACATTTTTACGTTTTCGGTTATATCCCATATACCAGAAATGTTCACGGGATCTGTTTAGATCAAGTTAAAAACCCTGACGAAAGATGTCCATAGTATCGTATGATAACACCTTGAATATTCAATACATCTTGATGGTTGATGGCACTACAATCGCTTGTCAAAAAAAAGGAGAAAAAGAAAAAGTTTTCTCGGATTCGTTTTGGATTAAAATATTTTATTAATTCAGTGCACAATAAATTAAAGAAACGAAAATACTAAAATTAAAATAAAATCAATTCTAAAAAATTTAAATAAGTTAAATTATTAAATTGTGAGGTTTGGTGTTTAAAAGGTGTGATTACATATTTTTTCCAAAGCTAGATTATTTCTGCATTTACCAAGCACCCATATTCGGACCAACAAAATAAACAACGACATTCAACATAAAGTCTGGTCCTTCGAGCCGGATGTGGGAATCTGAAAAAACCGGACATTTTGGAAATTTTGGACAATAATTGAATTGCTGCTGCTGTACGGTACATTGGATAGCCTCGTGGTTTTGCAAGCAAGGTAGGCGTTATTTTTTACATTCATTTACATAAATTGATTAGTTGAGTTTTTGTGCAACAAAACAAGTTTATAATTCTTCGATTCAATAATTCTATTGATCGATTATTATCAAAATGGCCGACGGTACAATAGACGCCGATTCGATAATTACGCATCAATATCAATTGCTCGATTTCGTGCAGAAACAATTGACCAATTTCAAAAAAGATTCTGCTGTTAGAAAAACCAAATCGTATTTTGAACGTCGTTTGTCATGTTTGGATAAATTTTATTCCGATTTTCACGCTAATCATCGTTTAATCATGCCGCTAATTGACAAAAAAGAAGATTATATCAAAGAAGATATCCCGAATCAATTTGAAGAAGCATTTCTCTATTCAACTGCCGAAATAGAAGAAGCTTATGCACTCGCATTCCCACCGTCGACTCAATCGCTCTCGAGTAGACGGCCATCGTCAATGCTTACGCATACGGAATCTTCAAATGTGCGGTTACCAAAGTTGGATTTGCCTAAATTTGCGGGTAATATTTTGGAATGGCCTTCATTTTTTGGTTCATTCAAACAAATTCACAATAGTTTAACATTATCTAATTCGCAAAAGTTTCAATATCTCAAGGGTTGTCTACAAGGCGAAGCTGAATTGAAATTGAGACATTTGGCTATCACCGACAACAATTATACGAACGCCATCGACGAACTTGAGAAGAATTTTAATAATAAACGATTGTTATTCGCGCAACAAATGAACGTTTTTTTGTCACAGCCAGAGATCAAAAGAGATACACGAGAAGAAATCCAACAATTATTAAGTTTTTCTCGCGCCTCAATGCATGTAATTTCCAAATTAGGTGTTGAATCGAGTGAAGCGATTTTCGTTCATATTGTGTTGCAGAAATTACATCAAGATACTCGAACATTCTGCCTTCAATCCTTCGACGCAAAGAAGATCCCATTATGGTGTAATTTAGAGCACGAAATCGAGATACGACTAGCTTCGCTTCCATTAAATAATTCAAGTGATGTCAAGAAGCCATCATCCAATTCGAATGCATCATTATCCTCATCAAAGGAGGCATCAAAATGGTATAAAGCAACGCCCAGTTCTTCGAACAGAAAACCAAATTCATTCCACGTATCCAATTCAACATCAGTACAATGTCCACATTGCAAAGAATCACACATTTTACGAAAATGTCCATCGTTTCTCAAACTATCCGTACAAGAACGCAAAATAATAGTTGAGAAACTGTTGTTATAATTGCCTTGGATTCAATCAAGTATTGCCAAGCTGTCCGAGTCAGAAGAATTGTGCCACATGTGGTGGTCGTCACCATACATTACTTCATTTTGTGAAGTCCAATGACGGTTCGGCTGCATCATCACCTGTGCCTAACGCTACTACGCAAATTCCAATATGTAGTCACGCCACAAAACCAACAAATCAATGCCGTCAAATATTATTGGCTACTGCAATAGTCCATATTCGTGCGCATAATAGTGAACTCATTCCATTCCGTGCTTTAGTCGATCAAGGATCACAAGCCACTTTAATCACCAAATCAGCTGCTCAACATTTAGGCTTACCCATGTCAACCATTCGCGCTCAGGTCAATGGTATTGGTAGCTCTCAAACTACTCAAAGCAAAGCTTCAATTTCAATTACCATCAGAACGTGCCATGACGACCGTTTCGAATGTCACACTAATGCATTGATCCTCGATAAGTTGACTAAAAAATTACCTTCATATAGCGTCGATTTCACTGATTGGGATCATATTCAAAAGTTACCTCTAGCTGATCCACATTTTTCGCAACCGAGCCATATTGGTTTGCTTTTAGGTGCCGAAGTGTATGCTTCAATCCTACGAGCAGGTCAATGCCGTGGAAAAATTGGTACTCCAATACACTTCGTTGGGATGGATACTGTCAGGTGAGATCGTTCAAACTCAGTCTGCAAACATTCATGTATCGAGCTTTCATTCTCAAATCGAAATAGATTCACTTCTACGAAAGTTTTGGCAAATCGAAGAAATCCAAACCGAAAAGACGTTGTCCAAGGAAGACAAGTGATGTGAAGAGTTCTTTCAGAAAACTCACGAACGTCAATCTAATGGTAAATATTCAGTCCGTGGTAGTTGTCACATTACGATTCAAATGCAGTCATCGGTTCATCTTACAAAATGGCTTATGATCGGTTTCTACAATTAGAACGGCGTTTCCATCGAAATCCATCATTCCAATCAGCATATTCCGCAATCATCAACGAATATCTCGAATTAGGACAAATGGAACTGGAAACTGCTCCCGAGTCGGACTACAAAACCATCCAAAATAGACTTCTCTTCATTCCAATGTTGTTATTTACCACATCATCCAGTGTTCAAGGCTACGAGTTCCACCACCAAACTTCGTGTAGTGTTTGATGCTTCTGCGACGACGTCAAACAAACACTCACTGAACGATATTCTATTAACGGGTCCAGCGCTTCAGTCAGATTTATCAGCTGTCATCATCAACTGGCGTTTCTTCAAGTATGTTTTCACAAGTGACATTGAAAAGATGTATCGTCGAATCGACATGTATCCTCAACACACATGTATCAGCGAATTTTATGGAGAGATTCACCCGATAAAAACATCAAAACGTATCGATTGAAAACAGTGACATTTGGAACGGCTAGCGCACCATACACTGCGATTCGTGTAATGCATCAGTTAGCTCAAGATAAAGAAAACAATTTTCCACTAGCTGCATTTGCTATTAAAAATCAAATGTATGTCAATGACATACTTTCTGGAAGTCACACAATCGAATCGACGATTGAGCTTCAACAGCAAATCATACAATGTTTTCAGTCAGCAGGATTTGAATTAAGAAAGTGGTCAAGCAACGCATCACCAGTGCTATCGGCAATTCCAATGGAGCATCGTGAGAGTAAATCAGATTTCTTAGTCGGACAAAATGATTCGATTAAAGCACTCGGTATGTATTGGCACCCTTTAAATGATGAATTTCACTACAAAATAAATTTCGATTTAAAAACTGAGAATCACACAAAACGCACAGTTTTATCTACAATTGCTCGCCTATTTGATCCATTGGGATGGATTAATCCAATTATTATAGTCGCCAAAACATTCCTTAAACATTTGTGGTGCGAAGGACTTGATTGGGACGATCAGCTTTCACCCAATCTAGCTCATATTTGGCAATCATTCCTCGGGAGTCTGAACAGCATCAATCAAATCAAAATTTCTCGTTGGATACACACTGACAACGGGCAACAAACTTTCGAATTACATACGTTTTGTGATGGATCAATGCATGCTTATTCTGCTGCAACGTACTTACGAATCGAAACATTTCAGCGAGTTTTCGTCCATTTAGTATTCGCCAAATACAAAGTAACTCCAAAGCGAGCTCTTACAATTCCAAGGATTGAATTGTGCGGAGCAGTTCTGGCAACGAAATTGCATCGATATGTCAAGTCAACACTCCGAATTCCTTCCAATCAAATAACCAGTTATTTTTGGACTGATTCCACTATTGTTTTGTCGTGGATTCGAGGGGATCCAAACCGATGGAAAATATTTGTGTGCAATAGAGTCAATACAATTCTCGACTCCAGCAATATCAATCAATGGCAACATGAATCCACCACCGATAATCCAGCGGATATTTAAAGTCGTGATCTAACCGCTGGATAGTTGATCCATTGCGAACTATGGTGGCATGGACCTCAGTGGCTCAAAGAGAATGCTTCGAAACGGCCAGAACCGTTCCTTCCACCATTAGAATCCATCGAAAAGGACAGCGACTCAGAAATGAAGAAAAGTTACATCACTGCATCAATAACTTTCGATCCTCTAAAATGTATTATTCGTCGCTATTCATCATATATTCGCTTACGTAAAATTACCGCATGGATTTGATTTTACGTTTCATCAATAACTGTCGTGAAAAAAGAATCAATCATCGAATCACTTCAGGTTACTTAACACTTATCGAATGGAACCAGTGTGTTATTCCATTGCATAGAATCGTCCAGCTTGAGGCATTTCCAACAGAAATCACAGCACTTAAACACCAACAGCCGTTACCAACCAAAAGCAAACTGATTGGTCTGAATCCATTCATCGATCGTGATGGCATACTGACAGTGGGTGGCCGTCTTCGAAATTCATTACTACCCTACCATTCGATCAAAAACATCCAGTCATCATTCCATCAAAGCATCACTTCACAAGACTATTAATTGATCATTGTCACCGAATTTGTTTGCATGGAGGTATCCAACTTACTCTGAATCAAATTCGCAAAATCTATTGGATTTTACACGAACGTCGAATCGTCAGCTCACAATTGAAAAATTGTCATGAATGTTTTAAAGTTAATGCAATACTACGTTCACAGTTAATGGGCGATTTGCCTCATGCAAGAGTTCGACCTACTTTTCCATTCTCAGACACTGGAGTTGACTACGCCGGTTCGATCGCCTTTCGAGTATCAAAAGGCCGTGGAAACAAATCGTACAAAGGATATATCGCCGTCTTCGTTTGCCTCAGCACGAAGGCAATGCATTTGGAACCAGTGAGTGATCTCACTACCTCAGCATTTTTAGCAGCACTACAACGATTCTTTGCTCGTCGTGGATTTTGTCGAAAAATATACAGCGATTGTGGCACAACATTCATCGGAGCAAACAATCAATTGAAAGTAAATGAAAAGGCTACTAAGAAACTATTCGAAAATGAAATTCTGCCAGTTCTTATACCACAAGGAATACAATGGCACGTTATTCCACCCTTTTCGCCACACTTCGGTGGGCTTTGGGAAGCCGGAGTAAAATCGGTAAAGTACCACTTGAAACGAATCATTCCGAAATCGACACTTACCTTCGAAGAAATGGCAACTGTACTTTGTCGTATCGAATCATGTCTCAATTCGAGGCCATTATTTCCGCTCAGCGATCGACCTGATGATATTATCGCATTAACTCCAGGACATTTCATCAGAGGAGACGCTCTATTAGCACCGCCCCCTGAACAACCAATCGAAAATTTATCGCCAATCAATCGCTGGCATCATTTGCAAAAAATTCTACACGAATTTTGGAACGTATGGCGTAAAGAATATTTATCACGACTACAAATTCGTCCAAAATGTGGAATCAAATCAAGGAAAACATCGCTATTGGTGAATTGGTTATTGTAAAAGATGAAAAATTACCACCTAATCAATGGAGATTAGGTCGAGTCATCGAAGTTCATGAAGGCCAAGACAAATTGGTTCGAGTCGCTTCATTAAAAACCGCTAATGGAATCATAAAACGTCCGATTGTCAAATTATGCCCATTACCTTGTCAAGAGCCAGCTGACAAAAGCGTAATTGATCAGCTCCAATCGATAAAGGAGCGCCTGTTGCACACTAATCAAAATTAAATACACCTTGCTTTCATTTCAGCTATCCAATGTACCCACCGTTATTATCTTCAATCAACACATCTACTCCGCCGAGTAGTGGCGGCGTAATAACCACCGAATTTCAACTGATTATGGAGGAAATGCCAATCAATTTCTTCAATTCTGCAATTTACATCTTTAAACAAAACCATCAGGTCATGTGTAATTATTTGAATAGATTTAAAGCACAGTTCTCTCACAAATTCTCGTTTTAGTTACAGCTATACGACAAATTGAATGCGAAAAAATCAGTAAAGGTATCACAACATTAACGATGATTTATCCTGATATAAGGAGCGCCTATATATATAACGGGTGATTTTTTTGTGGTTAGGATTTTCATGCATTAGTATTTGACAGATCACGCGGGATTTCAGACAAGGTGTCAAAGAAAAAGATGCTCAGTATGCTTTGACATTTCATAATGAATAGACTTACTAACGAGCAACGCTTGCAAATAATTGAATTATATTACAAAAATCAGTGTTCGGTTCGAAAAGTGTTTCGCGATTTACGTCCGATTTATGGTCTACATAATCGACCAAGTGAGCAAACAATTAATGCGATTGTGACCAAGTTTCGCACTCAGTTTACTTTATTGGACATTAAACCAACCACACGAATGCGTACAGTGCGTACAGAAGAGAATATTGCGTCTGTTTCTGAGAGTGTTGCTGAAGACCGTGAAATGTCGATTCGTCGCCGTTCGCAGCAATTGGGTTTGTGTTATTCGACGACATGGAAGATTTTACGCAAAGATCTTGGTGTAAAACCGTATAAAATACAGCTCCTGCAAGAACTGAAGCCGAACGATCTGCCACAACGTCGAATTTTCAGTGAATGAGCCCTAGAAAAGTTGGCAGAAAATCCGCTTTTTTATCGACAAATTTTGTTCAGCGATGAGGCTCATTTCTGGTTGAATGGCTACGTAAATAAGCAAAATTGCCGCATTTGGAGTGAAGAGCAACCAGAAGCCGTTCAAGAACTGCCCATGCATCCCGAAAAATGCACTGTTTGGTGTGGTTTGTACGCTGGTGGAATCATTGGACCGTATTTTTTCAAAAATGCTGTTGGACGCAACGTTACGGTGAATGGCGATCGCTATCGTTCGATGCTAACAAACTTTTTGTTGCCAAAAATGGAAGAACTGAACTTAGTTGACATGTGGTTTCAACAAGATGGCGCTACATGCCACACAGCTCGCGATTCTATGGCCATTTTGAGGGAAGCTTCGGAGAACAATTCATCTCAAGAAATGGCCCGGTAAGTTGGCCACCAAGATCATGCGATTTGACGCCTTTAGACTATTTTTTGTGGGGCTACGTCAAGTCTAAAGTCTACAGAAATAAGCCAGCAACTATTCCAGTTTTGGAAGACAACATTTCCGAAGAAATTCGGGCTATTCCGGCCGAAATGCTCGAAAAAGTTGCCCAAAATTGGACTTTCCGAATGGACCACCTAAGACGCAGCCGCGGTCAACATTTAAATGAAATTATCTTCAAAAAGTAAATGTCATGGACCAATCTAACGTTTCAAATAAAGAACCGATGAGATTTTGCAAATTTTATGCGTTTTTTTTTAAAAAAAAGTTCTCAAGCTCTTAAAAAATCACCCGTTATATATATATATATATATATATATATATATATATATATATATATATATATATATATATATCAGACCGGGCGGCATGTTTAGATCAAGTTAAAAACCCTGACGAAAGATGTCCATAGTATCGTATGATAACACCTTGAATATCATGTCTAGATCAAGTTAAAACCCTGACGAAAGATGTCCATAGTATCGTATGATAACACCTTGAATATTCAATACATCTTGATGGTTGATGGCACTACAATCGCTTGTCAAAAAAAAGGAGAAAAAGAAAAAGTTTTCTCGGATTCGTTTTGGATTAAAATATTTTATTAATTCAGTGCACAATAAATTAAAGAAACGAAAACACTAAAATTAAAATAAAATCAATTCTAAAAAATTTAAATAAGTTAAATTATTAATTGTGAGGTTTGGTGTTTAAAAGGTGTGATTACATATTGTATTTTTTCCGAAGCTAGATTTTTTCTGCATTTACCGACCACCCATATTCGGACCAACAAAATAAACAACGATATTCAACAGGATCTCTTTCATATAATCGAATAGGACAGAAAATTACCTATCAATATTGTGAAAACGGGGCACGAATGAGGATTTTGACCTTGTTTTTCAAAATTTAAAAATTCTTCATTTTCAATTTCTTTCTCAATTGGAAATTTTGGTATTTTCTCCATTAGGATTTTTACCCCATTGACATTCCCAAACAAGCGACGAACCCGATTTACTGTAATAACAATCAAATAACTGAAATCCTAGAGATGTTCACGGACTCACGTTTATACTATTGGATAGTACAAGGTTTCGACTTTTGATAGTTCCGAATAGGGTTCGGTTATGATGATATTTACAGTGCCATACACGACTTAGAAGTTTATTGAAATAGTTTGAATAAATTTTCAAAATTTATTTTATCGAGCCTAGAAATGTTCACGAGGTCCACATACATGGTGAGATAGAACAGTCAAAACCCTATGAGTGTGGTGAATTGGATCTAATTATGATGATTTTTGCTTGTATTTTGCTAATCTCAATGTCATAAATGTCTTCAAAATTTAGCGGTTGGACATCGACAACAAAAAACATATTGATAGTATTAATTTTCACATTTTTGCAAGTTTTTTTACACATAGGACATTTTATAAATCCAATATCAATTCTCTTTCCAATGTCCTGCAAATCGTATTCGAAAAAATTGTCTAAATTTATGGGTAAAGTGCGAAACTCTTTTATTGATGAGTTACAATTTAATGTAACTTTGACAGTTTCGCTAATTAGATATGTCCAAAGGTGCATTACGTTGGTCGTAGCGTCGATTTCAACTTCATATTGTAAATGGACGTTGATCCACAAATTGTCCAATATTATGTAATTTCGTTCATTTCATAAATTGTAGCGTTTATATAATATTTTTTAATATAATTACACTGTGCTTGAATTTCAAACTTTTTTTGCGTGACAAGCTGGGCACCCGGGGGGTAAACCTAATTCGACTATGCTGAATTCATTGGTGCTAGTCCCATTTCAAAGTTAGTCCCCATTTTTGAAATATCGCTTTCGACATATTTTGCCTCTGAGACAAATATTTGTCAAAATATACACTGATATTCACGTTGATAGCTCCTGAACCATTAAGATTTTTGTTATGCTTTCTTCAGCAAAGTTGTTGCGCAAGCCAAGACCAACAACTTTGCTGAACATATCAAGGCCGAAAAACGACATCTACAATCACATTTTTATGTTATTTTATTTTTTGAAACGCAAAAAAATAAAATAACACAAAAATGTGATTGTAGATGTCGTTTTTCGGCCTTGATATGTTCAGCAAAATTGTTGCGCAAGCCAAGACCAACAACTTTGCTGAACATATCAAAACCGAAAAACGGCATCTACATTCACATTTTTGTGTTATTTTTCCATATATGTGTGTTTTACTTAGGCCAAGGTGAGCTTGGAGTGGCACTTCCGCACAATTAGACCAGGAGTGCCCCGTTGTGATACCACAGGAACCTATTTCCCCTTTACCCCTGTTCAAAACCATTCGGAGCTACGTACGTACCGCAAAATATCTCGCACTCCACATTCAGCGAGATCTGAAAAGCTGGTCACACTGGACACGCCCAAATACTTATGCCTTCTGTATGATAGTGCCGGACACGAGCATAGGATGTTATCTAAAGTCTCTTCTTTTTTTTCGTCCATGCAACTTCTACAAAATCATTCGTCTGTAAACCCAGCCTTCTCGCATGTTCCCCAAAAAGGCAGGGTCTTGTCAGTTTTGGCAAAAGCTTCTCACAGAAGACTCCGGCTCCACCTTGCCGTTTCGAGAAACATAAGTGCACAGGTAAGGCTAAATACAACTGGAATTCGGCATACTTAGGCCAAACAAGACACTCATCTCAGATAAGATACAAAGAACACATCACAAGTACATAAAATCAAGTTTCGTACAACACATAAAAACTGAAAACCATACACTAAATTCAATAAAAATGTAACCATTTTGCACAGAATCAAAAAAGGACTGAAATTAGACAGGTGTCCCAATTTGACTCATGAGTCATGAGACATTTGTATTCTGCACGTATACGAATTACGGCCAAAATTCACACCCTGAAAATGTACAAAAACAAAAACACCCACAATTTACTTCGCGACAAAATCAACACAAAACCCCAATAAAATTTACGACCTCCATAACTTAAAAACAAAGCAGGTACCAAACAGCAGCGCCTAGCTACAGTATATAAAGAGCTTCAAAATAGATTATGTAACAGTAGCAGAAAATAAACCGAAGAAGAGATTATTCTTGAAATTGATATTTCTAAAAAAGTTAAAAAATTGGCACAAGAAGTAAGAACTAAAAACTGTAATATAAAATTAAAAATAAAAAGTTATTCATCTAAATATATAAAGTGACAAAAGAATACAAAAAATAAAGTGAAAATCGTCTTGTGAATCTGGTGAAATAAATAATATGGATAGGTGTTATAAACTCAAGTGCTTTTGTTATGTGTGTCGAAAATTTACAATTATGAGCAATCGCCGCAAAATAAGTGATGAAACCGCTGATTTATATCGACTATACTTTTCACAAAATCTTATTAGTGGTGTAAATTGGATGCCGTCTTTTGTTTGTACAACATGCATTTTCCATCTGCATAGATGGCAAAACACTGGAGCCGCAATGCCATTTGGTGTCCCGATGATATGGAGTGATCCACAAGGACATGATGCAGTTCAATGTTATGGGTGCATTAATTATATTTTCGGTACAAACAGAAACAAAAGTGGTTCTTTGACATACACTGCAACGAGAAATACACATCTACCGCTGCCGCATTCAGATGAAATGCCTGTTCCGGAAAGATCAAACCCAACCGAGGATTATTTACCAACAACATTTGAATCAGGTGAAACCGGAGAAACATCTGCATCAATATATCAACCATCAAATGTCACTGCGCCATTTAATCACATTGAAATCTCACAAAATCGTTTGGATATTATGGTACGACACCTGAAACTATCGCAGCGGCAAGCCATTCTTTTGTCACAGGATTTAAAACAAGTGAACATTTTGGCTCCAAATGTTCGGATATATGGAGCAATAAATCGTCATCGTCATTTTACGAATTTTTTCAAATCAATTGAGAATAATTCACTCGCTTTTTGCACTGATATCCGAGGTTTGGTATCCACAATGCACAATGCATATAATCCTGAAGATTGGCGATTGTTCATCGATTCCTCTAAAAGCAGCTTGAAGGCAGTTCTCCTTCACGTTACCAACTCAAAGAATTCCATTGAATAATCACCAGCCGAATCCGATGAGCACGGCGAGCGTTTTCACCAAGTGACGGCAAGGCTCGAACATTGGTACAGCGGCAAAAAGCTAGATGCACTCTTGGGTGACATTTGTTGGAATTTGCAAGAGGAAGAAGAACCCGAAGACGACACGAACAAATCAGAAAATTAAAATTAAAAGTTAAGAAAAATGTAAATTATTAAGGAAAAAATTGAGAAAAATCACAATCAAATCAACGGAATCAATCTAATTTTCTGTTAAATAGTTTCTATTGTATCTATATTTGTCGATGAGGTGTTTATTCGATCAATTTAAATTCAATAAATGGACAAAAAATGATAAAAAACATGTTTTTCGTCGAGACAAATATTTGTCAAAATATACACTCATATTCACGTTGATAGCTCCTGAACCATTAAGATTTTCGTTATGCTTTCTTCAGCAAAGTTGTTGCGCAAGCCAAGACCAACAACTTTGCTGAACATATCAAGGCCGAAAAACGACATCTACAATCACATTTTTGTGTTATTTTATTTTTTTGCGTTTCAAAAAATAAAATAACATAAAAATGTGATTGTAGATGTCGTTTTTCGGCCTTGATATGTTCAGCAAAGTTGTTGGTCTTGGCTTGCGCAACAACTTTGCTGAAGAAAGCATAACAAAAATCTTAATGGTTCAGGAGCTATCAACGTGAATATGAGTGTATATTTTGACAAATATTTGTCTCAGAGGCAAAATATGTCGAAAGCGATATCTCGAAAACTGGGACTAACTTTGAAATGGGACTAGCACCAATGAATTCAGCATAGTCGAATTAGGTTTACCCCCCGGGTGCCCAGCTTGTTGCATTTTTCAACTAGCACAGTGTTATTAAGAAAACGAAAAAACCTATTTGATGCTAAATTGGACGAATATGCGAGTTTAATACATATAATGTGAATCAATTCCAAAAACGTAGATATTTATGCAATTGCATCAAATGCGCATAAATTAAACACTGCAATGAGTTTATCGTCACCTCCTCTAAATGAATAGCGATTTTGCAATATACTGACAGGTATTTTTGAAATTGAAGTTAAAATTGCTGGCTCTTTGGGTTTTTTGGTGTCTCGTTTTTTCAAAACATTTTTCTGAATAAACCTTTTCAGAACTCTCTGACCCATATGCCGCGGTGTACTAGGCAACTTCGTTTTCATCCTCCACATTTCCTCGTTGGTTATGTCATCTAGATCAGATTCTGCATTCACAATTTTTCGATTTAATTTTTTTTCTTTTCCAAATATTTCGCAGTTTTATAGATTTTAATATTTTGGAGGTTTTGTCCTCCATTAAAGTTACAAATCGACCGATTTTTAGAAATTTTTGATTAATATACTGATGTTTTACCAATTTGAACCAGTTTTCGACGTTCGCGTTAAAAACACGACTTTCGAATGCTGCGTCAGAGATTGCTAAATGTACCCAATGAGGAATGTAAGCGAAATACCGTTTAATGCAAAATCTAGCAAATTCTGGATTTAAATACCTATCCGGAACTATCGATAGTCGAAACCTTGTACTATCCAATAGTATAAACGTGAGCCCGTGAACATCCCTAGGATTTCATTTATTTGATTGTTATTACAATAAATCGGGTTCGTCGCTTGTTTGGGAATGTCAATGGGGTAAAAATCCTATTGGAGAAAATACCAAAATTTCCAATTGATAAATAAATTGAAAATGAAGAAGTTTTAAATTTTGAAAAACAAGGTCAAAATCATCATTCGTGTCCTGTTTTCACAATATTGATAGGTAATTTTCTGTCCTATTCGATTATATGAAACAGATCCCGTGAACATTTCTGGTATATGGGATATAACCGAAAACGTAAAAATGTCTCTGGGCAAGTTAAAAATCATCATAATAAGAACCCATTCACCACACTCATAGGGTTTTAGCTTATCAATCTAACAATGTGGGTGAGATCCCATGAACATCTCTAGGATCGATGAAATAAAATTTGAAACTTTATTAAAATTCATGTAATTATTAAGTAGCCTGTATGGCATAGTAAATATCATCTTAAACTATCCATGTTCATTTCAGTGTTGCAATTTTGTCTACGTTATCTTGATTTACATTTTAAAAACTGTGAACGTTTCTAGGAGGGGTAATAGAAAAATTAGAAAATAGATTGAAATCAAAAACCATATAGTTGTTTAAAAATGCGCTGGACTTGTTAAAAATCATCATAATTAAATCTTGCTCACCACACACGTGGGGTTTTGATTTAGCCATTCGCTCATATAGGTGAGACCCCGTGAACATCTCTAGAATCGGATATATAAAAGTATAAACATTGTCTTAAATAGCTTTCTTTAGAATTAAAAAAAGTTTAGTAAATCGATTTACAATTTTCTCGTGTTTATCTCAAATCGTTAGAAAATTATTTGATCTTTACAGCGACACTATTAGGGACTTAGGGACTTCTGTAATATAAATGTTAAAGATTATCTAAAAATGTTTCAATTTCACCACAAAACAAATCCAATTGGAATATTTTTAAATTTAACAGTGTAAATTTTTGGTATTATTTTTGGAATGTTCATCAGAATCATGGATTTTATTGGATTAATAAACAGGCGACTATTCATTCAAACTTCACCTTCTTTAAACTCGTAATATCAGAGTGTCCTCGCCATGATACTGTAGCGGTTACTTGCAGTGCAAAAATTTAAAACCGTCTTAAGCACAACGAGAACCAACACATGTCGCTAGCTATGAAAATTTAAAAACAGTAAAGGGAACTCATGGTTTTTTCACGCACTTATTCCAACAGAAGATAGATACTTGAATTGTAAAACACATTTATCAACTCTTCATTCGACATTTTCGATATTTTTTATTTATATGCCGTTCGCGTCTTTGACCGGTCGAGCAAAATGTACAATTTTTCGAAATTTATGAGGAATTTTAGTAAAAATTGAAAAAAAAAAGACAATGGACTGGTTGCCCTAGTAAATTGATCCGGAGACGTTACAGTGACTTTGGTCTCAACGGATCGTGAGGTTTCGTAATTTGCTTGGCTTAACGTCGGTTGGATAAGATACCCCCGAAAGTGGTACTTTTCGTAACCTTACTTTGGGGGTGGCTCGTTGAAAATTTTACTAGGTATGGTATTAACTTGCGAATCGAAATACTACCAACTTTCGAATTAAGTGACATTTGGAATTTGAAATTCAAAACAAAATTGCATCGTAAACTCCCTAAAAGTATTTTTAAATTTTTATTAGAAAAGAAAGCCCCATAAATCTCTAACTACAATTTTCAGTCACATCTTCCAGATGATAAAGGTTTCAGTTTTATTTTAATTTAGTAGAAATCTCAAAGCTTTATAATTTTATTGGTTTTCATTTTTAGTAGATACATATATACGTGTACAAAATTAGAAAGCATTTTTATTGTGTTTCAAATTTAGAAACCTTTCTTATATGATATACTCATAGACGAGGATTTCATCATGAGATAGTGTAATGCACTCTAACTAAAAGCTAATTTTGGCATTGTTTAGATTCTTATAGTTTATTGATTCAAAAATAAAATTTTATAGTCTCGCCTTATGTGGTACACAAATTTTATTAATCATTGTTGATCATTTATCATTTCTAAATTTGACGTGAACTATACAGAATGAATAATTATTTGCTTAGTTCGTAAACATTTTTTTTGCTATATGAAGGGTATGTTAAGGTAAATTGTAAGAATAACGTATATAGTTTTCATTTCCAAATAAACTTGTTATCATTAATATTACTTAAAGGAGATATAACTTCCTGTCCTATATACGAATGTTTATAAAATAATCCCGAAGAAATAAAACTTTTTGAATATATTAATATTTATAGGCAAAAGTTCTTAGTTACATTATATCATTAACAAATTAAAAAGCTCTAGTAAAATTAAAAAAACACTTTTCGACAAAATGTATACTGTAAAAGTTGTTAAAATTAATTAAATGTCAAAAGTTATGGAATTTGTTATTTGTGACAGGTAAAATTTAATATATTTTTTTTATTAAAAGTGCTTTAAAAAAGTTTTTTTGTGCTATTAATTGAAAATTTATTAAAAAGCACCAGAAAAAGTTTTATAAGTAAATACATTTTACTGTCGAATTTTTTAATGAACAATTTATATATCGATTTCTTTAAGTAAGGGGGAAGAGGTGGTCATATTCTATACGCACAAAATACAGAAATTGTCAGTTCTCACGACATACAAATTTTATGTAAATTTACGATCGCATAAATATCATTATTCCACCGGAAACATACATTTTCCAGATATCGGAAATATTTTTTTTTGTTAAATTTTATACACAATATTATAAAAATTAGCGCTGGCAATACTGAACGCAAGTCGTATACATTAAATTGAAAAAAAACGAAATAAACGGGAAAAGCTCATTTCCATATCTAAAGAAAATCAAAAAGCTTAAAAAATAATTTCGTTTCATTTCTTTTCTATTTACCAGCTGCTGGTCAATTTATTTGTTTTTCGTTTCAAATCAAAAGAATTAAATTTCCAAATGTCAAAAATTTTAAGATGGACATTATTTTACATTTTATCTTAACTAATAAAATATAGAAGACCGTCCTCCTCGTATTAAACCAATTATGCACGCTACAAAAATGTCAAATGGTTCAAAATGAGAATTATTATTATTTTTTATGTTTCACAATATTTTCGTTGACTGTGGGGTAATAAGTCTTAGTCGATTATTTTTTTATTCGACTAGAGGGATATACAAGTGATGAGGTTGGTATATGAAATCGACGGGCTTGATAATGTATTCATCAAAGCTCTAAACTAAATAGACGAAATGAAAACACTTCCCCCTCTTAAAAATGAGGTTGGATGAAAAATGTTAATGATGTTGTGGTATAATCTTACGGCTGTATATTTAAAATGTTAAATCATTCATACGATAGAAAGTTTATATATTTTAGAAGACGGAGTGAAGTTAAAATTGTGAACGATATTTAGCGGGAAATTAAATTAATTTAGTTGGAATGATGAACGATTGTTTATTCAGGATTCTTGTTATACTGTTTTAAATTGAACTTGATTTTAATTCTACTTACAATTTGAAAAATATCATAAAATATTTTTGCGAACATCTATTATGTGCCTTAATTATTTCCATAAATTTTATCTTCATTTCATTTATCTAAATCGCTTTATGGCTTTTGTCTCAATTAAACTTTAGCTTCAAATTAATGTTTTCATTATGTTGGTTTGAGGGGTAATTTTAAACTAATTCTTCTTATTTTGTGGTTATTAGCATTTTTATTGTTGCATTGATGACTATTTTGATTTTGTCGTTAATTTTATTTTAAATTCACAATCAACTTAAATTTTAACTTTTAAAGCTTAACGACTCTTTAGTTATTACTAATTACTAATTATGTTTGCACATATGGAGTTTTACACCCCATAAAAGTTAGCTAACTCCAGCCGAAAATATGTCGATTATGCAGATTCAAACTAATTAAACGAAAATGGCAGCCAATTTAAAAACCAACGAAGAACTGAAAATAAGAATTTTTCGTTCCAAACAATTAAAACTAATATACCAAACCGAATTTCTCTAAGTGCTGTTTGGATTTTTGGGGAGGTAAAACGTGAAATGCATTTATAGTGACATGTTTCAAAAATATTTTAAATAAAGTGCCTTCTAATGATTATCATTTAAAAAACGTCAGGGCGCATATTCTTGAAATTCAATCAAATAAAATCATCAACGAGTGTTTGTCATCGTATATTTTGGATATTGACCTCCATAACTTAAAAACCATCCTAATTTTTTGCAAAATTTAATTTTTTGGCTCGAATGCACCCTAATATCGGTCCGTTGCGGTTCATAATGATAGTGAATCAACGTATTACAATGAAACAAATACAAATACGTCATATTATTATCATTGCTAAGAGAATTTTTACCAGTGACTCTTTTTTCATAACAAAAAAAAATGAAAAAACTGACAAATTGATGTGATCGAAAAAAAATCACCAAATACATTGAACATTTGACAGTCTCCTTGCATAAAATCGATATTTTTTTAATCTTTAAGATGATTTCTTTAAAAAATAGATCTTATTTCCCCTCCCATCGCATGAAGATGGAATATCAGTCAGAGGGTAGCTATCATTAATGTTTGTTTCCAACTAACACACTAAAATATGTAGCGTAATTGATATATAGTTATTGACACCTTAAAATTTAAACATAGTTATTGGCACCGCTACATTTCATAAGGTTTTTACATAAACTGAATTTTTTAATTATTACATTCTCGCTCTCTTTCGATAGTCCATATAATTTCTCATTCCACGATTGCTACCTTTTGTTTAACATTCAGTTGATTAGTGCATTTTATTCGATTAAGTCATCGTATGACCTGTCGCCTACTTTTTTGTGTGAATGAATCCATATTTTGTTAAGGAATACGTTAAGTAAGTGCATCATATTTGTTTTGTTTTCTATTACTGTTAATAAATTAAATGAAAATTTATGTTATTTACGTTTAAATACATGTTTTAAAGATTAAAAATTATTATTTTTTACATAAGTAATAGAGATAATTGTGGTGTCAATAATTGGTTCGAATTATCTTCTGTATACAGCTATTGACACATAGTGTCAATAATTGTATCCTATTGCAGTACAATAATTGGCACTATATCAATAGTTGTATTTTAAATGGTGTTAATAATTGTCAAAATTTCAAAATAAATTTCTAGCCTAAAATGCCTAAAATCAAGGGAAACTACTCTGAAGAATTGCTTCAAAAGGCACTTGCAGCTATTAAAAGTAATGAAATGTCGAAAAAAGCTGCATCAAAATATTTTAATATTCCGCGATCAACATTAATTTTTCGTTTAGGCCCAAAATTCACGAAGGTCAGACCTGGCCCGCAAACAATTTTAACCAAATCTGAGGAAGACGTGATAGAGGAGTGGATAATCACATCACAAACAAAAGGATTTCCTAAGAGGAAAGAAGATGTTTTACATTCCGTCAAGGAATTTTTAGCATCCATTTGGTCCAGATAATATGCCAGGAAATGGATGGTTTCGGGCTTTCCTGGATAGACATCCACGTATTTCGTTAAGGACACCAGATCCTGTAACTTCTGCTAGTGCAACCGTAAGTGCTAGCGATATTAAATCGTGGTTTTCATCCATTAAAAATTTATTGGCAGAAAACAATTCTTTTGATATTTTGGAGGACCCAAAAAGAATATTTAATAGGCATGAAACAAATTTTTTAATGTGTCCCAAAACTAAAACGGTACTTGCAGTAAAAGGGGCTCGCAATATTTACGAGATTTATCGAGGTATGGCAAAAGCAAACCTTACTGTGATGTTCACATTTGGCGCAGATGGAACAACAGTACCTCCGATGATTATATATCCGTACATCCCTGATGACATCAAGAAATCAGTGCCAGAGGACTGGGGTTTGGGCGTTAGCGATAATGGGTGGATGACGAAGGAGGTCTTCTACGAATATATTTCAAAAATTCTCCACCTATATCAAGTCAAGATTGGGATAAAGTTTCCGATCATATTTTTTGTTAACGGGCATACCACTCATCAAACATTACCTGTGAGTAAACTATGCGTTCAGCTAGGAATAATTTTAATTGCTTTGTACCCCAACGCATCCGCATTCTCCAACCAGCCGATGTAAGTGCATTCAAGCATCTAAAAAATACGTGGAACAAAAAAGTTGTTGACTGGCGGCGACAAAATCCGGGAGAATTCCTGACCAAACAAAAATTTGCTCCTTTGCTTGCCCAAGTTATAGGTTCCAGTATTGGTCCGGTAATAATTAAGCATGGATTTCGAGCATGTGGAATTTTTCCATTCAACTGTAATGCCTTTGATTTTTCCAGATGTTTAGGAAAAACATCCAGCCGTCTTCCAGTTCTTGAACCTATTAAAAAGATAGATAAACATGTGTCTTACCAAACATTTTCACAATTGGTGGGTTCTGACAAACTAAAACAATTTGAAGATGCTAGCAATGGTGTGGGCAATACTGATACTGCAAATTGGTCAGATGAATGCTGGATCCTTTATAAAGTTTCTCTTGAATTTCAACCCGACGATTTCATTCCAAATATCAAGGATAAGAGTTCCCTCAACACAACAACTATTTCAGAGGCTGACATTTTATCATTCAAGAATTTTACTCATTCGCACGTTGCTACTGATTTATATTCCATTGATGAATTTTTATTTATAAATGAAGATATTGTCGTCGAAGAAACTGTCGCCGAAGAAACTGTCACCGAAAAAACTGTAGCCGAAGAAACTGCCATCGCAAACGTTGAAATCATTGAGACGTTTAACCCCGAAGTAACGCCGCTAAAAGTTGCCCCAGTACTAGAGGACTTTCTAGATTGGCCAATGACGCCAGAGAGACAAGGCATCAAACCCGTTAAAACTAAAAAACCGTTCGTCTTAACTAATCCATTGTGGATTAAGGCTGAACAATTGAAAAAGAACGAAAAACAAATTGAAATTATTAAGAAAGAAGAAAAGAAACTTAAAAGACTGGAAAATAAAAACAAAAAAATTAAAGAGATACCTAAAGTTTTAAAACAAAAAATGTCTAGAAGTGGGCCAAAAAAATATTACCTCCAACTTTAGAGAAATGTAGTGATCTAAAAATCCAACCGGCTGCTTCAAATTTCGAGCCCCAAAATGAATTTGGGAATACTCAATACGAAGGTTAGTATATGATTCCAATAATTTCGGAATTCATTAAATGAAATTTAACTAACCAAATTTTCATTTCAGTTCCAGTTCTCGATTCGATTGATAATCTTTGCGATAATAAGGAAATTTCACCAAAACTAAACAATTCTCAAGTAAAGAACCTGTTTCAAGATACTGAGAATTTTGAAAGCATTGGCGAGAATAGGATTGCGGTTGGTTCTATATGCTATGAATGTACATTATCTTTAAAAACAAAATAGGAATAAAATGTAGCAAGTGTACTAGGGAATTCCATATTACGTGCATAGAACAAACGAAACTTCCATATATCCCAAAATTTCTATGCGGCAGTTGTCAATGATCGTTGAAGCTCCATTGGTTAAACAATAATGTTAAGAGCACAATCTGTTCCTATTAAGTTTAGTTTTTTCGTAAAAGAATTCGATGTATATTTTTATATATTTATGTTTTTAAGGTGTGCGAAAATGAATTACGCTTTATCTATATTTTGGTACAAAGAATAAAGTTCCTTATTTTAAAATAATCAATAAACAATAAGTATTTTCATTCATAAAGCTAACAAATTAGCGAATTAATAAGCAATTACTAATTAGTATCTGTACATGTCAATAGTTGTACTATATTGCGATGTCAATAAATGTAAAGGTGTGTTAATAATTGTGCTTTTTGATCCCGTTTTAGAAAATCTGTAATTTAACAAAATTGGGGCCGTTAAGCACTTTTCATACAACTTTTTCTTAAGGGTGTCAATAACTATATCGATTACGCTATATTTTATTGTATTGTTTAAGGAATCAAAAATGAATTGCTATCGAGTGTGTGTGAACTGTTTTGACTGACAACAATAAACGACACAATAAAACGAATCTCAATTCAATTCATTTTCAATTTGCTGTGCCAAAATCATTGATATCAAATAAAAAACCTCTTAACAAGGTAAATGTTCGAGTGAAGACAGCCGAATTCAATTCACAAAATTTCTGATATCAAATTTGTGCCGAAAAAAACAATTGCATTCGATTTGTCAACGAGTTTTCGAAATGTTAGTGCATTCGGCGCATTTGTTTAAATTTTTCTTTCTAGCTGTCAAAAACAACAACATGTCAACGAATTTTAGAAATGTTCAACAACAACAACGCGCTGAATTTGTTAGTTCAATATTTAGGAAAAGCATATTTTAAAATTGAGTCATATCATGTCGAATTAACGCAAAAATATTTAAAATAGTCTACCATAAAATTTTTTTTTTTTATTGTAGAAATAAGAATTTGTTTATATGTGTATGTAAGAAATTAATATAGAGTGTTCCATCAAAAATTTCAGCATTTCCTTCCCAAAACAAACGTTCGTTAAAAAATGCTTTTTGAGTAGCTATGTAATATGGGGGTTATTGTGTTCTGGATTCTATTACAACATTTTTGATGAACTAACCTCGAAAACTGTTTTTTCGTTATTTGTTAAAAATTTCATCGCAACAAATTCGCAGGCTATTCTGTTTCATCCTGTAGTATCAATAGACCGGAGCTTCATAAAATAAAAACATTATATTATAGAGCTTTTCGCAATTAATAAACCAATCAAAAGATGTCGCTAAGTATAATTAAAGCTATATATTAAAACCTAAATGTTTGTTAACTAAAATTTAACAATTTATTATGTATACTGCCTGGTTCAATAGATTATTGAGATCTCCTGGACCTGAAAATAAGCGAATACGAACGAATTGAAATAAGAAAAGAAAAAATTTGGAAAAAATGTGACATTTTTCTATTATTGTTTTTCAGCGCGCAGCAACTACGATGGTAAATATTTTGCGATGAAAAGCTTTATTTATGCCAACCGTATTATAAATAAAAATTATAATTGTTTTGAGTTTTATTAATTATGTTAAATTATTATATTAAAGATTTCGCGCTTAACTTACAATAATAATGGTTGATTTTCGTAAATAGTTATTTAATTATTTTACGCTTTTCTGTAATTTCAAGTAAATATATTACAGAGACATCTGTAAACGGATTTTCAAATTACAGAAAGCTCGGTTTTGCAATCGGATAAATATTTTTTAGTTTTTTACGTTTTGTTCTGTTTTGTAATAATATTTAATTAAGAAAATCATGACATCGTTGATTTTTTGTATACAAAAATAATTTTCGTAAATAGATTTTGATGTACAAATTTTGTTATATGAAAAATATTATTGTTTCTACATGGTGATTCATAAAATTTCGTTTCAGCTTACGTTTTCTCTTTAATTTTGTTATAAATCGGGAATGTTTATATTGCTGTTAAGTGCATCGTTCATCTCAAAAATTTTGATGTGCATGTGACCATAATTTACCAAATAAGTTAAATTTTTATAAAACTAAATTTTAAATTGGATGTAAGAGGAATCCGCGGCAGCACCCTTTATTATCTTACTTTATAAACCTACACAACTAAACAGAAAGTTCATTTTTATAGAAAATTAATAAATTTATGCTCCGCTTTAGTTTAAATTTACCAAATAAATACTACATTATGATGGCTGATTTTCAAATGTGTGTTCTTCAAATGTGTGTTTATTAAAAATATAAAATTAAAATTTAGATGATTTGTTTAATTTTTTATTCATAAATTCATGTTTAAAAATTTTCCAATTACCACGGTTTCTTATAGTAATTCAATAAAAGCTTCCCCTATACTGAAAGCTTTCCTTTTAATATTACGGCTCTTCAAAATCATAGATGGCTCTGTTATTATACACCGTCACAAAGGTTCCTTTAACTATGAAAATTTAGATTTTGGGCTGAGTGTTTTCGATATAACTGTCAAGATAATTGTTACTGTCATGATCAAAAAAAAAAAATTTGGGCTGACTTGAAAAATCTATAACGAAAAATATTTTTATTTTTTTCGCTGACATCATTAAAATGTCGTGATATACGATTTTTTTGGGCTGACAGTTCATACGTGACAGAAATTATAGTTTTCGTTTTGCCACTGCGTTTTTTTGGGCTGACATTTGGGCCAACTTCACTTACATTTAGAATTACAAGTGGATTAAGTAATCTAGTTTAGCCTAATCCATCTACGATATAAAACTAAACATTTTATTCTGTATGTTTAAAATTAATAATACAGACTAGACGCCGATGGGTTAAAGTTAAACCACACACAAATCGAGGTACTGGTGTACATGAGAAACTTTTTTTTTAATATAAAAAAAAAGTTTTCCAATTTAAAACGAAAAAATAATAATACAAAATTTAAATAAACAAAACTAATTGGAAATTAAATAATAATACCTTTGAAGCGGCACACACGATAAACACCAACGTAATAAAAACTCAAACCACCGGATATCACGTGTCGAAGTCATAAACATAATAATTTGAGATAGCGTAGTCCTTCGCCAAAAAACGAATACAAACAAAACAAAAATTTAAATCGATAAATTTTCCATTTTTCTTTATAATCCTTTTTTGGTGGCAGCCCGGATTCTAGACTTTACCACCCCGTACCCGCCCTATAAAAATCGAGATTCCACCGTAAGTTTATTTTCCATTTGCATGTTTTATGATTTTCAGTTTTACTTCTGTATACAAAAATTATTACAACAAGTGAAAATTTAGTTTAATAGGTCAATAATATTCTCTCCTTCCTCCCCCTAATTCCGTTATACATAGTGGGCGGAGAAAACTGCCTATACATAACTGTACATATTCAATATTGATGGAACTCGACTTTCACACATAAACCAAAACAATGTAAACCTATGAATACACGTATGTATAATTATTATTTATTCTTATTATGAGAAAATTACGGTTTGTGGAAAATCGATAGAAAACTTATAGTGGCTGCTGGGATTTATAATTTGTTTTAGCTTCATTGTACGGATTCCTAAATTTACATAAATGTTATATCGATCGATAGGTGTTAGTGCTTTCTAAAGCAAGAATATCTGTTGTCGGTCAGTTGTTGCTAATACACGAATTTGACTAATTGTTTTAAATCTTTATGCAGCAAACAAATTTCTTGTAGAAATCAATAGAAAATTGGTTCGCAAATTATATTTTCATGCACTCATGAACTATAGGTATTTTCATGTATCTATAAGCAATTTTGCCGACACTCCATTGGTTCCACTATCGAGCCACGTTGCTATAGAGGCTTTCCGAGGGTTCGTTTCGAGCTTTCTCAGAATATTCGACCTTATTCGACCTTATTCGATTGCCTAGAACTACTATTTTGTCGTTTCCTTATTTTGTAACTAGTCAATCGTTCATTCAACATTATATCGATGGGCATAACTCCAGCTAAGACAATTACCACCGCTTCGGTTGAGACTGTCCTATATGCTTTAGTTATACCTAGGGGAATCGCCCTTTGTACACTCACTAGTTCTTGGATGGGGCAGCTTATTCTAAACGCTAATCCGCGCAGCCATAAGCCATGGATGCCACCACTGAGACTTTGTAAATCTTAGCCAAGATATTTTGTTTCAAACCCGTTTAACCCCAAACACTTTTGACGTGCAAAGTTGCACCAAGTCTTTCATCAAAATCAACTTCTAACCACTCTACCGATGACAACATCTGTATTTTACTTCCCATACAAATAGCCACCAAAGGTTATTTTCTTATGTCAAGTGATCATAACGGTTTTGTAAGAGGATAGTTCCATTTTGTTGGCGTTATTCGCTTTCTCTTGAACCCTTAGTCTTGAATCCCGGTAAGGAACATGAACTTGTCGTCCGCGAATACTACTTTTTGGGCATGGCATACAAATTATTGTTGCAAACTATATTCCAGAGGTGCGGGCCCAAGGTTGAGCTTTGTGGATAACTTTTATTAACGATTTTGGAAAGCGTATCATGGTTTGACATAACGGTAGCTGACCCGTCAGAGATGTAGCTGTTAATGACCAAATAAGGATTAAACGGACAATCCACTATTCTCAGCTCTTTCATTATACCAGTCTACTACAGATTATCAAAACTTACAGATACATCCAGGAACACTCTAAAGATCTTTTCAATTCCTCTAGTAATTTAACTAAGACTAGGATCCCTATCACCGCCTTTTTTGGTTATCACTTTATTTTGGGAAAATTCCATTATCCAGAGAAACATTCAGGAAGCTATAGTAATACTTGGTTCAATTATTGGCGAAGATCTTTGTATTAGCTCGACCTCGATGTTGTCTACGCCTGGTTCGTTGCCTTTTCATCACATGGATCTGACAGCAATCGTGGCTTCTTCACTGTTAAAGTGTTTCACCCGAGTCGTGCTTGGTTGCTATGATGGAGATTACTGTACTAGTAGAAATAATTTATTAAACCATCCTACCACTTCCGTATTATGACTTATTACGAATTTGCTTAATATTGGAATTTTTGGGGTTGCTTGTTGTCTCAGGCTCATGAATTATTAGGTAATTAAACAGGATCATGTGAAATTTACTGATCATTTCTAATTTGTCCGTTTTTGATAAATTATAGAAATATATTGAAAAGTCATTTACAAGAAAAATGATTATGAAACAGTATACAAAAATAAAAGCGGAAATGACGTTTTCTAACAAAAAACTGAATTTCAACAAAAATTGGACCTCTGATGCAAAAAGTATTGCATTTACGAGAAAAACTACCACGAAATGAAAGATTCTAAATTAATTTTGCAATAATATTGGTCCAGATCAGTTTTCCAAAATTGAACGGAAATGAAGAGTTTTAACCAAAAAGATATTTTTCAACTTAAATTCTGTACAACTCACACCGATTGATTGATCGATATGAATCTTCATACATAAGCTTTTTCCATAAATTGGGTGATCCTAGTGATGATTGGTTGACCGGAATCGGTTTACCGGAAGTGCCACCTTAAACAGGAGCTTTTCGTTTTTTCAAATATTTACGAAAAACGTACCCTACGAATATAACAATTCGTTAAAATTCGACATTTCTAAAGTCCGGGCCATAGTATTCGGAAAAAACATCATATTTAAGCTCGTTCCGTAAATTGGAAGATCCTTACGAAATTTGGTGGAAAGTATGCCGAAACTGACAGCGTTCATTCTAATAATTCTACTAATATTGCGCCCATTAAAAGATCAATAAGTCCCGGAGTGTAGAATGTAGGATCGGCTAGGATTACTTTCTTTCGTAGTTCAATGACTAAACCCAATATGGTTTAACCTGTGAGCGGAAATCTGGGACTGATGTTTATCATTACTTGCGATCGTCCCTTTGTACAGCCTAGAACCCTTGTTCTTGTAAGCTGAGGTTTTGTTCCTGCTTCTTTTGTGATAAAGGTGACCTATGGTTTTTCTGGATTTATTACTGTAATATATTTTCTACTTTTGCTAAATCTGTTGCTAAGAGTAATGGGTCATAATCCTATTGGAACGTTGATATGTTTTATGCTTTGCATAACTGTTCTGCTGTTCCGGTTGCCTTTGCAGGTAGAACAACTTGGTTTTCTGCTACAAATTGCTGTCGTATGGTTTTTGTTGACGCAATTTCTACCCAAATGTGCAACCACCATTTGATTTTTTTTGGAAGTGCTCATGTTTTTAAAACATTGGCATGCGGTTCTATGGTTTTACTTGACTGTGTTGCAACTACCAGCGTTGTTGTGTTGGTATTGATTTGCTGATACTGAGGGATTCTAAGGTTTGAAAACGACTTTTTAGAAATTTCGAAAATTGGCTTGCTCTTGAAATTCCTCTTTCCTACTCCATGTGTCGATTTTAATGCCTGTATCGCTTATAGCGTATAGACACTCGGTTGCTATAGCGTATACGTTTTTGATCACAGCGGCGGATTCTCTAGTGCTGTTGTCAGGTTTAATAAAGTAGATTAGATCCGAGTTATCTGTTTTATTCAACCGATTTCTCAAGATCTTCCAAGCTGCATTTTATTTATACCAATAGGTTCCAAAAGGATTATTAATTTTAGTGAACTGTCTGCGGGAGAAAAATGTGGGAGTGCTACTCGTGATAGACGAATTTCAAATGGTTTCATTTTACATTGATCTTCTAATTATAAAAAATTTTGTTAGTGATACTACGATTCTGTCGTATTCGTTAAGTTTTCGTAGTTTTGTTCTGCGTTGTACTTTAATTTACATTCCTGTTCTTCGGAAGCTTACATGCAAATTTTTGTAGGTAGATCTATGATCTGTATCGTCGTCCTTTTCATGTTTTCTAATTTGAGCCGTAAAGCTGGTCTGGATTTGTTATGGTTATGTGGATTTGTTATGTTTTGATTTGTTATGTCTTCAGCTAAATGGATTTTTCGATATAAACTTTCCTTTTTTGTTTTAATTGTTGGCTGAAATTTAGCAGTTGATTTTGCGTTTAATTCGGTTCTTGATGTATCGAATGATTGGCCATCTACTAAAGTAGGTTTGCTGAATGATGCATCCTCATTTTCTTGTAAGTTTTTGTTTCTCTCATCAGACTTAGTGAAGGTAAATTTTGAATTGTATTTGCAGCATTTGGAGTTGGAAGGCAAGATAATCCGTTTAGGCGTTTCCCACACTCTTTGCCTATTTGATAATATTGGTGGGTTGTATGCTTTATAAAGACTCGCTATTTTTATCTTCAGATATTTCTTGGTTTTCCGACCTGCTCCATCTTTTTTGTAATTTGAGATGATCTGCTCGATTTATCCTGCTTAGTATTTTGTTGCTGCGATACCGGCTCTGTTTCCGATACGTGACGTTTTTTATTTTTGACATAGGTCGATAGTTATTTTTAGTACATAAGGTACTTGGGTGAAACATTTAATTAGGATATTTACCAATACCAATATGAAAATTTTACTATTTTTTTTTTAGACTACAAAATCGAAACATTTTATGAACGTGTGTAAAAAATGAGAACATTTAGGCATTAAAAAACAATTTAGTGTTATAACAGTTACTACAGGGTGGGTCATCTATTAGTCCATTTTTCCATTTGCAAATAAAACACACATTTTGGGATGAAAAGTCAAATTTTTTATTGATCAGGAAAATTGGTTATCCCCACGGCTTCGTCTACGCAGATCTGCGACTGAACATAAAAATCTTCGCTTTTTCCAATAAAAGCGAGCGTGCGGTGGCAGCTGTAGTGCAAAGTATTAAAGAGAATCGATTCGTCATCGTGCACAGCAATTGGGACTCGTTCCAACATCTTTATGGAGGATTTTGCCTAAGGATCTTAGCTTACATACTTGCAAGATTCAATTCCATTTTGATGGGCCGAAGGAATCATCGGAATATACGTGTTCAAAAATGATGAAGGTAAAAACTTTATAGTGAACGGAGACCGGTATAGAGACATGAGTAAATTAATTAAGTAACATCCCGCCCATCATGTTTTTGAAAACATATGGTGGTCCATAAAGCGCAACAAACAGTTTTGTTCTCAGGATATAATGGTGTTTCGGCAAAGGCGTGTTAATTATCTTCACTCCAAACTCGACAATTCTGTTTATTAACGTACCCATTCAACTAACCATGTTGCTCTGGCGTGATTCCATTCATCATGAAGTGATAAATCAAACTAATGACAAAGCAAATGTAAGCTGTCAAATCGGTTGTCAATCAAAACCGTGTTGCCAACTTAAACATGTGAACCTCTAAAAAACACCCTTTACTAACGAATAATTTAATTGATTTAGTATTAAAATGTAAACTTATTTAGCCCCTAGGATATTAAGATAATTACCTAATATCTAAACAGCTACTTTATCAGACCTAGTTTCTAGGCTATTGACTTTGTCGGGAAGCCTTTCTAAGAAGTAAGATAGACGAGGTTTTTGAAATGGAAAGTGATGTATGTAAGTACAAGATATGCTTTTGATTTTGTAAGCCTACTTGCAAACCTACCTATTTTTACGATTCGTATTCTGGCAGATTAGGTTCCTCGGCATCAGAATCTAGATCGATTTTATCAAATTGAACTACAGCTTCTTCTTCTCCCTTCTGTAATGTAAACAGTAATATTTCATACTGACTTACTGTTTAGACTACAGAACCTAATCTACCAGAATACGATCCAGAAGATAAAAGGCAAATTTCGACCTCCCGAATCGTCCATTTGTAAGCTTAGCAATAACGTCACAATGTGTTCGTACATTCTAAACAAACCAAAATTGTGGTTCTTTTTGTCGGCTATGCAGGGAAACCCAGGGAGCGACCATAATATTTTAGACATGTCCAGGATTAGCAGTATGCCAGAAATTCTCCGGCGTTCCAAGAATCCTCCAATTGAAATTGAAAGTCTGTAGGTACTTTCTGGAATTTAAATGTAGTAATATTGAAAACATATCTGACCGTATCCAAGCATAAAGCGAACTGTTATATCTGCACTAAGCAACTTCAAAAAACCGGTGTGCGCACAGCATTTTCTTATAGATAAGTTGCGTTAAACTTATCCGTGTAGGCCAATTAAAATCAAATAATTGAGATGATGCTAAAGATTTCGTTCTGATAACACACCTAAATCAACAAAATTTGGATTAATAAAAGACGAAAACCTACCCTGGTAGGCGGTTGTATACATAAAGGTTAATCTGTTCATATGGAGATGATATTTGTTCCCAAACTCTTTTAAACATCTTGAATGCTTAAACGAAATATTTAAGCTTTTCTACAATTAAACTGTTTTAAGCACAAGCGTTAAACTTCATCTAAAATGCAAGATATTAAATTGCCCTTCTTATAATTCTTAGGTCATTTCAACAAGATTTTTTTTTTTATTTCACAAAGCATATCTGAAGTTGCACATATACCTGTGTACACTCACTTTCAACCCAATTATTTTGTTTACAATTTCTGCCCAATAATAATTTTCTTGTGGAATAATATTTTCATTAAAAATTTCCAACAAAAAGCTTTTGTTGTGCTTACAAAATAATAATATTTTCCCAATGAATTTTTAAAAAGCTTTTAATGTTATTTTCATAAAATTTACGATGAAAAATTATTATTTTTTTATTTTGTTCGGTTTAGTCTGCTGAAGTTAATTAGAAAATTTTTTCACAACAAATCAAACGGGGGTACTTCGACTTTGTTTATATAATACCAGGTATTACACAAAAGGTCAATTAACAAACCATTAAATCGGTAATTGCGTATCTTTTAGAACCGTGAATTCGGTGCGTATATTACGTATTACTTGAGGGCCTATAATGCGCTCGTATAACGATTTTAGTCAGAGCTTTTACATTAAATAATAATGAGGTATGAATTAGTTTACGTCTTCGATCTAGCCAGATTAATAATTGTAAAATGTTGTAAGCAACATATTTTTGTATTCCCATTTCGTAGATTTTGAATTACAGTTTTATATACATTTTAATTAGAAATAAAATCGTGAGCGTGGTCAACGAAGTCCTAACAATGTATGGCACACCATTAGAGTGGATGTCCATAAAATACAATCTAAACACACATTACGCTAATAAGTGTATAAAGAAACAAACAAAGTGACGACACGATAAGGAAATACCTTACCCAATTAATTGATATCCAACGCACGATTATAAATCATTAACGCCATTGGGATAAAAGCAAAACGTGAATTATACCAGGAAATGTGTCTTAATACATTCTAGGTAGGTCTTACAGTCAATAGTCTTACGGAGGCATTTACGAATTGCCTCAAACAACAAAAGATAAGCCAGCATAAAACAAGGGACTAACATTAACCTTGTACCTGTTTCCGCACCAATACCTCGACGACAAAGGATGGTTCCTAGCTATAATTATCGTCCCACACCACATAGTATTACAGGTCTGGATTATTTCAGACTTTTCATAGATGATATCATTGATTAATTATGACTTAAGATAATACCACTGCGAATTACAACAACAATTTTTATTTTTTGTTGCTTCTTACACATTGTAAAAGAAGAACACAACTCACTTCATGTAGGTTTACGAAGAACAAAGATAGACCCAATTAATTCAAAGCAGCTAGAAAGAAGCAAAATATATTTTTAATCTATTTTTACCCACACCACTAAATATTTTAACAAAATTAAAAAAAAATTGAATCAAATGTATTTTCTCTCTCTCAACTGAATATATGAAATATATGTGACAAAAATAAATAGACAATAACAATGAAATTGTATTTATGTCTTTATTCTGTTTTCATTTTTTCAGTCGTATTCCAACCATGTGAGTGGAGATTGTTCATGACGTTTTTACAGATTTTACAGATATAGCGATGGGAATTTTTTTTATTTGCACTGCGACACAATTTGTTATTATTTTTTTGTTGTTGATATTTTTCGAAACAAATTAAAACTAAGGTTACTCCGTTCAACCATATATTTATTTTGTTACTGATGGCACAAATAATGAATTTTATACAGATGAACAAGTTAAATGGAGAAAAGATGTATATAAAAATTTAAAAACAAAAATTTGAAGGGGAAATCTGTATAGCAAGCGAAAGGCTATATAAAATGTTCATTCAACTGAATGGTCTCTTTTCTTCTTTCACTTCACAAATTAAGAAATGAATTTTTATGAAGAAATGAAACCGAAGTACACATGCACATGCACATGCAACTAAAATAAAACATTTCATTTATATGTATGCAGCTCTCGATGGTTTATTTACATTTATTTATCACGCATTGGTAATTTGTTTTCGAACTGAAAAGCAGTAAGAAAATTAACTTTTTATATTGAAAATGACAATATTAGCTTAATAATTATAAATCAAATTTAAATATGTACTAAATAATTTATGATAACATTTTGGAATTATCATTTATTGAGTATACTATACCTATACCAACCACATAATTCAATAATAAATTCAAATTTGAATTTGTTAATAAATACGATCGAGTATCGCGCATATAAAAAGTATATTTATATGACTAGCTATGTATAGGTAGTAATGTGTAGATCATATATAGCAAATAGAGAATATGTAGACAAATTGATTTTAAATTATCGGTTTTCTCTCTTCGTCGTAGGGTTTTAAGATATTTATTAAAATCTAAATACATAGAATGAAATAGGACATTATATTGTTTCATAAAAGATAACCGCATAAATGTGTTACATTTTTCTAAATTCGATAACAACAATTTAATAAAATAAAATAAAAAAACACGCAAATGTTGAAATGCATTATTGACTAACCAACACAACATTAGGCGAATGAACAATATTACTTTACGAAGGATCAAGAGAAACAAAGATGATTCGATATCATTGTTTTATTTGGATATGTATAATGTGGATGTTTCAACGACTGTGAATGTATAAATTTTAGATTTTTTTGTTTGTTATTTATTCTTATTGCAGATCGGGAAATAATTTTCGGCATGAACTAATTAAACTAACTTGAATAAGAAAAACTATGGATTTGGTAAATTGTAGAACGAAATTTGGCATTGCACATTATGAGATTTATATTGGAGTTTAATTTTAATAATTATAAAATGATTTTAGTTGAGACATTTTGAAAACAGAAATTAAAAATGCACCTACAATTTTGATACAATATTTACTATAGCAAAATGTTCAAATATTTATCAGTATGAATTAGAAAATTATTGGATAGATTTTCTTAATTTATTCGGATATCGTATGAGTTTCACTTAGATATGTCAATTGTTTTGTATTCATATAACCTTATTTAAATGGAATAATCCAAAAGAAAACTAAGAAGATAAGATTACTTATTTTGAAGGAAATATTAGGTTCACCGATAATTTGCGTTTTTCCGTAAATATAAACTGGCTTATTAGAAATTTTTTAGCAAGAATTATTTTAAAAACGTTCTACGAATCGAAAAATGTATGTCTGAAAGTTAAAATGTAGAGGTCAATGTATTGGACTATTATTGGCTAATGCCACATTAGGTCTCACAGAAACCGTATTTTTCTTCGTTTCTTTTCCCATTTACCTATGATACGGGTTTTATCTGCGCCGCAATTTTTTGATTTTATTGGTAAAGGGGAAACAAACGAAGAAGTTACCGGATAAAGAAGAAGTTACCCTACTGTGGAATGAGCCATTGGTACTCGTTAACTATTTTTTGTACAAGTTTTTTAATATGACAAATTATTGTTATGCTTTTCACAACATGAACGGAACTGAATTAATTCTTATCCGATTATGATGATATTGGGTATGTACGATGACATTTGGGAATATGGGCGATGTTCTGAAATATACCATTCCCGAATAGAATTAAGTGAATTATTAAACAGTGCGTTCAATTTGATATTCTGAAATGTATAATTTTATCAATACGATGATATTGGGTTAATGAGGACGCTTTGGAGCTGCTACGGATTTACCTGTATAATCTAAACACTAGCCATTCCAATCACGATTTTACGATGGGCTGTAGTTCCTCCTGATCTTTTTTGTTAATCTTGAGACAAGTTTATAGGAATTATATCCAAAAACATAAAATGGTTTAAACCTAAGAGTTTTTAAGTTTAGAACAAACGCTTTATGTAGACCAAGATGCAGAAATACATGTTTCGAGTCCGTATTTTGGTTAAAGATAATCAATCTAGCAGTTGTTAGTCCCAGGTTTCTCTTATCCTGCTCCATTAGAAATTCTGTATTCTTCTAGAATAGCACCAGAAACAATAATTCGCCTCCTCTTATTAGGCTAGAGTGATTGCGCTGTCTCACTAAACCATGGTAGCCTAGAATCTCGTTAAGTTAAAGTCATAACCTGCAAGATCTAATAAAATATTTTCATTTTACTGGACAAAACATTTATTAATAGATAATGAAGCAAAGAACACGTATACCAGGACGAATACAATGATTCTGTATTAGTAATATAAACCCAAAATTCCTAGCGAATCACTGATTGTTGAACAAAAACTTATTCGACTGAGCAGCATAAAAGCAACAGCCATAAATTGGCCTTGATAAGAGTTCAGACTCTCAAAACTTCATTAGACTTAAGAATTATATTAATGTGAACCTGGCGAAGTTTAATGTAATTAATTTCATAAGCCGTATTCGGAAATATCCCACTTTTGAGTAACTTGCTGACAAAAAATTACCAAATCTATTTACGAACAGGTAGAGTAGCTTTATGGTAATTAAGTTTTACTTATTTTTTAATTTCTGTATTTCTGTCAATTTGTCTAGTGTCAGAAAATTACAAACTTTCAAAGTAAAAACTATTAAACAAAATACAAGAAAAATGTTATATCTGTTAAACGAAGTTATTGAATTTTCCTGAATATAAATATTACCACATGATATGTAATCTTACTTTTTGTGTAGCCTGGGTAACTTGAAAATCTTTTGTTATCAATATTAAAAAAATTAAAATTACTCAAAAGTTACCATGGGATATTTCGGAAAACGCCTATTATTTAAAACTTTTAACCAACTAAAATATGATTACGTCAACATACTCGTACCATACCTCCCAGCAATATTTTTGCGATTACTTTTCATTTGCGACATGTCTCTTGAAAGAATAAATGCGATACGCTATTCGTAATGTGTTGCGTTCTAAAGAAATGACATTTTGTATGTAAGTTCAAAGTATTTTGAATCTTTTTGTAGTTTGGTCACTGCAGTCTGATGAGACGAGCGAATTTTTTAATATAAAAAAAAGAAAAAATTCAATGTTTCATTAGTTCGAAACCAAACTGCCAACGTCTTGGTTTGATAACCTCACCCAATTTTAAACTTGGGGCGAATTAAAGTTAATCTAGCGACAACATTTGAGAATTATATGCGATACACGGGCAAGTATATGCAGGTTACCCTCCAGGTTTATAAAAGTTCTAGGTTGCACGAACGGTATTCAAACGATTATCTTTAGCTCATCTCGAACATATTTAAAAAAGATAATCACACGATCATGTAAAGATAAATGTCATAGTTTTTCGTGCGTGGAGTTGTTATTCGTGCGACAATATTTACGAATTATAGGCGATATTGCTAATCAGCCGCTCGATGAGTATTCTACTGATATTATTATATATTATAGTGAAATTTATTATTATTATAGTGAAACTCATACGATATCCGAATAAATTAAGAAAATCTATCCAATAATTTTCTAATTCATACTGATAAATATTTGAACATTTTGCTATAGTAAATATTGTATCAAAATTGTAGGTGCATTTTTAATTTCTGTTTTCAAAATGTCTCAACTAAAATCATTTTGTAATTATTAAAAATAAATCTCATAATGTGCAATGCCAAATTTCGTTCTACAATTTACCAAATCCATAGTTTTTCTTATTCAAGTTAGTTTAATTAGTTCATAAATCTCATAATGTGCAATGCCAAATTTCGTTCTACAATTTACCAAATCCATAGTTTTTCTTATTCAAGTTAGTTTAATTAGTTCATGCAGAAAATTATTTCCCGATCTGCAATAAGAATAAATAACAAACAAAAAAATCTAAAATTTATACATTCACAGTCGTTGAAACATCCACATTATACATATCCAAATAAAACAATGATATCGAATCATCTTTGTTTCTCTTGATCCTTCGTAAAGTAATATTGTTCATTCGCCTAATGTTGTGTTGGTTAGTCAATAATGCATTTCAACATTTGCGTGTTTTTTTATTTTATTTTATTAAATTGTTGTTATCGAATTTAGAAAAATGTAACACATTTATGCGGTTATCTTTTATGAAACAATATAATGTCCTATTTCATTCTATGTATTTAGATTTTAATAAATATCTTAAAACCCTACGACGAAGAGAGAAAACCGATAATTTAAAATCAATTTGTCTACATATTCTCTATTTGCTATATATGATCTACACATTACTACCTATACATAGCTAGTCATATAAATATACTTTTTATATGCGCGATACTCGATCGTATTTATTAACAAATTCAAATTTGAATTTATTATTGAATTATGTGGTTGGTATAGGTATATTATACTCAATAAATGATAATTCCAAAATGTTATTGTATCATAAATTATTTAGTACATATTTAAATTTGATTTATAATTATTAAGCTAATATTGTCATTTTCAATATAAAAAGTTAATTTTCTTACTGCTTTTCAGTTCGAAAACAAATTACCAATGCGTGATAAATAAATGTAAATAAACCATCGAGAGCTGCATACATATAAATGAAATGTTTTATTTTAGTTTTGTGCATGTGCATGTGCATGTGTACTTCGGTTTCATTTCTTCATAAAAATTCATTTCTTAATTTGTGAAGTGAAAGAAGAAAAGAGACCATTCAGTTGAATGAACATTTTATATAGCCTTTCGCTTGCTATACAGATTTCCCCTTCAAATTTTTGTTTTTAAATTTTTATATACATCTTTTCTCCATTTAACTTGTTCATCTGTATAAAATTCATTATTTGTGCTGATGGTACAATTGTCTGTAAGAGTAAGTGAAATAGCAGTCGTAACATTTCAAAATGATATTTTTTATGTAATAAAATGTTAATACACAATACAAATGCAATTTTTATATGGGAGAAAACAATAGCAATTAAATTCTTCGGTTTTTATGTTGCTAGAAAGAAAAAACCACTCTCGCACAACAATGCCTCTATCTATATGTGACTAGTAGAGACATTAACCAAACGTAACGGCAAAAATCCGAGTAATAATATCATGTATTCAATCAACGATGATATGTATGTATGAGTATCACACTGTTAATTCAAATTCAAATAGGAAACAAATGAATCGTATTGGAAATTTTAGTACAATCATGTATTGTGTAGAAATTATCGAGATTTTTATTAAAACAGATTACAACTAAAACAATTAGAATAAATATTTAATAAAACAAGAAAAACGCTTAAATTCAAACTTAAGTTAAAACGACATAAGAACACCTAGAAAACAAATTTTATATCAAAACACCCGAAGTCAAGCATTCAAATGGTTTATTTAGGTGACTCAACGACCAACTTCTGCCGCATTTTTTTATAAATTTCGATAGATCTCGATAGATTGTATCCAGATGTTCTTAGTGTATAAAGCTAAATGTGCATTAAAGCTGTATATTTTGATCAGAAATTAGTTGTAAATTCACATTTCATCTTTTTTAATTCATTATTTTCAATTACACAACGCACTAGTTATCCAAATTTCAGATTTCCCCTTTCAAAAATTAAGAGGCATTTTTAGTACCTCCACCTTTCTGCTTTAGTACAATAAATAACTATCTTTATTCAAATCTAGTATGCTTATTAATAATTGCCAAAACATATTTGACAGTCAAAAGTCGGGTTTTATCTTTGATAATAAAAAAAAAAACGGAAATGCAATAATTAACAAAACTGTGAGTATTTAATTTATTATTTTCATTTCAAACAATTTATATTTTAATTGAAAATATGTAATTATTTTTATTTACAATTACAACATGTAGGAATGGAAAACTTGGGCCACGAACGAAACCAAGGCATTGTTGTACTGCTACAAACTTCGAATAAACGAATTTGTTCATGTGAAAAAAAAAATTTGCTTACCAAAATTTGGTAGAAGATTTGTTGGCTATGGATGTACTGGTAAATATATTTTTAACTATTACAAACATGGATATACCTGTAACATATTGCTTTTTTTAATTTTAAGAATCAGAAATAAATGCCACTATGGTGGAAACAAAAATTAAAAATTTAATCAAAACGTTTAAATCAGCTAAAGACAATGAAGAGCAAACAGGGGTCACTCCATATATAATCCCATTTTACGAAGAATTGGATGAAATTTTAGGACATAGACCGATAATTTCAAACACCAATAAAATTTCATCACTACAAGTCAATAAACATCGATTGTTAAAAACCCCTCCCCTTAAAAACCCCCTAAAAGCACCTAATTTCACCTCTAATTCGTACAGCTCTCAAACAAAACAACCAAACTTGCCTAATTTTCCCTCAACTTCCGCTAGCTTCCGTCAAGATACCACGAACTCCTCCGTAAATGCTAAAAAAAATTCATGCTCTCGTAAACGAAAATCTGAAGCATTTGAGAAGAAAAAAGAACTATTGCTTTTTTTAAATGACGAGAAAAACAGACGACATCAAGAAATTATCGATGCATTAACAAAGCGAAATATTCACTAATCGAGAAATTAAATCAAGACTGCAATTTTTTTATAATTTTTATAGTTATAAATTTATTTATTGGAATACAATTTTTTTGTTATATTAGCTGTATTTTGTTGAGAAATAAAATATTAGAGTCCAGTTTTGGAATAAGCATTGTTTGTATTCTAAATTATCATAGTAAAAGGAAATTGTTCATCATAGTTGGCGAATTTATCAGAAGTAATAAAATTCGGGTTTAAATTATTCAAATCAAAAAATTTGAAGGTTTAGGTAAGAATCATAATTACTACTGAAAAAGAAGCTAACTATGATGAATTTTTTTTTTCCGTTATGACAAATTTAGAAACCAACTTGGCTAATTCCAAAACTGGCCTCTAATATTTTAATTCTCAACAAAATACAGCTATAATGTTTTTATTCAACAATTCTTGAAATAACCTCTGCCTTCAAAGGATCCAACGTTTCTCGCTCTGCAATACCTTCTGAAACTTGTTGGTCATTGGTATCATTCTGAGGAAGTATTTCATCAGATTCAAACTCATCACTCAACGTAATACACATTTTATGCAGAACACACGGTGAATATACAATTTTTGTAAGTAATGGCAAATCTATTTGTTCTGTAAAATGGAGCAATCGACGAAACCGTGTTTTTAACAAGCCAATAGCATTTTCGACTATCACGCGAGTTTTCGAGTGAATTTTGTTGAAATTTTTAATGGAGTCTGTTAACGTGACAATGGAACAAAAGGAGGAACGAGCCATTGGACAGGATATGCATCTCCAAGGATGAACGTATTTGGAGGGAAAAAAATAATTCATATTTTCTTCGGCACATTTAAAAATATCACTACGTCTTAAAACTCTGCCATCATGCAGTGATCCAGGTTCACCACAAGATACATCAATGAATCTTTTCTTTGCATCCACTACCACTTGCAGGGATACGCTGCAAAACTTTTTTCTATTAAAATAATCCTGTCGGTATTCCGTGGGAGCTTTTATTTTAATGTGGGTGCCGTCAATCACCTCAATAATATTTGGAATTCTATGCATGCTTTCAAACATTCTCGCATGAATTTTACTTTAGTCGAGACTTGGCCACTTTACGTAATCCTTCCCGATATCGATACAAAAATTAGAAACGCGTACCACAACGTTCCACGCCGTTGATTTTGCAACGCCAAATAAATTTCCTAATTGACGAAATATAAGCGAAATTGCTGACGTACCAGATAAACATATGCATGTCTATCTTTGCATCTAATCGTGGATGTCCTGGTCTTATTTCATTCAAATCGAACGATGATTTATATTTTTCTGTAAACAAGATTTGAAGAAAAAGTCAGATTATAATTATGATATTTATAAAGGAAAAACTTACCAATTAATAAAATAACTGTCGATCGACGCAATCGAAAATGCATTTTGAAATCCATCTCACTGTAGTTCTCGTTGATAGTTTGAATGAAATTTTCAACCTTAGCGTGGTTTTTATTACTGGATGTTAATGAGTGACTGGATGAAAATAAATCCAATTCTTCGCAGCCACTTGCACACAATACTAAAATCTAAAATTTATTTACACATTATTTTTATGTATTTATAAAAAATAATATCTATTTACCTGTTCCTCCATTTATATATTTCGATAAACAAACAAATAATGAAAATAACAATTCTGATTGTCAAAAAAATCTAATTCTTGTTACTACTACCGTCCTGTATTATACAAGTGAGTAATCGCAAAATCAACAATTTCCCAATATTTTTTTTGTTGTATCTGGATAACCGCTAACTAATTTTATAAAAAAACGCGACATTCATATACTAGCCAGACCTGAATCACAATCTCTGGGAATTATCGATAATGGCGATCCAAATTTGAATAAAAATGGCATCAGTACACTCCGAGAATATAAAAATTCGTAGCAATAAACCCGAAGCCGTGCATTATTGTCACTAGGTGGTTAATAATGCACGACTTCGGGCTTATTGCTACGAATTTTCATATTCTCGGTGTACCGATGTCATTTTTACTCAAATTTAAATGGCCAATATTGGCCATTTCCGATGTTTGTGATTCAGGTCAGAGTCACCTATCAGTAGCCAGGAGATTTTTATGGTTTTTATACTAAATTTTGATGACCATTTAAGATCATATATAGAGATTTTGATTCGATTCTCGCTAATTCATGAAGCAGTGCCTACCTAAACCCGTCTTGTTTTAATAATGCACTGCTTCAGGTTTATTGCTACAAATTTGTAATAAGTTTTACTGCTGTAAAAGGACATTCTTATTTGCTTCTAAAAGTAAAAAATTCTTAAGTTGATTCGGTATATTTTTTTAATCTCTGGAAAAATCTCTGAAATTTTTGTTAATTCATATCAAATATTATATTGCCGATCTCATATAAATTTTTGCGACAATTTTTTTTTTAATGCAGCCCCAATATGCAATGCCGACGGAATTCCGTTTACATTCGCGTTCAAAAACCACACACTTTCTATGGAAAGAATCTTATGTTCACGGAAAACCGTACTACTCGCAAAAGAAGTGGCACAAAAACTCCGGTGTCTGTGTGCATCCCAACTAAAAAGAGAGAAAATCAAATAGGAAAAAATGTGGAATTTCGATGGAAACTCAGGTTTTTTCAATACACTTTTCCATAGCAATTTTAAACACTTGTCTAAGTAAAATTAAGCCGATTTCCTTAGTATTTTTCATAAAGAACTTGTAATAGTTGTTTTTTTTCGAAAATAAATATTTTGTTATAAATTTAAAAAAAATATATATTTTATTTAATTCAATACATACAATAGACTAAATATTTAAGAAGAATACAATTTCTTCCATTAAAATAGATTTTTATTACCTTTAGCACAACGTTGATAAATCACTTATAAAGCACAACTGTGTGAGTATTGTCCGCCAACTTGTCACAAGAAACTGGAGATACAAAATAAACATTTATAAGAATAAAACAAAAACGTAAAATAGAAAGAGGTGGAAAATTGTTTTTGTTCAAAATCAATATTATTGTGTCTTCGCTATTTTGCAGTACGGAATTTAGTATGGAATTAAAACAATTTATTCCACACAGTCCACAAAATCCTTGGAATATTATACGGGCTCCGTAATATTGTGGCTCAAGCCAACAACTGGTTTACCTTTAAAGCACCAATGATTCCACCAAGAAGGGTAGACCCGATGGTGTGTCCAATAACAACCAATATAAACAATATTCGAGTGGTAACCCAAGAAATAACTATCAATTCCAGCCAATGGATTGCCCAAAGATCCTGTCTCAAGAATTATATATAAGTGAAGATCAACAGTAAGTGACGGAAGAGTCTTAACAAGAAGATCTAGACGAATGTGAGGTGGATAATGAAAATTTTCATCCAGAAGCCCCCATCCGGAATCGGATACGTAGATGTCAATAAATATCAAACGTAACCTCCCATATAAACATATTCGCCTAAACATAACCAAACTACTTAAAATATTAATAGATACTGCATCAACTAAATCTTTCTTAAACCCAGATTTCGTGCATCCTTCATGGATACGTTCCATATCTCCAACTATCGTTAAAACTATGTTTAATGAATATATGGTAAACCAAAAAGTAGTGAACCTATTGAATTTCTGTTCAATCAATGGTTTAATAGGATTAGAAACGATACGACAACTAGGTATACGTAGAGGAAAAGACAGAAATTTTAAAGTTATGCCATTCATATGAAGAATTATTTCTAAGAATAGAACAACGTTTGTCTTTTAAAAATACTGTAAAACGTGATATAAGTCTGAAAGATGACAAACGACAAATCGAGGAGATTAGTAATCGTCTACCGCAAATTAAACAAGAAAACTATTGAAGATCGCTACCCTCTACCAAACATCGTAGGATGGTGTTCGGTAGAGGATATAAACTAGAGAAATAATGTATGCATTTCTCAACCCTAGATCTAGCATCTAGATTTCACCACACCAGAGGTGAAAAATAAGACATCCCTAAAACCACATTTTCCGTAGATCATGGGCACTATGAATAAATAAGACTGCGTTTTGGTCTAAAGAATGCCCCTTCAACATGTGAAAAGGTCACGGATAATGTGTTTGGTGACCTTCAATGTAGCGCTTGTTTGTGTTACATGGATGACTCACTCCAAGTGCGAAGTCATTCCAAGAGCGCATTGAAAACTTTAAACAAGTATTCAACAAATTAAAAAAGGCTAATTTAAAAGTTCAAATGGACAAATCAGAATTTCTACATCGAGAATTTGCCTTGAAATAGTAGCCAAAACATTTTAACGCTTAACACTGCGAGTAGTTTGTTTGTGCTTGATTAAGCTTGTAGCGACATAAATGTAATGGGTTTTTCATTGCCTTCGTGGCCCTTTTGGAATAATACACTTCCCGCACCGGTTTTCGAAGGATCGCAAGGAAACCAAAAAAGTTTCTAATAGTCAGGGTTTATTAACAAGGGAGCAGAAGTTAATAGAACTTTCAATTCCTCTAGAGCCATCTCAGCGTCGTTTGGCCAAACAAATTTAATATTTTTCTTTAATAGGTTGATTAAAGGAGTGGTTTAGTATCGCTGTTTATTTGGCGAGCTATCTCCAAATCTAAGTGATGTTCAATTTATTTTATTCGACCGTGGGTTAGGTGGGAAAGGAATTCCGAATTCTATCAAAGTAAATGGATTGAGCTGGTGCTACTATACATTACTCTCGTTAACCTTTGAAGAAGAAAGGGAAAGAGAAAATATTAGGTGTGCAAGTAGAAACTGAATATTTTTTGGTCAAATTCAACTTTAATGAAAATTTAATTGTTACAAAGATTAATTATCGAAATAATCGCCATTACTATCTATCGTCTTGATGTGATAAATGCCTTCGTATTAAAAACTTGGTGATTTCGAAGCAATATAGTCATTGGGCCATTGTTGCCCATCTTCAACTTTTGTGAACCGGTGGTCTTTCAAATATGATGACATCGATCTGAATAAATCAGAGGGAGCCAAGTCTGGGGAATACGCCACAGGGTGTAAAACATGCCAGCCTAAGGAGAAGATGAGTTTCTGGGCGCGCATTCTTAAAATCGGTGGATATTTCCGCATGCGGATTATAATTTGCATTAAAATTCTTTATATTATACGAACTTTTCACCGGCTACTCTAATCGTTTTTTCAAATTTGCTTGCAAGTTTGTTACGGATGGCTCGTAGCCAACTCGCAGTTATAAATAATCACCCAGAAGCCTCTCTTACGGTGATGTTTTGCCGGCTAGATTTCAAAGTAATGGCATGGGTCGTGAGGGAATTAGAGGCTTGCGTGCTCCTGGCCTACACCGTGGAACAGAAAAATCAAAATCAAAACAAATAATAAAAAATACTGAAATTAAATTACGTCGAGCATAATTTGTTGAACGAAACCTGAGGAATGTAATAAAAAAATAATAACATTGTGTGTCCGTCCGGTGGCTACCAGATCCCCCCAAGTGACAAGTATCCAGTCTGCTTAAGAGACTTCCCCCCTCCCAGGATAAGAAGATAGGGACGGCTCCTCAACAAACCTAACCTCTCCTCACCCGGAGTGGCCTCCAACGAATCTTTCTCAATTCACACTTCGGCAGCATGAGATCACCAAAGTGCCACGGGAAGACCGCGTGAATTTTACGATTACTACCGAATGGACGACAAATACGCTGGACTCATCACTAGAACCCTGTGGATGTCAAGCCAGAAGGCTGAAAGGGGTGTGACAAGCCCAGCATGTAACAATAGAGTCCCAACACAGAACGCAAAACACCCTTCCACCATACCGATCCGAAAAATTATTTAATACTTCATCTTATGCATTTTAAGACACAAAAACAAGAGGTGAAATAAAAAAAACAAGGAAAAATGAAAGTAAGGTCGAATACCAGAAGTTAGGCGCCGTGCGGGTTTTTATTCAAAAACAAGTAAAAAATAAAAAATAAAAGCGAAGATTTCCAAAGCGAAACGGAAAAGAAAAAATAAATTAAATCTACAAAAGAAAAGGGTCGTCGAATCTAAATCAGAAAGAATAAATTAAACAAAACAAAAATATGGCCGTAGAACGAGAATAAACCTGATAGCGAAACCGACTACAAAAATATTTAATAAGAAATTGGGAAAACGAAAAATTGAGAATTTGAAAATTGATAAAACTCGAATTTTATTTCGCACTGCAGTGTATTAACAAGAAAACCAAGACAAAATGTTCGCAACACTCGTTTTTGTTTTGTTATAATAACAAAAATTATATTTTTTTAATTCTTAAGTCTTTTAGTGTAACTAACTCAAAACTCTATTAGTTTTTCAAGAGAAAAAATGAATTTACTTTACGTCAGTGAACGTTCAAAATTCAACTTTTTAATAAAAAAAATCGATCTCAATTAGAAATCAGTACTCGACTTTAATCAAAAAAATTACAAAACTCAACATTTTTATTCACAAAACAAACGAGACTAAAAATAACTCTCGCGCCACACAAGAATACAAAAGAATATTTTTGTTGTGTTAGTGCGCGTCACTTGCATACTGCACACTTTCTCTCACCCGTATCAGCTGCACGCACCAAAACAAGAAAATACAACAAAAATACTCCTCTACATCTCAGCCGCTCGCATACAAGCACAAGGTACACATTGGTCTCGCTCTCGTCAAATTTTTCGACGTTTATGTATTATTTTGGGTGAGTACGGAAAACATCGAAGATTAAGGCTCATGCACACTGCACAAATAATTTTAGCCCGCATGTCACACTGTTACAGGCTGGCTACTGCCAACCTGCAGATATTCACTAAGCGCATGCAGAGGCCTCCACGGTGATATTTTGCCGGCTACGTTCTCAGGGAGAAGTGCGAAGGGTCGTGGGGTTTGAGGCATGCATGGCTCCTGGCTTACACCGTGATTAATACAGATAATTTAACTAAAAATAAAACGCAAATAATAATAATAAACCCGGATGTTCCGCCGAAATTCGTCGGCCGGAACCTGAGGAACGAACAACTCAAAAATTATCAATGGGAGAGAGGTGCCCTGGTGCGCGCATCCATTCGAACTCGAACAAGGTCGAGCCTTGGTTACGAAACTGGATGCGGGCACCAAGGGACCGCAATCAACATTGCACCGACACAGAGGGAGTCTCCGCTCCCATCATACCGACCGGAAAAAATTTAATATTTCATTTTATTAAAAAAAACGAAGCGAAACAACTTCCCCTCCACCCGCACCAGAAGAAAACGAGAGAGAGAGAGAAAGCAACACGGATCGAGCGTGCACCCGCTGTGCGGCGCTCGATTACAAAATTTTTAAATTTAATATAATATATATAAAAATATAAAAAAAATAAAAAAAATCAAAAAAAATAAAAATAAAAATAAAAATAAAAAATGGTACCTTAAATTACAAAAAAATTACTGATGCGACCTTGCGCGGCCGTCATGCCACAGGTACCACCCTGTACCCGGACCGTTGCGGCTTTATGTGCCGTACACTACCGATGCGGCCTTGGTGCCGTTGTTGGGCGACTCCCCGCCTTGCGCTCGAGCGCTTGCCTGGATGGGCACTATACGTTGCGGGGCCTCTCCCCGATACCAATATATACAATAAAACGAAGAGCCGGTTGGCCACCATTAATACGGCCGGCCTCAACTGGCCGCCGAATCCGCACCCCGCCGTGTGACCTCAACTGGTCACCCAAAACGTATTGGGCGTTGGCTCGCCGAAAACCGTTGATAACGTGGCCTTAACGGGCCACCCGTTATCCTCACCACCGATCGTCTTTCTAATACATTGACAATCAACTTTCAATTCTCAATTATTCACACCCAGCACGTAACTGGATTGCCTTTTCCGTATCACAACAATATCAAATGATGCTACTTTGGCCTATAAATCCAAACTGATTTTCTCTAGACCACGGGAAAATAATTCACAGACACTATTTTTACAGTAGAAAGTATTTAGAAAAATTCAGATTCAATTTTCACTTTGCACACAAATGTTTATGCTCGCTTGGTTTTTTTTTTCTTTAATGCACAAAACCCCAATCTCAAATTTCAAACGAGAATAATTAAAATAAGAAATAATTTTCAATTTTCCATTATAATTTTATTGAGACAATTTTCAACACATTCCCCTTATTGGGTAAAACCAAAAAACAGTTCTTTCTTTTATATTTATATTATAAACAACTTCTATATTTATATTATATTTAAATTATCAACAACACTTGTTTCAAAAAAAAAACAAAATCAAGACTCCAAAAAAACATTTTTGTCACCATTACTACTCGACTCTATGTCAACACGACTTTTTTTAAAAAAAAAACCAAACTCGAATCTAACAAAATCAAAACTCGAATGACCAAACAAAAAAAAATATTCGAGCGTCGCACAGCTCGTAAAACGTTTTAGAAGAAAATGCATCTCTCTTCTCTGTCTCTCCTTTGTACCAAATTTTCGTTGGTACAAAAGAGAGACATACAAGAAAAAAACATTTTTTTAAAACGTTTTACTTTGCACACACTCGATGCGCATTGTTCTCTCTTTCTCTACCATTTTCGTTCCGATGCCAACATAACAGAAGAAAACACACAAGAATCCATCCACCAAGAAATCACGTTCAGACAACAAAAACCCGGACGCAAGAAACCGTGGAGAATAGAAACAAATTTACAAAAAAAATATCTTGTTAAGACAACACAGTCGTAACAACACTACAACAAATGAATGGAATCCAAAAAAAACAATGTTATGACCATGGGGTCGTAACAAGTGTTCTATTATTTGGGGGAATAAATCCACATTGATTTACCCAGTCGGAAATTTCCATCGATTTTGTTTAGTAGTGAAATCAATAATAGAAGACTTGCAAGCAAATTTGATAAAACCATTAGAGTAGCCGGCGAAAAATTCGAATGTTGTCATGCAGCAATATCACCCCCCCCCCCCTTCCTTGGTCCATAAATCGCCTTTTTTCCTATAGAGAATCACTTAAGTTGATCAATTAGGTCTGGTAAAGTTCAGCTGTAACAGTTTGAGTAGGTTCCTGAAGCTCGTAGTAAATGACTTTTTTCCAATTCCACCCACCAGAATATTTTATGCAAAAAATTCTATCTTTTATACCGAGTAAGCAAATTCTTGCAGATGTCAACTCTTCGGTTTTTGCTTTCTTCGGTCAGTTTATGAGGAACCCATTTTCCTTCTTTCTTTCCTTCTTTCAGCTCCTAACTGTTCTGCAAAGTCGTTTTGAGTTTGATATGGATCTTCATTCTTCAAATTGTTTTCACGAAATCTTGAAAACTACTTTTCTACTGTTCACTGAAAGCCGAACTAATCAATTCCATAGCTTGAGCAGCAATTTTTTATTTCAAAAAAGTATAGAATGCAATGACGTAAATGTTGCTTACCGGCATCCATCTCTTAAAATTGGTGCGACTTATGTCATAAAAACAGCAATGACTAAGCTACATATATCCAAAATGGCGAGCGACTTGGATCTGTTCATTCTTATTTTAATGCAACCAACTTCAGACCCGATTTTCTACTTGGACACCTAATACAATGTAAGACACGATTTTGAAAGTTTTTCAAAAATCTATTCCTAAATAAATTTGACCTTGTAAGAGAGTGCTATATAAAATCGAACAGAATTAGTTTACTATTAAATTTCACAAGTATATCGACAAAACCGGTAATTTTATTTTTGGATCCGTCCGCAGTGAGCACTTCAGCTGTGTGAACGGCGCAAACAGTGGCTCATCGTTTAATAGGTCTGGGAGCACGCAAGCAATTTTAATCATTGTTAAATAAATTATAAATGACGTGGTGATAAATAAAATTTCAACTGAACGTTACTTCTACATACTTTTTTTGGCTAACCAAACAATATCATGGACTAGAGTAAGGGAGCAGCGCGTCAATTGAAGGAACTTTGCATAACCTTTCAGGTGGTAATATCAGCTTTGTGCTCCAACCAACTAAACCATGACGAATCTAGAGCCCATAACTGTACTTGCACGCAAACCGATGTTTTGTTGCATACTTGCACAACTCTATGATTTACATAAATAATTATTTTTATAATTTATACATTTAAAACTAACTGTAATTGTGATTATAGAGTTATTAGTTTGTTAGAATTGCGTGCATTCCCATTCGAAACTTGTAGCATATAATTTTTATTAACTTACTGCAATGCAATAAAAATTTAATTTTCACCTTCAATCGAATTATTTGTTGGTACACATGTTAACTAATCAAATATTACAAGTCTTTATTCAATTTCCTAAAAACGTATTTAGGTAATTCAAACCATTTTCTTTTGTTATTTACGCTTCGGTTCGCATAGCTGCTAGCATCTAAATAGCATAAACAGCGCCGCTCCATCGTATACCCACGGGTACAGACATGAATATTATTAAATCACAAAACTGTGATGATTGTGATGATGGTAATGTAAACGGAATAAAAGGTGAAAAGTGTAACGAGCACACCTAAATTTTCCAATTTTTTTTTTTTGTTTTGCTTAAATTAATTTATCAAAAACAAAAGAAAATGTGTTTTATATAAAACGAAACAAAAAAAAAAATATTCCTCGGTGATGGCATTGGAAAATATCAGTTTTCCTCCTATTTTTATTGTTGTTTGTTTATATTCGATTGACAATCAATTTTCTATTTTGTGTATTGACTACCCTTAAAAATACAAAAACAATCTGTATCTAGTAAAAAAAAAATATATAATCAATCAAATCTCGCATAATAAAATAATCAACAATAATGGAAAATAGGAAAATTGGAAAAATCAAATATACCGGATTGAATATCTATCTATCTATCCATCAGTGAGTGATTGTATCACTTTTACTTTTGATTGAATAATTATAACAATATATAGTATGGAATTTGATTTCAGCACGTAGCTGGCGCCCCTATCTGGCGTTATGGCTTGATTGGAATTTTCTTTCATACTCATAAATAATAATCGGTGTCGAAAATTTCATATATTTTGTATATATAGTTGTTGCTGTACGCACTTAATTGGATTTTCGCCTTCAGGTAATTTCAAACTTCTGCAATTACAAAATTTACTTAATCGAAAAACAATTTATTCGGTAGTTCAAGCTCCCTTGAACTTTATGTTTTATATGTAAACATTAGCTTCCCACATCACGTATCGCGAGTAAAATTTGTATATATATGTAGGTACAATTTTATCAGGTTTCTTTAACATTTTTCTTAGTATGGATCACTGAACATAATTAATTTCAATCCTTTGAGAATATATTTGCAACCACACAAGAATATCAGTAAGCTTGTTGAACCGAATGGCTTAAATTTTATTAAATGTGTTGCAGCGCTCGATTTTCATACAGAACGATGATAGTTTATCTAATATAAGTTTTCCGTGAAGGAGCCACGGCAACACGGAAACCAATGAACAATTTGGGAACATCTTTACGCATCCGGTGTCGGCATAACAAGGTTTTACTTCAATTCAAGTAAACAATTTGATTAAGTGTTTCCTATTGAAGATTTTCTTTTGATATAATGAAAATATTCTAATTGGTAAATGCATGTGAATTTTATTCTAATTTTCTACTAGATAAAAAAATTGCTGTTTAACACTACTGGAAAAAGTTCACACGCTTATATAGAGATGTGAAGTTTATACTAAATAATTAAATAGCGAACAAATTTGAGGTTGGAGTAGTGAATTGCAAACATTTAGGCGATTTAAAAAAATTAAAGTTTAGAGCTTGCTAATTCTAATTCTTATTCTATCACGCAAGTTCCAGATTTTTCCTTTAAATTTGTCAAAGGAACAACCGAGTATATATAAATATTATGTGTCAGTTTCTAGTTATACTGAATTCTATACCCTTAATTTTGGCCTGCATTGCATCTACCCCTAATTTGGTTTTTGGTTTTTCTTTGTCACTAAAGATCAATGATTGGACAAAACTACAATATGAATAGGCGCGATCCAATGTATGTGAAGCTAGCTCGCTACTCGTGAGAGTTTACTATTCCAGCCTGAAAAAATGACACTATCGCGACAGTAAACAGTATCATGATACAATGTCATGAAATTTATAACATTTATCCCGAAATTTTAAAATTACTTTTATGTATTTTTAAGATATGTTACTATTGCTTGGTAGCCTAGTCAGACCTAAACTCTTCATTTATATGAAGATAGCCCGATATTCAGTTCAAAAAACTCGTTAGCAATACTAAACTATAACTATCGAGAAATTCTTATATCCCAGGCAAAAAAAAATATCGCTGTCGCGACATTAAAATGTGTCATGATAATCTGTTATGACATTTGGAGCATTCAGCCCGAAATTATAAATATGACTTTTACGTATTTTGGAAACCTAAGTAGACAGCTCAAACTTAAAATAAAACCGACAATTAGGAAACTTAATTAGCATTACGTGATCGTTTGAAGTTTAGACTAAAAACTGAGAGATTTGAGCAAGAAATATATTAGCCATTAACGGGATATCATCACTAACGGGATATGATCATTTGAATCACACGTGGTTCACTTGGCATATACAGCCGGATTCGTTGAAGTTTTCACTGCAAACTAAAAGATTTGCAGAAAAATTGTATCTGAAATTATCTGGATATAGTCGTTCGAATCTCGTCATAGGCGATTCATCGTAATGGTGTGTGAGCAGCGCAACAGTAAAACGTTTTTATACCATAAATAAAATTTATGGGGTGGGTCATCTGTTGGTCTTTTATTCAACCGATGAATTTTAGTACTTAAATACTGTTCAAAAGAATTCTTTGAGATAATAAGTCAAAAATATGCCATTTATCATCATGGAATCGCTAACAACACAACAACGCATCTTGATTATCCAAATTTGAGAAGGTCCAGAAACTGTTTCAGTGGAAGTTCGCATACGGAGAAAGAAGCGGGAATTTAACACCACTTGATTATTTTTTGTGGGCTTATTTGAATGGTAAGGTGTACTTATGCTAATCATCCACAAATAATTCAACAACTTAAAAACAACATTCGAGCTAAAATTGAGACCACTGATCTGTATTATTATTAAGAGTAAATGTGGTATGAAAGCAATCCATAGTTAGTCGAATTAATTGCTATAATGAATGATTATGTCGACTATCAAATGGGCGTAGCGCGAGTTACATGTATGACATTGACACCACATGATAACAAAAATACAATTCATAACAAAAATGCACATGAAAATATTTTGTTCTAAAAAAAGATCAAAATACATAAATTTTCACATAAAAAGTGCAAACGAAATATTTTAGCAATTTTTATATTTTTTATGAAACGAAATCTATTTAAAAATGAATACTAGTGTCAAATTCGAAACACATTTAAATATGCTTACATTGCAGTTTTTACCAAAAAGTTAAAATTAAGAAATTAAATAAAATTTAGAATTGTATCTGACTCTGAAGAGTTCAGACTTTAAAAAACCAATTTTCAAAAATAAAGTTTTTCAACTCTAAAGAGTTTGAATTACGAATACATTAATCTTAAGATTAATCATTGTATAATCATTATATAGTAATGTAATGGTAGGTTCGTGAGTGAAATGTTATATACCACTACTGGTATCGTTTTAAACTTTTTAAAGAATTTCTGCAATTACCTATCCGCCTAAATAGCATAACCTTCTCCTAAATGTAGCTAGAATATTTTATAATGCAACATGCAGAAAACAAAAAAAAATTCTATACATATACTTACAATGCGATTCATTACTATTTATGATACGAAAAAAATTTAGTTCCCATTTCTGTTTCTTTTCATATCAAATTGACAAATAAAATAACATATATAATAATAATTAACAAATACATAATTAACAAATAAAATAGTAATAAAAATAATAATTTTATATGAAAACAAACAGAAATGGGAACTAAATTTTTTTCTTATCATAAATAGTAATGAATCGCATTGTATTACTCATATAATGACGCTCTCATTATAAGTCAAAACAGTTTTTACGCTCAAAAGTAAATAGAAAATGTAGCAAAGATGATGGAGAGAAAATACCGATCGCAACTAAGTTGGTTTTGTTTTGAATTGCAACAATGTTTTCTAAATTATAGACAAATAATTTTGAACGTTAAAATATTCGTTGAAAATTATAAAAAGCTAAAATAATTGAAGATTGTCCATAAAAACGATCTACATTTAAATCCAATTAAAGATTATTTTAAATGATTTTGTAGGTACAACACATATACATTATTTGGTTTTCGTTTCGATAACTATATAGATAGACCACCGATGATAGACATACTTATTTACACGCATACACATAGCAATTCAATATTATGTAAAAGGAAATCATACATCTACACACTACAAAGATTTAAAAATTGTTTGCAAGTTAATTTCGTAAATTTGTTCGTTTAAAATTTTATTGCTTGTCGTCTAATCGTAACGCATGTAGCTTTGTGTTTTCTTATTTTTAAACGTTATAAAAAGTTCATTTTGAAAATTTTTGTATTAAAACTTTTGTGAATTTGCGTGATAAAATGGTGTGTGCTTACATAAACTGCTTAAATAAAAATGACTGTAAATCCACCAGAACATTTTTTACGGTGCTGCATGACCATCGTCGTGTGTTCGACAAGAATAAAGTTACTTCCAAACGCATAACTATTATGAAGAACTTTAATTTTAATGATTTCAAAATAAGTATTTTTCGATCAAAAAATATTTAAAAAACTGTCTTTCCCCAGCCAATTAATAATCTTGTTTGTAAGTGTAAGGTCAATGACATAGATGCACGATGCAAGCGTTTATTAAAATTCGATTTTTTTTTAAATAAAAAAAATTGATTCCAAAAGTTTCGCGTACGATTTCCAACCAGACACACAACACTGAGAGCCAAACAACAAGAATATTGAAAACACCTGATTTCCCACCTATAACATTGAAATATGAAAAAGGGCCTCCAAGAACTTATTAAAAGAATTATCAAGTTCCACAAATTCCTCATGAATGTCCCATCTCACCATCTCAATTTCCTAGTCCGCAACATCAAATTGAAGACGAAAATAAAGAACCCGTTCAACCTTTAAACAAAATTCTCAGGTTTAGATTAAATACCCCTCAGAAAAGTAAAATGCAAACAGAAGAAAACACAATAAAAATATTAATTGATAATACACTTGACGATCGACCACAAGTAAACACATTTTGTACTTGCACAAATATTTCATAAATTAAAATTATCTTGGACCCAAGTTGAACAAAAAATGTATTTGGAATTTGATTTTAAATCACCTTCATGTTACAAGCATTTATTAAAGAAAGGTTTTAATTTGCCAGATAAGGAGAAAAATTTGTATTATTCAGTATAAAAAAACTAGTACATGTTTTAAAATTTTTGTATGGGTTAAATTTTAATTTTATTTTTATGTGGCTTAGAAGGGTCTTAGAAGGGTATTATGAAAATTGTAAAGAGATTAAAACTCTAATAAGCAAGTTAGAAACTACCATTGGCGATTGCTTTCCTATTTAAAATACAATTTAGATAAAAATATTATTGTTTTATCTTATGAGAGATTAATTTGTTTTTTAAGATAAAATAAATTACAACAATTTAAGCTATTGTAGCAACAAGAACTTTCAAGAGCCCAACTGAAATCCCATTTAATTAACCTAATTAAGGTTAATTAAATGGGAGCTTTTATGAAAATAATGCTCCCATTTAATTAACCTTAATTTTTATTTAGCTCTTTGGTTCTGTTCAAAACGGCTACTTATTTCATTCTAACGCCCGTTGCACATTTCAGCTAAGCTAAGCAAGAAACGTAGTTTCTATTAGCATAGTTTAGCTCGCACAGCTCATTCCGCTGCACATTTGAGCTAATTATATCTCTCACGCATACATTTCAATACAAGTAAAATCCTATGTCTGTCAAAAATTAATTAACTAATTTTATTATATTATTTAAGAATTCAACCACTTTTTTGAATTTGATCCACAAAACCAAACACAACAATACTCAAATGTCATCCAAATTTCAATATTTTATAAGTACACATAATAATAGCAATGTGAGCAATATAGCTGACTTGCAATCCAAAGACAACCCGAGCTAAGTTAGTTTGTATCGCTCAAAACAGAAAAACATAGCTCGCATAGTTTAGCTCAAATGTGCATCGTTCCATTAGGCCCGTTGCAGATTTGAGCTAAGCTAAGCTAAGCGATGTCAGCTAAGTTCATCGCTCTTGGTTGAAAATAAAGAGTTTTAATGAAACGGTGCACGCTTGAGCTAAGCTATGCGAGCTATGTTTTTCTGTTTTGAGCGATACAAACTAACTTAGCTCGGGTTGTCTTTGGATTGCAAAAGTCAGCTATATCGTTCACACATACATTGCTATTATTGTGTACATATTCGCCTATGTGACTACTTATGTGATTCTAATAATATTTTGGCAGACATATAGCATTTTACTTGAATTGAAATGTATGTGAGAGCGATGTAATTAACTCTGTGCAAAAAATGTGCAGTGGAATGAGCTGTGGATGCCAAACTATGCTAATAGCTGCGTTTCTCGCTAAAGCCCCTTGCACACTTAAGCTATGTTCTTTTAGCAAAGTGAGCATGTTTTGAGATCACAGCTTTCGATTTACTTTGCAAAGCCTAAATAAGTGAAACCGAATTAGCGAAGCTTAACTCAACACACTCGTACGTCCCGATTTATTTAATTTCTTTATTTAAAGCTGTGGGATATAAACATAGCTGATTGTAAGCTGATTAATTACGAGGGCAAATCAAAAAGTCTTGCAATTTTATATGAAAAAAAAGAGTGAGTGAGACAGCAATATTTTTATTTTTCGATATAATCTCCTTTAAGGTTTATACATTTGTCACATCGATCAATTAACTTGCCTAAACCCTCTAAAAAAAAGATTTCTTTTGCTCCATAAAATATTCATTTACAACAGACTGTACTTCATAGTCACTGGAAAATTTCGGGCCCCTTAGTGTATTTTTTTAAGTAGTCACTGGGTGCCAAGTCTGGACTGTACGGTGGATGCGGAATTTCCACGAAGCCGCAGCCCTTTAATGCAGCTTGAGCAATATTAGCCTTGTGCACTGGTGCATTGTCGTGAAGAAGCAAGATTTTTTTAATAACTTTCCTTGGCCGTTTTTCCCGGATCGCTTTTTTCAATTTTCGCAAAACTTCTGCGTAATATATGACTGTGATTGTGGTTTTCGGTGCAATATAATCGATTATCAAAATTCCTTCAGCATCCCAAAAAACTGTTGCCACAACCTTACCAGCAGACGGTTGAGTTTTGAATTTCTTTGGTGGTGGTTCACTACGTTTAATCCATTGCATCGATTCTTGTTTGGATTCCAGATCCCAATGATAAAGCCATGTTTCATCGCCTGTTATTATGTTATCCAAGAAATTTTCTGGATCTTCTTTGTACATATCTAAAATCGCCTTTGAAGTTTGAACACGCATTTTTTTTTATGTTCTGCATTCAACAAACGGGGAACCCATCGCGCACCTACTTTCGACATGTGAAGGTGGTCATGTAATATAGTATATGTGGTACCGTATGAAAGAGAAAGTCTCCACGCTAACCGCGGAACAGAAATACGCCGGTCCTCCAATACAATAGATTCCAAAATTACGTGTTCATGGCTAATCTGCTGGCCGATTCGAGCGGTTGTCGTCTTCAAATGACTCCCGGCCACTTTTGAATAATTTTACCCACCTTGTTACTGTGGCATATGATGGTGCAGATTCGCCGTAAACTTTTGATATATAGTTGAATATATAAATTGCATTTCGTCCATCTTTATAGAAAAATTTAATAAGGGCGCGATATTCAATTTCATTCATTTTAAGAAAAATTCAAAACACGTGTTACTAAATTGACAAAAACAAACGAAATGTAAAATTTACATCGAAATGTTCTTCTAGAAGTTTCATCGCGACAAAAAATGGTTTTGAAAAATATATTGTTGTCTCACTCACTCTTTTTTTTCATATGATATTGCAAGACTTTTTGATATACCCTCGTATCTCCAAGGTGAAAATAAAAATTTAAATACATTGCTTTACAGATTGGGTAGACTCTGAGATTTATCTACAATATTTCTCTTATTTGACTTTGGAAAAAAACCAAAACGTGAAGCTGTTAAATGAAAACATAGCTCATTTCAGTCAAAATATTTAGCTCAAGTGGGAAACGGGGCTTATAAAAGTTTTTTATATACAACCAAGAACGATGAACATAGGTCAGTTCGCTTGTCTTAGTTCAGCTGAAACAGGCCTTATTGTCTTATTAGTAGCTATCGTTCATGAGTATGCAAAATCATCCGAATTGATTCAAAGCGATTCAAGATGGCTGACTTTTAACCAACAAGCGCGCATAATTTTTATGCCTTAAAGGGAAAATCTGTACATGTATCATCACCTTAAGAGAGCTCTCACAATAGACAATTTTTTCTCTAAAGTAAATTTTTTTCTAAAGTTTGATTTTCAAACAAACTTCTAAGGCAAAATAAAAATTGTTTTATTGTGAAAGCTGTTTAAAGTCTCCACAAATAAATATTCGTTTCGGAAAGGTAATTAAGTATTAAAACGGTGTAAGACTAAATACAAATTAAGGTTAATTAATTAAATTAAGACATAAAAATAAAATTTTACAATTTAGAGGAAAATAAAAACTGATTTTTTTTATTCAAAATAAAATACACAACGCATTTTTTATATAAAAAAAATAATTTGTATGGTACATCAAACTAAACAATTTAAAATTAGCGTTCGAATAAAGACGGAACTTAAAAGTAAGCCATTATTTATCCTGCCATAAAGAACTGAAACGTTTTTTTCGGACAATGCTGACCAATCTCTAGCTTAACTACTATTTAAAAATAGTTTTAACTACAAAATAGTGAGCGGCAACCTAAACTCGTAAGCTATTCACTTGTATATTGAATTTATAAAAAATATCTTATATACTTTCTTATATCCCTTTTTCAACTAAGAAAAATAAAAAATCTTCTCAATTTTAGTCCAACCCACACAAATGTGTGAGTAAAAAATTAACGTATGTAACGGCGTTGTTCATTAAAAATTTCGCTTGATTTGAAGTAAAACCAACACAACTGTGTGTATAGATATAGTGTTTTTTCGGACGGAAAATAAGTTAAAAAGGAATTCACAAATGTGTAAATTTGTTCAAAAAACATACAAAACTACATATACATGGTACTTTAGCCCTACCCGCACAATTGTGTTAGTAAAATACAAAAGGGATATGTAATTCATTTGAGATGGATTAATTCAGCCCCCAATTTAAACAATAAAATTTATTAGAGATTAACAGATTAGATTAACAGAAAAATGAATTTAAGTTTTGTTAGCGAACCTTAAATGCTCATAATTAGATTATAATTATACGCTCTACATCCTCGACATCCTCGTTTTTTCTATTCCAATGACGAACAATCCCTTAATAAATAGTTGATTGAAAGACAATAATGAAAAACGACATACTATTGTAGTATGTCCAAGTGACAATTTTCCTATTTTTACGTACTTCTCTTACGTAATATTTTTTATGATAAAATCGAATTAATAAATTTTATTTTAATTTTGAAACAAATATTGGGTTCAATGTCCCTGAACTTTCACACAGATTTGGATAAATAGAAAATCTGCCTTTCCATAACAATACATTGTTCTTAATGTATGCATATATAAGAAAATTACTCGTCCATATTTTCAAATATAAATTACCATTCTGTAACAGTGCAATCAAAGGCATCCTTTTAAAAAATTGTATTTAGTTGTTCTATATAGATTTCTACATCGTTTTCATTTTTAATCTTTATTCGTTTGGGTTTGTGAGAACAGATGTATTTAAAATAAACAATAATAATACACAGCTAAGTATGTACTCAATATATTAATATACATATGTATATATCCTATCGTTCATATCTCCTTTCCAATAATGGATTTATTTGATTGAACAATTCATATTCTTTTGCATTTCTATCATAGAAAAAAAATTATTTATGCTATTTTTTATAAAAAGAAAATTGAAGTAAGGTATTCATGATTTGTTTTATTGTTTATCACAAAAAATATTAAACACATTTTCTACATGACCTTGACAATTGTAAAACAATACGAGTTGAAATAAATATATTCTGTGTTAATATGTAGTATAATAAGTTAGAGTGAAGCAATACTATACTGGTTAATGGTATACAAAATACGCCGTGTGTACTGTAAGTGTATTTAAACTTGCAAACATTTAGGCGAACTAGTAAAATTATTGCATAACTTAATTTCGATTAACGCGCTACCTGGATTTTCACCCTCTAAAGATTTTTTTCGATTGATGGTACTACTATATATGTATTGCTATGGATTAATGTATATACATAAAGCACTTAGATTAATTAACTAGTGATTAAGTGTTAAGATAAATAGTGTTAAAAATAAAAGTGTAAAGTATAAAAATAAATAAAGTTTTTTTTTTCGTTCAACCGAAATTAAAATATGAAATTGGCGCAGTTGGTAGGATCCTCTTCTGAAGAAGCAGGATATAGTGATTGAACATTTAAAAAAAAAAAAAAAAAAAATTAAAAAAAGCGTCTAAATTAAAATATAAGTGATTAAACATTAATAGAAATTAAAAATCGATTAAATTAAAATATAAGTGTCAAAGTTCATGCTGTATAAGATAGCGGAATTTTGATAGCGGGAAATAAGAGATTGCGCTACTCGCCGCAAGTGGCAGCACTATCACTAAAGAGAAATAATTTTGTTATGTAATTACCAGCGGAAATTTTTCATTCATTATGTACCACTTTTTTCACTAAATAAAATATCCCAGCGGAAAAAAATATTAAAAGTGAACCTTAAAATGGCAAATTAATTGATCTCCGAAGTAAAGAAACTCGGTATATGAAATCTTGAAATTTAACAATAATCCATTCCAGCCATTTCTTCCAATAGTAACCAATATTTTCGGTTGTTTTTCTAGTAGCCTAGGTCATACTGAGACTATATGGAAAATTTGTGGAAAATTCATAGACCAGAATTTTCACTAGAATTTTTTGATTTTCTGCGGCCATATGTTATTTTCAGTTTTTGACCAATATCTCAAAAAACTACCACTAGTAACCAATATTTTCGGTTGTTTTTCTAGTAGCCTAGGTGATACTGAGACTATATGGAAAATTTGGGAAAAGTTCATAGACCAGAATTTTCACTAAAATTTTTTGATTTTCTGCGGCCATATGTTATTTTCAGTTTTTAACCAATATCTCAAAAAACTTCCACTAGTAACCAATACTTTCGGTTGTTTTTCTAGTAGCTTAGGTCATACTGAGGCTATATGGAAAATTTGGGGAAAATTCATAGACCAGAATTTTCACTAGAATTTTTTGATTTTCGGCGGCCAAATAAGAGATTTTCAGTTTTTGACCAATATCTCAAAAAACTTCCACTAGTAACCAATACTTTGGGTTTTTTTTCTAGTAGCTTAGGTCATACTGAGACTATATGGCAAATTTGGGGAAAATTCATAGACCAGAATTTTCAGTAGAATTTTTTGATTTTCTGCGGCCAAATAAGAGATTTTCAGTTTTTGACCAATATCTCAAAAAACTTCCACTAGTAACCAATACTTTCGGTTATTTTTCTAGTAGCTTAGGTCATACTGAGACTATATGGAAAATTTGGGGAAAATTCATTGACCAGAACTTTCAGTAGAATTTTTATATTTTCGGCGGCCAAATAAGAGATTTTCAGTTTTTGACCAATATCTCAAAAAACTTCCACTAGTAACCAATACTTTCGGTTATTTTTCTAGTAGCTTAGGTCATACTGAGACTATATGGAAAATTTGGGAAAAATTCATAGACCAGAATTTTCAGTAGAATTTTTTGATTTTCGGCGGCCAAATAAGAGATTTTCAGTTTTTGACCAATATCTCAAAAAACTTCCACTAGTAACCAATACTTTCGGTTGTTTTTCTAGTAGCTTAGGTCATACTGAGACTATATGGCAAATTTGGGAAAATTCAGAGACCAGAATTTTCACTAGAATTTTTTGATTTTCGGCGGCCATATGTTATTTTCAGTTTTTGACCAATATCTCAAAAAACTTCCACTAGTAACCAATACTTTCGGTTATTTTTCTAGTAGCTTAGGTCATACTGAGACTATATGGAAAATTTGGGGAAAATTCATTGACCAGAACTTTCAGTAGAATTTTTATATTTTCGGCGGCCAAATAAGAGATTTTCAGTTTTTGACCAATATCTCAAAAAACTTCCACTAGTAACCAATACTTTCGGTTGTTTTTCTAGTAGCTTAGGTCATACTGAGACTATATGGCAAATTTGGGGAAAATTCATAGACTAGAATTTTCAGTAGAATTTTTTGATTTTCGGCGGCCAAATAAGAGATTTTCAGTTGTTGACCAATATCTCAAAAAACTTCCACTAGTAACCAATACTTCCGGTTGTTTTTCTAGTAGCCTAGGTCATACTGAGACTATATGGAAAATTTGGGGAAAATTCAGAGACCAGAATTTTCAGTAGAATTTTTTGATTTTCTGCGGCCAAATAAGAGATTTTCAGTTTTTGACCAATATCTCAAAAAACTTCCACTAGTAACCAATACTTTCGGTTGTTTTTCTAGTAGCCTAGATCATACTGAGACTATATGGCAAATTTGGGGAAAATTCATAGACCAGAATTTTCACTAGAATTTTTTGATTTTCGGCGGCCAAATAAAAGATTTTCAGTTTTTGACCAATAACTCAAAAAACTTCCACTAGTAACCAATACTTTCGGTTGTTTTTCTAGTAGCTTAGCTCATACTGAGACTATATGGAAAATTTGGGGAAAATTCATAGAGCAGAATTTTCAGTAGAATTTTTTGATTTTCGACGGCCAAATTCTGCGGTAAATCTCTTATTTGGCCGCAGAAAATCAAAAAATTATACTGAAAATTCTGGTCTCTGAATTTTCCCCAAATTTTCCATATAGTCTCAGTATGCAATAAGGTACTAGAAAAACAACCAAAAGTATTGGTTACTAGTAGGAGTTTTTGAGATATTGGTCAAAAACTGAAAATACCATATGGCCGCAGAAAATCAAAAAATTCTAGTGAAAGTTCTGGTCTATGAATTTTCCCCAAATTTTCCATATAGTCTCAGTATGGCCTAGGCTACTAGAAAAATAACCAAAAGTATTGGTTACTAGTAGGAGTTTTTGAGATATTGGTCAAAAACTGAAAATACCATATGGCCGCAGAAAATCAAAAAATTCTAGTGAAAGTTCTGGTCTATGAATTTTCCCCAAATTTTCCATATAGTCTCAGTATGGCCTAGGCTACTAGAAAAATAACCGAAAGTATTGGTTACTAGTGGTAGTTTTTTGAGATATTGGTCAAAAACTGAAAATAACATATGGCCGCAGAAAATCAAAAAATTCTAGTGAAAATTCTGGTCTCTGAATTTTCCCCAAACTTTCCATATAGTCTCAGTATGACCTAAGCTACTAGAAAAACAACCGAAAGTATTGGTTACTAGTGGAAGTTTTTTGAGATATTGGTCAAAAACTGAAAATCTCTTATTTGGCCGCCGAAGATCAAAAAATTCTACTGAAAATTCTGGTTTATGAATTTTCCCCAAATTTGCCATATAGTCTCAGTATGACCTAGGCTACTAGAAAAACAACCGAAAGTATTGGTTACTAGTGGAAGTTTTTTGAGATATTGGTCAAAAACTAAAAATAACATATTGCCGCAGAAAATCAAAAAATTCTAGTGAAAATTCTGGTCTATGAATTTTCCCCAAACTTTCAATATAGTCTCAGTATGACCTAGGCTACTAGAAAAACAACAGAAAATACTGGTTACTAGTCGAAGTTTTTTGAGATATTGGTCAAAAACTGAAAATAACATATGGCCACCGAAAATCAAAAAATTCTAGTGAAAATTCTGGTCAATGAATTTTCCCCAAACTTTCCATATAGTCTCAGTATGACTTAGGCTACTAGAAAAACAACCGAAAGTATTGGTTACTAGTGGAAGTTTTTTGAGATATTGGTCAAAAACTGAAAATAACATATTGCCGCAGAAAATCAAAAAATTTTAGTGAAAATTCTGGTCTCTGAATTTTTCCCAAATTTTCCATATAGTCTCAGTATGACCTAAGCTACTAGAAAAACAACCGAAAAAATTGGTTACTAGTGGAAGTTTTTGAGATATTGGTCAAAAACTGAAAATCTCTTATTTGGCCGCCGAAAATCAAAAACTTCTACTGAAAATTCTGGTCTATGAATTTTCCCCAAATTTTCCATATAGTCTCAGTATGACCTAAGCTACTAGAAAAACAACCAAAAGTATTGGTTACTAGTGGAAGTTTTTTGAGATATTGGTCAAAAACTGAAAATCTCTTATTTGGCCGCAGAAAATCAAAAAATTCTACTGAAAATTCTGGTTTCTGAATTTTCCCCAAATTTTCCATATAGTCTCAGTATGACCTAAGCTACTAGAAAAACAACCGAAAGTATTGGTTACTAGTGGAAGTTTTTTGAGATATTGGTCAAAAACTGAAAATCTCTTAATTGGCCGCCGAAAATCAAAAAATTCTACTGAAAATTCTGGTCTATGAATTTTCCCCAAACTTTCCATATAGTCTCAGTATGACCTAGGCTACTAGAAAAACAACCGAAAGTATTGGTTACTAGTGGGAGTTTTTTGAGATATTGGTCAAAAACTGAAAATCTCTTATTTGGCCGCAGAAAATCAAAAAATTCTACTGAAAATTCTGGTCTCTGAATTTTCCCCAAATTTTCCATATAGTCTCAGTATGACCTAAGCTACTAGAAAAACAACCGAAAAAATTGGTTACTAGTGGAAGTTTTTTGAGATATTGGTCAAAAACTGAAAATCTCTTATTTGGCCGCCGAAAATCAAAAAATTCTAGTGAAAATTCTGGTCTATGAATTTTCCCCAAATTTCCCATATAGTCTCAGTATGACCTAGGAAGAAAAAGAACCGAAAGTATTGGTTACTAGTGGAAGTTTTTTGAGATATTGGTCAAAAACTGAAAATCTCTTATTTGGCCGCCGAAAATCAAAAAATTCTAGTGAAAATTCTGGTCTCTGAATTTTCCCCAAATTTTACATATAGTCTCAGTATGATCTAGGCTACTAGAAAAACAACCGAAAGTATTGGTTACTTGTGGAAGTTTTTTGAGATATTGGTCAAAAACTGAAAATAACATATGGCCGCAGAAAATTAAAAAATTCTAGTGAAAATTCTGGTCAATGAATTTTCCCCAATTTTTCCATATAGTCTCAGTATGACCTAGGCTACTAGAAAAACAACCGAAAGTATTGGTTACTAGTGGAAGTTTTTTGAGTTATTGGTCAAAAACTGAAAACCTCTTATTTGGCCGCTGAAAATCAAAAAATTCTAGTGAAAATTCTGGTTTATGAATTTTCCCCAAATTTTCCATATAGTCTCAGTATGACCTAGGCTACTAGAAAAACAACCGAAAGTATTGGTTACTATTGGAAGAAATGGCGGATAGACGGATTGTTGTTAAATTTCAAGATTTCATATACCCAGTTTCTTTACTTCGGAGATCAATTAATTTGCCATTTTAAGGTTCACTTTTAATATTTGTTTCCGCTGGGATATTTTATTTAGTGAAAAAAGTGGTACATAATGAATGAAAAATTTCCGCTGGTAATTACATAACAAAATTATTTCTCTTTAGTGATAGTGATGCCACTTGCGGCGAGTAGCGCAATCTCTTATTTTCCGCTGTCAAAATTCCGCTATCTTATACAGCATTCAAAGTTCGCGATACAAACAACAAAAGTGTAACAAACAAAAAGAATTTTTTTATATAAGAAACATAATAAATAAGTGGAAAAAAATTTTTTTTTTCTCGTGAAGGTTGAAAATTGTGAAAGTTGAAAATGGAAATTGAACAATTAAAAAACGACTTATTTGATCAACAACAGATCCAAAAAAAGTTGTTGGCTCAAATACAATGTCTAAGCTAAAAAGTGTTAGAACAAGAAGGTGGTAGAACAAAAGAAATAAAAGTGACAAAGTTCTACTTCACACCTAATCAAATAATCAGAAATTTCAACGAGATACCACCATTCTCTGGTGAAGATTCGTTCAAATTAAAATCATTCTTGAAAACAGTGGAAGATACAGAGACACTGTGTGGAAGTAATAATATTGAACTCAACTCATATTGTTTACGAAAATTAGTGAATAATAAAATCATCGGACAAGCCAGAAATGTGATCATGGAGATTCCAGACCATCAGCGGACGTGGAACGTCGTAGTACAACAACTTAAATTGAAGTTCCGACCCAAACACACAACACACCAATTGCTTTTTCAAGCAAAGGATCTCTAGGTATTTAATCTTAAAGATTTGTTTAATAAATTAAATAAAATTAAATCACAATGTAGCGAAATTTGTGATTTCGACGAAGAAGATATATTCACTTATGATTCTATTGATAATGAACCAGTAGAAATTTTGAAATCGAAGTTAATACCGATTGTTCAATTACAAATCGCAACAAATAAATCTTTGTTTGAATTGGATAACTTGTTATGCAAAACAGAAATTTATCTAGCGGAAGATGTCATTAAAATTGAGTATAGATTAAATAAAAGTAAAAATATCTTCAACAATAAACCAGTTATTAGAAATAAGAAAAATGATTATAGTGTACCAAATTCAAATCAATTCAATAGATTTAACCAAAATAACAATTATCGAAATAATCATAATAACTATCAAAATAGGCATAACTTGTTTAACCAAAATAGTAATAATTATATAGAAATAATAACAATAATAATAGTAATCGAACAGGACAGAATAGATTTAATACAGAACAGAATAGATTTAATACAGGACATTACAGTCGTCAATTTAATAACAATAGAAACAATTTCGCTAGAAATAATCAACAAGAACATGAACCTATGGAAGTAGATAATATAACTAGGGTTCGCGAATTAAATCAAGAGGTAAATTTTATAGAAGAGCCTCGGACAACCAATTACCCATAATAAAATTAACATTTGAAGATTATCCCATTAATTGCTTAATAGATACTGGCTCGGATACCAGTTTAATAAAACCTAATATTCTAAACTATAAAATATTTAAACTAGAACAACCAATTATGTATAATTCCCTAGGTGGATCAAACTACGTAACAGAAAAAACAATAACTCCCATCCCAAAAGAATTAATCAAATCAGGCACACTCGAGTGGAAATAATTCCCTCTAAAGAGTTGGAAATACGACGCCATAATAGGTATCAATTTTTTAAAAGCATTCGAAGTGACTATTGATATAAGAAGTTACTTAAGTAAATTACTTAGAACCAATAATAAACCCAAAAGAGGAAATTATTAATAAAGTAAATCAAAAACATTTAAACCCCGAAGAAAAACAATACTTAAAAGAAATTTTATCAAAAAATAAAGATTTATTTTAAAGCGAAGGCGAAAATTTGACCTTCACTCATGAAATAACTCATGATATAAAGTTGAAAAATGATAATCCCATTTATTGCAAAATCTATAGATATCCCCAAGTACACGAAAAGGAAATCGAACGACAAATCAAAGATATGCTAGAACAAGGAATAATTAAAGAATCAAATTCACCGTATAACTCACCCCTTTGGATTGTTCCAAAGAAATTGGACAATTCTAAAATAAAAAAATGGAGAATCGTTATAGATTATCGTAAATTAAATGAAATTACTATCGACGATAAATTCCCAATTCCCAATATTGAAACCATTCTAGACAAATTAGGTAGAGCACAGCACTTTACAACTCTAGATTTAGCAAAAGGTTTCCACCAAATATTAATGAACAAAAATGATCAAATCAAAACCGCATTTTCAACTCCACTTGGTCATTATGAATACGTAAGGATGCCTTTCGGGTTGAAAAACGCCCCAGCTACCTTTCAACGACTAATGAACTCCGTCCTAAGAGAATTTATTAATAAAATTTGCTTGGTGTATCTCGTTGATATACTCATTTTTAGTACATCTATCGAAGAACACATCTTAAACATTAATAGAATCTTCAACAAGCTAAGGGAAGCAAATTTGAAAATTCAGGTAGGCAAGTGTAATTTTTTCTGTAAAGAAACAGAATACTTAGGGCATACACTAACCACAGAAGGTGTAAAGCCAAATCTAAAGAAAGTAGCCGATATTACCAAATTAAAATTGCCCGAAACAACAAAACAAGTTACAACAAATCTTAGGAATAACTGGCTATTACCGAAAATTTATTCAAGGTTACGCTAAAATTGCACAACCTATGACAAAATACTTAAAGAAAGACGTAAAAATTAATAAATTGGATCCAACTTACATAAATGCCTTCGACAAATTAAAAACTTTACTAACCACCCATTCTATTTTAAAATACCCAGATTTTAATAAATCATTCGTACTCAACACAGACGCAAGTCAATTTGCGATCGGAGCTGTGTTACTTCAAGAAAACCATCCTATTGCTTACGCAAGCAGGATCGTTTAATCATGAAACCAAATACAGTACTATGGCAAAGGAATTACTTGCTGTAGTATGGGCTATAAAGTATTTTAGGCCGTATATATATGGAAAGCAATTCGAATTGAATACGGACCACCAGGCACTCAAATGGTTGCACACAAAATATTTAGGTAAGGACCTGAATACCAGACTCCAAAGATGGATATTATCACTTGGAGAGTATAATATCAAAATAAATTACCTACAGGGAAAAGACAATAAGATAACAGACTTTTTAAGTAGAATAAATACGGATATTAATGAAATTAACAAAATCGAGCTGTAGTCGAATCTAACGAAGGGAGACAACTCCACTTAATTCCAAAATACGAAATAAATAACGAAGAATTAGTAAATAACAACATAACACTTTTAGAAACAATAGTAAATAGATTTAAGACACAGTTAATATTCACTGAAAACTTTGCAGAAGAACTAGAAAATATTTTAGGAAATAGAAGAATCAACATTAACCCGAACATAAACAGAAATGAATCTATATATATAAAACAAAGTCGGGTTAGTTACACCATTTATAACTGAAGAACGGCTGGACCGATTTTTATGATCTTTCTTTTGTTGGATTTGACTCCGTTCCGAATAGCATAATAACTATTAAAACATTGGAAAAATTCACCAAAAAAAAAGTTATCAAGAAAATTCATTTTCTCATATATTTAGTACATTTTGTTTTTTTTATTTTGTTCGTCTCAATACAGTGGTGGTTTAGGAAAAAAGAAAAGTCGAAAAAACTCAAAAGGGAAGCCCCAAAAATCTAATAAAAAAATCTTTTTTTTTATATGAATTTTGTAGGTGTAGTTTGTATGTGACGAGTGGTGCAGTGGTTAAAGCTTCGGCGCTTGGACTGCAAGGTACTGGATACGAATCCGACTGGAGGCTGCATGCACATTTACCATTTTATTTTTTATCCAATTTTTTTTTTTATTTCATCTACTTATCTATTTATATAGATAAAATCTTCGTCCGAGTTACGATTTCATGTCGAATAATAGATTTTGACAGCTCCAAAAAAAATTTTTTTCCTTTGCGATTTTAATATTAAATTTAATTTATTTTTGGTTTTGGTTATTTCATATTAATTAAGTGGTTTGTGGTTTAGCATATAATATTAAAATAAGTGGTGGAATTTAGTGAAATAAGAGGTTGTGTGGTGTATGCCAATAACAATAAGAAAACAGTACTTTTTTGCGTACAATAGTACGTAATTTTTTTAGTGGTACAGAGTGTCCCAGCACCGGACACCAGTTTTTTTTTTGGTTTTTTTAATTTTTTTTTTATTCTGCGGAATTCTATTTTCGATCGGGATTTTTAAACGGTAAGTTCCCTTCGAAGATGTTCACTTTGTGAGGTTATCACATTTGTGATTGTGCGCACATCGATAATTGATTATGTAATTTTGGATTGTGTGATTAATTTTCCAGTATTATTTACAATGCCGCGAGCCAGAAGATCTAATCTTTCACCACGAAGCCGTAATGCAATTAGACTTCGGACTATTGCGAATCAATCCACTGCAGATGAACAAGAAATCACACGAGAAGTGCGCCGCGTTAGTATGGCCCGACTTCGCGCTTCACAAAGACAAGCACAAAGAGAGGCAGTACGTCAAATGGCTCAGTTGACAATGAGAAATCGTCGAGCTTATCGCACAGGTCAACAACGAGATAATTTTCGACGCGCAAGAAGAAATCCTTCAAGTGTTGATTTGAATCGAATAGCGTTTCAATACGATTGAACAATTGACTACAACTCGCATCCTTTCGTTCGAATTGGCCCAATGGAGTTTGTGTGCGACCATTGCGGTGCATTGAAGTTCGCTGGAGAAACGCCTGGATTGTGCTGTCTCAGTGGCAAGGTGAGATTGCCATTATTGCCTGCACCACCTGAACTGTTGCGTTCATTGCTTCGTGGCGAGACACCAGAATCACGACATTTTCTATCCAACACTCAAAGATACAACGGATGTTTCCAAATGACTTCATTTGGAGCAGACATTATCGAAGAACGCGGATTCAATCCAACATTTAAGGTCATTTCTGCTCGAGAGAGTAAACATTCATTTTCTTTTGGTGATCAAAAATCTATAATTCTGACTTCGTCTTCGACTTTACAGATTCAAGGCCAAATTCACCACCGAATTGGGTCATTGCAACCGATTGAAGATGGACAGCATAAATTCATCCAAATATACTTTATGGGCAATATGGAGGATCAACTTGATCGGCGCCAAACGATCAATACAGCAATGAAAAGGATAGTTCTGAAAGATTTGCAGCAACTACTCCATGAACATCATGCATTGGTTCGATTGTTTAAATCTGCGTTGGATCGCATGCCAAGTGACGACTGCAAAGTCGTGATCAGGGCAGATAAACGACCCGCTGGAACACACGAACGCCAATTTAATGCTCCAACAATAGATGAAGTCGCAATTGTGATCGTTGGTGAAAGCGTGGAACCGCGCGATATTGTGCTTACACGTCGCGACACTGGACAACTGCAACGAATAAATGAAACACACCGTTCATACGATAACGGATTCCTGATCCCGAAACCGATCCAGACCTGCATGATGTTGTAATTACGAACATGGTTCACGGTCCGTGTGGCTCCATCAATCCCCAATCACCGTGCATGGTCGACAACAAGTGTTCCAAGCGTTATCCACGAAATTTAACCGCAGAGACTATCACTGGCAATGATGGTTATCCACTGTACCGGCGTCGATCAGCCGATGATAACGGTAGAACTATCACAACGATAGTGAGAGGAAATGAGTTCGTGGTCGACAACACTTGGATTGTTCCATATTCGCCACTTCTTTCCAAAACATTCAAGGCGCATTGCAACGTGGAGTACTGCAATTCAGTGAAGTCCATAAAATACATTTGTAAATATGTCACGAAAGGTTGCGATATGGCAGTTTTTGGTGTTCAAAATCCCAATACAAACGATGAAATCACGCATTATCAAGTTGGTCGATATGTGAGCTGCAATGAGGCGATTTGGCGTATATTCTCATTCCCTATTCATGAACGTCATCCCACTGTTGTACATTTGGCGGTGCATCTGGAGAATGGTCAACGAGTTTATTTCAACTCATCGAATGTTGCTCAACGTGCTGAGACACCTCCAGCAACAACATTGTTTGCACGAACATTGCTCTACTCTGAGATGCCACGTTATTACACTTGGAACGCCTCATCAAAAAAATTTCAACGTCGGAAGCAAGGCGATGAGGTTCCTGATCATCCAAATGTGCGTTCTACTGATGCTCTTGGTCGCATTTACACAGTTCATCCGAAAAATGACGAATGCTTCTACTTGCGGTTGTTGCTGGTGGATATTCGTGGGCCGACATCATTTGAATCACTTCGAACTGTCAATGGTGTAGTGTGCCCAACATTTCGTGCTGCATGTCAACAGCTCAACTTGCTTGAAAACGATACTCATTGGGACATGACAATCGCTGAATCAATTATTTCTGCAACTCCAAACCAGATACGCACATTATTTGCTATCATTATTTCGACATGCTTCCCATCAAATCCACGTGAACTATGGAGCAAGTACAAGAATGACATGTCAGAAGACATTCTACATCGAATTCGTGTCAGTTTCGGAAATCCCGATCTCGAGGTGAATGAGGAGATACATAACCAGGCTTTGCTTTTGATCGAAGACATGTGTTTTCGCATGTGCGGCAGTTTGTTAGTCAAATTAGGAATGCCAACGCCATGTCGTGGAATGAACGACGCTTTCAATCGAGAATTGGAACGTGAACATGAATATGATCGAGATGCATTGAACCAATCAGTTCGAACCAATGTACCACTGTTGAACCTCCAACAGAACGGAGTGTACGATACGTTAATGAAGGCAATTCATGATGTAAATGGTGGATTATTTTTCCTCGATGCGCCCGGTGGAACTGGGAAGACATTCCTCATGTCATTGATTTTGGCCACTGTTCGTGCGAGATCCGATATTGCTGTAGCAGTTGCTTCTTCTGGGATAGCGGCCACATTGCTAGAAGGATGCCGAACAGCTCATTCAGCGTTGAAATTACCGTTAAACCTTCAATCGGCTGAAAACCCGACATGCAACATTGCAAAACACTCAGCAATGGCGAAAGTTTTGGTAGCAAGTAAAATCATCATCTGGGATGAATGTACAATGGCGCACAAACGCGCATTGGAAGCACTCGATAGAACTATGAAAGATCTACGCAATGACTCAAGATGTTTTGGAGGCGCAATGATTCTACTTTCTGGCGATTTCCGTCAAACAATACCAGTTATTCCAAGATCAACCGCTGCTGATGAAATAAACGCTTGCCTCAAATCATCGACTCTGTGGTGTTATGTGAAGAAACTTCAGCTGACGACAAACATGCGAGTTGCATTGTTAAACGATCCATCTGCCGAAGAATTCTCCAAGCAATTGCTGACTATCGGTAATGGCCGTGTTCCGGTCGACAAATCGAACGGATTGATTTCGTTTCCTCAGAACTTTTGCATTTTTGTCTCAACGAAGGACGAGCTCATCAACAAAGTGTTCCCGAACATCATTACTAACCACAAAAATCACAATTGGGTGAGTGAACGAGTAATTCTTGCGGCAAAGAACAAAGATGTGGATCACTTAAATTTTACAATTCAAAATCTAATCGTCGGTCCACTTCATTCCTTCAAATCTATTGACTGTGTGACAAACGAAGACGAAGCAACCAACTATCCAACTGAATTTTTAAACTCATTGGATCTACCTGGCTTGCCACCGCACAATTTACAACTAAAAGTTGGCTCGATAATCATCATGCTACGAAACCTGAATCAACCAAAACTATGTAACGGAACGCGTTTGGTGGTGAGAAAACTCATGGGCAATGTAATTCACGCGACGATACTTCAAGGGAAGTTCAAAGGTGAGGAAGTTCTCATTCCGAGAATTCCGATGATCCCAACCGATATGCCATTCGAGTTTAAACGAATTCAATTTCCGATTCGTCTTGCATTCGCCATGACGATCAACAAATCACAAGGCCAATCCTTGAGTGTTTGTGGCCTGAATCTAGAAAATGAATGTTTCTCTCACGGCCAATTGTACGTAGCATGTTCACGTGTCGGTAAACCATCCGCTTTATTCGTTCTCGCACCTAACAATAAAACAAAAAATGTCGTATATCACAAGGTGCTACAATGAAGGGACTCGACTCCATTGCAACTCACCCAGCAAATAGTTTAAAAGAAAGTAGTGCAATAATGCTACGCGAACAATTTCTATTCAATTCAATAAAACGAAAGCCTTGCTGCCACGTGAATTACATTCATTTCAATGTAATTAAATATATTTCATTTTGATTTTTGTAATTTCATTGAATTTAATTAATTTGGAGTATTCATTTAATTTATTTAATCTTAATAAAAAACTCAATTTTATTAAGCTAATAGCTTTAAAAAACATTTATTGATTTTGAGGCGGTACGAAGTTCGCCGGGTCAGCTAGTTAATAAATAAATTAAAAACATATTTGTCAGGAAATAGAGTAGCAATTTATACCCAAATCCCAGATAATGAATTCCATAATATACAACAAACGTTAATAGAAGAATTCCCTAGATGCACTCAATTCGCTCAAGACGTAGAATCAGAAGATGAACTAATCAGGATAGTTTCAATTCATCATAAAGAACAACAACATCCGGGAATAATTGCTTTGTACGAATATCTTAAAGATAAAATTTACCACCAAAATATGAAATTAATAATCAATAAAATCACCAATAATTGTGATACTTGTAATAAGGCAAAATATGATAGAAACCCCATAAAACCTAAATTTAAATGCACTGAAATGCCAACAGATAAAAATCAGATAGTTCACGTAGACACATATGTAAATAAAAAGCAATCATTCTTAATTTTCATAGACAAATTCTTCAAATTTGCAACAGCTTACCCTTTAGAAAGTAGGAACAATTTAGAAATAATAGAAAAATTCAAAATGTATCTCAACCATAAGAAACCACTAAAAATAGTAGCAGATAACGAATTTAGCCATGTCAATATTAAAAAATGTCTAAATCAGGAAGAAATTGAATTACATTTAACCAAACCAAACAGTCACACTGGGAACGCAGATGTAGAGAGACTGAATAATGCGTTAACCGAAAAGTTAAGAATTCTTAATTTAGAAGAAAATAATCCTGTAAGAATTCAAATGCTAGAAGCTATTAAATGTTACAACAATCAATACCATAGTACCATAAAATATACTTCAGTAAAGGCTGAAAAAAACTCACAAATTAAAGAAGAAATTTATAAAAACTTAATAAACACTCAAAAGAAAAGATTAGTAAAGAATAATAAAAACAGGGAAGATTACGAAGAAACTAGACAACAGGGATATATAAAAAATTACAAATCTCTTAGATATAAAAACGAACCGAAGTTTAGAAAACATAATTTAACGAATATACATGCCATAAATATTAAAAGACTGTTAAAATTTACAGATTATAACAATATTATTACTGACAATAACGATGACAATTACTCCGATTCTTGCTCAACTACTAGTCTAGAAAATAGAGACTAATTCAGGATACACAATACTGAGGGAGACCGAAATACTAATACCGGAAACATATAACTATTCTTTACATATCGTAGACTTAGTACCAATAGAAACAACAATATTAGAAATTAAAACACTAATTAAAGGAATGATACCAACATTTATAGAATACAATATTAAAACACCATTTATAAAAGAGTTAGACAAATTATACTATATAAACTAATGACATTAAAAGACGGACACCATACGATTAGAAAAAGAGGACTAATCAACTTTTTAGGGACAATTAACAAATGGATAACCGGAACAATGGACGACGAGGACAGACAATTAATTAACGAACATTTAAATGTAATAGATAATAATAATGAATTAATAGTATCCAATATGAACAAACAAATACAAATCAATAACAATTTTAATAAAAGTATAAACAAATTGTATGAAACCATAGTAGAAGATAGAAAATTCGTCAAAGAATTCATTGAGGAAAAAGAAAAATATAAGTCGATGAAATTAATAATATTTGATATAAAATTGAAAATTCAAGAAGTATATAGAATTATTAATGATCTACAAGACAACATAATTTTTAGTAAATTAAATATCATACACCCCTCATTATTAACAATTCAAGAAATTATTGATTATGAAATAGACGCTAATAAATTAAAAAAATTTGAAAGTAGGCTTTTCCAAGACAACTACAAATAAATTAATATTCTTAATCAAAATACCATATAGTATGCAAAATGTAAACAAAAAAATAATTATCCCTCTAGCTAATGAAAATGATTGTAAATTAATTGATTGTAGAATTATCGATACAATCGAATTTAATGATAAGTATTATGAATATGATGAAAGCAAATCTATAAATTATTTAAGTAGCTTTGAAAAGATAAAAAATTGTAACACAGAAATTTATAATATTAATGATAATAGTTTAATAATACAATTAGCAAATAATCTAACGTTAACACCAAATTGTGACTAAAGACAATTTATCTTAAATGGAAATTATTTTATAAAATTTTATAACTGTACCGTTAATTTAGGAAACAAAACCTTCTATAATAATATTAAAGAAATAAAAGATAATTATATAATTCCAAATCTAACATATAAACCTACAAATAGTACATTAACATTTAAAGAAATAATATTAGAAACAAATAAGAACATAGAAGAAATAAAACTTTTAAAATATCATAGAACTTTTGTATATTCGGGAATAAGTATAATTACAATAATATTAATAATAATGATAACAATATTAACGATTTATAAATGTTATAAAAGAAAGAATTTTAAAGTAAAAATAATAAACAGAATCCAGGAGGATTCTAACCCCAACGAAGGGCGAGAGTTACATGTAGGACATTGACACCACATGATGACAAAAACACAATTCATAACAAAAATGCACACGAAAACATTTTATTCTAAAAAAAGATCAAAATACATAAATGTTCTCATAAAAAGTGCAAACGAAATATTTTAGCAATTTTTATATTTTTTATGAAACGAAATCTATTTAAAAATGAATACTAGTGTCAAATTCGAAACACATTTAAATATGCTTACATTGAAGTGTTTACCAAAAAGTTAAAATTAAGAAATTAAATAAAATTTAGAATTGTTATTGACATTAGTGGAATGATTTTCAACACTATTAGTAAAGTCGAAAATTCCATTCAACCGGATGATATTTTATCGATCGAACCCATTCGTAGAAACGTTAGCATAACCACACTGAAACAAAACCAACAATTATGTAACTCGTCACAACTTCTTTATTGTAAAACTAAAATCCATCGATCTACAACAAAAAGTTTTAACGCAAATGCGCAAAATTAAAACACTTTACACTAAAGATCTGGATATCATCTTGCCGCAAAACCACCGGGAGCATCAAATCCATATAATGCACCGCCTTTCAAAATTCCAATCACAGCTGTATCATGAGGCTAAAAACATAAAACTGTCATCAAACTTTAAATATTTATGGTGCAAAGCCGGACAAATTTACCTAAAGAAATCGGCTGATTCTGACGTCTATCGTATTCACTCCATGAACGATATTTTTCGTATCCAGAACATCATACACTAGCAATTGGATAAAGCGGTTGCTGCTTCGGTATCTAGAATTAAATAATGTAACGTTAAGTAGTTTTTTTATCTTACCTTTATTAGCTCATATTTGTTTTTTATATATTTTTTCCATATTCCAGCTTAACTCTTTATACATTTTGTTGTCAAAAATAATATTTGTTTATATTAATCAGTCAGCTGTTTTGATTCCGGTAATTATTTTTTTTATGGTGGTAGTGTTTGTTATGATTTGGATGATGTTTAAACACTGTTTGAGTTATTTTTTAGTGATTTACTCAAAAAACTTAAAACTTATTTTTTTAACATTTTCAAATTTATTTATAATTAGTCGGTATATTTTGAAATTTACTTGGAATAGATTATTCGTTGTTGTGATTTATCTGGCTGTATTGAAAATGTTGTACTTTGCTCTCACTCTTCAAAATTTGTTTTTCGGTATTTGTTGTATGCATATTGAATTGTTAGTCTTATATTATGAGTAGTGTAATTCACCAAAACATTCAAAGTTTGAGAGCAAACTTCGACATTTTCAATGCTTATTTATCTAGTTTAAAAGTGCAACCACTATTAATATTTGTTTCGGAAATCTGGATTTACTCACACGAATCTTCATATTACAGACTGCCAAATTATAATTTCATTGCTTGCTGTAATGATGATTATAGATCTGGTGGTGTTGGTGTGTTTATCAATCAAAATTTAACTGTATCTTCTTTTCATTGTTACAACTGGACCACAGCTGATGTTTTAATTTTAAATGTTACCTTGGGGCGTCATGATTGGACCTTTATCTGCATTTATAGATTTTGTAATAAACCGGTAAACGCGTTTTGTGTCGATATTGAGGAGTTACTTCTATCAATTAATAATAATAACATAGTTATTCTAGGAGACATCAACATAAATTTACTTAATATCAATGAATGCTATAGTTATCTTACCATGTTAGCCTTCCACGGATTTCTAAGTCTTTTAAATGAAGCTACTAGACATTCATCTTGTCTTGATCATGTGTTCATCAAATCAACAAATTCGTTTATTTTTACTGTGGAAAACACACCGATTCATCTATCTGACCACAACTTAATAAAGCTAAACATTTTTGCATCTCAGATCCCTGTGCTTCAAAATAGTGTAGCTGCTAATTTTTCGAGAGTTGACTATAGCCGTCTGAATGCTCGACTACAATCTGAAAGTTGGGCGACTATTTATGGTGAGAATAACTGCAATATCGCTTTTGATAGGTTCTTATTTATTCTGAAATCGCACATTCGTGAATCTAAGGTCGAATCTCCTGCCCCTACATTAAAAAAACTGAAACCGTGGATGAATTCTTATCTCCTTTTGAAGGTTCATAAATTAAAAAAATTCTCTAGAAAATTACGCCATAATCCCACTAATGCACGTTTGGAAAAATTTGTCAAGAAACTCTCCAAGGAAGTAAATGCTAGAATTAAATTTGTCAAAAATTCATTTTACAAGAAGAAATTTGAGTATGTTATAAATAGTTCTAAACTCACATGGAAGGCTATTGATGAAGTATTGGGAACAAATAAAGACAAAAACCGAATCACCAAAATTTACAAATACCAATCTGATGTTCTTATTTCAAATTATCAATCTATAAGTAATGAATTCAATACTTATTTCCTCAACGTTCCATCGGAGATAACAAATAATTTGAACAACACTAACTTTTCGCCTAATTCTCCAGGCTATAGCAGATATGTTTTAGGCTCGACCACTTCACCTAGTATGTCTTGTGTGTTTGATTCTATTAGCGCCATAGAGATTATAAAAGAGATTAGTAGTTTGAAAAATAAACACTCTTGTGGAATTGACGGAATCGACAACCTAATCTTAAAAAATTGCGTGTGGTATCTAGTAGATGTTTTAGCTTACCTCTTCAATTTCAGCCTAGAAAGTGGTGTATTTCCAGATGTTTTCAAATCAGCCCTTGTAATTCCAATTCATAAGAAAGGTGATGTGCTATTACTAAATAATTATCGACCTATTTCGTTGCTAAGTTCCTTCTCCAAACTATTTGAGAAAATAATAAAACGTAGATTGCTCGGTTATCTGGAGAAAATCAATTTTTTTAGCCGTAGTCAATTTGGTTTCTTAGCAGGAAGATCCTCTGAAGAAGCACTACTACATCACCTCAGTTATGATTACTCGGCTTTTAACAATTCGCAAAAATCCGCTTCGTTATTTTTAGACATTGCAAAAGCGTTTGACACGGTGGATCACGAGGTTCTTGCAAACAAATTATTAAATATAGGTATCAGAGGTAAAGTTTTTGACTGGTTTGTTAGTTATTTCAACAATCGTAGCCAAATTGTTAAAATAAATGATAAATTTAGTGAACCTGGTTACCTAAATTGCGGCGTTCCGCAGGGATCAGTATTAGGACCTATTCTATTCTTAATCTACATAAATTCTATATTCGACATCGATCTTCTGGGGCACATCACTGCATTTGCGGACGATTTAGCATTAAGTTACACTTCAGCAAACCCTTCGGAATTACAGAACCTAGTTTGCACAGACTTAGTGAATCTTGGTAATTGGTTTTACTACCATCGCCTGGCTCTTAGTAATAAATCCAGAGTAATGTTTTTTGGTCAGGCCGCATCTCCCAATTCTAAGGTTTTGTATCATGTTCCATTTTGCTCTGGACACTCATGTTCATCGCAGTGCTTTGAAATTTCCCTCGTAAATGAGTTTAAGTACTTAGGAGTTACCATCGATTCGCAGTTGAAATGGAATTCTCATCTCACCATTGTCAGAAAAAATATTATTACTGCAGCTTATAAATTCTACCATCTGAAGCAATTATGCCCACCGTCAACACTGCGAGTTCTATATCATGCACTAGTTGAATCTATTATTATGTATGGTATATCAAGCTGGGGTGGGATTTATTTTTCCAATATAGAGGACCTATACATTTCACAAAAACGGATTATTAAATTGATTTATCGTCGGCCTTTAACAACTCCAACAATTCCCTTATTTCGAGATTTGAAATTATTACCTTTAAGATATCTCTATGTTTATAAGGTATTAAAGATGTTTTTTGTTCGGAGTTCCAGTTTCCATAGTCGTATTCATCACACGTATACTTTAAGGAATCCGATCAACTTTGCCGGTTTACGCTGTAATAATGAAAGGTTCAGAAGGTCTTACTTTTATATGGGATTGTATTGGTTTCACAAATTACCAATAGAGTTGAAATTCATTCCGATTGGCCGCAAACACTATTTTGATAAAATGATTCGACATTGGCTGATTAATATAGACAACATTGAAACCTACTTCTAATTTTTCTTTCTTGTATTGTATTCACTAAATACTAGCTGACCTGTGAATGAATAATCAGTCACGTAAACACATTTTATTGAATTTTTGGTTAAGAAATGATTTAGAAGATTTGTTAAGATGTATATTTGATGCACTTTTATCAAAAATGTAAATTCATAAACGCGGATCCCATGAGGCCACTCCATTAATACGGAGTAATCCAATACTCGCTAATTCAAATTCTCCCTTTGTAATAGACGGGTCCGTGCAGTGAAAAGAAGTACGGTTCGTCAAGGCGCTGCTCTTCGAGCTCCATTCTAGTGCTGACCATGGAGAGGGCGGAGTTAAGCTTCCGGATGTTAGTCTTATAGAACTGCGAGGGGGAGTTAGTTCCGAGAATCAGCTGATTGAGGTAGGGGAGATTGTGCAGTGCGGGAAGAAACACCTTTCCTTTACCACAGCAGCGAGTGAAGCCGAAACCAAGCCCCTCCTTATCTGCCCGGAAAAATAGCGCGTCAAAGAACTCGCAAGCCACGCCCATCGAACCTAAATAGTGGATTTAAATTTCCCAAGAACACTTTGGGATGATGCCGTGCGCTTCTCATTGCCCGCCAGGTTTGAACCTTCGAGTGCACTCACAGGAACAAAAAGGCTCCTAAAAAGAAAAAAATTTGCGAGTTTTCAAAAATAAAAACAAAATGGCGAAAAACTTATATTAAAATCGAATTGATCTTGCTCCGCCTCTTCGTCTGGAACGTAATCCTCAAATGTGAGGAAGGCGTCTGCTGGATATTCACTTGGAATGTTGAGCGCATCTTGAGAGATCCATGGAAGGGTGGCTCCTGATGGCCCTGGGACTGGGTTGGCGTCTTGGGAGATCCATGGGGTGGTGTCATGTGATAATGATGAGACTGGTTCATGGCTTGAATTTGTGGATTGTGAATTTCGATTTTGATCGTATATTTTTCGTTTTCGAGGGTCTCTTGATTTCCAAGGCATTTTGAAGAAAAATGAAAAGAGTTTTGTTCAAGACTCGTTGAGGTGAGAAATGGTAATGATTTACTCGCTGGACCGCTCGTTCAAAGTGGTTTTGATTTATACTCGAGGCTTGACTTGATGATTGACGGCTTTATATTTTGAATTTCTTTGACATTTCAGTATTAAAATCAGCAAAATAAAAATATTTTGATTTTTATTCGATTAAGTATGGATTTGAAAATCGCAAAATTGGTCACTCGCGTCGTTTTTTACATTTCAATGCATTTTTATTACTATGTATTTGAAAATCGTTATTTTTGTCTTTTTTTACTTTAAAAAGTTAGTAGCTTGCTTTTTTAAAACAATTTCAATCCAGTTTTATTTGTATCCGCTACTTTAAATTTGAATCGCACGCCAACAATTTAACAACTTTGAATTTAAATCGCGCGTCAACCATTAAGCAACTTTGAAATTGAATCGGGCGAAAACTGTTTTGAACTTTGAATCTAACTCGCGTGCAAACTGTTTTGCAACTTTTGATTTGAATCGCGCACCACCAATTTGAACAAAAAAAAATTCTTTTGAGTCGTCCCATAAGATTCTCAAATGTGGCAAGATTTCACGTGCACAAAATCTTGGAAATTTTCTGAAACCACCTGAGGTACCCGTTTCGGGTACTTTCCGGTGGAATTTTTCCAATTTTTCCGATTTTTTTAGCCTATGCACAGCGCAATATTTATGTAGACCTACCCTGAAATAATCTAACGGATCGGATCATATTTAGGGGTCATTTTAGGGTTGAACATGAAAAAATTAAGAGTTTAATATAATAGATAGATAGAAGATAGATAGAAGCTGACCTGTGACTGAATAATCAGTCACTTGAATACATTTTATTGAATTTTTGGTTAAGAAATAATTAAGAAGATTTTTTAAGATGTAAATTTGATGCACTTTTATCAAAAATAAAGTAAATTCATATACGCGGTTAATTTTTAAATCTTAAATAGATAGACTGTCATGACAAAATTGTATTTTACACTCACAACTATTAACAAAATGTATGTAAAATCATTTTTTGTTCTCTGTTTTGTTTAATTGAGATTCAATTACAAATTTTCTATTCATTTTGTCATCACAGTGTGTCATCACAAAAACATCGACAATTTTAATAAATTTTGTCATTGCCACGGTGTAATGCGCATGATCATAGATTCAATATAAACATATTTTGTCATGGCATTCTGGCGTCGTGACAAAATTTTGCTGAAAACACCTGAGGTACCCGTTTCAGGTACTTCCGGGTGGAATTTTTCCGATTTTTCTAGCAAAGGCACACCGCTATATTTATGTCGACCTATCCTGAAAAATTTAAACGAATCGGATCATGTTTAGGGGTCATTTTAGCGTTGAGTTTGAAAAAATTAAGCGTATTAATATAATAGATGAGCTGGAATTTTAATTTTATTGTATGTATTATTTATTTATTCTTTTATGATAGTTTTTAATTTATTATTTTTATTTGTACACTTTGGGCAACCTAAATTTCTTGATTTTTTTCTTTCTTGCTCCCCCACAGGTTCTAAAAACCTATTAGGAGCTCTAACTTTATTAGAAATAGTTTATGATTTGTATGTATGTAACCTGTTTTTCTAAATAAAGAGAATAATAATAATAATAATAATAATAAAATAATTGTATCTGACTCTGAAGAGTTCAGACTTTAAAAAACTAATTTTCAAAAATAAAGTTTTTCAACTCTAAAGAGTTTGAATTACGAATACATTAATCTTAAGATTAATGTATATACATAAAACACTTAGATTAATTAACTAGTGATTAAGTCTTAAGATAAATAGTGTTAAAAATAAAAGTGTAAAGTATAAAAATAAATAAAGTTTTTTTTTCATTCAACCGAAATTAACCGAAATGTGAAATTCGCGCGATGATTTTCACGAGCTAAACAATTATTTTCAAAGTAAATTTGAACATTTCTATTCATTAAAAAATGGCAAACCCAACTAACCAAAAATCATCTGTCAGCTGTGAAATTGGTTGTCCCTGAAAAAAGTGTTGCCAGCTTAAAGTTATATACCCCGAAATGCAACACCCTTTACAACATAACCTGAAATTTTGAAGGCCAAGAGCAAAAATTGTTGTCATTCACGAGAATTGGTTGGTTAGAACAATTGATATATCAAAGCACAACTGGTGCTTATATATATCAACCTACACAGCATACATATTTACCGATTATATTTTTGTGTACCCGAAACCATAATTTCTCATCTCGTTAAATCCCAAGGGAGTCACACAAAAATAAAATAATTCACTAATTTTTTTCTGCAAATATTAAATCTTAAGCCCATTTAGGAATAGCACACAAATGGCTATAAAGTTGACCGAAGGCAATATTTGATAGCAGCATACACAACATAATTGTTGTTTAGTAATTATGACTTAGAAATAACCATTTTGTGAGAATTTAGATGTAACCGCCGCCCGCATAGGTAATGAATTATATAACAAGGCATTTCATATTTACCATTATCGCCTTGTGCTCAAACATAAGCAAATGAAAAAAATAATTCAATTTAACATAATCAACTATATATACGATTCTATTTATAGAAGAGATATCCGACCACACACCAGTTAGATATAGGATAATAAATTTCACGCCAGATGATAATTAATGGGCCTCCCATTAAATTTATATCTTTTCATGGTATCTATACACTGAAGTAGTGATGTTGCTTTAACCATATCATATAAAATTAATAGTCATCCTTATTAAAATATTCGTTGTTGGCATATCATGAATTTCAACATTTCATTGTATGTAGCTCGATACATCAACAGAGAAGCTTAATGGCACTTTTGTTGGGTGCAAAAAAGCTCGTACTCGTATATATGGCACATGGCATCTATAACGATTACATTTTTTATAAACAGATTGAATTTTTCAGTTTTAAATTAAAGTTTTCCATTTTGCAATCAGAATTATATTATTTCGTATACTTTGTGCAAATAAAATAGAAAATTAAATCACAAGTTCTGAATGGTGCTAAATTGGAAATATATAGAGTTGTTTGTGTATGTGTGCGATGATAAAAAAGCATTATTTTTTAAAGCTACTTATGATTCGATATCATCGAATGGTGTATATGTATATAAGTTGGTAGTGAGGTGGTGGTGGGATGGAGTGCAAAAAAAAGTTAATTCATATAAATTGCATTTTCTTTGAAATCGACAATTTACAGTTCAGTGATTTGATATTGGAATAGTTTTACATTTTTCGAAATTCATTTATAATTTTACGCTATCAGCTTTTTGAGGTTAGATAAAATTTGGTGAATTTTGGTTCTATACAATGTATTTAGAAAATAAATTTAAATATTTTAATTAGAATGTTAGAAATGTGTGGAATATTTCCGCACTCTCGACACCAATGTAGTAAGCAATAAATTGTAACTTTTCCTGTAAATTGTATAGACAGCCAGATATTTTAAGTATAAATGAGACCTTCTAGGTAATCTAATAATAATTAAAAATATTTAGACAGCTCCTTAGAGATTAAATACGAATCTGCTGATCATCAAATATTTTTAAAAAATGAAGGGCTGAATATGTTGTGGCCAACACCAAACTTTATTTTTCCACGAATGTATAAGTTAATGTTTTAGATTATTAAAATCAAAAAAAAATATTTTTTGATTAAAGACCAAACCTCAACTTTATTATTCTACAATACATTTACAATTCGTATTTTAATTTCTACATAAGGTTTATGTTATATAATAACGAAAATGCTTATTTTGGTAATTCTTTGCTTTAGACATATTTGGATTATTGCAAAAAACATCAACCCTGCGATAAAAATGAGTACGTAGCTTGAAAATTTGTTGATGTTGGAAACTGTCTGCAACATTTCTATTGCATCGGTGTTATTAATATGGAGTTCGTCCAACATTTCTAACGATAGAATTCTTTTTATTTCCGCCTCACTCGAAAGTGGATGTCATATTGCTGGGAGGACTTGAAGTTTGGACTCTTCTCTGACACTGGAAATGAATGACTTGTCGCCGATATTGAGTGTGAGGTTATTGAATTTAATGAGAAATGTACCATTTAATTTTCAAAGTCCCTATAAGAATTGTAACATTGAAATTGTTTAGGAGGATTATTCCTTCAGGGATTTCTTCTACAATTGGAATATGTTGGGTGTTTGTGATTTTAAAAAAGGTTCGGAACACAAGACGTGTCTGAAAGATTAACTATGTTTTTTTAATTACATATAGAAACAAAGTTAAAAGTATTACAGTCTTGTTTTAAAGCAAAAATTTCATTCCTTATAATATAATGATGCAATACTTCGGTGGCAATCTTGTTTCTTTTTATTGGCTTTAATTGTAATATAATCTTTTGATAGGTTTTATCATCTGTTATCGGGATGTTTACAATATAAAGAATTGGATTGTAATTAGAAATGATTTTGATTTCTGCAAAATTTAATGTCTCTTCGACGCTAACAAAAGGTAAATTTTATTTTTTAAATGTATCTAAAGCTAATTTTATTTCTTGTCTAGATAGGGTTTAATGATGCCTGCTTTTGCCCAGTGTAATGCGTAATTTATATTTTGTAAATCTTTTAATATTTTTATTTTACCTATATTCTTAATCTAAAATTATCTTATTATTAAGTTCTACATCGGTTTTAATCACATTTCGTATTTCATTATTTATGACGGTCAAATTATTGATTCTTTCCATGAACAAATTGTTTACAACTACCTGCTTGTTGTCGTTTTGAAGCACGTTGGTTACTTTTTGTTTGATGGACTTCCTGCAACCCATTTTCATGCGCTGTCTAGTAAATCAAGTGATCTTTTAAATTTTCTTGGTTTCATATTTTCGATTAGATTTTGGATTTGTTCCAGTTCGTGGGAAACATAGGGAAAAAAATGATATCTCTTACAAGTGTGCGGCGATGTTTATAAACTTGAACGTCAAATTTAATTGTCAAATTTATAAATTACAAATGAACTCTCTAAAACTATGGAAGAGACAAATAAACCCGGTCTACCATCGTAGGTTGTGCCAAAAACAAAAATATTATTGTATTATTTTTTCATCAATATTAAGAAAACTCGAAAAGCACAAGTCAATATTGAGTTTAGTGTAAATTTGATTAATTTAATTTATATTTTCATTTTACAAATAAAGCATTAAAAAGTTGTATAAAGTTTTCAAAAGTTGTGGAAATTATTTAGTGTGTGAATATTAAAGGTCAATAAAGGTAGTCACCTTTACAACCAGGTGCGAGGCGAGATCAGGACACACAGTGTTAAATATTTAAATAGTGGGTCTAGGAACAAACAAAATCACCCACAAGTGTCCGTAATAATAACTGTGTGGATGTTCGCTGTAATTTTTTCGTGATAGTGTGTATTATTTTAAAATTGCCAGTCTGTATTTTGACTTGTCCTGTATGTATGGATACTATAAATAAATTTGTGAAATCCAATAACTGTACGTTAGCGTTTGTAGGAAAAAGACAGTATCTGTCAAAACTCGACACTAATTTGAAACTACGTAACTAACTAATTCGAAACTAATAATAACTAAAAAAAGGATTTTTTTTATGTATTATTAGTTTCAAATATTGCTTTTGTGGACGGTTCTTCCTGAGTTGGTTATAGCGACAGAGTTTTTGGTTTCTTTGACTATTTCTTGTACGAAACGAACAGTTAATTTTGATCCTAATCGCTTATTATATTTTAAGTAAATTAAAGCTCGGTCTTCACTCGCAAAGTGTCATGACCAAATTTTATTTTACACTCACAACTATTAACACGAAAATGTATGTAAAATCATTTTATGTTCTCTGTTTTGTTTAATTGAGAGTCAAACACCAAGTATCTACTCATTTTGTCACAGTGTCTAGACAAAAACATCAGCAGTTTTAATAAATTTTCTCATTGTCACGGTGTAATGCGCATGATCAAGTTCAATACAAATATATTTTGTCATGACATCCTAGCGTCATGACAAAATTTTTCGAGGGTAGACCGAGCATAAGATATCTTCGCAGGAGTGCGTTTACAAATGCTACATTGTAATCATATTGTTACAACTGTCATTGTAATTTTTCCGGCCATCTTAACTATATATTGTTTGAAACGTCAAATTGGCATTACATATACAAATAAATAAAAAAAATTATTCTAAAATTATAAACATTTTAAAAATAGAAAGCGCAGAACTGCTATTGCTTGCAACATTACTGAATTATAAAAAAGGATTAATGGACGTAAGTACTCGTTTAGAATGAATTGAAATTAATATTGTTTATGGTTTAAATTATTCCCGCCAATTTTAGATGATGATAACAATGAACAATGCGGCCGAAGATGACGAGGTAGAAGAGCTAGATGTACTAATCAGATTCAAAAAGCAATTCAAACCACCACGGATTACCGCGTATATTTCGGAAGTTGTTGATTTTTACGACGATTTACAATTCCAACAGAATTTTCGACTAAAGAAAAGCGCATTTGAGATACTACTCCAAATAGTAACTCCAATTTTAATTAAAGCGGATGCAGTTGCGGGCAGACCACAGATTGATCCGAAACACCAATTACTTGCAGTAATTTGGTTGTTAGCGACACCGGATTCCTATAGGTAACTATTATAGGTATTTTATCCACATTAATTTATCTAACTATTTATTTAAATATATGTGTTCTATTGTAGATCAGTTGGCAAACGGTTTAATATGTCGAAGGGCACTCTAAACAAATGCTTTGTGAGAATTATCAACGCAGTAAATAGTGTAATTCACAGCTATATCAAATGACCCACTGGCAATGAATTAGAGGCAGTAAAATCTAAATTTAGTTTGAAGAGCGGCTTCAGTAATCTGATAGGGGTTATCGATGGCACTTACGTTCCGTTGAGCGTAGCAAAAGCGGATTCTCTTGCGTATACTAACCATAAATGCTACACATCGATGACTCTCTATTCAATATGCGACGCGGATATGAAATATATCGATGTGTTCAGTGGATGGCCCAGCTCTGTACCAGATGTTCGAGTTTTTAAAACTCTCACATATTTGAAGGTGCCCAAAATGAAGTTTCAACATTTTTCCCAAATAGAGAATATATTTTGGGTGATAAGGCCTACCCATTATTGGATTGGTGCATCCCTCCATACATGGATCGTGGCAGATTATCTGAGAGGCAGCTAATTTTTAATAAAAAACATTCATCCTACAGATAGGTGATTGAGCGCAGTTTTGCACTTTTATTTGGAAGATTTAGGCGGTTAAAAAAATTAGATTTGCACAGAACCGATAGGGCGGCCGCAACAATAACAGCGTGTTGTGTTCTTCATAACATTTGCTTTGATTTTGAGCAAGATGTGGAACTATATATTAGTGAAGGGCTTTCTGATCATAGTACAAACGATTCCACTGAACAAACAAGGCAGAGCTCTACAGGAAGTGGTGCAACTAAACGTGACGCAATGTGTAACGATTTATAAAAATAAAACGAGCATTTAATATTATTTAATTTTTAATTTCTAATTTTTAATTTGTAAAAATAAATTCTCAATTTGTAATTTCTAATTTTTTATTTTTTATTTTTTATTAAATCAATCAATTGATTAATCTGTCGGTCTGTCGACTCGTATAACCGCAACATTCTATCTTATAAAACAAACAGCGTTTACATAAAACTGACATTTAGAATCTATATACCGAGGAGAGTTGAAAATGACGTTTAGAACAATGTACAACATAGTTTATGAACGACAAAAAGCACATGCGTGTTGTTACAATGGTGGTTTATGAACGCATTAGAACTGTCATTGTTAACAATATTGTTACAATGTAGCATTTGTAAACGCACTCCAGTGGTTTTTGGAAGTCATTGCATTGAAAATTGGTCATACTTCGTATAAAAATTGTGTAAGTTGGAATATGTGGCAACGGTTCATTTTTTTGGTGTTGAAGATGCGAAATGTTCGCGATGTTTTGCTAGCGATCTGTGATTACATGTTGTCATGATTAATATCGATAACTGGAATTACGGCTAGCAGTATCCCCCCCCCCCCCCCCCGCAAAACGTAGGCCCCTAGACTATCCTCCCTCCACCTTGCATATCTCTCTCTTCAGAGTAATAAATTTGTTGCTCATCGAAAATATAGCTTTTTATTTAATATATTCATTTTTTAAGAATAATAAAAAAATTAATAAAAATACAAATATACTTATGTACTAACGGCTGGGGCAAAAGTCCCGTTACCATTTTGATTGCCTATAACTTTGTTCAAAGAAAAGATAAGTAAGTTTGGTTTTCATAAAAAGTTTACTTGGTCTTTACATTTTTTTTTTCGTTATTGTTTAGCGATTCGCTATGCAACTTTCAGTTCTTTTTAAGGCATTTTTCATGACATCCTGCAACATCTCACTTGCTGAAACCACATGTCCTCTAGTCCTTGCTGTTCCATTTCAGGCACAAGAAAATTTCGAATCATGTCTTGGTACCGTTCAGCAGTAACAGTAACTTCAACACCTCGGTCAGTTTCAAGAAAATAGGGACCAATAATGTTTCCAGCATGAATACCACACCATACAGTTGTTTTAGTGGATGCAATGATGTTTCATGAATTAATTGAGAATTGTGTATTCCTTAAAACCGACTGTTCTGTTTATTGACGTGGCCACTGAGAAGAAAATGAAATGGGCTTCATCGCTCATTATCAATTTAGACGAAAAATCTTCAATTTCACCAGACAGCCTTAGGATTGCATTACTGTACTCAAGTCGTTGATCATGATCTCTCGGTAGCAATTTATGGACTAATTGAATTTTGTACGGGAACATTTTCAAATCAGTTTTCAAAATTCGCCTTAAACTGCGTGCAGAAATGTGTAACTGGGAACCACGTCTCCGAATTAATGTTTCTGGAGACTCTGCAACACTATCGCACACCAGAGCCACATTTTCAGCGTAACGAGACGTCCTTTGTCTTCCAGAACGAGGTCTGTCTGCTGTCGCACCGTACTGTCGAAAATTCGCATGTAAACGATAAATTGTGGTTTTGTGAGGCACTGGACGATTTGGATATTTTTGACGAAAAATCCGCTGAGTGGCAATAATGGAACGATTACTTTCAATAAATATTGTCACTATTTCTGCTCGTTCTTGTAGCGTATATTTATCCATTATAAAATTTGGGCGTCTACACAACACAATGGTTAAAGCGAAACTGAGCTAAACGTCACATAACCAAGATGGCGCGCAATCAAAAGTAGCGGGACTTTTGCTTCACCCGTAATCCATCCATCCAATGCCCCACCCGTATCCCCAATGTTAGATTTTTTGCTCTTAACTTGATATTGGCAAAATCTGTAATTAAAATATATGTTTCCATTTCGCCCACCGCTTTTGCTTCAATAAAAAGAATGGCTAAATCACTTAAACGATCTGCACCGATGGAGTTGCGCAAATAATTTTTTCCCAGTTGTACGATTGAGTGCTTTGATAGCGCTACTTAATCGATCACGGTGATCGCTCCATTTTACCTCACCGTGAGCATCAGTTTACACTATATTTCGCGTAAACTTTACGAATAAAAGCCGATATCATGGTGAATTGGTATGATACTCACACAAATAGATAACCGAATACATTTGTTTTATATACGTATATGGTCTATTTCATCGTTTTTATGCATTTTCAAATAAAATTCGTCGGTCGCTCATGCAAAGTACAACTGGGTTATTATATTCAATTTAGATCGTTCCACTGTTGCGACCGTAACAGGCAACGTAAGAAACAATAATAAACATGCTATTACTTGCAAAACACTGGAAGCTATTGTTGGAAATTTTATTACTAGAACTTCAGCTAATTCTCATATTGCTAATATTTCCAAAATATCCTCCTTAAGCATTGACTTTACCATCAGTATTTGTAGCGGAAACTCTTCCGATAGGTCTTATTTATATTTTTCTTGTATCGCTCCTACAGACTTCATTCACAATTCTCATGACAAGAACAAAGAGCACAGGATCCGCGTTGCGGCGGGCCCCTCATCGTTGCGGGTCTCACCCCCCCCCCCCCCCGCAGCGCGGGGTTTGCGCCCTTGTAGTTACGCCGCTGTCTGCGGTTTCTCATTAACCCCTTGCGCTATTTTGACGTACTATGTACGTCATTGGTAATTTTTGTTATTTTTACATTTCCAAAAGAAAGAATTTATTTTTTTAACTTTTGCTTTCCTTTCTCAGTGAATAGAAATAAAAAAAAATATCGTGGATGAAAATAGTAAACAATTTTTTTTTTTTAAGAAAGGAAAATAAAATCCAATAAAATATAAACAACTTTGGAAGAAGATTAGGGGTGGTGAAATTGTGGGGTTATATGTTCAGATATGCGAAAAATCTAAAAACCCGATCTAGAACCCGATTGCCGTGCCACCTACCGGGTCCAATTATGAATCTAAACCATCCAGGACCCACTCAAACACACACAAAATTTCATTAAAATCAGTCCAGCCGTCTAAGAGGAGTTTATTTGAGTGGATGGGCACACATTTCTTCTAACTAATTGATAGCGCAAGTGGTTAATGCCATTACATAGTTCTTGTTGTTCTTAATGATCTCAAACTGGGCTCTATACTGATTATCTTAGCACTGGGCGAACATATCAAATATGTCCTCTAAGATAATGCCTATTGTATCTACCAAACGAAGCTTTCCTCGTCATTGTTCCTTATTGCTTGTTAATAAGAGATGATTGTCTGCAACCAAGTTGTTGAACTGTCACTGAACTTGTTGGGATATATCGCAGTTACTACTATATTCAACAACATCGCTAGCAATTATCAATTTTGAGTTAAATAAAATGACCTTGATCTGGGCTTGTGCGAACCGAACCCTAGTAAGAAGAAACTTCAGAGTATCGCTAACATCAGATAATAGCTTACGCCCGCGGTCTTCTTTGTGGACTGCAAACTGTCCCTTTGAATAGGTGTTGTATTTTGTGGTGTTGGTTGAGGCTGAATTTTATGCTTATTTGGTCTCCAAAATCGTTAATTAAGCGTAGGTGGCATATTTTGGCAAGATTTCTTGTTAACATGTTATTTTTATATTTGAGTGTAACTACTCTGATCAGTCGACCCTGTTCAGGGTAAGGTCAATGCTCCGGCTAGTGGCCATTGCATGGGGAAAGTTGTTCATTTTTACGGATTACAAGTTCTGGAGGGTAGGTTTCGATATCAGGTCAGTCCTGAATGACCTATATTTGAAACATGCATAAACTTCCAAAATGTTTATCTCCATGGAGCAAAAAATGAAACCCAGATCCCATCTATGCTGTTGTGTTCTTAATTTCAGTTGCCTGTTGGTCAATCTCCTTTTGTAGTTGCTTATTTGCCCCAACGATTCTCTTCTTCAAATGAATCGTAACATGCACATTAGCTGACTTGACGCCGAATTCTTTGCTCTGGTGCAGATTATACACTATCATGTATAATGTAACAAATTGAATTGTATCATTGACATCTATTACAAAATACTGTGCTTCCAGGTATGATAACGCTGCTTGATTGTCTCCATGTAGTGTTTGGATATAAGCTTCTCTGATGAGCAATCTGCCATGTATAATGGCGGACATGTTGCGGCATACGTATGTGAAGTTATCCCCGAAGTTAAAAAACTTAATCAGGCAACACTAACACAATTATATTCGTCTAACTCTTGTGTGAAGTTATTCTCGAATTTTATTATATGAAAAATAAAAATATTTATTAAAAATATTTTAATTTGGAAAACACACATATAAAATGTAATAATTTAATAAAATGAAGTACCGTTAACAAAATCGTACCGTTGAAACCTAGCAAAATAACAGTGACATACCGTCGAAACCTCGCGAACAAGAAAGACCTGTTAGAACCTATCATTCAACGGTCTTTGTTGTTCAATGGAATTGGGCCAATTCTGGATTAGCACAAATTCAGCCACTATATTTTTCGGATGGCAATGAACATGCCTGACAGGAATATGCAATCTGAATTGCTTATTCTTGGATTTTTTAATATTTATGCTCTGTATAGTATACCTTTGTATGTTTAATTAGTATCATCATTTAGGGGCTAGTTTGTTTTTCCTCAATTCATGAATGAAAATTTATGACAATCATATTTCTATGATAAGCACAAAATTTGTCAGTGTAGCCGCCTTTGGAAAGTTTTAAAATAAGGCTTAAATTAATTCTGGTTTTTCTAGAAATTGAGTTTTATTTTTTGTCCCGTCTTTCAGGCGAAATTTAAAATTTTTTTCCCCCGTTTTTTCGGCTTCTGGACCACCACTAATGTTTTCCCGTTAGCACTAATTAGCACAAATTGGGCTTAATCGTAATTAATTATTGTAATTTACAGTCATAGGATTTGGACCAATCTTGAAAAATTATATAGCTCCTAACATATTTTACGTGGAATCTGATTATTTGGAGGTGATCGTGAACTAGGTATGTCGAGATATAACAAAGCAACTATTTTTCGGCCGGAAACTTTTGGCTAACTTTAATAGGATGTTTTGGGTAAGAAAATGTTTAACATTAATATCATAGACTAAGATTTGCCGCAGCTGCTGGCTAATATTTTTTTTAAATGGCATTTCGTTTCAAGTGGAACACACTGTGGAAAATGTGTTATATAATATGTTTTAATATCAAATAAAATCTCGGACTTGATAATTCGACATACTGCCTTTTATGGACGAGACACAATATTTTCTTAACCATCCTGTACCGCTCGTTATTATTATTATTGTACCATGTATAACGTCTTATATCAATATATAATTTTCCAAAAGAAAATTTTTATTTTTATAATTAAATTTTAGAAAATATTTTATTCCATAAAATAAATAATACATTTATTCGGTTTATGTATATGTACGAGTATGTGTATGTAACCGAATAATCGCATATACTCGTACATTATAGAATAGCAGGAGGAAAATTACGAGTATATTGATATAAAAAAAATACGTTGTCTGGCAAAATATAGGAAAAATATTTTATTTGGTTTTTCATCATGGAAATTAATCAAAAACGAGGAATTTTTTATGTTTTTTTGTACATAACGAGAAGAACTATAGCTAGGTAAGTGGATAGATATATACGGGTCGTAGACGGTATCCGTACAATATTAAATATTTTTTAATGTAGCTTTCACATCACAAAGGAAAACTGGATTATCGTTTCTCGATTTGGTATCTTCGGCAGTATGTAGGTGGATATATTATGGAAAAACAGTTTCTATTTATCTTTATGTGGAGGTCAGTGGGTCGATATGGGATAGAAAATGTATATAGTTAGAAATATGAAAATAATGAATTGCTATATCGTATATAGCAAATGAATAATTAAGTATGTAGGTAAATAGAAATATAGGTGTTAACCATTAATATGTAATATCGATTTTCGATGAGGTAAGTATCTATACGTAAGGCAATAACCGTGTTTCTTTCTGAAAGGTGTAATTAATTAACCGATGTAAAAATGTGCCTCTGTTTGGGTTTGTGTGAATAACGGCGGCATGTTCCATTATCACCATACTTAATTTATAATGCAACCCGTTTTGATATGTCATATCTATCGATCGATACTAACTACAAAAAAAAATTTGTTTCCAAAATTCGATTTTACTCATCAACGTACGAACGTCCATTTGGTGACAGAGCACTTTGCATTTGCAGTTGGAGCCACTTTTCGTATTTCTTCCTTCCAACCCCATATAATATTTGATGGTGATGGTCTTTCCTTTCTCGAATAAAATCCTTGTTCATCCCAAAATACGGACGCAAAACCGTTATCGCACGAAATTTGCGTTTTCACTTCTAAATGTTATAGAGAAAGTTTCGGCTTACAACAAACGGGAAATACCATGTGAGGTTGGGAGAACGGAACAGGAAACATTGATTTCAATAGACAAGATGTAGAACAACAAACCCAGAGATTTTTGTAGACTCAGTGCCCAGATGGCTCCCCGAAGTGCTAACATCGAAAGGAGGGAATACAAGCTGGTGTTCACATATTTATCATTACAATTAAGACACGATTTTATTTAATTTTAATGTGTACAAACTATTTTGAATCAAAGCATTATGCGTGAATTCATTCGTGAAATAATTTTTTTCAGTAAAATTTACACGAGATAAAAATATAAATCCTTTACTTGTTCGAGAGAAACAAAAAAAAATCAGTAAAATTTATTGGCAAAAGAATAGAGTAAGTGCGGAAAATGTTGTCATAAAAGAGAAATATTTTTCACACACTACGACAATTTTATGGTAGACCAAATATTATAGTCAAATGTCAAGAGAAAAATGAAACGCGGGATAATTTTTATGTGCCGCTACATCCAACAACACGTTCATTGTAGGGTAAATAAAATTTAGAATTTTTTTTTGTTTTTCAAATTGTTTAGGTTATGTTACCCCAATCTGTCACTATTTTTTGCTATAAATTTTGCTATAACAAAAAATATACAAATGTTGCTGTCTTTGTCGCTCTAACGTAATTTACATATACTATTCTCTTTTCGGTTTCCCAGTATTTTTTACTGAAAAAATTTGTTTCACTGTGGAATCCACGCATTATTGGTAGTAATTTTGAGCAGAACTTTAGCTTGCACAAACAATTTTGAATATAGGATAGTATCGTTTGATGGTTGGTACCTACTTAGTGAGTGACGTAATATATTACTAAATGAGAACTTGAATCGGCTTCAGTAGTTAAACCGTACGTTATGAAACTTTTACAACGTATGATTTGCATTCCGAGGCCAAACTTAAAAGATAAATTTTTAAAATTTCGTTTCCTTCGGATACCTCCAGACCAAAAATTCGACAAATTTTCGGAATTTTCATAATAACTTCAAAGAGAACTTTTATATCGGATTGCACTACCATTCGCTATATCGTCGTAGACGAAAAAAAAGTTTTTCAAAATCTCAATTCAAGAAAAACTAGATCAATTTTACAAAATGTAAGTGGAAATGACGATTTTTGACAAACAACTGTTTTTTAACAAAAATTCGGCCCCTGAACAGCTCAGACGGGTTTGGTTGTTGGGGATGAAACTGTTCGGGATGAAAGCTTTTTCTATAAATTTAGAGGTGCCAGTGATATTTTGTCAAAACCGGCAAAGCCGGAAGATGCAGCTTCCAAAGGGGCTTTTTCCTTTTTTAGCAAATATTTAGAAAATATAAGGTTGGGGAAAAATAAATCCATTATTTCTACGTTTATTTCGGGGCTTTATTTAACATGGCAGCAATCTTTTCTTTTGGCTCAAATATGTGCCGTTTTTCGATAACTCGTTATCATTTAGAAAGCTGAGATAGCCAGTTTTCAAAAGCCTCCCTTGAAGCCATTTTGACATCACCACTTCTGGTTGATTGTTGCCTTCAGTTGGTCCAATTGCTTGCAGTAGAGGTTCAAGTTGTGCGTATGGCCATTGGGCAGTAGCTAATAGTAGATGAGTCCATTCCAAGAAAAGGAGTCGAACTTCTACGAACAAAAATTTTCTACGAACAAGAATTTATTGTTTTTTCAACGAATTCTAAAAACATATTAAAACATTGATTAGAACGAGCAACAACCTAAAACATTTATCAGTGAACATTATTTTATATACCTAGTTGGCAAAAGAAATGTGAAGAGCCAAATAAATTTGAAGTTCTTTTTCTCTGTACTTTTATTAATGTAAATAAATATATTTTGTTAATAAATAACACCGGATATACGGCTTGAAGTACAAGAGGTACTTTCATTTTTTAAAAACAACCATATTAACCTTTACGCCAACAACTACCGTTGGGGCAGTTTCGATATTCAGTGCAATTTCTGTTCCGTTTGGCCGTTTCCGATTTCGTTCCGGTTGGCCGAGGATTCACAGATGGAAACACGGTCCATCAAGGTATTTTGAGTCAACTCATGCGGCACCCAAACATCGAGTTTCTTCTTATAGCCAGCCTTTTGTAAATGGTCTAAAACTGTTTTGTGGTCAATCTTCAGCTCCTTCATCATTAGCACCTTGTAACTAACAACTGAATCGACGAATCAAAACAATAACAAAAAAAAATTTAGTACATGAATCCCTCTTTCTAACAAGTATAAGTGTGGCCTAGTGCGATAAATGTATCACGAGATATATGTCACTAAAGCAACATAGCGAAAAAATAATGGATTTCTTTTTCCCCCACCCATTTTACGGCATTTAGGACAAAAAAACGATTAAAAACCAAAATCTTGTAAATTAAACTTCTAAGAAAATTCGTTTAATTTTTTTTTTTTTTTTTTTTTTTCATTTTACTGAGAATGACGAAGATTGCACTAGATTTCGAAACAGTGCTTCGAATTTGCGACTTCGTTTTTGTTCCACTTTGTTATGCCAAATTTTTGGTGAATAATATTTTGCACGAGTTGAATTTTCTGAATCTTATTCCCGAGCGTTCTTAATTAAAGGCGGATGATCGGCTATGCTTGAATTCATTGAACCATGGTAGTCATCGCACCGGAAATTTGGTGGTGGTCATCAAATCAAATTTGATGGTGGTCATCGCACCGGAAAGGCTCTTTTTCGAAACAAACGAAAGCTTCCGCTTTTATCAGCTATCAAAACAAAGCTAATCGATAAATATGTGAGACAGAGGTGTCGTTTGAAAACTTGTGTGTAACGAGGAAAACAGATGTTGGGTTAGTAACGTTATAAGTGCGGTTCAACACGGGTATTTATCGTGCGTAATGGAACAGTCTTCTCGCTGTCTCTAAAAACGTTTTAAACCCCTATAATTAACCAAAATGTTTTAGAACTTTAACCCCCCCCCCCTTTGGATATTACTCCCAAGTACCTCTCGGCCACCCTGGTCTATTACACCCTCCCTGGTCATTACCCCTCATTCATTGCCCCCATTCATTGCCGCCGCCATTAGTCCTCGGCTATTACCATCATGCCATTTCTTCGGGCCATTTTCCATCCGTCATTCCCCCGAATATTAAAAATTATGAATAATTTTGATAAATTGCATCTTAGCATAGCCGCTTTAAGCTGGGAACCGCGAAATTTTACGATTCATCGAAATATCGATTTTAATTAGATCTGGGAGCAGTTTATTGTGACGAGGTGCATAATTTATTTCAAACCATTTCAGTTCCTATAATAAGTCGATCATTCCGAGAACTTAGGGATCCAGTGGTTAGTCCCAAGTACCAAATTATATAAAAATACGAATATTATTGGGAAAAATTAAATTGTTAAGCGTTCTCCTGATACCATTTATCCATGGGTTTTAAACTGAAAAGAACTCGATTAATTCTCAATCAAAAATTGTGAAATTGGCTTCGCAAGTCTCTATTTTAATTCTAATATGTTTATCGAACAAGGTAGGTTCTGAAATGAGCCAATGATGGGCACTTCTTGGCCACTTCTTTACAAATTAATAACAAAATATTTTTGCAATGGTGCATTTCAATTTTGGATTGGAAACTTGCGAATCTAATAAGAAAATTAAGGGAGATTATCGTTTAGAATTTTCACAATAATTTTTTGATTTGTCTGCATTATCTCAAAAACCGGATCCGCTCGAAACGCGATATTTCAAATGGCGAAGCGACGGGAGCGCAGCTACCCGTTTGATACCAATCCTATATACTCTCGCTCCTATCGATTTTTAAATTCCTATAAACTGAAATTAAATTTCTCCTTCACCCGCCTGATATAATCCGATCCTTAACTCCCATTTTTTACCATATCGCGTTTTGTACTCTATCGCATTTTGAATTATCGCGTTTTGAAATATCGCATTTTGCGTTTTGAAATATCGCATAATTCACGTTTGAAAATATCGCGTTTCAAATGGGACCCCTCAAACACTCCCACAGGTAAACAATACTTCCGGTTGTTTTTGTAATAGCTAAGGTCGAAAATTCTAATAATTTTTCTATAATCTTCCTTAATTTTTAAATAAGTTTTATTCGTAAGTTTCTAATCCTAAATTTAAATATAACCCTGCGCCACCTGTAAAGAAGTTGTTCAAAGTTCATATTAGGATTAAAATATAGACCTGCGATGCAAGACATACGTCGCTACATTTCACAGTTATTGATTAAGAATAAGCCAAAGTTCTCTTCAACTTGTCGGATAGAATAGACAAATGTCTGGCATCTAAAACTTATGGTTTAATCAAAAATCAATCAGATCATAAAAATTATAAACAGATGAATGAATAGATCTTAGAATTTTCCCCAAAACCCACTTTAGAATCCCTAACCAATACTAAAAACTAAATTTCATCTTAATTCGTTAAGAAAAGGCGGTGAAAAATGGAAAATTGTAAAATTTCATATACCGTGTCTATTTACTTTGGAAGTCAACCATCAATTTGTCACTTTAAGGAACACTATTACGATTTTATTCCGCTGGATCGTTTCATTTTGTGAAAAGAGAGGTACAAAACGAATAAAAACACGTCCGCTGGTTATAAAATAACAACAGAACTCGCCGGATTTACTGCGGCGGGAGTCCAAACTCCATATAAAAAAAAAAAAAATCATGAATTTCGATCAAGGTTGCATGTAAAAATGTTTTATTTTTACGCAAATCAAACAAAAACATTCGTTCGAAATCCGCAGCTAAAACATTACGAATGGTTTGCGAATCGTAAAAACAGAATTATATGAAAATAAACCTGTTTTTCAACGCAACTTTGATTCAAATTAATGATTTTAATTTTTTTTATATGGAGTTTGGACTCCCGCCGCAGTAAATCCGGCGAGTTCTATAATCGACGTGGTCTTTTGTGATAGTGCTGCCACTTGTGGCGATTTCAGTAATCTCTTATTTTCCGCTGTCAAATTTCAAATATATATACATATTCCAGGACTAAAGGCACAAATAAATAAGATGAATCTGGGATTTCCGAGATCTATAGATGTGTTGATAAATAGTAAAAATCACATCGATTAAAATTTTGAGAACAAAGAAATCAGAAAAGAAGAAATAAAAACTTTTTTATAAAAGCTTTAAAGCACCCTCGCACTGCGCAAATATTTATTTATGTTGTCAACACTCAACCAAAAGAGTTTCAAGCTTCGATATTCGTACCAGATAAAAACGGTAAATTTAAGCCCATAAATCAACCAGCTTGAATCATCATCAACAAGATTCATGATTACAAAAATACATAAAAAATTATATGTTTAGTTGTAATCTCAAGAGGATATGATGATGCGAACATCCAGCAAGTACCTATATCTACACGTAAAATATATGTTTTGCCTTCGTCGTCTTCTGCGTACATACACAAACACATATATTGAAAAACGATTAGAGACGTGCGTGTATATGTACTCGTATACAGTTCAAGGAAGAAGATAAATGGTTTGGCACCAACACAAATATTTATTTATATAAACATTGTTATATAAATACATAACTTTTAAATATTCATATATTATGTCAACAAGAAGAAACTTTAGAAGTTTTCTTTTATTGCCAAGCGTCTAGCCGTATATTAATATTTTTATAGATTCATCGCCAATAGATAAAACAATGCCTCCATTTCCCAAAAAAATGGGCGTCTAACATAAAAAGTCAAGGTTAGAAACTGAAGCGAATTTATGAGTTTGCGGTTGCATTCCCAATTTCCGGCAATGCAGAGTGATTCATCCGGTTTTATCTTATGTTCAACTATGATCCAACGGTTTTAATGATTCCATTGTTCCGAGACTAACTTTGCTGTTTACTCCAGAAGTCGTATACGAAATATGGTTTTTTGATTTCTTCCTTTCTCGTTAAACTTTAAAAACGATTCTTTCGCATCTTTGAATGTGAAAAATTTATTTTTTTCATCCTCGTAACAACTCGATCTCTTTGGCTTGCAACTCAAGCTCCTTCTTTAGCAACATCATGGCAGCCAATTCCTGAACTTTTTGTTCAATTTGTATTTATTGCAGTTGGACCGTTTTGTAAATCACTCCTTTCAGATTCAACAGTCCCACCATTGGAATCGAGAAGTGGAATGTTGCGTATTAGCATTTGAATTCATTGTAACCGTTCGAGAGTTACCTGGCCATCATTGTAATTAATTCCATCATGAAACCGAATTTTCCGAAAAAGCTCATTTTTGGATGAGCTCTTCATGGTATTACACTCTGTTAGTTATTCACGAAAAAGGGGCTTTTAACTTTCAATTTCTGAGATTTTATAAAGTGCAGTTAATTGAAATTACAGTTCGATGCACAATTGTTCATAACTCGCTTTGGTTGTTTTATGTTTCTAGAACAGTTGTTCCACCATTGAAGATACACAGCGTGGTTGCAATTGACTTTAATTATGGTTTATCTAAAGAAAGACTTATAGTACACAAATGACAACCTACTTTGATTAATTTAGTAAATTGAGCACCGGGCACCTTCTTGGTGAACAATCCTGCATTACACAAAGTCGGGGACATACACAGTGGGACATTAAAACCAACCCGATTAGCGGTTGCGCACTTTCTCGCGAACATATCACCAACGGGACCCGGTTGAGCCGCTATGTGGGAAATATCGGGATACAAAAGAAAGATTTGAAGGATGTCGACCAAGTGGCAGGAATCAATTTAAAAAAATGAATGAAAAATTTTTAAGGTGATAGCTATAGAGTCAATTAATTACCGTCAACGTCAACTGCTTGCTCACCAGATCTAGCCCGAAGCGACATTTTTTTTCTTCCCTAAGCTAATATGAAGAGGCCATCTCCTTCGAAAACAACTACTTTGCAGAGAAAGACATCGAGTACTATTTGAAGTGTATAGACTTACAAGGACGTCAAGTAGGGAAATAAAAATAAATTTGAAGAAATAAATTGTCTTGTATCTTTGTTCGGCAGGAAACTTTTCGGACAACCCATGTTCTTATACTACAAGTGTATGCATAAATCTCGAATAAATGCACACTTGGTTTCTAAACCAGATTTATTTATTTAAAAATCGTCATAGGCTGTGCTTATTCTACAGCTAAATGAAAATGCTAAATACCAAGTGACTATCTACGAAATGACGTTTATTGTCAATTTATTTGTGGAGAATCAACAAGGCAACAAGGACTAAACTACCGTTGTAAATTTAATTTTTAAGCTCATTAGAATCCTCTAATCTTGGTCGTTTTTCCAAAATCCTGGAAACTATAGTACACAGCTTTGAGAAAAATTAATAGCTGCTACGGAAGCTGACACTTTCAATACACTGATTTCCACTAAATTTCACTAGAACCACCAATTTATATGGAAAAAAATCTGACGGGTAAATTTTCTTCCCGATCAGTCAAACCCGTTTAAGCTAAAGAAATAAAGAATTTGGATTTTATCAAAAGATATTTCCATTAAAATTTGGACCAATTTTGAAGGTACTGTTAAAATTAGCCGAAAGTGAAAAATCGATAATGCAGATAGTGTCTCGACTACTCCAGCCAAAAGTTAAAAAAAATATATGTATTATAATGAAATATTCCAGCCGAAAGTAGCTAACCTACAAAATCAATCGTTCGTCTCGTTTGAATCAGTTTGTCGATGGTTATCGCTGGTAAATTTTCCAGGTCAAATTTTATGTTGAGAGTCCGGGAAAATTGGGGAGGGAGGGGGAGTGAAATACACATGCAAATTACAAAAATTTGTAAAAATTTGACGTTTAAAGTGTTATGTCTGGAAAAGGTCTTGTTTAAATCGGTTCTTTGATGGGTATCGCTGGAAAATTTTCCAGGTCAAGTTTCATGTTGAGAGTCCGGGAAAATTGGGGGAGTGAGATACAAGTGCAAATTTCAAATTTTTCATTTAATTCTCCAAGTTACGGGCGGCTTTTTCCAGGGTCTTTTCTCAATGTTATTAGCGGCTGTAAAAACCCTGGCAGTAGGTTTAAAATGCTAAGGAAAGGAACCCAGAATCTAATTACGCAATGGAATCAACCATACAGAACAACGATACGGTGCTGGGAATAGGATGCTCAGTACTGGCGGCTCTTGGAAGTTAGAAAGTCGGCTCCCAGTCTTCCAGATTTAGTTGCCACAGTGATGTAGTGACTCAACGCCTGTTTACTACACCATATACAAGTTTTATTTTTTAAGAAATACCAGTGAAGTTGTCAGTTTGGTGGGTGGTTCATCAAGTACGGCAAGATCGGTGACAAGATCTCCTACAAAACCGTCTGCTGCAAAGTACTTTCAAACGGATAAAGGTAAAAGGTAATATTTCATGATAATACATATATTTCTTTTAACTTTCGGCTGAAATAGTCGAGACACTATCTGCATTATCGATTTTTTCACTTTCGGCTAACTTTAACAAGGTATTTTGAAGCAAATTTAAAAAGTGTTGTTCTTAATGGTAACAATTTTATTGTAAATGCTATACTTCTGAAAATATTTACTAAAAATGAAAAAACTCGTAAGGATGCCGCCGCTTCCAGCGGGCCAATTTTGACCAAAAATCACTGGAATTTTCAGAATTATGAAACAAGAATAACCCTTGAGTTGTACTCCGGACTATGACCTAAAAGAACACAGCCATTCACGATTTGGGCTGCCATAAACCCAGACACAAAGAGAACTTTTTGCAAACCAATTTTTCGGACTTCGGCGATATAGCGAACGGTAAATCTGGAAAAATCTCGAGATCGAAAATTTCCATAATTACTATACTTTAATTTAAAACCGCTTCATGTTGCCAAAGTTTTATCGGATACTAAATTCTCACTCTCATTTATGCTTACATAAATTATGTTATGTATTCAACTGTACAGTATGCAAATGTAATAAAAACAACAAAATTGTAAAAAAAAGCAGGGGGCCTATTATGAAATTTTTTTGAATTCGTAAAATTCGGAAATCGTAAAATCCTATTATGAATCAAAAGAAATCGAAATCAAATTTTACGAAAATCAAATGTCAAAATTCGACGCTCTGTAGGGGACGAATATCGTATTTATGAGAACAAGAATGTATATACTTATTAGTTTTTTATTAAAATCAAATACTTGCTAGTTTTATTACAATTATGTAATTTGAAACTTTTTTATTATTTAGCTAAAACCACACAAAAAAGCATACTTCATGGTCTTAAATTTTACGATCATAAACAAACGTTTCACGTTCATGGAATTTTTATTTAAACATGTTTTTTCTGGCATACTGAGGTAAAAACTTAGTGTTAATTTTTTTGGAAACAAAATTAAATTGGGAAAAATTGTCAATGCCAATTTAGATAAGTAAAAATTATTCCCAATTTATAAATATTTACATCAAACTTTTCTCCTTAGTAGGCCGGAAAAAAACAGTTGAATAGAAATTACATATAAATTCTTTCCTCAGTTCCCTATTCCCGGCGAATTACCAGAATAGTGCCACAGATATTACTAGTATTATAGTTAAAACCCAGTTACCGTCAAAACCAAGTTATAATATGCCAAACTTTCTTTAGAATCTCTCTCAGACAACTTTCTCTGACCTGGAGCTAAAATGTCTGAACAAAGGTTTAAAATTTATTCCTGCAACCTCATGTGCCCCAAATTAAAAAATTATGGCAGAATTGGAAAGTGGCATGACAAATTTAGGTCCAGATAAAAATCAATCTATGTGTTCGGTTTTACAAACAAAAGATCTTCTTGCAAAACCAAAGACAAAGAATCTACCAAAAAATTGTTAAACAGAATTGTGTCAAATTGCTTAATTCTACAATTATAGTTTATACCAAGGCTGATAAAGGAAACTATCAAGTTCATTTCTTATTTTGGACATAAAGGATTATAAGGACACACACGGTTTGGAATATGTTAGCAGAAGGCCCGTATAAAGATCAGAAATATAAAATGGTTAGCAACTCCAAAGTACGTTTTTCAATGAAAAACGTATTTTGGAGTTGCTGAATAGTCAATAACTAACAATTAAATTCAGTTCCGAAGAAGAAGCAAATGGGTTTATTTCTTTCATGCGGTCGTCAAATTTATGAAAAACGGTAATAAATTAGAATTTGAAATATACAAAAAACCAACCAACAAGATGAGATTCATCACTGCGGACTCACCTCACATTAGCCCACATACTTTTCAACATCCCTATGTCTACAATGGAATTTAAAACAGAAGAAAAATATACTAAGGAAGCAGCTCGCGTAAATAGATACGAAGACAAGTTTATCAAATCCATATTGAAAAACACAAGAGAAAGCAAAATCTGATTGATCTATCAACAATAGCAGAACCATCTAGAAAACGTATTTATTTACCATCTTATCCAGTCAAAATTTGGGTTCTCTTATATCCACATAAAAAGATGTTCAACTACCAACATCAAAATCAGCAATTTACAAGATATGCTGCTTGTACCGATTACAAGTTCTTCTACGAAATTCATTTTTAAAGCTCTGAAATGATTAAGTCACTTAACAATTAGACCATGTGAAACGTAATTCGGAACAGCATATTTTTGCGGAAAAGCATAAACCAGGTCGACATAAGGTTTCAACAGGTAGAAGCTCAATTTGTACTCGACGATATTATACACAGCTATTACAGATATCAGCTGCAAATAAAAGTCGCAACTAAATGCTACTGTAATTAGGCTGCTTGATGCGGAAAAATATCCGATAAAGGATTCATCACTTCTTAACGAGATGCGAGCATTAGGCGGTAACAAACTCATAGATAATTTATTTAAACAAATGTGGTTACAACAGTTACCGTCGCCGATTCACACGATTGTGTAACTAGAAATTCAAATCCAAATATTGATGCAACCGTTGAATAAAATCGGTTCGCTCAGGATCATCATCAAAAGGGCAACACGGTGGTACCAGATCATCATCGGCAGGTAAACCAAAATTTGGCAAGTGCTAGTGGCATCATTGATAAAAAATTTAAAAAACTATTGTTTGTTAAAATTGGTTTTATATAGGCATAAACTAAATAATACAAATTAATCCAAAAAATCACAATCAAATTAATAAAAATGTTTGATCAATTTTATTAACGGAGAACGGACCGTTCAATGATTCTGTGCCAAATTGTATATGTGACTGCGTGTTCATTTTATAATTTCACATATTTTGTCGTGTTGTGGTGAGAATTGATTTTGGGAGCTCGGCGTGGTCTACAGTTGTTGTCATATTTTAGCAGTCCCGTATTCGATGATTAAATTGCCAAACAAATTTTACGTACGTAACACTCTGATTTTGCATATCTATACCTGATTTTTTACATAGTGCAAAATTTGAAGTTCATACATGATCGTTGTTATTCGATAACAACGTGTTAACATCTTTTGTTTTCAATAAAAAAGATTCATAATAATAATTCCTTGCGGTAGCTTCGTACATACCTCCCTTCTCAACTAACTTCCAAATTTTCAATTTACCTGTCTGATCTGTAGTGTTCAGTGAGACTCCGTTAGAACTTGTATTGCTAAGAGAAAAAAGTTGAATTTAAGTGTGATAAGATGGAATTCGGCCTTTTCTTATTCAAATACGATGCAAAATTTATTTAGATTTAATTGAGATTCTAACAAGTATTTTACAAAAGATTCTGAAATTTAGCTCGTACTAAGATGTATTTTGAAAGACGTACTGAATTTGGTTATGCAGCAAAACGCTTCTGAATTTAATTCTTAGCATTAGTTTGAGTTTCTAATTTATAAGATATAATTTGGATTCTAACATATAATCGAGGATGTTTCGGAATTTGTCCATGCTGAGAAAACCATTCGTTAACTTCTAAAGGACCATGTATGGAAATAACACCTGACACTGCAATGATTGTAGCAACCCCGCCATCGATTAAAAAGGGCAATATGCTTAACTACGTTGACACAAAGAGGCCAAATGAGAAACAGATTATCGACGAGTTATTAGCTTGAGCTTAACCACGAATTCTGCTTGGATTAATTTGTTCAAGGAAATCCGGCCATCTTATCAAGTTCATTCAGGATACCAACTTTCCATTCCATTAATGAACGTGAGTTCACCTCTATGTTCACGATTTAAATAGGCACATGGTCGAACATACGTAGGGACATGCAGTCCCAACAAATTACGTAATCAACACACCCAAGCCGGGTTTCTACAAATATGCCCACACTAAAGAAAATCGTCATGTGGCTAAATATCGAGTACGGTTGTTTTTCCCACGGGCATACTGTTTCTGATTGTAGACATTTTTAAAATTCAGTCACCAGTAGATTAAAATCCTCAGTTATGCGGATGGTTTCCGAAAAAAAACTAAAACAGTTCGTTTGTTATTTATTCCAATCGCTAAATGGACATCATTTCTTGAGAATGAAAAGATACCAGTCCCATCCAAAGTGGTGGATTGTTTTTTTTGAAATAAAAGCTACATTTGAACAAAACAAAATCGCCAATTACGAGGAACTTATAAACATTCTTGATTCACGGACCAAAAACTGCTCACAACCCCTGCATTATACTGCAAAGTTGCTTGGGCCAGCTGTCCGATAAAAAGATTTTTCGAAACACAAAAGATTGAAGCGACTAAATTTAGTTTTAATGGCGCAGAACTCTACCCAAAATATAAGGACCACAAAAAAATTATTAAGTTTTTTTCACTACCATTTGCTGGTTGCAAGCGAGCTTTGCAAGTTTTGGCTATAATAGAATGGCGCAATTTCGAGCACTAATTTACTTTCGATATCGAGTGTACTATCACTGTGTATTAAATTTTGTTTACGTTCATTGATTGTTAATGTGCCTAAGCTACAGTTTTCACCGTTGACGTGATAAAATTATCGATATCATTTTGCTCCAATCATGACAATTTCTTCAGAACATTTGTACTGGGTTATGATCGTTTGCCTGCTCATCAAAATCCCAAAATAAAAATTCAAAATCCCACCTTTCAGAATCCAGCTTTTTAAAATCGCAATTTTGAAAATAGAAGTTATTTTATTAATTTATTTCAAGACAGCACAATGCATAAAATAATTGATGGATAAGGTGAATTGTAATTCTAACATGAACGTCAAACGTAAAGAAAATTTGTATTTTAGCCGAAATAGACGAAACTATATGCTATTTCTTCACAAATTAAGGTAAAATTTTGGTTTTAAAGCACTCAGGGAGGGATTAGGGAATGAAACTAAGCTTTTTCTCAACCGTCAATTTTCAAACGTGAGAGAGTTTGTTGAGCAGTAGTGAAATTTCAACATAATTATTGGATAAAATGCTAGAGCTCGGTCATGCTAACTGGAACCAGGCAGTTTCTCTCGATTTTTTTTTTACATTTATTACATTTTTTGTTTGAAGTTAATTGTAAAAAGCTACCAGTAGATGATAGATTTCTTTGGTTTAATTCGAATGTTTTATCGAAATGTATTCTTTTAATAAAATATACTTTTATGGTCGTGTTGAAAAGAACATTAATTTGTTTAGCAAGGCCAAAATTCAGAACTAGAAAAAAAACCTTCGTAGTTCTATTCAGTATTGCCGAATTAACTAAAGAACTTAATTTAAAATTAATTTTAGAATCTAAATCCGTTTCTGAATACCACATTTGATAATGATAGGTTGAGAATTTGCCAAATTGGTTGAGAATTTGGAGAGAACTTCGTTCAAAATTCACTGAAAATCCCAAACTACCTCTACATACCAAATTTAATCATAATTTGTTGCGCAACGGCCTAGAACAGGTTAGGCACGATTCGCCGAATCCAAAATTCCAAATTGAAATTTTTGGAATTTTTAACGTGAATTTTGAACGAAGTTATCTGCAAATTCTCAACCAATTTGGCAAATTCTCAACCAATCATTTCAAATGTGGTATTCAGAAACGGATTTAGATTCTAAAATTAATTTTGAATTAAGTTCTTCGGTTAATTCGGCAATACTGCTGGAACAAAATTCCAGAAAAACATATTTCATCAAAAAACGTAGAAAATATTCCAAAAAATCGAAAAATTCCTCAACAAAATACTAAATTTCAAAATTCCTGAACGGTTCTCTATTCCAAAAAAAAAACTAACTTTGTAGAATCGGTAAAAAACAGGAATCATGTTTGTGTATTAATTGTTAGGGCAATTAAATTACGATTAAATAATTAAATAAAATAAATATCAAATTTATCGAAATGTTGCATTAAATAATTATATGGAGAAATAATAGAATTTCGCGTGAACAAACAACACCCTTTGGCATATTGAGGCGTTAAGAGTCATTTGGAAACCCTCACCCCATTCAGCTGACGTTCCAAGTGACACGGCAATTGAGATATAATAACTCCAAGTCCCTGGACCATCATAACTTCCCTCGACCATCCAGTCACCTCTCTGGTTGCAGTCGTAAAAACGCGGAACAACTTCCACTGCACTCCGCAACGCGACCTCATTCCAAATCAATCATCACTCAATACAACTGGTCTTAGAAAAACGATCGAAATGTGTAGATTCCTGAAAAACGTAATCATCTAAATTAATTAGTCCTGCCGGCCACTTTGAAATTAGTCCTGCTTCAAGAAATTCTCTAGTTTATGCCCTTTCCAATGGCACACTGACATGTCACAGAAATCACTCATTTCGTGGTCATAATAAAAGACACTACCCTGCCAGCGTCATTCCCGCCAGGATTAAGAAATGTTCAAAATGAGGAAATATCTACCGGAAGTGTCCGTGTGTTTCAGTTTGTTCTTGTTAAATTGTTAATTGTTCCAGGTCTCCAAAAGGGTGATAATGCTAAACGGCTGAAGTTTTGTAGATTTATACTGCATACAGATGTTGAGGATGATAGCCTTTTGAAAAGATTTTGTGGACAAATGAATCTAACTTCAATCATGAGGGAATTGTGAATTTACACAATCTGCTTCATTGGGGCAGAAAAGTCCAAAATCCACACAAGAAAAGGCAGGCTTCTTTCCAAAGGAAATCAGAACGCCTTTCAGTAAATAATTATCTTGAGTTAGTTCAGAATGAGATACCTGAGCTGAATCTACCACTTTTCGAAGGCTGTCTGGCATATAACTAATGAAGGTAAGAGAATACTTAGATGATTCACCCCGAAAGATCAGTAGGGGTTCACAGACCTGACACCCATGGATTTCTATATCTGGGGACGTGCTCAGGAATTTGTGTACGCAACAGAGGTACCCACAAGGGAAATTTTAATTGAAAGGATAAGCGCCGCATTTGCAAAATGAAAAAAGAAACACAACTTCGCACAATAACCGTGGAGATTTAAAAAAATGCCGTGCAGGCATATACGGAATTGAAGAGGCCATCAAACAAACTCTAATAAATTAAGTTGATTACAAATTTATAAATAACTTAAATGCTATTTTCTTAACTGTGGCACAACCCTGAGTGGCCTCCACGACATGTCAGCATACCATTGGAAAGGGCATAAACTAGAGAATCTTCAAAATAAAGCTAATCCCAAAATAACTATTACTCTTTCCTATAAATTGATTGGATGGTGACTCTTTTCGCACCTCCACATCCCTTTTAGGATTTAAAACCTCACAAGTCAGTCTTCCCAGTACCCCCCCCCCCCCCCCCCCACTGTATTAAACAACGATTTATTCAGAATAAAATCACATTGCAGAACACAAGAAAAGCCATTTCGCGCCTTTATAACGATAAACAAAAAAGCCATGACCAAATGGTCGAAAAAAGTTATGACCAAAGACGAGATTTTGGGTTATTCAAAAAAAAAACTCAAAACCATTATATCTCATTATTTTGTGATATGAACTTAATTTTTTTTTATGTGATGAATTTATTTATTATTTTATTTTATAAAGTACATTAGTTTGTTTCAAGCACTGGTTTATTATTTTTCAATGGTTTAATACCTAAGACATAGTACTGTTTCAAACCATTATTTAAATTCAATTTACCGGTAAATTATTGATAAATTACCGACCTTATACAATATTTACCGTTTACCGATAAATTGAAAAATCGGTAAATTTGCACTCCATAGTTTTTATCTTATGGTAAATTGTAGACCGGAATTTAAATTTTTTTTGTTAAGTGTAGTTTTGGAATTTAAGTCAGCTTAATATTTTTTGGAATAGCGAACCCTTCTTCCCGAAACTTCATTCAAAATCTAAGTTGTAATCCCAATCCAATTCTGCATACCAAATCTGATAATTATTTTTTGAGAAAAATGGCTATAAGTTACATTGTTCAAGAAGTGGTAAACCCCTTAATTAAAACATCGATAAAAAAAGATTTCAAGCGTTTGAAAAGCCTCATTTTTAAAATAGTGAGATTTTTTTATAATTTGGGATTATGAAGTTTGAGCTTTCGTACTGATCCCATTTATACTTTTCACTGTCCAGTCGATCAATGATGATTTTAAAATGCGTGCATAAACCATTTGTAAAGTATAGTCCTCCAGTAATTTGGCTACCGAATTTAAGACAACTGAGTATTATACCATTCACAAAATAAAAACTATTTTGCTTATAAATTCAAGATAATTAACATAAACCATTGTCTACCCATGTGGCATTTTAATCAACTATACCGCGTAGATGGAATACGGCACAACACTGCAAGGCATCAAAGAGATGTTTAAGTGAATCGGAATATGAAAGCATGTAGTACTGACCCTATCGCATCTTTTGTAGAAGCCAACAAAAGCCTGCGACCCATCGAAGCAAAAATTTTCGAAGGCATCATAACACCATTTGAATTCGTCATTCAACCTTAGACATCTTTACGTTGCCTTATCAATGCCCTTTGAATGGCGTTTTAATCAAGTTTTCTTTACTATAATGCCTAAATAGTTTACTAAATAGTCGTGTTGAAGGTACGATAAAAGCAAGTTAAATTGTTGTTATCATCAATTATTTTTATTTGTTGTTAAACAAACTCACATTAAAAATATTTTGACATGAAATTATAAAAAAGTAATAATTTAACAAGAAGCTATTTGTGTTAAAATTTTGCGAAAATCGACAAACTAATTTTTCATGGAATAATTTATCTGGTAAGTTTTGAAGATTTCACGTCAGCTGCAACAGCAGCCGTAAAGCATAATTTATTTAATAAAACATTATTAGAAAACTTTATTTTCGAAAATCGAATAGCAATACATTTTATCAACTTGATGTAAAAATAAAGGATTTTATTTACAAAGTTATTATTATTGAGTTTAAACTTTAAAGTGTACAATATTATTTCAAAATGTAGCTCATGTGAGATAATTGTGAGATATTTCACTACAGTTGTTTGTTTGCAGAAGTGAAACCAACTAATCAGCTAATTGTCTCTAAAATGTTTACTTAAATATTCTCAATGTGTCACTTAAATAATTATTTATGTAGGTCCCAATACCAAATATGATAATTATCCACCTACATTGAAACTAATTAAAAGTCCTTTGAGGCACTTCCAAAAAATTAGATACAATTTATCAGTCAATATTATTGCTGTTGTTTAATCAACATTCTCTCCCTCTTATACACTTCAATAATAATTTTACTAATGAAATAAATTGATCTATTGATTTCGTATTTCTAGGAACCAAAAAAATATATCAAAAATCCTATGAAGCGAAAATAATGAGGAACCATGTACTACTCGTATCTATACACAGATCCAAATACAATTTTAATGTACACAAAAAAGCTCGCAACATTTTCCTGGTAAAACAAATTACGAGCCCAAGCAGATTACGATGATGATGATGATGATGATGATTATTTTCGTTTATCGTTCAAAATGCACTGACGATAAAATACAAAAAAGGAAATCGCTCTAGGCACGTTTTCCCTGCTACACAAGTATATTCAAATCTGGAAGTGACATACTTTTGAAAGCACCGCACATAGAAAACATTTTTATATATTAAGTTGTAACAAAAATCATATGACTTACATTTTTTGAACGTCCGCAATTTTCGTATGTAGTATAGAGTTTCGTTTGGTTTTCTTATTTTGATTTGTTTAATCCATAAATTACTATGCACAGTGATCAAAATAAAGCGCGCACACACAAACACAAATTTTTTTCTTGATATATTTATATTTTTTTTTTAATTATTTAATTTATTCTCACTCAAACCGACCACAAATTTTTCATTAATAAATTTTCACCGCATTCAAACAGAAATTTCACCGCACCAAAAAAAAAAAATCCGAAATACCACCGCACGCACAGTAAAATGTATAAGAACACAACGCGAAAAACCACTTAGTAAAATCTCAAAACCTCGCGTTCGAGAGTATTGAAACCAACAAAATTATATTAATTATTATTAATTATATTTATGTGTTGTGGTTGTTGTATATTCACAATATAAATAAGTAAGATGGGAAATTCCCATGAAAATTATAATTGTAAAAGCACACACAATTGAATTTAACTTTATTTTATGCTGTCCGTGAATCCAATATAATAATTTAATTAATTTTAAGCTAAACACTTTTCAACAACTTATTTATTTTCACAAAAAAAACCAAAAAAAAAATATTTTTTTCCCGACTTACACGATGAATACACACCCCGGAAAATACAAAATGAAACCTAACTTGAGGAAATTTTCTCATGAACTGAACGAATATTGTGTTCCGAACGGATAGATATGGATGAGAAAAGCAAAATGGGAAAAGTTTTATTTTTTGTTTTTCTTATTATTTGTCGAGGGTTAAATTTACCCTCATTTTATGGGATCAATTCTAAAATTTCAGTTTTATGTTTTATGCACAAAAAAAGCTCTCTCAGTTACCAAAAAAAACAAAATAATTATAAATAATATGCTCACCACTACATTTATAACAAAATGTTTCCGGATTTTATAAACTCATAGAGAGAACGAGAGAGTTTGACATATAATTAACGTCTGTTTGAGAATTAAATAACACATTTCCATTGTACACTGTTAAAAAGCTAAAGTTTCTTTGTGCTGTATTTTATGTTCCTAGACCGAAATCAATATTTAGAGCAAACATTTTTCGTGCGCTTTTTTCTTTTGTTTTCAAGTAATAATAATTTCCACCAGATAAATGCTTTTCTTGTGCTTATTTGTTTCGTTTTGTGACAACATCATTTTTTGTTTTTTTCGTTCTCATATTTACGGGAGGTTTTATACACCGATTGAGATTTCCACAATGTGTTTTATGTTGTTATTCGTGTTGACTTGGTTTTTTTTCGCTATTTACCTATATATGCGTAACCCCCCAGAAACGGGGAAATAAATAAATAAATTTCCTTTTATTTTATTTTATGTAGTTTTGCTACTTTAGTGTTTTGTTTTAGTAACGAAAATGAAAAGTTAGAGTATTTATTTAAAAGGAGGAAAATGTATAAAACAAAATAACTACTTTATTTGACGTTTATTGATAGGGATGTTTTACAGTTGTAGCTCAATAATTTTTACTTTAAATTGAGTTAAAATAACTTGAACCTCAAAATTCATAAAAAAAAATCAGTAATACCGTCATCTTAAGTTCTTCAATGGAAAGTTTGGTTGAAAAGGGTATAAATAATTTGTAAACATTTGGTCTATTTGAGTGAAAATTATGCATAATCAATCAAAAAATAAATGTTATGATCAAACACTCATTACATAAATATAAATACGCGGAAAGGAATAAAAAAATATTAAAAAGCTACACTGTTAAATTTGTTGTCTTTCCAATTGGATTTTATTTTCAAAAGACAATTACAAAATAGTAGTCGGTGCTAAATTTCTCAAAGCGATTAATTCAGTCGACAAATTCAACTCTGATAGACACTCTGTGATCTGAATTGAGTGAGAGACTGTGGATTGATTATGGATAACAAATTGATGAATTAAATAAAAGAGAGATTGCAAAGAAGTGCGGATTACAAAAGCACCCAAAGATCACGTGCGATCTTGACGAATTTAAATATACTTCCCAAGATTCGTTCTGTAAATCCGAAAAGCAATCAAATTGTGTGTTTTAAGTTTGGGGATATAACAAAAGCGACGGTGAACTTGTTATCGGTTTACAGTGAGTTTTGTAAAATGAGAATTAATTGTTTTGTCAATGAGGAACGTGTGATTGTAAAAATTTCTATTCCTTCAATGAATAAAGAGAGAATGGTAAGATAATTGACAGTGTCTGTACATAATGAATGCAGAGTTGATTGGTGTTTTTGTATGGGTAAAGTTGACAATAACTTAAGAGAGAAGGAGAGCTTGAATAAAATATTTGTGGTAGGGGAACTCTAAGCAATGTGTATGTTGAGATGTTGTATGAGTGACTTCAATCTTGTGGAAGTGAGGCCACTTTTCAATGGATACCTTCACACCTACGGATTGAAGGTAATGAAAGAGCCGGTACGATTGAGGATGTAACTGAATATGAATCCATGGATGCAAGAGATGTACTATGAATATTTCAATATGTGAATAAATAGAAGAGAGAATTTGTTGGAAAATATCAGGTTAAAGCAGGTGCGCCAACCTTTGATCATGTGGATTAACGAAATGATAATGGAATGGAATTTGGTTTGGAAACTGCTCGAACGATTTTCATAATAATTGCTGAAAATGGGTTTCGCGAACCCAGCTGGGTCTGGGTTTCTATTTAAATTTTTTCTCAGCTCAATTAACTAAGATGAAAATTCCTGAAATTAGGGTTTCGAGTGCCAGGAATCGATTGCGATGGGTTCTAATTTCGGCAAAATCATGTCTCGGCGGGCCCAGGTCACTTTTAAAAAAATCTGCTTAAACGATTTCATAAAAATTAGAAAAAGATGATTTTCGATCATAGAAATCGATTGCGCTGAGTCTAGATTTAGAAAAGTTTGATTAGGTGGCCCCGCTGCGGCCTTGATTCCGTTTAGTTTACACTGGAGTGTTGATAAAAATGATGAGATGGGTTTTTCGAGTTCCAGGTAGTTGCAAGGAGTTCCGATTTCCGGAAAATACTATTCCTCCACTGGGACCCTCAATACGCGTCATGTTGCATGATGTTGCATGATGTTGCATCACGTTGCACTTTGTTGCTTATAGTGTTGTGTAATGTTGCACCATTTGGCATGATGATATTGCATTACGTTAGTTCACGTTGCACAATATTGCGTTGCTCATTATTAATTTGTAGCACCCAAAATTGTGTAAGGCGAATGGAAATCAGGTTTTAAAATTATTTTTGGAAGAAATTTTGAAATGCGGTTCACTAGAACAAAACAAAGTTAGGTAGATGGTGGTAGATATGGTAATAAAATTCCTAAATGGTTTTTGAAGGAAGTTCTGAAATATGGTCAACTGAATAGGGGTTTTAAAGTTAGTTCTGGAATGTAGCTGATTGCGACAAAAAATTAGATTAGAAGTACCTATTTAATTGACCGATCGAGGTAGGTTTTTAGTCTTATTCATTCCCGCTATCTTTTAAAGTAAATTTTTTATATCTTAAACGCGAGTTCCCCTACTCGACGAGCACTCACCTATTTCAAGGGACGCTTGTATAAATAAACAAGCGTGTGCAGTGCAGTGTTTTCATTCTTCATCTCATAAGTAGAAAACTATAACACGTGGGTACAAATAACGGATTTGGGGATTGTAGAGGAGATCATAGTGGATTAAAATTAAAACGTCATAGCTCTTAAATGGATAAAGGTGCAAGATAGCCAATAAGATCCTAAATATAGCCTATTCAAATGTCCACGTCAAATGAGGCTTTGTTGGTTGCTGTCCGATAAATATTTTGTAAGTTACAGCTTAATATTCGTATCATAATATTCGTTAATATTCGTATCAAATATCAATTTAAAATTATGTTATCTAGTGTCGTTCTATCTTTTTCTGTTAAACCAGATGAAAATATTAGCATGGCACGATGCGAAAATCGCTAAGGGACCAATGTAATCCGTTTACTCTGCCTGGTACATTATTTTATAGGAGGCCCCAAGTTATTCAACATTACAGTGAAATGCTTCCAAAACAGGAGGTCTATTATGTAATTTATCCGCTTTCGAAAAAATCGATTCGCGGCGAATATTGGTATTATGATTTTTATTTAGCTTTCGAAAAATCCGAAAACGAAAAATTCGCTCTATTATGAAACTTAAAAACAAATTAGATATCGGATTTGACTGCTTTTAAGATGGCGAATGTATCATAATACAAAAGTTATTTTAAGTTATATATATATGTATATAAAAAATAATTTAAAAAATTATTAAGTGAACGAATTTCAATTATTAAATTGACCAAAATGTAAGTTTTAAACTAATTTACTAGAAATAATAAATATTTTTATAATAATAATTTTTACTATTTATTTTAGGTTTTAACAAAATTTGACGATTCGCTTTATTTCATAATAGCAATATTCGAAGCGTATCGAATAATTAGATATCGAATTTTTCTAAGGCGAATAATGTTTCATAATAGACTCCCAAGATTACGAATTGACTATTTTCCCAAAGCTGGGAATTCCCCTTGCAATATCGGTATTTTTCTCCATCTCTTCCGTTAATTTCGAAAATTGGCTGGGATTTGTTGTTTTCTTCATGTAATAAAAATATAATTACTTACACGTGAACCTCCATTGTTTGATTTTGACTGTGAAATGAAAACAGAAAACCAATTTTATAAGATTCGCCTACAAAAAGATGGCGAATCATTTTGACAGTTCTTCTCGTTTAGGTGAATATCGTAATACCAAAAATGTGAGTTGGATTCGTCGGGAATGTCAAATGCGAAAACCATAATATCGGTGTAAGTTACAATATTCAATTTGGTAACAAAATAAAAAACATTTAAAATTAATAAAAATTCTTAGGTGTAAATTTAATTCAGTGTGTTATCCACAATGGTAATATTTTTCTTAATCGTCTGGTTCAGATTCAGCTACCAAATCCGGGTCGTCGTCCGGTAAAGCGTCAGTTTCCAAATTTTGATAAAAGGAATGAACTTCTTTGCTTATTAATTAATTTTTTTCACTAATTTTTACCGGAGAAGTTGTAACGACACACCGGTTATAGAAACTGATGTACGTTAACAGAATGTTTCTGTAGAGGTTTCGAGCGGTCATTTTGATCCCGGCTAGGACTCATCGTGTTGGGGTGGGGTTTTCGAAACATGCAGAAACCTGTATTAGACCGCTAATTATTCTAACAAATAAACAATAATAATAATAATAAGAAATGCAGACATCAACCATCAACCTACCATTCTAAAATACCTACTCTAGCTCTCGCCCATCCTCAGCTTCAACTTTATTTAGCTTCTCATGATTTGTTTAATAACTAATAACGAAATAATTAATTTGATACTTATAAAAGGCATCTTTTATTTATCGAAAGAATATACGAATCAAATAAAAAGATTAACCGTAAAAATAACTATCATCTACCTAAACCCCCTACTAGCTATAATATTATCTTAAACTAGTACATACTAAAATTATGAAAATTAGTTATAATAATGGTGAAAATATTATGAAATTTAATCAAAAGTAGAAATATCTAATTAAATTAGAATAAATGACATATAGAATGAAAAATGGTAATATTTAGAAGATCTTACTCAATGTTGGATGATGTTAACGTTGAATGTTGCATGTTTCGTCAGACAAATGTTGAATGATGCTCTACGTAGTGTACACGTCATATTATACCGCGTTGCTTCGTATATAAAACCATATCGCAACGGTTACAGTATATTGATTATTCATAGCACTGAATATTTTTTTTTTTTTTAACATTATGGCATTCACAATTAATTTTGGGTTACTAATTTTAACAATTATTTAATTATATTGATAGTTCATCGTTTTATAACTTTAATATGATAAACACCACTTAACAATATTTTATAAGACTGGTATACTGTTTAAATTGATTACAGTAACCACTTTCACAGCCGTTGTACTGACGGTTTTTTATTTCGTTAATGAGAGTACCCACACACACTTAGTACTTCGTTACTTATAGTTTTTTCTTAGCTTTAAATATATTAGCTGTTTTACACTATATTCTAGTCACTTGAAAGTATACTATAGGCATTTATGAGACTTAATATAGTAGCCATTTCACACAGTTTTTCTAGTCACTAATTAGGCATTATATTAGATTTACACAATATTCTAGTCACTTTTATATTATTCACTTTACTTATTTCTAGTATTTTTAAGTAGTCCAATTATACACTTAGAATTAGTTTTTATACAGTATATTTAGTTATCAGTTTATAGTCCATCACTTTTCTGTGCTTATACCATTTAATGTATAGTTACAGTTAAATTATTAAACTTAATTTTTCTAGTATATGTTATTAATTATAAACACTATACTTTTAAATACTTTATTATCTTATTTGATTTTTAATCAATTTCAAAACTTAAAATTTTCGCGACCGATTTTAATTATTTAACTAAATTATTTCTTTTTAATTTAAAACCAAATCACGAGACACTTGCCATGCTAAATATGACCTTACTCATCGAACTCTCAATTCAATCTCCTCATTATCTATTCTTGCCGTAATTTCCTAAAAACATCATAAATTAAATATCATCATTTATCTTGATAAACAACATCATAAAATTGTATATTTACGCGCCAAACCAAAACAATGAGTTAGTATTATACTGCACCGAGGAGCATCAGTGTTAACACGATGACTGTGGTGGTCGAAAAAAAACCATCGTAACGAATATGAGGGCAATTTTACTTGTGCATGACGGCACAAATCGTGGGGACGTCCCACATCCCATGAGAGATGTCTCAAAGCCGGGCATTCATTTAATTGTAGAGATTTGTTTTAAACCAAAAAAAATTTAATTTACCAATGTCAAAACTATGCCAGAATTATTTTTGTAAAAGGTTAAAATATACTAGGACACTTCACGTTTTTAAATCTTTGATATGATAGGTTCCAAGTACAGTACCGTTTTCATCAACAACTTTAAAAGCAACGTTCCCCACCGGCTCTTTAATGAAAGCTTTTTTGAATTTTGGTGCCAATTTGGCCGAAAATTTTTGAGCTGCATCACTTTGGCAAAAGTTCCTTACAAATACTTGTTGGCCTGCAAAAAATGTTCGCTGACGGCTTCGTAAGTTATACCTGACTGAATGCTGTGAGTGAGCTTTACGTAAGTTAGCCAGTACGGTTTTCTGCGAAACTGTTAATTTATCTGCATTAGATAACTGAACTTCCTTGTCCTCTAGGCTATTTAATTGTCGTAACATATCATAATAACGTCCGTCGGGTAGATAATGTTGACCATAAACTAAGAAATAGGGTGACCGATCTGTGCTTTCGTGAACTACATTTCGTAATGCACAGGCTATCGAATGAGCATGAAGGTCCCAGGTAGTATGATCATCCTGTATGTACGATCGAACGGCTGCCAATATGCTTCTGTTAACTCGTTCTGAGGCATTTGCCTGTGGTGAGTATTTCGGTGTCAATATATGTTTAACATTATGTTTTTGTAAGAAATCGTGAAACAGTCGTGAGGTAAACTGTTTACCATTATCACTCAGGATATATTCAGGGACAGAATAAACATTAAACACTCGGTTATCTAAAAATTTAATGACATTAGCACTGTTGGCGTCTCGCATAGGTTCGAGCAGTACAAATCGACTAAATTGGTCTAAAATAACGAACAGGTATTTATTTCCAGATTTGGATCTCGGATACGGTCCCATGAAATCGACATAAAGTCGCTGAAAAGGTCTAGAAACTTCAGAATATTTACCCATTGGTGGACGAGTTATTATATTTGATGCTTTCGTAGACTTACAAATTGGACAGTTGGCTACAAAGTTGTGAACATCGGCAGCCATTTTCACCCAATGGTAATGCCTTCGTAAAACCTCGAGAGTTTTCCGTACTCCTAAATGTGCAGCATTAGGAGGTGAATGTGCTCTTTCTAATAGGATGGGAATGAGCGAATTTGGAACGTAAATCTTCCAGGAAGGGATATCGGTGGATAGGTCAGCAAAAGAATTAGGAAGGATAAGTATCTTGCCATCGCTAATTCGGAAATTGGATTTTATCTGTGGGTTGGATTGGATCTTAGAAATTTGAGTTAGGTAATCTGGATCTTGGAAATGTACAGCATCAAGATCGAGTTCTACAGGAAGGTTAATACTACATTCATTCAGTAAGAATGCTTCTACCTGACGTGAGAGCGCGTCTGGCACCAAATTTTCTTTCCCCTTGCGGTACTCAATTGTGAAGTTGAATCCTTGTAATTTCAGGCTCCAGCGAGCGAGACGCCCAGAAAGTTCCCGTTGTCCCATCAACCACTTCAGACTTGCGTGATCCGTAATGATGGTAAACGGGTAGCCTTCTACATATTGTCTAAACTTCTCAACACTTAATACAGCGGCGTAACATTCGAGTTCGGTAACGCTATAGTTACGCTGCGCTGCATTAAGTTTTTGAGAAATGAAGGCAATAGGGCGTTCATCGCCGCTGGAAGACCTTTGAAACAACACCGCTCCCACACCTGTCGAAGAGGCATCGCACTGAATAAAAAATCTTCGATTCCAATCCGGATTACAAAGAACAGGAGCGGAGGAAAGAGCTATCTTCAATTTCTCAAAAGACTCCTGAGCCATGTCATTCCACTCGAATTTATGATTCTTTTTTAGTAGGTTAGTAAGAGGGGTAGCCAAGTCTGCGTATCGATGGATAAACCGTCTATACCATCCTGACATGCCCAAAAATCTCCTAAGTTGTCGAACGGTTTTTGGAATGGGGTATGAAGTAATGGCAGAGATTTTAGACGGGTCCAGCTTGAGTACACCATCGCCGACAATGTATCCGAGATAGCGAATTTCTTTGAGAAGAAATTTACTTTTCTCCACGTTAATTGTCAATCCGGCTTCTTTCAACAGTTTGGCGACTCTATTCAATATCTCCATGTGCTCATCGAATGTCTCCGCTGTTATAAGGAGATCGTCGAGATAGACAAAAACCTGTGTGTGCAGCTCGTGAGGTATCACCCGGTGCATCAATCTGCACATAGTCTGCGGCGCATTGCAGAGCCCGAAAGGCATGACGGTAAACTGATATAATGGTCGGCCTGGGACAGTGAAGGCAGTCTTATCCCTCGACCCCTCATCTAATGGTATCTGCCAAAAAGCATCTTTCAAGTCAAGGCTAGAAATGAACCTTGTCTTGTTAAGACGCCCTAGCAAACCGTCGATGAGAGGCAACGGGTAAGCATCCTTCACTGTCACCGAGTTTACTTTTCTTGCGTCAAGGCACAATCGGACTTTACCATTGCCTTTGCGGACTATGGCGATCGGAGAACTCCACGAGCTGCTACTCTCCTCTATAACGCCCAATGAAAGCATTCGTTCGATCTCATATCCCATTTCAGCTTCAACAGCTGGAGACACGGCATAATATCGCTGCTTGATGGGTCTGGCATCGCCGACATCAATTGTGTGCTTTACTAGATGTGTGCGTCCCAAACCAAGCAGAACAGACGACGGAAATTGACGCTTCACTATATCCAACCTTTCCTGCTGATCCGATGTGAGTTGATGTAATGGCGGGTCAGTATCACAAGTAATTGCTTCAGTTATAATACGTGGAAAGGAGCAAATCCGGTTAGAAGGTGATATATTAACAAGAGCAGACTTACAAGTTATTTTTACATCGAACAAACGCCAAAAGTCAATTCCAAGATACAGTTCTTGATTTAGGTTAGGAGCGAGGTGTAACGTTACGTAATTAGTTTGACCAGCAAACGTAACCGGAACTTTTATATGTCCTATTATTCGCTCACAGTTCCCGTTTGCGGTTTTAATTGTAGCTGGAAGGTGTCGGAAATGTACCGTGGGATCTTTAAGAATGTTTTCACAGTTTTTACCAAGTATAGACACGTTAGCTCCACTATTTAGAAGTCCACGCATTTTATTACCCAATATTTGAATATCGGCATAAGGCCGCCCATCCGAATCATCAGCGATAAGTGATTCAAGAATTTGTGATTTAAAAGATTTTCTTAGACGAAAGTATCTGAGAAACCGAGGAGTTTGACTTTTTCTTAAAGTATGATTGTTTTGTTTAGGATACTGCGTTTGGGTTGGTGAATATTTTGATATGGTAAATTTGTTATCTAGGCATGTTTCAAGATTGAACGATACCCGCCGTTTGGATTTTGATTTATTTGTGATGTCTGTGTGATGGGGGGAATCGCCGTTGAAACGTTCGCCCCCTTCTTCAAGTTTCCCCAAATCGTTTGACAATTAGGACAATTGGGTTTAATTACTTCGGGTGTGCCACAACCGAAACAAAAGGTATGCATCATTTGATAATTACAATTTTTGAAGTAATGACCATTTTTCTTGCAGTTCCAGCAATATTTGATGATTTGAGAGGCACTTCTTGTTGAACCCGGATTAGAAGTTTGCCTATTGGATGAAATGGCGTTAACCACCGGTTGGTATGACGGATTATTATTAGTACACAGATATTGGGGCAAATAGTCCATGCGATCGTTAATATCTGAATGAGTATTACCAGGATTATTATGAAAATGTGCTGGAGCCATGAAGCGAGACAATTGATTGTCATTCGTTATGGGAGTTTCCACACAGGTGTTGACACTATAAGGCATAGGTTGTGTCATATTGCTACCATTCGCAGTTGCATTCGTAAAGGACGCGTCGGGATTTATTTTTAAATCCTGCAATGCATTGATCTCACGAACATGCCTTCGAGTCTCACAGTACGATTCTGGAATTATTCGGTTTCTAGCCCAGGCATCTTCGTAAGCGACACATTGCCGAACAAGTTCGTCAAGTGTTCTAAACTGTGTGACAGCTAGTCTATCCTGTAATCCCGGTCTCATATTTTGGGTTAATATAAAAATCAGTTCGGAATCAGGTATTCGAAATTCCATTTGAAGAGACATGGATAGGATGGTATTATAGAAATCAATAAATTTCTCATTGGGACGTTGTTTCCTAGAATCAATTCCACGACGTATTTCTAAATCTGTGCGTCTGTCAGAAAATCGTTTGATTAATTCAGATTTGAGAAAGGGCCACTCCACATTACCGTACCTTTGGACAAAATCCCAATACCAGTCTGCGGCGACACCTTTGAGAAAATAGCTCATGTCATTAGTAACTTGTTGCAAATGGATACCATTTGTCATTACCTGGTGTTCCACCATGCGAACAAACCTTTTAACGGGGGTACCTTGTTGTGTACCATCGAATGAAATAGCCCATTTTCTCGGGTCACGAATGAAAGGACGATACATGTTAGGCTGATTTTGAAATAGGTGGTAATCATTATAAGCATTCGTTGCAAAATTGTCAATAGGCGGCTTTGGTGGTGCTGTAGTTTTCAGATAATCCCAATTAAATGTTGGAAATAGTCTTACTTGTTTGCTTCTACCAGTACCTGGTTCTGGCCTACGATTTGAGTCGTTTGTTATAGGAGGTTGTGGTGGCTGATATAAATGAGATGGATCCGGTGGATTATCAGATCTTGTAGCTGCGTCACCAAAATTTGATTTTGCCATCCTTGAGAAAATGGGTAAACCAAGTTGAGGTATATTCTCCACTGATTTAAATGTTTTCTGACTGGACAATTTAGCATCAAACTGAACTTCAGAATCATCGGTTGATACACCTTGTGATTGCCTGTCATCATCACTAGTTGGCAAATCTTCCTCTGGTCCTAAATCGATAGCCTCTAATTTTGTGGTTGACTCATTCAGGTCGTCATTATCTTGATCTATGTTTTGAATAAATTCAATTAAATGATTCAGTTTATCTTTTAGCTCGGTTACTAAGGGTGCTACAACTTTTGAGTATTCAATCCGGTATAATCTACTGCTAACATGTAGTAGGCGCGAATAAAATATGTCAATGTCGAGTTTTAAATTTTCTGTCGTTTTTTTCGCCTCGATTACATTTTGTATTTCCGTATAAATCTCACGAAATTTAATGGTAATGTTGTGGCACTCGCGTCTAGTGTTCTTTTGAGCTAAGCGCCCAGGTCTATTCGGCCTTAATACTGGATGGGCTTTTTCATCTTCCAAACGTTTTACCAGTTCGGTTAGATTTGTTAGTGGGTCATTTCCCTTAATGTCTCTTACCGCACATTCAAGCTCGAACTCGTCATGTGTTAAATGATCGGGATTCATTTTTATTTATTGTAAGAATATTATTTCCGAACCGAAAACGCCAAGCTTATCAATGCAGTATGCTTTATAACAAAATAATATATTATATAACCAAATAAATATGTTATAACAAAAAAAAATTAATATAAAAATTTATAAATTCTCAAGAAAGACTTATGATGTGTTTAGTAGTATTTGAAATTAAGGCAAGAACCAATTAACTAATAAACCAAAATATTGGTAATTAAGGATGATAAAAACGTATAGGTAAATTTGCATTTAATTAATTAAAGATTCGTTTATATTAAAATATTCGGGTATTAATGAAAGCTAGAGGATGGTCCAGAGCCAGAACGTACTTACTTCAAAATTATAGATTTCTTGATTTAAAATTATTGCTATTGGATAGATTGATCGTTGATGTCTGATTATAATATAATTGAATAAAATTAAGCAAATCTAAATTTAATAATAAAACGGAATATCGGATGATGATCATAATTACTATAAAACAATATAATAAGACACACTCATGATTCCGAATCATTACCAATATTGACTATGAAACAAACCACATTGTATCCAATACAACGAATTGCTCTCAAAACATAATTATATAATTAATGGAAATAGCAAACGTGGATACAATTAGGCTGCTTCAATGGTTAACGGAACGCTACAAAAAAAAAAAATCTGCACGAAATTCACGGTAAAATAGAATAGCCAAAATATTCTAGAAATTGTGAGATTTTCTTTTTTTCCGCACCAATTACCATGAATTACATAAACACTATTTAAATTACAAAAGAAGAACAATCCTTCAAAAATTTGCAAGAATTCAAAAAAACTGAGATCGGAAGCTTGTTTGGATTTGAAGCATTGTTCTTAATATTAATGAAAAAAATAAAATTGAAATTTAACAGTCATGTTATGTTCGACTATTCATATCAAAATCCAAAATGGAGAAATAACGCGATAAACAAGACCGAAAAATTAACCTACAACTATTGAACAAGTAGAAGTGCAGTATCTAAATCAAAACGTTAAATATGGAAAAGTACGCGCATTCTACTTGAAAAAATTTTCTATATACTAAATTGATTAAAAAAAATAAAACAAAAAAAAATATTATAAATTAAACACCACCGAGTATGTCGAATTCACTGTAAAATCAGTAACGCATACTGATAAAAAATTTAATTAGACAATTTAATTTTAATTCATAATCGTTTACCGGATTTCCGATGATGATTGGGCACCACTGTAAAGACAGTGCCGTAAATTTTCCTTACATTGTTATATTAGGCTGAAGGCCGGATGGTAGCTTTTTAGTTTGGGCGCCACTGTAACGACACACCGGTTATAGAAACTGATGTACGTTAACAGAATGTTTCTGTAGAGGTTTCGAGCGGTCATTTTGATCCCGGCTAGGACTCATCGTGTTGGGGTGGGGTTTTCGAAACATGCAGAAACCTGTATTAGACCGCTAATTATTCTAACAAATAAACAATAATAATAATAATAAGAAATGCAGACATCAACCATCAACCTACCATTCTAAAATACCTACTCTAGCTCTCGCCCATCCTCAGCTTCAACTTTATTTAGCTTCTCATGATTTGTTTAATAACTAATAACGAAATAATTAATTTGATACTTATAAAAGGCATCTTTTATTTATCGAAAGAATATACGAATCAAATAAAAAGATTAACCGTAAAAATAACTATCATCTACCTAAACCCCCTACTAGCTATAATATTATCTTAAACTAGTACATACTAAAATTATGAAAATTAGTTATAATAATGGTGAAAATATTATGAAATTTAATCAAAAGTAGAAATATCTAATTAAATTAGAATAAATGACATATAGAATGAAAAATGGTAATATTTAGAAGATCTTACTCAATGTTGGATGATGTTAACGTTGAATGTTGCATGTTTCGTCAGACAAATGTTGAATGATGCTCTACGTAGTGTACACGTCATATTATACCGCGTTGCTTCGTATATAAAACCATATCGCAACGGTTACAGTATATTGATTATTCATAGCACTGAATATTTTTTTTTTTTTTAACATTATGGCATTCACAATTAATTTTGGGTTACTAATTTTAACAATTATTTAATTATATTGATAGTTCATCGTTTTATAACTTTAATATGATAAACACCACTTAACAATATTTTATAAGACTGGTATACTGTTTAAATTGATTACAGTAACCACTTTCACAGCCGTTGTACTGACGGTTTTTTATTTCGTTAATGAGAGTACCCACACACACTTAGTACTTCGTTACTTATAGTTTTTTCTTAGCTTTAAATATATTAGCTGTTTTACACTATATTCTAGTCACTTGAAAGTATACTATAGGCATTTATGAGACTTAATATAGTAGCCATTTCACACAGTTTTTCTAGTCACTAATTAGGCATTATATTAGATTTACACAATATTCTAGTCACTTTTATATTATTCACTTTACTTATTTCTAGTATTTTTAAGTAGTCCAATTATACACTTAGAATTAGTTTTTATACAGTATATTTAGTTATCAGTTTATAGTCCATCACTTTTCTGTGCTTATACCATTTAATGTATAGTTACAGTTAAATTATTAAACTTAATTTTTCTAGTATATGTTATTAATTATAAACACTATACTTTTAAATACTTTATTATCTTATTTGATTTTTAATCAATTTCAAAACTTAAAATTTTCGCGACCGATTTTAATTATTTAACTAAATTATTTCTTTTTAATTTAAAACCAAATCACGAGACACTTGCCATGCTAAATATGACCTTACTCATCGAACTCTCAATTCAATCTCCTCATTATCTATTCTTGCCGTAATTTCCTAAAAACATCATAAATTAAATATCATCATTTATCTTGATAAACAACATCATAAAATTGTATATTTACGCGCCAAACCAAAACAATGAGTTAGTATTATACTGCACCGAGGAGCATCAGTGTTAACACGATGACTGTGGTGGTCGAAAAAAAACCATCGTAACGAATATGAGGGCAATTTTACTTGTGCATGACGGCACAAAGTGTAGCACACTTTTAGATCCTTGCGAGATTTGGAATTAACACCTCGTCGATTAATATTAAGCACTATAAAATTCGAATCCTGGCTTAAAGTGTTTTTATACTAAATTTGTCCTAATTTACGGGTGTATCTCAGCCAAGTCACATTATTCCAGCGGAAACGATCACCTAACGGAAAAAGTTTCAAAATCATGGAAATTTATATGGTCAACTGTTTCTAAATGAAGAATAGTTTGAATAAGTACTTGTAATATTGTGGTGATGAACGAATTTTTATTTTGTCCAGCACATGAATCGCTGTACAATATTATATATCTAACATCACTTGATATATTCAAAAAGTGTTGGAATAAACATAACGCAATTTCACTCCCGCTTCTGTTTCCATCAGCTTCATGCCACATCATGTTGTGGACCTTTTGTAGGTGAGCATCGTGTAAGGTTAAATTGAACGTCCAGAGTTGACACTTGTAGAAACTAATTGATGTCCAGAACAGCGGTGTAGGTAAACACTACTGTAAGTCAAACGTGTATGTTTTACTGATTTGTTGGCCTTAGCATAAAGTTGACGGCTTTCTTGCTCTCATATGCGGTATCTGCACGTTCCAAGTGATTCGTCTTCTCTTCCAGAAATTTTGTTTTTAATTCTTCATTTTCAGAAGATTTTGTTTGCATTTCAAGCAATTCACATTTATTACATCGATCAAGTTGAGGTTTTTTAAATTTTAAATTTAACGTTTTAAATAATTCTGCATATTTCGTAATAGACACAGGGTTGAGATATTTTACAGTGTATAGTTTATACATTATGGCTATACTAAGGTCACTTTGCAGATATTTCTGCTGTGTATGGCGCCGGTTATATTGACTATATTGACTCTCGTAATGCGGAAAACTGTTTATGTGTTCCAAAACCTTAGACAAAAAATAGCCCATTTTTAAAAGATTAATTTTATATTAAAATATTAAATATGACTTAAGTCGAGATAAGCAGTTTTACCTTTAGACCACAGAACTAGTTTCGAGCTATACTGCTCAACATCAGATTTTATTTAAAACTCACTCATCATCAGGTTAGTTTTAAATCAAACCTGATGATGAGCAGTATAGCTCGAAACTATAGTTGTTTGTATTGTTTTTTTAAATAATTTTTAAATTCAATCGATGCCATACCAATATTACGGAACAAACGTGTGTTCGCGTACAGTTCAAAAAAGTTTAAACTGGCACGGATCTTTCTCTAGAATACCCAGAAGAAAACCACTTATCATTGATATAAATAAGAAGAAAGGTCTGGAATTCGTAAATTTACACCTAGAGAAGGACATTTCATTCTGAAACAGTAATATTTACAGATGAAAGTAAATACACCACTTTTGGATGGGCCGGCAAGAGTTTGGCGTAAAAAAAGGACTGCCGTAGAAAGTGCAAAACTTCGATATGCGGTTAAGCACGGTGATGGCTACGTACTTGTTTGGGGGTGTATAGCGTGGACTGGTGTCCTTAATTTGATATTTATCGATGGAAATATGTACAAATTGCAGTATCTGAATATTTTAAATGCCAATTTACAACCATCAGTGGAAAAAGTGGAATTGCCGCGAAATTCAATCTTCCAGCAAGAGAGAAGAACAATTTATGCAATGCAATTGTAAATTGAAAGACAATATCGCGTTGTGTGGACAATAATGGTCATCAATTGTGAACATTATTCTTCAATTACATTTGTCTTCTGTACTTGAAGCCTATCAACTTCTGTCTATGTTCATAAATAAAGTTTTCCTTGTCAGTCAAAGTGTTAGTACATTTTTTTGCGACGGCCAAATTTTTATTGATTCCTCGCTGATGTAATACTATGTATGCAGTTTTTTTTTTCAAATCTAGTGGCAACGACCAACTGTCAAGAAATTTTTTTTCAAAAATAAGTCGGTACAATGAATTGGTACGACTTGGCCGACTTATTCAAGATGGCATCAAATAAGCCAATAAGTCTGTAATAAGTCGGTGTTTGTAGAAAACTCAATGTTAAGCTACCTGTTTAGATTGTTCTTGACTTTCCTGATCTGCATCAAATATTCGAGATTACCACTATTAAGCAGTCAAAGTTAACACGCATCGTAATAAGAACGCCCCTACCGTTCAGTATACCATCAGAAACTGAATAATCTTTGCGTAAAATGTTATAATCCGACGTAAAATATTCTTTACTGTTAGTTAAATTTGTTTCGATGAGTGCAAAAATGTCATAATGATAACATGATTTCGTTCGACATCCCCTTGCATTCTGGCAACAAAGGGACAAATAATTCAATTTTTTTGATTTGCATTGGTTCGTGTATGATTATTCTTAGGACGGAGATCAACAAATCCTTGCAGATAGCTTGACTCAGGTCATGATGCTGCAGACATTAGTTAGTCAAACATATTTTCCGCGACAGTCACTTTAAAGGAGGCAGCTTGACCATTATAGCGGGATATATATATTTCTATTGTCGTCGAAATATTGAGACTGGAACCAAATATGTGCTTATGCTTAGGAGCTACTCTGAGCCGGCAGGGGGTTTAAGTTAGTGATATTTCAGGGTTTTCTGACTTCAGGGTTTCTTCTGCTTCTGTTGGTGTAGGTTGGTTAGGTAACAAGCAATGCATAAACTCGTTTTTGGTGTGTCTCGTGGGTTTAGGTTCTTTCACAAAACAGGTGATAGAGGATTGCAAATGTGCGGAGGCATTGATGTTGCTTTCCTTAAAGCCACCACTAAACTGCACAACGGTTCCACCACAAAAAATTGAATGAGGAAAATTTCCAGTTTCTAGCTGTTTAACTCGTGATGCATCTCACTAACTCTAAATTTTAACATGAGCAGGCCTGTTAGTTAGACTATTTAATTTATATAATGAAACCGCTCGGAAATACGTATTGGGCTCGCAAAACATATTGTGCAACTTCGTCACACCAGTAGTTTGTAACAAAACGCTTTAGGTCAAAAAACAATATGCGCCTTCCTAGAAAATTCCAATCGATTTATTCTCTCTAATGCCATATATGATTATATGTAAAACTACAGTGTACAGATGTTAATATACATAAATTTTATGCCAAATGCATAATTTATGTTTATGACAAATATAAATTCATATATTCAAAAATATGTTGCAATTATTCAATTATCAATTTTTATTCCCACAATATGATTTGAGGCGCGCAATATGCTGTAACAACATTCATAATGTTTTGTTATGCAATGGTGCTGTTATTTTTATCCAATTAAACAATAATATATTTATGCATAATTTGTTGTTATATGATGTAATCTGGTTACATGTTGGACAGTGTGATAATGAAGTATGGTATTCATTCCATAGAGAGATAATAATCAATCAGATTGTTTTGACATGAAATCAATATTATTGTATTCTAATAACCACTAACAAAAGCCTATCACCCGGAAAATAGAAAATATCGTCTGTGGATATATTCCAATTTTCAACCACCCACCCATAAATATCTCACCCGGAAAATCTAATAAAAATTATAGTTTACGTTTCCGCCATAACGTACCTGCTTGTTGATTTGGTTTCTCACATTACACACAGCATTTTTCTTTATCTTTCTATTTAAAACGAACGCTGTATCTACCATAAAATATCAGTGATTCTTAAAATATTTTAAATAGGAGTCATTCTAGAGCCGCATGGTGATTTCGGATAGCTAATTCTCCGGTTATTTACTCATGTGTATAAAGTCGTCGTAGAGATAGATGGGAAACCAAACTTTCCTCGTCTGTATTCAAAGAAAATGAAAAGACTACACAGCCATAGATCCACAGCTTAAAGGTTAAGAATCACGGCTTGAATATATAGTCTTCTTCGAAAACAAAACTTTAATTTATTATGGAAAAACCGGTAAGGAAAAAACTGAAAAACAAAATTAGGGGGTAAAACTACTTTACAAAATAAAAACGAATAAAACGTTCTGGGAAATTACGTACGGCAGCAAAACTTTTTCTTGAACATATATAGGCTTTTGTTTTTTGTAACAATTCTCTACGGTTTTTGTTGCTTATGTTGAAGATTGCTTTTTATGTTCTAATGGAGGTTAATTCTCGTATACTTCACAAGTATTATATTTAGCTTGGTACTATCTGTAATGCGAGTATGTAGCAACAAATAACAAGAATTTATACTTGAAATAAGTTCTACGGTTTATTATGTTCAATTTGTCTTAGATGATTATGTTTTTTAATGTTAGACCTTAGTGCTTTAAAGCTTTTATGCGCGAACATAACTTTTTATTTTAATACTTCAACTGTACTCTGTACATTGTGCAACCCTTTCATCTTTTCTCGTAATATTTAGAGTTCAAACGTTAATTGCAGAATGTAAACATTTCACATACAGATCAAATGTCAGCCACACACACACACATTCCAGGATAGTGAAGCGCGAGTATTGTCAAATTTCACACTTTAAATAAAATAAATAACTCTTTTAAATAAGGAGCATATAGTGGACGTCCTTATGTCCAGAGGCTTACGAGCGAGATCCTTGGGTTGTTTATTTAGCCACGGAAAAGCTGTATGACGAGTCCAAACAAATGTGAGATACGAAACCTCTGAAAAGGAATTTCCTACCATAGACCAGTTTTTAGCATTTGTGTCTAAAAGAATTGAGCTTTAAGAAATTCCGGGTCTAAAAGAGTTCATAATGCACCCAAATTAGCTTTGTTGAGTAAATCGTTTTACGTAATACAGGAATCTGCTCGCCCGGTATGCACCATACCGGGACGAGAATTAATGAAAATTCTAAATCGTTACTACAATTGTTTATCAGATAAGCATGTTGTAAGGAAATTTAAAACTCGAAAAGCCACAAAAGATATAATACCTTGATACACCTAGAAGAAATCACTAAACCGCCAATCTCTACTAACAATAACAAGATGTCTACCACAGACCCGAGCGCATCAACCTCACAACAAGCAAAAACTTTTTTGATACCTGCGATTCCCAATGATCTACCAAAAGATGAAATCATCGAAAATTATCATAGTCCAAATCCGCCAACAATATCAATACTTTCGACAACAGAGATCGAAATTGAGGATAATTTCGGTAGATGGGAAAAATGTCGTGCCCATTTTGACTCTGGTTCGACTCATTGGAAATTCCTAAAGCCAAATCTAGCATTTCAATTGATACTTTGAATGGGTCACAAAGGTTTATATTATATCTAGAATTTGCTCTAAACTTCCAATATGGTTGATTGTAGTGAGCAATTCACATTTTAGATCCATCAATCCGCCGGCCGATTCCGAGCTTTATCAACCAAAGCATTATACGCTTGCTCGAACTAGATGGGTTTAATTTACGAAAGTGATCAGCAAACCACCCTGCATTGTGAAACGGAATAGCTTTAGCTACCGGTAAAGCCAACCCAGTTTTACAGATTTGCCACTATCTGTTCGGTACCCCATGCGGCATTGATTCCCGCAGCTCAGTCGGTCAGAGGAAATGGTGTGAGTTTAGGGGTATCTCAGATTGTGGCCTAGATTACCGCATTAATATACAAAAAATAAATAAGCTGGAGGAGGAGGAAATTGGGATAGGTTGATAACGGAATTAAATAATATTCTGTTACAGCGCGGGAAAAACCCTCATCCCGTTGATGAAAAGAGATCTCATGCTCTATTTAGAAGGGACATGATTCTGGAATCCAGTCTTTAGATAGCCCAACGTGGCGGACGCTCACACCCTGAGATAGTCTCAAAGCCGGGCACTTAACCTAGCTATTCTAACTGTTAACTTTAGATACTAGTGACTATTATTACCTATGAACATTCAAAAAAACAAAAAAATTCATTTCAGGGGACCGACCCCTTCAAATATATTACGAAAACCTGCTCAAATTGATATAAAATTTCTATGCAAAATTAGAATTCGTTTGGATGAACAGTGTGGAAACTTCAAAGAATGGTCCCCTTGATCCAGGGGATGGACTCTAGAAATTCGAAGATGTCACTAATTTCATGAAACCTCTTTCCTAAACTCCCTTCCTGGGTCCAGCCTCTTCAAAAATGTGGTAAGGTAGGTTCTCAAAATACAGCTTATATATGTTGAAAATTTCATTACGATTAGTCTAAACAGACAGGAATTCATTTTATATATAGCGTCCGCTATTTTTTTTTGGATGACATTATTATCAGTTTCTATTTGGCAGTCGTAGAGAATGGTTAATAACAATTTATTATGAAACATCTAACGCCGCAACAACGTGTTGAAATATTAGAACCTCCCAACCGACAATGAGCTATCCATTATACCGAGCCATGAGGTTACAAATGGCGCCGAAACAGGGACCTGAATTAAACGGTCTTTTATTTTAGCATTACGATTTAGTTTGAACAGTTTTATTTGAGATTATGTACCATATAAATCGCTTAGTGTATACGCGGTTGATCGATCTTTTTATTATTTTTGCCCTTCAGGTTTTCAGCAAGCACATTTTAGTGACTTGTCAATTAAACAGCTTTTTCCTACTTGATAAACAGCTTTTTCCTACTGAAAAGGAGCTGTCGGAATAAACCAACTGGTGGTAAAATTCCAGGAACAGGTGATACAGATCACGAAGGTAAGCGGACCGATACAGAGAATTCGAAATGGGAATTACAAATAGCTGGCAATCTGCAAAAAGCGATTCTCTAAACAGTTGGAGGACATGTCCAAGCAGTTTATGGAAAAATTAGAGACCCTCTAGAATATTAATGGAGAAAGGAACGCACGTAAAAATCAATCAAGAAACGGAAGACACTGCGCAGTTACGACTGAAACTAATAGCGATACGGCAAAAGAATCAAGAGCTTGCCAAGAGAATACCTCACCTACATTTAGTTCGAGATATCGTAGGCGATCAGATCCAACTAAATGGATATTAACATTTTCTGGTCGGGACAGCAAACGAGGGGGGGGGGGGATGAGAACTTTAGAGAATTCATTACAAGGCTCGAGGAACATGCATACCAGGACGATATTCCAAAATTCGAGTTAGTGGCGCTAATGAGATACTTCGTGATAGAGAAGGCAGATAAATGGTATTACAATTTCATCCGAACAAACAAGCATGCAACATGGCAACACATGAAGGAAGATCTGCTAGAACGATTCAGTAGTATGGAAGGAGATCGTGAAACTCGCAAATATATTCGAGGACGGACCCAATATCCGAAAGAATCTTTTAACGATTTTTAAACAGAAATCAAAAATGCCAACTATCGATTAAAATTCACCCAAAATTTAGATGAGCCAAATTCCATACCAAATGTAGCCAACAAACACAGTGGCCAGAAGAGTCAATCTGAGGAAGAATGGGACCAAACTGATGCTCCACATAGAAATGAATGCAATTAATTGCCAAAACTATGTCATCTGCTGGAATTGCAACAATCTCGGGCATAGATTTTCTGCCTGTCCGATGAAGAAATCAGAAAACCCATAATTTTTGTGAATGGTGTGGTTTAGCAAGCTCAGATGCTCACAAATGTTTTAGTTGGAAAAAATAGGCGTTTCCCGGAAAATTTAAGGCCGAACGAGACGTGCACGAGGGAATCACGTTCGGGAAAGACAATGAGCTCCAATTTCACTACCAATCCGAAAACCGTGAATGAACCTTTAACACATACGCCGAATGGAACTTGCAGTTCAGACCATTAAGCAAATTCTACGCCGCATACGAGCTGAATTACTTATATTCAGCTAAGAGTCCTAATAAACCAAACAACCTCAACTTCTGAGGATGTACACTAGTACGCGCGTAATAGACTTCCACGTTACAGTAAAAAACCGTTGCGAGAAAAATAAGTTATCACAAATGACGTTACAAATAACTTCTAGTTCTACAAATAATAATTATTCGAATTATTCTGTTTTAGTGGTGGGGAACTGAGTCAAGTTGATTCAGCATCTTCCCTGCAATTTTATTTATTTAAATTCCTACCTAACAAAACCAGTTATAAAATTGTTTGGAGTTGCTTATAAATAGCCATAATTCAGTAAAAGTAGCCCACAAAGTTAAGCAAGATTTTTTTTTAATTAATATCTTTAATTAAATAATTCAGCTGATAAACAAATATTTATTTAGTAATCTAAATGTATAAATAAAAATCGCTTACCGTTGTTGACTCAGGGCCTTGAAGTTTCCTCCGAGAAACTAAAACATTAAAAAGTTTATTCACTTGATTGGTCTCATTAATAAATTTTCTTTAATTTTGTATTTACTATAATGCACATAAACCATTTTTTTAATAACTTTTTACAATAACATTTTAATAAATATAACATAAAAATCAAAACTAATTATTTTGCAGAACTCTGGGTACAGTTAAAATAAACCACTGAGCATTCACAAACGCACTTCTATCAACACATTTTAGTGATTTCACGAACTTACGGTACAAGTGGTTTGTAACACGCAGCACATTATAATATTTGACAAAAAACAGGCACAAACTAATTAAAAATATAAATCTTGTAAAACATAGCGGAGAAAATTACGGTAAAGCAAACAACAGCTGATCGACTTTGTTCATCAAATAATCTATTACAAATTTTGTTTTCATAAATATTTAACACTGTCGCTGTCCAAGCGCTACATAGCAGAAATTTTAATGCTGAGTTTCATAAATAAAGGCTGCTCGATATTTTAAATGCACATTATTTAAATAATACATTTAATAACTAATAATTTATAATTTAATTTTAAATAATTCGAAAGCATCATTAGGTGAACTTGAGCAATGTTATCGTGCAGTTTTTCGATGTCCCGAATATTTATCGTCATCCAAACTGGAACGTTTACGTTTAAAACCAGCCGCCTAAATTTAACGGTATTAAATGATGGTGCAAAGTCCACGTATACAGCGTCCAACTCGCCTTTGATTTGCGTAGGCGTGTATTGCCTTTCAAAAAAAAATATTTAATGACAGCCGGATATTCGATTTTTTCCATTTTCACAAAAACACTCACATCGACTCCTCGCCGACTCGAGTACCTTTCCATGCATGCGCATTTTTTATTTTTTGTTGACGAGAGCTGCATTCTTCTTGTTGAACTCAAAAACTTTTCAAACTTCCTCGTACTTTCTCTACTGTGGGATAAAGGACAAATAATTCCTCGCCCGTCCGACCAGTAACGCGAATTCGGGTAACTTTGTCGTTTTGCTTTAGTAGATTTTGCAAATAGGGTTGCCAAATTGAAGTTTGAAGAAAACGAAAACTCTTCAGTTTTCGTTTTCTGCCTGGATAAATTCGCGCTTCTTTTGTCGAAGGAATTTGGTTTTGGTGTTTCTTTTGCAGGGATATTCTGTTTGAGTGCTCATAGTGTTACGATCCAACCATTTTTCACGCGGCTTTCATTTATTTCCGACAACTCAACGAAACTAATGGTCAAATCAAACCGTTTTTTTTCTAGATTTCTTCCAAATGTAGTTTCCGTGCAGCAGTTATCGCTGACTGGATAGTAGCAGTGAGTCTGCATATAGCCAGCGCACGACCTTAGGTTTTCTCCTCTGATCGGCAAGGAAATTCCCTTGAGTAAATAGCTTTCATCTTAAGTCATCAAATTTCTATCAGAGCAACGAGTTTTAACCAATACTTTTCCTGAGATCTTACAGCAGTCCCGATTTTGTAAGAAATTGCTAACCATAAATAATTGCGTCCAGGTTCTTAAGAAAGTCCAGTGGGCCCGTTCCAAATGGATATACTAACTTTTTAGCCTGTTTCGATCGAAAATTCTTGGCTCACATCGGATACACACGATATCTTACTCTCCACAAGCGTATGGCATGGCTTTGAGGGCTCGAGGTGACACAATACAATTCTTTCTATTATAAATTCCAGCAACGGTGAAAGAAGATTTTAAGTGCTTACCAGCTGAAATAGTTTATGGACAAACCATCAAGCTACTCGGTAAATCCTCTATCAAAAATTACCTTTCTCTTTTACCATCAACCGGCACAGTCGGTATAGAGGAGGAAATAGTAACCCCGTTCAAATTATAGATGAAAATTTGTAAATTTTACTTAACGAAAGGAATTTGAGTCTAACGATGGACACTCGGGTTCATATGAAATAATCATGTTAAACAAAAGTGTCGCCGAATTTATGGAGGCTCTAATGAATGCTGATACTAAGGCGATGTTAGGAAAGCTTTTATGCCTGTCTTCGATTTGTGTACACTATGCCGAGACGGACTAATATGATTCAGTGTGCTATGAGCTTTTTATAGCTCCTCCAGGTGAAGAGGTCTTTGTCGAATATCCCACAGTAGAGGAAGTAGACGCAGCTATTAGTCGATTGAAGACCCGCAAGGCACCCGGTCTCGATGGAATCCCCGCAGAATTAATTAAACTCGGAGGCGCTACACTTGCAACAAGTCTATACGATCCCGTCGTATGTATTTGGGACCAAGAAGAGTTGCCGGAAAATTGGAAGACCGCACTCATATGTCCGTTGCATAAAAAACGCGACCGTCTTAAATGTGAAAACTTTCGTGGCATAGCTCTATTGAACACTGCTTACAAAGTGTTGGCTAATGTTGTACTTGCCAGACTCATCCCTTTCGCCGAAAACATCATTGGCGACTATCAATGTGGTTTTCGTCCCAACCGATCGACCACTGACCATTGTTTCACCATGAGGATGATCTTGGAAAAATGCTGGGAGTACAACATAACCATACATCAACTATATATCGACTTCAGACAGGCGTATGACAGTATAAACCGCGACAACCTATGGGCCGCGCTCATATGCCTGGGAATCCCAGTGAAACTCGTTTCTCTGTGTAAATTAACAACGTCCGGGTTTGTATGTAGAATCGTAATTGAAGGATCTGTGTCAGACTCCTTTGAAATAACATCTGGTGTTCGACGGGGTGATGCACTCGCGCCTTTGCTGTTCAATTTGCCGCTTGAGTACGTAGTGAGGAAAAGCAACATCGAAACTTCGCGCTGTATATTCAATAAATCAGGCCAAATTCTTGGATGTGCAGATGATATCGCGCTTCTTGGCCGAAGACCTAGCGATATCAAAGACAGTTTCATACCGCACGATCGCTGTGAACAGCAGTAAAACCAAATATTTTACAACACGTAGGAACATCTCTATGGCAAATCTCGGAATTGGCGACCACAATTTTGATGTTTTCGAAAACTTTAAATACCTCGGGTCAGTTATAACATCGTCGAATGATATGCAGGCAGAAATAAAAGCCCGGATCGCTGCCGGACAACGAGTTTTCTGCGCCAAATCAAGATTATTGCGATCGAAACATCTATCGCAGTCGTGCAAGCTCGCACTTTATAAAGCCCTGATAAGACCTGTGCTGACTTTCGGAAGCGAGAGCTGGACCATGACCTCTAACGATTGTAGATTATTATCTACCTTCGAAAGGAAGGTTATCCGTTCAATCTTTGGTCCAATTAAAGTTGCGAACAACGAATATCGGATTCGCATGAACCACGAGATAAAGCAAATTCTTGGACGTTGCGATATTATCGGATTCATCAAATCCAATCGAGTTAGATGGCTCGGGCACGTTACAAGACGTTTACTCGTCCCCACAACAACGGATGACCAATAAAGTGTTCCATCAACAACCAGCCGGTGTGCGTCGTAGAGGAAGACCCCGACTGTGCTGGCGTGACGACGTCGAACAAGATCTACATGCACAAGGATTTCGAAACTGGAGGACGAGAGCGATGGACTGAGATGGCTGGAGGACCATAGTGCGGGCGGAAAAATCCTAGAGACAGAGAGAGATGAGGTTTTTGGGTAGCACGCTAAGAACAGTTTTAAGTTTAGAATATGTGTGATGGTACATCGAATCATCTAATCTCACCAGCCCTAGATATCCGGGCTGGCGAGATTAGATATTTAGCGACCATTATTACTAAAACGATTGACAAGCTTCGTTTTAGTAATAATGGTCGCTTAAGCCGATTATTGATACACTATTAAAGTTAGCCGATAGTTTTCACTCGAAAGTAAAAAAAAACGGTTTGTCTATGTGGTTTTGTCTAAATGGTTTTGTTTGCGTGGTTTTGCCTACATGGTTTGTCTACACGGATTTGTCTACGTGGTCTATGTGGTTTTATCTAAGTGGTTTTCCCTACATCGTTTGTCTACTTGGTTTTTTCTACAGGTTTTGTCTATGCGGATTTGTCTACGTGGTTTTGTCTACATGGTTTTGTATACGTGGCTATGTTTACCTGGTTTTGTCTAAGCAGATTTGTCTACGTAATATTGTCTACGTGGTTTTGTCCACGTGGTTTCGTCTATGTGATTCTGCCTACATGGTTCTGTCTACGGGGATTTGTCTACTCGGATTTTACTACGTGGTTTCGTCTACATGGATCTATCTACGCGGATTTGTCTACGTGGTCTATTTGGTTTTGTCTATGCGGATTTGTCTACATTATTTTATCTACATGGTTTTGTCGATGTGGTTTTGTTTACATTGTTTTGTCTACAGGTTTGGCTACATGGTTTTGTCTACGTGTTTCTGTCTACATGGTTTTGTTTAAGTGGTTTTGTCTACATGGTTTTGTCTACATGGTTTTGTCTACGCGGATTTATCTACACAAATTTGTCTACGTGGTATATGTGATTTTGTCTGCGCAGATTTGTATATATGGCCTTGTCTACGCGGATTTGTCTATGCAGTTTTGTCTACGCTGGTTTTTTGTACGCAGTTTCAAATAAGCGGATCTGTCTACGTGGTATGGCCCACGTGGTTTAGTCTACGTGGTTTTTTATGTGGTTTTTTCGGAATGATTTTGTTTACGTGGTTTTGTTTACCGGGTTTTGTCTACGAGGTTTTGTCTACCCGGTTTTCTATACATGATTTTGCCTACGTGGCTTTGTCCAAATGGTTTTGTTTACGCGAATTTGTCTACGTAGTTTTATCTACATGGTTTTGTATACGTGGTTATGTTTACGTGGTTTTGTATACGCGGATTTGTCTACGCGGATTTTTCCACGTGGTTTTGTCTACATTATGTTGTCTAGGCGGACTAGTCCACATGGATTTGTCTATGCGATAGTCTTCGCAGATTTATGTGATTTTGTCTACGCGGATTTGTCTACATGGTTTAATCTACGTGGTTTTTGTCTTCGCCGATTTGCCTACGTTTCTTTGTCAATGTGGTATTATCTTTATGGTTTTGTCTACACGGGTCTGCCTACGTGGTTTTCATAACATTGTTTTGTCTACGTAGTTTTGTCTACGCGGATTTGTCTACGCGGTTTTGTATATTTGGTTTTGACTATGTGGTTTTGTCTACATGGTTTTGTCTAGTTGGTCTGATCTACATGGCTTTGTTTATTTGGTTTTGCCTACACGAGTTTATTTAAGTGATTTTGTCTACATGGTTTAGTCTACGTGGTTTTGTCTGCGCAGATTTGTCTACGTTGATTTGTTTACGAAGATTTCCCCACGGTTTTTTGTCTACATGGTTCTGTCTTTGTGGTTTTTCTACATGGTTTTGCCTAAGTGGTTTTGTCTACTTGTCTTTGTCTACGCGGATTTGTCTCCGTGGTTTTGTCTACATGGTATTGTTTACATAGGTTTAGCTCCATGCTTTTGTCTCTGGAGTTTTCTCTACGTGATCTTGTCTACGTGGTTTTGTCTACGCAGATTTGTCTACGCGGATTTGTCTACGTGGTTTTGTCTACTTAGTTTTATCTACATGGTTTTGTTCATGTGGTTTTGTCTACATGGTTTTGTTTACGTGGTTTTGTCTACATGGTTTCGTTTACGTGCTTTTATCTACTTGTCTTTGTATTCCCAGATTTGTCTAAGTGGTTTTATCTACGTGTATTTGTCTACGTTGATTTGTTTAAGCGGATTTGCCTACGTTATTTTGTCTACATGGTTCTCTCAATGTGGTTTTGTCTACATGGTTTTGTCTACTTGATTTTGCCCACCTGTCTTTATCTACGTGGATTTGTCTATGTGGGTCTGTCTATATGATTTTATTCACATGGCTTTGTCTTCATGGTTTTGTTTATGTGGTTTTGTCTACGTGGTTTTGTCTGATTGTATGTTTTTAAAAATAATAAATTGTTTTGAGTTCATTTTGTTTTCGTTCGTGCTCCTTTTGATCTTCATATTGATCCAACCGTTCTATAGCTTCCTTATATATAATCAAAATCTTTTCGTTTATCTTTTCATCAGTTGCTATTGCTTTCATTTTGAAACAGTAACGTCCAAGTGCAATTTTGGCTGGGATAGTTTTAAGTTATTTTTCATCCTCAATAAGGTATTTCTGAGCATCGTAGATCATATCTTTTCTGCTAAGCAAGTGTTGGTCATTGCAACGTGCTTTGTGTTTTTAGCAGATTTCTCCACAGCAGTCACATTCAAGATACGTTCTTCATCAATTTCGAATGTTACACCAACGTAAATATTTCTAATGATTACACCTTTTGGTTTTTATGCGAGTCTAGAAAGCGTTAATCTTCCAAGAAAATGATTGTTAATTGCCAAAGGTCGTTCACCTTCGAATATTGTAATGGATACAATAGTCTGGTTGTCTTTAGCAGTTCTGAAGGTTTTAGTTTGTTTTAAAGGAATACTCGTATTACGTTTAGGTTAGGTTAGGTTAGAGTGGCTGCTATCGCACACTTAGGCCAATAATGGCCCATTGTGATACCACAGGATCCAATCTCCCCTTACTCCCGCTGAAACCAACCAGAGCTACTGATGTAGCGTAAAATATCTCGCACCCTACAGTCCGCGAGTTCAGAAAGGCTGTCCATGTTGTACACACCCAAGTACTTACGTCTTTTGTATGATAGTGCCGGACATGAGCATAGGAAGTGAACTAGCGTCTCTTCCTCCTCTTCGTATATACAACTTCTACAAAAGTCATTCGTCTCTAGACCCAGCCTTCTCGCATGTTCCCCAAAAAGGCAGTGTCCTGTTAGTATCCCTACGACCAATCCTAAATCTCGATTTCCCAGGGATACAAGTGCCTTGGAGCGCCGCAGGTCCAGTTTTGGCCAAACCTGTTTTGCTACCCTGCACGTGAGAGTGTTGGTCCACCTCTCATCTGTTAAGGCGATTGCCTTTTTACTGAGCGTCAATTTGAGCGCTGCTATAGGCCTCCCCAGACCTGCCCTTTCTGGTTGCATCTGGAGAGTCGTACCGTACCTAGCTAGTTCATCTGCCCTGCAGTTTCCCGTGACGTCCGAGTGACCAGGGACCCAGATCATCTGGATACTGAAATACTCGCTCATCTCATTAAGAGATTATTACGTTTAAAAACAATTGAAAATTTGAACATCGAGTAGGAGCAAATCTAGCATTGGGTCGTCTGGGTTAATCGTTTTGTTTATTTCCTTTCCATTGAAAAATTCTTGCAAATAACTTTAGATTTTTGGAATACAAGTTGATCCGCCAACTAATACAATATCGTCGATACTACAGTTGCCAAGCTTAGCATTGCATAGTGCCTGCTCGATAGGCTCCAAATCAGCATTCAATTCATTAAAGCGAGCGCGCGTAATTGAAGAGAAAAAATACCACTGTAGAGCGAATCAATTTCAACGGAAGTCTGTGTGGATGTTCTTAGTGTTCTCTTTACTCGTTCTTATGCTGTCTGTAACCGTGTTAACGCACGCTTGTTTAAACTTAATTCATTTTTATATTAACGTTTAAATTTTTGAACGAAGTGATCTACAACGCTATTGTCGAATACTTTTCCACTCAAATGTGTATTTCCCGCGGTAGATTTTACTTCCATTATACCATCATCGATAAACAAAACCGATACATCAAAACTATCACCACCTAAATCAAAGTTGAGAACGTTACGTTTGCCTTATGTTTGTTTGTTCAATCCGTATGCAATTACAGCGGCAGTTGGTTCGTTTATGATACGTAGAACATTTAATCCGGCAATTGTTCCGTGTCCGTCACGCCAGCCGGAACCATATCAGCCGGAACCAAACAACGATGGTATAAGTAGCACGATGCATTGTGCATCATTGTGCCCTAAATGCTTTTTCAGCCGGAACCTTATAATTCCAGCCGGAACCTGATAAAGCCATCCAGAACCCTACAACAGCAAAACTAACTATGGTACTAGTAGCACGATGCATTATGCATCATTGTGCACTATATAATTTTTCAGCCGGAACCTTACAAATCCAGAAATATTCATACAGAAACATTGGTAAATTATCTGCGGAGATTTATAACGAACGTAATAAATTGCTGAATGAAATTTTTTGTCAAGAACGTTTTATAAAATCGGGCAACTATAGCTCAAACGAACGGATCACTTTCATTGATTGCAAATCATCAATTGGAGGATTTTTTGCAGACCTATCCATTTTCAACGATGATATTACTTTCAGTGTAAATATTGAAAGAATTTGTGATAAATGTGAAACTAAACTTGAAAGAAAGTCGCCATTGCTTTCAATAGACATTAATAAACTGGATTTGAGAAATGTGAGCAACTCAATAAATATAAATATTCGGGAATCGTACTGTAGCTGTGGAAACTCACATAATCTAAATAAAGTATATAATAGCGTAGTAACGTTGGAGGTCGAGCCTTTAGAACCACTAGAAAAACAACAAAAGGTGGCTATAAGCCACATAACCAAATCGCTGAATTTAGGAGGTAATTTGTTCAATTTGCACGGTGTCATTGAGTATGACAGTGTAAATGAGCATTTCACTGCACATGAACTTAGAAACGGTGGCATATGGAAAACATACGACGATTTGCAAAAGGCCGAGACCAACACCAACACTTCACGAAAAATGCTTGCCTACGTGTTGTTCTATGTACAAGAACCCAAATCAAACAAAGTTCTTCTCTAAATGATGAAATATGTTATAAAATATTATTAATAAATTATTAGAAAATAAACTGTTATTTCCGAACTTTTTTAAATGTTATTTAAACTTTTTATTTAATAAACACTTTTAGCGAATCGGGAATTATAATGTATCCAAATAATTCCACTTGAAATTACAAGGTTCCGGCTAGTTCACAATGACCGTCAACCATGCTTACTCGTTATTGCTCCGAATGGTTCACACCGACTTCATACGGTTGCGGCTGGTATTGCTGGTTCTGGTTGGGTTGGCATTGTAGTGCATAACGGTTTGATCATTCCGAAAAAATCATGTGTTGCACTATTTATGTAAACATTTTGTTTCGACTGGATTTTTATGTTTCTGGATGGCATTAAAGTTTGGCTCCAAAAACATATAGCATACAACCCATTGTCCTACTTGTGCCATAGTTAGTTTGGCTGAAGAGGATATGGTTCCGGCTGGCTTTATTAGATTCCGGATGGATTTATAAGGTTCCGGCTGAGAAAACAACTAGTGATCAATGATGTACAATACATCTTGCTTCTTATGCTATAGTTGGTTTGGCGGTAATATGGTTCTGGCTGGCTTTAACAGGTTCTAGGAGGAACTATAAGGTTCCAGGTGAACAATTATATAGTGCACAATCATGCACAATACATCGTGCTACTTGTGCCATAGTTAGTTTGGCTGTAGAGGGTATGGTTCCGGCTGAATTTGTAAGGTTTTTCCCGAAAAATCGTACATTTCTGGATTTATGAGGTTCCGGCTGAAAAATAAAATAGTGCACAATGATGCACATGCATCGTGCTTCTTGTGCCATAGTTGTTTTGGCTGTTGTATGGTTCTGGATGGCTTTATCTGGTTCCAGCTGAAATTATAAGGTTCCGACTGAAAAAGCATTTAGTGCACAATGATGCACAATGCATCGTGCTACTTGTGATATAGTAAGATTAGCTGTACAGGGTATGGTTCCGGCTGAAATTGTAAGGTTTTTTCCCCAAAAATCCTATATTTCTGTATTTGTAAGGTTCCGGCTGAAAAATTATATAGTACACAATGATGCACAATATATCGTGCTACTTGTGTCATAGTTGGTTTGGCTGTTATATGGTTCTGACTAGCTTTATCAAGTTTCGGCTGGGATTATAAGGTTCCGGCTGAAAAAGCATTTAATGCACAATGATACACAATTCATTGTGCTACTAGTGATGTAGTTAATTCGACTGTATATTACCATACCATCGTTTCCGGCTGGAATTATAAGGTTCCACTGAAAAATCATATATTGCTGGATTTATAAGGTTCCGGCTGAAAAACTATATAGTGCACAATGATGCACAATACATCGTGCTACTTTTGCCATACTTAGTTTGGCTGTAGAGGGTATGGTTCCGGCTGAATTTATAAGGTTCTTTTCCGAAAAATCGGATATTTCTGGATTTGTAAGGTTCCGGCTGAAAAATTATATAGTGCACAATGATGCACAATGCATCGTGCTACTAGTACCATAGTTAGTTTTGCTGTTGTAGGGTTCTGGATGGCTTTATCAGGTTCCAGCTGGAATAATAAGGTTCCGGCTGAAAAAGCATTTAGTGCCCAATGATGTACAATGCATCGTGCTACTTATACCATCGTTGTTTGGTTCCGGCTGGCGTGACGGACACATTGTTCCAGCATTGTTTGGGCATGGTTGAAATAAGTAGGCACGGTGATTACAGCATTCGAGACCGTTTTTTTTTTTTTCAAACAAAACCAATGAGCTAATCTATTCGGGGGAAAATTGTTTCCGCTCGCCTTTATCATTAACTTCGATTGTTGGATTTCCATTATACAAGAAATGGCCAATGTTTCATTTGGCCTTAATAAAGTTCACACCTGGAGAAAATTTCAGGTCGATTTCCATGGCGGGAGTCCGGGAAAGCTCGATTGAATATATCGCACACACAAATTTTGAAAATCTCGAAATATTGACCGTTTATAGTATCATGGTTGTCATGAATGTTAATTGACGACTGCACTTAATACTTACCTTCACACCACCCTAATTGTTGGCCTTCTTTGGTCCTTCTGAGATTTTAGTAAAGTACGATATAAAGAAAAAAAGTTGTTAAGGACCTAAAGACTTGCAGACAGACTCTTACTAATATCAGATTCAGCAGTTCCGCGAACAAAATTTATCAGACCAAACCTAGATAAAAATGCCTAATTGCTTTAAAATCTTAGCTTTAAATTAGTATTTCGTACGTTGCCAATTAAAAATACTCATGAGGCCTGGGGAAAATATTTTTATTTTGTTAATTTCCCAAATCGATGTACAGAAAATAGAAAAATTCCTTTAAGACACTTTAAAATTAATTAATTACTTAATTGAACGTGAATGGTATACGAGTACAGTGAAAGCGAAACTTATCATTTGCTCGAGATAAATAAAAACGAAGAAAAAGTTTTTGTTTGTATGTATGTATGGCTGTGTATATCCATTAAATGAGAAAATTTTGTAAAATATTCTAGAAGAAATAAAAAGTTTCCGTTAAAAAAAAAGTTAAAAGTAATAATTGTGCTTTAGACTTTTTGTTTTTTATTCGTGTCGTATTTTGGAAGATAACGAAAATAAAATTGTTGAACTTGTTATGATCTAGCTTTTTGTGTGCTTTATGAGCAGTTTCAACTTTTAGTCCTTATTATTATTGCCTTTTGTAAACATTCTTATGCACGAGTACGTGTAGGTGTAGCAGTACTGACTAATCCTTTTTTTTAATTTGATTGTTTGTCTTAAATACGAACGGTAGGTGTACGAGTATATACGCCAGTCGAACCAGCAGAATTTAGAAATTTTAGGATTCGTCTGTTTTGTACCAAACAAAATAATATTATTTTGAAATTTTTATTTTTTAATTAAATTTTCTAATTTTGTTGTTGTTTTTGTTGTTCAGTTCATTATTTTATATATTTACTGGTTTTTTTGCTGTGTCCTTTTTCCTTGTTTATCTTGAACATTATGTTGTGGCACAGCAAAATTTGCTGTACCATTGTATATGGAGTCTTACTCAGTCAGGATTTATCAGGAAGAGAAACAGTTATTTTGTAAATAGAATTTAGTCGTATAAATCTTGATTTGGTAACAAAGCGGTAATATGTAGGTTTTTAATTGATCTGAACGTTTCATTCCCTACAAATATATGAACGATTATACGGCATGCGTTTATGCTGGGGCTATATGTCTAAAGATTTCAATATTTTTGTTTTTTGTTACGTCAACAGATCTCTCTGTAGCTCTTGCATTGGTGACGTCAGCAAATTTGCCCGCTAGTAGTCGACGGTGGGATAGGTCCTTCTTACCAGCTGCATAAAGGTAGGAGTGCTGCTTACTCATACCATGATTGTTAGCTGTTCATATGGAAATGGAACGACTATCTGTACTAATTGTATACTTTTTAAAAGTCATACTCAGGGCCGCGCCTACCATATGTGCAGTGTGTGCAATGGCACACGGGTGGCTGACTTAAAGGTCGCGAAAGTACAACAATGCTACAAGATCGTCTACAAAATTTGTCAATTATATCGATTGAAAGTGAAATTCTGGATAATATTGATAACCATAAATTTATTTCAGTTTTGCTAACTTTTTGTCTCTTTCTGCTTTTATCCATAATGGAGAAGTTATTACAAAGGGTTTTATTATTTTTGTGGGTTGCACTCCATTTTTTACCGGTGTAATAGGCACTCCATATAGTTTTCAATATACTCAGTTGGATCTTCAATTATGGCATTGTAAGTTTGTGGCAGCTGACTCTTACAGATTTCATTAGTGACTATTTTATCACCGACTGCCAACTTTTCTTCAGTTGAAATTGAAGCTTCTGAACCTAGTGGACAGTTTTCAACAATATTTAGTGTTGTGAGGTCACCTGATGAGTTGAAATTTGCATCGTTGATATACACAAAATCATTAATTTCGCTAATATCAATTACCGTCGTAATATGATTGGCATAAAGGTCTAAGTTTTGATGATTTTTGATATCTTCAAAAACAGATTTTTTCTGATCCGCCAACAGTTTCTAAAAATTCCGCAAATCACGGATTAATACAACTGTTAAACGCTTGCAACAATAAGGGAGTTGTTCTCTGGTTAACGAGGCCTCAGGATTTTATCTCCCCCATTGATTGACCACTTTTGACCAACAATTTTATAGCGGCTTAAATGCTGCTTAGTCACTTGATTGTAGGATCCGTGTAGCGTTTGAATATAGCGCAGTTATAGTTATTCCTAAACGGACGCATAATTCACTGACCTTTAAAGTCATATAAGTGCTGTGACCATCGACGAAATAAATAATACGAAATTTAATTTGGTTTTTTTCAAGATACGGATGAAAATGTTTGGAAATATACTCGTAAAATATTTCCTAAGTCATCCATCCATTATCCGTAATTGCTAAAGCCCACGTTTTTGATTAAAGACTTGCGGATCTCCTCAGGAACGCGCTAATATGGAAAAATAACCATGGGTGGGACGATTCCACCACTACCACTGAATGAGCACATAACGGTCAAATTAGATATTGCAGCACCACGGTTGACTTCGTATATATTACGGGCCCCTTTAGCAGCTAGCACAAACCAAGAAACTTGTTTCATCTCCATTATATACTCGGATAATTTCAGTTGGAATATTTTGTGATATATATCACTAACGCTCACTTTAGCACTTGCTGCTGTTACTGAATCTGGAACTTTGAAACGGATGTTTGGGTTGCGCTGCAAAAATCGGGTAAACCATCCTCTCCCTGGTGTGTTATCCTGTAATGGAGTATCTCTTCGACCAACTTCGATAAAGTCTTTCACAACATCCAAAACGTCGTCTTTCCGTTTAGGAAAACCTTTTTTTTTGATAAGCAATAGCCATTCGGCAATAGCTCGGTCTTCGGTTGTAGTCAAAATGATTGGTGGACCAGGTTCTGCTTTACAAAATTTTCGCTTAAACGAAAAATCAAAGTGCTACGGTGGCCCCTTTCCGAGAAATTTTTTTTAGCCTCATTTCATGTATAGCATACTGCCGTTCTACTTGCTTCAGTCTATGTTCCTCGTATTTTATGAAATGAATTATATGTATTAGCTAGCTATCAAATTTTTACTAATTAACTACTAAGCGTTTACAAACATTAAATGCTAAAATTGTAGCACTAAAGAGATATTTATTGACAGCCTGTGTCAATAAATAAAACTAAATAAATTTCAGTTATAATTATTGACACCAGGCATATTTAAATGTTTAATAAATTTATGGTAAGTTTCAATAGTATTTCTTACACTAAATAGTAGTACAATAACTTACCTTTAAAGTTATTCTTGTGGAAATTAGCTAGAATTTCACTATTTCTTGTTTCATAGGTGATGTTGCTTACATATGAAAAAAATAGAATTGTTTTTTCTAGCGCATCAGTTGAGAACGGCTGGACCGATTTGGATCAATTTGTTTATTGTTGTATTCGCAATTGGCTGAAGATGGTTGAGATGAGTGATTGCGTTGATATGTATGTCAAAAACGAAACGAACTGTTTAAATTTCATCCGCTTCAATCAATCAAAACTACGTTCCGAGCAGTACTTTCAACTGCGCAATGCCATCGCTTCTGATGGAGATGCAACCAACGTTGGTCAATTGACCATTCTCCCAGCGTCATATGTTGGCAGCCCACGGCATATGCATGCATATACGCAGGATGTTATGGCGTATGTGTGGCATTACGGACGGCCAGTTTTGTTCATCACGTTCACATGCAATCCAAAATGGCCTGAAATTTCCGGTAATCTAAACAAAAACTTAGAACGCTAATGGACTTCATCGTTTTTTCGACAGCCACGTTGTTGGATGAACTCTGCAGAATGGCACAAGCGTAGATTACCACAAGCACACATTCTGTTGTGGAGATCAGAATCCAGATTCACCGTGTATGGCCGATGAGAAATGCACAAAACAATATCCGCGTCCGTTACTAGCATACACAATTAGTAGAAACGACGGTTAGGTAATCGCTTGATCGTTCTGTATTGCAAGCTTCTATCGAAAACATTCGCAACACACTGCAATGTTGAGTACTGTAACTCCATTAAGGCCATTAAATATGTCTGCAAATACGTAAACAAAGGTTTTCATTATTGCTGCTCCGGATGCAAATGACGAAGTGTCAAGATTCCAATTGGGCCGTATGTCAGTTGCAATTAGGCGATTTGCGTATTTGCTCATTTACATTACACGAAAATCATCCCACTATTCAACATTTGTGTGTGGACTTGGAGAATGGACAATGTGGCTATTTCACGGAAGCTAATAAAACACAACTAGCAGAATGATCACCAGCTACAACACTCATGAATTTCTTCGAAATTTGCCAAAGCGTTCCGTTCGCACGAACATTGCTTTATTGGGAAATGCCACGCTGTAATACTTGGAGCCAGACGACGAAGATGGTATATTGTACGCCACTTATCGAGAAGCTTGACAACGTCTAAAACTGCTGAGTAGCGGCTCACATTCGTACTCATAGCTCGCCGATACCACTGTTTCCACGCAAGCAAATCAAATTCGTTTATTGTTCGCGATCATAGCGACGTGTCATCCATCGAACGCATTGGAATTCGAGGTATGAGATTGAAATGAACGACGAGATACGCAACGAAGCTTTGATCATAATCGAAGACATGTACATGCTTATATGCGGCAGCTATTTGTCGCAATTGATACTCGTCGTCTTAAATCGTTACTTTTAAATCCTGCCAGCAAAACTATCGAAACATTGGAATTAACATCAGAAAATTACGCAGAGGCTCTAACGCTATTGCAGAACCGTTGTCAAAATAAAAATTTAATTTGCGAAGATCACCTTCGGGAAATATTCTCACTTAAATCGATCGTAAAACCATCATCTGAAAATATTCGACATCTGCTCGATACCGTTAATTCCAATTTACGTGCTTTATATTCGCTTCAATGCCCTACACCACATAATAATTTAATTGTATATTTACTGTGCTCAAAATTAGATCCTGAAACTCGTTTGAAATGGGACGACGTAGCTCCCACTGAACGAATGCCAGCTCTTGATGACCTAATAAGTTTTCTTAACAAACGTTGTCATGTGCTGGAGGGTCAAGCACCATGTTCAAATAAACTCAATTCCGCTATATGCATACTCACATACACGAACCTACTTAAGGTCGCTCAACAGATATTCCACGAGTCTCAATGACCATTCAATCAAATGCAACCTGTAATTATTGTAAAGGATATGATCATTTACAAGTGCAGAAAATTTATTAAGCTACCAATTGCTGAACGCTAGGCTGCAGTCAATCATCACGCTCTTTGCATCAACAGCCTCCGAGCTGATCATCTAGTAGCATCGTGTACTTCTAAATTCATCTGTTTTCAGTGCAAACTACAACATTATCCGTTATTTCATAATCCAGCTGAAATAAAGTCAACGCAGTATCAACAGACAAATCAATCGCAGAAGCAACTGTCATCACCCGTGCCACCAAAAGATGTTGCAATGGAAAGCTGTACTATGTGTGTAATTTCCAGCATTGAACCTCCAGTAATCACATCTATTCCTGTCAAGAGTGTGCCAGCTACACATCAGACTTGCTTGCCCAATGCCTCATTAATTAACTCATATGTCTATCTGTCAACAGCTGAAACAGCAACAATTATATATATTATATATATATATATAAGCCATTAAACTTGTGGACTGTATTTTTTTATTGAAGTTATAATTTATTTATTATTAATATAAATGCTGTTAACAATAGCATAAGATTTTAATTTAATTTATCTTTTTATTCATGTAAATTTATATTTTTAACAGAAATTATATGTGAAACCTTTCGGATATAAAGAAAACAAAACAAGAAAAAACAATTACCAAAAAATAAGCAACAAAAAAATACGCCAACTTAGTGTGAACATTGTACCTTGCGACACTGTTTTGTGCAAATAATAATTCATTTTTTATATACGAATTGAACATTCTCACCGCATTGAAATAACTATTTCAACCAATAGTATACTAAACAAATAAAGTTTAATATACGTAAATACCAATCATGTATAGAGCAATAGAAAATTACTTTGATTATAAATTGTTTACCAACATTTGAAACATGTAACAAATCAAATAAAATATGTGCTTGGAGTTAAACAACAAAAAAAAAATTAAAACAAAAAAAAACACTAACTGAAAATTAAATTAACTCGCGTTGGTTTGCGTACTTTGAACAACATTTTTTAAAAATCAATTCGTTTCCACCGGTAAAACACAAATTTTTGCTACTGATCTTTTTAATACTGATGTTGATGTCTTAAGAGTAACCACGCGAATATGATTATCTTTTCCTCGGTGAACTTCGATTACTCTCCCCATATTCCATGTCATTGGCGGCGTATTATCATCGTAAAGTAGAACAAGCAAACCAAGCTTTACTTCACTTGTTGGATTTAACCATTTTCTACGATTTTGAAGTGCAGACACATATTCTTTGGACCAACGCAACCAAAATTGTCTCAATAAATATTGCATTCTCTGATAACGAGACAATTTGTTAAAATTTAGATGTAGAAGAGACGGATCAGGTATGGCATTGATAGGTTGACCTATTAAAAAATGGCCCGGCGTTAATGGCGTAAGATCTGAAGGATCATTAGACATTGGGGTAAGTGGACGCGAATTGAGACAACCTTCGATTTGTACAACAATTGTATGAAATTCTTCCATAGTATACGTTGATTGACCCATTACTCGTTTGAGATGAAATTTAGCACTTTTCACCGCTGCTTCCCATAAGCCGCCAAAATGTGGCGATCGGGGTGGTATGGTTTTCCATTCAATTCGTTCGTTTAAACAATAGCTGTGTATTTCTTTTTGGTGCATTTCTGACATGAATAACTCATATAGCTCTCGCAGTTCTAACCGTGCACCTATAAAATTGGTTGCATTATCAGAGTATATTTGAGAACATTTTCCCCGACGCGACGTGAATTGACGTAATGCAGCCATGAACGAAGCTGTGGATAAATCACTCACAACTTCTAAATGTACCGCTTTAGTAGCGAAACATATGAATACCGATATGTAAATTTTCGTTTTAATTTTCGAGCGAATGTTGGATAATGTATAAAAAGGCCCACAGAAATCAATCCCGGTAACTTGGAATGGTCTAGAAGGAGTAACACGGTCCATTGGTAGTTGACCCATGACTTGGCTACCGGTTTGAGGCTTAGCACGAAAACAGCGCACACAATTTCGAACAATATTATGACATATATTTCTGCCTCCGATGATCCAATATTGAAGCCGCAGATTATATAATAATGCTTGAGGCCCCGCATGAAGAAGCCTTTTATGTTCATCAGTTACTAGTAATTTAGTAAAATTATGCGTACCTGGGAGTATAATTGGATGTTTGCTATTATAAGATATGTCAGCATTGTTTAAACGACCACCAACCCGAATAATTTGGTTCTCGTCCTGAAATGGACTCAAAGATTTTAATTTACTATTTAACGGTACGACTTTAGCCTTACGAAGATTTTGCAACTCGTTGGAATATTCTTGACTCTGTATATGTTTAATAAGTAAAACTACAGCTAAATCAATTTCTGCACATTGCAATGATTCATACTTTCGATTTTCTTTCGTCAACTTGCAGTTGGTAATAAATCGTAGGCATGTCGCAACTATACGAATTAGCTTGGTGAAACTTGAAAATGTATCAAACAAATCCCAATCAGTTTTTACACAGACTAAATTTGTTTCAGATTTCCAAAGTTCTAATAAATCGGGATTAACATACGAATTAAGGGATATTGGCCAATCTTCGGAATGATATAAAAATTGCGGACCATTCCACCAAAGAGAATTCTCTTTTAATTCGTTTGGTAAAAGACCCCGTGATACCAGATCGGCTGGATTCATTGCTGATGGTATGTAACGCCAAGAATTAATTGAAGTGAGTTCTTGAATTTGCGATATTCGGTTAGCAACAAATGTAATAAACTTTGACGGTGGTGATTTTATTCGAATGAGAGTAATTTCCGAATCGGACCACATATGGACCGCACTAAAATTAATATTGATTATTTCAACTATTTTGTGATATAGTTGCGCAGTCAATAATGCTGCACACAATTCCAACCGTGGAATAGTATGCGTTTTAAGTGGGGCTACCCTAGATTTTGCACACAACAATCGGATGGTTATATTATTTGACCTATCAATGGTACGCATATATATTGCACATCCATAACCCTTTTCCGACGCGTCCCCAAATGCATGAAGTTCTATTCTTTTGGCTAATGGTGATATTACACACCTTGGAACATTTATTGTTTCGAGTTGAATAACTTGCATTTTAAAATTATTCCAAATCTCAGCCATATCTGAAGGGAGTTTATCATCCCATGACAGATTTGTAACTGCCCATAAAGATTGCATAAACAGCTTTGCAACGAAAACCATTGGAGCACATAATCCAAGAGGGTCATACAATTGCGCTATTTCTGAGAGTACCGAACGTTTGGTACATTCAGTATCGTTTTTATATTTCACAAAAGACATGTGGAACATATCACTGTCTGTTTCCCATTGCAAACCTAGTACTGAAACGAGTAATTCATTCTGTTCATTATTAGATCTTAATTGATCATTATTTGACGCGAATTTTCTTAATTCGAATCCTCCTCGTTCGAGTAAACTAATTAATTCCGATTTCAATGTCGCAGCATCTCCGATTGTTTGGGCACCTGACAAAACATCATCTACATAAAAATCATAAAGTAACGTAGTCGATGCTTTAGGAAATATAGCAGATTCATCGATGGCTAACTGTTTAAGAGTGCGAATGGCCAAAAATGGAGCACTCGCCGTACCGTAAGTAACTGTACGTAGACGGAAACATTTTATTTCGGTTTCTGACGGTTTGCGCCACCAAATGCGAAGAAGATCTTGTTGATTATCATGCATGCGAATCTGACGATACATTTTTGCTATATCGCCAATGAATGCAACCGGATGCTTGCGGAACCTAATAACTATTTCAAAGAACGTTTGTTGAATGGTTGGTCCTACCATTAAACAATCATTCAATGAAAGGTTCGTCGATGTTTTTGAAGATGCATTAAATACCACTCTCAATTTAGTAGTAGAACTATTTTCCTTTAGTACTGAATGGTGCGGTAAATAATACGATTTATTATGCGGATTGTTCACTTGATCTACATTTTCAACTTCTTGCATGTGGCCAAGTTCCAGGTATTCAGTCATAAAATCAGAATACTCTGTATACAATTTTGGATTACTAATTAATTTTTGTTCGATGGCCTTATATTGCCTCAGAGCTCGATACTTTGACTCTCCTAACTGGCTGATATTTGTTTTCAAAGGAAATGCTACACTGTACCTTCCCGAACTATCACGAGTTACATGTTCCATATAATGACTTTCACACATTTTTTCCTCTATTGAGAAATTATTAGTCTGATCAAACTCTTCTAATTTCCAAAATTTCTCGATGCTGGAGTTTAATTCTTCGACGTTACATAAATACACACGGCTAACATTACTAAGACTTTCATTCAATTTGTCAACGTCGACTTTAATATTATTCACTCGACCTGATACAATATAACCAAATTCAGTCGATATGAACGGAGGAAAATTCGTGATTATTTCAATTTTTTCCCCTCTCATTATTTCATGATATATTTCTGCACCAAGAAGAATATCGATTTTATCTGGATTAAAAAAATACGGATCTGCCAATTCTATATACGACGGAATCGAATTTAACTTAATCATTATTGGTTCAGATGGTAAATACCCCGTTATTTTCGGCAAAACCAAGAAATCAAGATTTTTTACATAGTTGCTCACACGAGACTTAATTGTAAGATTTACCTTGTGACGAATAAATATTTTATTTTGTTCTATCCCGGTTACTGGAATAGATACTTTATGTTTTCGACTTCCTAGCATTTGGCATACTCGCTCGGTTGCGAAGTTCGATTGGGAGCCACTATCAAGTAATGCTCTACATTGCATGAAACTTCCGTTTGAATCAGATATAAAAATCACCGCCGTTGCCAATAAAACTTTGCTAGTTAATAGCTGCTCGTTTGTTGTGCAGTTATCGGTTACTGTCAGTGTGGAACTCGAATTATCATCTAATATGCAATGTGATTGAGTTGTGACCGCATCATTTTGAACAATTCTAGATGGATTTACCCTTTGATTTCCAAGATTGTTTGAAGATAATGATTTAATACATTCGCTGGAGGTATAATTCGGCGAATTTGTATAAGAAGTATTTCTTTTGCCAAAATGTAATAATATGTTATGTTTTAAAGCACATAAAGCACACGGATTACTTTTACACTCAAAAACACGATGTTTCTCAGATAAACAATTAGTACAAAGTTGATGTTTTTTAACAAAATCGAAGCGCCTTTCAGCACCCACATTGGAATCGCTAAATTTTGTGCAATTTGTTAGCATATGATTGCCTCCACAAAATGTACACATTATTTCATTGGACACAAAGCTACGATTTGGTTTCGAATTAACGAAATGTTTTTTTCGCGTATCATAAACATTAGCGGTCGTATTGACTACATTACTAACTTGTTTCACACATTCAATTACTCGAGCTCGTTTTTTTAAAATCTCGATGAATTCGTCAAGTTGCAAAATAGTATTTTCTTGTGTACTTTTAATGACTTGAGTATGTGAAGCAAAATCCAACTTTTCAGATAAGTGATGAATAAGGAATAAATCCCATTGATCAATTGCTACACCCATGTTTTTTAAAGCATTTATGTGTTTAAGCACAGTGTCAATAAACAATTTTAATGACTGTGCGGACCCTTCGACTGGCCTTTTAATATCGTAAATACTCTTCATATGTAATTTCTGTATCGATACTTCATTATTAAAATGATCAAATACAGTTTGCCATGCCACATTGTAATTTTGGCTTGTTACCGGAAGGGCTTCTATTAAATGAAAAGTTTTACCATCTCGAAGACACGATATCAAATAAAGAAATTTGGTAGTACAATCGAGTTTTATATTATTATGAATTAAATCAAAGAAAACGTCACGAAATTTCAACCATCCTAATTCTGAACCATCAAACGTCGGTAAAGTTATTTCAGGCAATTTAATAGCCTGCGTAGTATTCACTGAGATATTCTCGTATTGTTCATCCATCAAAACTGACGTTGCTTTAAATTCTAATTTAAACCTACACTCTAATTGGACTATTTCATTTAATATTTGTGATTCAAGAGCACCATAACTGTCATCAAATTTTTCTCGTTCATTTATTACATTAGGTTCGGCGTCAAGACTTTCAATATTGGTTTGAACATCGTCAAACTTGGAGTACGTAATTCGAAGTCGATGAAGCATAGATTGTAATTCACCGATAGACAGATCAGAATTGTTATCGAACTGATTTTTAAAATAAGTCACCCGACCCTTATGACCGTTTCGTTGATTTTTTAATAATGTCAAATCCATATTAAGAAACGAGATTTAAACAAAAACAGATGTTACATATATTGCTTGCAGCGAATTTTCAATTCAAAATCATGTAAATCTACCACTTATTCATCCAATAATTGGTATAACGTATACTTAACAATATCCGATATTAATATACTATTAACGCGACGCACACAATACGCATAAATACAAATATTCAACACTAACCTGACTTTGAATTTAATCACAAGTAAATTTTAAATCTTCTATGGTTAATTGATCCAACGTTGCCAATGCGTGTCGATGGTGTTCTAGCGTTTACATGTTCGATGATTAATTTTGCTGCTTATTTACAGGTGTATTATATCTTTCGGTATTGATTTATTTTATGACTTCTCTCGTATTACGATGAAATGAGATGCTCCGAGTCGCATGAAATTGTATTTTTAAGGGGTATATCCTCCATTCGGTCGCAAGTTAAATATTTGCGATCAGAAACATGGCTACTAGATTTATTTTGCCATGCCAATTGGCACATTTTTTTTAAATTTAAATTTATTTTGCAATTGTAGAGTGGAAATCTACGAAAAGACTGCTACGCCTTTTCAGAGGTCGCAGTATTTTTATGTATTTCTACTTAACAATCGCAAAAAAAATTTAAATTTAAAAAAAATTGGCATGGCAAAATAAATCTAGTAGCCATATTTCTGATCGCAAATATTTAACTTGCGACCGGATAGAGGATATACCCCTAATTGTATATTACTTATCGATGATAAAACCACGTATTTAATATTCCGCAATCCAATATATTAATAAATATCGATGATAGTTTATAATTGAGATTTATTACTCAAATTCGAAGAAATTATGTATATGTAAATGAAAGCGTGGTGTAATGCCATCCGGCTCGAAGGACCAATGAAACAGCAACAATTATATATATTATATATTATATATATATATATATATATATATAAGCCATTAAAGTTGTGGACTGTATTTTTTTTATTGAAGTTATAATTTATTTATTATTAATATAAATGCTGTTAACAATAGCATAAGATTTTAATTTAATTTATCTTTTTATTCATGTAAATTTATATTTTTTAACAGAAATTATATGTGAAACCTTTCGGATATAAAGAAAACAAAACAAGAAAAAACAATTACCAAAAAATAAGCAACAAAAAAATACGCCAACTTAGTGTGAACATTGTACCTTGCGACACTGTTTTGTGCAAATAATAATTCATTTTTTCTATACGAATTGAACATCAGCATTGGTTAAAGTTTACGACAAAAATGATGTACCTATTATTGGCAGAGCCTTACTTGATTCAGCATCTCAAGCTCATATTATCACGGACTCTTTTGCTGCTACGCTTGGTCCGCAGCGTAAACAATTCACATCATCCATTATTAAAGGAATCAACAATAAAGCCACACTAAGCATGTTTTCCATCAACCTTAGGATTCGCTCCTGCATCTCTGTGTTTAGCACTCTTTTAGAAGCTCAAATTTTACCGATATTGACAGGCTCGCAACCCTCAATCGAAATCAATACATTAAATTAGTAAATTCTTAAAAATATTCGTTTAGCCGATCCAAACTTTGCCAAACCATAAAAATGTATTTACTAATCGGAGCCGAGTTGTATTTAACTCTATTATCGATCGGACAAATCAAGCTTGCTACAAATTTGACACATTTACAAAATACACAGCTTGGTTGGATCGTAGCTGGAAAAATAACTAATCTAGCGCCTCCTCAGTCATATTCACTCGCGGCAACAACAACTGAAGAGCCAGCATTAGACGGCTTATTAGAGAAGTTTTGGAGTCTGCAGTCACTTCGAAAGGCACTTTACGGAGAACACTATATACGTTGATGATTCTGGTCGCTTTATCATCGCATTACCTTTAACCTGCTCACCTACCACCTACCACATTGGGGAATTCACGAATCGTGGCTACGCGTAGATTTTTGAACTTGGAGAAACGATTAAATAAAGACTGCAAGCTCAAGGAATCATACAGCAAATTTCTCAACGAATGCGAAAGCCTGGGACATATGGTTCCTGTACCCGAAGCTGAGATTGCAAATGTGAACTATTTCATTCCACATCATTGTGTCTTTAAAAACGACAGCTCCACAACAAAGATTCGTGTTGTATTTGACGCTTCTGCCAAGTCGGACTCTGGTCAATCCTTAAACGACATCATGATGGTCGGTCCAGCCATTCAGAGCGATCTATTTTCTATTTTGATTCGTTTTCGCACACATCGATACGTGATTAGCGCCGATGTTACTAAAATGTATCGCGAAATTCGCATTAAGGAATCTGACACTCATTTGCAATACATTGTGTGGCGTAACCGCGTAACGCTACCACGGAACCTTTAAGTGTATTTCGACACACAACAGTAACATTTTGCATGGCAGCATTTTCATATTTGGCCACAAAGTGTCTCAATGTATTGGCTGAAGTTAATCGTTCCAAATATACCGAACATTTAAGCAATTGATCAAGATATATACGTAGATGATATACTTACTGGCGGCAGTTAAATTATCGAAGTAAGAAAAATTAAGGACAATATCGTTCATATTTTGCAAGCGGCTTGAATGATGCTGCGAAAATGGTGTAGTAACGATGAGACTTTGATTGCAGATGTTGAGAATACCGATTGAGAATCATATCTCTGCATAGACGATTCAGATTACGTGAAAACTCTTGGTTTATATTGGATTCCTCAAATGGATCAATTTCGTTTTAAGGTAACGAAATTTGACACATCCAGACCTATCACAAAGAGAACGATCATAACGGAAGTTGCACGCATTTTCGATCCTCTGGGATATACAGGACCCGTAATAACGACGGGAAAGCTACTTATACAAGACCTGTGGAAGATGAAAATCGATTGGGATGCTGCGTTGCCGCAAAGTATGAATACAAAATGGCAGAACTTAAGATCACAATTAATTGAACTTAACAACATATACGGATACCACCATTTATTTCTTCAATATAACCAACATTCTGAAGTTCAAATTCACGCAAGAGTATTGATGGAAAACTATCAAGCCATTTATTGTGTTCAAAATCTCGGATCGCGAGTAACGGGGCATGCCTCTTTGACATTTGAGGAATTAAGCACGCTAATCAAACAAGCTGAGGCCGTACTGAATTCTCGACCATTTTACCCGAAATCAAACGATCCTAGTGATACGCTGCCACTGACACCGGGCCACTTTTTAATTGGTCACTGGGCCACACACCCAACAAAATCGTAAATCTCATCAATCGAATCTGAACGGAATCTACCATCGACCGTGTTATTTTGGGGGGAATTAGATTAGATCAGTCGATAAAACAGTTTTGATTCACCTCATTCATCTTATACGACCATAAGGATAGAAACTAAAATTTATATAATGCTACGAATTTGACTGCAGTGATCAAAATCTGAGACAAACCTACCTAGGGGCTTCATCATCTTTTGATGCATCTCGAAGCGATTGTAAACAAATAATTATTAAATTTAAACAAAACTATTCAGCTTAAGCCTAGATTATAAATGTGATATTCATAAGAGAATTAAAATTTTAATTTTCCTTTTTAAAAAAATCAAACTTAACCTCAAATTCTTAAGACATTTTTTAATTAATTTTATTTATTAAGAAATAATTTTAACGAAATATAATTACAAGTTAATAAAATGTATTTGTAAATTTGAATCTAGTTAAAATAAATTATTTACATTTTATCCGTCAATTCATTAAAACTAGTAAAGCTTTATTGAAAGCTTTTTACATATTAGTTCATTATATAGTTAAAATGGTAAGCTTATCTAGATTTTTATCATTTTGTACTTATAATTATTTTTTTGGCTTAAACACAAACTTTGTAATTAGAGAAATGCTTTGTAAATATGTATAGCTGATATGAAGGCATTGCTGAACTGATTTGAATTTATAATTATAGAGAAAAGTTACTTGTAAAAGTTGGGTGGCATAAGGCTTTAGGTTGAGCAAAATTGTTTTTTCTTTGTAACAGATTTTAGATCGATATCCTTAAAACTAACATAGGAACATTTATAGGATATTTTAAGAAATTTTCGAGCCACTCAAATTAAAGCAGATTTATTTAACATCTTCAATCTCTTTCTCATCACCGTAAAAACAACCGTTTTCATTCGATTTCATGAGAGCCGCCTCAAACTCACAAAATTGCTGCATTTGATTTGAGTCCAAATTGGGTGTTTTTATTTCTTCAACCTTTTCCTCGCACTGATAGAAATTGTCTTCAAATTCACTATCCTCGGTTTCGGTATCGATATACGGAATGCCTGCCCCATTCGATGAGGTTACACTGTGCGTTGGAGTGCCATTTATTGGGCTGTCATCGTCGGTAGTGGTACATTCGAGTTGTGCATGATTTTCTAGGCTGTCAAAATAATCTTCATCGCTTAGGATTCGTGTACGCCACGATGTATTGTCGAACGGAGGTTGTGATCCACCATATTCAGCGGGCAAAATATCTTTTGGGATGTGCCGATGAACCGACGATAAACTGTTGCCGTGTAAATAAATCTAAAATAAAAATTTTGTAACATTATAACGTTGTCAATTTTTTAGAAAATATACGAACCCTTCGTCTAATTTTCTCCTTTAGAAATGGTTTTAATACGGCTAAAATCGCATCAAAATAAAATGGTTCGTGTAATATGTGGAACGCCTTAAACCGCAGCGGGAATGCCTCCTGTATAACTTCTACGGTGCGACGTGCTAAATGTGGCGACAAAAATTTAGCATGCCCCAAACCAACACCGGCCATATCCAACAATACCACTAAACCAGCTATCTGTGTTTCAGGATCGCGCACCGTACTCTCGAGTGCGAGTACATTACTTCGAAACACCGACTCAACTGGACATTTATACGGATCACACTTTTCTACACGAAATATATAAACCTGCCGCCCATTTGGATCACGTAACGGTAGCATATACTGTATTTGCATATCCAAAAGAGGTTTCGATTCGCTCGGTGGTGAAACTTTAAAAAGCTCTGGTGACTCATTCTTCATCGTATAGTACTTTTGAATCTGTAAACATAAAAAATGAAAACGTAATCTTGATTTACTTTCATCACAAAATTAAAAAAAAAACATCTCTTGGGTATTACGCTTCACTTAAATCAAAGAGTTGCTGCGGGGCGGGGAGGCACCCAAATTCAAAGTAGAAATATCTTATCTACCCACATTCACATACATTGAATTTTTTATAACACACATCATAAAAAGGAATGGAATGTACATATAAGAGAATGTATGTATATTAAGCCAAAGTGATGTGATTGGTATCCTTTTCGGGGAATTAAAATAATGTGCCTTTGATAAAAGTTACATTTTGCAGATAAACAAACCCACACAATATTACTGGCGACATATTACTTAGAAACATGCACGCAATTCAGTTCTACTTACCATGCGATACGATTTGTCCGTATCAAATTTTTTAGCCCGTAAAAATCGTAACAAAAATGCATCATCGGTTCGTCCGTGCACCTTACTATGGCTGACCGCAATCAAATGCCGTAACAATTTCACTTTTGAATTTATGACTTCATTAGTTTCGCCCAACTCCTTTTCAGCTTTCTCCTTCCAACTTTTGTCTAGAAAATTGCAAACGAAAATAGAATCGATCAATTCACAACAACAACAAATCACTCACCTAAAAAAAAATTCCGCTCATTTTCAATTTTAATATTTATGTTTAAAGGCACGTTTTTGGTGTAGATTCGTCGTGGACTTTTTAATATCGAGGGTGATGGTGGTGGGGATGACATCTCGTCTGATAACATTTTGACTGGATTTAATAATTTTTAACCAGCACTATATAATCTATACTTTTGGATATGATGTGCTGGTATTTTTTTATATGCTGTACGCTGCCTTACAGTGTGTTTAATCCTTTTTCATTTGTTCATTGAAAATTCATGTTTTTCAATTTCCTGTAAATAAATAGAAATAAAATAAAATTATAGGACATTTATGAACATAAATTTATTGGCGTCATTTTTCAATTAAAATGGAAAAATATTCTAATAACACACATTTTACAGTCTGAAATCGATTTTATTAATTTTGTAGAAGGGACGAAGACCGAACATCATGGTGAGTTACTGCGTACCCTAAATAGCTGTCCCAGATTTTTTACATTACAATTTGCCGCCAATTTGGATGTTTATGAACGTATAGGTGGCTTCAAAATATGGTTTTCTAAAGAAAGTAATTTAAAACCTGCGCTATACGAAAATATGTTGATGCCACTGTAGAACGCCAGTAAGTCTATCACACACAAAATTGTTACCTCAAGATATGAAAAACAAAGAATCAAATGATAAAAAATTCTCGAAAGTTCTTCGTTCACAATATTCCAGAGGTACGCAAAATCTTCTACTATACAAAAAATTAAAAGAAAGTTAACAGAGCCCAGGGCATTATAATCTAATTGAATGCCCCATTAAAACATTTTAGTCCCGACCTCTTTTTGACTGGAGACTCAACATGTTTAATAGGATATTGGCATTAAATTGTATTATAAGCATTTAAGGGACTTCTTCATTGAAACTTGTTAGAACAAACTCATCTTTTAAATCGAACAAGTAAATGTTTTGAAATAGTTTGAACAACATTCAGGTGCGGGTAACTGCAGCAGGGAAACTTTCGAATTTCAAAATGAAACCCGGCATACCGATTGAGTCCAATTTGTGCTCATGGGAAAAAATTAGTGCTAGTTCAGGAGCCGAGAAAACAGAAAAAGAAAATTTCAAATTTCGCCTGAAAGACGAAACAAATAAAACCCAATTTCTAGGAAAAACCAGAAATGTTTATGCCTAATTTTAAAACTTTCCAAAGGCGGCTACACTAAGGAAATTTGTGCTTATCATAGAAATATGATTTTCATAAATATTCGTCCATAAATTGAGGAAAATAATCTAGCCCCTGAAAGATACTATATGAATTATGAAACAAACAAAATACTGAGGTACACCGTTCAATAATATTTTTGTTGAACAACAAATTATAAAGGTAAGCAATTCGGATAGCATAATCCTTTCAGCCATATGACAATGGATGAAACATGGATCGTCCGAAGCGACCAAAAGCACAGCTGTTGGCTGGAAAGGTTATGGTGTTTGTATTTTAGGATACACATGGTATAATATTTGTTGACTACCTTGAGAAAGGAAAAAAAATCAACAACGAATATTATATCGGGTTATTGGAAAAAATAAATCGCTGCAAAACGACCACAAATGAAGAAGAAAAATTGCTCTTTCACCAAGATAATGCACCACGCCACGAGTCGATAGCAACAATAATAAAATTGCACGAATTTCGCATTGAATTGCTTCCGCATCCGCCATACTCGTGAGATTTGGACCCAGCGATTATTACTTGTTTGCATGCCTCAAAAAAATCTCCAGCGAAAGAAATTTGACTCCTCTAACTACAAATATGCGATTAATCAAAATTTCCTTCAGCCTCAACTTGCGGACTTAAGCCTTTCCCATAAATTGAAGGTCCCTCTGATTTTTGCCCAAAACTGGTACTTTTGAAGTGGCCGCTTTTAAGTGACTTAAGTTCTCCATATAGACTCTTTTCGTTTATTGGAACAAATAATGGGTTGGGGGAAAAAATCTATTATTTTTTCGCTATGGCTTTAGTGACATATATCCCGTGATGTATTTGTCGCCTTATACCGTACTTATACTCGTTAGAAAGGGGAGATTCAGGCACTAAAAATTTCTTTTGTCATGATTTTGATTGATCGTTTCAGTTGTGAGTTATAGCGTGTCAAGGATGGAGGTAAACAAAAAGAAAATTCGCTACATTTTAAAATTTGATTCAATAAAGTCGAAAACGCAAGTCAGGCGGCTGAAATTGTGAACGGTGTCTGTTGCCTCGATACTGATCACAGCCAATTATGCGCAATTTTGGTTTCGTTGATTTCGATCCGGTAATTTAAGTATTAAAAGTGGACCACGCACTGGAATGCCTATTGTCGAAAAGATCGATAAAATCCTGGGGGTCTATTATGAAATTTTCGACCGCGTTCTTTTTTCGACGTTGTCGAATTTTTGTATTATGAAATACGCGACGCGTTTTTTTTTAGATAACGTCGACTATTTTACGACAGCTCTTGAAGTGTCGAGTACATAAAAGAAAAGTGTTAAGTGTTGAGAAATACATAAAAAAAAAATTTGTTAGTAAAAATAAATTAATAATTTAAAATTATAAAATTTTAATTAATAAAAATTAATTAATTAATTTAAATTTAATAAAAAATAATTAATTTAAATTTTCACATAAAAAATAATTAATTTCATTTTTCGACATCGTCGAAAAAAAAATTCATAATAGCGATTTTCGAAAATTTCATAATAGACCCCCTAGAAATCGAAGTAGACCGGCATGCCAGCTGTCGTAGCATCGCTCAGGAGCTGAAGGTCGTCCTTCAAAAGGAACCTCGATGTTAGGGTGCCGACAAGTTGACGCAAAAAACTTGATGGGTCGTGATTCCATCAGCGAATACTTGGCCAAACGATAGAAAATCGAGCCATTTCTAAAGCGGGTGGTAACTGGCAACGAGACATGGGTCATGTACGACAATATCAAATGGAAATGATCATGTTCGAAGGCCAGTGAAGTGGTCCAAACGGTGGCCAAACAAGGAATGAACTGCACCGATTGAAAGCAGAAATCGACCAGAAGCGGACATAATTAGCCAATAAGAGAGGTGTCACGCCAATCCCCAGGATAACGCCAATCCCCCCCCTCCCCTCAAACGTCCATGATGACCCGTCAGAAGCTCCGGAAGCTAAGTTGAGAAGTTATTATGCATCCGCCGGACCTGGCACCAAGCGATTATCACCGCTTTTTGTCCATGGCAAGCGCTCTTGGTGGTGTAAAAATGGCCTCAAGAGAGCTTGTAAAAACTGGCTATCTCAGTTTTTGCGATAATAGAGGCAAGTCGAAAAAAACAACTCGTATTTGAGCCAAAATGAATGATTGTAGCCATGTTAAATAAAGCCCCGAAATAAAGTAAAATAATAGATTCTTTTTCCCCATTCTTATATTTCTTTTTATATATTAGGTGTGCACGTAGAAACTTTGCTGTTTTTAGCCAAATTCATCTTTATTGAAAATATAATTGTTACAAAAATCAAATATTGAATTATTCGCCATTACTATATATTTGATCTTTTGCCATTTATCAGGTAGGTAATGAATGCCTTGGTAGGTAATGAAACTTGGTGGTTTCGAAGCAAAACAGTCATCGAGCCATTTTTGAATATCTTCAATTATCGTGAACCACTGGGCTTTGAAATATATGACGACATCGATCTGAATAACTAATTATCAGAGGGAGCCAAATCTGGAGAATACACCGCATGCTATAAAACTTCTCTGCCAGAAACGTTGAGTTCCTGGGTCGATTTTGCTGTATATCAGTGGGGCGAGCGTTATCACGTAAACGCCTTTTTTGACCCATAAATTGTCTTTCTTCCTCCAGAGCATCACATAATTCGATCAATTGCGCCTGGTTTAGCTGTAACAGTTTGACTAGGTTCAAGAAGTTCGTAGTAAATGACTACTTTTCAATCCCACCAGATACACAGTAACACTTTCTTGGCATGAATATTCATTTTTGTACTGATGTTGATGCCTGGATCAACCCGTTGTTTTCCGCGTTTACTATTATCGTATAAAATCCACTACCGAGAAAGAAAATTCATGACATCTGCATGAACATATATGCATCTGCACCCTTCGGTTTTTGTTTTCTTCGGTCTGTTTATGATGAACCATTTTCCCTTCTTCTGTATTTTTCCCATTGCGATTGCATGCTTCTTGAGTTGTGAATATTCGTCTTCAAATTAATTTTACTACACCTGGATGTGGATCGTCCTCAATCCATATTTTGATTGTGCTAGGTCTAAATTTCGGGAAACAAAATGTACAGGGTCCTCCGTCGGGACCTGGGTTCCACTTTTTTTTTTAAGTTCAAACGTTTTCGATAAAAATTGCCTAAATGATGTTTCGAGTGTCAGAAGTCGGTTGGATTGGCTCTCAGATTAAGGAAATTTTGTTTAGAGTGTCCTGCGTGGGGACCCAGGTTTCGTTTTTAATTTTTTTTTCTAAATTTGAACATTTTTGGTAAAAATTATTGAAAATGGGTTTTTAAGTACCAGAAGGCGATTCTGAGTGCTAGTTCTAAATTTTGGGAACAAAATATACAGGATCCCCCGTCGTTTTTGAGTGCCAGAGATCGATTGTGTTGGGTCTTAGCTTAAGGAAATTTTGTTTACAGGGTCCTTCGTTGGGGCCCAGGTTCCATTTTTAAATTTTTTTTAAGTCTAAACGTTTTCAACGTGCTGTCCCAATTTCGGGAGAAAACATTTACAGGGTTCTCCGGCAGAACCGGGTTCCATATTTATTTTTATAGTTCAAACATTTGCGATAAAAATTGATTGCGCTAGTTTTCAACTTTATTGGACGCGTTTACTGGGCCCACCATCGAAGCGCGTGGCCCGGGTTCCGTTTTAAATTTTTTCTAAGTCAGACGATGGAATTACTGAGAGGGTTTTCGTGGACTACTAATCGATTGCGTTTAGTCTCAATTTCGGGTAAACTTGTTTATAAGGTCGGGGCCACTATCGGGGCTATTTTCCGTTTTAAATGTTATCACCGTCGAACGGTTAATAAAATTTGCTAAAAAAAAGGAGGTTTCGGGTACCAGGAATCAATTGCTCGGGAAAACTAATATACATGGTACTCCGTTGGAACCCTAGTTCCATTTAAATTTTCTTTTATATGCTGAATGCGCACTTTCGAGCACCAAAAATATATTAGGTTGGGTCTCAGTTTCAAAATTTGCTTCTAACTTTAATATCAGTACCAACTGCAAGCCGTTCAATCTATACTCGTGAATCACACGGAAGGTATTGCTGAAAATGAGATATTTCCGTAAAAAATCATAGAATTTCTCTGTATGTTAGTCAAATGATAGAGGACACTCCAACTGGTCTAACAATATACATCACGGTACCATTAATCGTTTTTCTGTGTTTGAAAGATTACGTCTTCAGATTTCGCTTAAAATCTTAGGCAATGCCCTAAATTTCATTTGTAGAAAGTTCTTATTCGTTCAATATCAATAGTTTCTATATTTGTTGAATCACGAAATTTATTTGTATATTAATTTAGTTTTACGCACAATACCATCTTTTGGTCATTAAATGTTTCTCTGCAATTGAAAAGGTAACGATTTTATCACTATACCTTTATACCCAATTTGCATATATGTAACATTATTTTTAATTTTAAAATTCGTTATAACGAGAGTTTAACCAATACATACTCATTTCAATAGGTTAGGACAAAGTTAAGACATACTCCACACCTGTTGTACTAAACCAAAATTCAGACGTATCCGAAGAATGTTCCAACATTAATAATGAAATTAATGGTGACAATTGTATTAAGAACGAAGAAAATACATTGCTCTATAGGACAAAAAATATGGAATTGACCAACAAATAAAAAATTTTAGAATTAAAAAACAAAACATTGGAAAACAAAGTTGGCGTGTTTAATTTAAAAAAAAAAATAAAAATCAAATTTAAAAAAATATGATCATTTAAGCCGCAAAACTATTTCTGAGCATATTGACAATTTACCTCATGTTAACGATAATACGAAGGAATTATGTAAAATGATGTTAGAAAAATGAAGCAAAAATGCAAAATATACAACCAAACAAAGAAATCTGGGAGCCTACTATGGAAATCGACCACCATCGATTTTTGTTCTTTGTTTATATTCAGCAATAGTAATTACTATTGCTGAATATAAACAACGGCGGCGGTCGATTTCCATAGTAAGCCCTCTCTCTCTCTCTGGCCTTCACATCCCATGAAGGGATTTCGCCGCCTGCACTTAGGCCCTCCATCCATCTCGATCCACCGCTCTCGTCCTCCAGTTTCGACATCCTAATGTTCGTAGATCTTATTCGATGTCGTCGCGCCAGCGTAGTCGGGGTCTTCCTCTACGACGTACTCCGGCTGGTTGTTGGTGGAACACTTTATTTATCATCCGTTGTTGGGGAGACCTTGTAACGTGGCCGAGCCATCTCACTCGATTGGATTTGATGAATCCGATAATGTCGCTGCCTCCGAGGAGTTGCTTTATTTCGTGATTCATACGAATCCGATATTCGTTGTTCGCAACTTTAATAGGACCAAAAATTGAACGGATGACCTTTCTTTCGAAGGTAGATAATAATCTACAGTCGTTAGAGGTCATGGTCCAGGTCTCGCTTCCGAAAGTCAGCACAGGTCTTATTTATTTATTTATTTAAGAATTCCAATTGGGCGACGCACAGACAAAGTCCAATTACGCGTCGCCTCTATCTTACAAACAAAGCTAAGAAATATAATAATAAAAAATATAAATATACAAAATAATAAGAATAATAATTATAATACTACGAGATACAAAATATAAAAAATTAAAAATTAATTTTTACTCGAATACAAATTGAAAGTTTGAAAGTTAGTCAGGAGAAAATGAAGTTAAAATTAAGTTAATAGTGGACCGCTTAAAATACATATATGGAAGTCACTAACCATTTTTGGTTATCTAATATAGATACTTGGTGCGTGTGATTAAAGAAGTTGAAATACCTCGATCAAACAATTAGGACAATAAAAAACCAGTGCAACACTGAGGCAAAGCAACTAATATGTACAAGAGCAATTAATACTGATTTTGTGTTAGACAATGATAAACCCCAGATCTGTATTGTTTCATTGACAATGACAAGTCCAAAGAGAAGAAAAGCTCGTTATGACCACTTTGCATTCTGGTAAGCGGGTTTGAAGATCCAAGATTAGTACGCGAATGTAATGGAAGAAATAATTGATGGTTTCTCGTCCTATAAGCAGGAACATACAAATTCAACGATGATAAGGCAGATGTTTCGATTTTAAAATTTATTATTTTGTACAGAAGTAACTCATCATGTGCACGTCTCCTGTTTTCCAGACTAACCATACTAAAAAATTTCATCCTTGTGCCGTACATAATATTGCCTGAATGCGGGATAGATTTATATACCAAGAATCTTGTAAACTTTTTTTGAATTCGTTCTAATTGGTCAATATATTTATCGTAAAATGGATTCCAAATTTGAGTTGCATACTCGAGGACACTCCTAATTAGACAGTTAAAAAGAATTATGAACACCGCTGGGTCACGAAAATCTTTACCGATGCGAAATATATAGCCGAGAATTTTGTGAGCTTTAGAACAAATCTGATCAATGTGTTTGTCGAATGATAATTTAGAGTCAAAGGTAACTCCTAAGTCAGTAATATGATTGGCTCTAGCCAATCTTATGTCCGAGATGTAATAGTCAAATAGAACAGGGTTACTTCTCTTAGAATATGTCATTACGACACATTTCTGAATGTTTAGATTTAGGTTATTAGTCACACACCATGAGCTCAATGTTTGCATGTCAGTCTGCAATCGAAAACAATCGTTAGAGTTCGTGATCCTCGAGTAGATTTTTAAGTCATCAGCATAGAATAGGTGGGGACAGACAAGCACACGAGATAGATCGTTAATGAAAATTATGAAAAGTAAAGGTCCTAGAGTAGACCCCTGTGGAACACCAGAACTAGCTACAATAGTTCTAGAAATACATCCGTTAAACTTCACATTTAGTACTCTATTGTTCAGATAGGAAGCTAACCACTTACTAATGGGTGGGGAAATGCCAATTTTGAAACATTTGTCAATTAAAATTTCGTGAGATACAGTATCAAATGCTTTTTGGAAATCAGTGTAGATACAGTCCAATTGACAGCCTTTGTCGACACTCTCAAAAGCATAACCAGAAAACTCAAGGAGGTTGCTCAAAACTGATCGTTTTTCATAAAAACCGTGTTGTACTATGCTTATGAAATTTCTAACTTCGTTAAATAATAATCCGTAGACTAACTTCTCAAAGAGCTTGCTAAACGCGTTTAATAGAGATATTGGTCTATAATTTTCTATGCAACTTTTATCACCTTTCTTGAATATTGGAACAAGAAACGCGGTTTTCCACCTAGTTGGAAATACAGCAGAGTTTAAAGAGATATTGAAGATAATAGATAGTGGGTCGGCTATGTAGTACCTCTTTCAACTGAGAAATAAAATAGTTAGATATGTTGTCTGGGCCCGAGCCTTTGTTAACATCTAATGACTCTAGAATACCTAAAACATCTAGCGATGTAAAATACGTTATTCTAGTTAACGGAGTATCCGATCTGTGTACGTCAGTGGAACTGTTCGGCGAGATAGGACTGGGTATAAAAATGGAATCGAAGTACTCAGCAAAAAAATTGCAAATTATATTACTGTCATGGGATTCACTGGCTCCAAATTTCATGGTCCCAGGATAACATGATTTTGAAGACACTGCTTGTGAAAAATTCCAAAGAAGCTTAGGATTACGTTTTAAGTTTTGTTCAGTATTTTTTAGAAATTCATAATAACATTTACGTATTTCCAATTTGACCAATCTGCGATGGTTGGAAAAGATTGCATAGTCAGTTGAATTTTTATAAGTTTTAAACAGTTTATGGTACTTGTGTTTGTTTCGAATGAGATTTATTAATTTTGATGAATACCATATTGGAAATTTAGATAAGACTTTTTGTTTAATAGTTTTAGTTTTCAAATATCTACCCAGTGTGGTGTATAGAATATCGACTGCATTCTCAACATCCAATTGTGAGTTAGCAAATACCTCAGTCCAGTTAAACATAGCTAGTTCGTCTCGGATACGTTCATAGTTTAAATTTTTAACATTGGTGTATAAACAAGTATTATATGGCAATTTTTTGAAGGAGAGGTTAACTAGACTTATAACAACTGGTGGATGATAATTGTCCACCTTAGAGAGATAATCCCGAGCATGACTAACTTTTAATGAACGATTGCATACGTTGGAGAATATGAGGTCTAATATTCTATTATTACAATTAGTCACATGGTTGTGTTGATAAAGCTTGACAAGCGTAACTGTATCAATAAGATACTGAGCTGCTCTACCTTCAGAAGAAATAGCATAAGATACGTTATCATTCTCCCAGGATATACAAGGTAAATTGAAATCACCGATTACTAAGAAGTTATAATTAGTCGGCGAATTTAGCATAAAATTAGACAGATTATCACAAAAGGATTTATAGTTATCGAATTTGGTGTATCGTGGTGGAAAATAAATTACACATAAAATTAAAATCTTGCCGTTACGTAAACTAATTTTTAACCAAATATCGTCATAGACCGAGTTAAGACCATCAATCTCACTAACAGCAAACGTTTTCTTAATAGCAATTAACGAGCCACCTCCATCATCTAGACCAAGCAAGGAAAGGTTACGGTCTTTACGGAATATAAAATAGCGATCGTCAACAAATTCACGATCGTTGATAGTTGCGTTAAGCCACGTTTCAGTTAGGCAAATCACATCATAATTGTTTGCAGAAATATTCAACTTCAAGTTAGATAGTTTTGATTTAAGACCACGGCAGTTCTGATAGTAAAATTCCATTTATGTAACTATATTATACCAACTACAAAGAAAGCAGAAAAAAAAATTGTGAGTAAAAAATAATATCAATGAAAATAATAGTAATAAGAATAAGAAAAATGAATTATAGTAATTAATAATAATAAAAATACAATTGATCGAACTGAAAAATAAAAAAGAAAGAATGATAATATTAATGCTTATAAATTATTAAGTCACCCGGCGAAAGTATTTTAATAACTTCACTGTTTTCATCCTTCTTAGCATAAATAATTCCATGATTGGCCCATACGAATTTGTATTGATGAGTGGTTGATTGCAACAATTGTTTCGCTTCATATAGTAATGCTTTGCTGGCAGGTGATAAGTAATCTGTTCTGATCAAACTGCAGTTAATGCCACATAAGTTTAGTTTAGACGTTACCGTTTTCTTGAGTCTAGCAGCTGTTAAAAATTTGTGTTGTAAAAGACGGCTACTCCAGTCTATAGCAACTGGCCTATTCTTGGACCGAGATTTAGTTCGAAAAATGTTTCGGACATTAGATACATCATAGTTGAAATCCAGAATCTTGCATAGATGCTCAAGTAGTTCCAATAAATTAACATTTGGTTCAGAAGGCACGCCATAAATTCTTACTTTCGTTCCATTTACTTGTTGTTCCAAATAGTGACATTTCTTAGAAACTGCAGATAGCTGTGATTTAATAGTAGCGTTCTCGTTCATGATTGACTCGATGTTGGTAGTGTTACTAATGATTTGATTTTCGAGTCTCACAAAATCATCGCATTGTTTCGCAATTTTAAAAAGTGAATCAGACAATTCACTTTGTTTGATTTGCATTACTGCTATTTCATTCTTCAGAGTAGCCCACTTGGAATCTGTAACATCGTTGATCATATCATTGGCCGGAGTTGCACTTGTTGAGCCACCTGTACACGAGGTACACTGGAATTTTAAAATGTTAGCTTCAATATCCACCACATTATTCTTAAGAGTATCATCACAGTTTGGGTGATAAAATAAGTTGCACTGATGACACCGGTTTTGTAGTTTATTAGCCGCAATTACTTTCCGACACTTAGCACAGTTTACCATGATGAAATTGTTTACTCTTGTTTGACGATATAAATGAAGGTGTTAATAGAATAAAGATTTGTCAATACTTTGACGGTGACGTTAAAATAATCTCTATTAACAATACATGTTACATTACAGAATTCAACAAAAACTCGGTACTGTATATTCGAGTTATCGGTTTAATGATCAACACTAAATTGAAATTTCGGCGTGATTAATTTTATTATGACAAGTTTACGGTAACTAGAAGATCCTTGACATATACATACTATACATTAAAACCGTAAAAATACGGATGTTGTAGGTAGTACGCACAGTTGAAATAACAAATAACACGCGATATTAATTTTGGTTATTTTCTTTATATCATACAGTTTATTATTTTATGAACTAGGTATGTTCTCACAAATTAACTCAACACGTTTTGCACCGGCAACTATGTAAGTAAGTTTTTAGCACCAGGAAATTGATTTATATGAGATTCACATGGAGCTACGCACAACCAATTTTATATAAACAATTCACTGTTAATGTGTCGTTTAGTATAATTCAACAAATACAGAATTATCGTATATGCACACATAAAATTTTAATCGAAAATTCACTTTAATAATTCACCATACAGTTTATAATAACACAATAGATTTATGAAAAAAATTAATTCCGATATAGATTTGTCATAAATCACGAGAAATAACTTGTTTTTTTATTTTTTTTTATTATACTTTTCAATATATACTTTTCAAGTACTCATAGTATGATTTAAAACAACCGCTCAATAAATATTAGCAAAGCAATCTTAATAAATCAAGCATGCCTATTAAATAACACTTTCAAATATGGGGTATAAAACATAAACGAAAAACTAACTTTTCATAGGATTTGTATGGGAGATAGCATTACGTTTGATCAATAAAACACGAATTAAAAATAATGTAAAATTGATTTCTTTTCGCATACATCGATGACATATATAATAGGTTTCAACTCATTCGAATGATGTAATCAGTAGGCTTCTCGTTTTCTTCAAATTAATAAAGAAAATATAAGGGATTTTCGCTGTACAACAACAACAATTAAAAAATATGGGAAATTGATGACGTCATAATATCGTCATTTAAAACTAATTGTTAGAGAGAAATAGCAAATTAAAATTTATAAGCAAATAAGAAAGACAACAATGTGTTTTAAAAAAGAGAAATCAAATAGGAACGACAATATGAACTATGAAATCAAAAACAATGAAGAATGCAAACATCGTAATTCAATGGTGATGAGGCCTCTTACTACTCTCATTTTTTGCACATGACGTCAATTTATGTCTAAACTGAGACTGCGCATTAATAATATTAATATATTTACACTAACAAAATAACTAGAGAAAGCAACAACAATGTAGACATAGCGTGTCGTCATCATTTGATGTATGAGGCCTCAGTGTTACCAGACCGAATTGACAAAAAAACTTAAATTTGACGAAAATAAAACTTAATTTCAAGTAAAAAAACTTTTTTTTTGTTTGTTTCAAATTTGCTAATAACCCTTTCCCAGCCCGAATACACAATTGTGTATTTATATTTCGAATACGAGAAACGAATATGTCAAACATAGAATTATGTGTAAACTGTAAACTTAAATCGTTTTCGTGCATACCACTTAAATCGTTCGTTTTATTAATTTGATATTAATATTTTATTAATTTGATATTTAATGCTTTTATCAAAAAGAATTCTGATTTAACAAAGATTTGTTAAAATCCGGAAGACAAGAATCTGTCATTAATTACATAAATACACATTTGTGTATAGTGTTCTTAGATTGCAGAAAGAATTTTTTTTCTGGCCTCTAAAAGGGATATGTTGGAAACTCCTTCAAATTCAAGCAGAAATTGTTGAAAATATCCTAGAAACATCAAATTTAGATTTAAATATCCTTATAAATCGTTCATAAAATATGTTTTCTATACAAAAATAAATTTTTATTAGCTAATTTATATTTTTTACATCTTATTGTGCACACTAAACAAAAAACTTTTTTTTTTGGACAAAAACTTAAAAACTTTTTCAACACAAAAAAACTTACAAAATAAGTTTAAACTTCCAATATGGCAACGCTGCCTGTAGCTTAGGAGGCATTGATAAAGTAAACCGTATAATATCCGAAATAAAATCCGAAACTAAAATCCGAAAATAAAATAGTTACCTTAAGGGCCAACCATAAAAAAATTATAAAATTAAAAAAAATTAAAAATTTTGACGACACTAATTTTTAATGACATTCCAGCCATACTAGACGTAACGAGTATGCCGTAAATATTGTAGAATATTGAATGACAACTATTTATTTATTTATAAACTATTTGTTATAGTGACAGCTGTTTATTGTTTGTTGTTTTTTTTAGGTAGCACGATACAAATTTTAATTTTTTTTACGTTTGAACGCAAAATTTCGCTCCAATAATTTTTATTAAGTGACAATTCATATTTAACGAAGCTTCGTTAAATTTTTTAATTTAAATTAATTTTTCCATGGGCGAAAGCACAGAAACGGCATTTAACGCAAACATAATTTTTTTAAAGTTACGTTTATAATTTTTTTTAATTTTTCTATGGTTACCCCTTTACCTATTTGCTATTTGTTTACTTTAATATAAAATAGTAGCCGTATGTAATTCATTATGGATGCACGTCGTTTTTGTCCCGATTTCAGAAATGAATAAAAATCGTAAATATTTGAATCGTAATCTTATTCTTTATGGATTTATTAACGTTTTTATAATGTTTAAGTGGTTTATTAAATTTTATGAAACCATTCTTAAATTTTCAATTAGGCTTCCGTATCCTACTAGAAACAATTAAAGTATTAAAAAAATATTTGTTTATATACTTTTGTCTATGTGGAACGGTTCTTGAAAAAGTATGTATGTTCGATATTCGGTTCTGAGTAGTTTTGTTCTTCTGTTTCAATATGATCATGCATGTATCAATATCTCCCAGATTCCAAAACGCATTGAATTTTGGTCCCGGTTTTGGTGTTTGTTGTAACAATTTGATTTCATAATTTTGGATTTGTATCTCTCTCTCTAGCTCCACATCCCATGAAGGGATTTTGCCGCCCGCACTATGGTCCTCCAGCCGTCTCGGTTCATCGCTCTCGTCCTCCAGTTTCGAGATCTTGTTCGACGTCGTCACGCCAGCGCAGTCGGGGTCTTCCTCTACGACGCACACCAGCTGGTTGTTGATGGAACACTTTATTGGTCATCCGTTGTTGTGGGGACCTTGTAACGTGGCCGAGCCATCTAACTCGATTGGATTTGATGAATCCGATAATATCGCAACCTCCAAGAATTTGCTTTATTTCGTGGTTCATGCGAATCCGATATAATTGTTTGCGACTTTAATAGGACCAAAGATTGAACGAATGACCTTCCTTTCGAAAGTTGATAACAATCCACAATCGTTAGTGGTCAAGGTCCAGCTCTCGCTTCCGAAAGCCAGCACAGGTCTTATGAGAGCTTTATAAAGTGCGAGCTTGCACGACTGCGATAGATTTTTAGATCGCAATAATTTTGATTGGGCTTAGAAAACTCGATGTGCGGCAGCGATTCGGGCTTTTATATCTGCCTGCATGTCATTCAAGGATGTTAAAACTGACCTGAGTTATTTGAAGTTTTCAACGCGATCAAAGTTATGGTCGCCAATTCCGAGATTTATCATGGAGATGTTCCTGGGTGTTGATACAAATTTGGTTTTGCTACTGTTCTCCTTCAAACCAAGTCTTCGTGCGCAGCGATTGAGCGGCACGAAACTGTCTTTGATATTGCTAGGTCTTCGGCCAAGAAGCACGATATCATCTGCATTTCCAAGAATTTGGCCTGACTTATTAAATATACAGCGCGAAGTTTCGATATTGCTTTTCCTCACTACGTACTCAAGCGCCAGATTGAACAGCAAAGGCGCTAGTGCATCACCCTGTCGAACACCAGATGTTATTTCAAAGGAGTCTGACACAGTTCCTTCGATTACAATTCTACATACAGACCCAGACGTTGTTAATTTCCACAGAGAAACGAGTTTCTCTGGAATTCCAAGGCATATCAGCGCGGTCCAAAGGTTATCGCGGTTTATACTGGCATATGCCTGACGAAAGTCTATATATAATTGATGTATGGTTATGTTTTACTCCGAACATTTTTCCAAGATCATCCTCATTGTCTGGTCAGTGGTCGATCGATTGGGACGAAAACCACACTGATAGTCGCCAATGATGTTTTCGGCGAAAGGGATGAGTCTGGCAAGTACAACATTAGCTAACACTTTGTAAGCAGTGTCCAATAGAGCTATACCACGATAGTTTTCACATTTAAGACGGTCGCCTTTTTTATGCAACGGACATATGAGCGCGGTCTTCCAATTCTCCGGCAACTCTTCTTGGCCCCAAATACAAATGACGAGATCGTATAAACTTGTTGCAAGTGTAGCGCCTCCGAGTTTAATCAATTCTGCGGGGATTCCATCGAGGCCGGGTGCCTTACCGTTTTTCAATCGACTAATAGCTGCGTCTACTTACAACAGCTTTGAGAGACAAAATGTTATATTAGCTACCCGCGTATTTGACGATAAGACAATCTGTGCCGTAAATTATTACAAACCACTATTAGTGGAAGATTCTGTTTGTACAGCTGAATTTCTAAAAATTGTGAGGAATTGGTGGACTGCGATAAATGTTAAAACTCCGTCAAAGGGTTTCAATTTAAGAGAGAAATTAGCCTTACCAATTACTCTAAATAATCGATATGGTTTGCAATTTTTAATTAAATTTTGTCACTGGTTGCAATATTGGGAGGATGTAAAAAGCCCAAACCATTTAACGAACGAAACTCATTCTGCGTTATTGCACACTACAGGTACACTTTGCCTTATCGCTGACTATTTACTAACGAAGCTTCAGTTCAAATATGTTTTGTTGGGTAAATTTCAAACTGACAAACTAGAAGGTCGTTTCGGACAATATCGGCAAATGAGTGGCTGTTGTTATAACGTTTCGGTTCAAGAAATATTGCAAGCAGAAAAAAAATTGAAAATTTTGAGTTTATTGAAATTGATGAAATCAAAAAACGACATTTTAAATTTAAAATCGGAATTTAATTTTTCTAATACGGAGAATATGGATCTAATAGATAACTTAGATTTGGAAAAGATACTCTCGTACGCAGAAAATATCCATCCAGAAAAAGAGGTTTCCTCGGCTAAGTTGTATATATCAGGATACGTTGGAAGAAAAGTAACCGATAAATTGAGTTGTAGTGGATGTGTAGATAAATTAATTACACAGGACGATTTGTGCTTCGAATTTACTGTGGAAACGCAATACTTAAAAGATTAAGATCGTGGAGGCTTGAAATATCCAACAGAATTCTCTATATCAGTTGGAATTTCAGTTTATCAAATATTCAAATCTTTGACTTCTGAGGAGTTTGTGGACATTTTTTTAGGTTCGTCATGTCATCGAGCATATTTAATTGCTGTAATCCTGGAATATTCCGAACGTTTATTCGTAAATGAAATTTGTCAGTCATGTGGCCTTACGGATTTTGAAATATTAAAAAAATGTTCCATTATTTGGTGTAACATTTTTCTTAATAATTATTGCAAAAATCAAAATAATGCTCTGCAATCTAACAACCTTTCTAAAAGACGTAAACGTAATATCCTGGACGGTTAAATATAATTTTTTTTGCAATACTGATAGCGAATGTGGTAACAAGTGAATTTTGAATTCATCATGGCTACAACGGTAAAAATATATTTAAATATTATAGACGCTTGTCAGTTTATAGCTGTTTTAATGTGATTACCTTAATACCAGACCAACTAGGTTGTTTGTTGAGGGAAGCCACAAATATCACCAACTTTAATACAAACGAAATGTAGTTTTAAATCGCAAACCAAATTCAGTAGGTATATTAATTTATAAATCCTACCACGATCAATACATTTTAATTGATATGCAAATTAGAGCTAACAATCAAACACCCCATATTTCATCAAATCCATAAATGCCTGGCAGAATCTTTTCAACTTTAATTTGAAGCCAAATCGAAAACCATTTTCAGGAGATCGAAGTTAAAAACATCTGAATGTTAAATTACTACATCAAATTATATTAAATGATATTACACAAATATGTACAAATTCACACATGCGTAAGTAGCAGTTCTTTTATATGTTTATGTAAATATTACAAAAATATATTTTTTTTATGTACAACACAGCCCAAGCAATAACTCATGATGGATCCAAAATACGAAATAGAAAGATACCGAAAATGGATCAATTACCATCTCAGATGTTGATCTAACTTACCCTTCATCCTCATATTATAATCTTTTATTTTTTCATGCTGAAAAAAACGAAGTGAAAATAATACAATACAAGCAGCTATGAAATTCATTCGAAGATCAAAAAAATGAAGACTTAAAATGTTTGAAAAATTCAATTTTTAAAGTAAATACTAAATTTATTAAAATTGAATGGAACATTTAAAACGAAATTTATAAAGGAATCATTACTAGAAATCGAAACAATATAATATTCTAAAATAATTACGTCATACTAAACTAAGAATTGAAATAGAACAGTTCAATCATAAATTACTCCTTAGATTTAGATAAACTAATTACTAATAGAATTAATATAATTATATAAAAAAGTAATTAATTTAAATGAAATTATTTATATATAAAAAAACCTGAATGATGCGATGTATATATGGCGGCCGATGTCCGTGTACACTTGTTAAATTGTATATTCATTTACGAGAATATTATTGTTCCTAAGATGTGGTCGTTTCTGTTTTCCGGATGTTCGAGGCCATATTATTTCTTACAATCAATCACTTATTATTTAAAAACATAATAATAAATTAAATTCACTTATAGCCTAATAACAAACTTTGTCACAATTTCTCGAATTATTCACACAGTACAACTACGAATTCTTTTATAAATTGAATTATGTTTATCGAACTTGATTGAACTATGTATTTATATTTTTTTACCAAGATATTCACACTATATAATCTTAATTATGTAATATGACAGTTATTTTGTTACTTCAGCACAAGAAAAAAAGTCGAAAATGACTCTACGACTAAAAAAAATTCATTACGACTTACGTAGCATACACGAGACTCCATAATTTTATTTTTCTTGCTCTATGCGCATTCAAAAAATCGCCCTTAGATGAACGGGTTATCCCACCATAAAATTGGACCGATATATTTCCCCACATAAAATAATTTATAATTATTAATATTTTTGGTTTGGTTTAGTTATATTTATAGGATTCAATGTTATTTTATAAAGTAGTTGTTTTTTCGTATATCGTTTGTTTCATGCAACAGTTTTCACCACAATGTATATCATTTTGTATACACCCACATACATTTTCTTGTTATTTGTAAGATATTTCCGTTACAAATACTAAACAAGATCATCGAAAAAAGCGGTTATAAAAATTTTAAATATAAATTTATAAGAGCTCATCGTCAAATGAAACAGCGCTGAAAGTAATATAAGAGGAACGACGTATATATACGATCATTTGCCGATCCGAACTACTGAGTCGGAAAATCTTCGATGTTTAAATCGACAATAATTTATTATATGCTCTGAAACAAGTCCAATGAGAATATATGAGTTGTACTGTACCACTGTACCACCAAAATGTTGTTCAAATCTATTGGTACAAATTGTTAAATCTGGCAGGAATTAGGTGGCAAAGACGACTAGCTTACCAGATCACGGTTATATTTTGGAGGTCAGATTATTACCACGTTATCACTATATGGTTCATTGCTTATGCATGTATATTGCTTACATATTCGTTCACACTAATTGAATGTTGGAATCGGATACGCAACGTGGCATATATAACGCCGAATAGTTACGAAATTTGTTGAATGGCAGTACACAGATAAATAGAAAATTCAATTGAAATCATTTAAAAATGCATTGCAATGAATGATGCTCGAGGATGATGATAAATAACCATCTACAGTGATTCGAAAATAACGGAGTGTCCAATGGGAAGCGATTGCTTCGAGCTTTTGTATTCGACGAGTACATAACACACATGAACCGAAGAAAATCAATGTTTGGCACTTTTGGTGAAAGAATGGCTTACAACATTAAGAGACGTTTTGGCTTATCACACATACGTGGGACAAATACGCAAGCATTTAACGTTCATTGCTTGTATACTTTTGAAAACATTGTTGCTATACTTTAAACAAGTTATAATTCCTCAACTGAATGAGATACCAAATCAACCCGTTTGGTAGTATAAAATTCATAACTTATTGAAGAGCTGCTATCGAAACGGCCACTATCTGAGTTTTTCATCATTTATCTATCACTGATGAAAATATCACCGCGCGCAATAATCACCGCAAAGAAAAAATTATTTTGGTAAATCAATAAGAAAATCTTTGCTCTGTAATTTTTCTTAAGAATAAAATATTTTTAAATTGCATACAAGTATTATGTCTTTTCGGTGGCCGCTATGGTGTTCGAACGAAGTTACAAAATCAAGTACAAACTGTAAATGAAAAGAACATGAATATCTATAGAACAATGTTTTTTTAATTTTTTAATCACGTATTTATATACATATGTGTGATTCAAAAACATTATCAATCGCATGCTTTCACAACCACATTGTAGTGGTGACTGACTGAATGCCGTTATTTATAAATAATAAAAATAAAAAAATCCTGTACAAAAATCAGTGTTTTTGTTTCCATGGCAATCGTGTTTTTAGAAAGAGAATGGAAAGAGACCATATTATGATTTGAAATGATGACGCCATACAACAACAACATTAATAAAAGCTCATTATTTATTTATTTTCCAAGTCAATTTTCACACAGTTTAAAGGGTTTTCTTGAATTTATATTTGAACTGATTAAAGTTTGAACTTTTCTGCATTTACCCGTACAAAAATATTATAAAAGCTTATGGTTTAAGTATACTTAAAAATAAAAAGAAAATTAGTCGTTTTCCATACATTCCTATAGGAAACTAACATTTATTATATCCCATATTTTAAGTTTAGTGAAAAAAAGCTCGAATAGGGAGGCTCTATTTATCTAGTCGGCTCTGATATTAGCGATGTTTTCGCTTTGAAATACAAGTACGGAATGAGTCTTATAAGTGCTTTATAAAGTGCGAGCTTGCACGACTGCGATAGATGTTTCGATCGCAATAATTTTGATTTGGCGTAGAAAACTCGTTGTCCGGCAGCGATTCGGGCTTTTATTTCTGCCTGCATATCATTCGACGATGTTATAACTGACCCGAGGTATTTAAAGTTTTCGACGCTATCAAAGTTGTGGTCGCCAATTCCGAGATTTGCCGTAGAGATGTTCCTAGGTGTTACTAAATATTTGGTTTTACTGCTGTTCACCTCCAAACCAAGTCTTCTTGCGCAGCGGTCGAGCGGTATGAAACTGTGTGCCGTCATGCACAAGTAAAATTGCCCTCATATTCGTTACGATGGTTTTTTTTTTCGACCACCACAGTCATCGTGTTAACACTGATGCTCCTCGGTGCAGTATAATACTAACTCATTGTTTTGGTTTGGCGCGTAAATATACAATTTTATGATGTTGTTTATCAAGATAAATGATGATATTTAATTTATGATGTTTTTAGGAAATTACGGCAAGAATAGATAATGAGGAGATTGAATTGAGAGTTCGATGAGTAAGGTCATATTTAGCATGGCAAGTGTCTCGTGATTTGGTTTTAAATTAAAAAGAAATAATTTAGTTAAATAATTAAAATCGGTCGCGAAAATTTTAAGTTTTGAAATTGATTAAAAATCAAATAAGATAATAAAGTATTTAAAAGTATAGTGTTTATAATTAATAACATATACTAGAAAAATTAAGTTTAATAATTTAACTGTAACTATACATTAAATGGTATAAGCACAGAAAAGTGATGGACTATAAACTGATAACTAAATATACTGTATAAAAACTAATTCTAAGTGTATAATTGGACTACTTAAAAATACTAGAAATAAGTAAAGTGAATAATATAAAAGTGACTAGAATATTGTGTAAATCTAATATAATGCCTAATTAGTGACTAGAAAAACTGTGTGAAATGGCTACTATATTAAGTCTCATAAATGCCTATAGTATACTTTCAAGTGACTAGAATATAGTGTAAAACAGCTAATATATTTAAAGCTAAGAAAAAACTATAAGTAACGAAGTACTAAGTGTGTGTGGGTACTCTCATTAACGAAATAAAAAAACCGTCAGTACAACGGCTGTGAAAGTGGTTACTGTAATCAATTCAAACAGTATACCAGTCTTATAAAATATTGTTAAGTGGTGTTTATCATATTAAAGTTATAAAACGATGAACTATCAATATAATTAAATAATTGTTAAAATTAGTAATCCAAAATTAATTGTGAATGCCATAATAAACTAATGTTAAAAATAAAAAAATATTCAGTGCTATGAATAATCAATATACTGTAACCGTTGCGATATGGTTTTATATACGAAGCAACGCGGTATAATATGACGTGTACACTACGTAGAGCATCATTCAACATTTGTCTGACGAAACATGCAACATTCAACGTTAACATCATCCAACATTGAGTAAGATCTTCTAAATATTACCATTTTTCATTCTATATGTCATTTATTCTAATTTAATTAGATATTTCTACTTTTGATTAAATTTCATAATATTTTCACCATTATTATAACTAATTTTCATAATTTTAGTATGTACTAGTGTAAGATATTATAGCTAGTAGGGGGTTTAGGTAGATGATAGTTATTTTTACGGTTAATCTTTTTATTTGATTCGTATATTCTTTCGATAAATAAAAGATGCCTTTTATAAGTATCAAATTAATTATTTCGTTGTTAGTTATTAAACAAATCATGAGAAGCTAAATAAAGTTGAAGCTGAGGATGGGCGAGAGCTAGAGTAGGTATTTTAGAATGGTAGGTTGATGGTTGATGTCTGCATTTCTTATTATTATTATTATTGTTTATTTGTTAGAATAATTAGCGGTCTAATACAGGTTTCTGCATGTTTCGAAAACCCCACCCCAACACGATGAGTCCTAGCCGGGATCAAAATGACCGCTCGAAACCTCTACAGAAACATTCTGTTAACGTACATCAGTTTCTATAACCGGTGTGTCGTTACAGTGGCGCCCAAAATAAAAAGCTACCATCCGGCCTTCAGCCTAATATAACAATGTAAGGAAAATTTACGGCACTGTCTTTACAGTGGTGCCCAATCATCATCGGAAATCCGGTAAACGATTATGAATTAAAATTAAATTGTCTAATTAAATTTTTTATCAGTATGCGTTACTGATTTTACAGTGAATTCGACATACTCGGTGGTGTTTAATTTATAATATTTTTTTTTGTTTTATTTTTTTTAATCAATTTAGTATATAGAAAATTTTTTCAAGTAGAATGCGCGTACTTTTCCATATTTAACGTTTTGATTTAGATACTGCACTTCTACTTGTTCAATAGTTGTAGGTTAATTTTTCGGTCTTGTTTATCGCGTTATTTCTCCATTTTGGATTTTGATATGAATAGTCGAACATAACATGACTGTTAAATTTCAATTTTATTTTTTTCATTAATATTAAGAACAATGCTTCAAATCCAAACAAGCTTCCGATCTCAGTTTTTTTGAATTCTTGCAAATTTTCGAAGGATTGTTCTTCTTTTGTAATTTAAATAGTGTTTATGTAATTCATGGTAATTGGTGCGAAAAAAAAGAAAATCTCACAATTTCTAGAATATTTTGGCTATTCTATTTTACCGTGAATTTCGTGCAGATTTTTTTTTTTTGTAGCGTTCCGTTAACCATTGAAGCAGCCTAATTGTGTCCACGTTTGCTATTTCCATTAATTATATAATTATGTTTTGAGAGCAATTCGTTGTATTGGATACAATGTGGTTTGTTTCATAGTCAATATTGGTAATGATTCGGAATCATGAGTGTGTCTTATTATATTGTTTTATAGTAATTATGATCATCATCCGATATTCCGTTTTATTATTAAATTTAGATTTGCTTAATTTTATTCAATTATATTATAATCAGACATCAACGATCAATCTATCCAATAGCAATAGTTTTAAATCAAGAAATCTATAATTTTGAAGTAAGTACGTTCTGGCTCTGGACCATCCTCTAGCTTTCATTAATACCCGAATATTTTAATATAAACGAATCTTTAATTAATTAAATGCAAATTTACCTATACGTTTTTATCATCCTTAATTACCAATATTTTGGTTTATTAGTTAATTGGTTCTTGCCTTAATTTCAAATACTACTAAACACATCATAAGTTTTTCTTGAGAATTTATAAATTTTTATATTAATTTTTTTTTGTTATAACATATTTATTTGGTTATATAATATATTATTTTGTTATAAAGCATACTGCATTGATTAGCTTGGCGTTTTCGGTTCGGAAATAATATTCTTACAATAAATAAAAATGAATCCCGATCATTTAACACATGACGAGTTCGAGCTTGAATGTGCGGTAAGAGACATTAAGGGAAATGACCCACTAACAAATCTAACCGAACTGGTAAAACGTTTGGAAGATGAAAAAGCCCATCCAGTATTAAGGCCGAATAGACCTGGGCGCTTAGCTCAAAAGAACACTAGACGCGAGTGCCACAACATTACCATTAAATTTCGTGAGATTTATACGGAAATACAAAATGTAATCGAGGCGAAAAAAACGACAGAAAATTTAAAACTCGACATTGACATATTTTATTCGCGCCTACTACATGTTAGCAGTAGATTATACCGGATTGAATACTCAAAAGTTGTAGCACCCTTAGTAACCGAGCTAAAAGATAAACTGAATCATTTAATTGAATTTATTCAAAACATAGATCAAGATAATGACGACCTGAATGAGTCAACCACAAAATTAGAGGCTATCGATTTAGGACCAGAGGAAGATTTGCCAACTAGTGATGATGACAGGCAATCACAAGGTGTATCAACCGATGATTCTGAAGTTCAGTTTGATGCTAAATTGTCCAGTCAGAAAACATTTAAATCAGTGGAGAATATACCTCAACTTGGTTTACCCATTTTCTCAAGGATGGCAAAATCAAATTTTGGTGACGCAGCTACAAGATCTGATAATCCACCGGATCCATCTCATTTATATCAGCCACCACAACCTCCTATAACAAACGACTCAAATCGTAGGCCAGAACCAGGTACTGGTAGAAGCAAACAAGTAGGACTATTTCCAACATTTAATTGGGATTATCTGAAAACTACAGCACCACCAAAGCCGCCTATTGACAATTTTGCAACGAATGCTTATAATGATTACCACCTATTTCAAAATCAGCCTAACATGTATCGTCCTTTCATTCGTGACCCGAGAAAATGGGCCATTTCATTCGATGGTACACAACAAGGTACCCCCGTTAAAAGGTTTGTTCGCATGGTGGAACACCAGGCAATGACAAATGGTATCCATTTGCAACAAGTTACTAATGACATGAGCTATTTTCTCAAAGGTGTCGCCGCAGACTGGTATTGGGATTTTGTCCAAAGGTACGGTAATGTGGAGTGGCCCTTTCTCAAATCTGAATTAATCAAACGATTTTCTGACAGACGCACAGATTTAGAAATACGTCGTGGAATTGATTCTAGGAAACAACGTCCCAATGAGAAATTTATTGATTTCTATAATACCATCCTATCCATGTCTCTTCAAATGGAATTTCGAATACCTGATTCCGAACTGATTTTTATATTAACCCAAAATATGAGACCGGGATTACAGGATAGACTAGCTGTCACACAGTTTAGAACACTTGACGAACTTGTTCGGCAATGTGTCGCTTACGAAGATGCCTGGGCTAGAAACCGAATAATTCCAGAATCGTACTGTGAGACTCGAAGGCATGTTCGTGAGATCAATGCATTGCAGGACTTAAAAATAAATCCCGACGCGTCCTTTACGAATGCAACTGCGAATGGTAGCAATATGACACAACCTATACCTTATAGTGTCAACACCTGTGTGGAAACTCCCATAACGAATGACAATCAATTGTCTCGCTTCATGGCTCCAGCACATTTTCATAATAATCCTGGTAATACTCATTCAGATATTAACGATCGCATGGACTATTTGCCCCAATATCTGTGTACTAATAATAATCCGTCATACCAACCGGTGGTTAACGCCATTTCATCCAATAGGCAAACTTCTAATCCGGGTTCAACAAGAAGTGCCTCTCAAATCATCAAATATTGCTGGAACTGCAAGAAAAATGGTCATTACTTCAAAAATTGTAATTATCAAATGATGCATACCTTTTGTTTCGGTTGTGGCACACCCGAAGTAATTAAACCCAATTGTCCTAATTGTCAAACGATTTGGGGAAACTTGAAGAAGGGGGCGAACGTTTCAACGGCGATTCCCCCCATCACACAGACATCACAAATAAATCAAAATCCAAACGGCGGGTATCGTTCAATCTTGAAACATGCCTAGATAACAAATTTACCATATCAAAATATTCACCAACCCAAACGCAGTATCCTAAACAAAACAATCATACTTTAAGAAAAAGTCAAACTCCTCGGTTTCTCAGATACTTTCGTCTAAGAAAATCTTTTAAATCACAAATTCTTGAATCACTTATCGCTGATGATTCAGATGGGCGGCCTTATGCCGATATTCAAATATTGGGTAATAAAATGCGTGGACTTCTAGATAGTGGAGCTAACGTGTCTATACTTGGTAAAAACTGTGAAAACATTCTTAAAGATCCCACGGTACATTTCCGACACCTTCCAGCTACAATTAAAACCGCAAACGGAAACTGTGAGCGAATAATAGGACATATAAAAGTTCCGGTTACGTTTGCTGGTCAAACTAATTACGTAACGTTACACCTCGCTCCTAACCTAAATCAAGAACTGTATCTTGGAATTGACTTTTGGCGTTTGTTCGATTTAAAAATAACTTGTAAGTCTGCTCTTGTTAATATATCACCTTCTAACCGGATTTGCTCCTTTCCACGTATTATAACTGAAGCAATTACTTGTGATACTGACCCGCCATTACATCAACTCACATCGGATCAGCAGGAAAGGTTGGATATAGTGAAGCGTCAATTTCCGTCGTCTGTTCTGCTTGGTTTGGGACGCACACATCTAGTAAAGCACACAATTGATGTCGGCGATGCCAGACCCATCAAGCAGCGATATTATGCCGTGTCTCCAGCTGTTGAAGCTGAAATGGGATATGAGATCGAACGAATGCTTTCATTGGGCGTTATAGAGGAGAGTAGCAGCTCGTGGAGTTCTCCGATCGCCATAGTCCGCAAAGGCAATGGTAAAGTCCGATTGTGCCTTGACGCAAGAAAAGTAAACTCGGTGACAGTGAAGGATGCTTACCCGTTGCCTCTCATCGACGGTTTGCTAGGGCGTCTTAACAAGACAAGGTTCATTTCTAGCCTTGACTTGAAAGATGCTTTTTGGCAGATACCATTAGATGAGGGGTCGAGGGATAAGACTGCCTTCACTGTCCCAGGCCGACCATTATATCAGTTTACCGTCATGCCTTTCGGGCTCTGCAATGCGCCGCAGACTATGTGCAGATTGATGCACCGGGTGATACCTCACGAGCTGCACACACAGGTTTTTGTCTATCTCGACGATCTCCTTATAACAGCGGAGACATTCGATGAGCACATGGAGATATTGAATAGAGTCGCCAAACTGTTGAAAGAAGCCGGATTGACAATTAACGTGGAGAAAAGTAAATTTCTTCTCAAAGAAATTCGCTATCTCGGATACATTGTCGGCGATGGTGTACTCAAGCTGGACCCGTCTAAAATCTCTGCCATTACTTCATACCCCATTCCAAAAACCGTTCGACAACTTAGGAGATTTTTGGGCATGTCAGGATGGTATAGACGGTTTATCCATCGATACGCAGACTTGGCTACCCCTCTTACTAACTTACTAAAAAAGAATCATAAATTCGAGTGGAATGACATGGCTCAGGAGTCTTTTGAGAAATTGAAGATAGCTCTTTCCTCCGCTCCTGTTCTTTGTAATCCGGATTGGAATCGAAGATTTTTTATTCAGTGCGATGCCTCTTCGACAGGTGTGGGAGCGGTGTTGTTTCAAAGGTCTTCCAGCGGCGATGAACGCCCTATTGCCTTCATTTCTCAAAAACTTAATGCAGCGCAGCGTAACTATAGCGTTACCGAACTCGAATGTTACGCCGCTGTATTAAGTGTTGAGAAGTTTAGACAATATGTAGAAGGCTACCCGTTTACCATCATTACGGATCACGCAAGTCTGAAGTGGTTGATGGGACAACGGGAACTTTCTGGGCGTCTCGCTCGCTGGAGCCTGAAATTACAAGGATTCAACTTCACAATTGAGTACCGCAAGGGGAAAGAAAATTTGGTGCCAGACGCGCTCTCACGTCAGGTAGAAGCATTCTTACTGAATGAATGTAGTATTAACCTTCCTGTAGAACTCGATCTTGATGCTGTACATTTCCAAGATCCAGATTACCTAACTCAAATTTCTAAGATCCAATCCAACCCACAGATAAAATCCAATTTCCGAATTAGCGATGGCAAGATACTTATCCTTCCTAATTCTTTTGCTGACCTATCCACCGATATCCCTTCCTGGAAGATTTACGTTCCAAATCCGCTCATTCCCATCCTATTAGAAAGAGCACATTCACCCCCTAATGCTGCACATTTAGGAGTACGGAAAACTCTCGAGGTTTTACGAAGGCATTACCATTGGGTGAAAATGGCTGCCGATGTTCACAACTTTGTAGCCAACTGTCCAATTTGTAAGTCTACTAAAGCATCAAATATAATAACTCGTCCACCAATGGGTAAATATTCTGAAGTTTCTAGACCTTTTCAGCGACTTTATGTCGATTTCATGGGACCGTATCCGAGATCCAAATCTGGAAATAAATACCTGTTCGTTATTTTAGACCAATTTAGTCGATTTGTACTGCTCGAACCTATGCGAGACGCCAACAGTGCTAATGTCATTAAATTTTTAGATAACCGAGTGTTTAATGTTTATTCTGTCCCTGAATATATCCTGAGTGATAATGGTAAACAGTTTACCTCACGACTGTTTCACGATTTCTTACAAAAACATAATGTTAAACATATATTGACACCGAAATACTCACCACAGGCAAATGCCTCAGAACGAGTTAACAGAAGCATATTGGCAGCCGTTCGATCGTACATACAGGATGATCATACTACCTGGGACCTTCATGCTCATTCGATAGCTTGTGCATTACGAAATGTAGTTCACGAAAGCACAGATCGGTCACCCTATTTCTTAGTTTATGGTCAACATTATCTACCCGACGGACGTTATTATGATATGTTACGACAATTAAATAGCCTAGAGGACAAGGAAGTTCAGTTATCTAATGCAGATAAATTAACAGTTTCGCAGAAAACCGTACTGGCTAACTTACGTAAAGCTCACTCACAGCATTCAGTCAGGTATAACTTACGAAGCCGCCAGCGAACATTTTTTGCAGGCCAACAAGTATTTGTAAGGAACTTTTGCCAAAGTGATGCAGCTCAAAAATTTTCGGCCAAATTGGCACCAAAATTCAAAAAAGCTTTCATTAAAGAGCCGGTGGGGAACGTTGCTTTTAAAGTTGTTGATGAAAACGGTACTGTACTTGGAACCTATCATATCAAAGATTTAAAAACGTGAAGTGTCCTAGTATATTTTAACCTTTTACAAAAATAATTCTGGCATAGTTTTGACATTGGTAAATTAAATTTTTTTTGGTTTAAAACAAATCTCTACAATTAAATGAATGCCCGGCTTTGAGACATCTCTCATGGGATGTGGGACGTCCCCACGATTTGTGCCGTCATGCACAAGTAAAATTGCCCTCATATTCGTTACGATGGTTTTTTTTTTCGACCACCACAGTCATCGTGTTAACACTGATGCTCCTCGGTGCAGTATAATACTAACTCATTGTTTTGGTTTGGCGCGTAAATATACAATTTTATGATGTTGTTTATCAAGATAAATGATGATATTTAATTTATGATGTTTTTAGGAAATTACGGCAAGAATAGATAATGAGGAGATTGAATTGAGAGTTCGATGAGTAAGGTCATATTTAGCATGGCAAGTGTCTCGTGATTTGGTTTTAAATTAAAAAGAAATAATTTAGTTAAATAATTAAAATCGGTCGCGAAAATTTTAAGTTTTGAAATTGATTAAAAATCAAATAAGATAATAAAGTATTTAAAAGTATAGTGTTTATAATTAATAACATATACTAGAAAAATTAAGTTTAATAATTTAACTGTAACTATACATTAAATGGTATAAGCACAGAAAAGTGATGGACTATAAACTGATAACTAAATATACTGTATAAAAACTAATTCTAAGTGTATAATTGGACTACTTAAAAATACTAGAAATAAGTAAAGTGAATAATATAAAAGTGACTAGAATATTGTGTAAATCTAATATAATGCCTAATTAGTGACTAGAAAAACTGTGTGAAATGGCTACTATATTAAGTCTCATAAATGCCTATAGTATACTTTCAAGTGACTAGAATATAGTGTAAAACAGCTAATATATTTAAAGCTAAGAAAAAACTATAAGTAACGAAGTACTAAGTGTGTGTGGGTACTCTCATTAACGAAATAAAAAAACCGTCAGTACAACGGCTGTGAAAGTAGTTACTGTAATCAATTCAAACAGTATACCAGTCTTATAAAATATTGTTAAGTGGTGTTTATCATATTAAAGTTATAAAACGATGAACTATCAATATAATTAAATAATTGTTAAAATTAGTAATCCAAAATTAATTGTGAATGCCATAATAAACTAATGTTAAAAATAAAAAAATATTCAGTGCTATGAATAATCAATATACTGTAACCGTTGCGATATGGTTTTATATACGAAGCAACGCGGTATAATATGACGTGTACACTACGTAGAGCATCATTCAACATTTGTCTGACGAAACATGCAACATTCAACGTTAACATCATCCAACATTGAGTAAGATCTTCTAAATATTACCATTTTTCATTCTATATGTCATTTATTCTAATTTAATTAGATATTTCTACTTTTGATTAAATTTCATAATATTTTCACCATTATTATAACTAATTTTCATAATTTTAGTATGTACTAGTGTAAGATATTATAGCTAGTAGGGGGTTTAGGTAGATGATAGTTATTTTTACGGTTAATCTTTTTATTTGATTCGTATATTCTTTCGATAAATAAAAGATGCCTTTTATAAGTATCAAATTAATTATTTCGTTGTTAGTTATTAAACAAATCATGAGAAGCTAAATAAAGTTGAAGCTGAGGATGGGCGAGAGCTAGAGTAGGTATTTTAGAATGGTAGGTTGATGGTTGATGTCTGCATTTCTTATTATTATTATTATTGTTTATTTGTTAGAATAATTAGCGGTCTAATACAGGTTTCTGCATGTTTCGAAAACCCCACCCCAACACGATGAGTCCTAGCCGGGATCAAAATGACCGCTCGAAACCTCTACAGAAACATTCTGTTAACGTACATCAGTTTCTATAACCGGTGTGTCGTTACAACTGTCTTTGATATCGCTAGGTCTTCGACCAAGAAGCACGATATCATCTGCATATCCAAGAATTCGGCCTGACTTATCAAATATACTTATTAAATATACATCATAGTAAGCCCCCTGGTTCAAAATATTGAGTATAGGTCCCACTCAACTTACGACTTCTTACGAAATACACTCGAACTATACCATTGCCGACTACACGATCCATCAACAATTGGCATATAGTGTCAGCAAGTTACAACCGGACTTTAACCAACAATTTTATTAGCAAAATAGCACTTAAGGTAAGGGATATGCCGGATCATTTGCGGCAACACGTCTTGCGTCAACACGTGATAAGTTATTTTGCTAAATATACGCCTATATCTGGTGAAAAACTTAAAAAATTGATTTTAAAAAACGTTGATATTGTACAAAAACTAGGTATCAAACTACGGACAGTAGTTTGCGTTCAAGGAGCAAATAATCGCAATGCTTATAAAAAACTTGGGGTAGATTTAGAAAAACCTTATTTTATAGCAAATGACAATCAAATATTCGCGCTTTATTATATTTGTCACTTATTCAAATCGATCAGGAACACATTATTAAGCTATGATATAAACGCCCAACTGTTTAAATTAGATAGCCAGTCGGTCACAAAAGTCTGCCCAAAATTAACTTCAAGACACATATTGGTACTCAAGTTTTTAGTCATAGTTGTGCAAATGGTATAAAAACTTTCGCAAATTTAAAAAGATTTACGAATAAAAAAGTAATTGAAAGTTCATCAGCTACGTCATTATTTCTAGAAAATATGAATAAATTGTTTAATTCGTTTAATAGTAGATGTCAATTTTCGGCAAATGGCGCGAATTTTGGCTTGACTTTAGATACTCATAATGTACCTTATATGATATTAAAGGATGTATAAAAATATCTGGAATGCCTTCATGTAGAAACCTCGAGCAAAATTTATTGTATAAAACTATAAAAGGACTATGAAAATGAACCGGAGCGTTTTCCAATTCGTTGAATTAATCCTTGCTTGCGGTATTACCGTCTTGTAATATTCGATTTCAAATTGACAATTTGTTCGCTATAAGCGATCTCAATCAAAAAATAACTTGTATGTAGTTTATTTATTTTTGCTGTTTATAAATTATCAGCTGTTTGGTTGTTTATTTTCGGTTTAACTGGACTTCCTGCATATTACATTAATAAATCTCAGAGAGGAAATTTGTATGCAAAAACAACAATTAAAAAAATTAACAAAATGTACTTTATATAATGCAAGTGTATAATGCAAATGACAAGTATATATCATGAGGTAAAATTAGGACATTTAAATTAAGAATTAATTAACATAACATTGATACATATGTTGAAAAGCAAATGTCGTATAATTGAATGGTTGATGAGCAGTTACAAATTCGGTTCCTTATCATTCTCCCCATCTTGAACACTCGGTGGTTCAACATTTACTGGAAGTGAAAGATTGACAGCTCGTTTGATTAATCCGGTTGTAGTTTTTATCGAAGTTACTCGTACCAATCCATCTGAACCCGCATGAAGCTCAGTTATTTTCCCAAACTTCCATTTGAGAGGTGGTAGGTTTGAGTCCTTGATGATTACGATTGTACCCTCAATAATCTTTCTCTGTTTATCCTTCCGATAATACCTGTGCTGCACCTGGTGTATAAGTATTCAGTTGACCATCTTGACCATAATTGTTTGTATAAGAGGTTCACCAACTCCCAGCGCTTAGCATACTTTATATCATCAGGTTTTACTATAGCTGACTCAGGTATGGCAGTCAACGATCGACCAATGAGAAAACGACCGAGTGTTAGGATTTCCAAATTATCATCGGTAGTAACTGGAGTGATGGGACTCGAATTTAACACCGCTTTAACTTGTTTTGTTAATCTGTTGAGCTTCTCATAAGTTAAGTTCGCATTTCTCATCGTGCGACGAATATGATATTTAGCTGACTTAACAGCAGCTTCATAAATATCACCGAAATGTGGGGAACCAGGTGGTGAGAAGCATCTTGTATAGATCGTGTAATTCAGAGTTAGCAGCTACAAAGTTTGTCCAATATTCTGAGAATACAGTTATACACAGTCCTCTTGTGGCTATAAAGCGGCGAAATGCACCAATAAACGAGGCAGCTGTGAGATCAGACGCTAATTCCAGATGTACGGCTTTTGTAGCAAGACATATAAAAATGGCAGAATATGTCTTAGTCGTAGATATTCCACGAATGCGATAATGGATGAATAATGGTTCTGCATAATCTATGCCAACATTATAAAACGGTGGTGCTGGATTGACTCGTTCTGACGGTAAATGCGCCATTAAACCCTTTTAGCAATCTGTTTTCCATTTATTGGCCAGTAAAATTGTCGTACTGCTGCTAAAAGAGATGGTGGTCCAACATGAAGATGCTTTCTGTGGAGGAAAGCTATTAATGTGCTGGTAAAATAATGATTGCTTGGCAGTAAAACTGGATGGCGTGATGTATAAGAAATTGCTGCAAATTTCAAATGGCCACCAACTCTAATTATCTTTTGCTGATCCATAAATAATGAAAAGGATTTTAATGATGGCTGATGTTACGGTTTTGTAACCCTTTATACTCTATTCTACAAAGGCCCAGTTGTCCTTGAATTTTTGAAGCGGCAATTGTTAATGAAACGATGTATATAACCCATAGTGTTTTAAATTGTGACGGCATTGAATTTTTACAATGTATTCGATCTAAGAGATCGTCAACAGGATCAGCGCTTGCAGTGAAGTTAGATTTTTCTTCGATGACCTCCATTGGCTCTGTAAGTTGTTGTGAATTATTCCAAGCCTCAATTGACGAATGAAGAAAATGAGGTCCAAACCACCACAGTTGGGAATTTATAAGCAAATCAGGAAAAGTTCCTCTAGAAATCAAATCGGCTGCGTTTAATTTTGATTCTACGTGCAGCCATTTAGTTGGATCGGATCTTGCTTAAATATCGGACACACGGTGTGCCACGTAGGATCTCCATTTGGATGGTGAAGACCTAATTCAGTGAAGATTTATCATGAAGTCTGTCCAGTAATAACCTGTCTCGACCTTAAAGTTTAAAATACCGAAAAAAATTTGCATAAGTTTGGCCAAAATTGTGCTGCACACAACTCAAGTCGGGGCAATGTATGACTCGAGATTTTGAACACATTAAGTTAGCAGCACCACCCTTCAGACCTAAGAAACGTACATAGACAACGGCACCGTAAGCCTTTTCGCTGTCATCAGCAAAACCATGCAGTTCAATTCCTGGATATTTGTTGCTACCGTTAAACAAATGACGTGGAATGTTTAGCTGACTTAATTTTGGGAGTTCATTAAGAAAGTTAGTCCAATACGTATGGTATGCTATTGGGAAACTTTCATCCCAGTTTACTTTCAATGACTATAACTTTTGCAATAGTAATTTACCCACTACTACTATCGGAGACACTATTCCAAGAGGAACGAAAAATTTTGCAACTTGGGATATTATTTTTCTCTTAGTGAATGATGAAGTATTTGTTGAACCCAGATTGACATTGATACGAAAATAATCCTGCACTGGATGCCAATACATACCAAAAGTTTTTATGCCAGTTTTATCATCAATTCGATATTGCACTTCAAGATCTTCATCTGAAATATCATTAAGAAGTTCCCGATTATTAGAACACCATTTACGCAAAGGTAAATTGGCACCTTGCAAAATTGATGTAATATTTATCTTTAACAATGGTGCATCATCTAGAGCATCAGAACCAGTCAACAAATCGTCGACATAAAAGTCATCACGAATTGCTGCACTAGCTGCTGGTTGACTTGATTCAAAGCCGAGAGCAAGTTGAAGTAAACAACGTGTTGCCAGATAAGGTGCTGAAGTGGTACCATATGTAGTTTAAATGTTTGAAGTACTTCAGATGAGTTGTATCTCCAGAAGATATACTGATATTGTTGATCCTCGGAATGGAGTAGAATTTGCCGATAAATTTTGCAGATATCAGCACTAAATGCATGAATGAGAGACCGAAATCTCAGAAGAACAGCAAATAATTCATTCTGTAGAACTGATCATTGATGATTTCGCCGAACCATCAAAGACGACCCTCAATTTAGTTGTCGACGAATCGGGCTTCAATACATAATGATGCGGCAAATAAAAGTTCGCCGGTTCTACAAACTTAACCATTTCCATATGTTTAAGAAGTTCATACTAGTCTCTCATAAATGATTTATATTGTGTAGAAATTTCTGGATTGTTGTTGAGCCGTCTTTCGAGCATAAGAAATCTTTTCTTGGCTAAAAATGACGAGTCACCCAGCAAAGCTGGACTAGAAGCGAAAGGCAGTTTAACGATAAATTTTCCTGCAGCATTTCTAGAAAATATCTCTTCGAAGTGTTTATCACATTCGGATAAAGGTAATGAGAACCATAATAGGGGCATAAATCGGAGAATGGTGATAATGCATAATGTACATCTCTGTGTTTCATTTGTTGTATAGAAACGAGTTCACTGCAAGAAAAATTGTTGGGGAATCCAATTTAAGGCGTAAGTGAAGATGACGTATACATCGCCGAAATCGTGTAAGATGCAATGTGTATCTATCGTTTTTAGGTAGTGAAAGCCCAAATGATTTCCGAATAAAAAAACTTTCTAAAATTATTTTTTTCGTCTATCGCCCCCAAACCCCCGCCGAATTTGTTTCCCTCGATTGCATAGTAAGTAGAGCACTTGCTCTATAATTCGAGGGTCGCGCGTTCGATTCCTGGTGAAAAAAAGCTACGTCTGGGCATTTTTAATGTGTTATGTGTTACATTGTGCATTATCTTATATATCTCAAGCCATAGTTGTCGGCTTTTCTTCATAAAATATTTTAAAACCCCTGCTTCTCGAAAATAAAATTAAAGTTCAAAAGCTTTCAAAGTCGCTTAGTTATTGACATACTTAAATTTTGAACTCCTCAAAGTCGCTTAGCATTCATCTGCTCTCTGCAACGACAACACCAAGCATTTTTTGAAATTCGATTGGAAAACGACAAAATTTTCTCGGAAAAGTATTTTTACAAATTTGTTTGCTTGCACCTCCTAAAAACGATACATACAATCCCACATAGAAAATTTTTTAAAAAATTTTAATCTTTGCCGATTTTGGCGATGTCTACGTCATCTTTACTTTAGAAGCCCAAATTGAAATGAAAAGTCGTCATATAACGATTAGTAATAATAGAAAAATTCATTGTTATTTTCATATTCCAAATGAAAATTTCTTCATTTACATATTTATTTTAATTTAAAATATTTTTAATTTAAACTTTAATTTAATAAAATTATAGTGGCATTGTAATTCGTCTTAACTCAAATTCGTTAATAATTCAGTAAACTTGTTTGATTTTTAAAATAAACACAGATTTTACCTTCTTGTGACACTAATTTTGCAAAATTAATATTAGTCCAGGACATTTAGATCAAAATCGACCGGAATAGCGGAAATTTTTAGGGACAGCAGATATCGATATGCGGTTTTCTGCATTGGGTTCAACAAGGTCCCAGGAAAAAAGTCTATATCGTCTGGTTTAGGCATTTTTCGAAAAATGCCTTCTGGGCCGGAAAATGCATTTTCCAATTGCATCATTACTTGCGCCATTATAGGAACGACTGGAAACTCGGAAAAATCGCTCGAAAATCTATACTCGGCGATTTTCGGGGCTGCCGAACTCGATTCTGGCATTAAAATTACCCGGGGGTACACGGGGTGGCTCTGTGTGGGGTCCGCGGGGGTGAATTGGGGGAGAAATGGCAGCGTGCATGAAAATCGCTTCAAACTCGTTACTCCGGGGTTTTAGGGTATGCCGAATTCAATTCTGGCATTGGAATTACCCGGGGGCCGCCGGGGCGGCTTTGCGGGGGTATCCAGGGGGTTACTCTAGGGGAGCGCTCGAGGTGGCTCTGTGGAGTTGTCTGGGGGTGATTGGGGGGAAATGGCAGCGTCCATGAAAATCACTCAAAAATCGTTACTCGGGAATTTTCTGGGATGCCCAATTCAATTCTGGCATTAGACTTCCCCGGGGGCGCTCGGGGGTCCCTCTGTGGGGTTGAGTGGGGTGACATGGGGGGAAATGGCAGCGTCCATGAAAATCGCTCCAAAATCGGTACTCGGGGGTTTTCGGGGTTGTCGAATTCAATTCTGGCATTAGAATTACCCGGGGTATGAATAATAAAAATTTTGATTCAATATTAAATAAATAAATATTACATATATTATAAAAACAATTGCTTTGGAAGTCTTTTGTGCATCGAAACTGGATTTGAAAAAGGCGCCAAAGCAATAAAGAGAGTAAAGAATCGTTACAATGGGGACCGGCGCGAACAGAAATATTCTGTATCGACTGAAGAGAAAAAATATGGGTCCAGTTCCCGCACGCAGTCGGCGTCTGTGTGGCATCAGTATTACATCTGTCGTTTAGGACCACGTTGCTTTTTCGTTGTATGTAAATACCGTGCTGCAATAATCAAGTTTCTTGGATTTTGGACCTTTTTTTGATGTTTTGGTTCTGTCCGGTACTTTTAAACTACGTTGAGACTGCTTCTGGAAGCCGCAACAATAAAGTGGTTATTGTTTCGGAAGACACTGACGTCTTAACAGTGCTTGCTGCTTGGACTCCACCGAATCTAGAAGTGTTCTTGCTGAAGCCGCCTTCCGCTAGAGTACCTGATGTTGTGTATTCTTCCGAGAGCTTAGCATCCAGAAGCGCGTGCATCAGGTTTCATATATTATTTCTACATGCTTTCACGGGATGCGACACAACCTCAGCATTTTTCTATCGAGGGAAAGTAAAATTCTGCGATTTGTTTGAGAAATCCGATGATTTACATGGGTTTGCAGAAATATTTAAGCAAACACATGTATCCATGGATAATTTAATAGATCATGGGCTTCGTCTACCTTTGGCTCCTTACGAGGCACCCAAAGATGTGCGCACGAGCGATAAACCTGTTATTGAGCTCGTCCAAAGCTATCGAGGAAAAATGTATGCTGAAGCCACCAATTCTAAAAAAATCGATCTTGCACGCTTAATCCCGACTGCCAATGCGTTAACCGAGCATATCAAGCGTGTCTATGTCCAAGTACAGGCATGGCATGTTTCACAAGGTCAAGACGAGACCTTAGATCCGTTGGAATGGGGTGGAAATTGGTGGATGGAGAGCTCAGTCCTATCACCATGACCCAGGAAGCCGGTCCCGAGGAAATTTTAAGCAAAATTTCTTGTTCTTGTGAAACCGACTGTGGCACGAGGTGCTAGGTGCCGCCGAAGTGGGTTGGAGTGCCCACTTGCATGCAAGCATTGCTCACTTGCATGTAAACATTTTAAACAAGATGTTTAGTATTTAAGTTAAAAATTTAAGTTCATAATGAATAATTCAACATTAATAAAAAGAAAAACTCCTATTTGTTATTTGAATAAAGTATTATTTTCATAATTTGTGATTTTTCACTTTCTCCTTTGCCATTTCCCACAGAGCCAATTCGTGTTAATTATAGTTTGTATAAGCTTAGATTGATAAAGAAGTTTTGCCCAATTGATTTACGTATACAATTAATTAAATCCCTAGTTGTACCAATTTTCACTTACTGTGATGTAGTTTTTGGTGTATGTGATGGTTCATCGAAACGTTTGCTTGAAGTTACTTTTAATAATTGCATTCGTTATGTTTTCAATCTGAGGAAATTTGATCACGTCTCAGAGTATAAATATTCTATTCTTGGACGTGACTTGTTTGAGTATTATTATTTCAGAACTGCTGTTTTTATTTTCCGATTAAATCGTTCGGGTTTGCCAACGTATTTGTACGAAAAACTTAATTTTTCAAAATCTCTGCGCACGAGAAATATCAATCTGCCAATTAACAGAACCAATATATACAATAATTCTGGTTTATTAAACGCAATTGGTACTTTGGAATGGTTTATCAGTGGATTTAAAACATGTAAATTCTTTAGAAAGATATAAAAAATTGTTATTTGATGTAATTATGCAGAAGCATGGTAACGGTCAATTATTATGTATATAAATATTATGTAAATAATGTACCTATATATGTAAATACTTTTGCTATAGTTTTGTGTTGTGCGTAATTGTTAAATTTTATTTATTTTTATTTTTTGTGTATCTTGTAAATATGTCTGTAACATAAAAGTTTATACTTAAGTTATGGCTAGTAAATATTATATTATATAATTATTAGTGCCGCCCCCGAGCGCCCCCGGGGAAGCCTAGTGCCAGAATTGAATTCGGCATCCCCGAAAACCCCGGAGTAACGATTTTAAAGTGATTTTCATGGACGCTACCATTTCCCCGCAGTCACTCCTAGAGAACCCCACAGCGGGACCCCCGAGCGCCCCGGGGAAGTCTAATGCCAGAATTGAATTCGGCATCCCAGAAAACCCCCCAAGTAACGGGTTTGGAGCGCTTCCCATGGACTATGCAATTCCCCCCCCCCCCCCTCTCAGAATGACCCCCGGATACCTCCGCAGAGCCGACCCGGCGGCCTCCAGGTAAATCCAATGCCAGAATTGAAATCGGCATCCCCTAAAACCCCGAAGTAACGAGTTTGGAGCGATTTTCATGCACGCTGCCATTTATCCCCCAATTCACCCCCGCGCACATATAAAACAGCAAGCATAGAAACAAACAATCAAAGATCCCAACTATATAAGCTTTAAGCTTTTGAAATTAAAAGTTGTGTTTAGTTACAAGTTGAACTATAGATGGAAATGGAATTTAAATCAGAAATGGAAAATGATAAACATTTGTTCTTAATTTCGTATCTGGTTATTATATTATCTGTGCTGATAGGAATATGGAATCAGAAGTGTCAACTTCATTGGTTTCTAGAACACTTTTTGCTAGAAAATTGTTCATTCAACTTTCATTGTTCGTCATACTGGAATTGAGTCAATTCTGGATTAGCACAAATTCAGCCACAATATTTTTCGGATGGCAATGAACATGCCACAGGAATATGCTATCTGAATTGCTTGTTCTTAGATTTTAGAACATTTTACTTCTTTTGTTTAATTTGTTGTTCATATTATTGAACGGTATACCTCTGTATTTTGTTTATTTCATATAGTACCTTTTAGGGGCCAGTTTGGTTTAGTCAATTTATGAAAATCATATTTCCATGATAAGCACAAATTTTGTCATTGTAGCCGCTTTTGGAAAGTTTTAAAACTAGGCTTAAACTATTTCTGGTTTTTTCTAGAAATTGGCTTTTACTTTTTTCGTCTTTCAGGCGAAATTTGAAATTTTTTCCCCCGTTTTTTCGGCTTCTGGACTAGCACTAATTTTTTCTCGTGAGCACTAATTACCACAAATTGGGCTTAATCGGTACGCAAAGTTTCATTTAGTAATTCGAAAGTTTCTCTGCTGCAGTTACCCACACAAACATTTTCAATAGAAAAAAAATAGCAGTAAAGTACCAGCGAATTATAATGTGATGCACTGGTTCAAGATATCATATCGTTGAAATGATTCAACGTAAATTACTTGCCATGCAAAATATAAATTGTCCGCTTCATTGCAAAATCTATTTTTAAAAATGACCAAATTTATTTTTACCCATAATTTTCTTGACAAAATCTGATTAAGTCAGTACAGTTTACTACACTAATTAAAAACCTACACAATTTTCGAGATCATTAAACTAAAAACGTTTAAATTTTATGAAATCAAAAATTTCTATTGAATGACGTATGCTTAAAGCAAAAATCAATTTTCCGATGTTGTACCTGCAACTAAACACGTTTACACGATTAGCCCAGTTTCAACAGCAATTATGTACATTAGTAGTCTAATGACCTCGTAACATTGGCATAAATATTTTCCACATACCTTTCTCTCGTTCGCGCATATACACTGATGAAAAACTATTCCTACGTGTACAACAAAATGTATAATTCAAAATAAATTGTGCAATTAAAATTGTATTTTTATCTCACAAAATCTAATAACCCTCGATGAGCTCGGTGGAAAATTATATCTTTTCGTTTGAGAAGCAACCTACCTACTACAGTTTCCTAAACAATATTTGAGATGATTATTGATGGATGGTGATTAATGGGTTATACGATTGTATTTTACAAGATGATTAACAGTTTGTTGGCTCTTGGCACTTATCGGCTGGGTGAGCGAAATTGTTAATTCAATTATTTACTTGTACAACTTTTTTAAATAGAATCTGTATAGTGTTGGAAATAATAATTATTGGTTAAATTCAAAGTGCAATAAAGTTTTTTTAACATATTTCGGAATTTTCATATTAGTTTTCATTGAAATTCAATTGCAATTGATTGATCATTGGAAGTTTTATAGTGCTGCTAACATTTAGATATTTTTGATTTGAATGACTAGAATCTGCTAAAACCCCTAGATATAATCGACGGAGGTCAAAAATAAATCACATAATTTAATATGTACTAAAGTTCCTTCCTAATTACTCAAAGAAACAGTAATTAATTCATTTATTTAAAAGTTGTTGATCAATGACCAGGGTATTGTGGTGTTCAGAAAAATCAAATCTAAGATTCGTAAAGAAATTACCATCATTAGGAATGATCTGACAATTGTAGTTGTAGTCATGTTAAATTACGTGCCCAAGTGTATGCTGGAGTTTTATTTAAAGAAAAATGATATTGATCTTACGATGCATTATAATAATGGCGCTTCAGCCTATGGTAGCTAGAGAGCTTCGGTTGTCCCTGTGTATACCTAGGTAACATCTAGGTAGCCGGGTCCACGTCGCGTAAAGTGGGTATTGCTTCAGCAGTAGTAAAGTGCAATCGGGGACCAAATGACAGTGGTGTAACTTGGCAAAAACAAACAAAGAGTACAACAAATACGGAATGTAATACCCCAGGTGGTACAGCACCAGAGAGGACATTAATCCATTCCTCACGGATGAAGAAGAATTTGAAAGAGAAACAAATTGCGTGATGAACCGGAATAAAAGACAAAGTAGGAAAATTAAAGCTCAACACTCAACACTCACCAGAAATGGCTGAAACTTTACCATCGACTTCAAAAGAGTTTTCTAGAAACCATCAAGAAACAACTAGCTCCAGGAAAATTAATGTTGAAGACTCTGAAATCTATGGAGCTTTGGCTACAAAGCTTTCTTCCAAAAAGCATCATGGTTTACCTATGAGGATAAGAATGATCGTCCAATCAAAGTTATGGCTGGAGGTCCTCACCTAACCTGTGCAAAAGAGAAGAGTATTGAGAATCTCAAGCAAAAGGTTTATCAAATAGAAATCGCTGTAATCTTAATTAAGAAAAAAAATTGAAACCGAACAAAGAGTTCAACTGGATGGTCTAATACTGCAATGCAAAAAATGTCAACGCTTTAATCTTACGCAGAAATATTGCCAAAGAGCGGCTAGATACCTGAAATGTCCCGGAAAGCATCATGCCCAAGTATGCCCGGTTAATAAAAATATTGCTGCAAAATGTGTTAATTGCAATAATCCACATCCAGGAATACTGGACAAAATTAACAAAATTATCACCAAAGAGGAACCAAAACCTCATACTGAGAGGAGGGTTGTCGGTGGTTATAAAATAAAACATCAAACACTTTATAGATCTTAAAATCGAAGAGGTGTTTATACAAGCAGTCACCTTAAAAGTATTTATAAATAACAACAAAGAATATAGTGTATCGTTAATATGCTGCTCCTCAAGATAAACATTAATTAAGGGAGACTATTGCTCATTATTGAAATCATTTGGATCAAGTTTCATAGTCGCAGTGAATGCAACAATTGTTAAGAAATCTAGTTCGCCTTTACTAACTAATAACAAAACTTGCTGGGGGTAATCCCAGAAACTAGTTGAGGATAATATTGATCTTCAGGTGCCAATTAAAAATCCGATACAAGTAGAAGAAGAACTAAACAATTGAACAACAGTATACAAGAAGCGGCGTGTAGTGGTTCCCTTTCAAGTTCAAAGGAAATGCGCCGAAATGCTATTTATCCTGTGGAAGCTGCAGAAATGGTTGCAGCAAAACGAAAGCAAGGAAGGCCTGGTAAAGAAGTCGAGCGGCAGAATAAAAAACAACTCTAAATTGTTTGACCAATAAATTAAAGTTGCTAATTACAGAAATACTTTTTACACTATTTGCCGTAGGCACTTGGCGAAACACACTTACACTTAATAAACACATTTTTATTAGCCACTTGTTTTTTATTTCGCAAAATTATATTTTTTGAATATTTTCAAAAAGTTTAAAAAATCACTCGATCGATTTCGACTTGTTAGGTCATCATCAGGAGTATCCATTAATAAATATCTAAGTGGCCTTACTGAGGAAAAAGAGACCGACTATTCCCTTTGGAAAGCGACCTAAACCACAGAATAGACAGAATATGTAGACATAACGCTATTTTTGTATGGGAAAATTTCGACACCTGTGCTGACATGTTCTACCATCACATTTTCGATACTTTATCGACATTTATTTCTCGTTTTCCTAAACTAAAATGGTCAACTGTTTCATTTATGAATTATTTCTTTTCTATTGCTATCACAACCTACTAGTACAAATGCGAACAAATTGTCTTTCTCTAATTTCGTTCAAGTATCGAAAACAAATTATTTCGTGATACAAATAGAGTAGAATATCACAATTTTTCAATCTAGCAACCTGGTAAACGATATAAAATGTGCAATAGTGTCACATTTTATTTTAAAGAAGCGAGACATAATCTTCGATAAAGTATCGAAAATGTGATGGTAGAACATGTCAGCACTGTTTTTGACCGTGCCTCGCGAAAAGGTAGAAAAAATTGTTTGCAGGGTAATCAAAATTCGTTATTTTTGAGTTTTAAATTTGAAATAAAAAAAATTTGTAACTCATAACAGTGTAGAACAATAATTTTGACAATCGACTTTGACAGAAAAAATAATCAGACTTTCGGCCATTTTGTAAGTATATGAGATAAAAATTTATTTTAGTTATAAATTATTTTGTATATAAATTATTTATATATCTTCTTTGTTGTTTTTAGATCTACGCCGACGCGTCCATTTCTTACTACGGTAGAGAATAAATGTGCCAACAGTGCCAATGCCAACAATGATTCCAACAATGTACACTTGGGAACCAACACAGCAAAATTTTATGGTAGAAGATGAAACCGTGTTGCACAATATTCCGTATATCTGAACAAGATTTCATTTGGGTGGCAGAAACGTGTCAAAACCGAGTATTTTAAAATCCACCAACAAAAGCAGTACAAGCACGCCGATGATGTTAAATTGTCATGGAATGGAATTCGATAAGTATTTGTTACATTTGTTTTGGTGAAGTTACCATAAAATAAAAACTACTTATAGGGCGAGGTTGCAATAAGATTTAAACGAAGAAAATGACAGACATTGTATGAAAAGAGCGGAAGTCGTTGGATCTTTGAGGTGCAAAGTGTGCCAATACGAATTATAAATGCAGTCGTACGTCAATCATGTCGTATGTCAATCATGTGAGTAAAAATCACTTTACAATAACGACAAACGTCAATTATTTTTTTTTTGTTGACAATTAGTAAATAAATCGAGCAGTGTGATTTTTCAATAATGTTAAGTGGCTAAATTTTATTAAATGAATTACAAATCAGAGTCGTAAAAAAGGGTAGGAAACTGGTCGGTAGGTCATTTTTTCTTGGTCTGCCCAATGACGCTTATGGATAATCTCTATTCTGTGCCTAAACTATAAATTCCACCAGTTAAAAATTAAGCTGGAACATGGACCATAAGTGCAAAGCAAAAACCTTCGTTGTTTGCAACCCACCTCGAGAACACGTTCCAACCTCCACCTAGACAAACAGCAGAGGAAAGAGCGGAAATTTGACAGCGGAATTAGCCGAGTTTTCTACAGCTTAAAATCCATTCAAATCGTTTAGAATTCAGAGATACCATTTTCTCATCTAAAATTTATATTTCAATAAAAAATCAATCTAGAAAACAATTTTCATAAGGATTGGTTATGAAATGGCCAAGTTTAGTCTAACATGATCAGATCCTAAAATGTTGTAAAAGGCTCACTATAAAATCCCTAACTACTTTCCAAATTTCATCGTAATTCGATAAGAAATGACGGAAAGATGGAATATTGTTAAATTTCATTTACCGACTTCCTTTACTTTGGATATCAATAAATTTGTCATTTTAAGGATCACTTTCAATATTTTATTCCGCTGGGATGTTCTATTTAGTGATAAAAGAACTAAAAAATGAATAAAAAATTTCCGCTGGTAATTATATAACAAAAAAACATCTCTTTTGTGGTAGTGACTGCACTTGCGGTGAGTAGCGCAATCCCTTATTTCCCGCTATCTGTCTTATACAGCATGGAAAACATACCATCAGTTAACAAAATGCATAACTGCAATGTAACCCATGTCACATTATTTATTTATTTATTTAGCATAAGGATAAAGCATAGCTTTTCTACCCATACAAACAATAAATTTAAACATAAATTAAAATGTATTATTAACAAGATCAAACAACAACTTTTAAATTTAGTAAAAGGCTTCACACGTCTAATTTCAATCGGCACCTCATTCCAAATTGTGAAGGAAGTAAACAGAGGCGATTTGTTGTAGATGTTTGATCGGTTAACAGGCAGCATTATTTTACCATTTCGATTAGACCCAAATTTTATTTTCTCATATAACTATGAAGGAGCACGATTATTAATGACTTTATATAAAAGTGATAATGCTCTAAAGTAAAAGAATTGAATCATAGTGCAACCAAAGTTTTTTAAAGTTAGCTGATATGTGATCAAATTTTCTCAGCCCATTAATATATCTAACGGCATTATTCAAAGTAACTTGCAGCATGGTGCTTGAGGTAGAATCACATCTTAAAAAAAGAAATTCGCAATATAGTACGTGGGGAATTATTAATGATCTAACCAACAAAATTCGAACATTTTTAGGGCAGATATTGTTATGAAGCTGCAAACCATACAAAGTAGAATTGATCTTACCACAAACATTAACAACTTGAAAATTCCAGGAGAACCTGGTATTAATACAAATTCCCAGACTATTAACATGATTCGCAAAATTAATCTTCACACCATCAATAAAGATATCGGGTATCACTGGGAAACTTCTTTTAGAAATCAGAATTGCTTGTGTTTTAGCGATGTTCAGTGAGATTACATTAGATTAATATTGTTAAACGTTTCCAGTATATTTTCACTAGTACCACCAAGATAAATTTGACAATCATCAGCATACATGTGATATTTGCAGTATTTTATTGCTTGTGGTAAGTCATTAATAAAAAGGGAAAACAGAGTTGGGCCAAGTATAGTACCTTCAAATACACCTACAAGTATACGCTCAGGAACTGATTCTTTTCCATTTACAATGACTTTTTGATATTTGTCTGTTAAGTAGCTAAACATAAGTTTAAGTGGTCTATTGTCAAAATTAAAGAAAAGCATCAACTTCTGTAGTAACAAAACATTGTTCAAAGAGTCAAATGCTTTGGAGTAATCCAACAGTATTAGAACGACAAATGAGTTTTTTCGATCAAGATGACAAGCCAAATCGTCTACAACATGAAGCAGGGTAGTCGTTGTACTGTGGTTATTACGGAATCCGGATTGAAATTTATTTAGATAATTACCATTAGCCAAATGCTGGTTGATTTGATCACGAAGAATGATCTTGAATACTTTACTCAAGATGGAAACTAAACTAAGCGGTCTAAGATTATCCAAAGAATCGATACCCTTCTTTTTTACAATCGGGATCACAGTGTTCATTTTCCAGATTTCAGGAAATTCAGATCGCATAATACAACTGTTAATCAGGAATGTAAAAGGTGATAAAATGTATGGTAAAATATTCAATTAACTATTTTTTAGTTGGTACACAATTGTAATAAAGGCAGTTATAAAATGATGGGAAGAGTAAATTGACATTATCAGACACATGCAAAAAGTTCCAGTTAATACTAGAAAAGTAATTCAATGTCTTTTCCGAATCTAATTGACTGTAGTCATGGATAAGCTTGTAGTCCAGTTTAACACGCTGATGATCTGACTTTATAAGAAATGATCAGAAAATCATGGTCAGAGATATCTGGTAAAGTGTTTTGACTAGACCCCAATACTCTAAAGTAATCTGCTTCTGGCACAATGTATTGATCGAGCGATGTACGGTTATGAGTAGGTGAGAACGAGACTGATACCAAATGGTTGGCTTTTAAAAAATTATGAAATTTATGGGACTTATCAAACATATTACAATTTATATCGCAAGCAATTATAAAATGATTATAATTTAAAATATGCGAGGATAAGAATTCCTGAAAATCATCCAAATCGGATTGCATTGGAGTTGATGGGTTATAGCAAGCTACAATCAGTACAGTCATAGATGGTAATATCATTTCAGCCATCAAAACTTCAGTTTTACCATAAATGGATGCATGAATAGCCTTAAGTTTAAAACATTTTTTATAGTAAATGCACACACCTCCACCCCTTTTATGGGTTCTGTCAAATCTCAAGATGTCGTACCCATTCAGCGAGACAGATTCGTTATTAATCTTATTTATAAGCCATGTTTCCACGGCACAAAATACGTTAGAGATCTTTGGAATCGATAAATATTCTCAGTTTATCGATATGGCAAAACAGACTACGGGCATTAATAAATCCAAAATTAACACTTCTGTTATCCCGATTGACAATCGCAACATTCTTATTTGATAAACATACCTGCAATGAGTCCAGATTGAGAATAGAATTGGTTAAAGACCTAAACTACAAAAAAAATTATTAGAAAGCAAGGTATACAAATTATGAAATTTACAATTTAATACAAAACTGGTATTACAAAGGCTGGAAGTGTAGAATAAATGATTGTCGCTGTATAATTTACTGTGATGGCAATAATTGTGTAGCTGTTGATCTTCTCGGCAACAAGAAAAATTACAGTACGAGTATATTATCTATGGATAAGGTTGTCGATCCCCATTTATGGTAGGGAAATTCCTCTGCCGTTTTTTGAACCTCCGGTTTTACGCACAAAACGTCGAACTAAGACACCCTTTGGCCAAAAAGTAGGCGACAAAACTTGTGCTGCAAAACTTTTTTCTAGAGTAAGCTTAAACGAAACAAATGTGAGATTAGTTTTATCCCGGGCCTTAGGGAGCAGTAGATGACAATCAACCACGCCCAGATTTTCTAGATTGGATTTTAAATAATCAACTAATACAGCCTCCTCTGTTTGTGGATTCAGCCTGCTCACATATAAGATATCGTTATCTGGGACTTCAACGGATTGCAATGAACTGGACGCGGCTCCAATTCCAATGACATCTGGTGTAGCATTAATATGGTCGGATGGGTTATGCAGTAAGTTGTTTGAGGTGTTGGCAGGAATCTGCATTTGCAGCAACTGAGCGGACAATCGCTGCGCGTCAATTGATGCTTTCATTAAATCATTCATCACAGTGAATGGTTCAAACATTTTAACCATATGGCATGTCAACTTATCAAGCTTTTGTATTACAGCAAATATGGTAATTTCACTGCACGATGCACAGAACCAACGCAGTTGCTTTGATTTCATTAACTGGTTGTACGTAGTAGTATTTATCCCGGCACATTTGAGGTGAAAAATTGATTTGCAGACACCGCTGCATGGGCACATCTCGTCACGGCCATTCCATTCAGATTTACATTTACCACAAGACTCCATTTCGTTGTTTCTTACAAGAATTAAAAAAGGAAATCAATCTTAACCTAAATGTAAAGAAATCTTCAGGATATGACTTAATTACAGGACAAATGGTAAAAACTTTTCGTGAAAAAGGACTACGTAAACTACACCAAATAATTAACGCAGAATTCAGACTTCAGCATATTCCAAATTAATGGAAAATCGCAAAAGTAGTCAATGATACCTAAACCAAATAAACCACTTAATGGCAAAAATTCGTATAGACCGATTTCCTTACTTCCAATAATTTCAAAATTATTCGAAAAACTCAAACCAATAATAGAACAAAGAAATCTTATTCCGCCACATCAATGTTGTTCTAGTATCTTTTTGGATGTAGGACAGGCCTTTGACAGAGTATAGCATACAATCTTAGAATATAAATTACAAAGAGACTTACCAAAGCAGTTTTAAGAAATTCTAAAATATGACATATGTAACCAACACTTTCGTGATAAAATAGATCGCGAATACTCAGAATTAACGAAAATATCAGCCGGAGTACCACAAGGGGTGTTCTGGTACCAACTTTATATGTTCTATATCCCTCGCATCTGCCAACGATAGAGGAGAATATCATAGCAATGTTGCGGGTGAAATCCACAAGCAAATTGGAACGAGCTAAATATTGTCAGTAACTGGACGAAGAAATGGCGAATAAAATTTAATGAAACAAAATCTCTTCACAAAAACTTTACCAATAATAAGAGCAACTGTATACCACCAAAACTGAACAAACTCTCGGCAGATACCATATGCAAACACGACAAAATGTCTAGGCGTTACTAGACACGAAGCTAAAATGGAAAGAGCATACCAAAAAGAAAAAATAGGAGTTAAACATTAAATACGGAAAGGTGGATTGGCTCTTGGGAAGAAATACTGAGCTAACTTTACATAATAAATTGCTTTACATAATAAATCCTCGCAAATTCTAAAACCAGTGTGGTCATACGATATTCAGCTCTAGGGCTGTACAAAGAAAATCAATGGCAATATCATTCAGTAATGGACCGTAGTACATAAGAAATGACAACCTCCATTTAGAGATCTGAAAATGGATTTCGTCAATGAAGAAATAAGCAAAACTCATGCAACGTATTTCTTATAGATTTATTATAGATTTCTTACTTTTATAAATCGAGAGATAAAAATAAGTTGAGTAAAAAGCTTCTGATAATTCCAATGTCATGATTGCATTTGTGACTTTACATTGCGCGCTATGGTATTAGTTTACACCAAAATGTTGAGATACGTCATAAGTTGGATGAGAGAAACCCCATAATACGGTTGTGGAGGAAGAAATCACGTGATCTACTAGGTAAAGAGCTATAACCCTCCAAACCAGAATATAAATTATGAAAGGTAAATTACGAGATAATTTGTACATCAGTTGTAAATTGTAAAAAGTAAATAGAAAAATGCCCGTACTGTATTAACCCAGAAATTAATTTTTCATTTGTGAAAACTTTTTAATTTAATTTTTTATTTTTAACGACTAATTTAATTTTCATACAACGACCTGGCGATGATGATGATAATGATTGCACGTTTTCTTCGTAATTTTATTTAATTAATTTTAAAAGAAAAATGTTTTGGTTTGCTTTCATTTTTCAAAATTGAAGACAAAGAATATACAAAAAATATATATTTAAGAAACGCCAACATATGCTTGGTATTACAAAGTCATAATTTTTTTCCACATATGCATACTGAAATACCTATACAATCTAAATACCTGTATAGAAACCGATTTTTTACGGAATCCCTCCGCTCACACACCGGATACTTTTATAAACAAATTCGTTATTTAATATTTGATCTTTCGTATATTCCTGAAATTTAAATTATTCATGAATGGATGGACCGGAACATTTAAATTTTCTCTTTTAAATGTTTTTCATCATTAAAAGGGTCTACGTAATGCTGAATATTTAATTGGCCCTCATCCAAATAAATTAAATGTACATCGATACTCCCAGGCTATCCTGCAATCACGATACGCGATGATTTATAGATTTTGAGTGAAAATGGACATGATATACTGAGTGAGATTTAATACCATTTTGTCGAATTATCTTTAATAGTATATAGTAAATAGTATATAAAACGCTTTATGATCCCATTAAAGAACACATAAAACATAATCATATTGTGGTCTGCGGAACATAAAAACTCAATATTTATTCAAATTTGTTTGGTGATTTTTCACTGAATAAATTAATCACTTGGTCAAGTGGCAAAATGAACGTAACTGTAATAAACAACCATGTTTCAAGATATATATACCATAGAGAAGGTGGAATGGATCCATCATTTTTCCTATAAAAAGGACATTCGGTTTTATTCGCATCTATATTCACATACAAAATGAAAATAATTCTCATCCCATGCCAATAATAAATACAGCATGTTTCGAACGCCTTCTGACCCTTGGTGGTTTGCACTCATAACAATATCAGATTAAATCGTTCTCTTGGTTGATATAAAAAAAATATGTTGAATTCGTTAGTTGTTCTTGTTGATTTGGTCAAATATTTTAATTACAGTATTTACACAGAATAACAACAGCCTGCGGCTTGAAAGTGGGTACTGGATGTGTTTATACGGCCTCATTCTGCTCAATATAATAACAGTCAGGATCTATTTTTTTTTATAACAGTGAGTGTGATGTTGACGCAAGAAATTCGAGTTTTAACTGTTTACCAGAAGCTAAAATAATTATTTTAATAAAACTTTTCAGTGAAAGGACTAACCTCTCGAGTCCAACTGCCTATTACGTACTAATATTTAAACTATGGCCAAAGTATGGTCAGCAATCTCAACTGTTACAAAACTAGAATTGACCGTATACATGCTATTCATACGATTTATCGCACATCTTACTCGGTTGGACTAAATGAATTCGAAAACATCATAGTCTTGAAAGGAATTCCAATATACGATGGCCGCAACCTTAGCAGGACCATAAATTGAACGAATAACCTTTTTTTCAAAGGTAGATAATTATCTTCAGTTTGTAGTGAGGAAGGTGCAACTTTCGGTTTCGAAAATTAGCACAGGTGTTATAATTGCTTTGTAAAGTGCGAACGTGCATGACTGCGAAATACCGGTATAGTGGAAAGAACGTAAATTACTAACTTCATTTTTATGTCTTCATAAGTAAGCTGTCTTTTTCCGTTTTGCGAACGCCAAGATCATGCTAGCACAATGTTCAATATTTTCCAATTTATTAAATTTTCAAAACACGTGGTCATTAAATCACTCACAGAAATTAAATGAAACAATTGATTTGCATGATTTTTGTTGGTATAATAAAATTGAATGTATTGAACACCCCTCGAAAACTTCCATTTCCAAAGCACACAAATCTGGGTAAATATTATGTCCGTCATGCCAGCCGAAACCATATCAACCAGAAACACATCAACTATGACACAAATGTCACATGCATGTGGCTCACTATCTGTCTGTGCTATCTGATTTTGTAATCGGAATACTATTCCGACCGGAAGCCTATCGAAACCATATGAAGCTTCCAAAATGAGCCCAATGTATTTAGGACCACTGCAATGTCAGCCGGAATCATATAAAACCTTTTTAGATGTCGAAAAATAATTGGTGATTTTTCTTAATTTTTTTCATTTTAATTTTCTGATTCGTTCGTTTCGTCTTCGAAAACTTCTTCCTCTTGCAAATTCCAACAAATGTCACCCAAGATTGTATAGGTATAGTATACAAATGTCTCACGATTCATGAGTCAAACTGTGTCCAAAATATATACCAAGATCTTTTACTTTTTACTTTTTTTTTAATTATTTATGTCATTGGTGTGTTCTTTGTATCTTATTTGAAATGAGCGTCCTGTTTGGCCTAAGTATGCCGACCTCCAGTTGTATTTAGCCTTACCTGTGTATACGGATCTCTGCACAGGTGGACCCATGTTTCTCTAGACGGCAAGGGGCCGGAGTCTTCTGTGAGAAGCTTTTGCCAAAACTGACAAGACCCGGCCCTTCTACTGAACATGCGAGAAGGCTGAGTGTACAGACAAATGACTTTGTAGAAGTTACATGGACGAAAAGGAGCAAAAAACTTTAGATAACTTTCTATGTTCGTGTTTGGCACTATCATACAGAAGGCTTTGGTATTTGGGCGTGTACATTATAGCCAGCCTTTCAGATCTCGCGGATTATGGAGTGCGACATATTTTGCGATACGTTAGTAGCACCGAATGATTTTGAACAGGGGTAAAGGGGAAATAGGGTCCTGCGGTATTACACCGGGCCACTACTGGTCTAAGTGTGCGGAAGCAACTACTCTGACTTAACCTAACCTAACCTTAGCCTAAGTAAAATACACATATATGGTGGATGTGGTTTTTCGGTCTTTATATGTTCGGCAAAGATGTTTATCTTGACTTGCGCAATAACTTTGCTGAAAAAAGCATGAATCTGCTTTGCTGAAAAAAATCAAAACCAAAATCTAAATGGTTCAAGAGCTATCAACGTGAAAATGACTGTATATTCTGTCAAAAATTTTGACTCAGAGCCAAAACATGTCGAAAACGATATCTCAAAAATGAAGACTAACTTTGAAATAGAACTAGCTCCTTTGAATTCAGCGTACTCGAATTAAGTTTACCCCCTGGTCACTTTTTTCAACTAGCACAGTGTTATCATTGATATCTATTTATAATTGTAATTAAGTATTACTAATAGTAGTAGTAGTAGTAGTAGTAGTAATATAGGATTACCTAGTAATAACCTTGATTAATTTTTAATTAAAATATTAAACTAAAAAGCGATCCCCATCACAAGAAGGACCATGTCTGAAACTCTGGAAACATTTAAAAAAGGTGGAAATGGAGAAAATGCTAAATGCCTGCTATGCTCAAATAAAGTTTACAAAGGATCTTCTACTAGCGGATTGAGACAGCATCTAGAAAATGTACACAACATCAATCCAAATAACCGTAAAGACAACAGTAATATTGCAAGCTGTAGTGGAATCCCAAATCATTGCGGTAGTGTAACAAAATTTTGTAAAGTTGAGCAGCCGTCTGGGATTGTTATATGTTTTATGGAACGAAAATCCATGGTTGAAATTGTCGCGAAATTTGCTACGGCTGATGGTTTTTCTATTCACGGAATTTGTCAAAGTAGCGAGCATCGTGTGATGATTCTTATATATGAGTTTTAAGATTTGGCAAGAAAGAAAATTTAAACCTTAAAGTCTCACAAAAAATGAGTGGAAAGTTCAATCTAACTTTAGATGAATGGACGAGTGTAATAAATCACCGTTACTTATGTGTGAATGTTATTTTAACCAGTGTTACATCAACTTGGAGCTAGTCAGAATATTTGGAAGCTGCGTACAGCTGAAAAAAACTATTGAGCTTCTTGATGCCAAGCTCCATGATATTGTGATTACTCCGACAAATGTCATACCGCTGGAGCAGCAGTGATGATAAAATTTGAACGAGAGTCACAATATCAACATCAATTCTGCTATAATCATGACATTAATTTGACAATTATGGATGTCATTTACAAGAAACGTAGCAATATAACAGAGGAACCAGAACCAGAGGGAGAGGATATTAGTGATAGTGATCATGTAGAGGAATAACATAATGAATATTGCTCTGAAACTGATGACGATGTGATGAATCCAACTGATCTCATTGTTGAACAATCTCATCACGCCAAAATGCGCATTCGAAGTGACTTGAGTGCGACAATTGAAATAGTTCGAAACATTGTAAAGTTTTTTAAGTTTTCACTAATGCGAAACACTATTTTGAAACATCATGTAAAACAGAAACATAGAAAAGAGTTAAGTTTGGTCTTGGGGTAGAACGGTTTTTGAACAGCATCGACAAGATTCGTGTGGCATAATTTGATTTGGGGTCTAATCTACTAATTGAATATAATATCAAAGTCGTATGTGATTTGCACATTGCTTTAGAAACCCGTCAAAGTGGCAATTAAAGTGCTGGAAGGCGTGATCCAAACTTGATTTTTATCAAAAAAAAATCCTAAATATATTTTCTCAAAATCAGGACTCGTTGCAATTGGTTCCTGGGACTCGAAAAAAAAATCCGAAACCTTTGGCACATGCATACATTTAGAGGTGTTCGAATATGATAGATTTTTTGAATATGATAGATAATAAAGTGAAACATCTCTCAACATGTTGCAACATATCACAACATGGTGCAGCATGACACAACATGGTGCAACATGACGGCACCATCTAAATGAGTTTTTCGGAAATCAGAACTACTTGTAATCATTTCGTAGGCCGGGCACACGCCCTACCAAGAGGTAAATAACACATGAATATGGATTAGCTCCGAAAAGGCTTTTCCTGAAATTTGAACTCATTCATATAGAACTGTTTTGACGAATTTTCCCGAAATCACAACCCATTGTAATCGACTTCTGGTACTCGAAAACGCCCCTCAAAAATGTATACTCATTCTAATCGACTCTTGGCACTAGAAGTTAATTCATTCCTCAATCGTGTGACGCGAAATCAATTATAGGAAACTTCCCAAGGCCTACTGGAATGCCCACTGAAAGCATTTTCCCGAATCAAGACGAATCACAAATGATTCTTCCTGATTCGGGAAACTCTTTCAGTGTGGGGTGCTAAGGGTTTTCCAGGAGGAAACTGCTTCCTTCCCCCCCCCCCCCCCCACTAGGGGTTTGTTTATTTTTATTTCGATTTCAGATTGACCGATAATAAAATAAAATCGGCTGTTTAAAAAATTATAGTAGGTATACTATGAGAGTTCCAGCGCAAAATCCCATGTATTTTTATATGGAGGTTGAAATTTGCAAATTTTGGCTCACGTAGTATGAAAAGTTCTTTATAGATGGCAGCACTAAAAAACTTTTTCGAGAAAGCTCGAAATTTTAAGTTGCAATGATTTTTTCGTTAGATGGCAGCACTATTTTATGTAAGTTTCTGTACTTTTCGCTAGATGGCAGCACTTCAAAAGATATTTGGTTTGTGTTTAGGATAAACTTTGGAAAACTTTTGGTTTTAAATTTCTATTTGATTTATTACTTTTAAAATTATTTCACACAAAAGTGTTCAAAAGCGGCGGGGGGTGCGACGTCCGACGTCCGACGTCCGACGTGCGATTTACAATATTTAATTTAGTAACTGTAACAAATATTAAATTTAAATGATAGTAAATGATTGATGTTGTTATTGTGTTCGCAAAATATATAAAGATTAAGAAAATTGTATTTTATTTTTTATGTAGGTTAAAGATAAGAAAAGATCAGTTTTCATTTCTTTTACCAAAAATCATGAGAAGTACAGAATTGTTTTTATTATTATATTTTATTTGTATGTACATATGTCGAAATGCATAATATTAGTAGATGCGCGCGCACATATAGGAATTATTTTTAAGTAATCGGAAATAAGAAAGATAAAACTAAACTTGATCTTGAAAATGTATCGCTATACATATCATAATAACAGCAAATCTGATGGATGCGAATGAGAATTGAAAGTTTTAATATAATCAAAATATAGGTTAAAGAATATTTTTTATCATATTTTTTTTATAATTGTTATTGTTATAATTGGATTTCGCATATTTTCGTAACAATTATAAAAAAGTAAACCAATCAGGAAATAATTCTTAAAAATATATTTCATGTTTAAACTGATCAGAGTATCATCAAAGATATTAACTATTCTACAACAATATAAATGGCAACGACCTGCGCAACTATATTATCGCTATACAGTACAAAACTGATAAATAAAACACAGTGCAAAGCTGACAACTTTAAATAAAGTTAATGTTAATTACACGTAATTTACAAACTTTTTGATATGATATTCAAAAGTTGAATGCAATAAAGTTAAAGCATTTATTTTTTACATAACCGAAATGAAATTTAATATACATTTAAAATTATTTAAAAATGTGACGTAGTCAGTATTGGGTCTAACCACATTATCGAAGAAATTGAAGAACACTTTAATGACAGTGATAACAAATCACAGGCTTTAATATTAAAAATCAAGATATTTAAAAAAGAAAAGAGCTGATAGAAATATTATTTTATTTTATTAGGCTAATGTCAATCATTGTTCAGTTAATTCGTAAATTGTGCTAAGTATTATATGTAGTAGTATACAGCTTTACTCTAGATCAATGTAACAAAAAATGATATCAAGTTTATAAAGTATGTTTAAAAAATTATAAAAGTGATTAAATGTTGTAAAAATAGCAATTTTTTTTTTTTTAAATTATGTAAATTTAATGAAAAGTGGCAAAAATATATAAAACTTATAGCACCTTAGTTAAAACAATATAACAATTATATTATAAAATATAAAGACATTTAAAGATATAAAAAGTTATGAAATTTATTAAAATTTATAAAAATTAGTTATATATTGTTATTGTTATGAAAAGTTATAAACTTTGAACAAAAAAATATGTTAAAAGTTATAATAACATTAAAAGTTATAAAAGAAATACCTGAAAAGTTATAATAAGTTATAAAAATTATTAAAAAGTTATAAAAAATAATAATAAATTTTAAAAATTATAAAAAACGTTATTAATTTTATAAAATATTTGTACGTTGAGTTTGGATTTGTTTATTTTTAAGTATTACATGAAACTATACTTGTACCGACTCGGCCGATCATTTATTCTGTTGTCTGCGATTTAAAAAGTAGAATAACAAATTTAAAATTTATAAAATTAAAATAAAAACCTACCTGAAAATAAAAAAATAAAAACCAAAAATTTAAACATCCAAAAAATAATTACAAACGAATTATGAAAATTAAAAAATTAAAATCTAAAAATTTATTAAAAAAATAAAAAAAAATATTCGATTAAATATTCATTTCCTTGTGTAGTGTTCTTATTATTTGATTATCATAATTTATTTTGTCGGCGGACAATCAAAAATAAACAAAAACCTAAAGAAGACTTACACGAACATTCAAATAAAAGCAGGATAGTAAATTATTTAAATAGTTTAAATGCAGTAAAGTTATGACATTTTTTTTTTATATAAAACGAGAAATGAATAATAAAAATGCGTTGTTACTTGTCTATAAAAGATGATAAAGAAGAAGTTTCACATACATAACTAGATGGTATGATGAGCTCGAACTTATATTTTATGAAATATATTGCGAGTCTTATTGGGCCTGACCACATTATCGAATAAATAAAGAAGAAGAACACTTTGATGACAGCGATAACAAAGCACATGCTTTAATATTAAAAATGATTATATTTAAAAAAGAGAACTAGGCTAATGTACTACTATATTTATCATTGTTCAGTTATTTCGTAAATTGTGCTAAGTATTATAGTAGTATACAGCTTTACTCTAGATCAATGTAACACAAAATGTTTACAAGTTTATAAAGTATGTTTAAAAAATCATAAAATATAAAAGTAATTAAATGGTGTAAAAATTGCAATTTTTTATAAATTATACAAATTTAATGAAAAGTGGCAAAAATTTATAAAATTTATAGTACATAAGTTAAAACAATATAACAATTATATTATAAAATATAAAGACATTTAAAGATATAAAAAGTTATAAAATTTATTAAAAATTATAAAGATTAGTTGTAAGAGTTAAAAAAAGTTATAAACTTTGAACTAAAAATATGTTAAATGTTATAATAACGTTAAAAGTTATAAAAGAAATACATGAAAAAACAAAATTAGTTATAAAAATTATTAAAAAGTTATAAAAAATAATAATAAATTTTAAAAATTATAAAAAATCTTATTAAAAGTTATTTTAGTAACAAAAAATGTTATTAAGTTTATAAAGTATTTGTACATTGAGTTTGAAGATTTGTTGTAATACTTAAATTACATGAAATTATACTTGCTCCGACTCGGAAGATCTTTTATTCTGTTGTCCTCTATTTAAAAAGTAAAATAACAAATTAAAATTTTATAAAATTAAAATAAAAAACATAAAATTTAAGCATAAAAAATATTAATTACAAACGAATTTTGAAAATTAAAAAAATTAAAATCTAAAAATTTATTAAAAAATAAAAAAAAAATATTAATTGAAAAATACGTGCAACAATTACTGGTGGAAGTACTGCGTTCTAGTGGTGAGAAGTGGTATTGCATTAATTAAGCGTAATAAAGTTTGTGACATGTAGTTGTGAGATCTGGCCACGAGAAGCTTAACTAGTTACTAGTACTAATAATCATTTTACTGATAGAAAGCAGCGCTCTTAGTAGTGAGAATTGGTGTGTATTTTATGCACTAATTTACTATACTAAAGTAAGTTACTACTACTAGTGGTGTCTAATTAAATGTAATTAAAGTATATAAAACTTTTAATGTTTTTTAAAAACTATACAAATTTAATGAAAAGTGGCATAAATGTATAAAACTTGTAGTATCTAAATTAATACAGTTATTAAAAGTTATATAAAGACATTTAAAGCTATAGAAACTTATGAAATGTATTAAAAGTTATAAAAATTAGTTGTAAGAGTTATGAAAAATTGTAAACTTTGAACAAAAAATATGATGTTGAAAGTTATAATGACTTTAAGAATTATAAAAAAAAAATACGCAAAAAGTTATAATAAGATATAAAAATTATAAAAAGTTATAAAAAATGATAAATTTTAAAAATTATAAAAAATGTTATTTAAAGATATAATAAGTAACAAAAAACGTTATTAAGTTTATAAAGTATTTCTAAAAAATTATAAAAAATAAACTACCTTTAAAATGGTATCAAAAATTATAAATTTTTTAAAAACTACGGGTCAAAAATTATAAAGTTTAAGAGTTATAAAGAGTTGTAAAATTTGTATAAAAAAACGTATTAAAACGTAATAAAAACTGTAATAATAAATTTTAGAAAATAAAAAAATGTTATTAAAATTATAATAAGTAACAAAAAATTAATAAATTTATAAAAAGGTAACAAAACAGTTATAAAATTTATAAAATTTGTTTAAAAAATCATAAAAAGTAGTAAAATGGTATAAAAATTATAAATTTTTTAAAAACATAATAGTGACAATATTGAATAGTAAATTATAGTAGATAATTAAAATAGAGTTATTAAATATAATAAAAAGTTAAAAAAACTATTGTTGATAAAGATTGGTTGTTGCTATTTATAATTGCACACGATCTATGTACTTATGTAGCGAGAAAAAAAGTTACAGCATTTATTTTTTATATAACCGAGAGCTATTAATCAAATTTGATATAAATTAAAAATTATTTAAGATTTAATTTAGCATCTCAAATATGTTATAAAAAATATAAGATGAACCATCTAAAATTCATATCAACATAAATACGATATTTTAATATTTCGATAATAAATATTTAATATTTTAATAATAAAACGAAAGAATATTTCGTTTTTATACTTCTTAATTGCCACTAAGCATTTTAGTTAGTACAAATATTATGAATATTTGTTATTTTATTATAATGGAAAACGTTGGATTAATAAAAATAACAAATAAAATATTGGTTAAAGAATTTTCAATTGAAAATATTCAATGTTTTCGTGTTGCAGTCAAAATAAGTATGCAAACTCAATTCGAACGGGTTTTCTTACTTATTTAAGATGGCGGCAAATAAGTTTGAAATAAGTATCCGTTTCGAAAAGGGTCTTATTATTTTATAGTTGAGTATAACCATAGAGTAAGTAATGTTATGAAGAGTAACGAAACAGAGGAAAAAATTTCATCAAAAATGCGTGGGTTATGAAATTTAAATGGATTATACAATACACTTACACAATCGTGGCGGTTGTATTAAATAAATTGGAAATGTATTTCAACAAACCAATATATGTTGGGATGTGCATATTAGATCTAGTTAAAACTACATTATATTATTTTCATTATGACTAATGGCGCCGAAGTTGGATAAAAATTTGTAATACTGAAACAGATAGTTTAGTTTACGAAGTATTTTGTCCAGATGTATATGAACCCATCATAAAAGATTGTTATAAGTATCTCGATACAAGTGGTCTAATGAAGTAAGATAGCTATGAAACACTACCTTTATAAAATAATGGAATATGATTATTGATTTCTGTGTAAATAGTTTTATATAAGAATGCTTTTATAATAGCAAACAACTTTCTTACTTTTAACGGTTTCATTTTTTAAGTTAAGTAAAGTAACAAAATAAAAACTTAAAAAATTAAAACTAAATTTAAAACTTACAAAATTAATTACAAAATGGTTAATGAAAATCAAAAAAAACTAAATAAAAATATAAATAAAAACTTTAAAATATTTTAACATTTCTAAAATTTTACATAATTGAAAAAATTGAAATTTAAAATTAGCAATAAAAAATGTTATGAAATGTATTAAAAACCATCCAAATTGGCTATAAGAGCTATGAAAAGTTATACAAATTGAATAAAAATATGATACATATTTAAATATTTAAAAAATGCGCATTTGAACACGCAATTACCTCGCAAGTTTTAAAAAGTTTTGAAAAAGTTTTAAAAAGTTTTAGAGTTTTAAAAAAGAGTTTTAAAATGTTTAAAAAGTTTTAGAGTTTTAAAAAAAAGTTTTAAAAAGTTTAAAAAGTTTTAGAATAAATTAAAAAAGTTTTAAAAACTTTTCAAAAGTTTTTAAAAGTTTTAAATAGTTTTAGAGTTTTAAAAAAAGTTTTAAAAAGTTTTAAAAAGTTATAAAAAATTTAAAAAAAATTTAAAAAGTTTTAGAAGTTTTAAAAAAAAAATTAAAAAAATTTAAAAAGTTTTAGAGGTGTAAAAAAGTTTCAAAAACATTTAAAAGTTTCAAAAAGTTTTAAAAAGTTTTAGAGTTTTAAAAAAAAGTTTTAAAAAGTTTAAAAAGTTTTAAAAAGTTTAAGAATAAATTAAAAGAGTTTTAAAAACTTTTCAAAAGTTTTTAAAAGTTTTAAATAATTTTAGAGTTTTAAAAAGTTTAAAAAGTTTTAAAAAAGTTATAAAAAATTTAAAAATGTTTTAAAAAGTTTTAAAGATTTAAAAAAGTTTTAAAAACTTTTTAAAAGTTTTAAAAAGTTTTAGAAGTTTTAAAAAAATTTAAAAAGTTTTAAACAGTTTTAAAGGTTTAAAAAAGTTTCAAAAACATTTAAAAGTTTCAAAAAGTTTTAGAGTTTTAAAAAAGAGTTTTAAAAAGTTATAAAAAATTTAATTTAATTTTTTTTTTTTTTTAATTTATATAGAAAATGCGGTGAATATCGAATCCGCGCGGAGCGCGGATTCGATATTCACTCTAAAGCGTAACCGCGCGAAGCACGGTTACGCTTTAGCGCATTTTCTATATAAATCATAGACGATTACGCCAATTTTTCTTATGATGCAATTAAACATAGCCGTTTTCTTTATCAGTCATAAACGTTTACGTCATTTTTTCTCATGATGCAATTAAAAATAAGGTAATTAGCATATGTAACATGATTAATTTTTTAAGTTATAGCCGGTTGTGTCTACGTATTTTTCGTCCAAACTAAAAAAATCAAACTCGAAAACGCGCGGGTACGTTTTACCGCATTTTCAATATAAATCATAGACGATTACATAAATTTTACTTATGGAGCTATAAAAATAAATAAATTTTTAAACATTTAAAAACTTTAAAACTTCAAAACTTTAAAATTTTTTAAACCTTTTTAAGACTTTTAAAAAGTTTTTAAAACTTTTTTAAACATTTAACACTTTTTAAATTTAAAACTTTTTAAAACTTTTTTAAATTTTTTTAAAACTTTTTTAAAACTTTTTAAAACTTTTTTTTAAAACTCTTAAACTTTTTAAAACTTTTTGAAACTTTTAAATGTTTTTGAAACTTTTTTACACCTCTAAAACTTTTTAAATTTTTTTAATTTTTTTTTTAAAAACTTCTAAAACTTTTTAAATTTTTTATAACTTTTTAAAACTTTTTAAAACTTTTTTTAAAACTCTAAAACTATTTAAAACTTTTAAAAACTTTTGAAAAGTTTTTAAAACTTTTTTAATTTATTCTAAAACTTTTTAAACTTTTTAAAACTTTTTTTTAAAACTCTAAAACTTTTTAAACTTTTTAAAACTCTTTTTTAAAACTCTAAAACTTTTTAAAACTTTTTCAAAACTTTTTAAAACTTGCGAGGTAATTGCGTGTTCAAATGCGCATTTTTTAAATATTTAAATATGTATCATATTTTTATTCAATTTGTATAACTTTTCATAGCTCTTATAGCCAATTTGGATGGTTTTTAATACATTTCATAACATTTTTTTTTGCTAATTTTAAATTTCAATTTTTTCAATTATGTAAAATTTTAGAAATGTTAAAATATTTTAAAGTTTTTATTTATATTTTTATTTAGTTTTTTATGATTTTCATTAACCATTTTGTAATTAATTTTGTAAGTTTTAAATTTAGTTTTAATTTTTTAAGTTTTTAATTTGTTACTTTACTTAACTTAAAAAATGAAACCGTTAAAAGTAAGAAAGTTGTTTGCTATTATAATAGCATTCTTATATAAAACTATTTACACAGAAATCAATAATCATATTCCATTATTTTATAAAGGTAGTGTTTCATAGCTATCTTAAATCAAATATATTTTATCATCGTGTGGATTAGGTGCAGTTTTCAATTGTCTAACAGAGCTTACTGCTTGATTTCTTGAACGAATTTATGATGAGTCATTAATTAAACATTCTTTGAATTCTTTAAACGTTATTCTAGATTTCACAACTTGTCTCTTTACTGCTTTATTTTTTTTATATCATTAGCATCAACAACTTTGAAAGTATACATTTTCGATCTTAATCCAATAAATTCACCCATTATTTTTCCATAATTTTCATTCTTCATTAGACCACTTGTATCGAGATACTTATAACAATCTTTTATGATGGGTTCATATACATCTGGACAAAATACTTCGTAAACTAAACTATCTGTTTCAGTATTACAAATTTTTATCCAACTTCGGCGCCATTAGTCATAATGAAAATAATATAATGTAGTTTTAACTAGATCTAATATGCACATCCCAACATATATTGGTTTGTTGAAATACATTTCCAATTTATTTAATACAACCGCCACGATTGTGTAAGTGTATTGTATAATCCATTTAAATTTCATAACCCACGCATTTTTGATGAAATTTTTTCCTCTGTTTCGTTACTCTTCATAACATTACTTACTCTATGGTTATACTCAACTATAAAATAATAAGACCCTTTTCGAAACGGATACTTATTTCAAACTTATTTGCCGCCATCTTAAATAAGTAAGAAAACCCGTTCGAATTGAGTTTGCATACTTATTTTGACTGCAACACGAAAACATTGAATATTTTCAATTGAAAATTCTTTAACCAATATTTTATTTGTTATTTTTATTAATCCAACGTTTTCCATTATAATAAAATAACAAATATTCATAATATTTGTACTAACTAAAATGCTTAGTGGCAATTAAGAAGTATAAAAACGAAATATTCTTTCGTTTTATTATTAAAATATTAAATATTTATTATCGAAATATTAAAATATCGTATTTATGTTGATATGAATTTTAGATGGTTCATCTTATATTTTTTATAACATATTTGAGATGCTAAATTAAATCTTAAATAATTTTTAATTTATATCAAATTTGATTAATAGCTCTCGGTTATATAAAAAATAAATGCTGTAACTTTTTTTCTCGCTACATAAGTACATAGATCGTGTGCAATTATAAATAGCAACAACCAATCTTTATCAACAATAGTTTTTTTAACTTTTTATTATATTTAATAACTCTATTTTAATTATCTACTATAATTTACTATTCAATATTGTCACTATTATGTTTTTAAAAAATTTATAATTTTTATACCATTTTACTACTTTTTATGATTTTTTAAACAAATTTTATAAATTTTATAACTGTTTTGTTACCTTTTTATAAATTTATTAATTTTTTGTTACTTATTATAATTTTAATAACATTTTTTTATTTTCTAAAATTTATTATTACAGTTTTTATTACGTTTTAATACGTTTTTTTATACAAATTTTACAACTCTTTATAACTCTTAAACTTTATAATTTTTGACCCGTAGTTTTTAAAAAATTTATAATTTTTGATACCATTTTAAAGGTAGTTTATTTTTTATAATTTTTTAGAAATACTTTATAAACTTAATAACGTTTTTTGTTACTTATTATATCTTTAAATAACATTTTTTATAATTTTTAAAATTTATCATTTTTTATAACTTTTTATAATTTTTATATCTTATTATAACTTTTTGCGTATTTTTTTTTTATAATTCTTAAAGTCATTATAACTTTCAACTACATATTTTTTGTTCAAAGTTTACAATTTTTCATAACTCTTACAACTAATTTTTTATAACTTTTAATACATTTCATAAGTTTCTATAGCTTTAAATGTCTTTATATAACTTTTAATAACTGTATTAATTTAGATACTACAAGTTTTATACATTTATGCCACTTTTCATTAAATTTGTATAGTTTTTAAAAAACATTAAAAGTTTTATATACTTTAATTACATTTAATTAGACACCACTAGTAGTAGTAACTTACTTTAGTATAGTAAATTAGTGCATAAAATACACACCAATTCTCACTACTAAGAGCGCTGCTTTCTATCAGTAAAATGATTATTAGTACTAGTAACTAGTTAAGCTTCTCGTGGCCAGACCTCACAACTATTTACATGTCACAAACTTTATTACGCTTAATTAATGCAATACCACTTCTCACCACTAGAACGCAGTACTTCCACCAGTAATTGTTGCACGTATTTTTCAATTAATATTTTTTTTTTATTTTTTAATAAATTTTTAGATTTTAATTTTTTTAATTTTCAAAATTCGTTTGTAATTAATATTTTTTATGCTTAAATTTTATGTTTTTTATTTTAATTTTATAAAATTTTAATTTGTTATTTTACTTTTTAAATAGAGGACAACAGAATAAAAGATCTTCCGAGTCGGAGCAAGTATAATTTCATGTAATTTAAGTATTACAACAAATCTTCAAACTCAATGTACAAATACTTTATAAACTTAATAACATTTTTTGTTACTAAAATAACTTTTAATAAGATTTTTTATAATTTTTAAAATTTATTATTATTTTTTATAACTTTTTAATAATTTTTATAACTTATTATAACTTTTCAGGTATTTCTTTTATAACTTTTAATGTTATTATAACTTTTAACATATTTTTTTGTTCAAAGTTTATAACTTTTCATAACAATAACAATATATAACTAATTTTTATAAATTTTAATAAATTTCATAACTTTTTATATCTTTAAATGTCTTTATATTTTATAATATAATTGTTATATTGTTTTAACTAAGGTGCTATAAGTTTTATATATTTTTGCCACTTTTCATTAAATTTACATAATTTAAAAAAAAAAAAATTGCTATTTTTACAACATTTAATCACTTTTATAATTTTTTAAACATACTTTATAAACTTGATATCATTTTTTGTTACATTGATCTAGAGTAAAGCTGTATACTACTACATATAATACTTAGCACAATTTACGAATTAACTGAACAATGATTGACATTAGCCTAATAAAATAAAATAATATTTCTATCAGCTCTTTTCTTTTTTAAATATCTTGATTTTTAATATTAAAGCCTGTGATTTGTTATCACTGTCATTAAAGTGTTCTTCAATTTCTTCGATAATGTGGTTAGACCCAATACTGACTACGTCACATTTTTAAATAATTTTAAATGTATATTAAATTTCATTTCGGTTATGTAAAAAATAAATGCTTTAACTTTATTGCATTCAACTTTTGAATATCATATCAAAAAGTTTGTAAATTACGTGTAACTAACATTAACTTTATTTAAAGTTGTCAGCTTTGCACTGTGTTTTATTTATCAGTTTTGTACTGTATAGCGATAATATAGTTGCGCAGGTCGTTGCCATTTATATTGTTGTAGAATAGTTAATATCTTTGATGATACTCTGATCAGTTTAAACATGAAATATATTTTTAAGAATTATTTCCTGATTGGTTTACTTTTTTATAATTGTTACGAAAATATGCGAAATCCAATTATAACAATAACAATTATAAAAAAAATATGATAAAAAATATTCTTTAACCTATATTTTGATTATATTAAAACTTTCAATTCTCATTCGCATCCATCAGATTTGCTGTTATTATGATATGTATAGCGATACATTTTCAAGATCAAGTTTAGTTTTATCTTTCTTATTTCCGATTACTTAAAAATAATTCCTATATGTGCGCGCGCATCTACTAATATTATGCATTTCGACATATGTACATACAAATAAAATATAATAATAAAAACAATTCTGTACTTCTCATGATTTTTGGTAAAAGAAATGAGAACTGATCTTTTCTTATCTTTAACCTACATAAAAAATAAAATACAATTTTCTTAATCTTTATATATTTTGCGAACACAATAACAACATCAATCATTTACTATCATTTAAATTTAATATTTGTTACAGTTACTAAATTAAATATTGTAAATCGCACGTCGGACGTCGGACGTCGGACGTCGCACCCCCCGCCGCTTTTGAACACTTTTGTGTGAAATAATTTTAAAAGTAATAAATCAAATAGAAATTTAAAACCAAAAGTTTTCCAAAGTTTATCCTAAACACAAACCAAATATCTTTTGAAGTGCTGCCATCTAGCGAAAAGTACAGAAACTTACATAAAATAGTGCTGCCATCTAACGAAAAAATCATTGCAACTTAAAATTTCGAGCTTTCTCGAAAAAGTTTTTTTAGTGCTGCCATCTATAAAGAACTTTTCATACTACGTGAGCCAAAATTTGCAAATTTCAACCTCCATATAAAAATACATGGGATTTTGCGCTGGAACTCTCATAGTATACCTACTAATTATAACAAACTATTATGAAAAAAATCCACCGTGATCGAAAAATCTGCTTTCAATTTTTTTCGGAAAAATTTCCGAGTATCCGATTCCCCCTCCCCCTCACCCTCCCCCTCCCCCCCCCCCCCCCCCCCCCTCCTTTTTATCATAATCTTACGACTATCGAATCTGTCGACTGCATATTGTACTAAATGTTGGAAAATTAACGGGATTAAAATTAATTCAACAGGTCATGGGCCCAGTCCATGGCATCAAATAAATCGAATTAAAATTAAAATTTTGGTAGTGCGTGCGAGGAGCGGTGGTACGTGTTTACAAAAAAAATTAAATTACAATATTCGCGAAGTGTTGTGAAATTGTTGAGAATCGTCGATAAAGGAGTGTTTATTACAATTTCATCATCATGTGGAAAGCGAGATTTTTTTCTTTGTACTTTGAATTCAGTACAAATCCCAAAGCAAAGCAAAATGGAAGGCGATCGGGAAAATATTGAAAAACTGGAAGATGGATGGAAATTGGCTATGACATGAAAATCTCAGATGCACCAAATACTAAAGGGCCAGTGACCTGTTCGACTTAGTGGATGGCGGCTATTAAAAACCAACAATTGCGGATGCAGGCTATGCGCTGAATATTAAGCAATGGAAACAAAATTATTCCAAGGCAAGACGTGCGATTTCGACGACGTACATATCCGTGCAAAAACGCAAATATTATGTTCTCGCAACAACGGTACTACGGTTTCATAAAGGAGTCGGGCGATGATATTGTAACGTGTATATCAAAACTAGTGTACAGCAATAAAAGAATCAAGCTGAAGATATTTCAGATTCGGTGATTATGACGAGGATTTTGACGTATTTGCCAAGTGAATATAACCATTTGCAAGTGCGTGGAATTCAGCGAGTGCGGACAACCAAACTATGACAAAAATACTTAGGTGTTGAAGCTACATAGTGACCATATGTGTCATCGACATAAATAGGGTCGAGAACTTTGTGTTAACATAACAATCGAATAATAAGCAAGCGCTGCGAACTGTTGAAGAATGGAAAAAATTATACAGTGGGAGTTCGATGCGACAGGCTGTTTCAAACAGTGTTCAAAGTTGGGTAATCATCGGTCGAGGTAGATGAGACTATCGCAAATGTAGCAGCAACAACAAGCCATATAAAATTAGCGTGTCATTCAACGTGTTAAAGTAGAAATAAAATCCCTTGGTTCTCAGAAAGTTTTTCATTATTAAGACAAGAAAAGGAGCGTAATTATAGTATTCTGAAATTAATAAGTTCAAGCGAGATTTGGGAAAGCTATATAAAAGCTAGAAATATTTACAAACAATCGTTAAGAAAGCAATAATCTGAATACTTCAAGAATAATTTCATTGAAAACGAATATAACTCAAAGGGGCTATGGAAAACTCTCAAATCTATATATAAGAGTAAAAATACGATGCAACGGAGTATTCAATTTAATATCAAAACACTCACCGAGATAAACAACAGATAGCAGGCGCACTTAATCACTCGTTTGTGTCCCGCGTGGTAGGTATTCACCATACAAAAATTTCAATTCCCATCCCATACAAAAATTTCAATTCCATCAAATATCACAAAACGAAATATTAAAAATAATAAGGAGAATAAAATTCAATATGGAATAAATAGACGGTACAAACAAAATTGCCATGCTAGATGCATTTCAGAATCAAATGTTCTCTGAACATTTTACTGATATAGTTAATTGTAGCTTAAAGCGAGCAGAGGTACCACCAGATTCATTGAAAATATCAACAGTTGTTCCCATTTCAAAAAATCACGAAACCAACCACTGTATGAGACTGTCCTGGAACGAGTAATTAAAAATCAACTGGTAAATCATATCTCTCTCTCTGTAGCACTATATCCCATCAAGGGATTTGGCCGCCTCAAATGAGGTTTCATAATTATATTTTCATTTCGGATAATGAATGATTAATTCATTGATCCTAAAGCAGCCGTGAAATGTTTTCCTTGTCACCACCTGGAATCGAACCCAGGACCTCCGGTCGCTGGAGCAAGTATGCCGACCACTATACCACCGGGGCATAAATCATATCGCTGATAAAAATATATTGGTTGATCAACAATCTGAAACGTCAAATAGATGATAACAAAATAATCATTGCAGTCTTTTTAGATTTTAAAAGGGGAATTCTACTTAAAAAGTTAACCATGTACAGAGCTGTTGCAAGAGAACTAGAGTGGTTTAACAGTTATCTTCAGGTGAGGCAAAAATATACGAAAATTGATAATTTCACATCGTCACTAAAACAAAATAATCTCGGAGTACCTCTAGGCTCAGCCCTGGGTCCGTTACTCTTTATTCTATACATCAGTGACATAGTCGATGTTATACAAAATTACAAAATAAATATGTTCGCAGATGATACTTTATTTACTATTTCGGCATCAACTCTTCCAGAAGCAGTGCACAAAGTAAACGAAGATCTCGAAAGGCTACGGAAATGGCTGATGTTTCACAAACTATCACTGCGTATCTCGAAAACGAAGTACATTATCATATCAATCAAAGCAAAGTTTGAGAGTAATGCAGATATAATAGTTGACAACCAAATTAGCATACGATCAATATCTTGGCGTTATTATCGACGAGCACTAAAGTTATAACGATCATTTAGATTATATCGCTAAAAAGATGAATAAAAAACTTGGACTTTTCACCAGAATTAAAGACAAATTACCAATGAAGACAAAAGTTATTTTTTATGAATCAATTGTGGCTCCACATATTGATTATTGTCCTTCTGTGCTGTTTATCATGAATCAAACTCAAATCATACGTCTTCAAAAAATTCACACATAAAAGACATGTAGGTACCCAAGCAACAAAATAAAACCTAGATTTCTAAAAAACCATTTGGTCATTTTAAAACGTTTTCGGGACGTTATTTAAATGTGTTAGAAAAACTTTACTTAATAAATAAAAATATAATGTGATCGATTTATTTAAAACGGTTGTGAAACTGAATATTTGCGCATGTAAAAATTCTAATTTTCCAGTCATTTTGATACGTTTTAGGTCCGGTTTTTATTGGCTCGAACAACACTTTTAAGTTTTCTTTACGTTTTAAAATATTTTAAAAATACTGATCAGAAACCGCAATGTAGAATAAATTTTAAAACGTATTTCAAACGCTTCAGAACCCATTTTCAAAAACCAACTTGAAACCATTCTTAGAAAAAACAAAATAAAAATCGTAAACCAAATTTGGAATTTTGAAACGTTGGCGAGTTGTCATTTAAGTTTTGTAAAATCTAAACTACATAAATTAAAAAAGTGCGAGTTGACCTTAAAATTATGAAACTACATCTAAATATTTGTACATTAAAAGTTTTAACTTTTCTATAATTTTGTAAGGTTTTCGTATTCATTTGTTTCCATTCCGGTTTTTTAACGTTTCAAAACGCTTTGAAGATACTTATTTGAAACCGTAAGTATTAAATCAGCGTCAAAACGTAATAGAAACGTTTTAAAATCGGTTTTAGAAACCATTCTGAAACGATACGACACAAAACTATAGAAAACAACAACAAAATAATATAGTACTACTTTTTTATATTCCACTCGCTTGTATTATATACACCTCTTACTCAAAAATCGGATTACCGAAAGAGCCGCAGTGGAACCAAGACAATTCCGATTATTATTTGAAATCGTTTTCTTTTTCCTGACTGAATTCTAGACAAGGAAGATACATTTCTGCTTTCTCTATTGCACATTAGGTACGATTTTTTTATACCACAATTTTTTATGTATTCCGTATCCATGGAAACCATCATGAAAAGAGATGAAGGGATCAATTTTGGTTAATAAAGAATTTAATTTAGTTATTCCCTAAAATTCGTGCGTGCCGTATTACTGGATAGATGCAATAAAAATAATAAATTAAAATAATATTTAATACATAATTTAATTTAATTGTAAAATCGTAATACATACGTGTTATTAGTGAAAAGTATTAAATTTCTATAGTGTGCATTTCTGCCAAACAATTATAATCAATTTCCAAACAATTATAATAAAAACGTAAGTTTATTATCTGTTTGCGAAAAAATGCTCACAATGGCGGAAGCATTTTTTTGTGCATTTGCAAGTCAAACAACTTCTAATTGATATTGTTAACTTTGAAATTACAGTAGTTCTATTTTTGATTAAAAATAAGACTACTGTAATTCCCTAATTAAAAATATCAATTAGAAATAATATTTGTGCAATGAAAACTTATTTTTTTTTAGAAACCGTGCTAGATTAATGTACTTAGGTATCAAAAGAAACTTTTAGAAAACCAAACTGAAACCATTTAAAAATGGTGGATTGCATAAAACAATTTTTAGCTGCGCGGGCTCTAAATTCACCTACATGGTTATCTTATATACATTTTATATATATATATATATATATATATATATATATATATATTGTTTTTTCTACTAGATTGCATACATGTCCACATTTGGGGGGCCAAGTATAAATGGTTGTGCTCGAAATATAATGAAACAACTAATTAAAGACGAGGTGCTCATTTTATATTCTTGGGGTGGTACAACAACAAAAAAACCATTTTTATCATTTGTCGAAATATTGAACGTGATAATGACAGCTGTAAAATATAAATACAATTTTTATACCGACCACGACAATAAAAATTTTATGAAGGATTATTTAAAGTCCGCCAGTACCAGAATAACTCGGGCCTTAAATATATCGAACAAATAAAAAAAAGTTAAACGATTTTAAATGTGATTATAATTGCTAGGGCAACAAATGAATTAAATAAATTTTTGATTTTGAAAAATGAAACTAAACTTTGTTTTTTAAATTATTATTTCGAGGAATCGTTATTTAATAGTGATGAAATTAGGTAAGTAATAGATGTAAAGGATATTTGTTCTTGTTATGTGCTTATATGCATATCAACAAATCATTAAAGCGAAATACTCAAGATTGTTGTATTCACTGTTAAAAGTAAAAGTGTATACCTTTCATTTATGATAATCAAATTAAAATGAAACTTAAATCTATCTGTTATCTAGTATTATAATTAAAAATGAAATAATACAACTTTATCTAGTATTATAATTAATTTAATAATCGTACTAAACGATACTAAATCAAATTTTCACAAATTTGCATATACATTTTATGCAAAACCAACCAACCTTTTCTTGTAAAATATAGTTTCTTACAAAGCAATGCATTACGGTTTAAGAAAACTTTATAAAAACCCTAGTTTTTGAAACTGATTTCAGAAGTGCTTAAACCGGCACAAAAAAACCGTCTCAGTTCTCTGTACCTAATCAAGTACGTTTCCTAACGGATTCTATAAAACCAGAAACTTTCCAAAAACCGAATAAGAACCGCATTTGAACCGTCCTTTGAAACCTAAAACTTCTTGTAAAACGTTTAAATCATGTTCCAGGAAAGATTCAAAAAAACTTTCGTTTCCCTGTAACGGTTTGAGAACGTATGGTAAGCGTTTATAATATTCTTTTCGATTCTTTTGCAACTAAATTTAATAGGTTTATGAATGGTCTTCATAAAACTTAAAAGTTTCAAAAAAAGCGATCAAATTGGGTTGCCACTAGGGTTTCGTAAGGTATCAGTAAAGTTTTCGCAACTGTTGTTGAATCTTTCAAGTTTTGATACCTAAGTTGTAAGCCAGAGTTGAAACCGTTTTGAACCCAAAAATTGCTACTTGGGTAATTTTAAACTAGAAGTCAATCAAACATGATAATTCAGCAATTCAACAGAGGTTTCTCGAGTGCCAACAAGCGATTGCGATATATATGTAGTATGTGTGTTCAGAAATTTTAAAAATGTGTTTGAGAAGTCTTTCTTCTGGGGTTAACAGTTTGAACTAAATTGGATTCTAAATTTTATAAGTTTATTGTTGCTGTTATGTTTTAAAAAAGTAAATATTAAGCTAATTAATCAAAGAATTATAGATCATAAACGAGAGGGCCAATATTTAAAACGTAAAATTGTTTTGGCCGACTGTTTTAATAATACAATTATATTTTCTTATTATTTCGACAAATTTTGTGTACAAATTTACTTTTTAATTTGTTGGAATTTTCATATGCCTAAAATATAAATAATTTTATAATTTTGGAGAACAACAACCGAAAAATATAGGTTTATATAGACAGTGTATACCTTAAGGGAATTCCATTTGTTATACGAACCGAGCACAAATAAAATAGAAATTCATTATCTTTGTATCCGTTTGCTCCGAGTAATGGAATTAAAATTAATGCATCTAATAACTCTATTAAGAAGTGTTTGAAAAGTAATGTATAATTTGCCAAGGTTTTAAATAAATCTGAGTCTGAGTCATCCGCAAAATTCGTGAAATTTAAAGATGCCAGTACTAAATTCTAGATAACACTAAACAAAAAAACACATCATGAATAATTTGTACTTTTTTTTATCTTAACCGACAGTTATATAGTATATAGTTACGTCAGTCGAACTTCATTAGAATATTTTAAAAATATCTCAATAAAAAAAATATTTTACGAAAAACGTTTGGTTTAATTTTGTTCGCAAATTGAAAATCACTCAACATATGTTTATACAGAATTTCCTTTCTAACCAATTTCCATTTTCATTGAGTATAATAAAATATACGAACTTCTATATACATATAGATGTACATATGAATCACTGCATTACACTCTCAACAAATTAATTATTTACTACTACTTTAGTAAATGGTGAAGGTCGTATCGGAAAAATTTAACTTTTCACAGTATACACCAAAATATATATACACAGTACACACATATACTAGAAATGCAATAAAATTTGATAGTAATTCGGTTGGATAACAGGATTTTATCGTTTTATGTATAATAAAATAGAAAAGCTTTCGAAAACTTTTTTTAATATAAATCTTACTTTTAAATCTCACTTTTAAACTATTAAACACCGTAATTCGTACAAAACCACACGGATTGACTAAACACAATTTTCGGTTTATTTTCTATGAAACGAAAACATTTTTTTCCTTTTTTTTTTTATTTATCCCGAGAAAACTTTATGACACTTCGCACGGTAAAAATAAAAAAAAAATGGTTCAAATTATTCACGACACAATTTTACTTGGGACGGATAATGCAAGAAAAAAATTTGAAAAATTATTGTTGGTTTTTCATGTTCACGTTGAAATAACGAAAACGTTCTAAATCATAATGAAAATATGTGTGTTCATTGTAATATTGGAAAATGACAAAAAGAAAACATATCATTTACAAAGTAGTAAACGGTTTGTTGTACGCATGCGAATTTTCCGCGCTCACAATTTTTTTTTTTTAATTTTTGTTTGGGAAAAACTTGTACCGTGCCTCGTAAATCGCATAACAATATGACGAATTTATTCTCAATATTTACCGACAAAAATTTTCTTTTTATTTAAATTTTAGGGGATGTGCGAGTCGAGAGCACATTTGTTTATTTATATTTTTAATAATATTAAAGCACAGATAATAATAGCAGACTGTCTCACTCTTTCGTTTTACATATGTTTAGAATTTTGCCTAAATTTGAATTTAATTTTAGCATTTGCGATAAGATGACTCTGTTTAGCATCGCCGCCAACTCCATTTTATAGTAAAAAAAATTATTTGCTTCCTCGCGCATTTTTCGTTTGTTTTTGTTTTGTTCATGAAAATAGCATAAGGCATTGTGATAATAGTTTTTGTTTGAAAACCAGTCCGAAAAAATGGTACGATCGATCGGATATTGTGTAGGTAGTAGATAAAAAGTATATTTTTAGTACCGTTATAATTTGAAGTGGTTAAAAAAATGTGTGGTTATAAATCAGTGAAATAAAGTAAATAAATTATCTTGTTATCGCGGCTGCGGAGTTATTATTGCAAATGAAAAAATTGAAGTTGGAACGTCACAAAAAATATATTGAAGCGTTTGAAGATTGTAAACCAATTGTATTGAATGAAACCAATTGTATTGAATGAAATGTTCACGAAATTTGAGACGTTATACGAAAGTTATTGTGCTGTTTTAAAGCATAGCGGAAAAATTTGAAACTCAACGAGCTATGCCAATTTGACAATTCTATTTTCGAATTGTTCCAGCTATTGAGACTTGTACCCCTGTGCTCTCGCAGAAAAATTTATTACTATATGAAAAAGAGTTTAGCCTGGCTTTTCTATGAATTATCTATGAAAAGTGATCTTGGAAAGTTTAATATTATTTGTATATTACATTGAAATATAAAAACTATAAATTACAATTAATATTAAAATTATCAATTTAAAAATGGAAAAAGTGTCTCGGGTGTATCTGAAGCAAGCTTCATTTTTTTCACTGGTAGCGTTTTCTCTACTTTCTCTAGTCTCAATTGAGAACTATAAATGTCCGGGGTAGTGACATCTAGCGCATTAAAAATAAGCTGATTGAGTCTTTTTTTACATGAAATTTTAGCACGGCATACTTTATGAAAATAAAAATTAACATACAAAAATAGACCCAATAAGTTTAATTTTTTTGCCATCAGATCTACAAACAGTTCTCTATGCCAATTTGAAAATACGCGTGTTTTTTGTTTTTACGAAATGTCATTGGAGGGATCGAGCAATAAATATATAAGAGAAATCAAGTAGTGCAAATTTTATGGGCAGGTTTTTCCGAGGTTAATCTTATTTTATAGTTTTAGTATATTTATATACACAAATTTAATCTTTCTCTATATTTAAACCATATATACGTATCTTATAAACATATCGACATAGTTATTTTATAGTTTATTGTTCTTGTTAGGCCTATACAGATTGCCAAAAGTAAAATAGATTAACCTCGGAATCTCTACATGGTTCCTCTTATATATATTTTGCTTTATGTTGGAGGATAGCTAATGTAATTTTTATTTTTTCCGCTAGTTGTGTTTTCCAACTTTTAGGCCGCCCCTAGACATAACGTTTAACTGCACAGTTTATCGCTCAAATCTCAGGCAAGTTATCACCTACACGATACAAACTTATCATTGTAAATTTAGCTCAATCTTTATAAATAGTTCAGTAGAAAACATGTCGTCTGAAGAAGGATGCACTAGCAATTCTGGCAGTAGTTATTGTGAAAAAAATACAACAGACATGATCGGATTTGGTGCAAAGAATGGCTGCTAAAGACAAATATTTATTCTCATACAAATTTATTAAACGAATTGAAAATATTTCCTGAAGGTTGGCATAATTATTTAAGAATGGACGAGACAAATTATTTAAAGCTATTGTCTTTGATTACTCCTTTAATAAAAAGAAAACGTGATACGATTATGAGAAAGGCCATAAAGCCGCACGAAAGACTCATTGTAACTTTGCAGCGTAGTTATGAAGATCTAAAATTTTCGGCAGCAATTTCTTCTCATTCTCTTAGCATAATAATACCTGATACTTGTAAGGCAATTTACAAGGTTTTATCAAATATTTATTTGCACGTAAGTTACCAGCAATTTCAAAAAATAGTTTTCAGTATACAAATACATACATTTCGTTTTTTATTTCAAACTTCAAATATTCAATTAGAGATATAATCTATATTTTATAGTTTATGGTTGGAAATTTTCAACAAAAAAGGAAATAGATACATTCCTTATGGAATAGCATTCCAAGTCACCTTCCATCAATTCAGTTGGCCGTTGGTTATCGGTTTGGCAATGGCGTGTGAGATTCCCCATTTCAGCATCAAACAATACATCGTTAATTTTTTTTCCGCCAGGATTCTTTGAAGCTTATTATTGTTCTTGACTTCGCGTAACTTAAAAGCCATATTTTTGCCAAAAATATAAATCGGTCTTCCTATTACAGAAACTAAAACGCCATTCGCCAAATAATTCTTAGATTTTCGAACCGGTGGCGTTCGTGATGTATTAAGCGAGGTGTGGTAGGTCGACTTGTGGTAGTTGATGAAGATTGCACATCGTTCGAACATAACTCTAATAGTTCAGCTTCCATTGGTGATTCTGAAGTCATACTAACGTCAAGCTCCGAGTCCTAAAAATAAATTGGAATTATTAAAAATATCAATGAAGGCGATAGCGTATTTTTATTTCCATACGAATTAATTTTGATGTTTTTTATACATTTTTACAGTTTCCAGAATCGGTAACCGAATGGCAAAACGTCGCCCAACAGTTTCAACTAGAATGGAATTTCCCACATTGCCTTGGCGCCATAGATGGCAAACATGTGGAAATAATTCCTTCAAAGGACAGTGGTTCATATTTTTATAATTATAAATAAAAGGCATAGTATGATTCTACTGGCTATTGCCAATGCAAAATGTGAAGTTTTGATATGCGGTTTCGGTGCAAATGGCCGGATTTTTGACGGTGGAATACTTTATCATACCAGTTTTTATGACAAACTGGTGAATAAATCACTAAGCCTACCAAGCGACGAAGCCTTTGCATTAAGGTGTGGCATGTTGAAACCCTTCAACACATATTGCCGAAACGTAGAAAATTAAAAATTATCGACTTTCACGAGCTCGGCCTGTTATTGAAAGTGCTTTTGGTATAATGGCGGCCCGATTTAGAATATTCCATACAGCAATCAATTTGAAGCTTGAAAACATTGATTCTGTCGTGATGACCTGTTGTGTTTTACATAACTATTTAATTAAAACATCAACAAACTATGGCCCAACGGAATGTATGGATGTCGAAAATCCTAATGGTACTATTACGGAAGGGTTAAGGGCAAGGGCTTCAAACATGCAAGACATACATGTTGGCAACATCAGGAATTCAAGCGATGGTGCTAAAGCAACTAGAGATAAATTTAAAGAATACTTTATTATCAAAGGCCAACTACCATGGCAACACAATTTTGTGCACTAAAATTTCAATCCCATGAAAATCATGTATAATTTAACTTAAAATGAAATGTATTAAAATAAAATATAAATCCATAATATTTTACTTACCGGACTTTTCTCTGGTATATCGCTTACTGATTTTCTAACCTTTTCCTGGTCAGTTAAGAAAGACAGTAAATCGTAATACCACAATGTTGGAACGTAAATATCCTCAACTGCAACTCCCGATCTTTCCGATGCAATAACTTTTTTGAACTCCTTCCGAAAATGTATACGCAAGTTATTTATTTTGAATCATCCATAAACACGGTTCACTTTTATAAATTTCAATAAATTCTTCTAAAATTTGTCTCTCGGCCATTTTTGTTCTCTATTTTGTTTTATGTTTTAACTTTGATGTATAAGCGCGCCTCGAAACCAAATTTGAATAGAAATGTACCAATTTTCCTTACACGCAACGATGTGGAAATGAACTTGCGCAAGCGAAAGCGAAAAAGACAATTTTTTTTGTATTCCACAAGTCACTTGCACAATATTTAAAAACTGCACAGTTTTATCATCTACACGCTCAAATATACTTGAATCGATAGATTTGTGCAGTTAAATTTGCCCAGTTAAACGTTATGTCTAGGGGCGGCCTTACAATAGTCAATTGAGACTTGAACCCCGGTGCTCTCGCTGAAAAATGTATTACTACGAAAAGGAGTTTACGCGGCCTTTTCTATGAATTATTTATAAAAAGTGATCTTGGAAATGTTAATATTATTTGTATATTACCATAGAAAAATAAGTCTAACATAGATTTCTCATTTGTATAAAACGAGAGATAAAAATGAAATTCCAATGTCATGACTGTATTTGTGATTTTACATTGTGCGCAATGTAAAGTTAGAAATACAATCAAGACATTGAAATTTAATTCGTTTTCTACAAATGAGAAATCTATGTTAAACTTATTTTTCTATGATATTACATTAAAATATAAAAACTATAAATGTATCTACAATTAATCTTAAAATTATCAATTTAAAAATGGAAAAAGTGTCTCGAGTATATCTGAAGCAACCTTCTTTTTTTCCACTGGTAGCGTTTTCTATGCTTCCCCTAGTCTCATTTGAATTTGATAATCAAGAATTCCACAATTAATATTTGGAATCAAAATACAGTTATGTAAAACAGTTAAACGAAATAAATGGTAATCGTGAAGATGTAGATAGAAAATTGGAAATGTACGAAAGTGGTCACAATCGAGAAAGCCAATCGTATATCAGTCATAGGGTGGTCAGACGTACCCCGTTTGTTTAATATCATATTTCAGAATTATGAACAGAGGTGCGGATAAATACCCCAAAACCATCAATAATTACAATTTTTTGCTTTTGCACGTTTGAATTTACTATAGACATGTAAAAATGTTCAATCAGTCTCATGTCAATTCCGAACGTATTACTTAACACTAAACATACCGACATTTCATGTATACCTAATCCTACCATGGGCGGTCAAATGACCGCTTTAAAAAAACATATGTATTTTAATAAAGTAGACTAGATATAATATAATTTGTTTTCGGAAATTAAACAATAAAAAAAGTTGTAAACATTGTAAAATAGGTTGTTTGTATATTTTAGGAAAAGATAATAAGCCACATGATGATAAAGTAACGTTGTATGCGACAAATTTTAAACAAAATTTTTAAAACGGTCATTTGACCGCGCATGGTAGGTTTAGTGTTAATGTTATGATTTAAGGTTGACCTTGCATCTAGCTAATTTAGGCAGTTCGATTAAATTTTGAACTCGACTTGCAGAGGGCGGTTGTGGCAAGCGATAAAGCAAACAATGTCTGGGGTATGAAGGTCGCTATGAAAATGTTGTATAGGGTTTGGTGTGTGAGCTTCAAATTATTTGGTTGTCTTTTAATCACCGTACTGTTCAAGTACAGTTTGTTCGCGATTTGCGTTCAATCGTGGTAGAGCAGAGTTGGGTGTTGGCCACAACATATACGTTTTATCTTGGACATTTTATCGAAGAACGCGTGTGTGTGTGAGTGCGTATGTTTAATAATCTCACAATCTCAAACCGTTGTCGTCGGCTCCTCTCCAAAATAATAAAAACGAAATAATGTTGGTTTTGGAAGCAAACCATTTTTGGAAGGCAGAATTAGCAGGATTAGCAGAATTTTGGTAAATAGTTTTTAGAAAAATTGTCACTTCCAACTAACTTCCAGAAAAATGGCATAGACCAATTTCGTTGCCAAATCTATTTGGAATCCCTTTGGCATCAATAGCCCCTTCTTAAATCCCATAGTATAGTACCCACTTGCAAACAACGCGAAAGCACCTACGAAAAAGTTTCACATCAAAAACCATTACTTCCGCCAAACTCAGAAAATCAAAAGGAATCATTCCTCTTACAGATATACAGCCCGATTATAGAACTCGCCGGATTTAGTGCGACGGAAAACTGCTTTATCGATTCGCAGTAAATCTGCAATTTCAATTAGCTGTCAAAAATTTAAAATTTAGTTTTAATTAAATATGGACATTTTTTATATTTAAAAAACGAAGAATCGTTGGTTAATAGAAAGGAATGGAGAAAATCTATTTGACCGTATTTTTGGACAAATCACAAATTTGATAGTTGACAATTACTTAAAATGTTTCTCGCTTGCTGGTTGTCAGGGATGGACAGAAACACGTTGACTGTTGTGTAAGAACTAATCTTTATTCCATTATTTATTTGATTTATATACAAAAAAGATCATTTATAACACTTGACTATGAAAAATAAATGTAAAATTAAATGTAAATGCCCTAGTCAATATGACAACCAATATACATATTCCGTGCCATCAGTATTTAACGGATGTATATGTATATGGAAAAATTGATATATTCAATGTCATAATTTGATATCATAAGTGTTATTAACATTAATATTAATTCGTAATTTGTGCCATGACATATTCCAATTGTCTGACGCCCAGTGAGTAGAAATTTTTCTGAATTTGTTATTCACATAGGTTAAAATAATGTTATTTTTGTTAGATTTGTTAAACATTTTAGGCTAAACAAAGCTGCTTTCAAATACTTTTTAGCAGAACTAAAAACTAAAATGTTACCAGTAATTAAATCAACATATCTCACTCCAGAGTTTAAGCTTGCCGCAACCTTAAGATTTCTAGCTGAAGGCGGCTACCAGAATGGTGTTGGCCAGGATAGTTTTGTCGGGATGGCACAACATAATTGGTTGATTTTAAATGAAGTTTTGGTAATATTGGAAGGAATTTTATGTCCAAAATGGATTACTCTCCAAATGACCGAGGTCGAAAAAACAGAAGCGAGATTACACTTTTTCGCAAAATCGATAATTCCGGGTATTGTAATGTGTATTGATGGGACCCCTATATGCGCAAAGCCACCAGGAGACACAGAAAATTTATTTTATAACCGGAAAGGCTACTTTAGTCTGAATGCGATAATAGTAAGAAGTTGATTTTTGATTGTTTCTCCTTTTACATAATTTTGTTTGAAGATTTGTGACCACAAACAGGGAATCCGGTGTGTAGATGCTACCTATCCAGGGTCGTGCCACGATTCGTTCATCTGGGGAAACAGCGAAGCTGCAAGTTATTTTAAGGCATTATACAACAATGGAGATAAGAGCCATAGATTACCTACTTTGTACGAATACTTTTTTATCTTATAAATTGATAAATTGATTTTTAATCCAAGCGCTTAATTTATTCTTAAAAGGTGATGCTGGATACCCTCTATTACTCTGGCTAATTAAGCCCGATTTGATAAGGGTATAGTTCGGGCCGCAACATTATGAAGCGGACACTAGGCGTATGGAAGGGATGGTGCAGATGTCTTCAGCATACAGCCCACCAGTTGCATTATTCCCCAGAAAAATCAGTGAAAATTATAAATGTTGCAGCAGCACTACACAACATACGCATTCATTTCAATGTTCCAGAATACGGACAATCATAGATCCAAGACGCAACTGAAATAGAAAATATCATTGATGAAACGAATTCCACAGAAGAGCAAAATTATTATACAGAGGGAAATAAATTTAGGAATCAAATTTTTAAAATATTGAATGTAGTTTATTTTTTTTTGTTTGAAATTATATTTTATTTTTATTTTCAATATGAACAGCCTTCGTGGGTAGTTATTATAATTATCACAAATTAAAACAATTATCACAATCTTGCAAAATGTCGTTATTCGTCTTCTGACGATCAGCAAGTCGGGCAATGGCCCTGTATATTTTTTTTTTTTGGCTTAATATCATATCTGCAGACCGCTTGTTTTGTATTTTGATAAAACCCTCGACATTTTCATAAAACTTTTGTTGTACATTAATTTATTTTTCGATGAGCTTTACAGGTTTTAGCCTTTGGATTGTGGAATTTGCCTCTGATTTTGTTCTTCGGTGTTTAATTCGTGATCATTTGAGGTGTCGGGTGCGAGGGCTTCTGTAGATTCGCCGAAATCTTCGATATTCGATATTTCTGTGACCGAGGGTGTACTATTGTTGATTTCGTTATATGTCCGCTTGCGTGGAACTCCAAACTTTTGAGTGTTCGCCACTCCATCGACACTATCCCTTAATCAAATAAGCTGGATAACCTCCTCCTTTAGAGGGGTGAAATCATATTGTGTGTTACCACCGCCACCAGTACTGGTAAGCTCACGCTTATTGTGCGCCAATTTCTTTTTTAGTGACGACTTGTAGTCACTCCATACTTAAAATTTTAATTTATGAACATTTGTATTAAACCTAACCTAACTAAATCCTTCAACTAACCTTTTTCCATTCGGTGGTTTCTTTTATGGGGGGTCCCAAGCTGTTTACCTCATCCCTAAGGTTTTGCCAAATCTCTTGCACTTCTTCTATAGCAGATTTCGTGTAATTTCTTGCTATGTCCGGGTGTTTTTTCATGATTTCAACTATCTTCGCAAATTGAGCGCGATTTGTTGTACGTTTCCTAAATTACAAACAAATTTAATTAACTTAATCTATTTAATTGTTTTGTAATCCAGAACTTACGTTTTATTGGTAGAAATTTCCATGATTTATACCAATTTTTTAACAACACCACCCCAGACAGTTTCAAATCCACAATAAATATGTTGCGTATTAAAAATTACACTTTTTATATGGACACTATTCACGCACGTAGTTGATAATTCCCATTTTTTACACTGCATTACTATCATTCGTTCACTTTTCATTCGATGTATTCAATAATACGTTAAACGTCAAAATCGAATAAAATTCCCGCCGCACTAAATCCGGCGAGTTCTATAATCGGGCTGATAATTCAAAATATTTACGTTTCGCAAACCACTACATCCCTCAAAACATTTGCAAAAAATGACCAAGCTCCTTCTAAAAAAGGTATCTGTCAAAATTCGATATTTCCGCCCAAACTCTCTAAAAATGATATAGACAAGCCTTGCTACAAATTCAACCTAGAATCGGTCCGTTCAAAACATTTGCAAAAAACGGGAAAGCTGACACGGCCGGTGGGCCGACCAGCACCAAATCTCACTGTGATCTCCCATCTCATGAAAAATGCCAAACTATGAAGCTTAATCTAATCCAATCAAGCCTTTTGTGCTGCTGAGAGGAAACAAACCGAAAGACAGACACCATACCTCAAAAACTACTACTTTTGCAACTCTGCAAAAACATCGAGGTTGAAAACTTTCACCATTTTCACACCATCTTTTACCCTATAAAGGAATATAACAAGTATGAGTTGGTCAAAGCAGTAAATCATAGAATAGTTTTGGACTTCGTTGATTTACTAAAGACCATGAATTAATTCAATCTCTTAACTTTTTTTGTTAAGGAGCGCTTTATATTTGCAATATCAAACCCCAACGCCATAACCTAAGAAATATTGTTTCATGTGATATTTGTTTGGAGAAAAAAGTCGGAATCTGTTACATGTTATGGCAATTGAAAAAAAAAACTAATCCAACTTTAGTCACCATACCAAATTTTTGGAGTATTATACTCCGATTTTGAAAATTTGGTCTTAATTTTAGAAGCCCAATTTAGGAATTTTGGTCTGGTTATAGTAAAGATGAAGCGACAACCCTGTTTTTCTTTATTTTTTTGTTCTCTCGCTCTACATAATCAGATTTGTAGTTAGTTAAAATATTTGAACGGCATGACTTTAATTTAAGTTTAAAAACTTAAACATCTGGGATTTGATTTTGTCATGGATGGTGGAATTGTTATCGACTCCAGACAGAGTGTAACATTGAAATCTCGCGCACCGTACGTTCATTCGTAATTAGTATTTATGTAAATAGAAAATTATTAATATTATTGTTGTTGTACCATATCTCTTTTGGTAGTCTGTATAAATAACGAATTCTTTTTCTGTATAATGTAAAGAATATAAATTCAAGCTGTGGATACTTTAAGTTTATATAATTATAGGACTGTTAATTATTAAATTAGTATAGGTTGTAAAATGCCCAATATATACTGTTTTTTTTATGCAAATACGAGGAATAATTTTTAAGGTCAGTCGAAGCTAGAAATTCAACGAGGTTGATTAAATAATAAAAACAAAAAAAAGTGAATGATAAATTAAAATTGTTTGGGGCACTGGAATATAATACGAATATGCCTATCATAAATAAATAATAATAAAATTAAAAGTGGAATCTAACAAAAAGTTCTAAAACGTGTAACAATTAAAAAGTAACCCGCGTGTTTAAGTGGTTAAGAAAAAGTTACGAGCGACCACATGTTAAACCGAACGAGGACGGTGTAATTCCCGTAATATTAAAACTGATTGCGATAATCATAAAAGCCTCGACCAACGATATTGCTTCGACCTGTATTTATAAGCTGCAACAGTTCCAGCGGTATTGCAAATACCGAAAATTCCTCAAAATACGGACTCCGCTACGACAACTATTGGATTACGCGTCATTGATTATAAAAGAACAATAATTTCGAAAGGTACCTTAATTTTAAGTTAGAATAAGATTACAAAATTTAAATTAAAACAATTTTATATAAAAAATTTCTTTTTTTTGCTTGATAAAAAAAACAAAAATAAAATATTATTAGTGTTATAAAAATGAATTCCAAAATGATAATGTTTTAATTAAGAAATATTTGTGAGATTGTGCTCCCCGCCAAATCAATTCCAAGCCATACATATTGATCCATAATTTTCGCGCGCGCTTGGCTAAAACCTGAAGAAACCTATTTTGAAGTTTGAAGGAGTTAACGCACACCAATCTAGTTTTTGGACGATGGTGATTCGGTTCGTTTTTTTTTACCCTCCCAGCCGGAAGAACTACTCTACTCCCAAGTGTGCGCGAGAACCGATATACCTAAGGTAAAGTCACTTCGTTACAAGAGGCTATTCCGATTTAACAACGATCCCAAAAGCAAATATTTGATCAAACTCGAAACGAGTCAGCAACCTGTTTGCTAGATTTTGCAAATCGAGCTTCGACCAGATGAAGGCTTGGGAATAACGGCGTACGAAAAACGTCAAGTGGAAAGATTGCTAACAACTTTCTCCGATAATTTTTGGGCAAGAAGAGAACACCATATCAAATGTCTGCACTCCGGAAAACAATTTTAAAACAAGAAATTGATAAAACGCTTGATAACGATGTCATCGAAGAGTGTACTTTGGGCAGCAACTGTAGTTATGATACCTACCGTAGCGTTACAAAGAATCAATAACCTTTTATTCATGGCAACAATTGATTTACGATCCGATTACTGGCAGGTTATGGTTTGCAATGAAAACTGGAATGCGTTCATTGCGCCATTTGGTTTATATCGGTTTTAATAGGTGGTCCTCCTAATGTCACAATTTTAGCGTAACTAGATAATATAATTTCAAACAGTTTTAATCAACATTTAAGTGATCTGGAGATGGTTTTCTAACGATATAACAACTATTTAAGTTACGATCAATTTGGGAAAAGCGTAATTTTTTTCCTGGGGTATATTATAACCCACGATGGGATAAAAACTGACTCGAACAAGTTGTCTGCGATTTCGGACATGACGCCACATGTCAAAGTATCACAAGTTCGCAACTTTTACAAACCTGTTGGTGGTACCGAAAATTTATCACCCATTTTTCGGACGACGCTCCTGATGGCCGATGTAAGTTGTCATGCTTTTAGTGCTGTACTATTACAAGGTGATGAAGATGATGAAAAGGCAATTGAATCGAGCTAGCAGTAGTAAGGTCATTGAACAGGTTTCAAGGCTACATAGATAGTGCTGAAATTATAATCCGGACTGACCATCAAAAACTGAAGTAGCTACTGGCAATAAAATCACCCATTGACCGCTTAGTCAGGTATGGGTAATGTCAATTCAATCATTTAATTTAACAATTATTTATATACTGCACGAAAGTCGAGTATGATGGCTTGGACACACTGTCTCGACCATCTACAACACACGAACAGATCTTCGAATCCAATACCTTTGAGATTGAGTTTCTCCTGCAGCGAGGACTAACCGAGTTAAGTCGATTGCTGGTGGAAGTTGAAGAGATGTCGGAAATTATCCATAGCTAGAGAAGCCTGCTGTATCTTATGGATCAAGAGATACGTTACCGCTATAACAACGAAGAAGTATGTAGACTGAGTGCTCAAATCACACGTTTAGAGCAATGCAGCGAAAAGATTTAGTAGGAAACTACTTCCCAGGCGTGGCGGGCTATATCGTATCTGCAAAATTTTTAACTCAACTGCGTGTGTAGTGGAAACCGCCAATCGCGACAAAACTCTAATAGAAAAGTAAGAAGTGTCGGCACTAACATTCTATGCCAATAGCCCGTAATATAATTTTTGAATGATATTACAATAGATTTTTTCTGTTTTTTTCCCCGCGATTAACGTTTCACGAAAATTATGGCCTCTAATACAATTCTCACCTGACTTAAAATTACTATGCAAATGTGACTAGATTTGTATGGAGTCACTCGGTGAGGTGAGAACCATAATTCGCTTATTAATTATACAAAAAAGTCATATCGCATTTATTTGATTATACTGCCATCTATAGTCAAAGATTGGAACCATCGACATAAAATGGCGTCTTATAGCAAAATGTTTAAGGCAATGAGGCCATTAATAATCTAGGTGCATTGTATTCATACATGTCTGGCCGAAATCGGTCACTTCGGTTAATATTTATTTTTGAAAGTAATGACATCTGTGTTTAGATATTAGTGCTGGCAACCATTTATGAAACATAACAAAATGTAAAAATGTGTATCAGTGAACTTTGGTGTCCTGGGAGTGAAAGAAATTCTCCTCCCTAAAAATGCACTTGTTTAGGCAGCCTAAAGCGGTTTATGTTAAATACTACTGTATTCGATACTAGACATCCGAGTATAAGACCTCGGTGATTTAGTTGACCCAAAGTCATAACAAACCACAACCATATATTAACTGGTTCTTTGATGAATCGTTCATAAATCGTATCTGAACTGAAACGATTAGTTTTAAATATTTAGTTTTGCTACCATTAGTTCTCAAACCGTATCACATTACGAAAGGAGCGTTTCATAAACCCGCAATGATTCAGATTTTAAATTAACATTACAATGCACAATTTTAAATACAATAAGAAATTTATTCTATAACAATCACAACCTAATTTTAGTAATATATATTTCTCTCTGTCCGTTCGCATCGTCTAATCCTTTGACAAAGCCAGTTGAATTAATGGCAGCACCTTTATTGAAGACAAATCAGCCAATACCGCCTCAATATTTTCTAATGTCGTAACATGCATTAAACTATCCTTCCTAAAGCTGAGAATGATAATTGATAGAAATGATAAAATTTCCAGGCTATCGAATCCTAGCACTAGATCCCATAATATTAGTAATTGTTCGGGTGGTAGGTGGCCACTAAAACCTCGCATCAGCCATTTGAATACAACACGAATTCTAAAAAAAAAAAACAATAAAATAATTTATTTGTTTGGTATTATAAAAAAATATTCTGCACGTTACGGTTGAATTTGTAGTTCACGAAAATGCGACCATAATTGTGGCTCATGGGTCTGCAGCAATTTTTCAAATAGTAGACACAAACTAACAATTCCTTGTGGATGCGTGTTTATGGTTGTCAATCGATGGCAGTATCGAACGTAGAAAGCACGAAATGTGAAATACAAATGAACTGGGTCATCGTATAAATAACAAAATGGCGACACTGTACCAAAACAAATTAAATTAATAAATTCCAAAAGAATATTTAAATGCTTTACTTACCAAACATACAAATTCCATGGAACGGGACGATTCCAGATGGTGGACCTTCAAATATTTTTGGTTTATTTATCGACGTACTCTCCTGTTGAATCATTGTGTTGACCTCTGCATCGCGGGAAAAGCACAACATTACTTGGTAGAGTACATCTTCAAATACAAAATATTGGTCATCATTTGTCGCTGTTAGCTGAACATCCTTGAAAACTAACTTATCGACTATTAGATCGGTACTTAGAACAGCCAGTTTTAGTTTTTCCCAGTGTTCAAAATGCTATCGGTTTATGTTTGCTAAGGTTAATACGTGTAGAATTTAGTAATATCTAAAAACTTACAAAAATTTCGACTTTACTCCCTAAAACGTACGACCATAATTTTCCGCGGAAGGGTGGTGGTGTCATACCTTTTTTTAACAGTTGTTGACATAGCGGAGCATGTCTTGCTTCCAGCACCTTTCGACACTGTACTGTCCATTCACTGGAACTATGCTCGTTACGCAAAAGCTCCGCAAAATGAGTTCGAAGCTCATATAAATTTTTTACGGTTAACGCGATGTGGGAAAATTCCCATTTTGGCAATACTCTTAAATTTATTATATAAATTTATGTAAAAAAGAAATAAGAATTATATTCAAGTCACTCACTCTTCCTCGTCTTGTTTTTGGGGTCCTTTTAACGATAGTAGTACATCCAATAAATCTTTAGGTGCATAAACCGGTCGATAATTCGATAGATCTGCAATAAACATTTATTTAGCGAAGACGCAAATAACCGAGTTCTAAACTTCATACTTACCAATTTGATAGTTACTTAATTCATCCCATTTGCCTAAAAATTCCTCTCGATCAGCTGGTAACCGAATTTGGCCCTGCATTGGCGCATTTAACTCTGTACACATAGCATTTAATGATTTCCGTACGCGACGCTCCCATTGGTTACCCGCCCGTTTTAAATAGCTTAGCGGATCGATCTGGAATTGAGTTTGTTAGCAATTTAACACGACGATATTAGTCACTACACATGTTTATATACACACTTGAATCGTTGGTGTCATAGGTTTTGGTTCCACTTTCCCGGCACTTCGTATCAAATGATAAATAATATTCCGAATATCTGTATCAAGGCCATGTGATTTTATAGCTGCCTCCAATGTTGCTTTCATTTCATGTTTATCGACACTCGGCGAACAAGCCAATCTCTTTACACACACCCAGAAAGAAAAACAATACAAATTTCGGAAAATTTTATATACAATTTTTTTGCATCACAAAACTTACTTGAACCGTTTTATATAAACTCTGATAAATTTTCATATTTTTCACGTCATTTGCTAATTTAATTGCGGTATGGTGAATACTTGCATCTTTCAATTCTTCCATAGTTTTCTTATTTATTATACGAATATTTATTCAAATTGAAATTAATTTTGACGGCACGACATGATTGACTGCCATACAAAAGGAAAAGACGTCGTCGATTGTGTAAGTATTTCATTGATATAACAAAAATCAATTCGAATGTGAAATGAAAATATTTACTTGCTGTTGTTGCGTTGGTTACGTTATCGCGTTTCACTTGGGTGGTTTTTATTGGTTTAAAATTGGAAATGTTAAGGCAATTTTTATGTAATTTTCGTGTATCACGCGGATTTATTATTAAACGGTGTTTGATGTACCGCCATGGGAACCAATATAAAAATTTGTATGCAAATGATGTCGAAGTAAAATAATTTCGTTGCTCGAGCTGAACCCTGATCGTTATGAATCGCACAAAAAGGCAAGTTTACGGTTAAAGTGAATTTTTGATTAAACGGATTCTGTCTCAGCTGGTGTTTAACTGTGTAATATAGTTCCCCTTATTGGGACAAGAAACGTTCACATCTTGACTCTTCTAACTCTCTCTCTATCTCTAGCTTATTTTATGCGGGTGATGACGGATTTATGGCTTAAAATAAATTCGGGCAGTCATAATATGGAACGGTGTTCAAAATCCGAGCGCTTATATGCTGTGAGGCAGTGTCACATAAGAAATGTCTGCAAGATGTATTCTGTGTGGCCTCGCCCTTTGAGCTTTTGAGAACGCTTGTTTCACAAAACCTCTTGAAATTAACCGAGGAAAATGTAGACCACTGTCAGAAACAGTAGTAGACCAATTCTAAACTGTCTCTCTTAAACTATAAGGATTCGAGAACGTCATACACTACGGATCGTCCTGACCGTTGGGGTGCCTGCCTTTGTATTAAAAGCGTATTTATTGCATTGACCTCAATTGCATGATTGGGACGTGGCTCGGTTTCCTCGATTGCTATGTAGGGCGTGTAGTTCATTCAACAATATGTGAAATTTAGACTAAACGATGACTGAACCTCAAAGGAATAAGCTGGCTTAGGATTGAAGTTGCAAAATTACCGGGTGGGAAATTTACTTTTGATGACGTTGCCATACGTCTCTAGATCTTGGTTGGTTCATTACGAGTGAGGTAGAAACTACTTAGTACTTACTAGAATTGATTAAATTAGATATCTCGTTGCTTGTTTCAAACTTGTCATACCAGGTCATGGCACCTGAGAAGACGTGTTGTTAAGGACATCTTACAAGCTAAGACTTGTATCTTGGCCTGATTTGATAGGAGACCGACTTCGTCTACAAAATAGTAATCGTTTAGCTCGAACGCATGGCAAGGATTAAGCCATAGACGAAAATAATATTAAAGAGACGTTTAGTGGACCACTCTTGAACGCGATAACATTATGGTAATTGCAATGTATTTCCATTACTGGGTAATATTCGTCGATTCAATAAATTAAACAGGATATTTATTATTTTTATAAACACTGACTTTATTATTTCATTTTGCGTGCTTCTATTTTAACTGAAACATACGTAATCCATTGAATTCGATGCGTATTGACGGGGGTGAAGTTGTTATTGCTGTCATGTGTGTACCAACACAAGAATAATAAAAATATGCCCATCAAACATCACAGTAATATGCTGATGTTGTAACGTTCCAGGCTCATCGTCATCTATACGCTGTTCAATAAATTTAACGAAGACGGATGATTCCATCATCCATCCCGGTGGCAAAGTCGTCAGCATGATTGCTCCAGCGACCGGAGGTCCCGGGTTCGATTCCCGGTGGTGACAAGGGAAAAAATTCATGGCAGGTTTAGGATCAATGAATTAATCACTCATTATCCGAAATGAAAATATGATTATGAAACCTCATTTTGAGGCGGCCAAATCCCTTGATGGGATATAGTACCAGAGAGAGAGAGAGAGAGAGAGAGAGAGGATGATTATATTGACTCCATTTCCACCAATCATCATTCAAAGAGTTGGATTTGAACCTCGGAAGCGTGTACGACAATTCCGTTATCACGTCTTAAGAGCGTTCTTTACTACCTAAATTAAATTTGTTGTTGAACCTAACCTAAAAATTAGAATTCATTGTCTCTATTGGGTCCACCTTTTCAGCACCCCATCTAAAGATTTTGACAAAAATGATTGAATTCGTTTGATCATCGTTTGTTCACGATTGGTCACTAGTTTTTAAGGTTTGATCACTAACGATTAAACGGTATGAAAAATTCAAAAAAAATAATCCGGGTAACACCTCCAAGAAAATTAATTGTGTTGAACAACAATTATTGTGTTGATTGCGTTTCTTCGCGTAAGCTACTATAGGAAAACAGGTCACAGCGAGCCCCTTATAAATATTCGGTAGCATATTTTATTCGATACTATCAAAAAGGAGCTGATTCTTAGTTTAAACTTAGAAAAAAATGTTTGGCTGAACCGAAATCGTTGAAATCTGACTCTTTAACATTGTTCCTGCAGTCTCTGTAGAAATGCCTGCAACCGCACAATGCTTTCCACATCTGGAGTAATTTAAATTTTATTCTCATTGTTCAAACCTCCGCGTGTAAACTATTTCTGGCTGTTCGATTACGGAATTACTTTTTCCAACGATTCTCGAAAAAACCTCATTTTCTGTTTTCTGAAGATTCCAAAAAAGAAGACTTCGATGAAATAATGTAAGTTACGAAAACGAGTTAGTGCGTTTCAACCATGCGTTTTCTTCGGCTGAAAATAATTTTATTTGTTTTTATCATCATCATTTCGGCACAAAGGCGTTAAAATGTAAACAAAATTGTAAATACGAATTAAACAACTTCGATAACAAGGTTTCAAAAAAATAAATAGTCATTCGCAATTGGCGGTGTGTAATGACGATTCTAAAACTAGCCGCCTTTTAATTTACGAAATTTTTCTCCAGCTTCATTTTTTAATTGATACAGGTGCAGATGTCTCAGTATTGCTAGCCCGTTTTGTTCGGAATCCAAGGGTCGACCCATCATTCAGATTGTTTGTAGCGAACGGGTCTTCGATAAATGCGTAAGGGACTAAATTTTTAAGACTTGACATCGATACCTATCATCGACTTGTGTCTATACCTATCATCGGCGCGGATTTTTTGAGGAAAACTGGTTTACTTGTGGATATACAGAGACAGAGGCTTATAGATCCGTTAACCACTCTGTATTCAAATGTTACCTCTTCCTCCTACGATCATACTACTGTTTCTAGGATCGATAAGTCAACAATGGATCCAGTAGTTTTCAACGTAATATCAAATTTTTTAACAGTAATTCACGGAAACATTAATATTGACAACACTAGAAACGTGACTCACAAAATTGAAATGAACGGACCACCGGTTGACAGAATTCGAAAACATAATGAAACTCGGGATTTGCCGACCTAGTAGCAGTCCTTGGTCCACCCCGCTACATTTAGTACCCAAAAAGAAAGGAACTTGGAGACCATGTGGAGACTTTCGTGCGTTAAATAAAGTCACAATTCCAGACAGGTATCCGATTTCACATATTCAAGACTTAACACAACGACACGAGGGCTGCACTATTTTTACAACGATAGACCTTGTCCAGGCTTACCACCAAATTCCTATTGAACCGACGGACATTCCAAAAGCAACAATTTCAACACCTTTCGGACTAGTTGAATTTTGTAGAATGACTTTCGGCCTTATAGGAATGCCGGACAGTCGTTCCAACGTCTTATGCATTCAGCACTACGCGGGCTTGACTTCTAATTTGTATATTTGTACGACGTGCTCATTGCCTCTCGAAATTATGACGAACATCTCGAACATATTAAAATTATTTTTACTATATTAGAAGAACATGGTCTGGTTGTAAATGTTGACAAATGCGTTTTCACAAAACCGAAATTATGTTTTTAGGCCATTTGGTAACTGGACCAGGTATATTACCCTCGCATGAACGGGTTCAAGTCATCAAAAATTTCGAACGACCCACAGACTGTTAAACACCTGAAGCGTATTTTAGGCAAGATCAACTTTTATCGACGCTTCATTCCGGGTGCTGCTGCTGAACAGGAATTGTTGAACGATTACCTAAAAGGTTACACTAAGAACAGTCGAGTTCCAATACAATGGTCAACGGTGGCTATCGAAGCGTTCGATAATTGTAAAAATAAACTTACGGACGCTACTTTACTTATTCATCCATCATCATCAGCACCTCTGACCATCATGTTTGACGCTTCCGATACGGCGATCAGAGCAGTGGTTCAGCATTCACTTGGCAACCACTCGGTTTCTTTTCGGTACGTCTCAGTGATACGCAAAAAGATACAATGCCTATGATCGTGAACTTCTCGCAGTTAATTCAGGAATTATATAAATTTGAAAAATTTCCAGTTTCTTTCAATTCAAAAAAATTAATTTATTGCGATTTTTCTACTACTACACCTAGGCCATTCATTCCCCTTAATTTCCGAAAACATGTTTTCGAGGCTTTCCATAACATTTCACATCCTGGTGTCAAAGCTTCCATCAAACTTTTGACTCAGAATGTCATGTGGCGGTTCTAGTTCCGGATATAACTGCTGCAACCGTCGCTTTCGCTGTTTACTCTCATTGGATAGCTCGATTTGGTGTGCCAGAGTTCGTTGTCTCGGACCAAGGCATGCAATTCGAATCACAACTTTTTCGCGAACTGGCTAACTTACTTGGTTTTGAACGCATGAGAACAACTAGCTAAAATCCAAAATGTAATCGATCTGATTAGGCTAGTGTTCTTCCTGCAATCTTACTTGGACTACGAACGACTTACAGTGACGAACTAAAAGCTAATCCAGCTGAACCAGTTTACGGATGTACAGCTCGAGTTCCTGGAATATTTTTAGACACTACGAACGACCAAATCAGGGTTCGAATCCCACAGAGGCTAGATGCAAAATCGAATTTTCATCATCGATTACAATCGGTGATGTTACAACTAAGACCCTCTGATGGAATGCAGAATTCAGCGCCGACCCACCGTCCATGTCAATGTATAGGTTGACATGGAGCTTGCAATGTACAGGTGGGGAATACTGTAGTGTGAGTAGGTGTGAATAGGTGAATGGGTTAATGATGTGGCGTGAATGCGTGGTATCACAATTGGCCTAAGTGTCAACCACTGAAACCTAACCTTGGTAATAAAATCATTGCAACACCTAAATGACTCGTATATAATTAAGCGTCAAAAAGCGGCGTCTAACTGTTTACGAAAAAAAAAATGTAATCGTGGAGCGGTGAATATCGGTAAAGTGTGTCGCCAATCTGTTTGGGATGTTAAAAAGAGTTTTTCTTCCACTAATTCTCTGTTCCTTATAAGAGTATTTAAAAAACTCATAACATTGATAATTCTATTTACATTAAGTTCGATGTTCATGAGGTCGTTTAGACTTCAGACGGTGTTTCTTTTAAAACTTTTTTCTTTCCTCATTCCTCTTCTACGAATCAACTATAAGAAACTGGTACTACTGGTAAAACGAGGATTGTTGAAAATATTTATCGAAAAATCGGTAAATACATTTTTATCAAATGTTAAAAACCCTACACTTATGTATGTTGAAGTTGGTTAAACAAGCCATTATTTGGAAGATCCGTGAGAATGCAACGTGAGAGCCGTATGGTGGAGTACGAGGGAAGCGTTTGAACACATTTTGGCTTCCTGTCCCTCTTATTATCTTCATAAATTACACTGATTCAGTTCGTATTTCTCATTTCAATCAATTAACGAGACTAAAGATACCAAAATTTTTGGATTTTAAAGAGAATCCAGCACGTTCTTTGTTGTGTTCTTTGTCCTACAAGTAAAGGTTGATGGCTATCTTAAATTTGTGCATTTTGCTGTCCAACGAAATTTCGAAGCCGTTTAGCGAATTCTACTTCTTGGATGTTCGATAAATATAGTCGAGCTTGGCTTCTTCAGTTCGAGGTTTCAACTGCTTCACCGTAAACATATGTACATTGACCGTTCCTCTTGTTACTCTTCCTAGCGAAACACACAAAGTTCTGCAACACCTCTGCCGTATTGTCAGGAATGTAATTTCTTTTCCTTCCAATTATAAATTATTTGAAATATTTAAATTTTAAACAAATTCGATCTGTCATATTTAAAATCTACATAACAGTAGTATAATTTTATCATATGCTTCGATAAAAATCGAATCGAATTTAATTTTTCAGCTTTATAACACAGAACATTAATTTCGAATAATTTTTTGTCCGACAATCGAGGAATTCCAATATAGGATGATGAATTTGAAGGCATAATCTTACCTATTTTTTAGCAGTTTTTTATGTATTTTAAGCTTAGAATTTCTACCCACCCACGAACTAGTAGATTTTACAATTTCCATGTGGAATTTGTGAGAAGTTGATATCTACGGCCTTTGCTTCATTTAATAAAATTCACCATATTTGAGTTGATCAGTGTTAGTTGCATTTTATAGATTGCTTGTTTCCGATATTTCAATTCCAAATTCTAGCAAGCAGTATCGTCTGCAATTATTGCCAATGGACTAGTACATACCTTCAATATTCGATAGATTCTTTGTATGTACGATGAACATTATAAGTCCCGATCCGCTACCTTGTGATATGCTTGTTGTTATTCTATTTAATTCAGAGTATTCGTTTTCAAATTTGACTAGGAATTAGCAGTAAAAGTTAAAGTCGCTTCCACATTACCAACAGAGGGAGAGTTCAGTAAATCTATATGAAATAACGGTAATAGAATTTTTTTATTTTGATTCTATTAATCTGTCTGATGCAAATCAATTGTTTCATTTATTTTATGAACACGTATTTGAAAATTTAAAAATATTGAAAATATTTAACATCGTGCATTATTCCCCACCATTTCAATATACAAATTTGTATCGGTGACCAATTCTGTAACATTTACGGAATACAACATTTAAACATTACACATATATGCTATCTACAATTGCTTTCTCTTTTTCGCCTTTCTGAATTTACAAGACTTTATAGTGCTGGAAAAATGGTCAGGGTCATAACATAAATACTTTTATTATTACACTAAGTTGGTGGGCTGTCAAATTATAATACACATAAACCTTAAGGTGCTAACACAACCAATTATTAGGCTATTGCAATAGCCATATTTGGTTGAGAATTAAAATATCAGAGGCCAAATTAAAAATATTCATCATAGTTGGCTTATTTTTCAGTATTAATTATAATGATACAGAAAAATGTCTCTATCAGATAGGCTCAAAAGAAATCGCGGGGTGTCACTACTATATGTGTTTTGATGAAACCGCTTTTTTCAATACACATTTAAAAGTTCTCGAGTTACTACCAGATTAACACAATTAAAGTTCGAGTATATCCGATTAATTTTACTTTTTATTTTATTACCCTCATCTCTCTCTCTCTCTACTTTTCACATCCCATGAAGGGATTTTACCGCCCGCGCTATGGTCCTCCGTCTGTCTCGGAACATCGCTCTCGTCCTCCAGTTTCGACATCCTAATACGAGTAGGTCTTGTTCGACATCGTCACGCCACCGTAGTCGGGATCTTCCTCTACGCCGCACTCCAGCTGGGTGTTGATGGAACACTCTGTTAATCATTCGTTGTTGTGGAGACCTAGCAGCGTGGCCGAGCCATCTTATTTGATGATTGGATTTGATGAATCTGATAATATCGCTACCTCCGAGAAGTTGCTCTATTTCGTGGTTCAAACGAATCCAATATTCATTGTTCGCAACTTTAATAGGACCAAAAATTGAATGGATGACGTTCCTTTCGAAGGTAGATAACAATCTACAACCGTTAGAGGTCGTGGTCCAGCTCTCGCTTCCGAAAGTAAGCACAGGTCTTATGAGTGCTTTATAAAGTGCGAGCTTGCACGACTTCGATAGGTGTTTAGATCGCAATAATTTTGATTGGGCGTAGAAGACTCGTTGTCCGGCAGCAATTCGGGCATTTATTTCTGCCTACATATCATTTAACGAAGTTGTAACTGACCCGAGGTATTTAAAGAACAATTACCCTCATCGTCTATTTCAAATTGTCTAATGTGTTTGAGTAGATAAAACAATAATAAATTCGTTTCACCAATTTAGTTGTTTATTTAGAATACAAGCTTTGAGCCTATCGGTAGAGAAAAATTTTTGTATCATGTTAATTATCATATATAATACAACTAGTGATATGCTTATTATCGATATTTTTTTTGAAATGTCACGAAATGTGAAACGAACGACGAAGTGCGAAGCATGAGTATGCAAAGATTGGGATTCAAGTTAGTGACGTTTCAAAAAAATTATTTATTCTTAAGCGTGCCACGAGTTATATTTAGATAGAGAAAATAGATCAGTCGAATACGATTTATCTTAATCTTCAGGTTTTCTTATTTATATAAACCACACTCGAATTTAATTACTGCTTAAAAAACGCCATGACGAACAATTTTCTTTTGCTATGATAAATTCAGATTTAAACACTGCTAATTCGAATACCGGGGCGAGATCATGAAATCCGACCGGAAAAATCAATTCTTCCAAAATATTTCAACGAAAAATGACAAAATAAAATTGAAAAACGGTCAAAGTTGGCCTAACAATTTTTAAACTATTTCTTTATAGAGCATTTTAAAACGCAAATGTTCAACCAGTAGAAATTGAATTTCCATAATACACACATCAAAAGTGTAAATGGAACACAAGGTTTTTAGGTTCCCATTGCTTTGAATTTGGTTTAATTTTTGTTTTGCTTTTTGTTTCTAGAAGATACGTCGATTGCACAATCATGTCGATTTCACAACAGTAGAAATTGCCCTTTTCTGGGGCAGAAGCACTCCCAACTCTTTTGCCTTTCGCTTCTCACGTCCTTACCTTAACCTTACTCAGTCACCTACCAAATCGAGGACGTACGGCTATAGATCCGATTGTCGTAGAACCATTGCATAGCTCATTAGTTCTGCATTCCGCCAGGGGGTCATAGTTATATACATTTCCATCACAGATCGTAATCTGTGTCGTAAAATTCATTTTTGCATCCTTGTCCCTATCGGGATTCGAACCCGACCTTCCGATCCAAACGGGAAAGCTTTAACCACTGAGCCGCTTGGTCGGTTATTTCTTTTTATTCTTTCATTTAATTAGTAGTTATTTTTCTTTCCTAATAAGTGGAGTTGCCTCATCTTGCGTTTATGACAGATTGGAATCTTCTGTGTATAGAGCTAATCAACGTATCGAAGATGTCTTGTGGAATTTGAATCCAGTGATCTTGAAAGAGATTGCATAGATGCACTCGCGTTGTTATTGATGCTAAATGTGGCAGAATGCTTCGCTGAAATTGATCCCATTCGTGTTCAATCGGATTTAGATCCGGGGATTGTGCTGACCATGGTAACACATGGATTTTCTGAGCTTCCTATAAGTCTGTTGTGATTCTTGCTATGTGGCCTGGCATTGTCATGCATTAAGATGAATTCTGATCCGATTTGTGTGGAAGCATAACAGGTTCCAGTACCTCATTGATGTAACTAGCTGCCGATAAGTTGGCTTCTGGAAAAACGAAATCAGTTCTTTTATCACTAATAATTCCAGCCCATAGCATAACAGTGCCTCCACTTTACCTCTGCACTTCATGCACAACTCTTAGCCTTTCGACGTTACCAGGTCCATTTTCTTGTTCTCCTAGTATCTGATTGAATTCCGATCTTGACTCATCAATGAACAAAACTTTGGACCATTGCCCTTCTGTCCAATTTCTACGATTTTCGCACCAATCATTTTTAAGCTCTCGATTTCTATGACGTATCGGCGGACATCTCAACGGACGGCGAGCGTGGAGATTATTTTCGTGTAGTCTACTCCTGATGGTTTGGTCACTAAAACAAATGTTTTCAGTTGTCCACAAACGTGACTGTGCCTTTCTCTAACCGAAGCACGTTAGAAACGGGTGGTTTAATTTCTGAAAAAAAAAAGAAATTAAATCAACATTATTTCTGACTTCTAAAACTGGCTGGACACACAGAAATTGCATAGACAGACTGCGGCTTAGTAAAACCGATTTACCAAAACTCTATCAAATACTAAGAAATGGAATTCAATTCATTTTGAGACACTACATAAAATTCGAAAATCTATTAGCAAACTCGAATTTTTTCAAAGGACACTTCGTGGAATTTTTCTAAATCGGTTTTACTAATCCGTAGTTTGTCCAGTCTATTAATGCAGTAGTTTATCAATAATAATCCCACATTCAATATTTAAGTAATTGTTACCTTACGGCTTAAAGTTTGATTCAAAATTAAAGCACAACATCAATATTTTCAAATGATTTATTATAGCCTTATCATTACAACTTTACAATTATATTTAATATTAGATATTAATTTAATTTTTGGTTTTAAATTTAGTTTACAGTTGTAATATGAAATGTATTTTACCAGTGAAATTCTCATAATAATTCTATCTAAAAATTAAAAAGTATAAGACAATTGTCATTAAATATAATAAAGAATAATGCGAAAATGGCACAAAAGAATAATATCAAGTAGCAAAGAAATTAAATCTAAATTTATTTGAACTTTGTTTAAGAAAATTACATCTATGGAATAACATTGTATGTAATTTCTAATCAGTGTTGTTTAAATGGTGCTGATTAATTGCAAAATTAATTATTTTGTTTTGTATATGTGATTTGTAATACGTAAACCTATTCGAGGGATGAATAACGAAATTAAATAAAATTAAATGATGATGATGAATTTGTTCTTATTAATTATATTAATATAAATATTAAAATATTTTCTAATATAAAATAATTGATTTCTGTTTATAGTGTAATGTCTTATGTTTGTTGATTAATTATAAGGCCTTTTAAAAAGACCTTATCTTTATAGCGCATTTTATTTTTATGTTTCTCGCTCACAGGTCGTCCCAATGTAATATTCCAATCACAACCGCAATTAATGTAAAAATTATACAAAATAATAAGTTGAACAATTTGCTATTTTTATTTAAGTGATTTTGGTTGTACTGGTTTAGTTACTAAAAAGCATACTCGATTGAAATGTTTACACATTTGCTGTACCTAAAATAAATATATAAAAGTATTGAGATAGATTTATGGTAAACCAGTCTCATCTAGATAAAACCACATACCACAGTTGAACCATAATGCCAGTGCGACAAGGTTGTCACTATTGTCAATAAATATAATATCGTTCGTTCAAAAAATGGTATGTACATAGAAATTAGTACACTTATCACAAAGATCGGCGTCATCCAATGGAACCCTTCACAACGTGTATTCGACATTTGTGACACAATCAGTCGACACTGTGGAATACAAAAACAATAAAATGATAGTATCGTAACAGTCATCCAATTTTTATTAGACTTCGTAAGACATCTTGTCATCTATTGTCTAATAACTAATTTCGCAAAACATTTCTTATCAAAAGCATACTTCGAAAATGTGTGAAGAACAAAAAAATTGTCATGATTGATCGGCACGCACAACATATTTTTCGAATTTTAATTTTAATTCAAATCATGATTGAGAAACAATTACCGCAATAGCGTAAATTAGATATGGTTCGATACACTAGAAAAAAAAATGTATATGACTTAATAAATGACACGTGCATAAAACCGAAGTAAGTGGACGTAAAATAATAATTATCGCGGCAAATTATAGATAAGAGCGTAAATAAATCAAAACTCAACAAAAAAATAAAATTAAAATTACATACGCTAATATTGCTGAAAATTGTCCCACTTAAGATATACAACATTCTCGGATCTCTATCTATTATGTTGTTTGGTGAGTAGTGCGTCCAAAACATGAACAATACGAAATACGTGGCAAATGAAATTAGCGGCCGCAAAGCTTCACCGACCGGCCTCATTTTACCGGTTTTTTCAGCGTACGATCTAAAAATTACAAATCAAACACAGAAATATTATGCGTTTTGTATACAAATTATAATCTAAACATATAAGAATTTAGAAAATTTAAAAAAAGAAAATGTACTTGTAAAGATTATATACGACCATTGGTATGTTTGATAAAGCGCTAACATGTAAAACTATTTCCAGTATATTACCCCACGTTATATCAAAAGGTAATTGAGTTTTCCAAATTTTATAGCCACCAAAGTACGTTATAAGATATAGAAAAGTTGAACCCTTAAAATATACAAATAAAAGAATTGTTTTAAACCATTAAATAAATGGTTTTCGTGTTAGTTACCATTATTTTTTGTTAGATAGTAGAATATTAACAATAAAATAATAAACAAAATAATCATCACTAACCCACATACTCAAGTCATATCCCCATGGCAAATACAATACTCCCGTATTATATTTTTCCCAGTGACATACATAAAAATTGAAAAATACCATCCAAATGATGTAATACATACGAACGGCAGGAATTGATGCATAGCCCCGGCCGAATATACTATATAAACACGCAGGTATTAGAAATGCTTGGTATGAATCCAAACCATGATCAAATAGTTCACCTAGTGGTCCCGATAAATTTATCCTGCGGGCTTGTTTACCATCAATACCATCTGAAAAAAAAAATATTGTACTAAATTTTTAATTTTACAATTTTTAATTCGCATGCTAAAGTTCAAAAATTGTAAATTCCATAAACTACCCAAAGGGCAATATTATTTCACCGAATATTGTAACATATTCAAATTAACGAATATATTTTTATATTTTATCTTATCTAAACACAAATTTTTTTTATCTAGCATGTATTATACAATACGAAACATATGCGAGTCTTTTAAAATTGCATTATGTGATAGTAAAATTAAATGACTGCACTAAGTGGCAAAAATTGTTAGCTCTAATAAATATTTGTTATAAAAACTAACTAGCTTCAGCCCTGAAAAATGTTTCGGTTAATAAAAAAAATTATCAAATTTATTAACACCAAAACCGCCAACTAATTTAATTATCACTATGTGTATAAAATTCAAGTTATAGTAAAAACCAAGATACATAATGTTGGTTGACACAGAAACATGCTAATTTGAAATAAAAATTATAAAATTACACAACTTCAAATCTGCCTTTGCTCTCACATTAGGTTGACCCGGCTATAAACAATTTACAACAGTATTTTTTAAACTATTTGTTGTGTGATTTTATTCTAAACTACTAAGTAATAGTAGTCTTGTTTCAGTCAAGTTAGCCTTTTTTCTTCTATTTATCTTTAATCTATTCTGGAGCGTAGGCACTCCCAACTCTTCTTCGCGGTTCGCGTTTTCTTACTTTTTCGCTTTATAGTACTGGCATGGAATATGGGCGGCTCATAAGTTCTGCACTCCGACAAGGGGTCATAGTTGTGTTCATTTTCATCACAGATCTGATGATGAAAAATCCCTTTTGCATCGTGCCCTATCGCGATTCGAACCCGACACCTTCCGATCCAACTGCCAAAGCTTTAACCGTTTGGTCGGTCAAGTTAAGTCTTGTAGGTAGGAGCCTGCGATTTAAAACAATATTCATTTTAGAATCCCGATTGCAAACAGACATAATTTTGTAATACCGGCTTACGAAATTGTCGAGTTCCGTTTAACTTTCTACTCATGTTCAGGTTCTCCTTCAAAATTAATTTTAAGAACCAATATTCATCAAATAAAAGGATCATCGAAAGAATTTATGAAAAACAAATATTCCTTTTATATTTCACAACATCTACAATTGGAGAATTTTGTCAAGATCTTACTTTAACTATACGCAGTATCGAAAATGAGGGTCGTAGACACCGCTAATTTCCCTGATGTAGACTATAATAGCAATCGGCAAAGTTACAGGCACACACACACACACAACCAGCTAGCAGAAACCCACAAAAGTAAAGTTAAAAACTAAAAAATCACGAGACGTTTAGTACCAAATAAAAATGTCATTAAAACGTTTACAGTTTCATTTCACGTGACACCGACCCTGATGTCTACTATAATAAATTATAAAAATAATAAGCATTTAACTTTGGCAAATTTACAACAACAATGGTATATATTTCATTACAACCAGAATACGTAAATAAATTTCGCAAGACTGCAAATAATCGAATGGAGTCGATTTAAAAAAAACAAGAAAGACAAACCTTTTAAATTCGAAATCGATCCCAATCTGTATATTACGATATTAAGATTGAAATCAAGTTAAAAAAAACTGACGAAATTTTTCATTTAGTAACAACAACGAATGGTACATCGAAAATTTAAATAATTTAATCTTTCTTCTCCCACAGTGTTGCTTAAATAACTGTATCCGCGCTTTAGAACAGAAAACGATATTTCGCCAGACGCATTAAATAAAGGAATTGTCCAAAATATATCAGTATTATATTAATCCATGTGAAGCTCTTTGGTAGTTGGTGGCTCGAAGCAGTCACTTAGTCGGCGTAATCTACCACTGTAGTTACAATAGACTTATATGCTAAATTGATGGGATTTCTATCGTCGTTGTAGATGGAAAGGGATATGTATCGTCCGAATCACCATATCCACAATTTTTTTAGTGTACATAGATGTTTGTGATTATTGATGATCCCCCTAGGTTTCAGTGGTTGACATTTAGGCCAGTTTTGGCCCATTGTGATACCACGCATTCACGCCACAACATTAACCCATTCACCTATTCACCTATTCACCTACTCACACAACTACAGTAAAATACCACGTGCACATTGCAAGCACCATGTCAACCTGTACATTGGACGTGGGCGGTGGGTCGGCGCTGAATTACAATCACCGATTGTAATCGATGATGAAAATTCGATTTTGCATCTAGCCTCTGATGGGATTCGAACCCAGTACCTCTCGGTTCAAATGCCTAAGTTTTAACCACTGCACCACTTGTCCGGTAGATGATGATCACCCTAACATTAATAACTATTTTCTTTTGGATTCCTCGAAATTTATAGCATGGAAACCGATGTAGCCATATTATTTTTAGGGTATAGCCGGCTTGTAGCTTCTAAAATCAGTTGAAATACAGTGTATAACACCAATAAAAAACCTAAAATGTTAACTGTTATTGTTTTTGCCAAATAAAGCCATACAATTCACAAAATGTGCTTTTTTTCTAGACAGTTGGTAGCATTGTAGCGAATTTTAAGTGTTAGGTACAGACAAAAATCACTCTTCAGCACTGTAATTAGATAACTCGCGTATGGACAGCAGAACCGCAATGCAAGGAGTGTATTACTACTGACCTCGACCCTCGGGGGAACACAACATAGATGATATGTTGTACCCTAGTAATTGATAGTTCTCACAAAAGTGCATTCTTTATGCGACATAGATAACAAAAGAAGCAAAGTTTCGCTGTTCTTTTAGAACATAGTACCACGACACAATAAAACTCAGGTCATCTGATCAACGTCAAACATTGTTTATTCAATTATTGGCCTGTTTTTTATTACATCGGAGAGATCGTTAAAATTAATATTGTTTATTTTTCAATAACAGCGACTAAAACGGATTGTTTTTTCTTCAATTATTTAAGACAAAGGTTTATGGAGCTCATCTGGAAACAATTTTGCAAGAGCCAAAATATACATTAAAATTCCACAATAATAGTGGAAGAAAATTTTAATTTCAGTTGGGTGATTTTATTTTTTTTCTAAATCCATTTTAGAGTTAGAGGGCGCTTAAGTTTTATTTGGTCTTTCCATTATAAATTCTTGGGGAGTAGGATACGACTTTCTACTTACGACAAATGACGGTCAAAAGGCCGTATTGTTTTGTTGTTGTTTTTCTCATACACATTTATAAATTCGAGACACAAGTCGTAATGATTATTTTTCTGTTTTCATAAAATATTTTACCAAAATTAGTTCGAAAGTCGTACTCGTAATGCTTACATAGTCAACCTCCTTAAGTGGATTCATATTTTTGAGCAGTGGTTATTCATAAAGTCTGTGAAGAACAAAGACAATCTATAAATAATGATATTTCATCGAAAGTGCTGAATATGGGTATAAAAAGAAGTTGTGAGGATTTAGTTAAAATTTTAAAGCCGATTTCAATTGCTCTGGACAAAATGTAAATAAATACTTGTAAAATATCGGATTCTGTCAAAATATTGAAAGAGTTAGAAACCATATTGAAAAACGAACTTGATATATCACAAATGAACCTTCTCATTTTGCAGCTTTTACACTTAAACCGTTAATGCAATTTCAAAATTTTAAATTAATAGAAGCTGAAAAATCAATGACTATGGAATATATGGAAGATAATTTGTCGCTGAGTTTCATAACAGTGAATCTAAAGTTTCAAGCAAATATTCCTCCATTTGTGGAGTGTGTTTGCTTTACACAAAGGATTGATAGCGACGTTAAACGAATAAAAAATCCAACAATTAACAACAGCTACTGCTTCATCAGCTGAGGTCGAACGAGTTTTTTCGACCTTTGAGCTAGTTCATTCATAATTAATAAATAGCCTAGGGATATTGTAGATAAAGCGGCAAAATTAACATTTTTAGCAGAGCAGCTGAATAAATAAAAGGTTTTTCGTTTTATTCTGGTTCAGATGATTATGAAATACTTGGCTTTAATTTTTAAATTACTTTATATTTTCATAATTTATTTTTTAATCAATAGTGAAGCACCACATGCTATGAAATTTCCTTAATATTCAAATTAACTGATTTAATCTACATATATTTAAATGAATGTTTCTGTCTTCCATTTACTATTTTAAGCCAATAATGAAATAAACTGATTGCTATAAAAAAGTATTTAATTGTTTTCGGAAATTTATTACAATTTAAGATCAACATAACAATTTTTTATTCAAGAAACTCTGATTTAAATATAAAAAACTGCTGCCCTATTCCTGAATACGATACGAAAACGAAAGTACAAGATTCTTATTCAATTTTAAATAAGAATCGTACGAATCTGATTCAATTCAAATATGAATCTTGTATTTTTTTTTCTTACCCTATTCAGGAATAGTGGTGCTGTTTTATGTACGATTTACATGTTCCATTTTTTTCCAGGAAAAAATGAAGGGTTAAGTATATTACGATTTTCGTTTGCGAGAGGAACACGGATCAAATTCCAGTAAAATAAAATTGGATTTTTTTCTTTTTAATTTGAGCAAATGTTGTTTTCATATGGCTGACTCTTTTTCACTAGTAACTTTTTGTTATTTGGGTGCAGCTCTATTTTTCAGTAAAAAATTTGTTGGGAAAAAAATTGGAACATAAAATCGTACATTAATCAAAAAAAATCGATTTTTTTATTTTTTTTTTTTGTCAAAAAAATCAACAAAATTACATGCCCTGTGTACTAATAGGAACTAATAGGACAACTTAACATACTTGATTAGATTCAGAATGTACATAATTAACCCAGAAATGAAGCAGAAACACCTCGTCATAGAACAAAAAAAAATTTTCTTCTCTTTTTAGTCAATACAAAATTAATAATTTTGTAAATTTCGAAAAAATTATAAAATTTCTTGTAAAAAACAACATACTCACTTATCTATATGTAGATGACTACTAACCGATCTACTAAATATTTTGCGAAATCAAACCTCGTATCTAGATAACCGTGAGTGAGATATGTTAAATTGTCCCTACAACTCACCTTCATTCTGCCCTCTGTGATTTTTTTAATTTCCTCAAACTATTTTTGTGCAAGGCGAACAAGCTACAAATTAGCAAGAAAATCATTGAAAACTGCATTTTACGTTGAAATTTACAGTGTAGTTTATGTTGCGTAGGTGTAAAAATGGGGTAGATGACGGCACTAGATTAGTGAACACACAATTTAACAAATTGAACCAAACAATGTAAAATTAATTTAATGTTCGACTAAGGAAGTATACAATTGTTTCGCTAGTTCAGTTGCTTCAAAAAAGTAATTTGAACAAACTCAACTATTTAAATAATATTATTTACATGGTTTGTCACCGAAGTATGATGCCAAAGTCTAAACGAAATTTTGTAATTGAAGGATATTGTTCTTCTTCTAGAAGCAAACGGCTTATACTTATTTCGATAAAACTCTGGTCATCTTATTTTAGCGCAGGGCAACAATCGCATGTTGTAAGTAAATATACCTTACAACAAATTATCAGTGTTATTTAAGAACCAGTGAATTGAATTAAGTTTATTTATTTACAAACCTAAAAAATTAGGTGTTTTCAACGTCTAAAGGAAATGTTGTGATAACCCCAAAATGCTTGAATTATCGTTTAGTTATAAAACAAATTTAACACGACATTTCCAATGATAAAAATTTGAAATTGCTGAACTGGATTTAATAAGAAACAAAAATGAAATGTTTATCTTTTATTTTAATTTAATTTAATTTTAACAAACAACCTAAATCAATAAACAAAAAAGCATTGATCATTATTGTTCGATTCATTAATACAAAAATTAAAATTCAGCAATTAAAACAATATCGTTGTGATTCTACAGGAAAACGCTTATTACATTGGGGCCTAGACATTATAAATAAATATAATGTACATACTTACATTATATAGAAATATTTAGGAGAGATTAAAGTTCAATGTTGAAATTGATTGATAAATCGTTAAATCGAGTTAGAGATTCTCTACATCGCCAGTAACCCACGGACTATGTACTAACGCTATATTACACAAATTAGGCAGAATAGATGTCAATAGTATCATTGATGTTAAACGAAACGTGTCGGCATAAAATTTAGTTTCAGTTATCAAACAGCAAATTAAATCTTCCAGAATGAATTTATAAAAGAAATGATAATGTCTCGTTCCCATGCCGTTACGGTACCTAAATTAAGCCCTACATCACAATTTTCCGAAAGAAACAAAAAAACAATATCTAAACAAAATGAAGACTACCAATTGCCATTATAGCTAAACTTGCTCTCGTTTAACGGAGCTGGGTAAACCTTAATCAAAATTAGTTCATATTTTATATGGTTTATAAAGATGTGTGATAACAAGTCAAGGTAAATGCCCTTTGTTCTAATGATATGTAGTAATTATTTCTAGAATTGCGACATGAATTTTTTGAATAAATCTTAGGTTCCATTAAATCGTAGGTAAGTATTTTGCAAAACCAATACATAGAAAATATTTGGCACACATAGCATAAACACCAAATTTCTAACGAATTAAGGACTTTCAAAATTAATACAGAAAAGTCGGAAACCTGTGAAACTTACCTGATTCCTAAGGTAGTATTATCCAGAAAAAAATCTTCTTTAAGCACGTCACAGGCGTTTTCATTACACGTAGATCAAGCCTCAAGATATGAATTAATCGTTATCTTGAACAAATTTTGCAAAGCAATGATAAAAAATTATCATTAAAAACGCAAACTTTCCGCAGTGTGATGTCTCATCGGATGGTAAACGCGAAATATGAACATTCTTTCCAACATTAAAAATCAATCAATCATTTCTTTCTATAGCAAATTGGCGGTATCTAAGGTCCCATTCATATCAAACTTACTAATGAAACTTTATAATATAAAATATGTCATTCAAAACCTGAAAGATATCTCTGTACTAGGGCAGTTACATATAGGGCAAGAAGAAATCATAAACTGCATTTTTATATTGGTACCAAAGTAAATATTAGAAACGTTCTCAAGATCAATGAAAGTTGATGTTTTGCAATCGTTCATTCATTCATAATAGATAGAGAGATCTTGTTAGATATAACTTACCGCTAAGATCACTAATGATAACGTAACAAGTTGTTCAAAATTCATAGATGTTAATTTCATATCAACACACAACCTCAATTTCTAACAACTTATAATATTTATATCTATATATAGCAATTTATGCACAATCTTTAAGTGGGCAAATCATAAATTTGATAAAATTATACCTAACCGTAAATATGAAAAGATTAGGAAAAACATTCGATGTAAAGTTTGATATGTTTTTATACAAATACGGAAACGAACAAGTTTATATATAAAAGGGTTTTTAGGCCGAATTTAGGCCTCTCTGAACTGATAACGCACACACAACCAAATACAACTTGACCCCTTTAAAATAAGCACGATCGCCACAATTTATGAAATATGAATTTCGGTTCAAATACAAAGGTCTATGGCACCATATCAGCACAATTACTACTCAATGATGCAGTATTTGTAGAAATAGTAAACAAAAATTAGATTATGCCACAATGTCTCATTAATCGAAAGATTTTTGAACTTTAGATAATTTGTAGTTAAGAAATTACAAAATTGACTATTTTAAATATAATCTTTGCTTACCTAACGTATACGCTAAAAATATAAAAACAGCCGTGGCCAGCCATATCCAATTTGGAATTTCTTTGTAATCCTCTTTTTCACTGCCCGCGTAAAAGCTCCAATCGTACCATGAGAGTAGAATAAAATTCGCCACCGAAAATAAAAACCCTACAAATGTCATTAGATTTGGTGCAACCCATCGTGGAAATATCTGCAAATTAACGCACGCTGATTAGGAAATGTATACATATAATTAATTAAATCAGTTTTTATTACTTCGACTAATTTATTCCAAAACGGATGCATAACATAAATACTGAGAGGTGATGTGTCTCGTGCGCTGTACTGCAATCCCAAAAAAAAAATAATAATAATAATAATTGATTTATGCGAGTGTGCCCAATTTAAAAATCTAGGTTATGTTTTATCATTTCTATCATCCAAAAATTTTTTAATAATTTAATTAACATTTCTACCTTGTAATTTGAAAATCCATTTAGATGTTCACTAGTCAGGTATTCGATACTCATTTTGATGGGTTTATTATACACAACACTCAACAAAAATTAATGCGACACTTTTTCCCTATTATTTTAATTCAAAACACTTAAAACTGAATCACAAGAAAACTTAAAATAATAAAATCGATAAACGAACAATTTTCCCTTTACAATTTCCTCGTATAGATAGGTAGGTTGTCGCGATGATGATTGATTATTGTATGATGACGATGATGGGGGGCTACGATATACACAATTTCATTTTAATAAATACTGTAATTTTCCGAATTAATACTTGGTTTTGTTAAAATTCAACATTAAATTCACTTAAATTAAATTAAACTAAAAATAAATTTCACTTTATTTCGTGCAAACACCATACAACACAAACAGAACTAAAAGCTGAAATAAAAACTGGAGGTGTCGGTGTGTATACTTCAAAATGAAGTTTGCCGGTATTTATGACTACAGGGTGGTTCGACTTATTTTTGTACTACATTTTTGGGCTGCACACTGAGTTAACTAAACTTTTTAATTTACCGCAAAAATTTATTATAAGAAAACGAGGTTTTTGCCCTATGTTTTCTGATAAAATGATGCTAACCACACTATTCAATAAAATTTCAACTTAAAAACCGGTCAATGGGATAATTTTTATCGAATTTAAAAATCTTGCAACCGGTAATTTGGCTATTCGGCTACTAACAGTTTTCGAACAGTCCACTAAATGTCAAATTTAAAAAAAAAAAATTATTTGAGGTTATGGAAAACTTCAAGTAAAAATTGTGTTGTGGTTGCTATTAAATAATTTTATTAAATACAACATTTTAAAATGGCAGCAAGAACATTTCAAGTAAATATTTGCGTATTTGATTATAAGAATCAGTAATTTACTTTTTATATATGTTTTTTTTAAGGGAGCAAAAATGTTAACTGGATTTCGTCCGCCTGGAAAATTTGACAAGGGACTTGGTGCACAACTACCTGAAGCATATAAAAAGTTCTGGAATGAGTGGCGAGTACAAACACCGGCTGCCGTTCATTATGTTCCTAAAGCGGGTGCATTCGAACACAATGAAGTAACCGGTGAAGTGAAACCCATTCAAAATGTTCCAATTCTAGTGAAGTACCCAAAAGAACATAACCTTGGTATTTGGGGCGGTGAAGGTGTTGTAAAAGGATTTCAAAAACGTGAGCCAACTCGACGTCGAGTACCTCATTTTTGGGTTCCTGTTTTAAAAAAATCAGTAGTTTACTCAGCTGTGCTAAACGAATACTACTCGATTATAGTTACAGAGCGCACGATTAATTTGATCCATGAACACAAAGGTTTCGATCATTATATCCTTAAAACGCCAGCTTGTGATTTAAAATCAACATTGGCGCTAACATTTAAACGTAGAATACTGCAAGCCCTGGATAAAAAATGCCCTAATTTGGCTACGGATAAAGCTAAACAAAATCAAGTGCTGGAAGAATACGGTGGATATTTGGCAGATTATACCGCCGAAGACATCGAATGGTATGGTTTAACGTACAATCAAGCAATTTATAAGCTAGAGAAACAAATTAAGGATAGTGAAACGGTGGTTCCGTATAAGCTGTTATTCCGCGAGAAATTAATTGAACAATTAAAGGCTCGGCAAAATGATGATGCACAAAGTTCCGATTCAGATGATGAGAAAAAATCGGATGGCGAGGAAAAGTGAGTTTTGAATTTAAATTTGAAATCGAGTGATTTAATTTTAATTTTAATTTAACATTTCAGGTCCTGGATCAAAAAAATTAATCCTTTTGGAAAGAAATCTTAGACGAACCAAAATTATAATATTAATGTAAAATAGAATGTTTAGTCTAAAAAGTTAATAACAAAATAGATAAATAATTAAAATATGTACCTAGGATGTTGTTTATAGTACAAATCCGGCTTCGGCGAATGTCCTGAGAGGAATGAAGGTCAGAGTAGTTTGATCAGAAAAGAAGTTTCAAAATCCAGACCTTGTTTCTTCAATAATAACCACAAAGACTATGTATTTAGTACTGTTCAGCTCACGAGATCTGTTCGAGTGTAATCCTAAATACCTATGTATTTCAAACAGTTTTTAGTCATTACAAAATTAACTCTAGGTATATGCCCCGTTTTCACAGGCCATTTTTCATGTGCTGGACGAAATTTTCATTGTAACATATTAGTAAATGTCGTCCATTTACCAAAATCAGAGTAAACTAATGAACAGCTTTCAAAGTATCTAATTATGTCAATTCATCTAGTTATTGTACAATGTGATATGATTTTCACGCATTTAGACCCATCCATTAATACTTTACACATTGTTATACACTTAGAAGAGATACCTAAATATAACTAAATAATTCTAATGCGTTTCTGTGAATTTTATCATAAGCCTGTTGAGTCCTAACACTATTGTATCATGACCCTCAGGAAATTAGGCATTAGTTCCATCCTTTTAAACAAAATGAAGGCGGGCTAAAATTCCAGACCCGTTCATTAACTAGATGATCCAGAATCACGAGGTATTGATATCAAGGCTTTTTCTGATCGGAAATACGCCACTACCTACACGTGGAAAAGAACTGCAATTACTTCAAGCGAAACTTCCGGTTAAGAGTTAGGTAGTGCATAACATTCGGACGCTTTTATGGGAAAAATGGATGTCAAAATACCTACAACGCTTGCCACAACACGTAAATGAAACTGAGACAACCACTAACTCTTCAAAGGACAGCGTCTTCCAACGAGATGAATTACAAACATCAACGATATGGTAAATAGTAACGATTACGGAGTCGCACCCACATGACATGATGGACTCTCCTACGTCAGAAGTAAAATTTTGCAAGACCGTTCACTAAATTATCCCCCGATTCATCACGAAAGAGTTAAGCAATTCCCGATTAAGATTAAGGAAGTAATGGCGTATACGCGCGGACTGCTACTCAATTCATCGCAGCGCATGACGTCCCTTGAGAATGGGTGTAAATTCAGTGCTAAGTAGCACACAATCTACTTTACTTATGCCCGGGTGCACAGAAAAATAACTAACGGTCGGTTAGTTGTGCGTCAGTTAAAATCATCGTCAACTTGATTAAATACATTTTATTCCATGGAAATATTTAACGATAAAAAGTTATTCAATCAAAATTGGACAGTCTGAAATGTTTTGATCCTAACATAGCAAGTATGATTGTTGCCATATTCAATTTGATTTATCAAAATCAGGCAAATCCAACGGCATGCCGGTGGTTTGTGGGAAACCCATTATACCCTTGCAATTGGGGTCATTTTCAGCAATCTCTGCCATCAACTGGTCTAGCAACGATGAATAGTAGAATTCCATTGTTTTATGTTTTTCTTAGTAATCGATGAATAGAATTCCCTGGCTCAAAGGAAACACTCAACATTTTCAAATTCCGTTACTCTCCGTAAAGGCGTCTATCTCTCTTTCATTTGCATGCGTATTGCGTTTCAAGTACAAGAAGTTATTCACGGCATGGCATTCGAAAATCTCCGATATCGAGAACAAAACAACAACAAGCTTCTAAATTTTGTTTTATCATGTTTTATACATAAATCCAATTCCTTCCTAAATTTCATGTTTGTAATTTCATGTTAGTTTCATTGTAGAATTTGTCTGTAGAGGAACACTTATTCAATAAAAACCAGTTGCCAAGGATAAACTTTAAAAAAGGGGTTTCCCGATAAATGTATTGAAATTGGTAGGGGGCTTACACGTACTTCAAAAACTGGGGATCCGACGTGTTTTTGGGGACGTACAGTTAATGAGCGTCCACAAAATCATAGGTCGCAATTAAAAGTCGACGGCTCTTAAATCATAAATGTACGGTAAGAAGCAACGGCCCACATTAGATATTTGTGTTCTATAAAACTCGACAGCTCATAAAATCAGCGCAAAATAAATATACAGCAATCCAGAAACCAACTGCCACATATAAGATCTACATTGTAGCATATTTATTAACGGACGCAATTAATTGTTGATGGACCATCAAAACCGTTTATTTTATTTTACTGGTGCTACAACACATAAAGCGGTTTATGGCCCTTACATAATCAAGTCATATTCGAATTAAAAATGTTGATGGATCCATCGAATCCTACAAGGCTGCTGAATGAGGCATGCCGAATGGGAAGAGGGTTCTATGTTTCTTCCATTTTAACATTTCCTCTGTGCTGTTCCCATGCGGTACTAATCCAAGCAATGGTTGAATGACGTTGATGGTCAATTTGTTGCCGCATTATCTCTGCCACGCGTCCCCCATCGAAACCATTGGCCCAACAAAATTGTCATTGGGTCCAAAATCACCGTTATAGCAACGCGGATCATCAGCTGATACAAATTACCGGAAGAAAATCCTCGACTGCAGGCAATAAGTTTGTTTTTTTTGGAAAAATGAAATCGATGCTGTTAGTTTCACAACGAATAAGGACGCATTTACAGCAGCTGCAGTGGACCAAAAAAATTTTGACTCTGTAAAAAAAATGTCAGTACAAAATTTGTTCCACCACTGTATTCTTGAATTTAATTGCTTTAATGAAAAACACTTGTAAAATTTCCTTAGAGTGGCAATACATATATTTGTTTTTAGGAATATCGATTTCGAAAATTAAATTTCTTATTTCGTTATTAATTTTTGTAATCGAGTTAAAGCAATGGCAATCATTTGTGAATTCGAATCTGAGTTAAATTTTGTTTTGCAAGAGCATTTCTTTTGTGGGTTTTAAAAAGGATCTGCTAACCCTTATATTAGACAGAACAATGGAATTGGCAATAATTCGAGAAAGCAGTCAGAAAGCGACAAATGGCAAGAACGGTTATATGTATTGCCAAACCAAGGAATCAAGCACTAATTTTAAAAGGAAATTGGGGCAGGGGAACTCCAATAATATAGTAGTTCTAAAAAATCAGGGGACTAGGGATTTGTGGTGACTATTCAGTAGCAGTGAATCTGTTTTTAGTGGACATTAACCATCCTTTGCCGGAAATAGGAGAACCTGTTTTGGCTCTTCAAGGGAGCAAACAGTTTACGAACCTTAATTTGTCTCAGAAGCTTTTTAAATTACTTGCTGGTCTACGGGTAAGGGCATTTTTTGGGGTCGGCAGACTTCCTTTTTGGTGTAAGCCTAGCCAGTTTATTGTTCCAACGCATTACGGAGAAGACATAGTAAGGTAGCAAGAAAATGGTACAAGTAGTCTTTATGGACGACATTATAAGATTTGGAATGCCGGAATCATTAATTTCAGAGAATGTAAATAAGTACTTTTACTTCCAGTGAATTTCTTAGATTTTGCAAAAAAAATAACATAAAACGTACAATTTCACCTCCTTTTCAACTGAACTAGAATGGGCAACGGAATTCGGTATAGGAACTTTTAAAAATATTCGAGGAAAAAATTAGGCAATTTCTGTATTTTAATAGAAATACGCCGCACATTACCACTAATAAAACACCATTTCAGATTATGTTGAAAAGAAGGCCCCTTCATATAAATCGTAGAATGCTGAAGCAGGAAATAAATACAAACTCTGGCAAGAAGTTCGTTTAGGAACGTTATTTTTCAAATTTTAAAACCACTCAAATTTGGGAGTAGCTATTGTCTCGTGTTTGCTGAAAATCGTAAAATGTTCAAAAAACATGTAGATCACATTATACCGCGGGTAAAGAACCTTGATAAAGCAGTTTTAAATCGGAATACCACCCCGTGGAAGAATGAAGCAGCTGAATCGACTCTTCAGCAAGTTTTGAAAGAAAAGACTTGACCGACTATATCGCTTATTGAAAATCGAAGCTTAACATTCTCCAATCGATGCCGCCAAACGTAATTAACGTTCACCGGAAAGACGTGGTTAACCCAGACTGGTGTTCAAGAAGCAAAAATAAGACCAATGATGTACTATTTAGCCTGTTTCATGTTAATATCCATAGTAGCATAAGGGCTATGAAACTTGTTGGAGAAAGTCTATGAAGTAGCAACTGGAAACGTAAAATGTATGTAAGTATTATCACAATCAGTTTACTTAGCTAACGTAAAGCTAGTTTGTTAATTTGTATTTTGATTGACACTACCATAATGCCGGTAGATAATAATAGTTTAAACTAAACAATCTCTTTCTACTCTTTCAGATTATTGCCGTGGCTGGGCTCATAACCTGTTAGATGGTCGGATGATTTTAGATTTTTGTTCACTCAACAAAATAAAGTTATGTAATTGGAAATAATAAAACTTAGCATCTGTACTCCACGAGAGTACGTGTATTACGTACTTTTTCTACACTTCAAGAATCAAAAAACGCTCTTATTTTTATAAAAAAAAAAATGTCAAAAACATTAATAACCGCGTTTACAATCATAAGCTCCTTTTAATTTCAACTCAAGTTCAACTGATTCGTTAAATGTTGCATATACCAACATACCCTTTTCTTCTGTATTTTTCCCATTGTATTCAATCGAAGTAATATTGCTTGATGAGTAACGCTTAACTGTTCTGCAAGCTCTTTTTGCGTTAGACACGGATTTTCATCCAGTAAAACTTTGATTCTTCGTCTTCAAATTGTTTTACTGCGCATGGACGTGGATCGTCCTCAAGACTAAAATTGCCATCACGAAATTTTGTAAACCACTTTTTTACTGATGAATGGCTCACAGAATGTTCACTCAAAGTCGAACTAATCATTTTAATAACTTGAGCTAGCATTTTTTTCATTTAAAAACAATATAGAATTCAATGATGTAACATACTAGTATATCCAAAATGGCGGGCAATTTGGATGCGTTGAAGTATATTTTAAATTTTATTGCAACCAACTTCAGAGCCGAGTTTCCACTTGCACACCTAATAATTTAAAACGTTTGTCCATTATTTAATTTTCGTTTAATTAATCTAATGTAGTAAGGGAAACGCCGGCTTTTACGAAATTTTAGAGGGCAACAAGTCTCAGCTTATCCACCGTTATATATGCAGTTACACGTTGAATATAAATGCTCCGATGTCCAGTTTAGTCTAAGTGGTGGGTGACATTCTGAGCTAAGAGTATCAAGTCCCTGAATTGAAAATTTACCTGTGATAAAAATGCCTCCAATCATGTGAGCTTGGATCTATTAAAATTACTGTGGGTTTTAGATAGATTTTTAAACAAAATTCAGCTTCATTATGTAGGACAAAATTTGCACCCCAATTCTTGTATATTTTGAAGAATAAATCTCAAAAACACATATTTAATCTTCTTCTATCTATTGTCTATAAAAAAAAACAACCAAAAACTGCGATCTAGTTTAACCGTGGCCTATATAAGCGATGATCATGTTAATTTAAAATAATAATTTTGACTACACGACTATAACCTTATATAAACAATATTACAAGTCGTGCATGTATGTATAATTCATAAGTAAGTAAGAAATATAAGATACCGTTAATAAAAGAGGTCAATATTATTCCATTTTAACACATTTTCGTCTCTTCTTACCATAGAAACTAAGAAATATGATGAAATAAGAAAACACAATAATAATATGCTTGTTTGCAGTGCTTTTGTTAAGAACATTGTGTTCTTAATACCACCGTTATAAAACAGTATAATGTCTTTGCGAAAATCTAAGATCGGATCGAACATTCTAAAAAATAATATCAATAATGGTTGAAATAAATTCCATCAAGATTTTAACCCTCTTGTGTGTAATTTTTGTGTTCCAACCAAAGGAGTACATATATGAATCACACTTTTTGACCTTTGTCTTAATTTAATACAAATTCCAGAATTAGAACAAACGGATTGCTTTTATGCTTGAGATAATTAAAAATGTTTTCTTTCATTTCTTTCTTATTTTGTGTTTGCGATGATAACAATAAGTAATAAATGATAATTTATTATTTATATAAATTTATTTCTTGCAATTTGAGAAACTTGGACAAGGCCACACCAACACTCTCTTAATTTATATTATCAAAAATAATAACATAAAAAAACGGTATAAAAATCGTGTTTAACTCGTTTCCCTCTATTTCATAGGTCATTGGTCTTTTGCGTGATGTGGGGCTCATAATAAAACGCATTAATTGATTCGTCATTAGCCAGGTATAAAAGGAATCTAGATGTTGTTTATCGTTCGATCTCCACTCCCATACTAAGGTAGAATGGAAATTTTATTATAATAGATTCTACGCAGCTGCATTCAACTTGTTCTCTACCTTTGTTGTCCATAAAGTCATGGTCACGAAAAATTACCTTGGTCAAAAGACAAGGTTATAGTATTTGTTTGATTTCGATCATCGTATTTAATTGATCCCTCTCGATAGTACGCAATAAAATTAAAGTGAGTTCGATTGTGTCAAGGGAACCCCCTCCCATAAAACAAAATATCTTTCACAATGCGCATCATAATTGAAAATTGATTGACCATAACAAAATAATTGAATTAATCAAATTATTTTTGTTGTTCAATAATGGCAATCAATTGATTTATTTATTTACGGTGTCGTAAATATTGTAAAAGCAATTAAATATGTCAATGATTTATATGATTTACATGAAAACTATGAGAAGAATTCTAGAATTTGTATTGCATGTGAAGCAACTTGAAAGTAGTATGATAAATTATTATTATTGTTTTATTCGATAATGACTCCTCTTATATTATTCTTCCCACTATGAAGATTCCCTGAGTATAATGTACATGTTACGTACACACACACAATATATCATAATTGCAATTTCAAGGTTCATATTATACTATTTTAGAAGGTGAATTTTGTATTCTAGTTAGTATTAAGTGCTCCAATGCAAGTCATTGTTATTAGACGGAGATCTTGGCAATTTAACATTCAACTTGATGAGTATAGAGATCAGCTTTATGAAAATAAAAACATTGACCAATTAATTAAAAAAACTGAGTTTTCGTAATAGCTGCAAGTCAATTAAACAGAAGGTGTTTTTGTTTATTCGTTTAAAACACTCCAATTCCATTGAACTAAATACAAAGGCTCTTAAATTAACAAATTTCGGTCGAATATGCGTATTGCTATCCGAAAAGCATTAGGGTTACAATTTTTATAAAGTAGAATTGAGACAAGTCTACGGAACACCCAAATCAGTTGAATCAATGATTTTCAGATATAAAACAGAAACAGAATTCAAATTTCACTAAGTAGTGATATTATCAGCTGGTGGTCACTATGAATGTCCGCACCATATTGAACTGACATCTTGTAATGACAACAGAAACTTCTTGTTGATCATTACGTGATCTATTTGGTTCCCTGTTCTGCCATCAGGTGATGTCCATGTATATATGTGTATATTTTGGTGTGGAAATCTACTGCCTCCCATATTGAGGCAATCAATAATATCGGTATTTATCAAACAAATACATTTTATACGAAAACCACAAAACATATCCCAGCAGGCAAATCATTGACGTCATCATTAGACAATCAAGCATGACACTTATATAGATATTTATCAGCAAATGGAACTAATTCTCGTTTGTGACATCAACGTATTCCTTTCGCCGTTCCTGCTCTCGTTCATTGATTTCAAAAGGCTTTAAAAGAATGAAGAACATCCTCCACTATCAGCATGTGTCGAACCATCAGCTTATAGTCCGAAGAGGTCAACAGTCATAACTTTCATTCGTTGTAATACTCGACATAACGTCTGGCGGCGAGATCGGAATGATGGCACAGCCATAATTCTCGTGATTAGGGTCATTAGGGTTTTCTAGGCTATGTATAATCTTTTACACCTCTTGATCTACATCTGCATTCGTCTTGACTCGGTTGGTCCTCGCGTGGAAAAATCAATCTAAAATTACACTTTTCCCGATTTACTAGTAAAAATAGTTATTATCATTGAAAAACCATCTCCAAATGTTGGTTACAACTGTTTGAGATCACAATTATATCATCTAGATCCCCTAGAATTGTGACATTGGGAAGCTCACGTCAAAATCGGTCGATGTCTCGTTGAAACGCCGCCGGCGCATCACATGGTGTCAGAAGTAGGATAGGAATACGTGTATCGACAATTCAGTGTTAAAATATATTCGATAATCAAAAATGGAAGGATCGAAGCCGCCGAAAAGCTTGCTGATCAACAATAACGTAGCCAACGAGTGGAAATTATGGCAACAACAATTTAAATATTATTCTGCAGCAACAGGACTCAACAGAAAAGATGAACAAATAAAAGTTGCGACATTTATGTCATGTGTTGGAGCAGAAGCAACCAAATTGGCGGACACGTTTAATATTAAAGATAAATCAACTCTAAAAGAGGCAGTACTGAAATTCACCGAAGTTTTCACACCTAAATCAAATTTGACATATGAAAGATTCCTATTAATAATTTAAAACAAGAACAGGGCTTAATGCTCTCAGGGGTAAGACCTAACCGACTTTTAACCTCCGGGAATGATGCAGTGGTTTTTGTTATCAATGCTACCCATGCTGCACGCTTAATGAGGGAAGAAGGTTCCCTACAACAGAACAGTAATCTTTTTAATTGAGAATTTTATCAGTTTTCTCCTCAAGATTTAATGGATTTTTCTATTTAGTAGTTTCAAATCAGGTTGCCTTGTGTCGTACGATCGTTAGGGTTCTGAAACTTTGTCATATTAATCTACTGAAACAAAACATTCCCATATTATCCTAAACACCAATTATTTTTTCGTAACAAATAACTTGCCCCTGGCTCTCCTTTAAACATTCTATTTCATACCGACGACTATTTTTACTTACATCACGATAGTAAACCATACAAACCTTGACTTTGATATTCACACGTGTAAAATGTTGCAACATGAATAAATTAAGCTCGGCACGTGATCTAATTACACCCCAATTTTCTTGCAGCCTATCACTTGTTAAACAATTTTATAAAATAAAATATTGCAAGACGCATTGTTTTAAAAAATCGTTTTTATTTAATTTCTTAGTGTTGCAACAAAATACATAAAAAAAATGTATATTAGTAAAAAAAAAATCATAAACTTATTAAATTAAAATAATAAATTAAAAATTACAAATTATTTTTTTGTCTCTTTCAAATTTCTTATTTATTTAATTTCAGTCTAATTTAAAATATTGACACACACCATAACTATCACGATATCCATCGGGGCCACATTGTTCGGTTGCGCCCAATAATTTTAAATCCCATCCATTTTCAAATTGCTGTTGTCGTTGATCCAATGGACTTAATTTCATTTTATCGATATTTATTAGACTGTCAAATGAATCATCATCATTATTATTATCATTATTATTATTATCACTATCTGAAGCGGTTAGTAAAATTGAATTAAAATTATTATTATTGCTATTATCATCATCACCACCACTATTATAATTTGTCTTTGTTTTAGGTTCACTATAATTAATGGGATCTAGTAGAAAATCCTGTTTATGATCTACAACCGTCACCAGTAGAGGGGATGCAGGTATATGATAATGATTGGATATGGGATAGGATCTATATTGTCGCAAAAAATTACCTTTGATTGGTATTACAGAACCAATTGGTGTATTATCGTCAAAAGCAAATTTAATTGGTTTCAATGGACCCGTACTACTACGGCCCGCTTGGCTTGGATACGATAAGGGGGATGCTGGTAAAACATCTAACTGTGTTTCTGGACTCGTATCAATACTTGAAATGTCTACTTTATATGGTGTGCGTCCTTCAACGAATTGTTCTAATCCATGATCCGTTTCTGGTTTCGAATTACGGTAATGATGATGATGCGACATTGCTGATTCGATTTTTTTTATTCCCTCGCCTTTAATTTCATGTTTCTTGTGCGCATGTTTGGCATGACTTTTTTTGTATGCCGATTTCGATAGTAGATCTAGTAAATTTAAACTGGACGCGGAATGTGTGGGCACCACAAGGAAAACAAAATTTTCTAAGTCTGCTCGAATATTATAATGTCCCTCTTGTCGCTGGTCAAAAGTAATTGTGGGGCGTGACGACGTACCTTCTGCGAGTACGGCAATAGCTGGTGGTGGTATATGTTCTGGTGTAACCGGACTTTCTGACGATGAACTACTACTAATCACAACTGGAGCCTCAGTGGAGGGTTCTTTAAGCACGACCAATTCTTCAGTTGGTTTATCCACTACCGGTTCTTTTTCATCTATCGGAAGTAATAATACCCTTGTAACATTGATTAACATAAATATCACTAAATATTTAAACATTTTATCAAAAAACTTATGATTTCCTTATTCGCGATAATTTTAAAATATACAAAATAAAATTTAAAATGAATTCGTTGACTTATTTATGATTTTATAATTCTTTATCGGCCGACGTCTTAATGTTAACTGAATGACAACGTTGCATTACAAAAAGATTTTAATAAAACTTAAAGAAATGCTGATTGGCTTGGAACTACGATATTATAATACATACACTCGTATATATAAAGCATATGAAAAATATGTAGAAAAAAATTAATGAAAAATGTAAAAAGCAAAATATAAGATCATCAGCGAAATTTAATACAACAACACTTAAATGGGCATTCCCACTATATAGACATGAATAATGTTTGAACTCTGGCTTTAAACGAAACACAAACAAAAAACAAATCAGGAAGGCAACATTTTAACGTACCTCATGCTGCATGCATATATGGGACTGTATGGCGCAATTCAATTATTTAAATTATTCGAGATGAATGTTGGAAAACTCGTTTGATGAGAAAGTTTATTGTTTTTTTATAGGAACAAGTTCTTTTGATCGTCGCCACGAAAAACCACACAAAAGCACATAACAATATAATGCGCCGTTCGAACATTGAAGATTTATTGCTTTATGTACAGGTGTGCCTCGAATAGCGCGTATTAATAAACGTAAAGAGTTGTTAGGCAAATTATCTTCCTTTATAAAACTTAACAGAATTCTTTGTAACGCTTTCAAATTTTTAAAGAAGCTTTAAAAGAATCTACACTTTGTACCAAACACACCGTATGTTACAGAAACAGAATATAGAATTGCAGTAAAATTTTTGCATTCAATTTCCATTCAAATCAGAAGAGGTCTTTGTCGAATATCCCATAGTGGAAGAAGTAGGCGCAGCTATTAGTCGATTGAAGGTGCTCGGAGGTGCTACTTTTCAGTAACAAGTTTATACGATCTCATCGTCTGTATTTGGGACCAAGAGCTACCGGAGAATTGGAAGACCGCACTCAAATGTCCGTTGCATAAATAAGGCAACCGTCTTAAATATGAAAACTAACGTGGTATAGCTCTGTTGAACACTGCATACAAAGCGTTGACTAATGTTGTACTCGCCAGACTCATCCCTCTCGCCGAAAGCACCATTGGCGACTATCAATGTGGTTTTCGTCCCAACCGATCGATTTTATACTATTATGAAATAAAAATTCGAGTTAGCGGATTTTACGACAAAATTCTATTGTCAAATCCGACAGCTCGTTAGGTGACGGATATTGTAGTATTTGCACGAAAAATAGATCATAATTCATACTTTTTATATGTTATTGAATTATTTAAAAATTTAATAAATTTTTAAATGTAAGTACATATCTCTATTAAATTATTTTAATCAAATTTAAATGTGACAAGTATATACTGAACATTTCGAGTTTGACTGTAAAAATACATGTTTCATAATACGAATATCCGCCGCGGATCGGATTTTACGACAACGTATTTTCCGACGGTGTCGTATTTTCCGACCAATTTCATAATAGGCCCCCAGTGTTTCACCACGAGGATGATCTTGGAAAAATGTTGGGAGTACAACATAACCATACATCAACTATATATAGAATTCCGACAGGCATATGACAGTATAAACCGCGACAGCCTATGGGCCGCGCTCATATGAGTAGGAATCCTGGAGAAACTCGTTTTCCTGTGTAAATTAACAACGTTTGGATCTGTATGTAGAATTGTAATTGAAGGAACTGTATCAGACTCCTTTGAAATAACATCTGGTGTTCGACAGGGAGATGCACTCGCGCTTATTCTGCTTAATTTGGCACTTGAGTACGTAGTGAGAAAAAGCAACACCGAAACTTCGCGCCTTATATTTAATAAATCAGGCCAAATCCTTGGATATGCCAATGATATGATACGCCTAAACATCAATCGCCGTCGTGCAAGCTCGCACTTTATAAAGCACTCATAAGACCTGTGCTGGTTTTCGGAAGCGAGAGCTGGATCATGGCCTCTAACGATTGTAGATTATTATCTACCTTCGATGGAAGGTCATTCGCTCAATCTTTGTTTCAATTAAAGTTGCGAACAACGAATATCGGATTCGTAAAAAAGGAAAACAAATCGTCGTATTTTTACGTTTACTATTCGATACCATACCACTACATATAAAGTAAAATCACATGATACTATAAACAAACATATTTCACTGATACTGATATTATAATTTTTAGTTATACGTGAATATAAAGGAAATGTGTAATTTGGTTTTTTACTGTACGCATTTACGGAATAGAATATCAAAATACGGTACTTGATATAAAATAAACAATACGGTATTTCTTTCTCCCGGCAATCAAATCTTCACGATAAAAAAACAAGATACGAATTAAAACACAATTCCCACGTCATTATTTCCCCTGTTTTGATAATTAGCTCCCATTGTTAATTCCAGTATTTTCCATGATGATTACCGCCGCCGTTTACAGTTGTTTTCGTTATCTGCATATTCCCCTACCTTTGAAATGCCATTCTAAAATCCGACTCCCAACCAGTATTGGAAGAATACTTGATCCGACAATATCGATACTGTTATTCATGTGCGATTATTATTCAAATCGCCCCAATAAAATTATGAACTCGGACGAGATTCAAACTCGCGCTCATTGGGTTGTTAACACTTGGCACATCACAACCACTCAACCACCAAGTAATATACTTGAGTAGAGTAGAATTCGTAACACTACCCCCACCTTAAATTTGTTTGTCCCGAACAGACACATTAACTGTCGTATCGCTTCAGTCTCTGAACCTACTTTCCGTCAACCTCCAAAGCGTTTTTGTATCCGATACACATAGTTGCTGATCCTCTTGACAATTTTGTATATATCTTTCCAATCTCGTTGTGCATCTTGAGATCTGCTTTCCCGCTTCTTGGAATTCAGCCTCACTATGTCGCCTCGTCGAAAATTAGCAAATCTCCCACTCTGATCCTTTCTCAGCCTCGTAGTATTCCAACACACCTCTTTTTCAACTCCAATGCGTGTCACCTTTTTACGACTCTCTTTCTGGATCGCTCTCTCTTCAACTCCTCCGCTGGACTCATCCTCAATAATCGTGCTGGAATCGTCTGCTGGGCTTCTCTCAAGGATCTTTGCACGATTTGATAATCTATCCATCGATTTATCTGGCCGTGCATCTTCTTCTAGCAGCCGTCACTTTTCAGTTTTGAACTAAACTTTATTCCCGGTATCATTCCTTTCATGACATTTTTCATATTTTTCATATTGCTTATCTCGGAAATCAGGCTGCCGCACAAAATGGTCATTCCTTCGTTGCGTACACTATCGTATGTAGTGACCTAACTTTCCGTATTTGAAGCATCTTCTTTGACTTTTGATGCCAATTGGATTCACACTTGACCGACGCAATTCTTCTTGATTCCGAATGCTATGGGAACATTTTTTCATTGCTCATCACTGTAACGTCGTCAAAATTGAATTTGTACTCCGATGTTGGTTCAGTAGATAAATTTACAGCTCCTGTGTTCTTTGTCAGATTCAACTCTGTTGCGATTCGATCGTAACATCTCTCTATCTTGGGATGAATTCTCCTAATTGTCAACTTTCTAAAAATCATAAATATATTTTTAATTTAAATTCTCCTAAACATCAGGAAATTTAAATAAATTTTAAAGAAATATTATGAACCGAGAAAATATAAAAGAAGAGCAAAATATTTTCTGGACAATTATTTTGCAGCAATTTTCTTCTCATATCAAGTGCAAAAATTAAGTAAGTGTTTTTACTTTAGTTTTATTTTGTCAAACAACTTTAACAGTGGAGATTGAACAAAACAGATAAATAAAATTGATGGAGTAACAGTTAAGTAGTACTCGGCTCATAAACTGTCTTGTAGTAGTTCTACTAGAAATATTCTTTTAAATTGATTATAAATTCTCAAATTGAAGTAAAAGCATTTACTTATTTTTATTCACTTTAGTTGTATCTAGCCCACTGAGGTTCTCACAAATTCAAATTTATTATGAAACATTTCATTATTTTAACTAAAATTCCAGGGGGCGAACATGCCCAACATGTTAAAAAAGTTCATAATATAAATATTTCTAATATATAAAATTAATAAGGGCTCTTAACTGATGACCTAAATCAGGAGCAGGATCACGAACGACGCACGGATGTCCCAGATGATACTCGAATCCTATTTAACTAAAATTGAATACAACAACTAAATTTAAAAATATACTAAAATTTTTACGTTACCACACAATATTTACACGATCGTATATTGGCACACTATCACTCTTTTGAGAAATCAATTCCATTGCAATAAAAATGATTTAAACTGAACACAAAACCAAATTTAAGAAAATACATGAATATTGACGATAACTCATTCTGAATATATTCAATCGTATACCGATATACTAAAACGCTCTTGAGAAATCATTTCCCCCTATATTTTGTCTTACAAATTGGATCAAACTTTACTCTAAGTCTGCTTAAATTAAAAGAACGTGATCGATAAATTAAAAGCAACATTTTTTGATACAAAATTTCATTTTAATATAAATGATACATATATACATGACAAAATTAATTATTATTTTAATAAAATTTGAGAACAGCCGATTATTTTTTTTTTATTCATGTCTACTTTCTTTAAGCTTCCTAAATTATTAGTAAGACTGTAAAACTCAAGTTGAATCTAATCAATTAGTAAATTCAACAATTTTTCAAAAAACCTATTGAGGAATTATTTTAGTTTCTTATCCGGCCTAGTGGCAATTCTTTAATTCACTTTCAGAGTCCTATTCTGAATTTAATATAGATTTTTGCGATCATGCGAATTATAGCATAAGAATTCTTCATTGAAATAATCTAGATTTAAAGGCAATAAAAAATAAAGTTTGTGGCGGCTGGTGGCGATTACAGACCTCCGAGAAAATATAAAAAGGATAAAAGGAGTTTAAAATTCAACAGGTCTAACATTTGATAGTGGCGCGCGCTACCGTAAATATTTTTGTGGAGGCAAAATCTGCTGGAGGCTGAGTACGCACTACGAGTACAATACAAACTCATTTTGACAAAAATTTAATGAAACATTAAAAAAATGATTACGAAATTATAAATGTATAATAAAATAATAAAAAACGCAATTACGACTCACTTCATTTAAGTCTATTAAAAAAACAAATTAGGTTGTAAAATTTAGAGAGTTAGTTAATATTTTAAAGCATTAGACAAATTTTGAAAATCGTCTCAATATAACGATCCAGATTTGATAATAGTGAAAGAGTAAGGACATAATTAAATTAAACAAAGCGTACGACAAACATTCGTGAATTTGATTAGACTTCTATATTTTCCATTTTCATATATAGAGGGTCAATTATGTAATCATTACGAGTTTCGAGAAAAATTAATTTTAGGAAAGTTTTTGTGAGATTAAAAAAATAATCATTACAAGTTGTATATAGAAATTATAAATATGCTATTCGTGCATGAGTGTGAGAAGTTTCAGACTTGGTCGTTTTATGGAATGATCTAACTAAAAGCAAAATTTTTTTAGGTAAATACAAATTTTACCTGTAAATTGCTTTTCTGCGATAGAATGAAATTGGACAAACTCAAAGCTTAATGAGAAAAAGGAAAAAGCAAAGAACATTTCGAAAAATAAAGTTAGTAGTAGTAGCACATTAGACGTAAAGCATTTGTAGTGTCCACTAAACTTACTGTGAAGTAAAACGCAAAAAAAATAGTTACTGAACACAAGAGAAAACTTAAATGAAAAAGCACAGACTAAGTTTTTAGCGCATTACCTGCGCACGTTGAATTAAAAAATAGACCCAAAATACGATTAACGAAAAAGCCACGTAAGATTAGCTTCATGGCGGTTTTTTAAGAATTTAAAAATTTGTATGAAAAACAGAACGAAGAGAAACGAAACGAAATTTACTTTAAATCACTGTACATCAACAGAATTTTAAGTGAGTATCAAGCCCAACATGTGGGGTAAATTCACAAATCATGAATAAAACTATTGGAAAATTTATGGAACTAGGGTAAATGATAAAAAGAAGAATAATATAGTAACATAAGGTTTGTAAACATATTTGTAATATTCTATAATGCAGTCTCGTATAAGTGGACGGAATCGTGAGATCAGAAAATAAAATCTCAAAAATGTATTACAAATATTGGACTCAAACAGGATCTTACACACACATTGATCAAATGTCAAAAAACAAACTACAGATACGAGAAATGAATTTCATGAATGCACGTCTAAACCAAATTCGTACCATACAATTGAAGAGAAATAAGGATATAACAAACGTACGCAACCACTTCTCTAAGGCTGCGGGCCAATAGTTGGGTAAATCGTTTACTATTGATAAAATCGGATTTAGGACAGATTTTATCGATCAATTTTCCAGTTTTTGAAAAATAAATGAATTTACCGAAAAATTTACTTAAAATTGACTTTTACCCGACTATTGGCCCGCAGCCTAAGTGTGTCTTTCAATTGGCCAAAAACAGCATAAAAAAGGTAAAATTTGAGGTGAATAAAAACACCAAAATTTTTATATAGCAGCCTTGTTCAATTTTTTAAAATTGAAACAGATAAAAAGTTTAGCAAGAATAAATTTTGAACCTTTTATAAGACGTTTAACCAGTTGAAACACGCACGCGCAATAAGCTGGGAAAATATTTTTAAGTTTTAAAATAATCGCCTGTCTCAAACATTTACAAAGTAACATACAATTTAAGAACCTTGAATTGGCCCAATAAACCAAATACAAAATACATTCAAACCTTAAAATTTAATTAGTTATCATTTTCACAGTATTCTCATCAAAATACTTATTTTCTACGAAATTATATTGGGTCGAAAGCGGATCACATTCATCATCTTCATCCAATTCTTCATCTGACTCCGTGTCTGAACTAGATTCCATACGCTTTATTTTATATTGAATATAGTCATCTAAATTAAAATAGAAAAATAAAAATTAAACGAAAATTAGAAAATTTATAATTGTTTACCTCCACGTCTTATATTACCTTTAGCTTCGAAATCCTTGAAAGTATCATAATTATATCGTAACCAAGATAATTTTTTATCGTCAAGCAGAAGGCGAGGCCACAATAAATTCATTTGAATTGATTTCATCAGCACAACTTTTAAGTAATTTCCAACAATTGTGCTTTCAAAATTTTGTGCGCTTACGACTCCGAATAGATTAATTGTAATCTCACGATAGGTTTGATTTTCAAATTGAACACACACCTTTAAAAGCCGTTTATGCAATTCGATTGAGTAATCAACATGATCGGTAACATTTATTTTAAGGGTTATAGTCGAAGCATCTTGATGCCATAACGTTTCGAGAGGTAGTAAATGGTAGCACCACGATACAAGTGGTGGTGGACGATCGCCATATGAAATTGTTTCATTGATAGGGTTTTGTGTGATATTTTTTGTATCAGAAGCGACATCTTCTATGATTTCAGTTATCCTAGCAGTGGGCAGCTTCCCATTTCGATGAACAATATTTTTTGACGTGGTACCAGAAGTTACATCGTCTGTTATTTCGGTTATTGAAGCGGGTAACATTTCGGGGGGAAAATTAAACTAGAAAGATAATATAATGTTAATTAGGAAATATTAGACGGGCTTATCAACCGTTAAAGTTATTAGCGAACTTATTTTTAATTGGAATAATTAGAATAGGGACAGTAGAGAAAGGATTTTAGACAAATTGTATATAATAAAAAATGTTAAAATTATTAGAAATGGAATGCTTAAGCGTTTATTTAATAATCCTCCTCAACAAAAAAAAAATGTTAAATTCAATTCATTAAAACATGAAGCCGATTACATATGATGTGTGCTGCTAGTTTAAAAATTAAAATTCACTAAAGAATATGATAAAAAAAATATTAAAAACAGTTAAACAAGGATATTAAATTAAAACTTACCAATTCAAAACACTCTTCATAAGAAAGACTGTTGAAAAAAAGTTCCTCGTCGAAGTCTTCGGACGAGAAGACATTACTTTGTACTACTACACTCTTTATATTCTCGTCAAACTCGGCCACTAGTGCCTCGCTTGCTTGATTAAACACGGCTCGCACTTCATCATTGTATTGAGCCCAACCCTTTTCTACCAGCACTTTATTAATAATTTCCATACCAGTTTCATCATTTACACCGCAAAGCATTACATTATATTTTGGACACTCTTCAGTTGTAATTTCCATAACCTTTTTTACATAATGATCTTTATAATTATCGTTGATGTGATTATAAATTTCATCAATACAATTTTCAGTCCATCTCATGGTTTCATCACCATTTGGTTTTAATCCAAATAATTGGCATTTGATTGCTTCAAATGGTTGGTTTTTGATTGCGTCATCAATCTCATAGAGATCAGTTTTGTTGAACGTCATACCAAAACCCAAATCACAAATAATTACAAATACTTCATCGTCCGATACCGATATGATTTCGGCACGATCGTAGTAACCATCGTAAAATACTAGGCAAATATCACCGACTGCAACATTCTCTAGTTTTTTATGATTCAAGTCTGTTACGTATTCTTGTATCTCGTAGAGCCGTGCATTGATTACCGAAAGTGACGATATTTTTTGAACACAAAAATTCGATGGTGAAACGAAACTAGACAAATTAATACATTCTATTGTGCTCGGCAATGTTACGCCTAGTTTTTTGCTCGACATCTTCAGCTTGGGTAGTAATTCTTGATTGCTGTTGATTTTATGATTGATATTTGTTGTTTCGCTAGTGGAATGTAGTGAGTCTGAATTAATATTTTCCGTTAACAACGGTTTTTCCGCGATGGTTGGAATTATTACAGAATCTTCAGTTGGCGGTATTTGAGGTGTGGTGATTGGAATTATTGCAGAATTTCCGTTTGGTGGCGTTTGAGGAGCAGCTATTGGAATCACCACAGAATTTCCTTCTGGTGATGTTTGCGGAGTTGGAGGCAAGCTCAGTTTAGTTTGTACAGTTTCAGTCTTAAATACTTTGAAATCTGGAAGCGAAATAAATATATTTAGTAAAAATTATACTATGCTTCTTAAAAATAATTCTAATTTACTTAATATGCCAGCTAAATTTTGTTACAAATTCGCGCTAGACGGGGACAGATGCAAAGCGAATGGAGTATTGGTTCTTTCTCCTCTTCATCTTCACAGCTACGATAGTAATCAAATAAAAAACCAAGTCTGTTCGCGAATTTATCAATAAGACAGTGTCTTGTAATAACACGCATAACTACGCTGATGACGCCTCCGCAGTAGTATCAGCCTTCAGGATCTAAGATCTAGTTTGCCACAAAAGAAAATTGTATCTATCGAGCCGAGAGATGGATAGTCCGATTAAACAGCCTTATTATTGAGCCTCGGTTAGTTCGGCAACCTTCATGACTAAATAACCCTATCAAAAACACTGGTGAAACCATTTGTCTGAAAGATGTTGATGTTGGTACTACGAGTTGAAAAACTTAGAGACACTGTTACCATATCTGCAAAACATCAATTTGGATAAAACATTGGCACCTCCGTGTAATAAAGATACACCGCTTTAAGGTTGTTATTCTGCTCGAGCTAAGATAAATATTCTATACAAATTTACGTATTCTTACTGATAAAAACTTTGTTTGCGGATTCTCATACAGATCACAGATGTGTAAGGCCTCCACAGATTTCGTAACAAATTTATCAGCACGGTATTTTAAACGGAAAGATACATTTTGACGTATTTTTTTCTTTGTTATTTATAGTTTCAAAACGCCGCGCAATTATTTCAAATACAAATTATTTTAATTAACAGTCAAATGAAACACGATTGAAATAAAACACGATTGAAAAGTTATCTTTGAAAGTGAAGAGGAAACGCTATGTCTAAAATGGACTGGCAACTCATCTCGACTAGAGGATTCACAAAAAGTTAATCTAGTAATTGCAGCTCTAACATCAAATCGAAAATACAATTTATACGAAGAATGCGAACAGAGTCTAGATATGAACATTATTACAAAAATATATCCACATATGAGAAATATTCCTCTCAAATCATACAATGGAGCAGAGCCCAAAATTCTGATTGGCTTAGACAATTGGCATCTGGCAGTGCCGTTGGATATTCGAGATGGGTCTTTCAATGAACCAATTGCATGTAAAATACGTCTTGGATGTGTTCGAGGAGGTCCATCACTGATGATGTTGAACTGACCAATGATGTTGAACTGACACAACTGGTCAAATTGTTTTATACAATCGAGTCGTATGGTGTGAATCGAGCGATTAAATTGTTGGAATCAAAGGAAGAGGAGAGAGCCCGAATACTACTAGAGAACACTACTATTCGTAAAGGAGATTATTTTGAAATGGGATTACTATGGAAATACGACAATATTGAATTTCCAGACTCTTATCCGATGGCTTTGAAGACTTAAATGTTTAGAGGCGAAAATAAATCCAAACGTGAAGCAAAACGTGAAAAGACAGATGCTGGAATATGTGGCAAAGCGCTACACACACAAACTAGTAGGAATCGAAAAAAAGAGAAAGGCTAGAATACGGTATCTCCCTATCTTTGTGCCATATAAATGAATGGATTCCATTTTTTGTTTCCGTGGCTTTTTGTTGCGAATTAATAATTTTATTTTTATTTTTAAAAATGTGTAATTTATCAAACAATGTATATTACGATTTTATCAAACATATAATTTATTTTTAAAAAACAACAACTTATTTAAAAGTTTAAAAACTTTTTAAAAAATACAGTATAAGAAACTTTCTTATATTACAACAAATAATTTATTTAAAATTGTAGTATCAAAAAAGGAACTGACGAAGGAAGAATTTCCGAAACCGGTCTTCCTAAATTTTTTAAATTTTTTAAAAATTTTTTTAAATAAATTATTTGTTGTAATATAAGAAAGTTTCTTATACATACTGTATTTTTTAAAAAGTTTTTATATTTAAAAGTTGTTGTTTTTTAAAAATAAATTGTATGTTTGATAAAATCGTAATATACATTGTTTGATAAATTACACATTTTTAAACATAAAAATAAAATTAATATCTTTGTAGTACATAATCCCAACAAACCATAAATTTCGTATGGTTTGGGGTGCGGCAGCTAAAGTGAAAGTCAACACTATGCTGCTTAAAGGTCCAGACCAGATATCATCACTACTCGGAATTTTGTATCGAGCCAGAGAACGGCCTGTGGCAATATGTGGGGATATTCGAGAGATGTTCCATCAAATTAGAATTAACCGGCAGGATCAAGATTCACAGCGTTCCTTTTGGAGAGACTCTGATGACGATGAAGAACCAGAAACATATATTATGCAAGTAATGACGTTTGGATCGTCTTGGTCACCTTCATCAGCACAGTACGTAAAAAATATAAATGCTATTAAGCAATTAAAGTGTCGAGAGAAGTTAAATACGTACATTCAAAGGCTGGATTTGAGATCAGAAATTGGATATCAAATTCTTGACAGGTTTTGACAGCCCTGGATGAGTCAGGAAAAGTGAACCGAAAAGATTTTCTATCGGGACTCGATCCAGAAAAAGTATTAGGAATGTGGTGGGACATCACCCAAGATTGTTTTCGTTATGCAATTAACCGTCATCTAATCAGTCAAGAAATAATATCGGGAGCAAAGCCCACTAAACGTTTGGAGCTACGTATCACCATGTTTATATTCGATCGTATGGGCCTAATTGCAAATTTCCTGGCTTACGCTAAGATATTGATGTAGAAAATATGGTGATCAAAAATAGATTGGGATGAAGAGATTCTCGACAAGGAATATGATAAGTGACTGATGTGGATAAAATTGCTGCCGGAAATAGAAAAAGTCGAAATCCCACGATGTTACACCAGCGTTTTGCCTTCATCAGTTATAAAATATGTTCAACTACATATTTGCGCAGATTCTAGTGAAAAGGGATATGCAGCGGTGGCTTATTTTAGAAAGAAAACACCAACGAATGAGCAATGATATTTGGTGAGCGCGAAAAACAAAGGTATCCTCACTTAAAGCATTCTCAATTCCACGATTAGAGCTTCAGGCTGCATTACTTGCTGTTCGTTTGAAGAACACAATAATTGCGGAGCATATAATCAAATGTGTGATTTGGTTTGATTCAACTACAGTTATTGGTTGAATTCGAGCAGATCATAGAAAGTGCACTGCGTATCGCAGAGATATTGGGTTCATCCGAACCTGATGAGTGGCGATGGGTTCCAACAAAGAAGAATGTAGCAAACGAAGCAACAAACTGGAAAAGTTCAAGCACGATAACTTAAAAAAGTCGATGATTCACAGGACGACAGTTTTTTATTTCAATCTGAAGAGAATGGCCACAGTCACAAATATCGAACCTTATTGAATCAACCGAAGAATGCCGATATATACTGACACATCAAATTGGAACTCCTAAGTTCATTACAATACCAGATGTCAATAGATTTAGTCGATGGGAAAGACTAAGACGGGCTCACGAATATATATTGCGTACATCAACAACATCAGGGCAAAACTCAAGGAACTTGATCGATTAACGATGCCATTAGCTTCGACGAATTTTTGGAGGCTGAAACGAACCTAATTCGATTAGCGAAATGCGAAAGGTACGAGGAACAAATAAATAATATTTCACAAGGTCAAAACGTTTCTCGAAAGAGCTCACTTTACCAGTTGTCGTCGTACCTTGATAAGAAAAGCGTCCTAAGGATACGTGGGAGAATCGACGAAATTTGAAGGTGTTGCGATCGATGTTAAAAGACCAAAAATTCTTCCGAATGGACACCATATTAGAATACTAATTCTGCTAAATGTTCATATTAAGTACCTACATACGAATAATGAGACAGTAGTGAATGGTACTATATTACTAGGCTTCGGCCGCTGGTCAAGCAGATTAGTCGAATATATTGCCAGCAGTGTAAGAAACTATCAAAACCCAACTGCCACCACCCAGATAAGCAGCGAATACTAGGCCGTTTACTTTTACGTATGCGGATTACTTCGGACCACTGGAAACAACGAATGGGCGTTAAACAGAAAACGTTGGGGTGTTCTATTTACATGCCTTACGGTACGAGCACTTCATTTAGAAATGGCGTATTCATTAAGTACGGACTCGAGCATAATGTGTCTCAGAAAATTTATAGCCAGAAAAGAACAACCTTTGGAAATATATTCCGATAATGGAACAAATACTAAACTTGAGCGATTAATTATAGATTATCCCACAATAAGGTGGACATTTATAACACCTGCTGCACCGCTTATGGGTGAAAACTGAGAGCGGCTGATCCACTCGGTAAAAAACCGTGCTTTACATGCAGAAAGCCGTCAGATGAGCTCTTATGTACAATTCTAACCGAGATAGGAAACATTATAAATGCTCGACCATTAATATACATTCCTTTGGACAGCGAATGCGATGAGGCACTTACACCTAACCATTTTCTAATCGGATCATCAAATGGACTTCTTTCTCCTGGACAATTTTATGATCGCGATCTTTTGCTTAGTCATGGCGAGTATCACAGATAGTTGCTGATAAATTCTGGAAACGTTGGATGAACGAATATCTACCAACATTTACCAAACGAACTTTTGCTGGCACGAGCCCTGTCATCCAATCAAAATGGGGGATCTGGTGGTGATAGTGGATGAAGATCAACAGGTGCGCAATATTGTAGTGAGGACCTCAAAGGGAGTATACACAAGACCAGTAGCAAAAGTGGGGGTACTCGACTTAAGTTCAAATAATTTACCAGCATCATGAATGCCGTCACCAAACGAAGATTCGTTTAACTTGTCGCCAACAAGGGATAGTAAACGGAGGCCTTTACTAAGAGGGGAGAAATATTAACGACACTAAACGACACATTCATACACTTTTTAAAATCAGCAAAATTGTGAATGTTGCATTCTGCGCATAGAAGTAAAATATAAAAAATTATAGAAAATGAGTCGAACTTCTACGAACAAAAAAAAATGAATTTATTCTTTTTTTAACGAATTCTAGAAGCATATAAAAACATTGATTAGAACAAACAACATCTTAAAACATTAATCAGTGTACATTATTTTATATAGTTGGCAAAAGAAATGTGCAGAGCCAAATAAATTTGAAGTTTTTCTCTTTACTTTTATTACTATTAAATAAATATATTTTTGTTAAAAAATAACACCGAATGTATAGCTATACTACAAGAGGTAGTTACTTTCAATTTTAAAATAAACCATATTGACCTTTTTTTTATCCCTGCAATCTGTTCTGGGGCCAGTTCAAGACTCTCCCTGCTCTTTTGCGCTTTGCTTATTTCCGTCCTTACTTTTACGCCAGTCAGCCAATTCGAGAACGTACGGCTATAGGACCGATTTTAAGACCATCTGCACATTGCAAGCCAACCTATACTGACGTGGAAGATGGGTCGGCCCATGACTTTTGCCCTCCGACAGGGGGTCATAGATGTGTTACATTTCACCCCAGATCGTAATCTGTTATGAAATTTCACTTTTTGCATCTTGCCTCTATCGCTCTATCGGGATTCGAATCCGGTACCTCCCGATCCAAATGCCAAAGCTTTAACCACTGTGCGATTTGGTCGGTCCTATTAACCTTTACGCCAACAATAGTATTCTAATGTTATTTATTTTAGTTGCATTTTACTATATTTATTATTATTTTTGATTATTTTTATCACTATATTTAATTTTAAATTTAAATAAATGAGAATAACTATTTCTTTTTGTGATAATTTATTATTTTATTTTTTTATTTCCAACTAGTTTCGAGAGTTCTCTCTTCATCAGCTATTTCTTACGGCATTTACTATTTCTGACCTCAAGCAAAAATCTTACAAAGGGGCAAAAAAGAAACGATAGATATCAACAGTTTCGCCTTTTCACGGCGCCGCCATTGTTCGCTACTTGGCTTAATATCTAGGTCAAAAATGGTAAAATGACTTAAAAGTAAAGCCGACTGGTGGGCTTTACTTCAAAAAATTAAAAATGAACAGGATAAAAAGTCCTTTCAAGCAGTAATAAAATTGTAAGGGCATTCTATGCAGTACTATAGTTTTGAGAGTTCTCTCTTGATCAGCTATTTACTCTATTCTAATTTTTGGTTCACAAATTTTGCTTTATATAGTCGTAAATTTCGTTGAACAGCATCCTATCGTTCAATAATTGTAGGTTGTTCCTGTGTTGATAAATTTTATACTACTCTATTCTATCCATTTTTATCATAGGCTATATTAAAATTCTGACCGTTTACTGTGGTACGGTGTGATTTGGTGCATAACGGGTGCAGTTACATACTGCTCATGGCTAGGTCTCTTCCAAGAGGAGGTAAAAAAGTTCTGAAGCTACATAAGATCCGTGGCCAGGCAAATAAAATAAAAATCACACCACTAGTTCATAATAAAAAAGTATTGACTTACCCGCAGCTCGCAATAATTCTTTGGCACAATTAAAACTTTCCTCATCTAAGACACCAATATTATTTTTTATCGCATCAGTCTTATAATTTAGCACTTCAAGCTCGCCACCGCCAAATTTTCCCAAATCTCGCTTAAATACAACACTTTCAACATATAGAGTATCTGCAATAATAAAACTTGACGTAGCTTCCAAGAACAATTCGGATTTTTTTTCATTTTTATCGAAATATTTTTGAACAAATGCGGTTGACTCAGAATCCCATTTAGTTTCTTTATCAATTGGAATTATACCGCCGACTCGCATATCAACTAATTTTGATGGTATTTCTTTAAATTGATCGGGTAAGAACAGAAGTCTAGACTCTGTTGTCTTATAATTTTCACCAACATCTATTGCCTGGACCAAAACTCGTCTATCCGATAGAACACCTTTTTTCTCGCCAACATTTAGTATTTTGCAGCGATAAAATTTCTCCACAATATTAATGGTACATAAATCCCCTTTATTACATGTCGGGTGGTGAATATGATTCTCTTTCACCGAATAGTGCAGTTTAAATTTAATATTAAAAATTTTATAGTTTTCTTTATTAAACTTGATCCAATGATCGTTGAGAGAGTCGCGAGTTCCCAATATATTTACCATAAAATGGGTCGGTGAACAGACGTGCGCTACTTTAAATGTTATATAATTTTTTATGTCTAGGTGAAACTTTGATTTGTCCTCATCAACAAATGTGTGTCTGTATTGACAAATGTTTTGTTGTTTGCATACACCTGTTTTCAAAATGTATTTACAAAAATCAAGTTGGTGCTTTTTATCGGCTTCCTTTTGAATGCGAATTTCATTTGAAATTTGTTCAATGTCCGGATGTATTTGCTTAATGCCATGAATCTTTAAAAAATCAATAAATCGTGGAAGTTCACTATTATTGGTTTCATCAATAAGCACGATTGATTTGGTTTCAACATTCTCCTTCTTGAGTAAATTTGGCATTATATCGAAAAACGTCGAGTATCGATACTGGAATTTAGACCATGACATCGATAACGAGAAATGAATTAAAACTTTTACACGAGATAAATGCAATTCTGGTAATATATCATCGGTGCAGACAACAATTTTTAAGTTACAATCGTTGCGATCGTTCCATTCGTTTATGAGCCGTATTATCATTTCGGATGAATGATACCGGTTACAGCCTATTACGTCTAAGCTCCAATCGGACAAGTGTTTAACGATCGACTCAACTTCTGTTGAATCACGACATACAATAAGAGTGTGCTTTAATCGATATTCTTTATTCGATAGCAATTCATGTATTTTGATTAATTTGTCTTCTTTACGCATGAACAATAATTTAATATCCTGTTTACCATAATATGCAGATTCCATGTAAGACCCAATACAAATGAATGAATTATTTGTCTTATTTAGCATAGCCATAAATGTATTATCCCAATAGAGAGATGTAACAATGATTTGTTGTTCATATAATTCAGTCTCCGGATTTATTATGCAACTCGAACGAATAATTTTTTTGATTAAATTTATTTGATTTGTCATTAGATGATAATCATCTATAACGAAAAATTTTACTCTTTCAGGATGTATTAGGGGCACGCTCAAGTTCAATAAACGATTTAAACATCCCGGCGTACTAATTAAGATATGTACACCCCTTATTAAACTCGTCGTTAATTTATCATTGGGAATACCATGACCCTTGCAGATGGTTAGCTTATTATCCGAATATCGATTGATTTCTTTACACATATGAAATATGCTAGAAACTTTTTCGTTTGTTGGTGCAACAATTAACGCAATTGGCCCATATTCGTCGATTATACCACCGTCCTCTTCCTCCATCTACGAATTAATAACAAAATGGAAATTTCAAGTTTAGCAAGTTGCAAAAATATTTTAAAATGCTTACCAATATTAAGTTTATTAATGGAGGTAAATAAGAAATAGTTTTTCCTGTTTTTTCCGCTCCGATCACCACGAATGAAGTGCCATTTAAACAATTAGGCCATGTATAACTGTCAATTCGGAACAATCGATTGAGGCTGTAAAATAAACATTCGCATTTAATTTTTTAAAAGCTTATAACATTCCAGTTTGGGAAAGTAACCTTATTATTAATTTAATAAATTAAAAATATACAAAAGTATATAAACATAAAGTTAATTAACGGTTAAATGTGAAATTTTCAAAACAATCCGATTGCGTAAGAATCGAAATTTAAACTGAATAAAATGTGCAGGTGCGGTGTAAAAATCATATTATCAAATAATAATAAAAACTTACGCTAGTTTATCCAAAGCATGATGAACTTTTCTAGAAAAATTTACTTGATCCAATGCCTCCACGGGATTGATCTTCGTATGCCCGTGAACAAGAACAATTTGTTTTTGTTCCTTTTCGAAAAATGTACATTTGCGACTCTGATGCTGTTTAAGCGGATCATACAATGTCACCAAATTAGTACTTGAATCTGAATTAGTGGCATCAGTCAATTTCTCGTATTTAGCTCGAGGATCACCAATTTTTTTTGTCAATTTATATGGTGGTTTTATGGGTGTAATTATGGATTTACTACCTCGATTAGAAGTCGATAATTCATTATCGGCTGAATTTGAATGTCGAGCACTGCATGTAGATTTAGTCGTCGATGTTTCAATCGATGAAGAATCGGATAGTCTTTTTGTATTTGATTCACGTTTTCCGGAAGTTTCTAGCATATCACTTTTTAAATCTGTTGTGTTTTTCATGCCATCCGTCGGTTGTTTATTCAGCTCAAATATTTTATAGATTGTTGAATCTTGATTTTTGTCGTCGTGCAAAGAATCAATTTTATTGGACATATTACTATTGGGCTGTTGCTTTGCTTCTGCGAAATCCTCAATTTTAACCGTTTTGGGAGATTCAATTTCTTTCGAATGTGAACTGTTTGACCGTAGATTTGAAGACCATAATTCATTATCTGCTGAATTTGAATCTCCGGCACTATATGTAGATTTGAACGGGGATGTTTCGTTCGAAGAAGAATCGGATGACATTTTTTTATTAACTTCTCGTTTTCCGCAAGTTTCAAGAACCTCAAATGATTTACTGGCTGAAGGAGTGGCAGTTGTTGGTTTAGTACCCGCTTCCGACGCTTTATTTTGAGATAATTCTGAACCACATGTCGATACATGATTTCCTGATGAATCAATTTTTAAATTTGATGACCTTTTTACAACCTTTGTAGGTTGCTTTTTCACCTCAAATTCGATTTTCGAATCTTGCTGTTTGTTGTCTACGAGAGATTCAATATTATTCGATTTATTACTGAGTTGTTGCGTTAGTTTTACGGAATCTTTAATATTAAATTTTTCCAGAGACTCAACCTCATGTCTTAATTCAGAATTATAGAATGTTGAACCATTGTGTTGCGAATCTTTGGCAGAATTCTTATTTTTTATTTCTGAATTTAATTCAATATTTCTTGACGAACAGTTACTAGCTTGAGGATTAGGCTTTGTAATTTTAGTTTTGCTATTGGCTTCAGATGTTTCATTTATTGAAACCACAGTTTTGCTTTCTGATGCTCGCTCAATATTATTATTATGTTTTATTTCATTTTCTATTGTAAGATTATCATATGGTTTGATTCGATTTATTTTTTCATCATTTTCGCTCGATGAAATACTTTGGTATCTCATATCTTTAGTTTTTGGGGAGAATTCTTCTTTCATTGATACATCGGATTGGCTTTTAAGTTTGGCCTGTTCTCTTCTCTTTATTGTACGCATTTTATTAAGTATTTTTGCCAAATGAGGGGAAGATGTCAAATTAATATCTGATTCTGAATAGTCTAATATATTATTCGATCCACTAGTATTCGAATTTTCTGATTTTGTAGACATTTTTCTGTTATATTCATTATTAAGTGAAGACTGGTCGCTTAGTTCAGGCGAGTCAATGTTATTATTTGATATTTGGGTAAATAAACCAACAGTTTGATCTATTGGTTCCTTGATTTTATTTTCTATTGCAGATCCCGATTTTGATGGCTTTGCTTCCATATTTAAGCTAACGGATACTTCTGATGGTTGTAAATTACATCTGGGAAGTGATATTTCAGATGACGGTGTCTTTGGTTCTCTGTTTATGTTTCTTTCAATATCAGAACGAATCTCATTTAGGCCAGACATGGGAGTTTCACATCTCTGAAAACTATTCGACAGGTTTGACATGGAAGATAGCGGTCGACCAAATTTGTCTGAAATATTATCAACAAACACAGCCTGCTGAAGTTTTATCAGTATACTGCTAATTTCTTGTTTAACGTTTGCTTTAGCCAGAACTGCAAACAGTTTCCCAAATAACTGACCATTCAACTCAAATTCACTTATGAAGCAAATACTAGAACTTTCAGCAATTAGTTTTTGCACTATATTAACGGAATTACTTGACCATTGGTCTGTAATGGTCATCTGCACATCGAAAACAGTCACATCAAGCTCGGCTGTGGCCGGCAAAATCTGATTAATAGCACCAAATTTTAGATTTTCATTGTTCCACAACTGGAACTCAATAGGAATTTTCTGGATGAGGTTCAGGTGCGTAACAATCGGAAACCTTAAATTATTATTTATTAGAATCGAAATTATGTCGATTAAAGTAATGTTGTACTTACCCAAAATCAAGAAGGAATAAGCAAATTTCATGTGTAACTGATTTTGTTTGGACTCTTCCGCGAAACCATCTTTGCCATTTTTGTTCAAAATACGCCACAACCTAAAACACAAAAATCATTTTCCCGATTAGTTTATCGAATATCAATGATATTTATACACGAATCAATATACCTGATCAATTTCTAATGCATCTAGATCAATTTGATCGGCAGAACAATTACCGCCAAATACATCACACAGCTTCAAATGATTTTGCAAACTTAAATCAAACTCAATGAATTTTTTATCATATGCCGATATCTTAAACCAAAATTTTTGTGGATTAACTAAATGTGTTATTTGAATATTGTTAAACTCCATTTTCGATTAAAACATTTGGCTTGCACTTTTTATATATGAAATAATGCAAATGCAATGCACGTTGAAAATTTTCAATTAAAATTTCTGTTCACTGCAATTTTGACTTTTAAAATTCCAACCAACCAAGTTTAGTTCGCTCCATGCACATTGCACATGTAGATGGTTGTGTTGTATGAAGAAATAATGTTTATTATTGTTAATAGTTATACGAATTAAGTTATTTTAATATAAATCGTAAATTAAAAGAATTTTCTTATATTTCACTTAGGTATTTTAAACATATAATTTAATTTAAGAACAAACTCAATTAATGAATAATCGGCAAAAACCTAAAGCAATATGACACTCGCTCGTTTGTTTTGGAAATTTATGCATCTTTTTTAGAGATGTGAACGATGCGGGAAATCATTCCGTGCGGTTTACCGCAACAACGCGACGTCGCAGCAAATATTTTTCCCGTATACTCATACTTCACGGCGAATTCCTCTAGAGTCATTTGCAAACCGAAATCCCGTTTTTTGATTTTTCGTAATCTTTGTAGTTTGTTTTTGTTTTTATCTATTGTAGTCTTCCTTTGGTACAAGCTAAATCCATTCTGGAATAGAATAAATATTGTGCTCAAAGTAAGAACCAAAGATATTTTTAATTTATTTTTAACAGAATTTCAAAATAACGTAAAAATGCAACTAAATATATTCAATTAAATAGTAATGTGCTAAAACATTATTGAATATTATTACAAATTTTAACTTATTTCTCGTCTTATTTAGAAAAATTCGATGTCAAAATAACAAAAATCGATTTTATATTTTTATTGCCAACATTTAAAAATAAAAGTATTCAATAAAACTGTCGTGGTGGTGAAGATTAAAACTACAGGTAGCATAGAATTCTATACCAGCAAAAAAGTTGGTTTAAAACAATTCCAAATTGGAATTACATATATGGGATTGTTGTTGTAAATTTCCCAAAGTAAGACCGCATATATTTAATATTTTCTTTGGTTGGATGAAATTCGTGAAAGCAGCGACAATCAAATGTTGTTGTTTCTGTTATTTCAATCTTTGTTTTGCCTCATTCTAAATAGATATCGCTTAGTTGTAGCACAGTAATCAAAAATGATTCAACATTTGAATTAAATAAGTAAAACAAAATTATTTCTGAAGATTCCAATGTCATCGTTGCATCTGTAACTTTTGTTTAAACTGCGTGCGTATACGTATCACAGAATATAGAATACAAACAGAAGGGACATAACCCGATTTTACTATGGAAAAATTTCGACCGTTTGTTTTATCCTTGATTTGTCTGGAACAGAGTAGAATATAGTAGTGAAAAAATTGTGCACATATCAGGTTCTTCGTTGTAATTAAGTTACAATAACGCTGCGTTGTTTATAAGTTACGTCGTATATTTTTAAGTTGCGTTATTTTAATTTCACTTTAATTTAAGTTATGCACGTTATTTAAGCTTTAACGTACATCGAAAACAATAAAAGAAAAGATCCATGTAAATATTTTTCTATTATGTTGACACTGCTATGTACCCATGCATTATTCTAGCCCCTCCAGCTTCCCCAAGCTTCTGGGAATAGAGGAGTTAAAAAAATATATCTATATTATTTTTTTGTAAATTGTGGTCTAAAGATTTTTAAAATAAAGTTGAAATTGGGAAATCATATCCCGAAACAAGTTGAAATCATGAACATTCTAATTCCTAGGGGATGAAGAATAGACTAACTGAAATATTACTGACACTTCTAAATGTTAAATACACATTATTGTAGTTTTAGTTGTATATTTTCGTTTTATAGGTAAAACCTCTATTTAACAGACCACAGTTCGTTAAAATTGAAGCGTTTATTAAATAATTACACTCCATATATTTTTAAATTGAAGCGTCTATTAACTACTTACACCCCCATGTAATATGGGGGTGTAATCATTTTAATAGACGCTTCAATTTGACCGAATTGATGTCCGATAAATCGAGATTTTACTGTATTTTGCTGGCGGGATTTGGCTTCCTCATTTTTAAAGTTATATTATCAGTTTTTATGTGTTTTTTTTTAGATTAATGATTGATAAGTTTATTGAATTAGCCAAGTGCAAGCCTGTTGCAAGGGCACACTGCTTGTTACTGGGTGAGGCATAATTGACATGCAAGGGGGAGATTGATATCGGTTCCTTCCATTTTACAATTTCTTTTATGCTGTTGTTATGTTGTATTAAAATAAAACGGATTTTTATATAAATATTCATAATTAGTATTTTGTTAGTATTAAAGGTAGTCTTAAACACAAAGCGTTTTGCTAATGTGCTTTGTGCCTTTAAAAATTATCGACGTTTTCTGACCTGTTATTTCTTTGGTTGAAAATTTTAACGCACGTCTCTCAGCAAAGACTCAAACCACATTACCGGTAATATACACTTAGGCGAACTCTTAAAAATATACCCCTTGTAGGAAATTATAAAGCAATTTCATCCCTTTTCACAAAGACTGTACAACAAAATAAACATGGCGTTTGTCGCAAGGGTTGAATTGTGTATGGAAAATTAAAAACACAGAAATCTTACAAAACTAATAATTCTTCTATAGTTTATTTCCTTAAAAGAATTAGTTTAGTGATTAATTAGGCAAATAACACAAACATGAAGTGGATAAATAATTAGCAAATTGCACCAGTAATTAAAATTACAAGTGAGTAAAATTGTGTGCTAAGAAAAGTTTTTAGATTGCATGAAAATATAAATTCCATAAAGTGTGGTAAAAGTGTGACATGATTCTAGGTCAAAAGCTTTTTTCCGTTTTGGTGTGTGATAAGAAAATATTTTTGTGTTTTAATGATTGTTGGAAGGGGCGAATTGCTTTAATAATTAACGAAAGCCAGAATAAAATTGTTTTTTTTCTTAATTGAAGGAGGACGCAAGACGGAAGCTTTAAAATTTGGTAATGGGGGTTAACCCCATAGCGGGAAATGCAACAACCCCAACGTTTTATGCCGTCAGTATCTGATTTATACGGAACAGATGAAATAGAATTTCTACTGGAGGAAATACGAGATTTGGAACCGGCCTGCTGTCAGCTGGAAGATATACAAGTACAGGATCACTTTATCATAAAATAGTTCATTTTATCAATTTATTGAGTTATTTTTTAGGATTTCGAAATAGCTGGCAGCAGAGCAGGAGATTTATCTTTATCTCTTGAATCGCCCTTAGGGACCGTAACATCTTGGGATTCCCATGCACACTATAGACAAAGAATTGGACATAATTCATTGCCATGGGGTGTTGCATTGCACTGTGATCCGACCCATTTAAAAACACCTACAGGAATTGTTAGAATTTTATTAGTGGTAAGCACGAAATTTTTAGATTGGGACTCGATTCCAAAACTAATCCATTTTAACCGTTTTCAGCTGTCATCAGCAGCATGTCTAGCATGCGAATGTTCTGCTGGTACAGTTCAAGTTGGATTATTTTTACTGCCGCTCATCGGACGATTACGTTTGATGGTAATTTACGAGATTTTCCATTTTACATTCGCATTTATTTTAATTTTTCCGTTTTTATTCAACAGGTTTTTTGTGCGTTGTTTTCTTTATTAGTAACTTGTTTAATGCTATTTTTGGATATTTCTCATATAGCATTTATGTTTCCATTTAATTGGGCACGAATTGTAAGCGAATTTAATTTCAATTTTCACAAAAATAACCTGAATCACAATTAAATGAATTTGTTTACAGAATGGATGGATGTACCTGATTATAGGTTTAATATTCATTATTGGATCTTCATTACTTTTGCATATGGTTTTATTTGCAGAAGCATTTACGTGGGTGCCTCGACATACAAAGGATACATTATTTGTTTCGGCCGTAAGGATATTTTACAATTTAGTATTTGGATTCTAATTTATACCTGTTTTTTTTGTTGTAGATAATTGGCTATTTTTGTGCAGCTGAATCATTTTTATTATCAGCATTTACTAGATGTGTTTCGCAATATCGACAAGTTCGCGAAGATCCAAGTGATATGTGTATACAGGAGCGGGAATTGAGCCCAATTAGTCCGATTAGTACCGATATTCCAAATCATCATACACAGGTTTCGAATGATCTGCCTAATCATCATCAATGTAACAAAATACCAGGTAATTAGAATTGTTAACACATCTTTTATTTATTTAATTTTTGCTATTAACACTTTTTACGGAAATTTCATAATAAATTGGGTGTAGTAGATTTGTGAAAAAAAGAGAATAGGTAACTCTTTTTCTTTATCGCTCTTTCCATTCGCGAAACATACCGCGTTTTGAATTATGTTGTAAGATTTTTCTTTTCTCAACCTAACCATGTTGGGTCCTTTTTAAGTAGAATATTTATTGTAAAATCAAAATTCCACAAAATAGTATATCACTTTTGAAAAACCGACTGTTAAGGCTTGCGAGTTAAGTTTCGTTTAGATATTGTTCAAATATAGCTAAATCGTTGTTAATTTTTCTGTCTGTCCGTGGTATATGTAAAACCAAACAGGGGCAGATAACAAAGATACAACCGTGTTTTGTGTTGCTTTTTGTTCAGAAATTTCAGAGACCATAGGTGGTGAATTTTTTAAATGGCTGGGACCCACACTTCCGCACGCCATGCCATAAGGTGACGCACGCCATGCCATGTGGAAGCCTGGGGCTCTCATCACTAGGTGCTTAGTCATCTTGATCGTTATAATAGTTGCGTATAGAAAAACGTATCAATGTTTTATCCAAATTTAACGCTCCTTCATTCAAAATTAACCAACCAAATAATACAAGACTTGAGCCTCACAAAATTTTCAATTTTCACACAAAAAAACAACACCCCTTGTTAAATTAGATGAAAGCGTTTTTTAACAGAATTTATGGGAGGTGCGATATTCGATTTGAAGTTGGATCATTTTTTCAAAATTTCGATCTTCCATTCACCGAAGTAGCTCCGAGATCCTTGTTGCACGACACGCTCTTTGAGATTAATGTCGAGGCATCTTCGTCCTTGAAATGATTAAAACTGGAATAATCGTAGTATACACAATAAGCTGAGCAAAACCAATTATCACAAATCAGGGGTAGGAACTTGAAATCCGACAGAAAAACTTCGAATAAAATTTTCTGTTCACAAAATTTTCAATTTTCACACAAAAACACAAAACCCCTTGTTAAATTAGATGAAAGCGTTTTTTAACAGAATTTATGGGAGGTGCGATATTCGATTTGAAGTTGGATCATTTTTTCAAAATTTCGATCTTCCATTCACCGAAGTAGCTCCGAGATCCTTGTTGCACGACACGCTCTTTGAGATTAATGTCGAGGCATCTTCGTCCTTGAAATGATTAAAACTGGAATAATCGTAGTATACACAATAAGCTGAGCAAAACCAATTATCACAAATCAGGGGTAGGAACTTGAAATCCGACAGAAAAACTTCGAATAAAATTTTCTGTTCAAATTTAGTTTTTTGTGTTTTATACAAAGTATTTAGTTAACATTTTGACCTCGCAATTTTTTATGTTTGTCGATCTATCGTTATGAAATGTTTAATATTAGTCTTGCTTGAAACTAAAATTAACGAAAACACTTTATATATAGTGCGTTAGTGCGATGTCAGTTCATCAGTGGCTACTAACAGTAGCGATTCAATTTTCAGCGATTTTTTTTTAAATTGCAGCACATTTTAAATTATATATGGACAATCATTATCATTAAATCAGCAGTCGCGAAATTCAGCTTTTTAAATACAGCACTGAAAAATACTGAACAACTGGATCCACTGAAAAACATTCATCAATAGATTTGTTTTTCCCATTTCCTCAGTACATTGGTGAGTTGTTTAAGTTTCAGCTAGTCTTTGGGTTAGTTGAGTTTATATCGAGAAAACTGTGTAGATGTGATTTGAGATGCTACCCATCTGCACTGAGTGTCTTCTTTTAAGGTTATTTTTGTTTCAATAATCTTGACTAAATTCGATATATGGCGCACTAGTAGTGCAGTGGTTAAAGCTTCGGCACTTGGACCGGGAGATACTGGGTTCTCGAATTCCACCAGATACAGGATGGAAAAGCAAATTTTTCTGATCGGAACTTTTTTGTGATTTCTGTTATACTGTAAAATGTGCGTTTATAACTCCAAATGTGCAATAGTTTGAACTGTGGCAACCGCATCTTTTACTAATCTTTATGTTGGTTGAGGTTATCAATATTTATTATTGTATTTGCCGGTTAATTCTTGAGCAATTTTCCCCTTTTGGATAATCGATATATTATTACGAATATTATATTTTGTGAGTGCACTATTTCAAATCTTTGCTCCTTCTGCCGATTAATAAGGCCTATTAAATTCGTTGAGTTGAGCTTTTATTGTGGTATCAACTCTCAAAAATTGTAATCCTAGCGGTAAGGACGATCTTTGCTACATCATGCATATTACTTACATGTAATTAACATTCAATCAACACAAAAGATATAATTATTACTGTATGTATATGTATTATTATAAACACAACTAAAAGTTATGTTTGTAAGAAAGCGAAATTTTACGATGTAAGATAGCGAGTTCGCAACCTTAGTTGTGTGTTTGCGACAATTCAAAAACAAGCTCCTTTTACTAATCTGATTCAAAATTTCTTTGTGGTGTAATGCTAATGCCTTTGAAAACTCTTATGTCTAGTTCACAAAATAATATGCTTTAGTTTCACAATGAAAATTATTCGCTCGTTCAAAGAAACGTAAATTCACATATGCTGGATCCAGTTTTCAATTTTTATTCGCACCTACAATTTATTGTGTTTTTTTATAAAGCTTGGATTTAGCTAATTAACAATTTTATGCTTAGCTTTAAAAAATATTTATATTTGCACTGCACCCGTAAAAAGTGTTACTTTTAAGTAATTAAAAATGCTTCAATTTTATTCAAATTTAAATAAATAAATTAAAGTTGTGTGTAGAAAATTGAAATTGTATTTATAACATAAACAAACAAAAAAATAAGCAAAACGGCCCGATGAGTCATACAATCAACGTCCGTCATTAGGTAACACAAGCAAAACAAAACCGAATCATCGACATAGGCAAGGTTATCATTATCAACCAATAGCATCAACTTCACGACAAAGTCCTACATTTATATTAGAAGGTCCCATATTACCAGGTCCATCATCATCTAGATCTAATGAAAATTCAAGTGTGTGACAAACATAATAAGTATAACTTATATTATAAATATATTTTAATTAAACTTAATTTCTAAATTTAATAAAAACAAAATTCTGTTGCAAAAAAATTATGATACTATATGAAGAGGAAAAACTAGAAATCAAACATTTAATTAAAATAATTAAAACCAAAAGCCGATATAATATATTATTAGAAAATACCTTTTAAGACAAGAAAAAAACTTAAGTACTGCTCCTTTTTTTTTCAAAACCGAACAAACAACATACTTTAAGAACTTAGCTGTAAAAACAAAATTTTACGAAACAAATAATCAATCTGTAATAATAATTTTTATTCTGGACATAACTTAAAATTTTTCTATTTTACTGTAATAGAGCTTTTAAGAGAAACTTAAGAGAACATCAGGGTAATATAAAAAATAATTAAAATAATATCCAACCACAAACTCAATATATCCAGACGAATTATTGGCGAATGAAGACATGGTTTTATCAAATTGACTGATAATTGCGCCAATTGTGGTGAGAAAAATTTAAACTACATCGAGGAACCCCATTAGCTATTTTGATATTCATTTGACATCTACTTACTAGTAGATGGCACTACCATCAACATAGTCGAAAACATCACAATTTGTACGTATACAGATACACAAAAAACTGAAAAACAATTTTATAAGTGAAAACTGTAAATTATTATTTTTTATTTGTATTTATTTTCGTTATTCCATTCATTGGTTGTTTTAAATTATATTCATATTGTTTATTTTCATACCTACCACGGATCAATAAGAAAATTTATTGATAAAAAAATTACTATTAGTATTAGCTATATACGAAAAATAAAAACCATGAATCGAACAAAATAATATCGGCATTTAGTTCGACACACATACACACAAAAAATGACACATGGTATGCACGTTGTTTTACTTGAAATTAGTTTTAATTGTTATGTTAAATAATTTTTGTTTAATATCGAATTTGTCGTGCAACCATTATTAAAATCAATTAACTATACGATGAGTTAACCCTTTGACTGTCCTGCGCATCATATGTGATGATGATACACTTTGCCTTATTTTTTATTACAAAATTTTGTTTGAGACTGAGAACATAACTAACTGATAAAAATAATTAATGTACCTATATTTACTAACAGTTATAAATTTTGTATAGAAATAATAACAACATATGCTTTGGTATATTTTGTATTTAGTCTTAATACATACATTTCAACTACATATTTTGATTTGATGCTAATTGATAACGAGAAAAATTATGAACGATATGCACAGAACGTCCGACAGTAAGTTTTAATATTAATGGTGGGCAGGCAAAGGGTTAGACAGGTAGGGCATTGAAAAAGAATTGCGATGAGGTTATTCAAGAGAGTGAGGTTATTTGACATTAAATTTGAATTTTTAATCCCTAGAAGAAAATGTACATCAAACATATGTATGGGGACGTTTCCGTATACAATAAATCATCCATATACAATAAATTTCACTTGGTATACCACTATGATAAAGAGGAAGAAACCAGCAATTTTACTAGTTAAGTTATAATTAATTTATTTAATCAAAATGAATAACAATAAAACAAATAAAATAAAAATTTCAATAATAAAGTTTTATTAAAATTAAAATAAATTTTAATAAAATTTAAAAATAAAATAACAACCCATGTGCGGTACATTTCATTATATAATTATTTGTTTTGCAATAGTATTCGCCAATTAGGATTTCGTACGGTTTTTAATTTTTTTGTATGTGTTTTTCAGCTAACCAGGAACAGTGTTTTCTGATTAAAACTAAAATCATGAAGTTTAAGGCTGCCTTGTTATGCTCATGGCATGGATTTTGGTCAACATACAAATCTTTGTAACACCTGCTGGTGTTAACAATACAAAGTTGGACAATATTCTTTTTCAAATCTTTCATATTTGCACGTTCTGAAAACATCCGGGAAAATAAATAAATTTGTTCTTTGCAAATTTTGAAATAATAATCAGTTGGAGCTTTAAGATTCTTCTTTTTTTCATCGTCATAATTTTTATTGCAAATCAAATATTCTGTCGGAGCCTCTAAAATTTCATCAGTTTTGATAAACATGTTTTCGCAACGGGAACATTTTATTTTACTCAAAATTTTGAACGCTACGTAGCCCACAATATACCGCATTGAAGCTTCTTGCAAAGGTACATCCAAATTAAAAAAAAATTCAGATATATCTGATATGTCATCAGCAGGTGGCAGCACCTCATAATGCACGATTCTTTTTCGCGTTTCGCTAATAGGAATCCGGTTCAATAAATTTTTAACTGTTAATTCATGAGGTACCCAAACGTCAAGCTTTTTTTGTATCCAGCCATTTTCAAATGGTTTAAACCTGTTTTGTGATCAATATTGAGTTCTTTACCAATGGCATGGCTGCTTATATGCTGGTCTTCTTCAATTTCCTGCATGATTTCATCGAATTTTCTACTGGTTGGTCGACTAGAGCGAGGGGCATCTTTCACATCCATATTTCCAGAATGAAAGCGAGATTTCTTTGCTGCACATTTTGATAAAGCACCTTCTCCATGCACAATTTGTTCGCAAGCCTGAGCCGCGTTTTTAATTTTGTCGTAATAAAATTGTAAAAGTAAACGAATTTTTTCATTATTTATCTATATGTTTAAAATGTAACTTTTTATTCATTTCACCGATTTTAATGTTTTGTATGTTAAAGTGCAAGTTAAAATGTCACCTTTCAAACGCATACAAGGTTGCCTGATTTACACCAATATAAATGTATTAAAATGTTAACTCGCACAATTTTCCTTAAAACTAATTTAAAGTTTTCGTTATATTATTTATCCATAGATCATCGTTTTTTATTTTTAATACAATTTTCATTAAGAATTTTTCCTTTTCCACGTAGGTACGTGTGAAGCGCTCAAATGCGCTTCTATTATGTTTATGTGTAAAAACATTTATTGCTCATGATGCAGAAATGCTTTAGAGTATGCGACAAATATTGAAGCTTCTGCTATTGTTCAGCACGCGATTGATGCAATTAAATTTAGGTGGTTACTTTTTGATTACATTTTATTAGATTAGAATTGTCATAATTTTATTATGGTGTACTCCGGATGATTTTAAAATTTCTGTACATGTACATTAACAAATAAACTACACAGAATAAATATTTTATTTTAGTGATATCTGTCTTTAAATTTCAGGGACTTCTAGTTTGAATTTAGTTTAGTCAACGTAGTTGATTGCACACAGCATTAATATAAAACAAAAATTTAGCTTTCAAGTGAATGTGTAAAATCCTTCGAACTTAGAATATCTACAATGTTTGGTTGGCATGGCAGAGAGAAACAATTTAACAATGTATCCCAACAAAGTCAAACAATCGTTGTTTTGGTCAGTAAATGGACGGAAATAAATTCATCCTCCGGGCATGCTAGTATTCCTCATCCAGTAGCAATATGCCTCTTTCAGCTGCCCTGGGATCTGGCTTGGTTTCAATGAACTAATCATTTGCTCATTAATCCGAAATTTAATTGATTGTGTACCTAAGAAATAAAGTGGCTAAATCCCTACTATGTTGTCAAATAACTTTTGCTTACTACCATTTGCAAATAATTCTTGGCAATTTTGCAAACAGCTTCGCATAAAAAGGCAAATACCAATCAAACAATTAGCCGAAAACCAGTTTAAAACAAGAAACAAATATTATCCATGCGTATTTTTCTATGATGAAAAGTAACTGATTGTTTTGTATTCCACCAATTATTTTAGATAAAAACTTAAGTATAGGAGAACTGGTATCACTAAAAATTAGTATATGTTACTAATTTTTACTTATATTCTTCGATGAATAGGCCATAATTTTGTTTTCCAAATAGGCTAACAGTTTTTTTATTGTTTCACTGCAGAGTTCATCGAACAATACGCAGATATTTAATATTTTACAGAAATACTTTTTTATTTAATTATTATAAACAAATCATGAGAACTTAACCACTTAAGTGACGGCTTTTTGTAAGAAAGTGTGTCCATAAATTGTTAGGTTTTTTTTACATTTCTTTAGAAAATAATTACCAAGTAATCTGAATACAAAATTTTTATTTTTCAATTATTGTTTCAATACAAGCTTTGCGCGAGCAAGACTCGAGTAAATCAAAACACAATCGAACTACGCGTCCGAGTCACGCTCGGGCAAACCACTAAAATGGTTAAAGATGCAGTTTAGCAAATATTCTGGTGCCCCACTCCATATTGGGTTTAAATACATTATATGTGAATATATGGATGATATGTAGATCTTACTGAGGATTGGTTTGGGTAAATTGTTTCGCGTTATTTTTATCGCAAATATATATATAGTATAATGCATTTCTTTAATTTATCTATATGTAAATTCCATTTAAAGCTGGAGTCAATTACAAGCCTCAAATATGAATATGTTGTTGCTCTTTATGATTAATAAGAAAAGTATTAATTTTAGTATTCAATTTCAGGAAGTCTCTAGATACATCCAAAATATATATATTTTTTCCTTAGGTACTGATTTAATGAAGCAATTATTGAAGACCAATATCATTATTAATCTCGATTAAACCTATATTAAACCTTTATCCTTCCTTGCAGTAGATCAGAATTGAATCGTGTCGTGCCGTAGGATCACTACGTGTTTGACATACATTTTTTGATTATCAATTATATGTAAATAATAATATAATTACCGAGACCGACTAAAGCATCTCTGCATTATGATGTATTGCTCATTTTTACACGTTTTTACAAACATAATAGAAGCGCATTTGTCTCCACACATATTTAACTCTATAGATGATCAACAATCAATAAATATAGGTACTCGTACCTACGTGGAAAAGAAAAATTCTCAATGAAAATTGTATTAAAAATAGAAACCGATGATCTATGATAAATAATATAACGTATACTTTATAATCGTAATTGTGCGAGTTAACATTTTAATACATTATATTCCTGTAAATTATGGTTCGCATAAATATAAAATGGGGAATGAAGGACGAAAAGTGAAAACTATATAAAATATAGCTTCCCGAATTAAAAAAGGCTGACTTAAAAATTGTATTTTTCCGGACTTAAAACCAGCGTTTTTATTTCATTTTAAAATTGACTTAAAATCTGTAATGAAAATTAAATAAAAAAACCGTACTTTATTAATGCATATCATAAGCCATTTTGAAAATGATTTAAGAATTGTATTTATAAAAAGCATAAAATGTGTATTTATAAATGGCATAAAAGTCCACTTATAACGCATGCATTTCTATATCTATCAAAAACAAATGTAAATTTTATGTTTATAATGTAAAAAAATATGGCTATTTTAAGTCATTTTGAAAATGAATTATAAAATGTATTTTTAAAATGACTTAAAATATGCTTTCCTTGTGCCATTTTTAAATTAAATTGGTTTTTGTAAAACACCTTTGTTAAGTCAGAAAATTTGTTATAAATATGACTTAAAAAAGGTCCCATTTTTTCATATAAAACATATTTTTGAAGTCTACCTTTTTAACTTCGGCCTTTTTCAATTCAGGAAGCCATAAAATATGTCTGAGTAATTCAAAAAAATTTAAACTACATATCCACATACAACACAACTATCCTCGAATATATATAGAAACAAAAAACTACATGCAGCAACATTATAGAAAAAAGAATTATGTATCTATTTTACGAAATTTATTTAAAATCTATTTTTCTCTCTACACATGTGGCCAAGCTCCACGTGCTTCACTACCGGTGTGTTGTGATATACATGCATATTTTATTTTTTATAAATATTTTATTTTTTATATATCCATACTACATACACACAAAACAACTAAACCGTGAATAAGAGAGCTCGTTTTTAATAAGCCGACACTATGATCATCGTATTGTTTTGTTATTGTTTCCTTCATTCATAAAGTTTTATTACTATGTGTATTGTGTGTGTAGTTTAGGTGCGAAAAAAATACGAACGTTTTTTTAGGCTGTTTCTGCTATGTATATATAGATGGCAGGGTTATGGGGTTCCTCGATTAGATTACAAAAAATAATGCAATATGAAAAGTGGAGCCACAGTATTCGACCAAACTTTCTTTCGCAATAATTCGTCTGTATATATTACGTTTGTGATCCAACATTTTCAAGCAACTTTTTATTCAAGAAAAGGTTCTTGTGCTTTTGTTTTGTTTTCTTAGATCTTAATTTGGTGTTTTGTAAAACGGAAGGAGCAAAATATTTATTTGTTTTGAACTTTTTTCGATCTTTTAATAATTGTTTTGTAAACTTATTAAAAAATTATGTTGAAATCTGAGTTTGGTGTAATTTAAATGATTTATTTAGTAGTTTGTTTTACTGTGCTGTACCCACAATTTGATTAACTTAATACAAAGTTTTGAGGTACATAAAATAAAGTTCATAATATTTTCTGTTTTAATACGTTTGTTTCTACTGAAAAATTAGGGCCTAATGTACATTTTTAAAAGCGTTAGTTTGAACTATGTATATAGTTCTGTCGCATTGCTTAGTAGGGGCCCAGTAAAGATAGTAATACAAAGTTAATAAAACTGTTATAGCAGTGTAAGTTAGAGGCGTTATCGGAAAGGCTTTAGACAAAGTTGATCAAGCATCCATAAAATCTACTCCATACTTCATACATTCCAACGAACAAATGAAAACTTAAGCTGTGAGCAATGCAAATATTAAACATTTTCGCCTTGCTAGAATAAAATAAAGGATAAAAATGAACCTCTATTACACTAATGATCTCCGTTTTCAAATTTGTTTACAACGAACTGACCAAATGGTGAAAATAAATAAATTGAGAAAGAATTCTTAATAAAAAAGAAATATGAAAACAGAAAATTTCATTGAGATATAAATTTTATGCAGTGTCCTTATTCTGGACTCCTCCTCCACTCAAGGTTAATTTTAAAATTGAAAGTGATATTATAATAAGGATCAAAATTAAGTGAAAAAATACAATTTCATGGATTTAATTTCATTCGATAATTTCGATCCGATTCAATTATCCCGTATCTGTCAAAAGCTATTTTACTTAAGTCTGTGATAGTGATTTCGTTTTTTTCACAAAATCAACACTAAACATATTAGTAACTATAACAAATTTAGTAATTATCACACAAATTGGACAGAGTAGAGTGATAAAAAAAATGTTAACGTTAAATTGTAATTTGCCATTGTCATTTGATCTACCCTTAGTGGACCTATTCTAATTTCCCAAGTAACTAGATTGGGAAGATATTTTGCCGTAATTATTATTATGCCTTATTTTTGAAGGTGGTTATCGCATTAATGCACCCTAAAAGAATTCGGAAAAAAATATTACAAATACAAATTTGGCTACGGTAACGTTCATCTAAACGATGAAGTACAAGTTTAGTGATATTAGAAAGCAAAAATTTTGGCGAGAATAATTAATCATTAAGTCGGCTGGCATATGTAAGGCAGCACCCACCGATCTTCATATCTTCCTAACAAGATCTTTAAATATAATAATACAGGATCTTAATAATTTTGGTGCAGCCTTGATCTTACAAGGTCATGTTGCTAGAGTGTGTGCAGATTTGCCGAAATGAAATTCGGGCACCATTTTATCATTAATTTGTCTAATTTCTGGTATGTATGCGGTAAAGCATTTTAAAATTTACCTGGGCCCTACATTTGAACTGAGCAAGGGACCATGCCGTGCGGGAGTGAGAGATGGCAGTGGACAAGAACACCATGATATATAAAGCAAGGATATCGGTTGAACACTAAGACTAATAGTTTGGCACACAATTCACTGTAAGCTACAAATTAAGATTGCCGCATGGATATTCGATTTAACCTAGGCCACCACACAACAGGCATAGGCAAAACCAATGATTTGTAAATAAAGTCTGCATTTTCAAAGTTAAATCACACGATCTAGAATGCTCTCCTATATTATCAAAACGTGGCTGTAGTTTTTTAATTTTTTTTTCGAGATGATACTGCCAAAAGAGTATACTACCGACGACGCCCTAGCATATCCCACATGTGCCGAATGGGATTAAGGCCAGGGCTGCGAGCGGGCCAAACAATTCGATCAATGCTCACCTCATCCAAATAATTGTTGACCACGTTTGCAACGTGGGGCCTGGCGTTATCATGCATTAGTTTAAATTGCTATCCAATAAATGGGGCATATGGAACTATAAATTCTTCTAGACATTCCACGATATACCTTTGGGCAGTTATAGTGCCGCCGTGTAGAAATACAAGGTCCGTACGGGCGTCTATAGAAATGACTTCCAGTCGTCCGTAGTCCAACTGACGTGGTTACGAGCAAAAGTCAAACGGTTTCTTCGATGAGCTGAGAGAAGCTCTGGCCCTGTAGAAGCCCTCATGGACTGCAATCCATGTTCATTTAATCTTCGTGATGCTGTGCTAACTGAAATACTGATACCACATACCTGTTCTATCGACCAGCGACGATTCTAGCTGTTTGGAAACGATTTCGCAGTACCATTGATACCATAAACCGATCGTCCCGCACGTTTGTTGCTCTTTTACGACCTGATCCAACCGTTCGCTCATACTGACCAGTTTCACGATATCGTTTAATAGCGTCTTGAACTGTACTTCGAGGGAAATTTAGGTGGTCAGCAATATAACGCACGCTACGGCCATCCTCACTCAAAGCGATTACTTTTGCGATATTTTCTGGTTTCATAATTATAATATTTGCTAATAATAATAACTAAGCATTGTTAACGTTAACTGTAATAATAATACTAACAATAAATGCTACTTTAAATGTTTCAAAACAATTGATGCCCATTTATTTAGAAACGTAACAATCGAAATTTTGAAAATTTTTCATTTATTACACTTTGTTGCTGTGATTGGATTTTAAATAAAAAAAACACGGTTTCTGTTACACCTATTTTTCGGTTATGTACTATTTAATATGACAGTGCCTTTAAAATAGCGTAATTGCTGTAGAAATTGCAGATTTACGAATAAATTCAAGTGTACGGGTTTTTGCTCACTGCGATATGTCATCTAAACTTGTTATTTGTTTTACAATTGTACCCGTTTATTTTTTGTGTAAAATGTATGAATTAACAGCTGCCATATCGATCATACGGGCGAATAAACTCAAATGCCATTTCTTTCCTTTTATTGCTATTTTGTTTAACTCAAGAAATCAGTCATAATAATCAACTCCTCCCATGTTTCTATTCTTCTAAGCTACTTGCAACATAAACACATCTGTTGTCATGCCACTTGAAAACTATTAAATTATGTTTGCTATGAAACAAAGTTATGAGTTCCTCTCGGTAATTTTTCTAACTCTTTTGTTTTTTTATTGGGCATTTCTGCGTTCGGTTGTCTCTAATAGTTCCGGCAGGGTGGCAGCCCGAAGTCACATTTGTTTTAACGTATAAATCAGAAGGTAGCTATTAAAAAAATTGTCAAAGTAAACAAAATAATTCTTGGCTATAATATTTAGTATAACTGTTATACCAAGCGGGTTTGTCGAAGATTCTTCAGTTTGAGCTTTTCCACAATATAACGTAAAATTTTAGCAATATGCAGTTGATTAACATAACGTCCAAAGCTTATAACCAAACCGGATAGGTTTTGCTTTTAGAAATTGTTTTATGGAATGTTGACAATAATACTTTACAATCATTTCATCAATGGATAGAAGTGAATCGAAGATTCCAAACTTTTTAAAGTTTTTGTTTATTATTTCCATAAGCGGTTTGATTTTCAAATTTTTATCCATTGGCTCCTTTTGTGTTGTCTAAAAAATAAATGCAAGATTTTATGTCCATATAAGCATTCTGAGTGAATGCATTTTTAACAAGTGGTGTTCCTAAATCTTCACAATCAGACCAGTAATCTCTTTCACTTGGTCAGGTGTGATAAAAAAAAAAAAAAAAAAAAACTCCAGAAGAGAAACACGGAGAATATAAATATAAGGAATAAACTAAAATTGTTTGGTCAGCGGTAAATTAATAAATTTAAGAGAATTATTAAATTATATTTATACTTTTATGAAATCCCAGGATTCGTTAAAAAAAATCCCGGGATTTCGAGATTCAAATATGAGCCGGGATCCCGGGATCGGTGATGCCGGGATTGCAATCACTATCCAACGCAGAACTTCGTCAGAGTGTAAGAGCTCCCACAAGGTATGGTTTAATTTCGGGTCTTTTAAGGTGGATGTTATAACAGATGCACTTATTATCACCCCCTCCATAACTGAATTAGCCAACATTGAAAAGCCAATAGTCCTTTATTGTTGCAATTCCAACTGCACCACAGCAAATAATGAGCAGCCAATCACCAAAAGGTAAGTTCCTATTCGTTCATCATAGCATAAATTTCGAAACCTCCTCTGAAGGACGGAGAGCAGTGGAGTCGTAGGAAAAATTAACTGATGGTACGGCCAATGTGATAGCTTGAGTTCGGTGATTAGTAATGAGAGCAGCTATCTCATCAGCTGAACTACAATCATAAATAAGAGTTGCACTAAAATCATTAGAAATAAAATGCAATCTTTGGATTGAAGTTTTTCACTGTGTATTACAGATTTTAAAGTGTATTTACGAAAAAAAAAAAAATTAAACCTGGCCTTTTTTGCCCCAACAAGCGTGCATTGGTATTATTTATCGTTAATACTGTCCAATATGTTATCTTTAGGTTTGAGAATCTTGCAGCAGATAGAAAATCTGTAAGTGGTCCAGTAAATCGTGCGTTAGCAAACAGAATTGTAAAGTCGCAAATAAATCGTCAACCTTCATCGATGTGCAGTAAATTAAAATAAGACTCAATAAGTTTAAACTTGATTTGATAAAGGACCAAATCGGAATATGACGAACGAGAAAACTCGAGGACAATTTTCTCACCAAATTTGCTTGTGCTATAATGGAAGACGAAATGGGGCTCAGTTTGGAGTAATGTAGACGAAAAATTTTAAAAAGCAGGTAAAATTTCCAAAGAAATAATTATTTTGGCGGGAAGTTTGCGCTTATGGACTCGTCCAAGTAACAGTTTCGTTACAATTGGAACTATAAATACACAAATTAAAAATTTAAAACGCAGTAAAAATTTATACGCAGCCATAAAGTCACAATTGCATTCTACCCTGGTTTAGTAAGCTGCGTTTATGCGTCGGAAGTGTTGATTTGCTACGAAAAGAACAACATAATTATTGTACCTCGTACCTGCCCAGCCCAGAACGCCGTCCAATTGATCGATATTACAAGCAACAATCTTCCCAGATATCTTTGATGTTACCAACTTGCACACAAAAATCTCTTCAGGAATTGGATCTAGAGCAAGCCTAGCCATTTTCTTTTGTAAGTGCTAGTGAAGATTTTCCAAAACACTTAACTTTGCCATATTGGTGAGCACCACCAAACAGAATCAGCAAACAAAAATTTGTGATACAAATACTTGTACTATAGCAGGTAATTATAAACTTTGTATTTGCGCCAAAATAAGAAACTTATAGTTGTTCAGTCAAATTTCTCCAGAAAATACGATTTAGGATGTAACACGAGATGTATGGGCATTATCTGGAGCTGGGCTCCAAAAAGTATTCAAAAAAAGTAGTCAAAAAAAATAGTCAAAAAAAGTAGTCATCGATTTTACAGGCAGTCTTTGGCGGTTTATATTTTATTACGGTTATTACAAGTATATTTTGAGCTATTTTAAGTAAGCATATTTGCTCTAATCATTTGTTGGTTTGTTAAAATGGAGCTGGAATTATTCAAACCGCATGTTGATGTTGTGAAATCAAACACCGGAGTAGCTGTTGAATATTTTACAAGGTTTGATTTCAGTGAGGTTAAGTAGTTGGTTGGTTCCCTTACATAATATCAAAGACAATCATTGCAAATTCCAATCGTTTAAATTACATTAAACTCCAAATTAAAAAAAAATTAAATTGATTAATTTTTACTGTTTGTGTGAAATTATAATAAACAAGTTTTATCTAAATATTTTAGAAAATTCTTTAGACATTTTTCTATTTCTTCTAAACGTATTATTTATTGTAATATCAAGATCTTAAATCTCTCTTTCACATCAATAGTTATGTTTTGAAGATATCATGAAATTAAAATAAACAACAAAACTCGAAATTTTATAATTTGCCTACGAGTATAAAAATTATTGATATTAGCTTAGAATTAGGATATAAATAGATAGGATTTCGGAATAATCTTGTTTTGTTATAAAAATTAAATATTAAATTTTGACTATTTATTTATTTTATATACAACATTATATTATAATAAACATTATCAAAATTCTTTATCTCTCGTATTTAATTTGTGTGAATTTTTTAATATTTTTTAATAAAATTAATTAAATTGATAATTAAATAATAATTTATTGTGATTTTTAGTATGTAATCTAATTTTTTATAAATAAAGTAAATAAAACAATAATTAAGCAATTTAAAATTAATTAAAACATAAAAAATATTAATTTAGATTTTTAATTTTATATATTTTTTTAAAAAAATGAATGGCCGTAGAAATTTGTTGAATAATTATTAATCAATTATTAAAAATAAATTATATATTATTTTATATATAATTATAAAAATCATCGTGTTAATTGTAAATATTTTTAAAACAAAAAAATTTGTTAATTGTAGTATAAAAAATGTAATTAATTAATTTATATTTTCTTTGTTAATTAACAAAAATTCAATTTTAATAGAAACACCAAATTACAATTTTGGGCACTAATGCGTTCGTTCTATATAATAAATTAGCAATTTATAATTTATTGTCCTTTTCTATATAACCAGTTCCAAATACAACTCATAAAATGCCTAGTACCGGGCCCAAGCAGTCAATTACATTTTTTGTTTTTACTAAATTTAGCCATCCGTCTCTATTTTACAAGAAATTAAATTCCATCCAGAATTAGTTTTGATTTATTAATTTATTTTTTTTAAATACGTAAAATAATTTGGACGCCTTAAATTTAATATAATTTCATGCCGCCCTTAAATAAATATTAACATAAAATATTAAATTATTTCCAATATCTTCAAAACACAACCAGGAATAATTAAATAATAATTTTTATTTGTTTTAAATAAAATACGCACAAATAGAACGTCGTTAACACACAAATCTAGTTTTTTGTTTTTGTTTAATTATTACATAAAAAAAATTAATCGGCCAAAAAAACCAATTTCATTAAAAAGAAATATTTTTATTAATTATTTATTTTGAAACAAACTTTAAATATAAAATATATAAATATAATCACGAGCCAATAGACAATATTTAATTGTTAAAACAATGTAAATAATAAAAATATAAACAGTAAAATTATTTATTATTATAAAATAAATTAAAAATAATAATTAATAATTTTAATTAATAAAATTAAAAAAAAATAGTAAAATATAAAAAAGTAAAGACGTTGATAACATTTATCTCATGAGAAAGCTAAGGAACAAAATATACCTATAAATATTATAAATAAATAAATTCGTAATATGGTTTCTTAATTATACATAAAGACAAAATATATATATATATATATATATATATATATATATATATATATATATATATATATATATATATATATATATATATATATACAATTTTTATTTAATACTATATAATAATGAAAATAAATATAAAATTATCTGTTTTGTTTGTTTATTATTTTTAATTTATAATTTTCGTTTGTAGTGATAACATATCTATTTTGTATAGAAAAAATTCAATAGCAAATTAACGAAAAGTAATTAAATGACAAAACAAACAAACAAAATGAAAAGAAAATTATAATCTCCCGTAAAAAACATAATATTATTGTTTATTATATTTTTGGTTTTAATAAAGACATCAGCCTTATAAAGGAAATTCGCATTTTTTTTAAATAGTATATCGGCGGTTGCAACTTTATTTACTTACTCATGTTTTTAACTGAAATTCCTTGACCGAGTATTCGCTAGGCTAAACCGACTATTCGCATAAAGCCGCAGCCACACGAATGCAAATACATACCAACATTGACGTATTTGTCCAAATAACAAATCGTGTAGCCACAACACAAATCGCAAATTCAAATCAAGGTTACATTTGTCTAACATTGGCGTTAACATTGGCGCACATTCGCTCAATAGGCGGTTTTTCAAAATAGATCAAATGAAAAAACAAATACTAAAAATCGTGTAGACAGTAGAGTTTGTCAATTGTCATATATTTTACCAATATCTGCCAAACATAAAATACACCACCGTTGGTCGATATTTGCATTCGTGTGGCTGTGGCTTAAAACAGGCAATGGAAAAGTAATTAAAGAAAATTACAATATAGCAAAGGTAAAGTTTAAAATGGTTTTAAATAAAACGATGCATTAGTCAAAAATTATTATTCAGTCAAGTAAATTTGTATGTCTAAGCTAAGAATTCAGTTAGAATTCGAAATTATTGAGTCTCCGCCGTGCGACTAAAGATGGTGCCACCAGTACGTTTTGGTTAAAATTACCCGATGCAAAAAGTCATATACTAAGGTTGGACATCTGTCAACTAACATACATAACCTTAAAATATTAGCGATTGTATCAGCATCATGTATTTTTTTCTTGTGAAAATGTCGAATTTTGATCCGAATAAGCGTCATGTGGCATATGGTGAGGCTGCTTTAAGTAAACGAAGTTGTTGAGAGTGGTTTCAAAAATTTAAGAACGGTGAATTTGATCTCGAAGACAAAGAACGGCCGAACACGCAACAATAAGAACTTGCACTTACATTAGGAGCAACTCAATAAGCAATTTAACTTCGTTTAAAATCATTGGGAATGATTCAAAAGCAAAGAAATTGGGTTCCGTATAAACTAAAGCCGAGAGATGTAGAACGCCGATTTTTTTTTGTGAAATGCTGCTTGCCCGGCATAAACTAAAGAGTTTTGCATCGCATAGTCACTGCGGTGATGAAAAATTGAAAAAGTACGATAACCCAAAAAAGAAGGAATCACTTGGTCATGCTTCAACATCGACACCCAAGCAGAATATTCATGGAATATAAAATTCATGTGTGTATTTCAGCTGTGATCAGCTGGGCTTCATGTATTATGAGTTGCGAACGAAACCATTACTGGAGCTTCGGTAAAATCTGCATCACAATAGGTAATCAAGTTTAAATCACTTTCGTAATTGAATTTAATTCCTTCAGTAGTAACACCATTCAAATATCTGAAGATTCGTTAAGGTTTCTCACCTCCTGTTTGGTTTATCTAGATGCCTGCTGGCATATCTCACAACAAACGATAGGTCCGTCCTAGTTTTATTTGACAAATAAAGTAGACCTGTCTAGTGCTTCTCGGTAAGGGTGGTCTGCCTCAACGTCCTTTTCTGGGGTTTATTCTTTGAATAGACTCTTTCTGACTTTAACGGTTCTAGTTCTTAAATTATTAAAAATTTTGTAAATGTCTTATTTCAATTTAAAGTGCTTTTCATTTCAAGCTTGTTTGATTTCATAATGGGCCTGTTGTAATTTACAAATTTTGTTGCCTAAGTTATATTCTTCTGGTGGTTGCATGCATATATTCTCATCTAGATGACCATATAGGGAAACGCTGATTTTACATCAAATTTCATCATTTTTAATCGCTGTTTCGTAGCTAAAGCACAGAATATTCTGAGAGACTATCCATGAAATAAATATACTTAAACGCAAAGATCAAGTTGAAGAAACATCGATTGATTCAAGGGCATCAGTATCGGTTGCAAAGCCAATGACAAATACAAGGCCAACTACAAATCAAATTACCAGTTATTTTTTTCCGAAAAATGACGAATCACTTCCAGCAATTATTTCGGGAATGACTTCTTTAGATAGACTATTGGTATTCAGTGTGTTTTGTACTTCACAAGATTTGAGAAAATGTTTGTCAGCAAGTGGTGTTGATACCCCAAAATCGTCGACCACCATTCGCAAAATAGTCTGCGATTATGCAAAAAAATTAGAAAATCAATAATTTCCAATTTCGAATAAATGAAAAAAATGGAACACGATTTTCACTGACGTTTGATAAGTGGACATCCACTCGAAATCGTAAATATTTAAACATTAACGTTCATTCTGTAATTGAGCATTGGAATCTCGGTATGGTTCCAATCCATGGAAATTTACCAGCAGGAAAATGTGTCCAGCTTCTTAAAAATACAATTGAGGCAAATAATTTATCTCTAGAGAAAGATATTATAGCAATTGTCACAGATAGTGCAGCGGTGATGAAAAAAGTTGGTCGTTTAATAAACTGTGAACATCGGCTATGTCTTGCGCATGGATTTCATCTGGCAGTGACAGACGTCCTATATAAAAAAAAGTTGCAGATGAAGTCGAAGTCGTGGATGAAATGCTTTCAGATGAAGAGGTTGATTTGGAATTCGAGCATCCAGCCGACGTAGATGCACCACAACTGACGGAGGTTATCATTGGTTCAATTCTGTTCTTTAGAAAAATGTTATGTCTGATCATGGTTCAGAGAAAGAACTAATATTAGACTCCAAACGCGATGGAACAGTTTGGTCGACATGTTGGAAAGGTTTTATCTGTTAAAAGATAGCATCCAAAAGGTCTTAGTGGATCCAAAAATTAAAACGTTTTTTATCTGATGCGGAGTTTGAAATCTTTCAAAATATTTTAACAAATCTAACATCAGTTAAACTAATTGTAAAACATTTGTGTCAGCGTGACGTCAAATTATTAACTACCGACATGGCACTTTCTTTTATGTTGGAAAACATTGGAAAAGATGAATTCGGACAAAATTTAAAAATACAATTAATTTCAAGAATCAATCAACGCCGAACGGATCTGTCTGAACTATTACAGTAGGTACTTACATAATGTTCGAACCAACCCAATTCATTCGTCGTTTGCTAAACCGTCAAAACCCACAATAATTAAATTGATAGTCAATTTGGCCAGAAGATTTTCGCAATACAGTGACATTAATGACGTATGACGATATTGATAGTGATACTGATAACAGTGGCGTTGAACTGGACGATACCGAACGGAAACTGGAGGCAGTTGTCCCGGATTCCAGTCAACTTTTAGCGATTACAATCGTTCCGAAAAATCTTAAAACTCTGATGGTGAAAGTGAAAATGGAACTGAAATTATACGAGAATGCAGGGGTGAGGGGGACATCCTTCAATCGATCATATCTCTCGTATAACAAATTTGACAAACAACAAATGAATAACCCAATAAACCATTACAGTCAGAATACATTTCTAATTCGTATGTGACAACCTGATTGATGATTAGAAGATATTTTAATATTTCAACAGAGACGACTTCTAGATTTGACTGTCTTACACGTCTTTAGGACTATTACTTTTTAACCTTCCCATCCCGATCTCTATCAGGCTGGCATTCATACGTCTCTTTTCTCTTGTAATGAAATGTTATACTTAGTTATGTAATTTATCCTTAATTTCTCCCTCAAATTTGGCCTGGCTCGTTTATTTCAAGGCGTTTATTCCCAAATACCGAGTATTCTAGTGATCCAGTAGGTTAATAATAACCGGTGTTAAAAAGCTATATAATCTTAATTAATGGCTGTGCCATCAATCTGGTTCTATCTTGATCTAGATTTGCAGTTACGATCTCTCATATAGCTTTTATTGGCCCGTTGCAATATATTTGTGTGTTAATGTTATTAATTCGTTCTCCATATTAAAAGTATGCTTGAACAAACATCATCAAGCTGATCTTATCCGGACCTTGTTATAAACAAATAAAACTTTTTTAAGAATATAAGATTTAAAAATTGTCCATAGTTTTATTATTTATTTTAAATCGTTCCATTTCTTTTTTGTGTCACTAAATTCGTTTCAGAAATTTTTGAAAAGGCTACTCAAAATTAATTCCACTCGATTCTGTCATGCCAATTACATTTTGGCTCTTAATCTAGAATTTCCTAAACATGCATCCTCCATCAATAAATGGTTTTTCCATCCGTTTCCTTGTACTAACTGGACTTCTTCATGACATAGTGGACACTTTGCTGAACCAGGAACCAATTCTAATCGAAAAAATTTATTTAAATGTCAAATTTATAATAAAATCGGTGTTGAGGTTTATTATAATATACCTTTACAGAAATCTTCCATTCGATGCAGTTCGTATAACTCTTTATGAACGGCCTCAGAACATTTTTCGCAGTTGATATAGCTAATTTTTGCTTCACACTCGTCTGAAATAAAAAAAAAAGATGAAAATATTTTTACAAAATTTTCAATACATTTTCATATTTATTGTAATTGATGGTCATCGTCGCAGTGTACGCTATTGAAAACTGTTAAGAAAAATGTAATCCAAAATGGGCCTAATTTAATAACTAGCCTAAAGTCAAATACGTAACTTCTCTAAAAGTGATTTGTATCGCTAAGTATAACACCCTAATAGTTAAAATCGTCTTAAAAATTCTATATAGTTTTTAAAACATGAGCTACTTTTAAAAATGTGACGTGCACAAGCCAACTAATACTCTACTCACTGGGTAAATGAAAATTCAATGCTGATACTTCCAAAACTTGCCCGCACTGTGGACACTTTGTTAATATTGGACAACTTTTCCAATAATGCCGATCTAGCTGGGCTGGATCGCCTTGACAAGTCCAGTCACAAAATGGGCAAACCCTAAAATTAATCAAAATATCGATTTAATGTTACATACATTATAATTCCATGACACTTACAACTCGTTCGAATCCGAAACCGAATCGGAGTTGGAACTTTTCCTCGACATTGATGGTATTTCTTCTTTGCTACCTGGTTTACCATTTAGAAATTCATGATTTAAATTTAATTTACCATTAGAAGTATTTAGTCCCAAATTATTATCACTTGATAATTGATCTGCCCGCGTCTTACCAAATCGTACAGGGCTCGAATCAAGCTCAGACAGTTTTGTTGCTTTGCGGTTTGAACGATTTTTCAATTCGACCGGCGATTGATTTGAACTATTAACGGATGGTGGTGAAAATGTTTCAAAATGTTGTCCTAGACTATTACGATTAGCTTCGAGCATTTCTTTTTTCCGAACGTAATCAAGTTTATCGAATTCGGTGAACAGTTGACGATATAGTAAATTTCGTCGTGTTATATCATCGTCGGGCGGTAGTTGTTTTCTAACTAGACGTGGATTAATTTTATAGACTAAAAGTAAAACACGTTCGGCCACTTTGCGTACCGATTCGGCTGGATGATGGATCCCGGAGCAACCACATTCTGATAGGACACGACATGTTAAACCACTTTGTTTGTCTGCACTGATACCTTGACTTAAGACTAATTGTTCTAACATTTGCATTCGGCTTAATGCTAAACGTGGATGGGTTCCCGAACCCACTGGACGTGATAGTGATGGTGCAATTAAATGTTGCTCTTTCACCTCGGGACAGGCGGCTATACTTAATATTGTATGCTGGGCCAATGTGTGAATTCTTGCGGACGGATCGCCACTTTTTGCTAACAGCTCAGGTAACAAACGATCAACACAACGGGCCACTTCACTTGGTGAGACCCTAAAATAGAAAACAATCAGAAAAACTGCAAATGTTGGGGCATTTTATAGCATATATACCCTTTTGGAACAAATTCGATAAACAGCGTCCTAACAGTTTCAGCGGCTTGGTTAAAAACTGAAAATACAGCGTCTCGAACAGCACGATGTAACAAAAATGCACTTGCTCTGGCTACCTTATTTACACCTCCAGGAAATATTTCTGATTCCTTATCTCTCAAATATGATCGTAAACGAGTCAATCCATCTTCCTTATCTTGAAATTGCCGCGAATAAAATAGTTCGATCTGAAAGATAAAATTATAGTTTATTAGAGTGAATCGATTAAACAGAACGTGTGAATATTAGAAGAAGTGTAAATGTGATTTAAATCATATGTAAATAATTTCTTTGGCAAATTCTAAAAAAGCTGCGATCATATAACACTTCGCAAATATTAGTATGGGTGGAGTACCATATTATTTTATCACTTATGTGATTATCATTTTATCATATTACAAATATCTTATTTCACTTCCAGAGATTATTGCCCGATGAGCTCATGTGATTCTTATTTTCCAGTTACATTGTTCATGTTGAATTTTTTTTTGATATTTATGCAACGTATCAAAACGGCGGATATAAACTGCAATACTTAATTATAAATTGAAGCCTGCTTTATAGTGAGGTCACTGAATCATATAACCTATCAAAGCTTGATGAAAGGATAACGTAAAATTTAGACGAAAACTTGGGAAAATAAGAACGGCGTATATATACGAGCAGGTAATGGAAAACCAAGATACCAACATAAGCTTCATTCTGATATTAAACTTGAACCATTGTGAACTGATTTTGGTGGGAAACCTATATGTTATCGAAAATGTAAGTTTTGCGAAAAGAAACATAATCGTAGACCCTATCAGTTTCATGATTCTCATCGGGTTTTCAAAAAATTTTGTTTACAAAAATCGATTTTGGTGGTAAAAAAAAATTAAAAAGATGATAAAATCGACCGAAATCACGTTTGTAGACAGCAATGGGAAAATGATAATTAATTATGTCCAACACTGAAAACAATTTTTGGTCGTCGACTATCGCCTTTTCATTCCCATTACAAATGTTTTGACCAAAGACAGACGAAAAAGATTTCGTTTCATATGTTGGCCGAGTAAACCTACTCTGCGAAAATTTCAACAGTTTACAAGAATAACAAGCGATGCTAACATCAGAACTGCGGTCGCTGTCAAAATTAAAAAATAATAACACACATGAAGAAACCAGCCAGTCGTTAGGAAACCAACTGCAGCAAAATTTTCAAATAAATCCGTGAATTTTACTAATTCGTCTTAGCAGCAAAATGTACCAAAGACGCCTCGTTGAGGTTGCGGCAGTATGCATTACGCACGATTGTGCGTTTGTTCGAATTCAAATCATAAATACACCAAGTGTGAATTTATAGGGATTTATAGGCATAAAGAAGGTTGTTGTGCTTACTACTCAAAATCAGCAAGCGCGGATAAACCAAAAAGATTCATCAAAAAAATCATAAAAAAGAAGTACGATCAGTTCATTTCGTCAACAAAATTGACTCGGAAGTGTCCCGGAAATATATTACAGTTGAAATAAACAACTTTATAGTTACATTACACACCATTTGTACATCAGCATTCACATTTGACACAATAAGTTCCAGAGAATTATTGATTTAACATCAGACTAAAACAAATCTCGCTACTTAATATTCCACAGATCTAAATAAATTTAGCTGAAAAAACAATAGGCACATGTCCACATAACAAACGAATGGTCGATAATCTATAACATGGCCCTACTATCCGAAAAAGATTCAAATAAATAAGGAGGCGCTCTGGTTCACAATGTGTGGTTTCTAAAAATTTACTGTCCCTTTTAAACATGAGATGAGATTTCGCACATTCATAAATTAATCAGTTTCAATCTAATTTAATTTGGCTTTGGTATAGAGCTCCGGCGGTGGTCTGAATTAAATCAGAAAAATACTAATTGATTACCGCGGGATCCAATTGCTCACATGACTAGAAAGGCCAAAATCAATGTAATGTTTTGAGTTCTCTTATTGCTGAGCTGTTGCCGCTAGAAAATTCAAGACTGAATCCGCATGTTGGTTGCAAGAAAGCCCATAGATATTTTATAGTGGCAAAAGAAAAGAAGATAAATGTCATCTGTAATGTTGTTGAGTCATATGAAAACGAATTGTTGTCTTGACGAAAAATGACAGTATTTTGGCTAAATTCAATGATGTACGAGGCAACGGTTTATAATTCAAATTGGTGGCACCTTTATAACTAAAGCCCGAATTTATAGTCGTAACTATTCCTATAGTTAACGCTATACGTTTAGTTTAATAGATTTTGTTAATTTTCAGATTTTTTTTAGTTTTCGTAGTAACGAATAGAAATTCCGTCAAAATTGCCATTTCCAGTTAAAATACCAAATAACAGGTCTTAATCGTACCTACCATGTATAAACATAGTGACGGTCCTTAGAAGTTTTAATGAATTCAACATTTCAGATTCCTGTGAAACAAAAAATAACAGGTTTGACGAAGATTGTTTGAAATCAATTCGAGACAAGGACTGCACTTGCCGACGAAAGCCACAATAAAACGTAAAGTAATCACATGAGCAACATCTCAAGTTCAGTGAACTTTAGCTCCGTTAAGCAAGTCTGAATTAACAGAAGAGGAACACTTTGGTGGACGGCTTGCACCTTAACTGAGTCTCCCTTCAAAAATCTTATAAACATGCAAATTATTAATGACTAACTCTAATTGCAGATAAAAATCGAAGGCTAATGCGCATTCTAACTTATCTATGAAAAACGTCAGACATACAATGCGGCAAATTCAACAACATTAAACATCTGAGATCGGTGGTAATGAAAATTCAGTTCTTGTGAATGAATATCAAGCATCGTAGCATTTCACGCCAAACAAAATCCACCACCTACAAGACGTTTGTTAGGGCAGCTTACAGTAAGAGACATCCACAAACTTAATTAAAGAAATCGGTAAATACAGATTGCGAATAAATCACGTGTACAAAATCATCTCGAACCGTGCAAGTATTTAACATAATTTTGCAATAAAAAGCGAATATTTAACTATTCGATGAGGTTGAATGAAATGTTCGTTTTGATATGTTAAGGATAGGCTAACATGTGCACACTAGATCCTAGAAATATACGAAAAGCAGGGTTGGGATGGGTGAACAGTAAAACAATTTGTTATCAAAAAGAGAAAATATTAAGGGAATGCTAACTTCTCAATTACAGTTAATTTTCGGTAGCCATGGTTAAAGTCGAAGACTATTAAATTAAAAGTATTTTACTTGACAATCTTGACTAGCTAACATTGCCAGAACTGAATCTCAACCCCCAAGATTTACATTTTTTTTTTGTTAAGATTCGCACCACATTTACAATTATGATTAAACATTACATACCAATTCATTTCCAAATATTAAAATCGGCAGGGCAGCTTGCCTCCTCTCACGATCATTTAACTTTGATCTTCCGCGTACTGGTTCCACGCTTTCTTGGTTCGATAGCCCTTGGCATTCCCTTAAAAATTCATTAGTATGTGAACTGAAATAAATTAATATAACACACCAATGATCCCACAAAAGACTACAATCATTCCAACAAAAAAATGTTCGTATATAAGAAAGCATTTATATAGAAGTTAAAATTTGTGTGTCTCTATATATGTTTAAGAAAGTAATTATTTATTAACATGTGTGTAAAGAATTTTAAAATAAAAAGCAGCCAATTTTTGAAAACTATTGATAACCAAATTCTGGTCTAAATTTCTAGTACACCATCAATTTTAAATTGAAAAAAAAAGCATTCCAACTAGGTAGCTATATTTAAGTAACTTACTGGCGTAACGCTGGAACCGCACGTTCCTCATAATCTTCATAACTATTACGGGGTGCACTTTTATTGCGGCGACGTAATGATCCGGTGTTTGGTGAGCCGCGTATTGGACTGCGACCCATTTGATTTAATTGCGGTGAGCTTGGTATATCTGGCTTATCTTTATTAGAAGACGAGCAACTACTAGTTGGATTACTATTACTACCACTAGTAGCATTATTTGACCCAATTTCATTGGTTTCATTTGCTTCGGACGGTTTTGGTGATTTTGTCAATGCAGCACCACACGACATTGGAAGGACATTTTCGGCTAACGCACTGGCCACATCTTGCAGACTTGGTGGTGACGGTAACACTGGTTTTGTTGCATACAAATCAGAACATATATCGTTTTCAGGATTTTGCTGAAAAATTTATTGCGGATCAGTGAGTAGCCAGTATAAGTATATTAAAATTTTATTTACCCCATCTTTCTCTAATAACTGGTCGACGAGCAATTGATTAAATACTAAATTTCGATACATTTCAATTTGTTCTTTACGGAGTCTGGCGGCTGTAAAATCTTCATGGTGCACAGCTTGTCTTTTAGCTAACGAATATCGACCTAACCGTTCACCCGCTTGTCTCAAAACATTCATACAAAGTTTTAATTTTCTCGCATACTCAAAACGTTCATCATTTACCGCTTTCGATTTTTTAATTTCCATTTCACGAATAACATCGACCACCGTTTCCTCGACGTACATCGAAAATGATAAATCATCGCATATTGATGAAACCACATTGTCTGACGTATTTTCATTACTATTAATTGGAATCTGATTTTTACTTAAACATCCCAATTCGTAATCGGTGAGATCAACACCTAAAATGTTGACAGCAATTAATGCTAATTGGCCATGCTCATTATATTTATTGGCGTATGGAGAACCAAAGCGTAGTTTAACATGTGTTCCAATGCGTGGTGTAACATTAACACTTTGTAGTTCGCGTGATTGAAAATTGGTTGATGAATTATCCGATAGGGCTATGAACCCTAAATAATCAAAGTTTTGACTTGACGGTGTCGTGGGAGCCCCCTTCACCGAATAGTGCAGCCACAATTCAATTCGTTCCGCTTCGTATATGCAAATGCAGAACAAATAGAAACAAACAAAAAATTATGATTATGTATAGTTATGTGAAGCAGCATAGATAATCGATTAATTTTTTTTGTTGTTTATTTTACGTTCAAAAGAATCATAAATTAAATTACGTATGTAATGTTGATGTGCCAAAACTTGGATTTTATAGATTTTTGCAGGTGCCTGTAACCGCAATATAATTTCAGGGATTTGCAATGAACTGTTTTTTCTGGAACGCCATCCTTGTACGGTGGGCCCATGTTGATTTAGTTCACTGGCCGGGAATTCTGGATCTTCATCTGTAACACAGAAAATATAGACACACACGCACACTTTAGTATCGGTGGAAAATAATTTTCACATTTTTTTTTCATCGTAACAAACTGTACCAGCAGCGAAAATGACATTAAAAGCAAGCTTTTTTAGCATAGTTAATTAATTAACAAACAAAAAAGTTTCAATTGAACTATTTAAACTTAAAAAAGTTTTTAATTTAAACTTTTAAACAAATTTTCATCGAAATACATCAATAGACACAAGGCATTATTTATATTATACAATATAATTTTTCATTTATATATAAAAAAATATTTATTATTATTATTATTATTAATTTATATCACATAAATAAATTTAAATTTAGCATTGTATAAAAAAAATGTTTTATTATAACTTAAAAATAAATATTTTCCATTATCATCCAGTGATTTTCACTTTACACAAAATTAAAATTCTGTTTCGTATCGATCCGATGATTGTGTGTGTGTTATGTGGTGGAAAATTTTCTACTCTATCACCGAGTGTTCGGAATTTAACAAGCAAACAAAAAAAAAACAAACATGTACAGTGATTTTCACAAAGTGGAAAACTAAAATATGAAAGTTTTGAGTTGCGCATTGAACGACATCAACGGTTGGATTTTTCGTTTTCAAAACGTAAAAAAAAATCTTATCAGCCTGAATTCTTTGAGATGATACATTTATGGATATACTAACAGACTACGCGGTACAGAGTAATGTAGGCAACTTTTATTACAAAACGTTACATGCACAGGGTGGCCCTATTCAAATTTTCATCTGTTTTAAAATTTAAATAAACAATGTTGAAACCCAAAGGTCTGGGTACATATTCGAATTGATTCAAATTCCTCTCATATGAATAAAGTAATACACTTATCTAGCTTCTAGATTTTTTAAGTTAATATGTTTGTAATTTGAAGAAAGCTCCACCACTTCCCATACAAAGTTTGTTTCACAAAATTGATTGAAGTTGAGTATCGGTTTTATTATTTAAAGCCAGTAACCAGATAAACTTTTGTTGGAACACGCTGTAAATTTATAAATATTTTTAGTATACAGCAACGTTCTACTTATAAAATATAGAGTAGTTATTTCTCGTTGTTTGAATTATTTAGTAGTTGGAATTGCATAATTTGGATGATAGAATTTTGGAAACTTTAAATAGAATACTGATTAAATTATATATTAGTTAATTTATATTAATTGGTTAGAGACAGCATTTTGAAATATTATCCTAGTAAGTTTAATTAAGAGACTAACCACACGCACTATCGTATCTCATTTATATTTATTCCGAATTCAGGAACCATACCCCACACCTCCTCTGAGCTTTATTCCTTGTGAAAAGAAAAAACAATTAGTGCAGAATTATAAACTATTTATGAGTTCAGTGACACAAATTGGGCATGAATTTAACGAAATATAATGGAGCTAATTCAGCGTTGAGCAATTGGGTATGTTGTCAAAAATCAAATTTGACATCGAATTATTTAACTTTAGAAATTTTCACAAAATGTATCGTCTGTACTTAAGAAATTGGTGGTGCTGTTTGTGTTTACGGGTTGCAGGTCGAAAATCAAACCGCACACACATCGCGAGTTCACAAGTCCAAACACCTTATCCGATATCAACATATTTAATTTTAAAAAGTTTCAAGAAATTTGTCGTTTATACTTGGCGGTGGTGTGGTATTCGCATGCCTAGGGTAGCAGCTGGAACATCAAAACACACGTATATTGTGGGTTCATAAGTCTATACACCTTACCGACGTCAGCATAATTATTTTAGAATATTTTAAAGAATTTGTATCAATTGAGGGTGGCACTCGTTTTTACGATAGGAGCTCAAAAATTAATATGTGCATATCGTGATCTCATAAATTGAGAAAAACAAACTTTTTTTGGTGAGGCGAGTGCAACTCAGATGACCTTATATCTGTACTTATTTCTAAATTCTGGAAATCATTGTACTGAGAACTGATAGTTTTCTTGTAACTTAGAGTACGAGTATAAGAATTACTCTGTGGTGGCTGGGTGCGTTACAAGTTCTATCAAGTAAATTGATGGTCTGTCTGTCAGCTGCCAATAAACTAAATAAAATGTTGGTAAAAATGTTAATTGCCGAATTTATTCTCTCCATTTACCAACGGAAAATTTCGGATGGATGTCGATGAACCACTCCTTTCTGTTTATTTTCTTGGTTGCAATATCATAGGTCCTATTAATTGTTGTTGCTACTGCACAGGCCAAAACATCTTCCGATTGAAATTTAGTCTGGGTTCATTACGTACGATGTTTTGAACTGGAATCTATCGTGTAACGCTGGTACCCGTGAAGGCATTTATTCTGTCGAGTTACTGCATAACCATGCCATACTATTTTAAAGGACTAATTATTCTAACCTTTTCAAGGATGTGTAGCGTTTGAATTGGTTTCCAACTCATGGAGCCGGAACCGAGTTGATTTTGCATATAAAGTTTGACTAAAATATCTTTAAAGTGTTTTTGCCAATTAGTCTTTCCTACCTTCTTAAAATCATTAGAAAGGATCTTTAACAGCATGCACATGACTCCCCTCAGTATAATACAACATGCGTACAGAGTAATAAAGTTATGTAAGTAAGTTCTCAGCACTTTCCTATATTCTGTAGGTGCGTTTCATTTCTTTTGCTACGATCACAACTGCCTATCTCAATTGCTGTGTTCAAAATAATAATAATAATTGTGAATGGAAATGGATTGAACTATGCTTAATTCGCTAGTTTGAGCTGGATCACTTTTCGGTTTTCGTCAAAGTTGTTTACCACAGGGAGGTGTTCTTATGTTTACTGGTGCTCTTGGGTTATTGACTTAACTTCTTAATAATCTTTATCATTCCTGGTTCATCGTTCAGGGCTATGCTGTTTATCTTAATCTAATTCTTCAAGATAAACGCCTAAATGACGTACTCGCGCTCATGCAACAAGCACTCTACATTGTGGAGCGAGACGTTGTATGATTAAAATGGCCTCCACTCCATCATGCCACCACGGCTAAAACTAATTCAGTGGTTTTTACCAATTTTTAGAAACTTAGGTGGTCTCACCGAGCCTTTACTCTTTTTGCGTCTGACCAGCCTTCTAAATATAGTGATTCGATAATATTTTAGTATATCTCTGTAAATTGCTTTATTGCAGGTGGTTCATTTCTTAATGTCTCTTTGGATGTCTTCAAATATTTAAATTTGCATTAAACCATTTCAAGCATTACAAATTATAACTTACGTCAAATGACATGAAAAGACTTTTCTAGTTAATAAAAGCAAAGTCGTAAGCCAAAACCGGCATGCTTACATAATCGACCCCATATCTGATCTACTAATTCCGTTAGTTTTTTAACAGTTAATGAATGTGCATATTTATACTACGGTAACTTGAATCCGGTAACTTCTTCGTTTCTTTCCCATTTACCTATAAAATAAAAAAAAATTATAGATAAAACGTAAAGAAACGAAGAAGTTACCGGATTCCAGTTACCGTAGTATGGATATGCACATTAGGAGTCTATAATTATACATATAGTTATTCAGCTCGGATAAGAAAAAGTTTTAACCGCAAGATTTTTAAATTATATGATGGCCTCCATGTCATTGCCACCTAGCAAAGTTCAATAACATGACTCCCAAGTGGAAGTAGTAGACTGGAAGTTTTTTGCTTATATCTGAATATGGTAATATGATTATTCAAAATTGAACTAAAGGAATTGACAAGAGAAGAGTTGTTAACAAGCGTATCGTCCCAATAGAAAAAAATATTAAATGAAAACGCATGGTTAAGCGTTGTACACGGCAGGCTATTTCACATAAAACTTTACTTTATTCTAGGTTTTGAACCACCCTATTGCTCGACGTGTCAAATATTTGTTGACATCCAACTTTGCCATGTTATGTCAAAACAATCAAAACAAAAAGTCGGCATTTAATACAAAGAAAATTTAAATATTTAAATTAAATTAATAACATTTGAAAATGGGGGGCAATGATAATAAATATTCAATTTTACTCCCTACTTATAATGAAAAGGAAAACCTTCCAATTATCATCTGGCTGATTGTAAAATACATGGACGAAAGGTATGGCGGAATAATTCATGTAATTTTCATTATTAATATCTGTAATTATCCAAACAGTGGCTACGATTATGAAATAATTGTGATAGATGATGGAAGTCCGGATGGAACGCTAGATGTTGCCAAAGAATTACAAAAAATTTATGGTGAAGATAAAATTTTACTTCGTCCTAGAGCTGCTAAACTGGGTCTGGGGACAGCCTATAAACACGGAATCGAGCATGCGACTGGAAACTTTATAATTCTTATGGATGCTGATTTGAGTCATCATGTAAGTATGTTGTGCAATGATCTTGTCTATTTATTTAAACCCTTGTTTTCTTGTAGCCTAAATTCATTCCACAATTCATAAAACTACAAGAATCAAAAAAATACGATATTATATCAGGGACCCGATACTTGGGTGACGGAGGAGTATCCGGCTGGGATTTTAAACGTAAACTGATTTCACGTGGTGCTAATTTTCTATCCCAAATTTTATTACGTCCGGGAGCTTCTGATTTAACTGGATCATTTCGGTTGTACAAAAAAGCGGTTCTACAGAATCTTATAAATAATTGTGTTTCCAAAGGATACGTATTTCAAATGGAAATGTTAGTAAGAGCACGACAATTTAATTATACAATCGGGGAAGTTCCCATTTCGTTTGTGGATCGAGTTTATGGGCAATCAAAACTTGGTGGCACCGAAATTATTCAGTTTGCACAGAATCTACTATTCTTGTTTGCCACAACATAATACTGGATTATACATACATACTAAATAATAAAACGGATTGTTTTTCATAATTTAATTTAAATATTTTTATTAATAATGTTCTTAACAGTTATTTAGTCTTCGTCATCTTCATCGCCAAACTCAAGTTTCCGATCAATGGACACCAAATGCATAATGGCCCTTAACAGACGACCTTCTTCCCCCACCCAACATATCGGCGATGGTTTGCATAATTTCTTCTGCAGGAGTAAGTTTAATCCATCACGAAGATCTTTAATCAAATTAATAGTGGCATCGCTGCATTCGAAATATAGTTTTGCCACCGATATATAAGACTTCCCATTTTCAACACCAGTCTTAAGCATATCACCAAAAAACAGCAATGACCATGGAGTAACCATTGTAGTATCATATAAATATATTCCTGAAGTCTTTTGTTTCATGTGATAAACTAGATAATTTGAATCAAACGAACTTTGCTGAACATTAACTGAAGACGGATGAAGTTGTACGTTACCATCTTCTTCGGTGCATGCAGTTACCTTAACGAAACATCCACGCTTTACTACTTTAACTTTTTTTATTCTGGCAATATTTGGAAATAATCCACCGCATATTATTGCCTTCACTACCTTACTATTTTCTACATTTAAATTATTCCCAGGATCTCGTGCATCACTCGAGGCTAAAAATTTTGTACTCGATAAATGTTCACAAAATTGTTTTTTCATTTCGTCAAGTTGCTTCAAAATTGATGAACTTAAAAAATTGTCATAGCAAAATTTATATTCGTTCCGGTCTGATTTTGCGATACGCCATTGTTTAAAAACATTGACCATCGTTAGATGATCACTTCGAGTGTTTTTGGCAAAGCTGCATTTTATCCGATCAACTTGGTCTTGTTTATCCAGAGGCTTATAAAACGGATCTTTAAATGATAGGGTTGCGGCCACCGTTGTAATTGGATCAACACAATTGAAAATCGCGCCAAGCAAAATCATTTTTCCGATTTGTGGTTCCAGGGGTAGCTGAGCTAAGTGAAGCCCGAGTGGTGTTAAATTTTCATTTTCATCTAGTGCATTTAATCGTTTTAATAGGTTTACGCTACTATCTATTATGTTTGTGTTCGGAACATCAATCAGAGTTGATAGGAATTCAGAAGTATTTCCTAGGCATAACATTTTTATGCTTAAAATAGTGTTTTCTAAACGAATACGTAGAATTTCCGGTACTGGATACTCTTCAAGAAAACGTAATCGACCTTTGGAGTATAAATGGTAACAAACACCTGGTTGAACGCGGCCAGCACGACCTCGTCGTTGAGCTGAATTTGCAACTGACACCCACAGTTCCTTTAATGTTTGTATATTGTTTTCGGTATCGTATATAGTTAATTTGCGCTTTCCCGAATCGATGACATACACTACATCATTAATCGTGATCGAAGTCTCAGCAATATTAGTCGCAATAATAATTTTTCGTTTGCCTTCTGCAGCTGGATAAAATACTTGCTTTTGATCAACACTGGGCATCATTGAATGCAACGCGAATATTAGATATCTGGTACTTGGATACCGATTAGAATTCTGCATTTGTTTATGAAGCTTAGATATTTTATCGTAGCCTGGCAAGAAAACCAATATTGCACCAGGTGGCTTATTCTGGCAAATATTAAATATTAATGCTTCAATCAGATCAATATTTATGTTCTCCGTCTCCGGATTCATAATTGCATTGATTACCCAGTCGGAGTATTTTCCTCTTAGAGATCTAGCATAAGGTTCGAGGATTGATTGCAGCTCATCATTTTCCGCTTTGAACTTTTTTGCATTTTTCTTTCGCACCCAAATGGGCAATTTATCGTATTTTGCAGACGGCGATTTAAATCTATCAAAATTTAGCTCTTCAAGTACATCTTCCAGATAAATTTCTTCCACCGGATACGTGCGACCTTCAATTGAGATTATTGGACAGTTATCAAAATATTTGGAAAACATTTCAGCTCTAAGTGTGGCACTCATCAGAATCAGTTTCAAATCTTTGCGGTAAGGTAAAATTTTTTTAATTATCCCTATCGTTAAGTCCGAGACGACATCACGTTCATGGATTTCATCAAGAATCAGATGCGAAATTCTAGACAGAGCTTTATCCCCTTCTAAAATTTTTATTAAAATACCAGATGTACAGTATAAAATGGTACCATTTTTGGAATGTGGCAAAACATGGTTTAGCCGAATAAGATAGCCTACGGATGAACCTAATCGTTCAAGACGTTCTTCAGCTACTCTCTCCGCTATAGTAATGGCAGATATCCTTCTTGGTTGCGTGCATAATACTTTGCATTTCGAACCTTTACCCTGCGAAATATAGTGGTCTAATATATACTGGGAAACTTGGGTGGTCTTACCACATCCAGTATCTCCAGAAATGAGTACAACTTGATTAGTCTCAATAAGATCAATAATTTCTTTTTGATGTTTATATGACGGTAAGGTCTTACGATATTCCATCATTTTTCCATGTCTCATGCCTTCAGCCTTCTCAACATTGTTTTCAACTGGAAGTGGTTCATCAGACAGTTCCTTTAGATAAGTATCCGAAATATTGATATTCTTTAAATTCTCAGCCAATTGCTCCTCAAAATTTAAAGCGCTCATTTTAAGAAATTTATTTTTAAATTCCGATTCTATTGATTCGTCGTGGATAAGATTATTCAGCGTGTCTTGATTTAAATTCGAGTGGCTTGAGGACACTGGCAAATTTATAGATGCACGTATTTCGGCAATTTTTTCATCAGATAATGAGACGGATGGTCCCAATTGTATTTGCGATTGAGACGCTTCATTATTACATTTTCGTTGTAAATGTCGATTTCGATAGTACATACCAATATCACGGCCCCGTAAATTAGGAGGCCGTCGTTCACGCTGGTAAAACCTGTCCCCCATTTTACTAGCTAAAATTGTTACTAATAATAAAAAGTTCGAATAAAATAAGAATAAAGACTTTAACATTGTATGAAATATTTACCTTTTGTATTGTGTTTAATTTAAAAATTATTTTTGTTTTATAAAAAATATTACAAGGAAATTTTTGTCTTTTGTAGGTTATGTTTACACTTATTTGACATTAAGGCACAGAATATAGAATACAAACAGAAGAGACATAACCCAATTTTTCTATGTAAAAATTTCGACCGTTTTTTTATCCTTGATTTGTATGGAAAAGGGTAGAATATAGTAGCGAAAAAAATTGTGCACTGAACTTTTTTACATTCAATAAGGGTAGAGTCAAATTTTTTTTGGTTCACTTAGTAGCGTATATATATACTTTATAACATATGATTAAGGTTTTTGATTTTTATCATAGAAATAGATTACACTATAGAATGATTTTTTTTTCCCATATGAAATTTTCTATTTCATGTGTCACAAGCCTGAGCAAGATGGTTATATAAAAAATGCGTATAGCGGTCTCATTTGTCAAAGAAACCAACCAAACCAGTTTTTGTTTGTGTTAAAAGTGACGCGCTAAATTTTGTGTTATTAAAAATCTTGATATTAATTAAAATAAATAAAATATTATAAAACAGTTAGTAGATCGTGTGTTAGTGCATCATTTGTTCATAAACTTTGAACATTGAAAAATTGAAATGAAGTGTCTTGTGAAGTGCTGCCAAAATTTCGGAAATTTTGGAAAGGAATTTCTTACCATCTGTAAGTATTTATAAAATATAAAATGTAAATTATGTTAAAAGGAAAGGGATTTGTGATAAAATTATCCTTAATTTAAGTTATCAATCAGAAAAATCTAAGAAATGAATTTTGATTGTTGTTGTTGTTGGCAGTTTTCTTTTTGTAAACATATGTTATATTACAGTGTCGGATTTTTCTTATTACTACCTCCTTACTACGTACATATTACTACGTGCTTTTCTTTTCATAATTAGTTTTTATTTTAGATTAAGTAAAATTTGTTTACCCAAAATAAAAACAATTAATGCGTACTATATTGCAATAAAAATAATTTTGAATTTGTGTAGTTTTTAATTTCGATCGAACAAATTCTAAATACGGCCCGTTGATTTATATGCTTTCTCTTTTACCCTCCGTATTTAACTCACTTGACAGCTGCTTACATTCATTCTATAAGTATAGTATATTATAATTCTATGGTTTTGATAGGAAAATATTTATGGGAGAATAGGGCACAGTGTTCGATGATTTCGATATAACCAAAGAGTATCTAATGTAAATAATAAAGAGTAACAAAACAAATTAAAAATTTTCATCAAAAAATGCATGGATTATGCAATTTAAATGGGTTAAACAATACACTTACACAACTTTATTTACCGTAATTGTTATTGATTTCTATCAGTAGCCGTATTTTGTTGAGAAATAATTTAAATTAACCAAACGTTGTTTTATATTCGTTTCAAGAAAATAATCAATGGGCACTTTCAGTACCCAACAGTTGGGAACATGTTGTATAAAATAAAAGCCAACGTTATTAAAATGTTTAGAACTATGAAATTGTCAAATCAAATTGGCAATAATTTCACTGATCATGATAGGGTAACTGAAAACGCACATTGATTCATAAATTTAGAGCTGAAAAAATCATTGAAAATTCAATTGAATAATTCTAAAAAATTATATTTGTGTATTCATATTATACAACAAACAATTATATTGTATATGGTAAAAATAGTTATACTAAACATTTTTTAATTATACAAATTTATATATTATTCATATTATACAAAACCAAATGAAGAAAATATATTTTAACATCTAGTGTAGAATACGAAAACGAAAAATCTGCTTTATGATTTACCTAAAGCAATTTTTTTTATTTATTTTGTGTAACCCATTAATTGCATAACCCACGAATTTTTGATGAACATTTTCGCTGTGTTTCTTTACTCATTATAACATTACTTACTCTATGGTATAACACATAAAATTAGTATGTTTAAAGGGAAAATGGTGATAGTTTCCCTAGTACAATTACGCTATTCCAACTTCCAACTTGGTGTTGTCCCCGTTCTAAAGTAATTTAAATGGAATTACGACATTCAAACAAAATAAAGTTTTCATTAATTAATACTCATTGCGTTTTGGTTTTAAAAAATCGCACCTACATGGAGCAAATCTTAAGAGTGAAGAACTAGTAAGTTAAATGGTCTTTTGCTTATTGTTTTGTGTATGTATTCGACGCGTATAATTAGTCATGAATTAGTCTTGGTTTTGGATCGAGAAACTTTATTTTTTAAGAAAAGCAATACATACATGAACCCCATAAGCGATTGGTGTGACATCTCAAGTTTCGTGATTTCATTGCACCAATTTCCCAACAAATTTTATGCTGCCGTTGACATGCCTTGGTGTGGTCTTAGAGAGAGCAAAACATACAATTTTTTCAATGTCATAAGAAAAAAATAGAAAAAGAAAACAACATTACAGATGACATGCAGAAAAATAATATCTTGAGGTTGTCTTGCGTAACAAACTGATGAATTATATTATCGCCAAATATACTACGCTCCTAATTGGTTATATATTAAAACAAATGCGACATATTTTGGTGGTATTGCTGTTTATAATGAAATATTTTTATATAAAACTCCATTTTAATTAACTGATCGATCTAACTGGCGCTATATAAATGGCCATGACAACATAAAACATTTTTTGTTGAGTTAGTGCAGTGCACCTAGAATATCTAGTATTTATCTACCCTATTTATCTGACATTTTTTATTATTTTTTTCATTATTTTTTTGTTTTAAATTTTTGCTTCGTTTTGATTTACGCAGCACTAGTCACGTGATTGAGATAGACCTTTGTTTACGTTTTTTATAGAAATGAAATACACTTGAACCTCGATTATCCGGGATGAGTGGGACTTTCTAGATAATCAACAATCGAATTATTTTTATTAGAACTAAAAACAATCCCGGTTAATCAGATGAAATTCAGATTACCCAAGAGAAAAAAAAAATCCCGGATAATCGAGGTTCACGGATAATCGAGACTCAAATGCTTGTGATATGGTAGTCGAAACTCTTTAAACTTTTTATCTCTCTCTCTCTCTCTCTCACACACACACACACACTCTAATAACTATCATCGGCCAAAGAAGGATTTATTTTCCCACATAGACTAATATTTCTCACTGGAAAAGATCACGCAACTTAAAAAAGAGGAACATCTTCATAGGTTTAATATCCTTATCAATTTTCAGTACTACTACGGCACTTGACATACTATAGATAATTTGTCTGTTATCTTGGACAAAGAAAATTTGATTGCTGTTGGTCCTAATAGATTGTTCTAAAACATTTGAGTGTGTTAATCATAGTCTAAATCGGCTATTAATCTAATACACTCTTATTTGAGTAATCGTACTTTAACAACGTAACAATTTGTGAAGCATGATACCTATTGATAATTCAGATATTTGTGAAATGTTAGTAGGAATACCTCAAGGGTCGGTCTTAAGGCCATTACTCTTTTTCTTGTACACAAATTATCTACAATGGAAAATTTTGAATTACCGGTTTCATCTTTATGATGATGATCTGATCTTATGATGATGATGGTCTCATAAAGACAGCCACATACGCAGTCTAACCTCAAAGAACAAGAAAAACTTGATCGCTTGAGGGGATTCTTTGAGTTCGATGTACAGGCGTATTCACTCCAGGTGGTCGTCGTCAACAAAGTGCTCGGTTACGACAGCCTAAAGGCTGAGCTCTTTAAATGAATTGCTTTAGTCCTGGCCTCAGTTGTAACACCAGTTGTTCGTGAAATGAGATTAAATTATAAAAATCTGGAAAGACGGCATCATCATTACAATCCTCAAAAACGAGACATTAAAAGGGCATCTTATCTCACATGTTCAGAAACTGCTAAGATCAAAATCGAGAATTCGGTATGATTTTGAAAGGTGCCATTTAGGGCTCTCTACGAAATTAACCTCATCCGTGAACTATATTCTGATGCTACCTGCAGGTGATATTTGTTCCATATCACACTCATATGCCGTCAATCTCTCTCTCTCTTTCTCTGGCCTTCACATCCCATGAAGGGATTTCGCCGCCTGCACTAAGGCCCTCCATCCATCTCGATCCACCGCTCTCGTCCTCCAGTTTCGACATCCTAATGTTCGTAGATCTTATTCGATGTCGTCGCGCCAGCGTAGTCGGGGTCTTCCTCTACGACGTACTCCGGCTGGTTGTTGGTGGAACACTTTATTTATCATCCGTTGTTGGGGAGACCTTGTAACGTGGCCGAGCCATCTCACTCGATTGGATTTGATGAATCCGATAATATCGCTGCCTCCGAGGAGTTGCTTTATTTCGTGATTCATACGAATCCGATATTCGTTGTTCGCAACTTTAATTGGACCAAAGATTGAACGGGAAACCCTCCTTTCGAAGGTAGATAATAATCTACAATCGTTAGTGGTCATGGTCCAGCTCTCGCTTCCGAAAGCCAGCACAGGTCTTATAAGTGCTTTATAAAGTGCGAGCTTGCACGACTGCGATAGATGTTTCAATCGCAATAATTTTGATTTGGCGTAGAAAACTCGTTGTCCGGCAGCGATTCGGGCTTTTATTTCTGCCTGCATATCATTCGACGATGTTATAACTGACCCGAAGTATTTAAAGTTTTCGACGCTATCAAAGTTGTGGTCGCCAACTCCGAGATTTGCCGTAGAGATGTTCCTAGGTGTTACTAAATATTTGGTTTTACTGCTGTTCACCTCCAAACCAAGTCTTCTTGCGCAGCGATCGAGCGGTATGAAACTGTCTTTGATATCGCTAGGTCTTCGGCCAAGAAGCACGATATCATCTGCATATCCAAGAATTTGGCCTGACTTATTAAATATACAGCGCGATGTTTCGATGTTGCTTTTCCTCACTACGTACTCAAGCGCCAGATTGAACAGCAAAGGCGCGAGTGCATCACCCTGTCGAACACCAGATGTTATTTCAAAGGGGTCTGACACAGATCCTTCAATTACGATTCTACATACAGATCCGGATGTTGTTAATTTACACAGAGAAACGAGTTTCTCTGGGATTCCCAGGAATATGAGCGCGGCCCATAGGTTGTTGCGGTTTATACTGTCATACGCCTGTCTGAAGTCTATATATAGCTATGGTTATGGTATGGTTATGTTGTACTCCCAACATTTTTCCAAGATCATCCTCATGGTGAAACACTGGTCAGTGGTCGATCGGTTGGGACGAAAACCACACTGATAGTCGCCAATGATGTTTTCGGCGAAAGGGATGAGTCTGGCAAGTACAACATTAGCCAACACTTTGTAAGCAGTGTTCAATAGAGCTATGCCACGAAAGTTTTCACATTTAAGACGGTCGCCTTTTTTATGCAACGGACATATGAGTGCGGTCTTCCAATTCTCCGGCAACTCTTCTTGGTCCCAAATACAAACGACGAGATCGTATAAACTTGTTGCAAGAGTAGCGCCTCCGAGTTTAATTAGTTCTGCGGGGATTCCATCGAGACCGGGTGCCTTGCCGTTTTTCAATCGACTAATAGCTGCGTCCACTTCCTCTACTGTGGGATATTCGACAAAGAACTTTTCACCTGGCGGAGCTGTTGCTCTAATGGGGGTAACTTCGTCATTCCGATTTAGCAGATTTTGAAAGTAGGTTTGCCATACTGAGAGAACATCAGCTACGTTTGTTCTCAGCTCTCCATTCCCGTCTTTGATGGCCGTCAATCGGCATACCATAAAAACTAAGAAGACTACTTAGCGGTCAAGGCTAATATAATGTAGGTTTTTAGAACAACTCCCGCAGAACTAAATCGATGCGGATTGGTATCAAAAAGTTTTAGTTATTTAGCATGGATAACTTGAATGAACTGACTGGGGCAGTTTGGCGTACACCAAACATTTAACAAAATCTGCATTTTCAATACAAGCATGAAATCAATTCTTATGTATAAGGCAGAAATACTTGTATAAAGGGTGTCCCAAAATTGGAAGATCAAACGAAACAGGGTGATAGGGGAGTTCATTTCCAACAAAAACAGCCAAATAAAGTTTTCTCGTATTGTTGATGCTGCCAAAGTTATTCCAGTTTAGTGTTTTTTTAGTGAAACCAAGAGTTCTCATGTTTAACTTTCTTTTTTAATACTATCTAGAAGAGTGTGGCTTTCCAATAAAACCAATTTTATAAGCTGCATTATCTTCTAGCAAATAAAAACAATGGTTTTCTAAAGTCTTTTGGTTTTTCAAATTTTTTTGTTGATGTTTAAGTGACGCCAGCGGGAAAAGAATGTACTACAGAAATTTGACCCGCTATCAAAAAAATATGCGCAGATAATACAGATTTTAAAATGGTATCACCAATACAGATTTTAAAATGGTATCACACACCGGGCTATTCACAATAGAATGTTTTTATCAATTTTTTGGACAAAGTAAGTCGTGCGAAAGTAGTATAACTGCGAAACAAAAAAACAAGTGATTAATAAAAATGTCTTTATTAAGTAATTGTGATGTGTGTATAAAACCAAATATTGTGTATTTGTAATCCCCAGACATACGTTTATTCGATTAAATTAAAATAAAGCCCCAACTAATCGTAAACAAAGCAGAAACTGTGAACAGAAAATACAAAACACCAGTAAACATATCGCACACCCTTTTAAAAACTGTCAACACAAAAAACAGTTTTGAGATAAATATATGTACTTATTTTAATTTTTTTTAATTGCTAACGCTACTGTGATGCTGAGATTATTCATTGTAGAGAACTGTTTGTAGATCTGACGGCAAAAACATTAAACTGATTGGGTCTATTTTTGTATGTTAATTTTGATTTTCATAAAGTATGCCGTGCTAAAATTTAATGTAAAAAAAGACCCAATCAGCCTATTTTTAATGCGCTAGATTTCACTACCCCGGACATTTATAGTTAATTAGCTTTATAAAATAAATAATCTCAGCATCACAGTAGCGTTAGCAATTTAAAATGCATTTATCTCAAAACTGTTTTTTGTGTTATGACATTTTTTTAGAGCATGTGCGATATAACTTACATGACAACCGTAGACAAATTTTTTGAGCAAAAGTTGGTAAAAAAAACCCAGTTTTATGTATCTCGGTCCGTGAAGGCACCATTAGTTAGTGTTGCATATTTTTCTGATAGTGGGTCAAATTTCTGTAATACATTGTTTTTCCGCTGGGCGTCACTTAAACATTAACAAAAAAATTTGAAAAACAAAAAGACTTTAGAAAACCATTGTTTTTATTTGGCAGAAGATAATGCAGCTTATAAAATTGGTTTTATTGGAAAGGCACACTTTTCTAGAAAAAAGAAAGTAAACAACATAACTGTTGCTTTTCTTTAAATTTATGTGTTTGGTGGGTGAGCACGCGATTTCTCTAAAAAACACTAAAAGTGGATTTTGCAGCATCAACAATCCGAAAAAACTTTACTTGACTGTTTTTGTTGGAAATGAGCTCCCCTATCACCCTGTTTCATTTGATCTTCCAATTTCGGGATACCCTGTATATTTCTCTACTCCCAAGTCATAACATCTTAAGTCGACTTAAGGCTAAATCGATCTAAGAGCAGTTTTGAATTTAAAATAAAAATATCTTATGTTGCTCCTGACGCTCAGATTTGTATCACTGTACTTTTTAATTTATTGAGAAAATCAAATTATCTTAAGTTGATAAAATAATGGCTAATACACTATTGGTCCTTTTGACGTTTCGTTTGAAAGTTAAATCATTACCACATTTTTAAGAAATTAATTTTGGCTTTGTTTTTGCCCTCTTGAAATATAGCAGAAATCGACTTAAGATGTTATGACTTCTTAGTAGAGAGTTATACGCATCAATTGTCCAGTATATTTCAGGTCGCCATCAATAAATGTCTGAAACGGTTTTTGAAGATCTTTTGGCCAAATTGGTTTATCAATAGAAACACTCACATAACAGCGGGTCTAAACTCGTGTTATTTGAGTGGAACCTGCAATCGTGGGCGTCCTAAAAATACGTGGGCAGATGATTACTATATCAAGCTACAAGGAACGAGGAGATCTTGACTCCAATTCGTGCAACTGTTACAGGATAAACTTTATATAAACTTTAATAGACTTTATATTAATAGAACCAATATTTTATATACCTTCGACCTTTTCAACACTACATAATCAATGTTATGAAATAAATATAGATGTGTCTAGATCATACCCAAAGAGACTGCAGGAGCAAGGATGTAGTTGTAAAGTGAAACCAAGTTTTTTAAATTTGAACCAATTGAAATTTACTAAAAAAAAAACAATAAATTTAAAATAAATAAAGTTTAAAATAAAAAACGAAATTTCCGGAAATAATTGAACTTAAGCACTACAACACGAATTAAGACTGTATGTTGTAGTAATCTTAGAAACTGGCAAACTTGATGACGAACTGGCTGAGCCGCGATTGCCGCTTTCACTCAGCAACGGCGATGATTCTGACAAATGGCGGAAGCTATCGGTTTTGCTAGAATGGAATTCTGATGATAATCGCGGTCGTGCAATGCATGGCCGTGTAACACCATCCCATTTACGATAGACGAGTGTATTGAAAAATGCTTGCAATGGATTTGTAACTGCCATTATATACCAAAATACGTTAATGGTTTTGACTGGTAGATTATGCCATAGCAACCATAGCATAACACCCGCTATTATGTTGGGAAGCCAACATATGTAAAAAACTAGATTGATTAAGAAGAATTTTATCTTGAATACAGCCATGATTTCCCGTTCCCGTGTCGTTACCTGCAGAAAAATACGTTCATCTTTAAATTCATATTTGTAATAAATTGGATAAATACCTGGTTTAGGGTTAGAGCTAGTTGCCGATCTACTTCACATGACGAGGCGATATATAATATCGGATTTCCTATCATTACAATGGCGATTGGAATGTATGTTACACAATAATTTGGTAATATTCTTTTAAGGGCCGTTGAAAGGTATGATATTTCATGACAGCTAGAAATATATATATATATATATGTATACAGTTTTATGATAGCATAATAGAAATACTATGTATACTTCGCATCCGGATAATAAAGCGCTGAAAGTCCAACTGCCGTTAATACTGCCGCCAATGTCCATGTGATTATATGATATAATTGATGAGGTAGTCGACGTTTACGTAATGTCTGTCGCACGTTAACTGCATAACAAAATGTCCATATCCAGGTGCAAGTGTAAAAATATTGAGACCATGCCTAAAAATCCATAAATTCAAGGTAAAAAACTACATAATACAAATATGACATACATTTGGCAAGTATGTGGCAAAAAAACATGACCTGCATAATATACGGTTAATTTTAAACGGATATAATTTTAATCTGTATAGATTATTAAAATTGGGGCACTAACTCACCGATGTTATAGCACAGAACAGCACATTGACGGTATCATCTGTGGTTGGCACATTTTGAAAATATTTCCACGCGGCGGATCTAAAAAATATTCCTACACATACATAATATACAAATTATATTAATCAATAATGCAAATTATTATTTAAACTTTTCACCTAGAGATGCACAAAAATCTGAAACTGATAGCCATATGATAATTTTTCGACCAGTATTATACACTCTCTTCCCATCAACATCGATGTAATCTTTTTCATGTCTTAAAAATATCTAACGTAAATAAACCAATAAAACATAATATTAAAGTCACACAAACACAGTGGTTATGAAATGCTTTACTTGATATAATGCACCTCCAATGCCAAGGGCCGATGAAAATAGGCATATTATTATGTAACTATCCTTATCAAATTCAAGCAAGGGGCTTTCTCGCGTAAATGTCTGGTTGCGGTGATGGCAACAAAATGTTTGTATCGTCGGATCAGCCATATTTCACTCTCTCGATATAACTGTGTACAAGTTTATTTTCTACTAGCGCGCGTATATACAATCATTTTTTGTTAATATTTAGATTGCACGATATCTAGATAGCTATTATCATCACTAAAATCTTATCACTTTCTTCTTAACTTAACTTATTGCTTATCTTAATGTACACCGCGCATATATTTTTATTGCACAGAATTTTGACAATACTACTACACCTTGAATCGTCTACGATGCAATGATAATGAAGAAGCATCCTTACAAGTGATTGAAAAAATATCGGTTTATTTATGTTTAACGTGATAACCATAACGGTCGATTGATTTCAGTTTCTTATTGCAATAATATAAAACACTGTACACGAACTTGTTAGTAAATACTCTACACGCAGTTGTATGAATAACGATTATGTTTGTACAAAAATGCACTGGTTTTTGAACTTAATACGAGGAGGTTGAGAAGATTATACAAAACTAGAACTTCATTGTTTCGAAAATTGCAAAACACAACATTTTTCCCACTAAAATTTTATTCACAATTTATAGATTTGTAGACACATAGTTTAATACATACAGCATATATACGAGATTAAGTTCAGCATTAATAAATTCATGACCCCACATGTGATCATATAGATAAGAAATTTTTACATTGCGATTATCATAATTGGATTGATAGTGATGCTATGTACCATGTAAATGTTTAGTAAGCATACGAAATTTTGCCAAGTAATCCGAATAGGGCAATTCCCAACCCAGTCATATGGTTCACCTCAGCATGTTGATCTGCACTATAAAAAGTGCTGTTGGCATATGGCATAAAACATCCTCGCTTATCATACCATTCCATAATGTTAAGAATTAACTTTTCATTTAAAAATTCGGAAAATCCATGAAAACCGCATACAAATATTTGTTCCATTATCAAATCCCGCAAAATTTCAGGATAATTAAACCGTCGAATTAAATTCATTTCATTCAAAATTTGTGAACAAATTTTTGATATAACATCATTTATTGCTACACTCACTGGTAATGCACTTGTTAAATTTAACTTCTCCATAACGGTGAAAAAGAGTAGTCTGCAAATTAAAACTGATTAGGATATTATACCTTAAATTGTGTTTAGTAAAATACTTATGGGTCAGATGATAACCATATGCCCGTTTCTCCGGATACATGATATTCAAGCATTGCGTGCTCACAAATTTACTTCTTGAGTTAAAAATCTCGGCTAAGCACCGCTCAGAATTAAATTCAGTTGGTTCTCCGTGATCAGCGATTTTTAAATATTCATCTAAATTTGTAATATTTGCGGCACCCGATAACATTAACCGGTTAAATTTCAATCCAAAATTCGTAGTTTGCCATAATTTAGGTTCAAATATCGAATTTTGCACTAGAATTATATTGACACCGTCATTAAAACGCACAACCCTTATCATATATAATAAACGACCTGCTTACCAATTTTGCTGTACGGAATAAAATAATTACTAAACTCTTTACGTTTCTCTCGCACAATTCGACACTGATTTAATAAATTTTGAAGTAACATTAAATCTTTAGTTCGATTTATGGAATTTTTCGATACAATTTCCAAAATTTGTCCCTCAGCAATTGCCACACCAAGTATTAAATTTAGTGTGACATTGTTTTTGGTCGCGTACGTTAAACTCTTTTCCAGTGCATTAAATATATCGAGAGCGGCTCGGCAACCACATAATACACCAAGCGCACAACTTAGGTAAATTTTCAAAATATGTTTAATGTCCATATCAAGTGTTTAGAGGCAAATAATATTTGTCTGCTTTAATTCGTGAATTATGAATTCTTTGGCAGACACAGAAATATTTTGAATATTGAAACGCATGCGTTCCTCGAGGCTGGTAGATTTATACATATATAATTCTTAGTAAATTTGGTTTAAATCCTTATAAATTGTTTGTGTATGACGAATGAAAAGAACACAAGATTAGCATTAAATCGTTTACGGAAGCGTACAAATTAATTTAAATTTCGTATGTTTTTAGGTGGTGGTGGATTTTATTTTGTAACATATTGAAGTGCCATACCTGCCCCAATATTTTTTGCTAATCTTAATAAATTAATACGTAATTTATTAAGGATGGTCAAAATTCATCAAATATATGTAAAGATATTTATGTAGGTCATCTAGATATTAATTTATCCTAGTTAATATTGTTAAAGCTGTTAAGGTTTAGCACAACCTAAGCGAACCTACTTGATTATTGCTCCGAGCTAAAGTTTTAACGTATTAATTGTTGACGTTAAATTGTATGAGAATTGGCTTTATAAAACTAAACGATTGTTACGTAAACAGTATACAAGATAAATGAGGCTTGCGTGGAGGTGTAAGTCATAGAGAATAGTGAAATTAATCCAAACCAGGGTGGGTTTCATTCACCCTACTTAAACGGAATACCTAATTCTACAGTATGTTTTTGCATGTATTACTACGAAATATGAGGGATTTAGCACAGCAAGATAAACAGACTCCGTTGAATAATATTGGGAGTTACCTTGTGGAGCAGAGAAGTGCCCAATACTTAAAAGCCAATTCACAAGTACCGATCATGTGCCACAAATTAATGATCAGCTGATTGTTTGGAAAACTATCAAAAAAAAAAATATTATAGGCAGTATCCCAATTTTGTAAACATTAACTCTTTTTGATTAATTGAATCCACGAATCAGTAATGTGCTGCACACACGTGATCGAAACTGGTCGTAACTGTTATTGGAATGTACAATATGGGAATACACCAGCATAAATGGAATGGGGAGTCATATTCGAATATTTATTAAATACAGTTTCGATGGTGCTTCACGTTTATTGGAGGAAAAACTTATAATAAAAAAGTTTCTTCTTATGGTAAAAGATTGGATGCTATCGAAGGGAATCCCGTTTCAGACCACCTGCTACTTTATCTGTCAAATTGGGCCATAGGGCGATATTACTACCAAGGGCATTAAGCCCCAGGCACAGTGGAGGAAATAGTTTAAATTATATACTACCACAAGTGTGATCAACCTCTCGTTAGATGCTACTTGCTCCCCCCCCCCTAGTATAAGTTGGTGCTCCTTATTGAAACTTGCTTTCTAGACAACTTTGATGTTTAGTGCCATTTGACGCTAGACGGCGCAGTTGGCTCAGACCAGTACCAACAGAAGTTTCGAATAATTGGATTTTTTTTTTTTGGTTTGGGGTAATCGCTGATTACAAAATCGTCTTGCAAATGTGGAATAGTAGTCAATTCGTCCACAATGGAGGTAGTCTTTTTTTACTAAGGAATACAAAATTCTAGTAGCTGCCCCTCATACTTTAAAGACTCAATTCATATACTGTTTGTACTTACAAAACCGACTTATCTGAACACTACCTTGAAAATTAAGCTTTACAATTAGCTCACGATAAGTCGTCTTTAAGTAAAGATGAGATTTGTTCAAGCGATATTGACATACACCACATAGTTTTATCTCCTACTTATTGAAACCATCCAGTTCAATCAAATCTTCCACATTCGTCATAAAAAAGCGTATAAGTTAATTCACGTCTACCCTACAGGAGTCTTTCAGATCATTTAGAAGGAGAACTCCCAGAAATTATATTTCATTTAACGCTATAGGTAATAGGTGTAAGCAAAGGGAGAACTGTTCTTACTCTTTGAAGCTGCGAGAGTATTCTTGTGGATAGGCCACCAAGTCTGCTTGCGTCTTTATCGATGAGACAGTAGTCAAATAGCGCCCATAATTACGCTGATAAGATGCCCCCGAAGTTATATCAGCCTTTTGGATATAGTTTTGGTTAAATATGCTTAGTTATTACACATGGTGCGCTGTCACTCCTTCTAGAGATTCAGCTTCGCCACAATGCATTAGTTTGCATATAGCACGGAGCTCAATATTTGCCCAGCTTGGTAATATGAGGCAGGTTGTATCTCAACGAGGTAGCTCATCTGCTTTTAAATTGCCCGTAATAAAGAAATACCTTGGTACCTCAATCAACTTAGATGCTGAACTGTTCTTCAATCTTGGTTTTTGTGGCCAGTGCCAATGCGTTTTATGAACTTGTTATGGCTGGCCTAATCCGAAGTAGCTTTTGCTCTTCACTTTAATGAAGATCGCCTTGCATTTCTCAGTGGTCTCCTAAAAGCTAACTTTACTAAGTGCATGTAAGTTTATATATTGATAATTTGATACAGCTGATTCTGAAACCAATACCGATGTGAATTTTCTGTAATTGTATCCCATTCCCTCTACTTGTTTCGTGCGCACTTAGGTAGTGTTCTAGATGATTATCGGGTACTTTGCAATCACTATACCTTATACATTATCAATAATAAAATCTGAGGCAAGTGTGAAAACTTCTTGCCTTTGGTGGTTATAACCGTTGGATTACAACCAATTTGTGTACACATTTAAGAAGTGACCCACACCTCTTCGTATCTGTACTTGTCCGTTTTGTGAGATGTAAAACTCGCATTACTTCTCAGTATAACTCCAACTTTTTTCTTTTGAGCCTTCACTAATAAGCTTCTTAGCATTGCGGGAAGTAATACCCCCCACCATGAGGAAGGTCAACCGATAATAGTTACAGTTTTCTTTGGCATACTTTGCATATAGCAGTAAAGCTTGGAGTCTCAAGCCTAAGTACCCGGTTTCTAAGATTACCCAAGGCTCTTTAATTTCACTAACGTCAACGTGTTCTGCATTTATTTCGTATAGAAGAGCAGCCGAGGCTGCGTTGCAGTGGTGAAGGTTGATCTATAAGAATTGGTTGAACCACAATGCAGTCTCTTCGTGACCTTGAGTCCTTCTGGACTCGTAAGTGATCCCGTTATTCTTGAAATCTTTGAGTCGGTCGAAAGAGTGCTCAGTTAGTTCTTTGCTCCTTTCTCGCTGCTCGCTTCTTTTGGTACTATAGCCTTCAATTTGTGACATGTGTCGGTCTTAAATGACTTCACCTCGACTTCATTGAGGCTGATCACGCCTTTGGTACAGCGATTACCAGTGTAATGCCCCATTTACATGCGTCCAACATTTTTCTTCTGCAAATTTTTGTAGGTAAATAAGAAGGATCCGCTATATAAAAAAATGTAATGTGCGAGAAAGAAAGAAATATATGTAGTACTGCCATAATTTTTTTTATAGGATAATTATTAATTTATTTTTAATTAATTCAAATGCGAAATTTATATTTTTATCTATTGCGTCTGGTTTTATTATGAATCCTTAACAATTATAAATAAAAAATATATTTTTTTGTGTAATTTTAAAAATGTTGCCATAAAAATACTCGGATCGAATATATTTTATGGCAACATTTATTTTTATGGCAACATTTTATAGTGGTTTTTGCGGTGTATGGCTTAAAAATCTTCTGCAAAATTTTGTTTGGATTTATTTCTTTTCTTGTCTCTCATGTGCAAAAGTCAATGTTATATCTCTTTCATTTTGCAAAAGAAAAATCTTGGTCGCATGTAAATGGGCCATAATACGATGGCATCTGAGCTGCATTAAGCCTTTATTGTCTCTTCAAGCCATTAATATCAACACTGATGGTGACTTCCTACTTGATCTCATTAATGCTCCTGATATACTGGAAAATTAAGATTCCCAGCAAGTAATTTTGTGCATCCAACATTCATTTGTCTCAGCCGCTCTCATTTTAATTTTAATTTTTGTCTTTTATGAATGTTTTCCTATAAAATACCGCCATCAGAAAAAACAATCAGCCATAAGAAACGCGTTGCAACTTGCAAGTATTGTGGCCAGACGTACCCCTTTCTGGGGTATTATTTATTTCGGAAATATTAAATAGCGTACTGAAAAATAGCCCACGGCTCTATAAAATGTTCAACCAGTCAATAACTACCTTTGTCCAGTAAGTACATATAACCATAAAAGATTTGCCGACGTTGGGAATGCCATGTAAAATATTAGAAAAACGAGTTTCATTATATAAATGTTTTAGTTTGTAATATGGATGCTGATTGCAATTAGATCGTCGATCGATGAATTGCAGGTAAAATGTTTGACTAAATAGAGTTAGTTTTACAATTTGCAAATGGTTTAATCCGAAAAGGCCGAATGCATTTTTGAAAACTAAAATTTTAAAATTCCAACCTTGAAAAAATAGCTTATCTTGAACTTCATCAATTTGTAAATTGTAAGGTTTATTTAAATTGCGTATTGTACAAATATAATCGTGTGCGCACGGCTCAATTATCTAGTACAATTTTGTTAAAAAATATTTTTCTCAAATCTTTTACTACATAGTGGGTTCAGATTTTCTGAACCATGGTTGATTTTCGTAAATAATAAAAAAACAAAAATAATTCACAGTGAATATTTTATGCAATATAATTAATTTATAAATATAAGTTTTACTAATTAAATAAAGACATTAAAATTTTGTGAAACAAGTGATCATAAAAATAATAGAGAGCAAAAAAAAAAAATCGCGACACTACTGTCGAAAAACTATCAAAATGGCCGTAAACCTTTCCTCTGATATATGGAAACAATGGGAAAAAAATGGAAAAAACGAATTGTAAATATTATATTTTATATGAATTCGACTTATTATTACCTCTTTAGAGTTCTCTGCTATAGATTATGTGTAATTTATTTGTATTGGGTATAATATTGTGCAGTAAAAAGTGAATACACTGTTTTTGACACGTTCTCCATTAATTTTTATTTTTCTGCTATAAATTATGCCCCGTCAAATGTGTATGCGAGATTGGCCTGAACGTAATTTATCTTCTAAATTTTTAGTTTAAAATTGTGCAAGAATGCACTAAAAGAAGATGTAAGTCCTCTGTTCAATAAGAACGATAAGAAAAATGGAGTCTCCCGTGCTATATACGAGCTGTTGCATCATGGAATTAAGGGGCAAATTTCCAAAGAATCTGTACTTAATGTACTCAGCGAGCTAGCAGTAAGTCTTTAAAAGTAATTAACATGTTAGCGTTAAACAAAACTTAAATTAATTCGCAGTATATCCACAATGATTTACCTTCAATTATACTGGATATAATCGGTATCATGGATGCCGAGACCTCAGCTAACATTGGAGATGCGTCATTAGATGAACGTACCACATTTTGCCACATAATTGGGGATACAGAGAAATTTTTATCGGAAAAGCTACTGAAGGAGCGGCTAGAAATCGATACACTACAAGATGTTGGTACCGTGAAGAATAGAACTTTTTATACAAAATTTATCAAAGTTAAGACTAAACTATAGTAAGTGCATATAAATAATTGTTAAATAATTAGTATAATATTATATAATATTTATTTAGTTATAAACAAAGACGATTCAATTTGTTTCGCGAGGAGAGCGAAGGTTACGGTAAACTAATAACCGAATTGATTCAAGAGCCTACCGAGGGTGCGACCACAGTTGCTAGCAAATTAGATGTTGTAAAATCGTTAATAGGATGTTTCAATTTAGACCCTAATAGGGTACTAGATATTATTTTGGAATCATTTGAGAAACGCACTGAAAACGATGATTTATTTATACCTCTATTAAAATCCTATATGTCAAATGGGGGACTTATTTGTGAAGTCTTAGGCTACAAATATAAACAATTTGCTGAGCTTAAAACTCCATATTCCCTGTACAAAGTTACTGCCTTATTACTTCAAAACAATGTTATCAATTTGGATGAGATTTACTCATGGGTAAGCTTGTGAAAAATTTCTTTAAACCTTAAAAAAAACCTATTTTAATTTTTATACAGCTAAGTCCTTCTGATAAATTATTGATCACTGAATGGGAGAATGATATGGCCGAAGCTAAAGAATATGTCCGAAAGTTAAATATAATTTCAATTAATAAGGATAAAGATGCCGAAAATGAACCCGAAAAAGAAACCGCCCCTGACTTCTACATTAATAATCAGAAATGGGGATTATGTGAGGCCCTACTAAAAATAGGGGATTGGAACACTGCCCAACAATTAATCAAAAAACTTCCGGAACATTCAGTATTAGTACACGAACCAATAGCCAAAGCATTATGTGACTTAATTCATATAATTATCGAACCCGTCTACAGGTCAAAAGCAACAATATCTTCAAGTATTAAGGGTCGTGTAATAACAAAAAAACCGAATAAGTTAGCACCACCAGCTGTAAAATATTTTACTGACTTATGTAACTATGCGTTTCCCATGTTTATTTCATTGGGCCCATCTTTACATTTTGATCCGGTGCTCATGTATAAATTGGTGCGGTTAATGAAAGCGATTTTAACGAGCATGAATGTAGACCCATTAAATCCACCTGTTGATAAAACAAATGAAACTTTATATTCAGAAATTTTAACAATTCTTGATACGTCCATTCTGCCAGCTTTATCCTATATGGATTGTAATTGTTGTATTGCAGAAGAAATTTGGTCAGTGATTAAATTTTATCCGTACGATAAACGATATGCTTTGTATGCTCGATGGAAGAATGATTCGTTTCAAATGCATCCGAGATTAATTCGTCGGCGAGGGGCAGCACAAAAACAAATTAAAGCGCTAATGAAGAGGGTCAGCAAGGAAAATATTAAACCAGTTGGTCGCCTAATTGGTAAATTAAGTCATTGTTCACCCGGATTTTTGTTTGACTATGTAAGTTTTGTGTCTCATTCAAATTACGACAATATTTTAGTATTGTTTATTTACAGATTTTGTTGCAAATTCAAATATACGACAATTTAATTGGACCTGTGGTCGATTCACTAAAATATTTAACCTCATTGTCGTACGATGTACTCGGATACTGTTTAGTAGAAGCTCTAGCTCAAGCTGATCGTGACCGCTTCAATAAAGATGATGGAACATCAATTTCGTTGTGGCTACAGAGTTTGGCCAATTTTTGTGGAGCAATTTACAAAAAATATAATATTGAATTAAGTGGCCTATTGCAATACGTAGCCAATCAATTAAAAGCGCAAAAAAGTTTAGATTTGTTAATTGTGAAAGAGGTTGTTCAAAAAATGGCGGGAATTGAAACGGCTGAAGAAATGACAAATGAACAACTGAATGCCATGTGTGGTGGTGAATTATTACGCGGCGAAGCTGGTTATTTCAGTCAAGTACGTAATACAAAAAAATCATCTCAACGTTTGAAAGATGCTTTGGCAAGTAATGATTTAAGTGTTGGATTATGTTTATTGATTGCACAGCAAAAACATTGTGTTATCTATAGAGAAACGGCACATAGCCATTTAAAATTGGTGGGTAAGCTGTATGATCAATGCCAAGACACTTTAGTGCAGTTTGGAAGTTTTTTGGGATCAACTTATTCTGTTGACGAGTATGTTGATAGATTACCGTCGATTCATAGTATGTTACAGGAATATCATATACATTCGGACGTTGCATTCTTTTTGGCTCGACCAATGTTTTCACATCAGATAAATCAAAAATACGACCAGCTTCGTAAAGTTGATCCAAATTCTAAAAAGTTAACTACATCCCAAAAACAAGGGAAATATTTAGAAGCAACCGCTTATGTAATGAAACCAATTATAGAATCTGTTCGACCATTACATCCGTCTAAAGTTTGGGAAGATATTGGTCCACAATTTTTAGTTACATTTTGGTCGCTAAGCATGTATGACTTACAAGTGCCTACGGAAAGTTATCAAAAAGAATTTGCTAAATTGAAGCAACTTTCATTGGCTGTTATGGATTCTAAAGAAATGGTAAGCTTGAATAATTAAAAATTGCTTAAGTAGATTATTGAAATACTAAATATTTGTTATTAGAATGCGTCAAAAGGTAAAAAGGAACAGGAGCGCTATATGGCTCTAATGGATAAACTGCAGGATGAACGAAAAAAACAGCAGGAACATGTTGATAAAATCATGCACCGCCTAAATCACGAAAAGGATTCATGGTTTTTATCTCGTTCTGTAAAATCTGCTAAGAATGAAACGATTACACAATTTTTACAATTATGCCTATTTCCACGGTGTACATTTACGGCGCTTGATGCGATTTACTGTGCCAAGTTTGTGCATACCATACATAGTTTGAAGACTGCAAATTTTTCAACATTACTCTGTTATGATAGGGTAAGTGGGAAATGTATTACTAACAGAATTTTGTATTTTATGTTCATTTTGGTTTTTAGATTTTTTGTGATATAACTTACTCGGTTACGTCATGTACCGAAAATGAGGCAACCCGATATGGTCGATTCTTATGTGCTATGCTAGAAACCGTAATGCGTTGGCATTCCGATGAGGCGACATTCGATAAAGAGTGCGCATTCTATCCTGGTTTCGTGACAAAATTTAGGGTTAGTAATCAGTTTTCTGAAGCTAATGACCACGTTAATTATGAGAACTTTCGGCATGTTTGCCATAAATGGCATTATAAAATAACTAAGGCAATGATATTTTGCTTGGATTCCAAAGATTATATGCAAATTCGTAACGCATTGATAATATTGATGCGAATTTTACCACATTTTCCTGTTTTAACAAAACTTTCCCAAATAATTGAAAAAAAAGTAGAAAAGGTAATTTAGTTTTGTAGTGATTAATAATACCTATTTAAATTTAACTTTGGATAATCGTAATTACAGGTTCGCGAAAAGGAGAAAAATCAACGCCAAGATTTATTCGTATTAGCGTCAAGTTATTTAGGTCAGCTTAAAAATAAGGCAAGTCAAATGATGCGAGAAAGTGATTTCCATCAAGTATCTGATAAACCAGCTAAAGAGCCAACCGTAGAAATAACAAAAACTCTTAGTATGTCTAGTATTAATGGTGAAACTAAGACAGAAATTAAAAAAGAAAATAAAGAGCGTGATAAGAAATCAATACCAAAAACCCCGATAACAATTTCTTCTTCGACTGGCTCAAATAGTGAAAAAGAACCTTCAGTTAAAAAAGAAAGTAGCACAACACGTGATTTGCACGAAAGTAGTAGTTTAATTAGCAATAGCAACAATAGTACGACTGTCAAAGAGAAAACATCTAAGGAAATCAAAAAGGAGGAACGACAACGTGAGAAGGAACGTGAACGTGAAGAAATTGAGCTCAAGAAACGTGAAAAGGAGAGAAGGCGAGACAGAAAAGCAACATCACCACCCGGATACTATGAGGGAGTAGCGACACCGACTGAAAAATATTACACAGTGGACCATTACGAACATGAAAGGGAGCGTGATCGAGATCGTGATTTAAGTTCTGTATCAAATTCTAGCAATGGATCAACACATCGTCGTAGCCAAGAGCCACCAGAACACGATAGAGGTGCGTCACCGTAAAATATTCGTACTTTAATTTTCATTAATATTTTGGTATTTATTTTATTTTTAGAACTAAAACGTCGCAAATTGGACACAGTTAGTTCGAAGGTTAGTATAATGGTGTAAATCATCGAAAGGAGAATCTTGATTTCATGTTAAACCTAGTTGCAAAAAAAAAATGAGCGACGTAAGATGCGATACTCTATTTGTGTGTACGTCACACAAACAAATCAATACGCGAATTCTATGAACATCTCTGTTTTGTCCTGAAGATGTCTTGGGGAGGTTGGGCTGTCAATTTCAATACTAAAATATAATTCAAAGTGATTTCTCTTACTGAAAAAGCAAAAAAAAAAAAAAAAAAGTGATAAATTTGTTGTGAATATATTATAGAACTAAAAATAAATTAGTAGTGCTTGAACTTTAAAAAAATCGAAAAGAAATAAAATGTAGGAGTACAATGTGAGGCTGGGATGTAGAGGACAGCGGAAAATGAAACCATTCACTTACATACAATTTCAAAGATCGGACGGGCGGGCGTTTGCACAGAAAAGTTGAATATCTAAAATTATAAACTACGGGATATGTAGCAGAATAACCGTATCAATTCAAACTAAATCCACTCAAGTCCGACACTTTATGTATTTCATACAAATATTTTTAAAATCACCAAATAATTCGCCCTCAATTCGTTAACACGCCGTTTCAAACTTAATCGATATAACAACTATCTCAAATTCCAATCAAATTCAACTTTTTTCAAATATATTTCTAAATAAAAACTTCATTTGGACACGATTCACAACATCTATTAATACATGAATTGGATCAACAACAATTTTTTCAATAATGGATTCCATCGCACCATATTTCCGGAAATTAACAAGGTTCCCGATATTGTAGCAGAAGAATTTGTAATTTTATATAGTTTAAAAAATGAAAAGTTTTATAAATATTAAGAACTATATAAAGTATATATAATATGGACTTATAAAACATGCAAAGTGTAAAAGCAGCCCAAATCTCCCCAGGTTGTGATTGGTGTGTGGTAAGTATGTAGTAGTACCAATTGTGAAATGAAATTCAAGAAAATTTATAAAGTACAAAATGAAGAGGATTACAAAAATATAATGAATTATTGAAATATTTGCAAAGCCGATCAAAACAGAATAAAAATTAATAATCACTAATTTGATAATATGAACAACGTTACTTCCAAAATAATTATTAATTTAATTCTGTTTCAAATTTTTATTTAGTAATATATAGACTTATTTTAGTTTTCTCGTATACATGTTATCATTTGTATTTGGTTATGTATTATAATAGTTAGTAGATCTCATGAATTATACCAGAAACACAATTTAGTAAATCGACTTTGTACCCGTTGTTATGCGACATTATTAATGAATTAAAAATAAAAACCAAAAATAATAATACATACTCATAACAACATAAGGGATTATAACGCCTGACTGTGGCATCGTATGGATTTTTCTAGAAGCAACATGATGACCATTATCATAATATGCAAACGCCAAGTGTATCATCAAATATAATTGAACCGAAAAAGGAACGGAGTAGTAAGACTAAAGAGAAACGTGATAAAAATGATGAGGATCGAGAATTAAGGAAGGAACGGAAGCTAGGACGGAAAAGGGTGAGTTAATTAAAAAAATTATTTTATCATTTATTTTTGGTTTGGTTGGTGTCAATATTTTTTTTTATGTTGTTTAGGATCGGGCAGAGGAATCGATGTTGGCTGACCAAAAAAGACGAAAGGACGACGATAAAAGTAAGTACATATATTATAGTTTGTTAAAGCTTTTTATGTCCGGTTCATAAATGTAAATTCGCCTATTATCACTCTAAATTTCCAATTAAAATTGCATTGCAACCAACGCATTTTTTGATGAAATCTTTTCCTTTGTTTCGTTACTCTTTTAAACAATTACTCTCTGGTTGAACCCTTATTATTGTGTTTATTTTGGTAAAATTTAATGACCTTATATAACAATGCGGAAAACAAATAAATAAATTGATCGACTTTTTCCGGAATGTTACACAACAATGTGAAGTGACAATAGTCGCCTCACGTAACATGAACGTTGATAATTAATTAACGCCATTGCAAACTATGTTTATAAGCATACACATTTGTTTTTTCTGGCCGGAGAAGGGATATAGCTTAAAAACATAAATTAAAACAAAAAATTCAAAAGTAAAAATGCTATTTACTTTTGTCGGATTCGATAACAAAAGTTTACTTGCCACTTATCACGTTTACTGCCATATGACCAACCGGTGGGTCACGCGTTACTTTCGTTATGACGCCGCGTGCATCACCAGTGAGTCACATGCATATGAGTTTTGAAAGTAAAATAGTTTTTCGGCACTTGATTGCAATGAATGTCTATACTCTATACCATGGCACCTCAGCAAAGGCTGAAACTATATAATTTTGCTTGAAATTTAATTTAAAATCTTTTTAATTTTTTTCCGTAAAAGCTATATACTTTTCAAAATATGTATTTGCAAAAAATGATTAAGGTCCTATGAAAGCTGTCATTTCGTGGATCGATTTCAGCGAAAAATATCTGGAATCTCCCAATTTATAGAAAAGGCTTAAGTATGAAGTTTCATACTGATCAATCAATCCGCCTGGGCTGCACAGGGATCAACAACTATATTGTTGATAAACAGTATTTACTGTCAAAAATCGTGATACTTTTCAAAATATTTGCCAAAATCGAAAACACTCCTATGAAAGCTGCCACTTTCGGTGGACCGATTTCGAAAAAAATCACTGGTATTCCCAATTTATGGGGGAAGCTTAAGTATGGAGTTTCCTCCAGCAGTGAATTCGTTTGGGCTGTAGAGAAGACACAGATTTTTTAAAAATAACTTTTGTGACTAGTGATAAAGCGATAGTAAATCTGCCAAAACTCGAGGTCATAATTTTTCATGATTACTTCATTTTACAACGTAAAAGAAAGTAAAATGGGTGACAGAACATCGCTTGAAGCATCGAGCAATAAATATATAAGAGAAATCAAGTAGTGCAAATTTTATAAGCAGGTTTTTCCGAGGTTAATCTTATTTTATAGTTTTAATATATTTATAGACACAAATTTAATTTTTTTATCGGCATAGTTATTTTATAGTTCATTGTTCTTGTTAGGCTTGTATAGATTGCCAAAAGTAAAATAGATTAACCTCGGAATATCTACATGAGTCCTCTTAGGTGTATTTTGCTTTATGCTTGAAGTGACTAGTCGTAAGGTACGATTATGAGAATAACAAAATGTAGACGACATGAATATAGTTTGTAGCGGTTAGAATATTGCAAACCAATATTCTAATCGTGCATATTACAAACTTAACATCTCGCAAACTCATCGCTAATTCATCATCACTCTGTAGTACATCTAAACAGAGTAAATGCATCAATAGATGCACATACACATGCAAGAGGGAAATAACACGGCGAGCATTCCAAACGAAAGCAAAAGCAACACGACGAAGACGAAACCAAGGCAGAACGAACAAAATTTATTTGATAAAATAAATTTTCGTTCAATCAGTTCGTCTCAATGTCAATCAGCGGCTTAAGCAAGTCGCACGATAATTGGTGGCGCTCGCCACCACCATGCCCGCAATCACGTAATACCACCATTGCATATGGTGGTAATCAAATAACATTTTAATTAAATATAATTAAATATTTTAACATAAAATAAATAAATATAATAATTATAAATTAAACAAATATTTTAGTATAAATAATCATAAAGGCTAAATATAAAATAAAACATTTTATATCAGGAGGCTGTTCGTAAACTTTACATTGTTAACATTGTTACAACAGTCATTGTTAGTATGACGTCTGTACTTAACAATGATTTTGTTACAAATGTCAATGATTTTACAGATGATTGACGATGACAAAAAAAAATATAATAAAACGCAAAACAGAAAACTAATTTCTATTCACCTCAATATGAAAATAATACCAGATATCCGTAAAATAGAGTATTAAAATTATAATTTTTAAATAATACTCAATTATACGCATAGTACTTTTATCAAACACAATGACCACATAAAAAAGTTTATTAAAAAATTATTTTGTTCTGATATTGATGTGAAAAAATATTTTTTCCGCTTGATTGTAGCAGAATTAGTACTTTGACAGCTGGAAAGGCAGTCTCGAGTAGGGTTGAGAATGGCATTTGTAACAATGTTAAAACGAGTTTACGAACGACAAAAAGCACGTGCTCGTTGTTACAATGATAGTTTCAGAACGATTTAGAACTGTCATTGTTAACAATATCGTAAGAATGTAGAGTTTACGAACAGCCTCCTGGTGATCACGTCGGGGTCACCAGATATAACTTAGTGGTTTATTTCTTGTTATAAATTTATTTTTTACTTTACATCACATTAATTATTTATTTAATTAGAGATTTTTGTTTCGAATATCCGCCTTTCATAATGGCGGTGTAGGTGTGCAGCATCGTGGTGTATGGCAGTGATGGCGAGCGGTGTCTTGCTGTGATGATAGTTGGAGACGAACTGTCTTTATTTTATTCTTGTTTTTTAGTTGAACGTCATTGTGAATTTGACTATAGCATGTTTTTAGTTGTGCGGTTGGTATATGTGTTGACTATGGTTACACGCGCGGATGAATTCGCGTTGAATCAACCGCTACAAGTTAAATGAAATGACGTGATGCGACTCAAATCAATCATGCTAATTTTGAAGATGAGCTTGAGTTTTGGCATGAAAGATTAGAAGAATACGTTGATGTTTATTTGTATTCGGGATGTTTGCTGTTTTGTTTACGATTTAGACTGAACTTTATCTTATTTATTATTAAGGAATGTTAAAAACCGTGTTTTTACTGCATAGTTTTGGTTTCTTTAATTTATTAGCGGTTAAAATATAGTTTTGTATCTGTATTTATTCCTCAGGTAGTAGCAAAATGATTCATCAAAACGGAGAAGACGACATCCCTGTTCATCGTGATAAACACTTCATGAGGGTAAGCCTGATATAAAAAGGATATAATTCGTACAGTACTAAAAGAAACTTTTGATTCAGGATAAATCACCGTACATCAGAGACCGAGAACGTTCTCACGATCGAATAGAAATTCGTGACAAACAATACAGTACATTTAGTAAATCGTCCAGGACCCGTTCCGGATATTAAGCAAACGAATCAGCATTTCTCTTAATTTTATTTTTATTTTTTTTTATGTAAATGTAGTACAAAACATAATAAAAATTCACCCTACACTTAAAAAACAATAATGATCATGATCATTCAATAAATATAAAATGTTAATATAATTATTTTTTAGTTGTGAAATTTTATTGTACATTTTTCGGAATGAATTATTATTAAACATTAAGATTAAATTTATAAAAAAAAACCATAATACAAAATTGAATTTATGTTAATTTTACATCAATTAATTATTATTCCTAATTGCATATTATTATTATTTTTAAATAAATGTAATTTATTGTATTGTTTGTTAATGTTACACAAAGCAAGAAAAAATAATGGAAAATAAGAAGAAACGATAATAGGATATTGCGTAGATTAAACGCCGTCTAATTATTAATAAGAACTTGCGATTTTCGCCGTAAGTGTTAGGAATAGTATACATAATATTCAAGGAATAAACAATTATACATATAATGTTGAGTAAAACAAAACTAAACAAAAAGAAAATAAACAGATTAAAAATGTTTCAATGAATAATTTTTATATTTTGACAATATTTTTAGTAAGAAACAACCCAAAATTATTTTACAAAAAAAGAAAAAAAAACAATAAAAAAAATATTAAAATATTTAAAATAATTTTTTTATTAATATGTATTGTTAATTTATCGCATATGGTTATTGCAAAAAGAAACAATAAACTGGGATCCTATGTTATACCATGTTATTCCCATTTTAATATTTAAAGACCAAATACACGAAAATTGCCTAAATGTATTGTACCGTTTCGCGAGATCACCCTACTCAGAGAAACGGTACAATACAGTACATACTAATTTTAATTCCATATTCTACCACCAGCTTAAATGACACGGGGTGTTATGAAGCAAAAAAAAAAAATTCCAACGTAGTAGTAAGACCGGTTGATACATTGGTGCTTAATTCGCACGAGAAGCTTCTATTTGGAAATCTGAGAAACCCTTAACTCAGGGGAGGGGGGGGGGGCTATTATGACATTTTTTTCGATTTCGTAAAATACGAAATCGTAAATTCGATCCGCCACGAATATTCCTATTATGAAACCTTTTTTCGTCGTAAAATTTAAGACCATGAAGTTTGCTGTTTTTGTGTTGTTTTAGCTAAAATTTCAACCATCAACAGATTTTTTAGATGCGCTGACTAAATTTAATTCTTTTGTAATTTCACTCCACAAATGTTGGGTAGGGTCTTTATATTGGCGCATTTAAAAAATGTTTGATTGTGCCAACATTTTTTCCATAAAAGAAATTAAAATGTGAAATTGGCGACCATGGGTAATTTTGACCTACAGAAAATACAATAATAAAGTTTCAAATAAATTAAACTAGTCCATTTTTATAAAATAATTGAATAACTTACGTTTTAAAAAGTAATTAAAGTAGTTCATTTTAATAAAAAAATAATAAGTATACGCTATTGTTTTCGTAAATACGATATTCGTCACCTATAGAGCAGTCGAATTTTGACATTTTATTTTCGTAAAATTCGATTTCGATTTTTTCTTTTTGTTTCATAATAGGGCGGATTTACGATCTTCGAATTTTACGAAAGCAAAAAAAATTCATAATGCGAATTTTCGCGGCGGATCGAATTTTACGAAATCGAAAAGATTTCATAAGAGGCCCCCTGTTATTACTAGGCTTATAGTCGATACTAGCTAGGAACCGTTGTAGTGAACCATGTCACTATCTTACGCGCACTTACATTCAATCAACTATTTCTCTCTGTAACCAAATAAGTTGGGGCTTACACCATTCGTGGTGAGCTCCGCTACCATATCCATTATATGTTCTTGAGCTGCTAGCGCTTGAGTTATTCCTAGATAGACCTCGGAAAAAATGTTGTTCGGTGTTTGTCAACCTAACAGCCATCAATCTCTTCATGAGGCTCTTGGTCCTTGGTTCCGCCAGCTACTTTACCACTTTGCCTTGATTCCATTTCCAATGGAGACGAATAAGAGCTGATAAGATCCATGAGGACCTTGGTAGCCGGTATTGGCGCATTTGAAGGAACAGCAGCCTCATGAAGTTGTGGCAAGGCTACTTGATACTGGAGCGCGCCAGGTATACGTATTATCTCATCATGGATTGTCGTTTGTTTTATCGAGGGTCACTCGTTCGTAGCGAATTGACTAATTTGCAATTCAATCTTATTTTATTGCTTACCAATCACGGCCTTTATTCACCGTTGCCTGCGCACTGCTACTAGCACTGATCTCACTCATCTCCCAATTCTTACAGCGCTCATTTCTCTTTTGCGGCCTCCCTCTCTCTGGCACTATATCCCGTCAAGGGATTTAGGCCGCCTCAAATGAGGTTTCATAATCATGTTTTCATTTCGGATTAATTCATTGATCCTAAACCAGCCGTGAAATTTTTTCCTTGTCACCACCGGGATTCGAACTCGGAATCTCCGGTCGCTGGAGCAAGCATGCAGACCACTTTGCCGGTTGATACGTATTTCGAACACAAGTGTTGAAAACTCTATCTTTCAGAACCGATTGGGTTTCGATTGGAAATTCAGGTGCTTGAATTTCTCGCCCTGTAGAGAGAGAGAATGGATGAAACGAAAACAAAATGAAAGAACCAACCCCTGGTAGACCTGAATGTCTCATCCAGTACATCTGGAAGCTGGCTGGGATATTTAGGGTCGATCACTCATTAATCCGATTTAAAAATGGTATCGAAACCACTTGGAGGCAGTCGAGTCTCTTAGTGGGATGTAGCACTAATCTTCATAGTAGTCGAGAAATAAAACATTAAAAAGTTTTATACTAAAAAAATTGGGTGCTAAAATATTTGAGTATGAAAGAATTGTCTTCACTTGGAAAAGTTTATAATTACTACGTATGAAACCTGTTCAACCTCTCGTCACTCCTCGCCACGACACAAGATGCCCCATGACGTACCTTATGAGTTTTTTGGTTCCGTTTGGTTATTTCAATTTCTATCTTAGATATATATAGTTACTACGTTTGTTCCACTATCATGGCCCCGACGTGTATGTCGATATCTCCTGCATGTTATAGTAGTGTGTCTGAAACTATCTGCTTCCTGATATATCAACGCTAGTGGAAAGAATCAGTGGTTTGCACCAAGTTTACGCTCTTGGTACAAACCAGGGATTCTGTTACCGGGTGAAAGTGCGTTCTGCTACCTTGAAATAATGATTACTAAGATGATGCGACTGCGAAATTTTTCAAATCGCGTATACATCCGGTTCCATTTGCGTTTTGAAACCGTTTTGGAGCAAACGGATCCATTTGATCCATCAAATGGATCCGTTTGTTTATGTGGTGATTTTAAAGTTGCCGTAAATTCGCAACTCAAAGTAGATTAGTATCCTATTATTCGGATCGAACAATTATTAAACCGATTCTGCAACGGAAGGTTCACAAAAATTGATTTGTCTGAGGCATTCCACCAAATTGGGTTTTACGAAGATTCAGAAAAGTCACGTCATTATAACGTATAATTCTATACTGAAAACAGCTTGTTATCTAGCTAGATGACTTGATTGTTTTGGACCATCAGCGGAAGAATATATTCTAGCAGCATTAAAAAAGCTGTTCAATACGTTGGTCATATCATGTCAGCTACTGGAATTATGCTTTCAAAGCAAGACTTTTAGCACGATCTTTTGCCTGTCCACAGAACGTGAAAGAAGTTGAAGATTTCTTGGGGAAGGTGAATTACTATAATAAATTCATCGAGAATTCTCACAAATTGTAACTCCATTGAATCAACTGCATCAAAAATATGTTTATTTTGAACGCTAAACGAAACAGGACAATGCGTTCAAATCAAATTAATTGTTAACGATGTTCGTCCAATTCAGGTATGAATGGCCTCTGGTTTTGACAAGCGATACTTTATGTGAGGGAATCTGTGCCGTCATTTCACACCTATACCCAAATAACGAGGAGAAACGTTTGCGGTCAAATCTTTGAATGAACATCAGAAAAGTTACAGTCAAATTGAGAAGAAGGCTCTTTCTATCATTTCATCATCTTTACGCACCTAACGTAAAGTTTCTTGAAAATTTGTGTTACTATTCCAATTTGAGAAGGACCAGCATGTAATGACGAATAAGCGTCCCCAAAAATAGGTCATTATTCTGATGAGTTGTCATATATTTCGGACCAGTAACTACATTCGATATTGAAACGTTCATGGGTTTTGCAGTGGGATACGATCAACATAAACGATTTCCCTGTGGGCCGCGCAGCGATAGTTCGTTCCAAACTACACTAATACAAGCTGAGGAAATTATCATTGAATGATCAAAATGGTGTTTAAAGGTTACAGAACGATCATGTTCGCATAATTATGCTAACCATCTTGCGAATCATAAGTTGATCATCATATCGAAGACGTGGTCCATTTCGTCCATCTCCAAATTGAGAGGCCAAACAATTATGAAGTCCATGAAAATTATTTTTGAATGGAGAGTCAGCAACTCATACCGCATTCCAAAATTATTCGTTCAATAACTGTTTTTCGCCAGGTATAGAGGTAGCAAATCATCTGCGGAACTGCGGAATGGTTGTATTGAAGACAGCCAAAGACAATATTGTCTCTGTTACACCCAAAAGATGAAGAACGCTCCAAAGATGTTGAGATAAAGTTCGTCGTCTGTGGTCCAGTGTTCCTGAAGAATTTTGGAAGAGGCTGCGCAGGGCTGAAGTTGTGTAAACTGAAGGGAAAATGATGTATCGTGTCAAGTCATAGTCTATCAATGGAATGCAACAATCATAACCAGAACATTACCCAGTATGTGTATTATCGAATACTTAAATAGATTTATGAGTAATCAGAGAGAATCATGTTGGCAATTATCCTTTTTGCCAAGATTTCATTGGACTACTGACCAAAACCAGTTTTTTCCTCATCATTTTTTTTTGTTGATTTCAGGATCAGACAAAGAACAGGCAAGATGGATTTGTCCAAATATAAAACCACTGCCATTCCGCAACGTTGAGAATATAATTATTTAAATTTGCTGTTATCCTTGCTGTTTCGTCCAGATTTTGCATCCGTTTATTTTTTTACTTGTCGCAAAACAAAAGTCCTTTCTAAAATAATTCAAACAGAGCACTGACGAGAGAACTGAGAGAATGTATTGTTGTTGTAAATGAGGGGGCGGTTGAATATTTAGTGTGTTCCGAAGCACTAACACAACATTCCTTCCTCCTCAATTTAATGAAAACCTCAACAATGATGAAGGATCAAATTTTACCACAGGTCGTCCAATTCATGTTGAACGACGTCGGTAACTCTGTGACCATCTTCAGATTCTGTCGAAGAATTGATCGTGGAGTACTGATGGTAGGAACCTCGCTCAATAATTGATGCTGATTTTGACTATTGAAAATTTCTGCGATAACAAACGGACCAAGATTAGGTATTCGAGCTCTTATTTGGTTTTGATGACGTCACACCAAACCATTCTGTGTAACTACACTATTCATCCAAGCACTTGCTTGATCCCTCGCTCAATTCACTTCGCACCAGATGAGAAGTTTCACATAGAAACAGGTTGCCCACAATGAACTTTATCCACCTATTCTTCGTTGAAGTTGAGTACAGTGTAGCCCTTGGTTGCCGCGCCATGAAATTTTTCACTCAGAAATTTACCATCAGAACTCTACGAAAGTCACGGAACTGCTAACGAAATATATCTCATTGGCCAATCCACAGCACTCCCTGAAACAGGTCAAGCCAACCGTTGGCGTTATTAATGGCGCAAAAGTGTATAAATTAAAACAGGCTGAATGTTAAATTAGAATTTTTTTTATCTTACTTAAATCAAAAATTATATTTTTAGCTTTTTGTGTAGATGATTTGCAATTATTTAGTAATTATGTTAAACTGAAAAATAATGTGAAATTAGAACTAAACACACATTTTAGAATGAAAGATTTTGGTGAAACTAAATCTTGTGTGGGTATAAATATTACCAGACCTGATATTGCATATGCTGGTAGTAGCATGAGCCGTTTTAACAATAATCCTGGTAAACAACTAAACTACAACACTAAAAGCTAAAAGGATCCCTCCATGTTGTATAAAATGTGCATCTATCATGATTCTAAGCGAAAATTTGAACGTCGTCAGAGTTGTATAAATCTGAACAGAACTTCTAATCATCTATCTGGCCTGGAACTCTGTACACTATGAAATTTGTAGAAGTCGGCCAAATCCAATTCAACATACTAAAATGAGTGCAGCTCCAAAATAGGTTCAATTTGGTTGAAAAACTATTTCAAGTACTTTGTCGTTGTTAGATGAAAGTACGAGTCGTTGTTAGATGAAAATTATGAAAAGCTGAAGGCTAATATTTTGTCACAGTCTTGCCACAAAATTAAAAAATGTGATTTCCCGTAAAGCATCGTTATAAATTAAAGTTTCGCTTAGTTCGCAAATTTCTAACTTTTTTACTCAAAATTCGAATCACAACTAAAAATCAAAATCAATTTCTTCAATCCCTTACATTCACAACTAGATAGCATAATTTTCCATGTTTGATTAGATTAAATCGTATTTAACGTATTAGCTGGTGTTTTTCCATATTAAATCCATTTTAATCGAATTAAATCCGCAATAATATGATTTTAATTCAAATAACACCGTATGGATTTCATCGCACCCTCCATCCACTAGGTGAATTATTATAGAAATTCCAACACTATATAAATTTTTGAATTTTACCACCCCTCCTAAATCAAATGTGTTGTTTTATTAAATTTAGCGAATAGTATAAAAGGGTATGCCAATGTGCAATTCGTTGAACATTCGAGAAGCGGCTTTACACGGTCCGGTCTCCAAGTTGTTCCCGAGAGTACGAAAAATTATAAAATAAAAATAATTTAAAATATATTTAAAGATAGTTTGGCTGTGTGGATGTTGGTCCACATCCGCTGAATTCGATTTTTAAAATGTTTATTAGTGATAATAGTACAGAGCCGTTATTACGGCCTTTGCCACTGTATCAAGAGTAAGTATTTTCGTATATATTATTTTAAGAAGTTCGGATAATTAATTTTTGTTTTATTTTAGCCAATCGCCGATCAAATTATTAGGATGGAATTTACCGCCCGAACACATGCATTTAGTGCATCCACACTGGCGTGGTTTTCCTGCACCGCCGTATTACCTGCATCTTATCCTAGCCATGATCTATTTCGTTTTAATGAGCTCGTCGTGTATTGGTAACGGTATAGTAGTATGGATATTCTCCACGTCCAAAAATCTTCGAACCGCTTCGAATATGTTCATTATAAATTTAGCCATATTCGATCTGTTCATGATGCTCGAGATGCCAATGTTTATATTTAATTCGTTTAGTGAACGTCTATTGGGATACGAAACGGGATGCGTGATTTATGCAGCGTTCGGCAGTGTATCGGGAATTGGAGGCGCTATCACAAATGCTATAATTGCGTTTGATCGGTACAAGACGATTTCTAGTCCATTGGACGGGCGGCTATCTAAACCACAAGCGGGAATACTTATTTTGATGGCATGGCTGTGGACGGCACCTTTCACATTCCTACCAATGTTTAAAGTTTGGGGACGATATGTACCTGAGGGTTTTCTAACAACATGCTCGTTTGATTATTTAACAGACGACCAGGATACACGAGTATTTACCGCCTGTATATTTGTTTGGGCATATGCCATACCAATCTCTTTAATTTCATGTTTCTATTTTAAACTGTTTGGTCGAGTACGAGCCCACGAGAAAATGTTAAAAGATCAAGCACGAAAAATGAATGTAAAATCTCTCGTGTCAAATCAAGATCGACAACAAAGTGTTGAAATTCGTATTGCTAAGACCGCATTTACGATATTCTTCTTATTCATTTGTGCCTGGACACCGTACGGCATTGTTGCAATGATGGGAGCATTTGGTAATCGAAGTGCTTTAACACCATTGGCAACAATGATACCGGCTGTTTGCTGTAAAATTGTTTCTTGCATTGATCCATGGGTGTACGCCATCAGTCATCCAAGATACAGGCAAGAGTTGGAGAAACGTATTCCATGGTTGGGTGTACGTGAAGCAGCCGATGATACCAGCAGCGTAGGAGACAAATCAACTGTATCCGATGTAACAAATGTTCCAGTGACACAAGACCAATGAGTAAAAACGAACTTATCAAACCAAATCGACTTACGCTAGATGATAAATGACATGATTATTATTAAATTAATTAATTAATTATTTATTATTGTAAATTATACATTTTAGTTAAAGAAATGAATAAAACTTTATGAGCAATGAAAACAATCTGGTATTACATTTTCCGCGAATTCAAATAGTTCAAGTACTTTGGATTCATTTCATCGCGATCCAGCGCTTGCAAATATTTTTTTCGCTCCTCCAGTACTGTATCCACGTCGATTTCATTTTTCAGTGCGATGTCCAGGGCACGTTCCCATCGGTGCATTCTAATCGATAGGCTTATCGCTTCCGTTATCCTCTTATTGTGCAATAAGATAATTTCTGCTTCAGCAATGCGGCCATTCATAATCGATATTTCAGCCATTCGATCCGGACTGGTCTCGGGCAAGCCTTTAATGTACTGCAAGTAGTGGACTTTATCGATTTGCAAAGCATTTGCAAAAGCCTCTTCACTAATATCCAATTGATTCTTTTTCGAAGCGATGGTTCCCAATGTTGACCAAAGTATAGGATTTTGGGCAAGGCGGCATATTTTTAACGCTTGATTCCACATCCCATCGTTTATGCACTTATGAATTGCCTCGCAGTAAATTTTTATCGGGATCGTAAACTTTATCCCATCACAGCAGAATGTAATCATGCAACCATCAAAATTTTCGATTGACACATTTTTTCCGAACTCGTTCGTTTCGTTGGTGGTCATCGTTAATGCGATGAGTGTAGGGTCAGTGCACGCCTCGCCTGGACAATACCAAACACTGTAACTGGTATCATGAAGTCCAACCAGAATATTTGCATCACTGGCCCACATAACCGAAACGACTTGAGTTCCAATTTTAAACATTGGAAAATCGGGACCGTTACGAATGTTGGTTAAATATAAATCTCGATTAACATCGATGAATACCAAATATTGGTCTTCTGATGTTCCAGATCTGCACATCGCAATTTCAATAATCGGTGTAGGTGATTTAATCGTAAACGGTTCGTCTTGTCGACTGGCGCCCGGTAACAAATCAAACACGTGTATAATCGTTTGATCGACAAAATCTCGTACACAAAGCACATCAATGCCGAGTGACGTATGCAGCGATGTTAAATTCTGGATCTGCGATTGGGATCCAGGATATCGGGGATTCAGATGTAATCGCCCGGAATATGTATAAACCCATAGTGAATTGTAGTCGGTACACAAGAAATTTTTTTTGCCCAATTTTATAAATCGTACATCAGCCCGATTATCGATTATAATTGGGGTGTTTATATAGCTTTCGTTAAATATTTGAACTTGTAAATTAGTGGCTACGACTAGATGTCCATAGCCAAGTTCCCATTGTATGATGCGATCAGAAAAATCGAGGGTATCGTCGGTTTGGGCGACAATGTCCTGTAACAAGATTGTTTTGCGGCCAGTAGTTACCGCTTTTAGATTTCGGCTGATCTTATCACGTTCGATAACGTGTCCAAATATTAGAGCACCACTTCCACACCCCGACACAATTTGAGTACTATCGTGAGTCCACCGCATTCCAAATAGCGAGCCTGTGCTTGGTGAACTAAACCGAGTATTGTTGTAAATCCACTAGAATTAACAAAATATTAGATCTAAAATTTCTGGGAGTTAACTATAGGTACGCACTCCACTACTGTGACATAATTTCAATGAATTAAAACTGGCAACCGCTAGAAGTCCTCCATTGGGTGAGAATTCAACCGAAGTTATAGCATGATCATCTTGTGAACTGGTATACATTAGGGTTCCCTGTGTATCCCAAATTTTATATTTACAGTCTTCACCGCCCGACACAATTAAATTTGTGTTTTTGGACCAGCACAACGAGAGCACAAGGCCATCATGCGCCCTCCATTTGGTTATTTTACTATTCGCGGCCAATGGTTTGATTGTTATAAATCCACTTTGGCAGTAAATGATGGCCAATGAATTTGGGGCCCACCGAGCACATAAAATTGAGCTTTCATTTTGTACTACAGTCGACCGCAACATACCAGAACGGGAGAAAATTTTTATAACACCATCTTCACCGGCTGTTAACAGACCCGCACCATCCGGACTCCAGCGCCCAGACGCAATTGCTCCCGTATGTGCCGTAATGTTTTTTTCAACTCTTGCACTTCGGTTCAAGATTATAAATCGTCCATCGCTACTAGTGATTAGCAGAGCATCACCATTTTTTCCGCTGCCTGAAGTTTTGGTTAACAACCAACTTAGATCGGTGGGGAAGAAGTCTTCAGGCAATTTGGCCACATGCATTGATTCTCGAGTTGTTGTGCTCCATTTATAGATTTGGTGGTCATCACTGTACAATATGTAATCGAAATAAGAGTAGGTACTCGAATTGAAAACGCCAATTTTTACTTACTTGCAGGTGTAAACTTCATCACTGCCACACCAATCCAGGCACGACAGAATCCCATTATGCTTTATCTCCTTTGAAGTGTGAATTTTAAATTTCATCTTGCGATATTAAAATACTTAAATTTTTTTTCAATAGTTTTATTTATCTGGCATTTAATGGAAATCTCGACTGAGTTGCTATGACGCCAGAATAATCACAAATAAAATAAAAACCACATGCAGTCGATTTTCTTGTTTAGCGAGGAACCAGACCATTCAAATTTTAAAGAGGGTAGGTAGGTACAAAAATTTTAAAATAAATTAATAGATAATTAAAATTTTATATAAATAAATAGATTAATGTGACTAATTCGATTATATGACACAAAGTAATAATTCAATATTTATGCATCAGGAAGAATATGATAGTTTACAATTCATCATCGAAATGGTGAATGTTGTGGAGATGGTCACCGTAATCGGTTGCCTCGCTGCCCACAAATGTATCGTGATTTTCAAGAATCTCTTCATATGATAGCCTGTCATCTTGGTCATCGTCAGCAGAGGCGAATAGATGCTCTACTTCATCGGTGGCTACTTCACTGAAATTTACAATTACAATTAGATATAATGGTGGCAGAATATTTTATTTCAAACTTACTCATTTGATGGTACGATCCATGAAAGAATTTCGTTTCCGTTCAATATTCCATCGCCATCCTTATCAAAATCGGTATCGAATTTCTCTTTCTCCGCAAGTAACCATTCTTTATCGTGATCTTTGGCACTTTCGCCTACAAATTCTTTAAAATCGATTTTACCGTCTCCATTCAAATCCTTATCGGCAAGAGTTTGTTTCAAAATTAACGGTAGCATTTGTGGATGTTCCTCTGGACTATTAAAAATAGTAAACTCTTCAAAATTTAACCATCCGTCACCGTTTAAATCGGATGCAGTGAATAAAATTTTATCATCTGCGACCATTCGTTCATCGGTTTCAGATAATTGTGACGAATCTAAATACCGATTTTCAAAATCCTCGTCATCAACGCCGTAGTTCTCTTTTATGAACTCGACCCACGTTATTTGTTCATCGTTATTCTCGTCAATATCCTCGAACCGTTCGCTTGCCTCCTCTTCTGATAGCATTCTAAAGACAAAATATAATTAGCAACTCGATTAATATCACGTTTTTTAAAATATATCTTACTTGAACGATCTCAAAATCCAGGCCTTTAATTCATGCCGATCAATAAATTGGTCCCCATTTAAATCCATTTTCGTAATTAAGATGGATAGTCTCCTTTTCGATTCCGCGGGCGGTAACGAATCAAATTCTTCTGCCTCCTTTACACTACCTAAAATAGCCTCATGGTCAAATTCTGAATGGTGTACGTCCCCAGTATGATGATGGGCATCCCGAGCCGCATACGCTCCGTCCTCCGTTCGCTCTTTGGTCACGCCATGGGTATGTTTATGCGTCGTAGCCGAATTTACATTGCTCACACAACAAAATACAATTGATATAATCACTAAAATTGTAAATTTATTACAAAACATTTTGAACGTAATTATTTTAATTAATTAATCGAGTCTCAATTGAATGATTTTAATTTATAAAAATTCATTCGGAATTTTCGTCACAGAATTTGTGCTAGGAAATTGTTTTTCTTGGTTACACAACAATCATCGGCTGCGCTGCTTGATCCGGTTTTTGCTGTTGAACAGTGTTTAAATTAAATTTATCAGGTTGAGGCCGTCTGCTGTTTATATAAAATTTATGACTGTTTCTAATAAATTAATTAATTTATAAAATAAAACTGTAAATTTGGTTAGAATGTTGCGTGACGAAAAAATCAAAATTTGACAGATTGTATGTATACTTATTTGAGGTTATATTGTTGTTTCTATTATAAAATTTTGCTAGATGACAGAAAGAGATGAATATATACCATGTGTGTGATGAAGATTGTTGCATGCATAAATAAAGTTGAGACACAATTAGTAGGCTATCCGGCATATAGATGGTCTGTGGTCGTGAAAGAGAATTAATGTTATAGATTCATTCGTTGGTTTCGATTTTTTTGTAAAGTAAAATTTAAACTTTTTTTATCTACTGTTTACACAAATATATGAAGCATTTTATGTAATTTGAATATTTTAGCTGAAACTATAGTTGCAGCCAAACAAACTAAAGGACTTTTGGATCACTGCCAATTAATTTCAGCCGAAACAATTATGTGTCGGCGATAAGAAACTTACAAAGCCGATCGGAACCATATCAAAGTAAACACTTAAACTGCAGCTGGAACCGTAAAGTGGTAGCCGAATTCAATAATGGCCACAATGTATTCTGAAAGGTGTTATACAGCTTAAGCTTTCAGGCGAAGGCAGCAGAAATCAGAAGAAGGCAGTTCTACTAAGCCAGAATTCAATCAAAACCATAAAGAATCAGTGGAAACCATCTAAATAATTGCACATTAGCAATACATTTTAGGTCAATGTGCACTATTAAAAATTTCGTTACACAAATCCAAATACAATGAACAAACGCTTATTGGTGGCTTATGCAACATGCTTCAGCCAAAGCCACAATAAGGCAGCCAACCAGAAATTCTATGCTTTATCAGCTGAACACCAGTGATAGTAGTGGTACTCATTAATTAGAGCGCGATTGGTAAAGTCTCTATCTCTCTCTCTCTCTCTCTCTCTGGCACTATATCCCATCAAGGGATTTGGCCGCTTCAAATGAGGTTTCATAATCATATTTTCATTTCGGATAATGAGTGATTGATTCATTGATCCTAACCTAGCCGTGAAATTTGTTCCTTGTCACCACCGGGAATCGAACCCGGGAACTCCGGTCGCTGGAGCAAGCATGCTGACCACTTTGCCACCGGGGCGGCTTGGTTTCTGGTCGTCCAGCTGGAATCCTATTGTCGGCCGCTGCAATGGTCTGGATGGGGCTCACACTACCTTTATATGGTTTTGGCTGGTATAGATGAGTGGTTCACTCTAAACTTTTTGATATTGTCCAATTGAAATATAGTTTTAGCTTTCTTGATGCTTTGGTTAATGTTTTTCTTGTGTTCTCCAAATTTTCGCTAAAGTACCACTATTAATACAAGCTTATCAACATTTTCGGGAGATTCTAGACATCAATGTATTGGAGTATAGTCTCAAGGCTTTTGTATTTTCGATGTTAATTTAGGGACTGACTTCCTGCCTGTGCTAAATTTTGTAACATCTGCTGCATGTCTGCGAATTTGTTATTTAGAATATACTTCCTAAACATCCCAGCGTATCATTCGGCAATCGCAAAGGGAATACTCAAGAAACTATTTTGGCATCGTACAAAATCGTACTAAAAACCTCCATCCAAGATCAACAGCAATCAGAGACACAAGTGGAGATCTGAGAACAAACGTGGATTATGTTTTTCTAGCCTCACTACTCACTAGTCTCATCCAAACCGATCAACCATTGATGGTGTTCCATGCTGAGGCTAACTTTGGGAAATGTTTGGAGTATAATGTAACTATTCACTAACATCTATTTAAACTTTCATCAATCTGACGTAGCAAGGATAAACAATGAGATTGTAAATATTCAATTTCCCATTTGTAATTAGAGCAAGCTAACAAACGGAGACTCACAAAAGAAAAGTTGGATTTATCGTGGAAAGCAGTACGAATACCCAAGACACAATCCGGGGAAGTACGAATACAAATGAAAGAGGTGAGTTACTTCTTTGTTTCATTCATAGTACACACTAATACATGTCCAACATTGGGTGTAAGCCAACGTTTATAGCTAGCAATAGGCAATAAGATTTAGATATTACACTTGTCGCTATGATTTTCTAAAGAATTATGTAAAGAAGTTCAAGGTTCGAACGCTCAATATTTTTTGAATATTTCTAACTTCAATATAAAGTTAATACAAAATTCGTCCATAAATTTATTTTTAGGAACAGGAGAAAGACCGACTGGAATACCGTCAGATTTGTTGTAAGGAATCGACTACCGGTACCGATTTCAATACCCAATACAGGAGCTTGATGTAATCTAGTGGGGAAGCTTTGTGAAGCTTTTAATAAAGCTATAGTAGTTATGAATTCCTTAGTAGACTTTTGTGTGAACCTCGGCCACCTTTGGTGATCAAAATAAGTGCATTCTTCACTGAAAACTTGGTAACCTTTAACTAGTGAGCCTGCTCCGAAACTCCACCACAAGCATCAGGATTCACTAAGGTCTTATACTTTGTAAATCATATAATAAACAGAAGAGCAATCCTATAATCTATAAACAGCTTTAAGCCATTTAAGTTGCGGGGATTTGATGGTATCATTTCCGCGAAAGTCCAACAGATTATTGACATGGAGTTACCATGGATTGCAGTTTTATTCAAAAGTAGAAAACTTTGTTTTATAAATTGCAAAATGACTGCTGCCGATGTTGTTGACTTTACTACTTGAAAATCCATAAAACCGGAATAATAATCGGCATAATGATGTAGCCTTTGCCCTTGTTCGTAAACATATCTGTAGAAACTAGTTGAAATGGATAGTCCGGCAAAACCTTCTGTAGTAATGGTTCCTTTGCATTTGATCGTTGAGTGCGTTGATATGTAGTGTGTCAACTAATTTCATGTCCACACCTTTCTTGTATTGTACTGTTGGCGAATCTGGCAAAACATATTAAAGAGTTTGTTTTAAACGCATCGGCGCCTGTGAAATCGGTTTTTTGGAAATCGTTTCTAATGGTTTATGGTCGGTTTCGATGTCCGTTTTTTTGTCATACACATAATAGTGAAACTTTTTACACGCTGCCGATTGATGGATAATTTTTATCTGCTTTCGTCAACGCCCTGATGGCATATGCGACCGGTTTTTTATTTTGGAGCAGACAAGCTCCAAGAGCTGCAGAACTTGTATCGCAGGAAATTTTAACGCTTTGATTTACGTCATAATAACCCCGAACTGGCGTTTTTGTAAGATAACCTCTTTTAATTTCTCAAAAGCTGTTTGTTGGTCAACATCCCATACCCATGCGGTGTCCTTCACTATTAATCTTCTCAATAGTTCTGTCAAATCTGAAAATTTCGGAACAAATTTTGCAAGGTATGTACCAAGCAATCTCTGCAATTATTTGACATTAGCTGGAGTGTTCAAACGAGGAACTGCTGATACCTTATCCGGATCACTCTCACAACCATTGGATGTAAAAACATGTCCAAGAAATTTTTCTCTATTCTTGTTGTATTCACATTTACTGTGATTTAATGTGAAATCAGCATCTTTTAATAAATGCGTTACGTTTTTATGATTCCCTCTAACATTTCCGCATTTTCCGCATAAAGAAAAATATCATCCATAGCACCCTTGCAATTATCGATGTCTTGCAATGTCTCGTTCATAATCTGCGAAAATACTTCAGGTGCAGAATTTATACCAAACGGCATGCGTAAATATATCGGTAACGTCCCCATGGCGTAACGATGACCAAGTATTTTGACATTCGTTCAGTGACTTTAATCTGCCAGAAACCTCGTTGACAATCCAATTTTGTAAAAAACTTAGCCTTTCCTACTTTTGCGGCTATTTCTTCTACTGTATTCAACGGGTAATGGCATCGTTTTATGTTTTTATTTAATTCGACTGGATCCATACACACTCGAATTTTCCGTTTTTCCTACAACCAGCATATAGGGCTTACGACTGGGCTTGGTTCAGTAACTGGCGCTAAAACTTACATTGCGACCATTTTGTCTATTTCTTTTTTTATTTTATCTCTAAATGCAGCTGGAACTCGACGCGGTGGAATTATTTTGAACTTCGGATTGTCAACAACATCAATATCATACTCGTAATTGTTGCAACAACCCAACTGTATATCCACTTTATGAACGCGTTTCACTAATCCCAGCTCTTCGCATGAATGTCGACCAAGAATTGACATTAAATCCTCGTTAATTACTTTAAAAATCACCTGTCCCGATTTTTGCGGCGATACACACCATACCTTGGTTTCGCCTATTACTTGGACGTGTCTAGAGTATATGTTGATAGACGTTTAGTCGATGAAATGTTTACTTTTAATTTTAATCTGGTCGCTTCTTTCCGCGATACTACGTTGCAGTGAGCTCCTGTGTCCAAATCAACTAACAGTTCACCAACACCGACTTTCAAAGTTTCAATCCATTTGTCTTTTTTAATTGAGCACACTTTTATTTCTTCCTTTTCACATTTAATACTGCTCATGTTGTAATCATAATCGCTCTCGGCACTCGAATCTGAGTCACTTTCGGAAGAGTGTGTTCACTTTCCCCGATTTTTTATATTTTTCTTTTATATTGTGCAGGCGTCGATAGATCACTCAGTGACTTTATTTGATTCACGGCACGCCTTGCAGCTGTAGCAATGGCTTGCATTTTCGTTTAGCAACGCGTGATCAACTAAAATTAAAATCCAGATAGCATCTTCCGGAATCATGGGGGTCCATATCACTCACGCGGTGGCCATTGCACAAATCAGTTCGATATAAAAAGTGTATAAACAAAAAGAAATTTACTCGGCAAACAAAATCGCACTGTTATTCGACACCCTCATCACTAGGAATAAATTTTGAGCGGTCAGCCAATCATTCTCAAATAACTAAATGTATATGAAAAAAAACTAAAACTAACTATTTAAACTTACAATGGACAATTATGATATTTATTAAATTCAATAAATGTTGTTCAAACAAAAAAATTTTTTAATCTTAAAAACTAAATTAAAAACTAAAAAAAACTAAATTAAAGTAAACTTAACTTGCCGGCATTATATAATTCAACGTTGCGTTGCGGATCCGATGGTAGATGTAGAAGCTTCCTAACAGCATCCATATATTGTTCCGTCACTTTTACAGCGATTTCCATATGACAAATAATGGTGGTAGTAATCAAGCAAGCTACTTAATCGAGCTGTCTCATTCGTGCCAATAATTGTTATACTCAATTATACATAAGAATTTGTTTAATTTTTTTATTTTTAAGTAGAATATAGCTTTGGCCAATTCCATATCATCTTCGACCCACATTTTTTGACGGGTATTTTCGTTGCGAATTCCTACCACGATTTAATCCATCACGAATTCATCTTCTTTTGTGTTATATCCACAACGCGTAACTTATTTCAACCATTTTTTCAAACATTGCTTCGAATAATTCACATTCTTCTTGCCTAATACGATGAAATTGGTACCGTTCATACGTTTTGTTGCGCGACGGTGCAAAATATTTTTTTAATTTTTTAGATAGTTTGCTTCGGATGCTTCTTTTCGTCCTCTGAGGCGCCTAAATTATTTAATACTTTGAATACGGGGCGACCAAGGCACGAAATTAATGTTGATGCTTGTATTTCGACTGCCGTTTTTGTTAATTCCATCGAATTACTGTAATGGGTAAATAATTCGATCCATTCCGTCCACTCTTGAGTCATATCTAGCTCCGAATTTATCACAAAATTGTTCGGTGGTTTAATTCCGAACATTATGTCACAATAAAAAAACATGACGCAATAATGAACCGTTGCTATATCATACGATATCGAATGTTCTGATGATGACGCGTAACTTTTACCTTTGTTCTTCTACTTGATCTTCTTGCTACTCCCATTGGCCTTTTATTTTTTACGCTAATCGTACTAGAGAAATTCTTGAATTCGAGGTTTGTTACAAGAAAAATTATTTGGGAGTTGTTGTGGAACAACAACTACTGTCCTTATAAGGAGAGCCCCGTTGATCAAAGGGACGAACCCCTAGGATTTGAGCGGGTCTCTAATACCATATAATACCCTTCTTAACACTGGATCTTGGTTCTGGACATATGCAACTTATACATGGTAAAAATACCATGACGATCGGTAAAGCAGCTGATTTCGACTGGAGGAATGGTGTGAAAACTTATTAGGAGCGTTTTTTTTTATGTACGTTACAAATCCACTGAATTCAAGCATATCACAGGTTTCATATCCTACACTCATTCATGCGTGCAAAATTTAAGAAAAATAGAAAGTTCAGAAAAAATTTGTACCGACGCCCTTAGACCTGTAACCGTGCTCAAACCTGAAGATTTCTGGAACAAAGAAAACACAAATTGTTCGTTTTGAACCTGTTTCATATGACCCCTTCCCTTAACTCATTAACATGACAAAAAAAAAAAAAAGTATAGAGAAAATTAGTACCGAGGTTCGCAGACTCCGCGGTTAAACCTCTTCAGAAATATCATACGATTGATCTGCAAGTTATACATGGTAAAAATTTAGATGGTGATCGGTTGAGCGGCCAAATCCGACTGAATGAATGGTGTGGAAACTTATTAGGAAGGCCTCCTTGATCTAGGGGATAAATTCATCGGATTTGAGCATATCACTAATTTCATACAACCCCTTTCCTAAACTGATTCCCTAATCAATTGAAAAAATAATAATTTTAGAATTAATTTTAAAATCCTTTCAGAAATATCGTAACGTTTGTAAATGATCGGTAAAGTGGCTAAATCCGACTGGTGAATGATGAGAAAACTTCGGATTCGAGCATAACATTTATTTCAAATAATCCATTTTCTAAACAATTCTTAGAAAAAAATTGGAAGATTGATTCCAAATATGCAAATTAAACATGGTAAAATTTTTATGGCGATCGGTTAGCAGCTGAAATATCTATTCGAAACACACAAGCTGATTTATTTAAATTAAAAATTTTAATTCCAAAATCGTCTCAAATTCATTAACAAACGAGTTCGATTAAGTCCGATCATCGAACTCGTTTGTTTTTTTATGCACTATAAGAGAAAAAAAAAATAAATCGCTAGGAGGTATGTTGTACCATCACAATATTCGACTTTCGATTTACATAGTTGTCTCATTTTTCTGAAGCAAAATGTTATGCGCTTTCACCGAAACATTTACACAAAAGTAACGCGATTCCAACCTTTCAGTAATAATATGTTCTCTGGGCTGGGATGTTCTAACATCACCATTTTTCGATATTTTATAGAAGTCTACGACTCTTTCTGCTAGAATTAATTTGACTTCTATTTCGTTTATCAATTATTTCTTCTCTATTGTTATCACAACCTACTAGAATATATTTGAACAATATCACTATTTCACTTATTTTCGTTGTAGAATCGAAAATAAATTATTTGGTAATAGAAACGCAGTAGAAACATCACAATGTTGCAATCTAGTACGCTGGTAAATGATAAAAAAATTGAAACAGAGATAAATTTTATTCTACGGAAACGAGAAATAAACTTCGATAAATTATCGAAAAATGGTGATGTTAGAACATCCCAGCCCTGTGTTCTTTTTCCACACTTCGACAAACGTATTACCAACAAATATTTAAATAAACAAATCGAGTAACTGTAGACATCGTAAAATAGAAATAGAATGATGTTTTATTCGAGCATGAGACCACAATAGAAAAATAATAATTGGAAAGATGAAACAGTATACCATTTAACTCTTCAGAAGTGAGCCACAAAAGCGAAAGTCGAGAATTGTGATGGTATACAACATCCCGCCCCTGGGGTGACATGTTACGACATCACATTTTCGATACTTTGTCGATGTAAATGTCCCGTTTCTTTAGAATAAACTGTGACTCTATTTCTCATTTTATATCAGTTACCAGTCTGCTCGATTGAAATATTGTGTTATATTTCTACTCCATTTCATCAACAATAAGACCCAAATCGACAGACGTAACTACAACTTTTAGATATATTCGCTGATTTTTCGAAATCGATTTTCGAAAACCATATTTTTAGACGTTACTAAAACAGCATCTTTGGTCATATTTTTTTTATATTTTTAAACAACAATAAAAGTGACGTTTAGTTCGAAAGCAAACCACCAACATAAAAAAGAAAAAACTGACAAATTAAAGAATTAAAAACATAATTTGTTCATTAATATTTTGAAAGTACTGCATTTTATTTATGTGAAAACTGAGCAGAGGACGATAAAAATAATCTATTAAATATTATCACAAAATATAAAAATGTGTTAGAAAATAAAAAACTGATTCGGTCTCAAATCGTGAGAAAAATGAATGTTGGGACACTGTATTCAGCGAGTTTAATTCGCAGACCCTATCAGGAGAAAAAACTTTAAATATAAAATTACTTTAATCGTAATTGTTTAAATAATTTAGGAAATTATGAGGTCTGAATATAAATATGAAGTGGGATATTTGGACGATGAAAATGCAACACCGCTTTCCACTGACACTGCACGCAGCTTTTCACAAAATTCTGTCATATCACTAAAGTCTACTTTATTATCAGATCGAACCACATTACAAAACCCAACCACATCACAAAATCCAACCACTTCACAAAATCCAACCACATCCCAAGCAATAGCAACCACTCTACAACTACAGATGTTGAATATTTTACAGCAAATTTTCTGAGGACAAGAAAACGTTAACCAAGATCCCTTGAAAACAGACCATACAAGTAAAACCGTTACAAGCAATCGGTGAAAATATTAATATAACAAAAATAAAGCAGCAAGCTGCGAGAGCAATGTACCGATATTTTAAAAACTTGGGTCCATCAGTGAGCGATAAGTAGGGAAAATGATTAAAATAAACTATAGTGAATAGAATATTATTTTTTTACGAGTAGAGTATAATGATTTATCCGTGCCATCTGAAATTTGTTTAATATTTAAGCTTAACATTAAAAACGGTTTTATTAATTAGTAAATGTAAACCTAACTAGCAACTAAGTTAATAAATTTACAATTGGCGTCGCACACAGCCTGAACATTAACAGAAAAATATTAGTTCCGGTTTCTATATATTTCTGCTAATGCACCTTCTGATGGTGATTATATGGGAATGTGGCACCCATCTATACACCGTATGCACCTTAGAATTTGTGTTTTTTTAAACTATGATGGGACTTTAAACGTTCTTCTGGAGTTGCTTGCATTTTTATAAACTGCCTTGACAATCCCGCGAACACTCATAAAACCTCGTGTATAAGGTGATACAAGCGATAGACTGCGTAACACCCAATAGATCTCCGACACTGTTTGATAACAGCCTGTAGCATAATAACACAAATCAAACATAATTTTTTGTTTTATGGTTAACGGAAATCCTCTGCTATCAACGTTAGCCAACTGTTTAATACCAATTTTTCCAAGTAACTTAAATGGTTTTTGGAAAAACGAAACTACCTTTTGAACTCTACATTCGTATAGTAGTTATCGTCAGTTCTTTCCTGGAAACTGCGTTCTGCATTATTTTTATCGATTTGCAAAAAATAATCGAAATCATTAGACGACGAGGACGATGAAATCAATAACTGGTTCATTGGATTACAGATATAGCATCAAAACTAATTTAATTATCTTAAATAAAATTTATTATTAAAGAAAAGCATCACTAATAACACACAAACAAAATATTACTTGACAAAAACACTATTTTAAATAAAAACACAACAACAACAATTTATCTTCGAAATTCGAATTCGAAATTCGGTATAAAACGTCAAATGTAACAACAAATATAGCCACCAATATCGACGTCTACAGTCATGACTGTAACTTAGAGCAACACTTCTTTTTTTATTTTAGCTTCATTTAAAAATACCAAAAGAGTGACTTTAGTCGTAGATGTGTCTTTAGCATCGTCTGTCGATTTGGCCCTAAATGTATTTTCGATATACTTGAACGAAATTAGAGACTCACTCTGTTCACATTTTTTCTAGTAGATTTCCTATCTATCACCAATAGAAAGTAAATAATTCATAAATGATACAATCGTCCATTTCAACAATGTGATGTTATACCATATCACCCCTTTAGGAGAAATTGAAGAAAGCAAAGAGTGCTAGATTTATTTTGATTTCAAATCACCCCAGCAAGAAATCCATTGGCTACACACTAATGACACGTATATAGATATTTATTTATGACATGTATATAGATATTTATTGGCAAATGGGATTAATTTACGTTTGTGACACGTCTGAGATGAATCATTTGCGATATGTCTGGGATGAATCGCAAGTGAGAAGTCATAGACGAACCGTATGTGACATAAGTATGTATAATCTCATAAGTATAAAGAAAGACATATTGCCTCAATCACGCTACAAACTCTCCTCCTGTCTCAAGAGCACCTCGTTAGAGGTATCAGAGCGCATAAGTAATCTGAGGTCTGTCTTTGTAGTGTCTCATAACTTCTTAATCCGTGCATTCCTATCATGTAGGGTATGAAAATAACCTTCTTACGCGGTTACCTAAGTTGTCTCATGATGAATCATAAGCATCCTTAAAAGAACTGCTTGTTACAAGAAAGAAAGTTCTAAACGCATTAAAGGGATCAGGGTTTGATCGATTTACCTGTGATTTATTCATTATTCAAATATCCTATTGGAATCAGCCAATTTTACTAAAAATAAACTTACCTACTACTTAGAAAATCTCAGGAACGGGGAGGATCTCTGTAGGATTTAAGAACTTATAAGTCACAAACCATTAGGAATATTTGTCGAAACTGCGATAGAATTCAAAAACTAAGTCAATGTGCAGACTTCAAGGAGTAAGCGTACGTGAAAGAACACCATATAGAGTCACGAAAATTATTACAATAACATCAACTGTATCCTACACCAGCGGCACCCCCAATTTGAGAGCCGTTTGAATGATGTAATGCTAAACTATCAGAGAATTTTGTGAAGCGAAAATTTTAATCACGCAATACAAAATTGTGTTAAAACAGTCACCTATATGAAACAAAAGCAGTTATAGTTTTATAGCAATAAGAACAATGCATGAATTAACGCAAGAATAAGCTAAAAATTATCCCGCTAAGAACATGGACCTGAAATGATTTAATAATCCTTGCTGAAAGTCCCAAAGAAATACAAAGCAGTTTTACAATTATTAAATTGAAGGATTTAATTAAACTGTTGGGTATTTTAAAACGAATGTCTATAGCTATCTCCTTCAAACACTTCAACGATAAGTCATTCTCCAGTTATATTCAGCAGCAAGTATTTGATGTACACATGAATTAAGAACCACTAATTCTATCGTCATACCAAGGTGGGTGAACACAATTAAAAGCTAAAATGTAGAAATTTATTGGTTCACGAATAAAAGGACCACCCGATGCTTGAACTCAAGGCAACCCTGCTAATCGACACAATATGCCGAAGCAGAAATTTATTGTTGGGCAGATTCAACGATAATATACATAACTGTAAACCATCACTGCAATGAGAAAGATCAAGCAAAATGTTATTCAAGCTAAACAAGCAAACTCGTTACTTAACGTTTAAACTTAATCTCAATATTACAAAACAGTACGTGTTTAAAAATTCCAGGAGGACAATATGGCATGTATATAGGGAGGTATTGGAGGGCATTATTCCATCTAGAAGTCCAGGACTCCCCGACACGGGTAATGAACTGGATTCAATGGTGGACACTCTGACTAGGGCTTGCAATACACTCAATACATACTTGCAATACCACTATGAGAGTAGCCTGTCCTTTAACAAAGCTGAGGGGGAAGCGAAAACCTGCTTGGTGGAACCCGGCATTTGTGGAGCGCCGGAAAGACTGTGGGTCTACCTTCAATAGAGCGAAAAGATCTAGGGATAGTCAGGACTGGGGCTTTTTTAAGGAATGCCTCAGAGTATACAAAAGGGAGTTAAGGAAGGCGCAGAGAACGGAGGCGCTTCTGTGATAGAATGGAACGGGTCTCGGAAACCTTGCGGTTAAGGAATATTCTCTCTACCAGTCCAGCTTTTCCAGGCTATCTGTTAAAATTGGATGGCGAATGGACGGTTTCTAGTGAAGAGACTCTTGATCTCTTGATGGAAATTCACTTCTCGGATAATGAGGACGTGTCGACTGCGGAGTCTTTGGATGGTTGTGGGTCTAGGGATGACTGCGGGGTCCAACTGGTGTGTACAGAGGATATTCTGAACACACCGGCCCGGATGGGATTGTACCAGCAGAAATTCAGAAGAACTTAAACGTTTTGCTTCCGAGACTGGAAGTCATCTTCAAAGGGTGTCTGAAGTTAAGGTACATCCCCAAGAAATGGAGGGAGGCTAAGGTGATTTTCACTTCGAAGGTGGGAAGATGCTTGCACAGCAATCCTAAGGACTTTAGACCAATATCTTTGTTATCTTTTCTGCTGAAAATCACGGAAAGGATGCTGGATGTCTATATTCGTTTATAAATTGTACCCAAAAACTGGGCTCAGTCTCAACATGCGTACCATAAGGGTAAGTCCGTGGATACGGCATTACATTCTCGTTGCAATTCTCGTTGGTGGCGTTTCTCGATATTGAAGGCGCGTCCAATAACGTGAAAGTGGAAGCAGATGTAAAAACAGTAAAAATCGGCAAGAATGTAGTAATCAATTGACTACTATTGGCACTGGAGGGGAAGGAATAGGTGTGGTTGTTTTTACCGATGACGTGGCGATAGCTGTCTTTCTTGGGTAAGCACTTGGGTACCGGCAAATAAAATTCCGGCAATGGTTTTACCAAGCCTGAATGGTACTAAGCTGGTCCTTACTGATAAGGCGAGATTACTAGGAATTCTTCTGGACAGTAAGCTCAGTTGGAAACTTAATACGATAGAAAGAGTAAAGAAGACCACTGTAGCGCTCTACTCTTGTAAATATGCCATTGGAAGGAAATGGGGCTTTAAACCGGAGCTGGTGCACTGGCTTTACACGGCAGTTGTAAGGCCTATATTGCTGTATGGTGTGAGTGTATGGTGGCCTGCTCTGAAGAAAGTATTATATATAGGAACATGATGGCGAAGGTGCGGAGGGCAGCCTGTTTGCTCATTAGTGGGACACTGAAAACGACCCCGACTAGTGCCCTAGAGGTTTTGCTGTACCTTCTCCCGTTGGATATTATCGGCAATCACATGGCGGTTAATATGGCCGCCCGGCTATCAGCGACTTCGGGGTGGAAGTGCCTGCAAAAAGGGCGCTCAACTATTGTTAATTCAGTGAGGCATGAACTGGTGAAGCTTGACTACAAAATACCCCGTTTGTGCTTCGACAAGTTTTTCAAGGTGATTATCCCCTCTAGAGAGGATTGAAATAGTGGTCTCGTTATGGAGACCGGGACAGTTAAATTCTTCACTGACGGGTCGAAGCTCGATGGTAGAGTGGGAGCTGGTGTATTTTGTGCGCAATTATAATGTAAGTTTATCCTTTCGTCTACCTGAGTACTGCAGTGAGTACCAGGCTGAAGTTATAGCGATTGAAGAGGTCATGAACTAGTTGAAGCATAATGTAATATCGTTAACTGATATTAATGGCAAGGGTGGCGTTGGATTGTCACACATCTCTTAACGAGATGAGTGAACATTTCAATATCCAGTTGGTCTGGGTTCCGGGCTATTCTGACGTTGAGGGAAACTGCAGGGCAGACGAGTTAGCAAGGTGCGGTTCGATTCTCCAACTGGAACCAGGAAGAGAATGTTATAGGAAGACCTATATCTTAGCTGAAAGCGGCAATCCATAAGAAAATAGTTGCCTTGGCAAATGCCAGACGGATCACTAGTCCAACTGGCAGGGTAGCGAAACAAGTATGGCCTGAGCTGAACTTGAATCGATTCAAGATCCTTATCACATTGAGTAAGCGTGATTTAGGTAGAATTGTAAGGATAATTACCGAGCACTGCCTTTTCGGAGATCATGCGAGAAGGCTGGGTCTGGATGCAAATGACTTCCGCAGAAGCTGGACAGCCTCTGTGATCTTAAAAGCTGTAATGTGTGAGATCTTTTACGCTATATTAATAGTACTAAATGGGTTTAAGGGAGTTTATGATGTCGGATCCTGTGGTATCACAATGGGCTATAATAGGCCTAAGAGTGCGATAGCAACCACTGAAACCTAACCTAACCTAACTAACCTAAACAAGCAAAATGTAGCTTGATCTGGGGCCATCAAGATACCAGGTATTTTTTTACTAGAAGAATCACTGTTTCTACTTAGTGGATAAACAAGAGACTGCGTGGACTAGTACAAAAAGATAAAATGAATTTTGGGTGATGTTCTATCTACTATCTGACAATAATCAACGGAACTCAGCAATTTTTTAACCGATTGTAGGCAAATGCAATTCGTAATGAGGAATTGACATTCGAACATGAATTTTGAATTTCCAGGTCTTAAACCTAACTATATAATCAATGTCAAGATTTCCCAACTGACGATACATTTTTTTTGAATGATGATCACAAAGTAAAACAATTAAAATTATATAACACCATGTTATACATATTATTCAGCTTCCGGCCAACTAACTAATCATAATATCTCCAACAAATGCGTCTAATCACGCACGTATAAACAATTTCCTCCATAAAAACAAATAATTGATAACACACCCGAAAACATGGAGGCTGACTGATTTACTCTCATTTGATTTGATGTTAATTTGACTTTTTGTATCTCTCGACGGCTCGACATTATACACTCGTGTGTGTGTTATAACAGATCATTGCGTGACAATTGATTATTATCTCATCATCACAAGAACATAATATATAGGAAGTCGATGCATATATAGTTTACACTATAACTTTTAAGAATCCCTCATGCCAACAATGTATATAAATATATGTACGCAGCATTTCCGAATATCACACCCCTATTATTAAGGGTATCACATTTATATAATCCGGTCGGTGTACAAATTTTCTGGTTTTCCCTCCGCTATAAATTTTATTTCGAGTTGAATAGTAAAATTTTGATTGAAATTAAAATTAATGTGTAAATTAGAGAAGAAAAGTTAATTCAATATGTTTTGTAACAGGGCTAAACACATATAAGGAAATGACCTGTTATCATCGGTAATTTCATTATACCGTTTATACTTACTTGCATGTACATGCTGTAGTCTAATATCGGAATTCAATTAAAAAAATAAAAATCGGTTTATTTTCTTTTAGATTTAGAAAATCGAAAAAATTTACTTCGGTTTAAAACTAAATATACTGGGTGTCCCTCGAGAAATTGCCATTCCACCCGATAATTTATTTCGAATGGATATACCAGAGATATAGTTATAATAAGGAAGAAAATTCCATTATCTGGTTTTCATTTTAAATTCGATAGGAGATTTGTGTAATTTGTAATGTAATAAAATGTGCATTCAGGTTTCAGGTTTTTTTTTAAACGATTTAAACGATCGGCAACAATTTTATTGATTCTTATCATGACATAGCATCGTAGACGGGTTAACCGCCCACATCTATATAATGTTATATAGTCGCCGGTATAAAGAGTAATGAAAAAATAATATTTTCCATAAGAACATTTTCTTATATACATAAAATTTTATCAAAAGGCTTTAATTGAAAATCAATTTTGTTTTTCTTTTGTTTTAACCGCGAGAGCGCGGCATGAGGGAAATACCAATTTCCGTTTTTAATTAAAAGATAAAAGTTTATCATCAGCAACATCAAAGTAAATATGGAAATTTTGTAATCAAAAACGCCGCCAATCAATAATTAATACAGTATTCAAAATTATTAATTATAAATTATGCTTGCTGCGTCCATAAAAGGAAATGCTTAGTTTGCAAAAAATTTCTGGAATTGGAATTCTCGACATTTATAAAAATAATTCCGGAGCACAGCTTTACTATGGCGAACATTTTTAAATTACTTTGACCTAAAAAAATTTAGGCGAACTTTTATTTTGTATGTCTTATGTGTACTTCGCAAATAAATGGAAAGCAGACCTTTCAAAATTCCGACTATCACTCCGAACTTTGACTTTAAAACTTTCTTAAATATAACTGTTTTCTGTGACATTTTTAAGAATACTTTCAATAAGTATAATACAAATTGTGGGGTGAACATGTTGTGACCAACTTTTACCACGAATATCAATATGTACACATAAATCTCGAAGAACCTACACTTGACTTTTAAAACGAAAAACTCGACTACCGGCTTTCGGTCTTGTCTAACGACACTACTTCTCGTAATTCATAAACTTCCTGAATATTCGCGAAAACACCGGAAATAATCTCTGAATAATTTCCAAATATTTACTAACCAAATACGCCACTAAGGCAAGGCAATTAAGTTTAAAAATGAAGCCCCTGGATTGTGTTGTCCCAATGGCGAAGTCAAATTGACGCCATTAGTACTGCCACCAGAGACATTCATTGGTTCCGCAAATAGGCCAGATTCTAAAAATTTTTTGGTAACAAAAATTATTCAAGATAATTTTATGCACACTTTCAAAGTAAGTATGTTGTGAAATGATAATCTTTTATATCTATGTGGCTGATGCAAAGTACATTGGTACCTTTCAAATGGTGTAAGGTACGTTGGTAGCTGTGAATTGCCAAAAGCAACCAGAAGTGAGTGTGTTTACAGAAGTTGATGGGGGAGGGGGAGGGGGTAGCAGTGCTGCCAACGTATTTTGCCAGCCACATAGCGATACAAACACTTCGCGATACACCTACCTATAATAATATATCGTCGATTAATGTTGTGCACACCACAATTCGGTGAAAAGACCAACTGTGGAACAACTCCAAACATTGTTCCATGATCACAACGAATTGATTGTATTATTTAAGACCAGTGGGCGGAAATTCAACAAGAATTATTTCCTGGCCAATCATCCATCGGTCGCCACGACATCACCGCAAGGGTGTTCAAAAAAAAAATTACTCATGGATTTTATTGTTAAGCATCGCGTGTTCAGCGAGACGCGTTGTTCAGGCGAGTGGCAAAAACGTGGAATGCTACATGCACATATTCTTATTTAGTTGGTTGAAAGGATAAGACCGAATGAAATCGATGATGTGATATCAGCGGAAATTCCCGTTAACGAATCAATTAACAGTGAAGGTTGTTATAAAAAATATGATTTATGATTCCTGTGGAATATTAAATCCCAATTCTCCGTGTATGGTTGACGGAAAATGTTCAAAACGCTATCCAAGACAATTAGTAGCAGCAACTATTACTGGAAATGATGGTTATTCACTTTATCGCCGCCGACCCACTGATGACAATGGAAGTTCAATAATATAGTCAAAGTGAATTAACAGGCCATTGAAGTTGATAATCGTTGGGTTGTTCCGTTTTCGCCGTTACTCTCCAAGAGATTTAAAGCACACGAAATGTCGAATTTTGTCATTCCGTACGATGAAATCACAATTTCAAATGGGCCGCTATGTTAGCAGTAACGAAACGATGTGGTGTATTTTTTTATTCGATATACATGAAAGACACCCCACTGTTGTTCACTTGGTCGTACATTTGGCAAACGGTCAAAGAGTGTAGTTTACAGCGGAGAACGTATAACTTTTCTATAATTTTGTCTACATGCTTGCCATCAACACCGATTGATTTATGAAACAAATATAAAGATCATATATAGTCGAAGAGATATTGCATCAGATGCGCCTTGGAACATCGAATGCAGATTTCCAAATGAAGGAAGAAATTCACAATGAAGCATTAAGCATTATTAACAAAGGATTAATATAATCAAGAATTACAACGCCCAATGCACGAGGCATTTAATCGAGAGCTGAGACGCGAAACCCAATACGATTCCGAATCATTGAGAGAAACCGTTCAAAGAATCGTTATTCTTTTAAATCCGCAACAAAAGTATACGTACGAATTTTTTTCCTTAGATGCTCCCGGTGGAACTGGCAAAACGCTTTTAAAAATAGTTAAAATGTTCGATCTCAAAATGGAATTGCACTTGCACTTGTTTCATCAGGTATTGCAGCTACGTTGTTGGAAGGTGGCCGAACAGCTCATTCAGCACTCAAATTACTGTTTCAAGGAATTCTGCGATGGCCAAAGTGTTGCAGCAAAGCAAATTCCCTCGTCGAGGTAGTGTTCCCAAACATTGCTCAAAATTACAAACATCATGTTTGGTTGAGCGAACGTGTTATATTGGCTGCAACAAATGTTGATGTCAACGAAAGGAATTTTCAAATTCAAAATAAGATAGCCGGTGAATTGTTGACATACAAATCGGTTGATTCCGTTACTAACCACTGATCATGTCAACTATTCAAAGGAATTCGATAGAATTGCCCGGATTACCACCTCATAATCTGCAATTAAAAGTCGGATCGGTAATCATTATGTTGCGGAACATAAACCAGCCACGTCTTTGTAATGGCACCCGGCTTGCCGTGAAGAAATTAATGAACAACGTCATCGAAGCCACAATTTTGAAAAGGGAAGTACAATGGCTAAGACGTTTTGATTCCACATATTTCTTTTATTGTGAACGGCATGTCATTCGACTTAAACGGTTACTATTTCCAGTGTGGCTTGCATTTGCAATGTCGATAAATAAATCGCAAGAGCAGTCGTTAAGTGTTTGTGGCATCAATCTTGAAAATCCTTGTTTTTCACTTGGTCGAAAAACCATCAACATTATTTATTTACGCGCCAGAAAACAAAACTAACAATACGGTTTTTTAGCGTAAAACTGATAACAGATTCAGAATCAGCGTCGAATTTGCAATGGGAATATATTTATTCGAAATCACATTTTCGTATTTTCAAAAAAACTTATTATTTGTTTTTGAAATATTTTTTTTTTATTATTTATTCCAGTTCGAATTGTATATTCATAGCTAAGACAAGACAACGTCTGTCGGGTCACCTAATATCGTTATAGAATTTGACACTTACAACACCACTTCTTGTAATTCACTCACTTCCGGAATAGTCTGGAAAATACTTAATACAGAATAATTTCTGAATAATTACATTTACTAAATAATGACGTTACTACTGGAATATTCCCGAAATATTCCTACAGTAATTTTCCCAGCTTAGGTTAGGTTAGGTTAGGTTAGAGTGGCTGCTATCGCACACTTAGGCCAATAATGGCCTATTGTGATACCACAGGATCCAATCTCCCCTTACTCCCGCTGAAACCAACCAGAGCTACTGATGTAGCGTAAAATATCTCGCAGCCCACAGCCCGCGAGTTCAGAAAGGTTGTCTACGTTGTACACACCCAAGTACTTACGTCTTTTGTATGATAGTGCCGGACACGAGCATAGGAAGTGAACTAACGTCTCTTCCTCCTCTTCGTCCATACAACTTCTACAAAAGTCATTCGTCTGTAGACCCAGTCTTTTCGCATGTTCCCCAAAAAGACAGTGTCCTGTTAGTATCCCTACGACCAATCCCAAATCTCGTTTTCCCAGGGATACAAGTGCCTTGGAGCGCCGCAGGTCCAGTTTTGGCCAAACCTGTTTTGCTACTCTGCACGTGAGAGTGTTGTTCCAACTCTCATCTGTCAAGGCGATTGCCTTTTTACTGAGCTCTGATTTGAGCGCTGCTATAGACCTCCCCATACCTGCCCTTTCCGGTTGCATCTGGAGAGTCGTACCGTACCTAGCTAGTTCGTCTGCCCTGCAAATCCCGCGACGTCCGAGTGACCAGGGACCCAGATCATCTGGATACTGAAATACTCGCTCATCTCATTAAGAGATGATCGGCAATCCAGCGCCACCCGTGACTTCAGAGAAACCGCCTCTAGTGACCTGAGTGCCGCTTGACTGTCCACATAAATCGCGATATCCCTAACAGATACCACGTTATGCTTCAACCATGTCACGACTTCCCCTATCGCCACCACTTCAGCCCTGTACACGCTGCAGTAGTCAGGGAGACGAACAGAAATATTAACATTGAGCTTCTCACAGAAGACTCCGGCTCCTACTTTGCCGTCTAGCTTAGAGCCGTCCGTGAAAAATTTCAGTACCTCGTTTTCCCGTATTGATCCGTTCCTCCAGGATTCCCTAGAAGGACAGATGCTCCGGAAACCTATATCAAAGCACAACGATGGTTTAATATAATCTAGATTCACCAGTTCTTCCCTTAGTGATCTAACTATCGTCGAGTGTCCCGCCTGGAGACACTTCCACTGAGAGACAGCCGAGAGCCTTGTAGCCACATTAGCTGCCATCTGCTTACCAAAAAGTTCGATTGGAATAAGGTGGAACATAACCTCTAAAGCGCGTGTAGGTGTTGTCCTAAGCGCCCCGCTTATAAGCATACAGGCCGTTCTTTGTACCTTCTCCAACATCCTTTATGTAGGTTACCTTTTCCAGAGCTGGCCACCACACGCCTACCCCGTACATCAGCACAGGTCTTACCACTGCGATATAGAGCCAGTGTAGCAGCTCTGGTTTCAAACCTCATTTCTTCCCTATGGCGTTTCTACACGAGTAAATGGCTACATTAGCCTTATTCACCTTTTCTACAATGTTAGGCTTCCAGCTGAGCTTACTGTCCAAGATTATGCCCTAAAATCTCGCTCTGTCAGCAAAAGCCAGTCTAATGCCGTTCACAGTAGGAGGGCTAACTACCGGAATTTTATATTTCTTAGTAAATAGTACCAGTTCTGTCTTGGACGGGTTGATCCCTAATCCGCATTTGCCGGCCCATTTCGTAACGATCAGGAGTGCATTCTGCATAACATCCCTAATCGTATCCAGATATTTGCCTGTGACAGCTATCGCTACATCATCTGCATACGCTACAACCCCATCCCGTCTTTCTCCAGTTCCAACAGCAATCCATTCACCACTGCACTCCAAAGAAAGGGGACATTACTCCTCCCTGCGGCGTTCCTCTAACCACCCGCCTTCTAATGGTGGACTCCGCCAGTTCCAAGATAATAATCCTGCTTACCAGCATCTGATTTATCAACCTACTTATAGGATAATCCACCTTCAAAAATGACAATCCTTCCATGATCGCCTCCGTTTTTACATTATTAAAGGCACCCTCAATGTCGAGAAATGCTACCATACAATACTCTTGCGAGTAAATTGACTTCTCAATCATGCGTACTAGATCGTGCAGAGCTGTGTCCACCGACTTTCCCTTACAGTACGCATGCTGCGACATTGCCCAATTCCTTGGCTCAACTTTTGTTCGAATAAGTACGTCTATCAATCTTTCCAAGGTTTTCAACAGAAAGGATGATAGAGTTATAGGCCTCAGGTCCTTTGGATAAGCCTGTGAGGTTTTTCCCGATTTCGGGATAAAAACCACACTGACCTCCGTCCATTTCCTGGGAATATAGACCAATTGCAGACATCCCCTGAAGATAACCTCCAGCCAGGGGAGGATGACTGCAGAGTTCCTTTGGATCTCTGCTGGTATAATCCGATCCGGGCCCGCCGATTTATAAGGCTTAAAACCGTTCAGCGCCCACAGGATTCGTTTCCTGTCCACGATGCCATCCACATCTGTTAAAGGTGTTCCTCGATGAGCTCCAGGCTCCATCGAGTCATCAATGCTTCCCGGAAAATGTGTCTCAATGAGAAGCTCCAATGATTCCGCACTTGAAGCTGTCCATAACCCGTCCGGCCTAATTAAGTAACTAGAACTGGTTGGGTTAGTAGATAGAATTTTCCTTAGGCGAGAAGTCTCAGAGACCTCCTCCATTCTATAACAGAAGAGTCTCCAAGACCCCTTTGCGCCTTCCTCAACTCTTTTTTGTATTTTCTCAGGTCTTCCTTATAGGAATCCCAATCCCGATTTTCCCTGGTGTTCTTAGCCTTATTAAAGGCTATCCTCCCAGCTTAATTTTACATTAAATCACACAACAAATATTTTCCACAATTATTAAATAATTTACTTAATACACCATTGATAATTTTTAATTACCACACTATTTTCACTTAACACAACTTATTATTTTTCCACAATACACTCTCGCTTTTAATATTTCGCGTACCGAAAAAATATTTATTATTTCGTTTCAGATCGATTGAAAAATTACGCCGCAATCCAACAAAAAAACACTATAACAATATATACAATTGTGTTGGTTGTACTTCAAATCAAACGAATTTTTTTATCAAAATGCCATTAAATACAATAGTATGGTTTTTTACTCACACATTTGTGTGGTTTGGACTTAAATTGAGCCATTTTTTTTTGTTTTTGGTTGAAAAAGGGATAATCTGCAATGTTTAGAAGCAAAATTAATAAAACAATTAAGAAATTGGTTTATTAATTTTACACATAAGAACAATATAAGTAAAGCAAATTAAATTAATTGAACGAAATTTTGGTATTCAAATTTATTAAAAATACGAACCAGTTGGGACACATTATTTGAGCATCTAAATATCGGCAACAAGAATAAATTAGTTTTCTGAGGCCGTGTGTGAATATTGTTGGAAACAATTCAGCGTCGGCGAGACATTTGCTGTGTTCCATTTAACGTTGTAAACTACAAATAAGTACTTGGGAGTTGATAATAAATGGAACTGGTTTGAAAACCTACTATGACTAGCAATCTACGTTTGTTAAAAGCATGAGTACCCAGTATGCAATTTTTCCACTGGTTGGAAAAAAATTGTTTTAATTCCATACTAAATTCCGTACTACAAAATATCAAAGACACAAAAATATCGATTTTGGAGAAAAATAATTGTCTTTCTCTTTCTGTTTCGCGGTAATATTTTTTTTTTATAAGTTTCGATTGTATCTTTTATTTTCAGTTTCTTCTGACAAGTCAACGTGCACGGTTGCACTACATAATTAGTTTCTTTTCTTTAAAGTGTTGTGTTTTGTTATAATGTTTTCCTATTTGTTAAAGTAAATAATTTTAAATTTAAGTATATAATAATAATTATTAACTAATTTTGTGATCGCGATGTTCAAATTTGAATTAAAAAGGTAATAGAGATCTGTATTCACAACCACACAGCAATTTTTGTGACACTTTTCTTTGGCGAGTAGTACGGTTTTCCGTGTACATAACATGGTTCTGTCCATAGAAAGAGTGTGGTTTTTGCACGCGAATGTAAATGGAATTCCGTAGGCATTGCATATTGGGACGCGACTTTTCATACATAAAAGTTGAAAATAATTGAAAAATAATCTGGGATAGAAAAATCCGAAATTATCCGTCGTATGATTCCGTGATTGAATGGCGCAGTGACATTTGATGGTTGATATATTGATGCAGATGTTTCTTCGGTTTCGGCAGATTTAAATGTTGGTGGGAAATATTCTTCAGTTGGGTTTCATCATTCCTGAACAGGAATTTCATCTGAATGCGGCAGCGGTAGTTGAGCATTTGTCGTTGCAGTGTACGACAAAGTACCATCCATATTATCGGGACACCAAATGACAATGCGACTCCAGTGTTTTGCCATCTATGCAGATGGAAAATACATGCCGTACAGACAAAAACAGCATCCACTTTACACCACTAATAACATTTTGTGAAAAATATAGCCGATATAAATCAGCGGTTTTATCACTTATTTTGCGGCGATTGTCATAAATATAAATTTTCCACACACATAACAAAAGCACTTGAGTTTAAAACACCTATCCATATTATTTATTTCACCAGTGCTGGCATGTTCTAACATCACATTTTGTGATATTTTATCAAAGTCTACGTCTCTTTCAGCTAGAATTAGTTTGACTTCTGTTTCAATTATCAATTTTTTCTTCTTTATTGCTATCACAGCCTACTAGAATATATATGACCAATATCTATTCCACTTATTTTCGTTCTACAATCGAAAAAACATTAGGTAGTTGGTTATAGAAACACAGTTGAACATCACAATGTTGCAATCTAGCAGGCTGGATAATGTTATAAAAATTGAAACAGAGATAAATTTTATTCTACAGAAACGAGAAATAAACTTCGATAAATTATCGAAACATGGTGATGTTAGAACATCCCAACCCAGATTTTACAAGCCGATTTTCACTTTATTTTTTGTGTTCTTTTGTCACTTTATATATTTAAATCAAAAACTTGTAATTTTTAATTTTAGATTGTAGTTTTCAGTTCTTACTTATTGTGTCAATTTTTTAACTTTTTTAGAAATATCGATTTCGAGAATAATCTCTTCTTTGGTTTATCTTTTACTACTGTTACATAATTTATTTTGAAGCGTTTATATACTGTTGCTATGCGCTGCTGTTTGGCACCTCCTTTGTTCTTAAGTTATGGATAATAAGTCGTAAATTTTATTAAGTTGATTTTATCGTTCAGTAAATTGTTGGTGTTTTTGTTTTTGTATATTTTCGGGGTGTGAATTTTGGCCGCAATTTGAATGACTCATGAGAAATCTGTATACGTACAGTCTCATGACTCATGAGAGAAATTGTGTCCACAAAATACCAAGATCTTCTAACCTGTCTAATTTCGGCCCTTTTTGATCCTGTGCTAAATTGTTACATTTGTATTTAATTTAGTGTACCTATGATTTTCAGTTTTTATGAGTTATGTACTTCTTTTTAAAATTGGTTGTGGCATTGATGTGTTCTTTGTATCTTATTTGAAATGAGCGCCCTGTTTGGCCTAAGTACACCGACCTCAAGTTGTATTTAGCCTTACCTCAACCTGTGTATGCGGATTTCTGCACAGATGGACCCGTGTTGCTCTAGACGGCAAGGTAGGAGCCGGAGTCTTCTGTGAGAAGCTTTTGCCAAAACTGACAAGACCCTGCCTTTTTGGGAAACATGCGAGAAGGCTGGGTCTACAGATGAAGGGCTTTGTAGAATTTGCATGGACGAAGAAGAGGAAGAGGCTTTAGATAACTTCCTATACTTGTGTCCGGCACTATCATACACTGCTACTTACTGACGGTGAAGTGCGAGATATTTTGCGCTACGTGCGTAGCTCCAAATGATTTTGCACAGGGGTAAAGGGGAAATAGGTTCCTGTGTTATCAAAACGGGCCACAACTCTTCTAAGTGTGCGGAAGCAACCACTTCAACCTAACCTTGCCTTGACCTAAGTAAAAGACACATATATGGTGGATGTGGTTTTTCGGTTTTACAATCTTAATGGTTCAAGAGCTATCAACGTGAAAATGGGGGTATATTTTGACTCAGATATCTCAAAAATGGGGACTAACTTTAAAATGGGACTAGCACCATTGAACTCAGCGTACTCGAATTAAGTTTACCCTCTGGGTGTCCCTAGCTTGTCACATTTTTCAACTAGCACAGTGTAATTATTATTATATATTTAAATTTAAAATTATTTACTTTAACAAATAGAAAAGAATTATAATGAAACACAACACTTTAAAGAAAAGAAACTAATTATCTAGTACAACCGTGCACGTCGACTAATCAAAAGAAACTGAAAATGAAAGATACAATCGAAACTTATAAAAAAAAAAAATAATATTACCGCGAAACAGAAATAGAAAGACAATTATTTTTCTCCAAAATCTATATTTTTGTGTCTTTGATATTTTTTAGTACGGAATTTAGTATGGAATTAAAACAGTTTTTCCACACAGTGGAAAAATTGCATCCTGGGGCTCTATACCAGTCCCAGGGTAAATCGTTTACTATGGTAAAAATCGATCTTAGTACAGATTTTTCGATCAGTTTACCATGGAGTTTTTCAAAAATAATTAAATTTATCCAAAAATTTACTTAAAATTGATTTTTACTCTTGGATTGGTACGCAGCCTGGGTACTTCTTTACTTCTTCCGTATATCTGTGACACTATTCTGGTAATTCCCCGGGAATAGGGAACTCGGGAAAGAATTTATATGTAATTTTTATTTAAACATTTTTTCCTGGCATACTGAAGTAAAAAGTTAGTGTTATTTTTTAAGAACACAAAATTAAATGGGAAGGGAATTTACGATGGGTAACATGACATCTCGCGGATTCTGCGTAAAGCTTTATTAGGATACAAGTTCATACACAAGCTTTGACAGCTCATATTAAAATTCTAATAAGTATTTTTAAAACAAGAATTTTGGTGAAAATATTTTAATATAATAAAATGTAGTTTGCACTTTCATTAGTATTAAATTTGTTTTAATATTCAACTGTTTTGATTAGTTTTTATTGTTCCATTTGCACAATACCATTCATACAGAAAACCATGTATTTCGTTGCACAAAATCCCATCTAATGTTCTAAACAACCGGACCGTGGTCAATATGTACAGTAGCAAAATAGTGTACCAAAAAATTCGAGCTTGATATAATCGACTAAGTCAAAGAAATATTTCCATACTGTGATTTGTATAGATTTATTATAATATTATCAGTCAAGTCAAATTTGTAATTAGATCGTTCCTACTTAATGTTTAGAGTTCAACGGATTCTAGAGAAAGAAGACTCTGAAATGAACATATGACAGAAGAGCCTCAAACAAAACAGAGATCAAGTGCACAACTAAGTTTCCTGGTTTCACACATAGGTACTGCTAGCGAGATATTTATGAAAGAAGTTGTGTTTTGTTCATAGCGTGGACAGTTGTTAACGATAACCAGTTGTAATACCAGATCGCAACGCAAAAATATTTTTTTCTAAGAACAAAATTTCGAGTTTTGTGCCAAACAAACAGCATTCGCGGGAAGCTTTGCTTTTCTGCTTCAACTTGAAAAAAAATGGCAGCTGAAGCAAGTCATTTGCTTGAGGAGGCCAAGGTCGAACATGCACCACCGAAAACTACCTGTGAAGATTGGTTTAAACGCTTTAGAAGTGGCGATTCCGACTATGAGGACAAGAAGCGCTCCGGAAGTCCAAAAACATTTCTAGATACCGAGCTGCAAGCGTTATTGTATGAAGATGATTCTTTCATTTGATTGTTTTAGAAGAAAGAGCCTCCTACATCGTATTGCTACGGGAGACGAGAAGTGAATGTTTTTAAGAATCCCAAACCCAAAAGTCGTAGCTTTCACTTGGCGAGGCATCAACATCGACGGCACGGCCAAATCGCTTCGGAAAGCAGACAATGCTCTGCATTTGGTGGGACCAGAAAGTAATCGTGTACTATAAGCTGCTGAAAAATGGCGATACTGTCAATGAGAAACTCATCAGAATGGGACACGAGACACGAACCAGTGATATTGCAGCACAACAACGCTCCATACCATCACACTCCCATCGTAAAGGACACCATCAAAACGCTGAGATAGGATCTGCTACCGCATCCGCCTTTTTCGCCACTTTTCCGCCCAGGGCTACACTTGGCCAGTTTCAAAGATGTGCAAAATTGGTTGGATGAATGGTTTCGGTCCAAAGACGCGTCGTTTTATCGTCGTAGTATTTATGCATTGCTAGAGAGATTAAATGTGTAGATAGCGAAGGACAATACTTTGAATAAACCATTTATCATTTTTCAAAAAAACCCGGAAATTTAGTTGCACACCTAGTAAGACATTTCCTGAAGGCATACAAGTACTGAGGATATTCAGTGTAACTACTTACCATTTCAAATTAACACAAGCCAAGGATTGAATTTATTGACAAAGCTATCTTTAATTTAACAAAGTTGTTAGATAAGGTAACACTCGGAGATGATGTGGTGGTAGACAAGGGGTTTATGATCGGTAATGTGCTAGCAGAAGCTGGTATTGAGATGAATCGTCCGCAGTTTCTGTATAATGAGAGAAATAAATCTGATGTTGAAGGCAATCGAATAATAGCAGCAGCTTGTATTCACGTAGAAAGACGCATATCTCGGATTAATGTTGTCTGGCAAGGTCGCATTATCTATACTTCCTTATATAGATAACATAATAACAATTGTGTGTGCTAGTTCTAACCTAAGTATACTATGATGACCGCCTCGCAAAATCGCGACTTGTATTCCGTTAAAATCCGAAAAATTAATAATTGAAACGCGGATCTCATCTTCCCCAGCTCTCTGATTTCATCAACGACACCAAAACTGATTAGACGGAGATTCTTGTGACTTTCTGTTTTGTACAACCTTAAACCAGTCGAGCAAATAAGTCATTCAACTCATAGTAGGGTTAGGGTTTACACTAAAATTTCGCCACAGGTACATTAAGTTTAAATATAAATGTGCTATGACATACATAACCTAGAATTAAAATTAAAAAAATGTGAAAAAATCATGAAATAATTCTAACGTAATATTCTCTAAAGTCAAATATATTATTTTATATCAAAATAAAACTTACCCATTTCAATCTAAATAATTAAAATTATGTGTTATATGCCGTAATATAGCAGAGACAATTTTCTATTATTTTAACGGAAAAACTAATAAATAGTTTGTGTGTGTGTGTGTTCATTTCCAACCATATATAGAATCACATGTGAAAGCTTTTTTGTATTTCGTATACTGTAAAAAATATTATAAATTATAAAATTATCTAATTCAATTTTTTTATAATTTTTATGTTTAGTTAGTTTTGTGTTTAAATCAACAACCAGCAGTTAGTTAATTTTTTATTTAATAATATCACAAAAAAAAGAAAACTACTATAGTGATATAATAAAAATGATGTCATCATAATTAAAATTATTATATTGTTCATGATATCGTCAATGTAACAGAGAGACAACAAAATATTATTGAAATCACCCCTTTCAATTCAAAATGTTTTTCTGTATCGTACTCGGTGACTGGGTGCCAGCGTTCGAGTTATTTTATGATATTTTCATTAACCGCGTACAATACAAAAATGAAAACTCTTTTTATAATTTTAACCCTAAATATATTTTTTGTTTTGTTTGTTTAGTGGAAATATGATTTTTCGATTTTATCTAATTGAAATTTTCGGTGTAGACGGAATCTTCAGTGCGTTTAATGTGATTAGGTGTAATTGCTTAAAGATTACATTCTATACATAAGGGGTTTAAATGTCTTGAGAATTTTGTTTTTAAGTTTTGTTTGTTCTTTTAATAGAGATGCTTCTGATATGGGTGCGATATATTACGCCATCATGACAAGTAGTGTGAAATAATAGTGTCATAAATTCAAATTAGGTTATTTGTGCCCGTTACGCCACTAAGTAACGTGATGTGAAACGAAGTGATCATTATTTTTAACAGGTTTCAACAGTTTATCAGGCACTTCTAACCTTTAATGCACTGGTGTCGCAGGGGCATGCTAGAAAAATTTATAATTAATTAGGTTGCCATCTTAATGGTAAATTTCTTGAAATTATAAAACGTCATTATTATGAGTTAAAGATTCATTATTTAGAACAATGTACTAAATAATTAAATTATACTTGTATAAAATAAATGTAATGCATTGATTAGTATTTATTAATTAAATTAATTTGGATCTCTTAAAACAAATTAAATCAAAATAAAATAAATCGAATCCAAATATTGTAGAATCAAAGCAGGAAAGGAACGCACGACCGAAATTTTTTACATAATTCAAATATTTTTACTAAGAAAACCTGGTAGTCCCTACACACATTTGTCGTCTATTAAGTTAAACCTCCCTCATTCATTAGTTCACTTATATTTCTTGCATTCCAAAGAATGTTGAATGAATCTGTATTGATTGTATCTTGCACACGCCAGTAACAGATTTTCAACATCCTCCACACTTCCATACAACTCAAAATCTTTGTCCTCACTTAATTGACGTTTCCACAAACATTTCTTCCAATATCCATGGTTCAGCCTGATTCGCTCAATTGTTCGCAACATTCGCGTATCTCCTTTGAGCACCTTATAGAAAGGAGTTCTCAAAGGAGTACAATGAAGTGTAGAGTACTTCGTTTCTTTCGCTAGACTTCTCTCGTTAAATTTATTCTCTCATTTTCTCCACAGATTCATCTGCATTCGAAGTACGTCTCTTCCATCTTACCCTCCGTACTCCTGAACCTTGCCATTCAATGGACCCTTTTTCCCTAATTTAGGCTCTAAATGTAAAAATAGTGCCGGCAATGTAGAAAATGTCGAAAATTATTGTTTTGTTATCAATCAGACAAATTTTATCATTTCTTTGTTAAAATTGTTACGAATTTGCCCTGTCAAATCCGGTTCATATCACTGGATTGTGATATCGTTGTAATCCTTTTATAATTTCCAAAAATTTACCAAATTATACGCCACTGCAGGAATATTATTTTATCAACACTAGATCCTAATAATTACAACAACAAATTATTACCGCACAATTATTTATTAATTCACTGCTTACATCATTTATAATTTTTAGTTACTATATAGTTAGTGAAAATAGTGCACTTATTGTTTTTCCACTACTGACTTTCGCTTTTAATCTATCGTGTACCGAATCTCCCAAATGTCACACCAAGAATCACCCAGTGTGTTTGTTGCATTCGTATTTATACAATGATCGAATATTCTAGATTCGCGTATAGATTTATTCTAGATTCAGTTCTCGATTACTATAATCTGCTATGCAACAAAACTGTTATAAAACCACCTTTAGTGCTACTACTCAACTCCAGTGGCCCTATTGTGGCTTTCCCTGGGAATAGGGAATTGAGAAAAATATTTTCATAGCATTTTTATCTAAATTGTGTTTTTCTGGCCTTCTAAGGGAACATGTTTGGTGTTAATATTTTCGAAACAAAGTTAAATGGGAAAATATTTTTCCCTATAAAAATTTTGTGGAACAAAAGTTTCCCAATTTACTTTGTTATAAAAATTTTTACACTAAATTAATTCCCGCAGTAGGCCAGAAAAATATAATTTTGACAAAAATGCTGTGAAAATGTTTTTCCCAATTCCCTATTCCCAGGGAAAGCCAGAATAGGGCCACAGGATGTCACAAATCTGACAAAAAATGGTAGTAAAGTGGTAAACCTTATACAGGAAACCCTCCAAGAACACGATTAATTCGTTCCGTGTTCTTTAAAACCGTGTTGTTCGAAACTACAAAAAAGTAAATTAAAAAAAGGTTACGATTTATTTTTAATTGTTTCTTATAATATACAAAAAATAAAATAAAAGAGAATAACGAAAATCGTGTTGTTTGAAACCGTGTAATTTGAGGAAATGGGTATCTGTGTACAGGGTTATCCAATTCGAGGTTGATAAAGTAAACTTAAAAAAAACACACAAAATATTCGGAATGTATTGTAATTTTTATTTCATTTTACAGATTGATCCTTGCCATTTTTAGTTAAACAAGATATCATTCAAATGTCCTCCACGGGACTTCTTACAGGCCTTGATTCTTTTGAGGTAATTTTTAATGACTTTTCGGCACATTTCGGGCGGTATCTCGGCCATTACCTTACGAATATTAGTTTTCAATTCGTCAAGAGTTTGAGGATTGTTTGCGTAAACACGATCTTTCGCGTAGCCCCACAAAAAGAAATCCAAAGGCGTTAAATCACAGGATCTTGGAGGCCAATTGACATCAGCCAATCGCAAAATCAAACGTCCAGGAAATTTCTCTTGCAAAAGATCTCGATTTGCTCGTGTTACGTGACTGGTTGCTCCATCCTGCTGGAACCACATATCGTCAAGATCATAATCTTCGATTTTCGTAAAAAAATAATCGGTTAACATGCGGCCATAGCGCTCAGAATTGACGGTAACGGTTCGTCTATGGTTGTTCTCAAAAAAATACGGCCCAATCACACCACCAGACCACAATGCGCACCAAACAGTGACTTTTTCCGGGTGTAATGGCTTCTCTACAATCAATTGTGGATTTTCTGAGCCCCAAATTCTACAGTTTTGCTTATTAACGTATCCACCAAGCGAAAAATGAGCTTCATCACTGAAGAAAATTTTGTTCGAAAAATCAGCATCGACGGCCTGTTTTTCCAACACCCAATTTGCGTATGTTCTTCGTTGTCCATGGTCAGCAGGCTTTAGCTCTTGTGTCAAATGGACTTTATACGGATGAAGATGTAAATCCAGATGCAAAATGCGCCATAATGAGCCATAAGATAGGCCTAAATGTTGAGCTCGACGAGGAATTGACAAATTTGGATCTTCTTCCACACTTTCAGCTACAGAAGCGATATTTTCAGCATTGCGAATGTTTTGATGATGCACAGACCTTACAATATCAGTAACAGATCCAGTTTGTTCAAATTTATTCACTGTATTCAATATGGTTTGCTTTGTAGGACGATTATGACGACCATAATCTGCTCGTAAAGCGCGAAATGTGGATACGACAGAATCACTATTTTTATAATAAGATTTAATAATTTTAACGCGTTGTTCGATTGTTAAATGCTCCATATTCTTAAATGGCAGAATGTCAACTAAATAAATGACAGCGTACTTGACGTTTATCTTTGACAGATGTCGGTATACAGATTTCTACTTTATCAACCTCGAATTGGATAACCCTGTACTTCGAAACCGTGTTCTTCGAATACCGTGTTCTTGGAGGGTTACCTGTATAAGCAATAGGCGAGATCGTAACAATATTGTTTTTCATTGATAGGGGGCAGTTTATTTCTTAATTTCGTGCAGAAGTAAAGACATTTTCTTTTTATTGGGCCATTCGACTTTTCTAACTGGAGGGGAGAGGAGTTCTAAATTTTTTTAATAAACTTCGAACATAGAATTATATACTATAGAATGGGTGTAAAGATTTTAGCCATAACATTTTGCTATTTCAAGTGTCACAAGTCAGGGCAGGATGGTTATTTAAAAAATGCATATGGCTTACTCATATCTCAAAATAAGAACCCCCCCCCCCCCCAAAACCAGTTTTTGTTTTTGTACCAAGTGACGACTTTTGTGCTTTTAAAATTATTAATTAAAATACATTAAAATAATAAAAACATTATAAAATAGTTAGTGGTTTATGTAGTAGCAAATATTAAATAGTATCAATATAGGACACTGCACGATGTTACAATCGTGTTCCAAAATTTTTTCAAGTAAATGTCATGTCTAGTCAAACATAACCTCAATTTTTAGTGTAGTTTGTTAAAATGCTTGAAACGTTGTATAGTTCAACTTTCTGAATATTGCTAGTTCTTAATTAAAAATCTAAAGTTCATCATGGCGTCTTCAGCCATCCACAATGAAAATATTTACATGTTACTGTTGTCGTATTTTTTGGTTATCGGTGGTAAGTACATGCCTCCCCGTTTAAATGTATAGACCATGTCATGTTCGATTCTAATCTATAGGAATTATTTACGATGTAAATGTTGAGCTCTTAAGTGGTGAATCAACTACGGACGAAGAAGACGGGCAACCCATTATGCAAGGTTTGGCAAGTAGTTTTCTGTTTACGGTCGACTGATTGGACAATTTGAGACGGAATTTTCTCGTTTGAAAATTATCGTGTCCATGCTGTGCCGTTCATATTACATGTGGTTTTAACGAATTGAATATGTTAGGAAGGGTACGTAATGTCCAGGAGCCATTTAATTTAATTGATCCGTTATGTTTTAACCAATTCTCAATAAACTTTGTTTTGTTATATTTAGTATTGCTTGCCGCATTAGAAGAGAAAGTGAGAAACCTAACCGACATAATACCACCGACATAATCGAAACATGAAATATAAATTAAAATGCAATGTAAACGTAATTTCCAGGAACACCATTATGTAATTTCATGAATAAATGATAATACATAAATATTAAATGGTGATACAGACGAATGCAATGTGAGTATACATCGTCAATTTTACAGATACATTTAAATATTAATTATTGTACTTAATATTTTATTTCAAAGTCGGCGGTAAGTTGGAAAAGTCACCAAATTCAATCATCTACGACATCAAAATTCTCGAATCCAAATGAATCTATAATACCAGAATCTCCTGAAAAATCAAAGTTTAATGTTTCCGAAGGAGAGCATCATGAAATGTCGCTTAATATAGATGATAAGCTTAAACTACTCACAAGTAATAGCGTGGTGAAGTCCATCGGGGATCAATTATAGAGAAAAATCTTGAAAACGTAGCCAAAGAAAATGATGCTTATTCTCCCGTCAAATTGCTTAGCTGTAGCGCGAAACCAACAAGTAGGACAAAATTTAAACTAAACCATCCAAAGACACATCTCATCAATCAAATGTCGTATTGTAAAGATAACAATTCTCGATTATGCCTCGATTCAACATTCAATGCAGTTAAACTGAATGAAACGAAAAACTTTCGAATTTTAAATATTTAAACTTCGAGTACCATCCAAGAGAAGGTTAAACTAGACAATTTTAATGATTTCGTATCTTCTCCGCCAGTTATAAAATCAAAAAATATTACAACAAAACCGGGAAACTCGAATGTAACAAAGCGTAAAGGGACGGATCACGGATGACTTGTTCATTGATCCAAAAGTTGAATTTCAAATAAATCTTGACATTAATCAATTGCTCGAGACTGTTGCATCTAATAATAATCTGTCCGGTTCAGTAAATATGAAAAGTACCCAATCAGCTATCCACTCGAATTATATAAAAATCCTAGAACATTACGTAAATATTTTTGTATAAATGCCGTTACTTTTATTAAGCAAGTTGAAAGGGTTTCAAGTTGAGACATTCCAAAAATTAAAAGAGACTCGTTTAGATATGAAATTCAAACTGCAGATTAGCGAAAAAATCTTAAGAAATATTAAAATGAAACAGAGCTTGAGTAAAGATGTACAAAAGTCAACCCCCGAACTTTTAAATTTGGATTACACAGCTGAAATGGCATCAATAGGAATGTGTGCAAATAAAAGTTGAAATCTTCGGAGGAGATAGATCTGTCGACCATTCCTTTAGCTGGTAATAACTCTACGATTGCAAGAAAATCAAGTTTCGTGTTAAAAAAACCATTAGCCAGTACGATATTTATAGCAACGCAGGTGATTTGAAAGATTCTGATCCAAATTACATAAATGATGACTGATGAGATTAACCTTGACGATCTTTACCTGATAAGGAACACCATTATGTAATTTCATGAATAATTGATAATTAAAACACTTTTTTAATTTCCATTATTTTATTTGACAACCAAAAATCGTAAACTTTTTGACAATTTGATTTTACTGCGAATATTTTTTCGAAGTTCGAAAAAACGACAAAAGCGACACCATGACAAAAAATCTAATTACGGTAAATGCTATAGAACACAAACGTCCTATATATAAGTTATTTAATATATGCTTTTACCCTTCGAATTTTTGAAACTTGACAGTTGCTTACATTCTACACACTGCTTACCCAAGTAACAATTTCGATTTACAAAGCGATTACTGTAAGTTTACTTTGTAGTTGTAAAGTTACACTTGTAAACACACGTTAATCATCCTGTAATTGTTTGGTATACATTTTGGGGATTAATTTGTCGCTTATGCTATACGTTTACCAAAGTCATTTAATGTATAAATAATATAAGGTTACAGATAAATTCGTATAGCTTACCGTATGAAAAGGACAGATGTTTCTTACGGCTGCGGATCTACGAGGGCAAATCAAAAAGTCTTGCAATATCATATGAAAAAAAAGAGTGAGAGAGACAGCAATATTTTTATTTTTCGACATAATCTCCTTTAAGGTTTATACATTTGTCACATCGATCAATTAACTTACCTAAACCCTCTAAAAAAAAAGATTTCTTTTGCTCCATAAAATATTCATTTACAACAGACTGTACTTCATAGTCACTGGAAAATTTCCGGCCCCTTAGTGTTTTTTTCAAATTGGGAAAGAGAAGTAGTCACTGGGTGCCAAGTCTAGACTGTACGGTGGATGCGGAATTTCCACGAAGCCGCAGTCCTTTAATGCAGCTTGAGCAATATTAGCCTTGCGCACTGGTGTATTGTCGTGAAGAAGCAAGATTTTTTTCCTAACTTTCCTTGGCCGTTTTTCCCGGATCGCTTTTTTCAATTTTCGCAAAACCTCTGCGTAATATATGCCTGTGATTGTGGTTTTCGGTGGCATATAATCGATTATCAAAATTCCTTCAGCATCCCAAAAAATTGTTGCCAAAACCTTACCAGCAGACGGTTGAGTTTTGAATTTCTTTGGTGGTGGTTCACTACGTTTAATCCATTGCATCGATTCTTGTTTGGATTCCAGATCCCAGTGATGAAGCCATGTTTCATCGCCTGTTATTATGTTACCCAAGAAATTTTCTGGATCTGCTTTGTACATATCTAAAATCGCCTTTGAAGTTTAAACACGCATTTTTTTTTGTTCAGCATTCAACAAACGGGGAACCCATCGCGCACTTACTTTCGACATGTGAAGGTGGTCATGTAATATAGTATATGTGGTACCGTATGAAAGAGAAAGTCTCCACGCTAACCGCGGAACAGAAATACGCCGGTCCTCCAATACAATAGAATCAGCCAAAATTACGTTTTCATGGCTAATAGCATCTGCTGGCCGACCCGAGCGGTTATCGTCTTATAATGACTCCCAACCACTTTTGAATAATTTTACCCACTTTGTTACTGTGGCATATGATGGTGCAGATTCGCCGTAAACTTTTGATATATAGTTGAATATATAAATTGCATTTCGTCCATCTTTATAGAAAAATTTAGTAACGGCGCGATATTCAATTTCATTCATTTTAAGAAAAATTCAAAACACATGTTACTAAATTGACAAAAACAAACGAACCGTAAAATTTACATCGAAATGTTCTTCTAGAAGTTTCATCGTGACAAAAAATGGTTTTGAAAAATATATTGTTGTCTCACTCACTCGTTTTTTTCATATGATATTGCAAGACTTTTTGATATACCCTCGTATTACAAATAAGTTACACTTTTATAAATTTATTTTAATTTTAATGTTGTGTAGATTATTTTTGTAAACAAAAATTTATAAATACGTATGTATTTAATATATATCGTTACAGAATAATAAACATATCTTTATATTTATATTATTATTATTATTATTAATTTAATAATCAAAAATATTTAACTTAAAAATAACTTTTATCGCATATTAGCATGATGAAAATTACAAACCAATATCATTTTTTCGAGTAAAATTCTATAATAATTTGAAAATAGTGATGCGCCTTTAAAATATTGAGTTAATCAAATTAAACAATGATTATTTTTTTTTTAAATGAAAATAAATCAGAAAATTTTTACTTAAAAATTATTTTAATTTTATTGTTGTTTTTCATACAAATTTATGTTGTATTGTGGGCATCAGAAATCCTAAAAATAAAAGTAATTATTCCAAAAATCTTAATTTTTATTTTTGTTTTCATTTTTTTTTTATCATGGCCGATTCTTAAACCAAAGTTAATATGTCTGAATTTCCGATCTGTAATCTTTAAAATACATGTTAACTATATGTAAACAGTTTGAAAGTTAATTAAATACTGACATTTACAATTCATTTACATTTACGCTTCTCTATTAGAATTATATACTTGTAAACGAAATGTAACCGATTTGTATAACTTACGTGCATCTACGTATTTACTTACATTTTTCTGATTCAAAACTTCTACTTGTTCACTAAGCGTAAATGTTACGTATACGTTACGTAGAAGTAAATGTATGGCTACATTTTCTTGTTAAAAATATTTACATGTAAACGATACGTACCCGCTACGTATATGATACGTAGAAGTAAAATCACAGTTGCATATCCCTATTAAAAATGTTAACTTGTATAGGATACGTATTGATTAAGTAGAAGTAAATATGCCGTTACAATTTGCTATTAAATTTTTATACTGGTATATGTTTTGTAAACGTTACGTATTAAAATGCATTCCATTTTTGACATTTATGAAACTTGTTGTTAATGAAGAAGGCGCATGAATGTGCCGATCAATTTCTTAAAAAAAAAACATTTAAATCCTAAGCGAGATGTCGTTTAAAATTGTGATGTGCGAAGATAATGGGGTTGTTGCTGTACCAGACGGATGGGAAACTAAAAATATTTTATATTGGCCGCCGCTTAGTAAGTTTTTGATATTTAAATTTCTGCTTTTTCCAAAAGTTTTTCTTGTTCATAATTTTTACTTTGAAATGTTTATTATATTTTAAATTAAATTTCAATATTTTAGCTGGTCGAGCGTTAGAAAAAGTACAACAGTCAGTCGCAAATGACGTGGAAAACAGAAGGTTGTATTGTGAAGAAAAGTGGTATAGCAACATTTAAAGAGGCAATTGTTTATGAAGAACAGTTCGAAAAAATGGCAACAGATGATGAACAAAATTTTCTCAGATTGACTGAACAACCAAGTGTACGATTTAGAGCCTGCAAATATAATTCGACATCTGTAGGAGCAACTGAACCAAACAATACGTATGATGAAATGTTCAGTAATCCGACACATTCGTTTTCTTTACGGCAATTAGCTCAATAAACAATCATTAAAAATACACCCAATTCATCAGTTTTGGAGGAGATAGTCGAAACGGAAAATGGACCTTATTATAACCAAATAATTAGTACTGTTCCGGATGAAGAAACAAAAGCAGAAATTCGGTCACTGAATATGAAAGGTAGATGGTTTCGCTACTTGTTTTTAAATTTCTAATTTGTTTTTCTTTGCAGTCGATAGTATGGAGGAATTTTTTATGGCAGAGTTTTCAAAAGTAAATGCTAAATGCGACGAAATTATCAGATTGCTAATGAAGCCAAATACTGGAGCTTTAATTAATTCAAATCAAATTGAAACAGAGTCCAATATTATAATCAATTTGCCAATGAAGAAAGTGAAGGACGTAGAAGAATTTGAAGAGAGGTTGCTAGATAAGACTTTTAAACACGGCATGGTAAAATAACAGAAAATTATATACATTAAGAAACAAAGAATTAACTATAAATAACTTACAGATTCAAAAGTTGATTAACATTGGTGGAAATAGTGGAAATGGTGATGGGTCCAAAATTTTGTTTAAATTGGTATACGAGCTTTTCTCGTATGAACTTTTAAATTCGTTTTCATGGACTGGAATTGTAAAATCTCATGTTCCAGTAAAAGAACCTAAAATGCCTTTTTTGAAATACACAAAACTCATTGGTCTGTTTTATGAAGTTGTGAAGCTCGGTGACAAACATTTTAACAAAACATTAAATGAAAAATATTTGAAAAGTGTTTTAAGAAACGCAAAACTTCGGTTAGACCGTCAAATCAAAAAAGAGAATAAAAATAATATGCAAAATTTAGAAAACAGTCCATGTCTACGAGGGCAAATCAAAAAGTCTTGCAATATCATATGAAAAAAAAGAGTGAGTGAGACAGCAATATTTTTATTTTTCGACATAATCTCCTTTAAGGTTTATACATTTGCCACATCGATCAATTAACTTGCCTAAACCCTCTAAAAAAAAAGATTTCTTTTGCTCCATAAAATATTCATTTGCAACAGACTGTACTTTATAGTCACTGGAAAATTTCCGGACCCTTAAGGGCTAGTTATATAGCCGAAAACGAAACGGACCGAAACGAAACGAACGAATTGAATACATGAAAACATACTAAACCAATTATATAGAAGAAACGAACGGAGAAATTGATTCAATTCAATTTGCTTTCGTTTCGTCTTTGCGGTTATACACTATCGGTTATGTTTTTTTTTATTATCCTTAGTAGCACTTATGTCAAATTGTCAAAATATTTTATATTTTGTATAAATTAACATATTTTGTATATTTCTATTTAGTTTGCCAAATATAAAATGGATTTTCCACGTTAGTTTTCATACACACGAGAAGTAAACTTCAAATAATATAAAATTAAAATCAAATATGAAATTGTCAAAACCGTTTCAACAATTCGTCTATATAATCATATCTCTTCCGTCTTTCGTTTCGTTTCATTTCAGTCCGTTTCGTTTTCGTCTATATAACTAGCCCTTTAGTGTTTTTTTCAAATTGGGAAACAAAAGTAGTCACTGGGTGCCAAGTCTGGACTGTACGGTGGATGCGAAATTTCCACGAAGCCGCAGTCCATTAATGCAGCTTGAGCAATATTAGCCTTGTGCACTGTTGCATTGTCGTGAAGAAGCAAGATTTTTTTCCTAACTTTCCTTGGTCGTTTTTTCCGGATCGCTTTTTCAATTTTCGCAAAACCTCTGCGTAATATATGCCTGTGATTGTGGTTTTCGATGGCATATAATCGATTATCAAAATTCCTTCAGCATCCCAAAAAATTGTTGCCAAAACCTTACCAGCGGACGGTTGAGTTTTGAATTTCTTTGGTGGTGGTCCACTACGTTTAATCCATTGCATCGATTCTTGTTTGAATTCCGGATCCCAGTGATAAAGCCATGTGTCATCGCCTGTTATTATGTTATCCAAGAAATTTTCTGGATCTTCTTTGTACATATCTAAAATCGCCTTTGAAGTTTGAACACGCATTTTTTTTTTGTTCTGCATTCAACAAACGAGGAACCCATCGCGCACTTACTTTCGACATGTGAAGGTGGTCATGTAATATAGTATATGTGGTACCGTATGAAAGAGAAAGTCTCCACGCTAACTGCGGAACAGAAATACGCCGGTCCTCCAATACAATAGATTCGGCCAAAATTACGTTTTCATGGATAATGGCATCTGCTGGCCGATCCGAGCGGTTGTCGTCTTCAAATGACTCCCGGCCACTTTTGAATAATTTTACCCACCTTGTTACTGTGGCATATGATGGTGCAGATTCGCCGTAAACTTTTGATATATAGTTGAATATATAAATTGCATTTCGTCCATCTTTATAGAAAAATTTAATAAGGGCGCGATATTCAATTTCATTCATTTTAAGAAAAATTCAAAACACGTGTTACTAAATTGACAAAAACAAACGAACTGTAAAATTTACATCGAAATGTTCTTCTAGAAGTTTCATCGCGACAAAAAATGGTTTTGAAAAATATATTGTTGTCTCACTCACTCTTTTTTTTCATATGATATTGCAAGACTTTTTGATATACCCTCGTAGATCAGCATCAATCCATAGAATTGGCAAATGAATCTTTTTCTAATAATGAACATGAAATTGATGACATTCCAGAATAAACCAATGTTGAGGACAGGCTTTTAAAATAATACTGAATATGAAAATTAATATTTATTTGATTTATACTTAAATTAAACACAAGTCATGAAATGTATTCGTTCCTTTTTATTTTTATTTAGCAATGTATTTTATACAATCATATTAAATAAACAATTATTATAAATATTATTTGAACATTTTTATTCCATAAACAAATCCAGTGTATGTAATAAAGGCAGAAAGACTATCTCGTTTAGATTGAATCAAATTGAAGTTTGACTTTCGTCGTGAATAGACGTGTTTTAATTCGCTCCGCAATAAATAAATTTATTTTATTTTATTTTAACATAATTAGTTCAATATTTTAGTGTAGTGACGGTTTACTTTTACTTTAACTTTAAATTTGTGTCCAACTAACCGATTTTAAAAATAACGAACGTTGCAAAAATAAACTGTAAATTTATCGTTTGGTTTACTTTTAGTTTAAATTTTAATTTGTGTGTAAAATTTATCGTTTGATATTGTGGGTCAGTGATGTTTTCAAACGTTGACAAAAAATTCAATTAACCGAATTTAAAAACAGAGAACGTTGTAAAAATAAACTGTAAATTTATCGTTTGTATTGTGCTGGTCAGTGATATTTTCAAACGTTGACAAAAAATTCATAGTTAATCATCATGGGTTGCGAATGGCCAAATTGTTTTAATAACAACAATGTTAGTGCTAGTGATGAGTTAATTGAATGTAACGGACTATGCAAAAAACACTTTCACGCAATATGTGCGGGTTTTCCGAGAACTTGGAAAACACTATCAACCACGTTGCGATCGCAAATCACATCACATTATGTCTGTGGTGCATGCATTAGCTCATACAATACAACCAGTGAAATATTTGAAAAACTTGACGAGACGACCAAATTCATATCCGACAGCATGACAGACCTCTCAAAAAAATATTCGCACACAACAAGATTAAACACGGATCAGTTTAAAATGCTAACAGACGAGCATCAGATCTTCGTCCACAGCTTAACGTCTTTAGAAAAGCGAATCGAGAGGCTGCAATCAAACATCACAAGCATCTTGAAGGAAAGATTATCATCGATTGACGAGACCATCGAACAAGCAGTTCTAAATGCAACAATTTCCGGAACTATGCCTCCTAATGATAACAATGATGATAGTGTAGTCAACTACTCTATTCCTACGTCGAATCGATTTTCGTCCCTAGCTCAAGAAATTGATGATGCAGCAACGATTAATACTCTCCGAGAACACCTGAAAAAGGACATGACTCTGATTTGTGAAAAATTCTTCAAGAAGAAAAATGAGTCCGCCAACAATAGGAATAACGAAAACGATAATGACAAAAAATGCGCGGACAAACTGGATCACAACAAAAATCATGTGACAGTCGACAAACTAGGTAAAAACAAGGAAGATACTGGTTGTTGGCGTTTTATGTACGGGAAAAAAATTTATAAATCGGACTGGACAAATCATGACTTGAAGATCAATTCATCTTTTGAGCGACACGCCCGCTCACCATATCACTCAAAGATGACAAGGACAAAACAATTCCGCAGATCTGACATCATACCTCCATCGACTACTGTTCAACCACTCGCCAGCTCACCAACTTCAGGGATCGAGACACCCGTTAGACAACTCGTTACCACTGAAGCATCAAGCATCAAGAGTGCTCGATCGACACCTATTACTTCAGGGATCGAGACACCCGTTCAACAACTCGTTACCACTGAAGCTTCAAGCATCAAGAGTGCTCCATCGACACCTATTCAATCACTTGCCGGTACTCCGCCTTCAAGGATCAACATTCCTCCACCGACATCCTCAATTTTCAGACGTAACGATCCCTCAAGACACACCATCCATCGGAAGAACAACACCGAAGAATACCCAAATTTTTTAAAAGGTCCAACAATCCATCCTGAGAGTGTGAGCAATGTCAAAGTCAAAAACTCATTCAACTCCAACAACATCGAGGATCTGCCCACCATCAAAATCACAAGTTCACCCAGTTCTAACACCAACGGAGGTTTAATTTCAGGCTCCCCATCAGCATCTTTCGTTGATCCAGTCTTTCCACCAGCAGTGAGGATGGGTATTATCTCATCTAATGGCGATGGAAGATACCTCGTCGGGCGCCTCAGAGAAGACAAAATCTTGGAAGCGGCAAAACTATACGTTGCTCAGTACAACGATTTAAAAGCCGGCACAAGCTTCCGAGGCACAACGTTCGTAGACCTTAAGTTAATTCTCAGAAAGGAAGGATTTCCAACCTGTGTGGAGAAGTTGAAGGATATTCTGGTTAACTTTTACCATGCATACGACATCTCAAAAGAAAATATGGAGAAATCCCTATCCGCATTCCGAGATTTCACCACAACCGAGAGAATTAATCACCTGAATAATAGTAAGAATAATTTTAACCAATTTTATTTTAACAAGAAAAATTTTTAACCGACACGACGTGCATTTCATTGATTAACTCTAGAATTTTGAACATAAATAGGTTTGACAACAATACTGATTATAATAGGGAAACTAATTTAAATAATAATATTGCCATAAAGATCGCAATTTAAATAAATTTTTAGTTTATATAACGGACTCTATGTTGGGGTTGCTACCTAACTACTATTGGTGAGGACACTAAGTACTCCGAGTCACACCAATCGTAGGTTTGTATGAACCCGTAAGAATAAACTTAGCAAGAACATTAATATTTAATTTTTAAGTATCATAATAAAAATAAAATAAAAATTTGAAAGAATAAGTTAACGAAATATTTTATATCGAAAATGTTTTACAAATTTGTTAGAAAATAAGAATTTATATATTTAACTATGCAAAATTACTTCATAAGAATATTTTTACAATATGTATATACCTTGTTTGGTAAAATTTTAAAATAAAATAAAAATAAAATAAAAGATGTTCAATTGAAATCAACTTACATTTTATGTCTTTCAGATGGAACAATTTTGGAGGTTTTCTTATTGAAAAAGATGACTTAAAAATGTGTAAGAACGACGATTTAAATGGTTTCTCGAAATAGTCATCTTTTTTCAAGATACTTGCCCCATAAATGTATGCTATATCGTTTAGGAAAGTAGCGTTGATCAGTTCCACTATTTCATTCTCCTTAGTTAAAAACCATTTATTTTTTAAATCATTGGAGAACATAACCCCTTCCAAAACGTAGATTTGTTTGTATATTCCAATGCACATTGGTAAGGGATGATTCCCTTCAATTTGATATTTAACAAATGGAAACTTAGCTGCAGCAGAATTCGTCTGTTTTTCACATTTTTCCATTTTGGCTAATTCAATCAAGCGTTTAGCTACCTGTTCCAGTGGTTTACTTCCTTGACGAATTAACCTCTTTATCTGGTATAGGACATTCTCAAAAGGGTATGCACTGAACGTTGGAAGATGCCCAAATTTTTTAACATCAGCAGTTACATGGCATAGGTTATGTACATTCGAGCTCACACAGTCAATGCCATATAATTCAATGAAACTGTTTATGTAATCTTGGAATAATGACTCAGCCACGTTTATGTATTTTAAATAATGCTTACATGAACATATTGTTACCGCACAAGATAGTTTAATAAAATGTTCATAGACGTCGATTGGGAGATATTCTCTCAATATTATTGGACCCACATAAAGTAAAAATGTTCGATATTCCAATCCTTTCCAAAATTTAATGTATTGCAATGGTCTCATTGCACGATGAATTTCTTTAGGCAAAAATGTATTACTCTTTTCCAAGCACTTAGAAATTTCGCTAATTTGTGAAAAAGACCATTTCGTTTTAAAATTAAAACTACCATTTATCCATCCTAACAAACATTTTCGCATTAACCCCAGATCAAATAAATGTAATGAATCTGCAACTGGAAAATCATCAACAATATTTATAGGTAACTTTTCCAATGGGGAATCTTCTTTATGGTGGAATTCGTCCAATCTATTGCGAAAATTTTCATCTGTCCTTAAAGGGGCATCAATTTTTGGATAACTCATATGGAAACCTTTTCTGTATTCATAATTCTCTCCTATTGTTGTACATTTCGGGCAACCGTGGTAGTGATTGAAATAGACGGTCCCTGGAAAATTAATATATAATTTATATCACTGTCAATAATATTTGTTTGTTTATTTTTAAGAATATTTACCTTTTATAAAACATCTTGCTGGAGTATCACAAACAAATCCTTTGATTTTTACCGTGATTTTATTGTGACCAATTTCAACACCATTTTGTAAAATATCTTGCAATTCATTTACAAACGGATCCAAAAAGTTTTGTAAGTTTGGTTTCGTTTGGCCACAATAGAGTGCAATAGGCATTGGTTTCAAAAATTCAGAGTGGTCGCTTATACACAAAATAGGCCAAAACTCTGTCTTTGCGCTATTAAAAATGGGCAACCCATCAATGTTAAAAATGACGGAAATATTAATTGAATGATCTAAATCAGAAAATTTATTAAGTAAGCAACGTCTTAGTCCGTAATACCAGTATTTTCCACAACCCATTGCAACAACATCTAGTTTTTGAGGTGTTTGCAACAAAGTGCGAGAATCTTTTGGTAAGTAACTTGCTCCACGCGATTTTAATATTCCTAGTAGATCATTTAATGCTCGATGAGTAATTCGATGAACTAACGCCCAGTTTTTTATGTCTTCCATCATCGAAAGCTTGCTTTCAATTTCTTCTTCTTCATCGGACATTTCATTGGCAATATCGCAGTCACTCTGGCATTCCATGTCACCTTCTGTTTGATTTATTTTATTTGCCGACGAATGAGAAGCACTTGTATTACTACAAATATCGAACACCTTTCGTGGTAAAGTCGATGTAACGGAAATACTGGAACCGTTAGAAATCACAGGTAAAGGATTTACAGTTTCTGAAGGATGTTCATTATTTTCAGAATGCTGTTTTGCAGAAAACTCATTAAAATTGTTTCTTTTGAAATTGGTTAGTTTTTTTACTTTTCTATAGTAGGACGATGTAAACTGGAACGGTTTAGCGATTTTCTTCATGTTACCTTCACGTTTTCAATAAATTTCAATAAAATTCAATATTTATATTTGATCACGTCAAATCATTTGTTTACTAATGAAAATTGTATAAAGTACTTGAAGGTATAAATACATTAACAAGCTAAATATTCAGTAAATTTACACAGTAGCTATAAGCTATTTTTAAAGTAGCAAACTGTAATCGATTTAAAAAGGTAAAAATACATTTATGAAGTAAATGTTCAGCATGTATACGCAGTAGTTATACGCTCTCATCAAGTATACAAAACGTAAAAGGTTTGTAACCGTCATGATACCATGACATGGTACATAAACAACAATGCTTCGTCTGTAGTTATAAGTTTACATTAACAGTGTAACTTTACTGTAGCAATTTTGAAACTAGATTTTGTTGAAGTATAGAAACAGCAACAAATTTTTACAACAGTAAATATTCCGTGAAGTATACAAGAATAAATTGTAATCATAGAATACACAAAATGCTACTTGGATACACTCTGCTCTATATAATTTAATTCTATGACTTCGAATTTTACTTGTTTGAGTAGTTTTAGTATTTAGTTGTAACAGGAATCTCAGAGTTTGTTTTAAAATGAAACTCTAAGTCTAAACAAGTGGGATATACGCCTGAATGATCTCTAAATGAAATGCACGGGTTTACTAAAAAAATGAAATAACTTCGAATTAAAAGTAATTAAAATATTTAGTTATTACAAGAACAAACTCTGAGGTTTTTGATATAACTAAATACTAAAACTTCTACAACAAGTAAAATTCTAAGTTTAAAAAAGGCATATAACCCATTTGACACTCATAGGGCCACTTTTTCTATATAGAGAGGCATTTTAGAGCAAACTGTGAGATTTATGTTCAAAAATTATATGGGAATTCTTCCGCCCTCAATTTAAAAGTTTAATTCTAAGAAACTTTATTATACTTCATTTTGGTATTATTGAAGTTGTTAAATGTGTGTACCTTTTCTGTTATCACTACTAGAAATGTTCATAGATTTTTAAATGTCTACGTATAAGTTCCATGAATTTGAATAAATTTTCAAATTGTATTTCACCGATCCTAGAGATGTTCACGGCATCTGATTTACATGGTCGGATACTTCAGTCAAAACCCTATGAGTATGGTGGCCACCCAGAAATATTCACAGGAGCTTTTTCATATATTCGAAAAGATCAGAAAATTTTCTATCAATTTGGAGGGGACGGGAAGCGAATGATGATTTTCGCCATATTTTCCAAAATTGAAAACCTCTTCATTTTCAATTTTATTCTCACTAGCAAATTTTGGTACTTTCGCCAATTGAAATTTTACCTAATTGACATTCCACAATAAGCCCTCGAATCCGATTTACTGAGATAACAAATCCAAGTAAATCTTCTCGAGAGTTGGATTCAATATTTTTAAACATGTTAAAATGCAAACCTTTAAATACCTCGATTTAAAAAAGTTTATATCGTAAAACTGGTCAAGTTACAACAAATGATATACTTAAAAATTTTGTGGTCTATACACATTACAGGTACTGTTGCTTGATTTGTGCATTATGAGATCTGTAGCACTTTCAGGAGAATGTATCATATTTATTTTCTGATGTATGCGGAGTTATCCCATGATTCTATCCCAAAATATAAAAAAATCATCAGGCAACATTAATCAATAAAAAACCTATTTGCAAATTTTAGCCATGACGATATAACGGTTTATCGTTATACTGTTGAAGAACATGTATTTGAACGAACTAAAATTACATTAGACACGATAAAGGTACTCTGCACGTTATATAGTTATAAACTTTAGTCGGATTAAGAATATGAATGTTTTGAGATGGTCACACTGATGCCTTACTTTTAGAATTTTTTTTTTAATTTTTCTAAAAGTATGATGTTTCCAAAACCACATAGTCTAAATCCGACAAATTTATAACGGGTGCGTTAGCTTTTATGTCGGTATGTAAACATTGAATAACTGTAACATTTGTCAATCTATTGACTTGACTAGACTTGTTTTTGAAATGTCAATTCATAGCACAAGTTTAACCATGACTCTTAACCATGACGCTGTACATTGAAAATAATCGTAAATATCGTCGAAAATATCGTGTTCAACAGGCACCGTCTGATAACACTATTTGCTGTTTGGTGTCGAATTTTGCTGAACACGGAACAGTTAGAAATCGTCAACATGCCGTTCATCAACGATCAAGACGTTTCAATGAATTGGTTGAAGTGGTCAGAGAATGCGTTGCCTAGAACTCAAAATTGTCGTATCGTCTTAGCATTTTGGCGTCACTGGAACCACTTCCATTTGTTTCCGCATAAAGTGGCATTGGAATACGGCCAAACAGTTGGTCGAATGGTTGACACTGAACCTGATTTTTGGAAGCAAATTTTGATGACCGAGGAGACCTATTTCACACTCGCTGGCGGTTGTAATAAGTAAAATTGCAGCATTTGGGAACCGGAGAATCCACACGAGATCCTTGAAAAAGTGACTCTTTGAGCCGGCATTTGCGTCAAAACTATCATTGGGCCATATTTTTTCAGAGAAAATGAAACCGTCAATGAAAAGCGATATCGGTGGATGTTGGCTCATTATGTCTGCCCGCAAATGCGTGAAAAAGGACTAGACGGTTACTGGTTTCAACAAGACAGAGAGAGAGCTACATGCAAACTGCAAATCAAACAATTCAGTTTCTGCAATGAAAATTCCCCGGACATCTAATGTCAAAAAGATGCGACATTGACTGGCCACCCAGATCTCCAGATTTGATCCCTCCGGATTTCTTTTCGTAGGGTTATTTGAAAATCAAAGTGTATGCCAGCAAGCCTCGGACCATTGATGAGCTCATGCGGGATGCTCGAAATGGTACTGGAAAACGCAGTAAAAAGGACACATTTTGCTTTGGCGAATAAATACGGCTCCACCTTTGTAGCACCCCATCTAAAGGTTTTGACAAAAGTGATGATTGAATTTGTTTGGTCAGGATTGGTCCATAGTTTTTATTGTTTGGTCACTTACGATTAAACGGTAAATAAATAATGAAAATTCCAAACAAAAAAATTTCCCTCAGCACCTCAGAAAGTCATACCGTTTTTATCAAATTTCGTTAGGTAATCGTTAGGTCAGGGTTGGTCACTACATTTTATCGTTTGGTCTGCACCAATGTCTCAGATTTTATTAAAACAAAATCAAATTGTATTAATTCATTAAAATCAGGTTCGTCGCTTATTTGGGAATTTTATTTTACAAAATTAATAAAAAATCCAATTGGAATGTATCATTTAGATCAGCGCTATCCAACTTTCCAATGATCGCGGGCCAAATAATATTTTTTCAGACTTAGCCGGGCCAACATATATTTTATTTAATGCAATAACATTTTCTACATATAATAATATTTATTAATTCATTGTCTTACATAAAAATTCAGTATGTATTCATCATTTATTCATAAAATTATACTTAAAATATAAAAAGTTTCAATGTGATGATAGCTGTAAATGACGCTGTTCCGATAGAATTTTTTTAATATCTATTTCGATGTTTGTTGTTGAAATTCGTATTATTTCTTCTAATTTACTATCATTGATTGAATTCCGATATTTAGATTTAATGTATTTCATATCAGAAAATCCCTTTTCACATATATAGGTGCTTCCAAACATAGATATTATTTGTAATCCAAAATTGCGGAGATTTGGATATTTGTCGTTCGGTAACAACTTAAAAAACTCAATTCCATTTTCTTTTCTAGATAAAAAAAATTGATCGGCTTGTAATTCACACAATTCCATGTGATATTGAATATCTGTGTCTTCGACATTAATAGACATTGGATTATTAAACATCGCTAAGCTGACTTTTAACGAATCAAAATCTGAAAATCGTTTCGAAAAATTTTCAATCAAGACATCTAACATTCGAACAAACTTTTGGAAATTTAAGTTTTCGTTAAGTACTTTCATCTCATCAAATAGTTCTTGACATGCCTCGAAATGTGATAAATTATTGTTTTCCAAATTAGATTTTAATAAACGCAGTTTGTTTCTGAATCCATTTACGTGACTATAAAGATCGCTGATATTTTGATCTTTCCCTTGCATAGACTTATTTAAAATATTTAGATATTGGGTAATATCAGTTAAAAATGCAAGCGACATAAGAAATTGAATTGAAATGAGTTCATTGGACAAATCTGATTCGCCTTGTTCTGTTAAGAAGAAATGAATTTCCTTTCTGAGTTGGAAAAATCGATTTAAACATTTACCTGAACTCAACCATCGAACGTTGCTGTGTAGTAATAGATCACCATATTGGGCATCCAGTTCTTCTAAAAATATTTTAAATTTTCGATGGGTAAGTGCACGATTTCCGCCTCTTATTTTGTTGGTTATTTTCGTAACCGTGTCCATTATATTGCTCATTCCCATTGTAGACCCACACAAACTTTCTTGATGAATAATACAGTGTAGCATTCGACAATTAATACCATCTGCTTTCATCAATCCTTTGAGCCCAATATTTTGGCCGGTCATAGATTTGGCACCATCAGTCACAATGGCTGTACATTTCTTGAAATTAGTGACTTTCGTTACTGCACTTTTGAGTTCTTTGAAAATGTCTTCGCCTTTTGTGTTCTCGTGAAGCGACGCGAGTTTTAATAGCTCCTCAAAGCAGTTAAAATCAGCATCCACAGTCCGGATAAAAATTAACATTTGGCTGGTGTGAGCAATATCCGTGCTCTCATCTAATGCTATAGAAAAGTAGCAGCACTTTTCAATTATCTCTCCCAATTGTTCACTAACGTGTTTATCAATTTCCAAGACCCGCCGACTCACAGTTTGATGAGAAAGCGAGACCTTTTCGAACTTCTTTGCAATCGCCTCTTCGCCAAATGATCGAGCCATTTCAATTGCACATTTTTTTATAAGTTCTCCATCTGTGAACGGTTTTTTGGCTTTTGCAATTTCTTTGCAAACAGCAAAGGAAGCATGTACTGATTCTTCTTGAATATTCTTTATATTGGTAAAAAAGAAGATTGTTGTTTAAGTTGATCTTTCAGCTTCTGGATTAAAGTGTTTCTTGATTCATCTTTATATCCTGCGTACTTGTCTTCATGACTTGTATTGTAATGTCGCTTTATGTTGTACTCCTTACAAACTGCAACATTTTGTAAACAAACCAAACATGTAATTTTTCCATTGTGCATGACGAATAAATATTGTTTTTCCCAGCGTTCCTGAAATTCTCTATTTTCTAATTCTACTTTTCTTATTTTATTCGCACTCATATTTATATGAATATATTTAATTTTTTCCACCAATTATTAATTAATTAATATTTTGTAATACATAAAAACGTGATAAAGTTCACTTAAATTTTTCACAGAAATATTTTATCAAAATGTACCGTAACTCACAGATAAATTATTTTAAATTAACTCACAAAACCGAACAATTTTAACACACTAACGCGACATTAAACACAGTCTAATAAATTTAACAGTTACTTAAAATAATGAGACAAAACAGAACGAATTTACTAACTTATACCGGTTAAAACAAAGTTATTAAGTATCAACTCTCATTCTGATGTAAATTATAAACATTCTCTCTATCCTTATTTACTTTATTTTGAAAATATTAAAAAATATATTTTTACTTACTTATTTAGAATTGTGTTTTTGTTACATATATAAATACTGTATCTTAATTTAAAACAATTTTGTTAAAATATAATTCCTAATATGTATGTATTTACATTACTAAATTTATAAATATATTTTATTATTAATGCTTTGGCGGGCCAAATTAAACGAAATTTGTTCTCAAAAGCAAGGGCCAAAATAAATTGAGGCGCGGGCCGGATGTGGCCCGCGGGCCGCCAGTTGGACAGCTCTGATTTAGATAAAAAATATTTCCTTTTTCAAAGAACTGTATCTAAAGTGGAAGAAATTAGATATAATAAATTTAATTTTTTGTTTCATCATGATTCGTTGAAGACTGGTCACTAGTCCCTACATAATGATTTAATGCGAAAATTCTTTAAAAACTCATAATTTCCACAGAGTTTAAGGAATTTTCGCAATAATCATTTAGGGATGACCAAACGAAAAACACTGGTGACCAATCCATAACAGACGTCCGTACAATAACAGACGTCCAAATAATTCCAATCGTTGGATTTATAAAATTATTAGTATCGGTCAAGTTTCCACTCCCGAACACTTCAAATCGAGTGGAAATTTGGAGTTTTTAAAGAAGTTTCGCAATAAATAATTATGTAGGGATGACCAAACGAAATTAACTAGTGACCAGTCCTCAACGAGTCATGAAGAAACAAAAAATTAAATTTATTATTTAATTTCTTCCACTTTAGATACAATTCTTTGAAAAAGGAAATATTTTTTATGTAAATTGTACATTCCAATTGGATTTTTTATTAATTTTGTAAAATGAAATTCCCAAACACCCGTTACTTTTAACATGTCAAATTTAAATGTGATTTTAGTTCAAATACGAGTTGTATGGATATATGGGGAGGCCCAGGGCTCGATTTTGCAAAGGTGGTACGAAATAATTTAAATAGCCTTAATCCGACTAGTTTATACTTTACATGTTCTTTAGTTATAACTGTTATATGGCTAAAATTCGCAATATTTAAAAGAAATGAATTAAAGTTTTCTATTTACCGTGATTTTAAAAAAAATCCGGGCTGAGCTAACTTCACACAAGGGCAACTGGCCTTTTTTATTTTGTTAGCGTTGACAAATTTTTCTTATTTTCTGGGATAGAATCGTGGGATAACTTCACATACGTATATTTTTGTGGAAGTAAGTCCTTGTCCGTGAAGACTGAAATTGTTTTAATTTATTGTTTAAGTTTAGAGCAGCTGTTTTTGATTACATTCAGCAAACCTGATTATCATCTCTCAAAAGAAAAATAGAAACTGTTTAAAATAAGGACAGAAATAAGAGAAACAAACCAACTGGAAGATAACATTGTTATGAATAAGAATCATGCGAAACTATATATAGATTGACTAACGTTATGACCAAAGTATAATAACGACAATTTTGCCACAGATCCTGAGAGCACGAAGCTATTTATCTATTATTTCAATTATCATACACACACAAAAAAAATTTGAATTCTACTTAATATCGTGTTCCGCGTTAAAATATTCAAAAAACACCACTACCCGTTTTCTTTGCACATTCACATATCGAATGAAAAATAGATCACGAAATCGCGTTTTACAATTTTCAATAAAAAAATAAAAAAAATTCGTATTTCCAACTATTGAAAACCGTTTATAAAGAATCGTTTCGAATTCACAAAAGATTATGAGAATAACAGAAAAAAATTAACAATTCATGCATGCCATTAATATCAGCGGAATATTGTCATCCATAAATCATCGTGTTTGAAGTCATAGTGGATGATAAGGTGGTAAAAATATACGAGAAAAACAATATGTCAATATCGTTTAAGAATCATTTCGTATATGTCCCTCCCACTCCTGTACTGTCCCACGCTGCATTTTTCGTTCAAACAGCTTATTTGGAATACGAAACCTGGAGAAATCCTATATATTTCCTTTTCGCAATTTTCGTTCGATCCGCTTATGATGATGAATTCCTTTTTATCTCTTTGATATTGGTTGTTCGACAACACAAAACACACACACACACACCCAGAACAATATTGCTTTTGATTTATCCCATATTCAAATCACGTATAAAAATTTTTCATGTTTTTCCATAACAAATTTAGAAAAAAAAAATATTTATTACCAACTTCTAACAGTTAAGATGACATTTCGACTTGTATTTGTGAATTTAGAAATTGAGTAGTTTTGAAAAATGCGAATTCGTCGTGTACATTATATGATGGATATCTGGTACCATACGTCAGGGGTGTGAAAAACACACAGACACACACACACACTCATATAATTGTCATTATTCAAAATAAACCATTTATCACTTTTAAATGTTCATTTATTGTTTAATTTAATGGATTTGGTATTATATCCTTCATTTATATTTATATACATACGTAATATACTCGTACATAAAATAAAAACTGGACAACTGGAAAAATGATTTACATCTCAAACATGAAAACCATGAAAATTCGTACATATTATTATTGTTATATATTTAATTTATATTAAAAGCCCAAAGTAACGCAATTTTAAACATTTTTATTTAATTAAAATAAAAAAAACAACAACAAAATTTCTATTTCATTAATTTAATTACCTCTCGCCAAAAAATTTTCATTTGTGAGTGTAAATGTGGGGTATATGTTCAAAACACTGCACACACATATTTAACAATTTTTCCGAAATAGTCATGATTCAACGCCAAAAATTATGTTTTGTACATTTTAATACAAAAAGCACAGAAACCCAAAAATGAAAAACCAAAACAAGAAAAAAGAATTTTTTTTTTGGTTGTGAGAAAAACACATTTTGGAAAAATATGGAAATTTTCGCGTTGTGCGAGTCTCAACGGGATAATTTACAGGCGTGAAAATTTATAAAAGATATTTCGTTTAACACAAATACTAACGTGCGTTATATATTGTGAAATGAGAGCGTGCACGCGATAAATAAACGACCCGAAATCATTAAGTTAATTGTGATTATATCCGATTATGTATATACCATGCATGCGGAATTGGTCCACAACTTTTCAGTAGTCATGATAAGAATATTTATTCGTGTATCATGATTCATTCCCATTGTGTAATATTTCATTTTCGCGTTTTCATTTTAAATTGGTACCTTATGTGTAATTAAAAGGTGTGCGTGTGTTCTATATAAATATGTTGGATTTAATAATTAATTATTTTATAAAAACGGAAGCGGCTAAGACAACCATTGTACGAACTATTGTCACTAAGTAAAACACATAGTCTCCATAAAGCAACTTCCGTGGCATAATATAGCAGGAAAATCAATAGGGTGCTCTACAGTACCAAAAATAACATTACTAAGCCCAATGCCAATCTGGGATATCGCTTGAATAAATTAAACATTCATCATTAGCTTCTGAAATTTTTTTCCTCAATATTGAAAATCGGGTAAGAAATTCATTAATTACACTGTGCTTGAATTGCAAACTGTTTTTTCGTGACAAGCTGGGCACCCAGGGGATAAACCTAATTCGAGTATGCTGAATTCAACGGTGCTAGTCCCATTTCAAAGTTAGTCCCCATTTTTGAGATATCGGTTTCGACATTTTTTGGCTCTGAGTCAAAATATACCATCATTTTCACGTTTATAGCTCTTGAACCATTAAGGTTATCGTTATTATTTCTTCAGCAAAGTTGTTGCTCAGGTCAAGACCAACAACTTTGCCGAACATATCAAGACCGAAAAACCACATTTAATTTTTTTTTTGCTTTTCATTTCGACGAAAAATACTGTTTTTATCATTTTTTGTTATTTTGTTGAATTTAAATCGAGTAGAATCGATCGAATAAACATCGCATCTACAAATATAGATACAATCATGGACGAATTATTTAATGACATACAAAGCCGAATACATTTCTCCATCATGTTGTTTGTTGCTGTAAAAAATCATTAAAACCCTGGATGTGTAGTGGTACAAATTTAAAATAAACGTATAAGAAATAAAATATTGTTTATTCTATAAATAGTGACATATACATCCATACACATTTTGTTTTTATTATTTTGCTTTCATATATTTTGTTTTTGAGTGTATTTATATTTTTGTCGTTTACTTTTTCCCCTGATATAATCGTGAGGGAATATAAAATTGAAATGCCGTATGATGATCTACAATCTACATAATATTTTCTATTTCGTAATTTACACGAGCTGTGTTTTGTAGGAATAGAATAAACGCACACACACATACCAAAGATCGCGCGTTGCATAATTTTTTTTATTTCGTTTTCCAAAATTGTGTTTATTTATAAAGCGCTATGTCAATCGAACTATTGAGTGCTTAAAGCTGCACCAACCAAATTGCCCGCCTCAATGAAATCTGTACGATAATTTGTTAGACATTAATTACAATTTATTACAACAAATCCCGATTGTATTACAGTTGCCATTTTACAGGAACGAGTGGTCGATCTAGCTTACAAATAAACTTGCATCGCCAAAACTGTAACTTTATATGTAGTTATGATATCGGGATGGTTCTTGGAGCAGAATTTATTACAAATCAATTACATTGAATAATTTAGTTCAAGACCACCCCTTTAACATGCCTAAGCGTAAATTTCATCCCAAAACGATTGTTTATTTCATAAACGCCAATTTAACCAAATTTAATAAGGTTTTTACACCAGACTGCCACCAGATCTTGGACCAAATGTTGCTCCAAAGCCTTTTCGGTAGGTAGGTCGATCTTATCCACGTGTGTAATAAATTATTTTTGTATAATATTAGACGGAATATGCATAAGAAGATATAGGTTTGAAATTACGATATATAGGTTGGTTTTGCCAAATTTAAGAATTTATTACACCAGCGTCACTATTCTGGGTTTCCCTGGGAATAGGGAATTCGGAAAAATATTTTCATAGCATTTTTGTCTAAAATGAATTTTTAGACTGAAGGAACAAATTTAGTGCAAACATTTTTAAAACAAACTTAATTGGGAAACTTTTGTTCCACAAAATTTTTATAGGGAATAATAATTTCCCATTTAACTTTGTTTCTAAAATATTTACACCAAACTTATTCCCTCAGTAGGCCAGAAAACTACAATTTAAACAAAAATTTTATGAAAATATTTTCGCCAATTCCCTATTCCTGTAAGAAAAGCTCAAATAGGCCTACAGTGGTACTATTCTCGTGATTCCCCGGGAACAGGGGAGGAAGAATTTATATGTAATTTTTATTTAAACATTTTTTTCTGGCAGACTGAGATAAAAAGTATGTATTAGTTTTTTTGAAAACAAAATTAAATGGGTAATAATTTTCCCTGCCAATTTAGGTATGGAACTATTTTTCTTATTTTATAAATGTATACATCAAGCTTTACTCCTCAGTAGGCCGGAAAAATGTTTCAACAAAAATTACATATAAATTCTTTCCTCAGCTCCCTATTCCCGGGAAACCACCACCAGATATTGGATCAAATGATACTTCGTTAACCTAGTGAAGGGAAATCAACATGGTTCAGGGGGTAACAAATTATCTTTGTATCAGGTTACACGGCGTTAAAGGTAAAGGCTACATATATGTAATTTAAAGGACGACTTTACCATATTTAATAATTTATTACATCAGACAGCCACCAGATATTAGTTCTGTTGAAACTTGGTTGTAGTTGTGAAGGGCAGGTCAACTTTATCGAGGTGTGTAATAAATTATTTATGGGTTAATTTACACGGAATTTGATTCAAAGCTAAAGGCTACAAACGGGTTACCCACGAAATCCAGTATGTCACGATCCTTTTTGACAAAATCCATTTTGACAAAATCCGTTTTTAAGGTAATCATCTTTTGACAAAATACATCCTTTTCAAAATCCATTTATGATAAAATCCATTTTTGACAAAATCCATTTCTGTCAAAATTCATTTTTGTCAAAATCCCTTTTGTCAAAATCCATGAAAAAACCAACGAATCCATCGTTTTTGTTATTTTTTACAAGCCCGGGCTTTGTTATAACAAAAAAGATGGATTCGATAGTTTTTTCATGGATTTTGACAAAAATAACAAAAACGATGGATTCGAATTTTTTTTTCATGGATTCTTGGATTTTTTTTCATGGAAATACGAAATTTATTTTATTTGTACGATCATGAGTTTAGTGACATTATACTAGAGGATTTTGACAACAGTGGATTGTGTCATAAATGGATTTAGTAAAAATTAGAAAATAACAAAAAAGGGTTTCAACAATCATAGGTTTCAACATCAATGGATTTTGTCAAATGAGGATTTTTATAAAAAACTACGAATTTTAGCAAAATGGATTTTGGACAGATGGATAACGGGGGGATCCTGCTACAAACTTGTAATTTAAAGGTCGATTTTACCACCATTAATAAATTATTACACCAGACCACTACCAGATATTGAGTCTTATGTTAATCCATGCCTTGTGAATGGTAGGTCAACTTAATCCAGGTGCGTAATAGATTATTGTTGTGTCAGGTTACACGGAACTGTAAAGGCTTCAAATATGTGATTTAAAGTTTGATTTACCACATTTAATAAATTATTACACCAGACCGCCACCAGATATTGGGTCAAATGTTACTCCATGGTCGTTGTGAAGGGCAGGTCAACATTATTCAGGTGTGTAATAAATTATTTTGTAGTCATATTACACGGAATTGGCTCAGAATGGTAAATGCTTCAAATGTGTAATTTATTACACCAGTCAAATGTTAAGTCCTTTACCATTTTGGTGGGCAGATCAATATTATCCAGGTATGTAATAAATTGTATTTGTGTCAGGATACGCGAAATTAACTTCAAAGTGCAAAGGCCTGAAATAGGTAATTTAAAGGTCGATTTTATACAACATTTAATAATTTATTACACCAAACCACAACCAGATATTCACAAGGTCCATGCGGAGTAATCATTTTACCTAATATCTGGTAGCGGTCTAGTGTACTAAATTATTAAATGTGGTAAAATCGTCTTTAAAATTACATATTTGAAGCCTTTAACTTCTGAAGCCAACTTCGTATAACCTGACCCAAAATTAATTTATTACACACCTGGATAAGGTGGACCTGGTCTCCACAAGGTAAATAGAGAAGGATTTTATACAATTTCTGGTGGCGGTCTGGCGTAACAAAATATTAAATGTGGTAAAATCGACATTGATCATATTTGAAACCTTTACACTCTGAAGCCAATTCCGTTTAACACGCTAACCTGATACAAAGATAATGTATTACCTGCCTGTGGCACTATTCTGGTAATTCCCTGGGAATAGTGAGGGAAAGAATTTATATGTAATTTATAATCAAAAAAAAAATTCTGGCATAGGTACGGAGGTAAAAAACTAGAGTTAATTTTTTTTGAAAACAAAATTAATTTGGGAGTAATTTTCCCTGAAAATTTAGATATGGAAAAATTATTCCCAATTTATAAATATTTACACCAAACTTTTTTCTTCAGTAGGCTGGAAAAATAATATTTGAACAAAAATTACATATAAATTCTTTCTCCAATTCCCTATTCCCGGGGAATTACCAGAATAGTACCTCTGAATAAGGTTAATTTTCTCTTTACTAAGTTAACGAGGTAACATTTGACCCAATATCTGGTGGCAGTGTGGTGTAATAAATACTTAAATGTGGCTTTGCCAACCTATATATTGCATTTTGAAACCTACATCTTCTTATGTCTAGTCCGTCTAGTATTATACAAAACTAATTTATTACATACCTAAATAAGATTGACCTACCCTACCGACAAGGCTTTGGAGCAACATTTGGTCCAAAATCTGGTGGCAGTGTGGTGTAAAAACCTTATTAAAGTTGGTGAAATTGGCGTTTATGAAATAAACAATCGTTTTGGGATGAAATTTACGCTTAGGCATGTTATAGGGATGGTCTTGAACTAACTTATTCAATGTAATTAATTTCTAATAAATTCTGGTCCAAAAACAATCCCGATATCATAGCTACATATAAAGTTACAATTTTGGCGGAGCAGGTTTAATTGTAAGCTAAACCGACCACTCGTTTCTGGAAAATGACAATTGTCATAAAATCGGGATTTGTTGTAATAAATGTCTAACAAATTATCGTACAGATTTCATTGAGGCGATTTAATTTGGTCGGTGCAGGTTTAAAACAATGAATTATTGAGTAATTTACGTAAAGCGGTTGGTTAGAAAATAATCATATCTCTACTTATATTCAATTACTTCGAATTTGCGATCTGCAGAAGAAACGGTTGTACTAAACCGTTAAAATTTTCTTCTATAAATTAACATATACTTGACATTCAGAAGTCCTCAGAAGACCTTCAGAAGTCAATCAATATTTTTTGGGAAAGATGTTTTCAACAAAACATGTTATGTTGTTCTTCAACGCGTGCCTACTCCTATAGTACACCTATTTTTGTTTCAGTATTTATAATTTTCTAATACCCTAGACAGACACAAAAGTTATCGCGATTTCTTCCAATCGCGATTACATGTCAAACAAATAAAATCGCGATTTTATAATTATAGTGCGACAGACACAAACCCGATTTTGTAAATCTGCAAACGTTCAAATTCATATTTAATTAATGAAATAAAGCAATTTCAATGCGTATTTGATGATTTTGAATTACATCGAATCAGTTACAATAAGTTAATAAAAACTATATTTATAAATAATTTTTGTGACAGTTTAAAAATTTTAAAATTTAATTTACAATCTAACAATTTTTCTGTATACATTCAATGAAAATGACTTATGTTCCCCATCCCCATACAATCGTACTGATTTTTCTTATATTTCACATTTATCTTCTTCCTACAACCCGATTGTAGTAATCTTGTTCTATAAACGCAATAATCCTGTTTTGCCAAAATCGTGTACTGACAGACTGAAAAAATAACTACGTAATCTTGAATTCGCGATTAGCTAGTTTGTGTCTGTCTAGGGTATAAGACTCTTTAAATAATCAGTTTTTAAACGACAAATGTGGGTAGCGACAATTTACCACAGCAAACGAAAAATTTATATTAGAAAATAAATTGATTAGTTTTAAGATAGGTTAAAAGCTGTTTGTAATCAGCGACCTTACAAGCTACATTTTTTTATTTTCAAACTTAAAAACTTATATTTTTCGTTTTAAAACAATAAATTTTCAAATTTTTTAACGGAATAGTTAAAAAGTCAAAAAAATTATTATATGTATAAACGTTAATATTTAAGCTGCCAACACAGGTGTTTTCATCGAATTTGCGGCGTCTATAGCCGGTTACAACATACTTATGGTGTCTGTAAAATCAAAAATTAAGAACATAAGTTAATGAAAAAATTAATTGTTTGATTAATAATCATAATCTCAAATTTAGATAATTTTATGGGTTTATAAATTAATAAATATAGTGTTCACTGTCAACTTAATCAGTCTTATTTAGTAGATTAACAAAGCTAGTTTCGAAATCTATTCAATTTTAATTGATTCAAAATATCTAAATATGTAATATAAAGAAAATTAATAAATTTGCCTTTTATTGGTCTGATCGTGGAACGTACAATCGTATATTTCCGTGAGCATATAAAATTTTGTATTTTCCTGCAAATACGAATTTCTATTTATCGGTAAACAATATAAATAAAGAATTAATAGAGAACTACATGTGAAAGATAATGCATAAAAATAAAAGGTGTTTGTATGTATATGTAACCATTTATAGAATAAACAACGTTTTATTTTTTATACGTTTATTAGAAATTTGCACCACTACATATCCAGGGTTGTAATGATTTTTTACAGCAACAAACAACATAATGGAGAGATGTATTCGGCTTTATAAATCTTATTAAATATAATTAATCTATGATACAATAGAAACTATTTAAAAGAAAGTTAATTCGATTCAGTTGATTTTTCCCAAACAAAAAATTCCTAAAAAATTAACATTTTTCTGCTCTTTGACAAAACAATGGCATACCGTTGCGATAGTGAATAAAAATCCTGGATTTTTCCATCCAATTGTTTTAACCAATTACATCACGTAAATTATCACTTTGGACGGCAGTCCAAACGAGTGACGAAAGCACCTACTGTGCTGGAAGTCGAACTCGTATATACGACTTCGACTTCTAAAAAATTAGTTTTTCGGGTACAACTGCCCCAAAAAGTGCCTCAATTATTTTTTAGCTAGCAAATAATGATTGTAGACGTCAATACCAATTCAACGACACCTCAAACGTTCAAAACGGATGATTTTGACCAAAGTTATGACATTTGAAATTTTTTTTGTGACGTCACGATATAATCTTGCTGTGGTATATATGTTTGTTTGTTTGTCCGTACTTCTTTCATTTGATCTCAAATTTTCATGGTTTGTTAATAGTACTTGAAAAACTAAGCAACTTTTGTTCTACAACTTTTTGATTTAGCCGCCATGCCTCTGAAAGGCCATTTTTGGCCATTTTAGCCACGCTCACAGTGCTGAACTTATTTGACATACCCCGGACATATGCATATCGTTAGAAAGGTATAGACAGCTATCAAATAGCATATAGAAAAATTTCAAAAAATTAAGGTTGAAGGTCATTTTGGTAAAAAACTGAAAAATGCCAAATCGGCCGGCCACATTCGGCCTAATTGCTAAAAAATTAGCCTAAAATTTTTGGTTCATATTTTCAGGATTATTAGCTACAAACCTGACCTACAATATGACATGAACCGTTTGTCCCAGAAAACTCGTATATTTTAGATATTGACCTCCATAACACAAAAGCCACCTTAATTTTTTGCAAAATTTCATTTTTTGGCTCAAATGCACCCTAATATCGGTCCGTTGTGGTACATAATGATTGTAAATCAACGTATTACAATGAAACAAATATAAACACGTCATATTATTACCTAGCTACGAGAATTTTTACTAGTGACTCTTTTTTCATAACAAAAAAAAATGAAAAAACTGACAAATTGATGTGATCGAAAAAATCCCCAAAAACATTGAACATTTGACAGTCTCCTTGCATAACATCGATTTTTTTTAATCTTTATGATGATTTCTTTAAAAAATAGATGTTTTCCCCCCTCCCATCGCATGAAGATGGATTATCAGGGAGAGGGTAGCTACCATTAATTTTTGTTTCCAACTAACACACTAAAATATGTATATTTTATTGTATTGTTTAAGGAATCAAAAATGAATTGCTATCGAGTGTGTGTGAACTGTTTTGACTGACAACAATAAAACGAATCAGAATTCAATTCATTTTCAATTTGCCGTGCCAAAATCATTGATATCAAATAAAAAACCTCTTAACGAGGCAAATGTTCGTGTGACGAAAGCCGAATTCAATTCACAAAATTTCTGATATCAAATTTGTGCCGAAAAAAACAATTGCATTCGATTTGTCAACGATTTTTCGGAATGTTCAACAACAACGCGCTGAATGCACTTACATTCCGAAAAACCGTTGACAAATCGAATGCAATTGTTTTTTTCGGCACAAATGTGATATCAGAAATTTTGTGAATTGAATTTAGCTTTCATCACTCGAACATATACCTCGTACAACAGACACGCCATTTTGCATACAAAAAAGTTGAAAAAATTGAATAATAATCTGGGATAGAAAAATCTGAGATTTTTATCCGTCGTATTTTTCTGTGATTGAATGGCGCAGTGACATTTGATGGTTGATATATTGATGCAGATGTTTCTTAATTTACGTGTATAATTTACGTGCTGTAATTGGTTAAAACGATGGGATGGAAAAATCCAGGATTTTTATTCACTATCGCAACGGTACGCCATTGCTTTGTTAAAGAGAAGAAAAATGTTAATTTTTTAGGAATTTTTTTTTTAGGAAAAATCAACTGAATCGAATTAACTTTCTTTTAAATAGTTTCTATTGTATCTATATTTGTCGATGCGATGTTTATTCGATCGATTCTACTCTATTTAAATTCAACAAAATGATAAAAACTGATAAAAACATTGTTTTTCGTCGAAATGAAAAGGAAAAAAAAATAGATGTGGTTTTTCGGTTTTGATATGTTCGGCAAAGTTGTTGGTCTCGACTTGCGCAACAACTTTGCTGAAGAAAGCATAACGAAAATCTTAATGGTTCAAGAGCTATCAACGTGAAAATGAGGGTATATTTTGACTCAGAGCCAAAACATGTCGAAACCGATATCTCAAAATTGGGGACTAACTTTGAAATGGGACTAGCACCGTTGAATTCAGCATACTCGAATTAGGTTTATCCCCTGGGTGCCCAGCTTGTCACGAAAAAAAAGTTTGCAATTCAAGTACAGTGTTATTAATTGTGCACTACAAGAGCTTTGATGGTCTTTGACCGAACACAAATCAGCTGATGTCAGAGATTCATTCTTTGTTGAACTGGAAGACATCATGAGTAACATCCCGCACCATGATTATGAAATTATCGTCCAACACAGAAATAGGAACGCAAATACAACATTAAATATTGGTTCGTATAGAGCTTGTGACGGCTAAGTAACAACAATGGCCAAGGCGTCACAGAACCGGCTATAATATATAACGCAGTGGTATCAAGTACGTTCTTTCAACATTTAGAAAATCCTCAAGATCACGTGGCGATCGAAAGATGGAAGAACGGAAAAATAAATTGATCACGCCATGATCTCGATGGGGCATTCTACCAGCATAACTGACGTTAGCTCTTGTAGAGATACCGATATCGACAATGGTCATACGCTTGTTCTGTTCAAATATAAGTACAAATTATCATCCACATTTAATAGAAAAGAAAACCGTGTGCTGGATTATGAATGTGGTAAAAATGAAGACACCAAATATTTAAAGTGACACAATGGCTCGTAACACTCGAAGCACTCACACCGGGTATCCTAGTGCCAAGGAAGATACGACTTTTACTCATGACTTGGTACTCATGACGTACTCCACGGTAGAAAAGATAGATGCAGCTATTAGTTAATTAAAAATGGAAGGCATTTCGTCTTTTCGGACCCTCTTGAATTAGTAAAACTCGAAGGAGTTTCTCTTGTATCTAATCTATATGAACCTTCGTTCCTCTTCTTTAACCAGGCGGATTAACCCATTGCATAAGAAAGGCGACCGCCTGAAATGTAAAAATAACTGTGGCATAGCTCTGTTAAACATGCCGCCAACAAAGTGCTTGCTAAATTTATACTTGTCCGAATCATCCCCTTGCCGAAAATATGATCGGCGACTATCAATATGGTTTGACAGACAGCGATCAACTTCTGAACTATTTTTTACTTTCAGGATGATCCTGGAAACATGTTGGGAATACAACATAACGATTCTCCAGGTCTATATATAGACTTTCAACAGGCATAGGACAGTATCAACTGCGTAAAACTTGTTTCTTAAGTTAACAACATCTGGCTCGTTATCTGTAGAATCGTGCTGGAAGGGACTGTGTCTGATTCCTTCGAGATAAAATCAGGTGTGCGACAGGTGCCTTTGCCTTTTAATGTGCTTTTGTGCTGCATATTCAATAATTCAGGCCAAATTTATGTACATATATGTATATGCTGATCCAATCGCTATTAACCGGAGACCTAATCATATATCATTCTTGTTGTGAGTCACGTGAGAAATCCGATTTTGGAAATCCCATGATTTCTTATTTTGTCGAATAGTATTTGATTGTGTAATTTTCTGCGTCTAACGGTAAAATTTGTGCATAATGTATTTTGGGAGATAATGTGGCGTTTCTGACGTAATTATTACACCAGAAATCCCATAGATCCGTTTAATCAATAAGGCATATGTTTTGCTTTAGTTCAACCACAGACAATCAAATTAGATTTTTCATTTGAACTAAAAAGTGAAAACAAAACAAACTTCTGATAATTCCAATGTCATCGTTGTATCTGTGATTTTTCGTTAAACTGCGTATACGTATACGCAAAAAACAAAATATTTTTGATTTTATGCTGCTATTTACAGAAAATGAAATCGCAGTTTAAGTTTTTACGTTTACAAAGGATGAAATATCTCTTTTAGGTTGTCTCAGGTTCAACTGTGCAAAACTGTGCATGTCAAAAACAATTTAGTTTTCCTCCAGAATTGGTCGAGATTTTTCATAGAATGGCTATATCTGCTTATCAACTATTGTAGTAGATCAACTAGTAGATCAACTATTTGAGAAAATATCGTAGGTTTCTAGTCAGAATGTTTAGACTAGACGTATATAACCTGATTAGAGCAGAATTCACTGGTGGCATACTCCATATCAGTTAGAATTGCGAATAGAAAGCCCTTATATTTACAAGATACATTTTTGGAATACTTTTTATGAATGATTTTTGGAAATTCCACCTTTCATTGTTGAAATCAGTTAAACTGTTTGTACTGAACAAATATTATGATTGTGTCTACTCCCCGTCAGCCAGAATCGCACATAGGACTATACCACGGTCTATCATTAGCCACCGGTGAAAAATATTTAAATGATTGTGTGTGTCTAGAGATTGCAACTATGGCATGCGATACACTATCGTACAGCTGAAGAGGTTGAGAATTGGTTCTTATACATATTACATTAGGTGAGGTTAAATCTTGTGCTTCATGAATCGTCAAGACTTAACTGGTTTCTGGTATCTTATGCTGGGAGATTAATTGTTTATCAGCTCTGGTAAAAGTTAGATAGAAAGCGTTTTCTAACACAGGTAATGATGATAACGTTGGTGGCAGATTTATAAATTCGGCGGAAGTTTCCACTCATACTAGTGATGTCGGTTACTTGTACATACTCTAAAATTTTCTCATAAATTATGATTTCGTAGTTTTTGCCCAAATTTGATAGTAAACTGATTGCTCGGTAATTTTCTGGATCCGTTGAATTTTTATTGATTTTGAGTATTGGAAAGAAGCGCGCTATACTTTCTAACAATTTTAAAACATTTTGTTATTTGAATAAATTGTTAAAGTTTATGCAAATTTAGAATATAATTGATTTTGGTAAATGTTTCATAATTATATTTGGAATTAGATCGAGGTCGAAAGATTTTTTATTGTTTGCTTTTTTCAAAATGTTTGTCAAATATGGATTGTGATGTAATACGTCGGCTGGCGGTTCTTGTGTCTCAACTCGATTCGTTTCCGTGAATTGTGTTTTTGTACGTTTCGCCATTCGATCTTCATCATGTTTCCGTTTAATTGCTTCAACAGTTTTACGCACTTGGCGTTCGTGCTCTGGTTTGCCGAGTGATGGATTTCGTTGGGTATGTCTTTCAATGTGTTATTTCATCCCACGGTATATTTAATTATTCGTATTCATCAATCCCTTATTCATCTACTTCAATGGCTCATACGTTAATATCACGTACGTATATTTTGATTCCTGGCTTTATGTTTTTCATTCGATTCACCCAAAATTTTTCAATTTGCATTTTTATGTTTTGCCCAATCAGTTTCACAGTGCGTTTAATTTCCATTTTAAAAATTTGCGATTGCCGATGCATTACACTTGTCATGTGTGTATTGTGATAACTTTGATTTCGTTCCATATACCGTCGATACTTTTTAATTTTTGTAATCAATAAGTTTTTGTATTTATATAGTCGCTCGATCGTTGCATTTGTGTAAAAATTCATGTTATTACAACGTCTTTGTTTCGGTTCATTAACTTTTATGTTTGTCAAAAGTAATTCTGTGATTTTTCTAATATACATGTTAATTTCCTCTTCGTCCAAGTTTCTTGTGTCCGGTGCCAATGCTCCTATTGAATCACCATCATCATTATTGTCATCGCCGTGTCTCGGTTCTTCTACAATTATGCCTTCCTTTGTGTTCGTAAAATGGTACCATAATCCCTCCACCTCATTTGTGGCCATTTCCAGTTCACCCACCTCTCTTACCACTTCCTAAACCGCCTTATGGTTACTAAAGTAACGATGTGTTGGTATTTCACCCCTGTTGTTCGTGTTAATTTGGATTCTTTCTTCTGCAATGGCTAAAATCTAAATAATTCTCGGATCGTGTCACTTTTGCATATTTTCGTCCTATATTCCATGGCATTTTCCAGCATCCATCGATTGAGTCAGTTCCCTCTTGAGTTATATGCTGCGTTGCCCCAATTTGTATGTTTGGCATTCAGGTCAATTATTTGGATTTTGTAAATTTAGAATTTGGAAAATTTTGCTCCACTCTTCAATAAAACGTTCGTCCGTGATTTCATTTGCATTGCCCGTGCAGTAAATTGATAACTTAAATAAATGATTTATAGTGTTTTTAATTTTATTATCACAATTTCGATGCCCACCCAATTTCTGATTTCTTGCGGCGCAATTATTTTAAATTTTAATCCGTTTCTAATTATAGTATGGCTGTCCCTCCATCCTGCGTAGCATTCACCCGATCCCATCGTATCATCTCATACTTTTTAAATTCAATTTTGTGTCTAGAATTTAATTTTGTTTATAATGATGTTCCAAAAATTTCAATAAATTGAATCTCTTCTGGACGCTCACAATCGAATTTGCACTTAATGCTATAATTTTAAATTTATTTACCATGAGGCAATGATCTGGAGAAGTTGAGCAATTTGCTCGCTTTATTGTTGTATGGTACGGACCATAATATCAAATCTTGTTGTTAATTGGTGTATTGTCGTATTATATTGGGCGCCATTATGTGCTTGCTCCTCTTGTTGCTGTTATGGCTGTTGTAATGGAATTGGATCCCACTTCAATCTATCGGTTATTGTTCCGTTTTCCTTTGTTACAGGTATAGATGTAAATAATCTCGGTCCTGGTGCTGCTTGTTCATTGTCTGGCATACCGGGCACCCCTTATATGATGCTAGATGTCCCAATTTATTGCAATTAATACAATAAATATCATCTTTCGCTGCTTGCTCTTGTATTTGGCAGTCATCTGGTTCATGATGTTCTGCACATTTGACACATCTGAAACCTAATTTTCACTTCGTCGCTGTATGTTCATATCGCCAGCAATTTGTGCATTGCATATAATATCGCCACTCTTATTTAGGGTTTCCCATGTCACTCGTGGTTGTTTATTGCATGGATGTCGTTGACTTTGGATAATGGTGTGTTTGTATTGAATTGTACGATGTGCAATGGTAATGCTCTAATTGATTCGCCCGGTCGTCTCGGTTTCATCTGGATTATTTCTTCAACTTTAATTTCCGTATCACATTCTATGTCGGTCTGTAGTTCTGTCCGTCTGTAATTCAAATCTTCCGTTTCTGTCAATCCTCGTAGTACTAATGATTTTAATTTCAATTGTTTCGGCGTATATGTAAAATATTTTGTCTGTACGTCATCGAAAATTAATTTTAATTTATTATAATTGGCCAAGTCGTCAGTAATTACTGTATGTTTTTCGTAATTGTTCGTCGTACTTCAAAATTATTAATGTTTAAGACTTTAGCCAATTCAATGGTGTTTTTATCTCTCGGCCATGGTTATGAATTGGCGGTGGCCTCGGTATATTTTTTTGACATTTCATTGTTTTTATTATTATTGTTATTATTGTTGCTATTATTGCTTTTATTATTGTTCTTGTTGTTATTATTTATTCGTTTATCACTTTTAATTGTTTATCTTTGTTCACATTGTTTGAAAGCACTTTTTGTTTCACTACTTCAAATCCATTTTAACACCATTATTTCGTTGCTTAAATTTTTAATAATATTTTTGAGACTAAATAGGTCATGTGGTAAATTTTGATTAACTGCTAATCGTTTAGCTGGTCGAGGAGTTGAGACTTCAGATGTTTCATTAATAATAACCTCCCCCACCTGATGATTATTAATTGTTTCTTCCACATTTATTTAATTTTGTCTAGTAGGCTTTAGTTTTATTATTTTACAAACCAGTGGAAACCGATTTGTTGTTTTGCTCCTTTTGCACTTCACTCTGTTTATATTATAATAGTATCGATATTATGTATGTCATTCACGAAAAAAAATTAAAACTGGGGCACTACCTCTGTTATGTTCACTTCAATAATTGTTTTTAATTATCACTTCGAAACCATATTTACAGTCGCAAGGCCCTCGGGCCGCACCGCGAAACAGGCCAATGGCCATCCAAAATAATTTCGTATTATTATTATTTTTTATTAATTTATAACACACTTATTAGTAATGATGGGCAAGGATGCCCGACAGATTTTGAAGATTGTATTATGTATTTTAAATTAAAAAAAAAAAAATATTTTTTCACTTCAAACGAGTATTCGCGAATTGACATTTGAAACAATACTTGCATTCTTGCAATACTTTTTCTAGAATAAAATGTCATCTACGTTTATTATTATTTTAAGTTGGAATAAACTGCTAATAAGTTGGAATAAAAATAATCTCACTTCTTGAAGTCGCCAATCAAAAATTTTATGAAAATAAAAAGTTATAAGTTATTTTTCGTAATTCCCTATTCCCAGTGAAAGCCAGAATAGTGTTACGTGTCTTATTTATTATCTTAGAGTGTCAAATGTACAGAATTACACACCAGCAAAACGCTTGTATTTCAAATAAAATGAATTCAATATGGTAGGATCCGGTCAATAATTTTCAATGAAAACATGCGATTTTGACAAGATAGGACATCTACCTTGAGCGAGCCTTGGAGCTTAGGCCCTGCTGGTCCTTAAGTTAAGATGACACCATAAAGTTTTTCTTGTGAATAGAAATTGTTTATCGAATCATCTTACGGCTCTTTGTTAAATTATTAGCCATAATCCCTCATTCGGAATCAATCTATCAATTTATAAAACACTGCCAAATTCTAATTAATAACTCGTGTCAAAATCAAAGTTCAAAACTTTGTTAATTCAGCCAAAAATTTGTTTTAATCAATGAATGAATATATAATTAAAAAGGATGTCAAGGAAAATAATAATTTTCACAACACACATACCATCGTATAAATTGAACTCCTTTTCAAACTCATTCAACCATATATACATATAGTGGTGTATGTATGTATGTATGTCAGGCATGAACAAACTCGCGTTGGCATATGACATGTTTTGTTTAATATGTTTCCGATTTGACATGGTTAGCGTGTCCATAATATGACATAAATCAACGCAAAAAAACTGAAAATTGTAAAAATCCATTAGATAATCAAATTCAGATTTTCGTTCATCTTCCACCTTTCCACAAAACTTGCTTTTAATCCCTCGCATACATATATATGAAGTGTTTATCGTTAAAGTGGGGGTGGGGTTATGCCATATATATGAATTAGCATACAGAGTTGAAATCGTAACTATATTTACTCATATATGCTATATACAGTATCAGATCAGTCGTTTAAAATTTGTTCAACCCTGCCTAATATAAATTTTGCATAAATTAATTGTCTTATCAAAGGTAAACGCATTAGTTGATTTCAATTGGGAATTTAACCCATCACACACGAACATTTTGTTTTTAAATAAAAGGTTCATCAACTAGTTAATTACCGATGAGAATATGATTAGCACAAGGAAAGGACTGATGGGTATGTATGTGTGGTAACAAAAAATTCATGAAAACAAGACCGAATTGAAGGACAAGAAGGTCAATAGATTGACGATTTAAAATAAAAGTTTTGCGTGTCCCCGATACATATAACTGAGTCATTCGATTAGAGACTTTGAGATTTAAATGTTTTTGCTGTGTTTGGATTTTTAAGGTTGGGCCCTTATACTATATTCAAGAATTAAGATTACTAGTTATCACAAAACACTTTGTAATATATAACATGGTCATAAATTATCTAAACGGGGGTCGACAAAACCGGGAAGGGTTAAACGCAAACACATTTTGTAATAGAAGCGAAAAACGTCTTAAACTAATTTATATCAAGTTGGTTATGCACGAGTCTAACAACCATTTTTCTGATTGTTTAAGCAAATTAAATAAACAACACAAAAAATAAAAAAAATGTCAAGAAGACAGAATACTATGTACTCCTTGATCCTACATCACCATGGTACATACAACAAGAAAAAAAAAATATGTATAAGACAAATTAACAAGTAAACGACCAAGTGCCGGAGGACAGACAAAAAAAAATTGTTGTAACAACGAAACGCAAATGACAATTTATAATAGAAACAGTTTAGTCAACCAATTCAAATGGTTGTAGTTCTTCTTCTTACGTAATCGTATGGCAGATATCTTATCCAAATGAATAATTATGTAACCCTTTTATTTTCATTATATTACATATCAACAACAAACTGGTGCTTGGTTGTCCTTCTGCTGTTTTCGGGTGATAAATGAATAATTCCGAAAAGAAAGAGCAAAGACAAAAAAAAAAAAAATTCATCAAGTCTAGAAATGGTATATTGCAATTTCGGGGATGGAATTCGAATATTTTATTTCGGGGATGAATAACAATTAGGACAATTGTCGCAGGGTCAACAAATAACTTTGCGTTATATCGTAGATTCCGTATTGTGCTGTATACAAAATAGGATAAGAATGATGATGGTCGTTAGAAATTAATTATGGAAATTAGTTTAACTTTAAAGGTAATTCCTGCATATCCTCAACGGTGTACAGATTACAAATTTAATGATTGATTGTTATATGATTCGAATATTGTTTGATTTAAACAAGCCAATATCCTTATCGATAGAATATTCAATTTGCTAATTAATTAAAGTGGTTCGTCATTTAAAATCAAAAAGGACATACACCCCGAAATTATTTTTGTGAGGAAGAATTTGTTTGTTGTAAAATATATCAAAACGGTTGTATTCGCATATTTCTCTGTTACTGTTATGCATAGTTCCTCAGTTGAACATCTATCTTAATAGCATAGGCGCTGCCAAAAAAAAGAGAAGAAAATATTTAATAATCAGGGCGTCACGAAAGTTGTGATTGTTCACTTCATTTTGCGTCATCGCCGTTCTTGTTGTATTTGAACATTTTGACGATCATTCGTAATTCGAAACAATCAACAATAGATTACGAACAACGAACATATTATAAGAGAAACGCTTACGGGTACTGTAATGCACAAATTCGCAGAATAGTCTTATAAGATATCACTGCTTGCGGTTACGCTTGCAATACATAAACGGGAAACGCTTGAAATCCCTGAAAACAAAATCACGGGAACCAAAAATCCTGGCTATCACAAACCGTACATTTCAAGATAATGATTTTAGATAGATCGAAAGGTGCCTCAACTGGTTCTAAAATTGAACATGGAAGTGGAATGACATCATTATAGAATTTGGCTGTTTACAATAATACTCATAAATCACAACGCTTCAGGTATATTCATGAAAATACTGAAAATAACCTTATGCTGCGTGCCTCACGTGGATTTTTTTGTTTAAATTTCCAACTAACTAAATTGATGGTCAGTTCATACCAATCGTTGAAAGATGGCACAAAACAAACTGCATCTGATGTTTAATTGAAATCTGCTATATAAACTTAAATTTAACATTCTACGAAATATTTCTTATTGGTAATTGATAAATCGGTACTAAGTTTGCAGTTTAGAACTAAAGATCGGGTAGTTTTTGATTTATAAATATTAGAGACATCTAACAATACCTGGGTGAACTAACGAAAAATTTAGTTAGTCGGAAATTTAGACAAAAAATTAAATAATTCTTCAAATAATTATTTAACACTAAAATACTACAACAACAAATAATTCTCACTATTATTGATTACTAATTCACTTGCCATAACTTACAATAAACATCACACAGCTTAAAACACCTATTCACTTTCGCTTTTAATATCTACGTGTACCGTATCTTCTGAATGACTGACCAATCGTATATTCTAGACTCGTCTGGAACAGAAGTAATTTTCTCGACGCTTCTGTTCTAGACTACTAGACAACCTGCAATACCACAAAATTACCTTTAATTCTACTACTTAAACCAAGATGTCACTAATCTCACAAAATAAACGTATCACCCGCGCTGAATTGTTTGCCCATCAAATCAAGATGCGAGACCGTAACAATTTAAATACTATTGTTACGATCTCGCCTATCGGTTTGATGGACAATTAATTCTTTCAACCCGTTCAGTTAAAGTTTAGAAAAGTAATGTTATGGTGACACCTAGATGAGAATAGAATAAGTTAATTTCATTAATTGTTCAATTGCATTTATGATTTATACTCAACATTTAGGCGTCATTTCTATACTAATATATTTGCTCGATGCGCATTTAGGATTATTCTAGAAACAAATATTTTGGTATATAAATGCGCGCGTTGACGTGGAATGCTGAGTTTTATTTTAAACGTGAGACAGTGAAGGTTAAATAGAAAGATTATTAAAGTGATTATTAAAGCGATTATTAAAGTGATAATTAAAAAGAGTGTTATAATTGTAATAATTAATTGTTAATTGTGTGTTGTATAATAAATTGTGTTGTGTAAATAAATTGTGTGAGTTCAAATTTGAAGCAGTTGTATTTATTCACAATCTAGTGATTCGAACCTTGAGTGACAAGGCAAAATCGTAACAATTGGTGACAGCGGTGGGATTGTGAATAATAAGGAAAATGATTCTCTACGGATTAAAGCTTGCGCAATTAAAGGAGCAACTGACACGGCGAGGTTTGGCCAGTGAAGGCACAAAAGCTAGTTTGGTGGATCGACTACGTGAGGCCATGGAGAAGGAAGGTTTAAATCCAGACGTGTATGATTTCGAGGAGGAAAAAACGGATGAGATCAATGTGGACCAGAAAGAAAAGGATGTACAAACGGTGGTCGGAACAACACAAAACCCATCTGAAAGTTTTGATTTATCGCAGTTGATGGCTGCTAGGAATCAAATGATGGGTCAACAGTTGGGTGGAATTAAACAATCGATGGAGCAACAAGGAGCGGACATTAAACATCAAATGAAATTGTATAACCAGGACATGAAACAGCAGATGGAGCAACAAGGGGCAGACATTAAAAACCAAATAGAAGATGGCCAAAAGAAAATGAACGAGAGGTTTCTGGAGTTATCTTCTACACTACACGGTAAAGTGGAAAAACTGCAAACAGAAGTACACGCAGAAATTCATAATGTTAAACAAAATCTACAAACGGAAGTTAAACGTCTCGAGAAGGAGCTCAAAGATGTCAAGGCGAATGGAACAACAGGTCAAGTGATTCAGACGGTTAATGCAGTTAAGATAAAACGACCAACATTTGATGGAACAACACCCTTCAGTATTTTTAAGTTCCAATTCGAAACGGCGATTAAGCAAAATCAGTGGACTGAAGAACAATGTGTTGCAGCGTTAATTGTGGCTCTTAAAGGCGAAGCGGCAGAAACACTACAAATCATTCCCGAGCAGGAACGGAACGTTTACATGGGAATTATGAAGGCGTTAGATCGGAAATATGGAAGTGACCACAAACGAGAAATCTATCGCATGGAATTGAAGGGTCGATACCAAAGAGGAGGAGAATCGCTTCAGGAATTTTCATCGGCAATTGAGCGGCTCGCGCATTTAGTACATTCAAATATGTCGGCCGATTACATGGAGCGAATTAAAATAGATGCATTCATTGACGGTATTCGAGATCCTGAGACACGCAGAGCGGTGATGTTGTCACCTAAGGCAACTTTCACGGAAAAAATCACTTGTGCGTTAACAAACGAAAGTGCGCAAACCATCATCAAACCAGCAATGAAAATTCGTCGAGTCGAGATTGATTCCAGAATAGACATCGCGCGGGCTATACCAAGGTTCAGATATGGAAGTAGCAGGATTAAATGCTGGGTATGTAATAGAATGGGTCACATTTCACGGGATTGTTGGGAGATTAAGAAGAAACGAGGAAGATCGCCATCTCCTATTGTAACAGCCCCTTATCATACCAATGTACAGTACGTATGATAAAGGTTGCTATCAGAATTACTGCTGTAGCGTTACCTTGGTGCGGTTGACTTTTTTCCGGCTATGACTCGTCGGGTACGGCGTGGCTACAGCAATCTAAGGCTACAGCAATCTAGAAATAACCGCAGTTCTTAACACTAACTATGTCCTTTATTTTATTTTAAGTTATAGACACACCACATGCAAATCACTCAAAACGTTCTAATTTCATTCCCTTTTTTTTAAATTTAACGACTCATTACTAAATTTTGATCAAACATGAAGAAAACATAACGGCTTACAAATAAAATGGAAAATTGAAAGAAATATAAAAAAAAAATGTACCAATATAAAATAATATGTGTTAAAAATGAAATGAATAACTTGCCGATAAGTCCAAATTATACAGGATAATGTCCCAATATTCCGCTGCGTCCTTGTTCCGGAACTACCGCTTCGCCGCAACCCGCAATTGCCCGTGCACACCAGATTTCAATAAGCGTTTTCAAACGGTCGTCAAATTAATTTACCAAATTGCTTTCCTGAGATTTATCTCTTTACTGACCGGTACAATTTTTACCACCATGCACACCATGCGGTTCATTCAACAATAGAGTACGAGTATTTATCGGCCGTACGGGTGCTTAAGCTAGAAACAGAACAAGAGCGACGACGGCAAGCGTCGACGAATAAATAAAAAATATCGCCGCGATATCGCTGTAGCTAACAGAACAAAAGCGTCAGCGTATGGCGATAAAAAAACAACCAAACGGCATAACCTTCTGTGTTTTTGACACATGACGTTGTGGCATTAGGCTACTAGATTGAAAAAAATGGTTAATAATATGACGGTTAATTGATGCCAACTTATACATATATAAAAAACAGTTGGCAACATTGTTTCGTCGGCAACAAAAATAGAAATAGACTCTAAATTTTTTTCAACGAAAAAATCGTCGTCGCCTGCGTTGATGGTTGTGTTTGTTTTGCATGATTTCGGTGTTTTCTAATATGGCAGGCGATTTCGCTCGCCGCCTTCGCTCTTGTTCTGTTTTGAGCTTTAGTTTATCATTTTAGCGCTCGCTCTTGCGAGCAAGCTTATACAAAGACTTAGGCCGTCTGTCTGTTGGCACTATCACAGCAAAAACTATACACACCAGAGAGCTCAAAATTTATACAAAGATAGATACTACTCTAAAAAGGTCACATTTAAAATTTGGGAACTCTAGGTCAAGTCGTTTTTGAGATATTCAACTTTTTCTAAAAATATAGGTCACACAGACGCGGCTGTCTACTTTTTTTTTAATTTTCAATTATTATTCTAGGCATACTTTTATCTATAATAAAAACAGTGTTATTGCAAAACTAGTTTCTGTAATTATTATTTTTTTGATTTGCTTAAGATTCTATTCATTTTTTGTCTATTGGGCTAATTTGTTGTATTAGCACCTTAGTTGTTTCAGAGGTTTTACACCTCTGTCCGTCCGTCTGTTGCATTTTTCCTATGTTATCGAGCGCTTGTCGGACAATTTCAATTGTCCGCTTCTACTAGTTAGTTTGATATTCGTTGTTGATGTTTATTATTATTTATTTTTCACACTGATTCCAAAGTACTTTGCACCATCGACAATTTAAGTAATGAGTAGCAATTAGCAACCACATTCAATCATTCAATGAAATGAAACCTCAGTCACTGGCAGGGTAGGAAATAACAACACCGCAATTATTATTATTATTATTATTATTTTTTTTTTTTTAGTAATAAGACCAAATCAAAAAAAATATTAAGAAAAAGAAATAAATAAATAAAAGGTAAAATTATTAATATTTATGATTAGAAGAGAAAAAAAAAATATTCTTAATTTTATCGTAGAGTAAGATTAATATAATTATAGTATATAGGTAACTATTATATAAATTAATAATAATATTATTGCAAAAAAAAAAAAAATCAACAGCCTCAAGACTTGGTATCGGTGCACTAGGTAACTTAACGTAACAAACAAAATTCGAAAATTGTAAATTCAATTATTATGAACAAACCATTAGACCCTAGGCCATACGCATCGGTTTCCATAAATGGTGTTGAGTATAACGGTTTGCTTGATAGTGGGGCTACGTTCAGTGTCTTAGGAGCTGGATCGGAGAAATTCTTGAATGATCCTTACGTCAAATTCCAAAGTTCCCCTTCGGTGATTCACACAGCGAATGATCAATCCGAGCGCATTTTTGGGTATGTTCACGTCTTAATACAATTTAATAATCGTTCCCATATGATGCGCCTACATATTGTCCCTAGTTTAGATCAACCATTGTATTTAGGAATCGATTTTTGGAACATGTTTCATATTACTCCTGCCTTATGTTCGTTAAATTTAGAAACGTGTTCTAAACCTGATGAGACGAAATCACATATTCTCTCACCAGAGAATCAGCTAGAACTAAATACAGTCATTGACATGTTTCCGTCGTTTAGCAAATTTGGACTTGGTAAAACCTCTTTACTCTCCCACGTCATTGATGTTGGTGGTGCCAAGCCAATTAAACAGAGATTTTATTCGGTGTCTCCCGCAATTCAGGCTAAATTGTACGAAGAATTAGATCGCATGCTATCTTTAGGCGTAATAGAGGAACGTCAGAGCAGTTGGTGTTCTCCTGTCACGTTAGTGCGAAAATCAAGCGGCAAGGTTCGGCTCTGTCTGGATGCCCGTGAGCTGAACAGGGTCACCGTTAAGGACGCGTACCCACTACCACTTATCGATGGATTGTTGGGCCGACTGGATCAAACTAGATATATTTCTTGTATAGATCTAAAAGATGCCTTTTGGCAGATCCCGTTGGGCCAACAATCCAGAGATAAAACGGCGTTTACCGTACTTGGGAGACCTCTGTATCAGTTCACGGTCATGCCTTTCGGACTATGTAACGCTCCGCAGACGATGTGCCGCTTGATGCATAAAGTGATACCACACCAACTGCATGATCGAATCTTCGTATATTTAGATGATCTGCTGGTTACTTCTGCGTCATTTGAAGAGCATGTAGTGCTCTTACGAAAAGTTGCCGTTCGCTTGAAGCATGCTGGTCTCACCATAAATGTTGAGAAAAGTCGATTTTTGTTAATAGAGTCTAAATATTTAGGCTACATTATCGGTGACGGTTGTCTCAGAACCGATCCTGACAAGGTTCGAGCGATTGTTGAGTTGCCAGTTCCAAAAACTACCAAGCAGATCTTCCGTTTTTTAGGAATGTGTGGTTTCATAAAAGATTATGCCACACTATCCGCAGCATTGACTGATCTATTAAAAAAGGGAGCTAAAATAAAATGGTCAGCGTCTGCTGAATTGGCATTCCAAGCATTAAAGACGGCCTTATCCACCTCACCTGTCCTAGCAAATCCGGATTATGGTAAACCGTTCTTTATTCAATGCGACGCCAGTTCAGTAGGGGTAGGTAGCGTACTATTCCAACTCGATTCCGACGGGGCAGAGCGTCCGATAGTTTTTGTGTCCCAAAAACTAAATGCCGCCCAGAGAAACTACTCGGTTACAGAGTTGGAATGTTACGGTGCCGTTCTAAGCGTTAAGAAATTTCGGCCGTATATTGAGAGGTATCCATTTACTATATATACCGACCATGCTAGCTTGCAATGGCTAATGGTCCAGAAGGATTTATCTGGACGGTTAGCTCGGTGGAGCTTAAAGCTTCAAGCTTTCAATTTTCAAATTGCCTATCGGAAGGGATCACAGAACGGGGTTCCGGATACCTTGTCTCGTGCTTTCTGTGAAGGTATTAATTTCGGTATACCACCTATAAAATCTAACGGTGACAACTTGTTGACATCACCGGTAAGTTCGCAAATTGGTTGCGGATCTCTCGCTTCCATTCAAGTCGAACCTTTACACATAGATCTGTCAGATCCAGCATTCCTGCAAGCTGAGTATATGAATTTAATTCAGAAAATTGAAACAATGCCAGAACTCCATAGCAATCTCAGAGTACAAGCCGGAAAAGTTTTCATCGCTCCCAACTTTGGTTTGCGATATGAGGATAATGACTTACCGATTTGGAAAATGGTGATACCCGATGATTTAACCCACTCACTAATTCAACAGGCTCATCTCCCACCTTCATCTGCTCACATGGGAACCTCCAAGACGAAGAAGCGGATGGGCCAGGAAGTAAAATTATTTATAAATAACTGCAAAGAGTGTAAAATGAACAAAGCTGCCAATCATTCCATGAAACCTCAAATGGGAAACCAATCAGAGTCGGCTCGTCCATTTCAAAAGCTGTATATCGACTTTCTCGGACCTTATCCTCGATTCAAGCGCGGAAACACGTTCATACTCATTATATTAGACCACTATTCCAAATTTACCCTGCTTAAACCCCTTCGTGAAGTCTCAGCTTCCTTACTATCACAATACCTAGAAAATGAAGTGTTTAACGTGTTTTCCGTCCCAGAAATAGTGTTTACGGACAACGGGAGACAATTTACATCTAAGCTATTCGAGGATCTGCTACATAAGTATGGAGTGACACATACACGTACGCCTATTAACTCTCCTCAGAGTAATGTGTCAGAACGTGTAAATCGGACGGTGCTAGCCGCAATTCGTTCATATTTGTCTGACAGTCACACCGAATGGGATCTACATTTGGCGGAAATCGGTGCTACTCTGCGAAACGTGAACCATTCCTCCACAACCTTTTCTCCTCATTTCCTGGTATTCGGGCAACATATGGTTTTGCATGGGACAGATTACCAAGTCCGACGACTGATGACAACTTCCTTAACATCGACTCTAAGCCGGATCGCTTGAATATCGTTCGGAATAAGGTTTTGCATTATTTAAAGATAGCACACCAAAAATGCGCGCAGCAATATAACCTGCGCAGCCGATCTAACATCTTTAAAGTGGGTCAAGCCGTATTTATCAGAACCTTCCCGCAAAGTAACGCCGCAAATAAATTTTCCGCAAAATTAGCTCCAAAATTTGTTCCTGCCCTCATAGACGCCAGAGTTGGTAATGTGGCATATAAGATTAAAGATTTAAATGGCAAACCCTTAGGAACATATCACGGGAAAGACATTAAAATTTAACACGATTGTGCTTGTTATCCGTTTACTTCAATTCGTCTTGGCTCTAACACCTAATGCCCGGCAATGAGACTTTCTCGAGTGTGAGTCGTCCCCACGATTTGCAACGACAGTCAAATGGTTATTACCACCGTTGCAAGTTAGGGTTAACCTTTTAATAATTAAATATGCAATAGAAAAACAAAATTTTTGGCGCGATTTTCTGTGGTTGGTCTGAAAATCGTTCGTTCGATTTTTGGATACCGGTTGATGAAATATTAAGTTTTTTCTTGATGGGTTGATGTGAACGTAAAAGTCAGTCAAGATTTAGTTTCGAAACAAAACACTTAGATAATAAACTTAATATTTCATCAACCGGTATCCAAAAATCGAACGATCGATTTTCAGACCAACCACAGAAAATCGCGCCAAAAATTTTGTTTTGCTATTGCATATTTAATTATTAAAAGGTTAACCCTAACTTGCAACGGTGGTAATAACCATTTGACTGTCGTTGCACTATGAAGCGTAGACCAAACGAACAGCAGAGAGAGGCCAGAAAGGAGGGTTTGACGACATTGGAGTCGTTAAAAAGAGACAGCTTGAAGGAGCAAAAGCTGACTCCCACAATCGATTGCCCCATAACATCCATCCAAGTTTCGAGATTAAAAAGAAGTGGTGGGAGCTTGACAAAAGAAGCCGATATTGAACATCGGAAGGGAAGCGCACATGGAAATGCCAACGCATTATCAAGAAGGCCATGTCCCGTGGAATGCAAGCATTGTGGGCGTGTGGAGGGTAAGGAATACATCATCGATATCCGGCTTATGCAAGTGCTACCTGATGAGGAATGGACTGATGAAATGATCAAGAAGGAGCAATTACGGGATGCTGACCTATCATTCATCATGAAACATAAGGAAAAGGAACACCGGCCCACATGGAGTGAGATAGCTGACAAAACTCCCATTGTAAAAGCTTATTGGGCTCAGTGGGATAGCCTCCACATAGAAAATGGATGTCTAAAAAGAAAATGGGAAAGCACGGATGTTAAAGTAAAACAATTGTTGGTATAGTGGTGCCAAAGGATCGGATAGCGGAAATCCTCAAGGAGTATCATGGAGGAGCAAGTGGAGGTCACCTAGGGATTAATAAAACATTAGCCAAAATTCGCCAACGTTTTTACTGGTCCCGGATGTAGACAGTCAGTAGTAGAATGGTGTCGAAGATGATTCTTTTGTAGGCCAATATTGTTTCAAAATTAATTTTGAATCTTTTAGTTTATAATCGTTTTTTTCGAAAAAGATATACTTTTCAAAATATTTATTAAAATCGAAAGAGCTTCTACGAAAGCCGACACTTAAAGCAGTTTCAATTTTACCAAAAATTTTAATTTTTCAAATTTAGCCGATATTTTGGGCGTCATTATTTTTGGTTAACCAAAACCATACATATTTTATATAATTTTGGCTTTCGAAACATTGGTTTACAAAATCCTGGTTGCGCCTGCGGTTGTTCCTGGTTGAAAAATCATTATCATATTAAAACTCTCATTCTTACTAAGATATTTTACTTTCTAGTAAAATAAAGTATGCCAGAATACCGAATTTTTGAAGAGGTTTAAAGATATAAAGACACTAAGCAAGAAATTTAAATATTGGCCTATTTGCTTGTGTAATGACTCAAAATCAAAGTTTATGGATAAATATAGGCATTTCCAATAGAAGAAATCAAATATTTTTTAATTTAATAGAAACATTTCAATTAAAAAATAGTATATTGAAGCAAATTGCATCTATCGCGGCATCATAAGGTTTCACATCCAGAAGCACGAAAAACCTGCTCTTTGCTACTTCTCAATAAATTAGATACAATTTGATTATCAAGCTAAAACAAAACAAACTGCAACGCTCCTTGCAGAAAAAGTTCTCTGTGTTACACGCCTACACCAAGGTGCCAAGTAAATATGTGTGGTCTGTATAGCCGAGGCTGGTTGACTAATTGGGCTGAGACCAGACACTCAAGGCGACTTTATATTAACCTGAGTTTGTTCTTGTATAGTCTGTAGCAAGAACTGAGAAGGTCGTACAGAGGTCCCCGTGGGCTTAAATTGACCGTCATAAAAAATGTGGGTGAGCATAACTCGATTTTTTCAATATTGAGTCAATTTACCCCTACTTGAGGGGTGGAAACCGAAAAGCAAAAAGATTATTCATTAAGGGAATATCATTTCCTGACGTTTTCGGCAATAGGGGTGGTTTCCCCCACCCAGGGGGTGTGTTTCACCCTGAGTATATTTAGAAGATCATTTCTAATGTCACTCTTGCCATGAAATTCCAAGCATTTTTATCAAGAACTTCCCGATCGTTTTCCCATTTCTTTCTTCTGGGGGTGGTTTCCACCCCTCAAGTAGGGGTAAATTGACTCAATATTGAAAATATCGATTTTTTATGACGGTCAATTTAAGCCCACGGGGACCTCTGTACGACCTTCCCCGTTCTTGCTACAGACTACGCAAAAACGGGCGAAAAAATGGTGTTTTTTGCGGTTACTCTTTGATGCAGTCAACCTACGTCAACATTTAATACGAGGTTATCATTTTTTAGGGGAGATTTGTTTTCAAAATAAAGTGTTATGGTTGGTTGGTTTTACTCTCTTTCATTACTCTCAGGCAAATTTGCCCAAAAATTTGACCCTGGTTAACATAAAGTCGCCTTCAGGCTTAAGCGTTTTTTCATAATTTGGGTGGACCCAGTGAAAGTTGGTGGAGATCGCGAAACCGGAAGTGGCATTTAGTAATAAAAGATTTTTATTTATATTTGGAACAAAATTGGTTTGGATAATCTAAAGTCCTGGCGCAAAGGACGATTTTAGACAAAAAACTGATTTCCCTGAATTTATTTTAAATTGTTCGAGTTTTCCGAATTTTAATAAATAATATTCAAAATTGTAAGTTCTGGAGTATTCAGATATAGAAAATAATTAATTTGATTTTAGAAAAAGATGCAGAATAATCTACCTTGTTAAAGTTAGCCGAAAGTTGCCAGCCGAAAGATAATGCAGATAGTGTCTTGACTATTTGTTAAACTCTCTTTATACTCTCGCTCCTATCGATTTTTAAATTCCGATAAACTGAAATAATTTCTCCTTCACCCGAATGATATAAACCGATGCTAAATTCGTAAATTCTTAAGTTCATGACTGATTTTTGCTGTATTCAAGACACTATCTGCATTATCTTTCGGCTGGAAACTTTCGGCTAATTTTAACAGTATGAATAATCTTTCTTATCTCTCGAAGAAAATGCACTATAATCTAGTTCTTATTATGTGTGAAAAGGCTGTAACAATATAGACCCTGTGTTATCCGGGAATTTCGGATGTTGCTACAGTCCGAATGTTGTTGCCATAACACTTACAATACTTTTTGGTTTGATACTTCTATTTTGTTTATGGTGTACATTGATGGCTGGGTGCAATAATTTTATTTACTTCTTTTATTTTCGGATTAATTCATGATCGGTCGATTGAATCCTAGCTAGCTATACTAGCCCTGTTGGATAAGGCATGCTAGCAGGCTGGGGCCTATGCTAATGGAAGCCAATAATAGTTTAGCCTAGACGATCAGCCACGTGGTAAAACATTTAATGCTTTTTCATGAGTTGGGCCACCGGAAGTGCAAACAGTAGCGCTCCTAAATAGAAGCTTTTTCGTTTTTTCCATTTTTTTTTTTTTTTGAATCAATTGGATTTCGTAAACTCTGTGCCTGGTTTCACCTATGTAGTAGCGAATTTTAATCTCGTAATGCGTTTTACAATTGGATATCAGTTTGTGCTTTTGATTGTTGAGACTATGGCTTTTCTGACCTGACGTTGATGTGTTCCATTAGAAGATCTCGGTATAGATCCTACCAGTTAATATGAAACATTAACTATTCTTTCATACTCGTGTTCAATATATGCCAATAGCATCATATGAAATATCTATGGTGGCACCACTTAATGAGGGGATTAAAAATTAAAATGACAGCTTAAATTTACTAATTTGCGGTAGGAGAGCGTTGTGTCAACTTATTATGTTATTAACCCTTTTATCTGAATTACAATCAACTCAAATGATTATCATTAATCAATTAGCTTAAACAAACATCAAGTTCAAGTGTGATACACTATATTTACTAACCGGAAGCATATGAACAAGATTAAAATTTATTTAGTTTAAATCTAAATCAAAACAACTATTTGATATACTCAAACGAGAAATTGGTCGATCAAAATTCAGAATTTCCAGACACAATTGAATAAACATTAAACATGGTCAACACCTAAAGAGAATAATTATGGTAAATTAATTTAAGTAAATTATCCCAAATAATCACGCACCGCAGGTGTTTAGTTAATTTTCCATGGTTAAGTGATTTGTAGCAGGAAGGCCGTCGTAAATGTTTTAATATAAATTGAGCTAAATTTGGACCATCGAATCACAATTATCATTCAGTATTTGAACTAACAAGTCAATCGTCAGTACGTCGCAGGAATAAAAATGAATCAAATTCAAATCGTATTGGCTTTAATTGCAGTGTTGGGTGTTACTCAAGTGCTTTCTGAATGCGCGCCACCAACGGTATTTAAACGGCTTGATGAATGTTGTACCTACGGTAAATTAATCAGTGATTCGGTTATGGATACGTGTCGTGGACAACATGCCGCTCTACCAAAAACTCCACGCCAACCAGGTGAACCCATCAGAGGATCTGTAAGTCTACTTAAAAATATCTATACAATTAGGAGAGGTTTAATTATTTCTATTAAAAACAGTGTAGAACTGAGTGCGCTTTTAACCAAACCGGACTTTACGCTAATGGTGCCCTTAACGAGGAAAAAATCCGTACAGCATTTGTAGCTGGTGCAGGTGCGGCGTTTGCGTCCATTGCCACGGCTGCGTTAGACACATGCCTGCCATTAGCCAAGAGTCGTGCTGCTGAATTTACCGCTACAGTTACCAGTGGGGCGAACAAATGTAGTCCATTAACACTTGTGTTTATAATGTGCGTACACAGCAACATGATGTTAAGTTGCCCGGCAGCCAACTTCCAATCGAGTGATGCGGATTGTGTTACGCTACAAACACATTTCCGTAACTGTCCAAATGGATTGTAAAAACATATTTTGAAGTGTTAATTATTTAGTTAAAAGTACTAACGAGTGTGGAATTTTTTTGTAGATTAAACTTTTAGCAGATGTCAAATAATGCCTTAATATTATCTCGTGAACATTTTATTAAATAATTTTGAATTTATTTAACTGAGTTTTAATTTTCGTGGCAAGTATCAGTTATCTTTAATGGTCATATTTTACATTGTCTTATGTCATCTATCTCATCTGGCCTGAGTTGAGAGAAGCAGATGTTTCACTAAATAAATATATTTCAAATTCTCAGATTTTTCGGGCAAGCACGACACATCATTGACAAATGCTACCGCCAACAGCAATCGAAACAGCAGCGTAAGCAGGATACTAGCTTTGTTACTTGGGGGTCCTGGGTTCGATTCCTTTCGGCGCCAAGGTCAAAAGTCACGACTAGGGGGTTTAACGTGTCATGTGTTGTATGTTTGTCGTCTTAATATCTCAAAGCACAAGTGTCAGGTACAAGTGACGACTAACCGAAAAATGCTATATTGGTTCTTTCTTATACACAATTCCACAAACGAACTCAATACGAAAGCCAAGAAAGAATATGAAATCACTGTAATGTTGAATTTTGATAAGTGAGCTTCTGGATCATAAAATTTTGAGTTTTGTTCTACTCACCTCACCTTAGTAATCACGTGCGATATTCTTGATTTACGTACATTGGTAAAACACGGTCGGGTGTAACCCATACACACAAACAGATTTTTTTAAATGACGTTGAAAAATATAATGGTGGTAAAATTTTAAAATTGTACCGGATTATCTTTTTTGAATAGACGATTCTTTATCATTAATTTATTAACTTTTTATCTTATAACTTATGTTATCATTATTCAACATACCCAATCCCATTATAGTTGGTTAAGAAATTGGTCTAAATTGGCCATAGAATCCCATTTTCATACAAAACATTTAATCCCATCATAATCGGTTAAAAATGGCCGAGTTACATTCCAGCATGCTTTATTTCAGAACTTCCTCCAAAAATCAACTTTGAATCCCATTTCCAACCAACATATTTAATTTCATCATGTTTGGTTAAGAAATGACCCAGTTTCGTTCAAGGTGTCGTATTTTAGAACTACTTTCAAAAATCATTTGAGAATTTCATTTCTATCCAACATACTAAATCTCTCATGATTGGTTAAAAAATGGTAGAGTTCTTTCCCAGGTGGCCATGATCTTCTCCTAAAAATCATTTTAGAATCCCATTTCCATCTAACATAATCGAATCGAAGAATTTTTTGAGTTTCATCCCAGGTTGCCATTTTCCAGAACTCCTTCTAAATTTCAGTTTAGTATCTTATTTCCATCCAACATATCTATTTTCAGCCTGATCAATTAAAAATGACCGAATCCGTTTATTTTGATTTCAGTAATTTTTATTTCCGGGATTTTGATGTCCGGGATTTTGATTTTTGTTTTTTAAATTGTGGGATTTTATTTTCTGGAACTGGATTTTTTAAAATTGAGGGATTTTGATTTTCGGCATTTTAATTTTCGGGATTTTGGTAATTCGGGATTTTGATTTCCGGGATTATGAAATCCGAGATTATGATATACGGGATTTTAGGTTTCCCTAAGTTTAATTTGGGATTTTAATTTACGGGATTTTAATTTACGGAATACTGATTTCAGGGTTTTTGAAATTCGGGATTTTAATTTCTAGTATTTTGATTTTCGGAATTTTTAAAATTAAAGTCGTGTTCATATGACGGATAAAAGTCTCGGATTTTTCCATTCCAGTTTTTTTTTCAATTTTTTTCAATTGTTTTGTATGAAAATAGGCGTGTCTGTTGTGTAATTTACGTGATGTGATTTGTTAAAACGATGGGATAGAAAAATCCCGGATTTCCATCCGTCGTATGAATACGAGTTCAGGGATTGGAAATCAAGGATTTATTTGATTTTCGAGATTTTCATTTCCGAGATTTTAATTAATATCGGCTCTTTTATATTAGAAGCCCTTTATACACAAGTTGGGTAATGAAGGCACGCAAATAAAGTGGATCAGTTTTCAAAATATAAGAAGTCGGTGTTGGTTTCTCCCGTATTTTACATAGTGTTGGTTCTGCTTGATGCTACCATTTCTTCCAGACTTTTCGGTTATCTGCAAATAGGTCTCTAATTTCTTTTGTGTAATTTGGACCTTTTAATATCCTTTTGATTTTGCGTGGATTAGTCCATGCCGACTGTTGAATGTCTATTATGGGAAGTAACTGCATTTTTCCAATTTGTAACTTTTGTTTAAGAGGTACATTCATTTTTATTCTATTACTTAGTTCTCTTTTCAATCCTTCTCAAACTGTACATGTATTTATCAGGTTAGAATTGCTCGGTGTCGCTATATTTTATTGACATAAGTGAACCAGAAAGTTGGTTTTCCAGTAAAGTGTCAATACAACCACATTTTGTCACTACCCCGAGAAGCTCTGTTCTCTAGCGGAAACTATAGTCTTGAGCCCAATGAGTATATTTTGCATTGAAGTCGTCACGAACAATAAGCATTTCTCTTAAATTGTTTAGGATCTTTATAAAGTTCAAATCATGGTTCTTGATCCTGAGGTTGTTGATTGTATTTCTTTTGTTGCATACTTTTTCGCTTCGTAAGGATAAATGTTGTTTTTAACTATTATAGCGCTTCCTTCCCTTGCAGTGTCATCTGGATGTACTGTTAGATATACTTGGTAATCCTGTAAATTTCTATGTGACAGTTTTGTGAAGTGGGTTTTTGATATGAGACAAACATCAATTTCTTGGATGCGCAGGAACATTTGCAATTCAGCTAATGTTGCAATAGCTCAGTGGGATTCCATGTTAATATTCTAATGTCATTTATTTTTACGTTTTTGTTGCAGGACCGATCCTGACGTTAAGGGGATATTTCTCGTGTCTGCTCTAGTTCATCCATTCTGTATAAAATCGTTCACAATATTTGACTGTAGCAGTCAGAGCCGATTTTATTTGTGCTCCAACCCTTGTCGCTTGCGCGGGTTGCGGTTCGCCACAGTTTACATTCTTTGCTTTAAACTCTCTGGATTTTTACATTCCTTTTTAAGATGAGTCAACTTTGATTTTCTTAGGGCTTGAATCTTTATCTTCATATTTAAGAGACATTTAATTTCGCAAATATTTTTATTTCTTCTTCTTTAGCGAAAGTTAGCATAAACAAGGGCAGAGCAATTTTAAGTCTTCTATTTATTAACTGGCACGATGAATGCAGTTTTTTGGCTATTAACTTTTATTGGTCGAGACCATTGTTTTTTTCTCGAACAAGTACTATGTATTACCCTTCTCAATAAGAGAAATTTCCTGTAGTTTGAATAAGTGTTAAGCATTTTAAAACCTCAAAGTTAATTATCTTTCATTACCTTCCATTTTCAATTAGTCAACAAGCGAATGTTTGTAGAATTTTCATTCTCGTTGTGAGCTAGTCAATTACAATTCCAAAGTCGTTGAAGTTAGCCCGAAATATGTCAGCCCGAAAAAAATTGGTGCGTTTCTCGGATAAAGTATAGCTATCACGAAAAAGTATAATTGTAATTAGAAAATATAGCTCCATCCCGAATTAAAATTACATCACGAATAATAAGCTAATTTTGATATTGAAGAAAATTGAAAGATAATTTTTTATTAAACAAACATTTTTCTTTATCTCGCACATCCGTAGAAAAGCAGCTAACATTATTAATATAAAAAATTAAGATTTAATAACTTGCAGTAGTGTAGTGGCATATACGGCCAGATAGCGCTTGGCTACACCTAGATGACATGATAACCACTGGTCCATATCATGACCATAAAGCATAATTTTATAACCCTTTCCACGAGAAATTCGCAAAAAATGAATATTTCGAACTAAAACGGAAACTTAAATTCGCTAGTGCCTATACTAGAGATAGTTATGTGTAGTGGCATAAACGGCCAGATAGGCCTTGGCTACACCAAGACGACATGATAACCACTGGTCCATATCATGACCATAAAGCATAATTTTATAACCCTTTCCACGAGAAATTCGCAAAAAAATGAATATTTCGAACTAAAACGGAAACTTAAATTCGCTAGTGCCTATACTAGAGATAGTTATGTGTAGTGGCATACACGGCCAGATAGGCCTTGGCTATACCAAGACGACATGATAACCACTGGTCCATATCATGACCATAAAGCATAATTGTATAACCCTTTCCACGAGAAATTCGCAAAAAAATGAATATTTCGAACTAAAACGGAAACTTAAATTCGCTAGTGCCTATACTAGAGATAGTTATGTGTAGTGGCATACACGGCCAGATAGGCCTTGGCTATACCAAGACGACATGATAACCACTGGTCCATATCATGACCATAAAGCATAATTGTATAACCCTTTCCACGAGAAATTCGCAAAAAAATGAATATTTCGAACTAAAACGGAAACTTAAATTCGCTAGTGCCTATACTAGAGATAGTTATGTGTAGTGGCATACACGGCCAGATAGGCCTTGGCTATACCAAGACGACATGATAACCACTGGTCCATATCATGACCATAAAGCATAATTTTATAACCCTTTCCACGAGAAATTCGCAAAAAAATGAATATTTCGAACTAAAACGGAAACTTAAATCCGCTAGTGCCTATACTAGAGATAGTTATGTGTAGTGGCATATACGGCCAGATAGGCCTTGGCTACACCAAGACGACATGATAACCACTGGTCCATATCATGACCATAAAGCATAATTGTATAACCCTTTCCACGAGAAATTCGCAAAAAAATTAATATTTCGAACTAAAACGGAAACTTAAATTCGCTAGTGCCTATATACTAGAGATAGTTATGTGTAGTGGCATACACGGCCAGATAGGCCTTGGCTATACCAAGACGACATGATAACCACTGGTCCATATCATGACCATAAAGCATAATTGTATAACCCTTTCCACGAGAAATTCGCAAAAAAATGAATATTTCGAACTAAAACGGAAACTTAAATTCGCTAGTGCCTATACTAGAGATAGTTATGTGTAGTGGCATACACGGCCAGATAGGCCTTGGCTATACCAAGACGACATGATAACCACTGGTCCATATCATGACCATAAAGCATAATTTTATAACCCTTTCCACGAGAAATTCGCAAAAAAATGAATATTTCGAACTAAAACGGAAACTTAAATCCGCTAGTGCCTATACTAGAGATAGTTATGTGTAGTGGCATATACGGCCAGATAGGCCTTGGCTACACCAAGACGACATGATAACCACTGGTCCATATCATGACCATAAAGCATAATTGTATAACCCTTTCCACGAGAAATTCGCAAAAAAATTAATATTTCGAACTAAAACGGAAACTTAAATTCGCTAGTGCCTATACTAGAGATAGTTATGTGTAGTGGCATACACGGCCAGATAGGCCTTGGCTATACCAAGACGACATGATAACCACTGGTCCATATCATGACCATAAAGCATAATTGTATAACCCTTTCCACGAGAAATTCGCAAAAAAATGAATATTTCGAACTAAAACGGAAACTTAAATTCGCTAGTGCCTATACTAGAGATAGTTATGTGTAGTGGCATACACGGCCAGATAGGCCTTGGCTATACCAAGACGACATGATAACCACTGGTCCACATCATGACCATAAAGCATAATTTTATAACCCTTTCCACGAGAAATTCGCAAAAAAATGAATATTTCGAACTAAAACGGAAACTTAAATCCGCTAGTGCCTATACTAGAGATAGTTATGTGTAGTGGCATATACGGCCAGATAGGCCTTGGCTACACCAAGACGACATGATAACCACTGGTCCATATCATGACCATAAAGCATAATTTTATAACCCTTTCCACGAGAAATTCGCAAAAAAATGAATATTTCGAACTAAAACGGAAACTTAAATCCGCTAGTGCCTATACTAGAGATAGTTATGTGTAGTGGCATATACGGCCAGATAGGCCTTGGCTACACCAAGACGACATGATAACCACTGGTCCATATCATGACCATAAAGCATAATTGTATAACCCTTTCCACGAGAAATTCGCAAAAAAATGAATATTTCGAACTAAAACGGAAACTTAAATTCGCTAGTGCCTATACTAGAGATAGTTATGTGTAGTGGCATATACGGCCAGATAGGCCTTGGCTACACCAAGACGACATGATAACCACTGGTCCATATCATGACCATAAAGCATAATTTTATAACCCTTTCCACGAGAAATTCGCAAAAAAATGAATATTTCGAACTAAAACGGAAACTTAAATTCGCTAGTGCCTATACTAGAGATAGTTATGTGTAGTGGCATATATGGCCAGATAGGCCTTGGCTACACCAAGATGACATGATAACCACTGGTCTATATCATGACCATAAAGCATAATTTTATAACCCTTTCCACGAGAAATTCGCAAAAAAATGAATATTTCGAACTAAAACGGAAACTTAAATTCGCTAGTGCCTATACTAGAGATAGTTATGTGTAGTGGCATATATGGCCAGATAGGCCTTGGCTACACCAAGATGACATGATAACCACTGGTCTATATCATGACCATAAAGCATAATTTTATAACCCTTTCCACGAGAAATTCGCAAAAAAATGAATATTTCGAACTAAAACGGAAACTTAAATTCGCTAGTGCCTATACTAGAGATAGTTATGTGTAGTGGCATATACGGCCAGATAGGCCTTGGCTACACCAAGATGACATGATAACCACTGGTCTATATCATGACCATAAAGCATAATTTTATAACCCTTTCCACGAGAAATTCGCAAAAAAATGAATATTTCGAACTAAAACGGAAACTTAAATTCGCTAGTGCCTATACTAGAGATAGTTATGTGTAGTGGCATATACGGCCAGATAGGCCTTGGCTACACCAAGACGACATGATAACCACTGGTCCATATCATGACCATAAAGCATAATTTTATAACCCTTTCCACGAGAAATTCGCAAAAAAATGAATATTTCGAACTAAAACGGAAACTTAAATTCGCTAGTGCCTATACTAGAGATAGTTATGTGTAGTGGCATATACGGCCAGATAGGCCTTGGCTACACCAAGATGACATGATAACCACTGGTCTATATCATGACCATAAAGCATAATTTTATAACCCTTTCCACGAGAAATTCGCAAAAAAATGAATATTTCGAACTAAAACGGAAACTTAAATTCGCTAGTGCCTATACTAGAGATAGTTATGTGTAGTGGCATATATGGCCAGATAGGCCTTGGCTACACCAAGATGACATGATAACCACTGGTCTATATCATGACCATAAAGCATAATTTTATAACCCTTTCCACGAGAAATTCGCAAAAAAATGAATATTTCGAACTAAAACGGAAACTTAAATTCGCTAGTGCCTATACTAGAGATAGTTATGTGTAGTGGCATATACGGCCAGATAGGCCTTGGCTACACCAAGATGACATGATAACCACTGGTCTATATCATGACCATAAAGCATAATTTTATAACCCTTTCCACGAGAAATTCGCAAAAAAATGAATATTTCGAACTAAAACGGAAACTTAAATTCGCTAGTGCCTATACTAGAGATAGTTATGTATAGTGGCATATACGGCCAGATAGGCCTTGGCTACACCAAGATGACATGATAACCACTGGTCCATATCATGACCATAAAGCATAATTTTATAACCCTCTCCACGAGAAATTCGCAAAAAAATGAATATTTCGAACTAAAACGGAAACTTAAATCCGCTAGTGCCTATACTAGAGATAGTTATGTGTAGTGGCATATACGGCCAGATAGGCCTTGGCTACACCAAGACGACATGATAACCACTGGTCTATATCATGACCATAAAGCATAATTTTATAACCCTTTCCACGAGAAATTCGCAGAAAAATGAATATTTCGAACTAAAACGGAAACTTAAATTCGCTAGTGCCTATACTAGAGATAGTTATGTGTAGTGGCATATACGGCCAGATAGGCCTTGGCTACACCAAGATGACATGATAACCACTGGTCTATATCATGACCATAAAGCATAATTTTATAACCCTTTCCACGAGAAATTCGCAAAAAAATGAATATTTCGAACTAAAACGGAAACTTAAATTCGCTAGTGCCTATACTAGAGATAGTTATGTGTAGTGGCATATACGGCCAGATAGGCCTTGGCTACACCAAGACGACATGATAACCACTGGTCTATATCATGACCATAAAGCATAATTTTATAACCCTTTCCACGAGAAATTCGCAAAAAAATGAATATTTCGAACTAAAACGGAAACTTAAATCCGCTAGTGCCTATACTAGAGATAGTTATGTGTAGTGGCATATATGGCCAGATAGGCCTTGGCTACACCAAGATGACATGATAACCACTGGTCTATATCATGACCATAAAGCATAATTTTATAACCCTTTCCACGAGAAATTCGCAAAAAAATTAATATTTCGAACTAAAACGGAAACTTAAATTCGCTAGTGCCTATACTAGAGATAGTTATGTGTAGTGGCATATACGGCCAGATAGGCCTTGGCTACACCAAGATGACATGATAACCACTGGTCTATATCATGACCATAAAGCATAATTTTATAACCCTTTCCACGAGAAATTCGCAAAAAAATGAATATTTCGAACTAAAACGGAAACTTAAATTCGCTAGTGCCTATACTAGAGATAGTTATGTGTAGTGGCATATACGGCCAGATAGGCCTTGGCTACACCAAGATGACATGATAACCACTGGTCTATATCATGACCATAAAGCATAATTTTATAACCCTTTCCACGAGAAATTCGCAAAAAAATGAATATTTCGAACTAAAACGGAAACTTAAATTCGCTAGTGCCTATACTAGAGATAGTTATGTATAGTGGCATATACGGCCAGATAGGCCTTGGCTACACCAAGATGACATGATAACCACTGGTCCATATCATGACCATAAAGCATAATTTTATAACCCTCTCCACGAGAAATTCGCAAAAAAATGAATATTTCGAACTAAAACGGAAACTTAAATCCGCTAGTGCCTATACTAGAGATAGTTATGTGTAGTGGCATATACGGCCAGATAGGCCTTGGCTACACCAAGACGACATTATAACCACTGGTCCATATCATGACCATAAAGCATAATTTTATAACCCTTTCCACGAGAAATTCGCAAAAAAATGAATATTTCGAACTAAAACGGAAACTTAAATTCGCTAGTGCCTATACTAGAGATAGTTATGTATAGTGGCATATACGGCCAGATAGGCCTTGGCTACACCAAGATGACATGATAACCACTGGTCCATATCATGACCATAAAGCATAATTTTATAACCCTCTCCACGAGAAATTCGCAAAAAAATGAATATTTCGAACTAAAACGGAAACTTAAATTCGCTAGTGCCTATACTAGAGATAGTTATGTGTAGTGGCATATACGGCCAGATAGGCCTTGGCTACACCAAGATGACATGATAACCACTGGTCTATATCATGACCATAAAGCATAATTTTATAACCCTTTCCACGAGAAATTCGCAAAAAAATGAATATTTCGAACTAAAACGGAAACTTAAATTCGCTAGTGCCTATACTAGAGATAGTTATGTATAGTGGCATATACGGCCAGATAGGCCTTGGCTACACCAAGATGACATGATAACCACTGGTTCATATCATGACCATAAAGCATAATTTTATAACCCTCTCCACGAGAAATTCGCAAAAAAATGAATATTTCGAACTAAAACGGAAACTTAAATCCGCTAGTGCCTATACTAGAGATAGTTATGTGTAGTGGCATATACGGCCAGATAGGCCTTGGCTACACCAATACGACATGATAACCACTGGTCCATATCATGACCATAAAGCATAATTTTATAACCCTTTCCACGAGAAATTCGCAAAAAAATGAATATTTCGAACTAAAACGGAAACTTAAATCCGCTAGTGCCTATACTAGAGATAGTTATGTGTAGTGGCATATATGGCCAGATAGGCCTTGGCTACACCAAGATGACATGATAACCACTGGTCTATATCATGACCATAAAGCATAATTTTATAACCCTTTCCACGAGAAATTCGCAAAAAAATTAATATTTCGAACTAAAACGGAAACTTAAATTCGCTAGTGCCTATACTAGAGATAGTTATGTGTAGTGGCATATACGGCCAGATAGGCCTTGGCTACACCAAGATGACATGATAACCACTGGTCTATATCATGACCATAAAGCATAATTTTATAACCCTTTCCACGAGAAATTCGCAAAAAAATGAATATTTCGAACTAAAACGGAAACTTAAATTCGCTAGTGCCTATACTAGAGATAGTTATGTGTAGTGGCATATACGGCCAGATAGGCCTTGGCTACACCAAGATGACATGATAACCACTGGTCTATATCATGACCATAAAGCATAATTTTATAACCCTTTCCACGAGAAATTCGCAAAAAAATGAATATTTCGAACTAAAACGGAAACTTAAATCCGCTAGTGCCTATACTAGAGATAGTTATGTGTAGTGGCATATACGGCCAGATAGGCCTTGGCTACACCAAGACGACATTATAACCACTGGTCCATATCATGACCATAAAGCATAATTTTATAACCCTTTCCACGAGAAATTCGCAAAAAAATGAATATTTCGAACTAAAACGGAAACTTAAATCCGCTAGTGCCTATACTAGAGATAGTTATGTGTAGTGGCATATACGGCCAGATAGGCCTTGGCTACACCAAGACGACATGATAACCACTGGTCTATATCATGACCATAAAGCATAATTTTATAACCCTTTCCACGAGAAATTCGCAGAAAAATGAATATTTCGAACTAAAACGGAAACTTAAATTCGCTAGTGCCTATACTAGAGATAGTTATGTGTAGTGGCATATACGGCCAGATAGGCCTTGGCTACACCAAGATGACATGATAACCACTGGTCTATATCATGACCATAAAGCATAATTTTATAACCCTTTCCACGAGAAATTCGCAAAAAAATGAATATTTCGAACTAAAACGGAAACTTAAATTCGCTAGTGCCTATACTAGAGATAGTTATGTATAGTGGCATATACGGCCAGATAGGCCTTGGCTACACCAAGATGACATGATAACCACTGGTCCATATCATGACCATAAAGCATAATTTTATAACCCTCTCCACGAGAAATTCGCAAAAAAATGAATATTTCGAACTAAAACGGAAACTTAAATCCGCTAGTGCCTATACTAGAGATAGTTATGTGTAGTGGCATATACGGCCAGATAGGCCTTGGCTACACCAAGACGACATGATAACCACTGGTCTATATCATGACCATAAAGCATAATTTTATAACCCTTTCCACGAGAAATTCGCAGAAAAATGAATATTTCGAACTAAAACGGAAACTTAAATTCGCTAGTGCCTATACTAGAGATAGTTATGTGTAGTGGCATATACGGCCAGATAGGCCTTGGCTACACCAAGATGATATGATAACCACTGGTCTATATCATGACCATAAAGCATAATTTTATAACCCTTTCCACGAGAAATTCGCAAAAAAATGAATATTTCGAACTAAAACGGAAACTTAAATTCGCTAGTGCCTATACTAGAGATAGTTATGTGTAGTGGCATATACGGCCAGATAGGCCTTGGCTACACCAAGATGACATGATAACCACTGGTCTATATCATGACCATAAAGCATAATTTTATAACCCTTTCCACGAGAAATTCGCAAAAAAATGAATATTTCGAACTAAAACGGAAACTTAAATTCGCTAGTGCCTATACTAGAGATAGTTATGTGTAGTGGCATATACGGCCAGATAGGCCTTGGCTACACCAAGATGACATGATAACCACTGGTCTATATCATGACCATAAAGCATAATTTTATAACCCTTTCCACGAGAAATTCGCAAAAAAATGAATATTTCGAACTAAAACGGAAACTTAAATTCGCTAGTGCCTATACTAGAGATAGTTATGTATAGTGGCATATACGGCCAGATAGGCCTTGGCTACACCAAGATGACATGATAACCACTGGTCCATATCATGACCATAAAGCATAATTTTATAACCCTCTCCACGAGAAATTCGCAAAAAAATGAATATTTCGAACTAAAACGGAAACTTAAATCCGCTAGTGCCTATACTAGAGATAGTTATGTGTAGTGGCATATACGGCCAGATAGGCCTTGGCTACACCAAGACGACATGATAACCACTGGTCTATATCATGACCATAAAGCATAATTTTATAACCCTTTCCACGAGAAATTCGCAGAAAAATGAATATTTCGAACTAAAACGGAAACTTAAATTCGCTAGTGCCTATACTAGAGATAGTTATGTGTAGTGGCATATACGGCCAGATAGGCCTTGGCTACACCAAGATGACATGATAACCACTGGTCTATATCATGACCATAAAGCATAATTTTATAACCCTTTCCACGAGAAATTCGCAAAAAAATGAATATTTCGAACTAAAACGGAAACTTAAATTCGCTAGTGCCTATACTAGAGATAGTTATGTGTAGTGGCATATACGGCCAGATAGGCCTTGGCTACACCAAGACGACATGATAACCACTGGTCCATATCATGACCATAAAGCATAATTTTATAACCCTTTCCACGAGAAATTCGCAAAAAAATGAATATTTCGAACTAAAACGGAAACTTAAATCCGCTAGTGCCTATACTAGAGATAGTTATGTGTAGTGGCATATATGGCCAGATAGGCCTTGGCTACACCAAGATGACATGATAACCACTGGTCTATATCATGACCATAAAGCATAATTTTATAACCCTTTCCACGAGAAATTCGCAAAAAAATTAATATTTCGAACTAAAACGGAAACTTAAATTCGCTAGTGCCTATACTAGAGATAGTTATGTGTAGTGGCATATACGGCCAGATAGGCCTTGGCTACACCAAGATGACATGATAACCACTGGTCTATATCATGACCATAAAGCATAATTTTATAACCCTTTCCACGAGAAATTCGCAAAAAAATGAATATTTCGAACTAAAACGGAAACTTAAATTCGCTAGTGCCTATACTAGAGATAGTTATGTGTAGTGGCATATACGGCCAGATAGGCCTTGGCTACACCAAGATGACATGATAACCACTGGTCTATATCATGACCATAAAGCATAATTTTATAACCCTTTCCACGAGAAATTCGCAAAAAAATGAATATTTCGAACTAAAACGGAAACTTAAATTCGCTAGTGCCTATACTAGAGATAGTTATGTGTAGTGGCATATATGGCCAGATAGGCCTTGGCTACACCAAGATGACATGATAACCACTGGTCTATATCATGACCATAAAGCATAATTTTATAACCCTTTCCACGAGAAATTCGCAAAAAAATTAATATTTCGAACTAAAACGGAAACTTAAATTCGCTAGTGCCTATACTAGAGATAGTTATGTGTAGTGGCATATACGGCCAGATAGGCCTTGGCTACACCAAGATGACATGATAACCACTGGTCTATATCATGACCATAAAGCATAATTTTATAACCCTTTCCACGAGAAATTCGCAAAAAAATGAATATTTCGAACTAAAACGGAAACTTAAATCCGCTAGTGCCTATACTAGAGATAGTTATGTGTAGTGGCATATACGGCCAGATAGGCCTTGGCTACACCAAGATGACATGATAACCACTGGTCTATATCATGACCATAAAGCATAATTTTATAACCCTTTCCACGAGAAATTCGCAAAAAAATGAATATTTCGAACTAAAACGGAAACTTAAATTCGCTAGTGCCTATACTAGAGATAGTTATGTGTAGTGGCATATACGGCCAGATAGGCCTTGGCTACACCAAGATGACATGATAACCACTGGTCTATATCATGACCATAAAGCATAATTTTATAACCCTTTCCACGAGAAATTCGCAAAAAAATGAATATTTCGAACTAAAACGGAAACTTAAATTCGCTAGTGCCTATACTAGAGATAGTTATGTATAGTGGCATATACGGCCAGATAGGCCTTGGCTACACCAAGATGACATGATAACCACTGGTCCATATCATGACCATAAAGCATAATTTTATAACCCTCTCCACGAGAAATTCGCAAAAAAATGAATATTTCGAACTAAAACGGAAACTTAAATCCGCTAGTGCCTATACTAGAGATAGTTATGTGTAGTGGCATATACGGCCAGATAGGCCTTGGCTACACCAAGACGACATTATAACCACTGGTCCATATCATGACCATAAAGCATAATTTTATAACCCTTTCCACGAGAAATTCGCAAAAAAATGAATATTTCGAACTAAAACGGAAACTTAAATCCGCTAGTGCCTATACTAGAGATAGTTATGTGTAGTGGCATATACGGCCAGATAGGCCTTGGCTACACCAAGACGACATGATAACCACTGGTCTATATCATGACCATAAAGCATAATTTTATAACCCTTTCCACGAGAAATTCGCAGAAAAATGAATATTTCGAACTAAAACGGAAACTTAAATTCGCTAGTGCCTATACTAGAGATAGTTATGTGTAGTGGCATATACGGCCAGATAGGCCTTGGCTACACCAAGATGACATGATAACCACTGGTCTATATCATGACCATAAAGCATAATTTTATAACCCTTTCCACGAGAAATTCGCAAAAAAATGAATATTTCGAACTAAAACGGAAACTTAAATTCGCTAGTGCCTATACTAGAGATAGTTATGTATAGTGGCATATACGGCCAGATAGGCCTTGGCTACACCAAGATGACATGATAACCACTGGTCCATATCATGACCATAAAGCATAATTTTATAACCCTCTCCACGAGAAATTCGCAAAAAAATGAATATTTCGAACTAAAACGGAAACTTAAATCCGCTAGTGCCTATACTAGAGATAGTTATGTGTAGTGGCATATACGGCCAGATAGGCCTTGGCTACACCAAGACGACATGATAACCACTGGTCTATATCATGACCATAAAGCATAATTTTATAACCCTTTCCACGAGAAATTCGCAGAAAAATGAATATTTCGAACTAAAACGGAAACTTAAATTCGCTAGTGCCTATACTAGAGATAGTTATGTGTAGTGGCATATACGGCCAGATAGGCCTTGGCTACACCAAGATGATATGATAACCACTGGTCTATATCATGACCATAAAGCATAATTTTATAACCCTTTCCACGAGAAATTCGCAAAAAAATGAATATTTCGAACTAAAACGGAAACTTAAATTCGCTAGTGCCTATACTAGAGATAGTTATGTGTAGTGGCATATACGGCCAGATAGGCCTTGGCTACACCAAGATGACATGATAACCACTGGTCTATATCATGACCATAAAGCATAATTTTATAACCCTTTCCACGAGAAATTCGCAAAAAAATGAATATTTCGAACTAAAACGGAAACTTAAATTCGCTAGTGCCTATACTAGAGATAGTTATGTGTAGTGGCATATACGGCCAGATAGGCCTTGGCTACACCAAGATGACATGATAACCACTGGTCTATATCATGACCATAAAGCATAATTTTATAACCCTTTCCACGAGAAATTCGCAAAAAAATGAATATTTCGAACTAAAACGGAAACTTAAATTCGCTAGTGCCTATACTAGAGATAGTTATGTATAGTGGCATATACGGCCAGATAGGCCTTGGCTACACCAAGATGACATGATAACCACTGGTCCATATCATGACCATAAAGCATAATTTTATAACCCTCTCCACGAGAAATTCGCAAAAAAATGAATATTTCGAACTAAAACGGAAACTTAAATCCGCTAGTGCCTATACTAGAGATAGTTATGTGTAGTGGCATATACGGCCAGATAGGCCTTGGCTACACCAAGACGACATTATAACCACTGGTCCATATCATGACCATAAAGCATAATTTTATAACCCTTTCCACGAGAAATTCGCAAAAAAATGAATATTTCGAACTAAAACGGAAACTTAAATTCGCACTTTTCGCACTTTAGTATAGGCACTAGCGAATTTAAGTTTCCATTTTAGTTCGAAATATTCATTTTTTTGCGAATTTCTCGTGGAAAGGGTTATAAAATTATGCTTTATGGTCATGATATGGACCAGTGGTTATCATGTCATCTTGGTGTAGCCAAGCGCTATCTGGCCGTATATGCCACTACACTACTGCAAGTTATTAAATCTTAATTTTTTATATTAATAATGTTAGCTGCTTTTCTACGGATGTGCGAGATAAAGAAAAATGTTTGTTTAATAAAAAATTATCTTTCAATTTTCTTCAATATCAAAATTAGCTTATTATTCGTGATGTAATTTTAATTCGGGATGGAGCTATATTTTCAAATTACAATTATACTTTTTCGTGATAGCTATACTTTATCCGAGAAACGCACCAATTTTTTTCGGGCTGACATATTTCGGGCTAACTTCAACGACTTCAATTCCATTATACCTCAAATCGGGATGATCTTAATTTTGGAAGAGGAAAAACCACTATCACTATATTTGTTCCTCATTGAACCACAAAAATCGTTTATTATCTAAATGTGATTACAAACTGTCTATCACCAGTAAATAATTTATCACTGTTCGTGCATATTGAAATGGAAAATTCTGAAACAAATAAAATCGGAAATGAATAAGTCAAATTCCATTAAATCTTGTTTATTGGGTGATTAAAATTAAGATACGAGTATATCTTCACGAATGTCGTCATGTACATCTACGATTTTATTGGTAAAATTTATTATACGATCCCCTTAGGAGGTGCGGGCAAATACGTTTAACATTATCAATTTGTTGGATATTTTTAATGACGAAACCTAATTGAATTTTTGTTTATAAAATATTTATTAAATTTGACTTCTTTTAAATGTTGAGCCTGCGGTAGACACGAGTAGCTTACGGCCAAATAAATATCCACCACCAATCTAAAGAGTAAATACAATTTTAACGTTTACAACATAAAAAGATTATAGCACTATGTAGACATTCGGAACATATAAAAAAAATTTAAGGGGCACTGTGTAAATATTGTGTGTAATAGAAAGGACATATGTCAAACCAAAACATATAAAATCATATATGCATTACATGGTATTTTATATACCGTATATAATAGTGAAACACATGGCTAGAAAATAATAGACAAAAACAATCAAAATTAATAATTTTTTTTTTGTATTAAACGGGGTAAATAGTCATATATACGTCGAGTCGTATTAGGGTATCTAAAATAGAGCTAGGGTGGGTAGCGAGAATTTGATAAATTATGATTAATTATATGGTTAACGTATGTCTATTCTTATAAATAGTTTATTAATTACATAATTTATACACAGGAGTCTTGACCCATATTTAATACAATCGGGCCTTGACGTCGTTGTCGGATGTTTTAAAATTGGCATATTTGTTCAAAACCATACGAAATTGAGTTTAGGTTGTCCCACAAAATTACCTATTGTTGGCCTCCTTTAAATAATTTGAACCTTAAACAAAAACCATTTGATATAAAGAATTTTAGGCCGCACACATAGAGCTCGCTATGTGTGTGTCTTTTTTACACACGCCGCTCCCTTGGTATAATCGTTGATTGAATACATTAAGATATAACTACTCGGATTTTTGCCGCTACGTTTGGTTAATGTCTCTACTAGTCACATATAGATAGAGGCATTGTTGTGCGAGAGTGGTTTTTTCTTTCTAGCAACATAAAAACCGAACAAATTTAATTGTTGTTGTTTTCTCCCATATAAAAATTGCATTTGTATTGTGTATCAACTTTTTATTACATAAAAAAAATATAATTTTGAAATGTTACGACTGCTATTTCACTTACTCTTACATATAATTGTACTATCAGTAACAAAATAAATATATGGTTGAACGGAGTAACCTTAGTTTTAATTTGTTTCGAAAAATATCAACAACAAAAAAATAATAACATACAAATTGTTTCGCATCGCGGTGCAAATAAAAAAAATCCCATCGTCATGTCATATCTGTAAAATCTGTAAAAACGTCATGAACAACCTCCACTCACATGGTTGGAATACGACTGAAAAAATGAAAACAGAATGAAGATATAAATAGTATTTATATCTTCATTCTGTTTTCATTTTTTACAATTTCATTGTTTTGGTCTATTTATTTTTTCATATATATTTCATATATTCAGTTGAGAGAGAGGAAAATACATTTGATTCAATTTTTTTTTAATTTTGTTAAAATTTAGTGGTGTGGGTAAAAATAAATTAAAAATATGTTTTGCTTCTTTCTAGCTGCTTTGAATTAATTGAGTCTATCTTTGTTCTTCTTAAACCTACATAAAGTGAGTGTGTTCTTCTTTCTGGGAGATCCCAGTCAGTTTTGGCCTAAAACTGTTCACCGGAAGTGTCAGTTTCAACAAGATCTTTTTCGTTGTATGCATGTATTTTGAAAAGGACATCATTTACGAGAAACGACTATGGACTAACAGTTTCTAAATTTGTTCTGCAACCGCCCAGCTTAGTTTTCCAAAATTTAAGAAGAAATTGCGATTTTTGACAAAAAAAAACTGTTTTTCAGTAAAAATTTGATCTCTGTACGGATTGATTGGTCGGAATGAAACTTGTGCTTTTTAACATGATGATGCAATAAATATTTCTAAATTTATTTTGCAACAATACCGTTCTAGGTTAGTTTTCCAAAGTTTAAGCGGAAACGACAATTTTTGACATAAGCCGCGTTTTTCAATAAAATTCGGCTCCTGTGCAGCCTAGATGGACTGATTGATTGTGTTGAACCCTCATATCTAAGCTTTTTCTATAAACTAGGAGATCCTAGTGAATTTTGGTAGAAATTTCTCCAGTGGAAGTAACAGCTTTCATGGGAGCTTTTTTAGTTTTTAATCCGAAAGTGACAGATTCAATAAGAGCTTTCACGTTTTTTGAAAAGTATATCATTTACAAAACCGTAATGAACTAACAGAGTCTAAATAATTTTTGCAATAATCACGGTCTAGATCTGTATTCCAAAATTTAAGCGGAAACAACGAATTCTTCAAAAAATGTTTTTCAACAAAAATTTGGATCCCATACCGTAATATATGGATTAATTGATCAAGATGGAACTTCATACTTAAGCTTCTTCCATAAATTGAGAGATCCCAGTGATTTTTGGTCGACATCGGTCCACCGGCAAATATTTCTAAAAGTATGTCAATTAAGAGAGAATCCGACTATACGCTAAAATATTCTAAATTAAATTTGCAATAATATCGGTTTCGACCAATTTTCCAAAATTTATGCGAACAGATATGCTATAAGATATTATGTTTTCTGCGGCCAAATAAGATTTCAGAGAAAAACTGAAAATAACTTATATGGCCGCAGAAAGTCAAACAATTCTTGTGAAAATTCTAATCCATAAAATTTTTCCGAATTGTCCCTGTATGCGATGCAAATTTTACAAAATTTAATTAAGAAATATCGGAATTCCCTCCATTTTAAAATTTATTTATATAGTGTAAAATGTATAGATACCATTTTTCATAAGGACTGGTTATGAAATGGGCAGTTTAGTCCAGCACGAACAGATCCTAGAATTTTTCCCAAAACTTAAGCCGAATTCATTGTTGTATTCATTCCGTTCGTTGTGTTTTTTTGTAAACCAATAGGATTTGTCGCAAATGACGTTTTATTTCTTCGGTATTTTTTTCATCAAGTTGATCTATTTTAACTTTTTTACTGAAGGAACATGGCAAGAAAGAGACGACATGATATGTAATAGTAAAAACAAACAGACACTTTTTGGTATTTTTATTTTGTAGTCAAGTACGTTTTCATTTTGTGTTTTGATGTTTTATTTATGAATTTTTCGTGAAATAAAATTGTTCTGTAATTTTTTCATCAACAATGAACCCAAAAAATAATACTGCAGAAAAAATACCGAACGAAAGGAACGGAACGAACACAACGAACTACAACAATGAATCCGCCTTTACTTTAAGATCCCTGGTCAATATTACTATTCAAATTTCATCGCAATTCGTTAAGAAATGGCCGAAAGACGGAATATTGTTAAATTTCAAGTTTTCATATAGCGAGTTCCTTTAGCCATTTTCAGGATCACTTTTAATATTTTATTCCGCTTAGGTGTTGTATTTAGTGAATTAAGGGATACAAAATTAATTCAAAATTTCCGCTGGTAATCTATAAAAATGAATTCCTGTTTGTTTGTTTGTCTGTTCCGAATGGGCGTCTCAGCCGCTCAACCGATCGCCATGAAATGTTTACTATGTACAAGTTGCATATCCAGAACCAACCTTACGATATTTTGGAAGGGGCTGGACCCTGGGGTCTAGGGGCTGCGGTACAAATTTTTTCTCAAATTTTAATTTTCTTTAAAGTTTTCCAGGAAAATGAGTTTATGGGGCTGGTTATTTGAAATTACTGACATGTTCGAATCCGAGGGGCCCAGCTCTGGATCAAAAATTAATTTTTACATGTATAGATACAAATATTTGATTATTCCAAAATGACTTCTCAGTCGCTCAACCGATCGCCATGAAATGTTTACCATGCAAATGTTGCATGTTCAGGACCAATCTTACGATATTGTGAAAGGGGCTGGATTCCGGGGTCTAGGGGCCATGGTACAAATTTTTTCAAAAATTTAAATATTTTACGAGAATGAGTTTTGGAAAGAGGTTATACGAAATAAGAGACATGTTCGAATTCGGAGGGGTCCGCCCTTGGATCAAAAATTCATTTTTACATGTAAAGATACAATTATTTGATTGTTCTGAAATAACGCCTTACCTGCTTTACCGATCGCCATGAAATTTTTACTATGTACATGTTGCATGTTCAGGATCAAGCCCGCGATACTTTTGAAGGGGCTGGACCTCGGGGTCTAAGGGCTGTGTTACAAATTTTTTCTCAAATTTCAATTTTTTTAAGATTTTTAGACGGGAATGACTTAAGGAAAGGGGTTATATGAAATTAGTGACATGCTCCACTCCGGAAGTCAGCCCTGGATCAAGAATTCATTTTTACATGTATAGATACAATTATTTAAATGTTCCGAAATAGCGCCTTAGCCGCAAACTTAGACACCAAAAAGGACATCCAGCGTGCGATTGTTATAGACAAATACTTCTACTATAATTGATTTAATTATTCAAATTAATTTTATTAATTTAAATTTAAGACAATCGTTCATCACTTTAACTGAAGACAAAACTCTGAACACTTATATTATCCATACTAATAATCCAAACGAAGTCATTTCCCAGCTTGGGTTCAGGGTTGCCAGCACCGACACGCCATGGAAACATTGTTCGTGATAGAGATCTATTACGAGAACAAAATTACGACGTTGGTCAGTTACGAGTTTTCGCTGAGACTCAAAAATGTCTCTTAGTGGATGATCAAAGACAGACATATACTAAAGTGATGAAATACATAGCCAACGGTAACGGAGGAATTATTTTTCTTGATGCACTCGGAGGCACTGGAAAAACATTTCTTCTTAATTTGATACTTGCTGAAGTAAGACAGCAGAATACAATCAGTCTCGCTATTGTATCATCTGAAATTGCATCCACTTTACTCGATGGAGGACGCACAGCACATTCAACGTTTAAACTACCATTGAATTTGAATCAAGCGAATAATTTTTCTTGCAATATAACACGAAATTCGGAAATTGCCACGTTATTAAAAACATGTAAAATCATTATTTGGGATAAATGTACTATAAAAGTTCTTGCTTTTATTATTTATTAATTTATAATTTAATTTTAATTTAGTTATTATTTAATTTAAATTATTGAATTTATTATTTTAGTTAATTAAATTATTATTTATTTATTAATTGTTAAATTAATTAAATTAAATTTTATATTTAATTTCCATTGAAACTACCACCATATGCAATGGTGGTGTGGTGTGATGTGCGGCATGGTGTGAACAAGCGCAAGTGTTGTGCACTTGTTGCTGCGGCGATATTGTGAGACGAACTGAATGATTACCAAACATTTATTTTGTTCGTTCTTCTTTGGTTGATATTCGTCGTTTTGCTTTCGTTTGGAATGCTCGTCGTGCTGCTTCCGTCTTTGCATGTATATGTGCATCTGTTGATGCATTTACTCTGTTTAGACGTACAGAGTGATGATGAGTTAGCGATGAGTTTGCGAGGTGTTAAGTTTGCAATATGTGCGATTAGAATATTGGCTTGCAATATTGTAACCGCTACAGTACCATGGTACACAAAAAAGCATTTGAAACGGTTGATCGTACTTTGCGCGATTTGCGACAAAATAACTGATCAATGGGAGGAGCTCTAACACTCATCTTTGGGAACACGTTACGAAAATCACGCTATCTACAAACAAGCGTGTGAATTTACATCACGATGGTACAGCTAAAACATTTGCCATCCAGCTTGTGGACATGGGTAACGGGAAATTGCCAAATGACCCTGTAACATGTGAGATATCGTTCCCGCATAATTTTTGACAAATGCTGCCATAAAGACAGGACGTGGTAATGAAAGTATTCCCAAATCTGCCAAATAACTTCAAAAATCATGATTGGCTGTGCGAACGTGTACTCCTAGCTCCCAAAAATGATGGCGTTAATAAATTAAATAATGAAATTCAATCGCAACTACCCGGGCCACTAATGAAATACAAATCTATCGACACGGTTACTGATGTGGATCAATCCGTCAATTATCCAATAGAGTTTCTTAATTCTTTGGAGCCACCTGGTATTCCACCACACATACTATTTTTAAAAGAGGGTTCACTAATAATACTGCTCCGAAATTTAGATCCACCGAAATTGTGCAACGGAACACGGCTTTGTGTGAAGAAATTGATGCCGAATGTGATTGAAGCAACGATTATTACCGGTAAAAGTAAAGGAGAAGATGTGATAATTCCGCGCATTTCCCATAAAGCCCAGGGGCAATCATTGTAAAAAGCTGGTGTTATTTTAGAAAATTCATGCTTTTCACATGGCCAACTGTATGTTGCTTGCTCCAGAGTGGGAACGCCAAAAAATTTATTTATTTACACATCAAATGGAAAAACCAAAAATATTGTTTATCAAAAGGCTTTATAATAAAAATTATTAACTAAAATATCTTTATATTTATTATTCACATAGATCTGGTTGAAAGTTTGTAAAAATGGAGTATAATTATTTGGCAATTGGTAACAAATACCAAACCAAAATTAATTAACTATCCTCACAAACAGGATGTCCAATAATGTCATTACAAAAGTTGGTCTGGATGCATTGACGGAGGCACCCGTTACTGAATTCAGCTACTTATAATTTTCTTTTCATACGTGATTGCAACTACAGCGATGTAAAGAGAGAATTCTTGCATAACAATCAAGGTATTTGAATTATATACCTCCCGTGCAACGCCGGGTAACTCAGAGTTAATAATATAATAAAAAAATTCTCTTTAGTGATAGTGCTGCAACGAGTATCGTAATCTCTTATTTCCGCTGTCAAATTTTCTTATACAGCATCAGAATCATGATTGCTAACGCCTATAAACTCTATCTGGATACTGCTTGCGTTATAGTAAAGTTGGAAGCAAGCAAAAATGAATGGGACGGTCTGCAGAACTTGGAACCTATCTGAAAATATTTAAGGAAGTTCATAGCTCAATAAAATCAAAAGTACAACGTAGATTACGAAAACTCTATAAGTATGCTTAAAAAGAAACCTTAAGAATGTGCAAAAGAGAAGTGAAGAAGGCACAGAGGAAGTTTCTCTCATTATATGGAGAATTTTCCTAGACTTCTCGTCTTAAAATGATTATTTATACTAATTTAATTTCTTTAAACTGAAAGCTTTATCACAACCAGACAGTTTCAAGTTGGATCTTCTTAGAGTTTTTCATTGAATTCACTTTTCAAAAAGCTTGGGGTTGAAGTTCATCATGATCACCACGCGCTACACGCTTTGAAGCCACATAAATCAGCCGGATTAGCAGCCAATTAATTCAAAACATAGTTGGTACTCCAGATAAATTTTCGACTGTTGTCCCTCCTTCAAAAACCAAAATATGCTTACTTTATTTTTAATACGAAATTGGCCAAACTAAACTTGAGGTTCTCCAATTCGTTAATTTTTAAGTACCATTTGATACCCAATGTCCCAATCCGTTTTTTACAAAAGTTCGGTCCCTACACAGCACAGATCAATTGATTGATCGGGAGATAATGATGATTTTAGTGCATAATCATGTGTGTAAAGGGAGGGACCGAATTTTTACTGGAAAACAGTTTTTTGACAAAACTCGTAATTTCTGCTTAAATTTTGGAAAGCTGATCTAGACGGGTATCGTTGAAAAATTAATTTAGAATCTATTAGTTCATAAATGTTCTCCCGTAAACGATATCCTTTTCAAAATACATGCAAAAAACGAAAAAGTCCTTTTTGAAACGACATTTCCGGTGGACCGATTTCCGGTCGTCCAATACTCACTTGGATATCCCATTTTGCAGAAAAACCTTAGGTATAAAGTTTCAATACGTAAGCTTTCAACTTTTTCTACAAATAGGGAGATCACAGTGAGTTTTGGCCGAAATCTGTTCACCAGAAGTGACAGGTTCCATAGTAGCTTTTTAGTTTTTCCACCGGAATTGTTAGTTTGAAAAAGAGCTTTTTCATTTTTTTGCATGTGTTTTGAATATGATATCATTTACGGCTATGAACTAACACATTCTAAATTAATTTTACAACGGTACCCGCCCAACTTTGTTTTCTAAAATTTAAGCAGAAATTAACGATATTTGTCAAAGAAAACTGTTTTTTAATAAAGATTTGGTCCATGCACAGGCGCATACGGACTGATATGTTGGGATGAAACTTCATACTTGAGCTTTTCCATAAATTAGGAGTTCAGTGTGATTTTTAAAATGTTTATGCACTAAACATTTCTAAATTAATTTGGCAACAATCCAGTTCTAGGTTAGTTTTTCAAAATTTAAGCGGAAATGACGATTTTTAACACATAAAACCGTTTTTCAATAAAAACACTCAGCTCCTGTGTAGCCCAGATGGGCATATTGATCGGGATAAAACTTCATTCCTAAGCATTTTCTATAAATTGGGAGATCCCAGTGAATTTTTGCAAAATTGGTCCCCGAAAGTAACAGCTTTCATAGGAGCTTTTTTAGTTATTCATCCGAAAGTGACAGATTCAATAAAAGAAGTGATGAAAAGCATATCATTTACGAAACCGTATAATGAACTGACAGAGTCTAAATAATTTTTGCAACAATCACGGTCTAGATCAGTATTCCAAAATTTAAGCGGATATGACGAATTTTTCAAAAACTATTTTTCAACAAAAATTTGGGCGGGGATACATCCCATACGGATTGATTGATCGATATGAAACTTCATACTTAGTCTTCTTCCATAAATTGAGAGATCCCAGTGGTTTTTGATTGTGATCGATTCACCGGTAGTGGCAGTTTCTATAGGAGCTTTTCATTTTGTGCTAATATTTCTAAAAGTATGTTAATTAAGAGAAAATCCGGCTATACGCTAAAAGATAATTGTAAATTAAATTTGCAATAATATCGGTTTTGATCAATTTTCCAAAATGTATGCGAAAAGATCGAGTTTTGACTAACAACTGTTTTTGGTATATAGTAATCAGAAAATTGTTGAACTAAACGTCCGTGTCCTATCTATACAGCTCACACGGAGTAACTAATCAAGGTGACGCTTCATATTTAAGCTTTTTCCATAAATCCTGAGGCTCCTGATTGATTAATCTTGATGAAATTCATACTTACGCTTTTTCTACAAATTGGGAGATCAAAGTGATTTTGGGCCAAAATCTATCAATCGGAAGTGGCACCCTCTATATATAGGAGGGTTTTCGTTTTTTGCAAATATTTTTAAAAGTATCTCACTTATGAGAAAATCGACTAGACCGTTCGACTAGAGTTTGGCCGAAATCAGTCCACCGGAAGTGGCAGCTTCCATGCGAGCTTTTCTGTTTTTACAAATATATTGAATATTATATGCATTTACAAAAAAACGGTAAAAACAAAAAAGGTTGTTAATTAATTTTTCAAAAAATGAGTTTTGATAAAAAAAATTTAGTTCACCAAAATTCCGCATCTCGGCAGACCAGGCGGATTGTCTTTCGGAATAAAACTTCATTCTAAAGCTTTTGCCATAAACTGCGAGAGCTATTTGAAATGGGCATCTGCGTATCAGAAGTGGCAGCTTCCGTAGGAGATTTTCAATTATTGCAATGCATATTACATTTTTAGCAAACCTTAACCTTTGTGGTTTTCTGAAATTTAAGCGGGAATAATGATTTTTGATCATAAAAGACTATTTTTAACATAAATCCAGTAGGTTCAATTTTTCGCTTGTGAAATTAAGTGCGGTGTATTCGAGATCCATGTACGTTTGTCGTAAAAGAAAGTCGGGTGTTGGCCACAACAATTACATCTCTCCATTTTTTATAAAAATAAAACAGGTTGTTTATTTTATAGTAGAGGCTCTTCGATCAGGGTAGATTTTCATTTTTAAACTTGATTCATTAGAAGAACCCATTCATATGAAACTTTGCTCGAGAGACATATGATTCACTTTTCAAAATACCCTCGTAAGACCTAAACATAATACGCGAGCACTAATTTTTTCACGTAATTCAGATTGAAAAATAATAGTAATATGGTAATCTGATAGTAACAGCAGTATGGTAGTAATAATAAACGTGCAATAATATAGAGCACTGAAATTATACATGAATGAGTGAAGAAGTAGCAAAATCTAGGTGTGTTCACATTATTCAATTTTTCATATTTTTATTATTTCGAGTACCGCGGTTGATGAGGTTAAATAATAAACTCGCATACGTGAAAATGATGCGCGATAACATCAAAATATTAACCCTTTCATGTAATTCATTTGCACGCTATGGTTGTACCTGGAATATATGTTTGTTTATTTATAATATTTAATATTTTTTTTAATTTAATGGGTTTGTAGTTTAATTATGTAATCTAAACGAAAAAAAGCAGTTCTTCCCATTTTATGTGTATGGAAATATTTGGAATAATTGGAAAATTTTCCAAATGGGTATATAGTGTCGTATAATAAACGGTGGTATGACAGCTGGATATTAGATTTTTTGAAAGTGTCACAAAAATACAATATGATAAATTATATAAAAACGCCTGAACTTTAGATTTAAGCATTCGTTTTAAAAATAATCGATCTGTCAGAGTAAATAAATATCATTTGTGAAGTTCCAGCTGAATGAATTGTGATTTAAATAGGTTTTCGGAAACTTTTCATAATCCGCTTTATTTTACATTGGAATTGGAGTTTTAGGCTCGTTTTCTTTATAAGAATTAACAAACAACAAATTTGATTTGGAATACTTCGAAGAATGAAGACACAATTTGTATACGCTTTCAATGTTTTAATACAAAACTGAATATTAGTTTGTTGATCTGAGCAATGCACCAATTGTTTGCTCTACCTATAAATTACTGACTGCAACTCCCTTGAATAGGTTGGAAAATCACCAAAAATAATTCAAAGATTTTGCTGTAGAGAAAAACTAACAGGAAAACATATTGAACATAGGTACAATTATATTCACCATAGAATTTAAATTCATGATTATATAGTCACTTCAAAATGAAAGTAAACCCATCTTTCGGAGCGGAAAGGATATGTACGCATATATAGTTTATTGTTTGGAGACCTCCCTCGAAATAGGAATGTGTTGAGCTTTTTCAATAAAATAATTATTTTTTGGAAGCCATTTCACTGTTCGGATGCCAAGGATGTGTTGCAACTTTTTCACCTAAAATGAGATAGCATTACTTCGAAAGTCGTTTAAAGAATTCGTTCAAAAAATCATTTTCTTAAATTAAATAAATAAAAAAATTAAAATTATGACTTTCCCAGAAAAAATAGATACAAGTGGCCTTTAAAATATCAATGATATATTTCCCAACTTACGGGGTAAACCGTTTAAGGCAACCAGTAGTTATTTCCCAACAAGGGGAATTTTATTGGGAGAAAAAAAATACATTAATTGTTTAATTTAATTAATCGGTTCAAAATCTGGAAAATTAATTGTCTTAAAAATACGGGGTATTGTAAATTTAACGGAATGTAGTAACCAACTAAAACTATATTCCCTCAACGAAAGAAAATACGGCTAATATACAGATGCAAAATAAAACAAAATGTTTGTTTTGAGATACATATATGTAGTTGCTTGAAGTGTTCGAGATGAAAATGAAAATGAGAGAGGTGATGATTAGAGAAAAGAAACTAATAAATTGGATGAACCTGGAAATTTAACAACTATAAGCCATATAAAGAAAAATTCGGAATTAGGAAAAAATTTAAAAATTTTGTTCAATGAAAAGAAACCCTTCGTGTATAAAGTTCGAGGGTACACCAACCAGAAGAAAAAGAAGAAATGCGAGTGATATTATTTTAAATTTAAAACGGAACAACAACTGTGAATAAAATACTAGACACTTCAAATTACTCCTTAAACATTTGTTACATTTTTACTTAATTTAATAAACAGTAAAAATTTAATTTTAATAAATTAATTTATTTCCGAGGTCACTCTGATGTCATCATCAGTTGTCAAATTTCCATACTAAACTCTAATACCATCAGGAGGGCAAAAGGTTAACAAAATGAGATAAACAATATAATTATAAAAAATACACATAAAAAAAAATCGTGTAACAAGTAAGATGACGACTCCACCTTTCTAGCACCCCATCTAAAGGTTTTGACAAAAGTGATGATTGAATTCGATTGGTCACCGTTTGGTCCGGATTGGACACTTGTTTTTATCGTTTGGTCACTTACGATAAAAAATCCAAATGGAATATACCATTTAGATAAAAATGTTTCTTTTTTCAAAGCATTTTATTTAAAATGGAAGACATAAAATATAATAGATTTAATTTTTTGTTTAGTCATGACTCGTTAAGGATTGGTCACTAGTTGATTTCGTTTGGTCTTCTCTACATAAAAATTTGTTGCGAAAATTCTTGAAAAACTCATAATTTTCACACGTTTTCAAGTGTTCGGGGGCTGGAAACCTGACCAATACTACTAATTTTATAAATCCAACGATCGGAATCGGTTGGTCGACTGTTATTGTGGAGGTTACTCGAGTCAACTGGTCAAGTTTCCAGCCCCGAACATTTGAAATCGCGTTGAAATTATGAGTTTTTCAAGATTCGCAAGAAATCATTATGTAGGGAAGGCCAAATGAAAACAACTAACTATAGTGACCTATCCTCAACGAATTATACAAACGAATACAATTCTTTGAAAAAGAAATATTTTTTTGGAAATTCCAATTGGATTTTTTATTAATTTTATAAAATGAAATTCCCAAATAAGCGACGAACCTGACTTTATTGAATTACTACATTGATGACCAAACGCCAAAATGTGGTGAAAAATCCTGTCGTAACGATTACCTAACGAAATTTGATAAAAACGGGAAATTTTTATTTTTGAATTTTTCATTATTTATTTACCGTTTAATCGTAAGTGACTAAATGATAAAAACTAGTGACCAATCCTGACCAAACGATGACCAAATGAATTCAATACCGGGTTCAAATCCCGATAGTGGTAAGACGCAAAGGGAATTTTTATCAACAGATTACGATCTGTGATGAAATGGAACACATCTATGATCCCTTGTCTGAGTGCAAAACTCATGGTCGGACTCATCTTCCATGCCAGTATGGGTTGGCATGGAGCTATGCAATGTGCAGATGATGATAAAATCGGACTTATAGCCGTACGGCCTCGATTTGGCTGGCACCGGCGTAAAAGTAAGGACGGAAAAAGCAAACCGCGAAAGAGTTAGGAAAGCCTTGGCCCCAGAACAGATTGTAGGGATAATAAAAAGAAACTGTAAAACAAATGTGATTCTTCCTTTCATCACAGGTAAACATTAGATGTTGAGTAAACTTTTATTTCCAATTGAACAATTTACAGTCGTATAAAAAAGCGAAAATCTCAAACTATACTCAATGCAATTTAATAAAAGATTTAAATTAGAATTGTTTAGTCTTATTCGTAGTTTCTCATAAATCGGTATATGGATGCTGGCAAACAAAATTGTTGTACATTTTAACATTTGCTCTATGTTTGCAACTACTATAATTTAGTATTTCTTTCATTACTATCGATACATTTATTTTGAGTACATAGAAACCTCTTTTATCCAGAAATCTATTATTCGGAAAACGTTTTTTTCGTATTCTTTCATTTTCTCTTTTATTTACTTTATTTTCCAAAAATGAAATAATTTTTTTACTATGTAATTAACTAAAATAAATTTATAATCTTAATAAATGGCACTAAAGTTTAAAAAATATTAAAATATGCTGTTTTACTATGAAATTATTAAAAAAATCTTTTATCCGGAATTGTTTGCCCCAGTCGTTCCGGATAAAAGAGGTTGCACTGTAATTCAAACAAAAGGACCCCCGCACAAATCTTATGGAAATTGGGTCCCGGTCAAATTCGCTGAATTTTTGATATGTGATCGAGTTCATCATACTGGTCAATTGTCTCAATGGCACAAAGCTCAAAAATGGATAGTTTGGCCGGTACAGTAGATTTATGTATATGCGCAGTGTGTATAAACTTTTGAAATAGCCTATTTCATTTTTTTTATTATCTAGGTTTATATTTTTGCGGTTGCTGAATTCACATCTGTTGTTAGATTTTCAACTTTGACAGTTGGCAGCTGTCAATGTGCTATAATAAAGTCAAAAACTTGTTTTTTCTGTTTTATCTTTCTTTTTTTTTACTTCGATAAGTTCAAAGATGATATAAACCTAGATAATACAAAAAACCTAAATATAAACCTAGATAATAAAAAAAATTTGGTCTGCGTCGGACCAGACGGTGGAAGTTATACTTCTTTGGCCATTTGCACACGCCCACTCACACACACACAGACAGATAGGTAATGTAAATGAAATATAAGACATTTTCGTCTGTTATTCAATATATTTCTCTTCAATATATTATTATAAATGACTTCAATATTATACTATACACCTATACATTATCATTATCAGTAATTTCTTCTATAATCATTAGAAATCGTATTATATTCCAAGAAAGACACAATCGGTTTATGATAACTAAAGTAACTAACAAATATTCTAGATTCAAACTTCTCAAGATATCTACTAAATACAGCATCAATGTTCGTTCCGTATTTGGTCGTACTTTGATTCTTATCATTCGACATTACCAAGTCTAGCTTGTCTTTTTTTTTGCATCGGAAAAATTTATGTTGAAATCGCCGCTCATTATATCATTGGGATTTCATGAAAATTTTCCTCGAGCAGTGCGGAACCTTCTCTAGTATACAATAATAAGTTTTGGTGTATAAACTTCATGATCTGGTTAACAGTTTTACCAGGGGATATGTATATCGCCACAACTACAAATTCTCGACCAGTTTCTGGAACGCATTTACTTATACAAATTTCACCAATAGCAGACTGTGCTGCAACAAGAGGTTCTGATGGTCCCGAATGAACATTCATGTGAGAAGCGACTGTATTATTATGGTCACTTGCATTGTGATAAATAGGTACTCCCCCCGCAGGAACATTTTTCCGTTTGTACTTTGCTATGCAATGAAAATTCGGAATGTCGTGTTTGGCAAAATGTGAAAGTCAAATCTGTGATCGAACATCCAAATATTGCCCAAAACCTTTACGCAGTCTCATTTCTCAATCAGAAAGTTCAGTACGTTGAGCAAAATTTGAAAGTCAAATCTGTGATCGAACATCCAAATATCACCCAAAACCTTAGCAAATCTCATTTCTCTATCAGAAAGTTCAGTACGCTGAGTAAAATTTGAAAGTCAAATCTGTGATTGAACATCCAAATATTGCCCAAAACCTTAGCAAATCTCATTTCTCTATCAGAAAGTTCAGTACGCTGAGCAAAATTTGAAAGTCAAATCTGTGATCGAACATCCAAATATCACCCAACACCTTAGCAAATCTCATTTCTCTATCAGAAAGTTCAGTACGCTGAGCAAAATTTGAAACTGAAATCTGTGATCGAAGAAAATATTGTTCAGAACTTTACCGAAGTCTCAAATCTCAACCAGAAAGTTTAGTGCCCTGAGTAAAATTTAAAATCTGTGATTGAACGTTCAAATATTGTTCAAAAACTTGAATATTATAACCGCACAATTATACATTTCTGATTGTTGGTTAATTTCTATTTTCACTTTCATTTTATTAGAGAAGGAAGGAGTACTCACTGTTTTGCTTGATGAACACTGTGGATGGAATTGTTTTTTTTTTGGTTTACGTTACACCACGTGCGGAGCAAGAATCCCCTGATTGTAGCACAGATTCGTTGATGAAAATTATCAAATCAATATAGAAAACAAATCATTCAAAGACGATCAAGAAATAATCATGAAAAAATATTTTAAAAACCACCAAAAACTACAAAACCGAGACAAGTAAAAACAAGCCTACTGCCTATACAAAAACGTACAATCATCGAATTGTCTTACTTTTTAGCGTGACGCGGTTTCTCTACCAGCACCCCATCCCAAAAGTCTCCAACGGGCGCAAAGAAGTATAACTTCAAAAATGAAATAGGCTATTTCAAAAGTCTATACACACTGCGCATATACATAAATCCGTGGAGGATAATCGGAGCTTTAAAGCTCTGTACCGGCCAAACTATCCATTTTTGAGCTTTGTGGCCATTGAGACTGTATGATGAACACTATCACATATCAAAAATTCAGCGAATTTGACCGGGACCCAATTTCCATAAGATTTGTGCGGGGTCCTTTGCAATTTCGACAGAACTTAATAAAATTAAATTATTATTTAATATTTCGAGTATATCGCCGTCAAGAAACTTTTAAACTGTAATATAGTATGTAAATGTAATTTTATAACAAATTACTATATAGTTTGTGTAAATAAAAAGACATTTTCGAATTTAAGTGACATATGCCCTTTATTTTTATATAGGTAGGTTGGTTCACAACTACACAAAACCCTTGATGACAAACTACGAGTAAACTTGCCTATATTTTAGAAATAAATAATTATATCACATGCCATTTTAAAATAAAAGTTTAGATTTATTATTTATTTGTTTACTTTTAAATAAAGAAAAACGCGAATATTACAAAATCACTATAAACATAAATAGCCCAGATAATGTGTTTATGAACAGGATAACGTCGACTTGTGTAGGTGTTTTATAAACAAATAATTTCTTTATTTTAAATGCATCTTAAATTAATATTCGCTTACCATTTACATGAATTTACTTTCACTTGTTTGTTTGTTATTGTTCAATCAAATTTTAAGAGGGATTTAGATTTTTATTGAAATTGTTAAATTCACAATAATTGAGGAGCGTCAGAACAAAAACCGATATATCCCATTTTGACATTGTTTTTTTTATGATGGCAATTTTTTGTTTCGAACATCTATAATGCCATCGTTATTCGAACCTCTTTATAAATGGATAAATTCGCATCAAAACCTTCCTAAAATACTCTGAGATGAGCATAAACCGATAAATACGTTCAGTGTTATCAAACGATATTACGATCGGAGCAGACACCGATAAACCCTTACATTTTCCATTGGTTGTGGCGAAAACCGACATATCCAATTTTAAAAAATTTCATGGTGAAACCATAGACAAGTCTGTGACAATGTCTACTACTATTTCAAAAAATTCAACAGATGATGACTCTTGACAATAACGTTGACTCGTGGTAGTAGTCAGATTTTCTGATGACAAAATCATCCATCTGAGCAAGCCATCCGACAAACTGTGACATTGATCCGGACGAGATGTCGTTTCAACAGGATGGTTTCGAGAAATGAACCTGTCAATTTGTAACGAACAAGTTCAATATAGAATGAAAATATTTTGTTGGAGAAAAATGTCCTCACAAAACCATACCACTCTTCTTGCATTATACATTATGCTTAATAATTATAGTACGACTACGACATGCAAAAAGCTGCGGTTGTGTTAAATTTAATATATAGTATATGTATTTTTTAAATCTCTGATGGCTTGTCGAAGAACATATTTTACCACTTATCGATTTTGGGTTTATAACAATCATTCTGGCCAAAGCTTTCGAGTAGTAATTAATATTTACATTATTAAAGACCAGCTTAACCACCTGCCGGATTTACGTTGTTCAACGATAAAAGCTTGCGGCGGTTTTGATTTGGAATATCCAAATTATATTTACACAGCAGGTAATTAATTTTGTGTCTTATTTTAGCTTTAATTACAAAAAAATCTAATTTTCGGTTTTGGTTTTACTTGGCCTTGTTAAAAGAACGTGTGTTTGGAGACGAATGCAGGAGTATCTAAAATCAAAGAAAATTAGTTATTATGTATTTAAATTAGTTATTATGTGTTTAAATTGTATCCGGCTCTACTAGTTGAGTTTTATTAGATTTTTGTTAAGATTATAGATCAGATTGAAAACAAGTGTGATAGAGTTAACATAAAATATTATAAAATAAAATATATAAATAAAATCAAGATTTGTTAAAGATTGAATTTAATTTCGTTTTTCATTAAAAATTCAATCAACAACTTGTGTTAAAAGTATTGAACCAGCGAAACGACAGACATCTTGGGAAAACCAGCGAAAGCGGCACCGCAGAAGTAAAAGCCAGCAGAATTTGTGACGAGCAGCCTTTGCCCCAATAAATGGTCCTTCGAGCCGGATAGGCTAAGTATACTTTATTATTTTTACAAGCTATAAAATATTAGTATACAAAATTAAATTATTATAAGAATTAAAATAAAATTTTATTGTGTGCCATTTACGTATGTAAGATAGCACATCTTAAAAGACAATTATCAATAACTGTGAATTAAGTGTAACTATAACTTTATAGAACGATTAGTGAATTTCATAATTGGTTGGCTATTACAAAATTATAGTTAAAATTATTGTAAATAGATTGTTGAACCACGTGCAAGTAAAAATTATACATTCACGCCATTTTATATAATCTTTTATACAAACTTTGAAATATTTTGCAAATAGACACAGTGATAAGTGATTATAGTGTTGTGCGCGAAAAATAAACTTATTGCCAGTTCAAATAGTGCTGAGTGTTATTCGTAATTATTCAAAATGGCTGAACTAAATGCGCTTAAAAAACAAAGAGCAGTGAATAAAGGAAAGCTAACATTCATCATAAACAGTCTCAAGAAGACTCCTGGCGAAATTACTCTAGAAGAATGTAGAGCAAAGATGGCACGTGCAGAAAAGTTGATGGATGAGTTCACTTCGATCGAAAACCGAATTTTTGAACTGGATCAAAATCAAGAACCCGATATGGAATACGAAGAGAACTACTATAAAGCGGTATCGGAATTGTCAATGTTAATGCGAAAATTAGGCTTAAATGCTGGAAAGGTTACTGGAAGTTTTGATTATTCGGCGAATCTCACACAGTCCACAAACGTGGAAGTCCGTCTACCAAAATTAAACATTCCACCATTTGCTGGAGATTATAAGGAGTGGCAATCATTCTACGACTTGTTCTCTGCTACGATACACGATTCAACTTCATTATCGCCAGTTCAAAAATTCCAATACTTGAAAGGATTACTTAGAGGAGAAGCTGCTAGTTTATTGAGACATCTGTCCATTACCGAGGCGAACTACATTGAAGCACTGAAGAAGCTTAGACAGCGCTATGATAGAAAGAAGCATACGATCACCTCCTTCATTCGAACATTTATAGAGCAACCGACAATCAACACAGCAACCAGCGTCAATATCAAAAGGCTACTTGATACATCGGACGAGGATTTCAATACCCAAAATGGAAAAAACAAATAATTTGTACAGGCCTTTTAGCAGCTCTATCCGAAATCATTCCGAAAAATCGGTAATTGTATTTTGGAGTGAAGCAGTGTCCCTCAGCAGAATGTTGAAGTACCCCAACCGGTGTGGATTGTAGGATATATTTTGAAGCGGCTTCCTGAAACAGTACACTAATATCTCTGTATACTTGATTAATGTTGTTGCTGGGTGTATATTATAAAGAAAGGTAATATTATACTTGGCCTCATAGCTATTGGAACCAATAAGATGTATTTGCTACTTGGCTGATTATCACACAATGGCTGTATCCATATCGATCGTGCATGTTTCTCGTGCAATTAAGAGCAACTGTAAACTTTTGAAGACGATAGTACATTAGTTTTATAATCGACCTTGTAAATTGCAGATAAACCTTTGGAGAAAACTATGAACTGCACCCTCGTTATGAATGAGCTCGGATGCTCAAAATGGGGTGTGTGGTTTTTCAAAACTGTAAATTGTAAATTGTATAAAATAAATAAATAAATAAACAACGAGGTGTTACGAGGATTGACGGCAGTGGGACCGAATGGTGATTCAAAGGATCCATGGCTAATATATATATTAGTAAACAAATTAGATGACGAAAGTAAAGCGCTATGGGCACAAGAAACAGCAGATAAGGATTTTCCAACGGTCGAGGAATTATTTGCCTTCTTATTGCGCCGAGGGGACGCTTTGGAATCGTTGAAAGGTTCATCTAGACGAACATCTTTTACTAAAGAACAACACGTCAAAAGCCATGTAGTAGCAAATAGCCTGAGCTGTGGTGTATGTAACGAAGCAGAACACATGACTTACCAGTGTCCTAAATTTAATGCTATGGAGCTAGAAGAAAGAAGAAAATGGGCAAAGGATTGCAATCGATGTTTCAATTGCTTAAGTGGTGATCATGGAGTTTTCCGATGCAGATCAAAACGAAGATGCAGTCTATGTAACAAAAAACATAATACATTATTGCACGCAGAACAACCGACACCAATTACCATGGCAAATCACTCAACCGTAAATAATGAAGAAGTTAAAACCAGTGATTCAGGAAATTTACACTGTGGACATACCTCAAACCGTACCTTACATACAGTATTGCCGACAGCAGTAGTAAACGTAACGAGTTCTAATGGTAAAACTTTTCCATGTCGGGTACTCTTAGATTCAGGTTCCCAGGCTTCGTTTATTACTGAATCATGCCTACAGATGCTAAACCTAAAGCGAAGAAATGCAAGGATCTCAGTGTCAGGATTGGGAAACTCGGCAGTGGAAACTACCAGGGGAATAGCAAATATCGAATTACATACAAGAGATTCTGTACAACCGCATATCAATCTGGAGGTACTGATTCTGTCAAGGATAACGGCAAATCTACCAGCATACGCTGAAGCGAGGTTGAAGAATTCAACCTAAATGGAATAATGCTTGCTGATCCTGAGTATTTTATGCCAAACAAAATCGATATACTCATTGGAGCCGAACACTTTTTCCAAATTCTTCAAAGTGCACAAATGAGAAATCAGGCAAACAAGATTGTTCTACAGAAGACTGTGTTTGGATGGGTCGTAGCAGGTCAAATAGCAAAACAGAACCAAATTGGTGATGTTCAAGCTTATTGGTCCACAACATCAGATGAAGCTGCAGAAAATATCGATAAAACTTTACGAAGATTTTGGGAGGTTGAGGAAATTGAGTCGAAATCAAAGTTGTCAAATGAAGAAGAATTTTGTGAGAATCATTTTAAGGAAACCACAAAGTACGCAGAAGATGGCAAATACATAGTGAGACTGCCCTTTAAGAATAATAAAGGCGAGTTGGGAGATTCATTATCCACCGCAATTCGACGGCTGCATACAATGGAACGAAGATTTCAAAGGACTAGGATTTCATGAACCAATATGAAGAATTAGGCCACATGAAGCAGATAGAGCTCTCTGAGAGGAACAACTTTGGAGTTTACCTGCCACATCACGGAGTATGGAAGCAGTCCAGTACCACAACAAAACTCCGTGTTGTTTTTGATGCGTCTTCGAAAACTGGGACTGGAGGAGCCGAAAACAGAATGTCATTAAACGATTGTTTGGCTGTTGGTCCTACGATACAATCATCACTAACCCAAATTTTATTGCGATTTCGAGAACATGCCGTAGTATTTGCAGCTGATGTGGAGAAAATGTACCGGCAGGTCTGGGTAAACAGTGACGACTCAAATTACCAGCGTATTGTGTAGAGAAACCATCCTTCGGAACCAATTCGGCATTACAAGTTGTTAACAGTAACATATGGGACATCATCAGCTCCATTTTTGGCGACCAGGGCTCTCCAAGACGTCGGCCTGCAAAGTTTAAATAAAATTCCAGATGTGGCAAACGCTATAATAAATGATTTTTATGTTGATGATTTGTTGTCTGGCTCCGAAACTGTAGAAGCAGCTATGAAGTTAAAGCATGGAATTGATGCTGTCTTAAAGGAACGGGGTTTTATGTTGAGAAAGTGGATATCCAACTCGACGGAGCTGAGTGAGAAAGTACAAGTGAAAAATGTTCAAATCACCGACAAAACAGACATTACGAAGGTGTTAGGATTAAATTGGAGCCCATCAGAAGATAAATTTTGCTTTAAAGTGAATATCGAAGACGCAACAGTAATCACAAAACGGAAGGTACTGTCTAATGCAAGCAGGATATTTGATCCGTTGGGCCTGCTCGCACCTGTTGTCATTCAGGTAAAAATCTTTATTCAACATCTTTGGATTTCTAAATTAGACTGGGATGAACCGTTGAAGGATGATCTACTAACTCGCTGGAGAACAATTTATCAAAATTTAGTGGCAGTATCGGAATTAAACGTGCCTCGATTCGTAGGAAGTACCAATATTGATACAATTGAACTCCATGGTTTCAGCGATGCTAGTGAACGAGCCTATGCCGCCGTCGTTTACTTTAGAATTAAGACGAATAATGGACAAGTCATTGTAAATTTAATCAGTAGCAAGACCAAGGTATCACCAATAAAACAGATTTCTATTCCTCGTTTAGAATTATGTGGCTCATTGTTACTTACCAAACTGATTAAGTTCATTGTGGAAAATTCCTCACTTCGCATTAATCATATTGTTGCATGGACTGACTCTAAGATTGTACTGGATTGGCTTTCTTCACCTCCACGACGCTGGAAAACGTTTGTTGCTAATGGAACGTCAGAGATTATTGAATTTCTAACTCGCGATAAGTGGCGATATGTTCGTTCGGTTGACAATCCAGCAGATTGTGCTTCTCGTGGTTTGTGTCCAAAAATATTAAAGGAGTTCGATCTTTGGTGGAAGGGGCCTAATTGGTTAAGTTGGAATAAGGATAAATGGCCATCACCAAAGTATAATGTTGACTCTTCGCCCGCAGAATTACGTCATCAAATCTTTAATATAAATATAACCGAAGATCCAAATCTAATTGAAGGAGTAGCGGAACGGGTTTCGTCGTATAAAAAATTGATACGAATAATTGTTTACGTTCACAGGTTTGCCAACAATTGCCGTACACCAAAACAAACCAGAGTATATGGAACCATATTCAGTCGAGATGAAGTATTTAAAGCAAGTAATGTGATTGTAAAGAATATTCAAGAAAAGTATTTCAGTGAAGAGATCAAACTGTTGACGAATTCCACTAATTTATCGAGGACAAGCAAAATAATATCATTGAATCCATTCATAGATAAAAATGGTGTATTGCGGGTAGGAGGAAGGCTGTCCAATTCGAACGTTGCTTACGATGCCAAACATCCATGGATATTGCCTTATAAGTCCATACTAACGTCGCGAATAGTAGAAGAAGCGCATCTGGAATACAAACATGCTGGCGCTTCATTATTGTTAGCAAATTTGAGGCAAGAATTTTGGATACTGGGAGTCAAACGAATAATTCGCAAAATTATTTTCAAGTGTGTCGTATGCTGCAAAGTAAAGGCTAAAACGGAGACTCAAATCATGGCAGATCTACCAGCAGCAAGGGCTGAATTCATTAGGCCATTCCTTAAGGTTGGAGTTGACTTCGCAGGGCCAATATCAATACATCTAACTAAGGGGCGCGGACAAAAAACCTATAAGTCTTATATTTGCCTATTTATTTGTCTCAGCGTTAAGGCGGTCCACATAGAACTAGTTGGAGATCTAAGTAGCGAATCATTTCTAGCTGCTTTGAGACGATTTGTTTCGAGAAGGGGATTGTGCACTGACATTTTTTCGGATAATGGCACCAATTTTGTGGGTGCCGACAAACTTCTCACCGAAAGCTTTACCAATTTAATTAAGCAATCTAATAATTGTTCTAATTTCTTTTCATGTAACTATATTACGTGGCATTTTAATCCTCCAAGCGCTCCTAGCTTTGGTGGACTCTGGGAACGTGCAATTCAATCAATGAAATTCCATCTGAAGAGAACCATTGGAGAAAACATACTTACCATGGAGGAAATGACAACGCTGTTAGTGGAAGTTGAAGCTATACTTAACTCAAGGCCGTTGTGCGTGTTATCTTCTGATGATTTAGACTATCTAACACCATCACACTTCTTGATCGGTCATTCAAATGCAAAGATTCCAGAAGACAACACTTCGGTAATACACTCAAATTTCAATAAACGATGGCAACTTGTAAAACGAATCGCACTACAACTTCACAAACGATGGCATCTGGAGTATTGAACCTCTTTGCAGCAGCGAGTAAAATGGCATCAAACGAAAACCAATGTTAAAGTAGGAGATATCGTTGTCATCAAGGAAGATAATATACCATCGACCCACTGGAAATTGGGAAAGATTGAGGCAGTTCATCCAGGAAAAGATCAGATCGTAAGGGTTGTGACGTTGAAAACCAAATCCGGATCACTTAAACGACCAATCAACAAAATATGTGTTCTTCCTGTTGAGTCCGATGATTCAAGGCTGGCGCTATGTTTGGAGACGAATGTAGGAGTATCTAAAATCAAAGAAAATTAGTTATTATGTATTTAAATTGTATGTCATTTAAAATATCTATCTTAAGAATGTCACTTCCTAAATTGTTTATTAATTTTGACATCTATTCATAATTTGACAATTTAATTTTTCATTGTTTCAAAACCTTTTGTAACTTATTATCATTTGTAGCTCAATTACAAAATGTTTAACTCATCTATTCATTGTTAGATGTCTCTTTACACCAAAATTAAATGTTAGTATTTATTCATAAAGATGTCATTCGGAAGTGTTGTTCAGTGGCTTTCAACCAAGAACTGGTTGGGGAAAGTTGTTTTCCCGGACAAACTAGTTGAGTTTTATTAGATTTTTTTTAAGATTATAGATCAGATTGAAAACAAGTGTGATAGAGTTAACATAAAATATTATAAAATAAAATATATAAATAAAATCAAGATTTGTTAAAGATTGAATTTAATTTCGTTTTTCATTAAAAATTCAATCAACAACTTGTGTTAAAAGTATTGAACCAGCGAAACGACAGACATCTTGGAAAAACCAGCGAAAGCGGCACCTCAGAAGTAAAAGCAAGCAGAATTTGTGACGAGCAGCCTTTGCCCCAATAACGTGCGTGCATAAAGTTTCACGATCGCGTGTGAGATAGTGAGATATTGAATTATCGGATTTCAAAGATTCACTCAAACAACTGTTACCGGGGTAGTAAATACCCTATTAATCATACATAAGCGGATACGAAGTATACATTAATTCAGGGGTAGGTACAATTTGTGCTGTTCACAATAGGAAAACTTAGTAGTGCTTGGCGGATTCCTAATATTTACACCCCGATTCTGACGCACAGTCACTGACTAAAAAATGATCTTAGGTAAGTCTTTTTGACTTGGTTTTGAGTTTAGTCTTAATTATGACACTAGTAAGAATTGGTCTTAAAAAAAAGTCTTATGTAAGACATACAAATTTGGTGGTCTTGTTGGTCTCAATTTGACGTTTACGATAAAATTGTATTGCGCTTGGACATGGAAATTGAAAAAAAAATGGAAAAACAATTATATAAATTATGTTCTATATTAAAATACATTTTATAATTATTTTAATATTTGTGTCACACATTAAAATATTAATTTGGCAGCAATTATCTTACGCTTGCCATTGTTAATCTATTTGTACGTTATATGTGTTGTATTTCACAATTTCTTTATTTCTGTTCTGGAATTAATTACATAAATTTAACGCTACTATATTACGCAAATAATTGTAAATCATTTTATTTGCATAGAAATAAAATTCGTAAATAATACTATTTGACAGGTATCCAATAGTCTTTGGAGAGTTTTAAGACAGCGCAATTTTAAGACGGCTTGGCCCGAATACCAATTAAGACTTTGGTCTTAAAAAAATTGTCTTAACAAAGATATTTTTATTAAGACGGTCTTAAGAGTCTTAACGTCAGAATCGGGGTGTTAGCTTTATAATAGTGTACCGTTAATCTAAAAGCCTTATGCTAATTTCCTAGTATGATAATTTATTTTGATTTAGTTTACCTCAAAATTCGATTTATATTTTTGTAAAGTGATAACGGGGTTTACTGTTATTTTTAAAATCAAATGTGAAAAGTTGTTTTTCTTTTATAGCAACATATAATACATCGATACGTTGAGTTCACGGAACATTACATATATAACTTAATGGGGAAGCGCTTCATCCAGGCTGTTGTATGGTATGTGATTTACAGTTTTTATAATAATTATATTGTTTGTATTAAAAAACTCCTTTTCACATCTTAACGTTTATTCACGATCGTTATTCGGTTTCTCGAAAGAATTTAGAATCCTACGTGCGTTCAAGGTATATCACTTTTCTTACATATACTTTTTTTTCTCAAAGATAATGGTAATTAAAAATTGATAATGTCTAGTTTACAAAAAATTGTCTTTATTATAATAAAACTATTAATGATAGTATAATGAATTATTTTCTTTTAGTTTGAGGGGGGAAATGGGTTGAATGATCATTAAGTGATAATCGTATTCGCGTGTTGATTTGATTTTTTTTAAGCAGCTTCTTATATCCATTGTTTTTGGAAGGCCCACACCCAACACCGACTCTAGCTAGCGAGCCAATGGCTGCTGTTCGGAAACAAACGATGGATTTTTTCTGCTAAGGGAAGTTGCGTCGAAACCGAGTTAAAGGTCATATTACTAGGTTTTATGGTTGGAGTTTCGCTTTTAAGGTTATATCCTCGTAAAATGATGTTATCAACATTATAATTTAACGTTTTGATCAATTTAATGAGCAATAACCCGTGGCCTACGCTGCTTCTGTTACAAATTGGCCTCCATTAACTAAAAATTTGATTTCAATGGTTGATTTTCACTTAAGTATCGATTTTCTTTATCCAGACATAGAAATTATTATCTGTTTATAATACATTTTTAATTTCTTTTTTCAAGATTCTAGACGGATTTTCATAGAGTTTACAGTTTTAAGAAAAGAAAATACTTTAGCTTTCTTGAGACCAATAAGTTTAGCCAAATGAAGATTTTTATTAAAGTTCCAAAATTCAAATTTTTGTTATATATTTAATTTATTAAATAATTAGGAATAATTTTTAAATGTATTTACTTGTATTTCAAATAAAAAAATTTTAAAGGTCATAATTAACTGATCTAGCATTTTATTGGTCCACCTCCGGTGTTTTTCACCAATTTAGTTCTATTTTTCATAGAGTGGTACAACAGTTTTAGATAGTTTTCGGATATTTGATTATTCCAGACGTCCAGAATATTCTGTTTCAGCTGAACTAAACATTATAAATACTTTTTAAACCATATTTTGATAAAATTTTCTAAATTATACTTACTTCGCGGGCTCTGTGACATGGGGCGGAATTATCTTGAAAGATGACATTTGGCTCGAAACTGTAGAGTTCTTCAATAGTAGGGACTACCGCGTCAATTATTATTTTATTTTACTTTTCGGCATTAATTGTACCTTCAACCATTAAAATTGACCCTACACCATGAATACACCCGTATACTATAATAGACGGAGAATGTTTCACTGTATGTGAAATACACTCATCCGAATATCTTGCGCCTTTTCTGCGTTGTATACTTCAGCCTTCATCGGCTCCTATCAAGTTAAATTTTTTCTTGTCAGAGAAAATAACCTTTTTCCAACTATTTTCGTCCCAATTTTCGTGGTATTTTGCCCATTTTAACCGATTTTGTCGCATTTTTTTTTATTAAGAAGTATCTTTTTCACCGGGAGAATGCTGATAAATCCTCTCTGACAACCATCTCCTCACCGTACTTACACAGATTTTAGTTTGGGAACCGGTATTAACTTCTTTTGCAATATCAGCGATTGTTTGGAAACGATTCCACAAACAAATATGTTTTATGGCGTTGTCCCAGGCGTAAGTTTGTGATTTTCTAGTGGCTGCTGCCAACCTTTCTTTTCAAATTCTCCGATTTATTTATTTATTTATATAATTTACCTACAGGGTTACAATCGGTAATTATTACAATTATTAAAAATAAGCGACATGACAAAATTGAAAAAGTTATTTAATTTAAGAACGGTTATTATAAAATTTAAATAGTTCGTTCCTCAATGAATTTCTTGACATATTAAAATCAAACATATGAAAAACAAGGTTCAAATGAACAATAATTTGTGGCCACCGCTCTCGTAAATATGAATTGGTCCCGGCGACGAAAGCACCGTTCTGGAACATAAAAGCCGAAGCTGGTGAGTATCTCGGCACAATCTAAACGTGAACATAATACGTCACGAACAAATATTGCGGATGAAATATCACGTCGGTGATCTAACCGTTGTAATCCTAAGAGAGCACAACGATCGCCCGCATTGCAGGTAAACCTTTAAGCGCGTAGATAAGAAACTGTTTTTGAACACTCTTAATTCTCTCGGAATAGCATCGGTAAAAAGGTGACCAAATCTGTGAGGCATACTCCAAAATTGATCGAACAAATATGAGACAAACAAATATGAGAGAATTCAAGGTTATCGGATCACAAAAATCCTTACAATTCCGTTTAATAAAACCAAGCATCATATATGCTCGGCTTATTATCGAATCAATATGCCTTGTAAATGTGAGATCTCGAATGAAAATAACACCCAAATCGGATATGAACTTAACTCTAACGACTTCTTCATTATAAAGCGAATACTGATGTATAATCGGAAAGCGGGTACGCCAGAAAGACATTGCCTTACATTTACTCACGTTCGGCAACAGTTTGTTTTCAACCGACCAATCACAAAATCTGTTTAAATCCGCTTGGAAATTTATACAGTCGGATACGTTCGATATTCGTGCAAATATTTTCATGTCGTCTGCGTGAAGCAGGCAATCTGCAGAGACAAAACCGTTAACCACGTCGTTGACGAATATTGAAAATAGACCTTGTGGCACTCCAGAAGTAACCCGAAATAGACGAGAAGATGACTCACCAATTTTAACAAACTGCCACCTATGTGAGAGGTAGGACAGCAACCACTTTATAGTAGGGATGGCTTGACAATTCAACCGCTGTAGCTTTTTGATTAGAATTAAATGATTAATTTTATCGAATGCTTTAGAAAAGTCGGTATAAATAACATCCAGTTGCACTTTCGAATCAATACTGCTGAATAAGTGTCTGCAAAATGTCATCAAATTGGTAACGGTGGACCTCCCGGCGAAAAAACCATGTTGTGCAGGTGAAATAACCATTTTAACATGGCAGAATAAAAACCTTTGTACCATAAGCTCAAAGAGTTTTGGAATAGCGGAGAGAATAGCTATCCTACGATAATTACAGATATCACTTCTTTTACCGCACTTGAAAATTGGATGTGTATACGGAATTTTCCAGGGATCTGGAAAAATTTGAGTTCGAATGTTTTCGTTAAAGATAAAGGAGATGGGAGCAGCCAGACTAGCAGCACAATTCTTAATAAGAATCGGCGGAAATCCATCATGCCCAGCACCCTTATTAACATCAATTTGAGACAAGCTGCCACGAACGTCATCTTCGGTGAACCGTAATTGGGTAAATTCCCCTCCGTTGCAAGAATAACTTGCTGGATCGATGGATGGCGATTCGTAGACGGATTCAAAAAAATTGGCAAATAAATTGCAGACTTCCGAAGAATGACTTGCAGAGGCATTTAGATACGTCATATGTAAGGGGAACCCAACGGTCTTTCTTTTCATATTGATAAAATTCCAAAACTTTTTTAGAGTAGAAATTAAATCTTCCTCGATTTGCAGAATATAATTATTATACAGGAACCAGTTTAATGTTTTAAATTCCTTCCGTGCGGTCTCGAATTCATGATAATATTTCGAACCGTGTATTTTATATAGGGAGTGTAGTTTATTACGGCGTGTCTCTATGTCTTTTAATTGCTTGTTATACCACGGTTCGCGGAAGCAAGGCTTAGTTTTTTTCCGCGGGATATGTTTTTCTACACCAGTCTTGACAAATTTGTTAAAAGACAAAACTATTGTATTTAGATTTCCTCCGAACTGAAGAAATTCCCAATCCGAATTGAGCAGAAATTCATTTAAGGAAGCGTAGTCGGCAGCCTGTAAGGTCCTCGCACGGTGAGACCTCTGAGTACATGTTATCGGTTGAAAAAATTAAATCCAGATATTTACCCTGAGTATTGCTCGTTCGGTTAATTTGGGTTGTTGAGATGCTAGCGAAGTAGTCCACATTAGTGATTCCTCTAATATCTGTGGAAGATGGTGTGAAAATACCGTTGATATCAGACCAGTTCACCTCAGGCAGATTGAAGTCACCGAAAATCATCAGCTGCTCATCAGGATGAACAAAAGGGACTATAGCAAGGTCGATGAAGTTGATGATCTCGATACAAGTATCCGGGCTTGACCCACATGTAACGTAAATGACCACGGCGAGAATTGGCGAATCGGCTAGTTTAAACCGTATACAGAAATGACATGATGAACTTGATGGGAAGCCACCATCTCATTCGGAATTGAGTTTTTCACGGTGATCAAAACACCTCCACCTTTTATTGTTGTGACATGGTTGTATCGATCTTTTCGGTAGACGATTTAATCCAATGGGAAGAATTCTTCGCTATTCATAGAATTTGTAAGCCAAGTCTCACAAATGATTATGACTGTATAGTTTTTGTGCATAGGACACCCAACCGAAACTCTTTAGACTTGCCTCGAATACTGGAAGCGTTATGGTAGTAAATTGTGAAAGAGGCAGGTGCTCTGTAATTATTGTTATTATTGTAATTATAATTATTGTTGTTTTTGATGTTAGAGCAGCAGTTATTTAATATTTTAAATGGTAATAATTGTAAGTTTACTGCAGAACTATTGAATATAAGTATTTTGGGTTTTAGGGCGATCAGAGAATTCTCCCACTGGAACACCCACTGGCCAAATTTCTGGTTGTAGTAGTTTTGGAAATATCTCCAGATTTACCCAGATTTTGAAAGACACGAAATTGAGTTGCGTCACGTCCTGATTGGCGGGAACCAGCAAACGACAATCAACCTCGGTTTCCGCTATGTTTAATTGGCTGCATAAAAAAGATCGTAATGCCTCAACTGATGTCGTGTTGGCAAACTTAGAGGCATACATATATTTTTTAACAGGAACGATCTTAACTGCGTCTGATACATTATTGCAGGTGCCAACAATAACTTCCGGTACAACGAGATTTGAGTGCTGCATATTAGATTGAAGAGAGCTCGGGGTTGAAGGCGTATCGGTATTATTTGGCGGCACTTTTTTGGACGAGCGATTTTTGATATTTTTTTTATAAAACGTCGTACCGACGATTCATTGCAATGAAGCAAACTTGAAACCTCGCGATTTGATTTATTTTCCGCCTTCAGTTTAATTATTTTTAATTTTTGGGCTTCAGTAAATACCATATTTGCAAACCAATTATTTAATTATACCACCGTTTTAATTCAATTACGCGAAACAACTAATATTTAACTAATATTTTCTATGCAACAAAGTTTTTTTTTTTTTGATAAAATGAAATATAACGGTAATTTCAAACATGTTTTTTCTAATTTTTTCTAATACAAAATTATGAAGAGCAGAATAAATAGAGAGAGAGAGAGAGATAAATATATCGTGTGCGGCTTTTTTTGGAACTGAGTGTACGTTATCTGTAGTAAATTATTTTACAACTTACATCTTGGTAAATATATCTATACTTATATTTAAAAACAATAATTATAATTGCCTTAATTAAAAAATATAAAATACACGACCGAATTTATTTACACGATATAAAAAATTACTATTTTAAAACAACATTGACACAATACGACATCGCCACCTAAGAGAAGACCAGTCGATAGAAAAAAAAAATCATATTACCAAAATACGCTGCGAATCGAATTTTCCGAAATCGAATAAGTTTCATAATAGACCCCCTGTATTCTGGCTGCCACTTGGAGTATTCTATATCTTCCGTATTCGTTGTTTCCATTGGTAACCAACACATTGTCAGGTAGTATCATTTGGAGGTATCCACTACTTAGACACATTTGGCAAATTCCACATTATTACAACGTTGGACCCTACTGCAGATATAGATCACATTAACATGTTACAGACGGTTAATCCGTACTTTATTAACACCTAATCCAAGAAAGTTCGCGGGGTGACAGTATTTAAGAAGAGACGAAGTATCGAGCGAAAATGTTGGTTTTCCAAAAATGTGACCGACGTTAATCGAGGTTCACTAGTACTGATGTGTGTACTAAATAAAACTATAATAATATACAACAGCAACAAACACAAAGCAGCATATTTTAATGACAAAATAAACAGAAAGCTTGGGCCGATGAACAATTACGATTAAAAATTCATTTGAAATGGCAAAATATTGATTTCATTTAAACACAAATTTCACCTAATGTGTGCCTACCACCTATACCTACTTGCATTGCGGTGTACAGTGGGTACATATATGTTACCCCCGTACTTTAAAAAAATTACCACTGATTAAATAATAACATTTGTATAAATATAAATATATCTAACAACAATATAGTAATAATATTATATAAGGACATGAATTTGCGGTAGCAATAATCATAGTAATAAATTTTAGTGTTTTATAGTATATTACGGAGTATTAGAAGGAATCGCGTGACCCAATACATATTATTCACCAAATTGTTTACATTAAAAATCAATGAAAATATTTTGTGACAATATTATTGTATATACATGGAATTGATGATTATTTTGGATTTTATGGTCGTTATCGTTGACCGTTTATCAAAAATCCTTTTAATACAATCAAGTGGTGTAACATGGTATGTCGGGTGGTACCGCCCTCCGTAAAATAAAATTAAACCAGCGCGTATTAAATATTTTTTTTTTAATGTGACACTGCGTACTTGCGAGTCATCTAGCCTTAATATAGCTGCTGGACGCCATTTCAAGTTGAAAAAACAATAACACTTTGTAACTAATTTTAATAGCCCTCCTTTTTCACCAATAAAGCTTCATACCTAATGCGGGCACTACACACACACACACCAACCAATAAAAGTTAAGCCATTAACATTGTAATAATCATAAAATTTGAAAATTTATACGTATCATGGCCGTAAATGGCAATCCAATGAGTTTTATAGAGTACAGTCCGTAATGGTGATTAGGAAACATTTTCAGAGTTCGAAATACGTTTCGATTACAACAATTTTTTTTTTTATTTCCAATGCCATAAACGGTGACATTTATTTTTCGATTTTTGGTAGTATGCTAGTTCATTTAAACTTATGCGAGTATGTGTGTGTGTATACACTTTTATGTTCCACACAACAAATTATTCACTTGGGAATATTCACTTTTTGCATGTTGAACCAGAAAAAAAAAGTTTTATGGTTTTGTTGTTGTTATATTATGTGGATGGACAAGAAAGATAACAACTTATCGAATGTCATTATCATTAAGGTGAAATTGGAATGAACATGTAAACGTTATTTTGTTATATGTAATTTATAAATAAATTATTTAATTAAAATGGATAAATTTTGGTCAAAAAATGAGTGCGATAAATCAAAGTATTTGAAATCGCATTCGGTCGGATATAAAGAGGGGAGAAAGCAAGTGGACCATGTATGGCTGATTAATATGTGCGGTGTACTTGATGCTTGGTAAGTTTCATTTCGGTTTGTCCGTCTTCCCTCTAATTTAAAGTACAGCCTCAAGCGGCATTAGTACGAGTAGAAGTAAAAACTGGCTCTAGCCTAATGGAAGGGGTAGACCTATACCTTACACGTACTTTTACCCCAAAAATATCGAAAATTATAAAATCGTCCATTAATAACAATATGCTACAATAGCAGTCTTTGTTTTGTGTATTCAGGATCATGAGTGGTATGGTACACATTCCAATATGCTTAGTTATCACAGTTGCACAAATATGTTTTAGCTGTGTAAATGATATGTTAAATTGCACACTAACGCTTATATTCATCAATGTGGTGTTATTTACTAGAGGTAATATGTCATGCGGTAAACCGTATCCTATAATAATCTTAGTCTGCTAAATATTGTTTTAATAATTTAATGAAAATATTCGTGTCCGTCACACCATATAAAGGAACCACATGAAGAAAGCACGAATAATTTTAAACTTGCAACATATATGTATGTACGTGCAGCGTGCAACATATGTATATGCTTCCAGCCAAAACCGATTGAATTTCAGCCGGAACTATATAAAGCTATAGCCGAAATCAACCCAAGACACAAGCAGCACAGTGCAACGTGCTTCGTTGTGCATTCAGATTTTAAAGGTGGAACCAATTTTATGTTAGCCGGAACTAAACCAACATGGCACATTTAGCACAATTCCTTCTGCTTCATTGTGTATACTATCTGATTTTTCAGCCGTACCCAACTTTATGCAAATCGAAATAATCAATTTATTTATATTTTGCCTCTAGATAAATTAAAACCTTACATGGCGGAAAATCGATTACGCAGCTTCGGCATCTGAGTGATCGCGTAGGAGCAAGTATTGAATACAAGGCCAGTAGTTGTGTACAATCAATTCGGCCGATTACATGGTTGTGCACGGAAATGGCTTAAATAGGGCGGTAGCACATACCTAGAAGCGTTTACCACTCGAGAGAGTTGCCTTAAGGCAAACTACAGAAATTGCTTCTGAATTGATTCTATATACGGCTAGAGAAAATATTATAGTATGGATTCCAGATAATTCAGGCATATTCCATCTGTATTCCTCCCATTACATCTGTTAAAATCAGTATACACTACACCACCTTCTAATGGTAATGACAAAAAATTTGAGAACAAAATAACATTTGTCACAGGCCGGGTTCCAGGAATGAAATTTTTCATTAAGAAAAAGATACGGTCCTAGACCGATAAAAAAGAAATGCCGCTGTAATTTTCAATATCGTTTCTCCGTTCACTCTTGAAAATTGCCTAAATGAAATTGAATTTCCAAATTGAGGGAAATCCTCCAAACTCAAATTGAAGAGGTATGTCACCAGCTGAACCAAGATACAAGCACACTCTTTTAACATACGACTGTGAGTTTTGTCCGGGCCACAACTCATATTCACATTAACTATCAACAGACCATGCAGAACATCATTGGTAGAAAACTGAAATTGAAAGTTTAGATGTTTACTAAAATCAAATCCGTCATTTTCTCCTAAGAAGGGACGTTCCAGCCCCGAACACTACGAATCGTGTGGAAATTATGAGCTTTTAAAGAATTTTTTGCAGTAAATCATTAAGACGAATCCTCAGCGAATATTGACCAAACGATCGCGATCGTTGGATTTATAAAATTATGTGTATTGGTCAAGTTTCCAGCCCCGAAGACATCGAATCGTGTGGAAATAATGAGTATTTAAAGAATTTTCGCAATAATTCATTATGTTGGGATGACCAAACGAAATCAACTAGACCAATCCTCAACGAGTTATGAAAAACCAAAAACTTAAATTGATTATATTTTATGGCTTCCACTTTAGTAATAATTCTTTGAAAAAGAAATATTTTTATCTAAATGGTATATTCCAATTGAATTTTTTATTAATTTCGTAATTTGAAATTTCCAAATAAGCGACGAACCTGATTTTATTAAAGTAACATTTTCACAATTAAAATTGACCCATTGGTGTCCAAACGCCAAAATGTGGTGACCAATCTTGGCCTCGCGATTACCTAACGAAATTTGATAAAAATGGTATGATTTTCCTGCAATTAGGTGCTACCCGGGAATTTTCTTTTTGAATTTTTCATTATTTATTTACCGTTTAATGGTAAGTGACCAAACGATAAAAACTAGTGACAAATCCTGACCAAACGAATCCAATCATCACTTTTGTCAAAACCTTTAGATAGGGTGCTAAAAAGGTGGAGCCGCAACCATGTCAGTGATTCTTTGCGAGGATGTACCTCCTCTACTCTTCAGTTTGAAATCAACATAGCTCCAGAAATATTCAAGATTGTTAATATCTAATATTCGATCCAGCATCAAAAATATTTGAATTGTACAAGAATTCATTTTTAGGTCAGAAGATTAAACCATGGCACGCGTGCTGACAAATCCACAGGCAAACGAAGAATAAATTTTTCAATTGACAAGTTCATTATTTTATGAATCTGAATGAAATTCAGATTCAATTATGAAATTACCCACACACTGAGAAAAAAAACCAGTAAAAATAAAAAAATATACATATAAAATCAAAAAAATATACATATATTTTTTAATCGAAAAGTCTCGTTTTTTAAATCAAAAGGATAATCTTTTTATTTTTAAAATAAATTTTTTCGCCAAATTTGTTTATAAAAATAAAAAAATTGTTTTTATTTTCAAAAATACTTTCCTTACTTATGTCAAGTAGTTTTCTTAAATTTTAAGAGATTGTTTTTTAAGAATAAAAAAACAATTGGTTAGTTTTAAAAGATTTATTTTAATTTTTAAATAATTATTTTTTAACAAATGTCACAATATTTTTAAATCAATTTTTGCGACTGTTCAAGCCAGCAAAACCAATGGGTCATCTACTCATAAGAACATAACATATCTACCACGAAAAGTAGAAAATTAACTCCCCCTTCCCAATTTTTAACCCCCAGGACCATTGTGTAAAAATACAACCCTTAAAAAATATAATGAGGACCTCCTCCAGTTCTTTCTTGGCAGCTTGATTTCATTTAGTACTGATAAAAAGTTGTTCTACTCAGTCAGTACTCATTAAGTTGCAATTTCAAACCTTCATACCTTTAGTACAACACACGAACATATCGATTTGGCGAATTATATAAATAGCCGAAAAAACTTTAAAATAAAAATAAAATATAGACGAATTGAAAAATAATACAACGGGATTTCTGGCAAAACAACATTTTCATAAGTTGTCATTATTATCAAAAAAAATGTTTTTAAATGCTAAAACACTTCTTTTGAAATAAATTATTAAGTTTAAATAAATAAACTTTTTAAATTTAAAAAGTATTTTATAAATCATTTAAAAAAGCTTTTAATTAGTTTGCAAAAATTTCATTTAATTTCAAAAAAATACTTTTGAAATTCAAAAAAATTTATAACTTTGAGAAATTAAAAACTTCGTTTTTTAATTTTACAAACTAAAATTTTTCTCAGTGGCACTACCTTTGTTTAGTAAATATTTGTATTTACGGTAACTATTCGCATTATTTAAGTTATGGTTGTACGAAATAATGTAAAATGCGCCAAAAGGCACTAACGGAACAAGTTTTAGTTAAAAACAAAATAAAAGTAACTACAGGATCAAAACAAATGAAATAACAAAATTACCGAAAAGCGGATATTGATAAATCTTCATCTTTGTTTAAAAAAAATCAACAATCAATCTTAGCGGTCAGTACTCTAATATCGAGTATTTCATCCTCGGACTCTGATCACATCTATCATTCTTTTTGGCATACTGTGCACCAGGTTTGCAATATACTCCTGCGGTACCATTTCCCATTCTTCCTGCAGGGCTGATTGAGCTGATGATGTGAAGTTTCTGGAATGACTTAACTTTGCCTTAAACGAGGCTCTAGCATATACCACATGTGCTCAATTAGATTAAGGTCAGGGCTCATTCTGCGATCGGGCCAAATAATTAAATCAGTTCCCACCTGATCCATTATTTTGACAGAACGCTTGCAACTTGGGGTCTGGCGTTGTCATATTCATTAATAATCCAAGTGTTCGGAATATTTTAACGATCAGTGTATTTTGAAAAATTAATTAGATGTCCAGTGGTGGTGTACGAACAATAGGCGTAGAACTACCAAGATTATCACAAGCAATGATTCTTCTAGGCTCTGGTGCTCGACGTTATTAATCTGTTTTAGTCCAAATGAACAAATTGGGTCCATCACGAGGTCTGAGCTTAAATCACTATAGAATGGCAGAAAATCATCTTCACCAGTAAATCATTTCCTTTTAGACAGGGTAAGATCTCCCAAAGTCATCACAAAATCGAAATCATCAGCCGCATGTGCTAGCTGTTTTTTGAGAAAAATGCAGACAGCTCTTCGAATATATCAGCTGAGGATCCGTATGGAATGTAAACAATAACATATACGTTAATGTAAACAAGAATATTGGAATGTAAACAATAACAACTGTCGAGACAGTTAGCAGAAGTTCAATGTCTCTCGCCACCGATTCGAGATCCGAATAACGATCGCATCTGAAAAGATAGTTGTCCGGTGGGAAACATAATTGGAATGCGATTTTGTTCGAATTCTGCTAGAGTTATGATAATAAATAGACAATGTGTTGATTTCGACAGAGATCGGCATTGCCGTTTAAGCAATAGGTGCAGATACCGGCATCGAAAATGATAAAGCTCATAATCGGTTGATGCTGCAGTAGACATTGTTACAACGTCGGGAAGTATGAACTAGAACTTTTTCTGGTCAAATTGTTGGACCCGGTGCTGTAAAAAATAGTTTATCTGGTATATTGATTCTAAAGCTGGTTAAAGTTAAAAGTAAAAGACTGAAACGGGACTGCCGGGACCAGAGTTTTACGAGCACATTGCGCTTTATATAGTTGTACAACATATAAGCTTCCTACCAGAACCATAGCAATATCAGCCGGAATCATAACAATGACGACCGGAACCATTTGAAGGCAGCGGGAACCAATCAACCTCAGGCATAAGTAGCTATAGTACTAAGTAATTTTCAGCTAGGAACCACACTAATGTCAGCCGGAACCACTACAATGTCAGCCGGAACAATATGAAATTAGCTGGAACCAAACCAACTATGACACAAGTAGCATGGTTTCTTCAGTATCTTAGCGAACTATCTGATTTTTCATCTGAAACCAATGTTATACCAGAAAGATCCAAAGTTTTACCACCCGGAACCATTTGAAGTTTACACCCAAAACTCTGGTTAAGGCTTGTTTTATATGGTTTCAGCTTACTAAATATTCTGTTTATTCTTTATACGAGAGACTTACCGAATATTGAAGGTACCACAGTAGCAACATTTGCAGACGATACAGCTATTCTAGCCGTTGGAAAAGATATTTCGGAAGCAACAAGCAAACTTCAAAATGCAGTTAACACGGTGAGCAACTGGACTAAAAAATGGCGTATCTCATTAAATGAAGCCAAATCAGTACACGTCACCTTTATAAATCAAAATGTAAACTGTATTCCCGTGGTTCTAAACTCAAACCAAATTCCATATGCAAATACAGCTAAATACCTTGGCATGACCCTCGATGCTAAGCTAAGATGGAAAGAACACATCAAGAAGAAAAAAGAAGAGTTAAACATCAAATATAGAAAAATGTACTGGCTCATGGGTAGAAATTCTGAGCTCTCAATACACAACAAATTGCTTCTATACAGGCAAATGCTAAAACCAGTATGGACCTATGGTATCCAACTTTGGGGTTGTGCCAAGAAAACCAATGTACAAATGATACAATGCTTCCAAAATAAAGTGATACGAGGGATTGTGAACGCCCCATGGTACATTAGGAATGACAACATCCATAGAGACTTGAAGATGGAATACGTCACCGATGAAATAAAGAACCATGCAAGGAAACACGTGCAGCGCTTATCTCTACACGAAAATGCAGATATCCGTCGTATGTTGGACACCACTAGCGGAGTGAGGAGACTCCAAAGGCACAAACCGCTTGAGCTGGGCAGTTTGTTTTAGAAGAAAGTATTATAAAATGAGTAACCAATAGGTTACTCATCTTAATCCGAGAACTTAATTTAAGAAAGAAAAAATGGCTAGATGATCTTCTGAATCAGTTGTAATATTGTATAAATAATAAAAAAAAAAAAAAAAAAAAGCTTACTAAATATTGATTCTAGTTGGAAATCAGTTAGCGCACTATGATGCGGCTTGTAGTTTCGGCTAAATGATAATATAAGTGAGTGCACTGTTCTCATAGCTTAAAATGGTTCCGGCTGGTAAAACTGTGTTTCTGGCTTGGTTTTTGTATAATATATAAAGGGTTATCCAATTCGAGGTTGATAAAGTAGAAATCTGTATACCGACATCTGTCAAAGATAAACGTCAAGTACGCTGTCATTTATTTAGTTGACATTCTGCCATTTAAGAATATGGAGCATTTAACAATCGACCAACGCGTTAAAATTAAACGCGGAAAAACAGGCCGTCGATGCTGATTTTTCGAACAAAATTTTCTTCAGTGATGAAGCTCATTTTTCGCTTGGTGGATACGTTAATAAGCAAAACTGTAGAATTTGGGGCTCAGAAAATCCACAATTGATTGTAGAGAAGCCATTACACCCGGAAAAAGTCACTGTTTGGTGCGCATTGTGGTCTGGTGGTATGATTGGGCCGTATTTTTTTGAGAACAACAATGGACGAACCGTTACCGTCAATTCTGAGCGCTATGGCCGCATGTTAACCGATTATCTTTTTACGAAAATCGAAGATTATGATCTTGACGATATGTGGTTCCAGCAGGATGGAGCAACCAGTCACGTAACACGAGCAAATCGAGATCTTTTGCAAGAGAAATTTCCTGGACGTTTGATTTCGCGATTGGCTGATGTCAATTGGCCTCCAAGATCCTGTGATTTAACGCCTTTGGATTTCTTTTTGTGGGGCTACGCGAAAGATCGTGTTTACGCAAACAATCCTCAAACTCTTGACGAATTGAAAACTAATATTCGTAAGGTAATGGCCGAGATACCGCCCGAAATGTGCCGAAAAGTCATTGAAAATTACCTCAAAAGAATCAAGGCCTGTAAGAAGTCCCGTGGAGGACATTTGAATGATATCTTGTTTAACTAAAAATGGCAAGGATCAATCTGTAAAATGAAATAAAAATTACAATACATTCCAAATATTTTGTGTGTTTTTTTTAAGTTTACTTTATCAACCTCGAATTGGATAACCCTGTATTTTAACTGATCTATTATATCCGGAAATAATACAAGGAAAAAAACACTGTTGACTGTGCATGTGCAACCTTCCTTTTTACATAGTCTCTTCTGACTCTCCTCTCTCTCAGTACATATAAAAAATAGCTTAGAGTTCACCGATTTATCTAAAAATTTGTGTTGTCCCCATATTACTTTCATACCTGGGGTAACACATGTCATTGTTGATCACAAACATTCTCTACACTTCCGGCTGGTATAATATTGAACCCAGTTGAAAAATTAGATAGTGCACAAAGCATTGTGCTATTTGTGCCATAGTTGATTTGTCTGTGGCTGGCATGGTTTTTGCTGGACCATATGGTACCGGCTGGTTTCTTATGCTTCTGGTTGAGATTATGGAGGTTCCGGCTAGCATAGTTATGGTTTCGGTTATATCCTAGATGGGAAACTCTGGTTCCCCCTGGTCTTATATGATTATACCATTCAATATAATGATTCCGGCTGAAACATCAGGTAGTGCACATTGAAGCACATGGCATTGTGCTACTTGTGCCATACTTTGTTTGATTCCGGCCAGATATGGTTCTGATTGGTGTGATGGACACAAATATTCGCATTTCCATGTTTGTCGCAGTAATGAGAACGAATACTTTATATCCTTGAAATATGTGCTCATTCACAAATGATGATATCCCTATTTCGATTAGTAAATTTTATGTGGTGGTGCAACAATTAAAGTTGCTCAAAATCCTGAGCTTACAAAGTTCCATGATCATAGTCAAATCAAATTAATTTTATAATCCGAATCCCATCTCAAACCCGAATTTGGTTGATTAAGGAATGTCCGACGTTCGTACGTATCATACAATCCAAAATGAGTTAATGACTTGCCAAAATAAATTCAGAGCTGATACCAATCCTGCCTATACCGAAGGAATAAGTTTAGTGTAAAAATTTTCAAAACAAAGTGAATTGAGAAACTTTTGTTCCACAAAATCTTTATAGCGAAAAATATTTTCCCATTTAACTTTGTTTCGGAAATATTTATACTAAACGTATTCCCTCTGTAGGCCCAAAAAATACAATTTAGACAAAAATGCTATGAAAATATTTTTCTCAAATCCCTATCCCCAAGGAAAGCTAGAATAGTTCCACTGACTACCAGACTACAGATTTGAATACTATAGAAGAAATTTGTCTCTTCTAAAATCGATAGTTTCCAAAATTCCAATTCCAGAATTTTGGTAACATTTCAATAATTAATAACTGGAGAACAAATTGAAAATACATCTTTGTCCAAATAATCGATATTTATACGCGTACACACACGCACGCAGCAGTTAATTCAAAGTTAATGTTTGTGTAACTATTAGGGGGGTGAAATAAAACAGTTTATCGAAAACAGTAAGTTTCTATTGTGCTGCGGCAAAACGATCTCCCTCTAAATAGTTTATCCGTACACTACTCCGTATGTATATTCATTGTGTTTCGGATGAATTGTGTATTATATAGTTTTGTATCGATAAACACAACATAATGTTAAAGTTTTTGTACGGTGACAAATGTCAGCAATAAATAACTTAATTAAATTGTCCACATCAAATATTTATTTATTGTGTCTGTTAAATTTTTTTCTTCATTCTGTCTTCATTCTGTACAGCACTCGATAAAAAAATTGTAGTTTTAATATTAAATTGATTTTACATATCAGATAAGAATTTTTATTTTGGGAGATCTTGTGTGAGAAATATGTATTAAGTGGTCAACGAGACAAGGTACGGGTAGAATTAATTTTTTATTTGGTTTTTTGTAATAAAATAATTCATAACTATGTTTTATGTTCATATGTTATATGTTGTACACAACACTAAAGCTAATTATGGTTACTTGATTGTGTATATAAATATCAATTAACAGAAATAACAGTGAATTTATGTTGTTATATTTATCAATATTTATGCTTTATGTTCATTTAAACATTTTTGTATATCTTAAACTAAAATCAAGTGAAACAGAATCTAAATGAAACGATTTAATGGATTCAGAGTTCCTCAACCCCACGACAACGACAACCCAATACCCAAAATCTCAACTTCCATGGAGATAAGTTCATTCTGAATATATATGTAAAAGAATTGGACGTTGTTTATCGTTTGAAAAAATACCTTCTGAACCGTAGGCAAGCGGAAATACTCTGGCTAGAACCCTTACAGTCTTAGCAAACTTAGAACATTGTTTGTTATCCTCCTTGTCTTGTTCCGCGTTTGTACCAGTTAGTTGAAACTTGCCAAAGGGTATTATAGACCTATAGCGATTTCGTTGCTACACATATTTAGACACAATCGTTGATTTTGGTTTGTTGTTTTTTAATTCATTTCGATTTCCAGGATTTTGATTATCGAGATTTTAATTTCCGGAATTTTAATTTACGGGATAAAGATTTCCGAGATTTTGAAATCCAGGATAATGATATTCGAGATTTTCATTTCCAGGGTTTTGATTTCCGGGAATTTTATAAATTTCGGGATTTTAAAAATCGGGGATTTTGAATTGGGATTTCAAGCATCTCCCATTTAAGTATTATAAAACTATACTTTGAAATAATTTTATACTTAATAAATTATTATCTAATAAATCCTAAAATTAAAATCCCGAAAATCGAAATCCTAGAAGCCAAAATCTTAGAAATTTAAAAATATCGGAAATCAAAATCCTGGAAATCAAAATTCCGGAAACCAAAAATCCCGAATATCATAACTAGGGATTTCAAATTCCCGAAATTCAATATCCCGTAAGTTAAAATCCCTGAAGTTAAAATGACGAAAATCAAAATCCTGAAAATCAAAATTCCGGATTATTAAAAACCCGAAATTTAAAAAAACCCTTAAATCAAAATCCAGGAATGAAAATACCGAAAACCAAAGACCCCAGATATCATAATCCCGGGTTTCAAAATCCCGGTAATCAATGTCTCGGAAATTAAAATCCCAAAAATTAAAATCACGAAAATTAAAATCCTGGAAATCAAAATCCTAGATTATCAAAATCCCGGAATCTTGAAAATCAAAATCCTGGAAATAAAAATCCCGGGAACCAAAAATCCTGAAATTAATATCCCAGAAATTAAAATCCCCAAAAATCAAAATCCTGGAAACCAAAAACCCAAAAATTTAAAAATATTGGAAATCGAAGTCCTGGAAATCAAAATCCCGGAAACCAAAAATCCCGGAAACCAAAAATCCCGGAAACCAAAAATCCTGGATATCATAATCAGGGATCAAAATGACGAAAACCAAAATCCCGGAAACCAAAAAACCCGGAAACCAAAAATCCCGGATATCATAATCAGAGATCAAAATGACGAAAATCAATATCCCGTAAATTAAAATCCTGAAAATTAAAATCTTCATAATCAAAATCTTGGAAGTCAAAATCCTGGATTATCAAAATCCCAGAATTTTACAAAATCCTGGAAAACAAAATCCTGGAAATAAAAATCACTGAAACCCAAAATCCTGGATGCCATAATCCCGGATTTTAAAATCAAGGAAATCAATATCCCGGAAAATGAAATCCCAAAAATCAAAATTCTGGAAACCAAAATCCCAGAAATTTAAAAATGTCGCAAAGCAAAATCCTGGGAATCAAAATCCCGGAAACCAAATATCCCGAATACATAACTAGGGATTTCAAATTCCCGGAATTCAATATCCCGTAAGTTAAAATCCGGGAAGTTAAAATGACGAAACTCAAAATCCTGAAAATCAAAATCCCGGATTATTAAAAACCCGGAATTTAAAAAAATCCCTGAAATTAAAATGTAGGAATGAAAATACCGAAAATCAAAAATCCCAGTTATCCTAATCCCGGGCTCAAAATCCCGGTAATCAATGTCTCGGAAATTAAAATCCCAAAAATTAAAATCACGAAAATTAAACTCCTGGAAATCAAAATCCTGGATTATCAAAATCCCGGAATCTCGAAAATCAAAATCTTGGAAATAAATATCCCGGGAACCAAAAATCCTGGATATCATAATCCCGGATTTTAAAATCCCGGAAAGCAATATCCGGGAAATAATAATCCCAAAAATCAAAATCCTCGAAACCAAAATCCCACAAATTTAAAAATATCGTAACTTAAAATCTTGGGAATCAAGATCCCGGAAACCAAAAATCCCGGATATCATAATTAGGGATTTCAAAATCCCAAAATTCAATGTCCCGTAAATTAATATCCTGGAAATTAAAATGCCGAAAATCAAAAAGCTGAAAATAAAAATCCCGGATTATTAAAATTCCGGAATTTATAAAAATCTCTGAAATCGAAATCCAGGAATGAAAATTCTGAAAACTAAAATCTGTCCCAGATACCATAATCCCGGGTTTCAAAATCCCGGAAATCAATACCCCGGAAAAAAATCCAAAAAATTACAATCACGAAAATTAAAATCTAGGAAGACAAAATCCTGGATTATTAAAGTCCCAAAGTTTTAAAAAATCCCGGAAATCCTAGAATAAAAAATCTTGCATCCTAAAATCCAGGAAATCAATATCCCGGAAATTAAAATCCCGAAAATCAAAATCCTGAAAACCAAAATCTTAGAAATTTAAAAATATCGGAAATCAAAATCCTGGAAATCAAAATCCCGGATATCATAATAGGGATTTCAAAATGCCGAAAATCAATATCCCGTAAATTAAAATCCAGGAAATTTAAATCCTGGAAATCAAAATCCTGGATTAATAAAATTCCGAAATTTAAAAAAAATGCCTGAAATCAAAATCCAAGAATGAAAATTCGAAACCAAAAATACCGGATATCATAATCCCGAATTTCAAAATCACGGAAATCAATATCAAATAATAATAATATATAAAATCAGGGATTATCAAAATTCCGGGTTTTTAAAACATCCCGGATATCATCATAATCATAAACTCGGCTTTTGAAGTCACAGAAATCAATATCCCGGTAATAGAAGGTCATCCGATGGAGTTCCGGTCCATTTTTTTTTGAAAAAGCTTCAAACACAAACAATTTTGATAAAAATTGTAGAGGAGGGTTTCCGAGTGCCATGAATCGATTCCGATGAGTTTATTTGATGGTTCCGATGATGCGCTTATATTATACATTTTATTTGCCTTGAACAACTTTAATAAAATTTGACATAACAACGGTTTCAAACGCAAGGAATCAATTACAAGGCGTTCTGATTTCTGGATAATTCTTTTAGGAGTCGGAGGGCTATTATTAACATATTGATGACTTTATCTATTTTGACGACTTCTCTATATGAAGTAAACGTTTTCACTCCTAACAGTTTTTGGGGGCGCCCTCCAATCCCTATACCGTGTACAACTTTATTTATTAATATTATCAGCTTCCTTTTTCCTAATATACGGCAGTGTAAGTGCAAAACTAGTATTTTAACTTCACACGTTGTTTTATCGTGCCCGATTTGCTATACCTTATCATTTTTAAATTTGAAAATGATTATTTCCAATTTGAAGTTGGAATAAGGTATAGTTGAGGGATGGCGTCATGTTGAGTGATGGCGTCATGTCGACTATGTTTAGTGATGTCGTGCCATGTTTCGTGATGTTCCACCATGTTACTCGGTTTTGTATCATGTTGCGTCGTGTTGTTGGTCTTGTGTTTTTCGTTATTATTGGCGTGTATTTATGGTTTCTTTACTTCGGATTACCCTTTCGAGTTGATTTTATTTAGTAGCATTAGCTAACTTCTGCATTATTTACGAGTAGGATCTCATCCCTGTTTCTATGCACTCTAGTTGCAGTTAAGATTCCAACTCTTCTATAAAGTTAGAGTTTTGAGTAGCATGGCGCATTTACTTTCTAATTTTAGCAGCTGTACCGCATTCTCTTTAGTTGGCCGGGTGTGCCCTTTACCGTTTATACAAGTTGCAGATTCGCTTCAGTTAACTGAACAGTCTTTTGCTTTGTAACTACTTGCATATTTTACGTACCTAGTGGTTTTATTTTAAACTTCATATTGAATTATACTTTGATATTAAAAATATTTTCAATTTTTTTGCTTCTGTTGAATGTGACCATGAATAGCGAGAGCCCTCTTTTAATAATCTTGGTTCCTTGTTTATTTTCATTTTCTCCGTTTTAGGATGTTTATGTTCCTTGTCTTTTGTTCATTGATATTTGTCTAAGTTCCTATTGACTTTTATATGTATGTATACTTTAAAAAAGGATATAAGAATAAGGATCAAATGTCTCATTTTGTACATCCTTCATTACTAAATATAAATATCAACGCATTTAGGAGGACAGAAACCTTTGGTTGGTGACTAGGCATTTTGATTCATGTATTGATAATTTTGAAACCCCCGAGGCATGTGGCTATACACAAAATAACAAATATATATATATAACACCCAAATTTTTACTCCCAAAATAAAAACACAACATAGTTTATGTATAGCTAGCTATCTGCTCCAAAAACAGATCATATAATTTTAATCTCTCATCCAAAAATTTTAATAATTTTCGCATTGAATTAATTAGCCAGCAATTGGATTTTGTGTTTGGTGTTTAAGCAAGCAAAAAACAGAATATTTTTTACACGCTGCCAAAAATTATTTTCCTAATTTTCAACATCAAATGTAATAATAATTTTAATATTAATTTATTTCTGTATTTTGTTGTTGTTGTTGTTGGTAATATTATTTTTAATATGTTTTAAAAATAAACAAAAACATTTCCAAAAAAAAATAATAATTTTTAAGTGGAAAATTATGCTAATCACGAGAGTAAAACAACAAATACTTTTTTTTTGTGATCACACACCATTCATATACCCATTTTATGCTTATGATATGGATTATTATCATCAGCATCCAACATCAACATCACATCGCTCGAAACATCTCTCCAAAATATTTATTTTTATTTTATTCTATAGATGTACGCTTCTTGTATATCTCGGTGTATAGTTCGACTACACAAAAAACAAAATTAAAATGTTTTTTTAAAAAATAAATAAAAATATTAAAAATAATAAAATATTATTACCAAAATATTATTTTTGTTTTTGGTGCCGAGCTCGTGTATATACCAAAAAAATATGAAATGGGCGCGCAATCATGTTAATTGGGTGGAACCATAAACACCAAAACACTAATAGTGCCGAGAAAAGAGTTTTCTTGTTTTTCCATTAATTACGGGCGAATAATTTGAAAATGAAAATTAAATAAATAAGAAAATTTATGTTTATATTTGCAGGGTGTTCCAGAGTGGCTCTATTTTGTTGAAAGGGGTGGTAGAATATACAATTCTGAGTCAAAAATGTTTTAACTTAGGAGCCCAAAATGTACATAATATTACCCGAACATTATATGTTAAAAAACACAGTGGCAAATATGGTCCTAAGAATTATGAAGAAGGTATTAATTGCTAAAGGAAGGCTTTGCGTATCGGATTAGGATCTAATATGTAAATACTGAATCTGAGTTTTTCCAGAAGAAATTCGGTTTCTTCTGGCGCAACTCATATTTAATACTACAAACAACCTGTGAAACAACACTTCAATGGCATCATACCAGCCAAGAATTTATTTTTAAAAGATAAGTAAAGATTACTCTAGTTTACTGGTCCGCCGTTTTTAACAAATTTGTTTACTTTTCTAGCAAATTTTTAATATGTATACTTTAGAATTTACGCAAGGGTGCATTCACTGTTTATCAGTGTAATTAAACTATGAACAGGATTGTTCACAAATCATATCAAATAAAAAAACTGCCGGTGTGATGCTTCTAACACGGAGTGTTAATTTTAAATTTACCCGGGTGTACATAAGTTTTAACAGTGTAATTTAAAGGCAAGTTGCGAAAAATAAATTGATTACCTCGGGTATTCCTGTACACTATCATGCTTTCGGTGACGTACGGTGTGAGCTGATTATTTATCGAACCGGTTGACCCGAATTTGGCCACCAAACGTTGAATAATTGACTCGGCGTGACGGTTGTGGTGAGTATAAACATCATGTAATGCACGAAACATTTCTCAAACGCAGAGAATTGATTTTGAAAATAAAATTAGATGATTTGTACACGTTGTACAACCCTACACCTTCGATGGTGATTTGCCATATGTATACTACTGAACAATTCCTATAACAAACCTATAACAAATTTCGAGAGTCCCTAAAGACCCTTTATATGTCGCACAACAATGGCTATGGAGCATGTTTAAATAAATTTCCTTCTTTAACAGCGCCATCGAACTACACTCTCCGATAAGGTACAATGTAATACACCACATCGTGACTACAGGACATTAATCATTTTCGAGACCACGTATAAACTTGATCCAATCCGCCACAAAACCGCATTCCTATAATTCCAACACATGATGATACTAGGAATCTGCCAATCTTCTTCTTCTGCAATATCATGTCCATTACATATGGTGAAGAGGAAGGACAATGACTGGAGACCATGTGGGGACTACTGTTTTATATATTTTATTTTATATATGCATGTGGATCGTGTTGTATATAATTATTTGTTTTATATAATTATTTTGTTTTATATAATTATTGTAATATATTGTATGATATGTATGTGTATCAAAATGTTTTATATTTAATATATATGATTAATATATATTTTATGTTTATATATATTTTTATATATGTGTTTCTATATGTGTGATTATATGTAAACGAAAGAATGATTTAAATTTTAAGGGAACGAATTATATGATTGAATTGAGATGAATGCTCAAAGTGTATTTCCTAATTTGAGAATAATTGTTTTATGATATTTTATGAAATGTTTTATATGAAAAATGTTTCCTTATAAATGGGAAATTTTTCTGAATACGGATTTGATATTACGTATTTCGTATGTTAGTAAAGACGTTTAATTATTATATTATCCTTATATAATTAATTGATCTGAATCAATTAATTATAATTTACGTTAATCTTTCCTTAACCCAATAACCACTGCGTATCAGGTCAGGTATCGGCTATGCACCTCTATTAAGTTAGGCTAGATTAACGGGATAATGTTGCGGGAGTTTATTATAAATTATTTTGTTATTATTTGTTATTTGAGTATTTGTCCGTTTTCGGTTGAGCTTATGGTGATTGAACACCTTTGTTAGTAAGTTAAATTTTCAGCTGGTTATGCCTGTTTCAACTCACTACCCTTGGCTTGGGTAGACGGACTTAAAGATCTAGTCCGGTGAGTACAGACGTGTATATGATATTTTTATACTTACCAATGTTGGAATCTTCTTCACTTTAAAAAAATTTATTTATTTTTTTATTTTTTATTTATTTAATCGAATCAACTAACAGCTCTGAGTAACAACTAACAACTCTGGATATCAACTAACTTATTACTAAAAATCTCGCGGTTTATATACAAATTTTGTACCCGCTCATTCCTTTGATTTCATTGGTTTACGAGTACATTGATCGCGGCTCGCGTTATCGGTATATTTAATTTTTTGTTTGGTTATATTTACTTACATATGATCATAAAAATATTTGTACTTAAATGTTTAGTTTCTTTTTATTTAAAAATGTTCCCGATTTGTAATTTATGAGATTTTGAAAAATCTTCTAATTTTGCTATCTATGATTTTCATGTTCTACTAGAAATGCTCTTTATAGTTAAATATATTTCATTTTTATGTCCTTTGATATTTTGGATTATTTGAAGATGTTAAATATCGAGTTTGAATTTTTTGATGTTCTTATGTTAGGGAAATTATGTTTCTATATTTTTATGATGTTTGGTAGGTGATGATATTTTTATGTTTTAGAGAAGTATGTTCGGGTTTAGTCCTTTGTAATTTAAGGGATTCGATTTTCTTATCATTAACAAATTATTCATGATCAATTTTTTACGACTCACAATTTTATATTTTATTTATCTTCGAAAATAATTTCATCTTCTATGATATTTTAGGAAATGATTTTATTTTGGTACTTAGGAAATATTTTTAATTTTGTTTCTTGTAATTTAAGCGGTTCGATTATCTTATCCTTTTTAAATGTTCATAGTCAATTGTTTTATGACTAACAATTTTATATTTTATTTATCTTCGAAAATATTTTATTTTTGGGAAGTGATGATATTTTTATGTCTAAGAAAAGAAGTGATGATATTTTTATGTCTAAGAAAATATGCTTGGTGATCGAATATTTCGTGATTTTGCTTAGAATACTCTTGTTATGATTTTTTGTGTTTTTAAGGAATTTGTAATCAACGTTGGGGTCGATATCCTGAAAACATAACACTACAGAAGGCTTAACGCTGTCACAATTTCTGACCGTTACCCTATTTCCCACATCCAACATTTTTTCATGCAATTACATGTATGCTTGATTTTCTCCAAAATGCGATCTCACCAAAGCGTACCATCTGATTATACAATAGTTCCTGACGATATACATAGAACTATAATTACCACACCATTTGGCTTATTCTAATTAACCCGAATACCATTTGAACACAGAAATGCTGCACAAACTTTCCAGCGTTTCATCATCGAAATCGTGAGAGATTTTCTCGACGTAGCATATAGAGACGAGAAGCAACACTTTTTCCATTTGGAACAGCACTTCCAAAAATTATCTCAATTATAGCGTCAATATTAACACAGCAAAAAGTGTGTTTGGGACAAGTAATATTGTATTTCTCAGTCATATAATTACACTGAATGGTATTCTCCCGTCCGAAGGACGAATTAATGCAATTATAGAATTCGAAGAATTGCAAACCGTGAAGCAAATTCAACACTTTATCGGTATGGTAAATTACTACCACCGATTCATCCCGCAACTCGCGGACATATATACTTGCTCCTATTCATTGACAACACTTCTGTAGAAACCTAAAACGACTAAAAAAAATGTTAAAATGCATTCCTTCACCTCAAGAACAGTTTCGAAAATATAGTTCTTTTAGCACATCAATTAAATGCAACAAAATATAGCATCACCATTATTAATGCATCTAACACAGCTATAGACCCAGTCTTACAGCAATTAAATAAAGAGACATGGGAACCTCTATTTAATTTTTCTCAAGAAATTATCAGATGCCGAAAGAAAATATTCCGCATTTGATCGCGGGTTGCTTCCAAGCTTCCAAGAAACACTTCCTCTAAAGTGGAACGAAACCCAAGGCAAGCAACGCCACTTTGGCTGATTTGACAATTTATTATGAAATAACTACAAGACGGCTTTATTTATAATGGTTGCTATTGTACCACTCCACACAGTGCTGCAACACGATGCGTTTTTCCTCGTCTTTTACCTCTTCGCCTATAAACAAAATTTTAAAGGGGGGGTTTTTGAAGCATGTTTGTAGCAATAATTTTATGTGCGGCACGTGTTATATACTCACTAACACCAAACGAAAAAAAGATGTAAGGCTGTGTCCCAAACACCGACTTATTACAGACTTATTTGACGCCATCTTGAATAAGTTGGTCAAGTCGTTCCAATTCATTATACCGACTTATTTGTGACGTAATATAAAAAAAAACAAAATGCAATTTCTGTTATATGGAAGAAAAAAATTCCTTGACATGTTGGTCGTTGCCACTAGATTTGAAAAAAACTGCATGATTACATTTAGTCAAGGCACATTTTTGGAGACATTTCTGTGTAGACATACTTATTCAAATAAGTCTAGTCGCGAGGTGACTTATTTGAATAAGCATCGAGCAATAAATATATAAGAGAAATCAAGTCGTGCAAATTTTATAAGCAGGTTTTTCCGAGGTTAATCTTATTTTATAGTTTTAATATATTTATATATACAAATTAAATTTTTTTCTATATTTAATCCGTACATACGTATCTTATAAACATATCGGCATAGTTATTGTATAGTTTATTGTTCTTGTTAGGCTTATACAGGTTGTGTAAAGTAAAATAGATTAACCTCGGAAACTCTACATGAGTCCTCTTATGTATATTTTGCTTTATGGAATAAGTCGGTGTCCACAAATAAGTTGGTGTTTGTGACACATAAGGTCAGATTTTTTTTTGGTTTTATGCGATTAGTATGAAGAATTTTACATTTGGTTTCAACGCCTGCTATATTTTTTAAATTTTATTTTTTGTTTTCTTTCCGTCTTTCTCAAACATCTGCAAACAGACAAGTGGAAAGGCAAGTGCTGCTTGAGTTTTGATGCAAAACGCAGTATGTAAAAAAGTTAATTGACAGTAATCAAGGGTAATTCTCTCTTTTCATCACAGGAGAACATTAACTGGAGGTAGTACAAATTGTAACGATCGGCTGTACCCCGAGAAGCAAAAGCTAGCTGTAGTCAAACAAAGAAAATCCATTGCGCCTAAGTGTTGGCTATGTTGCGTTTATGGTAGATATAATTAATTTTTAAGTGCAGAGAATGGTAGCAAGGAATAATAGTTAACTGATACAACCGGTGATTTCTATTGGTAATTGAGATGGGTTGATATACATAATTTATCATATACACAAACGAAAAAAGCATCATGATTACGGGGTCTTGAACAAGTATTTGTGACTGAGATTTTTCGTTGAGCGAGCGAAAAGATGGTTTGGGGAGACGATGATTTTTTGGGCAGGCAGTCGAGTTTTAGTAAATTATGTAGTAAACGATTTACCCTTGGATTGGTACACAGCCTAAATAAAATTGCGTATTGTGTATTTAGTGTCCATGATCTTGACGAATTTTGTTTCTTTATAACAAAACTTCTATATCAACAAACAAAAAATTATCTAAATAAAACCAAAAGAAAACCACCATTAAATCCACTGGAAAGTGACACAAGGCTATAAGAACATAACGAAAATACACGGCGGACTAGAGAATACGTCGTACCGCGCCAACCTTACGGAATTGTATGCCGCTGACCGCGAGCACCTATAACATTCTCCAACCATTCAGATTACATCCAGGAAACGAAGGAGAGTATCATCTGCGGACGGTAATCTAATAAACGGGAAGCTGATTGGTGAAAACTGGGGTGAGTATTTATGGGGTGATGCCTGCGTAAGTGATGCATGATTATTAAATTTGGTTTAGTTTCAAAATTTTTTCATATTTGTGGCACACATGAATTTGTTTTTCTTTGTAAGATGGCTGTTGTGTACGCGTGGTAAAGGAACCCTCCAGACCGGTTTGCGCTACTTTGAAAATTAATTTTGTGTGCAAACTCGCGGTGCAACCGGCTCAGGCCATCATGTTACAAAATGCTTTTTGTACTCGAATATTTGCAAAACTTTCATTGTCGAGCAAAAAACGATAAGTTTAGGTCCTAGAAACAAAACTTAGTATCTCGCCCTAAATAATTAAAAAAATATTTGTTATGTGGCCGTTTACACGCTACGAGTAGTTCTACAACTGAGTCGAGTCGTAGTAAAGTCGTAGCGTGTGTGGGCCAGTATGCTAAATCATTCGAAAACTTTTGGTTTTTGGAGGCGGAGTCTATAGTCTCATAACTGTCCCTGCGTGTGTGGAACAGTCTGACAGACTTCTATGCTTTATGTAAAAAATATCACACAATAAAACATAGGTTATGCCATCTGTCATAGAGTCGGGTCTGTGCAATCAGTTAAAATTTTTAGTGTATAATTGTAACACGAATATTTTTAAAACTTTTGAAATTAAATTTAATATTAATGCAAGTAGAGTGGTCAACATCTAATGAAAATTACAAAAACAAACACCTAACATGAAGGGCATGGAATCAATTATTGATGTACAACGCAACGCTAGAAGCCTTAAAAAATAAAATAAATATTATTAAATCGCAATATCAACGTTTGCATTTTGGATTATAGTTCTAAATTTAAATTTCATAATTGCAGCAAACATCAACACGAAAATATTCGCGTCCGAAGAAACAAAATATATCGGAAGAACGGTACGAATTTATGCAAATAGAAGTGGAGCATTTACAATCTACGAATTCTGAAAAAGAACTTAACGATGCAGACGTACGCCAAGTCTTGGGCGTGCTCGTTTCGAAAATTAACTGCTGAACAAAAATTTACGCGATAAAGGCCATTGAAGAAATGTTAATTTTCAGACAATTGGAAAAATTAACAATAAATTGTGTTTCATCTACGCTGCTCTACTCCCATTTTTACAACATTTTTTGCAAGATCATCGAAACGCGCTTCAAACTCAGGACAAAACATCTCCCATATTTTTGAATTACCAAATGGTTTTTTTGCTATGCCAAGGCCACCACAATCGACCTCAACTGATCAAATACAATATTCCAATATATTTCGGACATTTACGATGATGAAAATGATTAAATAATGTTAAAATTTTTTAATATGTTAAAACTAATAAAAACTGAATTACAGACGTTTATTTTAATTTCAATTAATTATTCCCAAAGTTGAGAAATGGCTTCACAAATACATAGAGCATCAAGTGGCACGAGAGATTGGCGTGATGAATTTTCTAAATTTGTATACATAGTCCCCCGGCGATTTCTTAGGAAATTATGCAAGTAACAGCACGCTAGTGTTATTGTTGCTGCTTTTTCGGGACAAAGCTGCTTAGGTGCTAGAAATACACGAAAACGTGATGCCATAATTCCTACTGTGTTTTCGACTTTTACTCGTGCTTTACTACGTTTGACGTTGGCTATAGTATGATTCATATGTCGATAGATTTGCGTGAGCAAATAGTTTTAATATGCGGCCTAGTCGGATGTCTACTCTCAGCTACCACAGCAAAGAACCATACTGATTTTATTGATAATCTAAAACCTTATTTTATATTTAAACGCAAAATATTTTGTATTGTTTTATTCTGCTCTCTCGAAAGTAAAATTTAATCTCAAAACATCTCATTTCTTTTTGTATTGAAGCTGCTTCACAGAAAAATTTTTTGTTGAAAAATTAATCGCAATTAAAACCGGTATCATAGGTAAACGGGGAAAGAAACGAAGATGAAGCTGCTTCATTTGGCATCCCGTGTGGAACGCCTGAATGTGCATAAAATGCTTACTAAAAATTCAAGCAAAAACGTAAATCTAATAAGATGGAAAAAGAAATTTTCCGAAAGAAGTGTAAGAAATAGAAAGTAGTGACAACAAATTTTATTTTGACTCTTTGAACACTAACTTTGATATAGAAAATGATAACGGTTGTTTTGATAATAGTTATAATAGTGATTCTGATAGTGACATAGTTCGAGTGAAGCGATAAGTTATGCAATTAGAAATTTCCAGCGATAGTGAAGTAGAAGAAAATGATGAAAATGAGAATAGTGGTACTAATGAATTTGTTTGGAGAGATGTTTCGCACCAGCCTCAATCAAAAACTCATTGCTCTATCTCATTGCGTTCATTGCACGGAACGAACCTGAGAAGACTGCACCGAAACCTAATACCAAAAGCTTTCTAACTGCTAGTTCTAACACTATATATGACTGTGTAGTCTGTAGACAAGATCACCCACTGTTCAAATGTCCAGAATTCAAAAACAAAAACATTGAAGCAAGAACCAAATTAACTATAGGAAAAGACTTATGTCGTAACTGCCTCAAGAAAGGTCATGTAAGTGCCAAATGTTTCAGCAAAGGTTCATGCCTCATCTGTAAAAAGCGCCATCATACATTACTCCATCAATATTCAAACGAAAATCTCCAAGGGCAAGGATCCAGTCACTCCTCCACTACTCATCACATCCTAGTCAATCAGCAGCCCGATGAGCCAGCTAAGCAACCAGCTTTGAAGCCAGAAGTCACTACTGATTCAAATCCAAACACTGACAACCAAACTCAAACACAAGTAAATCACACACACTATTCACCAGAAACCACGGTACTACAAACAGCAATTATTTATATTAAATCACGTACCGGTATACTACAGCATTTAGAACGCTATTGGATTCAGGCTCACAAACATCTTTTGTAACAGAATCCTGCACTCAAATTCTAGGCCTTAAAAGAAACCAAGCATCCATATCTGTTTACGGTCTAGAGCAATTGCATCGGCTGGACAAACAAAAGGAACAATCAATATGACCATTTATTCACCCTTAAGTTAGCCGATTCACAATTTTTCCAACTACACAAAATTGACGTTCTACTTGTAGCTGACATTCTTCCAAATATTAAATCCCGAAAGACGAAAGGTAAAGGGATTTCCAATTTTGCAATAATCAAAATTTGGCTGGCTAGTTGCGGGTAACTTCCCGGATCAATTACCAAATGCCATCAATGTCCACACTACGTCGGAATCAAGAGTCAATTCAGCATATGATGACTTACACCATGAGTTGAAGAAAGGTTGGGAAATTGAGGAATCGATACCCACAACTAATCTAAAGTTATGTATGAATGAATGTGATATATTTTACGAACAGACAACTAGGAAAAATGTCAGCGATCAATTTATTGTCAAGCTACCTTATAAAAAACCGAGACAACTACTAGGTAGTTCGCGTCAAACAGCACAACAATGTCTTTTCGCTATGAAAAGAAAATTTGCAAAATCACAGGAATTGCATGAAGCAGGGAAGTCATTCATCAATGAACATATCGAGTTCGGATACATGATGTATACACCAGCTATTATGATTCTCGCAGCAAACGATGACAAAAACTACTTACCTCACCAAGTTGTCTTCAAGTTAACTAGTAGTATTACTAGCCCGCGCAATAAGTGGCGTCATGTTCATTCCAAATCTAAACCCGCAGACGTGATATCAAGAGAAAGTAAACCATTAAAGTTAACAAAATTGTATCTATGGTGGCATAGGCCACGATGGTTAAGTGAACCAGAGAACAACTGGGCAAAATCGAAGTGTACAATAATCTCGAACAACGCAAACCTAGAAGAAATGCCGAAATATCGCCACATTCTGGCCGAGACCTCAGATGACAATGACATGATACAAAAGCTACTAAACAAATGCTCGTCGTGGTTTAAACCCCGGAAAATATTAGTCTACATTCTCAGATTTTGCAGATCAACTCAAATCAAGCAGAGGAAATCCTAAAATATTTCAATCGATACAGCTGAAATGAATGTCCAACACAGAATATTTTCGAGCGAGTTTCCAATATTACGCAACAAATCAAATTTAACAACAAAACATCAACTATCTTCAATTGATTCATTTGATACGAGTAGACGATATTTAACATATTCGCCCAAATATCCAATTATTTTGCCGAAAAATCATTTAGTTTTCAACCTCATAACGAGACATACATATTAATCACATGCATGCAGGCAACTCATTCACACTGGGCATTCTACGAAATAAACACTGGATAGTAGGAACAAGTTACATCGTCGAGCGCTATATAAAGGAATGCACTATATGCATTCGTTACCGGTTCCAAAAAAATGGGCAAAGAATGGCTAATGTACCAGCAGTACGACGTCAGCAGAGCCGACCATTTTTAAAACTGGCCTAGATTATGCTGGGCCTATGCATATTAAAACCTCAAAATATAAAAATGCTCCAATTGAAAGGTGAAATGTGGCAGTTTGTTTGTGTCTAGTAGTTAAAGCTGTCCACTTAGAAGTAGTGAGCAATCTGGATTTCGACTCATTCTTGGCAGCATTAAAACGTTTCGTGTCAAGACGTAGAAGTCCAGAACAAATTTGGTGTGACAGTGGGTCCAACGTTATTGGTGTTAATCGACAATTACAAAACCTGAAAAAAGAAATAAATAACCAAAACACAAATCCACTAATCACTGATTTTTTCTTACAGACAAGTATTAGTTTCTACTTCAGCTCACCTCGCGCGATCCACACTTTGGGGGACTGTGGAAATCAACCGTAAAATCGTTCAAGTACCACCTAAAGAAAATCGGAAATGTCAATCTGACTTTCGAAGAAATGACAGCACTCATCACTCAAATCAAATCAAATCAAATCATAATTTATTCGAGGCCGTTATGCAAAATCAATGATGATTGTGATGATCTACAAATTCTTACACCAGCGCATTTTTTGGTTGAAGAATCTTTAACTGTCCTCCCGGAGCCAACACTACATGATATACTACAAAATAAGTTATCGAGATGGCAGAATATACAGCAACGGATTCAAGGTTTCTGGAATCGATGAGATCGCGACTATCTTACGTCTTTGCACCAAAGATATAAGTGGAAATCAAAAATTAACCAACTTGAAATCAATGATGTGGTTATAATATGAGACGACAACTTATATTCGAGCCAATGCATACGTTGAAAAGTAATAGCAGTTCATCCAGGACATGATAGCATTTTACGAATAGCAACTATTAAGACATCCAGAAGCTAGGTGAAACGTCCAGTAACTATGTTAGTTAAGTTACTTATTAAGAAATTTCATTAGTAAAATTCCTTAAGGTGCGGGAGTATATTGGTGAGAATTTTAAAATAAACACTGCAGAAATTTCGTTCATAATATTTATTATATTAAAAATTAAAACACTTGGTCATTTAATTGACATTTCGTATTTCCAATGAAATGTCTCACCAATATTGACGTCCACCTAAAATAAAATAAATCATACATTAATGAAATAAAATGTTACTTACCATAATCCACTGCGATTTATTAAGCCTCTAAGGCTATAATTGAATTGAATAATTGAATTTAGGCTTAATATTGAATTTATAACTATTAATTTGTATACTTAACTTCTTAAACACTATATACACAAATGTCAACAAAAAAGTTATAAACCTGTCATTGAATGTAATTTCTATGTAAATCAAAACGTAATAGAAGTTTGCGGTACAAATCGGTTCATTGTGCGCAAACGTAATATAATTTAAAATTTTACATTATACTGGGAAATTTAAGTTTCCTACTTAAAGTTTAAAGAAAGTTTTTTTCTATAAATCTATTTTTTCTACATTTCTTGGTTTACATATTAAAATGACAATTTAGTTTTTAAGAAATTAAAAATATTCATTCCTTTGTAATCTGGTGAACAGAAAAGTTATAACTTTATACAAATAAAAATACAGTGTGTTAATAATTAAATAAAGTATTTTTTAAAATAGTTTGGTTGTAAGTTTTTTCATTCAGTGTGTGTAATTTAACTCAATAGTGCAACTTGTTCGCTCCATCATTAAAATTCAACTCTAGTCATCGTCAACCAATATAGTTTTGCAGTAATTCATCAACTGGCTTTTCATCCATTTTTATTAATAGGCGATTTTTCATTACGACCACTTTTTCCACATACAGAACCTATCGATTTTTCAGACTCTTTTTCACAGGTACACTACTTGAAATAATTGTACTAGAAACAAATAAATATATGCCAACAATAAAACAGCCTATACCGGGTGAGTTTTTTAAGCTGAAACTTTCAAATATCTCGGAAAATAAGCCCTCTACAATAAAAATGACCATTATCAAAATTAAATCATTCTGTGACCCTATTCTGTGTTTCCCTGGGAATAGGGAATTGGGAAAAATATATTCATAGCATTTTTGTCTAAATTGTATTTTTCTGGCCTACTGAGGGAACATGTTTGGTGTTAATATTTTTGAAACAAAGTTAAATGGGAAAATATTTTTCCCAATAAGTTTGTGGAACAAACGCTTCCCAATTCACTTTGTTTTGAAAATTTTTGCACTAAACTTATTCTTTCAGTAGGCCAGAGAAATACAGTTTAGACAAAAATGCTATGAAAATATTTTTCCCAATTCCCTATTCCCAGAGAAAGAAAGAATAGGGCCACTGAAGGGAAATACATTAGTGCTAAAATTAGGACTCCCCACCCCTGTTTGTAAGGGGGTGGGGGACAACTTGGAAACTAAGATAGGAACCCCTATTTTTTATTGAGATTCGGATTTTACGACTAAAAGTACGTAGGATTTCCTTGAAACAATTTTTTCAATTCAAGATAGAAGGCGCTGAGGGGTCCTAATTTTAGCACTAATGTATTTCCCCTCCAGAATGATTTAATTTTGATCATTGTCATTTTTATCGTAGAGGGCTTATTTTCCGAGATATTTGAAAGTTTCAGCTTAAAAAACTCACCTGGTATACTGGCATGGAAAATCGGTCGGCTTTTGAGTTTTCAGTCACTCCGACAGGTTGTTATAGATGTATTCTATTTAATAACAGTTCCTATTGGAATTCGAACCCGGTACCTCCCGATCCAAACGCCAAAGCATTAACCTCTGTACCATTTGGTGGGTAGCAAAATAAATGTTTTGGCTAATCTAAACGCGGTTTTCTTCCATCATATAAACCTAACCATGTCTATTGTCACTTATATTCTGAAGAGTGTCACCTTCTGTAATTAAATCGTATATTTGTTAATTTTCGCTCAAAAGGACAAAAAAAGTTTTAACCGGAAAGTAAAATTTATTTATCCGACATACTTTCGAGCGACGTTTCATTATATTAACTCTACATACTCAATTATATCGAGAATAAACTATAAAGAGTTTTTTACTGATTTTTTGTACACTTACCCACTTTAAATTATATATAAATACTTAAAACGGTTTACATAATAATAATAATAATAAAAGTTCTTACCATAAATTTTTTTTTGTCTGAAATGTAAATGAATTGCCTCTAGCGATACTTTGACTCACCCTCGAAGTTGAAATTATTACATTTAAGTTATGTAGCTTTAACTTTGATAGTTATATTCTACATCTTACTTCTTATCATTATTTAAATTTTTATTTTACTTAATATTAATAGCAGAAAAAACATTTATTATAATCAAGAGAAGTTTTTAAGGCAAAAAGGAAAACTAAAGTAGTTTTACATAATATACAGACGATGCACACAAACACAACCAACCCATTAAGGATTTATTATTCTAATCCTGTGCTTTGGTTCAATCTGTTCCGAATTCCTTAGAAATTATACTCCATATACTATTTATTTTATATATTTCCAAGAAAAAGGATATACGAGCGCACAGTTACAAAATTTAACCAAATTTTCTTTTCGATTAAAAATTCGTTTGATGTTGCGATGCTCTCGGTTAAATAAAAAATACAAAATCATTTTTTATTTTGATAGATTGATCTTTTTTTTTTTGTTGCCTAAACTGTCGACAAAATAAATATAAACAAAAACTAAAAATTGCAAGGGTTGAGTCTGTACCAATAACCTGAGGAAAATGTGAAAATCTTTGAGAAAAATCACATGTGATTTTATAGTCTAGTACTCTAGCATAAAATAGTAGTATTTAAATTAAATTTGGTATGTGTGTAATCGAGATATGTACATACTTAATTATGTGTGTAATGAGAATGACTAATGACACTCAGTATGATGTAAATTTGTCCGAAATAAATAAAAAACGCGTCCGACAAAGAAATTTCTGTTTGGGGTTAATTCAATTAAACTAACTGGCGGCGCGGTATGTACATATATACCACCGCACATACATAATAAGAAGCGATGAAGCGATATTTCATGTCATGTATATATGTTGTGTAGAAAACGCATAATTAAACGTTAAGATTGACATTTTTAATTCACATGTCGGCTTTAATTTTAAGATTTATGAAAGAGATTATGTTGCTCAAAAATAAAATTCAAAGGATACGCCGCCGATTATATACGTTTCATGCTATCATCGCATAATTATCAATATTTTTTGATATTGATGTACCTGTTTGAAATAGAAATGAAGCGGAAACTTTATTCATTATCTCAAATGAATAGCTGTGCATAGCCAAACTTTTTAATATTTCCATGAAACTTCATATACTAATTTAGTTTAGATACCAAGCATCATTACCATTGGTTAAGAAATGGTTGAGGTATCGACAGCGTAACCTTTTCCGCAACCTCATTTAAATACATGCTAAAATCTAATAAAATGAGAAAGAGATTTCAGAAGTTTAGAACATATTCGTTAGAATCGTTAGTGTCTTCCGAAATATTTGTGCTGTTGGAAGCTGCATTTGGTGTTTCGTTAACTCCAACAGTTACGACGTTTTTTGAATGGGCAGCCATGAACCTCAAATCATAGCTTTTCACCCCTTTGTGTGACGTTCGCACAAGTTTCAAGTTCCAATTTCGAAAAATTATTATTTTTATTTACTATAAATTGGTCTAATTATTGCAAAGGCGTAAGGTAGGACGTAAAAACCCCGAACTGCGAAAGAGGTGGGAGTACTTCGACTCCAGAACAGAATCTTTTTCACACACTACACTTTGGAAAAAAACTCAAGCAGCACTTGCCTCTCCACGCAAAACTCAAGTGCGGCCTGTGTATCCGCAAAATTATTTTCATTTTATATTGGATGCTTTAGCAAATCAAGTCCTCACCAAATTCTTATTAAAAAATTGAAATAAAACTACCAAACATTGTGTTGGTTATACTAACAATGCAATGTGAATTTATTTTTTTTTTATTTTTGTTTGTTTCAACACCAACACATTTATCCTTAGTTTTTTATGCTATAGTTAGCTACACCAATACATCTTTAGATGTCATATGTATGGTGTGTCCGGGTTTTGGATGCTAATCCGTTAAGGGGTGATCCCTTTGTCTATTTTGTGGAAAAATTCGTATGGGAGGGGGGAGGGGTTCAATTTTTGATATACTTTGAGATAGAAGGTGTTTCAAATATTTGGTTCAGAAAAAAGTGCAAGCAATGACTAAACTGAAACTTCCCAAATATTTATCGGAGAGCAACTAACTTTGTTTTATTTGACAGGTAATCTTATATAGGATTATTTGAAATCTAAGTATGGTTATCTTAAATCTGCATCCGTTTGAGAGCTATGAGCTATTGAGCTATTGACGAAACAGTTATAATTTTTTTTTTTTACTTAATTTTATTTCGCCATGATTTCCTCTGCAATCTCCAATACATTATTTGTACCAACGTGCCAAAGTTTAATTTATTTATTACGTATACCGTTTATTTATGTTGTAGTGTTAATATCGTAACAATTTTTTTTGATCAGTAAAAGAATAGGCGATGATTTTCAACTCGTTTGCTTAAATGCTGAAAAAACAAAAATTAAATATTTGCATTAGTTTTGAGAAATTGTCTAGTGTTTATGTCAAAGTTGTGAACCAAAAATTCTATTATGTATAATTTAAGAAAATTAATATTATGACGACTCAGTTCTCAGTTGAGGAGTACATTGTTATCCGTTTTGTTTATTGGTTTTGCGATGGTAATGCATCAGGAGCTCGTATTGAATATCAACGCAGTTCGTCGCGTGCCTGACGCAAGAATATTTATAAATATTCATAGAAGACTGCGAGGTATCGACACAACATCAGATGTGCCGGTCCCATTTAGTCTCACCCAATGAATGTCGACGAAGAAGTAATTATTACTGTAACAACAAATCCATCTATTAGCAAAAGGAGGTACGCTTTAGAGTTTTGTAATCGGTTGATTGAAAGGAATTTTAACAATGATATAGTTGTTTCAGAAAACAGGATGGATGCGCGCACCCACTTTGAACACAACTTTCTCATTGACAAATGTTCATCCAAAGTAGTGTTTACCCCTTTCCGGCCCAAATAGCAATTTTTTAGTAATAATTAAAGACCAAGTGTTACAATTGTGATGGTAATGACCAAAAACCAATATTCTTTTTTTCGTCAAAACCATGCAAAAGTTAGCCCAACCCTCACAATTGTGCAGATAAAATCTAAAGGTTACAACATGTTTTTTGTCAATTCAAAATTGTCTTCTTTTTTCCGTTATTGTTTCTATTTATTATTGAATATTAATACTAAGTAAATAGAATAATAAAACAAACGTTCAGTGGTATAAAAATTAAGCCGCCTTTTTATGTGTCAAATATCACGATGGAACACCGTGCGGATCGCTCCTAAAGTAAAAAGCTTTTGCTTTGGAGAGAAATTAAATTTAGAAATTTAAGTTATCACGAAAGTTAATTTAAATATTCAAATTTAAGTTATCAATATTGATTTGGTTGTTTTAAAGTATTTTTATAAGCAAAATGCTAGTATGTATAAAATATGACCATCACGATTGTGAGCGTTGGTCTATTATTTGTACGATAATAATTATGATTACATTTTTTCAGTTGTTTATAAAATTGGAACTTGTTTGGTTAATGATGAAGAATCGAAGGTAGTCACTGGTAGGGAGTGCATTACCGTTTACCGATTTACCGTTTTACCGTATTTACCGTATACAATATATTTCCGATTTATCGGTAAATTTTTACAAATTTACCGATTTTTTCGGTAAAAAAATGTTTATTATTAATAGGGCGCATTTCATTGAAAAACACGGAGTACATACTTTAATCGAACGAAGGATGTATATAAGATATATGTATATACACGGTTAAAAATAAAAGGAAGGAATCCATCCTTTTCCTATCCTTTTGCGGAATAGCTATACGTCCATCCTTTTTTAAGGATTAGAATTATACTTCACAAATAAATAAGATTTTTACTTTCAAAAACCAAATGATTTTGTCCTAATTTTACCAAATTTTATTTTTGTCCAAAAGATTAAAATTCATCTATCGGACAATGATAATTTTTATTCTTTGGTCGACTGTAAAAAGCACTCAAATTTAGAATAGAATTTGCTCTTTGAAAATGGCTAAATTTGCACTTCTTTGTATATAAAAAAATATTCACAAAGAATAATATTTATCTAATTGAAAGGTTAAAATAAATACTAAGCATTAGCCTACTTTATACAATTCAGAGGGATAATTTTTATTCTTTTTAGAAATCAGATTCAACGCTTTTTTCAAAATTTAATGAATAAAAGAGTAGAAATTTTGATAATAAAACATAGTTTTTTATTTAAAATATTGCCAATTCGTATATACATATATATATATATAGTTCAATAGTTTAATAAAATTTCAATGATTTTATTCTATCCGCGTGTAACAAACTTCGGATTCAAAATTTCTGAGCATGCTCCCAAATGTTGAGTGAAATATCAAGCCACGTACTCCATGTAATTAGTTCGTTGTTAAGTTCCATCTTAACTTGTTTTTTGGCCTAAATAATTTAAATGTTTATTAGAAAAAATTATCAAATACATATTTGTATTATTTATTTACCTTTATACATGTTCAAACAATAGGTAATTTCCATCCGTGTTCCTGTAGCTGAGTGCGGCTATAGATGAATCTGTATTGTGTTTCTGCTGAGAGTAAATAAATATTTAAAAATAAATGTTGCTTATATAATCATTATTATAATTATAAAACCACATAAATTGTGTAGGAACAAAACTTACCTCTTCATACACAGCAGAACCTTTTCTAATGATCGGCAACTAATAACTACATTTTTAAGTCGAAATCACTTAAACCAAATCAAAATAATGTTTCCAAAGAGACTGCTATCCCTTACTTCTCCACAAAAGATAAAGACATACAATTTTAAATTTTAAATGTTTTCTGTACTGCAAAGCAGACAAATTAATCTTTATAAAGTTAAATAATTTGTTCAGATTTTTATGCAAAACTGAATAAAAATGACAATAATATTTAAAAGGACAAAATACTCAGTTCTCTTCAATTTTTAGTTGAATAAGTATGAATATCAGTTATTATCAGCCGTTTTATCAAAATTTTGAAGCTAATTCTATTATTATACCTTGCTCATGTCATAATCCTTCATTTGCGTTGGGACTAAAATAATATTGAAAGCCTTCGTCAGGTTTAAAGCCTTCGACATTTGTGTTGTGTATTTTATGTTGTAACTTGTATTTTATTTTAAAGGTACTGTAATAGCACACAGTCACTAAGGTTAACCATCGGCACAATGATTATGTAACAAGCACGGAACGCAATCAATTATTGTTTAGTAACACTCGTATTACACATCTTTAATTTTGAGTTTGGTTGATAATTTTAAATTTCTTATATGTGGAGAAACATATTTTATCTACAAAACGGCTCTATCTGCAAAATCATATCACAATGATATTAATCTGAGCGGAGACAATAAGCAGTTGAGAGCAGGCTGAAACTGTAGTATGTAGTACTGGTAGTTATGTTCTTTCCTCAATATTTTATTTTCCTAACAATTTTGTTACTTTGATTTTCTCGAAAATTATTTATTTTCATACGTTGAGCTTGACCTGGTAACAGGATGTCAAGAATTACAGCATACATATTAAATAGTATCATCCATTTTTATCTGTACTTATATTTCCTTTTGTTCTATTCGAGGCGTCTAATTTCTAAAACTACTCGTTAAATTTTTTAAGATTACCGTAATAATTTCTGGGAAGTTTGTGGTTGAAAAAATTAATAAAAAATACTCTTGTTCGTTGGTATACACGGAGGCTGAGATTTAAAAATCCAACTATAAGTTTCTAATCTAGTTCTTCTGATCGCATTAACAAATTTAAGGGCAGTGAAAGATTCATTTAAATAATTCGTCATCATATACGGTGTTTCCATGACAGAGTTAACCGGGATTATCTCGGATTATCTCATCATGGAAACGAGTCGGATTTAGAGTTTTCGTTAAATTTCTTAATCCTCCTTAACTCGACGAAAGTAGTTGGGTTAAATGAGATTCTATCTGTCAAAAGAAAAATTATAGTATTCAGAAAATATATATAGTATTATTATAAAATATAGTATTATTATAAAGAAACAATATAGTTAAAATAAACACGGGTTAAAATATTCACGAAACAGATTAAAATATAAAAAGACTGACAAAAACATAACACTGCCTGAACTGTCAAAACAAATTTAGCATGGAAACGATAGGGATTAGCTCGCCATGTTATTAACTCGACGAAACTCTTAACTCAGTTTATCCATGTCCATGGAAACGTAGTAATAGTTGAGGTATACGATGACGAATTATTAAAACGAATCTTTAATCGGGTATCGTTAAATTGGTTTGAAAGAGAGAAAGCTTGTATGACCCTAATAGAATACAACACAATAAATCGAGTTTCAGCTTGCTTCAAAATCAGATGCCTTCTCGCACAAACAAAGGTTTGGCCTAATAACGCAAATGTTGGCATCAACTGTGAAGTTCCGATAAATTGATAAACTTTTATGATACACTCAGTTGGCATGCCTTTTATTTATTAATGTTGGATTATAAAATTAGTGTTTACTAAAACTGGAAAATAAATTGATTATATATACTTTTAAGATTAAATTGTTTTGTTAAGTTTTATTAAATTTGGAATAAAATGATAAATGGTTAATAACCTTTAATATTTTTAAAATTTATAATATATGAGGTTAAATATAGATGAATATCATCATCAAAAGGAGACATTTTTATTTATGCAAAGACTAGCACGAAAGAATAAAATTTGGTTTTAAAAAAAGGATAAACAATAAACCATATAAGAATGAAAATCATTTAACAAGCGAAGACAATATTTAGGTTTGCGAAAAGAATGTATTTCATGCTCAAAACTAAATAAAGTTTATTCAAAATAAATTTATACTTGGGCTAAAAACAATTTTTATTCTTTCATTTTTAACCGTGTAGAATTCCCTCAGTGATTATTATGTAGAAGAATGTAGGTATACTGAAAATTTATGCGATGAATTTTATTTAATGAAATGAAATGACCTTATACAGGGTGTTTGGCGCGTGCGGACCGACACAATTTTTTGGCATATTGGGGGGTCTTTTGAAAGCTCTAATCCCATAGAATTGATGTTCTAAGTGGCATGGTAACTGAGATATAATATTTAAAAAAAAAATTTTAAATTACCCGAAATCTCGCCTTAAAATAGTCATAACTTTTTTGTTTGTAATCGTAAAGGCACGAAATAACTTTTATTGTACTCTGCAATGTGATTTTATTCTAAGGCGGCGTACCAATCCAAAGGTAAAAGTTAATTTTAATTAAATTTTTCAGTAAATTCAATTATTTTTTAAAAATTCTATGGTAAACTGATCGAAAAATCTGTACTAAAATCGATTTAAACGTAAACGATTTACCCTTGGATAGGTACGCAGTCTAAATAAATCAATATTTAATACAAGGTACAAGGTTTAAAAAAATGACTTATGGGCTACCAAATCTTACAAAATGTGTAGATTTATGAAAAATGTTTACATCTAAATTAATTAAATAAACAATAATGGTTATTTTGAAATTAGTTTTGCTTTAAAAAAATCCTCTTGTTTGTGCCCTTTCCAATGGTATACCTCTGGTCCTATTCTGGCTTTCCCTGGGAATAAGGAATTGGGAAAAACATTTTCATAGCATTTTTGTCAAAATTATATTTTTCTGGCCTACTGCGGGAATAAGTTTCGTGTAAAAATTTTCAAAACAAAGTGAATTGGGAAACTTTTGTTCCAAAAAATTTTTATAGGGAAAAATATTTTCCCATTTAACTTTGTTTCAAAAATATTTACACCAAACATGTACCCTTAGTAGGCCAGAAAAATACAATTTAGATAAAAATGCTATGAAAATATTTATCCCAATTCCCTATTCCCAGGGAAAGCCAGAATAGGGCCACTGACGTGTATTAAAAACACTCATTTTGTGGTCAAAATAGGAGATACTATTTTGACAGAGTTATTTGTGCCAGGGTTAAGAAAATGTTCTTTAAGTTATTAATAGATTTTAGTTATTGAAATAAGTAAACTGTTAATTACCTTGTGCCCGTGTATTTCACTTTATTCTTGTTAAAATGTTAATTGTTCCAGGTCTCGAGAAGGGCGATAATGCTAGACGCCTGGAGTTTTGTAGATTTATACTGCATACAGATGTTGAGAATGATAATGAAAAGGATTTTATGAACAAATGAGTCTAACTTCCTCCTAAAAGGCCAACATCCACAAAAGAAAAGGCAGGATTCTTTCGAAATGAAATTCAGCGTTAATGTGTGAGCTTAATGTTTATGTGATAGAACGCCTTTCCAAAAATTTTAATCTCGAATTTGGTGCAGGCCATGTATGTATATACGGAATTGAGGAGGTAATTTTGAACAAAATCTAATAAACGAAGTTGATTACAAATTTATTAATAACTTAAAACGTTTTTTCTTAACCCTGGCACAAATAACCCTGACAAAATAATATCTCGTATTTTGACCACGCAATGAGTGATTTCTATGACATGTCAGTATACCATTGGAAAGGGTTCTGAACTAGTGGATTTTTTAAAGCAAAGCTTATTTCAAAACAGCCATTAGTTTTTTTAAATGAATTTAGATATATGGGAACGTTGTTCGTACTTTTACACATTTTTTAGGATTTGGAAGCCCATAAGTAATTTTTCTTAAACCAACTGTAAGTAATGATTTATTTAGAATAAAATCACATTGCAGAATACAATAAAAGTTGTTTTGTGCCTTTACGACTACAAACAAAAAATTTATGACCATTTAAAGGCGAGATTTCGGGTAATTTAAAAAAAAAATTAAAAATATTATATCTCAGTTACCGTGCCACTTAGAACATCAATTCCATGGGATGAAAGGTTCCAAATGACCCCTCTCTCCCCCCAATCTGCCAAAAAAATTTATCAGTCCACACGCCAAACATCCTGTATATAAACAATTGTTTTGTGATATGAATTTCAATTTATGTAGTGAATTAATTTATTATTTTATTCTTTAAAGTACATTAATTTGTTTCAAGCACTGGTTTATTAATTTTTCACCGGTTTAATACCTAAGGCATAATAGTGTTTCATATTATTATTTAAATTAAATTTACCGGTAAATTTTCAATAAATTACCGACCTTACACAAAATTTACCGTTGACCGGTAAATTGAAAAATCGGTAAATTTGCACTCCCTACACTGGTAAATAACTATTTTCAATTTAAAAGTAATAATTTAATTGATTTTTACTTTTTAGGTATTTAATGACTGTGCCTTTATTAAAAAAATTGATCGATATGGGGTACAAAGATACAGGAACAATTATGCTAAGGCGTAAAATTTAAAACAGACCCCGCAATGGTACGTGGTGAAGATGACCAATTAGTGTTTAATGATGGACTTTATAAAACTGCTGCCGTAAAATGGAAGGTCAATAAATCGGTCTTAACTGTATCAACTATCGAAGGCAGTGAACCCAAAGTAACCGTACGCATTGGATTAAACAAGAAAAAATACGTTAATGTTGAGCGTTCTGCAGCAATTTCCAACTAAAACAAGCATATGGGTGATGTGGACATTTGTTACCAAATGCTCGAATATTATCGGGCATTCTTAAAAACAAAAAGGTGGACTTTCAAAGTAACTCACCATATGATCGACCTTGCCTGTGTAAATACTTGGATAGAGTAAAGAAGAAATTGCGAAGCCCTACAAATTTCTAAAAACCAGCAATTGAATCTTAAATTTTGAATTGAGGCAGCGCGAAACGCTTATTTCAACTCCTAAACGAAAACGCCGTTCTAGTAGCGATACTTCCAGTGACAAAAAAGATGCAATCTACATCGTTTAACATACCATCACCATTACTGTCGCTAGAAAAACGATTTGATTAATACGAAAATTGGCCTATATGCGATAATTTGAAAGCCCCTAGAATGGGTTCTTAAAATTAAAATTAACCGATATGTGATATGAATTATTTTATGTGATATTACATAATCGTACGTTCCTTGAAGTACCTATAATATACAATTGTATTATTTTATAATTTTAAGTGAATTTGCCACTACAGCCTTCTACAGAATCTGACTAATGGTATTCAAAATTGTTTACTATCACTAGGCTTGGATATAGACATGTAAATATATGATAAAGTTATTAACACATAGCTTGCTTTTAAATTTCCTTGGCCCTAGGATCAACTTAAAATTAAGCTCACAATTGTTACACCTCACAATTGTATTGACCGGGCCGGAAATGGTTACACTGAATTCTGATATCTTTAATTTAAAAATAAATTGTACAATGAAACACACTATATTGCCGACGATGAAAATAGAAATAGACCCTGAGGCTCAAAACAGAACAAGAGGGAAGGCGACAGGCGAAATCGCCTGTCATATTATAAAACATCGATAATATGCAATACAAACACTACCATCGACGCTGGTGGCGACGATTTTTCCGTTGAAATAAATTTTATTGTCTATTTCTATTTTTATCTCTGTCGAAACAATGTCGCTAACTGGTTTTTATAGGTTAAGTAGCCTATAACGCCTAAATAAACAATTTTTATATTATAAAATTTTTTTTAATTCGAGTATGCTAAAATTTAGAATCCATTTTAACAAAGATAAATTACATCGTGGTCATGTCGTTTGTGGTTGTTTTTTTATCGTCATACGGTGACGCTCTTATTCTATTAGCTACAGCGATATCGCGGCGATATTTTTCATTGATTCTTCGAGGCCCGTCGTTGTCGCTCTTGTTCTGTTTCGAGTTTAAATTTATTGCTACAAAAAATCGTCGTCATCTGCTGTCGTCGATGATTGTCTTTTAACACAATTAACACATTTAACACTATTTGCCGTAGGCGAAATACACTAACACTTAATAAACACATTTCACTTAACACTTGTTTTTCTATTTCGTAAAAAAATATTTTTGAATATTTTAATTAAAAAATTGGTTCAAAATGTTTAAAAAATCCCTCGATCGATTTCGACTTGTTAGGTCATCATCAGAACTATCTACTGATTTGTAAAAGTAAAAGTTTAGTTGTGAGCTAAAGAACATTTATCTGGTTGCAGTGAATCAACTTTTCGTAACCAGTTAACTTTAGAAAATCATACAACTAGCTTGAACAATTTAGACATATTACATATACAACCCAAAGGCAGACGTTTAGATACCCTAGAACCTTACGAAATTCGAAAATTCATATTCTTAATGAAAATATCCTTAACGAAATGAGAGAAATCAGTTTCTCACCAATTACAGGCCTCGTCCTTTTCTATTCCCACGTTCGTATTAATTTGACTAATACGTCGGTTGTTACTTCAAATGTACTTCAATATACTTTGAATTTTGTTACTCAGCCTATGACTAATCGCCTACCTGCTATCCTCCTCCCTTTTTTTATTAATTTTTCCGTACAAATTGGTTGGGCCGAGCATTAGATTAATTTTTATTGTCTACTTTTTGTCCCTCCTTCATTCAAAGATAATTTTTTGCAAAATAGAAAAAACAAGTGTGTAACAACATTAAGTGCAATTAACACAAATAAGAACGTATTGAAAATTACACGGTTAATATATTTCTTATAAGAATTCTGAGTGAAAAATTAAATTTCATGAAATTTAAAATATAATAAAATTAAGCAAAAATAAATTATTTAATAAATTTATTACTCTAATACCATGATGCGCCTGTATGAAAGATGTGTTTTTTAAGAAAACTCTCATCTTACTTAGGGATACTTTTCTAAAAAAATAATTATCGACTTCTTTTGATTTTGAGTGCATGAGTGAGTTCAATTCTTGTAAAAAATGTAATCATATAGAAGTTGTATCTAAGGGACCTGACCAATCAAACAGCGATTTCACAATGGACTTGCTCATAACATTTTTTTAAGCAAAATATGCATGGTTTTATTTATTTTGGAATGAAGTTTATTATGGCCAATAAAAAAATTTCACAGAGATTGTTGATCTGATTTTTGTGTCAATGTCATTTAGGCCATGCCGCTCATTTGCTGCTAGAGTGACACAATCCACAACTTTTAATTTTTCAGTAGAACGATTTGAAAATATCGGCATTTTTTATAAGTAAATAAAAATAAATCTGATATATTTGATAGAAATGAGTGAATTTTGAGTCGTTTCACTGTTGCAGGAAATGAGCGATATATAAGTAATTCTTTAGGCGCTGACCTATCAAACAATGTGTGAATCATTGCAATATGGACTTGCGCAACACCATTATTTTAGTAAAACACTCATGGGCTCTTTTGTGATATGGCGGAAATCCAATAACTATGGCCAATAGTTAATTAAAATGCCACCATATACAAGTTACTGCTGCGGGTTAGATCTATCAAACAAGGCTTTCATGTGGCATGTGGATTTGTTCATTACATTTTTTTGACAAAACTTCTCATCGGCTCCTGATTTTTGAGTGAAACTCATTTATACTCAAAATGATATCAAAGAAATTTCACCACAATGGCCTCATATGGGAACTATGATATCTTCTACGGGTTCGACCAATCAAGGAACATTTGTATCGTTTCATTATGGACTTGCTCAGTATGGTTTTTTGAATAAAACTCTCAACGGCTCTTCATATGATTTTTGAGTGAATCTCGTGTAGGCCATTAACAAGGCTTCCCAGAGAGAAAAACTCTCATCGGTTCTTTATGATTTTCAATATGGCCAATAACAAGACGTTATTTTCTTTTGACCAGAACTCTCAAGGGCTCCTTTGATAGGTTGAACCCGTAGAAATTATTGTGAAACATAGTGGCATTTTGGTGCAATCTCTGCGATGTATCGTCCACAACAGATTATTATTGGACATAATAAGATTATTTCCAAGAACCGATGAAGGTTTATTAAAAAAAATTGTACACAGCAAGTTGATATGGAAATCGTTGAGAGTTTCGTTCAACAAAATCAGAATGATACAATTGCTACTTGATTAGTCAAACGCGTAGCACTTATTCCTGTACGATGACATTGTGCTGCAATTTCTGTGATGTCGTGTTATTGTGACAATCAATGAAAGGCAGTCAATAATCAGAAAGAGCCGATACCAAGTTTAATCAAATAAACGCGGAGAGCAAATCCACATTGAAACAAAACGTGCTTCGTTTGATTGGTCAAACCCGCAGGAGTAACTTTTATATTTTGGCATTTTGATACTATCCATCGATCCTAATTTATTATTATCCACCATATGTAATTGAGGAGAGTGTGCATCGTGGTGGCAGACGAATGATATTGTGCTACTTGTGCAGCGGGTTGCTCGTGCGGCTGATGTAACACGAACTTAATGAATATAAATAAATTTATGTTTTTAATTTACTGTAAATTTATCACCGATCTACTTTGTTTCGTATTCGCCGTGTCTTGTGATTTTTGTTTTCGCTTTGAAATGTTCTTCGTGCTGTTTTCGTGTTGCGCGTGTAAGTAACTTCTGTTGGCAATGGGTTTGCAAGATGTTATATTTGCGATATATAAAATTAGAATATTTGATTGTAATATTCTAAGCGGTACAGGTCATACTGAGATTACATGGCCCCAATTTAGGGAACATTCGTTGGTTAAAATTTTCACTATAATTTTTTGATTTTCTGCAGCCACTTATTGTAAGTTCTTTTCAAGTAAGTTCAAATTAGTGAGAAAAATGGTGAGAGTTTTTGAGATATCCAGAAACTGAAAAGAACTCACAATAAATGACCGCAGAAAATCATAAAATTGTTGTGAAAATTCTATTCAATAAGTTTTCCCCAAATTTTCCAACTAGTCTCATGCCGCTATAGTGGGAGAAAAATAACTTTTATGGGTGCAGAAATTCAAAATTTTTTAGTTAAAATTCTAACCTATAACTTTTCCCATATTTGCGTAGTTGTCTTAGTATGACCTTTGAAATTAGTAATAGCTATAGTGAAAATTCTAACGGATATTTTGTATCCGAATTTTCCATTTATTAAGAATTAGCCGATTTCTCTCCAGCTCAAAATCAATTTTATTTGTGTAGAAATGCACAGATACCATCTAAAATTTATATTTCATTCCAAAATCAATCTAGAAACCAAATTTAGTACAGCATGAACAGATCCTTGGTCCAAAACATATTTTGAGTCTTTACTGCGGAGATCACTCAATTTGTCATTTTAAGGAACACTTTTAATATTTTATTCCGCTAGGATATTTTATTTTGTGAAAAAGTGGCACAAAATGGAAAACGAATTTCCGCTGGTAATTAAATTGCAACATAAATTCTATTTTGTGGTAGTGCTGCCGCTTGTGGCAAGTAGTGCAATCTGTTACGTTCCGCTTTCTTATAAAGCATAACTACTGGTCGGATGGTCATACACTTTTGACAATCGTCTGAAGGTTGGTAGGCACTTTCTAAAAATAATATGAATTTTTCATTGGGTGTGCAATGTGTGCATCGGTACTTAGTAATATACCTAGTGACGGAATATATATATATACGAGTATTTTGTGTTTTTCTGTCTATTAGAAAAAGATTGTAACAAATTACATTTCTGAACTGATCAATTTTACAACAGAATAATGAGTCCTTGACTCCGAATGTTTCTTAAAAAATGTAGGTGCCCTCCTATAAGGCGGAATAATTTTTGGCTCATTTTACGTCCAGTTTATTTAATATCGGTTTGAACAAAGACTGTGCTAGAAACATGCTCCAGAATCGAACCATCAATAGCATTTAAAAATTTTTATTGTGTCTGTTTTAATTGTCCCCAACAGCAAAAAATAGTTTGTTAAAGATTGCATTTGCATACGCATTTGATTTATTTAGGTCACAGCATTTTGCAAAATTCTAAGTGCTGCTGCACTGCTGTATTCATCTATTAGATCATATACTAAGTAAACGAGTAAATGTTATTATCAAGAGTGACAAATGACACCACGCACACATATCATAAATAATAAATCTAAAGCGCGAGAATCGCTGACATAAGTCTAATACAATTTAAAAAAAAAAACGAAAAAATTTTATAGTTTTAAATTGCATAATGAAAATGATTCATGTCTTCACGAAAAAATAAAAAAAAACTTAAAGCAAACAAACTCTGAATCATCTCGCGTCTTAGACTAACCAGATAATTTAAACTTATCACATAAGTTGTTTTTTATCACTTTAAAATTTGATTATGGTAATATGTTCGTAGGCGCCAAGCTAATCAAAACTAGTTAAGCGCGCAATGTTACTTTGCATCTTGTAGTACTTAGTCCATTATTATGATCGTGCGCGCACCCACATTTATCTTATGTATTTATATATTCAATATCACACTTGTGCATATCGGCTTGTATAACGTTTAATTAGGGTATACAGAATATTAAATGCGTTTGTGATAGATATCGGAACTTGTGTCGCGTATATACGAGCGGCTGTAATAAATTTATTCTTTCCGTATCAAAAAGGTTAAGAGTTTCAATTAATTGGAGCTCTACTTGTAAAATAAAATGTTTATAATTTAATTCTTGAATCAACATAATAAATAATTGTGGAGTATCAATTGATTTTAATTTAAATTTTAAACATTTTATTGATCAAAGATGTATTTATAAGTTGACAATATTTTAGTTTCTGTATTACAGAATGCCCCTATTTTGTGCTTGAGTCATTCGGATATTAAAAGTTTTGAGGTTTACACAGTCAGCTATTTCCGCAAATGAATGTGGTAAAGTTTATTAATCGAATGTTGTTTAAGCCATTTTTAAATGAATAGTCGATGATTGGAGTGAATAAAATGTTTAGGTTTTGCTTCATTACTAGGTGGGTTTAACAGTTTCTAATCGTTGTAATTAAAGCCATAACATAGTTTTTTGGAACGTCCGTCTTTAAATTATTTTTATTACACACCTTGAAAACAGCCTCTTTTCAACAATTTCTGAAGTATTTATTATTTCTCATGGTAATATATGTTGATTGATTGAAAGTCACTGGTTAAGATGACAGAGTCTCTACGTAACTCTAGGTTGGTGCATAATTGGTCAATGAGTGTATCAGTTGATGCCCATTGACCATTTCAACTGGTGAGCACTTTAGAGCACTGAAAATAGTTTTAAGTTGTCTATGAATTCTTTCAACTATGCCATTCAATTGTGGATGATATGTGTGATGTCGTGCATATCCAATGTGAGCAAAGAAGTTTCTTTTATTCGCCGAAAAGTATTTTTTTTAGTGGATTTTTCGCAAATTTTTTAATAGCGCCTACTGCAATAACGATATCGAGCCTGAAGCATTGCCTACTTCAGTTATATAAATAACTTCGTTCTAGCATCTCTGTACCTCAATTTTGTTGCCTTTTCGAGACTACGAGACTACGAAATATTTTGTATACGTACATTGTGTATAGTATTAATTTGTGTTACTGTGTGGTTTCATTTTATTTATGTGTATTAATGTAGAGAGTGTGATGATAAGCATGAAAAATTGTCGAATCGGTTTAAATCGGTAAAATTTTTGGTGCTTACATTCATTTGTCTCGTGGTAATGTGATGGAGAATTGAAATTCAAATTTAAACACAAATGACATTAAAACAGTTTGAAATTAAAAAAATTGTAATTTAATTGAAGCATAATGGTAAGATTTTATTTTATTTATGTAATAATTTAATAAATGAATTAAATTTAATATTGTACACAAATAAATGTTATTTTGTTAATATATATTTTCATAAATAATCAATATTATTTAATTTCAGAATCGAATAACTAGCCAACAAAAGTCGGTGTTAATTGAATTTGTGGAAGATAATTTCGCCATGTTATTTGGATTTGGCCAGGCAGGCGGTAATCAAAGAAGGGGGAGTTATGGAGTGAAATTTCCTCCACATTAAATTTGTTATCGCCTGTCACAAGAAGTGTTGAACAATGGAAAAGGGTAATTATGTTAATAAATGATTTAATAATAAAAAATATGATTTATGAAAATATGATTTTAATGAAATATTATGTTTATATTTTAGGCATGGCTAGATTTGAAAAAAAATGTAAAAAAGAAAATAAATAAACATCGTGCGGCACAGCACGAGACTGGTGGTGGTGAATGTCCGGAGCTTAATCTCACCAGCGAAGAGAGCCGAATTATTGAAGTATGCGGGCTCGATAATTTAGACGGAGCACCAGCTGTTGGAGATTATGGAAGGGTAAGTTTCAATTTAATTGATAAATTTAATTAGATTTTTAAAAATATTATTAATAATTTTGTGTAGGGACCTACACATTCAAGTATGGTAACATCAACTCCCACTTTGCCTGATTTTTCCGCAATTTCCCCACTGACAAGTGAACCACAACCAGGGCCATCACAACTAACAGAACAACTGGACCCATCAGAAGAATGGCTAGACCCATCTGAAGAATGGCTAGACCAATCCAATCCAACACCCGAAACAAGGCCACCCCAACAATTCAACGGAATAATGCAACACAACGAGCAAGGGCACGTAGAGCTCGTATAAATGAAATTTTGCCTCCAAGAGCCCAACGATATCGAGATACCGACCCGAGGAGTGTAAGTAACATATATAATTGTTAGATTATTGTTTGACCAATATATTTATATATTCAACAGCGAAGCGTTGCTGTTACTTCGGTCGTCAGATCGTTGAGGATCCAGGAGGAAACTCTAGCGGTTCTGAAGGAAATAAGATTATTGCTCCAGCGGAGGGACCCATCTGGGCAATAAAAATATTTTGTTTTTCTTATATTTTTCTTTCATTTATTTTAAAATTTATTTACCATACTACTTCTATTAATACATACTTTATATACATGAATTAAATTTTAACTCGTTATTACTGCTTTTTATAATTTTTTAGTTACAATTAATCAATTTAATTTTTTCAAGCCAAAATGTGGATCAATAAATACAGATGGCAACTTTTAATTTTATGATGATGAGGATCACATATCTATCACCCCCTTTTGGAGTGTAAAACTTACGGCAACCCACGGCTGGTAAACTAAGCAAACATAAAAAAACATTTAATTTTAACGAACAAATTTTATTTTTAAACTGTTAATATCATAATTTATTCTATTTTCAGTAAAATTATTAGCTATAAATAAATGGTTAATAAAATAAAATTATTTATAGTTTTTATTTTTAGTTTATTAATGCAAATTAAACTTGAATGCCCCTTTCGTAAATATAATTCATTAAAAATTGTCGATTAATATCGCCTGAATATTCTTGTTCAACTGCATTGGGTACAGGAATTATTTCCTCCTCTGCTTCAATATTATCAATTGGATAGTTATTGGCGATTAAAATATTATGCAATACTGCACAAGATGCAATAATGTTTGCTGCTCTCTCATGGCTATAGTGCAGATGACCCGAGCTACGCTTTAAACATCGAAATCGACATTTTAATAGCCCGAAACATCGTTCAATTCCATTTCTTATTTTTGAGTGCACCGCATTAAAGTTGGTTTCTCTATCTGTTGATGGCCTTCTAAATGGAACCATCATGTATGGTTTCAACGCATACCCACTATCGGCTGTAATATTAATCAAACATGTTATAATTAAAATATTAAAAAATCTAAATGGTTTGTATTACCAAATAACCATGTCTTGTTTTCTTCTGTATTGAATCTTTTTAGTAAGGGCAGTATAACACATCCGTCCCAAATATGCGAATCATGTGTAGAGCCCGGGTACCTCGCATTCAATGCTATAATTCTTAAATCAGCATCACATATCTATAAATAAAAATGCATATATTAATATAAAAAAAAAATTATATTATAATTTTATAATTACCATTTGTGTATTAATAGAATGGAAGCTTTTCCTATTAACGTACGCATATTCATTTTTTTTATTAATATTGGCTATCGCTATATGAGTGCAGTCAATTAAGCCAACTATTCCGGGTACACCGTATTTTTCAAAAAATTTATTTTTATTTAAATTGGATGCTATTATAGATGTTGGAAAACGAATATGTTCGTGGATTAATTGCGTCCCAATCACCTTACTTATTTTCGAAATGCTGTACGAAATTTTCGATTGGCTCATTACGGCAAAGGCGTCTAACCCTACCCGACGTTGGTGGCTTCCACTAGCAAAAAAATTAAGAGTAGCCAATACTTCTAAATGAAGTGGCACTCTCATTGGGTTGTCATTTTCGTCGATAAATGGACGAATATCCATAATCAACGAATGTACCAAATGTTTTGGGATTCGATAATTATCTACAAAACTAAAAAATAAAATAGGTGCGTAATATATATTAAAATAAATCAAATGATCTAAAATTATATTTAATTCACCATCGATCGGATATTTCAAAAGGATCCAATATATCCCGTAAATATTCGTTATAACGCCTCGTCCTTAATTTACGGTCAAAATACAAAATTGGAATAATCCCACTCATATTATTATAAATATTATATTATAACCAATTCTATTTTATTTTATTAATTTGAATTTCATGTATAAAACAAATAACCACTAAAATAGTGTCGGACTGGCGAGTGCGATATGTCAAATTATTAACACAAAAGAAAAACAAAACATAAACAAAACGAACAGCGCATGCGCACTAATACACTCGCATTCACTAATATTATTATTTTCCGGTAATTTTTGTTCTCGTAGTCTCGAAAAGGCAACAAAATTGAGGTACTGGTCTCAAATCGATCTTGAAACTGTGGTAAGGAGCATCAACAAGCTAAAAGATGATTTTTCCGCTGGCCCGATGCTTTGTCTTCTGTCGTTTTAAAAAACTGTGTTGATAACTTAGCGCAGTCACTTACAATGCTATTCCAAAAGTCGATCTCCTACGGAATATTTCCATCAATATGGAAAGACTCTTTTATAATTCCAACCCATAAGAAGGGATGTAAATCAGACGTCTCTAAGTATAGGACAATTGCGAAACTGTCCTGTATCCCCATGTTATTTGAGAGTATTGTGTACGATTTTACTTTCAATGAAAAACATTGTCTTCAAAGAATCAGCACGGCTTCCTTACAGCACGATCCACTACAACCAATCTAACCGAATTTGCATCTGATCCTTTGAACGTTATGGAATTTGGAAAGGAAGTTTATGTTATTACTACGGATTTCAGCATAGCGTTTGACAGTTTTCCATAAGACAATTTTGTTTAAACTCAGCTACCCTATTCCTGAATTCGAATACGAATCGAAAATACACGAATTCGTATGATTGGTATCACGAATTCGTATGATTGGTATGAAAATACACGAATTCGTATGATTGGTATTCGTATGATTGGTATTATAATTCTAATACGAATACGAAAATGTACGATACGTTCAAAAATTTCCCTTATTCTGCAATACAAATTCGAACAGTTTTTATATGTGCATAAACAAATTTGTTTTTGATGCCAATAATATTAAGGTTTTTTTATTTAGTATTAAAGTAGAATTCATAATAATCAAAATAATATTAATTAAATTTACAATGTTAATAATTTGCTAATGATCTTTGTGTATGTGTGTTTATCTTACGTAGAAGTTATATAACTATAGAAAAAATGCATATGGCGGTCTCATGTAACAAAGATAAAATCTACCAAACTAGTTTTTGTTCAATTGGACAGTGAAATTTTGTGCTTTAAAAAAATATTGAAATTGTTAATTAAAATAATTAAAACATTATAAAAATTTTAGTTGATTGTGTTGTATCATTTGGTAATAAAAATAGAATTTTTTTAATTAAAATGAATTGTTTTGTGAAACGCTACCAATGCCAAAACACGCCTAAAAATTACAGAAAGGATTTCTTACCATTGGGAAGTTTACCAAGTGTGTTTATGAAATGAAATATAAATTATGTTAAGAAGAAAGTGATTTGTGGTAAAATTATCCTTAAGTTAGAAACAGAAAAACGTAAGAAATTTTTTTTGGTTATTGTTGGGCTTTTTCTTTTTGTAAACATGTTTATTACCAGTGTCGCATTTATCTCATTACTATGGTGTTGATTGTTTCATGTTCTACGTGCTTTTTTTTCATAATTACTTTTATTTTTGAATACCATATTGGCCCCTTCCGCACTTTTGTTATTCCATCTGCTATTTTCTTGTTTTTTAAATTAAATTTTTGTGTTGTTTTAATTTTTTTTTTTTTGATTACCGTGTTGTTACATACTACCTCAAAAATAATAGAAATAAATATTGCCCGGTTTACATAAGACCAACATTTTTCTTCTGCAAAATGAATAAGATATAACATTGAATTTTTGCACATGAGAGACAAGAAAAGCAATATATCCCAACAAAATTTTTCAGAAGATTTTTAAGCCACTACAATGTAAACCACTATAAAATGTTGCCATAAAATATATTCGATCCGACTATTTTTATGGCAACATTTTTAAAATCAACAAGAAAAAAAATTATTTCGCATTTATAAATGTTGATCATTCATAATAAAAATGGACGCCATAGATAAAAATGTAAATTTCGCATTTGAATTCATTAAAAGTAAATTAATAATGATCCTATAAAAAAAATTACGCCATTACTATATATGTTTATTTCTTTCTGGCACATTGATTATTTTTATATAGCGGATTCTTTCTTATTTACCTGCAAAAATTTGCAGAAGAAAACAATTTTCTCATGTAAACCGGGCATATGAAACGATATGAAAATGAATATTTTTTGATTTAAATTTTTTTGCTACATACATATCCATAGAAAGGTACGAACAATTGACGATTACTAGTGTAACCGCGAATTGTTGTCGATATGTCATGAGGTCATATAAGTATGGAACGGGCCATCATTAGTTTTTACAGAAATTATATGAAAAACATATTTTGTTTTTATTTTAGGATAAACGTGAGCAATTAACGCGCACCCCAATAGAATTCCTTTAACCTTTTCCTTACAGAAAAGTATGAAAAAAAAACTTGAAATTTTTTTTTTCTCAAGTTATTTTTTCATACTTTTCTGTAAGGAAAAGTTAAAGGAATTCTATTGGAGATGCGCTGTAACTAAAAATTATATTAGGTATGTATGTTACTGTATAATGTGATTTTACGTTAGATGTAGTGTTGCGGTATCGTATTGTACGTAAAAATCGATGATTTGTTTTCCTTTTATTTCTATTTATGGATTTAAAAATCATTTTGTAAACTAACACTGCATCCCCAATAGAATTCCTTATGACTTTTTACTTACAGAAAAGTATGAAAAAAAAACTTGACAAAAAAATATTTTTTTTGTCAAGTTTTTTTTTCATACTTTTCTGTAAGTGTCATAAGAAATTCTATTGGGGATGCAGTGTAATACATACAGTAAAAACAAAATAAAAGAGGACCGACATATATAATGTGATCTTTCGAACTAATCTTAATATTACGAAAATAAATTGGAATTTTTTTATTACACTTAAAACCTTATTTTATTTCTAAAGACAAAATTTTTTTGTATTGTTTAGTTATTGCTCTCTCGAAAATAAAATTTAAACAATGCATAAGTCAAAATTGGCATTGAAATATTTTTTATTTCATTTATGTGTGTTAGTGTGGTTGCACCGAAAATTGGTTAACGTCGCAATTAAAACCCGTATCACAGGTAAACGGGGAAAGAAACGAAGAAAGTAATGGTTTCTGTGATACGTGTGGAATGGGACGTCGATCTTTAATTGTGATGATTCGGTTCTTACAAATATTTACCGATTCTCTTTTGTCTGCAACTAATCGAATTTTTATTAATTTTTTACATTTTTCACAGTGTTTTTACAAATATGTTTTTCATATAATTTCTGTAAAAACTATAATAATTTATTTTGGAATACAAAAACAAAAATAATTATGAAAAGAAAAGCACCTAGAACATAAAACAATCAACATCATCTTTTCGAACCATAGTAATAAAAAAATGCGGCACTGGTAATAAACATATTTGCAAAGAGAAATATCAAAACAATAACAACCAAAAATTTTATTTTTTTATTTTTACGAATCTTCTTACGATACGAAAATTCAATACGATACGAAAATAAATTGGTATTCCCAATATGCAATGCCGACGGAATTCCATTTACATTCGCGTTCTAAAACCACACTGCTTCTATGGAAAGAACCATGTGTATCACGCGGAAATTCGTACTCCCCGCCTAAGAAAAGTGTCACAAAAATTCCGGGGTCGGTGTGAATCCCAACTAAAAAGAGAAAAAAACCACAGAAGCAAAAAGCACGTGTTTGTATATATTTTCCTATTGGAATAAATAATAATTCTTATTTGAAATAAAACAAAATTTTCCATTTATAATAAAATAAATATTAATTTTTTATTAGCACAAAAATACACAATTAAATTTTATAACACAAATTTTATAAATTAAATTTTAAGCACGTTCACCATACGTCTGGTTTGTTCACCATACTCGCATCCAATTGAACATCCCAACAAGCACAACCGATCTTGAAAAGAAAAATGCATTGAAAATTTACAACGTAAATGTATTTTGCGACGACGCCATTGTGAGACAGATTTCTATTACCTTTTTAGTCCAAATTTGTACATCGCGATCACTAAATAACTTAATAATTATTATTTTATACTTAAATTTAAAACTATTTACTTTAACAAATAGAAAACATTATAATGAAACACAACACTTTAAAGAAAAAAAATTTAATTATGTAGTGCAACCGTGCACGTCGACTTGTCAGAAGAAACTGAAAATAAAAGATACAATCGAAACTTATAAAACGAAAATAACATTACCGCGAAATAGAAAGAGAAAAACAATTATTTTTCTCCAAAATCAATATTTTTTTGTCTTTGATATTTTGTAGTACGGAATTTTGTACGACATTTGAGCAGTTTTTTCCAGACAGTGGAATAATTGCATACTGGGTTCCTGAATACGAACGTACCACAAATTTAAATTTTTACAGTGTAGGCAGAGGGAAAATTTTTTGTTGTAAAATTTCCTTCAAAATAAGACAATTGCGGTCTTACTTTGAGAAATTTACAACAACAATCCCATATATGTAATTCCAAATTGGAATTGTTTTAAACCAACTTTTTTCTGTATAGAATAATTCTATTCTTCCGGTTGTAAATTAGTTAAGATTTGTAATAATATTCAATATTATTCGATCTTAATTAGATATATTTAGTTGTATTTTCACGTTTTTTTAACTTCAAAATGTAATTGTTCCCAACTAATGAAAATAAGTAAATACAATGTTTGGTTGTTATACATACTTTGAGCACAATATTTATTATGTCAAACTTTTTAAATTTTGATATCCTTTTTCTGGACAGATTTTTTTCTCAATTTAAGTTCACTAGGCACAAATGTGTATGTAAGTAACCATAGTTTATAATGGCTTTTGTTTTTTTCATGATTCTTTTTCAGACACAATTATAACGTACACAAATGTGATCGCGGGCCGTAAAAAGGGATATCGTAAATAATATTTTGCCCGTATAAAATTTTCTATCTGCTACACATGATGGTTACTTAAAAAATGCATGTTGCGGTCTCATATCGCAAAGAAAAAATCTACCAAACTAGTTTTTGGTTTTGTTCAAATTGACAGTAAAATTTTGTGCTTTAAACAAATATTGAAATTATTAATTAAAATAAAACATTATAAAACGGTTAGTAGATTGTGAGCAGTGTATCATTTGGTAATAAAAAGAATTTTATTAAATAAAATGAAGTGTCTTTTGAAAAGCTGCCAAAACACGCATAAAAATTACAGAAACGATTTCTCACGGTCGAAAAGTTTACCAAGTGTTTTTATAAAATAAAATGTAAATTATGTTAAGAAGAAAGTGACCGGACAAATGGTGCAGTGGTTAAAGCTTCGGCACTTGGACCGGGAGGTACTGGGTTCGAATCCCATCAGAGGCTAGATGCAAATCGAATTTTCATCATCAATTACAATCGGTGATGTTAATAAACACAACTAAGACCTCTGATGGAGTGCAGAATTCAGCGCCGACCCACCGTCCATGTCAATATACAGGTTGACATGGAGCTTGCAATGTGCAGGTGGTATACTGTAGTTGTGAGAGTAGGTGAATAGGTGAATGGGTTAATGATGTGGCGTGAATGCGTGGTATCACAATGGGCCAAACAAATGGCCTAAGTGTCAACCACTGAAACCTAATCTAAGAAGAAAGTGATTTATGATAAAATTATCTTTATTTAAAGTGGTAAATGCGAAAAAATTTAGATTTTTTTTTATGTTTACTCTAATACTTTATTAAATTAACTACTTAAATATATGAATAATATTTAATTAATTTATAATTATATAAAATAAATTCCTTAAAAAAATTTAAAAAATATATATAATATTTATCTTTTTATTTGTTTTTTTATTTTCATTGTCGTTAACTAAAATGACATCGAACATAAATTCGTTCATGCACGAACAAAAACTGTTCGAATTCGTATTGCGGAATAGGGGAAATTTTTGAACGTATCGTACATTTTCGTATTCGTATTAGAATTATACGTATTCGTATTCAGGAATACCAATCATACGAATTCGTATATTTTTTGTTCGTATTTGTACAGGAATCAATTTATACAAGTTAAATTAAGATAATTTTACCACAAATCACTTTATTAACATAAGTTACATTTTATTTTATAAAAACATTTGGTAAACTTTTCGATCGTAAGAATCCTTCTGTAGTTTTTTAGGCGTGTTTTGGCATTGGCACCTTTTCAAAAGACACTTCGTTTTAATTTATAAAAATAATTTTTATTATTTTATTAAGTGATACACTAGTACTCACAATCTACTAATCTACTAAATATTTTAAAATTTTTTTTATTATTTTATATAATAATTTCAATATTTTTTTAGAGCACAAAATTTTACTGTCCATTTGAACAAAAACAAAACTAAATGATAGGTTTTTTTCTTTGCGATATGAGAACAATATGTTAGTTTTTTATAAACATCTGCTACACATGAAATAGAAAATTTTATATGACCAAATAAAACACATTCAATGTAAAGTTCGATTTTTGCATCTCATTGTTATTTACGATATCAAAATTTAAAAAATTATAAATATAATTTTTGTGTTTACATTTTCTTATTATGAAGAAAATTTTACAACAAAAAAATTTCCCTCTGCCTACACTGTAAAAATTAAAATGTGTTGCTCGGTCGTATTCAGGAATACCAATTTATTTTCGTATCGTATTGAATTTTCGTATCGTAAGAAGATTCGTATCGTATTCAGGAATAGGGCCTCAGCAGGGCTCTCTCAATTCTTACTATGAGTGGACTCTTATCTGAGGAAACGTAGGTATCAGGTGATCTTTAGGTCATCCATATCTGCTCATTTTATAGCTACTTTCGGGGTACCGCAAGGCAGTCATCGTGGGCCTATTTTTTCATCTTACCCATCAACGATGTCGATTTCATGATCAAAAACTCGTCAATTTCCATTTATGCAGACGTTATGAAAATTTATACACAATTTTCAAGTTCCACCGATGTTAACCTATTGCAGAATGATCTCAATAACGTCATAATTTGGTGTACTATACATAATCTAGATTTGAATGTGAGTAAATGCCAATGCATAACATACTCAAGAAAATGCACAAAATCCATTAGTCGTGAGTATACCATATAAAGTGCAGTTGTCCTAAAAGTTTTAACCATACGGGACCTAGGGGTAATTTGTGTCCGCGAACTTAACTTTAGAGATCACATCGACTTTATTGTCAACAGAGCAAACTCTTCGCTTGGATTTGTGAAACGCTGATCTAAGGATTTGTTGAACCCTTAGGTTACGAGGGCTCTTTATAAGACATTTATTCGGCCTCTGCTTGAGTATGCTAGTCAGGTTTGGTCCGCATATACCACGAAGTGCACGTACGAAGAATTGAAGCGGTACAACGTAGCTTTTTGCACTTTGCTCTGCGCGGATTACCTGGGGTGGACGTTTACAATTTGCCACCTTATCTCGACCGCTTGGAGCTTATTAACTTGAAGCCATTAAGTAAGCGACGATCTATTGCAGACGTCGTCTTCATTCATCAACTGTTATCTGGCGGTGTAGATTCTGCGCAGTTCTCCTCGAAAAGGTAAATCTTAATGCAAATAACCGTGCTTTGAGAACGATACCAGCTTATAGAATTGCTCCTCACAGGGCGACCTACGGCCACAATAAGCCTATTACAAGAATGCTGCGAGAGACTAATTAATATTTCGAACTTTTTGATTATCACCTCAGCAAATTCGCTATTAAGAAAATGTTATTTGCTACCAATCGATAAAGCATTTTTGTTTTATTTTTAGATTAATTGTTTTTTTCTTTTTTTTATCTATTTGACTTAAATACTCTATCGAGTATTTATAATTTTTATGCTCCGTCCATTTGCGTTTCGTAATTTTATTTTTGTTTAATTTTTTTTTGTTTTATTTCTCTCTTTTTTCTTCCAGTTTTAAATTTGCTTGTCCTAAGCAAACCAGCGGTCGGTCTCTCCCTTTTTGCGGTGGGGTATCATTTCTAACATCAGTGCTTGTTGAACATTTTATTGTGCTGTATTCTGTATCGGTATATGGCGACACATCTCATCGTCAGTGGCTACGGTTTGCATGTCTTAGTTCTATGAGCCTATTGCTTCAACTCGATTAAGTCGATCTACGATTAACGTCCTTTGCATGTTCATTTTGTTTATCGGGTTGTTTCGTAATTGATGGAACGAAGTTATCACGTTTAAATATTCCGGTTAATTGTTGCGCCCTCGTTCGTCAATTGTTGATGGTCACCTTTAAAAAGTTAGGCTTTTAATTGCTTATTATCGCCGTTCGCATCCTAAGACTGGCTTTTTAACACTTGACTATTCCATCGATATAAAAAATTGACGTAATTAATTTTTTATATAAAAGGAATTGTTACTTTATGAGAAAAAAAATCAAATTTTGGCTCCAAGGACGGAGTGGGTTCTCCTTCGTTACCTGGAGAAATGATGCACGTAATTCCTCGATTTACCGACGGCGACATGTTGCTACGAAATACCCTCAAAATTGGCAAATATAAATTTGGTGGGGTTCGTTGAAATTGAATGAATATGAGAATACAAATTTTAATGATAATATTCCCCAGAAAACTTTTCGAACGTCATGATTATGGTGTGGTAAACGATGAAATAAGCTATCATTCGAGAATGTTTACCTACGCTAAACTATCAAGTGATTTTCCCAAAAAAGCAATATTGCAGTAAAGAAGGTCAGCGATATCCATGAAAAAGGAATGCTGATCGAAACTGTGACATCGGAAGAATTAACATTCTTTCTGAATAACAAGAACTTGGCGGATATTGGTTTATAGCAACGCTACAAGCTAAATAGTGGCGTTTCAATCGACGACCTTAAGGCCGCGATAGTGAATCAGAACGGCACTTCAATAAAAAATGAAATTTTAAAACACAGTTTCAAAATAGGCCGAGATTGTCAATTGGACCATTGAATTGACACCGAGCACACGAAATATATTAAAATACCTCAGAATTTATATTGCTTGATCCTCATGCAGAATGCTTCTGTGGTGGAGTGGTTTTATTCACAAGGTGCTTCAATTGTCATACATTTGTGTATGATTCCAAATTTTGCATAGAAAAAATCTAATTTTCGGACACTGCTGTGATTCTGTACATGACCAGAAGGTATGTCCGAAGAAGATAATCTGAGTGATAGAAAACACACCGATCCCAAAGCATGCGGCCTGTAGAATTTCTAGATGTATCTGGTTCTTTTAATAATCTAAGATGGCCTACTATAATGAAAGAGTGGAGAAGAATGAGCTGTCAATTGAATTTTTATTCGATCATTAACAGCTAGTTCTAGATCAGCTCTCATTGTGTCAAATCATGTCACGCTTTCCAAAAGCGAATAGGTAAACTTTGTCCACAAGACTCAATCTTGAGCCTCTGGAATATAGTTTTAACCGTAGTATGCTTGGTGATGTCCAAGAAGCAGCATTCGTGAACGATAAGGTCATGCTCTTTGGCGGTAATTCAAGACTGAGCATTCAGTGAAAGTGTAGAATGCAAAAGACAGGGTGGTTTATTGGTGCAATATCAAGTAAATGGAGCTATCGTCCTCCAACACCATTATGGTTCAACCCAAAGGTTCACTTGACATTAGGAGACCATACCTTTGATAGCTGTTGGTGTAAGGAGAATACAGATTATATCATCGGTAAAGTGGTTAGGAGTTGATTTTGATGAAAAACTCGCTGTAACCTCGCACGTGAAAACAGTTGCAGAGACTAGTAAATAAGTTTTTTGTGTTGAAAAGGTTACCTAAAGGAAGGTGGGGTTTGAAACAAAATACCTTGGCTAAGATATATGAAAGCTTAGTGATTGCGACCATGCCTCGCTGGTTTCACAGATAGAATAAACTGTCATCAACGAAGAATAGTTATGAAAGTACAAAGAGCGATTCTCGTTGGTATAACTAAGGCGTATGTATATATAGGACAGTCTCAACCGAAGCGTTTGATGTCTTAGCTGGAGTCATTTGCATCGATATAATGTTGAATGAACGATCAGATTGTTTCAAAATAGGGAAACGGCAAGATGTTAGTTACGGAAATGTTCAAATTTTAGGCAATTAAATAAGGCCAAATATCCTGCGTAAGCTCAAAATAGATGTTCGAAAAGCGTCCACAACAACTTAGCAAGTGCTTTGAAGTATACATATATAAATTTGGTCTATCTTATACAAGCAGTTGCGAATGTGGTAATAGTTCGGAAACGACTGACCATATACTATTCGATTGTGATCCCACAAACAGTGCTCGAAATCATTTATGTGGAGAAGCAAATTTAGTCTGGCCTGCTAGCAAATTGGTACTTATGTTGCCTATTAACGTAGGTATGCATTCAAGAAATTCTTTGCCAATATTTAAAGCGTGAGGCGGACATACACGATACCAATTTTAAGGTAAACTCGACTAAAAATTTTTTATTTATAACGCCAGGTTGATAACCAACAGAGTTTTTAATTCATTTGAAATATTTTAACGTTTTAATTTTTTGATGTAAGGAATTTATCATACAGTATTTTAAAGACGTCAGAAGAGTGAAAAGCCTTGGTTAAACCGTAAAACCTTAGTAATGCAATTACAATTTACTTCCAAGCTGCAGGAACCAAAATAACCTGCCCAAAAATGCCGATTTTGGACCAACAATGCTGAATACGAATGGCGCAGTGGGAATTGGATATATTTGATCGGCCTGAGTGCCACTCTCACAAATAAATACCTCCATAACAATAATGACAAAAAAAAAATCCAAAAAGATATTCAAACAAATGCTGTTCACGTGTACCGGTGTATTCTTAATAATAGTGAAATATCTCAAATTACACAACACATGAATCGGCAAGGATTTTGGTTAGTTTGCTCATTTACTCTACTCTATTTATATGGCCAATAACTATCCACCTGCCACAAACCACAAAAACAAGTTCTATTTAAATCGAAAGTCTATCTAAATAAAAACAATCTGTTAGCACAGAATCTCACAATTACGAAGCTAAAAATCGAAAAAGAATAGCACATACGAGTCCATAACATCGAGAAGTCAAAAATCAACCGTAAGAAAAAAGGAAATGAAAATTCAATTGGAAAAACATCCGTGTGTGTGTCTATAATTTTTTTGTGCTTCATTCTCAAAACATTATAAATATCATGAGTCAGTTTTATACATTAATGGTCTTATACATAGATATTATAGAACATCTTAATATTTAAATATAATTTCCCAATCGATTCCGTTTAACGATTTTAAACACCCTTTCAAATTTTCTTTTTTTTTTACTGTTCTCGAACATCTCGAATATATTTTTGGTTTGAAATTAATTTTCATCTGGTTTGGTTTTTATTCTTATTTTTTTACTTTCGAATATATGTATGTACACTGTTTCATGCTACCGTATATACCAACGAGTTTAACAGTGTGTGGCATCAACACTAGAAGCAGTATTTCACTTTTCTCAAAAACTTAGTAATGAAATTCAGTTACACGAAAAGGAGAAGATTGAAAAAAAAAATTATGTTCGAGTATAGTTAGTTTAAATTGTATTATCCCATTGGGACAATCTACATTATACGAGCGGATTATGTGCGAGAGGAAAAAATCCAATTCCTGATAATATTGAAAATTTGACGATTGGTTGTGTTCTATTTTCCATGTATTAGTATTATTATTATTAGAATTCACTGGATATGAAAAGAGCGCGTGAAAATATTTGAGCTATTATATGAACAAGGTGTTATTCGAGGGGTTGAAACCTATAATTTAAATAATCACTTTACATTAGGTTTGTGATTATAAACGAACCCAAAAACAAATTCAAACGAATACCTTAATTTCACTGCGGGAACAATAACAATATTATGTATACGTTTTGAGATATATTCTAAAAAACAAAAAAACAATTTTCCCGACAAAATTTCCCGGGCTAAACCAAATGATAATTTTTGTGTGTGTGGTACTACTGTACATGGATATGGATACAAAGATACACAGATCTAATCTCAATTCAAATCTTCTCATTTAAATGAGACACCCGGCACATAATCATTTTATTTTTGTGTGTTAGATATTCAAATCGTCAACATTTTAAGAATCACATGAAAACACCAAAGGTTAAAATTTTGGTTAACTGCGAAAGCTAAACGGAAAATCTAATGGCAAATGGATGGCATTTAAATGTGAAATTTTATACATACATTTTTAAGGTAAATGATTTTATGTTAATATTTACATATTTATGCTTCAATAAATTCTATTTAAATAATTTCTAAATAAATTTGATTTTCTTTTCTTTTATAGGTATACGAGTTCCCATATATAAATGTGAACGACGACGAAACCTTATCCATATATGTAAATAATGTCGTTTGAATACAAACGTAAATTGTTGTTGTGACGATAATTGAAAAGCCGATATGTTGTGATATTAGAGGTATTTGGCATGTCTACTTTTAATAAAGTCTATATCTATATCGAGCATCGTTGTCTGACAGTGGCATTGGAAATGAACTGAGAATCTCTAATCTACCGCATTTGCCAAGGAATGCCACAAATTTTCATAAAAACTGGACCACCATAATTGATGTAATACAATCTATAAAACTCTATCTATCACTTCTTCACTTTCGCTCATTTTCTTGGCACACCATTCAATTTTAAATAACTCTTCCATTGTTTAAGTTTTTATTGACTTTTTTAAATAAAACATGAATATTTTTAGAAATAAGATGTTGTTAAGCTCTTGAACCAACTAACTACTGGGCAATAAAAAATCCTGAATGAAAATGAGATTTTGGAACAATGTGAATAAAACAATGCCATCTGTAAATTATCCTAATTTTCGCTTATATAATAGAAGATACTGTTAAAGTTAGCCGAAAGTTTGCAGCCGAAAGATGGTAATGCAGATATTGCATTTGCCGTCCTAGTCGAAAGATGGTAATGCAGATGTTAATTTTGTTATGCCAGCCGAAATATTTTAAAATGTCGATAATGCAGATTGTATCGACAAAGAATATTAACTTCAATATTCAAACTGAAAAATGCCAGCAATACAGACCTTGTTAAAGTTAGCCGAAAGTTTCCAGCCGAAAGATAATGCAGATAGTGCCTTAAATACAGCAAAAATCAGTCATGCACTCGAATTTAGGATCGGGTTATATCATTCGGGTGAACGGGAAATTATTTCAGTTTATAGGAATTTAAAAATCGATAGGAGCGAGAGTATATAGAGAGTTTAACTTTCGGCTGAAATAGTCAAGACGCTATCTGTATTGTCTTTCGGCTGGCAACTTTCGGCTAACTTTAACAAGATTATGTTTCTGCCCATTGAACGTGCAATTGCAACAAGCTCAAACGAACACCCTTGAAGTGATTAAATTATACCTCGGTTACCAGGAACAATATCTAAGGATTTTTACGTATAGGTTAAGTTGATCCGTTGAATTCACAGAATTGGATTATGTTCCAATTCATATTTATCAATCAATGCAGTAGTAAACCTATTTGAATTTTGAAATTCTCATAAAGTGATTTACAAGTGATGAATAAGGTTTCACACACAGGGTTGCATTTTGTTCAAACTGGGCCAAAAATATCTTGAAGTGATGAGAAGAAGAGGGTCGAAGAAGACCGCAATAGATGCGGTTCTGATGTCGAAACGAGTTGTGGCAGAGGCAAGCTCGAAATCGATAATTCCAGAAAGTGTGTCATTCACCACATTGTCTTTGCTTTGTATGTGTTATACATATGTCTGTGGTGAATTGAGACACAAAATCTGAGTGGCGTGATTGCTTAAGGTTGCGTTCCGTTTTAGAGAAATTTGAACTAGTAAGCGGTTTGTGGTCGGTGAAATTAGTGAATTCCCGACCTCCGACATAGTGGAAGTGTTTAATCGAATGCGGAATATTTCTGTTTAGCATCTGATAGTTTGTTGGTGAAATATCCAAGAAGTTCTAATTCTCTTTGTTTAATTGTTGTAAGATAATGTCTACAGCTGTGTTTGATGTGTGGGTGGTGGTGCTATATTTTGTATTATTTAAAGTGCTAGAAGCTAGACGTTCTCCGAGCTAATAAAACGTTTAAGGAATTTTGAGGTTTTAGAGAAGACTTATTCATTGTTTGTGATTTGGGGCTAGTATCTCTGAGAGTTTTTGAATAAGTCGGTGGTCTAAATTTACCGTTCCGACAAATTGCTGTCTTTGCTTGAAATTGATAGAATACCATTAGGTGTAATCTTGTGACTGTGAAACTTAAGATTGCTTGTCTTGAATACACATTTAGAAAGATACATTTTGAAGAATTGTTTCAAATAGAGTTGATGTGCGATTTAACGGGGAGATTAGCTCGTTGGAGTTTGAAACTCCAAGCTTATAACTTTACCATAAATTATCGCAAAAGTAGTGAAAATATAGTGCCGGACGCTTTATCTAGACAAACTGCCGAAGAGTTGAAGCTGAATGATAATGATTTGGTGACGTTAATCTCAACATTAACTTGGACGACACAAGGTGTGACGACATAGGTCTCGCTCAACCAAAGGTTCAGGAAACTTTTCGTGTATCCAATAATAAAATATATTTCAACGCGATTAATACTCCTTACAAAGTCGAGACTGATATTCCAGACCGGAAATTGTTTATACCTTTTATTACACAAATAATTTAATTTTTCAAGTCTATTGCCCTCCGACCGCCGCTCACATGGGTTTTAGATTTACTATAAAGGTATTATTACTGGCCCACCATGAGTAGAGATGTATCGGAGTTTCTTAAATCGTGTGTAACATGTAAGACTGTAAAAGTCCCAAATTATTCGACTCGTCCACGTGTGGGGTTCTATAATCAAATTGATCGACCGTGGCAAAAATTATATATTGATTATCTAGGGCCTTACCCCTGTTTCCCTTCTGGGAATAGCTTTCTTTTTTGCTGGAGGCAACCCGACAAAGGTTGTAATGTGCCTCGAAAAAAAACTTCCATTTATTTTCTGTGTCGGAAATCATACTAAGTGATAATGGTAAACAGTTTGCGTCTAAAGCTTTTGAAGAGTTTACAAAAAAACATTACATATCGTTTAATATTGCGGCCATACGTGCATATATGAAACAAGAACATCGAAACAGGGACTCTCAAATCCACGCGATTAGTTCTGCTTTACGAAATGTCAAGCATCAAAGTACACAGTTTTCACCCTATTATCTGTTTTTAGACAACATCACATTGGACACGGATCCTACTACGAGCTCCTTAAACCTTGAATGAAATATCGGGAAGGGAGATTACCATTTTAAATAGTGACCGTTTATCGTTAGCTCAAAAGATAGCCCTTAAAAATCTTGAAGATTCTTACAATAGAAGTTCGCATATTTATAACCTTCGCAGTCGCAATCGTAAATTTTAAATTGGTTAAACAATGTATGCTCGGAATTTCATACAAAGCGATAAGGCACAAAAATTAAATGCAAAATTCGCACCAAATTTTATAGCAGCAAAAATTATCAAATCTGTTGGGTCAGTAGCCTTTGAATTAGCTGATAAAACTGGGAAATCTATGGGAGTGTACCACATTAAGGACCTTAAAACTTCATTCCAGAATAACATGCCCGGCTTGTTACTGAGACCTCTTCTCTAGGGTATGGGACGTCCCCACGATTTGTCGTGCCTACGTAAATAGATCGCTACAAGTTGAGGGTTAAATAATGTATTATAATAAGCAACGTATCTTGATTATGCAATGGGTAGTGGAAATATTTTTAATTTTGTATCTATTATAATACACAAAAAATCGAATAACCTGGAAAAAATAAATTCTCGGGCGGTTGATAATTAATCTGTTTAATTTTGGTTTTCTGAAAAACATGTAAAATTTTAAAAATTGCTTCCTGTTGGCAAAAAGTAACTGTATCTCGCGTTTAATATACATTTAAGGATATATAAAATTTAGTGGATATAAACTGGTACCTTAATACATAAGTGAATATAATTGTGATACATTAAGAATACAGTAAAAAAAATCACCAACCTAAATTGTAATTTAAATACGAAAATCGTATTTCGAAAAAAAAAATTAAGTTAAACATGTTATTAATTTTCCTCTATACCAAAAATGTACAGTTGCTCACCGAATTGTGTTTGAAAATTATGTTAATCGAAAATGTGCATGCGGAAAGACTTAATACCGATAACAATAATAATATTCAAAATCTTCGCATAAACAGTGAGTTAGTTGAGTAACTATACGATAACCGTTATTACGGGATATTGGGATATTAGTGAGTGTTTGATTATGTACATAAAAAGAAAGAATATGGCGTCTTATAATTAAGTAAGATTTGTTTTTTATTATTGAAAATTTAGTTTTAAGATTCGTTTTTCTCATTTTGTAATGTTAATGAATTAATGTAGTTAAAATTTAACACAAAATTCATTCAATATATAAATATACGTATGATAATGTTATTTTTGCAAATTTTAATTAATCAATATTGTTTTTTTTTGGTTTTTACTCTTTCCTATCGGGTTTTCGCTAGTGTTGTATTTTGTTTATGTCAGGTATTTATGAAAGGAACTTATAATGATAATGATAGAGAAACAATACAGAAGATGAGGTGAGTATCGAATTGATTGATCTGGTTGGTGAGCTTTTGTGCTTGCAGGGATTCTATTTCTTTTTTTGTTATTTTTTTCTATCTCGGTCTATCAAGGCTTAGTTTCGTTCCATTAAACCGCACGTCGACCCTGAGTCATAGCTGGCTTAAGAAGACCGAATTGCAACCTCTAACTATAATTTCTGCAACGGCAATACCAACAATATGGTGGTCGTTTCGTTACAGAATCCAGAATTTATATAAATCAAAAAATTTCGGGATGTTTTAAACCGTAAGGCTCGAGAATTTTTCTACTTTTCAACGGAACCAATACATTTCCCGTGTCACGTATAATCGAATAGAAATAAATAAATCATTTTTAAAGCTACTACTTATGAATATTAGACCTAGTGTTCCCCGAAATTTTCCGGGAAATTCAAGTTTTTTAATTGGCCTGGATGCAAAGAAAATTTACTTTCAAAATTTTTTATATTACATATGCAATTTAAAATGTAGTTGATGTTCTTGTTTTAAATTGAACTGATAATATAATTTAATAATAGTTTACACTGTTAAATTACGTTTAAAAATAAATTTTGTGATTAAGACAGTTTAGGACAAACTTCACAATTTAAAGTCGGAATAACTGGTTATGTTGAACTACATTCTAATCGATAGTATTTCCCGTTTTTTCTTTCCCGAAATGTAAGCAAAAACCAAAACCACTTATGTTTGTTATAGGTGTTTGGTATTTATTGAAAACCACTTAATTGATAATTTTTGATATTGTAGCATAACATAAGTGATATTTAAAACAATATTTTTATTTGTATAATATGAAATAAATATAGAATAAACACTTATCTAGAAATAAGTTTTTATTTTGAATTTAATTTTGCGTTTGATAGTTGCTTAAATCGATATAAGTGTTTTTTTCTAAATGCTTATTAAAAATTTTGAGAATTTCAGGTGAACCCAGAGCATGTAACAAGTGCTTGAAAATGTCAATAAACGCAGTTTAAAAACCTTGAAAAAATGAATTCAAATAAATTTAGTTATGTCCCATAATTTGTTCATAAATTAATTTAATATTTAAATTTGGTCCCCTGAAAAGTAGCAAAAAAAGTGGTTTTGTTAAATTGCCGCAGATAAAGTCGTATGAAGTTTGTCCTAAATTTGTCCTAAAATTTGTTGTTGCTTTAGGACAATTTAGGACAAACTTCACACAAATACCTATTGCAATTATCACTGCCATACGCTAACAACATGTCAGAGGTAGGCATATGTATGGGCACTTTCGCTAGCAAATAGTAAAATATCGACTGAACAGCTCAGGCGAATTAACACCCAGTTTAAATATTTTTAAAAATGTATCTATAAATTAAAAGTTGTTTTCTTAACCCTGACCCTTCTAGAGAATCTTTTAGAACAAACAATTTTTTATTTGTTTTTAAATGATTTTAAAAGGTGACATTTTTCACGATATGGAAGCCAATTTTCTTATCCAATTGTATTTAATAATGATTTATTTAGAATAAAATCACATTGCAGAATACAATAAAAGTTATTTCGCGCGCCTTTACGACTACAAAAGAAAGCTATGATATCTCAGTTACCGTAACACTTAAAGGACATCAGTTCTATAAGATGAAAGCTTCCAAATGACCCCCCTAATCTGCCAAAAAAAATTATCACCATTTATCGCGTCAAACACCCTGTATATATAAATAATAAAGACAGCTTTTTCGAAGGAGTACAAGTACCATAATTTGGCATTTAGTATAAAGATTATATGTACTAGAAGCTACCAAACTAATGATTTATTCTAAACTCACGAACAATTTTTATATACAAGTGACATTGATAGCCATATTAAAAAAGAAATGATTTTCATATATGGTTGAAATAATAAACTTAAAACAAAATAATTTTTCCTTACGGCTCAGGTCAGTGTCAAAACACACTCATCTACAGTTACGATACAAAAAAATGGTTTGTCCTTGCAACTTGCACTTTGAAATTTAAAATTACAGTGAAACCTCTTTTATCAGGAACGACTGGGGCAAACAATTCCGGATAAAAGATTTTTGATTTTTTTTTAATAATTTCATAATAACAGCATATTTTAATATTTTTTAAACTGCAGTGTCATTTATCAAGATTTTAAATTTATTTTAGCTAATTACATAGTAAAAAAATTATTTCATTTTTGGAAAATAAGGTAAATAAAAGAGAAAATGAAAGAATACGAAAAAAGCTTATTCCGGATATTAGATTTTTTTCCGGATAATAGATTTCCGGATAAAAGAGGTTTGTAGTACCAAATTTGGTATTTGTACTAAGACAATAGTGCAGTTTCGAATAGAAATGAAATTAACACAGTTTTAATTATAATTCGCAGAAAAATTATGCTACATTTAATCCAATTTGGAAACATTTCTCTATGTACTACAACATCCAAAACAAACCACTTCATGCAAAAAAATTCAACTTTACAACAAACCTTTTCAAACGACAACTTTTAGAACTAATATAATTTTTGATGGAGGATTCCAGCCAACTTTTAAGCCCATTGTCAAATATACCAAAGAATAGTTCCATCACATCGATTACTTGTAATTGTCGATTTGTAATTTGAATTTATTGTTTATTTAATTCTTAGTAAGGTCTTTAACCTTTGTGTCAACACGAGTATTTTTCGCCTTCCGTCAAGCCGAGTGTGTTCGTGTTGATTATAACATGTAACTGGCTAAATGGAATTTTAAAAGTTGCAATATTTATAAATTTGTATTGCATATGCTTTACTATGATTTCCCGTTTCTGGAGAACTACTGAAAATTATTTATATTAGGACTTTTCTATCAGATCAATTTTCACGTTTGAAAATGAAAATGCACACCCGGGTGTGTTCGTGTTGACATAAAAGTTAAATCAAATTTATTAAATCATTTATTAATCTAGCATTAGGCTTTTAAAAATGTAAAAAACCAACGCCCAATTCCCACTTTAATAATTTTGAGGATTGAAAAAGAGGAAAGGACTGGTAATATACTCCTATTTAATAAACAATCAACAAATATTTGTAAGTATCTTTTATTTAAATTTTTTATTTTTCAGTTGGTATTTTACGATTGTACCAACCATTTGAATCTCTAACCCGTCGAAATTAATATGTGCCAATAAATTTGAATGTTTTTTGTGTAGTACCACTGCTGCTGCCTATGTTACTCGTATATAGAAGCGCGTTAAAAATAATATTGTTATAATAAACAATAATTCATGCATGAATTTTTATCTAAAACACAATAAAAATGGTACGGTTTCAATTTAAACCCGCAGCTTAGGAAGTGGAGTATGTATTTACGAATTGAATTATTTTCTTCGATATTTTGTATGAAGTAAAAGGGTGGTAGGTTATCTTATATAGGTTGCCGGAAAATTAGATTCATACACTGTATATTGCGAATATGGATTCAAATCATGTCATTTCAACAGCACATATAGGATTAATATACCGATATTTAAATCAGGGATGGAAAACCCATATAATCCACCATTTAGAAATATTTTCACATTTTAGGTATTTTGTACAATCCCTCGTTTTACAATTTTTTCCGGTACTCGACTAAAACGTTTTATTTATATCTCACAAGAAATACGCCAAAGACTATAAATAAGTCTAATGACTCGTAAATATAACTATCCGTGACAAATTAAACACCAAACCACTTCTCGCACCCATAACTACTCGTCCTAAATCCGTATAAATATTGTTCGAATATTTTTATTTCAAATTGATCGCACGTGACCACCAACGTGGAAAACGGAAATACATTTTTTAATGTTGATTTATTTTTTTCTCATTACCACTTAGACAGCCTATTTTTATGAGAACTGCATTTATTATATGTATACTTACGAGCGGAGTGCTTCCCGACGAGGACGTACGAACGGCACACCAAAAAAAAAAATCGAAATGCAAATACGTGTAAATTATATGTTTTCGATTAAAACATAATGAAAACATTGAGGGTTGATCGATTATGACCAACATCAATCTTTTTTTGTTTTCTAATTTCCTCCTCAAAATATTGTTATTTTTGTATGACACTGTGTTTGTTTAGTTAAGATGAATTATTTAGAATTTCTAAATTAAATTAATAAAAAACGCAGAGTTTTGTTTATTTAGAAAAATAATATGCGAGAGAATAATAAACATAAACATGTATTTATAGGTTTTACGAGCACTCGTATTTAGCGTTATTTAATATTTGTGTATTCCGCAGTGTTTATGAAGTATTGAAGAAAAAATTGATATGCGATAAAATTGCAAGAGTGGGCAATACCGAAAACTATGCTCGATCGCGCTAATTTTTAGGAAATTCAAAATAAACTTTGCGCACCTGTGTTAAGCTTCTGCCAAAATGTAAAAAGCTTACCCACACAAATTTCCAAAAAATGTCTGTTATAATTTACAGATTTAATTTTACGTTTAAACTAATAATTTAAAAGTATTTAACGTGAAGTAACCTGAAGATTTGAAGCAAGATGCTGGAGTCAAAATCCAATTCCAATACTTTTAAAATATAAGCATAGACAAAGAAATGAAATCAGACCCCTAAACCAATAGAAAATTTATGTTTAAATCAAATTCTCGATGTGTTGTTTTCTAGCGGCTGTTAGCAGAAATGCTTAGCTAAAACTCAAACCTTATGTGCTCAATATACATATTTCTCGCTCAGTATATTTTTTCAATACGTGCGCGACAAATAAAATTTTTTATATTTGTGTGTACAGTAAAAAAGAAACAAACGGAAAAATAATAAATTCAACTTATTATTTATTTTCGTTTGACAGTATCCTTTCTCTTATTATGATTTATATTTTAATAAAACAGAATGAAATGAAACTAAAACGCGCGTATTATGTATATACAATTATACATACTCGTATATACATATGTACTATTTAAAATAATGTTTGTGCACGATCAATAGTTTCGATCAATAGATTTGTCTCCAAAAAATTGGTCAAGCATACAAATTTTTGTTAACGTTTTCCCCTTATTCCATATTATCTGAAGCATGGTATAGGACTTGATTTGTTTCAACTAGCTTTTGCAAACATTTTAAGACATCGAAAATAAAAACTAGTTTTTGATTTTAACTAAATTTTCAAAAACATTAATATCCCGATGGTGGTTGTGGTATATACATATATAGAATTATGAGTAGGTATACACAATATCCGTGCAATTCCATTTGTAATCTGCTAACCCCAAATAAAAATCATCCTAAGGTTTTAAAATGACAATATATAAATATTTCGTTGTTCGTTGTTGTCAATTGATTAACAAGCTCACATTAAAAGTACACTGCAATATTTCAGATACCAGTAACCCCTTATCATGAAAATAACCCCAAATTTCTCTAGAATAAATGACCACTTCTTTGAAAATTTCAAAAATAGACTATTCAATATCGGATAATGGATATCGCTTTATAATCCTCATCAGAAATGCAATTCTATTTATAAGTTGTAACTTTAAATAATGGACACTTTAAATAATGGACATGGTTCTATACGTCTCGAGGAGGGTTATAATGCCAAACGGCTTGAGTTTTGTAGATTTATACTGCATACATATATGTTGAGGATGACAGCGTTTTGGAAAAGATTTTGTCGACAGTTGAGTCTAACTTCAATTGTGAGACTATTTGCCCTTATTTTTCTGCCAGAACGCTTTTCCGGAGATTTTTATCTCGAATTTGATCAAAATGGGCTACCCTAGCTAATTTTACCAGTTTTAGAAGAAGATGTGTCGATTGGTTTTCAAAATGACGGCTGTCCGGAACATGATTCATTCCAAAACTCATGGATTCGTAGAAGTGGCCCTATTTCTTAGTCCGCACGATCCCCAGACCTCACACCTCTAGATTTCTAGATCTGTCGATGTGTTAAGGAATTGGCTTACGCAACAGAAGTGGCCACAAGAGAAGTTTTAATTGACAGGATAAGCGCCGCATTTGAGAAATATAAAAATGAAATACAACTTCGCACAACAACCAACGGAGTGGAAAAGATATTTTTGAACAAAAATAACTTAAAAGGTATTTTCTTAACCCTGACCACGGCAAAACAGTATCTCTTATTTTGATCCCTAACTGAATGATTTCTATCACATGGTACAAGCATGGCCTATCGGTTCTTTGGGCATTAATGAATTTCTAGCAAGAGGTGTCAGAAAAGTATATATTGCATGTAGCACACCATTGGAACGGGCATAAGCTAGAGATATTTTTAAAATAAAGCTTATTTCAAAATAACCTTTATTTTTTTTAAAGGCGATGCCACATACACATTTCTACGGACGACATCTAAAAACAGATTTCGCATTTACAAATTAATTAGAGCATATTTTTGACTGAAATCAATGAGATAATATGTAAAATATCTCATGTTAGTAGCTAAAATAATAAATTTGGAATTATTTAATAATTTTAATTGAAAAATTATCAATTTTCTATTTACCCGTTCCTAGAAACGATTTTTTCTCTGAATGGTATAATTTTACACGTGAACGAACGCACTAAAATCTAAAACGATTTCCGAACTCATCAAAAAATTTTAAACGATTTTTTTCTCTGTTGTGTTTTTCTTTGATTACTTCAAGACAATGTCAAAAATTTCAAAGAAAAATTTATTTTTCATTAATTTAATATTTTTATTAAAAAGCTCATCATGAATATGGTATGGTAAACTTATTTAATTTTAAAATGAATAGAAATGGCGGTATAAACATTCAGCTCAAAACAAAATATAAAGAATTGTTGTTGTAAAAATCGTCTGTATTTTTTTTTGGTATGTGGCGAGGCAAAATAAATTTACGCACGAATCGTCTGTTATTAGATGTGTATGTGGCAACGCTTTAAATGAATTTAGAAGGTGACATTTTTCATACTTTTATAAATTTTTAGGATTTGGAAGTTCATACGCGACAAACACCCTGTGTACGTAGTTCTACTTGGTTTATTCAAAATTGATCGGTCAAAATAATAAAATCGTGTTTGTAAAGATAGACATTGGTAGACATCATGACAAATTTGGCATTTTAAAGAGTCACACCTTGGGCAACAAAGGCGCTATTTGTTTCAGTAGGGAATTCTAAGTTTTCTACTAAATACAATGATTTAAGAATCCTTGAACGAGGCGATTTTAAAAATCCTGAGGTGGGATGGAATTAGTGTTATCTGATGAACATTTTTATTTTTCCAGTGATGCGAAACTAGGATAGCTTCACGTACTACTTATATATAGTTTTCACAGCATTCTATCACAGAAAACAAAATTTTTTAATCAGTCAACACTAACATTTTAATAATAAATTTGCTCTTTTGTGAAATAACCTCAGTCCAGAAATGTTATCAAAATTAGTGAAAAAACGAAAAATCATCAAATTTATTGAATTCGATTGGCTATAGTAGCTAATTTTAAGTCAAACTAGAAGAAATCCTTCAGGCTACATGATATTGAAATATACGCGCGCATTTAACAATACTAGTGTATTGGTTACGGTAAAAGCCCGACCTCGGTAAAAGTCAAATAAATCTATGAAATAAGAATGGTTCACCCTTCACCCCACGAAATATGTTTAATGGTATTAGTGCAAATTTTTAATTTCTAGATCTTTAGAGACTAACGGTTTTTCTAAACTTCAAGGGCTCGAAGGAGCTAATTGTGCCCCTCAATACGTCTATAGTCCTGTAACAAAAAGGTCAAAAAAGCTATCGTCAGCACAACCGATTTTCAATGAATCAATGAAATTCCTACCCCAGAGTTCATTTTGAAGAACCTGCCACAAAACGTATTTCTTCTAATTTGGCTTAGTGGCTTAAAATTAGTTACTTGTGTATACATTTCAAAATCATGTAGCTGTGATCCGAGACATTTTTAGTTTTGACGAAATCATTTAAGTTTTATTGAGCGGGACGAAATTTTAATGAAAAATCAATGAAGTTCCTAGCCCAGAGTTCATAGTCGAGACTTTGCCACGGACCGATGTTTTTCTAACTTGTCCTATATTTTCCATTACAGATTTGATATACTTTAGTTATTATTAGATCAGTTTTGAGGCTAACTTCACAAATATAAAATATTTGAAAGATATGAATTGAAACCTGGACTGGGATAACTTGACACAAGACAAATTGGCTATTGATGTGTTAGTGTTGCCTGATTAAAAAAAATACTTTCTGGGATAGAATGCAGGGGTAACTTCACATAGGTTCACGTACTTATGGTACTTTAATTTAGATCATAGTCTTATTTGGGAAATGGATGGAACCCTGTTTCATTTTTTAATGGTGTTCTAGAGACTAATTTAGAACCCTCTTTCACGAATAAACTGTTTTACTGTGAAGCCGGATTTTTTTTAATTTGTTTAAAAATTGTTTATCTTATTTGTAACTTAAAAAGATTTTACTACCTTAAAAAACCGACTGGCTCCCGCAGCAAAAATAAGGCAATTTTTTAAATCATCTGAAATTGTTTAAATGATCTGAAATGTAATCTTTATCACATTTCCCTTATTCTTTTCAATAGTTAAAACACTCTGAAGAGGTTCAAATAATTCATACTTGCTAATCAATTTAACGTCGTGAGCTATAAAAGAAAGATTTTTTGTAGTTTTTAACTGCTTAAATGAGTCAAGTGAATAATGTGGAGTAAAAAATTAATTTGTTAATTCCGTAAGGACATCTTTTCTCACTTCACTATATATCGGTTAAATAAATGGCCATCCAAATTAAATCAATTCATCAAAAGTATAAAACTAATTTCTTACTTGGATTCTTTATGAAAAATGATTCTGTCGGTCAATAGTGAAAGGTGATGAAATCCAGATAACTTTATCACAGAGCTCCCCCTCTTTTTCTATAAATACTGCAGAGACAACTAAATATACTAAACTACCACAAACCCAAAACAGCAAATACAAGTATCAACAGAAAAAAAAATAATTGTCTTTGAAAAGGGTGTGCATATAACATCCAAACATATTTATCATCAAGATGGTTACCATTTATACCAAAAATAGTAAATTGTTACAATTTTATCACAAAACTATTAATTACAATCGCAGTTGTTAAATGTAATGAAAATTATGTTAATTTTTATACAAATTAGAGAGTAAAAACTGTTGACGTAATTGATTTTTGGTAAATTACAGGGCTTCTGTCTTTCGATCTTGATTCAAATAAATATTTTACAGATTTTATGATTCCAAATCCTTTTTCTTACGTACATATATACATAACAAATTGAAATTGTTCGCACAACAATAGGACGCACGACGTACACCAATTGTGTTACGTGGTTGATTGATCTTTTCCATATATAAACCCCTTTCATGATGTCTACATCCCTATATATATGTATGTTCGCTGTAAATCTCATGTACCACATGTAATCTATATAATTCATCGATTCAATTACGAGATTATCTCGCTTGCGGTATCGCTTCTGTTCGTTTATAGCAAAAAAACATAAAATTTGCAAAATGCAATTATAAAATTTTGCACAACAAATTGAGATGATTGATTCGAATCAAATTTGATTTGAAAAATATTGATCATGCATCACACACCGTATTCGGTGATATTTCAATATTTTTTAGATAAAAGGTTTTACGAACCTACTTTGCACATGAAAATTTTAATTAATCTTGAGATCTGTTATATGTTTTTTTTTGGTTTTAATTTAACAGTACACGATAGAAAATTAAATGTAGCGAAAAATGAACATAAATTTTAATCCCTGTGCTAAGGATGCTGAATGCTATCTACTCGTATTTAAGCGTAAATGTGTACAGGACATGTGGATTATGTGTGTACGAGTGTGTGTGTGTTAAGAGATATATTCCTTTCGAATATAGTTCGTTAATCACAACCGTCGTAAGAAATTTTTTTAGATAACATAACGGTATATTTATGGTAGCAGGATTAGACCAATTAAATGTAATAGTTTTAATTATTTTCATGTAATTAGATTGATTAAGGATTTTATATAGTTTGATGACGATAACTTAAATTGCTTCTTCTGGCGTTAATTAAAATTTTCTGTGAACTTAATGTTTCGTTTCTCAGAGGTACCTCGCGCTTCGCTAGCCGTAGATTTACAACACAGTTTTAGTTTTCTGATTCTACAACTATAAAGCAGTTCTAAGAAATACGATCTTTGTTTGGTTCAATGTCTAGAAAAACCATTTTATAATTATCATATTATCTAAAGCAGCGATATTTACAGGGATTATCATATCTAAAGAATGACGTAGTTAATTTAGACTAAACAGAAGAAATTTAGACTGAATTTTTATCATATAATTATTTTTATAATGAGGCTTTAGAACGCTTGATGTATTATGTATGTGAAGTTAGCCCAGAAAGTCATCCCAGAAAAAATAAATTTTTGCTTCAGGCAACACTAAAGTTATATATTTATATACCAACCCAGGATTTCATTAAAATTAATTAAATTGGTGTAAGTTCAGCCCAAGAAATATGAAAACCTCGTAATAAAACATATTGCATGAAAAGAAAAAATATATTCAGCGCCCAAACATATTTAACCGAAAAATTTTCAAATAATTACATTACACTGAGATTACAGTATCAGTCACAACGGTAGGATTATCGTGAAATTTTAATGGTCAGTAACGGACATGATTATAAGTGGTTACTACTAGATGTGATTTCCGGAACTAGCGCTTTCTGGGAATCAAGGAGTAAAATATTTTATATATTGGGCCCAACACGTGTGTACCTGTAGCGCCAATCGGAACGGTACGATTTTCTTGAAATTTGTAGGGTACGTAGAAAGTATCATGACAAGTCATTACGATTAGGTTTGGTTTCCGGAACTCTTTGATTCTAGGAGCTATTCAAGCAAATCCCTGTCAAATGTATTGGCTCATTCAAATGTGAGCCTTCAAATGGCCTCTATGAAATGGGCCTGTACGACTTTTTGTCCTTTGCTGGTTTGCTTAGTTTAGGAATCATAATTACTTCGGCAACCTTCCACTGTCATGGGACACATTTTAGTCTGGAAGGCAGCATTGATTATTTGAAGCAATTTTCGTAATCTCTTCTCGGGAATGGCTTTTACGATTTGGCCATTAACTAGATCATAACCTAAAGTTTCTTTCTGCATTTCAAAGAGGATGTTCCATGTCTTTATGTTCGGTGACCACTTAAGTACACGTTCATAGTTTCGTTCTTAATTTCTTTTATATGTCGTTTCAGTTTATTGCACAGATAGTTGAGGATTTTTTTTTTGTTTTCAGGGGCGCGCGTCCTTTGTCAGGTCTTTCGTGCCTTCCATTGCTCTCGGACTAATTCCCGGACTTCAAAATGATAATTTTTATTCTTACGAGATTTGGAATTCGCTCCTGGAATAGGTCCCAGTCAGTTTTATTATTTGTTAGCTCAGGCAAGTTATCCTTGTTAGTTATCATTGTGCTTAGTGCCATAATAACAGGTGAATGGTCAGAATATATCCCCTCGCTATTTTCAAAACACAAGTAGTTTTTGGTAATCCCTTTCGTTACATAGAAATCAATGACATCTGGTAGTTTATTTAAATCAGCAGGCCAATATGTTGGTTTACATCCAGGATGGAATCCGTAGTTGTTTACCCGACTTGCTTCGAAATGATCTTTTCCTTTACGGGTTGTAAGTGTTGATTCGCCAATACGTGTTTTGCATTAAAGTCACCATCAATAATAAAATTGGTTCCTAGTGATCTAAAGAGTCTGGTATAATCTTCTTTGGTTAGATTATAGCGTGGAGGGCAGAAAATTAAGAAAAATGTAAATTTAGAAAATTGTCTAACTCTGGAAGATACTGCGCTAGTCCGTTTGCGCTCCTGATGACAATTCTTAAATATTTGCTGATTTTAATATAAGAGGGCTGTTGCGCCGTTCGTGGTTTCTTACTTTTCTGGATGATTATATGTTAAAGCTTCTAGATCACGTTCTTGCTTTGCTAGCCTAGCATTTATGGCTTCTATGCTTCTACATATCCTTTCAAGGGGTTCATCAGTAATAGCATTAGATAATTGTTGTACAATTTGCGAGTAGGTTTTCTGCCCTGTACCTATAATTAGTGGCTTTGGCTCCGCTTGGGTTTTGGTTACTTTCTCTCTGGTAACCTTAGAGAGAAAATTGATACATTTTGTTTCTTAGCCTTTGAAGATTTTGGCTACTTCACATCCTCTGTAATTCGCAGGATGATGCCCTTCACAGTTTATGAATTTTGCAGGGTTCTTTCCACTTTCCTTTTCATAAGCATAAAGAGTTGGAGTTCTCTTGTTTCTTCATTTTCACCTCTCTCTTGTTTTAGGGTATTTACTACAGCTTCTATTTGAAGATCTTTTGCCTTTAGGTCCTACATTATATCCTCCTTCTTACATGTTGCACGGTGAACCATTCTTTACCTTCCTCATTGAGCTTTGTGGCTAGCACTATATATATATATATATATATATATATATATATATATATATATATATATATATATATATATATATATATATATATATATCGGAATCTGGTGTATTGATTTTCCACACGTTATTGTTGAGTGTAAATTCTGCTCTTCGTTTTTTGATAGGTCTTCGTTTCCTTTTCAGTAGCCAATCTGTTTCTCTTGAAAGTTCCTCTTCATCAGTATGAAAGTCGGTGTTATAACTGGTTAGAGGGTTTTTAGAAATCTCCATTTCCATTTTTTTAGGGTTCTTTAATCTTGCATTTTCCTTTTTTAGTTTGTCAACTTCCCTTCTTAGTTGGGTTATTAGTGTTAGTTTGTCTATAGTTGGTGATCTTGACAACTTTGAACTTCTTTAGAATGGGCATATCAATGAATGCCTCACCCCAGAACCCATTGAGTCAACAGACCTCAAGCCTCAAGTCAGCCTCGTTAGATTCGGTAGTTTGATGATTCGACCGGTTCTTGTTGACTTTAGTGGACTTGGGATGTGTGAACAAATGTCCTATTCAATTTTTGTTCAGTTCATAGCTATAACAGAACGTAAATCGAAAATCGGGCCAAAATCGAAATTAAAACACAAAATAAGATTGACCGGGATAAGATTGACATACAAATAATTTCCGACTTATTTGGCCTAATCAAATGCCACATTAAACAATTTTGGCCTTCATTCTCTCTTGACCAAGCCTTACGTTTTTTATTATTTGAAAGAAGTAGAACCCAAATCGGAAATCGGAACAAAACCGAAATTACCCAATACTCACTATACTAAAACTGACTAATGATTTGATAACCTACTGCGATCCGTGATATCACTTATTTAGAGAGACTGAGTTTTGCACATTTTCGTATTGTGTGTCGCCTGTTAAAGCGATAGCCATGAATTTGATTTTCGTTTCGTTGAGCCAAGATGAATATGCCGTTCGTGCGGGCCAATATTGTGCTTTATAATATGAACAGATGCGTTGTGCCATGTTGAGCTGTCCGCAATGTCATATTCTAACGTAATTGGGTGGGCTTGCTGCATACTACTGATGTTATTTTGAAAACCTCTGAGAGTTTTCCTTCAACTATCATCTTGCTTATAGAGCCATCGATTAATATTTTGCACATGCGGTCATCAATTTTGAAAGAATACCGAAATGTGACAAAACATTCCACAATTTCTTCCTCTGGATGCTATTAAACGCCTGTTGAAAATCTAAAAATAGAAAATGTACATGGATCTCCTTTTTTTAGCACTTTTCTAACACAAAATCAAAGAAAAAGTTTCATCGGTTGTTAATCTGCCTGGATGGAAACCGCATTGGTAGTTGTTCAAAATCCCCTCGCTGTAAATTGATCACTTAGCAACTTCGGTTGAGAAATCCTTGTAGCCAGGTTTGCTTGAGGTTTTAAACCTGTATAATGTTTGGAATCTTGCTTTCGATTTATTTCTTAACCCTTAAATGCATGTAGTCCGTTATAATGACAACCAGGAAAATCGATAAAAAAAGAGAACAGAAAACCACTTTTAAGCAAATACGTGTGTGTGTATGTTTAAGTACAAGTGTAATCTATATCTAGACAGTCAGTTAAAATTATTTGAGTAAAGGGTCAGTTAATTCTCGATCGGCAAACAAATCATTTTGCTTGTGCAGTTAAAATTAAAATATGCGTTATCTTCTAAATTAGCTTCTGTTTCGGCAATCACTTCTTTATTGGAACCAAATCACTTTCACTAGAGGTTCTTTTGAGTTCAACAAACAAGAAATAGTCGCTGAGGGCTGTCGTTTTTGAACCATTGTGATCAAATGCGGTACAAAATTCGAACACAGCTTTCTCATGGACACATGTTCGTGCAAAATATGACCAACATGTTCCATAGATATCTTTACAACGTCAACTATCTCACACAACTTCACTTTACAGTCTTTCAAAGCAATTTCGTAGATTTTTTTATGGTTTCTGGAGTCACAGCTTCATTTGGGCTTCCAGAACGTGGTGTATCATTGGTGGTTGTACGACCACGTTTAAATTCAGCATACCAGTCAATGTTGAAGCCACTGTTTTGCTTGAACTGCTTGCTGTATTCTATCACTTTTCGAGCAAAAGCCTTTATGTAGCTTCGCTCTATGTGGTGTGGCTGTGAAGACCACATGCCGATTAGTCGACCATTATTAATATTTTCGTTACCGTTTACTGATGATGTTGTTATCCAATATTTCTGCCTAGACCTTTACTTTTTTCCTCATAATCGTCATGAAGAATACGAAGTCGAATGAATAGAAAAATGTCTCCACGTAACCCTTGTCATGTTCGCACAGGACTGAATGAATGATATGATCCAGAACTATATCCACGACGACAAGTAAGATGAGGCTAAAAATTGTCAAGACCTTCGTCTGTTTAAAAATTTTGTCATTGTATTGAGTTGAGATTTGTGTGTTCTGCGATATTTTCCCACGTATTCCGTGGTATTTTATGATACCGTTATTTATAGTGATTTGTCATCCAACGAGAACATGTAATCAGTTAGGAGTAATTTTAAACGATGTGACGCTTTCAAGGTATCCGCAGGATTTTGAGATTGTAGTTGTATTTGTTCAGAAAGCTGCACAAACGATGTGTGGTGTTACGATGGTGATCTTATCGTTGATACGACCAAGGGTCGAAGGTTACTTGAGTTAATGCTTGTCAGTGATATAAACATTGTTGCGGTTGACCGTTCCGTATTAAGTATCATATACGAAATCCTGAAGCAAGTGTTGTAAATATAGCGGCGATCGTGAGGCGCATGCGTATTGGACCATACTTTGTTGAATCGTTGGTGGATGAGTTCTATCTGGTTTTCGACATTTTAGAGATTTGGCCGCCTTAGGTACCGCAGCTCCTGCGCGAGGTACAGTGCTGCTGGATGAGGCTTACTTGCATGCCGAGGGATGATCTCGTTTTTTTATTCCATTTTACAACTTTCTTTTATGCTGTTCCTATGTGATCACTCAAAGTTGTACTAACTGAAGCAACGGTTGCTTGACGTCGATGATGATTCTCGCATAAATACGTTCTTTTACGAGCGTTTTTTTCCCGACAAAGGTGGCGTGAAGTATGTTTGCCCTTCCTTTAACAAAGCCTTTCAATAAAGCACCGACTTCGTATTCACCAACGAGTTCGAGGAAAACTATATCATTCCTTACCTGAATTATCGCCTAATCAGACTGGATAACAACATCATCAGTAAATGGTACCGAAAACTAGTAAAGACCGTCTTCTCTTTTAACATACAGGAGTATTCCATTATGCCTTTGGCTGAAAATAATCAAATACTTCTACAGATTTTTCATTTGAGAATGTAAGGAAGTTATCTTGGAACACTTCGGAAGAATTATTACCCGGACCATAAACGATCACTAAGGACATACGTGATATAACCCAACACAAAAGCCACAACGACAAACTATACAATATCGCCCGTGGCACTATTCTGGTTTTCCCTAACTCCCCTATCCCAACTGACATCTGCTGGCTCAACCCGCAGTGATTGATAACGCATTCTGCATCACATTCCTGACTGTACCCAGGTGCCTTTTCGAGACGCTATTGCTATGTCATTGGCAGAAGCAACCATCCCTATTCCTTCCTCCTCCAAGTCCAATGGTAGCCCGTTGATTACTGCACTCCAAGGAAGGGGAGAGAGGACACCTCCCTAAGGTGTTCCCCGAGCAACCCGTCTTCTGACGGAGACTTCCGCCATCACCGCAATATCCCTTCTACTTCCCAGCAAGTGATTAATTACCCTGGTTACTACGGGTGTTCAATCTCGAGTGGCAGAAATCTTGCCTAATTGCCTCAACCTTCACGTTGTTGAAAGCGCCCTGGATATCGAGAAACGCCACCGGCCCGTATTCCTGAAAATCCAGGGACTTCTCAATTTCTTGAACCAAGGTATGTGGTGCCGTGTTCACGGACTTACCCTTATGGTATGCGCATCTTGAGACTGTGCCCAATTTCTGGGTACAATTCTCGAACGAATATTTAGATCCAGCAGTCTTCCCATGATTTTCAGCAGAAAGAATGACAGAGATATTGGTCTTAAGTCCTTAGGGTTGCTGTGCGAGCTTGTACTTGTTCGGGATGAAGATCACCTTAGCTTTCCTCTATTTCTGTGGGATGAAACCCAACTTCAGACACCCTTTGAAGATAACCTCCAGCCAAGGAAGCAAGACCTCCGAGTTCTTCTGAATTTCTGCTGGGGCTTAAACCATTTAATAGTCCATTTTACCTTCCGTGTATTCAGAATATCCTCTGTACACAACAGTTGGGCCCACGGTCATCCATAGACCCGCAGTTATCCATAGGCTAGCAGTCATCCATCTCCTCAAATGACGCATCCTTAGTTCCTGGGAAGTGAGTTTCCATCAGAAGATTAAGAGTCCCTTCACTAGAAACCACTCATCCGCCATCCGGTTCTCCCTCTTTTATATTCGAGTGATGTATGAAATGCTGTAATTTGGATATTACCACGTGGAAATTTGATTGAATTTGTTTGTAGTGTTCATAAAAATTTTAACAAAATGCTTCACACTTGAACCCAAAATTAGAATTAACTAGCGCTAGTTTGTTGTACGGTAAAAATAGATGACTAAAGGAAATAACGAATATCATATCCTAGTGCTGTATAGCTGGGGTGATTAAAAGTGAAAAATTATTTGATTTCTGTAGTTTAGTGTCGCCCAAAATAATTAAAGGTTTGATTAGTTTTAAGGTCAAACGTTGCACCCCATATGTATTAATTCGCTCGCCATCATAAAACCCGTGATTAAAGACGTAATTTAATATATTTAATTATAAACTGCGCTCAGCACATATCGATAATTGATCATCACGCGCAAAATTCATATACGCGAGACAAAACCCCATAAGGTTAAATACAATCAATAAACTTTAAAGCTTTATAGTTAGAGCGATATATAGTCGCGCAGAGATATTCGCATTAAATCCAATTAAATTTGTCATTCAGTTCGTGTATACATAAATTGCATTGTTAGTGTGGCAATAGATTCATATCAAGATTAATTAGTCTGATTTTTTTTATTCTTCCATCTCAATAGAATTTATTAAGAAAAATTTAATAAAAAAAAATAATTTTCACACAGTAATTTTCGCCTTTAACCAATCATAAAATACGACTGGCTCAGTATATATATATATATATATATATATATATATATATATATGTGTGTGTGTGTGTGTGGATGGAGTATTCTGCGCGATTGGGGGCGTGAGAATTACGAAAAAAGCAATGATACTGATCTTTTTGATATTAGTTTTTGCGTGGCAAATATTACAAACAATATTTTTACACACACAGCGGGTCAAACAAAATTAAGTGTGGCGACAACGCGATAGGATATGTATATAAAGCAATCCCTATACTTTCATTGATTTTATAAACAAAGGTTATTAAATCTATCCAAGTATTTATTAAAATACAGCCCGCTCAAAAAACTTACAATTTTGCAGTAAACAATAATTTTAAGGGGTTTTCTAAAATTTGTATGCCCGCTGTATATTTCCACAATACCGCTTATGAATATGAATTCATCACAACATCACAACATCAATACAAATACACACACACACACACACACACAGCATGAATAAGATCGAGTTTAGAGATCAGAATATATCAAAACACTTGGCCTCTTCCATCTATACAAATTTATTGTTGTATAAAGTTTTGGTTTCGTTTTTTATTTTGTGTTTTATTTTTTTAATTAATTAAATGTGACTAATTTTTATTTTATTTCATTTCATTTCGAGAGCTGCTAAATTAACAATAATATTATTAACTTGGATATCAAAGTGTATATGAAGATGATTTTGAAGATTTTTTTCTCGACATTGTTGGATTTTGTTATTTTCATATTGAAATAATTAATTGAGCATCGTTTTGCTTTCTCGATAAAATTTAGTTTTATAAATTCGAATTAATTGATTTTTAATTTTATTAAATTTGAAAAATAAAAAATTGAGGGTGATTTTAATTATGTTTTAATCAATCGATAAAATGTTTCCTTCCAGTCCAAATCATAAAGGGTTATCCAATTCAAGCTTGATAAAGTAATCTTAAAAAAACACACAAAATATTCGGAATGTATTGTAATTTTTATTTCATTTTACAGATTGATCCTTGCCATTTTTAGTTAAACAAGATATCATTCAAATATCCTCCACGGGACTTCTTACAGGCCTTGATTCTTTTGAGGTAATTTTCAATGACTTTTCGGCACATTTCGGGCGGTATCTCGGCCATTACCTTACGAATATTAGTTTTCAATTCGTCAAGAGTTTGAGGATTGTTTGCGTAAACACGATCTTTCTCGTAGCCCCACAAAAAGAAATCCAAAGGCGTTAAATCACATAATCTTGGAGGCCAATTGACATCAGCCAATCGCGAAATCAAACGTCCAGGAAATTTCTCTTGCAAAAGATCTCGATTTGCTCGTGTTACGTGACTGGTTGCTCCATCCTGCTGGAACCACATATCGTCAAGATCATAATCTTCGATTTTCGTAAAAAAATAATCGGTTAACATGCGGCCATAGCGCTCAGAATTGACGGTAACGGTTCGTCCATGGTTGTTCTCAAATAAATACGGCCCAATCACACCACCAGACCACAATGCGCACCAAACAGTGACTTTTTCCGGGTGTAATGGCTTCTCTACAATCAATTGTGGATTTTCTGAGCCCCAAATTCTACAGTTTTGCTTATTAACGTATCCACCAAGCGAAAAATGAGCTTCATCACTGAAGAAAATTTTGTTCGAAAAATCAGCATCGACGGCCTGTTTTTCCAATACCATGCTCCATATTCTTAAATGCTCCATATTCTTAAATGGCAGAATGTCAACTAAATAAATGACAGCGTACTTGACGTTTATCTTTGACAGATGTCAGTATACAGATTTCTACTTTATCAACCTCGAATTGGATAACCCTGTAAGTTCGATCATCGAGTCAATAATATGTTCGATCAGTTTATTCACTAACATGCCGCCCTTTTGGATGACACAGATAAACAAGTAGATCTATCTAATCAAACACGTCTATCCAGTCCAATTAATCCATCCAGCCGATCAAGTCCATTGAATCCATTCAGACCATCCAGTCTATCCAGTCCGTTGCGACCATATCCATTCTATCAAATCCATCCAACTCGTCGGATCCATCAAGTCCATCTAGTCCATCCTATACAGCCAGTCCATATAGTACTTCCAGTCCATTCAGGGAATTTATCCATCCGGTCTATTCAGTCCATCCAGTCTATCGACTCCATTCAGTGAATTCAGTCTATTCTATCCATCTAGTCCATCCGGCCTAGCCCAGTACATTTAGCCCATTTAACCATTCGGTCTATCCAGTCCATCCAGCGAATTCAGTCTTTTTAGGCCATCCAGCCCATTGAAGTGGTAACCATGCAAAAATTACAAATGTAACTTTAAAAAAATTAAGACTGCGATAAATGTTAGTTCTGTGCTTTCGACCATAGAAAAATTAAATTAATCATCTGTTGCATAGCTGTTATGCTACTCTAAACAATTTACCACTAAAGAAAACCAAAGATCAGCTAAATTTGCGTCTCAAATAACTACCATTTAGTTTAGTACCGGCAAAATGAAAGAAATATTATTTTAAATTTATTATTGTTTACATGACACTGCCATTACCGAAAACCCATTAATCCGAAAATTTATTGAACATTTTACCGATGCAATGACATTTTTTTATTTTCTTTTCAAATTTCACATTCGCTATAAAGCGGCTTACTTTGCCGAAGTAAAAAAAGTACTTTCTAAAAAATCTCTGCGTGTGCGTGCGAGTATGCCTGTGAATGCGTTCATACTAAATGGCTGAGCCCTCTTTTCAGCCAAGACTATTTGTCTGCGTTTCTTGTATATCTTAAAAATAATTTCATTTACAAGATAAACGATTATGCACTAAAAAATTCTCTATTATAATCATTACAACAATAGATTAGTTTTCCAAAATTTAAACGGAAATTACGATTATTGTCAAAAAAACCGTTTTACGACAGAAATTCGGTCTTGTGCAGCCCAGATGGACTGATTGATAGGGATGAATCTTCATATACAAGCTTTTCGAGATTTTTTGTTTTTCCATCGGAAGTAACAGGCTCCTATTGAATCCTTTTCGTTTTATAAATGTGTTTTGAAAAGTATATTATTTACGAGAGAATCAGAATCCCAAAATTTAAGCGCAAATGACGATTTTTGTTAAAAAAGGTTTTTCAGTAAAATTTAGGTTGCCTTACAGCCCATGGATTCGAATTGATATAATTTTGGTCCCTGTACAGTTCATATGTTCGAATTGATTGATCGAGGTGAAATTTCTTACTTATGCTTTTTCAATAAATTTGGAGGTCCTAGTGATTTGTGGGCGAGATCGATCAACTGGAAGTGGCAGCTCGTCGAATCACTATTTACCATAACAATTTGTTCGAGTTAGAGAAAATTCGAAAAATAGAAAATCGAAATAAAATATTTCAAACTTACTCCAATTCCACTTTTACTTAAAATAAACACTATCAAAATATTAAAATTAAGACTAAACATGTTATCCGATTTCTACTATGTTTACCATCATGAAACTTTTTGCCTTTAAACGCGTAGGACTTATCGGGTTAACAGTGGAAAAATAAACCAGTCTCATCACAATTAAAAAAGACATTTTGGTTATAATTTTCTTATTAAGCGTGGCAGTTCAATATTTTTCCGATCGTCACACATATCTGAATTTAGCGAAACACTCTCTCCGCTTACGACTTTGAAAGCAATATTATGACATCCCTTAAATTTTTTAAACCACCCACTTCTTGCGGTTAAGTCCCAAAAGGTTAATTTTTTCGGCAAATTCAAGAGAACTTTGTCTGATTAACGGTCCACTTATGGGTAAATTAGGCCCCTCGGTTGATGTATCCAAGTTAAAACGGTATTATCCCGGTTATCGAATTTACAAACATGAATTGTTTACTAGACTTTGTTAAGATAAATGCACAAACATAATGTAAATGTAAGAATGGACAACAGAACTCGAAGCGAGGAATATCGCAAAAAATAAAAATATTAACTAAAAATCCAAAACAAATGTTCAAGCAGTAGAAACATTTGAAATTGAGAAAAACGAAAAATGCTCCTTCCATTAATTGAGATTCGTCTAATAGAAGTTTGATTTATAGAAGCTCTCCTGTATTTTGAAAAGTATCTATATATATTATGAGGAATATGATCCGATTATTAACTAACATATTTAAAATTTAATTTGCAATACAATCGGTTCGTACCTTTTTCCTAAAATTTTGGAGTAAAGTTTGATTTTCCGGCACTCGTCATCTGGCATATCGCATCCGGCATCTGTCTGTGTCTTTATCATCAGACTTCTGGCATCCGGCTTCTGGCCTGTCTCGGCCTCTGTCTCTGTCATCCGTCATTCGCATTTGTCATTCGTTCGTCATCTGGTATCCGGCCTTCGGCATCGAGCATCGAGCATCCGGCGTCCGGAATGTGTAATCCGGCATCCGGCATCAAGCAACTAACATTCGGCATTTGGCATCCGGGTTCCGGCATCTGGCATCAGGCAACTGACATTCGACATCCGGCATCTGTCGTCCGGCGTCTGGCATCTGGCATCCGTCATCTGCCATCCGGGATCCAGCATTCAGCATCCGACATCCGGCATATGGCATCTGGCATATGGTATCCGGCATCTATCAGTGTCTTTGTCATCAGGCTTCTAGCATCCGGCATCTGCCCCTGTCTCGGCCTCTGTCTCTGTTTCCGTCATCCGTCATTCGCATTTGTCATTCGTTCGTCATCCGGTATCAGGCAGCCGGCATCGAGCATCCAGCATCCAGTATCCGGCGTCCGGCATCTGTCATCCGGCATTAAGCAACTGATATTCGGCATCCGTGAAAAAAAATTATAGTATTTATTTCAATAAAATATAGGAGCCCACGCCTTTGTGGCTTATTATCGGAGAGCTTACTGTATAAAGCGCGATTTACATGATGAAAAAATGTTGGCCCAGCAAAATGTTTGCTGTGTGTTCAGAGCTGCAAACTATATAAATTTTTCGCGTTAGTTGAATTGAGAAAGAAATATAAACTGCCATAAATAATATTTGGTGCCATAAAATATACTCGGGTCGATTATATTTTATGGCAGTATTTTTATTTTATGGCAGCATTTGCTCAAAAAAAAGACAAAAAAGCACAGCAAAATTTTTGCACGATGGTATTCTTTTCTTGTCATACACACGAAAATTTTAATATACCAAACTCTTCTTTTTTTGCTGGCCAACATTTTTTCATCATGTAAATCGTGCTTAAAACTCTAAATTTATTCTATGAAGTGTAGTAATATTTACTAAAAACTTGGTACTGGTTTTCATAAAAATAGTAGAATATTTTTAATACTTGGTAATATTTATCATCACACGAGGTAGAGCGTCCGATTCATTTTAGAAACTTTTGTTAATCCTGATAGTAATGTTAGCTATAATAATGTTAATTATTCCAATATAATATTGTTATGGTAAAATTAATTATGGTAAATTCTGCTGAGTTGTATCACATCTAGGATTATTTTTCACAATTATGGTAGCGTCAACTATGTTGTTCAGCTATATTTCTGATTTAGTATAGTACAATTTTCAAATTATTTATTTTTCAAATTAACACTGATTTATATTATGAATTGTTATTGTGTTATTTAAGGAAAACCGTTATGAAATGGTTTTGCATATATTTTTTCTTGAAGTAGTATCTAGCGATATTTTTAAAATCTTAAGTTAACCTTCAAATCGCAAACACCGAAACTGTTTCAACGGACAATTTTTTTCAAACATATGGACACAAGAAACATTACTTGCACTCGCATTTTGCAATTTTCATTCTCAATGTGCAGTCTTTATAATTCTGTATCAACCTGTATTTCGATTTTTCTACTAGCTCACTTATTTAAGTGGTATTTAAAATATTTGAATCTGTCGTATCACCATCACAATTTTTTACTTCTTTGATATTTTCAGAATCGGTGAGATCTTTTACCAGTGCAGCGAACAGCATAATATGAGCTGACATATACATTTCCTTTATTTCATTATCTCGGAAATGAGTAATTGTTTGCTTTTTAAAATATTTAAAACTATTGAAAGTTCTTACGTTTTCACGAATATTGCAAATAAATAATTTATTAAATTTATATTATATGCATAAATGACCTATAAATAATAGCTATTAGGGTGTTTTAAAACATCGAGTTATTATTGACTTATTTGACGCCATCTTGAATAAGTCGCTCAAGCCATACCAATCCATAGTATACCATAGTATAGATTTGAAAATAAAACCTGCATGTATTAGACGTACTTATTCAAATAAGTCTCCTCGCGAGGTGACTTATTTCAATAAGTCGGTGTCCAGAAATAAGTCGGTGTTTGGAAAAACGCCTTAGTATTAAAAATAAAATTACAATTTGGATAATAAGACTTCATTTTCATCTCCGTGCTGAATAAAATACTTGTAACATCCGGATCGTCGATCGCATGTATTCATTATCACATTTCTTATCCATCATACCATCTAACGAGAATGTAAAAAAATAGTTTAATGGAGTTTCACAAAGTATAACAGAATTTTGACAAAACAAACATAATGATTTCTATATGTATTAAAGCACTTATAATACTATATACAAATGGGACAGGGCGTCATGTACATGATTAGTTTTACAATAGTGAATGGGGATACGCATTGAGACTTCAATAAGCAGTCCTATAAATTGTTCTAACTCTTACTATGAGTACGACACGCTCTGTGATTTGCATAGTATTAAGTGCCATCATACTAGAATCTGTCCTCCGGAATTAGGATATAATTCAACCACCATTTTGCTGTATACACATTTTATAAATAGATTAAACAATATATTTATGCGTATAATAAATCAATTTTTTTATTTGGGATAAGCTTAGAAATTTAAAATTTTTATTAATAAATTAAAATATTTCTTCGGTGTACGTATATATTTCTTTGAAAATGAAGGAATCCGTCGAATGGTCATTTTTTTATTAATAAAATAAAACAAGATTGACAAAAGATTAAGCTTATTCCAAATAACACACTGAATTCAAAAATAAAAATTATTGAAACGTATAAATTATTACCTTTATTATTAATAACTCGATATCACACAAATAATACACCACACCGATATTATTTGATTTTTTGAAACACTGTATTATATTTTTAATGACACTTACGGCGATTTTTTTTGACAACCGCACACGGCACTACATATTTAAAATGTTACTGCCTAAGGAAGAGAGCAAAGATTATGAAATGAAGAAAAGCAAATAAAATGGGATGCATTTTACTATATATTGTTATAATCCTAAATATATGTATGATATGCTCTCTGATTTGCAAAGTATTTTAACACTCCTCTTTAGCTAAATCCACTTTTTATGAGATAATATATTATTTTTATAAGCTAACATTTTTATCAATTTTTCATTAAGTTTATTAATAAAAACCCTTCATTTCGACTGCGTAATTTATATTATACAACAGTAAAAGGTGGTTTACTTAATTAAGTATAACGGGATTTTGTTAAAACAAACAGGAAGCATTCCTATAAACATCCCATTATTTATAATAAATATTACTATACATTATGAATAATTTGTTTATATATTGGAACGAATACTAGCACTGGCTAATATACAAATCAGAGAGCGAACCATGTACATTGTTGTTTGACAACAATGGGCGCTTTCAGGTACCCTATCATGATAAGTGAAATCATCGCCAATTTGATTTGAACATTCCATAGTTCTAAACATTTTTATAACGTTGGCTTTGATTTTACTCAACATGTTCGCAACTGTTGGGTGCCCTGAAACCGCCCAATGTATGGGAACCAATATTATAACATGTTTGCCATACATCTATAGGAAAAAAATCAGTATATTTTTTGCACCGAGCACCGATTTTTTTTTCGCAAGGAAAGACGGCAAGGGATCAACAAAAAAATTTTACTCGCCTGAAATTGCTTGGATTTGATCAACATACATATAGCTTATGGGCTAGTTATATAGACGAAAACGAAACGGACTGAAACGAAATGAAACGGAAAGACGAAGGAGGCATGGTTATATAGACGAATTGGTTAAACGGTTTTGACATTTTCATATTTGTTTTTAATTTTATATTATTTGAAGTTTACTCAATCGTGTGTATGAAAACTAACTTGGGAAATTCATTTTATATTTGGCGAACTAAATAGAAATATACAAAATATATAAATTTATACAATATATAAAATATTTTGACAATTTGACATAAGTGCTAGTAAGGATAACAAAAAAAAAAATAACCGATAGTGTATAACCGCAAAGACGAAGCGAAACCAAATTGAATTGAATCAGCTTTTCCGTCAGTTTTCGTTTCGTTTCTTCTATATAATTGGTTTAGTATATTTCTACACTCAGAGAAAAAATATAAGTAAATTCTACAAAAGAATTTGTTGATTGCACCAAACATTACTTTTACTATTAAATTGTAGGTTCAACACAGACTTTCGTAAAACTTACTAAGAAATAGTTATATGTAGTAGGATAATTGTAAAAAAGAATAAATATAGTAAAATATGTTATTACATTTAATTTGTAATTTAAAATAACAAACCTTTCGAATATAATATTTAAATAAAAATATTTCTTAGAACTATTAATTCTATAGTTTAATTGTTTTCTCATTTCCAACAAAAAGTACTCCGAGTGCCCATTATCCCTGCACTGTTTATTTGGTGGGTTTTTTATAGTACCATGAAGTAGAAGTATGTATAATTAATTGGCAATTTCTAGTTTTATATCAATCGGGTAACAATGTCGTTATTTTTTATCTTTTCATTCATAGTGAGTTTCATTAATTTAGTTCTTTCTTCAGCTCAATTGCTTGCTTCGTTTGGATATCAGCCACCTGCTCTGTGTGCGTAATCAATTAATTATAAATGCTCAGCCATTTGTTCTATGTCACGATACAAATGATGTCTGTGAAGTTAGCCCGTAAACGATCCCGGAAAACTGCGATAGCAACACTAACATACAAATATCACGACATTTTTCAATGTCATCCCGGAAAAAAAATGTCATGACAGTTTTTTACTGTATCAATTCATAAAAATTTATAAACAATTTGTTTTGAAAACTGATGCCAACCCGGAAAAGATTATGTCACAATAAATTTTCTAACAAGCAAATAAATAATTTTTGAAAACAAAAAACATGTATAATATCAAAAAAACATGAAATGATATATAAAGTTAATAATATAGGAAAATTAAGTACAGGTGTAGGAAAACAAAAAACAAACCAAAATAATAATATAAGTGGCAAAAAAATTCTATGATTTAGAGTCGTTTGAATTTAAATAACATAGGGCAAAAAAATCTTTGGTTTAGAGCTCCGCTTTAGTCATTTGAATTCGTAGAAGAAGTCCATTACCAGAAACCGGAGTATATAGGTTTTGTAGTTCAGGGATTGGCCTGTTTAAATAATATTAGGCAAAAAAAATTCTATGATTGAGAGCCTCGCTATAGTCGTTTGAATTTAAATGACAAAAGGCAAAAAAAGTCTATGATTAAGAGCTATTTGGCGAAAACTATTTGTGATACCCTTGACAGACTAGGGTTTAGCTAAACGCGTTTAGCTAAACTAGTTTAGTTAATTTACTATAAAACCAATTAGATTGACACAAAATGAGGCTTAGCAAACCCTGTTTCAATAATAAAATACGGTAGCGCTATGATTGTCCGGAATCGGTATTAAACAAATGTCATTGTCATTGCTCAGTTCTGAAGTACTCCGTTATTATACAGAATTATACAGAACAACGATATTACAAGAAAACCATACAACTTTTATGACTGATTTTTTTGGTTATACATACATTTCTATTAAATCAAAATTATTTAATTTAAAAAAATTAAATTTTTATTTTAAATTGGACCAATTAGAAAATAGCTATTGCGAACTCTACTCGATTGTTTTATAAAAAAACGCAGCTTTTATTTGTCATGGTATTAATACGTACTCTACGGTAACTGGTATGTACAAATGTGTATGTTGGTCCAAAACACATACAAAAATCAATTTGTGACATGATTCGTTTTCGTTACCCACACAATTGTGATGGCAGGCAGGAAAAGGGATAGAACCTAGCCTGCCTAGTATACACAATTGTGTATGTCAATTTTGATTACGAGAAACGAATGTGTCAAACATAGAATTATGTATAAATTGAAGACCAGTATACAGATTTGTGTATACCGCTTAATTTTGTTTTGGTCAGAAAAATAACACTAACTATAATAATTAATAAAATAATTAATATGTTATCAAAAACAAATAATTAATATCTTATATAATTTATGTGTTATCAAATTATTATGCTCTTTTTTAAGAATTCCCGTTTAACTAAGATCCGTTAAAATACAGAAGACATTGCAACCTGTCAAGCAAATTGAAGCAAAAAAAAACTGAACTCGAAAAGGAGAAGTAGCGGCATCTACCATTGTATTACAGCACTAAATGACATTGTCCTATTTCTAAATTTTAACCTTCATTATTAGATGGCGCTCTCGCTAAACCCATTCCGCGGTTCCACACTTTAATTCTTTCAGCGTGATTCTTCCTTCGTTTCTTTCCCCTTCACAAACAAACTAGTTTTTTGGTGTGTAAATTTTTGATTCTTTTCCGTCAATATTTTTTTTTGATTCAACTGATTCTCGCATTACGACAAAGAAAAATATTTCAAGAACACCTTGTTTATTTGTCGTTTTTGGGTTAATTTTAGTTTAATGTTTGCTTCAAGTGAAAAAAATATATTTTTTCAACCAAGGAAGCAATTTTCGCAGCAAATAATAAATAATTTTTACTTTACGAAATAAATCAAAAAACACAATTTTACGCACTTACATAAAAAAAGAAATGCGCAAAGAAATCAAATGTGAACGTCGATTGATTTTTTGAAATCAGAGAATCACGACGAAAGAATTAAAATGTGGCGAGGCCCATTGAGAGTTCAGTTTTTTTTGCTTCAATTTAAGTTCAACATACACAAATGTGTGCGTAAATAATGACAGGTTGCAATGTCTTCTGTATTTTAACGGATCTTAGTTAAATGGAAATTCTTAAAAAAGAGCATAATAATTTGATAATACATAAATTATATAAGATATTAATTATTTGTTTTTGAGTGTTATTTTTCTGACCAAAACAAAATTAAGCGGTATCCACAAATCTGTATACTGATCTTCAATTTATACATAATTCTATGTTTGACACATTCGTTTCTCGTAATCAAAATTGACATACACAATTGTGTATACTAGGCAGGCTAGGTTCTATCCCTTTTCCTGCCTGCCATCACAATTGTGTGGGTAACGAAAACGAATCATGTCAAAAATTGATTTTTGTATGTGTTTTGGACCAACATACACATTTGTACATACCAGTTACCGTAGAGTGCGTATTAATTCCATGACAAATAAAAGCTGCGGTTTTTTTTATAAAACAATCGAGTAGAGTTCGCGATAGCTATTATCTAATTGGTCCAATTTAAAATAAAAATTTAATTTTTTTAAATTAAATAATTTTGATTTAATAGAAATGTATGTATAACCAAAAAAATCAGTCATAAAAGTTGTATGGTTTTCTTGTAATATCGTTGTTCTGTATAATTCTGTATAATAACGGAGTACTTCAGAACTGAGCAATGACAATGACATTTGTTTAATACCGATTCCGGACAATCATAGCGCTACCGTATTTTATTATTGAAACAGGGTTTGCTAAGCCTCATTTTGTGTCAATCTAATTGGTTTTATAGTAGATAAACTAAACTAGTTTAGCTAAACGCGTTTAGCTAAACCCTAGTCTGTCAAGGGTATGACAAATAGTTTTCGCCAAATAGCTCTTAATCATAGACTTTTTTTGCCTTTTATTATTTAAACAGGCCAATCCCTGAACTACAAAACCTATATAATCCGGTTTCTGGTAATGGACTTCTTCTACGAATTCAAATGATTATAGAGGAGCTCTAAATCAAAGAATTGTTTGCCTCTTGTCAGTTAAATTCAAACGACTATAGCGAGGCTCTGAATCATAGAATTTTTTTTGCCTAGTATTATTTAAACAGGCCAATCCCTGAACTACAAAACCTTTATAGTCCGGTTTCTAATGAACTTCTTCTACGAATTCAAATGACTATAGCGGAGCTCTAAATCAAAGAATCTTTTTGCCTTATGTTATTTAAATTCAAACGACTATAGCGAGGCTCTCAATCATAGAATTTTTTTTGCCTCTTATTATTTAAACTGGCCAATCCCTGAACTACAAAACCTATATAGTCCGGTTTCTGGTAATGGACTTCTTCTACGAATTCAAATGATTATAGCGGAGCTCTAAATCAAAGAATTGTTTGCCTCTTGTCAGTTAAATTCAAACGACTATAGCGAGGCTCTGAATCATAGAATTTTTTTGCCTCTTATTATTTAAACAGGCCAATCCCTGAACTACAAAACCTATATACTCCGGTTTCTGGTAATGGACTTCTTCTACGAATTCAAATGACTATAGCGGAGCCTTAAATCAAAGAATTTTTTTGCCTCTTGTCAGTTAAATTCAAACGACTATAGCGCGGCTCTTAATAATAGAATTTTTTTGCCTAGTATTATTTAAACAGGCCAATCCCTGAACTACAAAACCTATATAGTCCGGTTTCTGGTAATGGACTTCTTCTACGAATTCAAATGATTATAGCGGAGCTCTAAATCAAAGAATTGTTTGCCTCTTGTCAGTTAAATTCAAACGACTATAGCGAGGCTCTGAATCATAGAATTTTTTTTGCCTAGTATTATTTAAACAGGCCAATCCCTGAACTACAAAACCTTTATAGTCCGGTTTCTAATGAACTTCTTCTACGAATTCAAATGACTATAGCGGAGCTCTAAATCAAAGAAATTTTTTGCCTCTTGTCATTTAAATTCAAACGACTATAGCGAGGCTCTCAATCATAGAATTTTTTTGCCTCTTATTATTTAAACAGGCCAATCCCTGAACTACAAAACCTTTATAGTCCGGTTTCTGGTAATGCACTTCTTCTACGAATTAAAATGACTATAGCGGAGCTCTAAATCAAATAATTTTTTTGCCTCTTGTCATTTAAATTCAAACGACTATAGCGAGGCTCTCAATCATAGAATTTTTTTTTGCCTCTTATTATTTAAACAGGCCAATCCCTGAACTTTAAAACCTTTATAGTTCGGTTTCTGGTAATGGACTTGTTCTACGAATTCAAATGACTATAGCGGAGCTCTAAATCAAAGAATTTTTTTGCCTCTTGTCATTTAAATTCAAACGACTATAGCGAGGCTCTCAGTCATAGAATTTTTTTTTGCCTCTTATTATTTAAACAGGCCAATCCCTGAACTACAAAACCTTTATAGTTCGGTTTCTGGTAATGGACTTGTTCTACGAATTCAAATGACTATAGTGGAGCTCTAAATCAAAGAATTTTTTTGCCTCTTGTCATTTAAATTCAAACGACTATAGCGAGGCTCTCAATCATAGAATTTTTTTGCCTCTTATTATTTAAACAGGCCAATCCCTGAACTACAAAACCTATATAGTCCGGTTTCTGGTAATGGACTTCTTCTACGAATTCAAATGATTATAGCGGAGCTCTAAATCAAAGAATTGTTTGCCTCTTGTCAGTTAAATTCAAACGACTATAGCGAGGCTCTGAATCATAGAATTTTTTTGCCTCTTATTATTTAAACAGGCCAATCCCTGAACTACAAAACCTATATAGTCCGGTTTCTGGTAATGGACTTCTTCTACGAATTCAAATGACTATAGCGGAGCCTTAAATCAAAGAATTTTTTTGCCTCTTGTCAGTTAAATTCAAACGACTATAGCGCGGCTCTTAATAATAGAATTTTTTTTGCCTAGTATTATTTAAACAGGCCAATCCCTGAACTACAAAACCTATATAGTCCGGTTTCTGGTAATGGACTTCTTCTACGAATTCAAATGACTATAGCGGAGCTCTAAATCAAAGAATTTTTTTGCCTCTTGTCATTTAAATTCAAACGACTATAGCGAGGCTCTCAATCATAGAATTTTTTTGCCTCTTATTATTTAAACAGGCCAATCCCTGAACTACAAAACCTTTATAGTCCGGTTTCTGGTAATGCACTTCTTCTACGAATTAAAATGACTATAGCGGAGCTCTAAATCAAATAATTTTTTTGCCTCTTGTCATTTAAATTCAAACGACTATAGCGAGGCTCTCAATCATAGAATTTTTTTTTGCCTCTTATTATTTAAACAGGCCAATCCCTGAACTTTAAAACCTTTATAGTTCGGTTTCTGGTAATGGACTTGTTCTACGAATTCAAATGACTATAGCGGAGCTCTAAATCAAAGAATTTTTTTGCCTCTTGTCATTTAAATTCAAACGACTATAGCGAGGCTCTCAATCATAGAATTTTTTTTTGCCTCTTATTATTTAAACAGGCCAATCCCTGAACTTTAAAACCTTTATAGTCCGGTTTCTGGTAATGGACTTCTTCTACGAATTCAAATGACTATAGTGGAGCTCTAAATCAAAGAATTTTTTTGCCTCTTGTCAGTTAAATTCAAACGACTATAGCGAGGCTCTCAATCATAGAATTTTTTTGCCTCTTATTATTTAAACAGGCCAATCCCTGAACTACAAAACCTATATAGTCCGGTTTCTGGTAATGGACTTCTTCTACGAATTCAAATGACTATAGCGGAGCCTTAAATCAAAGAATTTTTTTGCCTTTTGTCAGTTAAATTCAAACGACTATAGCGAGGCTCTCAATCATAGAATTTTTTTGCCTCTTATTATTTAAACAGGCCAATCCATGAACTAAAAAACCTATATAGTCCGGTTTCTGGTAATGGACTTCTTCTACGAATTCAAATGACTATAGTGGAGCTCTAAATCAAAGAATTTTTTTGCCTCTTGTCATTTAAATTCAAACGACTATAGCGAGGCTCTCAATCATAGAATTTTTTTGCCTCTTATTATTTAAACAGGCCAATCCCTGAACTACAAAACCTTTATAGTCCGGTTTCAGGTAATGCACTTCTTCTACGAATTCGAATGACTATAGTGGAGCTCTAAATCAAAGAATTTTTTTGCCTCTTGTCAGTTAAATTCAAACGACTATAGCGCGGCTCTTAATAATAGAATTTTTTTTGCCTAGTATTATTTAAACAGGCCAATCCCTGAACTACAAAACCTATATAGTCCGGTTTCTGGTAATGGACTTCTTCTACGAATTCAAATGACTATAGCGGAGCTCTAAATCAAAGAATTTTTTGCCTCTTGTCATTTAAATTCAAACGACTATAGCGAGGCTCTCAATCATAGAATTTTTTTTTGCCTCTTATTATTTAAACAGGCCAATCCCTGAACTACAAAACCTTTATAGTCCGGTTTCTGGTAATGCACTTCTTCTACGAATTAAAATGACTATAGCGGAGCTCTAAATCAAATAATTTTTTTGCCTCTTGTCATTTAAATTCAAACGACTATAGCGAGGCTCTCAATCATAGAATTTTTTTTTGCCTCTTATTATTTAAACAGGCCAATCCCTGAACTACAAAACCTATATAGTCCGGTTTCTGGTAATGGACTTCTTCTACGAATTCAAATGACTATAGCGGAGCTCTAAATCAAAGAATTTTTTTGCCTCTTGTCAGTTAAATTCAAACGACTATAGCGAGGCTCTCAATCATAGAATTTTTTTGCCTCTTATTATTTAAACAGGTCAATCTCTGTACTACAGTACTTTGAAGTTCACTGTAAATTATATTCATAAGTGTATTTATTATTATTTAATTTATTTATGTTATTTAATAAAATTATTTATTAATTAATTATTATTTAATTAATCTGGAATTTTGACAATTTTTAGAATAAACCAAATTTTTGTGACATTGTTGTTGTTTACAAATTTAATTATTACTTATTATATAAACAAACCCACTCGTTCATATACAAATTATGTAATTTTTTATTTTGTCATCATGTCAGCTATACATTATAGCTATATATAGCGCAAGCTAAAATTTGTTAATCGGTTTTTATTTATAATGGCCGCCATTTCGTGTATTATTTTTCATAATAATTTTTCTTACTATCATTATATTTTTATATCGTGATAGTTATAGTTTCATTATAATTTCTTTAATATATAATGGTGTTGCCATACTTAACTATAATCATTTTACGGGATGATTTTACGGGCTAACTTCACAAAGGTATACAAATGTATTACACTTAGGTCATATCGCAACTGTTGTCGACCTTAAATTCTCAAAGGTAATTCAATCCATATTTTCTATTGCCGCTATAGAAACATTTTCGGGTTTCACTTCCTATTATACTGCTTTAACATTGTAATAATTGTTCTCAATTCTTACTAAAACACCTATGTATTTTATGTTATTGGAAAAATACCCTAAAACAAAGTTAACTAAAATGCAACTTGAATGCATCATTCATGCATCTTCGCTCTCATTTGTAAATTATACGAATGATATTTGTCTCGTCTATACAAAATCGTGATCGAATTTCTATAGAGATCTACAAACATTTACTGGAAGTTAAACAGCTTTGCCAGAGATGCACGATCTATGACGTTTTTCATCAAAATAGTAGAAATGCTGTGAATCAAAGAAACAGCAAAGTCTGCCTCAGCAAGTGGCAGAGTTAGAAAGGAATAACGATACAAATTGCTGCAGAAATTAATTACTAAGAAATTTCTATGTAAAATTTAATGGCCTAAATATTGATTGGTTACAGAAAATTTAAAGATTAATCAAGTGTGTCACGGGTTCTGGTAAAAGGATAGTATGAAAATTATATACAATAATGAAAGTCCTTTCATGAGGATGAGCGTACCTTAAAAAAACTACCACCCCAACACGCGAAGCCAAGTCGTGGTGCTTTTAACATGTTAAACATTTTTTGTTATCTTGTTATGAAAATGTAAAATAGTTTTTGTAGTTGTTTTGACTGACCACAGATTTTTACCGTATTGTAATACATATAGGCAACTTTCAGATTTTGCCAGTACCAGACTTTTCCGAAAAAATTACTCGTCCCAGTATTCTTTAATATACATACATGAGAACTTAAATAGGGCTAAGGAACTTTATCTTCGATTAACAGGGCTAACGCGTTTTTCTAAAAATTATTCTTGCTATATATGCTATATTTAACTATAAAACCATTCTACGAAACCAAATAACTTCAATTTTATACGTAGAAAAGTATACCACAGACAAAATATTACTCTTCAGTTATCAATGCCTTTTGTGTATTTTATTAACCCTTATACGAGTAAGTATCAATAAACTATCAATCTATAGATTTGGTAGCGAATTTTACAACTTATTCTAAACATTTTTGCGATATAAAACAGGAAACACGGTTATAATCTCAGTTATATTTAGCCCAGTAATGCCAAGTTTAAAGTGTTTTTGTTTGTTTTGGCACTCTTTTACCATAGATACAAATTTATATAAAATAAAATGTTAAATTGGCTTTTAAATTGTAATTACAATAAAAAAATTGTTATATTTACTGTTAAATTGTAATTAATACAAATAATCAGTAGGTTTAGGTTTCAGTGGTTGACACTTAGGCCATTTGTTTGGCCAATTGTGATACCACGCATTCACGCCACATCATTAACCCATTCACCTATTCACCTACTCACACAACTACAGTATACCACCTGCACATTGCAAGCTCCATGTCAACCTGTACATTGACATGGACGGTGGGTCGGCGCTGAATTCTGCACTCCATCAGAGGGTCTTAGTTGTGTTTATTAATTATCACCGATTGTAATTGATGATGAAAATTCGATTTGCATCTAGCCTCTGATGGGATTCGAACCCAGTACCTCCCGGTCCAAGTGCCGAAGCTTTAACCACTGCACCACTTGTCCGGTTCAAATAATCAGTAACAATTATTATTAAATTGTAAAATTAAAAAATTATTGTTACATATTACTAGAGATTTGTTTAAACTAAAATTTGTGCATACATTTTTATCAGTGCATCAGTTTCAGTTGAACTACGAATCAGTTTACAGTTTTATAAGTTATCTAATGAAAAATTGGTAATTTTTTATACCAGTTTTTATTATAAATAATTTAAAATTATTGTATGTAGGAAAGATTTATTTACTATAAAGTGAAAATAAGTTTTGTGCGTTTCTTATCATTAAAATTTGAAGTTATAAAATATTTTCCATTTTGTCAAAAATGGCGAACGTGTGTTGTTAGTATAAGATTGCGATTTGTGATTCTTCCAGAAGTTGTCAGTGTAATCATTCAAATAATGCATGGTATTTAACGTGAAGTTAATTTTATTTGGCATGCCTTGTAAGTAACTAACTTGTAAATAAAATTATAGTTCCAAGTATATTAATGCCAATAAAATTATGAATTATGTGTTTTGATTCAATAATGGAAATCTACGAGTATTACATATCATGAACAATAAAATATTAAACTTCCTTCCAATTAATTGTTTCATTTACACTTAAATAGTAAATAAAGCAAATAAAAAAACAATAATAGCAATTATTATTAAATTGTGAAAAATTAAAACAATATATTAAATTTTACAAGCAATTTGTATAATTTAATATTAATTTGTCAATATTATTATAATAAACCAATTTATCTAAAACAACGTGGTGATCAGTTTCAGTTGAACCTTAAACCAATCAATACGTTGTTCAGTAAAAATTTATTAACAATTATTAATTATTTTGCATACAACAATACAGCACAGATTGTGGTGACCATAGCTTGGAAAATTCGAACAAAAAATTGAAGCTTGATGGAATAATTAAATTAAAAAAAGATCCTTTGCTGAAACATAATACTGGTAAGTTTTGTTTCTGTGACCGTAACGTATATGTGAAAATAAATAAATGAATTAAATCTGTTTTTATCTTTCAGAATTGCAACATTTACAAGTATTTAAATTGTTACATTACTTGTTGTCTCCGTTAAATAAACATAATTTAAAAGTGGAAGAAGCGTTTTGATAAACCAATATCCGCAGCGGCCAGTTTAATAACTGACTTGTTCAACATTGGAAAACACAATTTTAAACCAACAGTACAAATTTACTTAATTGCATTAATTAATTAATTTTAAATTATATTGTTATTTAAATATTTATTTAACTTATTTTCTTTAATTATATTAGTCATTATACATCCGTTTTATAAATAAATGTAGTTTTAGTAAGTGTTAAGAATTCTTTTAAAACACACTGACTGACACAATATTCATTAAACCAACCGAACGAATCTATAATTAAAATTCAAGAATTCCATAACGTTAGAGCCAATTCCTCAAACAATCAGTTCTGGCAGTTCCGTGTTATTATCAAATGTTGTAAATGATAGAAAGTATGTTTAAAGTTATTAATAGCGTATTACGAGGGCTCCCTTTTATATTTCGGGATTAGTGAACAAAAACAAATATTAATCATCGAAAATCGCTTTATTGTTTTTCAAAATATTCCCCATGAAAATCTATACACTTTTGCATGCGTTTGAACCAATTGTCGAAGCACTTTTTCCACTCTGATTGATTTATCTCCAAAACATGCATTCTGAACGCAGCAACCGCTTCTTCAGGTGTCGGAAAACGTTGACCTCTCAGTTTGTTTTTTACGTAGGGGAATAAAAAGAAATCATTTGGTGACAAGTCAGGACTATAAGGCGGATGTTTCATCAAAACGATGTTTTGAGTGCTCAAAAATGCAGTTGTTTGAGCGGATGTGTGAGAGCTCGCATTGTCGTTGTGAAGAGTGATCCGTCTAACAATAATTATAGTAAATATTATAATTTTTTTGTTGGCTCAAAATCAACCCCGGAAATTGTTGAATTTATCGGTTTTTTTGTAGATTCAATCAATTTTTTCTCTCAGTGTATGTATTCAATTCGCTCGTTTTGTTTCGGCCGTTTCGTTTTCGGCTATATAACTAGCCCATTAGAATGTCATTTTGAAGAAGAAATTATGAGCAAATTTGTTATAGAAAGCACGGATTTTGATTTGAAGCTGGAAATAGCTCTAAAGTTTGATAGTTGATTACAGCGAAACTGCGCAACGCTGTAATGAAATTTAAACGCTGATTCACTTAAAACTTTATAACCAATATACTTTATAGCAAATACCACTAAGTAATTTAAAAAAAAAAAAAGATTTAAAATCGAAATTATTTTTAAAATTTTAAAATGCCTAAGCACAACTCTCCCTAACCTATATATGTTCTATTTATAGTCAACACCTTTCGTATAGGACTTGCGGAGTTTCCCCCGATTTCGAAAAAAGTGTCAAATTTCATGTATCATCATAACCTAAATAATTAATCAAATAAATTTTTTATTATTCGATTAACAAAACGAATGTGGGTATTCAAATAATAACAACAACAACAATAATAGATTATCAATATTGTTGTTATTGTAATGTTGTTTTCTGTTGATGTCATTGAGGTGGTTGATTACAAATTTACTTGTATTTGAATATATGCAGAGTCTTTATTATTTACTTAATTTCTAAATTAATTGTTAATAAATAATGAAAATTACATTTCAAGTACACACGTCTCGTATAATATCATTAATTATAATCAATATCGTAAACGTAATAATTTGTGTATAGTAAAATAATAAAAGTTTACAACAAAACGTAAATAAATAATAGTTGTGTATGTGCTATGCAACTTTGTCTAAATTTTATAGTATATAGAGGATTACAGGGTGACAATGTATAATACAAATTATATATATTTACTATAAATATTCAAAATGTAAACATAAATACAGAAATAATGTGACAACAACAACAAAATAATATGTTAAGGGTAGATTTAAAATTTATAATATTTGAGCTCGGGTGGTAATGTTTAATCAAATATAATAATTGTTATGGGAGGTCTCTACTGTATGCTCGTATATATTTACTTAATTTGTAATCCTGTGTTTTCGAAAGGTTATGTGTTGTATATATTAGTTTGTTAATAAATTAATAAGTATACAGCGCTTTGAAACTGCGAACGAATAAGAAGGGCTATGTCATGATTTTAATTTGATTTATCCATATTATGAGGTTCACATTGCCTCCAGATATAAAGATTTACGAAAGATATAATATGTCGAAAATAAGTTAAAATTTTCCGTTAACCCAATGAATGTTGTAATATAAATATCTGATTTAGGTTTTGACCAATAATGAAATAAGCGTCACAGTCTTAAGATGTCCGTACATGTTACATTATATGTCAAACTTATAAAAAGCTAATATCCCCGCTTTGCCTGTATTCTGTTTTAATTTAAAATCCACAAGCGATATTCTATTTAATTTTGGACTATAACAATATCTTGGAGCGGCTTAGATACTTTTTAAGAAAAACACCATGTGCAGCTAACCTTGGAATGTGGAACTAAGCACGGACAACTCATCGTAGAAATAATTATACCAAAATATAGGAAAGAGATGCAGAACAAAATACAACAATAACTTCACAAATTGCTTTTATAATTAGTTTTTTGTAGTTTTGCAAAAATTAATACCACAGTTGGGCGCCGTAAATGTATGTAAAATGTTTGTAAAATTATATATTATTTTTTACATACTATGTAAAGTAAATAATGAATAAAATGCTAGTTTTTCGTTACTATTGCGCCATCTTTTACCAAATCTATAAATTATCGGAAAATTGACTGTGTACTCGACCATTTTCCTTATCTGTCAAAAACAACAATTTGACGGATGGATAATAATCTATATTAATAAAAATCAATTGGCGCATGTATGTATGAATGATCATTACTTGAGAATGGCTCAACCAACTTAGCTGATTTTATTTGTTGTGTTTGTAATTATCAGCACAAGGTTTTAATTAAAGAAAATTTTTGGGAAAAATCACCGGAAAAGTCAATAAATTCGGAAAATCGAAAAATGATGTTTTGTACAGGATTTTGCACGTATTCGATTAAGATGGTCTTTTAGAGGAGACAAATTGGAAAATCTGAGCGAAAAACTCGGAAACTTCCGGAAAAACTTGAAGAAAATTGAATTTTTTTTCTATCGCATCAGTTGAGAACGGTTAGATTTTGCGCAATATTTTTTTGATGGAGAATTTGAATGAGAGCGGCAATACGATCAAAATGCTTTGAGTCAATCAGTACGGGCAAAAGCCCTGCTTTTGAATCAGAAGCAGAAAACCGCGTACGACACATTGATGACAGCAGCTAACGACGGCTACTGAGGAATTTTCTTCTTAGATTCACCAGGCGGAACTGGTAAAACGTTTTTAATTTCATTCGAATTTAGCTTCGATTTGTGCACAGAGTCAAATAGCACTGGCAGTAGCATCATCTGGGATCGCTGCCACAGAAGGAGGACAAACAGCTCTTTCTGCATGCAATGGCGAAAGTATTACATACTTGCAAAATAATCATTTGGGATGAGTGTACGATGGTGCACAATCGAGCATTAGAGGCGCTCAATAATCAGGACCTCTTTGAAAGTACGATAATTCTGCTGGTCGGTGATTTTCGACAAACGCTGCCAGCCATTCCAAAATTAATTGCTGCTGATGAAATAAACGCTTGCTTGAAGACATCGAATTTGTAGAAATACGTGAAAACACTCAAAATAACCATGAATATGCGAGTCGTGTTACAAAATGAAGAATCGGCGGGCGAAGAACTGATCAAGAAAGTGTTTCCGAATATTGTTATAAATCACAAAAACCATGTTTGGTTGAGCGAACGAGCCATTTCAGCAGCGAAAAATAAGGACGTAGACGGTTAAAAATTCAAAGTCAAATCGCTGGCCAATTGAATTCATTTAAGTCGATCGATCCCATTACAGATCCAAATGAAGTCGTGATTTATCCAATTAATCCCTGAATTCCTTGGATTTGCCAGGAATCTCAACGCACAATTCGCAGTTCAAGGTCGGATCGGTGATAATCATGTTACGCAACCTGAGCCAACCAAAACTATAATATAATGGAACAAGACTCACTGTTAAGAGGTGAGGACGTGTTCAATTTCCGATTCGTCTTGCATTCGCAATGACGATTAACAAATCACAAGGCCAATCGTTTTAAGTGTGTGGAATAAACCTTTAATTACCGTGTTTTTCCCATGGGCAGTTGTACGTGGCGTGCTCGAGAGTAGGTAAACCATCAGCGCTATTCGTTTCCTCTCATAACAGAAAGGCAAAAAATATCGTTCATCACCAAGCGTTACGATAAAAACATTATTAATTGGCTGCCGATGTCGTGAGATTTGATAACTCTCAATTCTTTTCCGGAGGAGTTATTTAAAGTCACGGGATAATGCTGCTGAAACCAGCGACAATATACGCTTTGCGCATTAATTACAGTTATTGATTTAAAAAAATAATAAAGTAAATAACATAGTCTGGCAAATGAAATGCTCTTTGGTAATCTTAAATCAAAATCACTTATGACAAAATTTGCACAAACATCTTCTATGTGTGCACGCCCGTGAAGATATCTGGGTTTGAAAAGTCAGGGCTAGACCCTGGGGGTCTAGGGGTTCAGTACAAATTTGTCGTAAAATTTTAATTTTGGTTATTTTTTTTCCTGGGAATGAGTTTACGGAAAGGGATTATATGAAATTAGTTACATGTTTGAATCCTAGGGATGCGTCTTCTGAATCACGGGCCCATTTACGTTCTTGTTCCTTTCATCTGATTGCAATGAAACGTTGATGATGGGTAGCGTGCATGCTCGCGAAGGTTTCTGAGTTGGTTTGCAACTACAGTGACGTCGAGAAATTGTATTCAAAATATCCGTAATTCAAATTAATTTTAATTTCTCCCGTGCAATGCCGGGTAATTCAGCTAGTAGTAATATAAATTTAATTTAAATAAAATTTTAATTATAAAAGTTTTTGTGATTTGTGCTGAATTTTTAGATATTTATAAATTGAATGAGTTTATCGATGAGGTGGAAACTGGCCACAAAAGAATACAACATACAATCCCCTGTTTGGCTAGAATCTAATCGAATAAATACTATATTTTTTTTTTTTTTTAAATGGTTGAGATTAGAGTTGTAGTCAAAGGTAGAAAGAGGAACTACCGAAAAGGTTTGATGTAAAAACTCATCAGTTTCAACGAATGGCGTGCTTAATCATAACGCAATCAAAAGTCTAGGTAATTAAATTAAACAAGCGAGAAAAAATGTCTGATTAATTTATAATTAAATCCCATTTCCGTTTAAAGTTGAATTTATTCTATTGTAACTTTTGTGAACAGATCTTCAGAACAAATTCGACATTAATCGACTCAATTTTAAAATATGCTTTTCCTGAATATTGAACTAACCATTCAAATTAAAAATTGAAACGAAGCATTAATGTTTTTATATACGAAAAAGCTTCTAAAAAATATTAAAATACACTGATTGGTATGAAGAAGAACAAAAAGCTTCCCCTCTATGGAAAGCTCATGAAAAAATGGCGGAACATTACGGCTCTTATATTTAAGAGGCTCTGATATCATTCAATCCTTTGAGCGAACAAACTCCCAAAATCAAATTTAGAAAGAAATACTTTATAGAATGAAATAGACACTTTTAATTGTTTTTTCAAATAACTACTATTCAAATGTATAGATTGATGTCAGTAAACATTTATTTAATAAAACATTATATATATTGGAGCTTGTTCAAGACGAACAGAGAAGGCATTGTAAAAGGATAGATGATAATTGTTTTCTAAATGTAGATAACTAAAAGTTGAAGATAATTATGATTAACCATTTAAATAAACTTTTTGAGTATATTTTACATATTTTTGGAAAATACTCAAACTAATTAAATTACGAAAATTTACGTTTTTACATGTAAAATGCCCAACTCTGCAAAAAACACAAAAATGAAGTTAACCAAAAACTAAAGCAGTAGATATATGGCGGTCAACAACCGATTTTCTTTGATAAAACTTCCCGTAATTTTCGTTGAAAACTGTCTTGTAAAAATCAAAAATCGTTTTTCACACTTAAACATCAGAAAACTAACTATAGGTTGTTGAAGATTTAATCTTTAAATTTATTGAAATCTTTTAATTCTTTGTCTATTTTGGTAAATACTAAACTTTTTAACATTATTGCAAAGATTGAAAAGGCTCGTACGGAAGAATCCACTGTGTAACCTAAAATGTCTAGAAATTCTAGAGGAGCTTATCTGCTTTAATATGTATATGTTATAGTACTGCTTGGTCGAAAACCAAACGATACCAAGGACTGCTTAATACCGCTCTAACGGCACGCGGGACGACATGGTCAGAAAATCAACAAGAAGAAAACAAAATTATTTTCAACTGCAAGAATCATCCCTATATGGTCCAACCTTGACAATCTGAAACATAGTTTTTGGGTCAATTGTATAATATCTACGAACGATGTCAAGGCAGTCATAAAGCCCGTATAGCAGCCGGATATCGATTTATCTACGCTCAATCAAGATTGATCCAATCAAAATATATTTCGTGATGCTCCGGACAAGTGGTGCAGTGATTAAAGCTTTGGCACTTGGCCGGAAGATACTGACTTCAAATCCTACCAAAGGCTGAATGCAAAACGAATTTTTGTCATCAATTATGATCGGTGATGTTAATAAACATAACCTAGTCGACTCACCGTCAATTTCAGTGTAGAGGTTTGTAACGATTTTTTTTATATAAATTTTCGTTTCCACCGCAGTTGCGACAATGGTACTATAAAATTCTAGCCGCAAACCATGATATTGGGCCCTTACTTAGTTAGTTAGTTAGTTGGTTTGAGTTTTAGGTCACCATAAAAATATGCTCATACCCAATATGCAATGCCGACGGAATTCCATTTACATTCGCGTTCTAAAACCACACTGCTTCTATGGAAAGAACCATATCTATCACGCGGAAATTCGTACTCCCCGCCAAAGAAAAGTGTCACAAAAATTCCGGTGTCGGTGTGAATCCCAACTAAAAAGAGAAAAAACCACAGAAACAAAAAGCACGTGTTGTATATATTTTCCAATTGGAAGAAATAATTCTTATTTGAAATAAAACAAAATTTTCCATTTATAATAAAATAAATATTAACTTTTTATTCACATTATTTTTTATCTGTGTACAAAAAAACAGAAAATTTATTTACATAAATTGTAATTGTGCCACGTTGTATTGCATCCGCCAGCATATTGAGATCTTAAAAAAAAAAATTATTGAAAATTTACTACGTAAATGTATTTCGCGACAACGCCATTGTGAGACAGATCTCTATTACCTTTTTAGTCCAAATTTGTACATCACTAAACAAGTTAATAATTATTATTATACACTTAAATTTAAAATTATTAACTTTAACAAATAAAAAAACATTATAATGAAACAACACTTCAAAGAAAAAAAACAAATTATGTAGTGCAACCTTGCACGTCGACTTGTCAGAAGAAACTGAAAATAAAAGATACAATCGAAACTTATAAAACGAAAATAATATTACCGCGAAATAGAAAGAGAAAAACAATTATTTTTCTCCAAAATCAATATTTTTGTGTATTTGATATTTTGTAGTACGGAATTTTGTACGACATTTGAGCAGTTTTTTCCACACAGTGGAATAATTGCATACTGGGTACCGACTAATCTAGGTTATCATATAGGTTTGAGTCCGGAATCACCATAATTAGGTTTATTACCATTGTGGAGGGGTCGCTCTATACCCGCCAAACAAATTTACGGTTTTTTTTTTGGTTGCGGTCACAAAGTGATCATACAAATTTTATTTTGTCATTCGCATTCTGTTATTGACTTGGAAACATTGAGTACACCAAGTATCAAAATAAATAGAATTTGAGGATAACGAGAAAAAAAGTAATCACTACCGCAAGCAAGCTCATCTTTACGTAAAATCTGACAAACCCAACAAATTAAGGTAAGCTGCGGTTTGGGTAATTGTACACGCGAGTGAACGTTTCTATTTTGCTAGGTTTTTGGTGTAAAATTGTCATACACTTCAGTTGAGTCGTCAAAGGGCATTGCATAACAGTCAACGGGATATTTAACATACGGTGGTGGATGGCGGGAAGCCATAGAAGGCCGCAAACACACGCATTGAAATCCTCTTTGTACATAAAAGTGAAAGCGGCCCAGCAGATCTATCACCCTTCCCGTTTTTGGTAGATGGAGAAACAAACCATCATTCCCATCATTGTAGCGGATAGCCCCCGTAGAAAATATTCCGATATTAATCGCCAGTGAAGAAAAAAAAAATTTAAAAATAAAATAAAAAGTGTAGTGGTGGAAGAGTTACAGAACATTATAGTAGTACATCAATTTATACATAAATTATAATTAGTATACATAAATTAGTTGTCGATACGCTCAAAAGAAAGATTTAAGTTTGTGGTAGTTTAAAATAATAATAATTAAGTTGCCTATTTCGATCGTGCGAATAATTTAAATCGCTGGTACGGTATTAAGTCGTCCGAGCCACAAGGCAGTAATTGTCGTGATATACAGAGTTAAGAAAAACAAATGTTTATTTTATATTTAATTGGATATAGCGTGTACACACTGCAGTTCAACCACAAGCGCTCCTGGAAGGACCGGAAAATATCTGATTAGAACGGGTGAGTTTTTGAACCAGTAATTACTAAAGCTTTTGTTTTCTTAAAACTGTTAAATGTATGTGGTATCGTATGAACATAGTTGTATCAAGGTCGATATTAATACTATTATTATTATGCAAAATTTGACTCTAAACCACGTATCGGGAATATTAGTCTTAATTATATCCTAGTTCACCATTTATATTTTAGAACGTTATAAAACAATATAATATGAATTTAATAAATTTAATCAATTTAAAATTTTCGAAATGAGGTTGTATTAAATTAAAAATCAGAGGATGATGTGAAGTGAGTGGAATAAAAACGGTAACCAACGGTCGCAAATGTTCGCAAACCATCAGGATATTGGCATGTTCAAATACTGTACGAGATATGAAGCCATACTACCCTGCAACGACGTAGAGCTCCCCACACAAACATGCCAGGCTTCGAAAAAAAACATCTCGTTACAGGTTGACATGGAGCTTGCAATGTGCAGGTGGTATACTGTAACTGTCTGAATGAGTGGTGTGTGTATGAGAATGTAAATGGGGATAATAATTGACCTTCAAAGGATATTAAATCCACGAGACAATTAATACTTGATTAAAAAAAAATCTCGCACTTTACAAAGCATTAAAAAAACTTGTGCTAACTTTCGGATGTGAGAGTTGTCCCCTGACCATGAATCTCATTGTAAATTATTTTTTGCTTTCAAAAGTAAGGCCATTTGAACAAATATTTATTCCGTTAAGTTTGCAGTTCCAGAGGCTCGTTAAGGTTGCGTACAACGAGAATCGTTGAGAGAACGACGAGAACCATTACCCTCCTGGGAGAATGTGATATTAACGGATTCATTAATGATGAGTGACGCGAAAGGCGTTTCACCAACAGCCAGTCGGAGTACCACGCAGAGGAAGACCCTGACCATGCCTGCGTGAAGCATTTATTTAAATAAGAGAATGTCGAAACCACGAGAGAGAAAGAGAGAGAGAAAGAGAGAGAACAAACCTATGTTAGACTGTGACATAGCAAGGAAGGGAACAGTAATAATTTCTTGACTGATTTTGAGTTGGCCAATGGAAATGTGATTCTAAATTGGAAGAATTTCTAAAAAACAGCAAACTTAAATGGAAATAGGCCGTTCAGTGACCGATAATAATGAATATAAGATCTCATTTCCATCCACCATCCAAATTCCACAACTTGTTTTCGAGAGATCATCAGTAGCAGCATTCCAAAACGAGCACTTCAAAACGAAAACAAAAAGCGACACGAAAAATACAAGCAAAACAAAACTTGTCGCCATCATGCATTACACGCACCGCCCGCGGAAACATCGCGCAAATTTAGTAAATTAAAATTTAAAATTTAATAAACTAAATAGAAATTAAATAAATTGCTTAAATTAAAAATATTTTAATTAAACAATAATTTAAAAATAAATAATTTAATCAAATAAAATTGATAATAAATAATTTTAATTTATATAATAAAATTATTTAACTCTACAATCCCTACCGATCTATAAGTCGCTTCGCTTCCACCTAGATACTTACGTGTAGTCAGCCATCTAGAAGACATCGTGGCAAAAACAAACAAAAGCAACAACCAGATACAGGAGGATATCGTCACCCAAACGGATTACGACGGGAATAGGATATCGGAAGTAAAAGAAAAATCAGCACGATTATCGAGAAGAATCCGCAGCCAAACCATATTCGTGTAAACTGGGTGACCCAGTACCAGCTTTCCAGTCATTGTTAAATACTCAATTGTTTAAGCGACATCATCATCTAAGAATCGTGGGTCGGTTAAGGAGCTGGAATTAGTTTTGAATGAAAAAATCTCAGCGACCAAAGACCAGGTGTACTCGCGGAGTAAATCACTTAGAACTCCGAGCAAGGTATTCTACGAAAGTAGAAGTCTTAAGAATTGTTACCCCCGCAGCTGAATAATCTCGATATACGCGGCGCATTCCGGTATATAGTAATCACCCTGAACATATGGGATGTATTTAATAGTATATCACGGTAAATAAAAAGTACTCCAAAGCTATTTTAGGGACCGGCCAATTATGATGGAAGTAGGAGACAGCTAATCCAAATTAGGTCACGAGTATAGTGTACCATAAGGGTCAGTCCTAAGGTCGGTGATCTTGATGATAATTCTGTGATAATGTACTCCAAATTCTAGTATCTGAGAGCGCTAACATAGTGTTTTTCGCAGATGATCTGGCACTAACTATACTAGGTTTTTATCGCTAGGCACTAGGTTTTTATCACTAGGCACTAGGTTTTTATCAACATAAATAGCAGATGGTAAAGCGAATAAAATTTTCAATGGTGTAGAGATGATGGCTTCATAACATCGAATGCAGTTTGTTACGCAAAAACCGAAAAAATATACCGACAGGTAGGCAGCCCTTCATTCGAAAAATTGTATTATAGTACCAACGGTGCTTAAGATGACTACGAGAATAACGGGCCTTGTCGGACTGATGGTCAATGTTGTAGGACCTAGTGCAGGCAAGAGAAAACTGCTCACATCGGTTAATCAATAACATTATTATGGAGTACCTATATAAATGGATCATATAGCACAGCTTCAAACACAGTGGTGTCGGTACTGAGTGGAACTGCAAAGAAGGAAACCAAGCAAGAACTTATGCAACAACAGCAGGCATAAAGAGATTTGAACCAGTTTCACAAGCTTCTTCTTTAGGAGGCGTGTCATGAAGACGCCTAATTGTAATGCAGTGTAAGGCAGCTACGATCAAAAGCATCATCCAAAACATGCTGGCGGAACAGCACTTGTGAAATAACATGATAAGGAATGATAAGGGTGATATTATTCCAGTAGTTGAAAGAGCAGAAGTGTAACTCAAACAGAACAGAACGAATATGACAGCCAGCGGTTGCAGTAATGTGAGGAAATTTTAGCGGCTCAAACAGAAAAATTCTTTTCATTTCATAGCACTCCTCGTAGCAAAACGATTTATACACCGCGCCGCTTAATTACGAGGCATTGCTCGTTTTGTTGAATATAGCTATTTCGCCATCTACATTCGCGAATCTCGATATTAATCGATTATCGATTAATATCGAGAATTAATATCGGGAAGACGCGAAAAGAAATAAGAAACGAAAACGAATTAGTCGCGTTTTAGAAATCACAGACACAGTCTCTTACATAAAATAAAAGTGAAGAGTGCCGAACAATCGTTCACACACCATTTTGTGAACCAAAACTAAAATAATATTTTATACTAAAATAATAAATAACATATAATATTTACAAAAGAAATAAATAGTTATTATAAAGAAAATAATATAGTGAGTGTTATTAATTAAATCGTGAAAACCCGGTATAAAATAAAAGAGGGTCGTTAGTCAGTAAAACTCTGCGGAACGAACTTGATGATTTTCAACCACCAAACAAAAAGGATTCTAAGCAGTCTGAAAATAGCATTGCAATGATATAGTTAACGCCTGTAATACAATGGAAGAACATTCTTTTGTACCTTAGCAGTCGAAATAATACTGCGTTGGTGCTTAAAATAACTTTGGAACGTACCGAAGATTAAATTTATCTTATGGAACATCAATAAACTAATTAGAATATTTTAAAGCTTCATTTAGGAGTTAAAGTGGATGCTAAGTGCCCTGACAAAATATGGCTGTAAAGATATGTATATTTACATAAAGAATGTAAAAAAGCTCTAAGCTCTAAAAAACGTTCGAACGAATTGTAAAATGCACAAAGGAAATCTCTACCAGAATTGCATGGAGGAGCCTGCTCATGAGTTCTGCACTTCAACAGGGTCATAGTTGTGTTCATTTTCATCACCGATCGAAATAAAATGATGAAAAATCTTTTTTGCATCCTGCCACGATCCAAACGACAAAGCTTTAACCACTATGCCGTTTATCAACAGCCTATATGAATTCCTATTATTAAAATAGTTTCCTTGTACAAGTAGTTGTTGCAATATCCTGATCGCATAGCAATTTGTCGATAAATGTTGATTGCGAGGGATGCTTCATATTTTGGGCAATATCGGGGTAATTTTATTCGAATTGTTACAATTTATTCCTGTAGTTCAAGTTTCTTCGTTCTTTAGACATCGGTGCGAAGCACGCTCATGATTTTATTTCAAACATAAGTTAATTGACCTCGGCCGCAAATAAAAAATTAAAATAGCAACAACAACAACAACAAAATATTTGTTTACAAATTCATTCATAATTTTCTCATGACAATTATTTTTATGTCTCATGTTATATGTAAACGACACAACAATGTGCGATCAAATCGAAGCCATATAAACATAACATTATACCATTAAAATCGTGTTGATTCTATACGAGTGATGATGCATTCATAAATATACTCGCAGCATTGAGTACATCTTTCCACGCCAAATGAGAAAAAACAGTTCGCGCATACAACAGAAAAATTAATAATTAACTGAATCGCAGTTCTAGAGCATAAGTGATGATGTAATTCGCCTTTTAAACACAAGCGAATAAAAAATCAGCGACATTTTCCAACAAAAAAAAAATCGATCTTGCATTCTATACGTCATCTTCCACAACGCACGAATTAAAATAAAAATCACATTGCGCGGCCGAGAGATCATCATTTGTAATCAGCTTTGATATGCGTGATTAGATCTTGCCTTTTATAGTTTTTCGCATTAAGATCACAATCTCAGTATTTAAATGTGTAGTGTAGCGGGTATAAGTGTGTATGTGTGCTTTAAACGCAATATACACAAACCATATACAGGGGAATTAAACTTATTATCTTAAAGATGCGAGCATGTAGATGTTTACGCAGATGAGTCATGCGAGTATGATTATCATAAAGATGATCGTCGTTGTTTTAAATTTTTCTGTTTACAACAAATACAACTTAGATTTAACCTAATTCAGAATATATTTTGTTATATATATAGTGTGATATGTGATGAGATGTAAACAATGCGCTAAAGAGACTTTGAGATAAATTTATCAATGCTTCCGGACTAAAGCAGTTGTAAAAGTCGGCTTACAAGAAAAATTAGTCCTTTAGCCACTCCTTAATGTCTTCAACGACACTAATAATTACTGAAAAATATTTGTTCTAAGTATTTCAAATCCTCAATGAATAGAGGTTTATATAATCTTTACCACTTACAAGATAACATATAACAAGGATATGACAGTGATAATTCCCCTTTCACATAAACATATATTTGTGTGATACACGTATAATTAACATAATAATTGATATTCATATTTACTCATGTTTTATGTTTTAAATGTAACCAAATACAAATGACTAAATTGCTATATAAATGTTTGGTATATGGCTTCTGTTTGTTTACTGTTTAACCAGAAAATTTGTCAAAATTTTTCTATAAAATCTAAACACAAAATGCCATCTATATATCTTCTTGAAAACCGCAAAATTTTGGTTAGAAATTTTATGTTTTCCCAATGGGTGAATCTGCAAACACGTTCATCCTATATATGTAGACATATACGAGATGCATAAGAGTTCTAATGCTAGTTGAATTATGTCAATCTTTTGAGTATGATATTGTGGAATTTTGAATATTTATGTTAAGCCTATTTTACTCCGCATAACTAAATTATGTTGGTGGGTTTATGTATATACGTGGACAGGTACCGTATTCACATGGAATGCATCTCGTCAGTATCAGTCGTCTAATAAGTAGGGTTAAGAATAAAATGGTGTATAGACAGGGAGTAAACCTTTCTTCTTAACATGTGCTCCAAATTCGAAGCCAATATATTAATGTTGATTTGTAAAAGATTCGTTGCAATTGGCGATGTTACGACCTTTGTCAAGATAGCCCAAAATTCCAGCCCCGAAAATAAAAAAGGTGCGTATGGCAATACTATTTAACTCTATTTATATTACATATTACGACATTTCATTATAAGTATATAGCTCTCTTCTCATACAATATACTATTTATATGTCAAAAACTTAATAAATAAAAATTTTAAGAACCCTTTCAAATAATTTCAAAAGTTTTGATAAAATTTCGTATACGAAATTGTATAAATAAAATAGACGCATCATTCAAAACATGAACAACATTCTGAAATTCTAAATAAATTACAGTAAACAAAACATTTACTGTTAACTATCGTAGGTTAGGATTCAGTGGTTGACACTTAGGCCATTTTTGGCCCATTGTGATACCACGCATTCACGCCACACCATTAACTCATTCACCTATTCACCTACTCACACAACTACAGTATACCACCCTGCACATTGCAAGCTCCATGTCAACCTGTACATTGACGTGGATGGTGGGTCGGTGCTGAATTCTGCACTCCATCAGAGGGTCTTAGTTGTGTTTATGGGGTATATCAAAAAGTCTTGCAATATCATATGAAAAAAACGAGTGAGTGAGACAACAATATATTTTTCAAAACCATTTTTTGTCACGATGAAACTTCTAGAAGAACATTTCGATGTAAATTTTACGGTTCGTTTGTTTTTGTCAATTTAGTAACATGTGTTTTGAATTTTTCTTAAAATGAATGAAATTGAATATCGCGCCGTTACTAAATTTTTCTATAAAGATGGACGAAATGCAATTTATATATTCAACTATATATCAAAAGTTTACGGCGAATCTGCACCATCATATGCCACAGTAACAAAGTGGGTAAAATTATTCAAAAGTGGTTGGGAGTCATTATAAGACGATAACCGCTCGGGTCGGCCAGCAGATGCTATTAGCCATGAAAACGTAATTTTGGCTGATTCTATTGTATTGGAGGACCGGCGTATTTCTGTTCCGCGGTTAGCGTGGAGACTTTCTCTTTCATACGGTACCACATATACTATATTACATGACCACCTTCACATGTCGAAAGTAAGTGCGCGATGGGTTCCCCGTTTGTTGAATGCTGAACAAAAAAAAATGCGTGTTTAAACTTCAAAGGCGATTTTAGATATGTACAAAGCAGATCCAGAAAATTTCTTGGGTAACATAATAACAGGCGATGAAACATGGCTTCATCACTGGGATCTGGAATCCAAACAAGAATCGATGCAATGGATTAAACGTAGTGAACCACCACCAAAGAAATTCAAAACTCAACCGTCTGCTGGTAAGGTTTTGGCAACAATTTTTTGGGATGCTGAAGGAATTTTGATAATCGATTATATGCCACCGAAAACCACAATCACAGGCATATATTACGCAGAGGTTTTGCGAAAATTGAAAAAAGCGATCCGGGAAAAACGGCCAAGGAAAGTTAGGAAAAAAATCTTGCTTCTTCACGACAATACACCAGTGCGCAAGGCTAATATTGCTCAAGCTGCATTAAAGGACTGCGGCTTCGTGGAAATTCCGCATCCACCGTACAGTCTAGACTTGGCACCCAGTGACTACTTCTCTTTCCCAATTTGAAAAAAACACTAAGGGGCCGGAAATTTTCCAGTGACTATGAAGTACAGTCTGTTGTAAATGAATATTTTATGGAGCAAAAGAAATCTTTTTTTTTAGAGGGTTTAGGTAAGTTAATTGATCGATGTGACAAATGTATAAACCTTAAAGGAGATTATGTCGAAAAATAAAAATATTGCTGTCTCTCTCACTCTTTTTTTTCATATGATATTGCAAGACTTTTTGATTTGCCCTCGTATCACCGATTATAATCGATGATGAAAATTCGATTTTACATCTAGCTCTTTGATGGGAATCGAACCCAGTACCTCCCGGTCCAATTGCCGAAGCTTTAACCACTGCACCACTTGTCCGGTTAACTATCGTAACATTGTATATAATTTAGTATATGATATATAAGAGTGTCGGGAATTATTTGATCATAGTTTCTATGCTTTTTTGAATTCAAAATGAGTTGAGATATAGTCCATAGAAGTCAGGAACTATTCGTTGGCCCACTTAGCGGTGCACATCGTTTGATAGGTGAACACCGTATATTTGAGAATTAAATCAAGATCGCACTTCGCACCGACATCCAATAGGACTAACTGGAACAAGTACTAAGTTGTAACAATTCGAGTGAAACAATGCGATATTACCCCAATCTCGATGTATCTCTCGCGATCACACAGATCATATACCTATATAAAATTCTTTGAAAGACAGCTATGACAGAATATTAGAAAAACCACTTGTGCCGCATGATCTTCTGGCTCGAACAATTTTCATGGAACTTTCTAAAATGGAGTTTTCGAGAACCAAAAATTGATGGCGATGGCTTTCGGTTTCACAAAAATTCGTTTAGGGGGTCCGGTGTGGGGCCCGGACACCTTTTTCTTATTTTTTTCTCAGTTGAAACGGCTTTGATGAAAATTACGTTAGTGTACAAGGAATCTACTCTTATGGGCCCTAATTTTGTGGGAATTGATTAAGGGGGTCACCCGGTGCGACCGGGTCCCGTTTTTAATTTCTTTTTTGTTCCGCATGATTTTATTAAAAATTGGTGCGAAGAGAGGTTTTCATTTGCCAGGAATCAATTGCCCTTGGTTCAAATTTCGGGAAAATTTGATCAGATATTCGAACGGTAGGCTCCGAGTCCCTTTCTTAAATTTTTTTTCGAATTCCACGATTTTTATAAAAGTTGGTGAGAGAATGTTTTTGAGGGGTTTTGCCAGGAATCGACTGCAATGGATGCTATTTTCTGGAAAACCCGTTTAGAGGTCGTTCGGTAGGGCCCGGGTCCTTTTCTTTAATTTTTTCGGCTCGCACGACTAACAAAAAGTTCCTGGAGGGTTGGTTTTTGGTTTCCAAGAACCAAATGTGAAGAAACTTGATTTCGGGAATATTCATTTGAGCGTCATTCGGTAAGGCCCGGGTACCGTTTCTCATTTTTTTCGAAAAATTAGTGAAATGAGTTTTCATGTGCCAGGAATTTTTTGCGATTTGTCCAAATTTTGTTAAAATTCGTTCATAGGTCCAGCTTACTTTACTTTTTTGGTTCGCACAAACTTTACAAAAATTTCCGGTGCGGCCCGGAAATCTGCGGGAGCCTTCTTTTTATATTTAGTGGAACAGGGTTTTCGAATGCAAGGAAATTATTAAAAGGGGTTTCGATTTCTCGATAATTCATTTAGGCTTCCCTGACTTGGCCGTCATGTTGCATTACGCGTGATGCTGCATGATTTGCGGTACGTTGCACGAAGTTGTGCTACATTATAAAATATTGCATAATGTTTGGTCATATTGCATCATATTGCTTGAGGTTGCATCTTGTTGAAGGATGATGTGTGTAACTTCAGCGATGTTGATACAAGTTTGCAGGACAGGGTTTCGGACTAGGATTACCTGATAATTCATTTAGGAATCCTCGGGAAGGGCCGGCCGTCATGTTGCATTATGTTGCGTAATTTTTCACCATGTTGCATGATATTACACCGTATTCCTTGATGTTGCGCCATATTGCATGGTGTAGCACCATGTCGTGGGATGTTATTTTGATTGATTTTGCATTGTATTACGTCATACTGCACCAAATTGTAATGATAAACAACGTTGCTTAATATTGTGGAATCATGCATCACGTTGTGGGTTGTTGCCAGATATCGCACCATGTGGCGTCAATTGTACCGTGATGTACCATGTTGCGTGATTTTGTACTATGTTGAATCATGTTGTGTTTTTTATTGATTAGTTACCTGACGTCGCATTTCATCATCTTACAGAATGTTGAACCATATTTGGACGCGTTTCGGTCACATTAGATGGTTGCACTAATTGCGTTTTTTTGAAATGTTGGTTATTATATGAGAAACAATATTGAGTTGTAGCATTCGCTATCTCAATATTTTTCTTGGAACTTTTCAATAATACCATCAGCGGTACTTAACGGTTAAAACTCAAAACTCCTTGCCAAACAAAAAATGGTGGATCGCTAAATAAATACTTCTTTTAAAATGATGTTGTTGGTTTAGATTAATATAAAACCCCTAGAGTCCAAATCACCCAAAATTCCAATTGATTTACAAAAACTCAAGAATGTTAATATTGTCTTACTTGTTGCTGGTCTCATCAGACTTAAATTAATTTGCCTTAAAACTCGCTTGTAAGGTTGTATAAACCTAGGTATGATCTATTTAAATTTGAATTTTTATTGATGGTCGCTTCAATCAGTGGTGGTTGTGTGGTTACGTTGTATAGTTGATTGAAGGCTGTGAGTTACTTGGCCATTCTAATTCTGGATAGTTGAGCCATTTGGGTCCTGTCCACCAGAGGGGATGATTTATAAATTTGTATTGTTGCTATCCATGCTAGTACTATTTGAGAATCACTCCACAAATATACATTGTGTTTTCGTTCACCCATTGTCAGTTGAATGCTATGAATTAATTTTGAAAGTAGAAGTGTGGCGTAGAGTTCCAGGCTTTATATCGTTATTTGTTTCTGCACCGGAGCTACTTTGGTTTTAGCTGACACGATTGTGATGCATCCGAAAATCTATGTAGGCTTATCATAGTGAAGTTAAAATTTAACCATCTTTTTATAGTAATTTACTCAGTTAGATTTAGCTTACTGCGTAGTTTGCAGCAATTTTCCAAAATATTATATGGTAAGAACCATCCCAGTTCAAAGCCTTCGCCCATGTTTGCTGAAATAATATCTTAACATAAATTGTTATCGGAGGTAACCAACCTTGAGGGTCAGATAACCTTAATGGGGGGACATCGTTCAGAGCCATTCTGTAAGTGAAATCATCAATTAAGGTGTTCCAATAAATTCCGAGTACTTTAGAATATTGCAAATCCCTGTTGATTTCGATGAGCTTCTGAGAGTCAATTGTAGTTTTCTCGTTAGGCAGTTGGATAACCTCTTGCGAAGGTTAAATCCAGACGCTTCTTTTATTGATGTTAATTCTTGTTTCAATGTGATGAGCTGATCCAAAGTGTCTATGGTAAGATTAATGCTGTAGGCAGTGATCACATCCAATTAGAAGCACGATGTCGCCTGGTTTGTTAAATGTCGGGTCAGCTAGATCCAGGTGGTTAAATTCTCCCCAGTGGTGCATGAGAACTTACGATTGTCTGTGACTGCTGCGATGTAATGGAAGGTATAGTACACCTTCGAGGTTGAACTACATTTTTGGTTGAGTTTGTGATCAAATTTCCACCCGAGATATTTAAAGTCTTCGACCTTATCGAAGTTATGGTCGCTTGGCCGAGTTTTGCCGTGGGGATCCTTTTTGGTGTTGAAAACAATTTTATATTGGTGTTGTTGATTTTCAGTTGATGATTTTAAGCAGTCCTAGATATCAATTAGTCTTCGGTCAACAAGCATGATAACATATGCATATCTAAGAATTTGGTCTGACTTATTGAATATGCAGCGCGAAGTTTCAATGCCACTTTTCCTTTTGAAGTACTGCAGCACAAGATTAAAGAACGCGAGTGCTCTTGTACATCTTTCTGGCGCTCGGCAAATGTTATTTTCATCACTTAGCTTACACAGAGGGCTCTAGAGTTCCTATATACATTTTAGCGCGACTCAAAGGTTCTCGCAATTAATGCTATCATATGTATGTTGAAATTTTATGTACAGTTGGTGAAATGCAATATTCTACCCCTAACATTTCTCAAAGATCATCCTCAACGTGAAGCACTGATCTTTAACAAGCATTTTGTATAGGCGGTGTTTAACAAAGCTATATCATGGCAATTTTCACACTCGAGACGGTCACTTTTTTATGCTGCGATCATCACGTTGAGACCATTAAGATAACATGCAAGAGTAGCTGGAGATTCCATCGAGACCGGGTGGTCTATTGTGGGATATGCGGTGTTTGCCTGGTGAATGATCATCTTGAATAGGGATCACTTCGTCAGTCCGATTCAGAATATTATTCAGCTCATAATATTCGCGCTTCTTTTGTGTCGTAGGAGTTTGGTTGTGGCTTTCTTTGGTCTAAATTTTGAGTGACAGCTTCCTTATAGTTCTGCATGGAATTTTCCTTTTTTAGTGTATCGCTTGAAAATAACAGTTATATGACCACTGTCAATATAATTTCATCTTTTGCCATTTAAAAACGTTGTAATATATTTCAACCGAAATCAATCTTCTAGAAATCTAGAGATTATAAAGTTATGACATTTGTTCAATTTTTTGACCCCTATGTCAAAGTGAGAAACCAATTCGTTAAACTCTACATCTAAATCAAAACATTCACCGAATATTTGCGCAACTCCAGATTTTTTTGAATGCTGTATATTATCATTACAAAACCGCGTTCACTAATTATTTCGAAATCCATTACATCAATCATCATATACGGGTTAAATCGTAATCGATTACGATTTTAAATAAAAAATATTAAATTAAATTATAATCGATTAGTTTTGGTGTGTGGCGCGTACAAATATTTCAAATTCCAATATTTTATCGATGAGTTTCCAAAAATAGTTTTATTGAACACAAAAATATAAAGTCGCATATAAGCGAGCACCCACCCGCACATAATTTTCGAGTTGGGAAATATTTTTATGGCCATCCTATTTGTTATTGTATATAGTATATTTTGATGAAAATCAGCACGCAATCTGTTCTTGTGTAATAATACCGTTATTGTTCTACACACACACATAAAATTTCAATTCGATTCGATCAGTAGTTTATGTATTCAAAAACTATTAAACGAAATATAATTTAATTGATTTTAATGAGATTTTTTTTTTTTTGGGGGATGATTATAGAACACAGACACCGGATTGATTTAGGGATCGCTCACATTTAATTCCTTTCTTACTTAATTACTTGTCCTTGGCATAATTTAAGGCATCTGACACAAATATAATAAATTTGCTCGCCATGTATGGCAGAGGTATAAAAAAATAAAATGTACATATATGGATTACAGTTGATTGAAGCAATTCTAAAATAATTAACCATAATCAATTTTATTGTTTTTGTTGTCGTTTCTTCAATATATCTTAAGGTTATGCTCAGCACAGTGTACACAAGAAATTATGAAAGAGTGTTGATTTACTGGCATGATAAAATTATAAAAATTTCATGTTTCGATTTAATCTGTTTTAATTAATTAAATTTTTTTTATTTTTTTTTTATTGTTAGTTTAATAATAGTTTCTATTTTAATTGTATAAAGTTACCGCAAATTTAATGCTTTTTTAACATATCCTGCCTACATATAAAGAGTACACTTCAAGATTGTTCTATTTTAATTTGTCTTAATTCGTTGTTTGTCTTTATAAAGATTTCTTTCTCGCTTCATACTGTGTGTGCATAGACCAGGTCTGGCAAACTTAAGATATGGAGAAGAGATTAACCATTTACGATAATGAAATTGATAATTGATAGTTTTATCACAACAACGACATTTTATTCATCAAAAGACAAAAGAGGTCCAAAGTTTGAGAGGAGCTAAAGGTGTCACTGGCAACCAGTGTTGTGCAAATTGGTGTAATAATTAATTCTTGACATTTACTACGTAAATATGGAAATATTACGGAAAAATGTAAATAATGTAATTAATGTGAATAAAGTTGTGTCTATATAATTTAAAACTATTTATTTATTTTGATGCCAAAAATACATTAAGGCCAAGGCCGTGTTTACAATGTACTGTAGAACTTCCATGTACAGAGCAATATTACAAACGATTAAATGTATTTTAAAACTTACAACAACAAGTTACTCATCCCATCAACATTTAATTAAATTAAAAGCGTAAAAGGGTCAAATGACAGCTGAGGATAAATGTATAGTTTAATGAATTTATAGTGATATTTATTCAAAGAAAATCCAAAAAGTACAACAACAACAAACTTATTGTAATACCATAGAAAAATATGTTTACCATAGATTTTTCATTTTGATAAATCAAAAGATAAAAATGAATAGAGTAAAAATGTTCTAACAATTCCAATCTCATGATTGTATTTGTGAATTTACATTGCGCGCAATCAAGACATTGGCATAAGACTGTTTACTCAACACATTTTTGTTTCTTCATTTTCGATTTATAAAAATGAGAAATCTATGGTAAACTGATTTTTCTATGGTTATACTATTGGTGTAAGTAAACATTCAGGCGAATTTATGTTGTGTAATTTCGAGCAGTGTGATTTTTCAATTTTTTTGATTTCTTGTGGACTGCTTAGATCGAAAAGAGTGTCGCTAGTAAGTTATATGATATTTTAATGGGTCCGACGGGGAGTTCTATTAGCTTTTAAAAATTAAAATTAGTAGTTAAAGGAAGTCGACAGAGTCGATTTGACTTTTTCAAAATGGCAGCTTGAAATAAGAAATCTGCTGGTCCAATTCAAATCGACACTTATTTGAACATAACCCTATACATTTCATTAATTGACAATTCACAGTTCACAGTTCTAAGTGGTCTTTTTTATTGTTTGTGGAAAAGATAAATTACACATTTGAAAAAACTATTAATTAGTAAACAGGAATATTAGCCTTTACTCCAAAATCATCAAACATAATGTAGAAATACTGAAGTATTTGGAAACGCGTCTTATGCGAAGAGTATTCAAAGTATTTATTGTTTGAATCATATATTTTCTAATTCAGATTTGGTCTAGGGTTTGAAATATTGAACCAACTCTACTTTTAGAATTATATCTAAAATTATAAGAGGGAATATCAATTTGGCAAGAAAACATTTGAGAATTAATTTTAATACTAGTTTAATACTATTTAAGAAAAGTACTAGAATTGGTATCTATACCAGATGAACGTTTCGGTCATCACAGTAAAATAGAACGTTTAACACTTTTTGCCGTAAGCACTTGGCTATACACATTAACACTTAATAAACACATTTTACTAAACACTTGAATTTTTTTTGACCAATTTTTAAATTAAAATATTCTAAAATTTAATTTTTGTGGAATAAAAAACAAGTGTTTAGTAAAATGTGTTTATTAAGTGGAGCTGGCTAGCTGGCGGGACAAGCAACAGGGTGCTACACTATCTGTCGCTATGAATATACCAAAGACAACATCAATTAGAATATGTTACAAATTTTTGAAATTTAATAAACACATTTTATTAAACACTTGTTTTTGTATTTCGCAAAAATTAGATTTTTGAATATTTTAATTAAAAAATTTGTTCAAAAAGTTTAAAAAGTCACTTGATCGATTTCGACTTTTTAGGCCATTATCAGGAGTATCTACTGATTGGTAAAAGTAAAAATTTTGTTATATATAGTAGAAAAAAGGATAGAAAAGACAAAAAAGACGGAGAGGCAAAAAAAATAGGCAATAAAAATTAATCATTGATCGTCTCAGCCAACTCTTGTTTAATCAGACAAATTAATAATAGAAACGGGGGAGGAGTATATAGCAGGTAAGCCAATAGTCATCGGCCGAGTAACAAAATTCAAGGTATAATGAAGTACATTTAATTACCCGACATATTTGTCATATTATTATACGATAATATGACTCGTAATATAATATTACTATTCGTTATAACACGTCGGGTAATTAAATGTACTTCAGTATATCTTGAATTTTGTCCAAGCTTATGGTATTTTGAAAACGAGGTGGAGATGTATTTTCCTTAGAAGCCTGTAACTTTCAATTGAGAGAAATTGCGATAGACGACGTTTAATCTAACGAAATCACACTAGAAGAAGAGGAAGAATATCAAAATGTAATAAACATCGCAAAATCAGCTCTTCAGTTCAGAGACATTATATGAGCCTCAATTTTCTTCTGAAAATACAATTCAATTTTATTAATATAAATACATATTTTATTTCATCACAATTCGTTCAAGTGTTTCTTTATTTTTTCTTTAAAAAATTTCTGGTCTCTGCCCTTCATATATTGCAAAAGTGCATCTTTTTTTTGCGATCGTCTAACACTTTCTTGATTATTATGTTTAAAAGATCTGGATGTTTATGGCGTGTTTGTTGATCGTATGTCCGCCATAAATACATCTTCAAGTGCATTTGTCATTGGCCTATTTGTTAATGGCGTTTCTGTGTATGAGGTGATTGGTTCTTCGTTCAAATATATCATAATCTAGGATCGGCTGTAATAAGATCATTGGAGCTATATTGTGTTTGCCATCGATGAGGTCATTTAATTTAGAATAAAATGCCCAATTTTCTGAATGAGGTTTTTACATTTTTTCATATATTCTGTGATGCTTTTCGAAATCTTTAAATCTTCGGCCAGTTTTCTATAAAGAAAAATGACGCATTAAATTTTCAATTCACAAAGTTTGCCCCATAAAGTTTTTGGAGCCACATTTTTCCTTAGAAAATCTTATAACTTATTGGAGACACTTCCTTGGGTTTTAATAAATCACCGATATCATTGAAGTTCATGTTAAATATTAAAAAAATATTTAAAATGACTTTGGAATGTACATAAGACTCATTAATTAATCACATTTTTAAATCAAATGGTACAACCTGTCGGACCGATTAGAAAGTTAAATAACTTAGTAAGGACACTCTTTTGGATTGGTTAGGCCCGTTAGAAAGTCATATAACTTGCTTGGCACACTTCTTTTGGTCTAAGTATTCCAACAATATCACTAAAGTGCTTGCTTAATGCTTAGAAAATACTTACAATGACTTTGCATTGTACCTAAGACCAATTAAAAATTACAATTTTTAAATATAGTGAAACATCCTGTCGGACCCATTTTGGGGCCCTCTTTTGGATCCAAGCAGTCCGCCAATGTCACTGACATTCATGCTGAATGCTAAGAATGACTTTGGAATTTACCTAAGTCCCATTAAAAAAATCATACTCCTCGAAATTACACGTGTAAAAAACGTGTTAGACACGTGTTGAAATATATTAAAAATCTCTAATTAACTAGAGACATCTATGTAAAAAATAGAATACCTACAATAATTGGGAGTATAATTTAAAAGATTATATGCTTTGCTCGCCATCTTTTATCAAATAGATTTATTTATGGCGATAGACATTTTTATCCATACCATGACAGTTTACAGTTTTGACATTTTATTTTTATTTTTCAACCAACTGTCACATAAAATTTCAAATTATAGTGTTTGCGAAATCTAATTCTGAATGTGACTTACTTTGATCCTCCTCATTGCTATTAGTGATTTGGTAATCTGGGTTGGCAGGCTCACGCAATTCAACGGCTGTGACTGTGCAATTACGAAAAAACTTGTTGATTTTTAAGCCAAGGATTCGAAATCAAAAGTACAGAGTTGTAAAAAAATGTAACGACAATTGAATATTATTTGGCTCATATTGTATTTATTGCTTTTAGTTGAAACGCAATTATCCGGATTGGTCCCGAACTCTGGAGGCATATGATAATTTTCACTACGCCAAGGGAAAATATTGCAACTACGCTAAAACAGCGGTCAACAAATGGTCAATTTTAAAAAAATTCATTATATAGTGAGTGCATGCTCTCTGGACAATACCCTCATCGTGGACAGTTAGTAAATGAACACACTTAAAATTCCATCAAAATTAGAGGCCAGTTACATTTAAATAGCTCATATTTAAGAAAAAATACATCAAATGTCATAGAATAAATTTGACAAAATTAATGTTTTTCTGTGAATGTTTTGACATCTGACAGAAGTATTAAATAAATTTACTCAAGAAATGCTTGACAGTTTATTGAACAAAATATTTAAAGTCAAATTCAACTACATATTTTTTTTTAGTTTGACCAAATATCAGAAGATGTCAGCAAAATGAATGTGGTTCGAATTTTTATTATTATTTTTATAGAGGTGGTACTGTGAATTCGTAGTTATGATTTTCAAACAAATATTTATTTAGTTTCTGTCATGCGACTTGTGTAGAAAAAGTTGTATATATACTGTTTATGTCTGACACAGATTTGCTTGTCTGAATATCCGACTAATTAAATTGATGGTTAGATTACTTCAGTCGTTCATAGAAGGCACAATAAAAATTTTGTCTGATGTATAATTAAAAATTGCCTAATAAACTAAAATTGTTCAATCTTTATAATATTTCTAATCTGAGCTTGATAAATCTGAATGTTTAGAACTAAATATCACGCACATTTTGATAAATGGACATTAACGACATATGAACTAACCACCAATTTATTTCATCGGAAATTTAGAAAAAATTTGAGTCAGGCACGCAGCATAAATCAAAAATTAGCGTTTAATGCTGTGTGTCTCACACCAAAATATTTTTTTAAACTTTTGATTAACTAAATTGATAGTTAGTTCATATCAGTTATTGATATATGTTGTTATTATTCATAAGCCAAAATGATCCTTATGTTTAATTGATTGAGTTCTAAATTATTTAACAAATTTTAATTAAATATCAGACACGGTTTGTTTGGTGCCATCTATGAACAACTAGTATAAACCAACCATAGATTTAGTTCATTGGAAAGGTGGACAAAATAATCAACGTCGGGCACACGTCTGGCAAATTCAATTTGAGTTTTTAGTACGCAATTTAGGATTAAATAATAGGCACATTACGTTTTATTGATACAATAACAACTATCAAATCACTAGTACAAACGAACGGCTGTTTAGTTTAGTCAGTAATTTAGTCGAAGAAATCGGTGTGAGACACACAGTATAGGTAAGTTACTTTGAAGTATGTATACGAAATTTTTGCAGATTTACAATTCGTTAAATCGCCGGTCAAAACAAGTTGTTTTTAAAAAATCTCTATATGTGCTTGTGTAATAGGGTCAAAATATGACAGCTGAGGATAAATGTACAGTTTAATGAATTTACTGATATTTATTCAAACTAATCCTAAAAGTACAACAACAAACTTATTGTAATACTATTGGTGTAAGTAAATATTCAGGCGAATTTATGTTATATGCAGACTAAATATCTGTTGGCGCTCTATACCTTAGTATGATTGATAGATCGTGGTGAAACTTGTTCCATTAATTGAGACTTGTGAGACCCCAGTACTTTTTGGCCAAAATTGTTCTACCGCAAGTGGCAACTTCCAGGAGCTTTTTCAGTTTTGCAAATATTTTGAAAAGCATATTATTTATGTGGAAAACGATTATGAATTACTAGGCTCTGATCAAAATTTGCGAAAATATCGGTCCAGATCAATTTTTCAAAATTTAAGCGGAAATGACGATTTTTGACAAAAATCTGTTTTCAAGAAAAAATTTGGTTTCTCTACAGCCCTGACATACTCGTACTGATTACTCGAGATGAAACATCATATTGAACCTCTTTTTACATATTTTGAAAAGTATAAAGCATTTACGAAAAAACGGTTAAAATCAAAACGATTTTAGACTAAGTTTCAAACAAAATTGCTTCAGATTATTTATTAAAAAAGTATTTCACCAAAATTCGGCATTTCTAGAGTGAGGCGGATTGACTATTCAGAATCAAATTTCATAAGAAAGCTTTTTCCAAAAATTATTATATCCTTGTAAAATGTAGAAGCTTTTTAAATTTTTGTAATGCAGGTTAAACTTTCAATAAGCTTGTTTGTTTTCTGACATGTAAGCATGAGTTATGATTTTATCAAAAATTTGGTAGGTTCAATTTGTTGATTTTGACCTCTATATTTTTATAGGAATAACAACTTCCATTAATTAAAATCTCCGGAAACAGAAGTACAAAATATGTGGATCATATATGTACAATCACTACTGGCGTGGATTACAAGTAGTAGTCGTATTGTCTACGATTTATCGATGTTGTCTACGAGTTTTAGGCACGATGGCGTATCAATTTGTAGATTCAATAACGTTAAATGTATGGAAAGGGAAAAGTAGTAGCCTAGTTCTTAGTGATCGACAAAACCTAATAAGAACCAAGAGAGCCGATGGTCTTAGAAAAAGAAATTCTTGAAAAGTTTAAAGCATGTCTGGAAACGTGATCATATAAAATGAGAGCAAAAATAAATCTTATGCGCATACATTACATCAAAGACTAAATCTATCATTGTTATACCCAAGGCATTGCCCGAAAATACTTCAGCACCATATGTAAAAAAAATACTTGGAAGTTAATCTTTCCCTAAGTATGTAACTCGACAAATTAATATGATTATCTTAAGATAGAGTCTCATCAAGCATAAAATCCAGACTCGTGAGACTCTGTAAAAAGGCTTGTAAGATTGATTAACGATAGATAGTTTGTGTTCGCTCTGGAAGAGTTAACATATGAAACCAACCTGGACATTAATAAAAAAGAAGAACAACAACGATTCCAAGATAGTGCCCTGGAGAACAAGCTTCTGCACCGGCAAGAAGGTGCAAACACGAGGAATGGTTGGCCAAGTGTGAATGGATAAAATTAACTGCAGAAGTGGACAAATTAAAATGCGAGTTGAGCTTAGTTAAGAGGGTGCTGCGGTCGATGTTATCGAATGCGTTACTGAAGTTGGGAAGGCATAAAACAGTAACCTTACTTTTGGTCCATATTCCTCAGTCAATTTGGTACTGATTAAATTCGTTGATATTGTGCTGTAGCTAATTCATTAGTATTGTCTTTTGTGGGAAATGGGATTACACTAGCATTCTTCCAGACTGAGAGAAAAACGAGGTTGTAAGAACGAAATTCATAATGCGATGAATGTATTGCAAGTATAGTGACAAGATCAGCATGGAAACTTAATGGGAACGTTATCAGACCCAACTGCATTTGATTTGACGGAGGAGAATGCAGACCACAATTCACGAGGGTGTGAAATGAAAAGGAAGATAAGCTGTTAGACTGCGGGAAACATGATTTGTGGCAGGGTTCAAACATGAACGCAAAATGAACTTTGACAATATATGTGAAAAGTCCAAATAAGATCAACGTCTGAATCATTGTGTAAAAGTTGGAAAATTCTGTCCAAGTCGTCGTAATTTACAAATAAAGAGACGCCACAAAGAATAAAACTTGGGAGACGATTGATGAGACGTACTAATTTACGGTTATTTGAAACGAGGAGTGTCAAGAGAGATATTAAATGATACGGCTTCTAAATTAGATGAACTTTACACATGAGGACTCTCGAAGAAAAGTTTATAAAATCTTCTTCGAATAGACTACTGTTGGAGGCATGCACTGAAGACCTTATATTACGTAGGATAAAATTATCTTCGATTGATTAAATGGTCAAACATTATGTATGGAATATAATTTGGGTTAAGTGGCCGCCTCTGGTTGCGGCTCAGAGGCGACCTTTTTTAAGCATATTTTTCATAACATTATCGCAGACTTCTGGTGTTATTTCAGCAATTTTGTTTCTAATGTTGTCCTAAAGCATCGAGGTTGTGGTTGATTTATTGATGTACATTCCTCCCTTCAAGTACCTCCATAGGAAGAAATTGGGAGGGATAAAATCAAGGGATCGTGGGGCTAGTCGATGTCACCATTTTTGAAATAATTCGGCCGGGAAAAATTTCTCGAAATATTTACAAACGTAGGCCGAACTGTGTGTGATGGGGTCAATATTAATCGTAATTATTTAAAATTTATATCAGTTTGCATAGCAATAAGCAATGTCAACCATTATAGTGCTAGTACTTTTAGACGTTAAAATTCAAAAATTATATCGTTTGCGTCCCTAGCCGCTTGGCGTTAAATACCGTCCGGGTACCCACTCCACTATTGCGCACTGTTCCGTTCTTTTAAGATATTGATCAGTACAGCACAATATGGCCGAAACTTCCGAAGAATTTCGTCGCTTAGTAGTGCTGGAAGTGATAACTCGTGTAGGTTTATGTTACTCGCAGTCACTTTTGTTTTAGTGACATGACTGTCACCTCGTTAGATGATTGCCGTCTTCTACTTCTGGACCGCATAAACATTGACAGTGGTTTGTTATCTTAAAGGTAGGTAGGCTTTAAACTTACCATGACCAGAGATAACTTGGCTCATAGAGTTCGTTAGTTGCAATTTCATTTTAATTCGCGCTTTTATATCTGGAATGAAGCGAAACGTATTCCTTCCATTGGCATATTCATTCCGGCTTATTAAATTGATCGTTAAATTGATCATGCCTACTATCTGCATAGCATGTACTTGGTCTCCTATATTATTTTGGGCTTTTCTTCTTAGGTACATGAGCGCTCGATTTTTGATTAGAATATCTACAGGGAGCACGCTGTCCAGAACCGCAATACCGTCTTTAGACACTGTTCGGTAGGCCTTTATTACTCCTAGTAGGATATTCTTCTGAGCACTTTTCAATAATCTGATATGGTGACAGTTTAACCTGTCGTACCACCCAGCCGCAGCATACGTGAAGAGCCACACCTTTATAAATTAATACAAGTGTTTTATGGTTAAGTCCCCATCCCTCTCTTGATACTTTCGCCAAGGAGTGGAATAGTTTCTTGACGTTTTCGCAGACCCTGAATACGTGAGATGCTACTCCCATTTGTTCATCGATGTCTACTCCTAGATATCTAACGTACTTGACCATTTTCAAATGGTAAAATTTGCTTTTAAGCTACAGCTTCACTGTTTTTTTACTGCAGATAGTGACATTTTATTTAAATCGTACCAGTATACCATATTGTTAATGGCGATTTGACCCTGGAGGGTATCCTTTTGTTATTTCTTGTTATGTCTCTGATTACTGCGGATCGTTCGCTAAAGCAGCTCCTAAATATATTCATAATGTTTTTGGGGAGATTATAGACTGATAAACTTGCGATGACACTAGGCCACGTTAAGTTATCGAATGTTCCGGCAATGTGCAAGAATATACCCATAACATATTTTGGGTTTTGACAGTGTTTGTTAGATGGATTATCGCATCCTCAGTAGACATGCTACGTTGGAAGCCGAATTGTTTGTCCGAGAATACACTCTGTTCAATTCGTGGAGAAATACGAACTGCTAGTAAACTTTCTAGGAGTTTCCCCATGGCAGGTAGTAGCATGATTGGTCTATAAAACCGTAGCCAGACACAAAATTTATCGCGACCTTCAGTTATCAAGATTGGAAATTAAATTATAATAATCGTGATAAAAAAAATTTTGGTGACAGACAGAAACCTGATTTTTGCGAGTGTGGCTAATTTAACGGGATAGATTGCATTTGTCTAGTTATAAGAAGTTAATAATTCTGTTTTGGAAAAATCGTGTACAGACAGACAGGCAGAAATAACTTAATGATCTAAATAACGAGGTTATCTGGTTTGTGTCTGTCTACGGTATATAAAACTTCGGAGAAAGTGTATATCTCTATATCCCCAGGTTTCCTGATTATATAATCATTTCACCTTTTTCCACACCATAGGGTTGTATTCAAACTGCAAGCGCAGCTGTTTAATAGTTTTACTAATTGTTTCATCTCTTTGCCACTCTCTTCTTAGAAATTGAGTTGTTGCAGACATTGGTTATCTGCGTTGAGATCAGCTCCACACGATCATCAATTTCGTCTATCGAGTTAATTTCAGGAAGTGCTTCTACACTGTATCAAGAGCCGACCAGGTGTCTAGCAAATAGACCCCAATCAGACGTATGTGAAGTTATCCCAGGATTCTATTCCAGAAAATAAAATTTTTTAATCAGGCAACACTAACATATCAATAACCAATTTGCTCTTGTGTGAAGTTATCCCAGCCCAGGTTTTGATTCATTTCATTCAAATATACTATATTTGTGAAGTTAGCCCAGCCCAGAAATTTTATCAATTTTAATGAAAAGCGAAAAATTATCAGGTTAATTAAATTCGATTGGTTTTTCATATAATAAAAAAAATGTAAATGTAACGTATAAAAAAACTGTAAAATTTTAAGTTGCATAAAGTAATGGAACATTTCAGGCAATGTATGAAAAAATTTGTTCAGTGGCAAGTTCCCGAAAATGAACTCTGGGCTGGGAATTTCATTGATTTTCATATAATTTTTCGTTCCGCTCGATAAATTAAAAATTATTTCGCCAAAACTAAAAATGTCTCGGTTCAGGGCAACATGATTTTGAAATGTATACACCAGTATGTATATACCAGAAATATTTTTAACTTTATTGAGCGGGACGAAAAATTATATAAAAATCAATGAAATTCGCAGCCGAGAGTTCATTTTCGAGAACTTGCCACGGAACAAATTTTTTCTTACATTGCCTGAAATGTTCCATTACTTTATGCAACTTAAAATTTTACAGTTTTTTTATACGTTACATTTACATTTTTTTTATTATATGAAAAACCAATCGAATTTAATTAACCTGATAATTTTTCGCTTTTCATTAAAATTGATAAAATTTCTGGGCTGGGCTAACTTCACAAATATAGTATATTTGAATGAAATGAATCAAAACCTGGGCTGGGATAACTTCACACAAGAGCAAATTGGTTATTGATATGTTAGTGTTGCCTGATTAAAAAATTTTATTTTCTGGGATAGTAATCCTGGGATAACTTCATATACGTCCCAATCAGCTATGTTTATGGCAAATCTCTGAGTTTTGCTACTTGCAAGCGGGCTATTCTGTGGCGCGTTTGATAACTCAAACGTGATGACTCTATGGTCACTAGATGTCCAATTTTATCTTACACATCACCCAACTATCGAGCCTAACAAGGCTCCGTTGGCTATTGCTAAGTCAATATTGGAGTACCCATTAGACGAGAACGTCGTTGGGTGTCCCTGCAAGTTCATTGTGAAGAGATCATTCCTGGACACGAAGTCCTCTACTTTTCTTCCGTTTTCATCGGTTAAATGGTCATGCCACATTTTACTTCTAGCATTGTATTCTCCGATGATCATTACTTTTTTTTGTTGACCCGACCGCCTAGGATCGTTTAAATTTTGCACATATGGTACTCGACACAATGAATACTAATTGCAATCTTGGGATTCTCAGAGCATCCTGTTGCTACTTTGGCTGTAGAAGGCATGCCGCATGTGTGATGAGGTATCGTCTTGTTAGGAGCACATGTTCTGTAGTCGTAAATTATCTTAAAATCGTAAATGATTTGTAAAACTAGAGCACTCCAATCTCGTTGCCGTTCATGTTCATTTTCCGGCTGTTCTTGATTCAATAGAATTTTATACGGGTAAAAATATAAATCTTTTCTGAGAAATTTTAACAAGCATGATGGAAAGATTCCCAACTCTTGTGCACAGTAGACCTCATTACACGCTGAATGATTGACTTGCTCGGCACATGATTAACAACGAAAAAGCCACGTAATTTTCTCGGCGTATCACAATTGAAAATTTTTTTAAATACATTTTTTTAATATAATTTGAACACGTTGTTACGACGTTAGATGCTCCATAGTAAATTCTTATGGACTATTCTCTACAATTGCCATCCAAGTTACGTATATACACATACTCGTAGTCATCGCCATCTTAGAATAATTATCTTAAATAAATTTGCCATTTAATCAATTAAAATTGTTTAATGTTTGATAAGTAAGGGACCCCTTACTTAAACTTCAGGTTCAAGTATTTAAATGGAACAGTGTAATATTGACATCGGTCAATCTGCCAAAATCCTTGTGCCATGAGCTTAGCAAGTAAATTCTGAATTACGTTGTATCGTCGAAGTTGTACTAATTGAGCTTAATTCGATTGTGGACGAGTATATTTACAAACAAGTCTAAGAGTTTAATTACGGAATGAGAAAGCGTTACCAACGTGATCAGGAGTCAAAAGCTGAAGGTCACTCAAATTGGAAGACATATAAACGCTTTTGCCTCGTTTACTTAAACATAACAGGTAACAAGCACGAACCTTTCCAAAATATCAGCTTGAACCCTTCTAATAGGATACCGTAAAAATCGTAATGTGGCTCTAACCGACATATTGCCACGTTGGTACATTTGTTCTTTCAGAAACAGCTCATGAGATATCTAAACCGAAGCTGCGTGGTAAACATTTAAACTAAAATTTTGTAATCAACTAAAATATCATTATTGAATATCGATTTAGAATAAGAACAAAAAATTAATCCAATACAATTCTAAATAATCGACTTTTGCGACTAATTCGCGTCTCCATTTTTTAGTATTATTAGGACCCCCCATTGGGCCAATATAATCGCGCGCAGCGGCAGCACAAAATCGAAATTCAATTTTTTTAAATCGCATTTCATCTATTTATTTACACCATTTTCCACATTATCACAGAATCAATCAATTTATCCAAAACGCACAGCATGAATTTTCACCCATTTTCATTTTTCCTCTTTCATGCGGTATCCGCTATATACTGTTGCTTTCATTCGCAAAAACAAAAACCCCAATAAGCATAATCAAAACAAAAACTACAATATCAAAACATGTTTTTCTTATCATCATGGAAAATTGGAAAAATATACAAGAGGAAATCACTAATTGAGATTGCTGGAAGTATAACAAAATAAAAAAAAATTTTGAATACAAAAAATCTCAATTCCCCTAATTTTTTTTTCATATACATACGTATGAATATACACTACACCAACTTGTTGTTGTTGTCAATATCCCTTTATCAACCAAGAACACTAAAAAATTGACTCAGTTTTAGTCCAACCCACACAAATGTGTGAGTAAGAAACCATAGTATGTAATGGCGTTGTTGATAAAAAATTTCGCTTTATTTGAAGTAAAACCAACACAATTGTGTGTATAGATATAGTGTTTTTTTTCGGAGGAAAATAAGTTAAAAAGGAATTCACAAATGTGTAAGTTGGTTCAAAAAACATACAAAATTAAATTTTTAGCATGGTACTTTTGCCCTACCCGCACAATTGTGTTAGTAAATCACTAAAGGGATATGCACTCGATTTATTTTTAGATACGATTTGGGTATACGCCCCCTTTTATTTGTTTAGATTTTAAACCAATCTGAGAGTGCGCGCTGATTTTCTATTTGAAGAGAAAGAGAACGAAACAACAGACTACAATACATAACAGAGAGGCATAAAATTTGATTGTGCACAAAACGAAAAAAAAAAAAACAAAATGAACATTTTGTGTAGAGTTTTTGTGGATAAAAAATGTCTACAAATAAATTTATAATTTCGTATTAATGATTGAATATTATGATTTTTGGAAAAGTACTTAGATTCCCAATATTACTGTTATATGATTAGATCAATCTAATCTTAAAGTTCAATTCTAATCCGATTTGGTGGCTTAGCCCAAGTGTAGCAAGCGAGTAACCAAAACAAACTAAAATGTTTTGGTTTTAACATTTCCATAAATATAGCGGCGGATACGGAACAGTAAGCTTTGACAAACAAAAGGGAAAAATCATTTTTCTCCTGTGCTTATTTTTTTGTTGTATTGCATTAGCTTATCATTTGATTACTTTAAACCTTTGTAGATAAGTCCCGCCCCATTTAGTATACAAAAAAATCTTATAAAACCTAAACAAAATATTAAATCAATCTGTAAAAGAGATTATATAGAGAGAGGGAGAGATTATTTTTCTATTATGCTGAGCGTGTAAATGGTCGAAAGAGAATAAAAATGCCTGCGACTTAACATTTTCGATTTTGGAATTGTTTTTGATTTGTAAGCAGTGTAGTGGGGGGATTTAAATCCGATTTAAAACTATATTGTATATACATACAAAGGAGGCGTGGCACGATGAAATCTGTTGCTGTGCTTGCTGTACGACGGCCGATATATTTTATGTACGTATGTAGTGTTGTATCTGTTTGATGATAAAAACGGAAAACAAAAAATCTAAACTCAAAAAGTAGAAAAAAAAATGAATTTTTCTTTATTTTTTTCCATATCACTGCTAAATTTTTAGTAGTTGCCGTGGTTTTGAATCGGAATGATAACGGAAGTTTAAGCTTAACAAAAAATTATATTTTTTATGAAATACATAAATAGAAAAGCTTGAAAGCTAAGTCAAGTGATTATTTTTAGTTAGAGGAAAAAACCAAAGTGGATTTTTGTTTTGTTTTTAATATTTTGATTTTTATTTATTTTATTTTTGGTGTTCGGATTTTCTGGAAAATTTATGTGCTTAAGTGGAAAAATTAATTTATGTAATAAATATATTTTTTGAATATGTGTGAATAAATTAAATAAAAACTTTAGAATTTTTTTGTGTGTGATTTTGTGAAACAATTTTATGCAAAATAAACATTTGTGTGCAAATTTTATATAAAAATAAATAATAAAATGACACAATCATCACCGCCACATTCCCCACTTGATTATCGTACAAATGGATTTACACTATCCAATTCGCTGCAGGCTCCTCTGGATTTTAGTATTCCATTTAAGGAGGTTGCATCAAATTCCATACAAAATGGCACCACATCGAGTGCTTTTAAAGTGGTAACACCGAAAGGGAAAACCGACGGTAAGTCAATCTGAATTTATATATAATTTTATACGACCATATATTATGGTTCCGGCGGTGCTGCAATAATCTCGAATCTCGAACATGTCGGTATCAATTGAAAGGAAATTTGTCATTGCGTGATGTAATCCGTGCATGTAATACAACAAATTCACAAACAGAAACTGCATACAATTTTTGTTGTTCGATTAAATTAATTTAGTAAAAGCAACAACAACATAATACAAAATGGAACTGGAAAAATTTGCGGGGAAATCCGTATTTATATATATTGTAAGCAAGAGGAAAATTGGTATAATTTATTTAGTGTAACACGATTTTTTGAAATGTGAATTTTGTTTCATTGTGTGGATGCTTAATTGCTTTCCGATAGAAGGAATGAATTTTGAAAATTTTTAGAGAGCTTTTGCTGTCAAAAATAATTTTCGACTACTAACAGCGATTAGGTCTCACATTTAAGAGATTTATGAAACGAAGTTAAGTCTTTGTACTTTAATTAAAGAATATATGTGCTCCATAGGTAATGTTGATCTTCTATAATAGGGAGTGGTCAATACTATTAAATTACGCAATACGTATCGAGATGATACTAGGCGTATTGGAAAGTATACAAGACTGCACAAATTGAAATCTATAAATTTAGTGATCCACAAAATTAGAATGTCAGAAAGAATGCGGTTTCGAAGGGAGATTTCCAATTTGTATTTCATAAAAGTTCCAAAAAATCTTTTTCCAGAATCTTTTGGCAATTTTCTGTCCAATGTGTTAAATTTGGAGTCCAGGGCCCTTATTCTTGAAATCGGTGGAAATTTCCGGAATATATGTAATTTGCTTTAAAAATTTGTTTGCAAGTTTTCAATTATTTATGTTCCTAACTAAAAGAAAAATTTCGACTGGGTAAATCGATGAGGAATTATTCCCTTAGCCTGCATACCAATCCAAAAGTAAATCGTTTACTACGGTAAAAATCGATTTTAGTACAGATTTTTCGATTTGTTTACTATACAGTTTTTCAAAAATAATTGAATTTACCGAAAAATTTACTTAAAATTGACTTTTACCCTTGGATTGGTACGCAACCTTAGTAGGGAAATAAATAATAGAAAGCTTTAAAATTTGAAAAATAATTAAAGTAGCCCGCGAAAAATTCGAATAATATAAAGAATTTTACAGCAAATTATAATCCTTCGCCGCTTTCAAGATTACGCCCCTCCCCCCAGAACGTTATTTGTTTTTGTGAAATTTTAATGAAGAAACTGAATTTTTTCAAAATTCAGAGTTAGACTTTAATGAGCTATTTTCAAATTCACTACTTAAATTTGAATATTAGAATTAAATTTTCGGCTGGTTAGGCTGCGGGCCAATATTCGGGTAAAAGTCGGTTTTAACTTAATCTTTCGATAAATTCATTTATTCAAGTATTTAGTTTTAGAAACTCTATGACAAACTGATCCAATAATCTGTTCTAAATCCGATTTTTACCATAGAAACTGATTTACCTGACTATTGGCCAGCAGCCTTAGATGTTAATTTCGAGATTTGTTTTTTCTGCTTATTACCGTAACGCATTAAATATTTGTTTAGTATAATTTTCAAAGCTTAATAGTTTTATATAAATTTTAAAAATTTCTAAATTATTTTAAATACAACCTTCAAAATTTTTAAAATTTTATAAAAAAAGGTTCGACTTTTAAAATTTATGATTAAATACATAAATTGTTGACCACTAAGCCATCGAAACTTTTATTTAGCAAAATTCAATTTTAAATTTTTAACTAAATTTGAAGTCTTTTAAAAACTTTTAAATTTAGAAATTCTCTCAATTTTCGCAAGGTGGACTAATAATTTCAAATTTCCAGAGAAGTATTGGAGACCTGAGAAGACTGTTAATTTCAGTAATTTCACCTGACCTATGCAAAATAAATCTTAAATTTATACAAATAATTCTGTGGTCACAAGTCAAAAGTGCTAAAGTCGACTTATGTTTTGACTTATATTTTATAATTTCCTGAACTTACTACGAAAAATTCAATTAAAAGTCTGTAAAATTTGGACAGTATGTAATAAAAATTTTTCAGAATTTTTATTGAATTTTACGTGATAAGTTCAGGAAAAATAGTGAATTATATTGTATTGGTAACAAATTTTTCAAATCTAATGCTTGAATCTAATTTAACATAATTAGGATTCCTTTAGACTAGAACGTCGATAGTTTACACTATTTTGAAAATTAACTGAAAATTAAAATTTAACCCTTATAGAAAAATATTTTGGTGCGTGTGTTAATTGGCGTATAAGTATGTTGGGACTCATATTGGCGTGTAATTATGTTGGGTAGGTGAGGTAGGGTATAGTTATTACGGATTATGTCAAATTCAAACATTATTTTGAATCATATATTTTAAAAAAACTAGGGAAATTCTAAGGAAAAATTACCTTTTATACGGTTGGTATAATGATGATTTCTATATTTTCGCCATTTCTAAATATTCCCTATTTACAAAACTTCATTCTGAGCCTTTGTTCTTCACCTCATTATTTTAAAAAACATTGCGTTTTCATAGTCGTTGCAAAACCTACTACAATTTTAAATTACTTGGCTTAAAAGTTAGACCGCAGCTCGAAGTCTGTGAAGTTCATAGGTAGCTTGGAAAAATCTCATTCCAGAGAGAAAACGCAACAACTTTACTTAGTTCGATAGGCTAGCGGTTGCCAATATTTTCAAGGCAAATCGATTCGACCCGACAAACGCGACTCTCTGCCTGTAAGCCATTGAAGAAAATTTTCAAATATGTTAGAATTGCATGTTTGCTGTTTAAGGATGTTCTGTGGTTATTTTTTCCTCAAATGTATAAATTTATCTGTAAAAGTTCGACAGCCGGATTATAGTAAATTATACAAATTGATTACAAGTGCACTTACTTGCAATCAGTCGGGTTTTTCAGCATTAGCTGTATTGCTTTCGTAAAGCCGCTTAGCTTTATTATTAGAGGCCAATTTTGGTTTCAGCAATACTTGTTTATGCATTTCCAGTAATAGAAAATATTTTTTCATCATATTTGGCGTGTTTATCAGTAGTAATTAAAGTAGAGTTGACTATAAATAAAACTAAAAAAAATGATTTTCATAAAATCGCATCAGATTACAATTACTACTAACATAAAAACCAACTATGATGAACAATTATTTTCCGTTACTAGAAATTCACCAACAAATATTGCTGAAATCAAAATTAGCCTCTAATATATTAAAGCAAAGTGGCTTTGCGAAAGCAAAACAGCTATTGGAATTTAAGCCTGCTCTTCTGTCTTCAGTTATGTTTTTATTAACTAATCTACAGCTAATGGAAGTTAAGTGGTTTAGTCTTTCACATTTTTTTTCTTGCTGTACAATTAATTCTCATTGAATCCCATATCATTCTCTTAATTTAAGCGTTTTCAGGTTAGGACATCTGACTAGCTCTCGATAGTGTTGCAAAGTTAATTTAAAACGAAACTGGACTTGAGTAATTGCTAACTGAGGCCTTTGGTACAGAGGAATAAAACCGCGTACCTTAAATATGACCAAAAACCCCGACAGTCTTCAAATTTAGTATAAACTATAGTCAAGGATATATATATATGATATCTATAAACCTGTGCAGATCTATTCTTCAGTTCTATTCTTTTAGATATTAAGAGATCAGCGTACGCTTAAATATTTTAAAGCTTGCTATTTCGCGTGGCGCGTTTGAATGACAATACATGTATAGTACTATTTTTGTAATAATATTTTTGTATTGTATGTACACACAAAAAAATAAAAGGTTACCACAACACCGAATCGGTGTTACATAGTGTCCCACCGATCGGATATTTATAATTTGAATCCTATCGGATGTTATAATAAAAATGACAAAAAATACTATTGGATAAAAACTTTTACATCGAATACAAAATATATTTTTCGGAGCTTATATATTTTAACACCGAATTTATTCTAATAACAGCACCGATCAAAGTTATATAATCACACTGAATTGATGAACTTCGTAACACCTCTCTTATATTTTGCAAATATCCTCTTGGGCATTTTTACAGACCCAAATTGGGTATTTTTGAAATAAATAAATTTTATTTTATAATTTTTTTTAAATTTTATTTAGTAAATAATATCGTTTACAATTTGGTTCTAATTTATTTCTTTCTTACTTTGAGTACCTACAATTTAGTTTTTAATAAACGGGTTTTATTAACACACCCAAAATTAAACTCAAAGTTAAATTAATCAATCAAAATAAAAATTAAGTTCAAAGTATAATTAATTATTAAAATTAAATTCAAAGTAGCTTAAAAAATTTGGAACTTAAACTATTTTTTAACTCCATTTAACTTGCCGTGAACTGAACTTTATTCATCCTTAGAAATGTCTCCTTTATAAATAAATTAAACGAATCGTGACAAAGGATATTGACAGGATACATAAAATGCCTTGAACAACGTTGTAAAATCATCAAACTTTGTAATCTAATGATAGCGGAATTTCCTTACTACCGACAATAACGCTGAACAACAAATTTTGATTTTTGGAGGGCCTCGCTCGAAGAATCAGATGTGCTCGAACAATAAGATGTGGCTGCGTAATTACATCTGTCATAGTTGTTTCAGTCTGAAAATATATGTTATTGTTTTATTAAAACAAAGGTTTTAATTTATAATTGTGAATTACTAGTACACTTACTTATCCAAACATTGGCCACTGGAATATCTGGTGACGTTGATACATTTTGTTCCTGCAAGTACCGCAAAGATGTTTCAATACAAGCTGCACACTGATATTGTCATCAAATTCTAAATAAATTAAAAGAACCCAAATTAAAATTAATTACATTGTGTTTATCATTTTTCATTAATTTGTTTGTTTACCATTTTAATTAATTCTTAAGAATTAAAATCTCACATGAATATTTTCACAATTCACAAATTGAATACACAGTATTACAACTTTTTACTTTAAATTTACAAAAATTTAATGCAATTTTGAAGTGATATCCACAAAATCCAAATGAAGACTGAAATGTAATATTTAAAATCGTAAATCCTTGAAATTCTTTTTAACAAGAAACACCAAAAAAGGATTAAATTATATCCAAAAGGAGTTTCCCTGAGTTTTTGGGGGTTTCCCATGTAATATACAACATATTCAGAGACGGTTAAAATTCTTTAACACCAAAAGAGGTAACAAATTTTATTTACAAAAATAGTTATCCCATCGGATAAAGTTAAATATTTATCCGATGATGCGGTGTTAGATTCTAAAATAATTATCCGATTGGATAAAAATAAACTAGTTATTAGGATAAAAAATCTATTAGCACCGCTTATTTTTTTGTGTGTAGTCTGTAACTATTCACTTCTTGCAGTATCCCCTGTACTGGGTATTAGCATATGGAGTGTATGTGTTTTTGAAAAAATCTGATTTTTTTATGCCTAATGGAAGTATTTTGTTGTTCTTTTATAATCCATGCATATGCGCTTTTCCTTTTCCAAAATTGTTGTTATGTCAATGAATAAATAAATAAATACGTGCAATAACCAGTCAATTTACGAGTTGCATAAAAATTAAGTGACTCAATTGATACGATTAAGGATTTTTTTTATTAAATTGCCCTAATAATATTCTCTATATTCACCTTTACCAAACAGACCGCACAAAACGCCGCCAAAATCAAAAACGATAGTAAATAAAATACTTGTATATTTCCTATATAAGAGTGACTGTGTATAAGGAAAATATAACTTAACCACCTAGTATGACTTTTAGTATTCCGAACTTTAAAAAGAAATAACGGAATCTTTACATAGAACTTTTTTGTTTATCCGTATGTCTGTTATAGTCGATTTGGTGTGAACTTAAAATTAGTATACACAGCGGATATGTAGCACAGTTACTAATCTTAATAACTCACAGGCCCATTCCGATGATCGAGAACTTAGAAAATGTGCGTTCTCCTAAACTTGGGAGAGGCCACGTTTATCACCAAAAATGGAAATCTTATACCCGATATTCATTAACATTCACAACGCAGCTCCTTTATAACGTTAAAAATATTTGCAAACTTACATGTCTTAAAGACAAACTGATTTTTCGTCGATAAGGTCGTTCAAGACGGCAATAGTTCCAGGCAAGGTTGCGGTAGAATCTAGAAAGAAAAATTATTTATATTTCAAAATTTAAGTTCTCGTTATTTATTCTAATTTAATTTAATCTTAAAAATAAAAAAAATACGACAAGGCCTGACTTAAGCTCGTGTTGCGCATTTTAAAATGAAAGTAAAAAACACAATTGATTTACTTTACGCATCTTCTACAGTAAATCTAATTTTTGTTTGTTCATGAACAATAATAGTTTCATTATATACAAGCTAATTTAAAGCCTCTGGCTGAAATGGAATTAAATTTTTCTGTGGCAAATTTTGGGACTCTCCGGCCATTTCAATTAAATCGACTGCTCTAGTTGGATGATGCTGTTTTTAAAAAATATAGCAAATAAACAAGCTCGAGCCAGCAGTTCAAATCTTATAAGTACCCGACCTTAATATCAGGTGCCGTTTCTTAACAATAAAAAGAATTCATTTATCCCCTGTCACGGGACCCTTAGTTTACTATAATATATTTTAAGGGTCCCATTTGAAACGCGACATTTTAAAACGCGAATTATCAAAACGCGATATTTTAAAACGCGATATTTCAAAACACGATATGGTACAAAACGCGATATGGTACAAAACGGGAATCTAGGATCGGGTTATATCAGTCGGGTGAAGGGGAAATTTAATTTCAGTTTATAGGAATTTAAAAATCGATAGGAGCGAGAGTATATAGGATCGGTATAAATCGGGTCGCTACGCTCCCGTCGCTACGCTCCCGTCGCTTCGCAATGCACATTCTGTACCTTAACGCGTTTTGAAATATCGCGTTTTGTACCATATCGCGTTTTGTACCATATCGCGTTTTGAAATATCGCATTTTGAAATATTGCGTTTTGTACCATATCTCGTTTTGTCATATCTCGTTTCGAAATATCGCGTTTTAAAATATCGTGTTTCGAGCAGATCCGATATTTTAATTATGTTAGCATAAAAGCTTAAAAGAACGGAGACAGATCTACGCAAGAAACAAAAAATATAAATTTGTACTTCCTAAAAAAAATTTATTGATGAGCTCGTTCAAATAAACTAGCATGTATAGACTTTCCATATGTAAAGTATACATTATTAAAATACATTTTGAGGGACAATTAATTCTCTACGGATTTAAGAATGAGCTATAAACTGTAAAGTAAAAAATCCTCTTATTCAACGTTGCCAATCTTCTGGTTTAGCACACCTATCTTTTCACCATTCCTATTACATGAATGGCGAACGAAAGGGTCTTACGATTAATATACCTTAAATATTTAATTTAATTTCGCGTTCAATATATTCACATCACGAATAGAATACATCTTTCACAAATGACTATCTGTTAATTGGGCCAACTGATTTATTTTTATTTTAGTACTTGGTCTATAATGAGTCTATTCCGTCGACTTATCAATTCGAATATATATTTTCATACATTTTAACTTTTATAACATTAGCACGTTACAGAGGGGATAACCTTAATAATTTAAACAAAAACACCCAATTGGAATACGATGTTGAATCAAATTTTTTAAAATTGATTAGCAAAATCTCTTTTGATTGTTTCAAAATTAGACAAAATTTGGGCTAAACTTATGACGATATTGAAAAATCAATTGTGGCAATTCGAATAATTGATAGACATAAGAGAATAATATTCCATTTCTAATCTATCTCTAACACACACATCGATTTCTTCCAAGGATATTAATTTCGAGAAATTGATGAAAACCATAATTTTGGTAAGTTAATTGACTCTTAAATCCTGAGAGTATTTACTTGAGATAGAGAATATTGCCGATGACGAATTTATAACGCACATAAATGTTGCGATAAATTTTGTTAGTGTTTCAAAATCGCTAAAATATCTCAATGGCAACACGAAAATATTGACAATCAATTAATTGAGCAAATTAAAGTCGAAATCAATCGAGAATTAAAAGTTTGATGAGCCTTAATTAATTCGAATCTATCTACAAATATATTAATATACGAGCAATATTTATAATTTATATATATTAACTTCCACTGCTAAAACTGCTATGAACATGATAAGCTACAAAGTTAAATTCCCAAAAATGCAGTTAACTAATCAATGAAATGTTCATTAAAATTTTACTCATATGTCTCTCTCTCTACCAACGCAAATAAACAATCCTTCGCGCTGATGTGGGCAATATAAAAGATTCTAGACGATGTGATTTATGCCTTTAGCCAACGTGCGCCAAGCCCTCATTCTCAAAATATAGATGTCTCTGTTTAGATCTACACAATTTTTGCACTGCATTTTTAATTGGGTAAGGCTAATATGCAGCTGATGTGAAATAAAATTTTCGCTGATCTCCAAAATTAAGCAGATAAATATTCCATGAAAAATTAGTTTGTAAAATTTTGTAAAATTTTATCGCACATACTAAATATTCGAAATTAACAAAACTTTCATTCGCCATATTTAAACACACTTGATACACAGCACAACAAGAAATACAAATAATTATGAGCTTCAAAAATTTAGCTTACTTTTATCGTTCCTGCAGATAAAAAACAGAGACATGTGTTATTTATTATTTATATATATATAGCAATATTTTGTATCAAGAGATTCCGAAATGGTTAGAACGGTCTGTTTGAAAATTGGGGTTTAACAGTTTTCGAATACCAGAAACGCCATATGTCCTTATTTCGGGAATATTTTTTTAGGATGCATGCCCTCTGGTGAGTTCTGCATTTGCCTTTTGCTTTTTTCTCAGCTCAATCGACTTTGATAAAATTTATGAGAATTGGCCCTGAAAATTTATTATAAGATCGCCATTTGGATTTAATTCCTTACTACAAACTCATTTCGGCTTGAACGTTTTCGATAAAAATGAAACGGGTGTGAAGTATTCCACGGATTTCACGAAAGTGTGTATGTATGTGTGTTACACTGCTAAACCCAATTCTAATAAGAAATATTAAGATTTTAATAGAAACATCGAGTGATAATTTCGCAGTTTAAGTATTTATATTAAAAAATATTTTATTCAAAAATTTATTGTAATAAAAATTTAAAGAAATTAAAAATGACTAAAAATTAAATTTTCGAAAATTACAATAACAATGCGTAAAAATTTGAACCGAAATTAAGGCTGTTATCTAAACATCGACTTATTTGTGGACACCGACTTATTCAAATAAGTCACCTAGCGAGGACACTTATTTAAATAAGTACGTCTATATAGAAATGTCTCCAAAAATGTGTCTTCACCTAAATGTAAGTACATGCCGTTTTTATTTTTAAAGTGGGAACGACCAACATGTCAAGAAATTTTTTTCTTCCATATAATAGAAATTGCGTTTTGCTTTTTTGTTATTACGTCACAAATAAGTCGGTACAATGAATTGGAAAGGTTTGACCCACTTGTTCAAGATGGCGTCAAATAAGTCAATAAGTCTGTAATAAGTCGCTGTTTCGAAAACACCCTTAGTAACATTTAAATCTTCAAATATAAGGGAAATGGCTTTTAACTAAAAATCTGTCCGAAATATACCAATAAATTTGTTTAGTTTTCCTAAAATTTAATGTGACTAATGAATGATCTATACCCAGCATCAACAAAACCTGACTCACCATCTCTATTCTGCAAGCTTTACTTGCGTTTGACACGGATTTTCAACCAGTAAAAGTTTAAGTTCTTCGTCTTTAAATTGTTTTACTGCACCTGGATGGTTCTGAAGACTAAAATTACTATCACGAAATCTTCACTTTTTGTTGAATGACTAGCAGAATGTTCACTCAAAGTCAAATTAATTAATTTCGTAGCTTTAGCCGCATTTTTTTGTAAATGACTGAATGTAAATGACAGCTTGTAAATGACTGAAACTTATGTCATAAAAGCAGCAATGACCAAGCTACTTATGACCAAAACGGCGATCGATTTGGATTTGTTCAAGTATATTTAATGCAAACAACTTCAGAGCCGGTATGATTTAAAACTCAAACCTTATGGACGATTGGAGCATCACGGATTCCACCTAGTGGATTTTCAATAAATTTCAATATAACTACAAATTTTGACATTATACGCCTAATGCTAAGTTAATTGCAACCTGATCTACCAGCGGCGCTTTTTCAACTTTTACAATCAAGTCAATATTGAGCAATATGTAGCTCGAAACTATAGTTTTTTATTATTGTTTTTGTAAAAAATAAATTACAGTAAACCTTCGATTTAACGGACCCGATTTACCGGACGCTCGATTTAATGGACGCTCGATTTAACGAACGCTCGATTTAATGGACAATTTTTGTATTTTCCATTTTTCGGTTATCGATTATGATGGGATTGGGTGCGTTGGATGAAAATGGGATTTTTAAATGATTTTTGGAAGAAGTTCTGGAATATGGCCACCTAGGACAAGGACTCGGTCATTTCTTAACGGATTATGATGGGATTAGGTATGTCAAATGGAAAAGGAACTCGTAAATAAGCAGGTGTTTTTCTTAAAACAAGCGGCTCGAAATGCTAACATGTTTCCGATAAGGCAGGATGCCTTAACATCTATCACCAGTATGTAAACTACTCATGGGTTTTGTGGGTTGAGCGGCAGGTCAACTATACTCTCACAAAATATTACGTTATGAACTCTTCATAAAGGGCTTTTATAAATTTATATTATTCTTATCAACAATGACCTCAAAAACTGTTCAAGGGAACATGGAATATGCTGTCTTCTAAGATCATGAGATCTTCAGAACCTTTAGAACCAAGCGAAAATTTACACTTTTACTTGCAATACAAGAGCGCATAATCCATATGGCCGTATTCTCGAACTTTTAAAAAAAATTATTTGGTAATTTCATTTCATCCACAAATGCCCAATTTCTGTCCTAGGAGGTCATATTTCAGAACTTCTTCCAAAAATCGTTTAATTATCCCATTTCAATCCAACATAACCAACTTCCGTATCCGAATTCTGCCCCAGATGGCCATTTTACAGAACTTCTTCCAAAAATTATTTAAGAATCCTATTTCCATCCAGCATACCCAATCTCATCATAATCGGTTAAGAATTGGGCGAGTTCCACATCAGATGGCCATATTCCAGAACTTCTTCCAAGAACCATTTAACAATCTCATTTCCATCCAACATACCAAATCCCATCATAATCAGTTAAGATTTGATCGAGTTCCGTCCCAATTGGCCATATTCCAGAACTTCTGCCATAAAATCATTTAATAATCCCATGATCGAGTTCCGTCCCAGGTGGCCATATTCCAGAAATTCATTCAACAATAATTTAAGAATTCAATTTCCATCCAACACACCCAATCCCAACATATTCAGCTATGAAATGCCTAAATTCCTTCCCACATGGCCATATCCCAGAACTTCTTCTAAAAACTGTTTATCAATCTCATTGCCATACAACAAACAGAATCCCTTCATAATCGGTTAAAAGATAAACGAGTTCTGTCCTAGGTGGTCATATTCCAGAACAAGTGCAAAATCTATAGTCGATTAAATTTAAAAACTTTCCATTCGGATTTAACGGATATTCGGATTTAACGGACACTTCCAATTAGTCCGTTAAATCGAGCGTTTACTGTACCACATATCTATGGATTTAAAATAAAATCATTTTAATTTAATTTATTTACATAAAATAAAGAAATTCATCTGTCATCTATGTCTACAAATTTATACGCTAAGGCTAGTACAAATGCACCTAGAGTACCAGGCGCAGGCAGTACTGCTTTTGTCGTCATCAAATTTATGTTTACAATTTCTTTTCTGAACGTAGATTGACACTAATGTTCTTAAAAAGTTTTAGAGATTTACGGGTTTAACAAAATGTTGAATGTTTAGCGATTAATGTTTAGTGAAAAAAACATTATACAAAAAATTAAATTCATTTATTTGATTATACTGCCATCTATAGTCAAATATTGGAATCGCCGACATAAAATGACGTCATATAGCAATATTTTTAAAGCAATTAGGGCAATAGTATTCTAGGTGTACCACTGCTAGTTCGCAGCTGATTTAAAACTAAATTTTCGATGGTCTCGCTAATTTGATGAATTTTCTAAAATTTTAACGCGGGTCCTCGTAGTTACATGTTGAATTTGAACTTTTTTATAATGACACGTAAAAATTGTTTTAATATGAGTTTGTTTTACAACAAATAAAAATAATTGACGCAATGTCAATCGGTGTCATTTTTATATGTAACATTTCATTTCACTTTTGTTGCGTACTATAGGCTTTAAAATAAAAATTCTCCAAACAAAATTGCATTTCTATTTCACACGAAAATAAATAGATTTTAGAAGCCCGCGTTAAAATTCATTTAATGCATTATTGCATTTGGAACGTTCATTTTGAACTGAGCTTTTAGCTTATGGAGCGAATTTTGCCAAAATGTCATCGAATGAGGTGAGGATGGAATAAATTTGTAAATTACATAGTTACATTTTTAAATTTCAAGTTTGAACTTAATCAGAGGTTTATTGAGTTTAATGTGATTTATTGAAAGTCAGGTAGAATCATCAAAATTCAGTTATATTTATACATACTTAACGAACTTAACTAATCGGATTTTCTGCCTAGGCAGTGAAGTTAATGTCACTGTTGTATTGTGTACCCTTCTACCAGCTTAATCATATATTCAGGGAATTGAGTTTCCCACACAATGACTGAGAGCCATCGGGTTTAGCCAATGGTGGACCAAATGGGGATGAACCTGGTGTGATTGGACATGGTGTGGATGGACCTGCTCTGGTTTTAGCGTCATCCTCATCAGAAAATTCTTCGTCGGAATCAGGCTCCTTGAACACTCGCATGAAACACGGTTTTCAAGAGGTATTAATCACAACCGACAGTTATATTCGTGTCTCTGACCATCGTCCGGAATCATTGCTCACATCTGCGCGAAGGATTGTTTATCTGCATTGGAACACTTCATTGATTAGTTACCTGAATTTGTGGGAACGGTCGCCTTGGAACGGATTTAAATTTGTAGCCTATCAAGTTCATAGCAGTTTTCACAGATGGCTTCTGCTTTTATGTTCCAAGCCGGATGACATAGCCCGACGAATCGATAAACTGCAAGTCTAGCCACACCAATCGTATTATAAAATATAACCATGGCCTTCGTTACTTTTCGTTACTTTTCGTGTTCGTTAAAATCATGGATAAAAATTGATTTTTTTTGTTCCTTCTATTATCTTCTCGGTTGCATTTGCAGTCGACATTAGAAACACGTTGTTTTTTGAATCGGTAGTGTCTTACATAAGCGATATCTCATCATAGAAGCAGAAAACGCACCACAAGTTAAAATATTGTATCCCATACTTGCTTTGGATGGTATGTATTGGTGAAAATTGCACCTATTTCGGGAAATCACTAACTGCTCAACAATCGTGACTTCTTTAGATGGAACAAAAGGCAAATTGAAATTCATTTTGAAGAGAATCCAGAATTTGGCGAATTGGAGCCAACTTACTTTCTCGTAATCGATCCACACGAGTCCTTGAATCGTCGAAACGCGAAAACCAACTGATTTTGTTGAATAAATCTTGTAAAATAAATTTTTAGCTGCTATTAAAGTTGGTTTCTCACATTTCACATTGGTATTTTGCCAAGGCCTTTTTTGATTCTGTGCTATTGGCTTTTTTATTAGTTTCCTAAACAATGCATTTAACAATGGCGGTTGAGCAGCGACGCTTGGGCGGTTGGAGAAAAAAATTCTTCAGTTCTCGCTTTCTCTGCAGCAGAAGTCACATTTTCCCCATTTTTTCGGTATCTCTCGGTATATCAAAATAATCAGCAAGCTCTTGTTCTTCCTCTGTAGTCAATTCAGGATGAATATTTGCCAAAGTCCAAAATAGCAAATAAATAACATAAAAAAAACGTAAGAATAATAAAAGCGCATATCAGATAGCGGATTCCATAAAAATCTACTGACATAAATACAGATCCCCAAACACGTATAGAGAGTGTGTATGCATTGGCTCTCTCTTACCGAAACAACAACAAAATAAAATCGTAATTAATTTCGATAACAAAGCTAAAGATTTAATAAATCCAAACATATCCAGAAAATATGGAGAAACACTTGGGGAACACAGCACCTCTAGACCCCAGATAACGTCTTTCTATCCTTTTGTAATTCATTTTATTTCCTTTGCACTTCGCTAATCCGAAATTTTCAGAATTTTATTTACTGATATTTTTGACATCATGACATAGATGGACAAGTTTAATCTGCGGACACAACACACACTCGGTATTATTAATCCAACCTAATATTTTCCAATCAAAATTTTTTGTTACGACAGCAACAACAACACAAACAGAACATTAAGCAGAAAAATGATTATTTTAATCACAACCAAATTGATTTTTGGGAATTTTATTTTTTAACGAAAAATTCAGGATTTTCAAACTTTTTTGTTGTACATATTTGGAAAGGGCGCAATATTTCCACATACACATATACATAAAATGAAAGCTTTTTGTTTTATACATGTGTTATGTTGCGAGGGGTGTGGGTTAAACAACAACAACAACATGAAATGTGTACGCTCGTATATATATGAAAAAGTTTTGGTTGATTGGATATGGTTTTGATTCGTTGATTTTTATTTTATTAAAAAAAAAAAAATTGATTTTGACAAAAAATGTACACAGCAGTAAAAGCAACAAAAACCCAAATGGAAAATAATTTATTTTATCGAATAAAGCTCGAGAGTTGCTTTTTTTGATTTTGCTTTTGTTCATGTGTATAGCTATATACTGCTAGCTATATGTATATAGTGTTGAAAGCGGTGTGCGATGAACGAAAATTTATTGTATTGGGTTTGGTTATATGGCGTACACAATTTATATGGCTGAAGATTGGGATTGTTCTTTGCCCAGACTGATACACATTATTTCTTATATATATATACGTAAGCAATAATATTTTTAAGACGTATCGTATAAAGACTGAATTCCAAACATTTTTAAATATATATAGAGTTATGTAGGTGCGGAGGTTGTAAATATATAAACAGACACTGTTTAGTTAAAAATGTATAGTGTTGCAGATTTAAGACATCAAAGAAATGAAATCCCCAATTTACTTCCTTGCTAGCAAAAAAATCTACATGCGAGATACATTTCAATATTTATAGCACAGTGCTCAACATAATAAGCATATGTGTGATCAACATAAAATTTCAATGCGATTTAATTCACAGTTTTGCATAAAAAAATATTTTATTTCCTCTCGTTACATACCCCTGCATATACGTTTCTTATCGTTCGTCACTCAGTCAATATATATGATCCAGATAATTTATGCCTAACACTTGGATACATAAATTTTTATGTAAAAAAAATGTTGTTACCAGATTTTTTCTATTTTTGGGGTCGATCTCGATCTTGGTGTTGTTGTTGTGCGCAAATAAAAATTATGTGCGAATTTCATAAATTTAATAATTAATTTCAAAATAATTAACGTAATAAATATGTAAACAGCATAAATATTGCTTTCACGTGTGTTTAGCGTAGCTTAAGATTGTTTCTGTTTTTTTTTCATGGTGCGAGGTGGATGAAATCTTGAAAATTTGCCAAAATATCCGGTTATTTAATTTGTATATACAATCCAAGTCGTATTATTGTATAAACACAATTCTTGCATAATTTTTGTGGTTTTGAGAGTTAAGCAAAAAAAAACTAAAGTGAATAAAAGTAATTTTAAATAGCATAAATATTTTGAAAGGAGATGAAAACTTGTGGAAAATTCAAATTAGTTTGTGTATATAGTTTATTTGTTGGGTGGTCTGGCTAACGGTAATATTTATATTTGAGTTGTGTATACATATACGGTGGTTTGACCGAAGTCATTTTAATTATAAAACTATTTTGGTTTAAATAAGAGGATGGATATTGCAAAGTAGGGGGTTTGAGGAATTAATTTAAAAATGTTATGATGGCATTAAGGTTTTGCGAAAGTAACCTGGCTCACCAAGTATAAAAGCATACTTTTCTGGTACCCGCACGCCTCACATTTCACACGGAAATCTAAATGTCTATATTTTAGTTAAATTTTAAATATGGTTAACGATTTTCATTTTCATTTTCAATACATTTAAATTTTTTTATATTTCTGTCTTAATAGTATACTAGCTGTGTTAAGCTGTTCATATCTGACTCTGAGTCTGAGTCTGAGTCTTATCTGAGTCTAAATGTGAAAATCTAAGTCTGATTCTTCCGTTTTTTATCTTTTTTTATTGGTAGAGGGAGAAAATATTCTGAAGAGTTTATTTATGAGTCATTAACTGATGTGGAAGACTGCTGGGTTTTTACCAACTAAACCTTCTCCCCAATATCGCTCCCCAATCCGCGATCTACGTCTTTTCACAATTTAACATGTTCCGCAATATTTTTTCGGAGTAATATGCTCCCCCAATACTGCTCCCAATCATAGATAGAGAAGATATACGCTCAACAATCTTTACTTCTTCAGTGCACGTTGGACAATAAGGACTATGGTCGTTTTGTACTGAAACAAATACTCTCGGAACCAGCCATTTTCTGTTAAGGATTGTGATAGATAGTAGTCAGCTTCTCCATATCTACGTTTTATTGAAACTTTAATTCAAGGAATCGAACGATGAGTCCATTAAAATTTGAATGATTGGCTTCATTTGGTATTCCACTCTGATTTTGTTTTCTCTTGGGGATGCTTCCTCCTTTCTGCAACTCTCACATCGTTGCTGGATATAATTTTTTTACGCTCTTTTCTCTCTGGGTTCAGCTGTGGCATTCTTGCGATTACTCATCCCCCATCTTCTGAAACTGTCCGAAACAATATCAATCTTAATGTGCTAAGTAGATAGACGGAGTTCATCAGCCAAAATTGGATCTCCATATTATTGGAAAAACAACATTACCTAAGAGGATTCTTCGTTTCTATCTTGGGGGGCTTTTTTGTACCAGTATCATATACTAAATCAAGTTGTATCTGCTATCAATGGTGTTACAATACCTAGATTTTAATCACGTTGTGAGGTATATAACACGTTCGAATGCATCCAGAGTTACGGTCTCTTCCACTTTTCTGATCGAAATTAGAACAACGACCGTATTCTGCTCAGCAAATTTCACCCGCTTCGAACAGCTTCGTTACAAATCCGGATTGTCTCTTTTTTTTGTTTAGTTACCACTCCGTCCGTGATATCGCTGATGACTATATAGCTTCTTCGTCAATTTAGATCATTATTCACAGTTCCGGGTCCACCATATATCCTTGTTTACCACCTCCCGTATTAGTGTACTACACTACAAAATCATCTGTTTTTTACATGAAGGTTGTTTAATATTTTACCAAATTTGTTGACAGCCTTGATCACCTAGTCGATTGATCGATTCTAGTAGGAGTGTTACTACCATTCATCTTTTTCATTTGCATTTTTGACCGTATTTTGACCACACGGCTTCCTATCGACTTCTTAGCACAGCTCATTAAACCATTTCCGCTTGCTGAATTTTATAGCGGTTTTGAGCTCAAATCGAGAATTGCAGTATAAGCTTGTTGAAATCTGAACGCAGACACTTTTTCCCTACCTTGAACCATTTCCGAGGAAAATCGCGATTTCCTCATGCCAATAGTTCATTATACGACGGATATGTAGAAGAGTAGTTCTATATAGGCATTGTTGCATTACATGCCTTATTTTCAGTCATTCAGAATACGCTTTTGCTTCTATCTTCAACCGGGATTTCTGATATAATTCGGTTGCCGTCTATTAGGAGTATCGCGGATTTCGAATAGTGCTTTAGGAATGTATGTTGATCTCAAAAGCAAATGGTGGCTATACCACATACATCGTTTGTATAAAAAGCTTTTTAGTGGTTTTTGTATTGTTACCGTACAACGGCAACGTCTCCTCCTTCTGCACGCACAGTCTGGACAACCAGATTGCAATGATTCAGATGGAGTTGTAGCAAAATCATAATCTACGTCTACGTATTTCGGACATTTGAAACCACTCGTGAAATAGTTGATATCAAACGGTGTCATCGTCCCCAAGACATATCATGCATTTCGGAACTTCTTTGCATATTTTCCCAATGTGTTGATCATCACCGACTTATAGCTGAACTTTTAACGGTCTACGTTATTGGGTCATTCTTCAGCTGTATGTCTGTAATCGAAGCATTTAAAGCATATAGTGGGGACCATCTTCACTCGTATTGAACAAACAAGTGTAACTTTTCCCACCAAACCAGATTTTTGGAACATTTTGGACTTATGACTAACCGCCACGATTTTCCACTACATTTACATTTTTTTAATTTAGCGCTTCAATTTTCGCGATTTTACTTCGAACTATATTAAAGTTTGCCTGGAATCTGAATACGAGAATTTTAACGACTAATTTGGACGTTATAAATATCTATTAAATTACACAAAATTGCAATCGAGTCCTTGGGATTTTTCCTTAGGTTATTCCAAGGCTTTCACGAAAAACCTTTTCCGTTCCATGTTCAGTAATTCATTTGAAAACATTTCTACGTGACGTAAATTGCGTTGTAGGAAACAGTTCTGTAGACATTAATCACTCCTTACTAGTGTTTGTCACCCTTGGTGCGGTCTGGCCCACGCTCGATATTATTCTAGCATCGGTGGGCACTGACATACTTATCATGCTCCTTGACCGACACACCGTGCACTTTAACGAAGGTCGTGAGACAATCATGTATGAGTTTCAATTTGCATGGTTTCACTGAATAGATAAAGTGCTCACTGAAGAACTCCAGAAGAAAATCAATACTCATTGCACCAAAAACAACACCGTCTCTTCATCTTTCGCACTCTTTCTCTTCTTTGATTCGGTCGGAAACAGCCTCTCTCTCTCTAGCACCGCATTTCACGAAGGGATTTTGCCGCACGAGGGTTCTTAACTTAATTGATTTTATGAGGGAAAAGTGTTGGCCCACTGCTCAACCCGTATGGTACGTGTGTTTGTGTTGGTCACATACTGGTGAGAATATTAAGGCATCTAGTTCTACCTTGATAAATGTGTTCAAGGTAGAACTAGATGCCTTAATATTCTCACCAGTACGTGACCAACACGCTGTGGCGTGAGCCGCTTGATATAAAACAGACGTCCGCTTCAGCTGCTCCTAACCTGGAGAACAGATGCTGATTTGGTATTTGCTTTAGGGCGCCAATGACTCGCCCTGACATGTAGTGTCCGTGACTTTAAGCAGAATTTACCCTTTTGATCTCCATACTACATCATCTGATTCGTTTAGAGTTACCCAGAGAGCACCGCAAGGAGGTATAAATCTCGGACTTCGCCGCCCTCCTTGAATATCAAATTTAAGGTGCCTCTTGTTTGTTAGGGATTCTTCTAAAGACGGATTATAGTTAATCCACAGTGAATGGTGGTATCTTATTCGCTTCGTTGAGACTCGGCAAATGTCTGATATTTTTGATTCTAACGAATGTAATCAAATACGATTTTATAGGGAAGCGAATTCGCATTTTACTTCATTAGGCTTAACTTTCTGAGTCTGAGATTGAGATTGAGCATGAGAATGAGTTTGAGGTTTTGTTTAAGTCTAAGTGGGATTGTAAGTGTGAGTGTCAATGAGAGTGTAGGTTTTTTTATGGCGGAGGAGGGGAACCTTCGATGGGCTTCACGTATGAACCCATATATCAAACACGTGCGAGTGTCGTATTCTTACTGATTAAACCACCACCTCCAATAAAGCATGTCGTTCGGCCCCGTGGAACTGCCCTTGGGTATTACTTCGCAAGGCAGGCTCAGCTTACGCTGCCCATAATCGGCTAGAATTAACTCCTTAAATTAAGGGCAATCTGGTAACTCTTCGGGTTTGAATCTGAACAGGTATGGTCTAAAGTAACCATGACCCGTCACAAACTGCGTGAGATGATAATCCACTTATCCGTATCGCCTGTTTAGCCATGCCTCGATATAGAGGATCAGGCGATCGGTCCATCTATCATTTGTCGATTCACTCCATCTTCTCTGCCATACAGTGATCGTCTTACTGGTCTCATTGACCAGTAGATCTATTGGGGGCATTCCCGCAAGATCACACACAGCGCCTTCTGACACTGTGCGAAATGCGCACTTTACTCTCAGAGTGCTTACCCTCCGAACTGTTGCTACTCTTTGCCTATCTTTGTCCAACGAGTAGACCCAAATTAGTGCCCCATACATCATTATAGATGTAACAACGTTGGCGAGCAGAACTCTGGTGCTCATCTGGGCCCTTCTTGTATTCGGCATTATCCGTGGTAGTGCCGCATTAACTCTTGTTGCTCGCTCGCTGGAGGCAGTGAGGTGTGTCTTGTATGACAATCTGGAATCCAGATTGTTGCGCTCCAATCTCTAAGGTTACGCTCTCCATTACTTTTCTGTACGCTAAGTACGCTATCGTACATCACATTCCAGAGTGTAGGACCTAACACTGGTCCTTGATGAGGAACCGCACCAATCACCTCGTAAGTTTTCTTTCCCTCCTCAGTATCGTAAATCAAGATCTTATCGCTAAAGTAGCTGGGAACTAGTCTCAGCAGGCACTTCAGTACCTTCATCCGTGTAAGTCCGCTAAGTATGCAGCTCCAATTTGTCGTGTTCAATGCGTTTTTCACGTCCAATGTAACTATGGCACAGTATTTTTTACTACCACGTAGCCAACGAGAACCGGATATCGCCTGATGCGCCGTATCTACAACTTCTTTAATCGCATCCACTGTTGAGCACGCTTTTCAAAAGCCATACTGATGCTCTGCCAGGTTTCCTACACAATCGGGTTGCTGCAGAAAGAGGTGACTATCACTATGTCAGACAGCATTGCGAGCATGTGGGAGCAGTGGCGTAATTGCTTCTGAGTTGTTTCATCACCAATCAGTAGGGTTTACTCCAGAGAAGGCAGTCGATCTCCCCGCACAGCTCGCCAAATCACTTTCGCTCACTTAATTTGATAGCATGCTTGAGCTCCGATCGAGCTTTACAACATCGTTGGGAAAGGGGAGAGTTTACGGTAGTATCCGATACGCTGGTATAGCTTTCTTGCGTTCAGACACCTTTAACGCAATTCCGAAATCTCGTCCTTCCACCAGAAGACCGGTTTACTACGATTATCCACCATCTTTTTTGGCTGCATCACTGGCTCTTGTAGCATGTCCCATAAGCTGAACGGCTTTCTTATTTGTGGTGCGAGATAGGGTAAGATCCTCCATCATGAGACGGAATATGTTCTCATTGCGCTGCTGACTTCCGTCCTAATAGTGCGGTACCCATGCTACTGGTTTCTCTATTTCCCCATTCTATGACCCATATTAAAATTCCTGGTTATGAGCAACGGATTGTGACTCCGTGCATCATCCGTTAATTGATCGAGCTATGTTTTAAATTCTTCAATTGATGCAGTAGGAGGTGCGTTGCAGCTATAAATATGAATGCCGTCCACTTTGGCTTTGACAAACCCGGGTACAATACTCCCACCAATTTCCTGTAGGGGTAGGTACCACAAACAACACCGTTTATCAAAGTTACTATTTTGCTCACACACAATTACAACGTCCACTTCCTTTTCCTGTATGGATGGCTGCAGCACGTCCTGGTCTGCCTCACAATGGCTAAGATTGACTTATGGATGACTTTTATTTCCAACGCTCTATTTGCAGCGTTTTCTGGTAAGCCGGACATCTAACGCTATCAGTTTCATGTTTACTACACCCTTTGGCCGTTTCGTCGCAAAGCATGCATTTTGAATCTTTTTGACATTTGTTAGCATAGTGCTCTTCTTCACCACATCCCCTGCAGAGCTTTGATCTATCGGCTTCACTTCTACAGTTCTATGACCGATGCCCACAATCGTGGCATTTAAAGCATCTAGTCAACTCTATTTTTTCCCGGATTCGACAGGAAACCTGGCCGAATCTACCTTTACCCATTTCTAGCACTGTCCCAACCATAGTGTAGGGAGGCTAACAACCGTAGTGTGAGTGGGAGTGTAATTGTGAGTGTGGGTATGAGTGTCATTCTGAGTGTGAGTATGAGTGACAGTGGAAGTGTGAGTGTGAGTTTGAGTGGGAGTATCAGTGTGAGTGTCAGTGTCAGTGTCAAGGTCAGTATCAGTGTGAGTCGCCACGGTGGCAAAGTGGTCAGCATGCTTGCTACAGTGACCGGAGGTCCAGGGTTCGATTCCCGATCAATGAATTAATCACTCATTATCCGAAATAAAAATATGATTATGAAGCTTCATTTGAGGCGGCCAAATCCCTTGGTGAGATATAGTGCCTGAGAGAGAGAGAGAGCGAGACAGAGTGAGTGTGAGTGTTGGTATAAGTGTGAGTGTGAGTGCGAGTTTGAGTGTGAGTATGAGTATGATTATGAGTGGGAGTGTTAATGTGACTCCTTGTTATGCTCGAAGTTTTTCAAATCGAATTTGAGTCTGAGTCCGAGTCCGAGTTTGAGTTTGAGCCCGAGTATGGGTTCGTGTCCGAACCCGATACCGAGTCCAAGTCTGAGTCTGAATTGAGGGTAAGTCTGAGTCTATGTCCGAGTCTGAGTCGGAGTCGGAGTCTGATTCTGAGTCTGATTCTGAGTCTTAGTTAGATCTCGGTTTTATGGGTCTGGAAACTATAGCTTTAAGTAAATAAATGTTGAATAATTTGAAATCTCAAATTCGTCTTGCTCATATTTAAGAGTGGCTACACATTTGTCAGCCTACTTAATACTTTTGAACTCAGCGTTTACGTTGTCCTTTACTTGAACATAATATACCAAAATTAAAGTTCTTCTAGTATTTGGCGATTTTGGTATATTTTCAAACCCACGTGCTTTAAGATATTCTCTTAAATCCAAAGATGAGCAATTTGAGTTTTTACCATTAAAAGATGTAATTTTTCTCTCAGAATTGCAGTTTTCGTTAAACAATTTTTGATTTTTTACTAAACCCGTTTCAGTTTGTTTCGTGTTCGACGTTATTTTTTGACAGAAACTCACACAAACAGATCACACAATAAATAACTTCTCTCATCATCCTTATCAATATAGAATATCAGCTTATAACCATATGATTCAGTAAAATTCAATGTTTTCATAGAGTACGCTCGCCAAACTTAAGATTCCGTAATCCCAGGATCAATGAAAGAAAATCCCGGGTTTACGGGATCATAAAATTTGCCGGGATCCCGGGATTGCGATCCCTGCAATCATGCTCAAACTAAGAGCAGAGGAGATAGACATTTTCCTAGTCCACGAACCTTCGGTCAATTGTGATTGGGAACTTCGACTTAGGACCCCTAAATATAAACTGGTATACGGTAACATTTGTTCCTGTGTTCTTGCGAAATGTAATCTGAATATCTTTCTATTTTAAAATTACAATAATGCAGATGTGGTCACAACGAAGCTATTCAATCTATCACTTTAGGAAGCTCATCAAAGGAGGCTCAAAAGCAAAAAATAGGAGTCATTCTGGGAAGTGATTCAAATTCACATCACAAATTGTTTCCAAGCACTGATACAAATTAACGATATAATTTACTACTTGATTTTATTCTTAGTACTAACCTAAATAAATGTAATATTGTGATAGACCAGATAAGTACTAGACGCTTGTCTCAGATACCATTATGCACAGATTAGTGAATTGGAAGGTGTCGGAGGATTGTCCCTTTTATGATCATTGTTATCTTAAATTTGAATTGAAGACAAAACCTACCAAAAAACCTATAACTATAGAAACAGTAGGAAACCCAACTGGGTTATTTTTAAAACAACTCTAAGTATGTCACTTCCAGTACCGGCTCCAAGCCCCCTGATTCAACACAAGCGATGACCTAGTGAAAAGCTATCCAACGCCATTAATAAGGCCATGTTAGGTCCGAGTACTCCTAATAGATCTATGGGTAAACCTCGAACACTGTGGTGGCCAAAAGGATTTCAAAACCCCCGTAAAAACACAAAAGCCAAGGAAACTAAAGCTGCTAAGGACCGAGACTGTCTCAAAGGCCTAGGAATTATACCGGCGGATGTCCAACAAATGACTAGCTGCAAGTTATCTTCAAGGACAGTCTAGAACTCTGTCACTTATCAATAGTCTAACATATATACTGCAAGGGGAAATCTGGGGCAACTACTATTCACTTCCTTATTGCTCCTCATTACTCCGCATGACAACTTTTTTGGATACAGTGAAACCCTAAACGACGTCAGACCAGAGGCGATCACGCATGCACTCTCTGTGTTGGGCGAGTTACTCAGGGGCTGGGTAGATCAAATGCTAATAGGCAGGTATGGGCACTCTATGCAAGGTGGAGCATTATCCCCTCTCCTTCATGAAAGAGTGCAACCTTAAGGTGGTTGCTTATACAGATGACGTTGCGCTTGGCATTCTCTTCAATCGGCTAACAGTTGCGATTTCCATGTGAGCCTTTGAACGTGGAAATTTAACATATTAGAGAGTATAAAAAACTACAATACCGTTTACTCCCGTAAAATTGCAATTTGAAAAAGGCTATGTTTTGAGCTACTTATTGTACGTTGGTTCTGTAATTCTACTATTAAGCCCAACTGTTTAGTGGCCATCTTTAAATGTTCTAACCAACCTAAAATCTTAGAAGTATTTAGTATTAGTGAGGCTCTTAGAAGCACATCCACTCAAGCACTGGAAATTGTCTGTCATCTCATACCCATAAATACCCTATGTAAACCAATGGCATCGAGGTCAGCATCTGTAACAATACCAGATATTTATCTGTTCTAAGCAATAGGAACATACCAAATACCACCGACTATACCATCTCGTCACCACCTTTTGATCAGTATTGTTTAGGACTGATGTTCTTACCAGAGAGGACTGGTTGCGAGATGCTTTTCTGAATACAGAAGATGTTTAATTCTTTACTAGTGGTTCAATGGCGGATGGAAAGTTTGGGGTAGGGTTTTCTATGAAGAATTAAATTTAAACCTATCTTTCATTTAAACCTATGTAGGTTCAGATATTCTCATTTTTACGGACAGTGAGGTTGACGCTCAAATTATATTTCTTTACATCGAAGTAGTCTTCATCATTTATAAAAGAAAAGCTTAACGAGATCGCAAATCTTCAATTTCCACGTGATGTGAGTGCCTGGACATCTCAATATTGCGATTAATAAAAAGGCGGATGAATTCGATGGCAAATGGTCTAATAGTACGCGTAACTACGAATGCTGTTATGAGACACCATCTCATAGGTAGGCGTGCAAGCAAAACGAATGACTCCTCCAGCCAAATTTATCTCGGAGTACTTCAAATCAAACGTAAAATTCCCTGATTTTTCCACAAAAACTATAATTTTCTGATACACCTAGAATGTTGCGGCCATATTTGAAATAATGGAGGAAGTAATGGAGTGGATTGTTTTGTTATCGAGGATGAAGCTGAAGTTGAATTAACCATAGATAGTTGAAATGATTAACGCTATAGAGACTAAACTATATAAAAGTGGAAGTTTGATCACTATTCGAGACGAATATGCTTTAGTGGCGGTAACGATATGATCTCGACTATTGGTCTGGTAGGTGTCGAAATAGTGACATCTGGAATTAAGTAGTTTTATAACAGAAGAGTCTAGAACAGAACCTGTGTGAAAGAATTTGAATGTTCCATCTATTTATAAATAATGGAACGATAAACACAATCAGAGAGACATTCGAGAGCCTTAGTTTAGGCTCGGCAACATCTTATGTAATCTGGGCGAAGTTATACCTGAACTTTACTTAGTGTGTCTTCTGCTTAAACTCAAAATAGCATTTATATAGCTTTAAGCTGATTTAAAAGTGGTAGAAAAATATCTTCAAATCGGGAAATGTCCAGATATTTCAGAGAGAGGTAATCAAAAAAATTTGTGTCCATCACTTGCAGGTGAAAGCTCCTTTAATATTTTATTAGTTGATGAGCAAAAATGTAGTTTTTAGATTTACGGTAGCTTTCAATTAAAAACATATATTTTATGCATCTTGCAACATGTTGCACATGTAAATAAAATCAAAGCAGTTCATTAATCGACCGCAGCTTGCGAAAACAAAAATCTAAATCTAAGTTCTGCAATTTATATTTTTAAAACATTCAAATGGAACAAGTCGGCAAAAATTCTTTATATTGCATATATTCTGTGCGATTCATATAATCTGTGACAGATTACACACATATTTTTTTGTCCAATTTATTTAATATTTGTATCTTTCTTATAACATCTCCATCCTCGCATCTTTCGTTTTGTAAGCGCATGATTTTAGATGAAAAAAATTTCCTTTAAGATTTTATTCGGTAAATGTTTGGCGCCAATACAATCTTGTCACTCATATAACATGAAAAAAAAATTGTCGCTTGAAATATTTTCAGATGACTGTATATAACGAATCATATTCAATGCAATATAATATATTTCAATTCAACTTCCTTTTATAACAAAATAAAATAAAAATTTAAATTTTAATTTTTTATTTTTTTTTGAAATTAAATTAATTCCACCCCCACATATGCGCGGACTGCGTATACTGTTATGTTGTACTGTGTTGTAATTAATTTAAGAAATCAAACATTAAATAAACCAGATAAGAATAAATATTTCGTTGACGAGATTCAAAGTTACATGGTTTTGTATTTTTATAATTGCATGAATTGAATACAATTAGTGGTACTTAGGAAAATACGTTAATCGTCTTATGCACATGAAACACGTGGCTCACCGACTTATCATATTATATCGATATACCGCCCAAGGCAAAATTGTATAAAAAGAGCGAGGAGATATAATCCAAAAATTGGGTGTCGAACACGCTCCATAAAATATGTAATCTGACAAGCCGGATGAATGAAATCATATTTTTATTAGATTTAGATGACATATTTTCTATGAGACATAACCATAAAAAAAAATTCTTCCGTCATTTCCGAATCATTTTGATTTGAACAACATTTGGTTTCTATTTGGCATGAGAGACGCGCGAATCGTCTTCATATTTTAACTTTGATTTATATCTTTTATTCGTTTCTCGTATATACGACAAATTTTATTGTTGTACTTTGTGAGATATAATTATTCTATTTTTGGTTCATCAAAGTCAATCTTAAAAATCTAGCTAACTTTAATTAAATAATAAAATCAATTCTCATTTTATATGTATTTATTTGTTATTCTTGGAAATCTCAAATCATAATAAAATAAAATGTTACGGAGCAAAAAAAAAAATTAATTCATTCATACAAATTATCGAGGCGAAATTCCGAGAAAAATCTAAAAATTCGAAACGTACGCTAGCTATACATCAAGATATACGGATAATTTAAAATGTCACGCGATATAATTTTCTTCGATTATTCTAATTAATCGATACGATTTAAAAAAACTGATTGGTTACATGCATGCTTTAATTAATTATGGTTTGGAGTGACCGATTCGACATAATTGAGTTAATTGAATGAAATTATAAAAAATTTATCAGTGTTCTAGATAGAAAATATATATTCGGAAAGACGTTAAACAAACATTTTTACCAGTACATCTATACTGCAGATTAAAGATTATCGTTGGAAGTGTTTCAATGCTCGAAAGGAAGGCAGAAAGCGTGTTGTTAAAACCCCAGTTGAGCATTTATAGCCCATAGTGTCAGCCATTCAAGAAGATAAATAATTTTTATTTGTCAGCAAAATATTTGCAGAGAACCAATTTATTCGCAAAAAATTAGGTAGCAAATATATTCATGGTTGTGCAGTTGCCGTAAATGTAATAAAAATAAGACCTAATTCTCAGCGAAGTTTGTGCTCATCAAAGAAATATTATTTTCCAAAGCTCTCATTCACCAAATGGGGAAACCCAACATACCCCTGCAAGATACTATAGTGAAAACTAAATATATCGGCCATGTTTGTATTGAACAACAAATTAATGAACAAAAACCTGCAACTTTGGCATTGCTGCTCATACTATTTTTCTATAAGTGGTTGCCGTTTGAATGGACGTCGAGTGTTATATGCAGTTTTTGTGAGCAGGATTGTCCGCTTGATGGCATGCTATGCTATAGATGTGTTGTGGTTTATGGGAGGATTAATGAAATATATAATTCACTTTTAGTTTTAATTTTTTTTTTGGTATTCAACTTATTAATTTTAATATATGTACAAGTTTTTTTATAATTTTCCTTTAATTTATAATTTACACTTTTATTTATTATTTTTAAATTGTACACAATTTCAAAATAATATGTAGCAGCTTATGTAAGAAAATTCGGTACATATGTATTGAGTTAATACTAAATAATGTTGGTATGATTGACAAGTCAGGGGTATACAACAGATGTAATAACATTTTTTCCAGCAGTTTTCTTCAACCTTACCTAGGAAATTATCTTGATTCAATTTTGTCTTTTGTATTTTTTTCTGAATCTTAGTGGTACAATATCAAAAAAAATCGATTAAGATTTGAGACTAAAGCGTCTTATGAATGACGAATAAAAAGGACAGTTAAGTTGAAATCATTAAAAGTTATGTTTTATGAATTTCTGTACTAGTCTGGTTCTTTGAGGAATAATTGACAATTATTCTTGACAATTATTTTCAGTTATCAAGTTCTAGTATAAGGTGACATTGACTTGAGAAAACCCGTCGCAAGCCACTGACAGCAAATTTCTGAAGAGTTATTGTATTTTTATTTTGAGTTTGAGTGAAAGTGGTAAACGGTCATGATCATTCTTTCCCAGTGATTTTGACTCAGGTTCCGTGAGAATTGCTCATCCAGCCAGCCTAATTTAAACTTCCTAACCCGGACAGTAAATTTGTAAAGAATTTTCGAATTTCTATTTTGAGTTTGAGTGAAAATGGTATAAACGCCTATTATCACAATTTTCAGAGATTTGATCTTAAGTTTTTGAGTACCTTAAATAGGTTGCTAAATTGCTCATTGCGAGTGAAAATGGTATTAATATATCTTCCCAGAGGTTTTTACTCAGACTCCGTGAACGTCTCTTACCTAATCAGAACAGCAAATTTGTAAAAAAAAAAATGTCTTTCTATTTTGATTTTGAGTGAAAATAGTAAAAACTCAATAACACGCCTTCCTAGAGAATTGGACTCAGGTCCTGTGACCACCTTAAACAGGTTGCTAAATTGCTCATCCAGCCAGCCTGATTAAAACTTGCTACCCAGGACAGACAATTTGTTAAGAGTTTTTGTATTTCTATTTTGAGTTTGAGTGAAAATTTTATGTTTCATATTTTAATTTTACATTATCACGCTTGTCCAGAGATTTGGACTCAGGTTGCGTGAGTATATCATATAAAATTTTCTAACTAGGATAACAAATTTGTTAAGAATTTTTGTATTATTATTTTGAGTTTGAGTGAAAATGGTGAACGGCCATTATCATGCTTTACCAGTGATTTAGACTCAGGTTCCGTCAGTATCTCACATAGGTTGCTAACTTGCTCATCCAGCCAGCCTTTGTGAAACTTGCTTACCTATGGACACACAATTTGTTAAGAATTTTTATATTTTATTTTGAGTTAGGATGAAAATGTTAAAGGGCCATTAACAAGTCTGCTCAGAGATTTAGACTCAGGTTTTATAACATCTCAAATAAGTTGCTACTTGCTCATGTATAGTCAGGCTGATTAGAAATTTCTAACCAGGACAGCAAATTAGTCAATCACTTTTGAATTTCTATTTTGAGTTTGAGCGAAAATTGTAAACGGCCATTATCACGCTTTCCCAGAGATTTGGGCTTAGGTTCCGTAAGGAACCAAATTGGTCAAAAATAACCTCAAATAGGTTACTAAATTGCTTATCCAGCCTGCCTGACTGAAACTTCCTCACCAGGACAGCAAATTAGTCAAGTATTTTTCTATTTCAATTAATTATTTACGCGTAGAGGCACATAAACGCGCACAACCCTACGAATTCTATTATCCGATTATTTGTTAATTTTGTAAAATTGGCATTTTTCCGGAATTTTCAGTTTAGGCATTCCGGGTAATTTGCCAAATATAAACTTGCATTAGACTTGCATTTGAAACACCAAATCTCTAATCTCTTCTCAGCTCTAATCTCTTGAGATTTCCCACAAAATACAGATGATCTTCGTCTATTACCACAATCATATAAAACTTATTATTTTTTTTTAATTAATTCACCCACATAATTTTAAATTTTTTTTTGTTTTTGTTTAATCTTTTATATCATCATCATCGTCATGATATTAAAACTCGCGTATACACACAAATATACCAAACAATATGACGGTGATAATTATAAAAGCATCAATCAAAAAAATAAAAATTTTAAATTCCTGGTATCGCACTCTAATATATGTATGTTATGGGTATACATGCAGCATAAAATCATAAAATCAAAATTAAAAATTATTATATTTTATGTTTTTAATTGATAAACACTTGCGTGACTTAAAAAAAAATCTTCTCCCTCGTTATATAGATACTGTGAGCTCTAAAATCTTTAATCACTATAAAAATATATAAATCTCCCTATCTACGAAATTAATTTAAAAATTAAAAACATTTTTTTTGTGTGTAATATTTCCAAATATAAAATAATTTTAAGTATTTAATAAAATTTTTTAATTTTCAATATAAATAAAATATTGCGCTAAAAATCTTTTTTAATTAAAAATATTTTTAATTCTCTCTATATACTCGTAAAATAAAATGAAAATATTTTATTTTAATTATTTCAAAGGCACCGTCCAATTGTCTTAAGATTTTTTTTTATTAATTAAACTATTTTTTGGCATTTTCAAGTTGTAAACTACTTTTGTTGTGCGCCGAGATATAAAACAGACGACGACGATGATTTGTTTGAGATGCGCGATTAAGTGTTTTCTAAGTGCGCGGATTCTTTAACGGTTTATTAATGTTAAATTTTTTTTTTGTTGTTGCAGGTTCACCATTCCTAGGATCACCATTTTTCGGCCGCGAAATGTTAAACCAATATCATATACAGCGGATAATGCAACCAATAAATAATTCCCTAATAGATCCGTTTCGGTTAGTCGAGGGTGCGACGAGTTCAATACAATTTCAAAAGAATTGCAAAGGTAAGGCTAGAGAGGACCAATATAATTTTTTTAATTAACTTATCACAAAATACTTTGTTATCAATCTGCGCGCTCGCCTAATCTTTAAATAAACATATTTGAAACGTGTAAAATAGTAAAAAATGGCGTTTACTGATTACACGGAGATAGGCGACATTTGCGTTATTTAATAATCGAAATAGTAATACGAACCGGGGCCGGGGCTATAAAATCAAAATCTAAATTATCAAAATATTAATATTAACAGTATACACATTTCGTTATTGTTGTTGTATATGCTCTTATCAGTAATTTGATAAAACGATTTGTTGTTGTTGTTGTTGGTTACCCCTGATACAAATTCGATGGGCTATGTCAACATCATAAACAAATTAGAGATATAACATTTTTGAGTTTATATGTCTTATATATGCGCGTATGCATTCAACCTATCGCCATATCATAAATCAATCAAATTTTTAACCAATCGGCGGGGTGACAACAAAATATTTTGATTTTAGTGTATCCGTCGGGGGTTAAGTACCTTATATATTATATATAGTATAAAAAAAAATTTTTTTTTGTACTTCGTTTGATGGATCTGATTTATTTTTGTTTCAAAATAAACATATGTTTTTGGGATCGAGCAAATATTGATAAAATACGAAATAATATGATTGATAAGAGAATAATGTCGTACACCTGATTTTGTATATACCTACATACTATATATAGAAATCAGGAACTGCGTCATCAACAATTTCGTAAGATATAACGCGCGCATCTTTTTCAGTTGTCCCAAAATTCGTTGCCCAACATGTGTCTGATTTAATGTATGTTATTACAAAAAATAAAAATAAATTCTAAAATAAACTAAAAATCTTATAATTCATATTTGTACAAGACAATTAAAGAAGATGAAATTTGATCCATATTAAGCGTACAGTGACATTCAACCTTCATTAGTTTTTGTTGTTTTTTTTGCTGTTCCAAAATTTCATTGATAAAATTGTACGAATCGTTGTTGTAGTTTTCGTAAGATTTACGTAACGATCTATGTGAATATGATATAATATGTAGCGATGAGCTGTGTTGTACCCCAGCAAAGTTTTGTCTTATTTTACTATAAAGACATGTTCGATGATGTGTTTCATTTTAAACCGTTTTGACGCGAGATTTATTGACTGTAAAGTATACGCTTTATGATGCATTCAAAATTTCGTATAATAACTGTTGATTCAGAAACCTACTGACGGATGTTATCACAATTAACCATATTTTTGTGCAATTACTCATAAATTTTTTGATTTTAAACAAAAATTAGAAAATCAATTAAGTTTTTATTGCCAATATAGTTATAAAATTAGAAAAAACCTCCTATTCTTTTGATCACCAAAATTATATAAAATATTAACTAACAAAAAATTATTTCAGTCAAAATTTGTAATCAGAACATGAACTTATCACCGGAGTGAACTTTTTAACGAAAAGTGTACCTTCTAAAAAGTAAAAAGAACACTATACTTTCCTAAAAAAAGATCATCAAAAATGTATATTAGATGCAAATATCGGGATCAAATGTATCATACTAATTCTAGTCCAAAGGCTGAGGTTATTAAACAATTTAATTTTTAAAATGTTTGAAATGATATACATATGCGACACTATGGCCAAACAAATAAATCTCAGAGATGTTACCAAGTGTGTGCACATGTCATTTAATAGTGAACAACTTTAGCTGTCCAAAATATTTAACTAGTATAAAATAAATAGTTTTGGTTGGTTCAACACAAGTTTTAGGATGTACAGTTTCATACAAATTCAAATATTATTTAAAATACATGCTACACTATGGTCAATTCCAGAAAACTCAGAGATGTTATCAAGTGGGTAGCGTGAAGAATACAAACCTTAATAGCATGTTAAAAAAGTGGAAAGGCAGAATAAACGAATATAATTATATGAATTGATATACGGCGCTGGAATCACTAACAAACTAGCTAATGCTTTATTAAATGAGAGATTAATAATCTTACATCGTCAAGGAGTGGAATGGTACACAGTGCACACGAAAATATCTCACAGTTGATCCGACACTGCGGTGCACCACTATAAAGAAGGTGTTCAGAGATCAATTAATATTTACTAAAAAGTAATTAGTTTATGGTTCGGAGGAACATCATAACAACTACTATCGACACTACATTCTACTAATGAACATAAATAAATAACAACTTTTGTATGAACTGAAAAAAATACATCTAACAGTAATCAATAAAATAAAAATTCCTGAAAAAGACATTAAACATCTTCAGGAGGTTTATCAAACACACCTATTCAACTACCAATTAAAAATAACGCAGAGAGTGGTTGAGGTTAATAAAATTATTATTTCCCGCAAATGACACGACTAATTAAGAAATATACTAAAACCTGCGAGATATGCAATGTCCACAAAAACGGCACCAAATAAACCCATGCTTTAAAAAACACCAATTCCAACTTATCCATCGGAAATTCTCCATATCGATCTAAGTAAATAAAAAAAGTTTATCCCATGCGTGGATAAATTTTCTAAATTTACAAAATTCTTTAGAATCAAGGATAGATCTGTATTGCACATAAGGAATACAATAATAAAATCCTTACATTATTTCTCTGCACCAAGGGTGATGGTTATGGACAACAAATGAAGCTTCATTAGCCCAATCATAAAAACTACTTAAAAGCACTTGAAATACGAATTTATCTAAACCACTTCACAAAAGCGAAGCAATTGGTTCCGTAGAGACGCGAGATACATACGGCCAGAAATGCTAAAACTTTAGAAATAAAGTAAACGAGGAACCAATCTACACAGCGATAAAATAAATTGAATGGAAAGAAAATACTAAATTTATACGGGAAACTATGGTCACAGGGTCAGTAAGACATACTACTAAGACCAAGGAAAATTTAAAAAGAAAAATCTAACAAACATTCAGACCGTGCCATTTTCAATTTCAATATCAATTTCAATTTAAATTTCAAAATCTCAAAATATCAAAATTTCTAATTTTCAAATTTTCAAAATTTCAAAATTTTTAAAATTAAAAAAAAAATCAATTTCAATTTCAAAATTTCAAAATTTCATAATTTCAAAATTTCAACATTTCAAAATTTTAAAAATTTCAATTTCAATTTCTATTTCAAAATCTCAAAATCTCAAAATTTCAAAATTACAAAATTACAAAATTTCAAAATGCAATATTTTTGAATTTCAAAATTTCAATTTCAATTTCAATTTCAATTTCAATTTCAATTTCAATTTCAATTTCAATTTCAATTTCAATTTCAATTTCAATTTCAATTTCAATTTCAATTTCAATTTCAATTTCAATTTCAATTTCAATTTCAATTTCAATTTCAATTTCAATTTCAATTTCAATTTCAATTTCAATTTCAATTTCAATTTCAATTTCAATTTCAATTTCAATTTCAATTTCAATTTCAATTTCAATTTCAATTTCAATTTCAATTTCAATTTCAATTTCAATTTCAATTTCAATTTCAATTTCAATTTCAATTTCAATTTCAATTTCAATTTCAATTTCAATTTCAATTTCAATTTCAATTTCAATTTCAATTTCAATTTTTTTTTTTTTTTTTTTTTTTATATTTAAAGCACACAGGCTTATCATTTATTTTCAATACGATTTTTTGTCACATATAATAATAATAATAATATACAAAAAGAAAATAAATGAGTATGGTAATCATCACCGATTTAACGGCAGTATTGATCTACCCTTTAATAAGAAAAATTATAAAAAAAAAAAAAAATTGAATAAATATTACAAATAAAAATTTAAATGAATATTACAAATAAAAATTTAACAATAAAAATATAAAAAATAAAAATATAAAAAATAAAAATATAAAAAATAAAAATATAAAAAATGAAAATATAAAAAATAAAAATATAAAAAAGATAAACTATTGAAACTAAAATTAAACTGCATCAGACTAAAACTCTAAATAGAAAATCGATATTAGGGTGCTCAAAAAGCCAAACTTTAAGTAAATGGAGAAATGATTTTGAATTTATTTGTTGCCGTATGCTAAGTGGAAGTTGGTTAAATAAGGAAGGAGCAGTTACCAGGAAATATTTTCTAAAATGTTCACTAAAAAAATGTGGAACAACAAATAAGAACTGATCATTGTTCCTAATGTTGTATCGCACATTTGGTGCCCACTTCGCAAATAAAATAAACGTAAAACCTTATAAACATATAAATGTTGTAATGGTAAAACTTTAAAACTCAAAAATAATGGCCATGCAGAAACCCGCGAAGACTTAAAACTCATGATACGAATAGCATATTTCTGAACAATAATGAGAATTTTTAAAGTTGAATGGTAGCAACCACCTCAACACGATAATGCATATTCGAGCCTAGAGTTAATGCATGCATAGTAGAATTTTAGCAATACCGATTTAGGAGCTACAGGTCTTAATAGATATAAGGTTCGTAAGGCATTGCTGAGAGACTTTTTTAATTTATCGACATGATGCTTCCAACTCAGATTACAATCAACAATAATTCCAAGATACTTGAAACTCTCAACAGCTTCAATGGAAATGCACAAGCTGGAGCAATTAATGGTATTACAAAAACTGGAATGATACGTTAACGGTGAATGTAAAAAACTGCTACACAAACTAAAATGCATAATCTTAGTTTTGTCACTTAAAATTAAGAAATGCTGGTCAAACCATTTCCTTAAAACTAAAAGGTCCGCTGCAATTTTACGGCGAACATCAGTTTGTGAGGACCCACGGTAACATAAGCGCATATCGTCTGCAAGGGCAACAATCGTGCCTGCCAAATTTGTACTAAAAATTGAGTTTATGTAAATCAAAAATAAAAGGGGTCCCAAGACGGAACCTTGAGGAACACCAATGTTTAAAACATAAGGACAGCTCATAGTTTCATTCACCTTAACAATTAACACCTTTCAATTTCAATTTCAATTTCAATTTCAATTTCAATTTCAATTTCATTTTCAAAATCTCAAAATCTCAAAATATCAAAATTTTTAATTTCAAATTTTCAAAATTTCAAAATTTTTAAAATCAAAAAGAAAAATCAATTTCAATTTCAATTTCAAAATCTCAAAATTTCATAATTTCAAAATTTCAAAATTTCAAAATTTCAAAATTTCAAAATTTTAAAAATTTCAAAATTTCAATTTCAATTTCTATTTCAAAATCTCAAAATCTCTAAATTCTAAAATTTCAAAAATACAAAATTTCAAAATTCAAAATTTCAAAATTTTTAATTTTCAAAATTTCAAAATTTCAATTTCAAATTCATTTTATGACAGCGAGTTCATACGACGGATAAAAATCTCGGATTTTTGTATCCCATTGTTTGAACCAATTACATCACGTAAATTATACAACAGACACGCCTCTATTCATACAAAAAGTTGAAAATATTGAAAAAAAAATCTGGGATAGAAAAATCCGAGATTTTTATCCATCGTATGAACTCGCTGTGAATGTGAAATATTGTTTAGTTGGTTTAATTTTTTTCGACCAATCATCTCTTGTGAAAAAATGCAGAAGAAAAAAAATCGTCATTTTGGAGCAATATGGTTGGTCGAAAAAAAATGTTTGAATGAACGAACGAAACCAACTATAAAGGTGCCTTAAACATGAATCGATCTGTCGATGTAGCAGTATAATTTTGTATAAGCTTGGCGGCAACCGGTTTGTCTTGACTGATTGATGTTCCTTGATCGATTGAGGCTTGAATTTGCGTTTATGAAAATATTCAATAGAAACCTAATTTCCAGAAATTTACCAACAACCTTCAAGGCTAATTAGAACCCCAAAATACTATTTTACTTTTGGATATTTACTTTTGGATTTTTCTGTTTTTTTTATTGGTTCGTGAATGTACGCTCAAATACAAAAACCAGAAGGTTACCGAAACCTAAAAGCTTACAACACCATACAGCTAAAATGGTTTAACTAATCGGGGTAAAACCTCATACTTAAGCATGCAGTTAGACACTGACATCTTTCGTATGAGCTTTTTTGATTATTGCAAATATTTTGAAAAGTTAAAGGTTCTAAATTAAATTAAGCAACAACATTCTAATTAAGCAACAACTCAATTTGAATAACTGATCAGAGAGAAACTTCCTTCCAGTGATGTTTGGCCGAAATCGATAGTGGTAGCTTTCATAGGAGGTTCCTCGTTTTTTGCAAATATTTCGAAAAGTATTTTAAAAAATCGATTAATAACAAAAAAGTTGTAAATTAAGTTTTAAACAAAATTTGCTCACACCATTTTTTATGTTTTACCGGAAATGACAAGTTTTAATAAAAAACTTTATTGCTGCAAAATTCGGCATTACTACAATCCAGGCGAGGCAGATTGGCTATTCAGAATAAAATTTCATACTTAAGCCTTTTCTAAAAATTGAGAGATCCCTGCGAAATTTTGAGGAGATTTGTGTACCGGAGGTGGCAAGGAATTAAAAAACTAAATTTTAAAAATTAAATTTTAAACAAGGGATAGCCTAGTTAGTTTTCTGGAACTTAAGCAAGAACAATGAATTTTGGTTTTTAACTTGTGGTTTTCCAAGCCAATTTCGCACAATTGATCGTACGGGATCGGCCCGGATAAATCACAAAAATCGCTTCAAAAAGAATTATGCGGAGCCCAGGGTAGATTGGCACAACCTATGCCTATCTGGTGAAATACGCCGTTACTTGGATTTTTCTCTCCCCTTGGTAAAATTATAAAATCGCATTCAGTCACAATTATAGAAAACTATGCCATGTTCATGATATGGACCCAAATAGGCATCTAGGTCATCTAATCATTCCACAGAATGTTTACGTATAGCAACAACATCGATGATTAGTATATGTACATGTTTTACAGTATTTACATTGTTTACATTATTTAAATTACATATTTACATTAATTTAATTAAACTTTATGTAATTTCAACATTGAGCTATGCAGATGTTTGTATGTATATTTTTATCTCACGATTATAAAAAATGAGACTTATGAACCCAGAATAAAATGCAGTAGAGGGAATAACTTGACAAGATGAACAGCAGCTCAATAGAGAGCAGGACGCCAACTCCGCCTTTTAGCAACTCAATCAAACTTTAGATAAAAATTATTATTTGAATCGTATGATCATCGGCTGGACAGGATTGGTCACTAGTTCTCGTCGTTTGGGTACATAAAAAATACCCTGGTTGCACTTCCTTGAAAGAAAAGCATACCGTTTTCATCAAATTTCGTTAGATAATCGTTGAGGAATGGGCAAACCATTTTGGCGCCTGGCCTTCAATGAGTAAATTTTTATTGCGTAAAAAACGAAATCAAAATAGTATTAGTTCAATCAAATCAGGTTCAATGCTTTTATGCGACTTTCATTTTGAAAAATTAACATCAAATTCTATTGGGTTAGAGCCAGAGCCTACGATTTGAATTAAAACACATGTTTTTCTAATCTGAATTTCATTTAAAGTAGCAAACCGTAACCTCACAAATTAATTGCAGATAGAGACAATGCGACACAAATTCACCAATAACCCTAAGCAACCGTTGCTTGAGTTAGTGCAAATTTGGGTGGTCGCTAAGAACAGCATAAAAGTGAAAAATGAAAGAGAACAAAATTACAGCAGAATGCAAGTTCCAGATCCAGCAAGCCTGGGACCTTGCTCGTATTCAACGGACCATTCATTCATTAATCCGAAATTAAATTGATTATGTAACCTTAGAAATGAGGGGGTCAGAGCCTCCTTTGCTTTAAAGTAAAACAAAAAATAACTTGGTAACAATTAAATCAAAAAAACTTCTATTAATCGAATGATCGGAATCGTTTGGCCATATCCCTACGTAATGATTTATTGAGAAAATTCGTTAAAAACTTTATTTTTGCACGATTCGTGGGGATCACCAAACGAAAATAACAATTAAAGGTGGTTTGCATGTATTCAATCTTAGGTTTGCTGCTTTACTTGCAATTCTTTGAAAAACATAATTTTTACCCAAAAAAGGGCATATTCCAATTGAAATTGTTGTTAATTTTATAAAACGAAATTCCGAAAAGCGACGAACCTTATTTCACAATGAAATAAAAATTTACTCACTGGTAACCAAAAGCAGAAATGTGTCAGACCGTCAGCTAACAAGATCAAAACGGTATGATTTTTTTTTCAATGATGTGCTGCCCAGAAATTTATTTTCCAAACTTGTGAAAAATCCTGACCAAACGATTCCAATCGTCATTATCATCAGGGTGCTAAAAAGACGGAACTCCGGAAGCTCGACAATGTTTTAAAATCTAATATGATTAAGGAAATCATTGCAAGTGCTTCGCTTGGTTACTTTCCGTTAACTGTTAGTGTCTGCATAAAGTATTGGTTATACACTTGTAGAGACCGTTAAATTAAATGTATGCTGTAATGATCAGATGTTTTATCGTGATTTTGAATAATTTATAAATTCTGACGTCATTATATAAGTGCGCGATTACAAATGATAGCATTTCCTCTCATTAATTACATTCAAATTAATTTCCAAAAACGAAATGAAATGAAAAAAAAAATATTATGATCTCCAACTTCGACGAGCGATCATGTTTCATACACATGCCAGTTTGCATTTTGCGTATATACGAGTATTTCGGCCTACGACAACGACCAACTAGGGTTAAAAATGTATCGTTAAATAATATTGACATTCAAAACAGCATACAAAAAAAAAATATTTATGAATGAAAATTATACGAAATAAATCCAACATATGGTTCAGCTAATCTTTAGTACGTATATATATTTTAAGAAGATAATTAAAATTTAATTTTAAAAATTATTATTTAATAAAATGCTACGATTTGCGTCACACACAACAATTTCATCAGGAGTATCTCATCTCATTCATGTTGGTTGGTTGGCGAATCGGATAAAATTACACTCGCAAAATAATAAAAATTTTCGGGAAGCGCATGACAGCTGCTTAAACGGCGCACTAAATATTTTGACACAAGGTCTTATAATATAATAAATCTTTTCTAAAATTATTTTTATTATCAATTTATTATGTTTAATTAGATAAGACTAGGGTAACTCTATATATATAATATTGATAAATCAGAGGAAAAATTATGTTAAAATATTAAATTAATTTTGTGGTCTTCGCGCGCTCTCTTATCACAGTTATCGTACAAATATACGTGATTGTTGTATCACATTGCGCTTATTTTTTTTTATTTCGGGTTTATAATACGGCCCCGGGATTTTATTGTATAGGCAATAAAGATAAATTATTTTCTTTTTATTTAAACATGGGTAATATAAAAAAAAAATATTATCGAAATTGATATAAAATAAATAATTTTATTGTGGTAGCACACCACAAACAGTCGAGAGTATAAAATTTTCAAATATAGGTATGAATTACAGGGTGGCCATAAACTGTCCAAAAATGATTTAATTTGACTACAAACAAGGATATAATTTACGTGTATCCTTTTCACCTTCAGCATTTTAATACTCGTTTATATGTATATAAACGTATATTACGTAAAAAAGGGGTTCATTCCATTTATATATACCGACCGAGTGATAATTTTAATTATATATATCAAAATGTAATTAATCACTAGAGGAATTGTTTGGAAAAATAATTTATAAATTACGGGAATGACCAAACCCTTCTTTAATTGTAATAATATACTCTCTTGGTTTGCTTTCTATTTTATATTTATTTATTCAGGTCGATTTATTAGTATTTAGAGTAATTTGTTTATTAAAAAAAAAAACAGTAAGGAAATATTATTTCGATGTACTTGACAGGGTTTATATGCAATGGTTGACCCAGTTGGTAATTCTGGAAAATGCAAGTAACTTTTAGAGTAATTTACTTTTTAGAAGAAGATTTTAAAAGAGCTATAATTTGTTTATCCAGGTGGTTCCAAAATCTGTGCTTTTTCTGTGTCTATACTGAAATACCGTTAAATGTTAAGTCACCCGGACCAAACGGAATCTTAAATAATAATTGTAAAGCAACAGTTTTAACGATTTCCTAAAAGGTTCCATATCATACAAATATTCAATTTTAAGTAAATTATTAAAAAAGTAAATCAAACTATGAATGTATTGAGTAGTTGTCAAACAAAATATTAGTACAGTTGGCGACATTTGTTTGAATACCTAAAAACAATATTTTTCCTGTGTATATCGCAGACAAACTATTTGTTTCAACTGTATGTATATGGATTTTATTATCAACATTTAGGCGTATACATTTAGGCGTATACTAATTTAATTTACAGTCTTTTTGTTTTTAACATCAGGTTCAGACCATTTTTTAAAATTTATCGAAAATGACGAGTTTTGATAAAAAATATTAAAAATTATATTAAATTTTCAAAATATTTGCAAAAATCCTAAAAGCTGCTTTCAAACCTACCATTTCCGGTTACCGGATTTCGACCTAAAATCACTGTCAATGTATGAATTATTTTAAGTATGGCCGTATCAGACCATTTCCGAATAGAAGTAAACCGACCAAATGGCATAGTGGTTAAAGCTGTGGCGTTCGGATCGAGAGGTATACCTACCGGGTTCAAAGCTCGATAGGGGCAGAATGAAAAAGGAAATTTTGAGTTTTGTGCTGGGTCTTGCACGCTGATAGGGGGTCGTAGTTATGTTACTATTACACAACTACGGCCCCCTATCGGCGTGCAAAACTCATGGGTCGACCCATTTTCCATGTCCAGTACTAGCTGTGCAATGCGCAGGTGGTAATTTAAATTGGTCCTATAGCGTAGTATTGGATTTGACAGTAATGCGTAAAGTAGGACGGGAAAAGTGAACCGCGAAAGAGTAGGGTGTGCTTCGACTCCAGAACAGATGGCATGGATTAAAAAAAATTAATTGACATCCCTCAGTGCCAAAAGCTGTAAAACAACGTCATGTTGCTATCTCGATTTTAAACAATCCAATAAGTTACAACAGAAGTTGGCCTCCCTGTATAAAAAATGTGCGGTGGTGAAGATATAATTGGTTTAATGTGGAAACTTAATATACTTTATGAAGCGTGGAGTAAAACCACACTCAACTTGCCTCATTCCTTCTACCCACTTTAAAAATTGGTTGAATGCACGAAATTTTCCAGGGAATAGACCTATACGTATAGACTTTTATTGGTGGTAATCAGAATACATAAAGTTTCCGCGCCATACTTAATAAGAATCGGAGGAAGGGGTTACGACCGACCCTCTTATTAAAACGTGAACCTAATAAAGTAAAAATTTTCAAAGACAGTGTTGCGGTATCTGAAGGATGACGAGCGACCGAACTCTGATAGGTCATTGGAAATAAGAAACCAGCCTCTTTTGCCGGTATTCATGAAATTCCAGAACTCTTTAGGAAAAGATGTCAACTCGTCCGCAGTTCGCATCATATAAATAGAAATTATTTACAAAAACCAATTTAGGTTCTTGAACTATTTCCGGGCTATATTAAAATCTAAGTAATAATTTATGCCGTGTAGTTTAAACAACCTATGCGTCTCGTTATTTGATGTTTCTGCAGATTCCCTAATTCAGAATTATTTCAAGGCTCCCGAAAGCCAGCTTTTTTAATTAACGGAATGTATCTTTCGATACTATTACTAATTATTTCTTTATATGTACATTAAAATTATTTCATTTAAATTCCGGCCACGTTGAATAAAGTTCCAATTGCTCTTTCTGAAAAATTCGTTCAAACTATCCATAGTTAGCATTTCCGAACTTAAAATCAGAATTAGATAATGGCTGAGATTTACATGTTGGTATTAAAATTATATCTGTCTTTCCCCTGAAAGACATAGTCAGATGGAAAATATTCCGCACCGTACATACAATCGTTAAGGTAAGTCTCACCGATTATTACAATGTCATAATTATAGTTGAGCACCCCAAGACGAAAACTTTAAGACGGCTCGACTGATTGGGATGAAAATTCATATTTAAGCTTTTTCCATAAATCGGGAGGTCCTAGTGATGTTCGATCGAACTCGGTCCACCGACAATGGCAACCTATTTCACCAAAATTCAGCATATCTATACAGTCTAGGCGGTTTGACTATTCGGAATGGAACTTCATACATACACTTTTTTCATTACTTGGGACATCTCTCCAAAATTTGGTGAAAATTTGTATCAAATGTATCATTTGTATCCTTATTGAAATTATGAAATTGAAATTGAAATTGAAATTGAAATTGAAATTGAAATTTTGAAATTTTGCAATTTTGAAATTTTGCAATTTTGAAATTTTGCAATTTGAAATTTTGTAATTTTAAAATTTTAAAATTTTGAGATTTTGAAATTGAAATTGAAATTGAAATTGAAATTGAAATTGAAATTGAAATTGAAATTGAAATTGAAATTGAAATTGAAATTGAAATTGAAATTGAAATTGAAATTGAAATTGAAATTGAAATTGAAATTGAAATTGAAATTGAAATTGAAATTGAAATTGAAATTGAAATTGAAATTGAAATTGAAATTGAAATTGAAATTGAAATTGAAATTGAAATTGAAATTGAAATTGAAATTGAAATTGAAATTGAAATTTAAATTGAAATTGAAATTTAAATTTAAATTTAAATTTAAATTGAAATTGAAATTGAAATTGAAATTGAAATTGAAATTGAAATTGAAATTGAAATTGAAATTGAAATTGAAATTGAAATTGAAATTGAAATTGAAATTGAAATTGAAATTGAAATTGAAATTGAAATTGAAATTGAAATTGAAATTGAAATTGAAATTGAAATTAAAATTAAAATTGAAATTGAAATTGAAATTGAAATTGAAATTGAAATTGAAATTGAAATTGAAATTGAAATTGAAATTGAAATTGAAATTGAAATTGAAATTGAAATTGAAATTGAAATTGAAATTGAAATTGAAATTGAAATTGAAATTGAAATTGAAATTGAAATTGAAATTTAAATTTAAATTTAAATTTAAAATGTGATAAAATTTTGTTTATTTATTTCCATTAAATCGTTTTCTAGAGTTTCCGTAGGGTAAGTTGAAATTGGCGTTTCTTGAAGCTTTTGCTTTTGTTTTGCGCGAATCGTTTACCGGTGTGAAGTTCTTGGACAAAGTTTGTGGACAAAAATTTACGCAAGTATTTCTTTGTGAAGTTTTTGGACACAATCTTATGTTTTGGACAAAAATTTCTGGAAGTTTGCAATTTTAACAGTGCATTTATTTTATATTAAAATCGAAACAATATTTTTAATAAATATTGATAAAACAAAAGAAATTGTTTAACATTAAAAAGTCTAATATGCTCATTATTAAAATTTTTTCAATAAATCATGTACCATACTGTATAAAATGATACACCAAATAGCAAAAATCTCAGAGATTGGCTCGCATAGTGACTATATACGTTCGTCAACCGAAAAATACTAAACTTAAACTATTAAAATATCATCGGTAATTTTTTTTTAGGCGTACCATAATTTATATATTTTTTGAACAGAGAACAACTTAATAATTCAGGGATGAGCCTTATATATTCCGAAATAAGAATAGAATAAAAATACGGAGCTCTCTAAAATAGTTAAATGTTAAAATTTGAATGTATACTTTTTAGAGAAATAAACTATTTATTTAAAATAAAAAAAAATAATAAGTCGAGTACAAAAAAGATAATGCACGAAAGTATAATTTTGAAAGCGGCATCAGTATAATTTTGGAATGCGGCCGCGATACAGTACAATTGTTACTTGTTGTTGTAAGCAAGGTTTGGAATTTCCAGTTTAAAACTATTAAAAAGGATAATCTATTCAAATTTTGAAAACGGAGCAAACTAAAAAAGAGAAAAAGGAAGATAACGAAAAAATTCTTAATTTCTTTAGCAAAAACATTACAAAACAATTTTTCTTTTTTTCATTAAACGCCTACAATATTTCTTAAGTCGCCATTCTGATTATATTCGTTATAAGATTCTCAGGTAAATAGTTTCTTATCATTAAATTGAATTACTGATATCGAACAAAAGCGTTCGTGTCTATTATATCCCTTTTTCAACCAAAAAAAAATTAGCTCAATTTAAGTCCCAACCACACAAATGTGTAAGGTAAAACCATAAGTAAGTAATGGCGTTTTAGATAAAAAATTTCGCTTGATTTGAAGTACACCCACTAAATGACCCTAAATGATTTTAAATGACAATTAACCCAAATGCGAAAAAACATTTTCTTTTTTCGAACCACAAATGCTTTTAAGATTATTTTAAATCGTTTTATTTCTTAAGATTAGGGGCTACCGACCCAAACCCAGGATTTTATAAAAATAAAAAAATGAATATTTATTGTTATTTTAATTATTTTATTTCAATTTTTATTTTTAATCCACATGCGGGAAATTTAACTGTTTGAGTCCCAGGAGGTATTAAAAAACACTGTCGAAGAATCCCAAACAGCGCAACCGCGTTTTTTTTAAATGAGAAAGGAAGATAAAATGAACGAGATGAAAAGGCAATTTATTGAGACAAACATATTGTAAGATGTACTATTTACAATAAAGGAGCTGTGTGATGTACTTGCTTCAGTAAATCTAAGCGCGCGGTTTCGACAATCGGTAACTCACCGTCAGCTGTCGACAATGTTCGAAATATGCTAGGGTTTCTCGGCATAAAATCTCAACAGTGCGATCACACCCTTTTGAACGTAAATAGTCACTATGCGAGCCAATCTCTGAGATTTTTGTTATTTAGTGTATCATTTTGTACAGTATGGTACGTGATTAAAATCAGCAGCAGGAAATAATTTTAAGGAAATAATTTTTAAGGATTTACCCTTTACCCTTGTCATACAATAATTGTTTCTTATTTAGTTAGTGAAATATAGTGTCAATAGTAGTTCTTATATGGTTGGTCGGCTCAAAAGTGTGGTATCTCGTTTTAGCCTTAATAAAGTATACCTACGCTACCTTGTTAGAAATTCCAGGTCCATAAATCAGTTCATAACTTTATTTATCTATTCTGGCCTTCCGTCTTTTTTACTTGCTATTGTGATTTCTATTACTGAGTGCACACGTCAGTGATTATGATGATCGATCAGTAACGAATTTGATTTTTTCTGCTCCATAAGGAATAATTTCTGAAAAACCCACACGATTGCAAACATTTCTTTCTTGGATGTTGATCTGATTTTAACTCAGTTTCATTCAATTTAATAGTAATTTTTCTTGATTTTTTTGATTTGATTTGAGAATTTTCCCCTCGTGTCAGGCTTGTCAACGGCTTTGTAATTTTTGCAAAGTTCTTCATAAATCTTCTCTATAATAGAAGATTAGATCAAGAAACCCTTTTAGCTCCTTAAAATTTTCCGATTTTATTCCAGCACCTGTTATTATGGGTATGATATCAAAGGGCCGAATGTCGAAGAGCCGAATGTCGAATTGCCGAATTTCAAAGGGCCGAATGTGGCGAAGGGCCGAATGTGTCGAAGGGCCGAATGTCGAACGGCCGAATATCGAATGGTAGAATGTGTCGAAGGGCCGAATGTGTCGAAAGGCCAAATGTCGAAGGGCCGAATGTCGATGGGCCGAATGTGTCGAAGGGCCGAATGGGTTGAAGGGCCGAATTTTTTTGTTTTTTTTGTTTTGTTTTTAGAAATATATTTTTTTTATTTTTTTATTTAATTTAATTATTTTTTTATTTTTTGTACCATATTCCTATTATCAGAAGACTGACAAATAGGGCCGAATGTCTCTGGTGGCGCAAAACAAAATTTTCCTTCACCAAAATGTATCGCTGTCCGGATACGTGGAATTTCATAAATATTCAAAGATGAAAAATATTAAAATACATAAATTCATTTATGTTTAATAAAAAAAAAAAAATTTACAAAATATTCTATAAAAAAAAATATGAAAAATATAAAAATATTCTAATACGTATTCTTAAAATATTTTATTTTGTTATAAAACAACAAATTTAAAAAATTATATTTCTAAAAACAAAAAAAAATTCGGCCCTTCGACACATTCGGCCCTTCGACATTCGGCCCTTCGACATTCGGCCCTTCAACATTTGGTCCTTCGACATTCGGCCCTTCGTACCTATTCCTTATTATGTATCCCAGAAACTTCACTCATGACGAATTCAGTTTTGTTAAGGTAGAATTTCTACCGTTTGTTTACACGTATAATTGCTTTGGTCAACTTCAACTTCAGCCAATCAATCTTTTGAAAATTGTAGGCGCATTTTTAAAATGGTAGCCTCTTGAGCTCAAATTTTCTCGTGACCTCAAATTGAAACGCTGAGGTTAAATCTACAGTAGTGAAGTATTTTGAATTGCTAAGGCAAGGATTTCTGTTTGTATTCGGAATTGGATATGTATCACGTTATTTCTTTATACCTGAAGCAGCATTTGGAAGTTTGGAAGTGTATAAACCTGTATCTCCACTTCTTTTCTCACATTGATAGCATGCGGGTAGGTTTTTGTATAAATGGGTCGTGTTAATGGTTTGTGGTTCATGGATTGGTCCAAATAATAGTACAAAGTTGTTGATGATCAATCGCAGTTTAGCCTTACTTATTCGTATCTTATCCAAATGTTAGTCCCGTATTTCTATGTTATGCATTTTTTTGATGCCATCAAATGTGGTAAGATAAAGAAATCGGTTGTGCTATAGTTACCGAATTTCTTATAAATTGGTCTCATATTGTTTTAATTGATTTATAACACCCCCCCCCCCCCCCCCGGCTCTTTCGTAAATTTTACCTCAAAATCTTATTCGGCTTTTTATTCTTCTTCATGTTCTTCTTTAATGTATTTGTCGTCTTCTTGTGACTCTATATGAAATACTCTTTGTGGTTTTAGTAACATCCGAGTTACGGTCTCGGGGCGGTCTGTGATTTTTGTTGTAGTAGCCTCATTGGTTGTCTAAGATCTTGCTGAAGCGGAGTCGTGGTATATTCATTTTGTTTACCGGAACGGTGATTGAGTTAGGATCAGTCGTCAGTCTTCATCAAAAATGTTTTAAGAAATCAGAGCTGCACGAAAAAATTGCACGATTTATTGACTTTCCTTTCACGATTTTATAACATTTTAAAATACTTTCTACGCTATAGATCCAGAAATCGTAATGCGTTGGGTTTCCGTCGAATATCTGAAGGTCCTATACCCAATTGGGTAGTGGCTCTCTAGGTTATGCTTGGCCTGTTGTTCGCTATGTTTTTTTATTAATTCGATTTGGGCGTTTATTCAGTTTTACCTGGTTAATTTTATTATTACGCTTATTAATTTATTAGTTATTAATGATTTATTAAATGTTGATTTATTATTAAAACCTCCACTTACAAAAACGTCAGCTTCATTTTTAGAGGAATTTCTGTTAGTTGAATTTTTCTGAAAATTTCTTCTAAAATTTTTTCAAATAAGGTTAAAATTTGCAGACGGTTTACTCGTGGGACGATAATCGATCACTGTCACTTGTATGGTAAATCTATTTCTGCGTATTTTGAACCAGCACTTTGTTCTTGTCGATTGATAATACTGTTTGCACGTTTACACGCTCAAAATTCCTATTTTGAAAGTCAATAGCCGAACCAAGCGTGTTTATCATCAAAAAAATCGAGTGAAACCTATACGATCAGAACCCATGTAAACGATGTTTTAATTGCCTCAATGATAACCACAACGTCTATAATTGTAAATCGAGATTTCGGTGCAAACAATGCAACAGAAAGCACCACAGTTTGATTCACGAAAACTGCACAAAGATGGAGGAAACTACACATCCTGAAAATCAAGGGGACGAAAGAGAAAAACGGCTGCTAAGCACCAACACCAAATTAGGAAGTTCAGTATTACCAACCGCTTTGGATCGTGTAACCGATGGTTACAATCAAAACCAACTATGTGGAGCATATCTGGACTCTGGTTCACAAGGCTCATTCATATCTGAAAGCTTTGCGCATGATTTCAGTTAAAAAGAAAAAGCGCCAATATTGTCATCACGGGTATTGGTGCGATACAAGTGGATATACGAAGGGAGCAGTGATTCTAGAAATCACACTATGGGACGATAATGAACCCTGTCTACACATAGAAGCCTAAGTTTTTCCGAAGTTTACCGCAAGACAGCATAGTCATTCGATCGATCATTTGATATGGATTTCTTCAAGCAGTATGAGCTAGCAGATCCACATATTTTTATTCTGGTAATGATATGACCACAAGACAACGTAGAAGAACTGCTAAGAAAGTTCTAGGAAATCGAAAACGTGGAAAATACAATACCCAGTCTTAATGATGAAGAAAGATTTTGTGAAAACCATTTCAAAGACAACACCGTAGTAGACAAGTCTGGTCGATTCAAGGTACGGCTTCCCTTTAAACACTCACCATCAGCTTTAGGAGATTCGTTTCGAACAGCAGCCAAACGAATGCAAGAATTGGAAAGAAGATTCTAAAAGGATCAAGAATTTGAAAAAATGTATAAAAAGTTTATATTTGAGTACGTAAATCTGGGACATATGAAGTCAGTCAGTGAAAACGAATTGGAATACGATGGCTATTACCTACCACATCATGCAGTTACCGAGAGTTCCAGTACTACCACCAAATTGAGGGTCGTTTTCGACGGTTCTGCTAAGAACACTAGTGGTATTTCATTAAATGACTGTTTTGCAGTTGGTTCAGCTGCACAATCAATGTTATATGAGATATTATCCCGCTTTAGAACTTACAAGGTAGCGTTTACCAGCGAATTATATGGAGAGACTCGCCAAATATACCCTTTACGACTTATCAATTACAAACCTTGACCTATGACATAGCAAGCGCAACTTATCTAGCTACACAGTCACTAAACGAAGCTACAGTCAAATACGAAGAAAAATTCCCGAAAGCAGTGAATCATTAATGACTTAATGACTGGTGCCGACACAATAGAAAAAGCAACCAGATTAAAGGAAGAAATCAATACAATATACTCTCAATTTTCGGTTTTCAACTTAGAAAATGGTTATCCAATGAGACAATAGTATTGAACCCAAAAGAAGCCACTAAGAAACCCACTCAGGAAACAAATATACTTGAAATTGAAGAAACCAACTCAATCAAAGTATTAGGGCTTCATTGGAACCCAATAAAGGAATGTTTCAAATTCAGAATAAACCTAAATGAAAATCCTATCATGACAAAGCGGGGTATTCTATCGGAGGCAAATCAACTATTTGATCCATTGGGTGGCTTGCCCCAATAACAGTCAAGTTCAAAATATTTTTACAAAGTGTATTTGTGAACAAGGAACTTAGAATGGGATGACGAAATTTCATCAGATTTAACAAATGAATGGCTAACTAACCAAAAGTAAAAGAAAATGGAAAAATAGCATTGTATGGATTCTCTGATGCTTCTAGACATGCTTATGCGGCTCTTGTTTATGGTAAAATAATAAATGCAGATAGAGATTCTATAGTTAAACTACTTTCGACAAAAACAAAGGTATAGCTCCGGTCAAACAACAATCTATCGCTCGTCTGGATTTGTGTGGAGCCTCACTACTAAACAGACTGCTCTTAACAGTGAAGAAAACTCTAAAAGTCGGAGTTTTTAAAACCACGACCTGGACTGATTCTACCATCGTACTCGATTGGTTATCTGCTCATCCCACGAAATAGAATACCTTTGTAGGAAACAGAACTGGCGAAATTCTCAGTAACATGTGTAAATCGCAATGGAGACATGTTGATTCTGAAGATAACCTGGCTGACTGTGCCTCTAGAAGGATTGATCCTGAAAAATTACAAAATTTTACCTTGTGGTGGAATAGTCCGAATTGGCTAATGAACCACGAAGATTGGCCAACAAATCAAGTGAACCATCCAAGCACAACAGAGGAAATGCGTATCCAATCACAGAACATTCAGGTTCCAAAATCTAATATACTAGATGATCTAAGCAACAGAATATCCAGCTTCAGCAAATTGATAATAATTTGGGCATACAGAGAGTTTAACATTGCTTCTATCACAGCCAACAACGTTTACATTTCTTCTAAAGTAAGGTCGTGTCCATCTGTAACTCGCCTAAGATGGTACTTCACACTCTTGACTGCTGCCTCCCAGATACCACCAAAATAAAATGCGCAATTTAGAAACGACATTAATATTTTGTTTTAGGAATTTAAATAGTTCCTTTTAATGGTTGCGAGCCCCAATAAAGTTAGTTCCGTTGTCACTTTGTATTGCCTTGCATACTCCTCTTCGAGCAATGAACCATCGAAGTGCGGCAATATCACTTTCATGAATACACCAAAATTCAATGCTACGAACAAAAAGTGAAGTCGATGTATGCTGATGGTACTCAGGTAGGTAATTATACGATACGGTAATTATTTTATTTTGTAAGTACTATTAGTTGTTTGTGCCTTGATGGTTTTTTGAAAAGATATCCATACTTAGACTTAGACTAAGTTATTTTATTTCATTCCTCAAAGTATATTATGCTGAATTGTGAATTTATCACAAGTTTCGCAATGTGTTGTTCGCATTTTGCTGATTGTGTGCTGTTGTCGTCTGAACTTGATTAATAACGTATCGGCAAATTTAGTTTACAATGGAGAGGTAGTATGGAAGTAATGCGGAACTGGAGACAAATGCTTGAAGGATGAATACTCGGGGGTGTAATTATGTCAGGGCGTGACCGGGTGGTTATGTCCTTCGCCTAGCTCTAGTAAATTGTGTAAAGTCAGAACAAAAATATTTTTATATTTCACATCCATTTTAATAATAATTGTGCAATAAATTGATTACCACGTGGGAAATAAAAGATTACTAAATTATCTGTAATCTCTCTTTGTAATCACCATATGATTATTATAGAACTTTGAACCAAAATTAATAAAAAGCTGATTCTGATAATGCGCTTTTGCGTTTACAGTGCATGCAGTAAAAAACTTATCATAAAAATCTTTTAATTATTAATTATCACAAAATAATCAATTCATTATATTATTTTTGGTGGTGACAAAACGAATTAAATCATAAACCTAATGACGGCTCTATAAAAACCACGATACACAATAATTTTAAAAAACACCTAAAATAAAAATATTTGTGCTATCTTATCTATTCGGTATATAATCGTATATGCAGACTTTCAAACAAGTATGTGTAATGTGTATATATGCATATGTGATTTTATTTCATATTCAGATTGACATCTGAACCATACACATAATTTCCCCGGCCAACGCGCAGCATCGCAGCGAAACATCAATCTAATCAATCAATAAAATGATTTGTTAATTTTTTTAAATTAAATTTAATTAAATAATTGAGATGTCGGTGAAATTTAAATAAATAAATACACAAAATCTAAAAATAACAATATGCATATGTATTTGTGTATACTTTCTACATTTGCATGTATATAAAATGTTTTAATTAATTTTCAGCATGGCACTGGCAAGAAGACAGGCCTGCATTCAATTTACGCGTATACACTTGACTTCATATAAATTCAGATGGTAAAGTGTTTTTCTTTTTATAAAATTTTTGTTATATTTTATTTAAAAACACTTGATATAATTGAAATTAAACAAACTACACACAAGTGGACCACCTGTGAAAGTGTTACAATCAAAACAATAATCCCTTGCCGTTTTGTACATTTTGCGTATAGATACGTATACGTATACCAAATTTATAATCAAACAATAATAATTTTTCACCCTTAACCAAAAAAAAAAAAAAAAAAATTTTTTTTTTAATAGAGACATCACACACAGGGTATGAAGAACAAAGTAAATCTAACTGAGCAACAAATAATAACAATAATAGTAAAAAAAAATACAATAAATTTCTATTGCAATTCAAATAAATTATTCAGTACCGTAAATAATCAAAATAAACCACCCCTCGAATAAAAAAAAATATGTTAAAATTTCCCGCCAGAACACTGTGCTCAAACTAACCCGTAACATCTCTCGAAACGCACACAAAAGATTTCGCTGTTTCTTTAGTACAAAACGGGCTTTGATTTGGCAAAATGTCGAAAATTATTGGATTGCACTAACAACACAGAGGGATATAAAAAATATAATGTTTTTAGGGGATGAAAATATATACGAACGATTATTTTGATGATGATGATGATGATGAACCTCTGCATTGCTGAAATTTATTTTTTAGGTTCGTTTTGCCAATTGTAATTTTTTTACATTTTACTGTGCGATGCTGGAAAATGTGCAAAATAAATAAAATAAATTGAAATTTAACACACACACACACATAAGAGAAGAAAATCAGTCACAGATATTTTATGAGGGTTGTGTTTGGCTGCTATACATTATATCCTTTTATATATCATCCTACTTTGTTCATATTACACAGAGGTATGTAAGGATAATACACCTGTGCGATAAAAACATTTTTTCCGTATTATTTGAGTTTGATTTGATTTTTATTAGTTTGAATCATGTATTTGAAGAAGCGCGAGATTTTTGTTTATATCTTGGATTTCAATCATTGATATATGTACGAATGGATGAAATGTTTATTTTATAATTTAATTAAAGTTAATCAATTCGTTTAACTATACAAATAATATTGGAGTTAAAAATGTATCGCGAAACGATTATTTAACAATAGAGTTGTGTATTTATATGCGGAAAAATGAAAAAAGGGCATCGTATAAATAGAATTTGGAAGCGACATGTGTGGTATAAAATGTAGTACGGAGAATTGGACAGATATGAGTTGAACGGTTTATTTATTATGTTCTTGGTTTTAGCGGGCATTAGGAAAGAAAAGCCTTATTACATTTCTACGATTTAAACGGTTTTGATGCTGTGTGAGAGAGTTTGTGACTAGGTGCTTTACAACAAAATTGTGTCCAACTGACGAATCAATATCAAATCTAATAGTGGAGTTGAAATGAAGAACCATGTATGGTACTTAGAAAATCACCAGGATATGAGTTGATAACTATGGAGAGATTGTCAGACAACTATATCCAATAAAACTATAAAGAAAATATCAGACATATTATTTAATGCTCCTTTCAGACTCTCTAATGCCCCTCTACCATGGAAAAGTGCGGAAGTAATATAACGATTCCTAAGCTAGGTAAGCCGCCAAGTGAAATAACCTCGTATGGACCACTATCACGTCATCCAATTATGTCAAAACTGTTTGAGAGACTATATTATTAAAACGAATTAAACCTGAAACTGCAAAATCAGGAGCTGTTCCTTCCCATCAGTTTGGCTTTAGAGAGATCTAATAAAATAATCTTTAGAGGAAAACAAGATATATATTTCTGGATATAGCGCAGGAATTTGACATAGTCTGAAAGTCTGTAAATAAAATATTTTACAGTGTACTCCAGCGTAAAAGAATTTATAGCAGAAATCCCGCATGTTTTAGGGCCATTCCTTTTCGTGCTGTTCACAAGCGATTTAGCGCATACGAATAATACAATACCGCCGTATTTGCAGATGTTACTGCAAGTCTAGTTGTTGGTGATACAATCGGTGAAGTCAAATTCAAACTACAAATAGCCATCAAAATTATCCACAACACGCTGGCCAAGTCTATCTTAAAATGAATCGAAGTCGCCTAAAATTAACTTCACTAACAGATCAATAGACCCGACTCTCAATAATATTAATGTATACCGTGGGAAGTGGAAAGTAAACGTCAAAAATAAAGCAGAAAAGCTTTCAGTAAAATATTGAAAAATGTACTGGTTAATTGTAAGTAGTTCTCAGTTATCCATTTATAATCAGCTTTTGTTCTACAAACAACTGCTCAAGACCATATATAGGATTCAACTGTGGGGATGTACCAAAAACCAGCAATCAACCAGCAGATAGTTCAACGAATTCAAAATAAATTACTTAGAGGGACTGTAAACGCTCCTTGGTACACCCGTAATAGTGACCGTCATAGAGATATCGGAATGGACTTCCGTCTGTAGTGAAATAAAATTGTGTGTACAAAACTTGAAGTATTCAAACCATTTAAGAGTTGACTGAATAGCGCCACATGCCGTTATACATGGTATAGTGCTATATTTTTAAATTGTCAGACTCAAACACTGTTAGCCAAAAAGGACTAGTTTCTTTGTAAAAACAAAAAATAATAATACACTGTGCTTGAATTTCAAACTTTTTTTGCGTGACAAGCTGGGCACCCGGAGGGTAAACCTAATTCGACTATGCTGAATTCATTGGTGCTAGTCCCATTACAAAGTTAGTCCCCATTTTTGAAATATCGCTTTCGACATATTTTGCCTCTGAGACAAATATTTGTCAACATATACACTCATATTCACGTTGATAGCTCCTGAACCATTAAGATTTTCGTTATGCTTTATTCAGCAAAGTTGTTGCGCGAGCCAAGACCAACAACTTTGCTGAACATACATTCACATTTTTGTGTTATTTTTCCATATATGTGTGTTTTACTTAGGCCAAGGTGAGCTTGGAGTGGCACTTCCGCACAATTAGACCAGGAGTGCCCCGTTGTGATACCATAGGAACCTATTTCCCCTTTACCCCTGTTCAAAACCATTCGGAGCTACGTACGTACCGCAAAATATCTCGCACTCCACATTCAGCGAGATCTGAAAGGCTGGTCACACTGGACACGCCCAAATACTTATGCCTTCTGTATGATAGTGTCGGACACGAGCATAGGAAGTTTCTAAAGTCTCTTCTTCCTTTTCGTCCATGCAACTTCTACAAAATCATTCGTCTGTAGACCCAGCCTTCTCGCATGTTCCCCAAAAAGGCAGGGTCTTGTCAGTTTTGGCAAAAGCTTCTCACAGAAGACTCCGGCTCCACCTTGCCGTTTCGAGAAACATAAGTGCACATTTAAGGCTAAATACAACTGGAATTCGGCATACTTAGGCCAAACAAGACACTCATCTCAGATAAGATACAAAGAACACATCACAAGTACATAAAATCAAGTTTCGTACAACACATAAAAACTGAAAACCATACACTAAATTCAATAAAAATGTAACCATTTTGCACAGAATCAAAAAAGAATTGAAATTAGACAGGTGTCCCAATTTGACTCATGAGTCATGAGACATTTGTATTCTGCACGTAAACGAATTACGGCCAAAATTCACACCCTGAAAATAAACAAAAACAAAAACACTCACTATTTACTTCGCGACAAAATCAACACAAAACCCCAATAAAATTTACGACCTCCATAACTTAAAAACAAAGCAGGTACCAAACAGCAGCGCCTTAGCTACAGTATATAAAGAGCTTCAAAATAGATTATGTAACAGTAGCAGAAAATAAACCGAAGAAGAGATTATTCTTGAAATTGATATTTCTAAAAAAGTTAAAAAATTGGTACAAGAAGTAAGAACTAAAAACTGTAATATAAAATTAAAAATAAAAAGTTATTCCTCTAAATATATAAAGTGACAAAAGAATACAAAAAATAAAGTGAAAATCGTCTTGTGAATCTGGTGAAACAAATAATATGGGTAGGTGTTATAAACTCAAGTGCTTTTGTTATGTGTGTGGAAAATTTACAATTACGAGCAATCGCCGCAAAATAAGTGATGAAACCGCTGATTTATATCGACTATACTTTTCACAAACTGTTATTAGTGTTGTAAATTGGACGCCGTCTTTTGTTTGTACAACATGCATTTTCCATCTGCATAGATGGCAAAACACTGGAGCCGCAATGCCATTTGGTGTCCCGATGATATGGGTCGATCCACAAGGACATGATGCAGTTCAATGTTATGGGTACATGAATTATATTCTCGGTACAAACAGAAACAAAAGTGGTTCTTTGACATACACTGCAACGAGAAATACACATCTACCGCTGCCGCATTCAGATGAAATGCCTGTTCCGGAAAGATCAAAACCAACCGAGGATTATTTACCAACAACATTTGAATCAGGTGAAACCGGAGAAACATCTGCATCAATATATCAACCATCAAATGTCACTGCGCCATGCAATCACATTGAAATCTCGCAAAGTCGTTTGGACATTATGGTACGACGCCTGAAACTATCTCAGCGGCAAGCCATTCTTTTGTCAAAGGATTTAAAACAAGTGAACATTTTGGCTCCAAATGTCCGGATATATGGATCAATAAATCGTCATCGTCATTTTACGAATTTTTTCAAATCAATTGAGAATAATTCACTCGCTTTTTGCACTGATATCCAAGGTTTGGTATCCACAATGCACAATGCATATAATCCTGAATATTGACGATTGTTCATCGATTCCTCTAAAAGCAGCTTGAAGGTAGTTCTCTTTCACGTTACCAACTCAAAGAATTCCATTCCAATTGCACTCAGCACAAACACAAAGGAAACCTATGCATCAATGAAAAAAATCATCGATTTGATTAAATACAATGACCATCAATGGAAAGTTTGTGCAGATTTAAAAGTGATAGCTCTTTTAAGTGGCATGCAATTGGGTTACACTAAAAACATGTGTTTTATGTGCTTATGGGATACTCGTTTTAAAGGCGACCAATACAACGAACGGAACTGGGCTTTACGTGAGAACATTAGATTGCGATACGACAGCATCGTTGAGGCTCCACTTGTGCCAATTAAAAAAATATTGCTACCACCACTTCATATCAAGCTTGGAGTAGTTAAAATTTTTATAAAAGCGCTGAATCCAGATGGAAATGCGTTCGTCGAATTGCGTCGCATTTTTCAACGGTTAAGTGGAATGAAAATTAAAGAAGGTTGGTGTTTAAATCTACCCGAATCTAAGTTTTGATCAAATGAAATTTCATCTCACATCTTGTTTTTTATTACAGGAATACTTAATGGACCAGATATTCGTCGTCTGATGAAAGATGATGCATTTGAAAATGCTCTTAGTGAACGAGAGGTTGTGGCATGGAAATGTGTAAAAGAAGTTATTAAGAATGTTCTCGGAATTAACCAAGCCGATGATTGGCGCAGATATATTGAAAATATGCTGACAGCTTTTCATAATATAAACGTTAGAATGTCACTGAAAATACATTTTTGCATTGTCATGTGGAAAAGTTCGCCGAACAATCACCAGCCGAATCCGATAAGCACGGCGAGCGTTTTCACCAAGTGATGGCAAGGCTCGAACATTGGTACAGCGCCAAAAAGCTAGATGCACTCTTGGGTGACATTTGTTGGAATTTGCAAGAGGAAGAAGAACCCGAAAACGACACGAACAAATCAGAAAATTAAAATTAAAAGTTAAGAAAAATGTAAATTATTTACGAAAAAATTGAGAAAAATCACAATAAAATCAACTGAACCAATTTAATTTTCTGTTAAATAGTTTCTATTGTATCTATATTTGTCGATGAGGTGTTTATTCGATCAATTTAAATTCAATAAATGGACAAAAAATGATAAAAAACATATTTTTCGTCGAGACAAATATTTGTCAAAATATACACTCATATTCACGTTGATAGCTCCTGAACCATTAAGATTTTCGTTATGCTATCTTCAGCAAAGTTGTTGCGCAAGCCAAGGCCAACAACTTTGCTGAACATATCAAAACCGAAAAACGACATCTACAATCACATTTTTGTGTTATTTTATTTTTTTGCGTTTCAAAAAATAAAATAACACACAAATGTGATTGTAGATGTCGTTTTTCGGCCTTGATATGTTCAACAAAGTTGTTGGTCTTGGCTCGCGCAACAACTTTGCTGAAGATAGCATAACGAAAATCTTAATGGTTCAGGAGCTATCAACGTGAATATGAGTGTATATTTTGACAAATATTTGTCTCAGAGGCAAAATATGTCGAAAGCGATATTTCAAAAATGGGGACTAACTTTGAAATGGGACTAGCACCAATGAATTCAGCATAGTCGAATTAGGTTTACCCCCGGGTGCCCAGCTTGTCACATTTTTCAACTAGTGAACTGTTATCCAACGGTACAAGAACTTCCTGAACCTGCTTGTTCGTCTTCTTCTCACAATTACGATTTTACTTTGCCTACGTCCCGTTGATGTTTTTGTTTTAACGGAAACTAATTGAATCAGTAGCCTGATTCTCTAAAAAGCAAGATAATATGTAAACGTGAAAACCATAGTAAGCTTTTCGACTTTACACAAATTACAACAACAATCCTGTGTGATTTTGTTTATTTTTTCGTTTACACATTATCGTGTTTTTTAGAGAATCAGTGCACAGCTCCGAATATTAATGTTTTTCGTTAGGAAAAATTGTGAAGACTGCCGTATTGGATGTAAATGGACGAGGAGTTCTCATTGCGGTTTTTTCTAACTTCGCCTGTTCTGAATTTTTCATTCCTAGAACTAACAACATCGAATTGCTATGTGTGAAAATTGTCTATTGAAAGACACGGGAAAAGACATTTTCATTCTATCTGCCTCTTCTTATTACTCTCCTCTTGTGGGGTCAGGGACGGGTAATTGGTCGTTAGGAATTTTTATTGATATTGCAAAGAATTTCAGAGCGCACACCTTGATCTGTTCTCACTGCGTATAACATGTCCACGGTTATAAGAATGGTCCAAATAAAGTGGAACGTACAAGTTGCGCAAGCTGCAAGGAAATGCAAAAACCATATGATCACCAAGCACGTCGCGCATTGTAACAGCAACCGACGTATCGCTCACCTCGACTAGCACTTTGACCCACACCCGATAATTGGTCAAATCAGCAGCCTGCTATACCCTGAGTTGCCACAGCCTACTCTGAGAATCGGCATGAACAAGGTAAAGCTTTGTTAGTTTCAGTGATAGCCATTCCACATGTGTTGAAGTTCAATGGAAATACAGTGAACCGATCGAGTATCATCTGTGTAAAATCGAAAGGTAGTGATCACTGGAGATTTCAATGCACGAAGTAAAATGTAACATGACCGTCTAATCGATAAAAATGTAAGATAAGTAGAGGACTTTGTATCTAAGTGTGACCTCTTCATAATGAACAAGCAGGGAACTCAACGAAGTTATTGTCTAATACTAACTCTTGCGATTAAGTAGCTGACTGGGGTCTATTTGCAAGACACTTAGTTGGCAAATTGATTCGATCGATGAAATTAATGCTCGTGTTAAGCTGATCTCAACAACGTGAAGAAAGACACTCAAGAAACGAAATAGTCTGTGGAACTCTAATCTATAAGGAAAATTAGATGTTTTATATGCTTGGCCTAGGAATGGCATGCCGGACTGAAAGAAACAAAGAAACAAAATACTGTCACGAAGTATTTAAAGCGAAGCAAAATAGTTGTTAACGGTATGTCACGGAACATGATAATAAAAATCCACATGGGGTTTTGTGTACAAATATACCACCGGCAAATCAAAACCTCCAGAAGTTTTTAACACCTTTATGAAGACAAGTAGAGTTGTCTTAGGCACGTGGCTTGGCGCACGTTTGGAGTTACTTAACTTACTTTTACGCGACTTTTATGCGACTATGCGTGAGAAGGCTATCAACAGTAGATGGAATTCCAGGATTGCTGAAGATCTCCCATTCACATCGGAAGAAGCCACAATTGCTTTAAAATGCTCGATGCGAAACAAGTCACCAGGACTTGACAACTTGAACGCTCAAGAGTATTTCCCGTTTTTTCGTTCCCTTCAATTTTTCATCAAAATCCAATACTACGCAATACAGAACCACTTTCGAAGTCTGTCAGACATATAATGTTGCTACATGTCATGGAGAAACTTCTACAACGGTTACTAGTCATTCACAGCATTTGCAAGTTTATCGGTCTATAATTTTATAATTTCTAAAATCAATATGACTCGTTTCAGGAGCTACTTCAATAATAGATCCGCATTTCTAAAAGACGTGTATAATTCTGTTACTAAACAAATCATCAAAGAATGCACTCAAGGTTTTATTCTAGGTCCTCTATGGTCTGGAATGTCATGTTTAACACAAACATGATTAATGACCTGATGAAATTGCATTCGCGGATGATAAAGTTATTCTGCTGCAAGGCAACACTAGACTAGAACTTCAGGGTCTGGGTGAAATGGCAATAAATGAAATTCTATAGAAAAAAACAATAATATTGCCACTATAAGGCTAATTTGACTATGTCAAAAGATGAAAATGGTCAAAACTTTTAGATATCTAGAAGTTGATTTTGATGAATGAATGGGACCATAACTTCTCACGTTCTAAGAGTGTCTGAAAAGGCTACCATCAAATCCCGATTGAAAGTTTCCTAAAACATCGATTTCAACTTCATTTGGTTTATTCATTATTGGAATGCGCAGCACAAACTTTTCATAGATTTATGCATTCCAATCTTTTGGGACTACATTTTATTTTTGTTTATTTAGATGATATTTTAATAGCTTCTAAATCTTATAAAGAATATCTAGAAATAGTTTTTATCTAAAAAAAAATTGAGGACTATATTGATTATTTTTATATAGAGCAGACCAAATCTTATTCAACGATTTTTTGACAAATTCAAAAACAAACACTACGACCTCAATAAGTTGGTCACCGGCATCTATTGTTACCTTCAACAATTGTAAATAGAAGTTGTGTCAAGCAACTTTTCTTGCACATCCGTCCTATACTGTATAAGATTAGCAATAAGGTTCGGCGTGTCAGACTCACTCGATAGCGCATGGCAGCCACTAAGTTTTTTCTCGGTTCGTCTTAATGATACGCATCGAAGATAGAGTGCGTATGACAGGGGAGCTGATGGCAGCTTATTCAGTCATCAAGCACTTTAAATATCCTTTAGAAGGTCGTGTGTTTACCATGTTCACAGATCACGCATCCACCTCTCACAGGCATTAATAATGCAGGCGTCTAATCGGTTCCAAGTTCCAACGATTCCACTCCATGATAACGATAACAAAATTTCAAATTTTAATACTGATTTTCCACATATAACAACAGTTGCAAAAAAGGTAGCTTTTAATTTGCCACCGGAAAAATAGTATTCAGGAGTTTGATTGACCAGGGGCTTATAAAATAATTTAAGTAGCCGGCGAAACATTCGAATAATATAGTGAATTCCAAAGCAAATTGTAGAATACGGCAGCAGAGCGCGTATTTTTGAAATATTTCGAATTTTTCGCCGGCTACTTTAATCGTTTTTTCAAATTTGTTTACGAGTTTTCTATTATTTATTTCCCTACTAAAAATAATCGGTGGTAATTTCTGACTGGGTAAATCGATGCCGATTTACTCCCTAATACCCTAGACAGACACAAACTAGCTAATCGCGAATTCAAGATTACGTAGTTATTTTTTCAGTCTGTCAGCACACGATTTTGGCAAAACAGGATTATTGCGTTTATAGAACAAGATTACTACAATCTGGTTGTAGGAAGAAGATAAATGTGAAATATAAGAAAAAATCAGTAGGATTGTATGGGGCTGGGGAACATAAGTCATTTTCATTGAATGTATACAGAAAAATTGTTAGATTGTAAATTAAATTTTAAAATTTTTAAACTGTCACAAACATTATTTATACATTTAGTTTTTATTAACTTATTGTAACTGATTCGATGTAATTCAAAATCATCAAATACGCATTCAAATTGCTTTATTTCATTAATTAAATATTACTTTGAAAGTTTGCAGAGTTACAAAATCGGGTTTGTGTCTGTCACCATAATTATAAAATCGCGATTTCATTGTTTGACATGTAATCGCGATTGGAAGAAATCGCGATAACTTTTGTGTCTGTCTAGGGTATTAGGCTGCGTACCAATCCAAGAGTATATCGTTTACTATGGTAAAAATCGATTTTAATACAAATTTTTCGATCAGTTTACGATAGAGTTTTTCAAAAATAATTGAATTTACTGAAAAATTTACTTAAAATTGACTTTTATTGAAATCAATAACAGAAAACTTGCAAACAAATTTGAAAAAACGAAATTTAATTATTTCAAGAATATGCGCCCAGCTCGAGTAGGAAAATTAAACCGCCGCACAGTGGCGCGAAACGCCACTGTGCCACCCAAATTACTCTACAACTTATGGGGTTGGAGTGTCTGAGGTAAATTTTTTTTTAAATGTTCGTCTTGAAATTGCCTATCGACTCCTCATTTTCGATTTTCGTTTTACGTCTTTATTTTTCCGGAGTTCTGATCCAAAAATTGATTTTTATGCAAAAACGTAGATATCCCGCACGAAAGTGATCCTATGATACGCGAGATTGAAATTTGACCAAACTTTTTTATGGGAAAATGTTCGGCTTCAGAGACCCTAAAAGACTCTGTAGTTGGAATACGGTCAAAAAGTTTCAATTACCCTTGAAATGGTCATAATCATCCAAAAATTTTCAAATAACAGAAAGCGCGTTTTACTCAACATTAGGATAGAATTTGAAAAAATTTCATTGAACAAAAATTGTTTGTAACCATTCAAGGAATGCGCAAGAATTTTACCAGAATTTTTGGCCACTTTTTTGGCCATTTCACAAAATGTCCATATACGAGCATTTTCCAGATTTTCCCGAAATTCTGAACAGCCTCAGAAAGGTTCCATAAATGGTTTTAAACACTTTTCGAGTGACTCAAGTTCTTGATAAAAGTGGCCATTTTGCATATAATAGATCTTAATTAATGAATCGTGATTAATTTCTCCTGGAATTTTTCGCCACAAATGAATAATAGTGAAAGTCTTCAGCATTTAATGGATGGTTGGAGTTTTGAAACTTAGTAGACACTTTGTTAATCTTCTTGTTTTTGGCCATTTTGGGCCAAAACTCACGAATATACTCAAAAATGCTCAAAAAATGATCTGGATTCCTGTTAAATATTTTTAGTATTATGAAATAACTGCTTGAGCTCCTTTCAAGTCCACAAACTCTCAAAAAGCTCAGTTTTCTGAAAGGTTATAAACACCTTTGTGGAACTCATTTTCTCAAATATAGAGACCAGTTTCCCAAAATTGTCAGAAATCTCAGTCAGATTTCCCAAATTATACTAAATACTTTTTGTGCTTTTCACTTTCTTGATAAAGACGTCCATTTTCCAAATAATAGTTCATTATTTATAAACATTAATTTTTTCCTGGTTCTTTTCAAGAGCACGCATGGTAGTGAAAGTGTTCAGCACCAAATGGATGGGAAAGTTCTTGATTGTGTTCTTGTCCGCATGAACACGTCAGCATAGCTTGATCTTTGAATTCTTAGAATTTTTATCCAAAACCCAGTTATATTTTTCCAACATTCTGGAAATTGATCTGGTGTGTCTGAGATAGGTGTAAATATTTTTACTGCCATTTTACAAATTCTCTAGAAGCTTAGATTTTTGGACCAGATTAAACCCTTTTCAAATCTTTGAAATTGAATTCCGTTTGCTAAATCATTACCAAATACTTCATTAGCGCAACCCAGGATACACCGCGAGGAGGTTAAGTATTTCAGTATCCCTCTTTTTTTGATCTTTCTAATTTTTTTTATTTTTTTTTACTTTTTTTTTATATTTTTATTTTTTTAACACCAAATTTTGGTTAATTGCCAACCATGTTAGTATTACCAAGTGGAACTATCAATGCTTTTGCTTCGTCAAGTAGTTCCTTCGCTTGATTTTCAGTAGAACTTCTCATGATATGAATATAAGGATCTGAAGACACAAAAAGATACCGCATGATGTCCTCATTTGTCATTTCTGGGTTTGCCTTCCTCGTATTGTTTTCTCGACATCTTTTGAAATCTTTATTGCGACCTTCTTGAGCCATCCATTTGTTGCGAAAAATTCCAGGAGAAATTAATCACGGTTCATTAATTATGACCTATTATATGCAAAATGGCCACTTTTATCAAGAACTTGAGTCACTCGAAAAGTGTTTAAAACCATTTATGGAACCTTTCTGAGGCTGTTCAGAATTTCGGGAAAATCTGGAAAATGGTTGTATCTGGACATTTTGTGAAATGGCCAAAAAAGTGGCCAAAAATTCTGGTAAAATTCTTGCGCATTCCTTGAATGGCTACAAACAATTTTTGTTCAATGAAATTTTTTCAAATTCTATCCTAATGTTGAGTAAAACGCGCTTTCTGTTATTTGAAATTTTTTGGTTGATTATGACCAATACAAGGATAATGGAAATTTTTTGACCGTATTCTAAGTACAGATTCTTTTATTGTCTCTGAAGGCGAACATTTTCCCATAAAAAGTTTGGTCAAATTTCAATCTCGCGTATCGTAGGATCAGTTTCATGCGGGATATCTACGTTTTTGCATAAAAATCAATTTTTGGATCAGAATTCCGGAAAAATGAAGCTTCGCGCCACTGTGCGCCGCGCCGTTTCGAAAAATAATAGCTGGTCTTTGGTCAATTCTTCGATTAATTTATAGAACCCAACATGAGATCTTCCGATAACTATTCTTAGCCGAGTGTGCCATGCCTCAACCGAATTTTGTATTCTTGGGCAATTTTCTCCATGATTCTGGGTTATAGTCCAGAAATTTTGAGAGTATCTATAGACCTCCAACACTCATTATTTAATGGTTTTGGAACCATTTTCCAATATGCTTAGCGCCATGGTCAATTTCTGTTTTGATCGCGTCAAAATACTCGGAAACATGCGGATTTCCATGCTGAAAGCTTCATCGTTTCCATATTTTGCCTGATAGTGTACGGATTATACCTTCCATCATATCATTTGGCCAAAATGGAAAAAGCATCCTTTGTAACTATTCTACGCAAAATATGTTTTAGCCACAGCCTTGAAAATAGAGTTTCAAAATCTGACAGAATCTTGATCGAATATAATGAGATGTTCCAGTCATAAGGAACTTTACGCAGCTCAAAGAACATTTTCGAGTAAGCTGTCATTGATTTTGAGCTCATTCAGCATAGAATAATAGTTGCACGATCTGGACGATTATAGACGCAATCGAATGTACTGTCCAGGAGCCAGCATTCAGCTAGCAACATTAAAGAGGTTTTGTCTTTAATAAAATATTTTAATTCTCTCCAAAATCTTCCTCGGACAGCAAAACAACAAGCTCCTCGTCAACAAAATTTAATGTTTCCGAAACGAAATATCATGTAAACTTTCCGGTTCTTTCTTTGTTATGGCCCTCACTCGACCAATTTTCTGTTTTTACGCTCCATCTGAAGCCAAATATTATCTACAATCGAGATTTTTACGACATTTTGTAAAAAAAATCTCACTGGGTGCAATTATTTGGCCGGAATAATAGGAACAATTTCAGTGAAAAAAGCAAAACAAAAGTTTAAATCGTTCAAGAGCTATCAACGTGAAAATGAGTGTATATTTTGACAAATTTTTGGCTCAGAGCCAAAACATGTCGAAAGCGCAAATCTCAAAAATGGGGACTAACTTTGAAATGGGATTAACACCATTGAATGCAGCATACTCGAATTAGGTTTACTCCGTGGGTGCCCAGCTTGTCACAAAAAAGTTTGTGATTCAAGCACAGTGTATTTGATCGCAATGTTAATTTGTTAAATGATGCAAGAAACAAAGTCCGTATATAAATGTATCCCACTCATTGTGTTCGATAACCGCGATATGGTGTGAAGCGTTATCATGCAACCTTCAGAACTCTGTACATCATCAAAGTAATTAAATCGAACTCGTTTAACAATGTTATAATCTAATCCGTAAACATTACAAAAAAAATAATTCACCGTCTAAACCAAATCTTTACTATACCCTCATATAATATCGGTAATTAGAGTAAATTATTTCTATAAACAACTTATCAATACAAAATCAGTTAAAGGTAATTAAACCATAAAATCCATATATTTGAGCGGATTACGTCATTTGAACGCGCAATTTGTATCGATATACCGCGATAACACAAAATAAAAAAAAATTCAATCAGAGGGAAAATTCAACATAAGTGAAAATTTGTGTTGTTATATGGCGCGACTAATCAGTGTCTATCGCAGGTATAATCTATTCGTACATATCGCGGAATATAAAATCCGCATTTTAATTAAAAACCATAAAAATGCTATCACATATGCATAAATTATATATAATCCGCATTTGGCTAAAATTTATAATTTTATTTATTATTTTTTTAATTAAATTGTAATCAATTTTGATTATTTAGTCTCAAAATATATATATTGGTGTGATGACATCATATATAATCACAAATTGACTTGGAAATGAAGTGATTTCGAAAATTTTTTGTAATTCTTTTTTTTTTTATTTTGGTATGCCAGTCTTGAAATATACTTGAAATATGCCTGGTGATTGATTTATGATTTTTTGATGACAAATTTTATTTTTGTTTGCGTTTGTAAACTAAAAATTATGTCAGTTTTTGTTCACTTGAATTGACATAACAAATCTGAATTATTTTTTTTTAGCTAGCTACTTTACTACAAAACCACTATAGTGTTATATAAAAAATAAAATAAAATAAAAATAATTCCGTTGATATTCTGTTTGGTGGTGTGTAGATAAGCACGCCAGTGATATGTGATTTATTATGGCCACGCATTCAAAACACGTTTTGAATGTTTCTGATTCACAGACTAAATCAATATGTGCGAGTATAAATAATAATTTTAAATAGTAGTACGAAATAAAACCCAATCGATCATTATGGTTATCGGGGGGCATCATAAATTACAACCTGAATAACCTTAAATACAAATTTTACTATATAGTAAAATCAATATTTACTTGTGTGTGTGTGTGTGCTGCTTTAAAAAGGATAACCACATTTATTTAATTCGTATTTGTTAAAAATCACAAATCTCTATACGTTTAGCACAATATATATATAGAAACCAATATCCGTTACGGAAAAACAACATCCTCAAACCTCTAATCCTAAAACACAAATCATTATAATATATTCCTCGTGCCCTACAAGCACATAAAAAGGGTGTTCATTTGAAATAATTTACGAACAAACTTCATATCATATTTAGGATATATTATAAAGGGATATATACAACAAAAAGGATCATAACATATCATGTTAAATTTAGGGGGTTTCAATCCAATGTTTTCAATGATTAACACTTTGAATGTTGATTAGTAAACATAAAATGTTTGTAGGGAAAATGTATATACACAAAAGATTATCTCTCAAGCCAACCCAATATGGTAAATATGACTTCAAGATTTTTTTTTTGTTTTACAAAAGAGCTTATTTTTGTACATACTCGTATCTGTCGATTTGATGAAAAATTTGTGCAAAATATGTAGAAAAGCTTTGTCTACTCATATATTGCTTGGTTGTCTGTGAAAAAATATATATATTTTAATATTTGAAAAGCTTCTGTCGAGAAATGTTGCGGTTTTTGTAAAAAAAGCAAAAAAAAAATTATTTTTGATAAACGTGATTTTGTCAGAACATGAAGACTTGAAATAAGAAAGATGAATTGTTGAAAATAAAGGGTTAATATTTAATTTTGTTGCTGTGGAAAATGGAATTCTGTCAAGTTTTTTTTTGTGAGAAATTTTAAATACATTATTTATGATAATTAATAGAGTTAAGACGTTTTATGGTTAGGCATAGATTTTGGTAGACGTCTTAAAATATTAAGAATTAATTAGAGATTATTTTGATGCATCGGATATTAAATGTTCCATTGGTGCGTTGTCTGTTTTGTTACACAAGTGTCTGGTGTTGGGACTATACAATACAAAGACCAGTGTATATTCTTGGCTACTAAGTTTCAATGCCAGTTTTCGGATTACCCGAAAAGGATGATTTCCCCATTGAGTGAGGAACTTATGAGATATATAGTTCTCTGTTCACCGATGAATTATGTAAGTGTCTGATAATGATTTTAAACAATTTGTCAATTTCGATTCTAGAAATGTTTACCAACTGAATGTACTTTAGGCTGTTTTCAAAAATTTTTGAAACCATCTGCTCGCACTCTACATCATATTTGGCATCTTTTCACCACAATGATACCATATTATTTTATGTGATCTCAAGTCATATAGTTATCGGTTTTTCTCCCCGTACGTTTTAAACATTTTAGATATCGTTCACTACACCATCGACAAATTTAAATAATGTATAACTTTGGAACTTTTAAATTTTGTGGGGCACAGTTAAACATCGTCATAGCTAGAAGGCGTAAATTTCACGGTTAGAATTTTGTCTAAGCACTCCTAAAATACTATGAAAATTTTGGAAACATATATTAAATAGAATAACATACTCATATTAAATTTGGTTCTATCTTAAATTGATTAAACGAACAAGGGTACGTCAAGCACCATCAAGCTCAATTTCGATTAGGTTATTTGCGATTCAATCAAAATCTAAACATTTTATCAAATCGTTAACAAGTCGGAACAAAAAAATAATTTAAAAATACATTAAAAGTTACTGGATATTAGAAAAAGCTCTAAAATAATTTTAAGAAGATATAAACAACTGCCTCCACAAGAATATGAAAAAATTGACCATGGTGAAGTTAGCCCTATTATTAGAGCAACATCGAAATCGAATATCGCGTAATTCCAATAAATTAACGCAGAGAACTATACGATTTCGGCCAATATCCCTAACAACGCTGGTCAACAATGAAACAACAAACCACTATACGGACGGTACCACAAGATAAATTAACACTTTTTCACAACTGGGCATATTTACCCTTCAATATTCTGACTCGTATATTGAACCCGGCATTCTGCACAAATCTATTTCAAAGTAAGCAATATCTTTTCAAAAGTATTTCGGAACATGTGTTTTGTTTTACATATGAAGACACTTGGAATAGGAATGGAGTTTTTCTCATTAAACATTGCAGAACAGGGTTATGAACCGTCGAACAAGGATTTTTAATTTTCTCATAACTACCTTTACAATAACCTCACCCACTACAACTGCGATGTCATCCCATATATATATATATATATATATATATATATATATATATATATATATATATATATATATATATATATATATATATATATATATATATATATATATATATATATATATATATATATATATATATATATATATTGTCCACCAACACTTTGTTTGACCCGATGTTCTAATTCTCAATTGTTACGTAGTAACATTTATTAGAAAAACCGTCGACTTTTAAAAAAAAAACACAGAATCACTAATTTCTTCTATAGGAGACATTTATGTTGGTCTCCCCGATAGGCGGTGCCAATATTTGGTTATTAGGCAAGGGCCCTGAGAAATTTTTAGGTAACCTGCTAGTTAAATTCCATATATTTCCTACGTCGATCAGCACCGCAAACTGTCAAAAGAGGTCTGTCGGATATATCTGTGGCAATTTAGCATAACCACTTAAGTCGAGATAAGTGGTTATGTTGAACTATATTCTAGTCGATAGTAGAAAAATTTTTTGACGGAAATATAAGCAAAAACCAAACCACTTATGTTTGTTATAGTTGTTTGGTATTTATTGAAAACCACTTAATTGATAATTTTTGATATTATACCATGCAATAAGTGATATTTAAACCAATAGTTTTAATTGTAAAATCAGAAATAAATTTAGAATAAGAACTTGTTTTCTTGAAATAAGTTTTTATGTTGAATTTAATTTTGCCGTTGGTATTTACTTAAATTGTTATAAGCGTTTTTTTCTAAATACTAATTAAAAATTTTCGGAGTTTCCGGTGAACCCAGAGCATGTGTTACGCTTGATTTTTTAAAATTTAGTACAGTCCACATTCATATTATTTACTCTTTTTTTTGTATGTATATGTATATAATATTATGTTTGTTGGTTGAATTTGTCAGTCAGTCGTGCTCGTGCAGGGCACAAAAAACGAATATAAATAGAATAATCACGTCGATTATAGAACTCGCCGGATTTACTGCGGCGGGAGTCCAAACTCCATATAAAAAAAAAAAAAAATCATTAATTTGAATCAAAGTTGCGTTGAAAAACAGGTTTATTTTCATATAATTCTGTTTTTACGATTCGCAAACCATTCGTAATGTTTTAGCTGCGGATTTCGAACGAATGTTTTTGTTTGATTTGCGTAAAAATAAAACCAGTTTTACATGCAACCTTGATCGAAATTCATGATTTTAATTTTTTTTATATGGAGTTTGGACTCCTGCCGCAGTAAATCCGGCGAGTTCTATAATCGACGTGAATAAAAAATAACAAAAGTGGTTTTCTTGTTTATTAAAATATTTTTGCGGTACACGCACGAAACAAAAATACTAATTAAAACCTATGGAAAAGACAGAAACATTTTGGTCGCAACGAGCCAGATTTAGAATAATTATTAAAATTATTGTGTTTAGTGCAAAAGTTAAGTGTTAAAAAAAAAAAAACGAAAAAACGAGAAACGCGAAAAACTACGTAGTAAGTTTTAGAAAAAAACGCATTATTGCATCATCGCAAGCACATTTCTGTAGTGCACAAATTGAGGTTAGGTGAACATCGCATTTCACATTAATTCATCACGTAAGGCAAAAAACCGAGTTTTATTCATCGACAATAACAATGGTTGGAGATGTAGCTTCGCTAATTAAAAGACGCAGTGTACAAAAAGGGCGTCTCACGAAACATAAAATAATTCTCGCGCCAGCTGATAGGAAAACTCATGCTGAAATTGAAATGCGAATCAAGCAATTACAGGATTGCATTTCTCAATACAACACAATTTATGATGAGCTGTATGAATTGTCTGAATATGACGATGCACACGCAAATGACTTCATTCAATTCGAAGAGGATTCCACTGCCTGTTTGGGCAAGTATTTCAAAATTTTACAATCCTTACAGGGATCAAACGGTGATGTTGGTTCCACATCAGATAAAAGTGCCATGATATCAACCAAGGATATCAAAGAAATCACGTCACCCCAAGTTGATCCAAAGATCAAGCACTTCTCGGGAAATTTTGAAGACTGGAGTACGTTCAAGGAAGTATATATGGCATACACTGCAAATCATACATGGCTAACATTGAGAAATATATTCATTTACGAGGGTATCTACAGGGTGATGCATTTGATCTGCTATAGAGCGATATGGAAACAAGCGGCGGATTGTTTCGCATCACATCGATTCTTTGTTAAAAATCTCGAAAGGAAATAAAGTCACGTCCGGCAAAGAACTCCAAACAGTTGTAGATGAATGCAATAACCACATTCTTTCCGTCAATGCGCTCGATATTTCCACGAACAATTGGGATCTACTCGTCATTGGATTAGTTCTGCCACGGTTAGATAATGATACTAGAGAGATGTGGGAGAGCGAAAAAGTCATTGGAGAATTGCCAACTTGGGAGGAATTAAAAAATATTCTCAATTCTCGATGTCGCGTATTGGAGGCAATTGTTACGAAATCCAACCCATCTCACGCTACGGTTGTAAAAGATAAACCAAAATCGAATACAACGAAAACATACACCAAAAGTTTTGTTACCAACACGTTGACTAGCACGAAATTTCAATGTAACTTATGCGGCTAGAACGATCATTTTTCTTCAACGTGTCCTGATTATCTTGCACTGCCCGACAGTGAGAAATTCAAAAAAAATTCAATCGCTTCGTTTATGTTTGAATTGTTTACGTAAGGGACATATCGCAAAGGATTGCAGATCGACAAGGTGTAAGAAGTGTCAAAGATCTCACAAAACAACATTGCATGAGTTCTACCAAGCACAGTCAGTAGCATCATCAGTCAGCGGTCAATACTGTGATAAACAGTATGGGTCAAGCACAAGTAAATACCTCAACGGGCCGTACATTTCATATTGCTTCAGTCGACAAAACCGTATTATTGTCGACAGCACAAATTCAAATAATGGGTGTCGATAACCAAGTTTACTTATGTCGTGCGCTTCTTGATTCGGCATCAGAAAACAATTTCATAACTGACGAGCTCGCACAGAAGCTTGGACTGGTCAGACAACAGCATTATCATTACATATCTGGTATTGATACAATTTCGGTTAAAACAAAACATAAGGTAGCAGCGACAATTAAGTCTCGCATCAGCAACTACAGTCTAAACATAGAATTTTTGGTTATACCAAAAATTACTGATCGATTGCCAAAGCATCGCATACAGTTGGGGAGCATGGAAATACCTCACGATATACAACTCGCAGATCCATTGTTTAACGTACCATCATCAGTTGACATTTTAATTGGAGCTCAATATTTTTTTGATCTTCTCAAGCAACAGTGCATTAAAATAGCAGAAGGGTTACCGCCATTGCACGCAGCTGAGTTTGGTTTCATCATGGCCGGCGAAGTGGATCAGAATTTTAGAGGTATGAATTTCGCACTTATGTCAACGCAAAAGGTAGACGATGATCTCCATAATTTGGTGTCCAAACTATGGAGTCTTGATACAGTCATCACGAAGACACATTTATCTGAGGAGCAAGCTGATTGTCAAAATCATTTCATCAACACACTTTCACGCAATTGCACTGGAAGGTACGTCGTAAAACTACCTTTTCGGAACAACATATATGAACTTGGTGAATCAAAAAACATCGCGTTTAATCGATTTTTGTCAGTAGAAAGAAGACTACAACGCAATGAAGAGATGAAACTTGAGTATGCAAAATTCATACAAGAATATGTGGCTTTAGGTCATATGCAGAAGGTTCCAAACGATAATTCAGTTGGATATTATTTGCCACATCACTGCATTGTCAAACCGAGTAGTACGACCACGAAATTGAGAGTCGTCTTTGATGCATCCGCAAAGACTACGTCGGGATTACCATTGAATAGTACTTTGCTCGACGGCCCAAGGACCCAAGATGATTTGCTCGACATCGTTTTACGATTTCGGATTCCAAAATACGTTTTCTCGGGCGATATCGAGAAGATGTATAGGCAAGTGGAAGTTGCCCCCGAACATAGAAGATTTCAAAGAATCTTGTACAGAGAGTCGCCAGACGATCCCATCGCAACATATGAACTTGCTACGGTAACATACGGCGTTAAACCGGCTGCATATCTTGCAACAGCCGTTCTCAAGCAATTCGATTTTTATGTCGATGACGTGATGACGGGAGATGACGATATCGATTGCGTTCTCAACATGAAAAACCAGTTGTGCCAACTGCTGGCCATGGGAGGAATGAGACTTAGAAAATTTGTATCGAACTCGTCACGATTCATGAGCACTATTCCAGCAGACGACAGAGAAATTGAAGATGATCTGGATCAATTGAGTCCTAATACATTCATCAAGGCTTTGGGTCTCAAGTGGGATCCCTCAAATGACAAACTTATGTTATCGTTCCACAATTTTTATGCCAAGAAACCTACAACCAAACGCGAGATACTTTCCATCGTTGCTGGCATATTTGATCCATTGGAGCTCGCAGCACCAGTCGTCATTAGAGCTAAGATTTTTTTGCAAAAACTTTAACTTCAACACGTTCCGTGGGATCAAACACTGTCGCCAGACTTACTCGATCAATTTCACGAATTTTTGGATGACTTCATCAATACAATCAATTAGCACCGATCGATGTATCACTTCCAGCCAACCTCAAATTCTCGAGTTACATGGTTTCGCAGACGCGAGTCAAGCAGCATATGGGGCATGCATTTACATTCGAGCCATCAATAACAAAGGGATTGTAACAGTCAATTTATTATGCGCCAAAAGTCGAGTCGCACCTCTAAAACATCAAACAATACCGCGGTTGAAATTGTGTGGAGCTCTTTTGCTTTCACGACTCTACAACAAGGTGACAAGCGTCCTGGATATAAAGTTTGATAAAGCATGTTTATGGTCAGATTCGACTATAGTCTTGGCATGGATTAAAACACCCGCATATCAGTTAAAGGAGTTTGTTGCATCAAGGGTATCCGAGATACAAGAACACACGAATGGAATACCATGGTATTCCAGTCGAGAAAATATTGCAGATGTTGTTTCGCGGGGTTGTTCACTTGAGTGCTTGGCATTCGATACATTCTCGTTCACTCGGTTCAAAGCGTTGCATTTGCTGAAGAGGCAAAGGCTTTACAATCTAACAAGCAATGTCCACGATCAAGTAGCTTAAGGGCTCTCACACCATTCAATGACAAATTTGGAATCATACGAGTCGGCGGTCGCATCAGTAAGAGTAATCTGCCGTACGAGCAGTGTCATCAAATATTGTTACCGAATACGCATCACTTACTACGCATCACATACTAATTAAAACCTATGGAAAAGACAGAAACAGCATGTAACAAGTGCTTGAAGGTGTCTATAAACGCAGTTTAAAAACCTTGATGTCATGGATCCAAAAATAGTTTAGTTTGGTCCCTTAATTTTTTCACAAATTAATTTTAATTTGGTCCCCTGAAAATTAGCTAATAAATTGATAAGTGGTTTTGTTGAATTGCCAATAATAATTATTTTTAATAAAATAGTTATTTTTAAGCTTCCACCGAATTTGTCTAAGAATTATATTTAGGGTTTGATTTCTTTCGAGCTGTTCATTCATCCTCGAACAAAATTTCGTCCATCTCCATTGGTTCTAACTGCCAATCTTTGATAAGTTATTCCAAAGGAATGACCAAAAATTCCTGTCATTAGCTGTCTTATGGTTCGGTTCAACGAATTTGGTATTACAATTTATCGATGGTCCGCTTAGCAGACCGCAATTTGGCTGTTTAACGAGTTTAATTTGCCCTACTACTTTAATTTGCTAAGCGGAGATTTACAATGAGTTTGACCGCATGTTGTCGATAGGCGTAATTGAAGAGAGTTGCAGTTCATGGAGTTTCCCTGTCATTCTGGTTCGCAAGTCAAATTGCAAGTGTGGATTTAAAAGACGCCTTCTGCAAAATTCTTAGATGCAACGGAATTATTTCATATTTAGATGCAACGATAATTGTGGTCAGGAAGACTAACCCAATATTCATACATGAAAATTGAAGCTAGTTTTTGGCAGCTGTCAACCCGGGCTTTGTCGAAATAATTTAACTGGAGCTGGTACTGCGTGTCTCTTTCCTTCAGTAGGGAGACTTCTTTTGGGAAGTAACCGAAGATAATTGAAATTTAATGATATTGAAATTAATGAAAATTATATATCCAGAAATATATTAAATTTATTGATAAAAAAGCAAAAATTTGATTATATATAACATTTTGAAAAACACCACTGTAATAAATCGTAACCAAATCAACGAATCTATAGAAAGTGTTTGATAAGCCTTTGTTATTTGTAGTAGGATATTACTCTAGACCTCGGCCACACGTTTTTAAATTATTACTTATGTTTTGTGATGCTGTCCCCGTCCTTCCTAAGACGCTTTCGCCAGGTAGTGAAATTCAGAGATGTGAGAAGATACTCCCATACATTCATTAAAGTCAACTCCTAGATGTCTGACAGTTTTGACCACTTTCAAGGTTGGACAGTATAAAGATATGTTGGAGGTCGACAAGAGTTAAATTTGCCTTTTGGTGGCGTTTTCGAGTTGCCTTGCGCCTGAATGAGTTTGTCATATACGAATTTAATTTCATCAAGGTCATTAACCATGTTTGTGTTAAATATGATATTCCAGACCAAAGAACATAGAATAGCAGCACCAGAAAACATTGAAATTATTGATTCGGGAGATTCTAGACCGATAAGCTGGCGATGACCTTAAGTAATGTTAGGGTATTAAAATAAAGGGACTAAATTGAAAGGGTATTACAATAAAAAAATATTCTAAATGGTTGCGTTCATGGTCTCGGAACCTTATGTTTATAAAAGTTATTTCAAATTTTATTAGGAAAACTTCTAGCTTTGTAGTTTTATGTCCAAAATTGAAATAAAATGATTGTGAATTTTATGACACAAAAAATAAAATTTGGTGTTGGATTTTTAACAATTTACCATGGTCGATTCTAGAGATGTTTATAAACCTTTGAAAGATTTTAAGGCTTCCAAACGGTCCTTAGAAAATCAACAGATTTCTAAAAAAGTGCTGTTTATATGAAAATTTCTATTGGATCAATATCGAAACAAAAAAATTTTCAAAATTTTGGAAACAAAGTTAATTGTTGATTATGTTTCTTTGCTTTCCACCACCGAACTGGCCCATCATTCAATCAAGAACCGAATTTCTGGGGAAATAGCGAAAGAGTTGACAAAAGGATAATTTTTTGTACGAAATCATTACGGATGTTAAAAAGTTGATTTTGTTCAATAATCTTAAACGCAAAAAAAACCATGAGTTACGATGAAAGTATTACTGTGCCTGCAGTGGGATTGTAAAGGAGTCATTTACTACGAGCTTCTGGAACCTGACCAATGAAGCCGATATCGCTTGTACCAAGAACATATGCCAACATCTCAGATGTCTTATTCGCGATGTTCAATATTACCATCAATGTGATTAATTTAACAGGAGCTGTTAATGCGTTGGTCTTTCTTTCAGTAGGGAGATTTTACTATGGAAGTAACCGAAGACAATTGAAATTGAATGATATTGAAATTAATGAAAATTTAAAATTGGGTTACGTAACATTTTGAAGAACACCACCGCCCCCACCTTGTGTTTTATGATTCAGTCCTCTTCCTTCTTAAGAAAATCTCGCCAGGTAGTGGAATAATGTTCTAATGTCGAAAAACCTGAACATCTTTCAACTTGATACGAACAGTTTTGAAAGTGTGGTACCAATCGACCAGGAAATTTCAGCTGATGTGTTATTTGTAATATCGATGTTTCTTGGTAAATTGGAACTACCGACATCTGCTCCAGTATATTTTAAAAATGTTACTCTGTGATTGATTTTCCATGAATGGCAGCCACGTCCTGATAAAAATTAAAAATCCGTACCATTGTTTTTATTAGAAATAACTTGGTCGCAAAATTTATAACCGAGTTTACAATTTCTATCGTTTTCGCCATATTTAAAAAAAAACATTTGTCGTATTTTGGATTTGTGAAGTACATCTAAATCTATCCCGAGAATTTGATCACGAGAACGTGGTCTAATCATTGATTTGTTCTCTGATAATATCTGAATATTAAAATTTTAAGATTTAGGTAATTATGATGGTGAATTTTACCAGATGATGAAGTTAATGATTTGAGGAATTGCTTCGATCATATTGCCAACTCGTTCAGCCAAAACGTTAAGAGTTACATCACTTTCAAAAGTGGTTTAAACCACTTTAACTTCAGGTTCTAACCTTTTCATTCATGTCTAAGAAATTTTTCATTTAAATTGTTATCGGCATTTAAACGAACCAAATTTAACATCTGCCTCCTAATGTAAGATTGGTTAATACTTTAGTTAAACGAAACATCTCAGATTCTCCTAACGCCTTGATTACTACATCTTTGAAAACCGTATTTAGTTGTTCCTGATCGAATGTTTGCTAGGTGGGATGGTGGCCATATAACAGTTGCGCGGTGGCTTGCATCTGTACAAGTACACATTTTAGAATTCGGTAAAATTACGTCATTAATATTTCTAAAAACTCCTACATGTCCCGTCAGTTGTGAAGCAACTGGATTACTACCACGATTATTTATAGAATTTTGAAAAATTCTAAACTACTCATTCAAAAAATTTTGAAGTTGAAGAGATGCTATAGTTACATCTGAGAATCTATAGTAGCAGCGTTAGGAAAATGATCCTCATTCACTGGAGAGTTAGCGGAACCTTCCGAACTAGACATGCAAGCAGATAATTAAATTGCTATAATTTAAAAAAAAAAAAAAATCAAAATTTAAATTTGGAAAAAACAAGATTAGGGTGCTGATTTGTAAACAAACAAAATCACAAACACAATCCTGGACCACAAAATCAATTTAAATTAAATTAAAGGATAAAATAAAACAAAATATTCGAATAATTATTAGAATTTATTTATTTTGACTCGCAAAGTTAAAAAAAATTATTTACCCGATTTTGTCGTCTAATAGAATCTGAAGAATCTGCCCATCCGTTAATTCGTTGGGATGAACGTCGTAAGCTGCTGTCTTGAATAGCGATCATCGATTTCATTTAATTAACGTGGCCGATTTATTCTGGCTGAAATTGAGTATTCAGTGATTATAAATGGCCATAAATCTCGTTAGTTTAATTATGATACGGTTGATTAGCATGACCGTTTACATTAAAATAATAAAACGACCGTTGATTAAAATAGGCCATTGATATTTAACAGCAGGCCTTATTATCGTTATTATATTTTTTCGTTACATTTAATTTCACAATCAACCCGCTTATAATACCGCCTAGAATTGAAAATTATTTGAGTCTAGCCGTTGCTTCTAGTCTCTCGTAGTCACACTATTCTAACGAACTCTATAGCGTCCATCACTTTTTATTTATAATATCCATAATTTTATATAGAAAAAATATGACTTAATTGTTGGTACTTACATTCAAGTGACCAAAAACACCATCAGACACAACCGTAACTATAGCGTCGTATTTCTCCGGTAGGCGCGATCGTAGCAGAACCAATTCGAAAATCGGACCAAAATCGAAATTAGAAAGCAAAACAAGATCTATTGATAAACAAAAAAATTTTGGCTCACTATGGGCTAATCAAATGCCACATTAAAAAATTTTGGGTTCCACCCGTTTTTGACCAGACTTCAGGTCATTTAATATAAAGCCAGCAGAACCCAAATCAAAAATCGGACCAAAACTGAAATTAGAACGCAAAACAAGATCTATTGATAAACAAATAATTTAAGCTCACTATGGGCTAATCGGGCTCCACCCGTTTTTGACCAGAGAGGTCATTTAATCTAAAGCCAGCAGAACCCAAATCGAAAATCGGACCAAAATCGAAATTAGAACGCAAATCAAGATCTATTGATAAACAAATAATTTTAAGCTCACTATGGGCCATTGAAACGCCCCATTAAAAATTTTGGGCTCCACCCGTTTTTGACCAGACTTCAGGTCATTTAATCTAAAGCCAGCAGAACCCAAATCGAAAATCGGACTAAAACCGAAATTAGAACGCAAAACAAGATCTATTGGTAAACAAATAATTTTAGGCTCACTATGGGCTATTCAAATGCCCCATTGAAAAATTTTGGGCTCCACCCGTTCTTGACCAGACTTCAGGTCATTTAATCTAAAGCCAGCAGAACCCAAATCGAAAATCGGACCAAAACTGAAATTAGAACGCAAAACAAGATCTATTGATAAACAAATAATTTTAGGCTCACTATGGGCTAATCGGGCTCCACTCGTTTTTGACCAGAGTTCAGGTCATTTAATGTAAAGCCAGCAGAAACCAAATCGAAAATCAGACCAAAATCGAAATTAGAACGCAAATCAAGATCTATTGATAAACAAATAATTTTAAGCTCACTATGGGCTAACCAAATGCCCCATTAAAAATTGTTGGGCTCCACCCGTTTTTGACCAGACTTCAGGTCATTTAATCTAAAGCCAGCAGAACCTGCTGGCTGTTCTGCTGGCTTTAGATTAAATGACCTGAACTCTGGTCAAAAACGGGTGGAGGCCAAAATGTTTCAATGGGGCGTTTCAATGGCCCATAGTGAGCCTTAAATTATTTGTTTATCAATATATTTTGTTTTGCGTTCTAATTTCAGTTTTGGTCAAATTTTCGATTTGAGTTCTGCTGGCTTTAGATTAAATGACCTGAAGTCTGGTCGAGAACGGGTGGAACCCAAAATTTTTCAATGGGGCATTTGAATAGCCCATCGTGAGCCTAAAATTATTTGTTTATCAATAGATCTTGTTTTGCGTTCTAATTTCGGTTTTAGTCCGATTTTCGATTTGGGTTCTGCTGGCTTTGATATGATAAAGCGTTTTGTATTTTCTAGATCGAGCAGAATAAAAGAATTTAAATAGGGTATTTAATTAGCCTAAAATTAACCTTTAATTTTCCAATTGTTTTTAAACCAGTTTTCGATATGGGTTTTGCTAACTTTTTCTAAAGCTAGCAGAACCCGCGTTTTAGTTGGAAGGGGTTGATCCCAAATTTTTTTAATGCGGAATTTTATTAGCCTATAATTATCCATACTATCTTGTAATGTTCTGCTGTATGGGTTCTGCTAGCTTAAGGGACGTGCAGAGTCACTTGTCGAGGATTTTGATAACAAGAATAAAATAGTGGCATTAAATTAAGTGCAAATACGTTAAATGACCGGATTTTAAAAATGAACGAAAATATTAGTGCGATCACTGTCAATATCTGATCTCCGTGTAGCTGAAGTGTTTGCACTGCCAGTTGATGAAAGTACTGACATAAACTCCGATGTCAGGTTAGTTACGGTATGTTATACTCCAAGAGGAATAATGCGGGAGGTATTGTTGAAACTGGGAACATTATACCAGAACGAACAAGAGGTGTTAACATTCTGGAAGTTGTCAAAAAAGTTTTAATCGATTCGAATGTCAGTATTGAAAAAATTTGTTCAGTTTCTACTGATGGATGCCATAGCATGATCGGCGAAAAGTTTGGATTTAAAACTTTGTTGGAAGAAGAAATAAGTCATCCAGTAATGGAATTCCATTGACTGACCCATTTGAATGTTTTATGTGCAAAATATGGATTATTTCAATTAAATCATGTAATGAAAACGGTTGCTAAAGTTATAAAAAATGTCGTTACGATGTACGTGGCCTTGTGATTTATGGGATTTAGTCTCCGAGGTCGAGAAACAGGTACATTATATGTATAATAAATCTCGCACCGTTTTCAGAAAAATTATAAATTTGTTGAATTGTTAGGAAAAGAAACTTCTTCAGCAGCCTAATAAGTATTTCTGCAAAGGCAAACCAACCTCGCATGTTTGTAGATTACGGCAGTTTTGTTATTCCCATGCTTGCAACCTGAACATCGGAACCAGTTTGTTATCCTGCAGCCCATAACGTTTTCGTTGTTGTTGCTCATTTTAGAATAATTAATACACACCTGTCAATAGAACGATTTACCTTAAAGAATTGAAACGTCTACACACATTGATAGACGAAAATCGAAACAGCAATAAAAATCGTAAAATTTCTCATTGTCATGCATGTAACATTAAAAAAATCAATTTGAAATGACCCTACCCCCCTAATAAAAATCCCTGACGAAAAATCCTAATCGTAATAATGATATTTCACTTGCTCATTTTTTCATCGTATATTCAAAAGCATTTAAAATTCTATCCCAATTTTGCCTCTATATATATATGAAACGCTAGATATCTAACAACTTGTTAATTACATCTATAGTCTCTCTACAATGGGTTTATATAGAGAAAACCATTTTTCAATTTTCATTGAAGAAAAATGATTATGTGATGCAAAAACAAATAAAACATCTGTTTTATAAATGGACCGTAAAAATGACAACAACAAAAAAAATAAAAAATCCGCACCCTTATTCTATATACTCGAATACGATGACGGGAAAATCTATTCGTCTGTAAAACCAAAGGTTCATCTGTATATACGTAATAATAATCAAGAACAATTTCGAGTAATTTTCTAATTTGCCACGGATAAGGAACGCCACGATTATTTATTACAGTGACAAAAAACTATAAAAATAATGATATGAAAGGGGTTAGGTTGTCTCGTTTTATTGTTATTTAATATTTAAAAATTTTCCGAATTAAATTTTAAATTTGGAAATGGGATAAATATATATAGTATATAGGGATGTTATGTTATTATCATATTTACAAACAGGGTGTTATGTAATTTTGTAATTATATATAATCACTTGTTCTTTTCTTGTTTTTTTTGCAGATGTTATAAAATTTGGTATAAATCGTCTTGTACACTCAAAAACAGATTCCGAAGATGAAGACAATAATAATACATATCATCATCAAAATCATCATAAAATACCATCTGTTTGTGATACAACGTCAAATAATAATAATAACAACAACAATAATAATAATAATAATTTAATAGTAAGATATAATAATAAATCAAGATCTAGATCGCGAACACGATCGCGGTCGCGAGAAAGATCGAGGTCAAGATCTAGATCAAGATCAAGGTCACATACATCGGACTCGTCAGAGGAATTAGAAGTAGATTCACCACCACCAACACGAGTGGTGTCTCCCCATATAGAAATTACACATGTAAGTATTTTTTTTGGCTGTGGTACGGTGCTGAACATTATCGTAATTTTTTCGATTATATATTCTAGATTCCAAAAAAGTCTGAAACTTTCTCGGTTTCGGCACTATTAGGTCAAGATCATCCTTCGAAAACGACGGCAATAAATCGGAGGCAACATTTGCATTGCCAGGAAATTATAGAAAAAACAAATTTAACATTTCAAATTACAAATAATACTAGGATATATGAGCAGAATATTAGGCCGTTCATTCATCCGTTTCTATTTTCAGTACCTGGCCACCAGCCTATGATTCCATTAAATAAGTAAGTAGAAATTTTGTGTTATCATATTCACTGTTAACATTTGTTTTCCGGAAGTTCTGTATATTTTCGCAATATCGTTAAAAAAATGAATACAGTAATCGTCCTCTTCAAAATAGTCGTCAAATAAGGAAATTAATCTTTCTTGAAAATCAACCTGTTCTTTCTTGAACAAATAAAACACCGCGCTTTCTGGCCGATAGAGTCAGCAACCCATTTACTGTAAAGTAATGAAATTAGAATCTTTAAAAGTGGTTTAATTTCCTCTATAGAATTCGGACGCGGACATGAACTGTGTTTGGCCACGTCATAACATTTTTCCAAATATCGCAACAAAGTTTTAAAATATTTACAACTTTCTACCAGTTTGATGTTTTTCATGACATCATGAAACAAGAAATCTAATTTTTTGACAACTGGAATTGGGGTGTTTTTTTTGTCTCTCTTTTCACAAATTATTCTCAGCTTTAGAAAATTTACAATTTTTCTTTACAAATGTTTATAGATTCTTTATAGAATCTGAGAAATAGATGGCCTATTCTAGTAAAGCATCACTAAACATGCTATTCAAACATCCTCAATTTTCAGTTTAGGATTTTATCTCTACACGAAACTTTTAAAAGCTCTTCTTTCAAAATGGACACTTGCAAAATTCCAAAACTCTAAAAGACTATTGTAGACATATTAGTCGACGGCACTATTTTCCTTTATAAGTCATCACAAGATAATATGAACACCAACTGTAAGCAAAAATCCTGACAAATTTCTATTTTCTTATTACATATTTGATTAGGAGTGTATTAACTTTAATCCGCCCTAGGACGGCATTTGTACAAAAATTTAAAATTCTATGAAAGGAAAGTTCTACTAGTGGTCATACTAACACGTAATGGTCCTTGGTGCGGATTTTCTCCAATGTAAACGTTAACTTGGCTCGCAAACCGTGATTTTGTTCTTCTGATGGTGCCAGATCAATTCAAAAGATAGTACAGTACACTTGCTTCTTCTTGAAAGCATGATAATTACATATTTTTCAGAATAAATACACGAGATGCCATACGAAATGGAGTTTGATCGTTGAGAAATTTAATGGAGAAATTAAGAGTATCATTGCGATCTTCATTCACGATGGCATCAGCGCTGTAATATACGACTGAAACGCTTGCAACGACGACTTTTTTGATAAGTCTTCAACGAATATCGCTGAATGTGGCCAAAAATGCTGGTTATGAAATTTGCAGTTGTAAATCATTCCACTTGAGATTTGATTGACGTTTTCTTCAAAAATCCATGGTATGTGAGACACGCTTCAGATGCCAAATCCAATAGACATTAACTGTACTCAGCCTTTCTTCGCTAGACTGTTTGATGTTAACAGTAAATTGATCGACGAGTATCTACAATGGGCTAGATTTAATACAATGCTTGGTGATTGCGTCGTTTCCTTCTTGGTACTACTGTAATGACAACAAGATTTCCGCCATCCGTTATGTCAGATTCCGGTCGATGCCGTGAAGTCCCTGTTTGGGCTGCATTGTAGTGTCGTCAATTACAATTAGATCAGTTTAACGTTTGCATATGGTGAGTTCATGCGCATTGAAGAGATCGTTAGGGACAGTGCGTTCTCCTTTCAGTAATATGGCAGCAATTCCCGTTGTTGCGAATAACAAAATCTTTTTCATTTTCCTCGGAAGTAGGCCATCAGAGTTATAAAAAGGCGCATCTTTACTGAGCGACCTGAACTGTCAAGACAAAAAACTTCTCCGTTTCATGCATGTTGTCCATTGCTACCATTATCTTGAGAAATGCGTAAGTTTGGGCCTCACTGAGCTTCTCGATTTGTTTATCTGCTTGTCGAGCTTCTTCAGCTGAATCACATATTTTTTCTTTAAGAGGATTTCCTTGTGGATTTAGTAATCCAACAGTTAAACACGACATTGCATGTTGATTGAGAATGGAATTTATACCATAAAGTGCCTTCTCCATTGATGTAGCTTCATCGTACGAACGCATATACACAAATGTCAAAGTTTTCAAATGATCTTATAGGTGAACATTTCGCGTAATTGTTGAGGCATAAAGTAAGCATTATCATCATTTAAACAATGCAATTTAACTGTTCCGCCAATTTTTAAATTCAAACCAATTTTGCTTTGTCCGTTTGTGCTGTATCAGCAATACCTCTTCTCGTGATCTGCCTAAAAGATAATTTGTTGCTGATTTGACACGTGAACTGGGAGCCTCGTGACAGCTTGTGAGTGATCATGCATTTTTATCTCTCTTAAACACCAGATTGATTCAGGACCGCTCACATAACGGCAATCGATAAAGTTGGAAATTTCATTTATACGTAAATCCGGCTGACCATTTGAAGTGATGGTAACATTCGCATCGAATCGTAGAGATCTAGCGATTTCTACATTTATGTGTGCCCTATGCTTCAGTGATAAGTAATGGGTGTATGAAACAACGAATCGATTATCTAAGCGATCATTTCTGGCCAAAGCCTGCTCATCAGCACGACGCCTTTAAGATGGATAAGCATTGATATTTAGAACATAAGACCACAGGAGCCATGCGTATTAAATTGAACAGAATTTTTAGGTCTCGTTTGTTTCCTTGGTCTCGTTTTTGCCGGAATCTCATAACTTATAAATTTATATCGATACTTTGGACTGTAGTGAACTTGTCTTTCTGTGATTCTTGTCTCATCTGAATGGTGCAGATGTATGCAATATGGATATTCTAAAATTCTATGTTTCGTGATATCATCAATCACGGTGTTGAGTTTGATTTTGAAAGATCTGGAGCGCCACACTTTGCTTATATTGATATTGTATCACAGCATCTTTCTCGCAAGTTACGTGACGGTCCTTTGAAGCTGATGAGAGACTAACCGAAACACTAGCCGCCAAGTTATCGTTTTGACCCATGTTCTCCATGTGAGCAGCCAATTTATGTGCTCCTTTTTTGCTCAGCTCGCAAATGTTACTGATTTTCACCAAATGTTGCATGGATCTCCAAATCAATGGACATTTTTTATTATGAAGTTATTTCCGAATATACAATCCAAACACTCTGGAATCTGGACTGTAGTAATGCCGAAATAGTTATTTTTGTTAAAAGTCGTAATTTCCGCTTAAATTTTGGAAAACTGATTTGGACCGATATTGTTGCAAAATTGATTTAGAATCTTTTAGTATGTCATAGTGGTTTGTCTCGTTAATGGTAAACTGTTTAAAATATTTGCAAAAACGACAAAACTCTAATGAAAGTCCTAGACGATCAATTTATTTCAAAAATTAGCGGGATCTCCAAATTTGTGGAAAATGCATAAGTAAGAAGTTTGAACCCGACCAGTCAATCCGTCTTATGTTGTATATCGTATAATATTGGCGCCGGTTGAAATTTTAGTTAGCGCATAATCATTTTAAATGCATTGTGCTCATTGTGCAATGGTTTGAATTATTCTCACTGTTTATATGGTTCCGGTTGGCCTATGCTTTTTTCGGATGACAAAGTGGTTTTGGCTAACAATATTATTATGGTTACGACTGAAACCTTATTTTACACACCTTCCGTGTAACGTGCTCATTTCACAAGGTTCAAATGGCTCCTGCTTATAAGATTCTAATTCCGCATGCTTTTTTCTGATTCCAGGTGTCATAGTATTAGTTTCGTCTGAAAATCAAATTGTGCACAGTAAAGAGCACTATACTTGTCTCATAATTGGGTTGATTTTAACTGGTATGGTTCCGCGTAAAATCTTAGTTGCACAATCCTCTAAAATTGGAAAAGGTATAGGAAAAGCAATTGTCGATTATTTTTAAGTAGGCGAATTTGTCGGCCAAATGTAAATCTGTTGAGCAGAACGAAGTGCATTTTTCTATATCCTTTTCCCAAAATAGATGCTACCCGCGTTCCATAGATTTATCACAGCTAACACAAAATATTAAATTTTTTTAATATTTCTCAAGCTGGATTTACATAATGTGGTGTGATCGCCATATCTGTATTCCACCCCTGTTGCTTAAAAAACCGACCTTGGGAATGAACATATTCGTTAGAAGATGTACGTGACGTTTGGCACATTCCAAAGGGAATTCCTATTGTAGCTGAATTTCGCCTTTTTAGGGGCTATGATTATTGAGAAAGCGGTTGAAAGAACAAACATATTATTTATTCTTGTTAAACATGTATTTTGATTTTGATTAGAATTAAAATTATTAAAAAATATTTGTCGATGCTTCAATTTTGCGGATTTCCTTACGAACTACCGGTTTATGCTAATTTACTAAGCTTATGTTAGTTCAAATATTTGATTTGATTTTGATTTGATTGAGATGTACGGCCAAGTCACTTGACAAGTAATCCCAGATATGGCCGGGGCCCACCGTACACCTGTATTACACTTAACAAAATAGGAGGGATAGGAAAGGTTATGCTAGTAAGGAGAGACTCGACCCGGTTACAGACACCTAAGTAGTCGATAGTTAGTAACACAATGACACAATTCTAACTACGAACTAATTATTAATCATGTAACTGAAAAACTTCCAGTCATCTGAAAATTAAAAGTAGTTATTTAACTCTGCAAACTTATCTTCTTGAATTTATGTTAATAACCTATTTTTAATAAAATCTAAAAGAAAGATCTAAAATAATAAAATATTAAAATTAATAATTATTATTATTATTATTAATACCACCCACTGGATGCAATACTAATAATTAAAAAAATTCTTACTAAAACGCCTAACTAAAAAAGGAGCCAAGCCACTGGAAAAACAGAGGTCTCTATACTAGAAAATAGTCCATAACATATGATGAACTAAAAATCATACAGTCCATACTGACCTTATGGACTTTAGAACCTTTATAAAATTATATTTTAGTACAATATCATAAACTTTAATTAACTAGCTACTTTAAAAATTCTTTCAGTCTTTCAAAATTTAGAACGAAACTATCTCGAACTAAGTAATAAGCATTTACTCATTCTCAATCAAAGAAAACAATATTAATATAATTACTTTTAGTAATATACATAAATCCAATTGAAAATGGTGTCGCTAACAATATTCGGTTACAAGAAGTATTTTGATGGTTCGTTAAATTGAGATGAAGATTTGAAAAAAGAAAAAAAGAAATCATAAGGATATGAATAAACTGATGAATGATCCTAATACAAAATACCTCATGGGTCCGAACGTTGAAAACATATATTTTATGAATATACATTTCTGTATCTATTTATTACCCACCCACAAAACACTAAACTCAAATTAATGTATACACACCTGCGGAAACCATCGCGGTACAAATACATCGAGCGCGACATACCCGCGCCGCAACAAACGCCACAGTATGTATACAGCATAAAGAGCAACACAAAACACTTCCACTCCTTATGAAATTAACTCTCGTTCAACACAGTATGTCATTCGCTGACAACGAAAAACAAAAACAACTAAAGGAAAATTTCAAACAAAACACCACAACACAATGGAAAAAGAAGGCCCCAATTAGGAGGGTTCCACCACCACACAGGCCAACGGCCACACACAAATAACACCAATAAAATTATATAATACACAAAAAATCAAAATAACAGAACACTTAGCTGTATCACCCCAGGTTGATTCGATTGGTGCAGTCCATCCCCCACACGTGTTGATCGGCCCTCGTGGTAACACCGGTTTTCTATATATCGCCTTGTCGTTAATGTGGTAGTGGTAGATGAAAAATCCGTTTCCTTTATATTGACTCATATTTATCTCCAGAATCGGTTTTATCCTCACTTTTTCCTCCAGCAGCTGTACCCGTTGTAATCGTATCCGTTTTATCAGGTGCTTTAAGTTGACCGAATTCTGGAGACGGAGCCATTTTGAAATTACACGAATTTCTTGATACACGATTACACGAAACACCGCAAAAAAAATCGAAAGAAAATATCAACCGTTTGACTCGCGCTTATGTTAGTTCAAATATTGTAGAAAAAATACTTACTTGTGTACTAAAACAAATTTTAGTACACAATGGCGATTTGAAAATTTCACACAGTATTGCGTACAGGTGATCGATATCGATTGAAAATATTTTTTAGAAGAACTAGTGCCACGGGTCGTGTAAGAAGTCGTCGGGTACTAGTGTAAAGAGTATTTGGGTAAACAAGTTATGCTCTGACGTATATTTTAAGGGCTCTAGTTGTTATTTCGTTCCGCACTCTACCGGTTGAACCAGCCTTTGGGTAACCGAATCTGACAAACCCATAAATGATCGTATTTTCTTTTATATAATCTACTTATTTAGGGGAGGGGAGGTTGTGGTTACTAGTTAAGCAATCCCTTCCTATCCTTCTTATAAAATGTCAGAGCGACATTCACAGCGATCACCAACGGTAATAGCAAAATTCAAAGAACAAAGAAATTGAAGAACATTGACACAAAAAGACAACTGATTTAAGGAAACATTCCAACTCGTTCATCTTCCCCAGCGCTTATTGATCAGAAATGAGACCTATGTATGTTAAGATTTAATAATAACCTGCTGGCCTACCTTAAAACTACACCAGAAAAAACCATGGATTTATAGAGGGATTATGAGATATATTTAAATGAAAATTGAGGAACGTCGTCAACTAAAGTTACAGCTCTGCCATGAAAAAAAATTACTTCTAAACAAATAAAAACGATGACAAAAAATGCAGAAACAGTAGCAGCAAATAGAAATATGTGCACATACACCTACATCCAATGTGTCAAAAGGGCCACCGAAAAATTCATAAAAAAAATTCCAACAGAATTACTAAATAGCAACGCATCTGTAACGACAAAAACTTTCTAACTCCACACTATATTATTAATTAGCAGAAGCATGGAATACAGGTAGAATTCCAGAAATAATTCCGAAGAAAGACAACGTTCTCGATCGAATATCATCCAAAATCAAACAGCGTACAGGGAATGAGCAAATTGTTTTTTTTAGATAATCAAACGAAATAAGCTCACCGCTATATACTCTTCGTGGACTTTGAACGCGCATTCAATTCAATGCGCGATCTTGAAAGCACTCTGCAAAATGGGCATTGCGAGAAAGGATATGTTAAGGGATGCCGGAAATAGAGTTCAATACAAGGAGAAGCAGAGTGATAACTATTACAACAAGTTAGCCAACACATCCCCAAAGGTATTCAGTGGGGTGCAATAAATCGAATCAATGACCTGGATTACGTGGACGATATGTGTAAACAGACACGCAGCAGAAAGCCCAGTAATTAGTTGATTTGGCACAGGAAGTTGATCTTAAAATTAACATCAGACAGGCCATGGCTATAAGATTAAACACGAACATACACCAATTACCGTCAACCAAGAAACCATCAAGGATTTTTACAAATTTGTATACCTTGATTGTATTGTAGCGAAAACAAGCAGAACTGTAGAGGATGTTAACCAACGCATCAACAAAACAAGAAATACATTTAATATGCTACACAAGATCTGGAATTCTTCCGTCCTGTTACGTACTACAAAGCTACGAATGTGCAACGCCTCTGTGAAATCAGTACTGCTTTATTGTTTGTAAAACATAGAAACACACGCATAGGATCAGTATAAGACTCCAATTTATAAATAAATGCCTTAGGCATCTAATAAAATTTTTCTGACCAAATACGACCGTAAACTAAGAACTTCTGCAGTGGACCAGATCCGATTGGTGCTAGCCGAAGCAGAACAACTTAGTAAAATATGGGAGAAACTGAAAGCAATAGCCTCGAATCAGTACTCTCGAATCTAAGATGTGGTTCTATTGAAATCAAGCCCTGCTTAGATCCCCTTTCTAAGGTTGATAGGTATCACTCACCTATGCTTATTGATTTAATAAGCCTTGTTCATAAAAATTTATCACAAATAAGCTTTCAATCTATCAATGTAAGACAACTTAACTATGACCATATTAGAAGTCAACTAGCTGGTATTGATTGGAACCACGAATTCATTAACGCCAATATGGATGTTAATAGTGTGACCAATATACTTTATTCAAAGTTGAATAATTTTTTAAAACCGAAGCTACTTAAGAATAACCCCTCATCTAAATTCCCCATCTGGTACTCAAATAAACTGAGATACCTAATTACTCGAAAACATAAGTTTCATAAACTGTATAAGTTATATAGGAACGAGCATGATTATACGATTTTTTTCCGGTTTCGTAGGCAGGTTAAATCTGAAATTCGAACCTGCTATAATAATTATTTAAGAAGCATTGAGCAACAGCTTAAGGATAATCCTAAATTACTTTGGAGCTTTTCTCATTCTCTAACATTCAGAACGGGTTTCACTGCCACTATGATATTATAGTAAGGTGGCATACTTTACATATGATGATGTTTATTCTGTTCTTAATTCGCTTGACACTTGTAAAGGCCCTGGCTCAGATCAAATTCCAAATTATTTTATTTTTCACTTGAAGGAGCAATTAGCGTTACCATTGTCAATAATTTTCAACTTATTGTTAAATTCTGGAGTTTTTCCGACCACATGGAAATCGGCATTTCTCATTCCCATATTCAAAAAAGGTGACAAAAGCGACATTATAAATTATAGGCCGATATCAATTCTAAATGCGTTTAGCAAAATATTTGAGAAGTTAGTCCATACAATTATTTTCAATTTAGTTAGTAACAGGATAACAAATGTACAACACGGATTTTTTGCAAAGCGATCTGTACTAACTAACCTGTTAGAATTTTCAAATTACATTTTCAGCAAAGTTGACATGGGTCTTCAAGTTGATTGTATTTACACTGATTTTGAGAAAGCTTTTGACTCTGTGTCGCATGACATTTTAATTGATAAATGTTATAAAATTGGATTGTCGTCACAAATATGTAAGTGGTTATCTTCCTATCTACGAAATAGAATTTTGAGTGTTAAATTTAATGGTTCTTTTTTGTGCCATTTTCACCTACTTCCGGCGTTCCACAAGGATCAACTTTAGGACCATTGCTATTTATCATTTTCATTAATGATATTTCTAATTTGTTACAGTGCCCTCACCTATTTTATGCTGATGATTTAAAAATTTATAAACTAATTACTAGCCACTCCAATGCTTTTTTATTGCAATCTGATGTTTATAAACTACACTCATGGTGTATAGTAAATGAACTTAATTTAAACATAAAGAAATGCAATGTTATTTCCTTTGCGAAAAAAATTATCTGACACAATATTATGTAGGGTAAATCAGATTAACGACTTAGGTGTTATCTTGGATTCTAAATTATCTTTCGATACGCATATTAACAAGTTATGCTGCAAAGCAAATAAAATACTTGGTTTTATTTTTCGTAGAGGAAAGGAATTTCGTGACCCTAATCTACTTATAAGTCTCTTTAACTGTTTGGTAAGAAGCTTACTTGAATACGCATCACAAATCTGGAATCTTTTCTATGACAAACACTCAGACCAAATTGAGCGCATACAAAGAAAATTTACTCGTTACCTATAGTTTATAAGTCTATGCCGCACGTTGGGCACATTTCCTATGGTATAAGATTAAAGATTTTCAATTTGTTAACCTTGGATAATAGAAGATTAGTTCTAGATGAAATGTTACGATATAAAATCGTAAATTTTAAAATTGAAACAACTGTTTTATCTGAGATTATGTTCTATATCCCTGCCTATAATATTCGTAGTAACCAACTTTTCCTGCCTAGAAGATCTAGAACTAATTTAGGTCTAGCTAATCCTATAACCAGATTTCAGCTATTTCACAATGAGTTCTTCAGTTCTTTGGATTTGTTCTTACTGTCACTTCGTCAATACAGATTGCATCTCCGCGGCATGCCGATTTGAGTTAGTGCCTTATTTTACAGTTAGTTTACTTTACTCAATGTTTAATTGCTGGGTACCTTGACAGTTTCCGCTAGTTTTTGTTTCCTAAGTTGATACTTCAGTCTGTTTTTTTTTGTTTTTTGTATTTTGCTAGTAAATATTTTATTTTTTATATTTTTGAATATTTCTGCTATGTATAAAAATATATTAAAACTTGTTATTTTTTTCTGTAATATTGTGGGACACATAAATGGATTTTTTTTCTGTGTGTTTCCCTATGATAGAATAAATAAATAAGTAGAGTAAGATGGTTCTGTCTAGTAGACGCCCAGTCATCTGAATTTGAGATAAATGGGGAGATAAATTTATCATAAAGGTACGACACTAAAAATGGGTTTGAGAGAAAATCTCTGCTCAATATGCCGCATTTTACCACATTAAAATATAGTATTGTGTGACATATTGGCGACATTCATTCTTTTTTGGCCGTACCAACTGAGATTTACTTTGACTGCAATATTCGCCATTTCCATTTTTTCTCTCTTTAGTTTTATTGCCTGATATATTTTGCAAGCTTTTGATAAGACTTTCGCGGTTATTAGAATTAGATGATTTTACGGTTTATTGTGTAGATCTTATATTGTTTATTGTAGTACATTAACAGTTCGACAACTCTGTGTTTGGTTTATAAACTTAACTGTTTAAAGGTCTACATTTTACAACAATTAGTGTCTGTCGCATAAAGCATTTCCAATAATAATTAGTAACCCATTTTGCATATAAAAACTTAGGTTCAATTTTTTTGAATCTGTGGAGTAAGATTGCAACTTTCTATCTTGAAATATTCCATTAACAAAGAAATTGGAAAATTTGCTGATTGCTAAGTTTAACAATAATTTTCGTTATTGTCGATTCTCTACATACATTGTGTACACTCTACACATATAAATATTAATAAAGTACGCGGTGTAGAAAATACGGCACAATACTGTTTTATACCGATCGATTGAAATTTAGTTTTGTTGGTCTGTTGGTCTTAGCTCAAATCTACTCCAAATGAGAACCTTTTTGGATTTGAGAAGCAACTTAAATAATCTGACTTTTGTTCTCCATCTTCCTTATATAGCTTTTTTAATAGACACCTCGAAGTCTTGAAGACGGAAGAGCTGTCGTCTATGACGTTGTGGGCGACTTACCCGTCACAGTGATTTCTGCATATCGCAATTCCTTGGCGGTGTTGCTGTTGCGGATTCTTGGTTAGCATCTGGAACTGTTGATACACAGTAAAAAAAAAATTACATATTTTTAAGGGTAAACAAAATGCCTCGTAAATGTATTTAAATTTCACGTATGGTATGTACCGTACATAAGACATGGAATTTTCATTTTCTGATTTATGTAAAATTCAACAATGCTGGTATATAATTTTCAATAAACCATTATGTAATTTTGTATACTGGGTTGGATAAAGGTAATATTCCATATTTAAATATTGAAATTTATATCACATTTATCATATTCATCATCATTGTCATATTTATTCTTGCTCGTAGATTTCTCATCTGTCGTATTTATCTCCGACAATATTCTACATAATAATTATGGAATACTTTAGGAAAGGATGTAATTTTCTTACAAAACATCACAAAATTCTATAAGATACTTAAAATTACATAGACAGGTTACTAATCTCTACATAAAATAAAAAAAATTTCAGTATATTCTGTGGAGTTCTTTAATTTACATACTGTTTTACTGACTATTCCGTCACTTGTTATGGAAACAAAATTTTTACATAAATGATGTAAATATTTTACCATTAAATGTATGTAAATTTCCATAAATCATGTAAAATTTTTTTACTGTGTAGCCCTAGCCACAAATCTTTCTGCTTGGCCGTTTAAAGTTGGGTGATACGGTGGGGTTCTGATATGATGTATTCCGCATGATTCACACAATTCCTTGAACTTCTCACTCACAAACAGCGTACCATTATCCGTAACTAGATTTTCTACAATTCAGAATAGTGCGAAAAATTCACTGAGCTTCACATGTACTTCGGGGTGCATTGAATGTGAATCTACACTAACGAGGAACCATTTACCGTCAATCGGACCTGCAATGTCGGTGTGTATGCGCTCCATATTACGCATCGCTCATGCCAGCGACTGTAGCAATGTTTTAATTGGAGATTTCTCATTTTGTGAACAACACTCATATGATCTCACCAGAGTAGGGATTTTTCTTCAATTTTCGGTCAATACATATATGTGATCTCACGCCTTCATCTTCGACATCTGTTGCGGCTATGAGGCGTAACAGAATGTCTGCATTGCCAAACTCGGTTGTTGACTTGTTTTGTACTCTAAAGGCGTAATACAGCAGTGTTAGAGCCCAGCGCTGTAGCCAATTGGCCCGTGTACACGGAAATACCGCTCTTTTTGCCGAAGATTCTTAAAAATGGGTTTTTGGTCTGTAGCTAGCGTGAGCTGTCTACCATTCAAGTAGCGGTGGAATTTCTTTACCGCATAAAGAAAAGATAACCACTCTTTCTCGATTTGACTGTAGTTCTGTTCGACTTTTGTTAGTGCCCTCGTATACGTGATCCTCCGTGATTAATGCTCCGATTCCCGAATTACCTGCATCGGCGTGTTATTGGTAGCGTTGGATCGTAATATAAGAGTAGCAGTTCAGAGATGAGAACTTTTTTGAATTTTTGAAATGCTTGTTGGCTTTCTGGAGGCCATTCCCACACAACATCTGTCCTTAAGAGTCGATCCAATGGTGCATGTAGACTGTGCATCTGCTTGCCAAATTTTCCATAGAAATTTATGGCTCCGAGAAATGAGGGGAGTTGAGTTATGGTCTGTTTTGATGCCATTGGCATTAACAATAATACCCAGATATTTGACTTGGAGCGTTAACATGTCGCAATTCTCAAGTTTTACTAGAAACCCATATTCCTCCAAACATTGGAATAGACGGGTAACGAATTTTGTATGCGTTTCCTCGTCCTTTACGTGCACGAGGGTGCCATCGAAGTAGGCCACTGTACCTACGATTCCCGAAGTTATGGTATCCATTATCTTTTTGAAACTACCAGGCGCTGATTTGATACCTGGTGCGAGCTGATTGAATGTGAACAAACCCTTGTGCGTATTTATTGTGAGTATCTACTTGGATTCGTCGTCGACTTCAATTTGCAAATACTGTGCTGCCCAATTGAAGAATTCGACAGGCGTTATTATATTCCATTCCTGTAGAAGATCCAGTTTCGGGTGGTAAATCGGATGTACATCAGGCTTTATGGGAATGTGAGATTTAGTTCCACTACAAACTTGTCACGACTGCTTCCTTCGTCGCGTATAACGTTGTAGATAAAATTAACAGGGCTGATCCCAAATTACAAATGGATTGATCCAATCAATACTTAAAATATTGAACCTTTTAATAATGGTTACATAACATTTGCCAATTAATATTCGCCCGATAGTTGGTATCCCCATTTCGCAGTCAAATTCTGCGACAATGGGGACAGGATTCAGCAACGCTGAGTTGACTTTTTTGCTACTCGGTCTGGTTTGAGGAGACCCGGTGGCTTGCCACATCTGTTCGGATATGACTGCGAAATCTTCTTTGCCTCGCCTCCATCATTGATATTCCGGATCACGTTTGTCCTGAATTGTCTTCGATGTTTTCGTTTCGACTGTAGGTTTTTATTTAAAAAAATTGCAGAAACCTCCTTTGTGTCCCATTGCTTGACATTATGTACACTTGTGCGTGAAAATCCTTACACCTGCGGTTATTGAGCTTTGTAAGACGAAAAATCGGTGTTGTCTTTCATGGTTGCTTGTAGACATTTGAACCGCGTGTTGAAAATCGATTCCGTTCTTCCGCACGTACCTTTTAGCTTTTGTATAGTTTCTTATTTTTGAAGTTGTCGCTATTGCCAACAAAAATATAATAATTTAATAAAATGAAGTAAACTAATTTTTAAATTGCTCCGAGCAAAACATTTCCATGTAATTCAGTTTTGACTACAAATAACATTTTAATTTGACATGTTATAAGTATTAATTTGTCGGATCAAAATGTTATTTTTGATCAATTCTGAAATCCATTAGAAATATTTTCCTCGGGCCCTAATTTCACTAGGTTGCAACGGTAGTGTTTTGTTCTTATACCTCACAGGTCCAGCCATCTCAAAATAATCTAGGTTAATTTGACAAATTATATCTGTTTACATATCAAATTTAAGGTCAATTCTGAAATCCATGGAAATATTTTGCTCGAAGCCTAATTTTACTAGGATTTCGTTTTGTTAATTTTTCGTTTAATAAAATTCGGGGCTTACTTCACATAGTGTATTTTGAATAAAATATAGAGAGGGTTAGAGAGAGGGTTATAATTATGATTAAGAGTTAGAGGGTTATAATTATGTTAGTGTTGCCTGATTATTATTTTTTATTTCGGGGATCCTTCGGGAATTTAGGGATAACTTTACTTATGAACTCGGATATACACTCTTCATATTTTTCTACATACCGAACGATTTAAAAAACGTATAATATAATATTTTTTTATCCTATATGTATTTTCAGTTATGCCGATGATTTAATACGAAGGCAAATCATGCAACCAAATCAATTACTTAGTTCCGGTGCGAATGGAAATTCACATTTAAATTTTCCCCATCCATCGTATTTACATCATTATCTACGTCCAGATATGGGTAATAATAGTGATATATTTTCTTGTGTAAAATGTTGTAAAAATTTTTCATCTGCACACGGACTTGAAGTACACGCAAGGCGGCAACATATTGGAAAAAAACCATATGAATGTGATGTATGTAGTAAAACATTTGGGCATGAAATTAGTTTAGCGCAACATAAGTAAGTATAAAATATTTGAATGTCACTAAGAAGCGGCGCTAAGCTTAATACGTGATTTTATTGTATACTCAAAATCACCTAACTTGTGTTTTTTTTATTTCAGGGCTGTACATAGTGTTGAAAAGGTATTTGAATGTAAACAATGTGGTAAAACATTTAAACGTTCAAGTACGTTATCAACACATTTATTAATTCATAGTGATACTAGACCTTATCCGTGTAATTATTGTGGTAAACGATTTCATCAAAAAAGTGATATGAAAAAGCACACGTATATCCATACAGGTAAGTCGATATATATATTGTTTTTAAAGTACCACCCCATACATATATTTTTCTGCAGTCTTTCCCGGCGCACAACACAAAAATTAATTTAATATTTTCTATATAAAAATGTTTTTGCTTCCTTGACAATCTTCGTGTATGATTTATTTCTTAACGGATATTATGAATACATAAAAAAGAAAACTTTGTCCTACATTATATCCTTAAGTTTTCTAAATTTATCTCTGCTTCCTTATCTGGTGTATTATATACGGGTATTTCCAAAGATTAAGGAGATAAAAAAACAGGAAAAATTTGATTAATTTTTATTCGAGGAGATTTTTCTTTTATATTTTCATGATTAAAAAAAAATTGTTTCTTCCACATTCCACCAGTTTTTCGACTTCATTGTTATATTTTCCACTTTCGAAATAATTTATGGTTTTAAAACTGAACTGGCACACAAACAAAAAAAAACGGAATTCTGGAAAAATTCTTTAATTTTTTGGTATATTATTTCATATTAAACGAAAATAAGGCGAAAAGCATAAATAAATTTTCATTTTAAATATTAAATATGGGTAATACAAAAAAAAGCTCAGACGAGACAAAACAAAAACAATATTTAAGAAAGACGAACGGGAGAAACATAACCAACAAAAAGAAGATAAAAAAGCTTGAATCAAATTTTATGTTTTGCTTTTCGGGAAATTTTTTTTTATTTTTGTTTAATTAGTAAATAATTCACAAGGGTTGTTTTAGGCCATATTTTTATTTATTTTATATGTATTTGTGAAAGCTGTAGGTATACATCATGATATAGTTTAAGAATTCTGGAATGAAAATTTAATCGGATCTGGCAGAGTATATTACGAGTATACGTATAGTAGCATAGTGCAGAAAATATTTATAAGAAAATTATTTTATGTTCTCTAGCTCGTTTTCGTCTTGATGTTGTGTATTTTTATCATAACTTTGGTTTTATTTTGGTGTGGAATAATCTTAACTCCACCCAGTCGCTTATACTTTTCTGGATGATTTTGTCGTACGAATTTACTTGGTTCAGGTGTAGCATTTAGATTGGATTTCCATAAAGTATTTGAATGGTTGTTTTTTATGATTTAATTTACATATTTGCCGTAGCTTTCAATAGAAATAAAAAGTGAATTTTCAGCTTCTGAAAACTTTGTAAGCATCCTCTCTTTAATAGTTCCTGTTTCCCTAAAATGCCTATTTAATCCAACAAAATGCCTTACTACAGAAAAGTTTTTCACATTTGGTTCAGATAAAAATTATAAACTGGAAGAGATCCTGATTAGTAATATAAGTTAACCAGACAAAAATATTGAAGATTTAACTGAAAACTACTTTAAAATATTTTTCCATGCCTTTGTTTTGCTGTTAAGAATAACTGATATTAGTAACAAATTACTACTCGGTGTGCGAACAGGACCGACTATACACACTGCGGGGACTACTTTTAATAGCGGGAAGCTCTAAATATTTTTCTATGTTATGATTAGTGAAATTTGAATGAGTCGCTTGCAACATAAACTCCCCATAGTGCTCAAGAATTGAATATTTCATGCAATTCTGTGATAAGAAATTACAACAAGTAAAAATTGTCGCATTTGGAGCACAGAAAATCCACACGTAAACATGGAGAAGTTGGTGCATCCATAACGAGTGACTGTTTGGGGAGGTTTTTGGAACCCCAAATGGGAAGCGTTATCGAACCATGATTCACGTATTTTTGTTACCCAGAATTCAATAGGACGACCCATACGACGCAACAATCGGTCTTTTGCACACTGTCTTCGGGGATCGAATAATCAACCGTAGCGAAGATGTCAATTGGCCACCACTCAGTTGCGATTTGATTCCGTTTGACTTTTTTTTTGTGGTGAGCCGTTAATGATAAATGTTACCCTAACTATTCAGAGACTATCCAAAACTTGAAAGATCAAATCGAAATTGTCATCGATGAGATAGGAACCCATAAAATCGTAATTGTTCTGAAAAGTTGGGTTTACAGAATAGGGTACTGTAAAGCCAGCCGTGGAAGTCATTTGAATGAAATTGTGTTCCATACTTAATGGAAATGTACAAACCACTTTTTAAAATATTAATTCGTTTTTGGATTAGCTCAAAATTAAATTACAAACGTTAGATGTGCAACCCAATATATTGAGATGCGACTTGGTCCTTTCTAATATGATAACACGTTTGTTTTGTACAAATTTCGGGTTTAGGGTATTTAGGACAATGAAATTAACATAGACTGTCTTTGAATCACTTGCACGGCTATCCCAACTTCTCTCGGGAGGGACCCAGAACCAACACGAATTATATTTATAATATATTAAGAATCTTAGGCCACATTGAAACGAGAAAAACCTCAATTTCGATCATATTGGGAGATTATGGTGTTTACGACAAGCGAAATTCTAGAAACCATATATCCAAATGACTTATATTTTTCGAATCTACTAAGTCACGTTAAACCAAGAAACACTGCAATTTTGACCATATTGTGGTCTTGGGTGTTATGGTCTTTAAATCACTTGTTCGGTTTTCCTAAGTGTTGCTGGAAAATCCGAGAAATTCAACACCAAAATGACTTACATATATTTTAAGAATCTACTAAGTCACGTTAAATCGAGAAACACCACAATTTTAACCAAATAGGGGGTTTAGGGTGTTATAGTCTTTAAATCACTTGTACGGTTTTCCTGTTTTGCCGGAAAATCATAGAAATCCAACACCAAAATGACTTACATATATTTCAAAAATCTACTAGGTCATGTTAAACCAAGAAACACAACAATTTTGACCACATTGTGGTTTAGGGTGTTATGGTCTTTAAATCACTTCTACGGTTTTCCTAAGTTTTCCCGGAAAATCCTAGAAATCCAACATCAAAATGACCTACATTTATTTTAAGAATCTACTAGGTCACATTAAACCGAGAAACACCTCAATTTTGACCAAATTGGGAGTTTTAGGTGTTATGGTCTTTAAATAACTTGTTCGATTTTCCTGTTTTCCCGGAAAATCCTAGAAATCCAACACCAAAATGACCTACATTTATTTTAAGAATCTACTAGGTCACATTAAACCGAGAAACACCTCAATTTTGACCAAATTGGGGGCTTAGAGTGTAAAGGTCTTTAAATTGCTTGTACGGTTTTCCTCAGTTTTCGCGGAAAATCTTAGAAATCCAACACCAAAATGACTTACATATATTTTATGAATCTCCTAGGTGATATTAAATCGAGAAACCCCTTAATTTTGACCAAATTGGGGGCTGAGGGTGTTTATGATCTTTAAATCACTTGTACGGTTTTCCTAAGTTTTTCCGGAAAATCCTAGAAATCCAACACCAAAATGACTTACATTTATTTTAAGAATCTACGTGGTCACGTTAAACCGAGAAACACCTCAATTTTGACCAAATTATGGGATTAGGGTGTTATGGTCTTTAAATCACTTGTACGGTTTTCCTGTTTTCCCGGAAAATACTAGAAATCCACCACCAAAATGACTTACATTTATTTTAAAAATCTACAAGGTCACATTAAACCGAGAAACACCTCAACTTTGACCAAATGGGGGTTAGGGTTTTATGGTATTAAAATCACTTGTACGGTTTTCGTAAGTTTTTCAGGAAAATCCTAGAAATCCAACACCAAAATGACTTACATTTATTTTGAGAATCTACTAGGTCACATTAATCCGAGAAACACCTCAATTTTGATCAAATTGGGGGCTTAGAGTGTAATGGTCTTTAAATCGCTTCTACGGTTTTCATCAGTTTTCCCGGAAAATCTTAGAAATCCAACACCAAAATGACTTACATATATTTTATGAATTTCCTAGGTGATATTAAATCGAGAAACCCCTTAATTTTGACCAAATTGGGGGCTGAGGGTGTTTATGGTCTTTAAATCACTTGTACGGTTTTCCTGTTTTCCCGGAAAATCCTAGAAATCCAACACCAAAATGACTTACATTTATTTTAAGAATCTACTAGGTCACGTTAAACCGAGAAACACCTCAATTTTGACCAAATTATGGGATTAGGGTGTTATGGTCTTTAAATCACTTGTACGGTTTTCCTGTTTTCCCGGAAAATACTAGAAATCCAACACCAAAATGACTTACATTTATTTTGAGAATCTACTAGGTCACATTAATCCGAGAAACACCTCAATTTTGATCAAATTGGGGGCTTAGAGTGTAATGGTCTTTAAATCGCTTCTACGGTTTTCATCAGTTTTCCCGGAAAATCTTAGAAATCCAACACCAAAATGACTTACATATATTTTATGAATCTCCTAGGTGATATTAAATCGAGAAACCCCTTAATTTTGACCAAATTGGGGGCTGAGGGTGTTTATGGTCTTTAAATCACTTGTACGGTTTTCCTAAGTTTTTCCGGAAAATCCTAGAAATCCAACACCAAAATGACTTACATATATTTTATGAATCTCCTAGGTGATATTAAACCGAGAAACACCTTAATTTTGACGAAATTGGGGGTTAGGGTTTTATGGTATTAAAATCACTTGTACGGTTTTCGTAAGTTTTTCAGGAAAATCCTAGAAATCCAACACCAAAATGACTTACATTTATTTTGAGAATCTACTAGGTCACATTAATCCGAGAAACACCTCAATTTTGATCAAATTGGGGGCTTAGAGTGTAATGGTCTTTAAATCGCTTCTACGGTTTTCATCAGTTTTCCCGGAAAATCTTAGAAATCCAACACCAAAATGACTTACATATATTTTATGGATCTCCTAGGTGATATTAAATCGAGAAACCCCTTAATTTTGACCAAATTGGGGGCTGAGGGTGTTTATGGTCTTTAAATCACTTGTACGGTTTTCCTAAGTTTTTCCGGAAAATCCTAGAAATCCAACACCAAAATGACTTACATTTATTTTAAGAATCTACGTGGTCACGTTAAACCGAGAAACACCTCAATTTTGACCAAATTATGGGTTTAGGGTGTTATGGTCTTTAAATCACTTGTACGGTTTTCCTGTTTTCCCGGAAAATACTAGAAATCCAACACCAAAATGACTTACATTTATTTTAAAATTCTACAAGGTCACATTAAACCGAGAAACACCTCAACTTTGACCAAATTGGGGGCTTAGGGTGTTTATGGTCTTTAAATCACTTGTACGGTTTTCCTAAGTTTTCCCGGAAAATCCAAGAAATCCAACATCAAAATGACTTACATTTATTTTAAGAATCTACTAGGTCACATTAAACCGAGGATCACTTCAGTTTTTATCAAATTGGGGGCTTAGAGTGTAATGGTCTTTAAATCGCTTCTACGGTTTTCCTCAGTTTTCCCGGAAAATCTTAGAAATCCAACACCAAAATGACTTACATTTATTTTAAGAATCTACTAGGGCACGTTAAACCGAGAAACACCACAATTTTGACCAAATTGGAGGTTTAGGGTGTTTTAGTCTTTAAATCACTTGTACGGATTTCCTAAGATTTCCCGGAAACTCTTAGAAATCGAACACCAAAATGACTTACGTTTATTTTAAGAATCTACTAGGGCACGTTAAACCGAGAAACACCACAATTTTGATCAAATTGGGGGTTTAGGGTGTTATGGTCTTTAAATCACTTGTTCGGTTTTCCTTAGTTTTCCCGGAAAATCCAAGAAATCCTACACCAAAATGACTTACATTTGTTTTAAGAATATACTTGGTCACGCTAAACCGAGAAACACCACAATTTTGACCAAATTGGGGGTTTATTGTGTTTTGGTCTTTAAATCACTTGTACGGTTTTCCTAAGATTTCCCGGAAACTCTTAGAAATCCAACACCAAAATGACTTACATTTATTTTAAGAATCTACTAGGGCACGTTAAACCGAGAAACACCTCAATTTTGACGAAATTGGGGGTCTAGGATGTTTATGGTCTTTAAATCACTTGTTCAGTTTTCCTAAGTTTTCCTAAGTTTTCCCAGAAAATCCCAGAAATTCAACACCAAAATGACTTACATATATTTTAAGAATCTACTAGATCACGTTAAACCGTGAAACACCTCAATTTTGACCAAATAGGGGGTTTAGGGTGTTATGGTCTTTAAGTCACTTGTACGGTTTTCCTGTTTTGCCGAAAAACCATAGAAATCCTACACCAAAATGACTTACATGTATTTTAAGAATCTACTAGGTCACATTAAACCGAGAAACAACTCAATTTTGACCAAATTGGGTGCCTAGTGTGTTATGGTTCTTAAATCGCTTGTACGGTTTTCCTAAGTTTTCCCAGAAAATCCTAGAAACCCAACACTAAACTGACTTACATATATTTTAAGACTCTACTAAGTCACGTTAAACCGAGAAACACCACAATTTTGACCAAATATGGGGTTTAGGGTGTTATGGTCTTTAAATCACTTGTACGGTTTTCCTGTTTTGCCGGAAAATCCTAGAAATCCTACACCAAAATTACTTACATATATTTTAAGAATCTACTAGGTCACGTTAAACCGAGAAACACCTCAATTTTGACCAAATTAATCAATTTCAAGTACAATTTCACTTAATGCAATAACTTAAAAGTACTCATACCCATTTTGAAAATTTAGCTTATGCTGTTTCTATATTATTTTTATCACAAATGTTTATTATGCATTTAAATAATTTGAAGAAATTTACAGGTACAATTTCTGTATAATGTTTTTTTTTATTAAAAATAAACAATCACAACTTTAATATACTTAAAAGGTATTCTAGATGTAACTATTCTTCTCAGATAACAATTCATTGACAAACATATACAAAAAATCATAAATAATAAGAATAAATTAACCATAATCGGTAATTAAATTTTCATGAACTCAAAATATTTAGTAAAAAAACGTTTTACTATTTTCGATTTTCCACATCGGTGAGTAAAGTTAACACAGACGGTTTTGTCTCATCATATTCTGTGTTTATAATGAAAAAATACAGCTTTATGAATGACCAAACGTTGTAGCACGATTCAGGATACTCCAATTTAAACACTTGATGTATTTTGAGGCTAACGTCCAATGCTCCTAGGAAGCTGCCGCAGGTGTATTTAAATCCATCGACAAGTGAACCACTTCAAGCGGTTTGCCGAACGGAGGAGAAAGTACACTCAACATTTTCATAATTTTCTTATTGTAGGAATCTATAATAAAAAAATAAAGTTGTTATTGATTTATATCGTTCAAAATTTTAAATTATACACCTGTGTTCAGTTCATCCGGTTTATGAGACATTTCTATGAATGAAGTTTTACATGGTTGGTTTTTCACATTCGTGGTAATTATTGTAGGTATTTTACTCCAAAATTCGACCAATTTTGAATAAATTGTTGGATTTCTTGGAAAAATTGTCATGAAGCCAATATTTACCTTAAAAAAAATGTTCAAAAATCACTAAAAATTGTTGTAAAACATGTAAAAAGGAATTATAAAAAGGAATTGTTTATATTTACCGATTATATTGCTGCTTGCAGGTTTTCCTGTTATATTGTGACAAATACACGTTTGTGCTTCTGTTTCGAAAAGTACTTCCGGAAGATTATACTTTCAATTTGTTTTTTTTTCTAATTAATGTCGTTCCTCTCCTAAAAATTTATTTTTTTGTATTAGATATTTATATATTTTATTATGTACAAGTGCAGAAACTTTATAAAATTATAAAATATTATAAATTAATAAAGTATTATAATTATAATTTATTACTAACTATTATACCAATCAATTTTTAATTTATAATATCGAATAATTTCATTTTTATTTAATATATAGAAATGTAGTTTTTTAATTTACTATTTACTGTACAATCCAAAAGTTAAATATTCATCAATATACAAAATGAATATACTTGACCGCAATAAAACTTGCATTCTTGTTTTTCGCAGCATTTTTTTTAAGTAATTTGAAGCATTTAATGCGTTACATTCAATTAAAAATTATTGGATTAGTTAGACACACAGCTTAATTATATGTATTACAGAATATACAATTTTGCTCTTTATAAACGCTACTTACCATTTAATTAACAGTCAACGTTTACTTCAAAACCCCTTTTTTATATATAAACGCATAATATTAAGGTATAAATTACTTAATAAATCCTTGAGCACAATCATCATTTTTATAATAATTAAATTTCTTGAACTATGCAGCGCATTTATGCGATAGTCTAGTTCGCAGTCAAACAAATTATACCGAATTAATATAATATTTAACGAACTTCAGTACGAAGAATATTTTACAGATTTTTAGGCAACATTTAACCTGAAGCTATGTAAAATTCACGTTAACCTATACCAATTTTACTTAGCTTAAGTAGTATTTTACAAGGCATATGCAAATTTTACAAAGCTGCGGGTCAATTCGCGTTCCGTGAAATATTGAAAATGAAAAATTTTTTTCATTGGCAATCTAGTAGTTTGAATTGTTCGCACGTAATTTTAAATTTTACTGTGTGAAATCACAATTTCTTAGGGAATGTAACTGTGCGTTCTCATCTGAGCTTGCTTTGCAATTAATTGCAATCGATTTTAAATTTCTCATTTTTATAGTACACATTCAAAAAATTCCGTATCGGTATATAAATTTTTATACACACACATAAAAAAATTACAAAGCGATTTGCAATCGAAAGTAGTCGGGCATACATCTTTTTCCATTGTAAATTTTGCAATTGCTCAAAAACTGGAAAATTTCCCTTATTTTTTATAATGAAATTTTCAACCCTGCATAAAACACAGCAAAATTGAGAGCCATTGCAATGAACGCATGTTTTGCAATAAACAAAGCAACTTGTTTGTTTTGAAAGCAAACATTATTTTATAAATAATGTCAAAATGTTGTGCTAATAAATAGCCGTAGAATGATTTTAATAGGAAACATCTCTATTTTTCAAATATCATCTTATATTTAATATAGAAAATTCTTTTAATTGGTTTAAACTGTGGCTTCCAGGATCTAATGAATATTTTTAATAGCGAAGCTTATCGCGTCATCGCTTTTCCTTTTTAGATTTTAGTTTTTCTGCTGTTATTTATAAATTGTATTGTGGCCATTAACCAAAAATATCTTGTGAATTAGTTTTATTTATGTTGTTATAGAAACATTTGTTTTGATAACCGTCACATATACAATTGAAAATAACACACAAATACAACTAAATGAATCAACAATTTCCCTTTGCAATTATTTGCAATGCATTCAGATGAGAACCAATAGTAAACCTACTCGATTGCTAATGAAAAAAAGTTTTCATTTTCATTATTCCACGGAACGCGAATTGACCCGCAGATAGGTAAATTTCAGAAAGCGATGTAAAACCGAAATAGCAAACCGCGTGCTGTGTATGGTATTTCAATTTTAAATGATTTCTAAAATTTACATAATCTGCTTTGTAAAATTTGCATATGCCTTGTAAAATATTACTTCAGCTAAGTAAAATTCGCATAGATCAACGTATATTTTATATAGCTTCTAAGTAAATGTTGCCTAAACATCTGTTAAAATTCCTACTCGTTAAAATTTTTTTAATGTTGGTGTAATTTGTTGTTATATGATATGTAATAAATTCATTTAATTACTAAAGCAAAGTAAATTTGTTTGTTTGAAAGTTTAATAATATGACCACCTGAAAATTACAACTAGAAATCCGTTTTTCTCGTGGTAAAAACCATAAATGATAAATCACATCGCTAAATGTGTATATAACCCCAGAAGAATAAAATATAATTTTTTTTATTATGATCCAGTTTTTCTGTTAGATGATTTCATTTTTAATCTACAATATGATTTAGTTGTATTTCTTTATATTTGAAATATTTGAACATGCAAACATTTTAATTTACGTCGACATACGTCACTTAGCTAAGAAACTAGCAGAATTTGCATAAACCAATACTAATTTTACTTAACATCTAAGTAAATGTTTATTTGTTTATCATAAACTATAATTTTTATTTTTTCGCGTTCACGAAACCCTACATTTCACAAAAGACAAACTCTGATCATCAGTTCGTTTTAAAACTGTTTGTAACAATTGTATTATCATTACGTAAAATTAACATTGCTCTGTGTGAATGTTGCTTTTCATTTGCAATATTTTACGAAGCACGCGCAGATTTTGCAAATCAGAAACGTAAATTTTCGAAAAGTAGCGGAATCTTTAGTTGATGTTATTTTACGTATCACGTTTTGCTAGATTATCATTGTAAACGTAAATGTCACCTAATAATTTCAGCAAATGCATGTGTTGTTTTCACAAAAAATGCGTTAGGTTAACATTTTTATGTTTACTTACCCGTTTTGTAAAAAAAACAGAGATTTTTTCTTTCAGTATACCCCAAAATGACTTACATATATTTTAAGAATCTACTAGGTCACGTTAAACCGAGAAACACCACAATTTTGACCAAATTGGGGGTTAAGGGTGTTATAGTCTTTAAATCACTTGTACGGTTTTCCTAAGATTTCCCGGAAAATCTTAGAAATCCAACACCAAAATGACATACGTTTATTTTAAGAATCTACTAGGTCACATTAAAACGAGAAACACCTCAATTTTGACCAAATATGGGGTTTAGGGTGTTATGGTCTCTAAATCGCTTGTACGGTTTTCCTAAGTTTTGCCGGAAACTCTTAGAAATCCAACACCAAAATGGCTTACATTTATTATAAGAATTTCCTAGGTCACATTAAACCGAGAAACACCACAATTTTGACCAAATTGGAGGTCTAGGGTATTTATGGTCTTTAAATCACTTGTTCGGTTTTCCTAAGTTTTCCCAGAAAATCCCAGAAATTCAACACCAAAATGACGTACATATATTTTAAGAATCTACTAGGTCACGTTAAACCGAGAAACAACTCAATTTTGACCAAATTGGGGGTCTAGTGTATTAGGGTTTTTAAATCGCTTGTACGGTTTTCATAAGTTTTCCCGGAAACTCTTAGAAATCCAACACCAAAATGACTTACATATTTTTTAAGAATCTACTAGGTCACGCTAAACCGAGAAACACCTCAATTTTGACCAAATTAGGGGGTTTAGGGTCTTAATGGTCTTTAAATCAATAGAACGATTTTCCTAAGTTTTCCCGGAAAATCGTAGAGAACACCAAAACGACTAAAATATATTTTATTAAGTTTGGGGTTTAGGGTGTTTACGGACTTTAAATCACTTTAGGGTCTTAATGGTCTTTAAATCAATAGAACGATTTTCCTAAGTTTTCCCGGAAAATCGTAGAGATCCAACACCAAAACGACTAAAATATATTTTAATAAATTTGGGGTTTAGGGTGTTTACGGACTTTAAATCACTTGTATGGTAAAACGACAACATGAAGCTCAATAATAAGCCACACCAGCCCGCCATTGAATACTTTTTGTCGGTAGGAATAAGTGACATTTCCTACCACCGAACAAACAACTCCCACGTAGGAAGAATTGTAAACGGTTACATCACAAACAGAAATTTGCAACACAAGGCCAATTATAGTAGTTTCACCTCCAAATGAGTTGATACTTAACTAAACTACAACAAAGCATTAAGTGGAAAAGCTAAATAACATCGTTTTGATAAAAGATAAGCACCCACTGTTAAATTGTGTTCTTTGGGGAGGATCGTTAATTTATACTAAACGGGTTGAATGTTTCTATACTCGATAATTGATTTAACTCTCACACAGAAAAGCTTCTAAATAATCAATGAGGTTCGCCTCAAATACATCTCAGCTATCACCAACCTACAGCTCTCTTTGGCATCTTACGGAAGGTTGGAGAAGAAATGGTGTAGCTCTGCATAAGATCGACTAAAGAAATTTACTAATATGTGTACCAATATTCAGCTCATGCATTGTAAGTGAAATCGACGATAAGAATAGAGCAAAACTTGGAATCAATATCGTCGATCATTTGGCAGCCGTATCTCGAGTCTTAAATTTTAAGTCTAAAGTTTTCCTACTCTATCTTCTCTAAATATTATAGAAATACATCGTACTAGGAAAAGCAACAAAACTGTTCGCCTGCAAAAAAATGTGAGAAATTCCGTATCGTTTCTCTCGCCTTATCTCACATCATGGCAGACAGACATAATGAAAAGTCGACAATTATACCTTGATTCACTTGATTTATCACAATTAATTGGTAAAAAGAAAAATTTTTGAAAATTAATTTTCATTATAAAAAGCACGAGAATTTTATATCCCAGGAAAAAGGGGGTGTACAAATACAAGAGTTACGTAAATATTCAGAGGTGGAGAGAAAATTAAAACACGAATTAAATAAAATGATTGGATTGAATCGTATATACATCTAATATATAAGAACGAAGAAAAGGGTTAGATTTTCTCCGGAGAAAATGGAAAATTTATAAAGATTTTTCATACCAGCACTATTTATAATACACACACACAATATATATAAACGGTATCTTGAAATAACTTTTCATTTATAAATTGAAAATAATTAGTTTTTTTTATGTACAAGACGAGTGAAGAATTGAAAAATTGTGTGGAGTGGAAAGAGTTGATTTTTCATTAAAATACATTTTTAATTAATAACATTCCGTTAGCAATTAATTTTATTCTTTTCGAAATTCGTTTGATTTAAGCCTCCAAGATTACCGCTCACTAATTTTTGTATCCGAATTTTGGCAAATTGAAACCCTCCCCCTCGCTCTCATCACTCAAGTGTTATTTTTTGTATTTTTAAATTGATATCAAACACAAAAAATTCTCTAATCTATATATTGAATCCTGCTGTGAATCAAATTTATTGGATAACAAACTGGTAATAACATATTCTTGATTCTTTGTACCCGTAGGATAAATTCATAATTACGTTCCCCTCAAATCATTTGACACCATTAACAATTGTTTAAAATTTTTTATGTTTTATAAAAGGGTGCGCGCTTATCCTGTGAGTGTGTGTACTCGTAATATTATTAAATTATTTAGGATATTTATGATAATTTATATGAATTTTAAAAGAACAATCAATATTATGTAGCAAATTCACTGTACAGAGCATATGGCTATAAGCAGGGCATGGCATGTATTAAATATAAAGTTTATTAGATAAAAATAAGACGAGTGCCGCACTTAAGGGTGTGTTGTAAAAGATTTTTATTTTGTGGTTACACTTTTTAGTATCCGGTTTTTGTTTGTTCGTATAATCGCCAAATAAAAAAAAGAAAAAAGTTATAATGAACATGAAAATCTTTAAGATCACAATAAACAACACCAACAACAATAAAATTTGATTGACGATTTTCGTCCCTTAACCTTTTGGCGTATACCCAGCACTATAAAAAATTATTGCTATTTTTCATTTTTCTAAATAAGAATCACTTATCTCTCTGCTTTACAAACATATTATAAATACGAGTACGGTGCGCCACCCTTCTTCATATTATATTTGTTGAAATATAATACTCCTGGAATATTATTAAAAAAAATAAAAAGTAATAATCATAATATTCCACCAGAGAAGTTATAATGACCCATACTTTGTTTATTTTTGATGATCCCATGAGGAATTTGTGTTTAATTTTCCCAACTTTTTTTTGTTTATGTCATGAGTACGGTGCTCTGCGCACTCTACAACAATTCCCTCGATTGTTATAACGTGCGTATGAATCAAAGTGGGTGAGGTTTTTGTGAAAAAGATTTAAGAATATTAATTTTTAACGGCGAAGATGGAGTGAGATATAAATGTGCAAGGCAAGGTTAAGGTACTATGAGAATGAAGAATTTTCTAAAATTTCGTAAAAAATTAAATTCGCCATTTTTGTTTCTTTGTATGCGTAACATTTCAGTACAGAATATGCTGTCCGCTATTTTTAAAATATAGAAAATGTTTATCAATCTTTTGGGTTAATAAGGGTACAAACTATAACTAAAAACCACCATCTTCTGAAACGTTATAAGAGCTCAGAGTGTTTTGTTTGCTCAATGTGCAATGAAATACGGCTTACAGGTCCTAGGAAAACCCTATCAATTACTAATTATCATCCAAACGAACTGAAATTGACAATTCTTTAAGAAGTTAAAGGATCTATTTGAGTTGAAAGGTATCTTTGGTGGGAGTTTTTCTAGGATCTGCTAAAATTTTATGGAAAACCCCTTACAATGTAACTTTTTTATATGTTTTGCAAATTGAGCATACAAACCATCGTTAGCCCCGATAAATTTCCAAGTGAGAGCGGAATTGCAAGTACACTGAGTATTTGGTGATGATTTTCCTAGGACAAAGAAACATTTTATGTAAAACCGCTTACTAAAACCACATAGCTCCTAAACCTTTCCTCCCTTAGCCATTTTAATTTTTCAATGGAGAGTGATTTTTAGTTAGTTTGTAGCCTTGTTAACCCAAAAGAACACTAATTAGTATTTGGTTCGGGTTTTCCAAGGAGCTGGGAAATTTTTAATGAAAAACGCTTACAATATAAATTTATTGTACTGGTAATCGAGCACACTAAACGCCCCTAACCTCTTTAAGTTTTATGGAAATTTTGATTTTCACTTAATTTGTATCGCTATCAACCCACACTCTTAGTATTTGGTGGATGGGAAAGGAGATGAGAAAATTTTAAGGAAATCAGCTTATAGTGAAAATTTACCGAATAGAGTTTTGAGCATAATAAACACCCGAGGCCAGAATTACTTTTCAAAGGATGTTGATTTTGAATTGAGTGGGATTCTTGTTATCCCGAACGTAAACCTAGTATTTGGTGGGGGTATTCCAAAGATCTGCGGAAAATTTATGGAAAAACGCTTACAATGTAAATTTATTGTACTGCGAATTGAACATATTAACCACCTTTAGCCCCTATAATTTAAATAGATCATTATTATCCCCAACGTATACTTAGTGTTCTTGTAGTGTTTTCCTGGGAGGACCTGAGAAAATTTTGTAGAATAAAAGCCTCAACGTAAATTTATTTCCTATTATTTGGTAAGGAATGGTAATTTTCAATAAGTTTGAACCCTTATTAACCCGAAAGTAAATTTAGTAGGAGGTTGATAAGCGTTTTCTATATTTTAAAAATCGTGTAAAGCATCTGTAAATTTATAATTTACACGGGCTCGGCTTCATCTGGAAATCTAGCTAAATTGTTTGGTCGTACATTTCAATCAATCAATCTGGGAAAATCCCAATTTTATTCAGCAGCATTGCAAATTTCATCGTAACGTGATGGAATATGTGTTTTCCGTTTTATAAACGGAACATGTTTTGATAATTCATACAAATTGCAATCAACTAAGCACAAAATGTTCAGTACAAAATTTTATACATTCCACAACGGTTGGTGGTGAAATTCGGCCATTACAATATAAATTGGATGGTTCCCCGAAAATACTGTGACAAACAATTTCGTCACAAATAATTCACCGAAAAAGAATTCATCGAAAAAGAGTATAAGACAGGGAAAATTTGCCAGCGGAAAATAAGAGGCGAGAAACGGAACAAAAAAATTTTTCTGTTGTTCCAGCAGACTAATCAGAGGAAATTTTTTATTAATTTTGTACCTTTTACAAATAAAACCTTAAAGTATTCCTTAAATTGACAAATTGATTGACCTCCGAACCAAAGAAACTCGGTTGAAATTTCACATTGCCTCATCTTCGTTTCATAACCAATTTAGGTTTTTGAAGATTTTGAGCTGGATAGACCTCGACCGATTCTTAACCAATAATTGTGAAATTTGTGTCGCATGTCTAAATACCACAAGTCCAAATATAAAAATATTTGAGCAGGGTTGCGTTTGAGTTTTAGATTCTATAACGAGAAAATTAAAGCACATTATCGTTTAGAATTTTTACTATTAAATGTCTTTTGTACTTTAGAATTTTGTGAAAGTTACAGATCATTGTTCCATATTACTTCTTCCTTTAGGGCTGTCTTGCGAACAACCGCAAAAAATCGATGCCCTCAAAGTGAACAGAACTAACGCAATCCAGCAAATTCAGCAAAATTTGTTGAACGATGTAATATTTCATACATAATGCCATAAAATATTTTTCAAATAATGAAAAATGAGTGGATATCTTACACACAACTTGTTTTATTTACATTTAAAATTTAACCCTTTACATTTTTGTCACCTACAATTAAGAAATTTTGATCCTTATTCGGTGTGCTGGTTTACTATATCGCAGTGCTATTGCTGGTAATTTAGAAGAATTTCATTGCTTAATAAGGTTGGCATTATTTAGCCACTTGCTATTCAGTGAAAAGTAGGTGCTTAACAACTTTTACTTCAGTTCCGCGTTAATCTTTGTAGGTACGCCTTAAACTCACGGTGTTTAGAGATTACTTGGACTCAAAGAGCTCATATTCATTTTATGAACTGTTTGTGATATGTACAAAGTTGCCTGATTCGTTTGGCTCGTTTAGATTAGAGTGTCCACCAAGAGTATGCTGGGTAAAACCGCAATCGTTTTTTCTAAACTGCCCGATAAGCTATAATTACTCGTAGGGAAATATTACACTGAGCACTTTCTAATGACCTGGTATGGAAAAAGTTCCATCTTTAAATCACCGTGGAGTGATCTAGTGAATAGTAACTTCGCCACAGTCACAGTATAGTTTTTCCATGAAATAGGGGTTTTCTGCAACTATGGATGAGTAGTTATTTGACTCACTTTCGTTCGGAAGAACTAAGCTGAGTAACTCCAAACATGTGTTATGCAACCTATCTGTGCGGACTCTATTTATATTTCTAATGATGTTTAAGACTTCTGGAGTCCTGATTTACCAATTGAATCTACACAATTACAATACATTTTTAATTCAATTTTTGGAAATTTATAGATACAGCCGAGGAAACGATCAATAAAATAAAATCTACCAAATTTACTGCTTTACCTAATTAATTTTTGTATCTTCTAGATTTGGTCGCTCTGGATACTTATGAAATAATAATTGTTTATTTTTTCTAGGTAGGTTGCCGAGCCAACTTCAAGAAGGAAACAACAAAAAAAAAATATCGATATTAACCCTTAGGAACACTTTTCCTTTCTTATAGTAGAATAGAACTGTATTGTCTTGTGCCGTACGATCGCTAGGTGTCTGAAACGGGATCGTACTATCCTAAAATAAAACACCTTACCTATCCTTCCCTATTGTTATAAGTAAAGAAGCTTTAGAAATAGGCCAGACGTTATCTAAAATACTTGTCCAGTACTTGATCCTACAATTCAATCAATCAGTCAATTCAACTACATGTTATGGAAAAAATAGAATTTCGTGCGCGTTGATTAAACCCTGTTTTTTAATTCAAGAAAATACTGTACAGACAAACCGATAGTTTGATAAGTGTTACTGATCAGCTCCTTCGAAAACAACCGTTGGTTTGCTGAGTTGAACAAACTCCGTTGATGCTGAATGCTTTGTTTGCCCAAATTTAACATTCAACAAGTGCACAAAATCATTTTGAAATACCGTAAAGTGAAGTTACGTGAGATAGTCAGCACCTTGAAGAAACAGAATGCTCTGTTTATAGTGGGTGTCCCATTTGCTCACATTGAATCAAAAGCAGCAAAGCGGCAATGATTCAGAGCGTAGTTTGGAACTATCTATCCATAGTAATGACGTTATTTGTGCGTTTGAATGAAGGAGTTATGAAAAAACGGCCCAAGTGCTAAAGAAAAAGGTGCTCTTTCAGCAAAATGATGCACCGTGTCACAAGTTTTCGCCTACGATATCAGAATTAGGCGAATTAAGGTTTGAACTGCTTCCCCATCTGCCGTATTCTCCGAATCTAGCTCCCAGCGACTACTAACTACATAATCGCAAACCTCGAAAAAAGGAAAAAAAAGCCAAAACAAACATATGTTTTGAGGTCAAAGGTAAATCATTCTACAAAAATGCATCAAAATGTTAGAGCAGCATTGGAATGAATGTACTACTTTTGACGTAAACTAAATTGATAGATAAAGAGTTTAAAAGTAAATGTTTTATTAATAGTTAGTCTCTGAACTTATTGACTGATGTGTTAATGTACTTTGAAAATCAAAACATTGTAGTGAAAATTCTAACCTGGATAAATCGTTCCTAAATTTCCCAAGTAGTTTCAGCGCGACTTTGGCTTTAGCAAACACAACCGAAAGTGAATTCTAACCGATAAATTTTCACCAAATTTCCCATGGAATCTCAGTATGACCTTAGTCATTAGAAAAACAACATAAAAAGTGTTGGTTAATTATGGGAGTTTTTCAGATATTGGCCAGAAACTGTAAAGAACCTAAATATTCGCAGAAAACCATAACATAAATTTGCTAGTTCGTAATCGTTTTTCTTGTAAATGATATCATAATTTTTAGAATGTTTGAAAAAAAAAATGATAAAGTTCCTATGGCAGTAGCGATTTTCCGCATTTTGTTGGATATACCAGTACGGCTATCGATTATTTGATAAGTCACATGTGAAATTCTAACACACACAAATCCACAAAGCACAACATTTCACAATGAAGAGCCTATAGTAGAGCCTACACGAATTAAAAAGATTTTTGTTTAATTGAATTTTTGAGTTCAGAGTCGAAAATGTTTTACTTTTCAAAATATTTGCAAAAAAACGAAAAAGTTTATATGGAAGCTTCATCTTATGGTGGAGCGATTTCGGCCAAAAATCACGGTAAACTCGAAATTTGTGGAAAAACCTTAAGTATTAAGTTTCAAGTTTTTTTTAATTAAAAGATTTTTATAATGCCTTTTCTATTTGTTTGGACAAATTCAAAATTTTTGCAGAGTTATGTTAGTGTCCGCCCGGGCAATAATTATTTGAAAAAGGTCAGGTTCGGGTCGGGTCTGGTTAGGCAATTTGGGTTCCTGATATCGATTGGTAAATCTGCAATAATCTCGAGGTCGCGGCAATAAAATTTTCGTAATTCCTATACTTTGTAAAAGAAAAGTAAAATGGAGGCTAGGCTATGTATGATAGTATAGCCAATGTACGCACATAATTTTTAACTTTTAACCCTCGTCAGGCGGCATAGGTACAATTGTACCTTTTCTGTTTTTAAATACTAATAAGCCTTCTTGTAGAAGCCGGAGAGAGTTAAAACTTTGTGAGGTCTCTCAGTGACGATTTTCATATAAAATATATGAAAGTAAAATTGTACGTTAGCCGCCTTTTAGCGTTGTAAAATTATGCCGCCGGACGAGGGTTAAAAAAATTTTACATGCCAAATGTTGATAGAGAAAAAGTTTTTATCAAAAATTATCCTTTTCGCTTACATTCAGAAAACCAAGAGGACCTAATTGTGTTAAAAATTTAATTTACCATTTATTTGTTCCTAATTGGTTTTTTGCAAATGTAAACTTTTGATCGACCGTTTTTTTTTATTTCTTGTGTTAAGTATATTCCTAAGAAGTCATGAACTTAAACAAAAATTTAAGCTAGCTAATTTATAATAAAATGCCTTATCTGTCATGATCAAAGGAATGGGTTTATAGTGTTCTTGATTTATAACTTAATTTCGATTTTATAAATGGCTTCACTATAGTACAGAGGCGACAACAAATATCCAGTAGAGAAAGTCATATCCAGTCATCCACTCATGAACAAGACACTTTCTTCAATATGCAGCCATGCTCATCAAGAAATTCTAATCACTTGGCTAAATTTGTGAGAGAAAATTTTCTTGAAACTTTAAAAAGCATTAATGAAACAAATAACAATTAATACGTTGAATTAAATAAATATATTTTTATTTTTAATTTAACCATACTGAGTATCAGATAAAAGTTCCTCAACATTTTCGTAAATTATGGCTGAAGCATTCGTATTTAGAAAATATGCCTCATTATCAATAATTATATTTTGATGGGATATATCCCGTGATGATAATCTATAGTTATGAAGTGGGGTTGAAGTTCCTGAAGTATCCCGCGATGCAAATATATAATTGGTTGAAGATGTAGATTCTTCCTCAGAAGATGATTTACTGGAGGATGATTGTGAGGATATTGAACTATCCAAAGATAGTTTGTTTAGCTGGCCCATCAACAGAGCTTCATCAATAATTTTCTTATAGTAAACAGCATTTGCATCATCTTTTACAATACCGCCACGGTCTTTCTTAACTTCATCTTTTTTAACTTCAAACAATAAACAATAAATTTATTGTAAATACTATACTAAACTTACGGAAATATCAAAACCCTCGTCATCCGTGTCGATTATAGTCGATTTTTCTGGAACGGACGTCTCTTGATCTTTTAAAAAATCCAGAAAGTCAAAGTACCACAAATATGGAATATAAATGTCTTCACCCCCTGCTTCAGATTTCTCACTTAAATTTTACTTCTTCAACTCTCGTCGATAGCATGACCTTATATTGGCAACTTTGCGTTTTAGTTACTCAATTGTAGCATCCTTTTCAATTAATTGAAAAACCTCCAATAAAACTTTCCACGCATTATTTAGATAGTTTTTGTTTTTATAGTTTGCAGTTTTTACTTGTCACAATACCGGTAGCTCTTCCGGTAGCTCCAATTTTCGGAATTTATAATCGCCATTTTCACTATTTTTCCAATCCAAATGGTAAAACACTCAATCACTTTTAATTATATACTATACGTCTATGCTTTTAATTATTTCACGCGTTGTGAAATCAAACTTTTGAGCAAGATTTTTGACACTTAGTTGTTAAACTTCACCACGCACTCCACCCCTAAAAATCAAAACATTTTGAATTCATGCAGACTGTTGTACGAACTTAAAATCGGTTGTACAACTTCGCCATAAACGGTACAACTTGTCATACAACCCAACTAAGTTGTACAACAAGTTGTGTCGTGTGTGGGCCGTATATGATACACATAAAATTTTATTTACAACGCTGGTTTGCGATACTACTGAAGTTAGCCGAAAATTTTAGCTGAAAGAAACCTACAGTATCGACATATTTTGTATCAAGTGGTAGCACAAAATTCTGTTGACACTAGCCGAAAATTACATGTTATTGAAGTATGCAGTAAATTTTCACCGAAAAAAAAAACTGAAAAATCAATATCACATATTTCGAATGTCTAAAGGTAACACGAACTATGGGTGAAGTTAAACCATTTCGTAAATAGCTGGATCCCGTATTTATTATTTGTCGTGTTAGGGGGCTATGAATTTGAGTTGCGGCACTAATTTTTAATTTATTTCACTATGATGCTACTGAAAATATGACCTGATTTTTGACACAGGTGTTCACTGTTAGTGCCACAAGTCAAACTCATTGCCCCCTAATACGACAAATTATAAATACTAGCTGACCTGTGACTGAATAATCAGTCACGTGAAGCGCGTGCTCGAGATCACATGATCACTTACGCACCCAAACTATAAATATTAAAGTCTCAAAAGGGAAAAACACACAATTGCTGAGGCATACTTTAATCTAAATATTTCATAAGAAATGTACAAAAGGATAATAAAACAGTAGTAGAAGGTAGATAATAAAATAGTAAAATATATTACAATTTACATGCACAGAATCTCTTCAAAAAATACATTCTTTGTTATGATGCACCCATCCCGATCAGCTGATTGATCGCTTGTCTCAACGATAAACACCTTGAGTCCGTCAAATGAGCGGCATCGTGAAAAGGCCACATACATCTGATCATGCGTAAATACGGGGCCGGCAAGTACACTCCTACCTTCTTCAAGCTTTAACCTTGACTCTTGTTGATGGTTATGGCGAACACGAGCTGAACCGGAAATTGAAGGCAAGACATTTTAAATGAGAAGATGCCTTCCGAGAGTAAGAGCTTAATGTGTGGGATGAGAACGCGCTAGCCTTTTGAGATGGCAGTCAGCACTTCAAATTCCAGAATGTAGCGGTATATTTTTGTGACGCGCATGCGTGTTTCATTGATTTGACCCTTGCTAGTGTTTAGATTCCTCATCAAACGAACGATCGCGTTTACCTTTAGCGGGATGGCATTGCGCGGCAATCCGGACCCTTCAATCTTGTTGAGAAACTCGACGGGTATAGGCGGAGTTTCTCATGCATGTCGTCACTCTCAAGTTTATCAGCACTATGTTTGACTTCTTGTTCGTCGGGCAGGAGGTCAAGCACCTGCTGATTGGTTAGCGCGCAATCATCATTCTTGGGTGCAAGGATAGTGCGCTCCTCGATGGTTCCCACGGCTGGTGTTGTGTTGATGTCACCATACACGAAATCGATCACACTTTGAGGAAATCTACCGGTAGTGTGATCGAGTCGGTTTATTGCCGTTTCCAACAGAAAGCAAATATTGCGCAAACTCGTCCTCACCTTCATCGACGCGCATGTTCTTGGTGAGTGTAAACTTATTTACCAATTTCCGAAGCGAATTCAACTTGATGGTCGATTCGCCAGTTCGCGCGCGTCCCGCCTTCAAGTAGTCACCACACATGAGGATGATTTGCTCAGCTAATGGAACACCCACTACCCGTCTATGATTGTGAGCTCTGCTCCTGGCATGATTAACTTGGAAATTGATTCGCGCGCCGACAGTGTTGCAACTTCGAATCTGAATCGCGTACCAACTGTTTTACAACTTTGAATTTGAATCGCGCGCCACTAATTTGAACAAAAATATTTGCTTTTTGGTCGTCCCATAAAATTCTGAAATGCTGCAAGATTTTACGCGCACAAAAACTTGGAAATTTGCTGAATCCACCTGAGGTACCCATTTCGGGTACTTTCCGGTGGAATTTTTCCGATTTTTCTAGCCCAAGCACAGCGCAATATTTATGTCGACCTACCCTGACAAAATCTAATGCATCGGATCATGTTTAGGGGTAATTTTAGGGTTGAGTATGAAAAAATTAAGAATATTAATATAATAGATAGATAGATAGATAGAAGATAGATAGAAGTTGTCCTTCGACTGAATAATCAGTCACGTGAATACATTTTATTGAATTTTTGGTTAAGAAGATTTTTAAGATGTAAATTTGATGCACTTTTATCAAAAATAAAGTAAATTTATATACGCGGTTAATTTTTAAATCTCAAATAGATAGAGTGTCATGACAAAATTGTATTTTTTACACTCACTTACTCCTAGTGTTCAGTCGAGCAAAAATGATAAAAAATATCATGATATTTTTTATCAACTTTTGCCATAAAACGCACTCATTTATCACAAAAAAAACCAAGAATTTTTTTGGTTCTAGGTGTCAAATTTTTGTTCATTTTGTTTGTTTCAATTTTTTTTTTGTGTTGTGATTTCGAAAGAGAGTATAGAAACTTTAATGTTATATTTATTTATTAATAAATATTAATCATTAAATTATTTCAACAGAAATTAAAATTTATCAAGGCTGTGTCGTGTCTTTTGTTAACAATAATAAATAATTTTTCTTATAGTAATTGTGTTTTATTTCGTCAAAATTACATTTAATGTGTTATTAGCTCCTGCATTGTTTGTTCTGTGGTTATGTTCATGTATTCGAGATGATGGCCTTTACACCTAAGCACAACAAAAAATCCAACGATTCGTTTGCTCATAAATTTGATCCTAATTCTATGGCACCTAAACTCCGCGTGTACATTAATTTTAACCAGCTAAATTTTCTTTAAATCTGTCATATGCGGTTTATATCGCACCTATTAGTCGTATTTGGTATTTTATTTTATTTTGTAAATGAAGTCTGGTTTTTGATGAAAGCCCATTAGGGATTGGTATTACATATTTGTTATGACTTGCAGCTACAGTATGTTGACGTGCAAAACCAATTTGAAAATGTTTTATTCGATTTGGTTGTTCACTCGGGCTTGACATAAAATTATACGGATTGAAGTTAGGGTCACAAAAAATATCATGATATTTTTTATCATTTTGGTCGGACTGAACACGCCGACTATTAACACCAAAATGTATGTAAAATCATTTTATGTTCTCTGTTTTGTTTAATTGAGATTCAATTACAAATTTTCTACTCATTTTGTCATCACAGTGTGTCATCACAAAAACATCGGCAATTTTAATAAATTTTCTCATTGTCACGGTGTAATGTGCATGATCATAGATTCAATAGCTGTGTTTCTTGACGCTTGATCTGATCCGGTTCAGGGAGTCAATTCGCGTTCCGTGATATAATGAAAATGAAAAGTTTTTTTCATTAGCAATCGAGTAGGTTTGCATTCCCCATAAGAAATTTTGATTTTTAAGTAAAATTTAAAATTATTTGCGAATAATTCAAACTACTAGATTGCCAATGAAAACAACTTTTCATTTTCATTATTTCACGGAACGCGAATTGACTCCCAGTTCATGTTTCATGAAACAACACAAAGACGCTTTCTAGATTTCAAATCAAAATTTGTGATCTGAAACAAAAATTGAATCAAGTTTTTCATATAAAATTTGAACTGATCCAGGGTGTCATGAAACACGGCTAATAGAAACATATTTTGTCATGGCATTCTGGCGTCGTGACAAAATTTTGCTGAAAACACCTGAGGTACCCGTTTCAAGTACTTCCCGGTGGAACTTTTCCAATTTTTCTAGCAAAGGCACACCGCTATATTTATGTCGACCTACCCTAACAAATTTAAACGGATCGGATCATGCTTAGGGGTCATTTTAGGGTTGAGTTTGAAAAAATTAAGCGTATTAATATAATAGATTATATCCAGCAGTTTACGAATTGGGGCTAACTTCATCCAGTCCGTATTACCTTTAAACATTATGAATTATGTGATATTGGTTTTTTCGGCTGAAATTTTCGATTAACTTCAGTAGAATGGGCGCGTGTCCCATCGAATTTGATAGTTTATTTTAAAATAAAATAGACTTTGGTACGGGAGAGTACAGTAAGAGTCACAAAATGTCTGCAGTTTGTGAATATCATTTTATAAAATACTGTCCCTAAAAAAGTTGTCGCACTCAAATTTGTGTTCAACTGCAAGTTCATTGATTAACCTAAAGTCTTGTCCATTTTAATGACTCAGTTCATATTCTGTATCGCCCTCATTCCATCGAAAAAATAATAATTCCGCAATAATTTTATGATTACGAAACGAATCGTATCGTATAACAGTCTCAATTCTGATTTCATATACTTAACAGTTGTCTATCTGTATACATATATATGCGACCGTACACACGAGTACGAGTATAAAGAAATCCAAACCATCGTCGTTTCGTTATCGAAATAATTAAATTATACATCTTTTCGTTTTATAGATAGCGTACGAGAGTGTATATTTTATATATAGTACCCAGATTTTGCCAGATGATATCCATTTGTCTTCGAACCATCTAATTTCAAAATAATCAACTTTGTTGTATATTGTGCATGGTTGTTGTTGTTGTTGTTGCGTTTATTTCTATATTTGATTTAATTGATATAAATTTTTATTATTATTTGAAATTACAATTTTTTAATCGTACAGTAGTAGTACAGTAATCATCTTAATGATGATGATAATGATAATGATAGATAATGTGGTTGAGTATATATAGGAGAAGGGCGAAATGTGTTGATATATATACGATAAATGATTGAATGACTAAATAATTTCCGGGATTTTTGTGGACAGTGGTGTAGTCATCATCAAGCTACTGAAAGATTCATGATAATCGAATTAATCAAAAATATTTTATTTTAGAGCACTACATCTCGTATATACGTCTAATCTACTTACAAGTAATAATAATTTATTTGTAATACGATCCCGATGTGGGGAGTTCAAATATTGATTTGATGTATAAATTAAATTATAATTGTTTCATGTTATATATTATCTGCGCATAGGAGGGGCAGATTGCTATGCTAAATTATGATTGATGTCTAATTTAATATAAATCTGGTATAATCACTTAACGTCGTATACGTACGGCTATACACATACATACATATCCGACTTGTGATATTTAATTTATGCGTATTGATTTTTCTATTTTTGGGATGTTGAAAATCAAATTTCGTAAATTGCGCGCACCCAAAACTCAATAAATTAGTGAGAGACTTTATTATCTCAATAAACCAAAGCTGTTGGTATAGACGTCTGTATACAACAACAACACCAAACTACGGTAAATCTTATCACATCTTATCTACATTTCTTGAATACAAATTTTTTATACTCTCGACTTTTTTTTCCCTAATTATACGTACTTTAAGTGATTTTCATTCGTATTTTCCTCATCATCATCATCGCCTTCGTACACTTAATTTTTAAAGCTTTTTGTATTATTATTTTTAATTAAATTCTTTATTTGTTGTAATCTTATCTAAATGGGGAGAAACACGATTTTAAAAACTATCTATGTATGTTATACCCTTTTTAATGGACAACAACCATGAGGGGGTTGCGCTCTTACTCGTTTAGTTGTTCCATTTCGTAATGTCGTTTAGGATTTAATTTAAGTTTGTGTTATTCGACTAATTAGCAGATTTTATAATTTTGCTTTAGAGAGTGACGTGAAGATTGGATGGTGAAGTCAGATTTCTGTGTTTATTGTATACGTTTTGGAATAATGATTATCTCTAGTAAGTATGGTATGAATTTTAAGTAGCATTACAGAAATACAAACTCGATATTAACCTTTGAACTTTGATACAAGATATACACTGTCTGCAGCTTACAATATAAAATTTTGGTGATAATACTGATAAAAGCTCACTCATAATCGGAAGAAAAAACTATCAGCGCATGCTCATCGGGACGATCAAATGCCGGAGTGAAGTTTTAATCGTTTATCAAAAGTGTGGCTACACAAAAGTGTGGCTACACAAAAGTGTAGATGTATATGCAACTTCTAATCTTCTTTTCTTCTATATTCTTCTAAAATTAGCTAGGCAACCTGATGTTTGATTCAAATTTTGATCCGTAATATTTATTCGTAATTTGTTCGTGCATTCTGCACCGAGCTTACATTGTAGAAATATTATTATTTCTTGCTGTATATAAGAGATTTGTTCATTCAATGATATCCGGTGATTTGATGCGTCCTTCGGGAAATCTTCTATAGGATCTATAAAAATTCAAAATGTAAAAGCGCGCATGTAAAATGTGTAAACTGGGCCTTGTGGATGTTTAAGGGCCCTTAACACTTAATTGTACAGATGGCTTCGCAAATCTAAGTATATCGGCATTTCGGGGATATGCTTTCGGGAATTTTTAGTGGTAAACAGAATATCACTGCGATCTTCAGGGATACGTCGCTTAACTCTTTTTTGTGCACTTTTACATTTCGAATTTTTATAGAGCCTATAGAAGGTTTTCCGAAGGTCACAAAGGTTAGGTTAGGTTAGGTTAGAGTGGCTGCTATCGCACACTTAGGCCATTAATGGCCCATTGTGATACCACAGGATCCAATCTCCCCTTACTCCCGCTGAAACCAACCAGAGCTACTGATGTAGCGTACAATATCTCGCACCCTACAGTCCGCGAGTTCAGAAAGGCTGTCCATGTTGTACACACCCAAGTACTTACGTCTTTTGTATGATAGTGCCGGACATGAGCATAGGAAGTGAACTAGCGTCTCTTCCTCCTCTTCGTCCATACAACTTCTACAAAAGTCATTCGTCTCTAGACCCAGCCTCCTCGCATGTTCCCCAAAAAGGCAGTGTCCTGTTAGTATCCCTACGACCAATCCTAAATCTCGTTTTCCCAGGGATACAAGTGCCTTGGAGCGCCGCAGGTCCAGTTTTGGCCAAACCTGTTTTGCTACCCTGCACGTGAGAGTGTTGGTCCACCTCTCATCTGTTAAGGCGATTGCCTTTTTACTGAGCGTCAATTTGAGCGCTGCTATAGGCCTCCCCAGACCTGCCCTTTCCGGTTGCATCTGGAGAGTCGTACCGTGCCTAGCTAGTTCGTCTGCCCTGCAGTTTCCCGTGACGTCCGAGTGACCAGGGACCCAGATCATCTGGATACTGAAATACTCGCTCATCTCATTAAGAGATGAGCGGCAATCCAGCGCCACCCGTGACTTCAGAGAAACCGCCTCTAGTGACCTGAGTGCCGCTTGACTGTCCACATAAATCGCGATATCCCTAACAGATACCACGTTATGCTTCAACCATGTCACGACTTCCCCTATCGCCACCACTTCAGCCTGGTACACGCTGCAGTAGTCAGGGAGACGAACAGAAATATTAACATTGAGCTTCTCACAGAAGACTCCAGCTCCTACTTTGCCGTCTAGCTTAGAGCCGTCCGTGAAAAATGTCAGTGCCTCGTTTTCCCGTATTGATCCATTCCTCCAGGATTCCCTAGAAGGACAGATGATCCGGAAACCTATATCAAAGCACAACGTTGGTTTAATATAATCTAGATTCACCAGTTCTTCCCTTAGTGATCTAACTATTGTCGAGTGTCCCACCTGAAGACACTTCCACTGAGAGACAGCCGAGAGCCTTGTAGCCACATTGGCTGCCATCTGCTTACCAAAAAATTCGATTGGAATAAGGTGGAACATAACCTCTAAAGCGCGTGTAGGTGTTGTCCTAAGCGCCCCGCTTATAAGCATACAGGCCGTTCTTTGCACCTTCTCCAACATCCTTATGTAGGTTACCTTTTCCAGAGCTGGCCACCACACGCCCACCCCGTACATCAGCACAGGCCTTACCACTGCGGTATAGAGCCAGTGTACCAGCTCTGGTTTCAAACCCCATTTCTTCCCTATTGCGTTTCTACACGAGTAAATGGCTACATTAGCCTTATTCACCCTTTCTACAATGTTAGGCTTCCAGCTGAGCTTACTGTCCAAGATTATGCCCAAAAATCTCGCTCTGTCAGCAAAAGCCAGTCTAATGCCGTTCACAGTAGGAGGGCTAACTACCGGAATTTTATATTTCTTAGTAAATAGTACCAGCTCTGTCTTGGACGGGTTGATCCCTAATCCGCATTTGCCGGCCCATTTCGTAACGATCAGGAGTGCATTCTGCATAACATCCCTAATCGTATCCAGATATTTGCCTGAGACAGCTATCGCTACATCATCTGCATACGCTACAACCCCCATCCCCTCTTTCTCCAGTTCCAACAGCAATCCATTCACCACTGCACTCCAAAGAAAGGGGGACATCACTCCTCCCTGCGGAGTTCCTCTAACCACCCGCCTTCTAATGGTGGACTCTCCTAGTTCCGAGATAATAATCCTGCTTACCAGCATCTGATTTATCAACCTACTTATAGGATAATCCACCTTCAAAAATGACAATCCTTCACAAATCTCCTAGTAAATTTTAGAAGAATAAAAGAAAAGAAGATTAGAAGTTGCATACGGAATCGACCCCAATAGTTATGAAATATTTTGCTTATTTGAAATTTTTCTATGGCGAGTTTCCCAATTTACTTGTAAAAACAAGTTCTAGTGGGATAAATAAAAAATTAAACCCTGCCATAATTTTTTTTTATTTAATTGTACACTTTTTGTTAAATTGGGTATCAACATTTTCATTTTTTGGTTAGAAAAGTTTTGTAACTTCACACCGGTTGACCAAATTTCTAAATGGGACGTAGACACTGAAAAAAAAAATTATTTGGGGGTTTGAAAGCAGTTTTATTACCTGTCTGACCTCAAACGTGCAGAAATGAATGTGGTATAGACTGAAGCGAACAATATCAATTAAGCGAGTAATGATAAAAAATCCTAAGATAATGAAATAGAATTATAGACAGCCAAGCACTCAAATGGAAATCCTTGGCGAAAGCGTTAACTATTTTTTCCTCTTCTTGATTCGGAATTGGGCGATTGAGTATTTTATTAGATCGTCCTGGATAGTTAGAATATATTTATTATTCTCATGAGTATACAAATTAGAGGACCAACTGTGTTTAAAGATATTCTTTTAAACGGTTCTTTTGATGTGACGTTCGTTGGTTACTGTGTTAATTGTCCATGTTTGCTTTTCTGACGCTTTTCAGAGTGGATATTACTCAAACAATTTTTAGGACTCCATCGAATTTTCAAAACCAATCATAGCTGCTAACAAGAAAACTGAATATTTTGTCACTCAATACCATTCACGAACTTTTGACGCTGCAGATGCAATTTACTTTCATAATGTGCGGTATGCTTTGGACTGAATGGTTTCATGTCTTTAGTCCTCATCTTGAACATATTCGCATTGAAATTATGAGCCACAATAAACCAATTTCTGGTTCCGGTATCTATATACCACCCAATCCTTCCATTGAAATATATTCAAATTGTGTTATAGTATTAAAAAAAAAACTATAATAAATCCAGCCCAAATGATTTTATAATAGTTTATGTGGGAGATTTCAACCTTATTGATGTTAAGTGGTCTAACGACAATCAGTTTTAGGGAATGCTTCCATCTAGTACTCTATCCGATATCGAATCTTCAACAACTTAATCCCATGCCTAATGACAACATACTTAATGTGAGTGATCCTCTAACGTCATGTACACCAAATTACATAATAGAGCTATGGAAATCAGCTTCATTATGTCTGAGGTCAATGCTACATGCAGAACACGATACAACTTCAACAAAGCCGACAACGGCAATCTATTTCTTAATGAATATCAATGGGATGAATTTACGATAAGGCATTTCAAGGTTTAAACCAATGCGCCCGACTGATTAAAACTATACCAAATTAACCTAAAAAATCGTAAAGACAATGATGATAAACGTATGAGATCCACAAATGCGCACGATGGCAAAATTAAATTTATCGAGCTCAATAAGGAATTTTGTATCTATTAAGATTTGGCGTTCAACGATTACATAACTGAAATTGAAAACATCATCAAAAGTGAACCTAAATGTTTCTGAAAATCCTATCGTGATGAAAATACCCTACACCTCTGGTGAAATCCAGGATGGCGTTAGTTTAAGGTTGACTTTAAGGACATAAATTGTCTACGGTATACTACCGCATATAGATGAAGTCTAAAGGCGCTAAATCGCTCAATCTCATTGGCCAATTCACATACAAAATCCGCACCAAACAAAGAGTTTCTCACGTTGGATAAGATAGCGGAAATTTGACAGCTGAAAGTAAGAGATTACACTACTCACCGCAAGTGGCAGCACTATCACTAAAGAGATTTTTTAGTTATTTTTATTCAATTTGTATCTCTTTTTCACTAAATAAAACATCCCAGCGGGATAAAAAATTAAAAGTGATTCTTAAATGGCAAATTGATTGATCTCCGAAGTATTTAAAAGAAATCGGTAAAGGAATTACGGTAAAATTTGGATAGTATTATTGATTAGAGATTTTAAAGAAAGTTTTGAACAAAATTCTAGTATCTGTTCGTGCTGGACTAAACTTGGCCATTTCATAACCAAACCTGATTAAAAATGGTATCTGTAGATTATACATGATATAAATAAATTTTAATCTGGAGGCTATTTCTTAATTAATAATTGTAAAATTTATATCGCATGCAGTGACAATTCTGAAAAAAATTATGGAATTTGAATTTTCACTATAATTTTTTGTTTTTCTGCCGCCATATAAGTTTTTTATTGGCCAATATCTCAAAAACTTCCACTAATAACCAATACAGTTGTTTTTAGGGAAAATTTATGAACTAGAATTTCCCCAAATTGTCCATGTAGTCTCAGTATGACCTACTTATTATAAAAACAACAGAAAGTATTTGTTGGTAGTGGAAGTTTTTGAGATATTGGCCAAAAACTGAAAATAACTTGTAAGCCCGCAGAAAATCAAAAAATTATATAGACAATTCTATAGTTCTTAAATTTTTTCCGAATTGTTCATGCGATGCAAATTTTACAAAATTTAATTAAGAAATAGCCGAGTTCCCTCCAGTTTAAAATTAATTTATATTGTGTATAATGTACAGATACCATTTTTAATCAGGTTTGGTTATCAAATGGCCAAGTTTAGTCCAGCACGAACAGATACTAGAATTTTGTTCAAAACTTTCTTTGAAATCTCTAATCAATAATACTATCCAAATTTTACCGTAATTCGGTAAGAAATGGCGGAACGTCGGAATATTGTTAAATTTCAATATTTCATTTACCGAGTTTCTTTACTTCGGAGATCAATCAATTTATCATTTTAAGGAACACTTTTAATATTTTATTTGGTGAAAAAAGAGATACACAATGAATAAAAAATTTCCGCTGGTAATTACATAACAAAAAATTCTCTTTAGTGATATTGCTGTCATTTTCGGCTCGTAATCTCTTATTTTCTGCTGTCAAATTTCCGCTATCTTATAAAGCATGACTTTCTCGATTCATTTGGTGCTGGTATATCGCAACCCAAATACGACAATTTTGCTTCAATTCATCCAAAAATGTATCCCGTTGCTTAATACAAATTTTTTCGGCGAAATTTGGGTCAACTTGCAACTGATTTGCACAAATTTGGACACCAAACGTCGAATAGTCGTCTCGGCAGAACGGTTAACGTTTCTCAAACGGTTTGCACACATTGTTGAACGCTATAACGGTAATTTGTCATACACTGCTGAACAATTCACAGCAAATTTGACAGATGTTATTTTAACAACATGGCTATACGTTTGCATTTCGGTGAACGGCAGACCCTTTTCTTAAAGAATTTTTGCCAATAAGACACTACCGATACTCGCTCGTGATGCTGTTTCTAGCTGGACGGTTCCGTATTGTTATCTTTATTGCAATGTTTAAAATAGTTCTGTCCTTGGATTTAAAATCAATTTCAAATTGTCTAAATTATTGAAATTTATTCCATTTGGTGAGGTATTTGACCTTGACTTACACTTTAGACAATTTGTTCTCACTACACCTGGTGATCGATGATGGTTTATCATTTGATGTGTTTGATGATTTATTCAGCCTAAAACAATTTTTTTTTGTGTTACTCACAGTCTAACAATAGTTACACTGATCTTTACGTGATGGTTTCGACTCAATCTTTGGTCGTTCGAGCTTTTTAATTCGCTTCTATTTACCACCTTCATTTTACCACAATTTGTTGTTGTGTTGTTGTTGTTTCAGTCATTCAAAACTTCCAGTCGTGTTAATCATTTGTTAAATATAGTCATTCTACATTGTCCGGCAACATTGTGCATTAAACACTGACCCGTTGTGCGTCTACGCGTAATTTTGAATTTTTTTGTTGGTGTCGAAAATAGCGCGTACACAATTCATTTTGGCGTAGACCATGTTCACATATCGTTCACATTTATATAGACTATTCGTAGACAATGTAGATTATAACTTTTTTGTTGTTTTCCCCATTGTTTTTCATTTCATCCTTGCCATCTCACACACTCAGAAAATATATGATAAATACATGATTGCATTTACCATAGTATGGTAACACTTAATTCTTGTTATTAATAATATCATCATTGTGTGTTAAATACAATCATTTTAATGATTGGTTTTATCATTCTATGATATTCTTGATCATTTTCTTGATCTTCTTCATCATAAGAATGATGATCACTTTTGATCATCATTGTTATGATGAAGAGGATCAAGAAAACGATCAAGAATATCATAATATGATAAAATCAATCATTAAAATGATTGTATTTAACACACAATGATGATATTAATAATAACAAGAATTAAGTGTTACCATACTATGGCAAATGCAATCATGTATAGTATTTATCATATTTTTTTTATGAGTGTAGTATCGATACTAGACAGTCGTCAATGCAATCAACTTCGAGTAATTAGTCAATGAACCTGGAAAATAGACAATTATAGCCTTACAATTTCCATTATAGGCGGAATTGAGTTCATCAAATAATATCTTAACGAGATTCAATAAAATGTCTTTATATATACAGAAATCATCTCTAATTATAACGCGGTACGAGGCTTAGTTCGCTGCTATGAACGAAAGTTTGGAAATGTGAGAGCGTGGGTTTAAATTTGGTGTCGATCTATCGGTCTGTGTTCCCTTCACAGCCCAAGTGGATTGAATAATTTTGATGAAGCTTCATAATTGGGCATTTTCATGCGTGTTGGGTTCCAAGTGGGGTTTTGGCGGAAGTCAGCCCTCCGGATGTGGCAGCTTTTACTATTTTATCTTGGCTTAAGATTTATCATTTTTTCATGCCTTTTCAAATATTTTGGAAGGATTATGGATTGTATGTGTATTAGGGCTGGTCGGGATCATTTTCCAAAATTTTTGGCGAAAGTGATGATTTTGGTATAGTAAAGTGTAGTTTCGGTTGACTGATCAGGATAGAACTTCATATAGGTTTTTGTTAGGTTAAGGGAGGTAGCAACTTTCAATGAACTTTGGGACTCGTTTAGGAATGGGTCGATTCTATGTTGAGGTTGTAGCAATGCTGATCATAATCATTTCCCGCGAATGACTAATTTTGATAGAAACCGTTTTTGTGGAAGCTTGTTTTTGTTTTCAAATGTTTTGGGTGATGCAAGATTTGCAAAAGGTTAGGCACGGGAATGTTTTGGATTGGATTTGGTAGGGGAATGGTTCCAGTTGATTTTCTCTTGGTTGGGCGGATGTGACGGTTTTTGTTGTGAAAGTTTTTCGTAGGAACTTTCTTGTTTCTTGCTAGTGTTTTAAATACTACTAGCGGACCCGACGAACCTTGTCCTGCCTGGACGTTGGCTTGCCTGCTATTAGCGGGTTCAGCAAACGTTTTCTCGATATTCGAATTTTCGATTAACTATATGCTAAGTGACATGTGACATTGGATTTGACATTTCAATGTTTTCGTTTCGTCATTGTGTAATTTGTTGTTGCCCACAACAAAATTAGTTAGGTTAGGCAATGGGGTACCGAAATGAATGAGTGGCATATTCGAAATAGGAATGCAAATACCATCAATCTTTGTTAACGCCTCGGACCAGTGGTCCGAATGCGATGCAGAATGTCGTCGCTCATTGAATATTTATATTTGTATAGAGCCTAGAAGCTTGCGATGGAAAAGTTTTCATCAACAATATGACGAATGATTGGCGAATTTGATAAAGAAAGGAACTCAGTATTGCATAAGCAAGTGTGAGATTCCGAAGGTTGTCATCTTCCAGCACATTCAATTTAAAACACGCATCGTGGTACTCATGGACTGGAACACTTCGCTCTTGTGGGGTATAGGGCTCACATTTTTGACTGTTTGTACTACGTGAAAAATTGTGGTACGCCAGTATACATTAATGTCTTTGCGAATTGACTGAAAATACCTGGTCGGTTGCATAGTTCAAAAAACTCAGTTAGTGTGTTTTTGGAGCAGATAATGCTTGTTGTACAGCAATATTTATTTCACTGAAATAAATACGCTGTCCATTTTCAAAGTGCACGATCAAAGGTATATCAGCAGGGTCTCTGTCGTAATGAATCCGCCCATTTGATAACATGTTATTTCGTCGTTATCATTTAGATTTTGAACAGCCAATACAGCCATATCGCTGCCCTTCTGAACGTATTCAAATGTATTTGATGGATTTCGCTGAACTCAAAATTTATGTGTGCTTTGTCTATTTTGTTCAGCAATGACAAATACGGAACCGCTCACTGGTTGTCAATGTCGACATGCTATTGGCACAATAGATACGATTGGCAGAACAACGCCAAGCTACAATGCAAGTGACTTTCACATGTATTGATGCATACGTCAAATACCACAGAATTTGACATCAACGCTTATGGTACACAAACATAACTATATGAATTATTCACAGAACTTCAATTATTCAAGAACTTTCAGAAGATTTTAACGGTCAATTATACTTGAACTTATGACATTTTTTTATTTTATAAAATATTTGGGGGTGGTGGGGTGACATTTTGGTATTATATGTTTTAATATGGGAAAATCTTAAAAAAATGAAAAGAAAATTTTCACCAAAAAATAAAAATTCCTAGAATTTAAACCATTCAAAACCTACTCAAATACATATAAAATTAGGAGGAGTTCAGTCACATACACACGTACAGAAGAATAATATATATAAAAATTAGGGGCAGTAGGGAAGGGGTGATGACATTTTGGGGTTATATGTTCTGATATGCGAAGAATCTAAAAAAAATTAAATAAAAAATTTCGTTTAAAAACCAAAAATAAATTTCCTAGAACCCGATCGCAGTGCCATCTACCGAGTCCAATTGTGAATCCAAACCGTCCAGGAAGGAAGGGGACCTTTTTCGTTAAATTTTGGAAAAAAATAATAAAAAATATTTCGTCAAAAACGCAAAAAATTTGTCAAAAAGGAAAAAAATCCTCGGGGAGGAGGGGGGGTAGTGAAATTTGGGAAATGGGAAAAAAATCTAACAAAAATTTAGCCAAACAAATTTTTTTCCTAGAACCCAATCGCAGTGCCACCTCCCAGGTCCAATCGAGAATCTAAATCATCCAGGGACCCAATCAAACACACACTTGAAGATTTTTAAAATCGGTGCAGCCGTTTAGGAGGTGTTCAATTACATACACACGTACAGAAGAATATAAAGATTGCGTGTGGGGGGAGAGAAGGGGGGCTAAAGTTTTCTTTACGTATACATTGAGAAAATCAGATAAGGAGTGGACATTTTTAAAATTTTTAAATGCAGAATTCTTTATCATCGGTTTTTATGAAGGAAAAACTAAATTTTTCCGGAAAATTACCCCATTTTCATTATTTAATTAAAAATACGTACAATTATTATACGTAATTTTTAGTAAAATTTAGATATTAAGATTGTGTCTTAATTGTTTTTCGACAGTACAAGTAATTTTTCCGGCAAAAGTTTGCAATTTTTTTTTACTTAGTTTAAAATTATAAGGCAGCGTTTCTCAGCGGTTCTCATATTTTGTGTGCTTCGGAGCCCTCCAAAGGCATAATAATTTACACGGAACCTCAGTGGTTCAGTAATGGCTAATTGTGTGTATGTGCCATTCGATGATACCTAGCACTGAAGAGTAGTTTATTTTTTTATACATTGTATTTACAAAGGAAAAATGAAATTATTTGTACTTTATCAAAACTTGTTTATTTATTGCAAAATACGGGGGTGGAGGGAGAAGTCTGGTAAAAATGAAACATAGAGCACCACAATCGCAAATCCCAGAGGTCTTGTGTCAATACTATCTGTCACTAGGATCAAATTAAAATTTTCAAACAGATCTGTCATTTAAACAGACAACCCATGATTTTTTGCAAACATGGAAAACTTCTGAATTTCGTGTGTTAATTAAACATTATTTTTTGCATGAAAAAAACCATTACGTAAACCAAAACAAAGCTTGATAAATATTATGGGGACTCTTCAACATCGATTAAAATGATTCACAAGTGGTTTACTGATTTTGGTTGCAGTCGCACAAGCACAACTGATGCCGAACGTTCAGGACACCCATATAAAGTCACCACACCAAAAATGGTTGACAAAATCCATGATACGGTATTGTAGGACCACAGAGTGAACGTGCGCGAGATAGCTGAGACAGTATTCATCGCAGATGAATGTGTGCGCAATATATTACACGAACATTTGAATATGAAAAAGCTATCCACGCGTTGGGTGCCTCTGTGGTTTACAATCGACCAAAAACGCACACGTGTAACAACTTCAGAGGCAGGTTTGGCGATGTTCGAGCAAAATAAAAAGGAGCTTTTGCGTTGTTTCATAACTGTGGATGTCACTATACACCGAAGACCAAAGAACAGTCTAAACAGTGGATAAGGTGGTTTTATCAGCCAACAAGGTCATGGTCACAGTTTTTTGGGATGCACGCGGCATAATCCACATCGATTACCTTGAAAAGGGGAGAACAGTCAACGATGAATATCACTGTACCTTGTTCGACCATATCAACGACATTTTGTATGAAAAATGAGGGCATTTGGCGAATAAAAAAGTTCTCTTCCATCAAGACAATGCACGGGTATAGTTGCCATGGCCAAAATCAATGAATTACGCTTCGAATTGCTTCCACATCCGCCATGTTCTCCAGAGTTTCGGCTCTAAAGAGGAGATCATCGATGCAACAAACGTCTATTTTGAAGGGTTGGAGAAATCGTATTATTCGGAAGGGATCGTAAAATTGGAAAAACATTGGACTAAGTGTATCGAGCTAAAAGGCGACTACGTTGAAAAATTTGACTAGTTGAAAGAACTTCTCACTCCGCCCTCATATAATAAATTATAAAAAAATGAACATTGTTAGTGGGAGGAGTGGACTTGTTTCCTATTTTTACATAATTCTTGTATGGCTTTATACTTTTAAGTTGATTCCTCATGTTACCTTCTGCATCGGGTCTGTTGCGGTATTTTGTTTTTGTTGCAACATACGAAGAAAATCCGGACTCGCACAGTTAAGTCGTAGCGAAAGGGAGCAGTATTTTAACAGTTTTCATCGATATATCTACAATATGGGCAGTAGTGAGGAATCTGAAACTATGCCAATGAAAACTTCGTACTCCTTAACTGTGAATTCTTCTACTCTTTTCTGAACTATATGAATGGGTTTCGAATCCATGTGTAGTTCTTACGCTTTTCTTTAAATACTATTTAACTGAGTTTACAATATCTTCCAATTGTTGACGGATTTCATCACACAATAAAAATTGTCATTGTCTTCAATGTCCCCATTAATTTCATCGAAAAATTGTTTAAGTGTTGAGAAGCTCTCTAGCTCACGAGCGCGAATGCTAATGATTCAAAACTCCAATTTTTGTTAAAAGCTTGGGTCTTATCATTGGCTGTGAAGACTGTTACTTATTATCCTTGAAGTGACAAATTCACTTTGTTTAGCTTTGAGAAAATATCGGCAAGGTATCCAATTCGAAACAACCACAGTTTATCTGTCAGTCTTTCTTGTAAATTCATTTGGCTTACCAAGCCGTGTTTGCATGGGTCTCGATTTGATGAAATTTATGATCTTTATGCTCATCAAGGACATTTTTCAAAGACATTGCCATTTTTTTTTACTATAACTGCTTGGTGGTGAGGTACGCAATGGCTACTGGTGCAGTTTGGTGCTAAATTCTTGATTGTAGCTACAGCACCAGCGGTTTGTTCTACCATTGCCTTTGCACCATCCTGGCAGATATTAACACAGTTTTTCCAATCTAAACCATTAGTTTTAAAAAAATCATTCACAACAATTAAATATTTCGGCACCAGTTGTATTATTTGGCAATAGTTCACACAAAAGAAGATCCTCTTCAACTAAATTTATAGGCTGATATCGGACAAAAATAAGTTTTACAACTGTGCTTTCGTCCATTTGCAGAGAAAAATTACAGTTTTTCAGGTGAAATATCAATTGAGACTTCACATTAACTGCTAAATCTTTAATTCGATGAGCTACTGTATCATTGGATAGCGGTCATCATACGAGTATCAGATTTATGTTGTCGCCTTTTCGTTGAATATACATTTAGCTATACCGACTGTATGAGTTTTTCTTGCCAGTGATGCAATACGATAACTAACAATATAGGATGCTTCTGTGGCCGTCTCATTCCTAGTTTTGAAAGTTAAAACAATTATTCTTTGGCCGTCATAAGTCATAGTATTAGAATTTGCTTGAAGCAGTCGTGATCAGTGATGTTTCAAAACAACAAATTAATTTCATATTTTAATTATTAGCGGTCTTAAATTAATTTTTTTTTTTTTGAAATTAGATTAGGAGATTCGCAAAGCCCTTTGATTTGACTCGCAGAGCTCCAGGGCTCCGCGGAGCACACTTTGAGAAACGCTGTTCTAAGGTATACAACGAATTAAAATTACATTGAAAAAAAAATCATACATTTTTACAAAAGTTGATTTTTTTAACATTTGTGGCACTATCATAAAAAACGACAAGAGCGATAAAAACTCTTTGATCTGTGTCTGCAAGGTTGACGAAGCAATTAATATTGATAAACATATAATAAAAATTTGAAAAAATCAAAAAAAGTGAAAAATTTTCCGGAAAATCAAAAAAAATTTCACGGAAAAATTTAGCTTCCTCCTCTTAAAAACTGATTGTAAACAAGCCTGCATTCAAAAATTTTCAAAACTTATGCTCCTTACCTGATTTTCTTGATGTATACGTAAAGTAAAACTTCGCCGGGGGGAGAGGGGGGGGGCGGTTTAAATTTTGGGGTTATATGTTCGATATGCGAAAAATTTAAACAAAAACATTAAAAAAAATTTTTGTTTAAAAACAAACAAAAAATTCCGAGAACCCGATCGCAGTGCTACCTACTGGGTTCAAATGTGAATATAAACCATCCAGGAACGCACTCAAACACACACAAAAGAATTATATAAAAAGATGGGATTTACGAAGTAACCAAGCGGATTTGAAATTGACTTGCCATCTTGGCTCAGGACATTTTTCTGGAATTTAGTCGGAAGTGAAGATTTTTCATAAAAAAAATGTTTTTACTAAAATTCAACAATCAACTACTGGTTTAACTAAGCGATAAAACACCTGTTTTGCTTCTTGAATATTTTATACTGCTGTTCATTAGCTAGAAGTAAAAACAAGCTTATAAGACATAATATTACGTAATAAATCTTTGTATCGTGGATAATAAAGTCGCAGATTTAAATGTACAAAAGCCTAGAATTGTAAATATTGACCGTGTTGGGGTATTTTTCCGTACCCCATTTCATATTTTTGTAATAAAGTGTTTTGCCAATTGGTTGTGAGAAAAGGGGTATAATACCGGAGAAAGGAATACGTCTGGCCACCCTAGTTCGTGCCCACGTAGCTTCAGGGAACAAAAATAAAAAAAATAAAAAAACAGTGTTGCCATTATAATTACCAACTATTCATAAATAAGCTGAGACTGACAGTGTAATGAATTACGTTTTATCGATCTTGACACCGTTAAAGCCTCGATGTTTTTAAAATACTTAAGATTGAATTAATTTTTTTAATGGAATATGGAATAAAACTAAAATTGTCAGTGGGGATCAAGTAAAGGCTCAGTATTAGTCGTATAAGCAAATACGTTTTCAAAATGACAATGGTAATTACACGCCGCCTTGCGTGATTACCTAACTAATTAAAGGGTTAAATATTTTGTATTGTTTGCAGCATAATGTTATATATTCTCACACAACCCCCTAACATTCAATATTAAACAGTTTTATTCAAATATTCAATCAATCCCATTTAACATTCGGAAACCCCTTGTAATTGAGATGTCACAATAATAATAAATAAAACATACCGCATCGCATACACGACATACATATCTTCGTTTTTTATAGTACCCGGGCGCATATCATATTTTGGTTAATTTAATAAAAAATTATCTTCCGCGTCACGCGTTCTCATAATAAACATTTTTTTTCTTGTGTTATTATTTTTTTAGTGCATTTGGGTTATTGGTGTGCACGTGACCACCATCCCGATAATTATCTTCTTGTCTATATATACCATACATATAAGTTATAATAACCCATCCTGTATTTGTTTTGATTTTTTTACTGTCAGGCGCGCAAAAAACTTGTAAGTCTCGTGACACGTGTGCTAAAAATCGCGCGCACATATCCGTAATTGAAAATTGTGTCTGGAAAATGTATATAAGGCGATGGAAGGGATGTCGGATATAATCAAATTAGTGCAGTGCATTTAAAATCCGTCAAGATTTCGCTTACGGGGGAAAAAATCACTTGCGAATGCCAGAAATCTGTTTATTTTTATGTAATAAGTCAATTAGGTACCAAACTACGAAACGATTTTATATTTCTTATTTTCCAAGTCAATTTTATATTATTACGATGCTGAATGAATGAAATGTAATGAAAATCACATACAAATAATAAAACCGAAACGGAAAAATTGTTTCACAACTTGAAAAACGTGAAATGAAATGAAAAATACGTGACCTGGATTTAAGACAACAGAATCCGAGTACCATCTCTATATATGTACATAATGTCCAAGCTTTTTATGTTTGTGTATATACAGCAATATGCATCATGACAAGTAGAAATAATCTGAATTCCTTTTTATGTTAACAAAAATAAAATTTTGAGAAAATATAAGAAAAATCCTTCTGCATGATGACGACCTGATGATGATGATGATGATAATCTTTTACTCGCACATCTCATATATATGTACTCGTCGTATATTTGGTGTATAGACGAGCAGCACAAAAACAAATAAAATAAAACATGAAAATGAAATGAAAAACGGAAAAATCTTTTCAATGATTTTTCTACACATACATACATACACCGGACTTTATACATATGCTGAGAGGTAAATAAACGAAACAAGTAACTTGGGGACGGTTAAAGGTTATTTTCTCGAATCGTCAAATATTTTTGTTGTTGTTTTTTTTTATTAAATAAAAAAGTGTAGGTACTCATCCGGAATGATGAAATACAGGGTAGTTAAGAAATCAGTTAAATCATCGATTTCTCGTATATTAAGACAAAACTCTAGTCATCAAAACTGATTGAAATTGCTCGGTATAAAACGGATCAATGGCATGCGAACGCACCAATCCAATAATATATAGACATCCTCGTGATTTATGTATACCGATATCGTAAATTTCCCTATCCACGTATATATATATAAGATATATACATGTGTGCGTTATAAAATATTCAGTAGGTCGCTGAGCTAGGATTTATTTTTGCGCAAAAGATATGAAACCACGCCAGGGGATTCGATCAAATATGATACACAAAGCAGCGGCATAATACTCGTTATACAGATAAAAGAAGACTTTTATATATTATTATGATTATTATTATTTATATATAATGTGTCCAGGGAATTCAAATATTATATGAGCTTTTTTTTATATACATATACGAAACAAAATAAAAAGCTCTTCTACATGCATTGTACAGATATTTTTGTCTTGTTGTGTGATTTTAACATTTTTTGTTTGTTGGTTTGGTATACGGGTATACATATACGACAAACATTCTTAAAATTTTCAAGACGATTATGTATTTATTGGAGCACATTTTAACTTTCTTATATTTATTTGCCAAATAATGTATTCGAGAAGAACGAATACGAATAAAGAAACTTGGTTCAATCATATACCGTAAACTTTTCGTTTTTGTATGACTTTGTTGAGTTTTTTTTCGGGTGAATATTTATGAAATTTTAATTTTTAATCGATAATGCAGAAGACAAGTCATCTGCAGCATACGAAGTTTAATGGTACTTAAAATATTGAAATATTTTTTGTGTTTATGTATAGTGAATTTGGAAAAGAGGACTGCAGTTATTTTATCAAAGAAACATCTGCTATGCATTGTGAAAGCTTCGAGTGGAATTACAATTATTAAAAGGATTCTGTGGCTACAACACATTTTAAGTCAGACTTTTAAATCATTTTGTTGATCATCAACAACAAAACTTAAAAGGGAAATCATTTCAGATTACCCCCCTTTTAAAATTTTAAATATATAGTCTTACCTCCCAAAAGTGACCCCTCTACATTGTGACCACCGCTATACATTGACCACTTTTTAATAGTACAGAATTATTTATATATCAAACGTACGTAAAAATTATTCTCTATATTGACCACCTCTCTATTCTGTTTTGTGACCAACATTTACAGAACCAAATGATCTGAATAGAGTAATTTTTATTCTGTAATGTGACCAAAAGTTTTCACAAGGTTTTATTGCTCGAGGTGTTTTTAATGCAGATGCGTGTGGTCTTTTTGTTAAAGCTGTTGTTATAGGTACAGCCAAACAATGTCTTCATCAAGAAATTTGAAAATTTACAGGTAATATGGAGGAGTGTACACTATAAATTTATTTTGTGAATTTTTAATTTTCATTGATCCTTTTTAATCGGCATTTGCAATAGTAAGGCATGAATGACAGGAGCTATTTTTGAAGAAGCGGTTGAACATGGTCAAATTAAAAATAAAGCTCCTAAAGTGAATAATATGTCAAAAGTTTCTGCCTCCTAATACATTATCTGTTATACAGTTTTAGACCAGAGAATCTTCAAAAATTTCAAACATTAATATATAGATCTTACTTGGTCAAATCAATTGTGGCGGAAACGATTATCGCAGTTGTCTCAGAATTGACAAAAAAATAAACGTACTAGATGCCATTCAGTGGATAGGTTTAGCTTGAGATCGAATAAAATAAAGCCGATTGGCTGCTCGTCTGAGAGTGATGAAGATGTTGAAAATTGAAGGGAAATTAATAAATTGCCAACGCAGAAATATTCTACAGAAAAGTGTTCTACTTTGTTTGGATCCGTGTCGAATGCCTGGACAATTTCTCAGCACACTTTTTAAGAAAAAACAGTAACTTCAATAGCTCGTGATTTTGGATTCAGCCATTCGACGATTTCAACAATTTTATTAAAAAAGAGTGAAATTCGATCAGCAATCAAAGAATGCACTTCAATGAATGCAAGAATGATATCAAGAAAAGAAAAAGGGCCATCAACGAAATGGAAAAACTATTGATCATTTGGATGAATGATCTTATTCAGAAGCTATTATTAAAGCGAAAGCGCTTAGCCTTTTTTGATGATATAAAGAAAGGTAACCGCAGATATGCAGACAATTCATTTTTTTCCAGCAATGGTTAGTTCTAGAATTCTAAGCGTAGGTTTAAATACCATAATGTTAAAATAAGTGGAGAAATAGCCAATGCCGATGACAAAGTTGCTAAAACATTTATAGAGAATTTAAACCAGATAATCCAACAAAAACAGAATTTTAACCAAATATTTAATTAAACCAGTCTTTATTGTAGACTGATGCCACAACGCAGCTACGTCAATACTGAAGTTCATACTATGCCAGGTTTGGATATAAGTTGAAACCCTAATTAATTCATAATTCAAAAAATCCTCGAGCTATGAAAGGAGTAAACAAGCATATGCTTCCGTTGCACTATTTTTCAAATATTAAAACGTGGATGACAAAAATAATTTTTGAATAATGGTTCAGAAATTATTTCATAACAGAAACAAAAGCATATATTGTCATCGCCAAAAACCGTTCAAGATACTCTAACTTTTGGGCAATGTGCCAAGTCACCCACCTGATATTATAGAGTTGGACAATAACGTGAAAGTGGTTTATTTGCCTCCCAACACTACCTCAATTATTTAACCAATGGATCAAGGTACAGTTTCCACTTTGAAGGCATACTACCTACGAAAAACTTTATCAAACGCTGTTGCAGCAATAGACAAAGATGATAGTTTGACTTTACTATAACTCTGGCAAAACTAAAATGTTTATAGCGCGTTTATTTAATTTTCTGGATTAATAATTAATGCTTAAGCTAATTCATACTAAAATGGTTAACATTATTTTGATATTTGAGCTGATTTTATCACAAGTACATACTTATTCCATAAAATAAACATATTCCTCGACTTACAACTATTTCGACTTACGACGGACGTTCTGGAACGGTGGCTCGTCGTAAGCTGAGGACTATTAGTACATATATTATGCTCATATCTATTTTTATTCCTATTAAAAACGATTTTTTTTTGTTAAAGTGACCATACCTCTAAAAAGTGACCAGGTTTTTTGATCTTTAACTTAATTATCGGTTCGGGATGGGCATAGGTAATCATGTTCCTCTCGTAAAAAAACGTCATGGGAGCCGTAGAATAATTCTAGACTCGTCACTCTAGAGAAACGTTGCAACAAGCTTCATTCTTTATATTATAACTTTATATATTTTTATTTGAGTCGATAAATCAAAATGTGCCATTTACCTTTCAAAGCTTATTTGATGTAAATGTGGCCATGGCTTGTTGTTTTAAGTGGTCCACTTTTTCAAGCATTTCGGCTGCTGATATCTCGTTAATGACACGTTTGATGTTGTCTTCCAATTGTGCATTGCTGTTAGTTTATTGGCATAGACGAGAGATTTCACGTAGCCCCATAAAATAGTCAAGAGACACCGAACTTATCTATCAATAAGTCCATGGTTTCGCCTGCTGTGTGGCATATGGTGCCGTGTTACAAAAATCATTTGTTGACTAGATTCAGTGAAAAATAGAAAATTATAAACCATACGCGAAGTTTCATAATGTTCTATATTCTGTCCAAAATGTCATATATGATCTGTTCGATGTGCCTTCTGATGTCTGTAATTTATTTGCCAGATATTTTATGTCATTGTATGAACCCCTTTCTCTCCCGCTTAGTCCCTCAGCCTATACATATTCTTTGAAATTTAATCTACTAAGCTTCTTGATTTTCGATTTCTTGGTTCATGTGGATGACAGGAATGATGCTGTGCATGATACCACCACATAGAAACTTTTGGATATCACAAAATTATTTAAAGCTTTATCTGATGCTGTGTAAGATAGTAATAATTATCTGATGCTGTATAAGATAGCGGAAATTTGACAGCGGAAAATAAAACATTGCACTACTCGCCGCAAGTGTCAGCACTATCACTGAAGAGAATTTATTTTGTTATGTAATTACCAGCGGAATTTTTTTCATTACATTTTACTATTTTCACTAAATAAAACATCTCAGCGGAATGAAATATTAAAAGTGATCCTTAAAATGGCAAATAGATTGATCTCCGAAGTAAAGCAACTCGGTATATGAAATCTTCAAATTTAACAATATTCCGTCTTTCCGGCATTTCTTCCACTAGGGACCAATACTTTCGGTTGTTTTTCTAATAGCTTAGGTCATACTGAGACTATATGGAAAATTTGGAGAAAATTCCTGGACCAGAATATTCACTAGAATTTTTTTGATTTTCTACGGCCAAATTAGTTTTAGGCCAATATCCCAAAAACTTCCACAATATATACTGCCACCCTAGTATCAAACGCGGTATCTACTTGTGACATGAAATTGAGAAATAACCTTTTAAAGTTTTGGTAAGAGCCCTTTGTCAATTGGAAAGTTTGCTACCTAATAAAGGTGATCTTGTAGGTAAATTGGGGTGAACAATTTAATAGAAATGTTAAATTTAAATGTTAAGCTTCCCTCTAAAAAATCAAATACGCCATTATCGACAAAAGAAATATTTTAACATGCTAAGTTACAGTGTGGTATCTACAGATGCTTCGAGTTTGACGTAGATACTGCGTTTTACCTTAGAATCCACATTGCAAATAATTTAGAAAAAGGCCGTATATACAATTATAATAAACGTATTAGAAACTTCTAATATAAAATTTCAGCTTGTTTTATTATTTGTTAATTTCTTCATTGAATTGTATTTCAACATAAAAAATATAATAAAATATAAAATATTAAAATAATAAAACTTAATTATAATAAAATTCAATAAAAAATAAAAACTTCATTATTCTTTAATTTTATGGAATCCCTGGGGGTTACATAATGTCTCAATAGTCGCTAGTAAAACACCTGTTTATTTTGCAACCATTTTGCAAAGAAAATTAAAGCTGTGTTGCTTTCAAAAGATTACAACAACAATTGCATTGTATTCAAGCCGATTGTTTTCGAATGTTAAGAAAAATTTTTTTAGGAATAGGGGAAATAATATCATTTTATGGTTATGGTGTTTACCGCAAGGCGTTATTGTTTATATTTTTTTCGAAATGTTGTAGAATAATTTAGCATTTGTTATTTGATAACAAAATACCGAATTTAATTTGTTCTATTTCATAAAATAAAAAAAACTAAAATAAATATTAATAAAATGAACCAATACCAATAGAAAAATTAAAACGCATTAAAAAATTAAAGCCAAAAGTTGTTGCTTTCACATTTCTTAGCTAAGCTAAGCGGATTTGGGAAAGCAACACTACTTAAGTTACTTGAAATATTCGTTAAACTAAGCTTTGTTACGTAACAAGAAGCTGCCATGACAAAGTTTAATTTAATATATCGGCTAAATGTGGTCAGGTAACATTTTTCTTGAGAGTAACTGATTTATAATCCTTCCACTGATAAAAGGTATAGTATTCCATTTTGCTAATTTCGACGTTTGAATTTTGAGCTTTTGCAACCGCATCACAAAAACTGTCAAAATCCTAAGTTTTTCGTTGTTTTTTTAGAGATAGTTCTACCTGATGATGAAAACTGTCTGACGGCGTAAAAGTGTGTCCTGGTTCAAAATAATTAAGAAAGATTTACTTCGCAGATATCTCATCACTATTAATCATTCGAACTAAAAATGTAATTAAAGCCAATTTTTATTTTGGCTGGAACAGTTGTCTGCCATATATTGATTTGTTGTGCGTCTCTATGCCGTTCTAAAAATTAATAAAAGCAACTGACGATATCTTCTTTGTTCCTGCCTGAAATACTCTCGTGTCACAGAACCGAATATTTAAGCTGCGATTTTAATTCAAGTGGTACAAAAATTTTATTGTACGCAACAAGTCTTAATACAACATAATAATTTTCTGCAAATCTGCAGAGACAATGACAACCGTATCTTCAAATTTGGTGATAGATTGTGCCTGGTAAAGTTCCCTCGAATGATTAGCACGTATTTTATGGGATTTCCAAGAGGTACATATTTCAGAAGTATCGTCCAAATTTCCTCTTTGTGATCATGTAATTTGAACACTTCACATCGTTCACATTCTTTGTGCCCCAGTAATGCAAATGAAATATGTTTTGCTTTTACACGTAAGCGATATGATTCATATGAGACGATGTCGTTCGGGTTTTTGATTTTAAAATCCACGAACATCGTTATCGAAATTGATATGTCACTTGGGAGATATCGTCGATTTGGAGCGTGGACACGTCTGTAGTGAGATATTGATGGATGGAACGATACAATATGTTCACCTATATGGTTATAATTAATTTTAATTTTAGCAGAATTGTGGCGTCGACTTCTTATAGATTTAATCTCATGCTTTGGTGTTTTTGATAAGACATCATGTGAAATTCGATCATTCAATTTTTTATACCCTAACGTTGTTAAGAAAAATGTTTTGCATACCTGCACCGCTTTAACGTTTTCATCTTTTAAATAACATATAAAAGAATATTGTTTTCCAATACTTTCGGCCGTTCGACGTTTAATTGCTTGCCTATACTACAAGTATTATTAAAATGCAGATGGTTCTATCGCAGGGCGGTAAAACTTTATGCTTCTCAACAATTGCTAATTGCCTTTTAATTTTCTCGTTTTCAATTCTACTTTTTGGGTCTATCCGCCTAGTTTTTATTGGGTTACCTGCTTTTGTATACCTTCTGTCATGCACATTTTGCATTTCGGATAAAGCTGCACTATCGTTGGATTGATCACATGTATGTGATATGGCATCCTGAGTACTGGCTGAACTTTCATTATATTGCACTTCCTGGATGTTCGAAATACTTCATGTAGTAGAACGGAATATTTGAACATTTTCTAGTACTACTTCGTTTAGCTCTTGATCCATATTCTGTCCTATTTCGTCATTTACAAATTGCCAGGAACCATCAAGTTGTTCAGTCTCGAGATGAGTTTGTGGTAGAACATCAACATCACAGACTTCATTGTCAGTTTTCAACAATAAATGCATCAGCTGCTATCAGCATATTTGTTGAAGGTACCTCAATTTGTGTCAACGCCGAAGATGACGTTATTATCATGTATAATACATGCATTTACAATGCAAGTTTCTGTAGTTAGCGCCGGCAACTTAAATAATATTTGCTTGGAAGAAATAACATAAAAACGGCGTTTTCTGTTCAAAAACGGAAAATAACTTGTATGGCCGCAGAAAATCAAAAAATTCTCTTGAAAGATCTGGTTCATAAATTTTCCCCAAATTTTCCATATAGTCTCAGTATGACCTAAGCTATTAGAAAGACAACCGAAAGTATTGGTCACTAATGGAAGAAATGCCGGAAAGACGGAATATTGTTTAATTTGAAGATTCCATATCCGAGTTTCTTTACTTCGGAGATCAATCATTTTGCCATTTTAAGGGTCATTTTTAATATTTTATTCCGCTGAGATGTTTTATTTAGTGAAAATAGTGATACATAATGAATAAAAAATTTCCGCTGTTAATTACATAACAAATTAAGTTCTCTTTACTGATAGTGGTGTCGCTTGCGGCGAGTAGCGCAATGTCTTATTTTCCGCTGTCAAATTTCCGCTATCTAATTATCTGTATTTCTCTTCAACAATGTTTCCGCTAGATTTGATTTCTGACTGACCAGGGATTAGTTTAGGAATATATTACTTAGTTACCCAGCGAATCACACTTCAGTTTATTTTATGTAATTTTTTTTATCTATGAATCATTTCTTACATCTGTATGTTTTATTATTGCAGAATGCAGTATGTCGTAGATGATTGTTAACCCTCAATCAGCGAACACGTAAGAGTTTAAGTTGTTTTCTCTGTAGACGATTTTGATTAGCACTACTCCTTATGCATTACATATTTGCATTACATAAACACGATGGCAGATGAATTTCATATCGTATCATGCACTGCACTATGATATCCTAACTTTATCAGGGGTATACATCGATCCCAATTATCCTTTCTACCTTTCCATCTGACTATAGGATAATGGTGTAGTACGAGTCTTCTTTTCTTTCTACGTTGATCCTTATACCAACATTTTAAAAGGTTTTCCTCAAAACTTAACATTTGGTCCCTAAAATTTTTGCAGTCGTACCACTCACCTAAATGGTCCAAACATAGTGCAACCTAAGTTCTTACCTATTCACTGGTTTAGGCTTTAAATAAATAATTAATTGATCCCAATTATATAACAGATTCGTACTCGTATATATAGATTTCAACCAAAGATTGATTTGAATGGTTCAAGCAATCGACTGCTTGTCTTGAAGTTGTCATTTTTTAAGGTGTGTAAATCCTATGTTTTTATTGAATTAAAGCCCACATTTTTATCCACAATATGCAAATCTGGGTAGATCATTGTTATAAAGCCATCCGTCCTTTTCTTAGTAAAGCTCACGTTTCCAACAATAGTAGACCTTTTGTCTTTAGTTTCAAGATATTTCTGACAAGGTATACCATTTTTCTCATACTCTCATGGAACAAGGTATATATTTTTCGAGGGCATGACAGCCTATACAAACTGCCTGAAAATGCTGAACTTGAATTAGTGATTCAACGTCACGATTACCATCGGTGATGTTAATGAACACAAGTAAGACTCTCTGTTGGAGTGCATAATTCAGCGTCGACCCACCATCCATGTCAGTGTACAGGTTTACATAGAGCTTGCAATGCGCAGGTGGTATACTGTAATTGTGTGAACGGGTGGTGTGTGCGTGTATGAAAAGGAGGTATTGACCTTCAAAGGACATCAATACCCCTTTAATGATTTTCACCTCATTGTACGGTTCACCTCTCGTCACCTCACCTCAAAATTTCACCCAAGTCATAATTTGGTATTATGAATCTCACCTATTTTGAGGTGAGTAGTTGCATGCGGCGCCGTACCTATTTTTTGTTCTATGTTGGTATTTTAAAATTTTTTGACATTTCACGTTGAGATTTTGGGTGTTTCTTTTTTTATGATAAATAGCGTGTATGAAAATATTATTGTTTTATCTTTTGGAATACTCATGATTAGCAGTATAGACTTACTTTTTGACGACCACATCGAAGAGGATCTGGCTAATGTCGGTCAGATCAGAAAATTTCAAATTTTTGTTCTGCCGCCTTAATTTCGTGGTGCATCTGTGTTAATCTGTGCATCTGTGTTGTATTGAACTTGATTTTGGGATTATGGCGTTATTATCTAGTGTGGTCAAGGGAGTCATGTCTAATTCTGATTCTATTTCTCTATCCGATTCCCTTCTTGAAAAACTAGTACCGCTTGGAGCACCAGATGTTTATAAATTAAGTAGGGCATCTACCTCTTGTTCCATTTGGCTGAGCGGTAGTTGCACGTTCGGGCCGCCACCTGTTGCTTTACTTTTTTTATTATTTTTGCCAATTTGTAGCTTTAAATTTCTTTTATAATCGTTCGAAAGCTATGTAATAATTAAAATATACAACAATCACTAATGTATTACAACCTACCCTTCTCCACTCCAAACTTTCTTTCATTGGAGGTCCCAAGGCATTAAGCATGACTGTTGTGTTTTTCCAATATTCCGCGAGATCCGCTTTTGATTGACCAAATTTGGGAAGTCCTTTTGCAATAGCCGGATTTTTATTCATCTCTTCGAGCAACTTGGCGAATTCCTGACTATTTGTTAATTTTTTTTTGTCTTAAAACTAAGGAATAAATAATAATAATACACCAAATATAAATAAAATAAAATAGAAAAAACTTACCCGCTTTTGCTTTCCATTGTGTTATTTTTATACCAATCACCAAGGTTTTGTCGATGAACTGATTTGACAGTTTTATCACCTCACCACACCTCACCACGAGAACTGCAATACCAAAATATTGATTTGATCACTTCACCTCACATTTTTGAGATATGGTGAGGTGAGGTGAGAACCATAATAAGGATCCATTGGACAATAATTAAGATGGAAGGTTTAAAGAAGGATTTTAGTGGTTAACTGCAGCCATAGTTCCAAATAAATATGGCTTGTGTTTACTTACATAGAAAAACACACTGGTACGATTTTGTTTCTGGACTCTCTCTCTCTCTCACTTACTCTTTCTCTCTTTTGCACACCCAACTTCTTGAATTCCTGTGAGACTTCTGTGCACTGCAGCTCGCTACATATCACTGCTTCTGTCTGATTGATTTCGTCAATGCACAAAATGTTCTTGTAGTTGGACTATCATCTTGTTTTGGTTCATGTTATTGGTTGACTGAACATTAAGTCCAAAACTATTTTGGATTTAGCCCAAAGTGTAATGCGTGTTGGTTTAATACTGCTCTCGTTAATAACCGACTGTATATGACTTGGTATAGAAGTTAAGCACTAAGAAGTTTTAGTCTTGGTAGACTCACAGACCTAACGGTGCTTTTGTTTTGTTGGTTTTAATAACACGTGAAAAAACTTAACTGCTGGGTAGACTGTTTTACTGCCATCGCGAAATCCGTGTAGCTCTGGTATTCATCTCCATCAAATGTACTTCCTTAACCATTTGTTCAGCTGAATGGATTTACCGTTCTTGATTTATTGTACCAAATTTATCCTTCATTTAATACTCTTTTGATAATTTTTGCTTTGATTAGCGGTCTGTGAGTGAACAAGTGTAAAACACCAGGCTAACTCACTCAACGTAGTTGTAGTAACAAAGGGAGCTGATGATGCCCCGTTCATGTGCATGGAATGGTTCAGTTCATGTGCATGGAATGAACGGTTGGACCCGCCATGAGCTTGTCGTTGGGTGACAGATTCTAACTATAGTTCAATGCCTTGACAAATCGTCTATCTTCGGAACGCTAGGTGTTTTTCTTGTAGTGCGAGCTTCCTACGTACATAGTGGACATGACTTGGATTTTGAGTCGGCTGGATTGGCAGTTGTGGTAGACGCAGTAGATTTGAATGTTGAAGCGCAGTCTTTTTCGTTGAAACAGATGTTAACAGAAACTTAAAAAATCGATAATTCAAAATAATCTTTGCTGGATGTTTCTTGCGCCCTCAAAGCTTTTGTTTTATCATCCATTTAGGTCCCGGAGTGTTTCTTCTGTTGTATCGTATGCTGATCTTATACTTGAAACAATTGCTTTTGATAATTTTGGAAGCTGATTAACGTTTGAATGAATACCTAAATTATAGATTTTCTGCAATCGTATCTATGATTTAAATGTTTCATGTGTACTGCATAATCCGCATCAGTGACTGGAAGTTGATGTACCAGATACTTCAGTACAGGAAAATTATGTGACTGCGTAAAAATTTGCATATTATGAACAGCATGGTTGAATAGATCAGTGAAACTTTAGGACTCCTTTGGATTGCCGAAAATCGTAGGAATATCGACTTTATAGCATACTTGATTATATTGATCGGCTGCTGCATGTTGTAATTAAATATGTAATCATTGATGTCCTCTAATGATCCTTGACATGGTACCGCTCGTAATTTCATCCTCCGATACATTCGAACCATCGGTTAAATCATTGGCAAATTTTACTATTTTCCTTGATCTACAATTCCAAGAAAAACGTTCTCGTTTCGACTAACAGTACAATGTAGCGGTATTATAATGTACTACGATTTGTAATCACATTTTATGGATGGCACCTTCTTGACGATCTTGGTTTTTCTTACTGTGTTCCCTTTCCGGCTCGTAGGACCAAAGCGTAGATGAATAACGCTCATTCGATGATTTAACTAAGAACCAAAGGTACAAGACCGATTGTCAGATCGCAGCACTACACAAACTCTCATACAACAGCGCAGCAGATGCAAAGCACGAACTGCAAATCCTAATACTGATTGCATGGGAGAAAACCTACCTCCCTCTTCTGTCAACTAAAATTGTATGTATTGGGAACGAATCATATAACCCTGACTATCCACCTCCATCCTTTTTACAGTACATATTTATTTAACTGAATCAGATACAAAAAAAAAATCTGAAAGTACATACTGCTATAGATTTATAACTGGATTCTGAAACACAACAATAACTGTAAATATTTAAAATGAAAATTGAATTTAATGGGAAAACTCTCAGAAATTTTGTATATAAACAAAAAGCAAACCGAACCACAAAAAAAAATTAATTTAATTGTCAAAAATTTTGTATACAAATTAAATTAAATTTCACTCAGCACAAAACTCTCAACAAGACAAACACGCCGCTTGTGGTATACGTTCAAGAAACAAGTATATAGAAAACTACTTATCATCTTCACATAGATATTTGTATTACAGATTATGGTACATAACGGATGGAAAAATCAATCTAAAATAAACCGAAAATATTTATCTTTGTGTATTATTTTTCCGCCACCCCTTTCCGCCTATATATTTTTGTGGAGTGTTTTGCTTTTTTAATGTATTTCTTGTTTGTTTGAAGTTATTTTCTTCATTTTTCTCGTTCCTTCATTTTACTCATTTTGGATGCTAACCCATATAAGATTTTTATTTTTCAATTTTCAATGAAAATATTATTATTATTATTATTATATAATTTAGAAAATTGAACCTTTTGTAAAATAACAGAATCTGTTGTATTTCTGATACATTGCTTGTTAAGGTCCTGTATGCTTTCTAAAGTCTGCGTGTTTTTAATTTAATTTTCACTTTCACACAATTTTCTTTTCGTTTACATCTGAAACTACTGCATTTCCATCATACATGACGGAGTGAATTTGAATCCCAGATTTGATTTTGTCCCAGAAATTTATCCCATATTTTTTGGTCTGGTTCGTCTTTCACTTAAGTTCGAATGGCGACCACAACGGAACGATTTACGTGTTCAGACGCGTTTGCCTGAGGCGAGTTGTTTACGAGCTGTTTTGCTATGATTAATGTTGAATTCAGCTAGCAAAGTTTGAACATTTTTGCTAATAAACTGAGGTCCATTGTCAGTACGAATGATCTTGGATATTCCAAAAACCAGAAACACCTCGTTTTGAGATAGTTTGTTATTTTAGTCGTAGTACTGGAGCTCAATGGCTTTAACATACACACTAAATACAAATTTAGTGAATTGCTCTAGTATGACTAAGATGTACGTATTTCAGCATTTAGACCTTGGATACGGATACATAAGATCCACGTATATATGTTCCCATGGTCGGGAAGCGAATGAAGTTTTCCCCAAAGGTGGTTTAGTGATGATGTTTGAACCATTCGTTGTCTTGCAGACGTTTTTCAAAGTCGTAAACTTCATCGACTTATTCCAGGCCAGTAGAAATATTGTCTTAGTCGCGTTAGGGTTTTTGTTATTCCTCCATGCGATGCGAGTGGATTCTCATGTAATTGCCTGATTAAGTGGTCATGCTTGTGGTCGGAATCCAAATTTTTCAATTAGGAATGTGTGGAAGAGGTGGTTCCGGAAGGTTTCCTATATTTTAATATAGATTCTATCCGCTGGTTTACATACTCTTGGTCGCTGGAAGCAACCGAGGACAAATCTACGAATGAAGGAACCACGCTGGTGTTGATTTTCAAAATTGTAAGGCTGTGGCTTGAGGCTCCAACGGGTGAGTCTTCCATTTAGGTCTTTTTGGGCCATCAGCCACTTCAGGCTAGAATGGTCCAGTTCAGTGGTACTACAGTTGGTCTGTGCGTGATTAAGATTTTTCGACATGAAGCAGATTGGTCTTTCGTAACCTTCTTGATCTTTTTGGAAAAGAACGCTTCTCACCCCAGTTTTAGAAGCGTCGCAACGAATCCAGAAGGTTTCGAATAATCGGGAGTTATTAATCCAGAGCTTTTTGGTCCTCCATTGTCCAAACAAATTTGGCTGGCTTTTTTAAGAGGTGAGTGATCGGAGCTGTGACTTGCGCATAATTTGGTACAAACCTCTGGTACCATCCCGTCATTCCGAGAAGTCTGCCAGTGTGCTTAACGTTGGTAGATGCGGGAAATATTTAAATTTTCTTCTATTTTTTCGGGATCCGTTTTTAAGCCACCGTCTCCTACTATGTACCCCAAGTATTTTATATGCGTTTCATAAAAAAATGGTTTTTCGAAACATTTATCGTTAGTCCGGCGTCGGAAAGACGTTTTGATACTAATTCTAAGAGTTTCAGATATTCTTTAACTGTAGCGGAATTAATCAGAAGGTCATCCAGATAGACAAGTATTTCATGGCGACCGTATTCAAATAGTTTTCATTAACGATATTGTAATGATCGTGTCATTTTATTGGAGTTGTTAGTTTCTTTTTGTTTGGTTATTTTAATATTTAAATTTAGTTTTATTTTGGCCTTCGCGTATCGAGAATTAGAAGAACCGTTAGAATCTGGTTATGATAATTCTAGTTTTAATTATTTTTTTCTTTTTCAACAACATTTATAATGTTTCCGTAAATTAAACCTAATTATGGTGATGTGAGTGTTAGGAGGGTAGATAAACGTGTCGTAAATCAGATGTTATTATTGTGCTTTGCCAAAACCGCTTTGGACCAATAAACCTCCCGTAACGACGAGTAGACCCGAAAACAACTGGCGAGTCAAAAGCAGACATAGGTTACAATTGGTCTACATTCGTTGCGAACAGTACTTTCGAAACCAGCAGCGTGACCAAGAGAGAATAATGGCGACATGTCTCGTTGAAGTATAACCAAGCCGGTTGTGCAACTCAAGTGAAAACAGTTAAAGAAATTTGGTCAAACAAACTTTGGAGAAAAAAATTTTCAGCCATCGTGGCTTCTATAATGAAAGATCAATATTAACGAGATAAATTACAGATTTCAGAGACAAGCGGGGAATCAGAAACTCCACAATATGAAATAGATGAAAGTAACAACCTCTTGAAATGAAATATCAAGCCACAGCAAGCAGTTCGAGCATGTTCGAGTTATTTGAAACATAAAAAATCATGTCATATGATTGCTTCAATTTTTTGACAATTTAAAAGCCAGAAAGAATCAAAAAGAGCCTCAAATTCGAGTAATACTACTTGCAGAATTGAAGGTAGCTAATCGATAAATAGTCGAATATTGGAAAAAGTTGACATTCCTGAGGGGCGTCGATGTCTGATAATGGTAACCTTTTAGCGGTGAAAAGTAAATTGAAGCAACTTAATTCATTTTTGGAAAACTATGGCACTATATAAGAGTTGGAGTTAATATCACTATCAAACATCGCAACACCAATCACCTATGACCCAGGGTCTCCAATAAAAAGCGAAATAATCGGATTAGAATATACAGTTGATTTACCACATAAATTCGATACTCACCTTTTACTTCTTGACTACCGGCCGGTTGTTAACAAATTTACTACTGCTCACATTGTTTTGTAAAATGTTTTTTATTTTTTTATTTTATTTATTTAAAATTTTGTTTCTCAGTTGGCCAGTTCGATAAAGGGTGCTCCAGTGTATTATTTTACTTCTTCGTATTACTAACCAAAAACCATCGGCTGAGCAAATTATTATTATGCACGCTTTGTTTGTTCTCATCACGTGATCCTCTTCAACCATTCCAAACGTTTCTCATTTTTATTTTTTTAGAATTTCAATTATTTGTAATTATATCAAAATATTGGTTGTCGTTGAAACGTTCGCGTATTTTGTGTCTAAAAATGGAGATTTTAAATAACTCGCCAGTGCTAACATTAAATGAAATAATAATTCAGCTGTTCAATAACAAACTTTTAGCCGATATTAATTTTCTATGTGGTGACAAAGTGATTTTCGCTCACAGTTTCCTTTTGATGAGTCGAAGTATTGTATATGAAGCGGAATTTCGCGAAAATCAAGGCGTTCAAAAATTAATACCAATAGAGAAATATGATTACGAGACAATTTATGAATTCGTTCGATTTATATATAACGATAAATGTCGCATAACGGAAAAAAACTTCATGGATTTGCTCGAGTTGTCCGTTAAATATAAAATTCCGAAATTAGAAAACAAGGTGATCGCCTATATCATTGGCCACGAGTTGTTTTTAACTTTCAACGAAAAGTTAAACATTTACCAATTTTGTGAAACCAATAATTATCAATTGTTATATAATTGGGTTTGCAAGTCCCTTGGATCGCAAGTACCAGAAATCATAACTTCAGAAATGTTTGTAACGATTCCACAAAGTTTACTGGAATCGATTTTAAAACAGGATAATATTGGAACCGTCTCTAATCGAGTTAAAGAAGTTGACCTATTTAATGGGCTCATTAAATGGATGAACCATTACTGCGTCAAAAATGGTATGCCGTTAGCTGAACGACGTGTCAAATTCGACGGCTTAATTCGTTTAATCAGATTTCCGGTTATGATATTTGCCGAATTAAGCGATTGCCTAAAAAATAGTGATAATTTATTTACGGATATGGAATTTTTAGCATTAGTTAAGGCGGACCCGGATGATGTAATATGGAACAGCACTGCCCGTAACGTTTGTACAACGAGTACTCGAAATATGTTTTCGTGTAGTGGCGATAATCATAGGACAAGTGACTATAGAAAAAATCATGTTAAATCATTAAAAAAGCAACATTCAAATCAAAACTTTTTTGCTGCTACACGACCGTTGGATTTATTTCATAATTCAACAAAAACTCATGTATTTGAAATTACCGAGAAATTAATAATTACCGGGATAAGATTTGATTCATCCGACATAACGCGTTTTAAACTGAGCGAATGTTCCATACCAATATCTCAGCTATTAAATATGCACGTAAATTCATCAAATCATTCCAATGAAATCATTATCAGTTTTGGAGATTCGTTTCAGGTAAAACCGGGATCAAAATATGAGATTGATATACCTGACCCTATAACTTCTAGTGAAGTACCACTTTCAAACCCGGATCTAGTTCAAAAACAGTTTATGCATTACTACAAAGAGCTACACCGTGATCCCAGAGTAATCGAAATCTTTTTTAAAACTCTTAATACTGAAACTACATTAAATCAGCAAGTTGAAAATATTTTTGAGATACCGACAAAAAGAAAAATGGATGAAACCGATGCAAATATTGAAAACGTTGCAAAACGACGAAATGAATTGCCAAGTTGTAACGCGAGTTAATATTATTTTCCTGTGTAAAAATGTTTCTATTTTATTGTGATTTTAACTAATTAATTTATTTGAAATTATAACGATTTAATTTATAATTGAATGGCAGTAAAAATAACATAATTTGGTTTCATTTGCTTTCTATTATCTTTAAACGTTAAAACTGGGCGGATATGTGATGTGATCTCCACTTGCTGGTCGAGTTAAATTGAGATTTTTTAAAGACATGAGCCACGTAATTGGCGTATGGTCCATTTTGTCTTTTCGTATAGATATACACTTTTCGTTTGATATACATTTGCAATCTGTTCTGTGCGCCTACTAAATCGAGTACATACGGGTGGCTGTAGGATTTACGTAGCACATTGCATAATAGCTCCATGCCCTATACCTATATTACTGGCTTGGAAGATAGGTCGGCCAAGGAGTTCTGCAATCCAACAAGGAGTCATAGATGCTCTAAATCGCTTTTAAAACCCTCTAAACAGAAAAGATTTAACCACTGTGCCGTTTACTCTGTTGATGTACATTTGATTTGATTTTGGACAAAATAGGTGTTTAAATTTAGTTCGAATTCTTGAAACGATTTTTCCACCCAATTTTGAGGTGTTGTTATCCGAGAGACTTCATTATTTATGGTAATCACTTTCACAATTTTGACTGCTACTGATTTGCTAGTACGGTTAATGTCAAATCATTCTCGAGTGTTGTCATATGATGTGTTTGATTTTTCTCTGCAAATTCTTCAAACCGACAAAGGATTGCCAAGTCTGAAGTTGTTGCATGGCGTTTAAAAAAATCGAGTTTAAAAGTGGGGGTAGCGTCTTTTCGCCTAAAGTCAAATTGGTCTCTTATTCATCTGAGGTCAATATTGTAAAAGTTACCGACTCACAATGTAAATCCGTACCACCTTGTCACTTTTATTCGAGTACTAGCTGACTCGGCGAACTTCGTACCGCCTCAAAATCAATAAATATTGTTTAAAGTTATTATAGCTTAATTAAATTTGGTTTTTTATTAAGATAAAATGAATTTATCTCTCTCTCTCTCTCTCTGTCTCTGGCACTATATCCTATCAAGGGATTTGGCCGCCTCAAATGAGCATTCATAACCATATTTTCATTTCGGATGATGAGTGATTAATTCATTGATCCTAAACCAGCCTTGCAAGTTTTTCCTTGTCACTACCGGGAATCAAACCCGAGACCTCCGGGGCGGATAAAATGGATACTCCAAATTAATTAAAGTCAATCAAAATGAAATATATTTTAATTACATTAAAATGAATGTGATTCACATAGCAGGAGGGCTTTCGTTTTATTGAATTGATTCGCGTAGCATTGTTGCACTACTTTCTTTTAAACTATTTGCTAGGTGGGTTGCAATAGGGTCAATTCCCTTCAGTAAAGCATCTTGTGATATACGACATTTTTTGTTTTATTGTCAGATGCGAGAACGAACAAAGCGAATGGTTTGCCGACACGTGAACATGCTACGTACAATTGGCCGTGAGAGAAACATTCATTTTCTAGATTCAGGCCACAAACACTCAAGGATGGGCCTTGTGATTTGTTGATCGTCATGGTGAATGCTTGCAAGACGAATCGGAAATTGAATTCGTTTAAACTCGAATGGCATATCGGTTGGGATCATCAGAATTCTCGGAATGAGAACTTCCTCACCTTTGAACTTTCCTTGGGTTTTCTCAAAACCAAACGCGTCCCGTTCCCCATAGTTTTGGTTGATTCAGGTTTCATAGCATGATGATTACCGCACCAACTTTCAGTTGTAAATTGTGCGGTGGCAAACCAGCCAGATCCAATGAGTTTAAAAATTCATTTGGATAGTTGGTTGTTTCGTCTTTGTTTGTCACACAGTCGATAGATTTGAAGGAAGGAAGTGGACCGACGATGAGATTTTGAATTGTGAAATTTAAGTGATCCACATCTTTGTTCTTTGCCGTAAGAATTACTCGTTCACTCCCCCAATAGCGATTTTTGTGGTTAGTAATGATGTTCGGGAACACTTTGTTGATGAGCTCGTCCTTCGTTGAGACAAAATTGCAAAAGTTCTGAGAAAACGAAATCAATGCGTTCGATTCGTCGACCGGAACACGGCCATTACCGATAGTCAGCAATTGCTTGGAGAAATCTTCGGCAGATGGATCGTTTATAACCACAGACAATCAAATTAAATTTTTCGTTCGAGCTAAAAAATGAAAACAAAATATATTTCTGAGAATTCCAATGTCATCGTTGTATCTGTCATTTTTAAAATGACAAAATATTTTTGGTTGTTTGCGGATATTTACAGAAAATGAACTCGCAGTTTAAATTTTTACGTTTACATAGGATGGAATATCTCTTTTACGTTGTCTATGGTTTAACAATGCAACTCGCATGTTTGTCGTCAGCTGAAGTTTCATCACATAGCGCCACGCAGAGTCGATGATTTGAGGCAAGCGTTTATTTCATCGACAGCGGTCGATCTTGGAATCACTGGTATTTTTTGACGAAAATCACCGGACAGTTGAATCATTGCGCCTCCAAAACGTCTTGAGTCATTGCGTAGATCTTTCATAGTTTGATTCAATGCTTCAAATCTGCATTTGTGCGCCATTGTACATTCATAATCGATGATGATTTTACTTGCTACCAAAACTTTCGCCATTGCTGAGTGTTTCGCAATGTTGCAAGTCGGGTTTTCAGCCGATTGAAGGTCTAACGACAATTACAACGCTGAGCAACTGCTACAGCAATATCGGATCCCGCACGAACACTGGCCAAAATCAATGACATGAGGAATGCCTTCCCAGTTCCACCGGGAGCATCAAAGCAAAATAAATAATAATCCACCATTTTCATCATGAATTATATAGCTAAGTAGATAAAAGAACAGGATTGGATAAAAAAATAATACTAATTTCCATGCATCCTCCAGTTAAATTCGAATCCAGTACCTTGCGGCCCAAGCGCCGAAGCTTAAACCACTGTACCACTCGTCACATACAAACTACACATACAAAATTCAAATAAAAAAAAAGGTTTTTATTATAGTTTTCGGGTTTTCCGTTTGAGATTTTCTAACTTTTCTTTTTTCTTAAATCAGCACTGTATTGAGACGAACAAAATAAATAAAAAATCATCAAAATCTGTGAATCCATTCTCTAGATATCATCATAAAAGCCATTTCGTACAAAATGTATGAGAAAATGAATTTTCTTGATAAATTTTTTTTTGGTGAATTTTTCCGATGTTTTAATAGTTATTATGCTATTTGAAGCGAAGACAAATCCAACAAAACAAAGATCATAAAAATCGGTTCAGCCGTTCTTGAGTTATAAATGGTGACATTACTAACCCGACTTGGTTTTATATATATAGATTTATTGTGCAATATGACATCCAATGATCAAACTGCTTTACAAAATTTGGTGGACTCCGCTCTAACCGGCATCTTCATCAATATTTCACCGGTTAACAACGCAATTTGACCCTCGCATGCCGCGGCAACTATATAGGGACCAAAAATCCCGACATTCATTTAAGACATATCGATTTCCTAGCCGATTGGAGTAGAGAATTTTAAATTGAAAATGGGATTCCAATATGAATTCTCGCGAGTGCTTCCGACAGAATCCAGTTTGTATAATGAAAATGAGGTTCCAATAAAGTTCTGAATGTGAAACTGCAATAGGGCCCGTTTAAGATGTTCACATGAAAGTTGGTTTGCATGATGAAAATTTTATCCACTTTTGTTGTTCGGATGTCATTCAGGAAAATGATTAATTTATTTAAGCCTAGCTAAAAATTGAATTAAAATTTGAATTTACCGGATCTAGTGCTCGAATCCCACCAGTGGCTGGATGCAAAGCGAATTTTCATCATCGATTATGATCGGTGATGTTAATAAACACAACTAGAACCCTCTGTTGGAGTACAGAATTCAGCGCCGACTCCCTGTCCATGTCAGTGAATAGGTTGTAATTGGGTGAATGGGAGGTTGTGTACGCGAATGAAAGGGGCGTTATTAATTGACCTTTTGAGGAAATCAGATTCACTGGATAATAATTTTTCAACTGATCGAGATGAAACACGATGAAAATGGAACTGTTTACATCTGTATCCTCTTACAAGAATTGTTTTGTACCTAATTAGATCTTTTTTTCTTGCATCGATTAGGTATAGAACAAATTAAATAAAAGTGATGATTCGAGTTCAATATACAAAATGCTTCAAATGCAAAAAACGAATAGTGAAGGGCCCAATTCCGATTGTGATTCTGCACAAACGGTGAAATGATTGAACAAGGAAATGAATTTAAATATGAGTTTTAGACGTGGCTCTGATAATGACGAATAATTTTTAGGCAATTCGTAATATGAAACGGTATGACAGTGTGCCTCATCCAGCGGCAATTTGTCCCTTCTAGCAGCCCTGGGAGGATCCATTGATTTGGTGACACACCAATCACACATTCGGCGTGTTCGATCCAACTAAAATGTTAAAAATTATCATGGTAATTCTTGTGACCCTATAGGGTTGAGTTGTCCCCAGGGGCTATAAAATAATTTTTATTTATTATATTTTGCTGGAACTAAATGCCATACAGAGATTTGGTAGCCCCATTAATATGTAATCACGTTCCCTAGGGTAAGGTATAAAATTACACGGAGTGAAGTTATAACTTCACTCCGTGTAATTTTATACCAAACCGTAGGGAACGTGATTACATATTAATGAGGCTACCAAATCTCTGTATGGCATTTAGTTCCAGCAAAATATAATAAATAAAAATTATTTTATAGGCCCTGGGGACAACTCAACTCTCTACAATCTGAAGTCACGTTAACAGAAAAAGGTTTTGAGCCGAATATTGTTAGCCACGACATGGTCGGGTTTCATCTATAGAGCAAAAATCAAAATCTCTTTGACCTTTCACTCAGAGAAAAACTTGGATCAAAACAAACAAAAATCTGAGTCTATTTTGCAAAAATCTTGGTGATTTTCGATCAACCAAACCTTTTAGTTAAAAAAACGAACATGAACTTAGTTGAATAAAATCATAATTTTAAATAACCAAATCGTGGTTATTTAATTTTTAACTTAGTTAATTTAACCAAAAAAAGGTTATTTTATTGGATTTAAGTGAAAAAAATTGGTTACAATGGCCAACTTCCAAATTCATTTTATAATACACAAAGTAGTCTTAGTAGTAAGTCAAACTTTATGTTTTGATAAAATTGACTTTTTACCAAGCCGTTGGAACTTGGAAGTTTGGTTTCGAACTAAAAAAACATTAAATTCTTTATCTTAAAAAATGTAGTAGTCCCATCGGACTGCAGTGACTACACAAATATTGAAAATACTTTTAACTTACATTTAAATTATAATCTCAATGCCTTAGCAACTTTTAATGATTCGCTACGCAATTGTCAACCCAATTGTAATTTTTAACAAAGCTTAGTTTATAAGACAAAACTTATAGGTCAAAATAAGTAGTTAAAAAAAACCAAAATACTTTGTTAGATATAACAATAATATTGTTCACCTGACAAAATCTGTTTGGTTAAATTAAACAAAACTACGTACCAACATCGTAGTAACTCAAATTTCACCCATTTTTTGTAGTAACCAAGTAAGGAAAAACCAAGTTTCTAAATTAAACAAGAAATTTGGTTTATCTAGCTCAGAACTTTATGTTAAAACAACCAAATTAATTTAACTAAGTATTTGGTATAGTAATCTTTTTTCTGAGTGGTTGTGAATAATGCATTGTTCTCATCCGTTGTGACTTGGAATATCTTGTGTATACTCGTTTTTTCCTCTAAAGTAGTCTTGCTTTGACGAAATTTAAAACTAAACGGCCATCAAGAAAATTCGTTGGAATTGAGAAGATTCAACTCACCGAATCAAATTTATAGAAGCTTACAATATTATTCGCCACCATATCCCGACTTATCAGACAAACAGGATTCAAATTATAACGCGTTTCTTAATCTTCCTATACTAAATTTCTGCCTATGAGCAACCAGTTCGTTTAAAATTGTGTGGCTCTGCGTTTATCTAACATTATGTAATTTACGAGTTGGTCCAGTAAAATAATTTATTTGCAGTGAGCGTTACAAAGTGCTACGTTTTAACATAATTTGTACAATTACTGGATCCCTTTACTTTCGTAATTATTTTCAGCAAACGGGATTATAAAGGAAATAACTCTTTGCGATTTGCGAAGCAATGAATCCTTACACCATTCTTAATGAGTCTATTTGAAAGTTGCGCATGCGAGCTTTTCGGTCCTTTCTTCAAGATTGCTATAATTTCCCATTTTAAATGGTCACCTAGCTCCGGTTGACTATGTCCGAGGAATGTGTGTTCAATGCTATATGGTTGCCGATAATTTGACATTTTTATGAGTGGTTTTGGAATAGATAGTCTTGTTTATACCACTTAACACTTACACGCTTTAGTTGAATAAAATCATTTCGAATTGAAAGGTGGTAGATTCTCCACTTCTACAATAATGTTGGCCTCAGGTATAGATACAAAGAATGACTATACAGATTGGTGCTTTGAAGCAAAGTTGTATAATCGTCCTTTTACGTGGCAATTTTTATGCCATCGACTAACTCCAATTCTCATAACCATCTCAAGCATTGAAAAATAAATTTTCTTTTGGACCGGTTTTAGCATTGGCATGCGGGTTGAATTAAATGGCATGGAGATAGGTGCCTGTTCAACTTAATAGTTCCTGTTTTTGAGTGAAGACTTGCGAGTTTGGACATTTTTAGGATATTGATAGTGAAATTGACAATTTTAGAACACAGGTTTTGTTAGTGTACATAAATTCTGCTCAGATTATGAGAATTAATACTCATCAACAGTTTAGGTTATAGCTTCCAAGGGATAGATCTATACAAAAATTCTAGGCCATAGTTTATGTGGAATCTTGTTTAAATTTCTAAAGCTCCTCAACCGGGAAAAAAATATTTTTTTTTCGTGAAATTGCTCTAATTCGAATATTCGAGTAGCTAACATTATTCATTTGTCATAAAATGCCTAACTTTTTTGAGTTTCAGCCTAAGGAACATAATTGCAGAGTTTTAGGACAAGTTTATTTTTGCAAGTCTTCGAACGTGCCTAAAATTGTTTTATTCTGTTGAAATAATGTGGGGTCATAGTTAGATTTATAAGAAAACCTGAATCAGGCCTAAAAACTCTTTTTCCGCGAAATGGTTAAAAATCAAGTAGCTATCGTTATCCATGTGACGTTTTAGCGAGCGATATTCTTGGATCTATGGGCTTCACTAATTAAAATCCATGCAAAGTTTAATTCATTTGTCGTATAAGCGGGCTATATTTGTAAGTCTAATTTTCAGAGTGATACTCTGTGCAAAGTTAATGTAGGATTTATTCTTTTGAATCTATATGCATATTCTTAACCGTTTAAATATGATCCTTTTATTACACTGAGAAAAAAAAGTTGTAAATTTGTTAACAAACCATTTTAATTCAAAAACTTTCAAATATGAAAATGCGCTATTAGCGATTCTTATTAAATTATGTTTAAAAATAGTAATGTATTGCAAAATAAATCGTAGTTAATTCAACAATTTATGTTGTTAAATCATAAGAATTACAATGTTAGTTTATTAGTTTTTATAGTAAATTCATTGGTCAGCCGTTGTTAATTCAATAATTTATATAATTAAATCATAAATGAAACGTTGTTAATCTATCACTGAGCATAGCAAATTCATCGATGTTTCGTTGTTAACTTTACAATTTGTAGAACAAAAATGGTATAAAATAGTCACTTGGGGTGGGGTATTATAGGTATTTATGTTTCTATATTAATGAGTCATCATTTTAAATTTGCTGGTAATTAATATTGCCACCATTAATATTCGGGATTTATTTTCTCCGTCGTGCGTGAGCATGAACACCGAAAGTTTAGTTTTTTACTATCAGTATCATCGCAAAGCTCAAACTAATATTATATAACATTTGTTATAAAATATTCGGTAATCGCATAAGACTGTATTACACCCGCCATGAAGCTACAAAGTAGAAGAAGGATATTTAGTGTTTACATACGAATTAATCACTTATTAAGATAGCGAATTTTTATAAATACACTAAAAATTATTAATCACAGTCACAGAATAAGCGTATAGTAAATTCATCGATGCTCCGTTGTTAACTCTACAATTTGTTTAGTTAGGGGTTCAACAATCATAAATTTAATTTAACACTATTTTTTCTGCTTAACACCGTTTCATGATAAATTCATCAACAAACGTGATTGATTTTTTTAATCAGAAACAATGTTGAATTAAAAGTTTTCGCCTATGATTTTACTACTCAACATTTTTCTCAGTGTACAGCCTAGGTCTTCAAATTTTCTTGATCATGGAAGCTAGCCAAACTGATTCCTTCCGAAATAAAATCATTATCTTCTTATATCGTCTTATTAGCATTCTCTCTTGAAAATGCAGATAATTGAGCGTTTGAGTAACCACAGCTTACTAGAGCGATATCAATATACTTATCGAAAAGGTCGTAATATACTTGTTCTACTATTTTAAAGATTGTTGATGACGCTCTTCGGAACGCTGAATTTGATGGAACTACAATTTTGTTCTTTTGCATTTCTCCAAAGCGGTTGATTTTACTATTCAGAATAACTTGGTTAAAAAGTTGAAGGGAGATTTCCTGTATACTGGTTCGGCTTCTGATCATGTTTCATTATAAGATAGTTATCTTGCTAATAGGAGAATCGATTCGTTGTTTTTAGTAGTGATTCTTATTCAGATAGTATCTCTAATCCCTTTGGTGGGCCACAAGGTTCTGTGCTGGGTCCACTTTCATTTTGGCTTTATATTCTGACTTGGGTATTTTGATTGATAAACGATTATCGTGGAATGTGCAAGTTAAGTCGATTTGTGGTGAAATCTAACCAATAATTCGGAGTTTATGAGCCTCGGCCCGCTTTGCTTCAACGGGCTAAGACGAAAATTGTGGTTAGCTTATATTTTTCCATATATTTGTTGTTTTGATTATAATATGAGAAGACTATATAAAGGGTGATTATTTGTGGTTAGGATTTTCATGCATTAGTATTTGACAGATCACGCGGGATTTCAGACAAGGTGTCAAAGAAAAAGATGCTCAGTATGCTTTGACATTTCATAATGAATAGACTTATTAACGAGCAACGCTTGCAAATAATTGAATTATATTACAAAAATCAGTGTTCGGTTCGAAAAGTGTTTCGCGATTTACGTCCGATTTATGGTCTACATAATCGACCAAGTGAGCAAACAATTAATGCGATTGTGACCAAGTTTCGCACTCAGTTTACTTTATTGGAAATTAAACCAACCACACGAATGCGTACAGTGCGTACAGAAGAGAATATTGCGTCTGTTTCTGAGAGTGTTGCTGAAGACCGTGAAATGTCGATTCGTCGCCGTTCGCAGCAATTGGGTTTGTGTTATTCGACGACATGGAAGATTTTACGCAAAGATCTTGGTGTAAAACCGTATAAAATACAGCTCCTGCAAGAACTGAAGCCGAACGATCTGCCACAACGTCGAATTTTCAGTGAATGGGCCCTAGAAAAGTTGGCAGAAAATCCGCTTTTTTATCGACAAATTTTGTTCAGCGATGAGGCTCATTTCTGGTTGAATGGCTACGTAAATAAGCAAAATTGCCGCATTTGGAGTGAAGAGCAACCAGAAGCCGTTCAAGAACTGCCCATGCATCCCGAAAAATGCACTGTTTGGTGTGGTTTGTACGCTGGTGGAATCATTGGACCGTATTTTTTCAAAGATGCTGTTGGACGCAACGTTACGGTGAATGGCGATCGCTATCGTTCGATGCTAACAAACTTTTTGTTGCCAAAAATGGAAGAACTGAACTTAGTTGACATGTGGTTTCAACAAGATGGCGCTACATGCCACACAGCTCGCGATTCTATGGCCATTTTGAGGGAAAACTTCGGAGAACAATTCATCTCAAGAAATGGCCCGGTAAGTTGGCCACCAAGATCATGCGATTTGACGCCTTTAGACTATTTTTTGTGGGGCTACGTCAAGTCTAAAGTCTACAGAAATAAGCCAGCAACTATTCCAGTTTTGGAAGACAACATTTCCGAAGAAATTCGGGCTATTCCGGCCGAAATGCTCGAAAAAGTTGCCCAAAATCTGACTTTCCGAATGGACCACCTAAGACGCAGCCGCGGTCAACATTTAAATGAAATTATCTTCAAAAAGTAAATGTCATGGACCAATCTAACGTTTCAAATAAAGAACCGATGAGATTTTGCAAATTTTATGCGTTTTTTTTTAAAAAAAAGTTCTCAAGCTCTTAAAAAATCACCCGTTATTTATAAATCTCAAGAGCAGTGTTATAGGTACATTTACAGTGATCGCAAATATGACAACATTTATTAACATTATAATTAAATAAAAATAATGTAGAATGGCCAGTGATATTAAATAATGATTAGATTTCTTACTAGAAGCCATTTTCTATTAGATATATGCTCATGAACCAAAGGTGGTCAACGTTTGATTCTAATTGAAATCGCCTTCTAAAATCACACTTATTATTTTATACTATAATATAAACCAATAATTTGTTATCAGCGCTAAAACGGTGGATTTATCAACTAAAGCACTAATAACAAAATTTTTGAATTTTTGAATTTTTGAGTTCTGAACACTATAATTATGATGGTTAAAAAAAATAACGGTTATTCATTACCTTCTCAACGATATACGACAAGGATATATTCTAAAAATTGGCTACCAGCACCACAAAGGTGGATTTATGAACTAAAATTATTTTCAAACAATATAATACACGTTATTACACGTCTCTTTTGAGGTACAGATCCCAAAAACCTTTTGGAAATAAAAATAAGAGAAGATTGGCTAAAACAAACTCGAATAGGATAAGCCGTACTTGAAATATCATCGGTACAGACACCCAGATGGAAGGGCAAACTTTTCGTGGTTTTGGAAAAGAGTAAGTTTTCATAATTTTTCAGGATCTCAATAACATGGCGTTTTCATTGATATGTCAAATTGCAGTATCGCTTCTTCTTTTGTCTTTTTTAATTTGTCTTTCCCCAAGTCGATTTTCCTTTTCGGTTTCTGCAATTTCTGTTTAGTTTATTTTCTTTTTCTTTCTGCTATGTTGTTTTGGCGCTCAGAACTTTCAGGGACCGCGAGAAAGGATTGAATTTTTTCTTTTGGATCATCTAGATACACGGATGTGAAATTTTTAACAAAATTAACAAAAAACAAATTTGTTAAATTAACAAAAACGAACAGTCGGTAAAAGCAATGTTAATAATGGAAACCTGACAACAGTCGAATTTCAATTCAATTGAAAACTATTGAATAGGATAATAAACTTAATTTTGATTGAAATAAAAAAAAACTAAAATTACAATTTAAAAATATTTACAAAAGTAAGAAATTGTAGAAAGTTCTATTAAAGTTTCAGTGATGTATTGCCAGAGTAATAAAATCGAGATGCATATATACGTATATCAAATGATGGCATAAGAAGTGCTCCCTGAAATAAAATTGTTCATTAAAAAACTACGAGATTTTCCCATTTGTTAATGCGTTGGAAAATCGAATCGTACAGAATATTTTGACGATTTTTGTGTTTCAGTGTATTAATTATTGGCTAAATTACAGAGACACTACCGAGTGGTGGCTAGATCAAATCGTGGCATAAGAGGTGCTCTTTGAAATCTAATTGGTTTCATCAAAAAACTTAGTGATTTTCCAATTAAATAAATTAAAAATAAGCCCATGCCCTCCAGACAAGCCCTTACACGATTTTTCCCGTATAATGAGGATGTATATTCGTCGGTTCTAGGTACTCGAAAACCTCCTTTCAACAATTTTTATTAAAATTGTTAGAGTTGAGCAAGAAAATTAAAAATACTCCCATGGCCCACCAGAAATGAGTTTTTCCGAAATCAGGATTCATTGCATTTGGTTCGTTGTACTAGAAAACCTACTTCAAGCAATTTTCATTTAAATCGTTTGAGCTGAGCAAAATAATTAAAAATAATCGCCATCGCCATCGGTTCTTGGTGCCCGAAAATCTCCTTCCATCAATTTTCATTAAAATCGTTTGACCTGAGCAAAAAAAAAATAAAAGTAAACCCGGGGCCTACCAGAAAACCCATCACACGATTTTTCCAAAAATCAGGATCCATCTTCATCGATTTCTGGTACTAGAAAACCTCATTCATGCAATTTTCATTTAAATCATTTGAGCCAAAATAAATAAAAAATAAGTCCGGCGGCACTAGAACTTGCAGAATCATTAGGAGTTGATCAAGCAACAATTTTCAGACGTTTGAAAGCCTTGGGATTCATCCAAAAGATAGCAAATTGGGTGCCATACGAGTTGAAGCCAAGATTCATGGAAAGACGATTTTGCATGTCCGAAATGCTGCTCGAGCGCCACTCGAGCGGATCTATTACGATAATCCCAAGCGCAAAAAAGCGTATGTCAAGAAAGTGCATTTGGTGGGACCAGCTGAGTGTGATCCACTATGAGCTGTTAGCCAAACCATCAATGCCCAACTCTATCGTGAACAATTGATCCGATTGAAGCAAAAAATCCAGGCAGAGCGGCCAACGTATGAACGCTCGGCCACATATTGCGGCGCCGGTCATAAATTGCCTGGAGAATAACGGATGGGAAATTCTGCCTCACCCGCCTTATAGCCTAGACCTTTCCTCGTCTGACTACCACCTATTTCGATCCATGCAGAATGCCCTATCAAGAATACGCTTCACTTCAGTTCAAGGTATCGAAAATTGGCTTCGTTTTTGGCCGCCACACCGTCGTAGTTTTTCTGGGATGGAATCCATAAATTGCCAGAAAGATTGGAAAAAGTAGTGAGTAGCGATGGACAATACTTTGGATAAAAAATCTTGTAACATTTTTCCACAATAAAGGCTCAAATTTCATAAAAAATTCCAGTTTTTAATGCATGCACCCAATATAACAAATCTTCTGAAGGACTCTTTGGCTTCAACATTGTTTCTATTGACGCCTGGGCTGTCACAAATACTTTGAATAGTTTAATGCATCCGGGTGCGAAAACCACATAACTCGATATTTTCTTTCCTTCAATTTAGAACTGCTCTTTGCCGACCTATTTTCAATGGCTTAAAAATCGATACACCATTTGGTTGACAAATTTTGGTTGAATTCTAGAAAAATTAGAATAGTTAGAATTACATATTAGAATAATTTTTAATTCCTCACTTATAGCTTATACAACTGGTCTGTCAGATGCGTTTGTGACCATCAACATATAAAATAATTGGAAACCACACATTGTTATGTCACAACGCTGTGATGAAAAATATCCTCAATATATTGGTAAACGACTTCAGTAGTCATCAACCCAGAATTAGGGTCCCCATAACTGAAACTGAAAAAAAGAGAACATTTTTTTTAAATCAAAATACAGGTGTTTTGAGAGTAAATAATAAAAAAATTTATTCACATTATAAAAATACTTAATTCTAAATTCAACATAATTCAGTCTATAAAATTTCAATATTAAATATTGCAAGAAATCACATCTGTTTAATCTTAGAATGGACTACATAATTAGTTCAGATTCATCTTCAGACGAATCATATTTCTCTGTACTTTGGATTTTCAAAATTAAATCTTTCTCCGTTTTAATTTTCTCAAAAAATTCTAAACGAGACATAATTTTATAACTAGATGTAATACTCAGCATAGCCCGTACTTTAGGTTCTTCAAGTCTATTCCGCTCGTCCGTCCATTGAGCTCCTATTAATGAGAAGACTCTCTCTACGTTGGCATTTTGGCCTGGTATTGCAAAAAAAAAAAACTCTGAAATTCTTCGCAGCTCGCAATAAAATTCCTCTTGTTTTACATGATCAAAATACTTAACCCATTTATTGCAAGATAACAGTTTGTTAAACTCTATCTTTCCATGATGTTCTCTTACAAAATTCTGTAGGTTATGGAACTGATCAAAAAAGATGGAATCATTAAGCCCTTATTTATCATATACTCAATCGACGCTTGGATCCCATAATTCTTTGAACTGATCAGGCCATAGTTGGATGTAGTCTAAGGCAATTTTGTAAGAGCTGAGTACGTAATCTTTGAATTCGTTGACCTCAGCTTCATAACCAACTCTTATTAAATTGCGTAAAATTAAATTCACCGGTAGTGGTAAAAATAATTTTTCGTAACAATTGTTCAATTTGTTCACTAACGAATTTAAAATTTCGTTAACTTCTAAAATAGAATTATTTTCCTTTTCGAGCTGCAAAGTGCTTTCGTGAAATTCAAACATAATTGCATGAATAAACAGCAATTATGGCTCAGTCAATTTGTTTTCAAAAAACCTTTTCAAAACTACTGGACATCTATTTAGTGATAAAAAATAAGATTTCAACCCCTCAAATACTTGTAACATACGATGAACAACCGGATACAATGACAGCCATCTCGTTCCAGAATGTCTCAATAAACTTTTATATTCTATTTGTACAAACTCACAAAAAGATTTTAAATTTTCCGTTCTAACAGTATAACATGAAAAATAATTGTAAATTTTGAGATCCAACCCTTTAATTTCAAACGACAATGCATCGAGCCCGTGTTTTGCTGCATTGTGAATTATATGAACTGGGCAGCCTATCCCAATCAGATTTTTACTAGTGGCAATATTTAATTTATTAAATACATTTCCATCACTTCCTCGATTGATTCCACCGAAATTCGTATTGCAGTTATCGGCTGAGAAGGCGATACATTTTTGTAGAATATTAAATTTATTTAACGATTTTAGTATGAAATTTGTAATGGTTTCAGCTGTTTCATTTGGCAGTTCATCCAAATATATCAATTTTGAATTTATCCCCGATTTTATATCGAAGCATTGAATTAAAATGGGGAAAATTTTAATTGCACCATGATTGCTCGCATCTGTTGAAACTGATAAAAATTCAACATTGGACAGTAAATTAATTATTTGTTTTATACAATATGGTGCAATGACATTCTTCATAATTGACCTCGTTTTGGTTTGAGCAGAAGAAATTCCCTCCACAACTGAAACTTTATCAGCCAACTTCGAAAATTTAGGTACTAAAAAGTTACTAATTGATTTTGAACATTCCCCTGCCCTTATTGTTAGTTTATGTTTTCTCGATTCTAGGTGCTGTTCCAGATCAAACTTTCCCTTATTAGCTAATGAGACCGTCGTACTACATATCATATAGTGAGCTTCATACTTGGATTGCACAGCTTTAAAACATGAATATTTTTTGCTAAGTTCATTGCTGAATATACACTTTCGTTTTGAACTCATTTTAAAGGCTATTTAAAAAATATTTTGTTACAATTTAGAAATAATGTAATTTAAGTAATTTAATTGATATAATTTAATTTAATTACAAAACAGTTCTAACTTCAGTATCAAAAACCGCAATATTTAATTTGAAGTTATTACTTACCTATAAACAACTAAATAAAGTAAAAATTGTTTTGTTCATCGTCCTTCGTAAATAAATATCAAATTTGTTTTATTTTACTAAAAATAAATCTATAATTATACGCCCGAAAAATTTGTAGTATGATCAGTCGTTAATTCAGCTCACCATAAAATGACATTTGGCATGGTTACCAACTACATAATACCAAACATTAAATGGAAAACGAAAAAATATAGTTCAGTGTCGTCCTGATTATTATCTGTTGCCGTGTTGAAAAAAACTGAAACACATTATATCAGGGTTGAACAAACACACTTTTTCAAAATGATCAGAATAAACTATTACGGTTCGGTTCAATTTTTAAAAAATGTAATTAAAATTTAGTAAATCATAAAATAGAGGACTAAAGAGAACATTTTTAAATAAAGAAAGAGTAAAAAAGATCCGAATGAAAAACGAGAACATGTTCTCTTTAAAAGAGACATGATGGACACCCTACCCAGAATCGGATTTATACCACTTAAGACCATCTGGAATTGAGCTGATTAAGTTTTCCGGTACGCGTTTGTAAAGATATATACCATTAATGGAAGTACTACAAAACCAGATGCGTAAAATGATCGTCAAAATTTATTCACGTTTTTTGAGCCTGTTAAATAACCAATTATTCAAATTTATTTCCCAAATTTTACTATTAAACAAATTTTACCTTTAAGAGCAGTTACTTTCCCAGTATTAGGACACGTTACAAATTTAGTCTCTTTCCATTGAGTATATTTGACGGATCTTCAACAATATTTAAAAGGGTTTTGTCAACTATATAGGTTTTGATTTGGTTGAACATCCGCGATATTTTCCTCGGTAACATTTGCGTGCCGTTTAAGGAAACTTGCGTACCAAAAATTTCCCGGAAGATTATTTCTAAATGGATTATCCCTGGTTGTCGCTTCTAAAAAAATTTACAGCATTTCGGCAATCCTAATTTCGGTGTGGAAATCTCTAGTTAGCACTAGAGACGGCCTAAACGATTTTTTTTTTGTCCTGTTAGAATTCTATTTTAAACTGTCGATCTGGTCATGCTACATTTACAATAAGCAGCGTGAACCGATAATCTATTATTTATGTCCGTCAAAAAAAATAAACTCTTTAGAAAACCAGATGAATATTCCATCCAATTTTTTAATCACTCGAAAACACGTCTATTTGCATTTGAATTTGTACCACGACTGAGAAACTAAAAATATTTTTACACATATAATTAAAGAATATAAAAACATTTTCAATAATGCACCAATCCAAATACAAAATTTTGGCGCGAAAATAGGCTATTATCATATTCAGTTGCGGCTGGCTTATTACCAGGCGTTTTACTGTGCCAAGTGATTGTAGAAGGATGAGACACATTTTTTTCCGCATTATTCAAGACATTTTCAACGATATACGACAAGTATGCATTGTATAGCGCCAAACCGGCAGATTTAAGAACTAAAGTGGTATCATCAAAACTGTTGCCTGATCCAAGACCTTTCTAACGATATTTGAAAACAGTATATTAGCATAATGTAAAGTAAAAGGCAAGTGCCCGCCCCGTGTCAGTTAGAGATCTCAAAAGCTTTTCAATTCACCAAATTTTAAATTAATACCATCGACAGACATACGGGTGGACAAACTTTTCTTGCATTTTTCGGATCAGACACTCTAGAAACGTCTAGTAAAGTAGTTTAGGAACACAGTAATTTTTTCATCATTTTTATCATGCGTTCAATATTTTGGTCTAACAAACCGAATTTAACACTAAATTGGGAAATTATCAGTCAAAATTCCTTTTAGAATCTTCAATTTTTCTTACTAGAATTTAATTTAACAGTGTAATACTTTTAATTGATAAAGAAAACATCAAGAATTTTAAAGTTTGATCTCTTTTACAATCGATATCGTGAAATTTGAGATTTTGTACTCTCTAATTTCGGGACTTTGATTTGGAAATTTTTTTGCCCAACTTCAGACGGAAATTTGATGTTGTTAATTGTAGTCGGCGGTGCTAAATTATCGTCTGCTACTTTAATGTATCGGCAACGATTTTATTAAACGATCAACACATTTAATTTTGAACATTGTAACACAATCCGGTGTTAACAAATTTTTTCGTCTATGTAAACGTTTAATTGGTTTCTAGAAAACATCATAAATAGCTTACATTTTAAATTTTCTAGAAAACCATCTGCTTCCTCAATTTTAAAGTAAATTTGTATTGCTTTTAAAATCCGAAATTTCAAAATATACCTCATTGTTTATTCCGAAATATATCCTGGGTGTGTATCTATATAAAAATCACAGTGTTGGCATATGTTCGAGACAAGCTTTAAAAAGCTTTAATCCAATAAAATGCAAAAAAATCAATACAAAATGTGTTAGAATTGTATACATGGAGGTAAAGAGCGGACGGTATATAGTGCCGCCAGAATCCAAAACCTTTTTATCGATTTTAAAATAAAATCATTTAAATTTAATAATAAATTCGTATCCTTTTCACGAAATAAAATCTCAAGTAAATTATCTCTAGAAATAAAAAGACGTACCAACAGCAAAAATAAACACTTACAAAATGTGTGCGTGTATGTATGGGTGGGTCTATATTTAAAAGGAATGGAAAAATCCGAATTTTCTCATTTTGTATTTTATCTGCCTAGATTTTGTTTTTCATTCATAAACCAAAATAAAATGAAAAAAAATAAAAAAAAAAAATATATAAACCTAAAGCAGAACGTACACAGTGCGGAGAAAATGTACACATATAACATTAATAACAAACTTTTTTAGAAAAGTATCCCGATTTTGTTTTTCACCATATCAAACCATTCGACTACCACCTCACATGCCCCCGATGTACATCTATATATATACATACAATCGTATATATTTCGGTGCTCGTCTGTGCTTTCAGAAAATTCAATCAAAACGTGTACACACACATATACACAACTAATACATTCAAACATGAAAAATCATTTTAGAAATGGTCCCATCTGTTTTTCCAATTTTATCGAATCGTTTTTCCATTTTTTTGTGTGGTGTTGTTGTTTTGTAGCATAATATCTAAACGAGAGTACCGAGAGAAAATGGAAAAAAAAATCTTTCGCCATGAAAAATAATTTGGTTTGTGTCAGTCAGAGATTGGAAAATGGATGAAAAGTTGAAGTATGGCAAGTAGAGTATTATATGGTGTATATATAGATTTTCATTTCACTTAATTTTCACTGTACTTACTTTGGTTTTTCCGTTTGTTATATGTATATGTATATGTTCGTTGTATATATAATATACGAGGTGCGGTGTGAATATTGGATTTTCGTTTATAGTATGTACGAAGTTGAAAATAAACAGACGAAGAAATTAAAGGAAAATGATAATGATGATAATTAATTTGTCCGGAAAATTTTCATTTTATTTTTTGGGCAAATCTGGGCTTTATACTATACTCGTATATCTACAACGGATTTTCATTTTGTTTTTTTTTTATCTTGAGATTTTTATTTTATGATAATCGTAAAATTTTGATTTTTCCGATTTTTCCAAGTGTTTCAGATTTTCTTTTTAGATGTACTCGTCTTGTATATATATATATGTATGTATATAAGAGTAAGAATTCTTTTTATTGATTTTATTTTATGTGTTTCTTGCGATGACGATGATGTCGACGGCGAGGAGGAGTTCTCGTATACTTGTAATCGCGCAGTGCCGCATATAAATTATGAAACCGGAAAATCGCGGTTAAGCAACAAAACATTATATTTTCATTATGTATACTATATACCACAAAATTTATGTTTTGTTTAAAATGTGTGTACTCTATAAATTATTAATTTGTATGTATATTATGCTAAACGCAAATTTGCGGTTCACAAAATTTCCCTTTTTGCGTTTTTTTTTTATTGTTTGTGTACGTACTATTTATACAAGGGGTGCACGTACGGAAAAACACTTGTGATATCAAATTTCGTGAAAAAGCGAACATGTGGTTTATCCTTATAGAAATTAACCCGAATCATTTACACAACCAAATTTTGTAATACGAATACATGACCAAGTATAGAAAAAAATTAGATTTGTGCGGTCTAGAAGAATTAGAACATATGTGACAATCGGGTTACAAATTAGATCAAACACGATTTACGTATTTTATTAAGTTGCGTGCACGTTAATTTAATTTTTACTCACAACTATACACAAAAAAATATTTGGGATAATTTCAAATTTCCCGAAAAAATCGAATTTCCAACCATTTCTCTGGAAAAGCATTAATGTTTTTTTCCATTTCCATTGGTTGACTGTGATTTTGCGCGACGCCCACATTTTCAAAGTTTCCATAGCAACTTTTTCATTTCTTTCGTGTGTATTTTATTTTATTTTCCTCGTGATTTTTCACAAATTTTCCTTTGATTTTTTTTTGTTTGTGCTATCAACATTATAATAGTAATGTATATATATATATATATATATATATATATACATATAAACTCGTATGTGAATGTATTTGTTTGGGGAGAGTATATACCGTTATAGTTATATAAAGCACATCGAGAAAACAGAGAAAATTACCGTTGAAAATACGATAAAACATTGCAAAATTAAATTTTATAGTTTTATAAATAAAAATCAGAAAAATTTGATTTTTCCGTATTTTTAGTGTGTTTTGTTTTATTTCATTTTATGGAAAAGCAGAAAAATAAATTTTCCTATTTTTGGTATCTGATTTGCATATAAAGATAACACCAACAACAACGATAGAAAATTTTTATGGTTTAGTTTTTATTCGTTTTGTGTATCGTTATAAAAATGGAAAATTTATGTATGTACGAAATGGAAATCAAATCTCGTAGATTTTTATGTTTTTCAAAGTGTTTTCTGGACGGGAGTCGAGACGAATAGCAAATCCGTCTTTATAATAATAAAATAATTCTTAGAATTAGTTTTTATGAATGTTGTTATGCTGGAAATTTAACGAGAAAAATCTAGAGCCGAACTTTCGCCGCTAGAGTTCACCGTATTCAGTATAAGATTTTGGTTGTAAAAATGCTCAAAATATGAAAAATTGCATTCGATCATAATTTGCCTTTAACCGCCATCAGATTTACAAACAAGCGGTAACATGAACCCGCACTAGATTAATTACGGGTTGAACTCTCGCTCTCGCAACTACAGCATTTCTATTACCCACTTTATGGCAAGTTGTTACTCTGAAATTTTAAAATAGATGCCAGCCACGAGCACGTTCGAAATTTTAATTTTTATATTACTATAAGCCTTTTGCACTTTAAATAGTGGAATACTATAAATAGTGGAAATTTCAAACCTCATAACTATTAAAAATTTCTATCCGACTCGACGAGAATGGGCGATTTTAGCAAACATACATTTTTTGAAATTTTGATTTTTATGGTCTTCATTTTTAAACGCAGGCTCCTGGTAGCTCAATACACTTACGCTTTAATAAATGATTTATAAAACTCCTTAAATAAGCGTTAGTTTCGGCTATTATTTCATCCTTTTGTCCAACTCTCTCTCCACCGCGCCATTTATACATGTTTGGAAATGGGAAAAATTCACAATGTCAATTTCACCCTAATTTTTTCATTCACAGTGTTTAATTCATAATATTCACCTGTGACGGGGTTTTTGCCTTCTCAAGATTTTCGATGAATGTTATTCCTTGTGCCTCCAAAAATACAGTGGTCATAACCTTGCCAGCTGATGCAACAACTTTTGCTTTCTTTGGAGCACTTGAACCAGCTTCTACAGCAATCCCGCACAACTTTATTTCAACGGTCGCTCGTAATAATATCACATAAACAAACTAAAATTTAAAGAAATGATTTCAAAGTTTTTTCGACCTTTACTGGTGTTGTTACAAGTCCCTCTAACACAGTTTTCATCTCATCGATGATTTAATTTGCTTTTAAACGAATGGAATTAAATGAAAGGAATTAAAATCAAAAGTGACTTTAAATGACATACAAATTTGACAGGTTTCGTTTAAAAGAACATACAGATGTGGCCAAATTATTATCACATTTAGGTATTTGGCTTTGGTGAGTAGATTGGCGTCATTTTCCCAGACTTCTTTCATCGCTTCGATCAATTCTGATTTGGTGCGCGGGAACTTTTCTGCTTTTCAGGGATTCTTTTCTGTTTTTTTCTTTAAGAATAGCCCAGATATTTTCGATGTGATTCATACCTGGGCAATTCGGATGCCATTGGTCCGTATGGCACGGAGCCTTATCATGCATAATTCTCTCCATTGAATTTTTCATTGATAGTCGGTATTAGTTGTGATTGCAAAATAGTTAAATATTGATTCGCGTTCATTGTCCTGTTTACTACATAAAGTGGTAAGAGTTATTTTGATGATATTGCTGATCAAACCATGACTTTAAGTGGTTGTTTGATCTGCAGTTGGACACAGGAAGGTAAATATTATTCTACTTTCGATCTACGAACGGTTCTGGTCATTGGTAGTGTCAAAGTCATCATAGTCTCGTCATTGAATACAACCTAATGATGAAATAGAAAAAGATAAAGTTGAAAGAGAGATTTATTGAAAAGTGTAACTTTAAAATATTACTAAAATGACTTTTATTGTTAGTACCGGTATTTCCTGTTTTCTGGGCTATTTGCGGCTATTTTTGTGGCTCACTCCTGTTTTCTGGGCTATTTGCGCATGCGTATACTGGCCTACTTCCAAATACGTCCAAATGTTGGCTGTTACAGCACTGATGTGCTTTGCTTTACTCACAGTGAATTTCACTAATATTATAAAAACCACTTTACATTTTCAAAATCACAAACCAGACTGAAATACTTCAGTTAAATACTAGTTCATAAATACTACCTAGTTGTCATAAAATCAAAACAATTCGGATTTCAAACTAATTAACAGGACAATAAATATTCGGAGTTCTTATTTTGTCGAAAAAGGTTCTCTGGTGTTAATGACCCATAAAAAGCATATTTTCAGGGTATATTCAATTTTATTGCATGAATTTCAGTGACGCATATATGGCGTTATTTTTGAAATATTAAACTATCCAACCTCGTATAAGGAAAATTAGCCTGGTTTAGGGAATAATAAACGATAAATTAGCCTCTCAAACGGTATGCCACTTGAATTTATCGGAATTAAAAACATATGTCTGTCTTCAGGTCCATACCAGTAGTTATAAGTACTAATGTGCTGCACTCAAATTTTCGATATTCTTCAAAAAAATTTAAGCAGTGGCTCAACCTCATTTTAAACTGACATGTGACATGCTATTCTCGTATAACAAACAAAAAATGTTTCACCAGCGCCAAAACGGTGAATTTCTGAACAATATTGCTGACCAGAATATTCATGCTGGGTCTAAGACGTTCTAAAGGATTTATTGCATGATTGACAGTACCATACTCCCGTAACACACCCTAAACACTCCCGTATTAGGCTGAGCGGCTCCTCCAAATATGAGTGGCTCAAACTGTTGAGTTTGAGTACCCGCAAATATTCCTGATCTTTGATTAGGATTGGTAAATGAGCCCCCTCCAAAGATGTTACCACTTTGTTGTTGGTTTGATGCTGTACCACCAAACATACTAGTTGCTATTACATCTGTAGTAGTTGCAAAGGTCGATTTACCAAATATGTTCTGCGCCTGATTTCCTGTTTGTGAATTTCCAATATTCGCCGTAGCAAAAGGATTGTTACCAATGGCAGGATTGTTCTTTTTTGGTTCTGACCCAGCACCATAAAGGTGTGCAAAAATGTTCATGATCTCAGGGGGATCTTAGCATATTCAATTGCTGCAGCTTTGATTTGCTCTCCTGAATCAAATTTATAAATCCTAGACGTACTTGCTCAAAGCTACCGTTAATTTTCGCCTCATAAAATCTGTATCGAATTTCCTCGTTTGATTGATCTTCTATAAAATTTGGCGTACAAGGCTTAACCTTGAATATTTGCCTAAAATAATTAAGCAAAATTTTAAACTTTATACAACATGCTATTAATATATACTTACTTTAAATCAATGGTACAGAACCATTTTAGCCTCCGATTGAGTTAGGAATCAAAACAGAAATAAATTTTAGTTGATGAAATGTAAAAACTTGTTTAGTACATACCACGAAACGGCATTTGACATGCTTTAGTTCACATATCCATCTGTTAAACGCTTGTAGTGTAAATTTGCGTTTTTTTTGTGTGGTTTCTTGCGAATTATGATGGCAGCAAACAAATTCCCGATATTTCAACAATAAAATCAGAGTCCAAATGAAAAAAGAAAGAAAAAATTGGAAAAGTTGTGATATTTTTTGTAATATTTTACGTGAAAGTTTTATTTACGCCAACCGTAAAATATTAATAACGGTTTTGTGAAATTTGTATTAGATTTTTGTTTCGAGTGTTTGATAATATGAAATTGTCAGGCGAAACAACCAAGTGAACAAAATTTCTGCAAAATCGAATGATGATAAGTGCTTCAAATTTCGAACTCAATTTTGACCCAAAAGAGACAGATAGACAGACAAGACAGCAAGTTAAAAAAAACGTGGTAAAAGCTGCGAAGTTGTGATATTCTTCAAGAAATTTTCAATGATAAACGGATGCTATAGTAAACGAATAAATTTCCATCAGCGCCAAAATGGTGAATTTATGAACTAAGGTGGTGTTATCTAAACTGTTATATAATTAAAGAAACGAGTTTTAAACGATGTTCTATGCGAGGATAAGAAAATAATTCAAAAATTATAAACTGTGTTAGGGAGTTTTTAAATTCCATAGAAAAGATAACCATCTTGCCAATTTTTTCATCAATTCTGGTATTTTAATTGGAGTAAAGGGTTAACAGATTAAGGGGCTTGATGTATACCAATACCTTATTTGAAACTTATAATATTTTGATTTAACCAAATGAACTAAAGTTTCAACTCAAGATTGTCCTTCTAACGTTTTGTTAGCATAACAAGGATTAAATGCCCGAATCACGGTATCAACTGTCGTTTTAATATTTTACGAGTACACTATCCGAGGGTTGGTCCTCGGAATCAAAATTTTTTGGCAAACGTTTATATTTGCAATTTTTTGAACTTCATTTGGAAATGTGTTCCAATTTAGGGCCCGATGCACAATAATAAGCAGACATTCCAGGTGATCAAATGCTTCAAACAATTATACTTCGGAGTCAAGGTAACTGATACTTGAGTATTTATTTTAGAATCAAGTTAGGTACTTTATTTTGAAGGTTTATTGATGCAGATCCAACGGTTAACATATTTGTTGACATTTTCAACAGAGACTTTTTTATGGCATCTATCTCTGCAATGATGTTTTTTTGGGGGTCTTGGATGGTGGCTGTACTATCAACGTACACTTTGCCTTTCAAAAATTCAATTCTTCGATATTCTCACGCGTAGTATGGCAAGTTGTATGTAAATTCAAGCACTTGACAAACTGGTCCTTGAAATGCTCAATTCAAGTGATCGAGTGTTGACTGTTTCGGTTTATCTCTCACATTTTGCCTCACAACAGCGAGGTTATCTGCTGTGTGAAGCGTTTTTCGCCTGCCAGGCTTTTGCATTCACTACAGAACCGATAGCCTCGAATTTACGCACTAAATGACCGTTGGTTGTTTCATTTGAGGGTTATGGCGACCAAAATTTTCAAGAATTGCGCGGAACAAGATTTTTATTTTTCACCATTTTTCTAGTACTTTTGAAAAACTTTAATACGGTCTTCAATCGAATACTCGATAGTGATAAATTGCAAATATTTAACTAACAAAATGATAAGAAATGACAGAAAATAAATATGGTGTTTTTGCAAAATTAGTTTTTATTTTCCTGCGTCTCATTTGGACTACCCTTTATATAGATGACGCGTTCTAGTCTCGCAAGAATTTGTATAAAACCAATTGTTGGTCAATGATTTGTTAGCCCATTAGTGACTAGTTTTATGCTAAACTTACCTGTAACAGGTGAAATCGTATTTCCCCAATTGCTTGTTTTCCGAATCCTCTCTCGTACAAATTTACGTCATAAAGTTCTTCTCTCATTCTATCGACATATATATGTTGACCATACAACGCTGATGATAGAACATAACCGAACTTAATAACTGCCAGTAATCAAAGATTACTCTCGAAAATTATTACGGCTTAGGATCAATTGTATATGTCCATCCAAATGAAACAGATTTTTATTCACAGTCCTTGCTAATCATTTCTCCAGAGTACCATTAAATCTTTCCACCATACTATCTGACGGAGAATGCAAAGACGTGGTTTTTGTTTTAATTATGCTGAATAACTGACAAATTGTCTGGAATTTGACCGATTCAAACTCTTTTCAACTCTTGGTTTGTTCGGCAGCATTAGCATCAAAATTGTTGGTTCTTGATTGGGTAAAGAGTATCTCTAGCTTTTTGTTGAAATAGCCTATTATTACTAATACATATACCTTTTGTCGCTATCTCGACTCGAATAATATCTCGGCATTGTACTGTTAAATTGACTGTCGTGGTTGTTTCGTGCAAATTCCATCAATGCCACACACTCAGCACATTTATGTCATCACTTCATTGCCGTCAGTATACATCCAGAGCAATAAAACCGTTGACGAATTTTTAAAGGTATTTTGTGTTTGAATTCTGATGAATTACTTCCCCATACCATTTTCAATAACAGTTTAGTTTCGGAATCCAAACACCTATATTCGTTCTAAACTATACCATTCTCTTAAAGATTACTTTCTTACTTTACCCAATTCTCCTTCATTATGGATGTCTTATCTGAAATTTTACTCTATTTTCGCCGACGGTTCAATTCTTTGTTTTTCTACGGTGGTCCTTCCGTTATTTTCCTGTGTATCGTCGTGTACCGTTCTAATAATGTACAGTACTTCATTTTTCTGCTTCTTACAAGGAAGGGTCTCCAGGTGTCCGGCTCCGATTTCGATGAAACTTTAATATGTTGTGGAGGAGTGGAAAATAAGTGACACGTATTTTTTTTAAGTGCTCAATCCCCTTCTAAGGGGGTGAAAACCGCCCTTGAAGTTGGGGAAAAAAAAGTGATTTTCGATATTTTTCCTCAAAAATCATGAAAAAATCTGCAAGTTTTTTATTCCAAAATAGGTATTTCAGAAACTTACATTATATAAAACTTTTTCAAGAATTTTGGTACTACCTAGGGGGTGAAACTACCCCTAGGAAGGGGTTGAAAAATCAAAAAAACAGTCTAAAAAATCCAAATTGATGCGAAAAATTCTGGAAAAAATTTATATTACTCCATAAAAAAAATAAGGTTGACGTGTTTGAGGGTTTTTCGAAACCACCCTTTCTCAGAGGGTTAACCACCCCTAGAGACGATTCTGGAAATTCGCTCAGGACATCTGATTTTTTCGACTGAAAGTTCTTTGTCCTCCTCAATTATGATCACTAACATAGATTCTTACCCATATCATTGATGTTTAGGGGTGAAACATTCCCTAACGGGGGTGAAATTTTAAAAAATTGTTAAAAATTCCAAGAAAATTTCGGAATTTGGTGGAATAATTCTAGAAAAAATATATAAGATCGCGAAATTGGGATAAAGGTTTGCACGTTCAAAAATTTCATGAATCATCCGCTTTGAATGGTTTCAACCGCACTTGAATTTGGGGGTGTAAGAGCGACTCTCCATAATTTTCCCTACAAAACATGAACAAATCCGAAAGTTTTATACGTATCTCGGACTATGAAATACGTATCTCGGAAAGTCAAGATTTTTATTATTTGTTCACCAAAATTCTTGAAAAAATTATATATAATGTAAGTTTCTGAAATACCTATTTTGGAATAAAAAACTTGCAGATTTTTTCATGATTTTTGAGGAAAATTATCGAAAGTCCCTTTTTTACCCCCAACTTCAAGGGCGGTTTTCACCTCCTTAGAAGAGGATTGAGCACTTAAAAAAAATACGTGTCACTTATTTTCCACTCCTCTACAACATATTAAAGTTTAATCGAAATCGGAGCCGGACACCTGGAGACCCTTCCTTGTTAGTAAGATCTTTGGTACATTTCTGTACAAGTTGTTAAATTATTTCCGTTTGTTCTGCTGTGTTAACTTTTCGCACAAATTTTTCGGTGGTGGTATTGGTAATGGTATTGGTTACTCGTTTACTCGCTGTACCGTCTGGACCAATTGTAATTTTACTCCATTTGTTTTCAAGTAGACAATGTTTTTCTCGGAACGTTGGACGACAGACTGAAACTCCCGTTCAACCTCCTGAACATTTGATTGTACCATTACTATTATCTATATTCAGCCTCAATAAATTTCTATTCCATTTCTCTTTCGCGCTCTTTTGGAATGGCTGCTTGAGTTCTTCCTCCAAAAGCTAACTTCTTTTTTCCGTTATCACTAATAAAATATTGCACTTTTCAAAAATGCGTTCATCGTTGCACTATTTATATTCAGATGGAACATTTTGGACTCACCTGCGGATTTTTATTGAAGCACATGTTCTAGATTTCAATTTATTATAAAACCAGTGCTACTGCTTATTACACTTCGATCTTGCCAATTTTTTAAATATCATTAATTTCATACCCCATAAGTGACTAGTTTTATACTGAATTGATTAACCAGCAGGAATAATCAATTTACGCTCGATTGACGTTCAATAGCTGAAATCGTAACAATATACCGACACCTCTGACTAGGAGTTATAAATTGCGATTTAATTTAAAAATCTTTTCCTTTTAGAAGCTAGAAAGTCGAGTATTCTCTAATGAAGTATAACTCTAATATTTAGACCTGAAATCTCATGCACACTTCTTGGTACAAATTATAGTTTTTTTGTTTTTGTGTTGGCCGTTATATTTGATTGTGAAGTCCAAAATTATACTCATATTTTTAAACTAATGAAAATTTTAGTAAAACAGTTTTAATATTCATGCCCCCATCATCACTCCAACGATTGGTTGACTTCTTGTCATAATTGTAGCAGAGCGTAAACTGGAAAGTATTGACCGGAAAATCAGTTACAGATGAACTAGCTACAGCAACCTTAGTATGCAATTTTTTGAATAGGGTGGGTGAAGATAATGTTGGTTTTTCAGGTAATTTATTAGTTACCGCATTCGCAACAGGTGTAGATAACAGAACAACAGAAATAAATGGTTGGTGGTCATCTATTATTAATTTATTAACGAAAGGATTGAGTAGAGTGCCGTTAACTAGTTTTCCAATAATCGGTAGATATGATATTTGGGTCCAAGTCAAAATACTATACTTTTTTGGCACCTCATTTACAGTAAATAATTTGATTACGAGTAGTAGTAGGAGTTATCCGTGTTTCGGCAAAGATATGACTTGACTCTGTTTCAGGCTATGAACGATTTGTGTCATCGTTTCCTGAAGTTGGTGCAATGTCAATATCAGAGGGTCTAGTCTTTCTTGATGAACTTTTGGGATATGCCGATTATTGCGGAAAAGTTTGATCATTTTCATCCATTAGAGTACGAAGTCACTGTGAATTCTGCATGAAACATAATAAAGTTTAGAATGTTAGTGAATGAAATTAATATTTTGAAGGTAGCATTGCCAACTACAGTAATAAGATCCGCTACTAAATTTATGTAGATTGATTTCGTTGCAAGAAGACATATGGACATCCTCATGTAACCTTTACCAGTTTTGTATTCTCTACCTTTGATCGTTTCTATTTCTATAGTGAGTCTACATAGCCAACGCCAATATGAGTGAGCTGCCTTGACGAACACACTCCTGGAGATGACAGGTTGCCAATCAACTCGTTACACACTTGAGTAGCTCTAAATCTGTGAAAAATCACACTTTTTGAAATCACCCCCCTGGTGGCAGTTTTTGCAAATATAATCCAATAAGTAGGATTTCTCAATGGTTGGTTTTGTTTGCGCGTAGTGTATTATATCTCTACTGACCTGATGGTTAGAAGGAAGTACCGCAGGAAGCTTTTCTGTATAATTTAGTAATGGATTTTGAAGTATCCGCTTACTCGTAGAATTTCGTTTTGATCCAGACTCGCGCAATCAGCTGGCTTATCATTTAATTTAATGTGTGTGTTAATCTTTAGATTGCTGACACTCGGTTGCTAACGTAAGATTTAAACTTTTGAATGTCAACTTATATCCATGACAGTACTAACGGGGAATCAGTTCATACATAAGGCTTAATGTATGTCTATTGGCTAGTCACTCTATACTTCAATGACTGATTCACTTGTAAAACCTAACCTTCTTGCGAATTTGATGATTTGAAATTAAGCAAGATTAGGTCTTCTGCGTAGATTAACCATTGTTGATAAAATTATTCTGAGATTGGTTCTTCCCAATTGAGCCCGAGAAGCTAGAGTTTTAGCATCATGATTTTTGAAGTGATTGTTATTGATGCTAGTCATCCTCATAGTTCATAGATAACTTGACTGTGGTAGAAAGGATGGTTTGCTCCGCCATTGATCCAGTGTGATCATTTATGTATGTCTGTAATTTCGGTTTCGCCTACTATGTATGGTAACTCTTTACGATTGCTTCTCACATCTCTAAATTGAAACCGTCTTTCCTGAGTTAATGGTTTTAGAAAGTGCTTCTTTTATTTATTTAACCTACAGTGGGTACACAATCTGTATGCAAAAAAGAATAGAACAAACAATAGACAAAAACTTAACAACTCATTTCTAAACGAATTTCTTGTCATGTTAAAACCTATACATTGTTAAAAGAATTAAAGAGTCGCGACATTCTCAAGACTGGTTCTGAGAGTGCAAAGTTTGTAGGAACATGATCAATATGTAACAAACGATGACGGCACTGACAACGTGTAGGAGCGTAAAAGTTGATACGAGCAAGTATAGCGTCACAATTTATTCGTGAAGTCAGAACATCATGAACGAAGATAGCAGATGGAACGTTTCGTCGGTGATCTAAACGTTGTAATTTTAATAATTTACAACGATCATTATAAGGTAGAAGAACATATTGGTGCTAAGCCAATAATAAGCTTTTAAAATGACAGGACCAATGTGTTTAGTAAAAGTAAAATCATAAGAAAAATACCTAAATCAGTCATGAACTCAACTTTTTCAACAACAGTATTACATAGAGAATATTGCTGAATACCTGGTGAGTGCATCCAACAGAATGACAAAACTCTACATTTATACCCGCACATTCAACAATAATTTGTTTAATAACGACCAACTACAAAATTTATTCAGGTCACCTTGCAGTTTATCACAATCAAAGACACTAACACCTGAAGCAAATATTTTCATATCATCTGGGTAAACCAAACAAAGTGCGAATTTAAAATAATCAACATCATTGGCAAATAATGAGAATAAAGGAGGGCCAATGTGGCTGAGGAATTTCTGAGGTAACTTGAAATAAGCGAAAATTAAAATCATTAATCACCTGATAGGGATGAACTGACAATTTAGTTTATCCAGCTTAACGATAAGGATCGAGTGAACAATTTTAACGAAAGCCTTTCAAAAATCGGTATTTACTGCATCCACTTATTGCCTATATTCTAATTCCACAAAAAGAAACTAGATTTTAGTAACGGTAGACCTAACCGGGTGAAATCTGTATTGAGCTGGAGAAATACAAGTTTTCACGTGAAACAAGAATTTCGGTATGGCAGAAAGAATTGTGATCTTTTGCCAGATTTAAAAATCGGACGAATGAAAGATAATTTCCACGGATTAGGAAAAACCTCAGTAAGTAGGCTCTTGTTAAAGATTAGAGTCAGTGGGTGGCCTAAACTCTCTGCACAATTCTTAATAAAGATAGTTGGAAAACCATCATGTCCAGCCCCCATATTACTATCAAGTTGAGATAAGCTAAGATAAACTTCTACTTCAGTAAACTTTAAAAGTTTAAAATCAGAGTCGCGATTATTTATAGGCTTGGTACGTGAATCCACAGATATTTCATAGGCGGACTCAAATAATTTGGCAAACAGATTAGAAATGTCACAGGGTTGACTTGCGGAAGAGTTATGAAAAGTCATTGGAGTAGGAAATCCAACAAACTTTTGTTTACCATTTATAAAACTTCAGAAATGTTTTGCCGTATCCTGTCATGAGGCCATCAATAAATCAAAAAAATAATTATTGGAACTCATTTAAGCCTAACTGGAATTCTAAGCCATTTTTAACATTCAAAACGAATTTCAATGAACCACTATTTAGATAATTTGATTATAAACAGAATATTGCAATGTTTGTTTTTTTAGAATAAATTAAGAAACGCCAAACTCTTAAACATCCTCTAATTTTCCTGTTAGAATCCCATCCCAACCAGTGGTCAAATTCTAGAAGTCAATTTCACATTTCAAACAATCTCCTATATACGTTTATTTCCATCTCCAACAGAAGTTAGCCTGCCAAAATTAAGAGTGTTAGTACCGTCAAATGAAAAGTCAGTTACAATTGCGTTTAGAACTATTTAAACTATGCCTCATACAAGTTTGAATGTCTCTTTAAGACATTCGCTAGGTTCAAATGGCCCTATACCGAAGCACGATTTCACATTGAAAAGTCAACGCCATTCTGAATCTAATCAACTTTTCTATAGTTATCAATTAAGCAGTATAGTATTTTACTTTTGTGTTCAACATTTTATTTCTTCCTGTTGTGGTGTTTAATACATTTTTTGTTTAGTTTCATCTTATTAGAAATATTTTATAACTTCAACTAAAACTGATCAGATTGACGTGTCCTATTTTATTACAGAAATTCGTCTATATATTTCCATAATAAGTCTTTTAGAAATCCATTTCCTTACAAATTAAAGCGATTTATACTTATCATATTTTATTAAGAATTGCTCTATGCTATCTAGTTACTCTCCGGTTTGTAGATTCCAGAACTCATAGAATCCACTCAGCAGAAAGCATAGTATCCACTCAGAAAATTTGCAGAACTTTCGAAATTCGATGAATTTGACCGAATGATTCAGTTCTTCTGCGTAGATTAATTGTATGCATTGTTGATAAAATTCTTCCGAGTCTGGTTCTTCTCAATTGAGCCCTAGAAGCCATAATTTTTGAAGTGATTATTACTAGTGCTAGCAGATTCAGTGCGTGCATATTAGGGTTTATATTCCAGCGTCGTGTTTGGTAACCTTATGATATTTGTCCACTTCCTTAAATTGAAATCGTCTTTCGGAATAGCTGAGTTAATCCATTTTGAAGGAGTAATGTTAGTTTTATCGTGTCGCATCGTGTCATGAGGAAAGATAGAAAAGCGTCCTACTCCAATTGTTGTAAAGTTTGGACCAGCTGCTGAAGGCTCTCAGGAGTTACGCCAAAGTCTCTATGGCAATTCCTGTCTTCTTCGGCAATCCATATTTAGTGAAAAGTCTTTTCGTTGGCTGCGGTAAACAAGTATTTGTGATTTCGTCATCTCATGACAATGTAGCAAAGGTTTTGTTATATTTTTGGGTCGACATGCATAATGTCATTTAGTGATCTACCACTAGTTATTTTTGACGGCATGATGTGTGCTATGTAATTTCAGCCGATGAGGCGTTTGTGACCTTTTCCATATACCCGAGTTGATATTCTTCTGTTAACTTTCTGCATTGGGCTGCTAAGTCGCCGTTCGTTATGAGTTGTTTTGAATTTGAGTTTGATTATATTTTGAAATAGCTGTTCACTTCTCCTTCTCCAGTGACTTGCTTTCATAGTGGATATAAATATCCGATTTCGCATAATTTTTGAGGTTTTTATCAGAATTATGCATCTTAACCTAGAGCGATGAGCAGTTGATTGTTGATTAATTTTCTTCATAAAATTAGGAATATCTTTGAAAGTTTTATAAAATCAACGATAATCAAATCGTTATGATTGAAAATTTGCATCAATCTAACTTTATTATCTTGTGGGTTTTTATTTAATTTTTTATTTGTAGTGAAATAATAGTCCAGCGTTCAAGATTTTCGCATATATAGTCTTCCATTTAACTGTGTCTGATGATACAACATCAATTTACGCAAAACGTCATAGTACAGTTTTAGGTGGTCTTTTTGCATCCAGCCTCTGGTGGAATTCGAACCCAGTACTACACTAAATGTCGGGTAATCGTTAGGAGTGAAATTTCAATTTTTTTCACTTTATAAAATGCCCCCTGCTCAAAATTTTGCCAGTTAGTAACTTACGTTTAACTTCAAACATAGTTTAGGATGGTCTGAAGAGTTTCACTGGTAAAATTTCGAATTTTCTCGAATTTTTTATAATAAAATGTTCCAGCGATAAAAATTTTGTCAGTTGGTCATCAATTTAAACCGATTTTCCAAAAATTTCATGAGATTGTGTAAAGTTTGAAGTTCCTTTGTGCTTGTTCACGACATCTTTTGTACTCTTAAAAGTTTCGGAGTCGAGCTTCTTGGTTATAACGCATATGATGATTTGATCCCAGGAGTTATTGCTAACTCCTATGTTTCTTATTGCATGCAGACACTCAATGACGGTATCGTACAATGAGTGAATGGCGGAAGCAAATTCATTATCGTTGATCCCATGTGACATCAATGTGTATGTATATATCCTGTCAGTATAGCGCTGTCGCTAAGCTGTTTCACAGTTTTCGCTTATGGTATATGACAATGATTAATTATAGTTTTGGTGCCTAGGGTGCCCAAATTTCCTTGTCTTTTTTGAATGTTTTAATGATTTTCGACTCAATTTGCGAATAACATGATATATTCGTAAATAGTTATTGAAAAACACATTGTATTATAGCCACAGACCCTTTATTACAACAATTTTTGTTCCTAAGCATCTTAAAGGGTTTCAATATCCTCTATCTTTCTTATAATTATTATAAAATTATTTTTTTTCTGAAGACTGTTGTGTCTTATTTATAAGTACAATTTCTGCAGTCTGGAAATATTTCAGACTGACTATTCTGCATGTTGTATTCTCAACAACCATCTTATCTCTCTCTAAAATTTCCTAATATAGTCTCACACCTTTTTACAGACACACTCCGCATCGATTAATAAACAATCAAACCTCTATAAATTTTTATTTCTCAAACTCATTTACACAATTTTTTTTTTTTTACTGGAAAAATCAAATTAATCAATAGAAATTCCAATTTTCCAAATTTAATTAAAAATAAAATATTTCTATCATCATCCTTTTGTTGAATTATCATTCAACCAATAAATAATCGGTAGACTATATACTGTATACCCATTTCACCTAAGCACTATGATGAGTACGACGGCATCAATATAGTCGGAAAATCAAAATATGAATTTCACACGCTATGATACGGTGTGCGTACGCCTATACATAAAAATGAAAATCAATTTAGAATAAAATAATATAAATAAAGATTTTTAGAAATTCCAAAATTATTAATAAATAAATAAAATATATAATAATAAATAGAAGAAAATTCCATACAATGAAAAATCATTTGTCAAAATAATTTTATTAATGTTATAAGGATAATCGGTCGGTAAGACTCTATCCTCTCCGACATAACGATTAGTCATTTAATGATCATTATATATTGTTGTGTACGCATTATAATGAAAAATCGACCCCTAACGTTTTATTAAAATCAAATTAAATTTGATGATGAGGGGGTTGTAAATATATACGATATTTTAATCCGCATCACATAAATTATTCCGACTTTAATCTGTCACAAAACTAAGCACTTGTTGTTTATGTGCGGTTTATCAAAAACTGTTCACATTATAAAATCTGTTAATATACTATAAACTTTTAAAAATGTGACGTAAGCCACACCTAAAATTATTAATTTTATTAATTTTCTTAATATAATGTATAATATAAAATCAACCCCCCCTGTGAGATATAATAATATCAATAAACGTTTTATTTGTTTCGTGTATTGGTTTAAAGTGTTTGTTTTGGTGTGTGTGTGTGTGGGTGGCTGTGTGCGCAACGACGCTCGGAAAATTAATTTTAAATTACAAAACACAAAAAATTAATCGAGGTGGTTTTTATTAATTGAGCTTCTCGATTAAAATTTTCCGACGGTAAATTTTCTATCATATATAATCGTATATATACCCACCCACATGAAAAGCACAACATTTTCCATCGAAATACACCAACCAACTGTGTGTTCGCAAACAGAAAACCGAAATTTATAAGATTTTCTATCATCCAACCGAAACTGTACGAATGTTTTATACGTATATACGGTTTGTATATAAAAAGGAAAAATCAAATTTTTCATTTTATGATTTTCATCAGTTGTGATTTTTCGCTACCATTTTTATTTTTGTACTGTGTGCTTTCTATATACATTGTATGTGTTCGAGTATGTACATAGATTTATATACCGAATCGTATACCGTCTCGTTTCCGCCCCCGATATACATCGCCTATATATCTACACAATAAATTTATATAGCCCAGGTTCTGAAGCCGAGATTACATTGGAACGACGTGTTTAGAATTTCATTTTTGGTGTTTGATTTTATCCAAAAACAAAATAAAAGAATAACGGAAAAATATGTAAAATAAAATAAATAAATAACGAAAAGTTTTTTTATGAGATGAGATGGATTTTCCATGGAACTTTTTAGATGTTGTTGTGTTGATAGGAAAGTTGTCGTTTTGTATTTTCAGAGGGGAATTGCGTTGATTTCGTGCAAAATATATTTATTTATTACTAGGTGTTACCCGTCAAAACTATCTTATTAAATAATGAGTGATTCTATTTCGTCTCAAAAATTGCCACCACAATTTACGTAAAAGCTTAAACAGAAATTTTCGTCTCATTCATTAAATCTTACAGTTTGAGAAAAACTTATCAACTGACTATATAGATTCCCATATAACACAATTGTAAATGTTTGTAACGGAAATTTTTCTTGTCGTGTAATTGTATTTGTGTGTGACTCATTTTCATTTTGTAAGTGAATAATTTTGACCTTTTTGACCCTCTCTTTTAGACAACGGACCAAATAAAATGTCTAAATAATGCCAGAATGGGAGCTACATTTAGTCCAACAGTTTGGTAATGCAAATCATCCTATACAGAAATTTAATACCAAAGTTTTTACATAACATATAAATGTTTGTATAACATACCAAATTTCCCTAATTTTGGAAAATTTTTGGTCTAGTTTTGTAAATGCAAAATTTGCAAAGCAAAAAGTTGTATATTCGACTACTTTTACAACAATTTTCAATGTGTGCTATACTTGTGAAACATTTAAAATTTGATGCGAATAATTACAAGGACATTTGAAGGTATGATATCAAAGGGCCGAATGTCGGAGGGTCAAATGTGTCGAAGGGCCAAATGTGTCGAAGGGCCGAATGGGTCAAAGAAGGGAATGGGTCGAAGGGCCGATTTTTGTTTCTTGTTTTTAGAAATATTTGGTGGCACATGAGAAAAATTTTCCTTCACCAAAATGTGTCGCTGACTGGATACGTGGAATTTCATGAATATCCAAAGATGAAAAATATTTGATATCGACGGCAGACTACTGAATGAATTTGTCATATAACGAACTGGCAAATTAATGCCACAGTAATCCTCCGCTTGTGCAACAGACTTTATTTATTTATTTATTTAAAGAAATTTATTTTGTAATATACATGTATGATTTCAGATTATTTACAGTTATAGTTAAAATTATATTAAAACAACAAAAAACTTTAAAACAGAATAAAAAAAAAAAAAATATAAACCAAATTTTGGTTTAAACAATTAAAAATTTAGAAAAAAGTCTTTAAGGATATTTTTAAAGTTGTCCTTTGATAAGTTGAAGTCAAATACATCGTCAATTAAGTTGAAAGATTTAGACATCCTATTAATTGGGTGGTTTTCTCCATAGTTGGTGGAATGGTGTTCAAGTGCTAAAAATTTATGGTTTCTAAATGTTCTGCATGGCACGTGAATTGATATGTTTTCCAAGATGTAAGCTGAATCAACGTGACCAAGCAAAACGTTACCAATTAAAGCTGCTCCCAAGAGAAGTCGTCTATTTTCAAGCGTGCATATTTTGTAATCTGTGCATCTTGTTGTGTATGGAGGTAAGCGAGCCACATTTTCATGGAATGGTAAGTTGTGGTCGTAATCCCAGTCACTTTTCTTTAACAAAAAAATCAGGAACTTCTTTTGAATGCTTTCAATTCTTTTTATGTGTACAGCATAGTATGGATTCCAGACCGTTACAGCGTATTCCAGTTGAGATCGAACATAAGCGAAATAGAGTGAACATAAGGTTTGGATATCCTTAAATTCACTTGTCCATCTTTTAACAAATCCGAACATGGCATTCGCTTTCGCAATACAATTTTCAATATGCCTATTGAAACTGGCGTTTTCGACAAATGTAACACCTAAGTCTATAACCTCATTGACTCTTTGCAGTACTTCGTTGTTGACTTTGTATGAAGTAATTATTGGATTTCGTTTACGATGGAAAGACATGATTTTGCATTTCTTAATATTTAAGTATAGTGAGTTCCGATCACACCACTCACTTAATCTATCTAAGTCTTCTTGAAGTTTCTCCGTATCTAACAATCCATTAATAGTACGAAAAATTTTCACATCATCTGCAAATATGAGCACGTCTGAGTTTTTGATTATCTCGGTTATTCGGTCTATGAAAACAATAAAAATCCAAGGCCCGAGGTGTGATCCTTGGGGAACACCAGATGTAACTTTAATAACGTTTGATTTTTCATTTCCCATTATCACAAATTGGCACCGGTTTGATAGATATGATTTAAACCAATTTATGTAATCGAGAGAAAACCCAAAATTGAATAAACTCTGGAGTGCTTTATGATGACAGATAGAATCAAATGCTTTATTAAAATCCGTGTACGCTACATCAACTTGACGGTGTTTTTCTATCGCGTTAATTAGTTTACTTGTGAATTCAACCAGATTAGTCGATGTGGATCGGCCAGGCATAAACCCATGCTGGTTTATTGATATATGACGTGCAATTGTGGATTTAAAACTGTTGCATAATACTAACTCAAATAATTTTGGAATTGATGATGTAGTTGATATTCCTCTGTAGCATGAGATATCCTCACGTTTACCCGATTTAAAAATTGGAGTAATTTTTGAAATTTTCCATTTTTCAGGAAACACGCCGGTGTTTAAGGAATGATTGAATAGATAACATAATGGAATTGTTAAAATTTCAGCGTACTCCTTCAGAATAGAGGAGGGAATATTGTCAAGACCGCAACCATCTCCAAACCCCCTTAAAACCGATAAAATGTTGTCCTCAAAAATAATAGGAGGAGTTATTGATGTGTTGTTGTTGCTGGGTTGTTCGTACAATCCACTAGTAACGCTTGGTCTATAGACTGATTGAAAAAACGACGCGAACATGTTAGCTATATCTTTGGCGTTTGAAGAGCAGGTATTGTTGTACGTCATATTAGCAGGGTATCCTTCAATTTCGCGTTTATTCCTAAAGTATTTCCAAAATTGTTTTGTATTTACTTTGATTTTGTCTTGAATTTGATTAAGATACGACCTGTATTTAGATTTGAAATAAATTTCAAATTCATTACTATGTTGTAGAAACGTAGTTTTGTCCGCTTCTAACCCGCTTTTCAACATTTTGGCATACGCTTTCGACTTCCGATTTTTTAAGTTAACTAGTCTATCATCAAACCAATGAGGGTGAGCATTTTGTGGTTTACAGCACATAGGTACATACATTTCGAAGCCTTGAAGCATGATGTCATTAAATTTGTCCACATTTTCGTTTATATCATTGGAATTGAGAGTTATTTGCCAGTTGATGGAGTCCAGGTAACTTTGTAGCCCCACACGGTTAGTTTTTTTAAAGTTGTATTTCATTGGTTGTAGGTGTTCTGATCTCGCCATTTTAGTTAAGTCAAATACAATATCCAAAGATTTGTGATTAACATCATTTATGACAAAAGGTAATAGGGATTCAGAAATTTTAAAGGTGTCAATGTCGTTGCTGAAGACAAGATCCAATAATCTATCACGATTATTAGCAATTGTGTTTATTTGGTTCAAATTATAACCAAGCATGGCGTCCACAAATAAAGATTCCGCATCTGTTGTTATATTGCAAGGTAAAATACAGTTTAGTTCTGGGTCCAAGTTCCAAGTTATATTTGGAAGATTAAAATCACCAAGCACAAGAACTAAATCTGACGAGTTTGTTGTATTAATAACTTCATCAATCGCATCGATGCAAGTTGCATAATGATCACTATTTGATTGAGGTGGTATATATGCTGCGTAGATGATTAGATTGGTTTGGTTGATTTTGATTTTTACACCGATCTGTTCGACTCTCGATGGGGCTAAAGTTACTGGAGCATTCCAGAGTTTAGAATGTACTGCTATCAGTACGCCACCACCCGATTTCTTTGAACTAGTTTCAGGAGACCGATCGCATCTATAAACAACGTAGTCATGGCCAAAAAATTCGCTGCTCCGTATGTCTGGTTTTAATGAAGTTTCACAAATTACATAAATAAGGTAGTTTGATTTTAAAACGAATTTGTAGAATTTAGATGCTTTTGATGCCATTTTGTTTACGTTTTGATAGTAAATTGCACATTTCTCATATACCGATCTTTTTTTGGACTTTATGGGCTGATTTACCTTTTGAGTAATAGTATAAGTTCGAGCTTTCATTAAAAGTGAGTGTAGTCTATCATTGGCCACCGGAGAAAAATATTTAAATGATTTTGTGTGTCTAGAGATTGCAACTATGGCATGCGGTACACTATCGAACAGCTCAAGAAGTTGAGAATTGGTTCTTATACATATTACATTTGGTGAGGTTAAACCTTGTGCTTCATGGATCGTCAAAACTTTACTGGTTTCTGGTATCTTAAGCTGAGAGATTAATTGTTTATCAGCTCTGGTAAAAGTTAGATAGAAAGCGTTCTCTAACACAGGTAATGATGATAGATTTGGTGGCAGGTTTATAAATTCGGCGGAAGATTCCACTGTGTTCATACTAGTGATGTTAGGGTAGTATTCTTTGAGAGCAGAAGTAACATCAGCTGGGCATCGATACGTTACATTTAAGTATTCAGTCTTTGTTATAAAAGCACTTGCATCGGAAAATTTCATATTGACATGATGTAATCTGTCAATATATGGTATTTGATTTTTGTCACCTAGAAGATATATTTTAGAACATTTACTTTTGATAACCACAAGTCCTATATATCCAGCATGCACCATCATGTACTCATCAACAAAAACTGTATCGTAGGTCCGGTTACCATTTATTAGGTATGAGGCAATCGTTTTGTAGTTTAATTTGATGTTATTAAAGTTAATGTTTTTGTGCTCGCAACGTGATGTTACCTTTAATTTTATATCTGCAAGTCCTTCTTTTGTAGCACATAGAACAAGATCAGTGCCCAGATTATGGTTGTTTATAATCCATGTTGATTTACCACACCCAGGTACACCTTGAATATTTGTAATATCCGGCATCTTTATGTTTGTTTTAAGATAGATATTGTTTAACGAGTTGTAAGTCTGATGATCTAACATAATTACCGTACCCGATGAACAAAAAATGTATCTGTTTGGGGTAATAAATGTGTTTGTGTCTTCACACAGTTGCACCAGATTATTCCCATCGAAGCCAAACTGATGTTTTGTGTTCGGTTCTTCGAGATATTGTTTGGTAGCGTTGTCAAATATAAATATGTTTAATTGTCGTAAGGAAGCAGCGGAGAAAGGTAATAGATTTATGTTCTTAATGTAATGATCCTTTAAGTGGCTTTTTATTAGGCTATTTGAGTGTTTCATGTAAAACATTATTTCCATGATCGAATTCTTATAGCTGGACTCTGCAGACAACACCTTGTGAAAAGTCGGAGATGTGGATGGAAAATCCATACAGTTTCCATATGAGAACTTCGAGGGATCACCTGTAATCCAACGGGAAGATAACATTCTCTCATACTGCAGTGACATATTGAAAGGAATATTTAAAACCCATTGATGTTGTTAAATGGAGAGTTTGTAACATAATCCAACACTGGCAAAACCTTGTAGACATGATGGCTAACATCCAAGGTAATTATGAAAGGCTCATTTTTTCGATGCTGCAAGTAGGATGTTAAAGTTTCTAAAGCGTAGATTAGATCACTGCAATCAGTTTTAGATTGATGAGTAACTACAATAACGTAGTTACCTCCGATTTTATAAACTTTTGTAACTTCATTAACTGATTTAATGTAGAAGTTATGTAGTATAAGTCCATTTCGGGATAGATATTTTTTAAGATTGCAATTATCCAATTTTCCTTCAAAAGCAACACAAATAAAAATAGATGATTTTATTAAGTGTTTGCCATTTAGCCAGGTTGAAATCTGTGGTTCGGCATGCATGAATTTTTCAGATGGGATATTTTTAACAAACTCATATCCGTTTATATAATCTTCTTGGTGGTTGTTACTTGTGCTTCTTGTTAACATAAGTTTAAATTTAAATGAGGAGATGATTGATTTGTTGTATGTTGATTTGATGTCAATATCAGTTTGAGTTTCGCAGTGTTTAGATGTGCACTTATTACCCAGTCTTGGAGTCTTTGAGTAGTTTTCTGAAGATGAAAAATGAAATAAGCCTCCATTTGAATCGCACACAGCATCTCTCATTTTGATGGTTTTAACTCTCGCTGTCTTGACGAGGTTTTCATAGCGTGAAAAATTCATCAAGTCAGCATTGACTTCATCAACCTCATCCATAGTACGTATATTAAAACCACCATTGAAGTTGCAGGCAGAGTTGCTCGTTTTGGAAGTTTTTAAGTTATTTGGTTGTGGTTTATTGAGATTCCGAAAATCCGATTGCTTTTTTGGAAACTTAAGTTCCTGCGACACTTTCTCCAACTTTGAACCAAAGTTGATCATAATTATGCCCTAGAAAGTCGTTTATAGTAAGGTCGTTTATCCGGAGCGCCAGAACGTTCAATAAATTTTCAATACATTGACAATCGAAATTTTGACAAAAAACAACAATCCATCAGACTTTCTCCACATTTAGACCAAAGCTGAACAATAATATAGCCTATCAAATAGTCATAGTGGCATTTATGGCCTAGGTCGTTTATCAGGAGCATTGGAGCGTTCAATAAATTTTCAATAAATTGAAAATCGATTATCTTTATTATATATAAGTTTAAAATCCCAAATTTAAGCCTAAAGCTAAAAAGCTAAAAATTCAAACATCGAAGATGGGGCTTGAAATTTTGCTTAATGCCTTTATAAAAAAGCTTCAGCGTACTGATTTGTTTTGGGCTAAAGTTCTTGTATTTATATAGACCTAAAAATAAAAATTAAAAAAGTTTAAGCCCAAAAATTGATTTTCGGCGCACCAGCGTGTTTTGGTTCTCTCGTATTTTTTTTTCTTTCGTTGCATATTCTTGGGACAAAATTTCGTTACATTTTTCTACATAATGCGAACCCAAAAACATCTTCGATGTTAAAAATATATATATTTATTTATATAGTATATCTATTGATATATTTATTTATTTACTGAGTTGAAAAAATCAGTCTATATTTTTCGACTGATATCTGTCGGCTGAAGAAAATCAATCAACATTGTCCATGTTGTTTACTTTCGGCTGGTATAGCTAAGACACTATCTGCATTATCAATTTTTTTATCTTTTGGCTGGAATCTTTCGGCTAACTTTAATAAGGTATTAAAATACTTAAATTCATAAGAAATTCTTTTTGTTTAATAAAAAAAAATTTACAAAATATTCCATAAAACTGCAAATTTAAAAAATTGTATTTCTAAAAAAAATAAAAAATCGGTCCTTCGACCCATTCGGCCCTGCGACATTTGGCCTTTTGATACATTTAGCCCTTCGATATTCGGCCCTCTGTACCCATTCCCATTTGAGCCTTGTTTGTTAGATAAAAACTTAAATAATTTTTTTTTGATCAATAGGATGTACCATATCAAAGGCTTTGCGAATATCTAGAAACAGACAGGCACAGAACATTTTCTTTTTAAAGCTTTTTCTCAAAGAATCAGTTAAACTTAGGCAGGCAGCCATGGTGTTGGACTCGGCCCTAAAGCCTAATTGCCATTTGCTTATTACAGTATTTATTTCTAAGAACTTATTTAGTCTAAGCAGTATAATCTTTTCAAATATTTTTGAAATGGAAGATAAAATCGTTATAGGGCGGTAGTTAGATATATCCATTTCATTTCCAGCTTTATGAATTGGAAGTACTTTGCATATTTTACAAATATCTTAAAATACGCCCGTCTCAAAAGAGTCATTTACATATAAAGCCAGCAATGGAGATATGATTCTAACTGTGTATTGTAGAAATTTAGCAGAGATTCCATCCATCCCAGTAGCCGCATTCATGTTTAAATTCAAAATTATTTTTCGCACTTCTTGTTCGGTGGTATGCGTTAACTGTAGCTTTAAAATAATTCTATAATTAATATAATCAAAATCTTTATGAGCTAGTGCTTGAAAATAATGGCCCAAGGTAGATAGTATATTACCAAAGTAGTTATTAAAGAGCTTGACTATTTCATTATTAGTCGTAACTATACCATCAGTGTCAACTAAAGCCCAATCTTTGGTGGATCTGGCTTTGTTGAATATAATTTCATTCAAAAAAATTCCAAAGTTGCTTGGATTTGTTTATATGCATACCGACCAAATCTGAATTTAGCTTTCTCTTTGCTTTTTTTATTTTCGTAGCTACCAACAAGCTCAGCGCTTTGTGACGGTTTACTATAAAAAAATTATCCCGTTCATTGATGATACGTAAAATATCATTTGTCATCCAATCATGTTGGTTATGTTTCCTTTGTCTTTTTTTAATTATCTTTGTGTACAAACTAGCTGTTTAACATTCCCCACAAAATCATTAATGTTAGTAGCACTAGAGATCGTATTTCAAATAGGATCATCATAATTTTTTTCATAATTAAAGACTTTCATAAATTCCAAATTTGACTTTTTTGGAACATTAATTTTAGAAACCTGAAGAAACAAGTTTACCAAAACGACACTTCTCAATGCGGTTTTATCCCATGTTATGAAAATACCTTTCACATATTTGTTGATCTCAAATTCGAAAATCCAAGAAGATTTGACGGCTCTTTTGTACACAAGACGAAAAAACAAACATCGGTAATATTCACAAATTTATCTACCGCCAACCAAAAAAAATTGAAAGGGTTGCTCTATTCGATGATTAAGTATATGGAGCTAAACAACATTATAAACGAAGTTTTAGCTTAATCGGTAGTAGAGTTCGATAGAAAACCCAAAAAACAGTAAATATTAAATAAAAAACACCCTGCGCATAACCTTTAGCCTATTTGAAATGTGTCTGAAACTTATTCCTCTATACAACTCATCCTTGGGTGGAAATTTGGTATAGAACCATCAGGAAAGGAGATGTCAATTATTTCTGTATGCACCAGCTCTAACTTTCATTTTCACAATCGACTATATTTCTTTATAAATATTTGCTCTGTGTTCCTCTCATGTTCTCACATATTGCATTAAAACAAACAAGAACCTATTTTTAGCCATTTTATTCAATTAGTTTGAAATGAAGAAAAATTAATAAAGAACCCGGTCTCCACTGGAAAATGTAAACGAGTTTTCATTAAATCAAGAGCACACCTGTTTTTATCTAAGAATTTGGAATACAAATTTTTTAAAAAGAGACAAAAACCGCACCATCTTCCATTTCGACCAAAACTACTGGAATCTCCTAATTTATTGAAAAAGCTTAAGTATGAAGTTTTACCCAGATCAGTCTGTACAGAGCCACAGCCAAAAATTATTCGCGTAGATTTTTTTCTTAACAGTCCTAAACAAGGAATTTGATTTTTTTAGCACAAATCTCACCAGAGATTTTAATATTATTTACACTTATCCAGTGACCTATTTAGTCATTTAGTTTACTTTAGTTTACTATACGCACAGAAAAAAATTAAAAGTTGATTTTTATTTTTTTATATTTTTTTTTGTTAAACTTTACATAACTTAATATTTTATTTTATTTGTTCTCAACAATACATTTACTTAAATTTTATTTTGAACAACATTTAGCAAAAAAATATATATCTGATTCGATAACATTTATAGTTTTTACACCGAATTACTCCTTTACAATTTTATCCGCTTTACTTGTTGCTCCGATCAGTATCGTATCGATATCTACATTTTTTTTCCGACGCTTGTGTGCTGTTTAAATTTTTCGTTACCGCCTCTTTTGACGTTCAAAATGAATTTCTTCATTTTTTTCATCGTCTCTTGGTCGATTTTATACCTCTCGGGTTATGTATTTGCTTCCCCCTATTGATACACTTAACACTTTCATTTTAGCACATTGTCATACCTTTTACACCTTAAACCCCACATCATTTTTCATTGCATTCGTAACGCATCCACTTGATTAATTCGAGAATTGTTGTAAAGAATCTTGGGAAGACTTGTTCGACTAAGTCACAAGAAATGACGATCACAAGAAAAACTTTCCGTTGGATTTAACAATCAAACGTCCATATGAAAGCATTAGGTAGCTCATGCTATCTCGCACCCAACTGGAAAACGCCACACTAGGTACTTTGAACACCGGCTACCAATATGGCATGTTTAATGGGAAGCTACAAGGCCCTTAAATAGAAAAACTCTAATAAAATTGTGTGGTATGTGAAATATTCGATCAAACAGAATTCTGAACTCCTTACGAAATTAAATATTTAATATTGAAAAACGGCAAAATATTTTAAAATTGGTAATACAGTTTGAAAAAACTGAGTATTCTTTGTTATTCGACGAGATTTTAGATCTCAAAATTCCGGTATCAGACGAGTTTAATTCCAAAATTGACGGTGCGTTTCGTTTTTATATACAAAACGAAAAAACAATCAGTGAATATTGATATTTTTATCTAACGGGAATAAACTTCAAACGAAATTTTTGCTCTATTAAATGATTTAGTAGGGAACTAAATACATTTCAAAAGAAGTTCCAGCTTAGAGTTCGAGAGAAAACCCGAAAAATAGTAAATAATGAATAAAAAAAAACTCTAAAAATTTGTCCCACATTTCAATATCTGAAATTAGTTTCTCTACAAATCATTCTGCCAATTATCTCTGCATGCACCCCCTCTAACTTAGATTTTTATAATTCACCATATTTCTTTATCAATATTCGTTCTGAGTTCCTCGCGTATTCACATTATCACGGATCAATTTTTCCACTCGGTAAAGACAGCTTCCATTGTTGGCAGTGTATATTACAATTGTCATATTTTAATGGTAAACAAAACTCTGCTTTACGATCGATTTTTTTCGAAAACGCCTTTTCAGTCATTTTACTAGTTTAATGAATAAAAATGAATAAGGTTCTCGGTCTCCACTGGAAGACTAAATGAGTTTTCATTAAATCAAGACCACCTATATTTTCATCTAAGGAATTTGAGATAAAAATTATTTAAAAAAAAGACGAAAACCCCACCAGAGACCCCCGGCCGAGGGGGGGCTCCATTTTCCCCGATAGTTTCCCGACAACTTTTCAATAGAGAATAAAAATCCGTGTGTATTCTATTTATATTCCAAACTAATCATAGGCTTTCTATGAAAGATTCTAAACAAGCAAATGTACAAATTTGTAAATACAAGTCGTATTTTTCGAATTCATTTACGAAAAGTATAGTAAAGGTGAAACTATTCATTCAGATTAAAAGGAATTTTGGCAGTACCGTGAAGGATTGCAAAACAAAAAAAAAATATTATCTATCAGAAATGGGTTTATTGTTTTTCAAAATGTTCATCATGAAGGTCAATATACTTTAGCATGCGTTTGAACCAATTTTCGAAACACGTGTGTGTTTCGACACAAGGCTATAGGGCGAATAATCCACTAACTCGATGTTTCGACCACTCAAAGATTTAGTTGTTTGTGCCACCATTGTCGTGGTGGAGAATGATATGTCATCGGCGGGCGGTTTTTTTTATTTCGCCAAATACATCTGGCAAACAAATGGTTGTGTACTATCCAGAATTGGCCGTCCTACATTGTACGAATAGTACGGTTGCGACATGTCCAATTTTGACAGCTATTGGAATACTTTTACCATCCACTGCTTTTTGGTTTCACACTCATGTCTTGTAGTCATGTTTTGATGCTCCACGATCATATATTTTGAGCGTTTTTTTCGTTCAAGTGGCACGAGTATTTTTTGAGCGTTTGCCAAATTGATCCAACACGAACAAATCTTTCAGACGGCCAAATGCTCATGCAATATTGAATGTATGCTACTCCAACTAATTCCCAAAGATGCCTCAACCTCTCGATCTTGCAGTATTGGTTGAACAACAACCGATTTTGGAAAACAATCGCGAAAATCGTTGTTGAGTAAACTACGACAATGAATAATATCTGTGAACCATCGATAAACGCTGGTCCTTGATGGTGCTACATTGCTAGTAGAATTAAGTTCAAAGCATAGAAATTTTGAAATCCCTTTTTTAAAAAAGAAGAAAAAAGAAACGGTGGTATACAGAATCGTTCTAAGTAAATATACCTAAGATGTCTAACTTTAAGATAGAACCGTCAATTTCCAGATGGCAGCCCTCGGTTTGCCAATACCGATTTATAAAAGGTAACTCTTACAACGGCAAACAATAAAAGTAATTTCGGAACACAAAACCGCTCATATAACGTATTTGGATTCAGTAACAAATATCGAGTCAGTAATTTTAAAAAATTAATAATTTCGTTCACGATTATGATTTAGGAGTAAATGCTCGATCAACTATCAAGCAAGCAATTTGCTAGCCGACAACCTGGCTACTCAATAATTTTTACTAAGAAAATTTGGACTTGAAATTTTTTATTTTTTCAAATTTTAGTAATTTTTGCGATTATGCTGTAAATTTTGAGGCCAAGAAAATGATTCAGCAAATTTTTGTATTTCTTGGTAAAGTTAATACGAATTCAACAAATAGCTTGTTTACTACAAGGTGAGCAGGCCTGACTTTACACCCAAATTATAGACAGATGTAAAAAACTAATTTTATTTAGTGGCAGACAGTTAAATGGCATTTTACATCTATTTTGTTGTTGACTGGTGGTGGGCGCGTATTTATGCAGTGTCTGTGCAATTAATTCAGCAACTGTTACCGAGAAGTTCGTTGAAGAGAGTTTTAATACGTGGGACAGTCAAGGGCCTTTAAAGAAAAATGTTTATCCAATGTAAAAAATGCCTAGTATATTTGTGACCATCGAAATTTGTTCAGCATGTTTCCATTTACATGATCACTGGCGAAACACTATAGCAAAAATTATGCGGAAACCGAAAATTAAAAGCCCGAGGAGGTTCTAAGGCAGGTTCTACAAACCCGGTCTATAAAAAAATAAAATAGAGAAAGGTCGATTTTTCCGATCATATTAGCACGGTCATTAAGGAGTATTTCAAATTCAGGCGGGAAGGCAAAATACTTTTCCAAGCCAACATATACATTCAGTTTTATATATACAGATTTTCTAATAACAAAACTAACAAAATGTTTTTATTATTCTATATTTCCAGGTGAAAAGCCGCACAAGTGTACTGTATGCGGTAAAGCATTTAGTCAAAGTTCCAATTTAATAACACATTCCCGCAAGCATACCGGTTACAAACCATTCTCGTGTGAATTGTGTCAAAAAGCGTTTCAGCGCAAAGTCGATTTGCGGCGTCACAAGGAATCCCAGCATACCGTACTCAAACCAATGCTTAACTGAGAATTAATATCGTTCGCAACGACGACGACAACAACAGCAACATGATAATGATAATGTTTAATATTAAATTTATATATGTGATCACCAAAAAATTAAAAGACCAAAGTAAATTTTAATTAACAAACCAAATAATTTCTTTATGTGCAATTTAGTATAAAAGTTTCATTTTAGATAGGATTAATTATTTTTTTATTTTAATTAAATTAATTTAAATTAAATCCACCAAAGATATATTTACGTACGTACTATATACTTATAAATATTAATTATATATAATTAGGTGCAATTTATTATTTTTTTTTGTATAAAAATAAAAATACCTCAGTAGAATTTTTTCATTCCAGAAACCAAATTTTGTAATTAATTAATTTAATTAATATTCGATATATTATAAATGTGGTGCTAAATATAATTTTTCATTTTATTAATACTAATATTAAATTTGATATTATAAATTATAATTAATTTTTTTTCCTCTTATACATTTTGTAAATTTTAGTTCAATTATAAATTAATTAATATTAATATCACCTTGTAAATATTATTAATATATAATTTACAAAAAAAAACACATAACAAACACACAGTTTTAATTAAATTAATTATATAATGTACAATTTTTTTAAATAATTTCTTAATCATAATAATATTATACATAATAAAAATAATTATACCAAAAAAACCAAAATTTAATTATAAGTATAAATATATATAAATATTATGTATTAAATTAATAAAATAAAACAAGTTAAACAAAATTAATTAATTATTTTTAATTAAAAATCTATATATTAATAAAATGTCGATGTTTTTTATTTAAATGAAAAGAAAACAAAAAAAAAATCAAATTAAATATAGAAATAATAATTAATTAAAATAAAACAAATTATCAAAACTAAATTATAATTTTGTATTTTATTTGAGATTAATAATTTTGGATGATTTCTTGATAAGTCTCACCAAAGTAAGATTTATGCATCGTTAGAATCGTTAAGTTGGTTAATGTTCTGACTTAATGATAAGCGGGTAACAAGAGGCAGCACTAAATCATTTCGATAAAATAAGAGCAACCACAATCTGAGTAATTGAAAATTGAGCTACTTTAAAGAACATCAGGAAACCTGTCCAACCAACATATTCAACCCCATCAAAATCAGTTAAGGCCGTGTTCCGCATCAGGTGATCAAATTCCAGAATTTTTTCCAAAATTAATGTTAGCATCCTATATGCAAAAAAATAGCTCTTCAGTTGGAGCGATTAAAAATGCCCGGATTCCGATTTTCAAGATTTTGATTTCCGGTTTTAAGGTCCCTGTATTTTTAATTTCCGGGACTTTGGTTCTCGGGATTTTTATTTTCGGAAATCCGAGTTTTAGAGGGTAACCGAAACACAATATTTCAAAATTGCAAATAACTGGCTGAGGATTGGTTTGCGTTTTAATTGGAGCAAATAATTTACAAAAAGTGCAAATCTAAAAATTTGGACTGACTTATAAAATATGTAGCGCAAAGTTAGAAGTTGTTTTTACCACGTACTCAAGCACCAAATCGAAATGAATAGGCGCGTGTGTCTCGCTATCGAACACCAGATGTTATTTCAGAAGAAGTCTGATACAGTTCCTTCGAGAAATCAGTTTTTTGAAATTATAGTCCCGGTCTTGAGAGTTAGTGACATCTGATTCGTAACAGAACGTTATTTTGTGCATGTTGAATAAACGCACTTGCAAGCTCTTAGGACCGATGTGAGAGGTAGTTCTCCTTAAATTGATAGGGTGGAAGTCGATGATACCGTGATTCACGAGCCGATAGAAGAAAAAGCCCAACCTAAATTTTTCTTCATTCTGATAGCCACTCTAATGAAGAGTGTATCCATTTTGGTGGTGTTATTGATTCTATAATTCTAGACCATCTAAGCTCTTGTCGTGCAATTAGGTCTGAGTAAATCTTTGCTGATTCGGAAGATTTGGAAATCACCAGGTTTTAAGAGGCTAAGCACGATTGTGTACTATATTTCCATTAGGATTTATTTTACAAAACACTATAGCTTTGTGGAATTTTATCGATAAAACCACTTATAGGGACATATTCCTCGAACGATAAAACATCTAAAAACACACTTCGTTTGATAATAACAATTCCAAAAGTATCTGCCGCGACTGTTGCTTGAGTTCAGCTGGGTGGTTGAAATGCTGGAACAGAAACTGAACAATGCATTTTGCCTTTTCGTATCTCGAAGATTGTGCACCCCACCCACATCAAACCACATTCCATCGAGAAGATTAAAGTGTCCCACCAACATAAGGTTGTTAACATGCACAAAAGGCCATACATCTAAATCAAGGAAATTAATTGTCATTTTGTAATAATCGAGACTGGAACCATGAAGAACATAAACTCATATGAAGACAAATGGCCTGTTGGCTACCTTAACACGAACTACATTCGACTGCAAAGTCGATCGCCAGATTTTCAAAATCCTCAATACCAAAATTCCATAGTTTTTTTTCAATTTTATTAGACAACAGGGTTTTGATAGTCTTTTTCAAGAGGGTAACAAAGTTATAGATTCATACCTCTTCGCGGTGGAAACGATCCCATTCATAGGCATGACACTACATATTATGGCGGGTGATTGGCACCCTAAACCCCTAAACCCAATACAAAATCAACTATATCAACTAACTACTGAAGGTAGAACTGGATGGACCCATACACGTAACAAGCAGATTGGGCAGCAGGCTTACAAGCTGCTCTTAAAAAAGAAACACTTAGTTATGAACCCTTCACAGAGACCTCCAATTAAGAAAAAAAAGAGTTTCATTACATACACGATAATGGAAAATGTCGATTTTTTACGCGAAAACGTTTTAAAATTGGTAAATGTATATATAGGTAACTGGTTGCATCACCTTCAATATTCCATACTTCCCCAACACCTAAACACAACTTTACTGAAAATATATCCGTAAGTTGGCTATTTGAATGGTTTATGCCACCAATACGGTTGTTTATTGCTCTGATTTCGAGAAAATTCGTTTAGAGGGTCTTTCGTTCGAGTTTATTTTTCAGTCCAGTCGACTATGAAAATTGTTGAAAGAAGGGTTTTCGAATACCAGATATCGTATAGGATTAATTCCATTTTCTGAAAAATTCATTTAAAGAATCTTTTGGTTAGGCTAGCGTTCGTTTTTTAAGCTATTTGTTTTTTTGTAGTTCCCGAGTACCAGAAATCGATTACGAATGGATCCGTTTTCGGTTATGGATTCCTCTTGTTCGCCATTTTGGTAGGTCATGTTGCACGTTGATGTGCGATGTTGCACCATTTTACTGGATGTTGCACCATGTTGCGTGATTTTGGCACACATCAGCACAATAGGGATGCGCTACGTTGCATTATTTTTCACCATACATATCATTATGTTGCGTCGTGTTTCAACATGTGTTTTCTGTTAGTTATGTGTCTGGTGGTATGTTGTACCATATTTCAAAATGTTTCGCTCGAAGTTTTAACGAAACTGCTATTAAAGAGTGTGTTGAATTTTCAATTCGATGACAGAATCCACCTATGTTCCTTTATAGTAGCAACCGAAGCATTTTTGCCAGCTAGGTTTCGCTGGTGGCTCAGGTTATTGTCGCTAAATTTAGGGAATTGTTGAATGAATTGTTAATTGTTTTACTGGTAAATTTAATACCAATATTAGTGGTTGCATATACAAGGTCTCCCAAATTTCGCAAATCAAACGAAGCAGGGTGATAGGGGAGCCTATTTTCAAGTAAAACAGCTAAGTAACGTTTTTCGAAATGTTGAAGGTGCAAAAGTGATTCCACATTTTGTATTTTTTAATAAAATCGCATGCGCACCCACCAAAAATTTATTTAAATGAAACCAAGAGTTCTTTTGTTTAACTTTATTTTTAATACGATCTAGAAGGTTGTGAATTTCCAATAAAATCATTTTCATAAGATTCGTTATCTTCTGTCAAATAAAAACTTTGGTTTGTAAACTTTTTTTTGTTTCTCGAAAGTTTTTGTTGATGTTTAAGTGCCGCCAGCGGGAAAAGAATGTACTAGAGAAAGTTGACACACTATCAGTAAAATATGCGACACTAATGCAAATTTAAAAATGGTATCACACACCGGGCTATTCACCATAGAATGTTTTTTATAATTTTTTTTTTCACAAAGTAAGTCGTGTTTATTAAAAAATGAATTTCACGGATTTTCCGGATTTTCACCTGATTCCCCGGATTTGGATTTCCCCAGCATTTCCACTAGATTGCCACCGGGTTTCCCCCGGAATCTGGGAAATCAAAAAAAAACCGGGGAATCCGAAAAAAACCGGAACAACCCGAGGCTAATAATCGAAATCTGTGGGAAATCCGGAGCAGATCCGGAAGAAACCCGTGAAAACCAGGAGAAACCCTGGGAACTTCTGAGGAAATTCAGAAAATCTGGGAACATCTGGTGGAAATCCGGGAAATCCGGAACAATCCGGGAAATCTTGAGGAAATTTTGTGGAAATCGGGGAAAAATCGGGGAAATTTGAAAGAAATCCGTAAAATAATATTTAAAATTTCATTTCTGCGGATTTGAAAAGCTTTAAACCTGACGGTAATGACGATGAGCAAGCAGTTGTATGCAAATATTGCCGTTTAAAAATGAGTGCGGATCTGCCAAAGAAATCGTACGATAGATTACAAGAACATGTGTCAAAAAACACATAAAAATTCTCGTGAACGATTGTTAGATCCAGTTTGTTTTACATTCCTTCAGCAACCTATAAGCCATTTCTGCAGATTTTGTTCGAGCAGTTATTCATTTTGGATTAAGCCCTACGACTTGTGATGGTGCTGTAGATGATTTTGTTAAACGATTTGTCACACTACGAAGCCCTACTTAAAAATTATTTACCTAAAGTGTATCCATATCGAGTTGTATGAAATTAAAAATTTAATGAGAGATGCAAAAATTAACTTCATTTTTGATGATGTAGCCATTCTGATGTTGTCGGATGATTTTGTCACTTTAATTACATTTTATTAAGAAATTCAACAAAAAGGCCTTATTTTTGGTAGATATTATTTTTGTTACTAAGCCAAACAGCGCAACTATTGCAGGAACCGTATGAAAGGTTTTATCAAAAATTGATAAAAAAATCGATCGATGTATTTTTCATATCAATGGATAGTAAAATACGAGCCACTGAAAATAAACCCAATCTATTACACAGCACAGATGTTTCTCATTTAATTCATGTTGTTTGATGTTTGACAAAGATAGTTTGTGATAAATTTTAGAGACCTTAATGGAAACATTATCAGATATCTCTCGTGCATTGGTTCGAAACTGAATGGAAAATTTTTCAGAAGCGCTAAGTGAAAAATGGAATGCTACCATATCGCGAAATATTGATACTGCTACTAATTTAGAAAGTCACTTTCAATTATTGACCTTTTTAAAAGGTCGCTAATTAAGGAAAATTTACAAATTTTAATATATCCATCAAACATTACCATGAACAATAAAAACAGAAATATCAGTATTTTTTATCGAGTTTTTTTTACTATCCCTGCAATATGTTCTGGGGTTCCAAGGCTCTCCCAACTCTCTCCCGGTTTGCTTTTTTCGTCCCTTCTTTTACGGCAGTACGAATACCCAAAACTTTAACCACGGTACTATTTGGTCGGTATTTTATCGAGTTATCTCCTCAAAATTTAAATTTAGATGTGTTCCAATTTTTTATTGAAGCGCAAGGCAGATATCCAGAGTTAAGTAAAAATATGTAATGTTTGTATGCAAAAAAGGAGCTGTGATGTTGAGAGGAGTTTTAGTCATTTGCGACATTTTCAATTACCTTCAAACATTGAAAATGCAAAGGCTGTGATATTTTAATAATAAAGTAACTATCTAAATAAATTTGATTTTGTATTTAAATTCATTTCTACAGAAAAAAGTTTATTTTTTAAATTTTCTGTGTATATTCTATATTTTTGGCTCGATTTCATCCAGAGTGGTTCATCCCTCCAAGTAATCGGTCAAACAGGACATGAAACTTTGACATAATTATCGTCCAATGAGTTTAATTTTTGTATAACAGCTGGTACATTCATCCAGGAGATACTCTATGAGGTCTGAATAACTAAGTAGTGTGGTGATAATCCTTTTGATGAATGAACAATTCTTGTGCTCATCCTTTATGTACGACCGAATGGTTTAAGTATATGGGAAACCGAGTGTAATGGTCGAGAATTATCATCACGTGAGTAAAGCCATCTGCGTTGTATGTGGATCTGGGCAAAAAAGTCAATATTGAACCGTTGGAATGGCCGAATTGTTTCTATAAACTTACACTTCTCTGGTCTAGTTGAGAAATTAACTGGCTAGCTGATTTTGCATATTTCACATCTATTCATTAAGTTTTTCACTTGAACTGCCGTGGAAGACAAATGAAACTATCGCCTTAGTAACCTCAACTTTCAGGAAAAGGAAGTTTTCTGGATATGAAAATGCTCTTTAAAATTTTGGTTAACTCTTTAAAAATTGGGGCTATCACAAGCAACCGCTTAAGCTCTTCGAACGCATTTTGAGCGTTTAAGTTCCATTTGGGTTTCACTCGCTTTTTTAATAAGTCCGTAATTGGGGCAGCTAGAGTCGAATAATTCGGTATGGTCAACCACGAGGTAATAAAATGCACTAACAAATGAATAACCGATAACAACTGTATTATACCAATAACTAGACAATTCGACCATCTGGCCCTCCTAGAACATTACGCCAATGTTATAACAGTGTTATCAATTTCACGCTGCTGTAGGGACCAAAAGCTTTGTATTTGGCTGGAAAATCGCCACTAGCCATTGTAAATGAGCTCCAACAGATGTGAACAAAATGTTTGTGTATCGGACCATTACACGTTACAAAGATACTGGTGGCAAAAAAAACGCCATGGAAGTAGACATCCAAAAGCAGTAAGATCGCCAGAAATGGTTGGATAGGTGAAGGCCAGAATTTAACGTAATCTACGACAAAGCACAATTCAATTGGCGAGGAATCTCAATGTGTCTGCTCGTGGCATGGGGCGCATCTTAAAACATGAACTACGATTGAATACCGACAAAATACAAAAAGTACAAGATTTAACTCCTGCACAAAACACAGTTCACCTAACAAGGGCAAAGATGTTAAAACACTTGCAGTTGATACAGTGAGCTTGAGAATTTTGTCTTTTCTGATGAAAATTTTTTTACGGTTCATCAATATGTAAACAAACAAAACGATCGTGTTTGGTTAGAGTGCCTCAAGACAATTTATACGAGCGAATTGGATCGCGGTAACTATCAGAGGACGCTCACCACTCATTTTTATTGAACAAGAGGTAAAGGTTAATCAACAAATCGATGGGATTGGGTATGTTATCGGTATGTAATTGGTTAAAACTGCCTGAGTTCTGGCCACGGTGACCATATTCCAAAACTTCTTTCATAAATCAAGAATCCCGTTTCCAGCCAATAAACACCAGATGGGATCCCTCCGCTCCATATTCCAGAACTTTGTCCAAAAATCATTTAATAATCCCATTTCCGGTTAAGAATTGGTCGAGTTCCATCCCAGGTGGCCATATTCCACAACTTCTCCCAAAAGTCTTTTTAGAACCCCCAAGGAACTGCAGTGTTTGGATAACCATCGACTTCTTGTAATTAGCGATCATATAAGTGATTTTTAATTTTTGACCTTATGTTTTACCAAACATTTGCGGTTCAGTTGGAGCTTGAACTCAATTTTGAATTTAATTTTAGTAGTTACTTTTATTTTGATTATATGTTTTGATATTCCACGGTGTATTTCATAAAAGCCTCAACTTCCCAACGACCCAAAAACGCTGAGTTCTAGTCGAAAAAATCACTTGAGAGGGGTCTCTATACTTAGACGAATCTGCAGAATAGTTTCTGAACTACTCGGTAACAAGGGGTAATTAATTAGCTTAAAATTAAACTTCAATTTTCAAATTGTTTAAAATCATTTTTCGATATGAGTTCTGCTAACTTTTTCTAAAGGTAGCAGAACCCATTGTTTTAGTTAGTAGGGGTGGAGCCCAATCTTTTTTAATAAACCAATTATCCATATTATCCATAAGTTGTAATGTTCTGCTGGATGGGTCCCGCCGGCTTCATGTATGCTCTAATGCAGTATGTGAACCTGCAAGTGCGTGACATTTATTTTATTTATTTATGATTTTTGATTTACACATTTGAAATTGCTGAAAGTTTTAAGTCCACCTTTGATCCTTTAAATTATAAGAAAACCACTCTACGAAAATAAAATAAAAGGAATTTTAAGACAATCATATACCACACGATAACAAACAGACATTGTAGGACTACAAAATTACTGATAAATTTCGCAATCTCTGCCGAAACTGAAAATTTGGTTATGGAAAATCTATTGGATATCGAATTAACCATATATGCCTTAAGCTAACTTTGGTATAGCTTTTTGATTTTTTTTCTGAGCAGCAGCCGTTTCAAGACTAATATGTCCTTTTAAACACAAGCCAGTTTGAGTGTTGTTGCAAGTCCTTCTGAGGAAAACCAAGGGGAAATGCCAGGGTAAGATCTTGGGGGAAAACCCCAGATAAAATCCCGACGAAAATTCCGTTGAAATCCCCGAGGAAAATTTCGGGGAAATCACCGGGGAAATTCCGGGGCGAAGTCCGGGTTGACATGAGGCACACATTTATTTATTTACATTACAAGTATGATTAACACATTTCCGATAAACTGTTCCAGTAATTGCTGGACATAATGTCTTTCGACATTTTATGAAAATGCCCCCTATCTGGTTAAACGGACCTCCGTGAAGCTAGTCCGAATTTTCAGCCCGAAATTTTATTTTTTTACTTATGGCAATACAACTTCTGTCATGACACAAAATATAAGCAAATTATAACTAAAAACAAACTGGTGTCTCACGCCAATTATAACTATTAATTAATTGTGTATTAAGTAAATATCGAGCTAATCGTGGTTTCTAAATTTTTATAAAAATAATCAAAAAAAAATGTATTACTGCTGAAACATCAAAGTAAAAAAATTATTAGGTCAAGTTTTCAAAAAAAAAAAAAAAAAATCTAAAAATGTTTTCAGTGGAATTGTGGGAACTAATTTCAGCTTGAGAAAAAGTTTATCGGATAATAATTGGAGTATGTTCTATTATATCTCGCCTCATAAACGATTCACGAGCACTTGACCTACGTATATCACCGGAATTGGAAAGCTTTGACTAGAAACCAACAGAATTTGGGAAAAATTCTAACTGGAATTATCTAAATATAGTCATTTGAATCTTTTCTCACAGGCGATGCACGAGCACAAACTCGGCGATATATGCCAATTGCTCGTGAATCGCCTCTGAGGCGAGATTCAAACGTCTTTATCCCGGTTATTCCCGATAAATTTTTTTTAAATCTCTCAGTTTGTAGGCAAAAGTTCAAACGACCATATCCATAAAGAACAAATTAAAATTTCGGGCTGAAAGTTCTTGCTAGATTCATAGTGTTCAATCACGTAATAATTAAGTTTCCGCATTGTTTTCAGGTTAGGTTTGGGCTGTCTAGGTTACCAAACACTTGAAGGGATAATTTAAAAATACGTAAAAGTTGGTAAAAGTTATATTTATAATTTCGGGCTGAATGTTATAAATATCATGACGTTGTATCATGACACTGTTAACTGTCGCGATAGTGACATTTTTTCGGGCTTGGATAGTGAACTGTCACGATAGTGATAGTTTAGTGTTGCCATCGCGTTTAGCCATCGGGCTAGCTTTATATACATGTTAAATGGAGCTGTTCAGACTTCACAATTATGAACAAGATATGGTTTAGCCTAAAACCAATTGCTGCGGATTACAAAGAGGTAAATCTAAAAGTATAATTCGACGTCATCTAATGAGTTTCCATCAGACACCGATAATTTTAATTTTATAAAAATTAATTTAAATTTTCACCACAATATAATTAATCAAAATCAAATCATTTTTTTTTTCGTTTTTAAAATTTATGTACATACATATATATTTTTTGTGCATAGATAAGAAATGATAAGAAAATTAAAACCAAATTTACCATTATTTTATAAATATATATAACAAATAAACTCCATCCACGCACCCCATTTTAAATCCCCAATATAGTTTTGTTATTGTTTATAGGAACTTCCTCCACACACCACTACATGCATCAAAATAATATATTTATTGTATAATCTTTTGTGGCTTTTTCATAATCATATAGATCACACATGTACACAATGAAAAATGCAGATCAGTGTTTTCTCTATATATAGGTAGATGAAATAAGTTAGGGTGGATGAAAAACAAAGGAATGAAAAAGTAGTTTTTCAAAATTATTCTGGTGATGATAAAACGATATACCAACGTATTCATTGGTGTACAGTGTGAGGAGAACCTCATACCGATATGCTGAGGCTACATGATGCCAAAGTGTCACACGGTGATTAAATACCTTTAATGTGTATACATTTTATTATTGTTCTCATCTTTTAATTTATCTATTTTCTAAAATATTTTTCAATTATATATAATTTATCTTGCTCTCTGTTCTGTCTGTGTCTGTGTGTATAGAGTTTTATAACACATAGGGATTAGAATTAGAATTATTGTAGGAATGATATTTAATTCTTGTACATATTTCTGTTTGGTGTAAATTGTAAAATATTTCGAATTAAATGGAAAATGTATTTTGGTTTTTCGGAAAATACTCAAAATTTATTAGAGATAAATTTTGTTGTTGCGGGTGTTTACAGTTCCGAGATGACCATAGTACGATTGTAATACTATTTCTGCATATTAAGATTTTCTGTTATGTTGGTAGGTAATTTCAAATATTACGAAAATGATATGAACCGTTGGTTAACATTTTATGCAGTTAACTAATTTCAAACTTATCGGCCAACTTGGCTATATTAACCATGGTAAACGGATGCTTTTTATGCTCTGTTTTTATGTTCCAGGTCGATATTGTTTGGCCGCTATTTTGTCTTGGATGACATTTTTTAGCTCGCATTTTAAGTGGTAGACGTAGAGAGTGGTCGATAACAATTTATTATGGACCATCTAACGCAGCTTCGGTTTTAATCATGTGCCGAGCAACCATTTTTCATGTAATGAATAATTATGAAAGAATAATTTCTTTTTTAAACTCTCAAAGAAAGTTACTATTTTTACCCGTATAAAACTGATGGAAAATGACCAAGGACGGTGGCAAGATTGGAGTGCCCGAGTTATAGAAACTCAACCACCATTTTTGGCAAAAAATAATTAAGAGCGGCAAGTTACATTTCGACTTGGCTGGCTTTGTTAATAAACAGAATAGCCGCTATTGAGGCACTGAAAACTTTCAACTGATACACCAAAAACCACTGCTATCGTAGAATAACCTTATATGTTGCACCATTTGGGCCGGTGGTGCAACTTTCGAAGAAATGCAACTGGTTGGGTTCTACAATCCGCATAAAAGAAAATGGTGATCACCGAAGCTGCCACCTGGGGGGGGGGGGGGGGGAGTGGGAGGGTTATAGTGTCATTGCAAACGTTAACGGCGTAGGTTACAGAATAATGAGTGGTAATTTGGATTCTGTTCGGGATAAGTAGGCTTAGGTGTTGTGTAATGTTACGATCTTGCCTATGATGAGTAAATTAGTCACTAATCGTGAAAATTATTTATTATTGTGTTTTTGGGACTAGTGGCTAGTGGGAAAATTGTTTTACGAATATTATGGAATATTCCGAAAGAGGTGTGAGTTTGCGGTATTGGTGTAAGTATGTGAGAAATTATTTTCGGTCTATTCGGGAATATTCCGGGAATGATTCAACCACTCTTTGAGTTCACGAAACCGAACTTGTATTACCTGGCGTCGTAATTGCCGTGAGAGCCTCGTTTTGTTGCTGTCTTTGTCAAAAACAACAAAATTTGACTTTGTGCAAAAAATAACACAAAATCTTAAGTATTAAATTTCCGTAATGAGTAAAAATAAATAAACTTGAAGGGGAAGGTTTTTTTACAAAATAAAGTGTTTTGATTTGTTGGTATTATACCCGCTTTCAATTCTCTGAGCCAAATTTTTCTGGAAAGGTTTGACACAGATTAGTTTAATTAGTTCTTGACCATTGAATTGTGATGTTTGCGCACTCTCTCATTATTTCATTTCATTGCTTGTGTATTGTTGTTTTTTTAAATACACTTGAAATTCGCTTTGTTTAATCACACGCATCTAGTTCAAACCTCGTAAAATTTATTATCAAATGTAGTATTTCTGTTAGATCTCTCAAAAGTAATTCATCCAAACCCCATAAAATGCGGCGATTCACATAACGTTTTAAGTATAGTATAAAATCAATTGCTTCCCCAAGCACCCTATTCGTCAGATTAGGAAGAGCTCCTTGAATTAGTTTTCTGCTAAAGGAGACGTGCCCTAAGCTAGCAAAAACCATACAGCAGAACATTACAAGATAGTATGGATAATTTTAGGCCAATTAAATACCGCATTAAAAAATTTTGTGCTCCATCCCTTCCAACTAAAACGCGGGTTCTGCTAGCTTTAGAAAAGGTTAGCAGAACCCATATCAAAAATGATTTAAAAACAATTGGAAAATTAAAGGTTAAATGCTCTATTTAAATTTTTTTATTCTGCTTGATCTAGAAAATGCAAAAGATTTTCTAATTTCAAAGCTAACAGAACCCAAATCGAAAATCGAACCAAAACCGAAATTAGAACGCAAAACAAGATCTATTGATAAACAAATTATTTGAGGCTCTCTATGGCCTAATCAAATGCCCCATCAAAAAATTTGGGCTCTACCCGTTTTTGACAAGAATTCAGGTCATTTAATCTAAAGCTATCGCAGAACCCAAATTGAAAATTGGACTGCTCAAAATTGGATTGCTCAAAAATTTATTTCTCCATGCTATAATCTATAAAAAAGAAAATTAAACAATTGTAAATGAAATTAATTATAATAATTAAGTAAAATAAATAATTTTTGAGTGCATTTGAGTGGTACTATGCATTCAAAAGCGGTCGAGATGTGGTGGAAGATTTGCCTCGCCTTGGTCGGCCTCAACTAAAGTTAACATCAATAAAGTGAAGGAAATATTGACATAAAATCATCATGGGAGAGTTTGAGATGACCTTAATGCTGCACCAGCACTTGTACCACAATCTCAATGATAATGGTACTGGAATTTTTTACAAATTAATTACAACTTATCGGCATAGTTCAATTCCAAAAAAACTACCCCTAAGGGGTGCAATTCTTCAAAAATCATACTTTTCGTTATAACATTCTTAATTTAATGTTGTGAAATGCTGGTCACGTTAATATTTGAAAATTTTAATGTTTTATTGTAATACCCCAGATCAATCAACAATTATATCATGCAATTTGTACATACCAATGAAAAGTACAACAAGATAATTCCAAGACGTTTTTTTCTTTTAAAATGTAAACATTGCCAAAAAATTCCAAAATTTATTAATGTGAAAGTTAAAAACCTGTACACAATCACCGATGAGTTACCATGTTTGAAATTCGTGAGGATTAATAAAATTAACAGGTTAGTGAATGATTTGTTGAATTTTGAAAGTAAAAGTTGTTGTTGCAAAATCGAACATATAAAAAAAGTTTTGTCATCCTTATATGATATCCTTAAAATGAACCTAAGTCAGAATGATTTTAATTTTTTAATAGATAGCCAAACAAAATTTAATGAACATTCTTACTTAATTCATAAACATCGACTCACTATTAAATACAATAATTTACAGAATAATCAATTCCAAAGCCCATTACAATATAATCCAAATTTTATCTACAACCTAACAACCACTATAATACCAAACAATGTCAAATCCCTTCTTAGTTTTGGTCCAAAATTTGCTATTCCATTAGACAACAATAACATCCCAGTTCCGAAAATTATAGCTGATGTGGAAAATATTTTACTGCAAATTGATGATGAAGCCGTACGGACAAATGACAGAGCTATAATTACTAACAATATCGCTAGTTACATTCAAAAATCTAAATATAATACAACTAAAACTAAATTGATTCAAATGCAACAACAAACCAAACAGTTCATTAAGAATAATCCAAACCTGATTATTACTGACAGTGATAAGAGTAACAAGACAGTAATTATGGATAAAGATTCTTACGATAACAAAATGTTTGAACTATTAAATGACCAAACAACATATAGAGAAGTGACCATTGACAATCTATTAAGCAAACTATCTAGAAAGTGTAACACGCTACTAAATAAATTACACAACACACGAGCCATAGACGAACAAACCCTCTTGAAGTTAAAAGTAACTTACCCCGTACTACCAAGAATATATGGACTTCCAAAACTACACAAACCTAACATTCCTTTGAGACCCATAGTATCCACAATAAATTCTCCGGTGTATAACATTGCTCAATACTTAAATACGACCCTTAAACAATTAACAGTTAATAGTATTTTCAATATCAAAAATTCGACAGATTTTAAAAATTTTATAACGACAGTTACTTTACAAGACGATGATATTCTATGCTCCTTTGATGTAACATCTTTGTTTACTAATATACCCATCACAATAGCAATTGACGAAATAGAAAACAGATTTGATGAAATTAAATACAATACGGAATTACAAAAAGATCAGTTTATTCAATTATTAAAATTTTGTGTAGTTGACAACACATACTTTACATTCAAAAATAGGTGTTTTGTACAAAATAAAGGTTTAGCAATGGGCAACCCACTGTCTCCTATTCTAGCTGATATTGTTATGGAGAAACTTTTCACAGAAAGTTTGAACCAATTAATAAGAAAACCTACTTTTATAAAAAAATATGTCGACGACGTTATTTTAGCTTTACCCAAAGCCCTAATACAATCGACTAAAGACATTTTTGATTCCTTCAATGATAATATCCAATTCACAGTTGAAGAAGAAAGAAACAATTCCATTACTTTTCTGGATATGAGACTACACAGAACTAACAATCGGGTTATCACAAATTGGTATCAAAAAGAAACAGCATCAGGCAGAATGCTTAATTTTCTTTCAGGTCATCCACTGTCTATGAAACTTAATGAAGCTAAGTCATTCATAAAAAGGGTGGTACACATCAGTGATAATAAATTCCTGAAAGAAAATATAAATCGCATTAAACATTCGTTAACCAATAATAACTATCCACCTAAATTGATAAACAGATTAATATACAAAACTATTTTCACAGAGAACAATATACCTACAGACACCAATTCATCAACTAACACAAATGAACCAGCCAGTTCCCAACTGAACACAATTTTTGGCTCTTTAACATATGTACCACATCTCACAGATAAATGTTTACAAATAATCAACAATAACAAACAAACAAAAATTGCCAAAAAAAACCACTAATACGTCCCATCAAACTCTGTTTTCCAAACTTAAAGACCCAATACCTAAATCCAAAATACCTAACGTAGTTTATAAAATTGCATGTTTAGATTGTCCAAACAAATCATCTATAGGACAAACTTCCAAAATATTATCTAAACGCATATCACAACACCAAAGAAACGTCACAAATAAAACAGAAGATACAGCTCTAGCAATACACTCCAAACTAAACAATCACAATTTTGACTTTCCTAACACAAAAATCTTAGAAGTTGAAATGAAAAAACGAAAACGAGAAACACTTGAAATGATTCACATACACTTAAACCAAAACACAACGGTCAATAGAAAATCTGACACACAGTTCTTAAATTTCAACCAAAAAACACTTTTAAATATTTATAAAACCGTAAAAAGAAAATAAAACATTTTTGTCATTTCATTAATGTTTATAAACAATGTTGTTTATCAATATTACAATGAAACATCAATGGACAACATCAATGGACAGTCCTATTTGTACAGTTATATAATTGTTGCATTTTTGTTGTAATGCATTTTGTGTTGTTTGAGTTTTTAGTTCGGTTCAGTTCATTTTGACGTCATTTTCGCTAATACGGTTTGTAACATCATAATAAAGTAATGTAGTAGTAAACTGCTTGCCACATCCTCTATTACAATTCCATTCTGTATTATTTTGTAAATAAAAATTGTACTATATCATTAACATACAACAACAATTTTGCCAAAAAATTTTATAATTCAGCAGTCGTTCACGATGACACCTGACATAAGAAAATTTTGACAAAAAATTTTTATAAAAAATTTTTGAATAGGTAAAAATATAATGAATTTTTAATTATGGATGAATCGTGTGATTGTTTTTTGAATTTAAGAATTATTTATTGTCAATCTTTATTCTTCGTAGTTTATATATAAACATCAATTCACAAAACATTTTCTGAAGATGCCAATGTGGCGAAATATTAAATAAACAAAAAGAACAATAATTAAAACAGAAGCTGGATGGAGCGTTTTATTACAATAAAACATTAAAATTTTCGTTATAACATTCTTATCGCATTTCTGTTAATATTTATTGTATCGTACTGGGGGTGGTACTGAAATTTTTAATAAATTAATTACAACATATTGGCATAGTTCAACCCCCAAAAAACTTCCCCTAGGGGTGAAATTCTTTAAAAACCTAATTTTTGATTAAACCATGCTGTTGTCATTTCAGTTAATATTTCTTGTATCGTACTGGGGGTGGTACTATATTTTTAACAAACTAACTACAACATATAAGCATAGCTCAACCCCCAGAAAACTCCCCCTAAGGGATGCAATTTTTAAAAACCTTATTTTTCGTCACACCACGCCTTTTGCATTTCTGTGAATTTTTGTTGTATAGTGCTGGAATGTTTATAAAAATTAATTACAATAAAATTGCATAATTAAACCCTTAGAAAACCACCCCTAATGGGAGCAACCGTTTAAAATCATTGTATCGTACTCGTTTATACAAGAAGTTTTTACTAAATAAATTACAATATACTGGAATAGTTCAATTGCCAAAAACTTACCTAAAAATGCAGTTCTTTAAAACAATATTTTTCTGTATAGGTAAAACCTTTCCAATAGGTACCACTGAATTTATTACAATAAACCCACACCCACAAAAATCGATCATATTGCATCGAATTACCTGCCAATGCCAAAAATAGGTATCCCCGAATTTATTAGAGCAGGGTTTACGAGTTTGACATGCAAATCAGTCAACAGCTTCGAAATGGTGGGTTCCCACTGAGGCAAAAAAAGCACGTCAAAGTTGAACAAAAGTCAAGTTAAATTGTTGAATGTTTTCTTTGATTATTGCGGTGTTGTACACTCTTGGAATTCTTAAAAGATATGCGGCGTTTAAGAGAGCAAATTGATGTTGTTTCGAGTCCTAATTTCGATTTTGGTCCGATTTTCGATTTGAGTTCTGTTAGCTTTGAAAGCCTTTTGCATTTTCTAGATCGAGCAGAATAAAAAAATTTAAATAAGGCATTTAATTAGCTTAAATTTAACCTTTAATTTTCCAATTGTTTTTAAATCATTCTTTAATATGGGTTCTGAAACCCGCGTTTTAGTTGGAAGGGATGGAGCCCAAAATTTTTTAATGCGGCATTTAATTAGCCTATAATTATCCATACTATTTTGTAATGTTCTGCTGTATGAGTTCTGCCAGCTTAAGGGACGATAAAGGAGACTATTGTGAAATTAAGACAAATTTTCCCGAAATTGTTTTGTATTTTCGGGTACTTCTGGAGCTACCGGCAAGAAAAGTAATAAATGAAATATATTCTTTTAATACAAATATATTTATTGGGATTTAAATTAATTAATAAGTGAAAACTGCAGTTTAAACCTGGTTTAATTCCAACTAAAAAGATTTGTAAACAATATTAAAACCAAATCAAAATGTCTAAAGTTAAAACTAACAAGTTGTATTTTAAATTTCAAGTTTGTAACGCCATGTGGTTCAACATTCGTTAATAGAAAAAAATCACAAGTTTGAGCAAAATTTAAATTTACAGTATACGTCCGATTTAACGGGCGCTCGATTTAACGGACCCTTGATTTAACGGGGAGTTTTTTATTTTCCCTTTTTCGGTTACCATTCGGCCACCTGGGATGAAACTCGATCAGTTCTTAACCGATTATGATGGGATTGGATATTCTGGATGGAAATATGATTGTTAAATGACTTTGGGAAAAAGTTCCGGAATATGGCCATCTTGGGTTTGTTGGATGGAAATGGGATTCTTAAACTATTTATGGAAACATCATGATTTCTAGAAGAAGTTTTTTAATATGGCCACCCAGATTATGCAAGTACCTCAAAAGTATAAATTTCCGCATGGTTCAAAAGGTTCTGGAAATCGCAAGGTCTTAGAAAACATCCTATTCCAGTTCCCATGAACAGTTTTAGAGGTCGTTGTTGATAAGGATACTATAAAATTATCCGAACCCTTTGTGTAGGATTCACAACGTGATATTTTTAAGAGTAGGTAATTGGCCTGCCGCTCAATCCTCTAATTACATGAATGGGTCACGTATTGATGATAGATGTTATGGATGCCTTAATCAGAAACATATTATCATCACAAAACGCTTGCGTTCATATTCCAGAATTTCTTCCAAAAATCCTTCAGATTCTTAAATCCCATTTCCATGTAGCATACCCGATCCCATCATAATCAAATAAGAATTGATCGAGTTCCGTGCCATATTCCATAAATTCTTGCCATAATCATTTAAGAATACCATTTCCATCCAGCATACCGAATCCCATCATAATCGATTAAGAATTGCTTGAGCTCAAGTGGCCATATTCCAGAATTTCTTCCAAAAGTCATTTAAGAATCCCATTTTCATCCAATATACCCTATTTCAACATAATCGGCTACGAAATGCCTGAGTTCCGTCCCCCAATTTTGTCCAGAATTTTTTCCCCAAAATAGCCCCAATTTTTTCCTTAATTTTGTCCCAAAATTTCGTCCCCAATTTTGTCCCCATTTTGATCCCAAACTTTATCTCCAATTTTTTCCCCAACTTTGTCCGGAACTTTGTCCTCAATTTTTCCCTTAGTTTGTCCCCAACTTTGTCCCCAAATTTGTACACAAGTTTTCCCAAAACTTTGTCCCCAACTTTGTGTCCAACTTTGCCCCCAACTCTGTACTCAACTTTGTCCCCAACCTAGTCCCCAAATTTTTCCATAACTTTATTCCCAACTTTGGCCCAACTTTGTCCCCATATTTGTCCCCAACCTGGTCCCTATTTTTGTCCCCAACTTGGTCGCCAGTTTTGTCTACATTTTTGTCCCCAATTTTGTCCAGAATTTTTTCCCCAACTTTGCTCCAATTTCTTCCTTAATTTTGCCCCAAATTTCGTTCCCAATTTTGTCCTCAACTTTGTCCCCAACTTTGTCCCCAACTTTGTACCAAACTTTATCCCCAACTTTGTTCCCCGTGTTCAGTTGAGAACCAATTCGATATAGCAGCTAATTTTAAGCAACGAGATTTTATTCTTCATTGATCATTGTCGTGTTTACCCGCAAGTAGCCCAAGGCAAATAGCGAAAATTCTCATCGGCCTATTGTAATAAATTGTATTGTAATAAATGCTTATACGAGCTCTCATTCGCAAAGTGAGGCTTGTTGTTCTCAAAATTTGTGCATACATAAATACAAGTAATATATTATACATCAAGATATTGGCATACATCTAACATATCGCGTAAATGAGTATCTGTAGAGAAGGCAAAACGTGGAGAAATTGTCCAGGCACACAATACGGAAAGGCAAATAATAATACTTGAGGGACAAGAGTAAAATTCTAAAAATAATTTTGCTAATAAGTCAAGAAATTCAAACCACCAATAATGTTTAGGTTACTAATATATTAACGATTTAGAAGGAAAAATCACCAACGTCACACGGCAATTAGTTTAATTATTAACGGAATAAATCAACTTTCCACCCACTCATCTAAAATAACCCATTACTATTAATTTACTAAACGTGTGCTGAGGATGAGATTGGTGGTGTTACAAACAATAAATAACCAGACCTTCGGTATAGTGTACCATCCTTCTACCACACTTCTTGTACATCGCTATAAAAAGAACGGAAATCAATCATTCGCGGGAATGAATATTAATGGATTAGAAAATATCGTATCAACATAAATAAATAAACAAAATTAATATTTGTTCTAGATGTTTCCACCTTTAAATACAACAATATGTTACGTATATAAATAACAACAAGTCGAATTAATATTCCATAATTTAATTGATTTTCTAATATTTCAAAATAATTATTTACATCCCTCAGGTCCCCCATCCAGGTAAAAATAAAATAAACCCCAACACACTCGTATCTCTTGAATTTTAAATTTAGGAAAATTGATAGGAAAAATTATGATTCTTATGTGTCATCATTATGTCAATTTGTTGTTATTTTTCAATATTTTGAGAATTATAGCAATTTGTATATTGGATGCGTGGGACGGGCATTCTACCCATCAGAAAACACTTATTTGTTATGCTCGTATCGTCAAGCATTTCCCACTGTAATTAAAACTGTATATGGAAATGCAAATTTTTCTTCAACAGGTTATTATTTTCCTATTATACTCGTACTGTCTATAGTTATCGGATGTTAATTTTTATTTGGTACATGATGACATGCAATTAGCTTTTCGTGTGGGTTTTGATTCATTTTAAAATATACGACTGCAGACATACAAAAATATATACATACGTAGGTGGAAATGAGTTATGAAAATATCAATTAAAATTTTCTGATGATTAGAATTTAGATAAAATTTATAAAATTTTAAACATGTTATTGTAAGGTAATGTTGCCGCTAGATATGTGTTTTGAAAATTTATAAATTTAGTTATATTTAGATATCACGATTGAAATTTTGAATTTTCTTTGTACTTGGTTATAATATTTTAACTAAAATATAATGTTGACTATAAGCAACAAAATACTGGATAAGTCAAATCCAGTGGTGACAAAACCCGTATTCTCAGCCACACAAGGGCCCTTTGAATGCCATTTGACCTCAAAAAATAGCCCAGCACCTTTCCAACGAGCCATGAATAGCATTCTATATGGACTGGTATAAAAAAGTTGCCATCTAAATTTATATGATATTGTGGTGGTTCAGACAACCCCACACAAAAACGCTTTGCATGAATCGATCGTGGAAATGCATCATGATACATTTCATGGGCATTTGTCGTAATAACAATTTTAAATAGTTCATTTATGTTTTGGTAGATTCTGTACAAATTGAACGGGCCAATTTAGGGTAAGCTTCAGCCATTTTGTCCAATGCAATTACAATTGATAATCTTTCGAATTTGGTCAATTTTCCTAGATTTTCGAGGTATTCTTCGAATGTGTTCATAATTTGTGGATGTCCCAAATTTCCGAAAGCACGAATAAACACTAATTTTTTATACGTGTCTTGTTGTTGAACAGCTCGTTTCAATTCTTGGTTGAGGTAAGAATTCACTTCACGAATTACGGCGGAACTGTTTCGTGGGCCAAATTTGCCACAGCTATGTACGGGATAGTCAACTTTGGCTGCATCTTCATTGACCTGTGATTGGTATAGTAAATCGATCAAGGCATATAAAATGGTTGCGTTTAATCCACTTTGTTTTTGAACATGTGAGTTTGTGGCAAGTGATAAAAATTCTTTCATCACTTCATGTGTTGGATACCGCATGGTGTTTGGTAATGTGGCTACAATTTGTTGTGCCTCTTCTCCTTCAATTTGACGATTGATGATCCATATTTTGATTAATTTGAATGCAGGACTAGTTCCAGCTTGTGTGACAGGATCGCGGAACGCTTTCCATACTACGTTAAGTTCGTTCAATTTTTGGTCACTTGGGTTACCATTAGCGTATGATGGTGCATACATTTGTTGACTCACTTTGTTAATCTGGGCTGCATCCAAGGTGCGGATCAATTTTGTCAAAATGTTGAATTTCTCAAGCGTGTTACGTTTTTGTATTTTGTTTGGACCTTGAAGATCGCAGGCGAAGTCTTTCGAAATTTTTGCTGTTTGATGAACGGCATCAGTTTTATTTGAGTGCTGAATCGAAGCTCCTTTATAACCAACATACATTGGTTGAAGTGGTGATTCTGGTGCATTGTTCATTGATGGCTTTGGTTGGACATATTTCGAATAATCGTAATCTGATGAATCGCATGATGAAGAATCAGATGATGACGAAGAAGATGCCGAATTATATTGATTAATGCCGAATTATATTGATTGCCGAATTATATTGCGTTTTCTACTTGCTTCATATGTTTGTGACTTGATCTCATGTTTTGTTCATTAGATTCTAATGATGATGATGATGAAACAGAAGAGTCACTTAAGCTTGATGAATCAGATGAAGAGCTGCTTGATGACGACGACGATGATGACGATGTGCCTTTTTATTTTGACGAATGTCGTTGTTTTTGTCAGATGGTATAAGTTATATCGGTAAACTAGCAATTTAATTCTGATTGCATCGACTGGTCCTTGAACCTGGCCGCTCAAATGTTGCACTGAAGCTAATGTCAAATTTACTTGACTTACAACCATTGTCTTTTGATTGTGACGACTGATTCCGGATTTCGAAAAAAAATCTCCCATTTGGTTGCTATTTGGTTTCCAGTCGTTCATTCCTTCAATTCCAAAGTGATATCCAAGATTCTGATTGCAATTCGAATACTTTTTCGTCTTGACAATTGCGTAATAATTTTGGCTACCACTGAATTGTGTGAATTTCACATTCTCCTGAAACTGTTTCTTCCATATTCTTGTAAACAACATTCACACTGTATTTGCTGTTGATCTTATTTCTCTTATTTCAAATTGTATTTGCTGTTGATCTTATTTCTGGCCTGTGTGTCGATTTAGCTCACGACACCTTTGATTTGATTTAATTCCTCGTTGGCGACCGATTTATCCAAACCTAGCAATCGAACGACATTTTTTCTCAAATGAATGGTGAATGGCTGTTGGCTAAGCTTCATTGGCTCATACTTCAATTCATGTTTTGGAATATCAGCATCCCAACAATCCAATTCACAATGGAATTGAGCTTGCTCGGGATGCAATAATTGAGCCACGAGTTCATCGTTGCTGATCGATTTGATGACGAGTGAGGCTTTTGTTTGAACTCCCACGTATTGACGTTTCAACCATTCGTATGAGGTAACAGTTCTAGTTTTTACTTGGTAGGCATATTGGTGATGTGGTTGGCATGCCAGTAATGGAGCCCATAGCCCGAGAACTATGAAGCCAAAAATGTTCTTATTAAACAAAATCTTTCGTGCTGTTTCCAATTCCACCCAATATCATTGTAAATTGTATTTTCCAATTAATACGGTTTTCGTCCAAATGGAGCTAAACTAGAACTGATCGATTGATTAATGCAAAGCGTTTTTGTGTGGGATTGTCTAAGCCACCACAATATTTAGAAAATCTTCTAGAAGTAATAAAACGACTGGTAAATTGTAACCATACAACTCGACAAACGCGAGCGTTAGAACCCAAGACAAAATTTTTGAAAAAAGGGAATGTTGTACACGCAAGCAAGAAAAATGGTAGACCGATATCAGCCAAAATTTACTGGGGTCTGCTTATTTATGGTAAAAGTTTAGGTATGAAGTTTCATCGCGATCAATCAATGCGTCTGGGCAATACAAGAAACAAAAAACTTATATGAAAGCTGCCACACGGTGGCAAAACGAAAAAGCTTCTAAGAAGGCGGTTAATTTCAATGCACCCATGTTGGCCAAAATTTACTAAGTAAAAACTTAGATCTGAAGTTTCTGAAACTGATCTGACACGAAATTGTTGCCAATTTTATTTAGAACCTAACATCTCTTTCTTCATGAAAAAGCTTCCATGGAAGCTGTCATCACTTCGAATATATCGATTTCGGCCACATATCACTGGGATCTCCCATTGTGGGAAAAGCTTAAGTATGAAATTTCATTTCGATCAATCAATCCGACTGAGCTGAACAGGGTTGAATATTTTCTTAAAAAACTGTATTTTGGCAAAAATCAATTCCACTGTAATTTTAGAAAACTAATTTTAACCGTTATTGTTGCAAATTTAAAATATTTTAGTTTATACATACGTTTTTTCGTAAATCATTTACTTTTTAAAACATTTGCAAAAACTAAAATGCTCATAGGAAATCTGCCACTTCCGGTGGACCGATTTCGGCCAAAAATCACTGGGATATAGTGGGATCTTCCAATTTATAGAAAAAGCTTAAGTTTTACCTCGATCAGTACAGCAGATTAACTAAGCTGTAGAAAGGACACACAGTCAAAAACTCGAGGTCAAAACGATTCATGATTACATATATTTTTTTTTCAAAAATCAATCTTATGGCTTAAGTTTGGGAAGGTGGATCTGAACCGATTTTGGTGCAATTTTAAGTTAAAATATTTTAGTTCATAGTCGTCATTTTTTTTCTTTTAAAACTCGACAGAAATTAATAGCAAACAACTTATTCTTACAAATTATGCGGTAGCTGTGCATATTCGCTATATTCATCATACATGGCGAACAAAACTCGAATCTCATACCACTATGAACCAAGTTATCTATAAACAGTCGAAACTTTGAATTTGACTAATTTTCATCCTCCTTATTTAGGCGTAGAATCAACCCTATTTTATTCGAATCAAATTAAATATTGAATTCTGAAACAACAAGTCGCAACTCAAAATTTTACTTTTTACCCAATTTTATTGGAAACGGGTCGGTTATCCAAAAAAAAAAATTCCAACTGGCCTAAATTTCCAAAATCCCAATTAACAAAAATATAAAATTCCATTTTATAAAATACCATAACATAAAAATCAAAATTCAAAATTCCAATATTTATTTCTTTTAGAAAAAAAAATCCATATACAATAAAAATTCCATTTTATGCCCATGGAATTTATTTTGAAAATTTTATTATAATTTATAATTAGGAAAACTTCAACGTTGTTTTGTAATTTGCAAAAAAAAAACGACGAGATTGTATCAGAGACACGATCCATTAACGTAGGACTACGAGATAATCAGAAAAGTTAATTTATACATTTAATTGAAACCAAAATTTAGAATGAAAACTAGGTACTACTCGTATTTAGTAAAAACGACACATTACACATCACTCAAATTAAAAATGATTTTTATTCTTTTTTATTTCAAAATTATATTTATATAAAAAAAATTAACATATTCTGCTACGTTATTAGCAGATAGGTATCATATATCTATCCGCTATCATATAGGTCTATGATAGGAAAAATAAGTTATGAAATTCCTACATGAAACATTATTCACATTTCTGACAAATATAATATCTAAACAACTGTCACTCAGGGTGGTTGTATCTGCGCTGGAAACCAACCTCAAATTGAATTTTTCTTGCATGAAGTCGATGAATTGATGATTTTCTTCCTTTCTAATATTACAGTTAAAGTCACCACATAGCATAATCGGAATCGTGTCTTGATGTTTCTCGTTGATAGATGATGTACCTTTCAGCGTATAACATAGCAAACGTTGCAGCAAGAAGCATCGCATATCAGATTGAGTCGTATTGGGCAATATATAAACAGAGAATACAATTGTTTTGTGATTGTTGATGACCACTTCTGCCCCACAGATATCACCGAACCTGTCAAAATTACTGTAAACATTCGCGAACATGTATGGCACGGCCATAGTGATAGCACCGTTCTTTTCATATATAGCAACACCGCCTGCTCTTTCGGTGTCTCTCTTAAACTTAGTTATGCAGTTAAATCCATTTATATTATTGTCGCATCGTTGTCAAGCCAAGTTTCGCTAATAACTAACAAATCTGCTCTCAGTAGAACATCGTCGCTCTCCAAATATCCAAAATGTGCCAACAAACTCTGAACGTTGAGAGTCACGAGTCTCAGATTAGAGGCTCCGTCGATGAATTCTCTTATATTGTCGCAGATGGTTTTCACCCTATGGTTGTTCAACCGTTTTAGTTCCGATTGCAACTCTCTAATTTTTGGTGCGGTACTACCCTTGCCGTGATGGAACTGGAAATCTTTTGCTGCGTTGGTGAGGTAAAGGCCGTCCATCGAAGTGACACGCGATAAACCGACGTAAAAAAGTTGTTGGTCTTGTGTTTTATTGTACTAAAAACGATCTGTTTAAATGTGCCTCCCTGCGACTTGTGAATCGTGAGTGCGCACGCTGGTACCAACGAGAATTGAGAGCGACGGCACTTTATGTGGGAACTCAACGTAATAGTGGTGTTTCTCATTACAATCGGCGTCCAGTCCTGCCGCAGTACGCCCTGCTTCGAGAAAACGAGAGGTCTTGATTTTATTCGCAGCTTGCATCCGATATACTCATTCTCAAAATGAAGCCATATCCTTTTCAAAATGTCGTCTTCAAACTTTAGATGCTTGAGCTCACCAATTGCACCATTTACAATTCCATCCACGACATCTATATTAGTCATGATCATAAAAGGCATTCCGACACACAGCTTTAATAGATACGTCAAACCTCCTGTCTCGATAACATTCATTTTATGCGCCTTATTCCGCGCACTTGTCAACTGCTCCTGATTTCTGTAGCCAGTATAAATATCTTCTGCCTTGCTTTCTAATGAAGCGGTGTACGCCTGCATGTTGTAATTATCCACATCAATGTTGCGGTGGAATAGTCTAACAGCGCTCGGTACGTTTTGTCGACACCATTGAGTTGTTCTAAATCTGAGGTCGATAAAATCGATCTCCTCACGTGAAAGTACGTCACCGTTCCCAATTTTGGTGAGTATAGTAGAAAATAACTAGTATAACGTAAAAATATTATAATAAAAGAAAGAATAAATAAAACAAAATAAAAATACCACATCACTTTGCCGCATCACTCTAACAATGTGGATATAGATCCAGCGATTGCCACAAAAACGCACCGTTGATTGAATTTGTGCGGCTTATATATGGATCTAGCATTCACAGGCGGAAGTTGTCTGAGATCGCCGCAGAATATTACATCAATGCCTCCGACCGGCTCGTCAAAATTACCAGTCATGTCAGCCATACGCGAGTTTATCTTGTTGAGTATATCGGCACCAATCATGCTCACTTCGTCGACCAATATGACTTTGACATTAACAAAAGCATTTCTGTATGCTTGCAACGTTTCTTGAGCTAGGCCGCTGTGTTGATCCCTTCTTCTCGATAATGCTATCCGAAAAGCTGAATGGACAGTCGTACCGTTGATCGCAACTGCCGCCTTACCGGTAGATGCACAAGCCATGTAAGCATTGGTGTTGGCTCTGTGTGTTTCCGTGAATCGGTTATAGGTCTCCATCAGTAGTTTAAGGGTAAATGTTTTACCACAACCTGCGGGGCCGGTGAAAAATATTTGAAGTGGTAGGGTGTGTGCATCCCATAAATTGCATGTAAAATTAAATATCGCTGTTCGGGGTTAGTTTTTCGCATCAGTTGACAATACTCTGCCTTTGACATCACATTAGTTCATTGCCGGACTATAGTAATACTGGAAACGGCCGTGATTTGTTCTATATCATCATTGTACCCTCACGTGCCACACTTCTCACGAACTGCATTCTATTAAACTCAGCCTCGCGTTCAAACTCGTTATCCAACTCATCGCTTATTTTATTATATATTTCGATCGTCTTTTCGAGATCCATTTCGTACTCGTACTCCCTGCGCTTTCGTAATAACGCTTCTTTATGCTCGTCGTAAATTTGTAAAAATTTATTATGGTCTAAAATGTCCACTAATTCATTTCGGAATGGTATATATAGCAACACCATCTCGCGCTTGTAGTCGGCAAGTTGATCCATTTCATATCCTCGAAATCTTAGAACTCTGGCCCTATCACGCTTTCTATATTCATTTGATCTGCTCCTTAATTGTGTGAACCAAGCAGCAAAATCCGCCAAGCAAACGTTATCTAAATCGCTGCCATCAGTGCTAACTCGTAACGCGTACTTTTGAATGATATTGAGAGTCCATACGTCTGTAGAGTCTTCTTCTAAACCCTCATTATCCATCTGCTGATGCCTCTTGTGCGACTTTGTCCTTTCATGCGGCCAGGTGGTCGGTATAAATGTGATCTGTCTACTCGCCTCGGACATCGGTTGCCGCAATAAATATCAGGCCGCCTCTTGTGTGCTCATCTCCACGGCATTCAACATTTTAATGCTGATTTTCTTAAGCAGTGCTGTATAGTCTTGGTCGGGATAATCTTCCTGCAATTGTATGAGGTCCCGGTGCAAATTGCTTATGCCTCGATTCGTCTTGTTGACATATTCAACAATGTAAGCTGCTCAAGAATACTGAAAGAACTGAAGATCCATATTTGATTCCAAAACGCTAGCAACCCATGGATTAAATGTATTAGTCCACAGTTCGGCCATCCCGCGGCGAAACATTACAGTCGGCCTGCGAATCGACGCACGCAATACATTGATATAGTAGTCTGTTGTCAAGTTGTTATCGATCAGAAACTCATCAAGAGTGTCATAATGCTTGATTTCCAGAGCCTCACGTAGCTTGCTCGACTGCTTAACCAGTTCATGTCAGCGGCCGTCCTCTTTTGTAAGCGGCAATAGAACCAGTGTTTGGTCCATCGGCCAATACGGAATGTTAAAGCGGCAGCTGTTCTCTGACTTTTTGTAGCACGTAAACGTATGCTTATGAACCTGATTTGAATACGTCAAGGGCAAATCATCGGCTGAGACCGAACATAGGTCGGTGATTAGTTTCACAGTCAGTGGCATGTTTTCGCTGACCGTTTCACGTTGATCGTTATTAAGCCACAGAAGAATGTGCGCGTGTGGACTGCCACGATGTTGAAATTCAATTCGCGTGAAGTGGTCGATAACGTGATATTTTCCGAATGGATTCTGGGCAGCATTCGAATTTGAAATGAGACGTATTATAATATCAACCAATTTATTTAAATAAACGCAGCAGGTCACTGGGTCTTCGTTCACTAGGGTCGATCGTCTCAGCGCATCTAGCTCTACCATGGGATCCTGTAATTCAACGCCACCGTAATCCTTGCTCAGTTTGTAAATAATTTTAAGCAAGTTTGGCAATCGGATTTCATTCGCACTCATAGTTAAGAACATTGTGGGCTTTCCGAGCTGCCTGATCATAACAAATAGATCTCTTTTTCGAGCACTCCAATACTGAACTGAATTCGGAACTGATTTTAAAAATGATAAATTTTTCTCCACTCATTCATGAAGGAAAGTTCTATCCTCAATCATTCGACGAGTTACGTTCCTGGTCGAACCGAGACATTTGAATGTTGAATACAATCCCTCTGTTACCCGCAAACGAAGAATCTTCATAGCCATATACAAAACGTGACTCGGAGTCACACCGCGTCTGTCTCGCCGACGTAATTCACTAGTAGCCATCATAAATGGAGTGACGCGCACTTGTTGTTTAAACGATCTAGGATGGCCGAAATAAATGGCTGGGAAAGACAGTTCCTCAGCGTAATCATCATAAATGATTGAAAGCGGTTGCCTATTTTGGCCCGGTGCGATCTCCAAACATTTGCTTTCATTCCATAGCATAGTTTGCTGTTGTCCAATAAGAAATTCAACTTCGTTGTTTGCTTCTATGTTCTCCAAATCAATAAGTCCATCGCCATTTCTAGCCTGCGATAAGAATTCCCAATTTACACGGATACCTAATCGTCGGTATAATGATGTGCCTTCCAGGTACTGTAGCCACTTTTTTAAAGTAATTTTCTTCACAAATCCAGAGAGGTATATGGACTTATGGATTAAATGCTTCTTTATACTAACATTAAATGCACAATCATCGTCTAACTGCCGTGGCAACTGTTTCACCATATTGTCAACATTTACGGGTACGTTTATAATGTGTCCGATTATTTTATAACTACCAGTATGTTGTCTCAATCGACGTATTTGCATAAAAGGTAGCCGGGGAGAAATCAAACGTTCACTAATCGGATCGAGCGGAGGTAAGTGTGATGGGTACTCTGGATATTTGAAACCATTTGTTTTGGAGAGACTGGGTATTTTGTTACCATTTACACTTTTATACAAGTAGTGCACCATTTAAAGTTGGAAATGTGCTCTTCAGGAAACTCTGTCTGCAGTATTTGGATTTCTTTAGATAAAACATGTTTCAAATCGCTCTTAAACCATACTCTGTCACAAATGCTACAAACATGTCCAAACTCGTTGTTGATAAATAATTTCTGGAATTTGGCGGTGGCGAGTAAATACCTACGTTGATAATCAGAGGAACGGGTGTAGCAATCCTCCGTAGGTTCAACTAGTATTGATTGGTGCGGCCTGTGCGCAATTGTTACATTGAGACCTACGTTTTCTTTATGTAGATCCGACTGTCTAATCTTCTTTCGGGCTCTGTACTCTCGGATCCGCTGGACATTGGTTTTTGGTGCACGTGTCGTAATTGTGAAATTTTTCGACGCAGTAGTTGTCTTGCTTTCTACCAGCCTGTTAAGCTGCGCCCTTTGGCGCGCTCTATACGCTTGCGACCGCTGGACAGAAGTCTTTGGCGCCTGATTCGTCAATGAAATATCTAGTCTGGATGTCTATAATTCAATTGCCGGGCTAAAATGGAGTCTAGCTCGGGAAGTAGACGGCTGAGGTTTGGAAACATTGACGGGTTCTCTGATCTCTCTCAATGGGCACAGTTCCTTGAACTTTCGTTTCCGCTCGTTAATGATATTTTGATGTTGCTTCGGTAATTTAAAATCTGCTTCGGATGAGTCCATTTCTTCTAGCGTCTCGTTCAACTGCGGTTTAGCGCGAGAAGTTGATGGTTGGGGCTCGCGACCGAAGCTCATGAATGAAGATATAATTTTTGTAATTTTGGAGAAAGTTTGTATAGGAAAATACAAAACTTAAGAATCAAAAAAATTGGAGAAAGTTAGTACGAAAATAGAAAACTTAAGAACAAAAACATTAGACTAATTACCGATTCCTTATTCCAGTTTTCAAAATAAATTTTAATGATCCAATGAATTTTAATTTTCGCTCTTCTCTCTATTAGTAACAAAAACCAACTAAATACAAAACAATATACAAACCGAAAGTTTTAAATTTTATACAGAAACCCATGCTTTTATATTCATATGATAATAGAACAAAACATTTATTTTGATGTTACTGTATATGTTATCGAAGAAAAGCTATATCAAATTATTAAATCAAATTAATTTCCGATCATTTGGAAACTTTGAAGACCTTTAACTCTAAAATCCAACTATTTTCGGAATTGACCTTTGCGGTTATATACTTTTCTAGAAAAGCAAAGCTTATACAGCATAAAAAAAATAAAAATCTACACAATATTTATATATAAGAGAATAAATATTTTTTAGAACTTTTATTTATTTTTTTTGACTATGAAACAATATGGCGTGCGGTGGTTTGATCAAGTTCATTACTGTTTACATAAAACTTAAATAAAAATATGTATTTAAAGGTTTTTCTTTTAGGTTTTTTTAATCCACAAATTAATTTTTAATTTTATTTGTTTTTTACCGTTTACAAAACCTTACAATATTTCATCAAGAGATTATTTACTTTAATAACATAAATACGTATTTCCGTGACGTGACGTCATCATTTTCGTTACACATTAAAATTTAGATTTGTACCCCATATATAATGAAAACAAAGACGTAGTCCTACGTCAAAACCGTTACAGAACTTATTTCAAGCGTTAATCAATCTGGTAAACAATGAGTGTTTGGATCACACAAAAACGTCGTCTGGAACACAAAACTAATTATCCACAGCGGCGCCATTATAAAATTAAATTTATTCGCAAGTGTTTATTAAACGCGAAGTGACTTTCTGTGAGCGGGCAAAAATAATTTCTCGAATAATCGTAGCGTGTGAGAAATAATTTCAAAGTGTGTTGAAATCAATTATAAAGATTCTGAACTCTGCAAACGCTTTAACCGAAAATCTGGAGAATCAACCAATTGCTAGATCGGTTTCATACAATTGAAGACAGGCTATTGCCATATCCAGAAAATGAGTCGCAAATCGATGAATTTGAAAATTCATAGTACTCTGCGGTCTCAAAGCTGAACACGTGGTTGAGAAAAAGATAATTCGGGCTAGAAAGTGTAAATTTAAATGATACTGCTAATCAAAGTGTTTTCCAAAACGTGTCGAGTGTAGTGAAATATTGTAAAGTCGAAATTCCAGTATTTTATGGTGACTACACGAAATGGACTAGTTTCATAGATCTATTTAATTCGGGAGTGTACAATAATGAAGCACACACGCCATCGCAAACAATTCAATTGTTGGTGCGTTATCTCCGAGGTGAAGCAGATTCTAACTATATAGAAGCGATCAAAAGACTGAGTGAAAGATATGATCGGAAAAAATATATTATTAATTCGTATAGAAAAATGTATGTGAAGATAGCCCAAATTCCATTACCGAAAAATGCGATGGCAACCCTAATTATTTCTATCATGACATTTTTTTTACTCTCAGCCCAAAAAATCACGACATTTTTACTGTCAGCCCCGAAAATTTACTGTCATAACAGCTAAAACTATCATGACACAAACATTTTTCTGGGAAAATTTTTAATTTTTTTATTTTTCCAATATTTTTTTTTTATTTTAAATAATATTAATTGCTTCGTAAACCTTGCAGACACAGATTAAAGAGTTTTTATCGCTCTTATCGCTTCTTCTGATAGTGCCACATATGTTAAAAAAAATCAACTATCAGTATATACAAAATATTTTTTAATGTAATTTTAATACGTTGTATACCTTAGAAGATGGGGGCTTCCGCCCCCAAACCCCCACTTTTTCCCAATTATACAATTCTTCAAGTGTCAAACTAAGTAAAAAAAAAAATGAAAACATTTCAAAAATTTTCTGGAATAATTGCCAAATATAGATTTATTGCTATAATTAATAATTAAATGTCGCAATAGTATACATAAAAATGTATAGTATTGCTATAAGCAACTTTTTCGATTTTCGGGTATAGAAATTTGGGCTATCTTCACAGAGGTTTCATTTATTCGTGATTTTCTAAATATCTGTAATATTTCTAGTGCAAACGCTAATAACATCCGAAAGACTCATAACACCGCAGATACAGTGGTTCGAGGGTTACTTGCCCTCGATATTAAAAATAAATCCAGAGACCCATAGCTGATCTACCTTCTTCTGGAGAAATTAGATGAGGTCACGAAGGCTTTATGGGACATAGAGTCTGCAGATATCGACATTCCAGCTACACATTAATTCCTGAAATTTTTGGATAAACGAGCAGACACTTTCGAGTCAACGACAACATTTTCAGGAAAAAGAAATCAAGAAGTTTTGGTTACAATAACAAGTTTTGTGTCGATTCCTGAGTTTGGTCCATGTTACTTTGCAAACTTGGGAGTCCTCGGTTGTCAGAATGCCCTAAATTTCAGGAAATGATATTGGAAGGAAAACGAGGCTACATCAGCAAAACAAACCGCTGCTTCAATTGTTTGAGCATCGGACATCAAGTTATCGAATGACGATCGAAGAGAAGTTGTGAGAATTGTCATCGCCATCATCACACAATTATTCACGAAAATTAGAGCAAGGCAGCAAACCAAGCACAGAACAAAGATGATACACTGGTGTCAGCATTAAGTCAATCGAGGGTTAGTAGCAGCGCAGCGTTATTCGATGATAGGTGTACAAGGATCGTATGTACAGCCATAGTTCGTATTACGGGGGATGATGGTACTCATGCTTGTAGACCTGATTTATAACAAATGATTGTGTACATAAGTTAGATCGCAAAATAGTCGCATCATAATAAAGGGAATAGGTGGCGTTAGTGCAGGAAGTTCAAAGGGAGCCATCACCATATGTATAAGATCGCGTGGAAGAGAGCTTGGAACGAGATCCAAATCTACGTCGTCTGTATATCGAATTTTTGGACGAATACGTGTTATTGGGACACACGAGCAAAGTGAACGGGGTAATAGATCAGAGCGCGTATTTCATGCCACACCACGGTGTTCTGAAACAATCGAGTTCGACCACGAAGCTACGAGTCGCTTACAATGAGTCAGCTAAAGATGGTTGGAAAAAATCGTTGAATGAAGTTTTGGTAAAGGGACCAACTGTGCAACAGAACTTACATGATGCAATATTGAAATTTCGTATTTTTCAATACGTTTTGACCGGAGATATCGAAAAAATGTTCCAGCAGATACTCGTACAAGAGCATGATTAAAGGTAGGAGTCAGTGCTATGGCGAACATCACCCGAGGAAAAATTTACTGCCTATCAATTAAAAACTATCACGTACGGCACGACATCAGCATTATTTGTAACCACGTACACGTTAAATCAATTGGCTAATGAATTTGAAGATACGAAATCAGAATCAGCAAGGGTCATCAGACAAAACATTTAAGTTGATGATTTGATGATGGGCGCTGAGTCTCCGAGCAAGTTGTTAAAGCTCAAGCTAGATGTCGTGGAAATATTATCTAGTGAGGGATTCAATTCAAATGACTCGGTACTCCGGAAATTACTGAAGCGTCAGATTCATCAACCAAGACACTATCCGATCATCCAGATGCAGTACGAGTTTTGGTGTTCGTTGGAATCCAGAAGATGACAATTTCATGTTCTCTGTAGATATGCTGATCACTGCAAAACACACCAAGAGAACTTTCTTATCAGTACAATGAGAATCATGTTTGAGGATTTTAAGAACAATATTAAATTAAATTTAATTAATTGAAATAAACCAATTAGAATTTTTTGCGAAATGCTGCAAATATTATTAAACTAATGAAAAAAATTCGGAATATTGTACATGGAATTTTTTTTCTAAAATAAAAAAAAATGGAAATTTTTCAATTGGAATTTTGATTTTTATGTTATGGTGTTTTGTAAAATGGAATTTTATATTATTATTAATTTATTATTTTGGAAATTTAGGCCAGTTGGATTTTTTTTTTTTTGATAATCGACCCGCTCCGGCCTTATGGTATTATAGTGTAGTGGTCTTATGGTTTGGTGGTCTTTGGTCTTGTAGCCCTGTGGTCCTGTGGTTATAGAGTCTTATGGTCTTATGGCAATATGGTGTTATGGTTTTATGGTCTTTTGGTTTTATGGCCTAATGGTCTTATGATCTTTTTGTCTTACGGTCTGCAAAATGTTAACCTTGCGGATTTACCCTCGCTATCCCAAACTATTTATAACCGAAAAGCAATCTGAAAAAGTAATTTTCCAATAGGAAAATCAAGAAGAAGATTTACACACGCAGATTTCGATTTATTTGGTCCTATTTGAGAATGGGTGCAGTTTAATTTAAGGGTTTTAGTTAATTTGGCTTCATATTTATTGTCAGGAGATGCGTTCCTTTATTTACACCCGTTTGTTTTACATATTATGAGTGATAATATTTAATGTTAATTGTGAACAAATTGGTAAAAATAAAGTAATCATCTCAGATCATGGAAATATCGTCGGGTTTAGGCACAAAAAAGAACTATTTTCGAGCTATCTACCTAAATTCATATTTTGAGTTATTGTAATTTTTAACTTCAGTTACTTATTTTCGGTTTTTTGATAAGTTACCGGTAATTTAGTTATCATTTTTTAAAAATTATGGGTATTTTGTTTCTTTTCTTATTTTCTGAACTTTCTCTCTACGATAATTTTTCCACAGATTGGAAATCGTTTCTTATTTCTTTTTTTTCAATCGGTGTTTTCCATTGAACCTTACCATAGAACAAAAATGAATCTTGAATTTCGAAAATGTTTGTTTGATATAGAACAAATATGCTTCCAATTTTGATGCAATTTTTAAGGTGTTTTTGGAAATTTGAAAAAATATCACAAAAAATCCAGATTTAATTTAGCCGTTCTTGGTCCTATTATGGCTGATTTTAAGTTTGAAACTGTACCAGGCTATTCAATACTCTTCACAGTAGATTCAGCTTTGTGTTAAAATCACTACGAAATGCTAACTAATAGACAGCAGAATCCTATAAGTAAAATTATAGGCGATGATTATGAGATGGAATTGGCAGGGCACATACTGCTTAATCAAGATATTAAATTTAAATAGTTAAATAACTCCTATATATTTCAAAAAGAAAACACAAATTTTCAGTATTCAGGGTATGTAATTCAATTGCAAAATAATAAATTAAATTTTAAATCAAAATGTTCAAAATAATTATAACTTAAAATTATAAAAGAAAATTCATTTTAACACAGCCTCATAGTAACTATTTGGTCAATTTCCGGCATATACTTTAGCATTGAGCGAAAACCCAGTTTTTTCTCCAGTGGCAGTAATTTCTTAAAAGTTGCTATTATTGCAATTTATATTGCATTTCCGATGTTGCTTCTAGAGCACTTTTGTTACGATGTGTTGATTTCGATTCTAAAACTAATATGGAAACCGGACTGTCGGAGAAATTTATTTTATAGCCAATGCTCTTCAAATTTTCTTCAATTTAAATTAGTTCATTAACTTTTGAAAATGGAATTACTCAAACAAATATGAAATTTTTGATATATTCAGGAAGTCTTTTTATTGCATTTGCATAATTTTTAATCTCACATTGGGATATCTCAAACATTTTAACTGTTTCATCAAAGATATAGGACTATACAGGGTTGTTACGACTGTGTGGTCGCAACCACCATTCTGTGTTTTTTTGTATTTCCTATTGCTCGGTGTCTTTACTGCAATATTTTTATATTCCCCTCGATCGTTGATCGTTGTCTTTGCTGCTATATTTTTTTTATGTTCCACTCGGTTGGTGTCTTCGCTGCGGATTGTTTGGTGTGGTGCGCTGAACACACTGGCGACATTTGTAGTTTTGTTTCTCATCTCATGGTGGCGCGAGGGTGAGAAGAATGACGAGAGAGCGAGACCAATGCGTATCGAGCGTGTACAAGGTAAAATGTTTTAGAAAATTGTTTTTCTTATATGCTTATGTAAAACAGAGAAGAGAGATGTTTGTTCTAGAACATTTTATTCGTGTCGCTGTGTGGCGCGAGAATTTTTGTCTTGAGTGATTCGAGTTTGTGATTTTTGAAAAGTAAGTCGAGTTTTTGATTTTGGACAAAAAAAAGTCTGGGTTAGAGTTTTATAACTAAAAGTTCTTAGTTTTTTTTTTTTGGATGTTTGCCGAACTTTCTAGTTTTTGGTTTTAAGAAAACAGGTGTTCTGTTGCTAATTTTGTATAAAGTAAAAACCAAGTGGAAAATTATTTTTGGGAATTGAGAAAAAAACAAAAATAAAATAATTATGGTAGTTTGATTTTCGTATTATTATTATTTTCTTTATTTTGGATATTTAAAAATGCTTTTTAACGAGCCCCTCCAAATGAAGGTTACGATAAGGTACCGCTTTCGAGGGTTTCTCGACAAATATCCCGTCGTTAAATTGGGGGATTAAGGGCCTCAGGTTTCTAGTGGATCACGGCTTCATAGTCCCTAGTACCAAATTTCTTAATATTATTTCATTTATATTTCACATCTATATTTTTTGTGTTTTTTTTAGTTGTTGTATTTGTAGAATTATTCCGAAATATTTTATTTGAAACCTTCTGTTTCGTTTAAAACTAATTGAATTAATTTTTTGTGTATTGTTGATAAATTTAATAAAGATCGCATTTTTGAGTTTAATTTTTTCGCCAAATTAAATCGAGCGAGTTTAACCCTATATCCTTTCATCATCTAACAAGGATATAACTTTACTAGAGGAAGACGATTGGGAGCAAAATTATATCGATGGACCCTATTATCTGAAAGCGGACTAAATTACACAGGAGACCCGACGGGCATCACCATCGACATGTTCCTGTTTCAGCTAGACACCGTCGCTTCGTCTCGCGGATTATCCGACCAAACATTATTATTTGAGTTACATACCATTTTGAAAGATATCGCATTGCAGTGGTATTGGACATTCCGCAAACATAATCCGAATGCGTCATGGTCAGAGTTGCGAGATGGCCTGAGCGAACGATTTAAGGACCGCCGCACCAATTACGAAATCAGACGAATGGTCGAATGGAAAATGGATGAATAGAGTTTGTCAGATAGTCACCTGTCGAAGATTATTAAATGACTCTGTGCTTATAAGAAACCAAATCATCTAAAATAAGAGAACTCATTGGAAATTATTAAATTTTAAGTAGCACGTAATAATATTTCACCGGAGGCCTTCGAATTAATTATAATTTGTTATATTTAACAAGATATGTGTCCAATGTGCTCGGTAGTAAAATATAACTCTTTAGTACAGTTCACCAATTTATATAACTAAAATATTGGGATTGTTAAGATAATTGATATTTTCCCTAAACTGTATAAAATAGAATTTAAGTTTAACCCTTCAAATATATCAATTCACCAAAGTGACTTTGTATACGAGTATGAAGCGGTACACGATAATAGCTATTTTGAATTTGTACAAAAATTTTATAGCTTTTGAAATTGACGAATGTCCGTCGTATTATTTATTATTTATATCAAATATTTATCTTATTTTGACATTTTCGATATACACATATCTCAGATATATATACGGTAACATATAGAGAATTTTTCATTCCAATTTGCTACTTGCAAAATATTTTATTTTCATGTCATTTAAAATTGAACATTTTGTGCTGATGTGGTTGTTGTTGTGGGATATTCTGGATATGATTACATTTGGATATCAAATAAAATTGAAATATTATTTGCTTCTCAGTAAACGTTTTTTTTTTATTTTGAGGTATGCATGACACCTGAAGATGAAGAAAATATTTTTTGTTCCAAATAAGAAAATAAAAAATCAACCAAATTGACAAATAAAATTTAAAAGACTGGAACGAGTTGTTGTTTAATATTATTTGGTAGATGCATAATTTATATCATAGATGGTATAAGGAATTATAAGCCTTGATAAAATATAATGGGTTAGTTTACCAAAATATCACACCAATTACAACATGTTCAGTGCCGCTTATATTCCCTAATTGAAATATTTTATTGTGCAATTACAGCATAATTTAAACTTTTATTTTGTTATGTTTAAACTTTCTTTTAAACATTAACAACACAATTCAAAAACTTTATCCAAAGTTAACCAAAGAAAATGATAAAAAAATAAATTGTTGCTGCTAAATTGGGAACAATTTTATGATCATTTTCATCGTCTTTATTTTGGTTTCATCTTTATTTTTTGTACATTTTCTTGTAACTTTACCCAAGTCATTTTCTTCCTTCGAATGTGCATAAAACTTTAGTCGTTTTTGGTTTCTGTATTTTACTTAGAAGATGAAACTTTTTTTTTTTTTATAATCAAACACTAAATTTGCATAATACTTTGCTAAACAATATTTCGAGCTAAGGGGACAGGATACAATACATATGTTTTTGTAAATTGTTAATTTTTCAAAAGGTTAATGAACCCACATAAGTTTTCCTGTAGATCACAAAATAAATAGCAGAACCTCAACCAAGACCACACCACCATCATATTTTGATGATTGGAGATTTTGTATCTGAGGAAGTAGCCAGAACAATTAAGGTTATTGTTTTGAACCAACCAAAATTAGTTTCTTTTATACATGCTGTATAGAATATACAGTGGCATAACTACAAGGGCGCAAACCCCGCGCTGCGGGGGGCCCGCAACGATGGGGGGGCCCAACGACGTCGGTCTGGTGGTCTTTGTTCTTGTCATGAGAACTGTTCCATACCCTTAATTAATGTTTTTTTGAAATTCTTAGATGTCGTCGTCAATCAACTGGATGACAGATTTAAAGCTATTGAAGAAATAACGAAACTATTTTCCTGTATTCAGCCAGATAAATTTGTGGAAATAAGTGACGATGATCTCATGAAGTCTGCAGGAGCGATACAAGAAAAATATAAAGACGACCTATCGGAAGAGTTTCCGCTACAAATGGTGATGGTAAAGTCAATGCTTAAGGAGGAAATTTTAGAGATATCATCAATAAGAGAATTAACTGAAGTTCTAATAATAAAATTTCCAACAATAGCTTCCAGTGTTTCGCAAGTAATATTTCTTACGTTACCTGTTACGGTCGCGACAGCAGAACGATCCTTTTCTAAATGGAAAATAATAAAAAATTATTTGCACAACTCCATTGGTGCAGATCGTTTAAGTAATTTAGCCATTCTTTCTATTGAAGCAAAAGTGGCGGGCGAAATGGAAACAAAAACTTTAATTAGGGATTATGCCAATATGAACTCAAGAGCAAAAAATCTAACATTCTAGTACATATTTATATTTGTATTTTTATTATTTTTTTATTATTCTTAAAAAATTAATATATATAATGAAGAAAAGTATGTATGTAGCTATGTTTGCTCCACAAAAACTTTTGATCCACTAGAGCGATTACTCCCAAATTTTGTAAGAATACTTTTCAGCAGCCAAGAAAAAAGATAGGGGGTTAGTGATCATAAAACATTACCCCTCCTTATGCTCGCTCACCTGTAAGGAGGAATTACAATATATGAAAACTTTTACCCCACTCGACCGATTGCTCCTAAATTTTACACGAAAACTTTTTAGCAGCTGAGAAGAAACATAGGGGTTTAGTGATCAAAAAATGTTACACCTTCCCCATGCTCACCTGTAAGCGGGAATTTACAATTTATGAAAACTTTTGATCCACTCGAGCGGTTGCTCCCAAATTTTGAACGAATACGTTTTAGTAGAAGAGAAAAAATATAGGAGGCTTAGTGATCAAAAATCACTTGTAAGAAGGCATTTACATATACATATATGCAAACTTTTGATTAACTATAGCGAGTGCTTACAAATTATGCACGAATACATTTTGGCAGCCGAGAAAAACCATGGGAGTGTTTTAACAAATATTTTATATGTTTCAATATTTTTTGTATATCGAATGCCTTCTCATATCTGGAAATTGAAGAAAGGATCATCAGTAATGCTTCTGCGCAATGTGGCCCGCCAAAAGTATGAAATGGAACACGGCTCCGTGTCGAAAGTCATTTGCCGAAGGCGTATTCATACCTCGCATACCATAATTGATACCAACCGACCGGCCATTCTGCTTCAAACGAGTCCAGTTCCCAGTTAGACTCTCATTTCCCATAAGTATCAACAAAGACGGACAATCCCTAAAGTTTGTAGACGTGAATTTGGAAAGTGCTTGCTTCTTTCATGGCCAACAAATAATTTTTGTAAAGCCTGGTGTACTTTAGCTAGTATTAAATAAAACAGCTATATTTTCAATGAGCAACATTTTTTATTGCTCTGAACGGAAAGATATGCAAGGTGGAGGGAGGATAGTCTAGGGGCCTACATTAAGTTTTGCGGGAGGGCCAACAATTTGTAGTTACGCCACTGATAATATAGCGGAAATTTGACAGCGGAAAATAAGAGATTACGCTACTCGCCTCAAGTGGCAGCACTATCAATAAAGAGAATTGATTTTGTTATGTAATTACTAGAGGAAATTTTTTATTCATTTTGTATCTCTTTTTCACTAAATAAATTTCACAGTGGAGTAAAATATTAAGAGTGATCCTTAAAATGGAAAATTGATTGATATCCGCGAAGTAAAGGAACTTGGTAAATGAAATCTTGAAATTTAACAATATTCCGTTTTTCAGCCATTTCTTACTGAATTGCGATTAAATTTGGGTAATAGTATTGATCAGGGATTTTAAAGTAATTTTGGACAAAATTCTAAAATCTGTTCGAGCTGGACTAAATTTGACCATTTCATAGCCAATCTTTAGTAAAAATTGTATATTTTCCTCAAATTTTCCATGAAGTTTCAGTATGAGCTATAGGCTAATATAAAAACGCCGAAAGTATTGGTTACTAGTGGAAGTTTTTGAGATATTGACCAAAACCTGAAAATAACTTTTATGGCTGCAGAAAACCAAAAAATTATAGTGAAAATTCTAATCCATAATTTTTTTTCGAATTGTCCCTGTATTTCACAAAATTTAATTAAGAAATAGCCGAGTTCCCTCCACTTTAAGATTTATTAAGATCGTGTAAAATGTACAGATACCATTTAGAATAATGAGCAGTTTAGTCTAGCGCGAACAAATCCTAGAATTCCAAAACTAACTTTAAAATCCCTGATCAATACTTCTACCCAAATTTTATCGCAATTCGTTTAGAAATGGCGGAAAGACGGAATATTGTTAAATTTCAAGATTTCATTTACCGAGTTCCTTTACTTCGGATATCAATCAATTTTCCATTTTAAGGATCACTTTTAATATTCTATTCCGCTCAGGTGTTTATTTAGTGAATTAAGAGATACAAAATGAATACAAAATGTTCGCTATGTAATTACATAAGAGAATAAATTCTCTTTAATGATAGTGCTGCCACTTGATGCAAGTAGCGTAATTTCTTATTTGCCGGTGTCAAATTTCTACTATCCTTTACAGTTACAGCATATTTTATACAATTATTTTTGTACTGTCAATATATTTTCAAAACATGTTCAAACCGACATTGAAAACACTGCGGGCCGACAAATTGGGAGATCTTGGCCGTAGAATTAGTTATAATATGCTTATGGATGCAACGTTTTGATTTTTTTTTGTGTTGACAGAGAAATATCAAAATTACGATTACTGCAATGGTGACGGAAGAGTTCATTGACCTTGCTAAAGCTGTTTCTTTGAATTTTTGCTATTTAAACTGAAATCCGCTGCTGGATTGGCGGTACCTGCCTCTATTAGTATGGGCTTTGGCTCAAATAAGTATTATGAATCTCCGCGTTTACTCTGAATGCTTATTGATGCATTTCTTTGATAGTTGTGAGATAGAAATGCTCTTTTTTTAATGCATGCATTTCGGATCCAGACTGAGTATCCCAGAATTTTGCAGTTTCATCTGAAGGTCACATATTAAATCAACTCTTTTTGGTGCTGTCACCGAGAATATCGATTGGTTTGTGCCTAATAGTTTAGCTTTACGTGTCTCAGTAGGTTCATCTCATATTGTGATTATTTAGAATGTATTTTGTAATTTGGTAAAATATTTTACAAATAGTTAAAGAAGCGCACTATATTTTATTTATTTATTTATTTATTTATTTATTTATTTTATTTAGTATATAATACATTTACATAAAAATAGTTTTATTTTATGGAGAATTCTATGCCGAAACCGACAGAAGCGAATCCACCACACCCAATATAAATTTAATTTAATAAAAATTTAGCTTAAAGAAAAAACATATATATATATATAAAAAATAATAGCAATAATAATAATAATAATAATAATAATAATAATAATAACAAAAATAATAATAACAATGATAATAATGATAATAAAGAGGATGATAATTATTATAATACAATTTTAATCTATAAATAGTTTTCTTTTTGTTTAATTGACTGGTTATTAAACCAGTCAATTAAACAAAAAGAAAACAATAATAATAGTAACAAGAACAATAAAATCGTAAAAAACACGTATACATGCGTTTATATAAATTTTATTGTATTTAAGCAACAATCCGAAATAGGAATGCGATATCGCTTGTTTCGAAAAGCCATTGTTTAACTCTGGATAAAAATGATCTGGAATGAATAAGTCTTCTAATAGAAATAGGTAATACGTTAAAGAAAGTTGGAGCAGTAACAAGGAAGTGGCGGCGAAAGTGGTCGTTAAAAAATCTGGGTATATTATAAAGAAAATTGTGGTTACTGCGAATATTATACCTCATATGACTTCTAAAAATTAGCTGCCCACTACGTCTGAAGAACATTCGTAGAACCTTATAAACATACAAATGTTGTAACGGCAAGATATTGTTAGCTGTGAACAGAGGCCAAGATGATTCAGTTCGTTGTTTTTTCAATAATACTCTCAGAATAATTTTTTGCTGTACACATAGAGGATATAGAGTGGTTGCATAGCAACCACCCCAACATGATAAACCATACTCCAATTTAGCCATAACCAATGCATGATAGGTAATTTTTAGCACAGAAACCGGGCAAAACTTGCGCAACAGAAAGAATATTCTAATAGCCGACGACAGGTAAAATTTCAAAGAAGAGACATGCGGTTTCCAATTGAGATGGCTGTCCAAATGAATCCCTAAATACTTGAACTTGTTGACTAATTCAATGTTGAAACACTCAGGGTGGCAGCCGGCAGATGTACATTTAGAAATATTATGGTAAGTAACCTGGTCAACACTAGCCACCGTTGTTTCACCAGACAATTTGAACAACATATATTTTGTTTTATCACTTAAAATTAAACAATGTTTGTCAAACCATATATTTAAAATTTTAAGATCAGAATTAATCGTAGAAATGACCTCATTAGTGGATTTGCCAATGTAAGCTAAAGCTAGGTCATCTGCAAACCCGGTAATGTGACCATGTAATTTCAGTTTAAAAACAGAATTAGTGTAAATCAAAAAAAGCAGAGGGCCCAACACTGAGCCTTGTGGAACACCAACCTTCACCATTCTCGACTCACTTAGTGTATCGTTAATTTTAACTCTCACTGATCTGTTATCGAGATAGGATTCAAACCATCTATTTGAAACGCCCCTAAACCCAATGTCAAAGAGGATAGACAAAAGAATTTTATGGTCAACCATATCAAATGCTTTAGTAGCGTCAACAAACAAACCAGCACAAGATTTACCATTATTCAAACCGTTATAAATAGTATCCAAAAATTCCAACAAAGCCGTTTCAGTACTCATGCATTGTCGAAAACCATGTTGATGAATACTTAAAATATTAAATTTATCTAGAAATAAAGTTACTCTGGTTTTGACTGCCTTTTCAAGGATTTTTAATATCTGTGGTTGCAGTGCGACTGGTCTAAAATTGCCTTTATCATTACACTTGCCTTTTTTAAACAATGGAATAATAGTTGCGATTTTCAGCCGATCCGGGACTATTCCATGTTCGAATGATAGATTGAAAATGTGGGTAAGAACAGGACTGACATATTTAGAAATTGCTTTCAAAATACAATTGCTAAGACCATCATTATCAATTGACTGTTTCGGTTCGAGAGAGCCAATGATATCTGATATTTCATTTATGGACACAGGAGTCATAAAAAACGATGAAGAACAGTAATCGGAAGGCAAATTGTTATTATCGGGCGAGTTAGTCAAGGCAAATTTTACTCTTAATTTTTCAGCAATGCTCGTAAAATAACAGTTGAACTCATTGGAAATATCAAGATCACTAGTAAGAATTTCACCATTGTCAGCTACAATATTATTAATTATAGTTGCCTTAGATTTTCTAGTCAAAATTTCGTTCACTAGATTCCAGTTTTTTTTTGCATCACCACGGTTAACATGAAAACGATTGGAATAATATATTTCTTTTTCTTTCTTAATGTCAAGATTGATTTGGTTGCAATTTCTAACATATTTTTCCAGAAGAACTGAATCATCTGGGCGATTTTTCAACTTTTTGCGCAATTTGTTTCTTTTGTTAATGCGACTGGCAAGATCAAAAGAAATCCAAGGTTGTAGACGTTTAGTCATTATCCGACTAGAAGTAAAACAATAATTTAGTAAATCCGAAATAATCCAAAGAAAATGATCAAGTGCAAGAGATGGATCACCAAGGTTATAAACACAGTTCCAATCCACATTCTCAACTAAATGTAATAGCAGTTCAAGATTGAGCTTTTTAGAACGACCAGTAGATAAATTATTAGGAGCAAGTGAAACATGTGGAGTCTTCAATAATATTTCAATAAAATGATGGTCGGAAATCTTAAGATCCAAAGCTGAAACTGAAAGACATGAAAGATCATTAGACTTAAGGCGAACAAAAAAATGATCTATACAGGAAATGGATGTTGTAGTCACACGCGTAGGAGTATTAATCAAAGATTCAAGGCCGAAGGAAGACATAAGAAACAAATAATCATTACAGTTATTAGGAAAGTTAAGAATATCAATATTGATGTCTCCTAGAATGAACAGATTACTTGATTTAATATTGCGAATAATTTCAGTAATTTCTTCCAAAAAAAGGTTTATTGTCGCTGAATGCAATTTATAAATACATAAAAATACAAAGATCTGGTTCTCATGGTTCCACTCTACTTTAACAATATCCGCAGAAGTGAGATTAAATGCAACCACTGAACATGATAAAATGGACTCATAATAAACAACAACCCCTCCAGATCTATAAGAGTCGTTACAGGCGCCGAACAGTGTATAACCATTTAAATTATAAGACGACAATTCCATACTGTTTATCCAAATTTCACTTAGAAATATAAACGAAGGTCTTTTACTATATGCGTTTATATTGGCTACGAGTAGATCAAAATGTTTTCGAAGGCTACGAATATTTTGATGAACAATCAAAATATCGGAAGACGCGGTTTTCTCCTCGTTACGATTATTAATATTCGAGGCTAACTGATTACCATCATTACAATTATCATTTAAGCAAAACATAAAAAATATAAATAAAAATGAAAATGAAAAATAAAAATAAAAATAAAAATAAAAATAAAAATAAAAATAAAAATAAAAATAAAAATAAAAATAAAAATAAAAATAAAAATAAAAATAAAAATAAAAATAAAAATAAAAATAAAAATAAAAAATAAAAATAATAATATACTGACTATTTAAACAAATAAATAGCTGTGTAGAATATTCAATTTGTTAAATTATACAATAGTACATACATTTGAACTTACTGAACATACAGAATACATTCAAAGGCTCGCTGATAAAAAACTTCGTTGAATATCCCAAATTTGTGAGGTGATGACAAAATAGCGATGTGGATGTACTGATGACTTCGAAAGAGGACGTTGGCAATGAATAACACCGAATTATACGTCAAAGTTGAAAGTAAATACATACAGTAATAATATTTGTATATGCACACAACTTTAAACCAATAATTTTGATTGTATTTTTGATAACGTTTTGACTGTATTTTGCTAACATATGTAGAACTGATGCCGTCATACTTGTAGCATTGACTGTATAATTTAAAGATCCGGAAATAAATTTGCATCAGTTGGATGATAATTATTGTATATAAAATAATGTAGATCAACGTAGAACTTGTTGTACTAATGATGTCACTTATTGCCAGTAATTTGATAATCCGAAAATAGATTAGTAACAATTATATTTGTATGATTTATGTCCTTGTATCATTGACTGTAAATTAGTAAACGTAGAATGCCATAAAACTTGTTGTACTGCTAACATTATTTATTGGCATTACAATTCGAAAATCCGGAAATAAATTTGCATCAATTAGATGATATGTAACTGCGTGAACAACGGTTTTTACAATATAGGTTGAATCGCCGAACGAAGTACAGGTTTATTAGTAGCAGCAGAGGCTGTTGATGATGATAATGATTTCCCGTCATTTTGTTTAGAAGCAGACGATGAGGAGTTGATCCGTTGTCTAGTAATGATTGTTGATATAGGTGCAGAATTAGCTGATATGCTTAAAACCGATTAACTCTTTGGGTATTTTTTTGCTCGCATTGTATTTATAATGGACCATTTGCGATTTTTAGGATCGGTAATCTGTGAAAGAATTGTTATGTCTCCCATTATGCTAAAGGCATCTAGATGAAAAACAGAATATGCTTTTTGTGATTCTTGATCGTAAATATGCCCAAGACAATTGTCATTGTCGCCTGCGGTAATCATAATGGTTAGCGAGATACTGCTACGTCAAAAATGTAACGGGAATTGGTCAATAAATTATAAAATATTTATTATTCATTCAAATTTATTGTATCGCCTTCAAAGTAGACCCCTTCCGAAATAATATTTATTTTTATTACTTAATCTTTGCAATTTGCTCTGGGGCCGAAGCACTTTGTCCTCTTTTGGTGGTGCAAAATCAATGAGGTTTCTTTCAATAAACCTGGCTTTTTCGACGAATTTGCTCTCTCACACGCCGCATAACGCCTAGATAATATTATTAATTTACCGTCTGACCTGGGAAAAATTCCGAGTGTACAGCACCGCGATAATCACAGAAAACCATCAACATTACCTTGACTTTTGATCGGCTTTGATATGGTTTTTCAATTTCGGCGCAGTTGGAAGGCGCCGTTCCGAACCTTGTTGACTGGTTTGCATGTCAAACTCGTAAGCACATGTCTCATCACCAGTTATAGTTTTTATGAATGTGGGGTCGGAATTGACTCGTTCAACCATGCGTCTCAGCGACCTTTACGCGATTGAGTTTTTGAAGAAAATTTAAGTCTTCCTGACCAACTATGGTGCAAGTTGATTCGTGAGACACAGAAAGTTCAGCAGTTATCTCTATCAAACCTATAAATAATTTTCCGTCACCATTTCATTCACTTTATTGATGTTAAGTTTAGTTGAAGTCGTTTATTGCCGATCAGAGCGAGGCAAAACTTCTACAGGCAATTCCACACAGTAAGCCTTTTGTAACTTTTTCAGCTATGGATTTTTATTCATTATAAAAATCGCAAAACACACTTGAAAAGAACTGACAAGATAAAGCACTGTAAACAAACTAAATGACAGATGGCGATCAAACTTCACGTCAAAGTAGAGGACAGTTATGTCATCTTAGGGAAAAAAAAATTGTACAATCTGTTTAAGCGGGCTTTTTAAATGACAAATTTGTAACTCAATCAAACCGCTGAGTGTTTTATTTGCAAAATCATGTATACGAATCCATATCGAATGCCCGAAATTCGTAACAATATTAAATTTTACTGATGCTCAGATGCCAGAGCTTTCTGCCAGACCAGGAATATTGCATAACAAAATCAGTTGTTAATTTGGCCTTTATACCAAGTGATGCCTTGTCAAAATCAAGATATGTAACTTTACGATAGCCAACTTGTTTCGGCACCTCAAAAAATCATAGTTTACATACATTGTGTCTACTTACATTTGGTGAATACCATTTTATAATCAGTTAGTGATATTGTTAATGAGATAAGAAGGCCTCAATTCTTAACTCCAGACCCATTGACTGATCAAACTGAAACTACAAGTTTAGCGTTTATTCCATAACTTGGAAGGTCTAGCGGTTTTTGATAGAAAACGGTTACCGATTTTTTCATAGTGATTTTCTCGTTTTTTGTAAATATTTTGAAAGGTACAACATTTTTTACCTAGATAAAAATTATGACCAAGAAGATTCTAAATTGGACTTTCAAGCAAGTAGTCCTTGCTTAGTAAACGAGAGTTTAACTAATACATATTCATCATAAAATAGTTAGAGCAATTTTAGGACAAACTTGACGGGTATAAAGCTGGAAAGATGTAAACAAACAGTGCGACTATACGGAACCCTAATAACGGTGACTTGGTTGAGACAATGCTTATTAACAAAAATTATCTTTTCGCTCTTCAAAAGTAACGCTTTTGAAGTTCCTGTTATAAAAGATCCACCCTGCTAATAGAGCCTCAATTTATTAGCAAATCTTTCCCACAATTACGTTGTATTTAATGTTAAATTGCTTTGACCACATGTTCATCTCTTTGGATACAATAAGGCAACTAATGATAAATCTTGTTATATTTTGCGAGACGATAAGCCGGGGCGGTGGCAATGTAGTCAGCATCTAGTTGCTCCAGCGACCAGAGGTTCCGGGTTCGATTCCCGGTGGTGACAAGGAAAAAATTTCACGGCTGGTTTAGGATCAATGAATTAATAACTCATTATTCGAAATGAAAATATAATCCTGTGGCAATACGGCAAAACGTAATAGCTCGTGTTATCGCGAAAATGAGTTAACATCAGAAACAGTTTCGTTAGGTAAAGAGGTATATTTCAGTTTTTACCGTTATTTTCTACAATATTTAGTAACGAAGTTATTTGACATTGAAAAACGGAATATTTCATTTTGACTCTAATTTGCTTTGGGAAAAACGAAATAACTGAGTTTTTTGTTAAATAAACATATTAAAATTCAAAGAATTGATATATCAAAAAACAAACCAGATAAATTAGTTGAGTTACAACATTAAAAATGTTGTCTATAGTGAGAATAACTTTTGTGTAAAACAGATATAACTCAAACTATATCATTATTCCAAACTGAACTGCGTATGTTATTGTGAAATAACCAAAGATATATCCGTTTACCCAATTAAAAATAAAATTTTGTTCTGGAGTTAAATCGAAATATACCATTTTAATAAGATTAGTGTACTAGAATTGAATTTTCCTGATTTTGGAAAATTGACATATGTGAAGTGTATCGGTTTACCGAAATAAACATATATATTTTTTTATAAATAACCACAGTTATATTGCTTTGCTAGTGTAAGTATTATTGTTTATTTGGTATGATATGAATTATTTTTTTTAAATAGTAATGAGGTTGTATTTTGCTATTAATTTAGAGCTACCCAAGTAAATAAGCAGTTGGAATGTCTTCAAGGTCTATCCGAATGTTTGAAATGGCTAAAGCTAAATGTGGTGCTGCTTATCCGACTGCAAATGAAGTACCAACATTACAAATTAATCAGAGTGAAATGGAAATGCAGCCACACGTAGAACCAGTTTCAGAACCTGGAACATCTGGCTTAATAAAATGCTATTTTGCAAACGATGTAATATGTTATATGGATGCATCTTCGTCAGAAATAGATCCTTTCAAAAATTTAAGCAATAGTGATAAAGATTCCGATTTTGTGCCGTTCGATAACGAGTATGAAGATATGGAAAGTAATACTGATGTAGAGGAAATGGCAGCAGAAATCGAACGAAATTTATTAGAGGAAAATAATCTAAATTTACACTCAGCAACATTACCACGTAAAATGGAAGACAGAGAAGATCGCCAACTAAAACGGAACTTCGGCAAAAAATATATAACTGCTAAAGGCAAAGTTACGCCTGACCGTATTTGTGTGGCGTTAAGCAATTGTCGAAAGAAATGAAGCCAACGTATAACTTTTGAAGCTCAAAAAATTATATTCGATCAATATTGGGCACTTGGGAGTTTTAACCTTCGTTTGACATATGTGGCTGGTTTAATAGAATTAAAACCAAAGAAAACCCAAACACTTGTACTTGGAAATCCAACACTCAAAAATCGCAGATTTTCTTGGTCTCAGTCAATATATGTGGAGAAAAGTTTGCCGTTTGCAAAATTTGTATAAAAAGTATTCTCGGTGAAACAAATCGCTTTATTAATACCGTTATTGATAAAAAAATTTGTTTTCCTGGAGCATGTCACCAGTTTGGATCTTCGTGGTAAAAAAACACCACCAAATAAGCTTCCTGAAGATAAAATAAATGAAGTAGGGGCTCATATTAATGCTTTTCCCGCCTACGAGAGCCACTACACTCGACGTGACACATCAAGAAAATATCTCCATGGTGATTTGACAATTTCTAAAATGCATAAGTTGTATTCTGAAGCACATGATAATCCGGTTTCACTAACAAACTATACTGAATTGTTTAGCGAATCAAATCTAAAATTTAAGAAGCCAAAGACAGATACATGCAATACCTGCGAAACGATAAAATTAAAAATTGATATTGCCCAAAATGATGCCGAAAAGCAAATATTATTAAAGGAAAGCAAAACCATCATGCAGACGCTGATATCGCTTATAAAGCAAAAGAGTTTGATAAAAATTACTGCAAAAACATAGATTCTGCAAGAATTTATATGTTCGATTTGCAACAATGCTTGCCAACTCCGTTTTTGCAAACATCCGTATCCTTTTATAAGCGTTCTTTATGGACATATAATTTGACTGTACACGATTGTATTTCCAATGAACCCTTCTACTATATGTGGCATGAAGGAACGGCTAAACGTGATAGAAATGAAATTGCTTCCTGCTTATTCAGACATTTAAAGTTACTTCCATCGTGTGTATAGAAAGTAATATACTACAGTGACTCATGCCCCGGTCAAAACAAGAACAGTTTTCTTGGAACAATGTTCCTTAGTTTTCTTCAGTGGCAAGAAGATGTTGATGTCATCGACCAAAAAATTTTTAACAGTTGGCCACACACACATGGAGTGTGATACAGACCATGCCACCATTGAGAAACAAAAAAAAAAGAACTGGCATTCAAATTCACCATCCGCGGGATTGGTATATGTTTATTCAGTCCGTGCGATCTAAAAATAAGTTCACTGTTAATGAAATGACCCAGGAGGATTTTCTAAATTTTTCTCAGCTGGCAAAGTCCAAATTCACTTGGCGACCAAAATCTTTAGGTAATTAATTTTAATCTTTTTGTGTTTTTTTCTAATGTTTTACTAATTTTTAATTTTCAGAACGAGACGCATTTTCATGGCATAGAGTTAGATGGCTACGTTTTACGAAAGAATTCGGTAATATTTTGTATAAGACTTCGTTAAATGAACAGGAACCTTTCAAAATTTTAAATATAAAAAAGCGGGGTATCAACTCAATTTTAGAATCTCAGTTAAAAACATCCTACGATGCACCAAATAAAATTAGCGCTGAAAAAAAGAAAGATCTACTGTCTTTACGGTCGCTAATAAGTCCGTTATTTTATAATTTTTATGAAAGTTTAACAAGCGAAGATGCACCTGATATACATCCAGATTTATTAGATAAAGATGACAAAGAATAATATTCAATGTTCTGGTTAGACTTTTATACAACATAAGTAATAATTAATTTTAGTTTTTGTAATTTTAATGATAATTTTTTATTCTTTTTGAATGAACTTTTCAACATTTAATTTATTTTTTATTTTTTAAATGCAATTTTATTTTGTAATTTTTTCTTATTTTTTTCTTATGTAGCGATTAAACTATATTATTGAAAATAAACTACGAGATCTCAAATATGTCTGTTGTTTTGTTTGCTTGCTTGCCGACGCAGTATTTTTTAGGATAGTTACTATATGCACACCTACCACTTTCACAGTTTACTTTCAACGTCCTTATTTACGCCATAGCTAAAACCAAGGTGTGTGGGCTATATGGGTACGTTTTACATAATTTGCACGTTCAATTGCCCCATGAACCGCTACTAAATTCCTCAATCAAACAGGAGGCACAGATGAGTTTTCGTGATCACCGATCGCAATATGATGATGAAAAATCATTCGTGTATCCCTCTCCCATCGGGATTTGAACCAAATACTTCCAGTTCCAAGCTTGGTAGCTTTAATCATTGCACCATCGAATAAGCCTATCACAAGAAAATGCATTAATGTCATATAGGGATTTTCTAAAACGAGATAAATAGAGTTAATTATCTTCATCCTTTAAATCGTAAATTGATAAAATGTAATAAATCTACATATTTTGTAATTTATTCCAGTTTTTCATTTAGTAAAATGGCACAATTTAAATAATCCTGTTATATTTTCAATTTCAATTTTGGTAAACCGTTATAATTGGGTTATTTGAGCTTTTCTTGGTGGATGTTCAATATAGGTAAAATCTGAATATAATGGAGCAAAGCTAACAATATGAAACATTTATTTCTAGCATAAATCCACTTTAATAGTTAATCAATTTTTTGAAAAGTAAAATTTAACGTTAAAAACGTTGTACTGAAAAAGTCAGAAAAACGAGTTATTACGTTTTGCCTTGTTGCCACAGAATTATGAAACCTCATTTGAGGCGGCCAAATTCTTTGTTGGGATATAGTGCCAAGGAGAGAGATAACCTACCTTCCGCAACAGTCACAATCATTTCATAAAACAAAGCAAGACACAAATATAAACTAATAAATAAGTAATTTAAGAAATCATTTCAATTTCTCAAAATACCTTCACAGATTTGCTGCCGATTACTCAGAGTTGGCGCTGGCTCTTTAACAAAAAATGTTATTTTCAGAGTTCATAGTTAACACGCCATAATAATGCAGTTCTAAGTTTCTATCGAAGCAAAATTAATTTTGAATACAAACCGCAATAAACCATCAACAACATCTTTTTGATTAGAGTACCTCTGAATGCATCATCCATATATTATATCGTCACATATAATCACTCACGACATTTGAAAGAAATACTATGTACGAGTATACTTACAAATAAAACCCCATCATGTCGCATGTTTTTTATTATTATTTTTTAAATATTAATAAAATGTGACATTTAAATTTATATAAAATTCAAACCAGTATCAGGACACACAATAAAAAAAAATTGTTATTTTGAAATAGAATAAGTTAAAATAACATCCACTACCTATATCCACTCGTGTACCGTATCCGCTTGGCAGTGAAGAAATAAAATAAAACCAAGAAAATACCAATAGAGTAGTCGTTTAGGGAATTGGCGAATTGTGAATTGAGAATTGGTTAAAGTTTATAACCATAAAACCTTTTAGTGTTATTGAATGTATCTGGGTAGGTACTCTATATATGCGGATAGATACATATTCATATATCCGTTTTATTTTTTTTTTGTTATCATGACGATTTTTAACCAATATTATATCTATATCTAACCACCCGACCACCAGCCATAAATATACTCAGTCGTACAAATATATTTATAAAATTGGATACATATCTCGTTTCTCATATCTATATTCATATTTTTCTAGTCCTCTGTTGACTGTTTTAATATTATTATTAAAATATTATTATTTTTTTATTATTTTGAAACGAAACCCCTAAATTGGTATGGTGTGCACAGAAAAAAAAATATTTAGAAAATGATATTTCTCATAGACCGCGTGGCTCGACTCGATATACATTTCAATGCGAAATAAAATAAATATTTTTATGTACTCTAGATGTGTATTTGGTTTCAAAAATAAATTTATTTATATAAATAAAAATAAAAATATTTATTAATAAAATAAATTATTATTTGGTATTTTTGAAACAAAAATATGCAAAAAAAAAAATTCTAAACATTTTGATTGGCTGTACTTACCAAGCAAATATTTAATTCGGTTTCAGCCATCGCAACAATAAATGTTTAGTTTTACGTTTAGAGATTTGGGAAATTGTTTATGTTTTAATTTAAATGATAATAAATAATTTTAATTTGTTCACTCATGTACAACAAACACATTTTTTCAAAATTTTGGGAATACCTTGGAAAAATTAAACTGCAACGTTAAAACTGCTAAATCAAAATCTCCAGCCAACTATCATTTTCCCTTTCCTGGCCCTATTCTAATAATTCTGTTGGAATAGGGAATAAGAAGAGATAAAAGCTAAGTAAATTATTTCCTTAATTCCCTTTTTTTATGGCGTTAGTAATATCAAAAAGAAAAATCAGTGACCCTCAATTTGCCACAAATTAAAATATCAATGCGCAACTTAAAATTTAAATTAAACCTGAATTCTAGTTTTCCTGAAATCCTGAAAAATGTTATTTTCACTGTAACATGAAACATGAAAATATGGGGACCCAAGAAATTCTGAGCAAATTTTTACAACCGATATTTGCAGATTTACAAACGCAAATTGAAACAAAAAATTTATAAAAATAATTCGGATTTAAGATCTAATTAATAAATTGTTGGGTACGATTCGCCATATCCAATATTCCAAAAGCGAAACTCCAAAATTGAAATTCCTAAGAGCAAAATTCCGAAAACCAAAATTCCAATAGTATACAAAGTTCCAAAAAAAATCCATTTTATGCCCATGGGAATATGACAGTCGCGCGCCTTTCATGTTTCCATGGGCATAAAATGGAATTTTTTTTGGAAATTTTATTATAATTTATAATTAGAAAATCTTCAACGGTATCTTGTAATTTTTCGATAACACCTAAGATCATACGACCAAACAATATAAAGCACAAAAGCCCATTCGACTATAAGATCATGAAACGATAAGATCTTAATTGACTATAAGATCATAATACCATAAGTAATAAGTCCTTAAGACCATAAGACTGTGGTGGTTGAACCAACAAATTTATTCTACTACTGAAATTATGTAACGATTTGTGTTTAACAAAAGAGCAATTTCTTAACTAAGTGCGTTTCCAGAACTATTGGATTGAATGGGTAAAATGAGGTGTTATGAACTCCCTTGGGAAAACAAAACCCGTAGGAATGTAAAATTTAATAATTAGATTTTAGCTGACTCTCCAACACGTGAGACGTGTGTTTAAATATTATTATAATAAAAAATTGTAAACTAAAATATGAAATAAATCTTAATCAAACGTTGTAAATTAAAATATAAATAAAGTATAAAATATAAAATAAGATTATAATTACTTAAGTTTAAAAGTTAATTTTATTAATTTTTTGTGGTATTAAGAATTACTTATTACCCATAAGGCCATAAGATCATAAGACTATAACACCATAAAAGCATACGAAATAAATACAATAAGATCATAACAGACCATGAGATAATAAGACCATAAGAACATAAGGCCATAAGACCAGAAGAGCTTACGACCATAAGAACATAAGGCCACAATACCATAAGACCACAAGACCATAATAAGAACATAAGGCCATAGACCATGTTACGACTGTGTGGTCGCAACGGCGATTTTTGTGTTATTTTATCCACCCCGGTTGTTGTCTTCGCTTTCGTCCATCTTCTCTTATTTTTTTTATTCACCTCGGATGTGTTATGAACGTACTTTCGACGTTTTGTTTTGTGCCCCATAGCGTGGTGGCGCAGAGGTGAGAAAGAATAGGGGAAGAGAGAACAATGCGCATCGAGTGTGTGCAAAGTAAAACGTTTTGGAAAAAATGTTTTTCTTATATGTCTCTCTCTTTTATATCAACGAAAATTTGATATAAAGGAGAGACAGAGAAGAGAGATTAATTTCTTCTAAAACGTTTTACGAGTTGTGCGGCGCTCTAATTATTTTTATGATGCCATTCGGGTTGTGATTTTTAAAGAGTTAAAGTTAAGTTTTGGAATTTATAAAAATCTAGATGAGTAATAAAAAAGTATAGATGTACATTTTTGATGTCAAAATTGATACATTTTGGTGTCGTTTTTTTTTTTGTAGTAGAAAAAATAAAAATTCTGTGAGATAATTAAAGAAAATAGTTTAATAACTTAAATTAAATTTTAAGATTAATATTGTGAACTTAGATAAAGAGAAAAAATAAAATTAAAGTTTTGTGTTAATTTGGGGGTTATCATTCACCTATTTTACACACTAATGCATAGTATTATATGCACAGTATTTGTGATTTTCATCGGACATCGCCAAACTGGATTTATTTGGATTAATCAGTGATAAATAAGCTAATATAAATAAGCTAATAGTTCGTGGAAACTGCATTTTGTATAACAGCAAAATTCTCTCAATTTATTATTGGATACACCCGGAGTACATCAACTTGTTAAAAACTGTTTTTGAAAGGCGGTCTATCAAGGCCAAGTTTATATTGTTTCGGCGATGCAACGCCATACGTATTTACGGGTGGCCAGGTGAGGCCACTCAAATATTTTTTTTTGTTTATGGTTGGCGAGACAACGCTCAATTTATTACGGCGGCCAGGCGAGGCAAAATTTATTCGCCCAACATTTTTGAACGAGTTATCGGGGAGAGGCCCCGCAACATAGTGCCCAACCAGGCAAGCGCTCGAGCGCAAGGCGGGAAGTTGCCCAACAACGGCACCAAGGCCGCATCGGTGGTGTACGGCACAGAACGCCGCAACGGTCCGGGTGTGGTCTGCCTATGGCATGACGGCCGCTCAAGGCCGCAACAGTTTTTGTATTGTTAAGGTACGATTTTTTTTATTTTTTTTTTTTTGCTTATTTCATTTTTGGTATTTTCTTTAAATTTTTATTCTAAATTTTTTTAAATTTGTATATAAACATTTTGTTTTGTAATCGAGCGCCGCACAGCGGAAGCACGCTCGATGCGTGTTGCTCTCTCTCTCTCTCGCTTCTCTCTCGATCTCTCCCTTTTTTTTTTTGCGGGAAGTTGTGTTTTCTTGTTTTCTTTAAAAAAAAAATGTATAAAATAAATAAAATGAAATATTAATTTTTCCGGATATGGTATGATGGGAGCGGGGACTCCCTCTGTGTCGGTTTAGTGTTTGCGGTCCCTTGGTGCCCGCATCCAATTTCGTAACCGGGGCTCGGCCCCGTTTGAATTCGAATGGATGCGCGCACCAAGGCACCTCTTCCGTTATCATTTTTTTTTTATTTATTTATTATTTGATTATCTGCTGTTCGTTCCTCAGGTTCCGGCCGACGAATTTCGGCGGAACTTGGTTTTATTATTATTTGCGTTCCCCCTAACTTTCTGTATGATCACGGTGTAAGCCAGGAGCGTCATGCAAGCCTCAAACCCCACGACCTTAGCACTTCTCCCTGAGAACGTAGCCGGCAAAAATCACCGTGGAGGCCTCTGCATGCGCTTAGTGAAAATCTGCAGGTTGGCAGTAGCCAGCCTGTAACAACCATAATACCATAATACCATAAGACCATAAGACCATAAGACTATAAGACCAGAAGACCATAAAACCATAAGACGATAAGACCAAAACACCATAAGACCATAACACCATAAGGCCATAAGACCAAAGACCCTAAGACCATAATGCTGCATTTACACTATTGTTTTCGGAGGTGTTTTCGGAGTTGTTTTCAGCTTATCGCGAAGCAACAATAAAAACTAACTGTGTTCAAATAGATGGCTTCTATCGAACACTTTATGCATATACTAATAATGATATGCACGGCAAATACACTATATACTATTGGTTTTTTTAGGTATTTATCCGGTAGGTATGGTGTGACAAGAAGAACAAACACTTTATTTTCTATCACTTTTAATTATAATTGTATTGTTTATTTCAACTATTTCTAGCAATGTAGCCTTAGTTGCCATACATACAAATATAACGAGATACGATTTATAGGATTTAGCTCCACGGCGGTTATGGGTTGTAAGCATAAAGGGACCAGCTAGATCAATCCCAACTTCAATGAAAGGTCTAGCTGACTGGTTGACTCGGCAGCAAAGAAGTTGACCAATTAGTTGCTGCTCTGGTTTGGTGTTGAATCGGCGACAGGTGATGCATAGGTGAATGACTCGTCGAATCAAATTTTTAGCTCTTGGTATTGCATAGCGTTGTTTTGCCAAGGTTAGGACCAACTAATGACTGGCGTGCATATTCTTGTAGTGGATTTCTCGAACTATCTGCTCAGTAACCATGTGGTCGTGCGGTAATATAATTGGATGTTTGACATCATAATTAAGGTTGGCATTCTCCAAACGTCCCCTCATTCGTAGCAACCCATGGTTATCGATATATGGAAATAAAGAAAATATTTTAGATTGTTTTGGTATTGATTTATAATTTAATAACAAATTGATTTCATTGTTATATGTTTCATATTGAATAACTTTAAATAGGTAATGTTCAGCATTTACCACCTCATCTAAGGACAACCTTTTGCCCACATTGCGATTTATTTTTCGCGACTGCAGGTTCTTTTTATATCGTAGGATAAATGCCAAAACGTGAGTTAAAGTAAGTAAATTTGAAAATTTGGATATCAGCCCCATTACAACTTCATGATGTTGAGAGGTTGAAACAAAAGTGGAAACAATTTGCTCATTTTCCAAAACGTTAATTGTAGGTGAACTTGGGAGTACTTGTGGGGCTTTATGCAAAAACGATGGACCTTTAAACCACATTTCGTCATTAATTAAGTTTTCCGGAATTATACCTCTGGTTGATTTATCGGCTGGATTGTCACTGCTTGGCACAAAATGCCATTGTGAAGGATTGGTGGCGCACATAATTTCCGCAACACAGTTTGCTTGAAATGGTTTTAGCACCTTCGGTGGTTTTGACATCCAATGTAATACGATGGTTGAATCAGTATATAAATAAATTAATGGTTCTCTCGTTAACTTGAGAGATTCTAAGGTTAAATTCAACATTCGGACAAGTAACGTAGCGCCGTTTAGTTCCAGTTTCGGAATTGTTAGTGCCTTGATGGGTGCAACTCGTGTTTTGGCCATTATTAGATTTGTCTTAATATTTCCATCACTTGAAATTACTCGAGAATATATAACGGCCGCATAAGCATCCTTTGATGCATCTGAAAACACGTGTAGTTCCACTCGATCATCAGTTGTAAATAACCATCTGGAAAATTTAACATCTGCCAACAGATCTAACTGACCTCGGATTAATAAATAATTCTGCAAGATGTTTGGTGGTAACTCGTCATCCCAATTGATGCCTTCTAACCATAGTGACTGAAATAAGATCTTTAGTCCAATCGTAATAGGTGATAGTAATCCCAACGGATCGAAAATGCGTGACGTTTCTGATAAATATGTTCGTTTTGTAATCTTGGAGGGTGGCTCTGGTAATGATACTCGGAAGTGGAAATAATCTTCTACTGGATTGTATTTTATGCCTAACACTGAAATTACTTGACTATTATCCATAATTTCCCATGATATCATTTCGCGATTTTCCGCTGGAATATTCTTCAGGAGTAAGGGATGATTTGTCGACCATTTTCGCATATTGAATCCACCACATTTCATTAGGAAAATTATGTCCTGTTGTAATTTTAATGCCACTTCGAGGCTATCATTGCCGGACATTACGTCGTCCATATATAAATCCGTTTTAATAATTTGGCTTGCTCCGGGATATATCTTTTCATACTTATCTGCCAAAAATGTAGTGAAGCGGTGGCTAAAAATGGTGCTGGTGATGTACCGTAAGACGGATGGAAATCTGCCTGAACATCTTCTCAATATCGGCGGAGAAAACATATCGGTATTTTCGGAATCGTAACAATAAATTTATCAAATTATGTTGTATTGTCGGCCCGACCATCAAATTATCATTTAATGAGTAGCCGTTTTTTGATTTGGCGGAAGCATCAAATACGACGCGAACCTTCGTGGTAGAACTGGATTCCTTTACCACGGGATGATGAGGTAAATAACAAATTTGCTTATGCGGTTTAGATAAAACTCCATATGTTCTAACTTCAGATACTCATGCAGAAATTCGGCGTAGGCTGCCTGTAATTTTGGATCTTGGTTTAATCGATTCCCTAAGGAATAATATCGTCTCAGAGCTTGCGAATAACTGTCCCAACTCCGGGTGCATCGACTTTAAACGGCATTTGGACCATTACTTTATTTCCTTGTAGTTTAGTAGTTGCATGAAATATGTCAATACATTTTTGTTCTTCTTCGGTTAGAGATTTGGCAGGAGTAATTTCTTCAACTTTCCAAAAACGCTCGATTGTAGCTTCTATACGGTAAAGAATTTCGGTTGACTCAGCATGAGACGCTCTGATATCATTTGTGTTTTGAATGGAAATGGGTATCTTTGAATTAGATATGATTCCTCCAAGTAGCCATCCTAATTTGGAATTTTGGACAAACGGATACTCGTAACCTTTATGAATTTTACCATCCAATAAAACCCGGAAGAATGGTTCACACCCCAATAAAATGTCGACAGTTGCGGGAACATTAAAATCTGGATCAGCGAGTGTTATATTTATATCTAATTTAAATAATGACCTATCAATTAACTCCGACGGTAAATTTGATGATATTAATGGCAAAATAAAAACCTCTATATCCATTTGGTAACTATGGTCGACTGATGATCTAATTTTGATGGATGATTTACCTCTTGAGCCCCCAGCTTGTGATTGGTTGATTGTGTTGACGATAATGTTGGATTTACTTCGAGGGATCTTCAGTTGGTTTATTAGACGTTCTGGTATGAAATTGTGTGTTGAACCTGAATCCAATAAGCCTCGACAAGTTACCCAGTTGCCATATTTATCTTGGACGGAGATTCTGGCGGTTGGTAAGATAGGAATATTAGGGTTTGTTGCACTGGCGTATCCTTCGGTTCGATTGTTCGGTTTAACTTCATCTTGGAATTGAAACAAGGTTAGAGCTGAACGTGATGAACTTCATATATCGGTTTCAGTATCAGTACTGGGAGATGAAACCGCGAAGTTTGATTGGATATTCATCTTAGTATTTGGTTGTGTCGTATTCAATGAATGTTGGGAGTGTTCATTGGTAGTATGCGTAATGGGTGCATAATGGAGTAATGTATTATGTCGCTTTGAACATTTATTACAGTGTCTTTTATTTTTACAACTTATAATGGTATGCTGATCCAATGTGTGATGAAGTCTCGACGTGGATTAATAGGCATCGCTTGAAATTTGGGACAAAGATATAAATAATGGGATTCATTTTTACATAGAGGACAGGAGGGTTGTTCCCTTATTGAATGAAATGATTTTGGATGTGATGGTGGATTTGAACTAAAGTTTCGTCTTGGAATGCTATCCTCTAGTGAATTCGTGTGTTTGGTTATAAATTCTAAAAATTGTTCGATTGTGGGATGGTCATCTTCCGCAGTCTCGTATTTCCACAGCTGCTTCGTGTCCTCATCCAGCTTGTCGGATGCTAAAAGTATTATCCATGGATCACTTTGAACTGCTTTTTCTCCGAGCACCTTTAATCCTCGAACCGTCTCATCTATGGTATCATAGAGTCTTGTGATATTTGTGGACGATGGTTTATTAAACTTCGGTGACTAAAGAAATTCACGAATGTAGCATTCAACAATGCCTTTCTTTTTGTTGTATTTTTTAGCCAAACGTTTTAGTGCTTCTAGATAGTTAGCATCATCGACCCGAAAATGGCAAATTGATTTATATGCGGCTCCACGCAATTGACCAAGAAGGTATTTACATTTTTGTGCTGGCGATAGGTTCGTATTCTCATGCACGTTTATAGTTAGTGAAACGGGTGTTAACGACTTATCTCTAATGAGAGCTTGTGTTTTGGAAACGAGTGAAAAATACAATTCGTCAATGGCGTCCATTTCTGAAACGACCTTGTCATCCAACGCAAAAATATCATCTTCGATCAAGACAAACTGTTTATAAATATCATGGGTTTTGGTTAAACGAACTGCTAATTCATCGTAGGTAGCGCCTGCACCTTTAGTCGCGATAAAATTCGTAAATTTGGTAAATTGGCCTTTAATCACACTCTTACGCTTCATCAAGGCATCCATTTTAAATTTGGACTTCAATTAGAATTAACGAAATGTTGATCGGATTTTCACTAAACTCTTATTCACTGCACTCGTAAGATTGGTACTAATATTTTTTAAATTGGTTCAAGCACAAATAAATTTGTAAAACTTGACATAAATTTATTTTAAGGGTTAAAACGTGTTTGAATAAAAATAACGTTAATTAGAAGGACAAAAACAGGTTACCTGGTTTTATGGATTCCCGATTGATGAAGTCGCAAAATGGTGGTAAAGGTTGTCTGGAACACGTGTCTCGAATTCAATGGTAGGTTTCAATAACTGAATGTTGAGTAACTGGTTTCACTCAGCTTATAAATGGTTGGTTATAATTTCACCGGATAGTGAATATTTATTTCTTCCAGGATTCATCCTGGATAACTGCTTTCTCACAAAATGGAATGCGCGTTGTAGCGCATCCGGCTCGAAGGACCAAATAATGTTCAAATAGATTGCTTCTATAGAACACTTTATGCATATACTAATAATGATATGCACGGCAAATACACTATATACTATTGGTTTTTATAGGTATTTATCCGGTAGGTATGGTGTGACAAGAAAAACAAACACTTTATTTTCTATCACTTTTAATTATAATTGTATTGTTGTTTATTTCACAGTGGTCAAAAATAGAATGAATACAAAACATGGAAGATAAAACAAGGAAAAGAAAAATATTTCTCGAAACACCACTGAGCTAAAATATCGATAATATTCGAGATTCTCGTACAGGGTACTACTAAATTAGATGTAGATTGTACGATCGCTCTTCAATTTGACATTTACAATTATTTATGTCAAAGTGATGCGGTAAACAATTAGATAAGTATTATTATTCTTATATTAAATAACTTTTATAATATTATTAATAAAATAACAATTTTAGATTACAACTGATTTCGCTTAATTAACATTAGGTAAGTAAATTATATAATTTAAATAGGGGATTTAAATTCAAAGTGTGATGTATTTCAGGTATAATGCAGGCTGCCAACTTTACCGATGATTTATTTATTTCAGGGATGATTTATTTAGAAAAATAATTAATTTAAACAAACTGATTGTTTTCGATTGTATCCCTATGCTCCATATTTGTTTTGAGGTCAAAGTGTCAAAGCTGTTTGTGAAAACTATATTAGTCTGTCCAGCGAAAATTATATTAGTCCCCCATACGATCATAACACCATAAGGCCATAACACCATAAGACCATAACACCATAAGGCCATAAGACCATAAGACCAGAACACCGTAAGACCATAAGACCATAAGACCATAAAACCCTAAGACCATAAGACCATAAAACCTTCAGACCATAAGACCATAAAAACATAAGACCATAAGAGCATACGACCATAAGGCCACAATACCAAAAGACCACAATGCAATAAGATCATTAGAACTATAAAACCAATGGATGAAAGTCCATAGGGTAGGATCACCATAAAACCATACAAACCAGCTTTAGGCCATAACTGACTACAGACGCATATAAATATACACAATATAACGACTTCGTCACTGAGTGTTAAATGAGGTTCCCATCCAATGAAATTGGCTGCAATGCAACAATCGTTGTAAACTTGGTCTTTGTGGTAATTAGAGCAAGAAATTGCTCCTGCTGTGGCCCTATTCTGGCTTTCCCTGGGAATAGGGAATTAGGAAAAATATTTTCATAGCACTTTTGTCTAAATTGTATTTTTCTGGCCTGCTGAGGGAAAATGTTTGGTACTAATATTTTCGAAACAAAGTTAAATGGGAAAATATTTTTCCCTATAAAAATTTTGTGGAACAAAAGTTTCCCAATTCACTTAGTTTTGAAAATTTTAGAACCAAACTTATTCTTTCAGTAGGCCAGAAAAATACAATTTAGACAAAAATGCTATGCAAATATTTTTCCCAATTCCCTATTCTCAGGGAAAGCCAGAATAGGGCCACTGGCAGAATTTATAATGAATAAAAAACGTTCATCATGAAATCTTGAGAAATTTTGGCTTTTTTCAAGCGATATTCCGGAACGCCTTTCTCAAACCAAAAGCACGCATTGACAAACAATATAAACTGCTACCAAAAAGAAGAAAAGGGAGCAGATAACTCCGAATGGGGAAATATTGTGGAAGTGTAGGAGAACCGAAGCGTACGAAAACCGAAAAAATCTCTTAACAATATTGTCACCAGTCTTAGCCTAACGCAGACAGGTTGTAGCTTGAAAAAAAGGCAGATGTTAAGATTGGAATAGACGCCGTATTCGTGAAGAAGTAAGTCCAGTTATTAATATTGAAAACCTGGGCATCCACCGATCTGCCTCACGCAAAAATAAAGATGACCTATCAACGCAACAACCTTTGAAAATGAGCCGACCAATGCCTCCTACCGCAGATTATACAGGATGAAGTGGAGCTGGATGTCACAGTACTGTTAATTATATAGAAATTTGGTTAAAGGTGTAGGGGCTCATGACTATAGAAGAATGGCTGCAAAATAAAATGGATTAGTTTGTTCATCGTCAATATCAATGAAATGTTACATTTCAGTGAAATGGAAATTTCAATGTGTAGGCTATTGAGTGTAACATCTGTCAAAGTGTAGTGTATTGTAAATCATCAAATTTTATTTTCAAAATCAGTATTCCGCTCGAGAAACGTTACGTACATTATGTGGCTTTTCGTCGCCACGACCGTCCTGCCGAATCAACTATTTGACGTTTGGTGGCCAAATTCAAATCAACCGGTTTGGTATATAGTCGTACGTCACTGAAACGCAAGGTTAGATGGAAATATCGCTGTTGTGCCTGAAAGTGTACGCGGGAAAGCCCGAAGCAGTCAATTTCTCGTCGTTCACAAGAACTTGACCTTTCTGCTACTTCACCTTGTGTATATTTTACGTCGAGGCTTGGGTCTATACCATTACAAAATCCGATTGGCCGAAAAACTTAAGGTAAAGACCATATAGACAACGCCGTGTGTTCACTGATTGGGTTTTGGATGAGTTGGGAGTTGACCCACATTTCGGCAAAAAATCATCTTTAGCGAAGAAATCTTACCTCAGGGTAAGCAATTTTCAAAACACCAACTGGAACACAAATCGTTTAACGAAGATCTATCTACAGATTGATTCCCCAACAATCCAACTGGATGAATACCGCTAACACCAGTACAATCATTGATTAATTATGACTTCAGATAATACCACTGCGAACTACAACAACAATTTTTATTTTTTGTTGCTTCTTACACATTGTAAAAGAAGAACACAACTCACTTCATGTAGGTTTAAGAAGAACAAAGATAGACTTAATTAATTCAAAGCAGCTAGAAAGAAGCAAAACATATTTTTAATTTATTTTTACCCACACCACTAAAAATTTTAACAAAATTTAAAAAAAAATTGAATCAAATGTATTTTCCTCTCTCTCAACTGAATATATGAAATATATATGACAAAAATAAATAGACAAAAACAATGAAATTGTATTTATGTCTTCATTCTGTTTTCATTTTTTCAGTCGTATTCCAACCATGTTAGTGGAGGTTGCTCATGACGTTTTTACAGATTTTCAGATATAGCGATGAGAATTTTTTTTATTTGCACTGCGATACAATTTGTTTGTTATTATTTTTTTTATTGTTGATATTTTTCGAAACAAATTAAAACTAAGGTTACTCCGTTCAACCATATATTTATTTTGTTACTGATGGTACAATTGTATGTAAGAGTAAGTGAAATAGCAGTCGTAACATTTCAGAATGATATTTTTTTATGTAATAAAAAGTTGATACACAATACATACAAATGCAATTTTTATATGGGAGAAAACAACAGCAATTAAATTGTTCGGTTTTTATGTTGCTAGAAAGAAAAAACCACTCTCGCACAACAATGCCTCTATCTATATGTGACTAGTAGAGACATTAACCAAACGTAGCGGCAAAAATCCGAGTAGTAATATCTTAATGTATTCAATCAACGGTACAATCTAGCCAATTTTCAAAGTACCAAAGAAGTTATTTTACAAGGCTTAACAGAATGTTAAATGCAAGCGAACCAAGCGTAATTTTAATTGTGGAAGAGGCACCAATAATTCTTCATTCCATTACAACCAATATATAGAAAGGCACTAAAAAAGGTACATAACCAATGTAAGCGATACTGCTTCCTAACGACAAAACTACCAATGCAAAATCGGAACACAATATATGAAAGTGATTAAAACCAAGAACGCTTAAGGCTACATACATAAGTCGAATAATTCCCAGATTTTTTAATAACTGTATTTTGCAATACTACCAGGGTTATTAGTAAGGCTCCTCAGGACTCTGACGATGATGGCTCAAAGATTTGCAATATTAAATACAACGATGTCCTCACATTCCAAGTTCCCGTGGACCGTAATTCGCTTTTATAGGTGACATCAATATTCTCGCAGCCGATTTTCTCGCAGCAAATTTTCCCACAACACATTAATCTGTCCTAACTCGCAGCAGATGGGCGAGTTAGGACAGATTAATGTGTTGTGGGAAAATTTCTTCAAAATAGCTTGATTCATTTAGGCTGTAGTTAAGTAAAATACAGAAGCTGTGGTAAAAATTATTCGAAATGTTTTTGAAACAATTTCCATCCAATTTGACACTCGTATAATTGTGCCTCTCCTGTACAAATCAATACTATTTTATTGTTCAAGGACCACACAGCACATTTATATCAGTAAAAATTCAGCAAAGTCAAGTAAATCGCTCTCTCGAATGTTAGCGGAGCTACCCAGAAGTCCATTATGCTATTAGTGGGTGTTATATTTCTATAATTCTTTAAGTATTCGGTAGATGAGGAAAATTACGGCAAGTGCGGCATGATCGACGAAATTTAAAATCCGTATATTTACGGAAATTTTTCATACCTGTTTCATACAACACATCCAAATATTAACTGGCAATGAGAACTGAAATGTATGACTGAAGTTGGACCGGTGTAGCCTTTGAGGAAGACTATACTACACTAATGATACTATAGTTAACAACACAAGAATACACAGATAGGATATTCTGTTCGAATATATGGAGAAGAGCTACTGGCTTAGGCTATTTTGTTGCTGATAAACAACTTGCCACGGGAGAACTCACTGAATGACTTCCGTCACGGCGATATGTTTGTGGCCGATTTTAATTTACTTTCTAAAATCTAAAATAAGATTGCTCAAATACATTGAATTTAAAATATTTGAACAAACTGACTGCAAAAACAAAACGACGGTCAGTGAAAATTATCAAATTCCCTGACTAAGAAAATATTACTAAGTGAAAAAGAAAAACATCTTCCTTAAAAGCAGATTTTTACCTAGCGTATCTCTTTTCAAGCAATTCAAGCGTTCGAACGCATTTTCGTCACTTTGAGAATGATTATTGCCCATTCTCATCTCCAAAAGAAAGGAACACTGTGTCAATTTTGCACTCCATAATTCCCATCCAGCAGTTTCGCGCGATTTGTGCAAGTACACGTTGGAGGTTTATTTGAGTAGGATTATGACACTGCTGAATTGGACTGCCATGTTTTCCTCAAAACGAAAATTATTGATTTCAGCCTTCTTAAGAAAGAGATAAGGCCTTAACATCAAAAGGACATAAGACCACGCGGTCTCACAAAACTGCTTTTGATAAAAATGTAGCGCTTATAAATTGAATTTCGAATGATTTGACACTCAGTGTGATTCATCATTAACCGAATGGTTTCTCGTATTTTCCAACTGGTTTGCTACATTTTCGTTTGATATATATTCACATGTCGTGAAGATATTCACATATTCGGACAATGGCATGACTTCGGCATGACTTAGTGTTGTCCTAACATTTTATCCCATACACATTGCGAAATATTTCGTAAGCCACAATGGTTGACTACATCTTCAAAAATTTAGGCTAAACTGAAATCAAAATTATTTTCGTTTCACTGTGGCCCGGATTTTATCTCCTCCAAATCATTTTCTTTTGAATATTTATTATCTTTGCGGTTGAAAAAAACCAACCAAAAAATGGCGTATATTATGATGGTAATAAATCACGTGACCCGATTTTGACATGCAACGAACGACCGTTATAATAAATAAAAGAGAAATTGATACGAAGTTGAGCCGCATGAAAATCCCCAAAAAATTATTTTAAATGGAAAATGGAAAAGAAAATCGAAAAGATTCTTGGGAGAATGGACATCTGGGCTGTAATGCTTTGAATATCTTTTATTCGTTATTTTTGGTTTGTGGTCTATTATATGGTTTTAAATATTTTCGGATTTAGATTTTTTATTTCCACATCATCATCATCATCGTCATCATTGCCTCAAGGCAAAATTGGGGAAAATTTGTACTTTGCTGTAATCTCTACACACAATGAAGGATATAAATTTAAATGATAATCGAAATATTTTATTTTTTGCTGTCGCCTTTCCAAGATGTGGGTATATGAAAATTATGATTTTATAGGATTTGGATTATTGAGCTTGAAAAATAGTTATGTCGTGGCGTGATGTTGCTTGAGACATAATGTGGCCGGATCGGATTTTTTGTGTTAAGCCGAACCAAGCGTTTTATTATAAAAAATAATTCTACTCAATTTTAAATAATTTTGAGAAATCAACCCTTTTTTACATATTTTATTACCCAAATCAATTTTATTATATATTCCCGCCCTTTAAGGATGTACTCGTATGCATCGCATCGTCCTTATCACAAAATTTAATTTGCAAATTTGTTTGTCATCATCGTGATACGTTTAGATCCGTATACAATATTTACAGTACCCAAGAAGACGAATCGAATAACCAATAAAATATCAATTTGTAAATTGAAGAAGATTGATCGGAGAGTATGAAATACAAAATACTGGAATAAATTTTCATTTGAGAAAAATCTTTTAAATATTCATATTTTCCAAAACATAAAAAATCATAAATTTTTATTGAATTTAATCTTTTATTCGGTAAATAAGATATACACACACTTATCCTATAAACGCAAACAAATACCGAGACACAAAATTGTAATTTTATGATAACCAAAAAATATATTGGTTATTTTCCAAAAGTGCTATAAAGGGTTATTCGTCGGCGCGAAAGAAAAGCAATAAAATTTGAAAATTCCGATTATTATGATTGTATTGGAAAAATAAGTCACACAGTCAAATAATATTCGGTAAAGTTACACTAAATAACGGGATAGATACTGCAGAATCATGCTTTTATGTAAATCAACCTGGATTGTTATGTTTTTGAATGAAACAATTTAAATTTCATCTTTAAAATAGAAATAAACCCAATAATTATTCACCAAGTGATTTACGTATTATGAGGCCCCAAAGATTTAAGAAATAGGTTCAGGTACCAAACCCAGATATGATTCATGTTAAACTATGCTGTTGTGGTAGAGCATTCCAAAAATCAGTTCAACCAGTCTTTAAATCCATTCAATTCATATTCAATTCATATTCAATTCATATTCAATTCATATTCAATTCATATTCAATTCATATTCAATTCATATTAAATTCATACTCAATTCATATTCAATTCATATTCAATTCATATTCAATTCATATTCAATTCATATTCAATTCATATTCAATTCATATTCAATTCATATTCAATTCATATTCAATTCATATTCAATTCGTATCCAATTCATATTCAATTCATATTCAATTCATATTAAATTCATATTCAATTCATATTAAATTCATATTCAATTCATATTCAATTCATATTCAATTCATATTCAATTCGTATTCAATTCATATTCAATTCATATTTAATTCATTTTAAATTCATATTAAATTCATATTCTATTCATATTCAATTCATATTAAATTCATATTCAATTCATATTAAATTCATATTCAATTCATATTCAATTCATATTCAATTCATATTCAATTCATATTCAATTCATATTCAATTCATATTCAATTCATATTCAATTCGTATTCAATTCATATTCAATTCATATTCAATTCATATTAAATTCATATTCAATTCATATTCAATTCATATTCAATTCATATTCAATTCATATTCAATTCATATTCAATTCATATTCAATTCATATCCAATTCATGTTCAATTCATATTCAATTCATATTCAATTCATGTTCAATTCATATTCAATTCATATTCAATTCATGTTCAATTCATATTCAATTCATATTAAATTCATATTAAATTCATACTCAATTCATATTCAATTCATGTTCAATTCATATTCAATTCATATTCAATTCATATTCAATTCATATTCAATTCCTATTCAATTCATATTCAATTCATATTCAATTCATATTCAATTCATATTCAATTCATATTCAATTCATATTCAATTCATATTCAATTCATATTCAATTCATATTCAATTCATATCCAATTCATGTTCAATTCATATTCAATTCATATTCAATTCATGTTCAATTCATATTCAATTCATATTCAATTCATATTCAATTCATATTCAATTCATATTCAATTCATATTCAATTCATATTCAATTCATATTCAATTCATATTCAATTCATATTCAATTCATATTCAATTCATATTCAATTCGTATCCAATTCATATTCAATTCATATTCAATTCATATTAAATTCATACTCAATTCATATTCAATTCATGTTCAATTCATATTCAATTCATATTCAATTCATATTCAATTCATATTCAATTCATATTCAATTCCTATTCAATTCATATTCAATTCATATTCAATTTATATTCAATTCATATTCAATTCATATTCAATTCATATTCAATTCATATTCAATTCATATTCAATTCATATTCAATTCATATCCAATTCATGTTCAATTCATATTCAATTCATATTCAATTCATGTTCAATTCATATTCAATTCATATTCAATTCATATTCAATTCATATTCAATTCATATTCAATTCATATTCAATTCATATTCAATTCATATTCAATTCATATTCAATTCATATTCAATTCATATTCAATTCGTATTCAATTCATATTCAATTCATATTCAATTCATATTCAATTCATATTCAATTCATATTCAATTCATATTCAATTCATATTCAATTCATATTCAATTCATATTCAATTCATATTCAATTCATATTCAATTCATATTCAATTCATATTCAATTCATATTCAATTCATATTCAATTCATATTCAATTCATATTCAATTCATATTCAATTCATATTCAATTCATATTCAATTCATATTCAATTCATATTCAATTCATATTCAATTCATATTCAATTCATATTCAATTCATATTCAATTCATATTCAATTCATATTCAATTCATATTCAATTCATATTCAATTCATATTCAATTCATATTCAATTCATATTCAATTCATATTCAATTCATATTCAATTCATATTCAATTCATATTCAATTCATATTCAATTCATATTCAATTCATATTCAATTCATATTCAATTCATATTCAATTCATATTCAATTCATATTCAATTAATATTCAATTCACATCCCCCCCTTTAACCCATATTAACTGCATAAGTCGTGCAATACCAAATTTGACAAGAATATCCAAAAATCAGTTTTATTATCCCAATCATATTCTACAATTAGGATTTGACTAAAACTGATTCAGATATGATCATCTTGCAACAGTCAGTTCCTGCAAACTAAGGAACACCGCGCATAACATAGCAGAGTATTTTCTGTTTTTAGGAAAATACCTTGCAATGCATTCAACAAACGAATTGCCAGCAACACGCTGATCACAGCAGTTCGTTTGAAACAAGGTTTTCAAATAATTAATTATTGTTTTTTTAATTTTCATTAAAAAATTAGAATTAACCCAAAACTTCATCCAGCAACATATTAAACGGCAGAGCCAACAAAAACTAGAAAACGACAAAGGTTCCAGCTTTTAATCAAAATAAACATGTGTGTTTTTTAACAAATAATATACCAGTATTTAAATTAAATTTGAGTTATTGTGTTTTTATTTTATATAATTAATTGGGGATTATAAGTGTTAATCTAATCAAATTTTCCCAACACGACAACTGCAATAAAACCCCATAGATTCAGCATAGACGTTTCAGTTTCACTGAGGAAGACAAATTTACAGAATTTTGCACAAAATTTATGTTAGAATTACCTATTGAATTTGACCACATAGACGGTTAAGAAATAATTGAATTAAGTAAGTCTAGATAAATTCCTAAAGTACATCTAACATGACACATCATTTTCTTCTCTTAGAACCCCACCCCGTCATACAATTTTGAAAATAACCTTTTATACATTTTAACTGCAAAAATCAGAATTTAATCTATTTTAAAATTGAAATCTTGAAATCCGGGATTTTGATTTGAGAGATTTTGACTTTCAAGATTTTAGTTTTCGGAATTCTGATTTTCAGGATTTCGAGGGTTACATTTTTTCAACTACGGCTGGTTTACTTCGTAGAATTTAATTAATCCGATATTGGCATAATCTGAATGAGCTCTTCAATTTCGTAATTTCAATCAAATCTATTGGGATGAACTACACTGCATTCATTTATTCAATCTCGCACTTTTTAAGTGGTAATATCCACATACCCAAGAACTGCTTAAGAAAGCTTCGTAGACTGCTAAAACTCTACAAATTAGATTAAGAAAACTAAGAATATGAAAAACAAAAATCCTAATTTAAGGAGTTTTAAAAATTAGAACATGTATCAATTTTCATCAAAAGCAAGCAAAAAAAAAATAACGGGGAAAACTCAATAAAAGTTAATAAAAAAAAGAAAAATTATAAGAAAATAATAAAATGAATAAGACACTATTATCAAGTTATTTGCATATCATCATCATCATTTTCAACGTATAAGTACGAACAACTTTATCCACTTCGTGTTCTCAGCTTTTCTTTCTTCTAAAATAAAAATTCGTCACAGTCGCTTTATGTATATAGAGTAGCATGGAAGCAGAAGTTAACAATAACAACACAATCAAAAAGAAAATGAGGTTTTCAATTTTTTTTTTCTGCAGCGCTCATCCTCATCGGTCTCCCCCATTTCGAACACATAATATATACTCGATATAGATGGATAAGAACGAAGATAAATAGAAAAAATGTGATAGGGTGTTGATTTCTTTCAAAATAAGTTCATTACAATTTTTTTTTGCCACTGCTGTTCGAAGGGTGAAACTTTTCCGTTTTGTTTTCCGATTTTTTTTTATTTCTATTTTTAAGTTTTTTAGAGATAAATGAAATTACGTAGACAAGATTCGATTTGTCAATGAAACCTGAACATGGTTTGAATATTCGATAAGATGTTTATCTTTTTTTGTTGTTGTTTTGTCTTTGGAGTTATTTATTATCAGTTAGTCGCTCATATAAATATATTATGCATACTAAAACTAAGTTGTTGTTGCAATTTGCTTTTATTATTTTAAATTGATTGGATGGTAATAAAATTTGGAAAAGGAAATACATCACACACGCACCATACTGGAAATGCTACGAAAATAAAGTTCAACGTTCATAATGACTTCATCATACTCTGATCAAATTAATTTTTTAGGATGATTTTCGCATTTCACGCTAATTTGTATATATAAGTGATAAATTATGTAAGTTAAAAAAATTAAACAATGTTTTAAATAGAGACGTATATACTTTATGAGAGAGGGTACGTCCGCAGAACAATAAATTAAGACAGTTAAATTACGAAAAAAATTTAAACAATGCAGTAATTGTTGAACATGGTAATATGAACGATTGAGCTGCAATAAAGAAATAAACATATTTTGTTAAATGCAATTTGTAAAGCTAACTCAGCAACTAAATATTTATTGCTGTAATCTAATTATAATTTTTGTATATGACTAAGGAAACTGAAGAAAATATTTGTTCTGTTCTTTTCTATAATTAAAATTTTAAAGGTTTATTTAATTGAAAAGTAGTCAAAACTCCCACCAGTGGTAAGCACACTACTGAAAATTTCTAACTCCAGTCTGTAGTTGGAATTATAGTTCATCGAGCGCTAGCAACATCCGAACTAGCAAATAAGTAAACAAAACTCAACAAGTAAACAACGAGAAATATTCGAAAGCCACAACAGTTGGGCGAGAGTTGGGAGTTTTGATGTTGTTTCTCAAGTACACTAGATGTAAATATTAAATTTTATTTAGTTTATATCAGACAAAAATAAAATTGGTTTTGTGCATCTAGTAAGTTTGCGAAACAGCAGCAAAACTTTGAAATCTCAATTTTCGTTTTTCGTACAAAATCAGTACTCAGTACGCATTTTGTTCGAAAACCGCGACTTGAGAGTTGAAAGTTTCGCTGTTGTTTTACAAACATACTAGATGCACAGAACTATTTGTATAATTGATTGTTGTAAAAAATGTAAAATCCAATATTTACATGTAATGCGTTTACGAAACAAGAACTAAACTGCCAACTCTCAAGTCGCGGTTTTCGAACAACATCGGTATACAGATCTTCAAAATCGAAATTGATAAGTTGCTGCAAGAGGAGATAGGCTAGAAGATAATGGCTCAATCAAGAATTTACAACAAAGACTGAGATAGTCGAAAGAAGAAATCCTATCTCGAAATGACGATATAGAAGAGCTGGAAAAGCTATATACTCTGATTTTCTTGCCAGAGACGACGAGGTAGTAGCGTTGAACACTACATTAAAAGAGGTTCCTGAGTATATAGAACAACAAGAAAAACAGATGCATTATCGACTAAATAATGAGCCGCCGCCAACACCTTTATCATTGTTCAATATGCTGACAATAAGCAAAGAAACCGAATATCGCATCAAAATGAAGTCAACACACTGACAACCAACAACAGTTTTTCAATCTCAGCAAAGGGTTGTCACATACCAACTAAAATCTGCTCAGGAAGCAAGATAACCTGATGAGGAGTATGCACAGAAAAATAGAGTCCATTGAAGATACATTGGGCAAAAACAACAGTCCAATGGAATACATAAAGCTAAAAATGGATCAATTATCCCAAGAAACCATCCCATACACAGCATCAACAAGCTAAAGAAAAATTAGGAGGAAATACAAAATAAAGGAATCCATTAACTTTCTAGAAAGGAGATTTCATTCACTTTGGTGATATCCATGCTTCAACATCGGTATCACCAAAGAGATAAACATACCACCAAAACAAATATCGCCACAAAAGCGAGTACATGCCATAAAGGTAAGCAGCATAGTAAAAACATGCGAAATTTCAAACTAATGTCAACATTAGACAGAAACAAACTAATCAGTGAAACAGCTATACTTGTGTACATTGTTTAGCATAACATCCAAAGGTAGATACATCACAAAATAACTGGTGTATGTCCACAATACGATGTGTTGTATGTCTAGGTCATCACCACACTCTCATGCATATCAATAAAATGGCTTCAACGAACAAATGAGGTGACACAAACCTTCATAGTCAACCAGTAAGGTACAGTACTACTACCGTCAGCTGTAGTCATCGCTGTCCATTCTCCAAATGCACCCACCAATGATGATCAGTGAGTTAACGTTCGTGTATCGCAAATGAGAAAATATGCCAAATCGCCTCATTGCACTGGCATAACAGCTCAATTGGAACCTTGGCACTTTGTCATTTGCATCCACAGCAGCAATGCCGAACACAGCCAGGTCGCTACCTGCCAACATATGTCGTTGGAAGAATGGTCAATTGGCCGACGTTGGTTGCATCTCCTTCCAAATCGATGAAATCTCGTGAGTGCATGTACTGCTTAGAATGTAGTTTTGATTGGTTGAAGCGGATGAAATTTTAACATTCAGTTTCGATCTTGACATACATATTGACGCAATACTGTTGAAACAATCGACGATATCTCAAAAGATGATTGATTGCATGCCTTGTTGCATCATCAACCAATAAGTATAAAAATGCATGGAACTGACCCTATTATTCGTTTCTTCACCTGAAAGTACAATTGACAGCTCTATAACTAACCGGTCAGCCGATTTACCATCTTTATCTGAAAGTGGTATAGCCATCTTCTTCCTGACAAAACATTAATGGATATTGAAATGCATCATAAGATTGAAGTTTTTCGTACACGCGCTGCACTGGTCCGTGATCACGCCGGTTTATCACAATATCACGCGATACCAGATTTTCGCCAACGATCACAACTGCGACTTTGTCGATAGTGGGAGCATTATACTGATGTTCATGGCCTCCGGTTGGTTTTTTGTCTCCTCTGGTGATTATTTGGTGATCATCGGAAGTCATTGTCTCCACAGTAGTTTTAAACAAACGAACCAGCATTGTGCTCATGCAAAAGACAGTGAAGTTCTCTGATTATCTCTTTTTCTGACGCATTGAAACACGCAATACGATTTTTTAGTTCAGATTCGGAATTTCCAACGAAATAAATTTGAAGAAACTTATAATAAAATAAATTTCTGGAAAAAATTATGGAAATCGTAAAAATCACCCCGAACTTCATATGATTGTAATAATGGTACCGTTTATGGATGCAATGCATACAATTCAAATACCATAAAAAAAATTCCTTTACAAAAGGTTTTCCTTTGGGTTTTGGCGAATTTTCTTCGATTTTCCAAATTTTTTCGAGTTTCCGGATTTTCCTTCGGATTTTTTCGAGCTTCCTTTTTTCCTAAGCCGCCACTGTATTGAAACGAACAAAGCAAAAAAGAATCATCCAAATCGGTCGTGTCGTTCTCGAGTTTTTGCGAGACTAACGCACGGCAATTGATTTTTATATAGATATAAATAGATAAAATAATAGATTAGATTAAAAACAAAATACTAATTTGCATACAGCCTCCGGTGGGATTCGAATCCAGTACCTCCTAGCCCAAACGCCGAATCTGCATACAAAATTCATATAAAAAAGGCTTATTATTCAATTTCTCCAACTTTTCCAGTACATTTTTTCAAAAAAAAAATTCGTAAGAACCATCTCCTGGCAATTGCGAACACAATAAAAAAAGATTGAGCCAAATCGGTTCAGCCGTTCTCAACTGATGCGCGCACATACATTTTTTGCACCATTTTTATAGATATAGATATAGATAGATACGTTCCAACGTCTTCAAGAATATCCTTTAGTAGAATTATTATGCTCTTTGTACAAATTAATAATTAAATTTTTTGGAATAATAACTAAAGAACTTCCAAATTAAAACGTCAAGTTATTGAACAGAACTAAATACTTATTGGTATTACACGTATTGTGTCAATTCAGAGGTTAACAAAATCAATAACTATAAAATTGTTACGGCAATAACTCCGTTTATTGGCCAAAAAGAACCTATGTTTTTTATTGATTTTGCATATGAAAATTGTTATTTCAACAACTTTTCTGAGGGATGGACCACCTTCCCTTAGAACTTTGCCACCCCCATGGAATACTGACGAAATTAGTCTAGACTTATCAATAAACTTACAAGCGGAACTAGAAGAAAATGTAATGTTGTAGCAGACAAAAATGTGTTAGCAATGTCTTGCTGGCCGGAAATGAACTTCAGGTTGCCAATTATAAAATTCACCCAAGAAGAGGACTACGGAGGAGAAATCGCATGTCAAGCATCGAAAACTATAGATAAGGACAACAAGCTAGCTTCACTACACCCAAACCAGGATGACCAAGGCCTATACTAAACATAAATCATATTTGGTTCGAGGATGGCTATTATATACAATTGTCCAAAAGAAATTTTATTTTTAAAATATAAATTTTTTGATTTTGATCGAATCTAGTATTTGTCGTTCTAATGTTATTAATAATGCTACGGTAATTTTATTTAATATGAAAATATTTGAATTTTATTGAAAGTTAATAAAATTATAATTATTGAAAAAGAAAAATTAACATTTTTGATATTTTATTACCAAAAAGCCTTGGAAACCTGAAGATTATAGAAAACCCGAATATTAAAGTTACTCACTGTACTTTATTCTAACGTGCCAACTTATTTTTCATGGAATACGTCTTTTTAGAGGATAGTTTTTTCTAGGCTACCAAGCTCTCCTTTGTCAAGGAGATGCTTATTTGGAATCGACTTCTACCGATGCTTTTCTCGGTTCTACTCCTCATCAAATTTGTGCTTTATTTGCAATTATATTGACAACATGCTTTCCAAATAATCCTAACGAATTATGGGAGAAATTTAAGGACGCAATGAGTGAGGAAATTTTACATGCACAACCTACAATTCATGGAAATCCATTTTTAGATTATACACCAGCAATGTATAATGAAGCGTTAATAAAATTGGGAAACTTCCTGATTATTTCAAAAGAATCACTAATTACATTGAGATTATCATCAACAATCGCCCGGCAAGTGATTTGTTTAATTTAGATTAACAACGTCTATCATGTATTATTGATGATTTAAATGTGGTATGGCTAATGTACTTAAAAGATGCTAAATTATAATCTGGAATGAATGTAATGACACATTAACATTCATTTGATGCTTTAAGTTTAAATCGTATATACATTGAAAAATTTGAAGGGCAACGATATACTCTTTGGTGGTACTCTCATTTTACTTTCACACGATTTTCAGCAAACACGTGCGGTTTTTCCACGTTCCACCTATTCAAATGAAATAAATTCCTGTTTCAAAGCTTGTGGAGCAATGCCTACAAATTGAAGTTAACAACAAATATGCGTGCCCATCTTCAAAATGATCCATCTGCTGCGCTATTCTCAAAGCAATTGCTTGCTATTGGAGAAGGCAAAATTAATGTAAATCAAAAGGAGCCAGACAATAAAGTTATCAGATAATTCTTGCATCATTTTGTCATCTAGAGACGCATTAATTCAAAATGTGTTTCCAAACTTTCGAAATAATATCAACAATCATCGATGGCCGATTGAAAGGGCATTTTAGCAGCAAAAATATTGATGTCGATGCTATAAATATTTACATTCAAAACATGTTGAAATCTCCGTCATTTTTATTCGAGTCAATTGATAATATGGTAGGAGAAGATGAAGGAATGAATTTTTAAACTAAATTTTTAACTTCACTTGATTTGTCAGATTTTACACCACATAATTTAATTTTCAAAATTGGATCACCAATTACACTACTACGAAACCTAAATACACAAAAAATTATGAACGGAACGCAGTTGGTTGTAAAGAAAATATTGGGTAATATTATTGAATCGGTAAATTATACATTGCAAGTTTAAAGGGAAGCATGTTTTATTCCCAAGAATCCTGATGATTCCAACAGATTCTCCAATTGCATTTAAACGCTTACAATTCCCAATTCGTCTGGCATATCCAATAACAATCAACAAATCTCAAGGCCAGTCGATGCAAGTCAACGGCATGGATTTTGAAAATTCATGCTTCGCTCATTGTCAATTATATGTAATCTGCTCCAGAGCTGGTAGGCCGAACGATTTATTTGTATACGTCGAAGACGAACATTGTATGTGAAACAAAATTGAATTTGTTAATCGAAAATAAAATTTGCAGTTAAAATAACATAATGGATTTCATTCCATTCTTATTATAACAATTCCAACTGTAATTGAAGTACTTAGCTACATATCAAAATAAATCTTGGAATACAATTATTATTTTAGGCAGAACGACGTTTGCCGGGCCAGCTAGTGTAATGTTTTTTATTTACTTTTCCTTTTTTTATTTTGGACTAGTTTCAAGAGTTCTCTCTTTGTCAGCTACAAATAGGGAGAATAGCTGATGAAGAAAGAACTCTCAAAATTAGTCCAAAATAAAAATAAAAATAAATAAAATGTATTACTTAATGCAGATTTGTGTCATATATGACACATATTTGTTTTTGTTTATTTTTTTCGTCATGTAAACTATCACATATAAATGGTTTATAACAAATTCAAATAGAAGGATTTACTCGTTTGTATGCGTGAGTTACTTTCACATGGCAATGACATTTATGCATTAAAATTGGCGGGAATCTGATGGTTTTATTTTTATGTAATCGTGTGGTGTTCAAATATAAAAATAAAATATAATTAAAAGTATTATCCTTTTACAAATGAATTATAATTATAATTCAATAAGTATTAATCATTTTGATTGTATTTCCTCAACCAATCCTGAATTATTTGTTTAGTTATTGGTAAGTAAAATTTATGTATCATATTTGACACAAAAACTCGTTAAGCAATTTTTCATTAATGTGTCATATATGCTCACTTTCTAATTTTGGTAAATTTATATTCATAACCATTAGACGAATTTCCATTTTAGGACTATTATGATAAAGTTGTGCAACAATGTCGTCTCGAAAAAAATATTTGACTCTAGAAGAGATTGTAAAAATTGTAGAGGAGTGGTCTGAGGACCAATTTCAACCACAACAAACAGAAGAATGTGATAACAATAACGATGAATTAATCGAAAATTTAAACATCGAGACTATTCCTGTCGTGTTCGCCAATGATATAAATATGGAAGATGCATATATTTTTGCCGCTGATGATATGGATTATGGAATGGACGAAATATTGAAAATGGAAATGATGTGCGAAATGAGGAAGTTGAGTTGAAAAATCTGGAAAATTCAAAGGCGATGCATCACTACCATCAAATATTTTAGAACTTGAGACACCACTCTCATTTTTTAATTATATTTTTGATGATGAAATGATAGATATGATTCTAAATGAAACCAACCTGTACAGCGCTCGTAAGAATATTTCTAATCCATACACACTTACTAAATTGGAACTTAAGAAATTTTTGGGCAACTGCATTCTATCGTCAATTCATCAATTACCGAATACGAGACTCTACTTTGATCCAGATGTTGGCAACAAAATTGTGCAAGATGCAATGTCATTAAAGACGTTTATTAAAATAAAAAACAATTTGCATTTTGCCGACAACCATTTAATGCTGCCGGTAGAACACCCAAATCATGATAGGTTATTTAAAATCCGACCATTCATTAATATTTTTAAAAAAAAATTTTTAGAAACGCGTTTGGAAGCAAATCTTTCAATAGACGAGCAAATTTGCAGCACGAAACTTCGAAGTTATATGAAGCAGTATGTCCCATCCTTGCCGCATAAGTGGGGATTCAAAATATTTGCTTTAACAGGGGGCACTTCTGGTAAATATTAGGCTTATATTAAATGTGTAATATAAAAGTATGTTTTCTCGAAACTAAATTATTTATCTATTATCATAGGCTATATGTACAATTTCGAGATATACTCGGGTCAAGAAAACATGTACCGTCAGATAGAGGAAGACAATTTAGGAGCCTCGGCTAATGTCATTATTCGATTGTGTCGTATAATACCAAGGCACTTGAATCATACTATATTTTGTGATTTTGTGATAACTATTTCACTACAGTACCTCTCATTATGTACTTACAGAAAGATGGTATTCATAGTATTGGTACTATCAGGAGAAACCGCATACCAAACTCGAAATTAAAAGCAGAGAGAGAAATGCGGAGAAGTGCTAGGGAGTTTAACGAGGAGTATTCATCCACATTTGACGATGTTCCAATGTCGCTCGTCCACTGGAAAGACAATAAAAGTGTTACCCTAATATCGTCTTACTGCGGAGCGCTTCCTACTTCAACTGTACTGAGATGGGATAAAACCAAAAGGAAATCGATAAATATTCAATGCCCGAAAATAGTAAAAGAGTATAACCTGCACATGGGAGGTGTCGATTTGCATGACAGCTTTATCGGACGATACAGAATTAAGTTTAAATCGTCAAAATGGTACTTACGGATGTTTTTCCATTTTCTGGATGTATCAGTAGTAAACTCGTGGATTCTTACAAGCAACTGTGCGCTTCCAGAAATATGCCAGCAATGACTTTACTTCAATTTAGGACCGATGTAGCGAAAGGCCTTTGTTTAGTTGGCCCCTATGAAAAACCAGCATCAGCTAGTTCATCAAAACGAGTAAACCAAGCATTAATGACAAAGACTCGAAAAAAATCAACCCAAAATGTTCCGATTAAAGATATTAGAATCGATAGAGTAGATCACTTTGCAATATGGGACAAGCGAACGCGCTGCAAATTACCGTCGTGTAAGGAGCAAACTTTTATAAAATGCCGAAATATAAAGTCAGCTTATGTTTAAATGCGACAAGAAACTGTTTTATGGACTTTCACAAGTAGACATTCCTATAAATTAATTATTATTAAGACTGCAGCAACAGTGCTGTGATATGAAATTTATTTTTTATTTTTTTATTTTACACTAAATGAGTTAATTATGTGATTTTTGTGATTTATTTTATAAATAAATATATGTAGAACTATATACTCGTATCTAAATATATATCTACTAAATTCGAAACGAAATATTTAGTTTTAGTCCTTACTACATTTTGTGTCATATATGACACATTAATATATATTGATTTTCCAGTATTAATTTTTCAAAATAGGGCCCAATATTAAACTAGATTAACTCATTGAGCTCCGTCGAATCACCAAGTTTGGCCAACATTCCTTTTATCGGCGCACTAAGGGTTAAGAAAAAGATATTCTCACTTTTTACTTATATTTAAAATGGATTAAGCTCGACGCACGCAATCAATGGATATAATATAGTACCATACGAAAGCACGGTCGATATAATCTGCAATCATGGGATACAGCCACACACCTTCAAAATTAAGAACTCTGGACTAGTAAGAACTTTGGACTAATGCATATTAAAAGTTGCTCAAAGTTACTGAGGCAACCGGGAGCAATATGACATTCCATAACCTCGCATGAAGGTAGTCATCGCTAGACTAATATTCAAATATTGATAATTGGAATATTCTGGACGATAAAGCGCCTACGCAGTAGAACGATTGACAACCACCAACCACCCTCACAACTGTCAAGGCTGAGAGTGGGTCCAGTGAGAGTTTCTTATCAAACAAATATTATCCAGTTTGTTTGAACTAATATCAAATTTAATTTTCTTATTTGGAACCAATAAATACACAAATTAGGCAATGAAATTTCAAGTTTGCGAATGCGGCTTACACCAAAATTTTAAACTACTGCCTGATTTATAAAAAAACTTTTTTTTATAAATTTACAAACACTGTAATCCAAAAATTGTTAATTGATTCGATGAAATGTGCTAATCCTCTCCCCAATCCCGCATTTCACCCGCAGTCATAACTTTTCAATAATAACTAATAAAGAAAAATCTCACCGCACAAGATTGATGAAACCCAAATCGAATGAAAAACAAACAGTGACGAAAATTTAGAAAATGGTGTACGACGATGATATCACATATCATCCATTTATTAAAAATTGATAAGGAGTAGCGTATCACTCGAAATGGAAAACCAACCAAATTTTATAATTTTTTTGTTTCTGGATATATTTGAAAATTTCTATTAAAATTCATAAAACGTATAAAACAATAAAATAAATAATTTTTATTTTTTATATTCAATTTTGTCAAAATAAAATTAATACTGAAATAAATAAAAGTAAAAAACAAAAAAGTTCCACAATGACATTTTCAATATTTCAAAAAAAAAAAAAAGCGACGATTGAAATATTTTCCAATTGTGTTTATGCGATATCTGAGTCGTATATTGTGGTGGTGGTGGTGATGATGATGACGGTGGTGAACAATTCTTGAATTGAATTTTAAATTTTTAATTTTATTATTGAATTGTGTATCAAATTTTTGTGTGGTGCTTTTGTATATGCTGTGCGAGAAGGAGGATTGCTCGATATGGATTATACGAAGTGATTAATAATATCACTGTGCACAAAATATTGTATACCGGTGTATTGCATATAGATACGACATATTATATTACGAAGAGTATTGTAACGAATTTATTCGGAAATCATATAATTTGATATACAAAAAGCTTTTTATCTGGGATAATTAAATTTTTATTTGTCTATATTCACAAAATTTATGATATTTTGGAATTAGAGCCAACACGGTATGAATTTTACTTTAATCAATTCGATACACACTATCCAGCATCCAACGTAAATAAATCAAATTTCGCAAAACATGAAAGTTTTAATATACAGATTAAGCTTCCAGCCAAATTTATATGCAGTTGGGTTTAGACACGTTTTGTTAAGATTTTACAGAATCCATATGTATACTTGTTATGTTCGGTAAGATTCACAGACACTGCATATATTCTAAACAACCATTTCACTATATATAAATACATTTTACTCATACGTTTGGGTCGTTTATAAATGTATAAGAATCTTGATTATTTTCCTTAAGGAGTATAACAATTACGTTCTTGGAATAATAATCAGGGGTATGCTACTGTTACACTTATATATTGTATATTGTATAGAGTCTATACCTAAAGTGTATTGTGGAGCAGATTTATATTATTTCTATATTTAATTTTAGATGAGGAAGAATTCATACGTACATGAATGAAACGTTTTTTATTTTGACAGTTTCTTATTTTGATTTTATGTGTTAGAGCTGGGAAGTTTTACTGTTGAGCTAGGATCATAAAATATTGAGGGAATCCTAGATTTTATTATGTACCTGTTTACACGAATATTGTAGGAACTTTTTTTGACAGCCTTTGGCTTTATTATTGAATCTTTCCTATCTTAAGAAACTCACCAGTTCTTTTCAAATCTTACAAACTAATTAGACAAAAACAAATTTTAAGTCTTAACCTATAATTATTGGTTTCTACTTAATAGAAAATTTAAAAAAAATATTTTTATTAAATTTTTATTCCATCTTACTATAACAGAGTTTTAACTTAAACTAAAATATAAAAATTATATCTTAACTAATTTTCTTAACTCTTCTAAAATAACAAAATGCCTACTTTGCTAAAGGTTGGAACGAACTTGTTTCCCACGTTTTGTTGGTTGTTATCAACATTCTTGATTGATGTTATTTCAGTTCTTATATTACTTGACATCTTACATTAGTGGTAACCGGACAAGTGGTGCAGTGGTTAAAGCTTCGGCACTTGGACCGGGAGGTAGTGGGTTCGAATCCCATCAGAGGCTATAGATGCAAATCGAATTTTCATCATTGATTACAATCGGTGATGTTAATAAACACAACTAAGACCTTCTGATGGAGTGCAGAATTCGGCTGCGACCCCACCGTCCATGTCAATATACAGGTTGACATGGAGCTTGCAATGTGCAGGTGGTATACTGTAGTTGATGTGAGTAGGTAGGTGAATGGGTTAATGATGTGGCGTGAATGCGTGGTACCACAATGGGCCAAAAATGGCTTAAGTGCACACCACTGAAACCTAAACCTACATGAGTGGTAATATGTTATGTTGAATCAGCGGATTACACGAACATAACCCATCCCCGTCGATATTTGTCCACGTCCTTTGTTTTTATGCCAGCTTTCGTCAAAAACTCCGAATATGATGTGGTTTGGTTTACGAACAGTGTCCAGATCAAACTATGGTCATCCATCTTCAGATGTACATTTCTGATATAATTCATATTCGGATGCTTTTCTTGTTAATTTTCTCGATATGTCCAGCGCTTTTAATAAGTTACGAGTTGTTTGGATATTGTGCAGTGCTCCCTGTATTTCCTGCAGTTCACGTCTAATCTCATATGATTGGAACTTCCTGCTAACAAAGTTTATGGTACAGTTCCAAAATGCTATCAGGAAGTTTTCTAACAATATTCGATCGTTACCTAATATTTTACCATCGGAGAAGAATTGTATCGTTGTTTCTTTTTCCGAAGTCACATTACAGTAGCTTTCGGTACCCCTAGTGGTTTAATACAACCATCATTGTATTCCAGTACATCCGAATGTCTTTACACAAAGTTGTGGTTCGAACTTGTCAATCATTTTTGGTTGCATTTGATGAAGTGTTTTGTCTAATTTTGGCACTTGAAGCATGTACAGGAGAGTCTTATCGTTTACTGCTATTTTTTGGGATGAAAAATTCCAGAGCTTCGTGCAGCAACGTGATATTGTCACCCTGATATACGATTAGGTTGTTCACTATGATTATTTGTTTTAGAGAAAGTATTTTTTTAGTTGGTAGTTCTACTTTCATTCGGATTACTGCATCCTGGATGTTCTATAATATTGTGTTCACGGTTTCTATGTTAATTATAGTTGTCAGCATTTGTTGAAATTAAAAAACTATTTAAATTATTCAGTATTGTTATTAGTTTATTAAATAGTAATTTTTATACATTGTATAACAAATGGAGAGTTATAAATTTTTACAATAGATGTCACTATAACGTGTATAACAGTTACGTACAGTAAAATCAAAAATGTATTTTGTTTAGTTTGACTTTTCAGTATTTTTGGTGTATACTCGTTTTTTAAGCAGTCTTCGTTTTTTGGCTATTGAGACAAGTCGGAAAACCACATCGATGTAAATTTAAATTTTATAAATAAAATTAAAGTTTTATACAAAAATTGTAAAACTAAAATTGAGTATAGTGTTTTATATGAAAACGTATCTTGGACAATATTTCTTCGTTTTTCATAAGTCGTTTCAAAATACAGTCCACAATTCTTCGTCTTCAAGAAACCATACATATGGTACATAATTTGGTCCATCCAACCCGGATTTGTTCCAGAAAATTGTAAAAGCATTATCAGTCGTATTAAAAACTTCAAAGTTCAGTTTATTTCGGCGTTCGTTTATACTAACCGTCGTCTCTACATATTACTTAGTATAAGAAGTGATAACATCGACACACGTGTAAAGAAATTATGTTACAAAACTAAAAGTTTCATAGTAAAAAAGTCGTCGCCATTTTGATTCGTCGTAAATGCGAAGAGCATTATGTGAAAATAAAATAAAATGTTTACGTCGCTAATCACATCGTATAATCTTCGTTGGATTCTCAATTCGTCGTAAGTGTTTATTAAATTAAATATAGTTAAGCGTATGTTTTTTATAAGCCATTTGTAAAAAAAGTTAAACCCACCTTGAATAAGTTTTAGTCACTTTACTGTTTTTTAAATTGTGATTTGTGTATCAATTCAAAATAATTATTTTTAACTCAATTATTGTAAATTCAAAACAAAATGTCTGATGACGAGCTTGATCAAACTAAATTAGAGTCCAGAGAAAATACTATGGCTCATTTAAAAAAAATAAGATCAGGCCACAAATCTCGAATAAATTACTTTAAAAATAAAGTTGACAATGAATATACGTCAATTGGTGAATTGGAATCGGCACTTAACCGCCTTCGGATCACCTATTCTCAGTTTGATTCTACACAAGCTAAATTAGAAGCGTTAGATCCTTCAGAATGTAATTATAGAGATAGTTTTGAAGATGATTTCGGTTACGTCGAATCCAATATTTTAAACAAAATTCGAGAGTCACAAAATGAAACCAAGTTTTCAAGTTATGGCAACAATTCGATGAACAACGTTTGCACTTCGGTATCGCTGAAATTACCGGAAATTGAGCTTCCTAAATTCGACGGCTCAGAATTGAGTTGGCTTGATTCCGTAGTATTTTTAATGACCTTGTTCATTCTAATGCCAATCTTAGCAACGTAGCTAAATTTCATTACCTAAGTTCATGCATTCGTGATGGCAAGACATTTAAATCCATTCAATCCTTGTCGCTCTCGAGTGAAAACTATCCAGTAGCCTGGAAAAAATTATCGGATCAGTACAACAACGAAATTCAAATTCAAAAAACGCATGTAAAACGTTTGTACGAAATTAGAAAACCCATCGAAAATTCATCGTCATCCCTCCAATCATTTATTGACGTAGCAGTTAAGCATTATGAGTCACTTAAATTGTTTAAGGTAGCGGTCGATAAATGGGTTCTTTTTTTAGTTCATAATTTAAATGATCGGCTGGATGAATCCTCTCGCATCGAAATTATTAATAAGTCATCTTTGACTACCGTTATGACATTCGAGGAATACATCAATATTCTTCAGCATCGCAAAGCAATCAGCTTCATTAAACAACAAATTGGTAATCGATCAATATAAAAACAAATCATCATTGGTCAATAATAAATTGTCAAAAGTCATGGTTGCTCAGAACTTAACATGCCTTTACTGCAAAGGTAATCATTCGTTAGATTATTGTTATAAGTTTAAAGAAAGCAAATTAACTCCGCAAGATCGTTACGATTTTGAAAAACAGCACGGGTTGTGTACAAACTGTATAATCGCAAACCATCGTACGTTAGAATGTCGAAAACCACCGTGTTCATTTTGTTCGTTAAAACATCATTCATTACTTCATTTTGGTCGGGTTTCAAATCAATATCGTTCATCAGGGAATACACCACAAAATTCATCAAATACCATGTCGGAAATCCGACAACCGAACTTAAATAATCACCCGTATTCAGCGATTCAAGCTTCAAATGATTCCGTTCCAAATGAGAAAACGTACTCATCTTTGACAGTTCCACAAAAATCTTCGTTTAATTCCCAAATATTGCTGGCTACTGCTATCATTTGGGTCCGAAATTCTGTTGGAGAACGTATTAAATGCCGCGCAATGCTGGATTGTGGATCCCAAGCAAATTTTATTACACAACGTATGGTTCAAATTCTGAAATTGAAACCAGAACCAACTCGTGTAATTATTTCAGGAATAAATGGGACAACTTCTACAATAACCAAAAAGCTTAACATTTATCTTGAATCTCGGGTAACTGATTATCAAACTAGTATGAATTGTTATGTAAAATCTAAAATTTCCAATTTATTGCCATCATACCCTGTACACATCGACAAATCTAAAATACCAAAGGGCATCGAACTCGCGGATCCCGGTTTTTTTAAGCCTAACGCGGTCGATATGCTAATTGGAGCCGAATTTTTCTCAGAAATAATGAAGTTTAATGAAATAAACATTAGTAATGAAATACCGTTACAAAATTCTGTTTTTGGTTACGTCGTCGTCGGAAAAATAATTGATCAGTCATCAACTAGGATAATATCGTTGTGTTCTTTCGAAGATCTGTCTCATCAAATAGAAAAATTTTGGAAGACAGAAAATGTAGAAAACTCACAAAAACTGTCGATCGAAGAGAAGTGTTGTGAAAATCTTTATACCGAATCAGTCGTTCGAACAGAAAGTGGAAGATATAGCGTTTCACTTCCGATCAAGCCCAACATTTCTCGACTTGGTGAATCTTCATATAGTGCGTTAAGGCAGTTTAAATATATGGAAAATCGTTTAAATCATAGTCCCGAGCTTCGGGTATAGTATAATGACTTTATGCATGAATATCTCGAACTTGAGCACATGATTGACGTGCCAAATCCGAAGACAAATAACGCTCATTTGAACAAATCTTTTTATCTACCACATCATTCGGTTCTTAAAGAATCAAGTACAACAACAAAAGTTAGAGTTGTTTTTAATGCTTCATCGAAAAGTTTGTCAGGTCTGTCACTCAATGATTGCATAATGGTAGGTCCTACAATTCAAAACGATTTATTCTCTATTATAAACAGATTCCGGAAACATCAAATTGCAATAACTGGCGATAAAGCCAAGATGTATCGCCAAATTCTTATAAATCCCGATCACCAAGATCTTCAAAGAATATGGTGGCGAGATTCCGCGGATAAGCCCATACAATGTTATATACTTCGAACAGTAACTTATGACACAGCTAGCGCTCTATTCCTCGCAATACGGACGCTTTTTCAACTTGCCAAAGATTCAGAAAATGAATTTCCGATCGCTTCAAAGATTGTCAAGGAAGATTTCTATGTCGACGATGTCTTGACTGGAGCAGATACCGAGGAAGATGCCCTTCGCATAAAACGTGATTTGGTGGAACTATTATCCCGCGGGTGCTTCGATTTACGTAAAATTAAATCTAATAATTCAAAAATTTCATCAGCACAGGATTCTTCGCAGTCTAAATCCATTCTCGTCCTTTGAATGAAGTGGGATTTAATTCACGACGTTTTTAATTTTACATTTCAACAATATAAGATTACCGATTTTAGCACCAAGAGATCAATTTTATCCAACATTGCTAAATTATTTGATCCATTGGGATTATGTACACCTATTGTTTTCATTGCCAAGTCGTTTATGCAAATTTTATGGTCGTCAAAGTTTCAATGGGATGACCCACTTCCGACTACCCTTCATGATTATTGGAATGAGTTTAAAAAACAATTAATGTCTATTGAAAAAATTACGTTTCCAAGATGTATTATGGCCGTTTCACCAAGATTAATTGAACTCCATGGCTTCGGAGATGCATCCGAAAAGGGTTACGGATGTGTCATTTACCTTCGAACCATTGATAGCAACGGTAATTGTTCCGTTAGATTTGTCTCTTCAAAAAGTCGAGTGGCTCCTTTAAAAACGCAAACAATTCCGCGACTCGAGTTGTGCGGTGCATTATTGCTTTCACAATTAACACAGAAAATTATTTCTGCTCTTGATTTAAAGTTGAGTTCTATATTTTTATGGACTGACTCTCAAATCATCCTTCATCGAATCAAATCTGTTCCATCGCGATACACAATTTACGTTGCAAACCGTATATCGCAAATACAGGACTTGTCATCATCAGAGAGTTGGTATTATGTACCCTCGTCCGTAAACCAATCGGATATGGCCTCTCGAGGTTTAATGTCATCCGAATTCATTAAATGTCAAAACTGGTGGACAGGTACAACATATATCAATTGTCCAAATATGATTATCCCTGAACAACCAAATTTAAAAACATGGTCTGATCAAACTGAATTGCGAAAAATAAAAATTCAAGTGCAAGCATCTACAGCTCAAGCTTCAATGCAAATATTCGAAAAATGTTCTAACTATAAATGTATTCTACGTGCTTTTGGCTATGTACTTCGTTACATAGAGTGTTTGAAAACTAAATGCGCTCTTCGTAAATCGACAGATGAGAAAGTCAGAGATTTCAAGTTACAGGCAAACACTAACGCAATACGTCCACTTCCGACTAGGGAATTACGCAATGCACTCCTTGCAATAATCAAACACATCCAAAGTACCGAATACAGCGATGACATTAGTCATCTTCATAAAAACAAAATAGTTTCCCAAAGCAGCAAATTGCGATCTTTAAGTCCATTTTTGGATCAAGATGGCGTAATTCGCGTTGGCGGAAGATTACGTAACGCTAACATCCCTTATGATCATAAACATCAATTTATGTTGCCTGGATCGCATAACTTCACGAAAATATTAGTACGCAATGAACATCGACGTCTACTTCATGCCGGCCTCAATCCCTTTTGTACAGCCTTCGTGAGAAATTCTGGATAATCGGGGGTAGAAATCTATGTAGACAAATTGTTACTCAATGCATTATACGTACGCGAACAAAGCCTCGAAGTATTACACAAATTATGGGTCAATTACCTGAACATAGAGTCAATCCGTCTAGACCATTTCAACATGTAGGTGTGGATTTCTGTGGACTATTTATGACATCGACAAAAATTCGCTCTAAAACACAAATCAAAACCTACATAGCAATTTTTATATGTTTTGCGTCAAAAGCAATCCATATGGAAGTCGTAGCCGATCTAACAACAAATGCTTTTATAGCTGCACTTCGAAGATTTGTTGTTCGTCGCGGAATTTGTTCTAATATCTATTCAGATAACGCGATAAATTTTGTTGGAGCAAAGGATGAACTACAAGATCTCAGAAAATTATTTCTTTCCGAATTTCATAAGAATGAAGTTTTGAAAAACTGTATCGATCAAGGTATACAGTGGAATACAATTCCGCCTCGATCGCCTCATTTCGGAGGCTTGTGGGAGGCCGCGGTAAAAAGCGCAAAACATCATTTAAAACGGGTTTTAGGCACCTCTTCGTTTACTTCGGAAATATTAACCACACTCATTTGCCAGGTGGAAGCATGTTTAAATTCTCGTCCGATTGGATTTATGTCGGACAACCCAAATGACTTCGAATACCTTACACTAGGTCATTTTTTAATCGGGCAACCGATTACGACTATTCCGGATCCATCGCTGGCACACCTCGATTGTAATCGATTAAACCTTTATCAACGCGTCCAAGCAAATTTTCAGCTATTCTGGAAGAGATGGCCGTCCGAATATTTGTCTCAATTGCAGCAAAAGAAAAAATGGTTACAGCCAAATTCAACCATAAACGTTGGCGATCTTGTCATTCTGCGAGAAGAAAACGTTCCTCCTCTGAAATGGCCAATGGCCAGAATTATCGAGCTACATAAGGGTAAGGACAACTTTGTTAGAGTTGTAACCGTTCAAACTCAAAATGCTAGATTTAAGCGTGCCCGTTAACAAAATATCAAAGAATTAAATTCAAAATGGATGTTTTTTATGCTTGTTTGAAATCAAAGTGAAATATGCAACTGATCCTTATTTACATTTATTTCAAAAATTCGTCGTTATCAGATATTTTGAATTTTAAATATAAATTGTCTGTATATAAATATAATTTAAAAAAAAAAAAATATGTACATTAGTTTAAGTTATAATTCTTGTTGAACTATTTAATAGATACTTCAAGGTGAGGAGTATGTTGAAATTAAAAAACTATTTAAATTATTCAGTATTGTTATTAGTTTATTAAATAGTAATTTTTATACATTGTATAACAAATGGAGAGTTATAAATTTTTACAATAGATGCCACTATAACGTGTATAACAGTTACGTACAGTAAAATCAAAAATGTATTTTGTTTAGTTTGACTTTTCAGTATTTTTGGTGTATACTCGTTTTTTAAGCAGTCTTCGTTTTTTGGCTATTGAGACAAGTCGGAAAACCACATCGATGTAAATTTAAATTTTATAAATAAAATTAAAGTTTTATACAAAAATTGTAAAACTAAAATTGAGTATATTGTTTTATATGAAAACGTATCTTGGACAATATACCTTCGTTTTTCATAAGTCGTTTCAAAATACAGTCCACAATTCTTCGTCTTCAAGAAACCATACATATGGTACAGCATTTCTATTTCGATTAAGGTATAACTTTATTATATATTGTATTGTTACTTATCGCCATCTTTACTGTGTCCGTGGTGGTTTGGATTCTTTTGTTGATTTGTTCGTTTATCCGAAATTGTTGGTGATTCGCATCCATCAATTGGCTCATCGTATTGGTGATCATGCGTAAGTCGTCGGCGTCTAATTTTCCTGCCAGTCACTTCCATGCTGACCCCAATATGTCCCATCGTTTATGTCTATTATTATGCATGGGTTTTATTTGACGGAGATTATCGTGTAATTTGTTCAACTTTAGTCTTACTATACTGTCAAGGTCCGTCTTATCATATAATTTATCGAAAATAATTTTGTTAATAGATTATACAACTATTTCTATGTTCGTTAGATTTATAGGATGTATAGTATAATTTTGATACTCCTTATCTGGAGTTTACATTGATTTGTTTTTATAAGCATTATGGCGTCTTTATTTAAGTTCTTTTAAGACAAAAAAATTTAATGTTACAAACACGATTTTCTGGAATAAAGAAAGAGTTAAAACATTATATTTACTTTAATCTTTTAATTTCGCTCTTATTTCTTTTTATATTTCTAGTTGTTTTGAAAGTTTTATAATTTACGTTAATTTTTTGAGCTATTCTTGGAAAAAGTAGGTCTTGTCCCTCTATGGGTTCTGTCGTGTTTTTTGATGACAATCGTATCTTGATGGCTTTCATTGATAACGTCTTCGACAATTTTCGTAGCGAAAACGAAATGGCCGTTATGAGAGAAGTTCTCCCGAAACGATTCCTGAATTGTTTGATATAAACTTTCTGCTGCCAGGATTGCGGTTTCAGAATTACCGTTGTGGAATTATTTTTATAATATTTGTGATTTCATCTTTGCTGAATGTTTCCTTGGAAACTATAATTCTTTTAAAGTTTCGAAATATATCTTAAAAAATATCATATCCCGTACCACTTCTAAAATAAATTTCAAAATCAATTGCATCTGTAATTCCCGTATCTTTCGAGAAGCCGACATGGGAGTAATGACGTGGATTTTGGTGCCAGTATTTTATCCAAAATCAATAATAGCCATAATAGTCATCAATAATAGCCAATAATAGCCAAGGATACCATGGCACAGAGTTTGCTCGGTAGATAACATTAACAATGTGATCCCTAATATGCGTTGTTTATAGATAAAATGATGCAGATGGGTGCCAAATGGCAACCCTGGTAAAATCTAGACGTGGCTATGAAAGCAGATATTATTGTCAATCTGAAAATCACCTGATACTTTCTATATCTCAGATATATGAGTCAGCCCAAAGCAGAAGTTGCGATAGGAACTCTATAATGGCTCTGACTTTAATACCTTCTTCTTTAATATTCAATATAGTTGATTTAAACTCGGTGAGGTTTGTGATCGTGGAACCACCTTTGAAGAAACAATGTGTAAAGACAGAAAGCAAAGGTTTATCCCTTCAATGCATGATTTTTTCTATTTTGTTGAAAAAATTCCACATTATAGTTTCTGCAATCCTTATTTATAATATCAAAATAAGAAATTCTAATTATTTGTAGTTTCCTCGGAAAATTGATTTTCGTGGTTGTATCATATATGATACGGCATGCATTTACGACTAAAAAACAAACATATATTTTTTTTTTTTAATTTTAAATTTAAATAACTAAAAATGTTACATAGTTTTTCACAGCCTAATTTAACAAAACTATTTAATAATAAAAATTAAAATAATAAAAGACATAACACAATTTCTGTCTTTGTTGCAACAAAGATGTATGTTTCACACATTTTTCACACATTATAAAAGTGAGTTTGGAACTTCCGGGTAACTTGCACCGCTGCTTTTCAAATGTCCAGTTGAGAAAATGCGATACACTGGCCGACGTCTATTGCAGCTGTGTAACTTGCGTTGGGCTTTGTTCGTTTACGTTTGACTCTGCACAAACTTTCAGCAACTTGAATTCTAAAATTCATTAGAGCGAGATGTTCCTATCCTAAATCAGAAGCGATTCTTTTAGAAAGTAACCATGAATTTACCACCGTGGATATTTCTTAGGATGGTAAATACTTTTTACGCTATTGGCCGTAGGCACTTGGCGAAACACACTAATACTTAATAAAGACATTTTTATTAATCACTTGTTTTTTGTTTCGCAGTTATTTTGAATAATTTTCAAAAAGTTTAAAAAATCACTCGATCGATTTCGACTTGTTAGGTCATCATCAGGAGTATCTACTGATTTGTGTTAGTAAAAAATTTTGTTATATAGTAGAAAAAAGCAAAATATAAATAAAAGAAGGAGGGCAAAAAATAAGCAATAAAAGCAAAATATAAATAAAAGAAGGAGGGCAAAAAAAAAAATAAAAAATAAGCAATAAAAATTAATCTACGGATCGCGCAGGTGTGCGATGAGTCATAGGCTGAGTAACAAAATTCAAGGTATATTATTGCGTACGTGAGTATAGAAAAGGGCGGGATCTGTAATTGGTGAGAACCGGATTTCTCTCTGTTCGTTAAGGATATTTTGGTTAAGAAATATTGATTTTCTAATTTCGTAAGATTCTAAGGTATCTAAACGTCTGCCTTTGGGTTGTATATGTAATATATCTAAATTGTTCAAGCTAGCTGTATGATTTTCTGACGTTAAATGATTATGGAAAGTTGATTGGTTGCAACCAGATAAATGTTCCTTAGCTCCAAAATTGCGCCCAGTCTGACCAATATAGGAGAAACTACAATCATTGCAATTGATCCTATAAACACCAGATTTGGAAAGGCGATCAACTCTAGGTTTATTGTTAAAAATCATTTTCTTTATTGTGTTATTATTATAAAAAGCAAAACTAATATTGGTATAATTGGACACGATGTTGCTAATCGGTTGGCTCGTTTTTCCTATATACTCTAAGCGACGCCAATTTTCCCGCGGTGGACTATCCGGTGGATAAATACCCGTTAGAGTTTTACGCTTTAGCTTTTTATTCAATAACTTTAATATAGTCCTAGTTGCATATCCGTTATTCGTTGATATTTGAAGAATTATGTTAAGCTCAGTGTTATAATTTGAATTTGACAGAGGGATGTTTATTAGTCTATCTATGAGTGAGTGGAAAGCTGACATTTTAATATTATGGGGATGGTTTGAAGAACTAGGGATAACAGCGTCTGTATACGTGGGTTTCCGATAAATTTTGAAGTCTAAAGTAGAATTAATCCTGGTTATTGTTATATCTAGAAAATTAATACATTTATTTTCTTCTTTTTCTAACGTAAAATCAATGGTGGGATATTGAGAATTTAACCAAGTTAGGAAAGAGTCTAACAGTCTATCAGTTCCATTCCATAGACAAACTATGACATCAACATATCTATACCAAAAAATTATATGACGAAAATAAGGATTGTTATTTGATATGATCATTTGTTCGAAGAAATTCATGAAAATTTCAGCCAACAAAGGTGACAGAGGAGAGCCCATGGGTAGACCATCAGCGAATTTGAAATATGTATTATCAAAACAGAAGTAATTTTGTTTAATATAAGTCTCAAAAACTAACTTCAGTTCACGACGTAAGCTCTCATCTACAACATCCCTATCTAAGTAATTACAAACTATTTGGGACAAAGTATTAATCGGAATAGAAGTGAAAAGACTGCGGCAACGTCAAATGAAACTAGTTTTGAATGTAAAGGAATGTCGACGTCTTGAATTTTGTTAATCAATTCTACCGAGTTCTTAACCGAGTAAGCTGAAAAGAAATTAGTATGACAATTGAAAAAATTTATGAAACCCTTACATAGCTTGTAGGCGGGAGCATTGCAATACGCTACTATTGGTCTAATCGGAATGCCTTCCTTATGGATTTTTGGTAAACCATAAAGGATCGGGGCAGACGGATTCATGACAGAGTACTTCCAACCAGTTCCATCAAATAACTTCTGGCATTGGTTGATACACTTACTAACCGCAGTCTTAAAATAATAACCGTAGAGGTAATAGTGGTTCGTCTGATTTCCAATTTCATCCACGTTTTAAGAACTTGTCCTCAGTCGTTTTCCGTGATACAGAGGTGCAAATGCTTAGCAACGGAGTGAATTTTGCCCCTACGCCAAATAAAATCGACCTTCGATCATTCGAGAATCTTGCTGTAGATGCCGAAACAGCCTTATCTGGCGAGATAACCCAAATAAAATCAGTGTGTGCGTTACAAATAAAGAAAGGTATTGATAACTCTTCTTCTCCGACAAACTTTTCTTCTTCTGCTGCTTCTAATACTAACCTCAAAGTGATTGGTGCGATAAAGAAAAAACTACGTGACCATGACCTGATAGCGTGTAAAGCGGATAAAGGCAATACAATTACTGTGCTCACAAAAGTCGATTACTGCAATAAAATCTCTGATTTTATTACAGAAAGCAAAGCAATTGAGCTTGGCAGAGATCCAACTAAGTCTTTTAAGACTGCGGTTAGTAAGTGTATCAACCAATGCCAGAAGTTATTTGATGGAACTGGTTGGAAGTACTCTGTCATGAATCCGTCTGCCCCGATCCTTTATGGTTTACCAAAAATCCATAAGGAAGGCATTCCGATTAGACCAATAGTAGCGTATTGCAATGCTCCCGCCTACAAGCTATGTAAGGGTTTCATAAATTTTTTCAATTGTCATACTAATTTCTTTTCAGCTTACTCGGTTAAGAACTCGGTAGAATTGATTAACAAAATTCAAGACGTCGACATTCCTTTACATTCAAAACTAGTTTCATTTGACGTTGCCAGTCTTTTCACTTCTATTCCGATTAATACTTTGTCCCAAATAGTTTGTAATTACTTAGATAGGGATGTTGTAGATGAGAGCTTACGTCGTGAACTGAAGTTAGTTTTTGAGACTTGTATTAAACAAAATTATTTCTGTTTTGATAATACATATTTCAAATTCGCTGATGGTCTACCCATGGGCTCCCCTCTGTCACCTTTGTGGCTGAAATTTTCATGAATTTCTTCGAACAAATGATCATATCAAACAACAATCCTTATTTTCGTCATATAATCTTTTGGTATAGATATGTTGATGACATATTATGTCTATGGAATGGAACTGATAGACTGTTAGACTCTTTCCTAACTTGGTTAAATTCTCAATATCCCACCATTGATTTTACGTTAGAAAAAGAAGAAAATAAATGTATTAATTTTCTAGATATAACAATAACCAGGATTAATTCTACTTTAGACTTCAAAATTTATCGGAAACCCACGTATACAGACGCTGTTATCCCTAGTTCTTCAAACCATCCCCATAATATTAAAATGTCAGCTTTCCACTCACTCATAGATAGACTAATAAACATCCCTCTGTCAAATTCAAATTATAACACTGAGCTTAACATAATTCTTCAAATAGCAACGAATAACGGATATGCAACTAGGACTATATTAAAGTTATTGAATAAAAAGCTAAAGCGTAAAACTCTAACGGGTATTTATCCACCGGATAGTCCACCGCGGGAAAATTGGCGTCGCTTAGAGTATATAGGAAAAACGAGCCAACGGATTTGCAACATCGTGTCCAATTATACCAATATTAGTTTTGCTTTTTATAATAATAACACAATAAAGAAAATGATTTTTAACAATAAACCTAGAGTTGATCGCCTTTCCAAATCTGGTGTTTATAGGATCAATTGCAATGATTGTAGTTTCTCCTATATTGGTCAGACTGGGCGCAATTTTGGAGTTAGAGCTAAGGAACATTTATCTGGTTGCAACCAATCAACTTTCCATAATCATTTAACGTCAGAAAATCATACAGCTAGCTTGAACAATTTAGATATATTACATATACAACCCAAAGGCAGACGTTTAGATACCTTAGAATCTTACGAAATTAGAAAATCAATATTTCTTAACCAAAATATCCTTAACGAACAGAGAGAAATCCGGTTCTCACCAATTACAGATCCCGCCCTTTTCTATACTCACGTACGCAATAATATACCTTGAATTTTGTTACTCAGCCTATGACTCATCGCACACCTGCGCGATCCGTAGATTAATTTTTATTGCTTATTTTTTATTTTTTTTTTTTGCCCTCCTTCTTTTATTTATATTTTGCTTTTATTGCTTATTTTTTGCCCTCCTTCTTTTATTTATATTTTGCTTTTTTCTACTATATAACAAAATTTTTTACTAACACAAATCAGTAGATACTCCTGATGATGACCTAACAAGTCGAAATCGATCGAGTGATTTTTTAAACTTTTTGAAAATTATTCAAAATAACTGCGAAACAAAAAACAAGTGATTAATAAAAATGTCTTTATTAAGTATAGGATGGTAAATATTCGTATGCACCATTTCTTGGAGCGTTTTTGTGGTGACCTATATATTCTTTAGAGCACGTTCGGTTGGTAACTTGCTTGAAGGTAGTCTGTCACGACTATTTTGTATGTTGGGGTTATATTATGGTTGTGTGTTAGACGTCTATTGAGTCAATATATTGAGTCTTGATTTTATAGATGAAATATCTTGACGTTGGGATAACAGAATGTTGGGACTCATAAGATGTTGTTGTAATTATTGTGTTTTATACTTGCATCGTATAACTTTCGCATAAGGATTTGAATAACGGATCAATTCTAAATTTTACACTTTTATTATGAATGTTATGTAACTAATTTAATATATTGAATTCATGTTATTTATTTAAATTATAAATGTAGTGCGCCTCAAGGGCAGATTTTATTTTAGTATAGGAGACGATGTTTTTTGGAAAACTAGCTTTCTTGTGAATGAAATAATTACTAATCTTAAGATTTGTTTCACTATTTCATCGACTTAGGCTATAAACCGGTGCCTATTGGTTAGTAAGTTGTAAATTTTGTTTTTGTATACTTACTACAAATATATTTTGAGATGCGGTGTTTTACTCAATAAGGTTGGATATGAAATTCACTGTATATTTTGCCAAGTTTTTATTTCACTTTAATTTGAATTAGAAAAGTATATTGAAATTACAATCTAATATTTTCACTATTTGGTATTTGATATATTTTTATATTGAACAATTCTGTTATTAAATTTTTGAATAACTTAGTTGGTTTGTATTTTCCTTGTTAAATGTAAATGCACTAATTTTATTTTTTTTGTTTTACACAGTTTAACTTTTGATACTATAATAATTTTTTCTACTTAATTTTGAATGTGAACTAATTCTTAATATTGAATGTGAACTAATTCTTGAATGTGAACTACTATGGTTGATTTTGAATAGGAACTGATGTCACTTAAAACTAAAACTTATTATTATATACTGACAAATACAAAATGGAGATTCAACAATTTTCCGTTACCAAATTTTAATTAAATTTGGGTCTTGTAATTTTAATTAGGTTTCCTGATTTTCTGTTTAAATTTTATTTTGTCAACGAAGAAATTATATTTTTATTACGCGTGAAATTGGGTTTTTGGGTTTTATGTTTTTGTAATATTTAATATTTTTCTTAAGTGTCATTTTACTTATTACGTTTTCCGTATGCATAATATATTTGTAAACAACATTGTTGTAGTTTTCTTTTAATGTTTTTGAACTACATAAATTATAAACAACGTATCTGTTTTTTGTTGTTGTATTTTCATATTTTTTATAATTTAATTTTGTTATCGTTTTTCAATTATGAAATTTTAATTGTAAACCGTAAGTAGTAAATATGACATTGAATTTATGTTTTTTGTTTTGTGTGAATTCTCTTATGTTGTATATACGTATGTTATATATATATACATTGTGAGAATTAATATGTTTTGGAATTTGAGATATGAATATTTATATGTTTATGTGATTGGATTGGATATTGAGGGATGCGTAATTTTGCGTATAATGTGGGTGGCTATTGCGTGATTCACAACATACCTTCCCCCTGTGTTAAAAAATAAAATTTACGAAGAAAATTTTATTTGTATGTTATGTTATGTATATATATATTTAGGATTGTTGAATTTCCTTTTGTTTTTTGGTTTCCTTTTAAATTTTCGATATTTATGTGTATGTGATGTATTTGTAATTTTTACTTAATCGATTTGTTACTTAATATAAATACAAAATCTGAACATTATGATTAGGTGTAAAAAAATTTAATTACGTTTATATATATATTTATTTATGTGAATTTATATGTCATGAATGTTTAAATTTCATTTATGTTATGCTTAAAATTATTAAAGAAATTTAATAGTTTTACTAGTATCTATCATATAGTTTTTTTTTTTTTTTTTTTTTTTAAAAGTTATGTAGGATATTAGTAATAGTTAATATGATTTTTGTTAAATAATATTTCAATTTTGTTAAATGTAATTTTATTTATGCTTAATTTTGTATATATTTGCTTAATTTAGTTATATCTAATTTATTTAGGATGGATGTTGGATTGGTGGTGTCCAGCTTTTGGTGTTTTAGTCTTTTTGTATTTATTTAATATAAGTTTCGTTTCTTTAAGTGCTGCTTGCATTTTTTCTCTGTCCTTGTCGTTAGTGCATATTTTCATTATGCGACGGATGTTCTTAAGATTATATCTGGCCTCGTTTTTTTTGCTGATTCTGGCTTCCTGTCGTTTGGTAGAAATGGGAGATATTTGAGTTTTCTCTTGGTGTTGTTTAAGTTCTGCGTGTCTCTTATAATATTCTTCTATTGTTATTTTAGGTTTATGGCTCTCAGTCGCCGTGATTGGAGTTTGGTTCGGTGTATTGATGTAATCTCTGAAGGACATTTTCTTGGGTGTGGACTCCATTTTTCTAATGGGTGGTAAAAATAATGTTTGTGTTAGTTATTTTTGTGTAAGGTTGTTGGTTTAGCTGTTTGAAGAGGAAAAAAAAAATTTGACATGATTGCCTTTTTTTTTATGTATATTTATATGACTTAATTTTTTTTTCATATAATTTGTTTTATATTTTTTTTTTTTTTGACATGATATATATTTTTTTTTATGTATATTTATATGACTTAATTTTTTTTTCATATAATTTGTTTTATATTTTTTTTTTTTTTTTTTTTTGACATGATATATATTTTTTTTTTTTATGTATATTTATATGACTTAATTTTTTTTCATATAATTTGTTTTATATTTTTTTTTTTTTTAAGGATATATCTATTTGACATATCGGTGTTTTGATTGTTTGTGTTTTGATTGTTTGGTTTCTTGTTCTACTTCTTCTAATGCTTGTATTTTTTCTTCATTCCACATTGGCCATGGGTAGTGTGGTAATTTGTTTCTGCGTAGGTATTCATAAATTTTGGCTCTTAGTTGTTTTGCTTTGATGAATTCCTCTCGTTGTTTTGGTTCGCTTAAATGATACCATCTCATGTGGGGTGGTAATGGTGTTGGATTTTTGTAGCTTTGTTGGCAAAAAACTCCGCGTTGGTCATGTTTCACTTGTCTGCTTTTTTCTTCCATTTTTTCTCGTAATGCTCGTATCATGTTTTGGTGTGCTTCTTCGAAAGTTGACATTTTCTGGATTGGTTGAGAATTTGTGGTTTATATAATACGTATTTTGTGTTCAGAAAGTTTTGGTTGTTGTTCTGTTTCGTCCGTTTTGTTTAGGTTATGTATGTTAATGGTTGGGTTGTTCATTGTATCGTGTGTGTTAGGATTTTTTGATTTATATTTGTATAATAATACTAGTATAATGATTGTTGCGATGCTTATGCTAATGATGGTTATGGTTATGTTCGTTGTGTGTTTTTGTGTACCTTGTATTTGGTTTGAGATCGATATTGCGTTATTTCGTAGGTCGTTTATTTTGCGTGCTTCCGCTAGCATTATTTTGTTGTGTTCTTTGTTGTCATTTATTTTTAGTAATTTTATGTTTTGTGGTCTGGTGATGTTCAGTTCTGAAAATTCGTTTAGTCTGATATCTTCGTATGATGCCTCTAGTTGTATGGGTTGTTCAAGTTTTACGGTTTTAGTACTTCCTGTTACCTCTATTGATAGATGTTCTGTTATTACTTTGCAGTTTGTCAAGAATGTGATTGTTCCTTGGTTTATTATTTGCATAGTTTCTGTTTTATTTTTGCATCTTATAATCATCGATATTTTTTTATCAGTTGTGTATAACCAAGTGTTTGAATTTTCTAACTTCACTAATTTTTCTATCATGTTAGTCTTCAATGTTTCACATTGATTCTTGGTTGTCAATGGGTGTAATAGTAGGTTTGATAAACAGTGGGCTTCTTGTTTAGTGTTAATTGGTTGTGTGAGTTCGCATATTTTTGATTCTTCTTCGGTTTCGTCTGTCATTGTTTGGCATCTGGCTAATTCCGTGCTATGTAGTTCTATTGATTTGCTTCTGTCTTGGTTAATCGCTATGTATTCGGTGTCTATTATGTATATTTTGTAGCCGTCTGTTGTTTTAAATGGTATTAAGTAAGGTTTGTATAGTTGGTATTCTTCTCGTTGTATGATTGGTATAGATATTTTTACTGTAATTCTTCCGTTTATCTCTACGTGATCTACTTGTACTATTTGTCTCAAATTGTTATGGTTTTTTAATTTGGGGTTTACTTCTTTGAAGTTTTCGTCTATTAATTGTAGTATTTTGAGTGTTGGTGTGATTAGTGGGTGAAGTATTTTGTTGTCTAGAGCTGTTATTAGTTCTGTGGCCTCTTCTTGGAGTCGGTTTATGTGTAAACATTGTACTAATATGAGTGAGGATAGTTCTGTAATCTCTTGGGAAAGTTTTTGTTTTCTTTCAAAATACTCAGTTTGGTCATTTGATTTCTGTATTAGTTGATTTAGTTTATCTTCAATTTCTATCGTTTCATTTTGTAGTTGAATGATTGGTTTGGATAGTGAGTCGAAGTTTGACTGTAGTACGGCTATGTGTTGATTTTCTAGTTCTATTAGTTTTGTTTGTCCGTTATTTAATGTTGCTAAGTTCTCGTATATTTTCGCTGAATCTTCTGAATCCATGGTTCCAAAAACGAATTTGCTTAGTTTTCCTCCTAAGTCTATTAATCCTCTTCTTTGTCTTCCGTACATTTCTTTTAGTTTGTTATCTTGTCTTTCTATTTGTGAGATATGCCATTTTAATTCTCGTCTGAACGATTTACATAAGTCATCTGGGTTTTTTACTAGTATTTCATCGCAAAGTGTTTTTAAATGTAGATTGCAGTTTAGTAGAGTTTCGGTAATTTGTCTTGCCTCTGGTATATCTATTGAGGTTACTATATGAAGTTGTTTAGTGTAAAATATGATTTTGGCTAGCTTTTCAAATACTACTCCTGTGTTATTTAGTTTTTCGTGAATAAACAAGTCATTTGTTTGTGTCGTCGTTATTAACGTTGTTAATATAATTATAAAGTTGAGTTTCATTTTGTTATCTGTAAAATTTTAGTAAATATTTATATTAATTTGTTAATTTTGTTTAATGAGTCTATTGTTGTGGACTTTTATGTGTTTTCTGTTAATTTCAATTGTGGTGTTTACTGGTGAGTTGATTTCTACTACTTTGTAAGGGCCTAACCATAAAGCATCTTGCTTGTTTCTTCTATTTTCATTTTTTAACCATACTTGATCGTTTGGTTGTAATGTTAGAGGTCTTGTTGTTTTGTCATACTGAGTTTTTACTTGCTGTTTTTTGTTTGTGATTCGTTCTCTGGCTACTGCGTGTGCTACTCTTAGTCTGGCTTTAAGTTCGTTTACGTAGTCTTCATAGTTGTATATGGGTTCGGGTTCTTTCTGTATTGCGCTAGGGATTAGCGCTGGTCGTCCGTATATTAGTTCGTATGGTGTGAAATTTGTGGTGCAGTGGGGTGTTGTGTTGTACACGAATATTGCATAGTGACACATTTCGTCCCAATTTGTTCTATCTATTTCCGTGAAGGATCTGAGGTATTCTTTTAAAGTATTATGTGATTTTTCTAATGCTCCATTTGTTTCTGGGTGATATGATGTCGTTGTTAAATGTTTAAGTTTTAGGAGTTTACATAGTTCTTTGAAAGTTCCGCTCATGAAGTTGCTGCCTTGGTCTGTTAATATTTTTTCAGGTATACCGTATTTGGTAATGTACTGTTCGCATAGAGCTTTTGCGACAGTGTTAGCGGTTTGGTCTGGTATTGGAATTGCTCCCGAAAATTTCGACAGGTCGTCTTGAAAAGTAAGTAAGTAATTGTTAAATTTTTCTGTTTTTGGTAGTGGGCCTACTATATCGAAAGCTACTCTTTGGAAAGGATGGGTTGAAGTGTCAGTTAGTTGTAAAGGCATTTTGGTTTTCCTATGGTTTTTGTTTCTTTTGCACAACGTGCATTTCCTAATGTATCTATTAATGTCTATTAACATCTTTGGCCAATAATAGAGCATTCTAATTCTTTTGTAGGTTCTCCATGTGCCTGCATGGCCACCTAATGGGAGGTTATGGTATTCGTTTAGGATTTGGTATCGTTTTTTGAGGTCTGTAACTATCTCTATTTTTGTGTTGTTGGTGTTCATTTGCTGGTAGTTGTCTTGTTTTGGTTCGTTTTGTTCAGGTAATGTATTTGGTAGTTTGGCCAATGTACTTCTGTTTGTATGTTTTTTAGCTGTGTTGTGGTTGGTTATTTTAGGTCTGTATGTGATAGTATCTATGTCTGTATATCCTAAGTCTTTTAGGTCTGAATAGAATAGTTGTTTTAAATTTGTGTAGTCTGGTATATCGTTGTATTTCATTTTGTTAATGATTTGTAAAAAGTTTTGGATTGATTGTGGTGTATTTTTTAAGTAATTATTGTTGAGTTTTTCTATATTGTTCATGAATTCAATTTTGGATTTGTGTACTTGTTCAGGTTTGTTTGAAAGTGTGTACCAGGGTAATTCTGTTCCTATCCAGTGTAGTAAGTTGTATGCTAAGACTTCTAAGTCGCCTCGCATAGTCATTACTCCGTTGTGTGCGTCTCGTGAAGTAAATTGTATGGTACCGTTGTGTTTCTTTTTTGGATTTGGTTTGTATTCTTCTTTTGTGTACTTGTCAGCTAATCCATAATCGATTAGGTAGGCTTGGTTTGTCTGTTCTTTTGTGCCTATTACTATATTTTCACTTTTGATGTCGGTATGTACGTAAGAGTTGTTATGTATGAACTGTAGTGCGTCTAGCATTTGTATGGCTAACTTTAGTACTATGTGTTTTGGTATTGTTCTACTGTTGTCTAGGAATATTTCTTGTATGTTCTTGTCGAATTTGGGGATGATTAAGAATCTATATTCTGAGTCTTGTTTTTTGTTAGTGCCGCTAGAAATGTAATGTGGGATGCTTAAATTTTTTAAATTTTGTGTGTGTTTGTATGCTTCTATATGTTCGAGTTTGGCGTGCTTTATGTAGAAGTTTATTTCACAGAAAAGTGGTCCGTTATGTATTGGTTCTGTTTTGATTACGTATTCGTACTCGTTTGTTGTGTTATTTTGAGGGTTGGTGGGTTTGCATGAAAATATTTTTCTATTTTTACTTGAGCTAAGTTCTGGTCCTATCGTCCATTTTTTCTTATAATTATCCTCTATGATCGTGTCTGTTATTATTGTCTTATCTGTTTCATTACTCTTATTTGGTGTTTTAGGATTGATTTGAGGAATTTTGTCTTGTACTGATTCTAAATTTGCTTTGGTTTGTGCTCTTGTCATTGCGTGTATTTGTTGTTCTTGTTTAATTCGGCTGAGTGCGTCTGCGTTAGTGTTAAGTTTACCGGATTTGTGTAGAATTTCAAAATTGTACTCTGATAGTTTCAGGTTCCATTTAAGGATACGGTTTGGGATTTTAGTGAGATTGCCAGTTAAAGGTTTGTGGTCAGTTAGTATTGTGAACTTTCTACCGTAAAGGTATGGTCTGAAGTTGTTTACCGCCCAGTATATAGCAAGCATCTCCTTTTCAATGGTGCTATAATTTCTTTCAGATTTTCCTAGTGCTCTACTGGCGTATGCAACTGGGAATTCACCTTGAGTATATAGTTGAGAAAGTACTGCGCCTAGACTATAATTGCTGGCGTCTGTGGTTAATGTGAACGGTCTGTTCATGTCAGGGTATTTAAGGATTGGTGGGTTGATTAATTGGTTTTTGAGTGTTTTGAGGGCAATTTGATATTTGTCAGAGAATACGAATGGTGTACCCTTTCGAGTGAGTTTTGTGAGAGGTTCTGCGATTTCTGAGAATTTTGGTATAAAACGTCGGTAATAGTTTGCAAGTCCCAGAAATGATTGTGTTTCTTTTACATTTCTTGGCTCTGGAAAGTTTTGTACTGCTTCCACAGTAGATGGATTGGGTTTAATTCCGTCGGGGGTTATGAGATGACCCAGGAATGTGATTTCTTTTCTTAAAAAATGGCATTTAGTGCATTGTAGTTTGAGATTGTTTATTCTACATGTTTGAAAAACTTCTAGGAGTTTGTTGTTGTGGTCCTTTAGATTTTTGCCGTAGATGATTACATCATCTAAATATACGAATCCTTTTAAACCTTGGAATCCTCTTAGTATATGGTTTATTGTTCGTTGGAAGGTGGCTTGTGAGTTTTTGAGACCAAATGGCATTCTGGTAAACTCGAAATGACCATAGTCTGTGCTGAAAGCTGTTTTGTACATGTCTTTCGGGTTCATTTGTATTTGATGATAACCGCTAGCCATGTCTAGGGTGGAAAAATATTGGGCATGACCGAGTTGGTCTAATATATCGTTTATGTTTGGTAATGGGAAAGAGTCGCCTATTGTGATTTCGTTGAGTTTGCGGAAGTCTACGACTACACGCCATTTTGGTTTTCCGTCGCTTCCCGGTTTTTTCGGTACCGCGAGGAGAGGACTATTGAATGGGCTTGTACTTGGTTGAATTTTACCTTCTTCGAGCATTTCTTGAACTTGTCTGTTGATTTCATCCTTGTGTGTCTGTGGGAGTCTGTATCTCTGTACGTGTACAGGTTTGGAATCGGTATAGAGGTTAATGTTGTGGTATGTGCCGTCTATACTTGTTAATCTGTCACCTTCTAAGTAAAATATATCTTCATATTGCATACATATATTTACGATTTCCATGTTTTCTTCTACATTGTTAGTCTTGTCTAAGTTTTCTGTGATTATTTGATTATTTTTTCTTGTCGTGTTTGTGTGTTTTCTTGTGTTTCTGTTGGTTTTGTTGGATAGTATTGTGTGTTTTCTGTTATTGTTTCGAAATTGGGTACAAAATTTTTTAATTCGCTGTCAGTTGGTAATGTGTTAGCTATTAGGATTTTAGCTCGATTATTAATTGGTTGTATTAGGGTATGGGGAGTGAATATTCCTGTTTTGATTTCTAATGCTGTGCTAATTGTCAGTTCGTTTGTGGGTGTTTGTACCTCTATGATAGTTTCGCTACGTGCTGGTAATATAATTTCAGTATCGGTTTTGTTTGAGAATTTAATTAGATGATTGTTAATTTTGATCTGGTTTGTACTGTATAAAATATCTGCTTTAAAATTGTCGAAGAAATCTCTCCCTATAATACCGTCTTCGATTATTTGGAAGTCGTTTGAAACTACGTGAAATTTATGTCGTAGGGTTAAGTTTTCGTTTAGTTTTAGTGTTAGTGTTAGGGATCCGTTAGTTTTTATCGTGCCGTTGCCTATGCCTGCTAATACTAATGTGTCAGTCTTATTGATGTCATGTGTGTTAACATGTCTCTGTTTTATTACAGATACATCTGCGCCTGAGTCTAGTAGTAGGTTAGGTTTTGTATGGTTGATAAATGGAGATATTGTGTCTCTAGTTGTCTTGAATTTAGATATTAAGTTAATGTTAGCTTGTGTTCGTGGGTATAGTATGTTTGTAAGGGTATTGAATTCTGTGTCGTCGAAATCTGTATCTAGGAAATTGTTCTTATCTGGTCCTGCTTTCTTTGGATTTGGTTTAATGGATTTAATAAATTGTTCGTTTAGTCGGTCATTTGAGATTCTGGAAGTTGTGTTATAAATTTTCTTACGTTTATGGTGGTTGTTTAATTTAGATATCTGTGTTGGTAGTTTTTGCTTGGTTTCTGTGATAGTTTTATGAATTCGTTGTTTGAGTTGGGATAGTTTAGTGCTAGTAGGATTGTATATTTTCGAAAATTTTGTGGATATGTATAATATTATCATATATATTATTAAGAATATATTGTCGATTTGTGTGTCTGTATTCGTTTGTTGTTCAATTATGTGTGGGTTTGGGTTGTGCGTCGGAATTGTAGCGACGGCTTTTGTTTGTTTGTTGTGCGCCGGAATTGTAGCGGCGGCTTTTGTTTTTTGGTTAATGGTTTGTATATTGTAATTTGATATGTTAGTGCTTGGGCTTGTTTGCTTATAATCTAAATGTGTTGAATTGTTGCGAAATAACCATCCCAAACAACACATAAATTCAATTAACATTTCAATCATAAGCAAACAATGTTCTAATTTTCCTATTCCCACGCGCAACACACAAAAACACGTGTGCGTAAAGAATTTAAGAAAATTACAAACTATAAAAACAAACCCAGAAAGAAACCTTGCACATGAGAAAAAATGTAATTTCATGCAAATTAAAATTCGAACAAGTTATTAATTTTCTGACCCAAAACCCAATTAAAATTTTTAAAAACAATCTAAATGTGTGACACAAAAAATTTACGAGTGGAAAACTACCACTCAGCACCATTTTGAAACAAAAACAAAAATTAATAAGGGCTATAGTATATAAGCCAAAAAATTGTAAAATGTTTTTTTAGTTAATCAGAAAAAGTGGTCAATCACAAAATAGTATCTCATCAACAAACAAATTTAAATAGTTCAAATAAAAGTCTAAATAGTGTGAACCAAATATTTTAAAATCTATATGTGAAATTTATATCTACTCAGTGTGTAATCGAATTGAAAAGTCTATCAATAAAACTTTTATATACTTTCATACATTTCGTATACAAAATCAAATTTAAGTAGTTCAAGTAAAAGTCTAAATAGTGTGAACCAAATATTTTAAAATCCATATGTGAAATTTATATTGAACACTCTATCAATGAAAACTTTATATACCAAAATCAAAATTTAATAAGTTCAAGTTAAAAGTCTAAATAGACAAACCTATAAAAGTTACCAAAATATTACACGTAAAATCCATAAGCAAAATTGTTAATATATGTAAATTATTGTGTCGAAATTTAATTGTCAATAAAAGTATAAATCACAAAGTAAACAATCTAATAAATTAATTGTGTTTTGATTTAAAATAGTGAAATACAGTGCATTCATTATTATTTAACGTATAACATTCATCAACTCTTCCAATACAAGTATAATCAGGTAAGAACTTGACACTACAATTTAATTTCCACTACATTTTTATATTACATCAAATTATATTATTTATATTATTTCACAATATATTTAATCCAGTTACTAATTAAAATTATCATTTACTAAACAAATATAATTCAAACCATTTTCAACTACATACAAATATTTATAACATTTTTATAAACTATTCCACAATATTAACTCTCTACGATACTATTCTCATACATAATATATATATATACATTTTACAGCATGTAAAACTCGCATGTACAATATATACGCTATGTACAATATATACGCTATGTACAATACTAGCGCATAATTCTTATTTGAAATCAATTACTATCAATAATAAACTTTGTCAAACAAATACAACAGCAACATTAACATTACATGTAAAACAGAATGAGCGTCTGGGCTCATGTTGGTGCTTAAGTCTACTTTGTTTTGAATGTTTTGATTTTGAGCGCTTGGGCTCGTGTGCTTATACTCTATTTGAATTTGTTGATTCTCAAAATTTTTGTGGTCGTTTGGTTGTATGTGTTTGAGGTATATTTCTGGAATGATACCCATTTGGAGAGTGTGTCCTTGTTCGTTTTCTTGTTGGTATATGTTTAATGAATGTAATTGTATGGGATCCGGTGGCAGTGGCTCTCCTATGGCTGGTCGGATCCGTTGGAGTTTTCCGGTTGGAATTGCTGTGTTGGTGTGTAGTTGCCGTTTGATTGTTGCGGGTGTAATGAGTTGATACGCATTTTGTTGAATGTGTCTGATAGTATGTTTGTGTCTGGCGGTGCGGGTGGGTTGTTTTGGTTTGGATAGTAGTGTGGTTGTCTTGTGAGGAATTTACTGCGGCATTCTTCATATGTGTGGCCTGTGGTGGTTTTGCAGTGAGAGCAGTATTTTGGTGAATAGTCGTTTCTTGGATTTTGTCTGAATTGTGGTTGCTGTATTGCTGAATTGGATTGGTTCGGTTGTTGTTGTTGGTTGAAATTGTGTCTTGTGTTATATCGTGGCGGTGTGAATAGTTGTTGTTTGGGTTGCTGCTCTCGTTGTTGATTGTATTGAGGTTGTGGTTGATAGTTCTGTCTAGTATTCCATTCTTGTCTAGGTGTATTATAGTATGTGTTTGGTGGTTGATTGTTGTAGTAATTTCTTTGTGGTAGTAGATTGTGCTGTTGTGCTTGTGCTGATTGTCTCAGTTGTTCTTGGCTAATTCTTTTTCGGCATATGTCCCATGTGTGGTTACTTTTCTGACAGTAGTTGCAAATTGTGATTGGTTTGTAATTAATTGGTGGATGATTAGGTTTTGCGTTGTTCGATTGTATTTGTGTCGTTGTTTCTTGCGGGTTTATTGATGTGCAGGATAGCATTTTCTCGATTATTTCTGTTTCGTTTATTGTTTCGTCGATGGTTTGGGCTTTGATTGTGGCAACTTTTTCTTTTAGGATGGTATTATTTAAACCTCTTTTGAACGTGTGAACTGATGTTGTGTTTAGATGGTTAGTGTATGTGTTGTCGATTTGATTTGTATTATATTTTATTTTATAGCCGGTTTTATATTGTTCAAGTGCTTCTAATAATCTATAACCATAGTTTCTTACACTTTCACCGTATGTCTGTTGAGTGTTTGTAAACCTTTTTTCGAGTTCTTCTAGGGAGTAGGTTTTTGCATACATACTGTTGAGTATGTCCTTTAGTTCGGTGTAGTTATTGATATTTCTATGTGTGATTCTCATGTAGGCGTCATTTGTTAGCCTAAGTTTGATCAAAGTATTAAATGTTTTTTGTTCCTCTTCCGTTTTTAAGTTTTGGTAGATGCTGTCTGCGGTGGCTATAAACCTTGTTAAGTCATTTGATCTGTTGGGCGTATCTGCTCCACTGAATTCTGGTACAAAACTCGCGATTGCTTGTTGAATTTGTTGTTGATTCATTGTAGTTTTGTAGAGGTTGTTTTCTGGCTGTTTTTCTGGACCCTTTGCGTTGGTTTGTTGTATTGTTTCGATGTTGTCTTTGACGAATGTTTTTACGTTTGTTTTGGGTTGATTTTGTAATTTTGAGTCAAGTTCATTAGGTTCTGATCTTAATCTGAGCCTTTCGCTTGCTCTTACTGGTGATCTAGCACTTTTTGTGGTTTTTCTATCAAACTGTGAATTTTTTCTCATTTAGTTGTGCTACTGTTCGTGGCACTTGTTCATTTCGTTTGTAAGAAAGAGTTGGCAACTTTGGTATGTGAATGGGTGTACCGCGTTTTAGTTTAGTTAAAATATGATCTTACTGCTAATCGCCTCAGGACGGACTCTACAGCGCCAATATTTTGTATGTTGGGGTTATATTATGGTTGTGTGTTAGACGTCTATTGAGTCAATATATTGAGTCTTGATTTTATAGATGAAATATCTTGACGTTGGGATAACAGAATGTTGGGACTCATAAGATGTTGTTGTAATTATTGTGTTTTATACTTGCATCGTATAACTTTCGCATAAGGATTTGAATAACGGATCAATTCTAAATTTTACACTTTTATTATGAATGTTATGTAACTAATTTAATATATTGAATTCATGTTATTTATTTAAATTATAAATGTAGTGCGCCTCAAGGGCGGATTTTATTTTAGTATAGGAGACGATGTTTTTTGGAAAACTAGCTTTCTTGTGAATGAAATAATTACTAATCTTAAGATTTGTTTCACTATTTCATCGACTTAGGCTATAAACCGGTGCCTATTGGTTAGTAAGTTGTAAATTTTGTTTTTGTATACTTACTACAAATATATTTTGAGATGCGGTGTTTTACTCAATAAGGTTGGATATGAAATTCACTGTATATTTTGCCAAGTTTTTATTTCACTTTAATTTGAATTAGAAAAGTATATTGAAATTACAATCTAATATTTTCACTATTTGGTATTTGATATATTTTTATATTGAACAATTCTGTTATTAAATTTTTGAATAACTTAGTTGGTTTGTATTTTCCTTGTTAAATGTAAATGCACTAATTTTATTTTTTTTGTTTTACACAGTTTAACTTTTGATACTATAATAATTTTTTCTACTTAATTTTGAATGTGAACTAATTCTTAATATTGAATGTGAACTAATTCTTGAATGTGAACTACTATGGTTGATTTTGAATAGGAACTGATGTCACTTAAAACTAAAACTTATTATTATATACTGACAAATACAAAATGGAGATTCAACAATTTTCCGTTACCAAATTTTAATTAAATTTGGGTCTTGTAATTTTAATTAGGTTTCCTGATTTTCTGTTTAAATTTTATTTTGTCAACGAAGAAATTATATTTTTATTACGCGTGAAATTGGGTTTTTGGGTTTTATGTTTTTGTAATATTTAATATTTTTCTTAAGTGTCATTTTACTTATTACGTTTTCCGTATGCATAATATATTTGTAAACAACATTGTTGTAGTTTTCTTTTAATGTTTTTGAACTACATAAATTATAAACAACGTATCTGTTTTTTGTTGTTGTATTTTCATATTTTTTATAATTTAATTTTGTTATCGTTTTTCAATTATGAAATTTTAATTGTAAACCGTAAGTAGTAAATATGACATTGAATTTATGTTTTTTGTTTTGTGTGAATTCTCTTATGTTGTATATACGTATGTTATATATATATACATTGTGAGAATTAATATGTTTTGGAATTTGAGATATGAATATTTATATGTTTATGTGATTGGATTGGATATTGAGGGATGCGTAATTTTGCGTATAATGTGGGTGGCTATTGCGTGATTCACAACACGACTACTGTGCCAATTGATTGAACACCTACTTTATTTAGTTCGATAATCGATGGTAAGCTCGTGTAATAATGATCGAAGTAATCGTGGTGGTTCACATTTCTTGGTACATTTCGTAGTAGTCGAATGACCAAATTTGATGAGCTCTCCAAATCTTTTTCTGATAAAATACGTTTATCATTTTCTTGCCCTGAAAATTGTTCAAAATTGTACGTAAATTTTCACTGAGAAGAAAAATTTGTAGCCCTATTTATGCGGCTTCATTTGCGTGTACTGTTTCAAGTAACTTCCACCTTTAGTAAAGCACATCTGTTCATCAATAGATATATTTCGTCGATTGGAATCTTCTGAAAGTTTTTAATGAGAGCATCTATTACGGGTCGTATTTTGAACGGGCGATCGTGATTTGGATTTGTGTGCGGCATATTGTTCTCATTGCGATTGAAATGAGGAAACTGACGAATTTTTTCGAATTGCTTTTTCGTATTATATTGTTCCACTTCATGGGACCAGTATCAGCGCAAACTTGTTAGTTGGTACATGAACGCAAAAATATACAACCCGAGAAACTTTCCAAATCCTTCCCGTTTATTGAAAACGTATTTTTGATGTTAGTTTCCATTGCGTAGTTATTTGATTCTCTAACGCTATCATCATTTTAATTAGAATAGAAAATTTCAAAAGGCGTTTGTAGTTCGAGAAGTTCTTGTGGTGATTCATCACCGTTAAATTTATATTTATCTGATGAAACATTCAAATGTTTTTCTTTCCAAATAGTATTATTATACAACTTTTTTAATTCCTTGACCTACCTTGTTTCACTTCAATTGCGTTGCCAATATCAGAATCTTGTAATTCAATCACATTTTTATCACTTAGTAGTATCACAGGTATATTTTGAATGTCTACATCGTCATCCATTTCAGATGGTGGTTCGATTCGGAAGTGGCACTTTATTGGATTTTAATTATAAAACTCATCGCCCCCACTGTCTTCTTTCTCATCAATGTCAATAGAATTACATATTAATAAACTCCTCGATTTCCATAGCATTTAAAAACTAGCGATGATCAGTCATTTTTAACTACCAAAAATGTTGAATAAAATTTATTATTAAAGAAGAGTTCCACCTGCTCTTCAATTTATACGGTTGTATCATATTTGATACAACCAAGAATTGTGCCGTAATTGCATGATGTATATATGATACAACGAATGTTTTTCAATATTTACATTCAATATTACATTGATACAACCCATGTTTTTCAATATTTACAATTATAATATAGACATATATATGTCAAAATGGTAGAAACACACAATATAATTACATATATTTAATAAAATATTTTTATTATGTGAAATAGTTTATAAATACCCTAGAAAAAGACGACCAAAAATCTTCGTTGGTTGCGAAAAACTAATCACCACAGCAAGCGACACTCAACCGGCATTATTCTATAAAATTACGCGGGAAAACTAAATTATGTGTTGGTATAGGTTTTCAAAATGTGTATAAGAAGATTCTTTTATGAAGCAAATAAGAAATGTTTATGTATACATGTACTTTTTTGTAATATGAAATGGTTGTATCATATATGATACAATATGCATGGAAGGGTTATAATGAAAGTACTGTGTTTTATAAACGAAGCCTGCGAATAGTTTTGAAATGCAGCATAACGTTGCAATTTGCCTATAATTCCTAAATGTAGAATTTCTTGTGGTTATAGGAATAATAAAAAATCTTTCAAGATGGTCGAAAAAGTTCCTACCGAGAGTGATTTTTGAAAATGGCGTGAAGTTGCTTAGCCAGAATAACAATGATTTTTTTAGGGTGGTAGACTGCAAACCATCGAAGCCGTAATTATCTTTTAAGTTTATGATTTTCCGAACCATAGTATCTAACCAATCTGAATGGGAAAGAAAGAAGATTGAACGCTGTTTTTCGTGTCATTGTTCGAAATAGCCGAACCAAGAATTTGTAAGTTACCCTTTGGTATATGTCAATATATTTAGAGTACTTTTACTCTAAATGCAAAATTACCAGTTTTACTAAATCTTTGCCAATGTTGAGTTCAAAAGTTGCTCTTCTTAGTTCTTTATTGTACTTTGAAGGTCTTGGCTTTTTAGCTAGATTGCTCCCTAACTCTAATCTCCAGGTCTTTCACACGATCGTGTAACATTTCATGATAAATTTTAATATGATTTTAAGATGTATTTTAACGAGACCAAATGAAATGTCGTTTCGTTGCTTTGAAAGAAATTCTCTGTGCAATGCCGTCCGTTGTGCACATCTTCGAAATGAATACTGTATCCATCTGCATTATTCAAGCTTAGCACCCACTTTTTAAACAAAAGGGCAGCACGCAGATATAATTGCACATGGTTGTGTGTACAATCGAATATTTTTGCAGATAGAATTTAAAAGCTTCATATAAATATTAGAGTATTTGATTGGTTTTACACAAAATAAAATTTGTGCTGTACTGATAGCTGTTATTAATCCTTAATTGTGTATTAACATCTTATTGCGTGGCGATGATTTTTGATTTTGACATTGAAATACCGTGGCACAAAGTAGTTTATAATGGGTTTGTTCACTGCGCGACTAAAAGTAACTCAAAGTTATTTTTTTTGACTATTTGTTGTTCACTGCTTCGGTTGTCACCGACACCAAACGATAACTTTTGTGTTCACTGCTTAGGTAGTCATTGATACCAAACGACACTTTTTAACTACAGTAGAGAGTGTTGTTGATTAATGTTGTAGCTGTCAAAGTGTCAAGTTCTACTTTTAAAATGGAGAAGGAATATCAATTTTTAATTAGAGAAGAAAACAATTTTATTCAAGAAAAAGATTTAGTTGGCATAATTAATGATGGTTATTGTATAATTTTATTTATTATATTCTATAACATAATAAATAAAATGTATGTATTTATATATCCATATATAAATATTCTTGTTCTTGCGATTTCATTCAGATGGTGCCGCGGAAATGATTGAAGTGAACGATGCCGTTTTATTACAAATAAGGCAGATGAGGTTCAATATAAATGAAGCACTGCTTTCTCAACAAGCGGGACCCCCCCAATACATCAGTTGAGAACTCTGGTAATTAATTGTTTGTTTATATAACTAAATAATTGGAATATTAATTAAGAGTAAATGTTTTTTTCCAGAAAAAGTTAATTGGTTCCGTAACGCGATACTTGTGTTAATTAACGCGGAGCTAGAAGCTCGCAATTTTATTCGAGAATTAGTCAAACCAAATATATACCTTTGCTTCCTGAAGATTCTGACGATACCCACACCCAAGTGTAAAGCATTGTTGCTCCAAGAACGAAACGTCGGAGAGTAACTGTGCCGGAGACTGTTGCCGATTTCCGCAAAGAATCTGAAGTGAGGCACAACGAAAAAATGGACAAACTAGAAACAGCCAATAATTAAATTAGGCGGCAGCTAGATTTGCAGGAGCGAGCACTGGCCGAGCACAAAGAGCTTATGCTCAAATTATTCGAAAAACTTTGATTTATTTTTAATTTTAATTTTTTATTATATACATTCATTTATTAATTAAATAAACTTTGAATTAAATACAAATAATTTATTTTTAATTTTAATTTATTAATATTTGATAGAAAAAGGGATATACATTTACAAATGAAATAAATCTTGTTTTAAATACGTAAGTTATCCATCATTAAATTTCTGACAGAAGTGCCCGATTTCGTACTTGTTTGCGGTACTGGGATATCTACAGTGTTATTTCTTTCCGCATGCTCTATGCCTTCATTCAAATAGTCAGCCACATTCATTTCCGGAAATTCAATGCATACGTTATGTAAAACACATGCTGCAATGATTGTTGCGGGTATCCATTCGATTTTCTTCATGTCTAAATATCGAAGCCTTCGAAAACGGCCAAAAAGGAGGGCAAAAGTTCGCTCAAATAACCTGTCTGAAATAACTTAAAATAATTAATTAAAAATACCTAATGGAAATATGAATTATTTACCTGGACGTAGCGTGAGTTCTACTGAATTGTTTTTGATGATCCGTAAGGTTTCCTCTATCAATGAATGAAGGAATATACCAAGTTTTTATTGGGTAAGCCTTAACACCCAAAATCCTTTCGTCCTGGTTGAAACAACACCCCACATTCTGCTTGACATTTTTGTAAATCTCGGAATTCCGAAAAATGCGATTATCGGGTACCAAGCTCGGGTAACCTACAAAACAATATGTAAATTTCATTTTATGGTCTCAAATTGCTTGTAGTGTCACGGCGGTGAACATATTTTTGTTGGTGTACGCCATTCGTTGATCCGCAGGTACCCTGCATGGGAAGTACGTATTATGAATTCCCCCTACGACTCCTTTCAACCCGCTTTGTGCTTCAAAACAATTTTTTATCTCCAATTTCCGTGCACGGTCCGAAAAGTTAATAAATTTATTAGCGAGTTGATTCAAAAAATCAACTACTCTAAAAAATGTCTAACAAAGTTGATTTAGCCAAATCGAAGCGTTTCTCAACAAATCTATATGAATCCAGAGTAGCCACAACCCATATAACGGCAAGCAATTGCTTTTATGGTAATATACGTAAATTATCCCCACCACGTACCAATTTGAGATTTGAATTGTACGTTGCAAGAAGCTTCTCAAACGCAAATTCTGCTGAAATTCTATCGAATTATAATTGTTCGCTATCCTTTCTACGTACAAATTAATACGCGGTGGGGTTTCTTTTATGCTGTATAAGATAGCGGAATTTTAACAGCGGAAAATTAGAGATTGCGCTACTCGCCGCAAGTGGCAGCACTATCATTAAAGAGAAATGATTTTGTTATGTAATTACCAGCGGAAATTTTTCATTCATTATGTACCAATTTTTTCACTAAATAAAATATCCCAGCGGAATAAAATATTAAAAGTGAACCTTAAAATGGCAAATTAATTGATCTCCGAAGTATAGAAACTCGGTATATGAAATCTTGAAATTTAACAACAATCCATCTATCCGCCATTTCTTCCACTAGTAACCAATACTTTCGGTTGTTTTTCTAGTAGCCTAGGTCATACTGAGACTATATGAAAAATTTGGGGAAAATTCATAGACCAGAATTTTTACTAGAATTTTTTGATTTTCTGTGGCCATATGTGGTTTTCAGTTTTTGACCAATATCTCAAAAACATCCACTAGTAACCAATACTTTCGGTTGTTTTTCTAGTAGCTTAGGTCATACTGAGAATATATGGAAAATTTGGGGAAAATTCATAGACCAGAATTTTCAGTAGAATTTTTTGATTTTCTGCGGCCAAATAAGAGATTTTCAGTTTTTGACCAATATCTCAAAAAACTTCCACTAGTAACCAATACTTTTGGTTGTTTTTCTAGTAGCCTAGGTCATTCTGAGACTATATGAAAAATTTGGGGAAAATTCATAGACCAGAATTTTTACTAGAATTTTTTGATTTTCTGTGGCCATATGTAGTTTTTTGAGATATTGGTCAAAAACTGAAAATCACATATGGCCGCAGAAAATTAAAAAATTCTACTGAAAATTCTGGTCCATGAATTTTCCCCAAATTTTCCATATAGTCTCAGTATGACCTAAGCTACTAGAAAAACAACCGAAAGTAATGGTTACTAGTGGAAGAAATGGTGGATAGACGGATTGTTGTTAAATTTCAAGATTCCATATACCGAGTTTCTTTACTTCGGAGATCAATTAATTTGCCATTTTAAGGTTCACTTTTAATATTTTATTCCGCTGGAATATTTTGTTTAGTGAAAAAAGTGGTACATAATGAATGAAAAATTTCCGCTGGTAATTACATAACAAAATTATTTCTCTTTAGTGATAGTGCTGCCACTTGCGGCGAGTAGCACAATCTCTTATTTTCCGCTGTCAAAATTCCGCTATCTTATACAGCACGTTTCTTTTCAGCATAAAATAAGCAATAATTCTTCGTCATCTTCCGAATCAGATAAATCGTTCAAATTTAATTTTGAAATATTTCCAATATTATTTATTAGTTTATTCCCATGGTCTACATCCATAGAAATAATAATTTTTTTTTATTCTCACTCATTATAATTATAAACACACTTCTAGACGCAAACACTCTGTACTATATTATGAATATAAATAAAAATTGACAGATTAATATAAATGACTAAAAGTCGTTCACTGCGACCAGTTACTACCGAGTGACACCGATGTCTATTTGACAATTCTAGCTACGACAACCATTTTTTGCAGTGAACAGACCCAATGACAGCTCTGTATTTTCAAATGTGTGGGGTAGAAATAAAGTACAGTAACAATAAAGTAATTATAGAATTTTCCTGATTGCAAACAGAAACAATCATATTTGACACCATTGTTTTAATTTTCTATATACATTCTCTACACAGGTATAATATTAATTATCTACGCGGTGAACACAATACGGCACAACACTGAGTACAATAATGCCCGGTTTACACAAGACCAACATTTTTCTCCTGCAAAATGAATAAGATATAACATTCACTTTTTGCACATGAGAGACAAGAAAAGCAATATATCCCGACAAAATTTTGCAGAAGAATTTTTGAGCAAAAATGACCATAAAAATGAAAATGTCGCCATAAAATATATTCGATCCGAGTATTTTTATGGCAACATTTTTAAAATCAACAAGAAAAAAAATTATTTCGCATTTATAAATGTTGAGCATTCATAATAAAAACAGACGCCATAGATAAAAATCTAAATTTCTCATTTGAATTCATTAAAAATAAAGTAATAATGATCCTATAAAAAAAATTACGCCATTACTATATATGTTTATTTCTTTCTCGCATATTGAATATTTTTATATAGCGAATTCTTTCTTATTTACCTGCAAAAATTTGCAGAAGAAAACAATTTTCTCGTGTAAACCGTGCATAAAGGTCATAAATGCTGTCTTTAAAACTAATCATGTAAACATGAAAGATAAGGCGCCTTTATGGTTGGTGTTCGTTCGGTCATTTTTTCGACCAATCATCTTTTGTGGAAAAATCGTAATTTTTGAGCAATATGATTAGTCAAAAAAATTGTCAAAACGCACGAACGAACACCAACGATAAATCCGGCCTTAATGATTCATTCCTTAATGATACATTTAGTCAGTATTGCCATTACAAGTAACGACATTAATATTAATTGTGTAATGTCCGCTTATAATTTTCTACCTTTCATAATTGCTCTCATTACACATTAATAGTATCAATCTATAAAATCAAGCAACGCACTTCCTCAAATTATTCCAACTCCAATTAGATGAACATTTGGTCACCTTACAGTAAACAGTAAAAAGCACAGTAACCATAACTTTACTGTTCAATATATTTATTCATTCAATCACATTCTGTCAATAATCATCAGTTTTGTTTTAAATTCGAGCTTGTTGACATGGTGCGTGAGCGTATTTTTAAATTAAACAATTATATGGATAATATTGTGTACGTAAAAACTAAACTCAACGTTATTAATTAAGTGTAATAAAATTGTGAAATCTACAGTGTAAGTTTTGTGAAAAGTTTAATAACAAAAATTTGTTCTCATAGTGAAAAGAATTATAAATATGTCAAAGCTTTTGGAAATTTCCAAATTTGTTGTGTTTCTTAACTAAATATTTATTTACTTTTAAATAAGTTGTAGTGACATCTTTACAAAAACAGTTGAAGTATTATTATGTGTTAAATTTTAGTACAATTCTTTTAGTACTATATATGTGCAAACGATGGCGGGGCAATCAAGAACAGTGGATACTTCAAGGTTTGTGTTTTGGATAAATAAAATTTATAAATTGGTAGCATATTTTTCCGACAGAATAATAATTATTATAGTGATTAACAAACTCTTAAACATTGAGCTGATAAATTAGTTATATTTTCATAATGTGTATACGAAATTTGTTTTGCCCCAAATAATTTCAAACACAATATGGTTTTACGATATAATGATTATCATGTTATCATTTTCCATTTATCTCAAAAAAATATTTACGACGAGTAAATAAAATCTTAAAAATTTACGATAAGAAGCTGAGGAATCGTGTGCACGCTCATACGTAAACAATTTGAATAATATATGTGCGGATTTTTACATCGATTTGATGATTTATGAGACAATATAATTTGTTAAATCGAATGTGTATACGAGATTGTCAATTAATTTGTTGTTATCAGTAGGATAATTTACATCTATTTAAACTGATAATGCGGCACAGGGGTAAACCCATAATATTCAATAGCAATTTAATCGCTGGGTCGCAGGGTACTGTAAATATACATTGAATTGATTATTAATTACAAATTATAAAATCAATTGTTGTGCAATTATCAAACAGCTGGTCAACTCCAATATAAATTCTTGGGATTCAATCATGTTTTTTCCACTTAATTACTTGAAAGCAGAGAAATTTGTTTACCTTTTCTTATGTAATTTTGTTTTAAATATTTTTGAAGACTATTAATATGAAGCCATATATGCTACTGTTGTTAACATGAACAAGTAGGTGCACGTGGTAGGAAAATCTTTTTAGGCAACCATTGAACTGAAACCGAATTTAATTGTAAACTTTTTGGAACACGACTATTTTGATTTTTTCCCCAATTTTCAATCTGTTTTTTTTTTGGAATATTCGTAATATTAGGGCAACCATTCTAAAGGTATATCTCCTAAATCGTTCAGTCGCATATAGAGCAAATTTCTATCTGGGAATACTTCGTTTGGCAATTTTATAAGTGTCCTGTTCTTCAAAAATGTTTATCACATAACCTGAAATACTAAGTGTTCTTAAGTTTATGGTGTAAAGATTTTTGTAAAATAGGACTTTGATACGCACAAAATTCAGGCAAAACCAATAGGATGAAAATTCGATTTTTTATTTTGTTCTGAATGAATCATCTTTGGCTGCGGGCCAATACTCGGGTAAAAGTCAATTTTAAGTAAATTTTTCGGTAAATTCATTTATTTTTGAAAAACTCTATGGTAAACTGATCGAAAAATCTGTACTAAAATCGACTTTTACCGTAGTAAACGATTTACCCGACTATTGGCCCGCAGCCTTAGACATAAAATCAACATTCATATAGTTTTTGATTTCCCGATGTCAAATTTTGAATTTAACACATTAAGTTACTCACACGTAATTTAAAAGAGTTTGAATTATATTAACACTGGAATACTTTTCTTCAGAATAACATCATCGTTAGTAGTTAATTGTCCATGATTATAGTGAATTCACGACCATAACAAAAATTCTAAGAGCGAACGATGCAAATACGTTGAGGTTTGGGCCGTTTGCCCAAATTTCAAAAATCAAAATGCCGCTTCTCAAAATCCCGATCATCAAGCACTCGCTGTTTTAAATTTTTTTATGACATTTTTTCTAAAGTCTGCCGGCTAGCGGACGCTCAAAATCATAAAAAAAAATTAAAACAGCGGGCTTTTCATGATCGGGATTTTGAAAAGCGGAAATTTGATTTCGGGTTTTTGAAATGCGGGCAAATTATCCGAACCCTTGCAAAGATCCGTCCTTCATGGTCAAAATCCAAAACTTCAGTCAAAATAGATGTTGGAATTTCAATCCAGCTTTACAATCTACATTTGACTATGATTGGTTAAGAAATGACCAAGTTCCATGTAAATAGATCTAATTCCAGAACGTCATGTTAAATTCACGTTATAATCCCAATCCAGTATACCTCCATCCTCGCAATGTACATACCAAAGTTCGCTATAATTTGTTAATAAGTTGCCTAGTTACATTGTTGTGAACCGAGCGAAGTTAAGGCTTTTTAATTAAACAACTTTAATTTTTATTTTCAATTTTGTTAACTTAAATATTTATTACAATATTTTTTTATTATGATTTTATAATTATTTATTATTTTTATTAATATTGTTATTTAAACGACGGTCACAACAGTAATGACCATATTTTTCATTTTTATTATCATTCTCAAAATTTTGTTATATACAATTAAATACATAAATACATAATCAAACATCATAAAAAGTTAAGTATATAATATCAACTTATATAATACAGGGATGTCTAACATTTCATATAAACAAGTTAAACCTAGTGTTCATTACATCTCCCTGCTTAAATCAAAGGTTATCCCGTGGATAATCTTTTGTATAAAAGTTAAAGTTATAACTTAAGTAATTATAATTATAATTTTAAATTTTAATTTGTTTCATTGAGATTATAAAATCGTTAATTTAATACATAACTTATCTTAAATCTAATCTTTTTATTTTGATTTCGGTTAAATTTTTATTACATAATTCATGGAAATAATTTTACTTAACTTAAAAGATAGATATTTCAATTTTCATTTTATAAAAAATAATTACGTAGTAATATTTTAAGGAATATAATTTTATATGAATTCATAAGTTTTATTTTAATCAATTGTACTTTGTTTAAATAATTTTAATCTATTATGGTGAATGGTTTTGGTTGTTCTACCAATTTTTACAGAGGAATCTTCCGGAGAAATAACTTCGACTATTTCATATGGACCAAGCCATTCTGGATCTAATTTTTTGTTTATTTCGTTTTTAATTAATACAAGATCGCCTTGTTCAAATATGCAAGGATTTAAAGATCTGTCGTAATATATTTAAGATCTTGGCAATAATCATCAATGGTGTAAAATAGGTTGAGGTTCCTTGGATGTTGAACAAGGAATGTTCGGTTTAATACCAAATACTAACTCGTAAGGCATATATTTTGTTGAACTATGAGGAGTAGTATTGTAACAAAAAGTGAGATAAGGTAGCCATATGTCCCAGTTGGAGGTATTAGATTGTGTGAAGTTCCTTAAATACTCGCCTAAAGTTTTATGAAATCTCTCTAGTGCACCGTTCGTCTGAGGGTGATAAGCTGTGGTGGAGAGTTTTTTTATTTTGAGGAGTTTACAAATATTTTTAAATAGATTACTCATAAAATCGGCTCCTTGATCAGCGAAAATTTCGCCGGGAATACCATAAATGCAAATGAGTTTTTACACGAAAGCTTGTGCTACTGTTTGGGATTCATGATTAGGTAAAGGATGGGCAATAGAGAATTTACTTAAATCGTCCTGGATTGTTAAAATGAATTTATTATTATTGTATGAAGGTGGTAATGGTCCAACTATGTCAAGAAATACTTTTTGAAATGATTTAACAGAAGTTGTAGTGATTCTCATTGGTTCTTTTGTATTTTTACCATGTTTATTTATTTGGCACGATGTGCATGTTGATATGAAATCTTTTATTCTAGAGTACATATTTAGAAAACTGTAATATTTTTCGATTCTTAAGAACGTTCTGTATATTCCTTGGTGTCCACCCAATGGTGACACATGAAACTCATTTATTAGTTGTTGAATTTCTGAATCGTCGGTAATATTTTTTATTGCATTTAAATTATTTTCGTTTAAGTTTAAATCCTCTATTTGATTTATGATTTTATTCATTTCGAGAGGTTTTGAAGTACTCGAAACTATTTGATTTTCGGATTCATGACTTTGGTGTTCTAATCCGATGGGAGCATTTATGTTTTGAGCATTTTTATTTTGATTTTGATGGATAATTAAATTTGAATTGTTAGGTAGATTTATTGTTTGGTTTTCGGGTAGATCCAAAGCTTGTCTGTTAGGTAATTTTAAGGATTGATTTTGATTTTGATGCAGATCGGGTAAGTACGAAACAATCCGATAATTTTATACGACTCAATGCGTCAGCGTTTTTGATTAAAGTTCCAGGTTTATGAATTATGGAAAAATCGTAGTCTCCAAGACATAATTGCCAACGTATATGACGAGGCATTGGTGTTTCTAAATCGTAGAGCCATAAAAGTGCTCGATGATCGGTGACTAAGACAAATTTGTGCCCATATAAATAGGGTCGAAAATGTGACATAGACCAAATTGCTGCCAGAAGTTCCTTTTCAGTAGATCCATAATTTTGTTCAGTTGAGTTTAAAATACGGCTTGCATAAGCAATGGGGAGATTGAAACTATCTACTTCTTGTGAAAGTACTAATCCAATAGCAAAATTACTTGCGTCACTGGTCAACTTAAATGGTTTAGTAAAATCTGGCACTCGCAAAATAGGAAAACTAATGAGAAATTTTTTTAACGAATCAAATGCTTCTTTGCATTTTGAACTCCAATCGTACGTTATATTCTTTTTTAAAAGGTTAGTGAGAGGCTTAGCAATACCCGATAAATTTGGAATAAATTTACGATAGTATCCAGCTAGCCCCAGAAATGATTTAATTTCAGTTTGATTTTGTGGTACAGGAAAATTTTTTACGGCTATAATTTTAGTTTCATCGGGCATAATTCCATTTGATGTAACTACATGACCCAGATATTTTATTTCTTGCCGCAAGAAGTGGCATTTCGAAGGGTTTAACTTTAAATTATACTGACGAAATCGCTTTAATACATCTTTTAAACGGGTATTGTGTTCTATAAGTGTGGTTCCAAAAACCACGACATCGTCTAAGTAGGCGAGACATTTTATATTATTTAGGTACACTGTTGATCATACGCTGGAAAGTCGCAGGTGCCCGCTTGAGTCCAAACAGCATACGGACAAACTCATATTGGCCCTCGTCGGTGCTGAAAGCCGTTTTCTGTAAGTCCGAAGGAGAAAATTTGATTTGGTGGTATCCGCTTTGAAGATCAAGCGTGGAAAAATATTGAGCCTTTCCGAGTTTATCTAAAATATTAGATATATTGGGGGAGAAGAAAAGTATCGTCGACGGTGATTTGGTTAAGTCAGCGGTAATCGGCGACTACTCTCCATTTCTTTTCCGTCGTTGTCGATTTTTTCGGCATTATCAAAAAAGGAAAGTTCCACGGACTCATGCTGTGTTGAACGATGCCTTGATCTAACATTTCGTTTACTTGCCGCTGAATGTCGGCTTTTGTTGAATGGGCTTGACGAAATGGACAGACATGAATCGGAGGTGAATTTAGTAAAACACGTATTTCGTGCTTCAAAACATCTGTAGTGTTAAGTATGTCACCCTCTAAATGAAATACATCGTTGTAGTCGGATAAAATAGGCATAATGGAATTTAATTCCTCATTATTTAAATGGTCAAGGTTAATTGAAGATTTCAGAATAGGCATTCGTTGGTTTAATCGATCATTATTTTTCTGAAGAGTAAAAATTTCATAATTGTTAATTGGTTCGATGTAAAATCTCATATTTTGAATATTGTTGAATTTATCTGATAGGTTAACAATTGGAAGAGTGATATAATTTCCATGAACCCTCTGGGTTGAATTAGCGATAAAGACCGAGGAAACTACTTCTTGAGAAGGACAAATGAATTCAAAATCATTTGGAAGATTTATTGGTAGTGTAATGATTTTCTCACTTCGAGGGGGAATTTTAATATTTATTATCCAAAGCCTCGATTTCAATTTTCGGTAATAATTTTAATGATATAGTTTCTAATTTAAAAGGTATTTCAACCGATAAATTTTGAAAGTTTATAGTACATTTGTGTTGGCTCAGAAAATTCTGACCAATAGCACCAAATGCATTTATCGGAATATTGTCGTCTACTATTTGAAAACTTATTTCGATACTTTTTCCATTTGGAAATTGAACCGTTTCATCACATTCAGCAAGGGTTTCTATCATTTCATTTGAAATGCCATTTAATTTACATTTTGCGTCAGGATAGACAATGGTATCCTCGTGAATAAATGATTTCTTTATTAAGCAAATATCGGCGCCTGTATCGACTAGAAAAGGTACATGTTTATATATACAAATGTCGATATTTAAATTAATGTATTTGTTTATAGAATTGACGGTTGTATCGGTGATTTTATTTAATGCTACTGTACGAATATTCCCTTCGTGTTTGGGTTGACAATCCAAATTTACCAATTCATTTGTTGATTGTTCTAATTTGAATTGATGACACTCTGAAGATTTCGGGCTCTCGAAGGAGTGCCTTTGTCTGGCTTCGAAAGTCCACTGACATTTCCCGAATCTGTGGGAATTTCTAATGAAGTTGCTTTATTATAACTTTGGTTATATTTGAATGAATCGCTTCGCTTTTTGCGAAAGCAATCCTGAATTTTGTGGCCTGATTTCTTACAATAGGCACAATGTATATTTACGGAGTTGATTGTTCTTGAATTATTTTGGGTATGGTCATATGATGAATTACTTTTAATGTAACAAGATTCGGAACTATGTCCTGATCGCTTACAAATCTGACAATATTTAGAATTGTGTGAATTGTGAACTGAGCTATTGCTATGGTTACTATACAATTTTGTTGCATGTTTGACGGTGAGCTCTTCCTCCATAGCCTTATTAATAGCTTCATTTAGATTTTCTAAACGACATGCTTTGCCTATTATTTTAATCGAGTTATCCAACCCTTCTTGGAAACTTTTAAGAGCAATGTTCGAATTTAAATTTCGCATGCATGCTTTATTTAAATCATGGAGTAATGTCTCCAAGCAATTAGCATAAGATTTAACATCTTTATTTTCCCTTGTCTTAAACAAGAAATTTCCATTTGAAGATGACCAATTGATCTCGTCTCAGTAAATTCAGCTTCAATAAAATTGGCCCAAGTATCTAATGTTTTATATTTCATCAGATTGTAGGCCTTTCCATCCAATTTTAGTTTAATTAACTGAAGAAAATTTGCCACGTCTTGCTCACGAAGCCCATCATGGACCATTTCACAAGCAGTGACAAATTTATGCAAATCTCTGGGATTGCCTGAAAAGTTTGGAACTAATTTAGGAAGAAATTTTATATCAAGTGCAGCCATTTCGTTCGCTGCTTGATTCAAATTATTTTCAATTAAAATGTGCGGATTATTGAAAGGTATTGGTGGAAATTGGTTTGATGAAGTAGATTGAATTTCTAATTGGTTTATAACTAAATTTGATTTTATTTCGATATGAGAATTACTGTCTGTATCAGATGATACTGGTGAAACAAATTCAGTTTTAATAGAGGAAATATCGATAGAAGGAGAATTGGGTTTGGTTCGAACCTTATGGGATTTTGTAGCTTTTCTATGGTTGGATTTGTTTGTTTGGTATTCAATAGCAATATTGCGCAAATGCAAGAACTCGGAAGATTTATTCAATTGATAATAATAAATAATCGTAGTCGAACGCATTAATCCGAAATTAAGATGTTTGATGCGCGAAAATGACTATAATTTAATAAAAATTATATATAATCATATTATAATTATATAACAAGTGTAATTGATGAAAATAACAACTTAATTGAATTTAACTATCAACATTCTGCTTATAAAATAAATTATATAAACTTTTATAATAATAAGTACTATTAATAATCAATAAATTATTTCTTTTCGAATTTTAGATTTAATTTAAATATTTTTTTTTTATATTTTTTTTTAATTTTGAAGTATTATTTTAGAATTGATTCAAACTTTAATTTGAAATAATTAATTAAAAAAAATTCTTTTATTTTCTTTGATTCTGTTGGTTTGATTAATAATTTTAAAATTTCTTAATTGCATAATTTCTTTACGTTAGATTAAGATTTTTAATTAAGGTTTGAAATACTAAGAAAAGAAATTATAACTTAAATTAAATTAATCTCTATAAATAAAGAAAATATTATGAGTTTATATAGATATTTAACGTCTACTTAACAAATTGTTGATCATCCATGGATAATATTCCGGACATCAATGGTTGTATATAGGGTTTAATGTAGTCAGCATGCAAATCATAAATTCCAGTACATATTTATGAATAACGTAAGTCTCGTACAATGACATTGTAATTGTGATTTACAGCCAAAATTACAATTTTTGTTGTAACACATGGTCGAATTTTATATATATTGTATTCATTAAGAATGATTTTGATTTTTTTTTTTTTTGAAGATACATACAATATTTTGATGCATTTAGTTATTTTTGTTGTTTTATTAATTTTTTTTTTCATTATTAAATTATTTGATATTTGGATTATTATTATTTTGCGATAAAATGAATGAATTCAGTAAAATAATTTTTTTTCTATATCAGTACGACTTTATGTTTGAAACTTTTGCACCTTAATTTTTTATTTTTGATTAGGTTCACTTTTCGTACGGATTTTCACCGAAAATGTATTAAATTTCATACAAAATGTATATATGTACATATGTATACATATGTAATACGGTACAAATACACGGCACTAGCACATTTTTCGTTCAAGAAAATTTACTGTAAATTTAACAGGGTAAATGTTTTTCATTACCGTTCATTTTTCACATGTGGTTTATCACTTTCCATTTATAGTTTGTTTAAGATTTATTAGAAAATTAACTTCAAATTTGCACTACGTTTTTAGGATTTTATGAGTTTTTTTTCTTAGAAACTGCGAAACTTTTATTTCACCGCTGCCACCAACTTTGTGAACCGAGCGGAGTTAAGGCTTTTTAATTAAATAACATTAATTTTTATTTTCAATTTTGTTAACTTAAATATTTATTACAATATTTTTTTATTATGATTTTATAATTATTTATTATTTTTATTAATATTGTTATTTAAACGACGGTCACAACAGTAATGACGATATTTTTCATTTTTATTATCATTCTCAAAATTTTGTTATATACAATTAAATACATAAATACATAATCAAACATCATAAAAAGTTAAGTATATAATATCAACTTATATAATACAGGGATGTCTAACATTTCATATAAACAAGTTAAACCTAGTGTTCATTACAACATTACCCAAATCCAATTCTGCATACCAAATATTATTATTATTATTGGTCAAGGCGAGAAGTTTCATTGCGCATGGCCAAATCACAAAAATTAATGTTAAAATGCAAATAATTTGCCATAATTTGACCAAGATCAAACAACAATCGGCCGATTTTAAATAAAAGTTTAGATTAAAAAAAAATATTTTACTGTCGTAAATTTTGTAATTCGAGTTTTCGTACCGATCCTGCACCATTGGTTCCAAATATACAGAAGAGAAATGTAACCTTTTACTAAGACAATACACATCATGTCACAATTCAATTGGTACGATGGACAAAATGACACAAATTTAAGTTCAAATTGCTTTGGCATTCGCCACCGTGTTCTCCGAGGTTTGTGCTAATTTTGAGACCAAATATACATCGTTCTACAAAAAGGCACCGAAATGTTATAGAATAGCTTTGGAATGAATGGATGCAGCAAACTTTGTTAATGAATAATGTCAAATTTTGGGAATTTTTTTTATTTTAGTAGTTAGTCTCGTGATTTATTGGGAGACGATTTAAGTTAAAATTAAATAATTTCGAAAAAAAACTTTCAATAACGCGATTTGTTGTTTTGGTCTCGTTTACTTCACATTCTCTTTAGTTTGCTTCTTGCATTTCTTTACTGATCTGGCAAAAGTTGATGTTTTGCTAGTCTGTTTTTGGTATTAGAAAACTATACATTTTCATTGGTTTTTTAAATTTTTGCGAGCGTAATTTTGTGAGCGTAAAATGTGGTTGTTTGCTTTTGTGGGGTTTTGATAGGGTTTGCAACATTAATTTTTCAGATGCATGGTACGTGTTTATACTCTCTTAGTGAAATTATTAGATATTATGGGACTAAGATTTTACCAATCGGACATTACCCCCTCGGTCAATGCCCGCTTCATTTGACTTAATAAACACATTTTATTAAACACTTGTTTTTTATTTCACGTGTTGAGTCAGAGCCTCCTTAATATAAGAGCCGTAACATTCCGCCATTTTTTTCCATGAGCTTTCCATAGAGGGGAAGCTTTTTGTTTTTTTTCATACCAATCAGTGTATTGTAATATTATTTTAGAAGCTTTTTTGTATATAAAAACATTAATGCTTTGTTTCAATTTTTAATTTGAATGGCTAGTTCAATATTCAGGAAAAGCATATTTGAAAATTGAGTCATATTATGTCGAATTAACGCAAAAATATTCAAATTAGTCTACCACAAAAATTTTTTTTATTGTAGAAATAAGAATTTGTTTATATGTATATGTAAGAAATTAATATAGAGTGTTCCATCAAAAATTTTAGCATTTCTTTCCAAAAACAAACGTTCGTTAAAAAATGCTTTTTGAGTAGCTATGTAATATGGGGGTTATTGTGTTCTGGATTCTATTACAACATTGTTGATGACCAAACTTCGAAAACTGTTTTTTCGTTATTTGTTAAAAATTTCATCGCATCAAATTCGCAGGCTATACTGTTTCATCCTGTAGTATAAACAAACTGGAGCTTCATAAAATAAAAACATTATATTATAGAGCTTTTCGCAATTAATAAACCAATCAATAGATGTCGCTAAGTATAAATTAAAGCTAAATATTAAAACCTAAACGTTTGTTAACTAAAATTTAACAATTTATTATGTATACTGCCTGGTTCAATAGATTATTGAAATCTCCTGGAACTGAAAATAACCGAATACGAGCGAATTGAAATAAGAAAAGAAAAAATTTGGAAAAAATGTGACATTTTTCTATAATTGTTTTTCAGCGCGCAGCAACTACGATGATAAATATTTTGCGATGAAAAGCTTTATATATGCCAACCGTTTTATAAATAAAAATTATAATTGTTTTGAGTTTTATTAATTATGTTAAATTATTATACTAAAGATTTTGCGCTTAACTTACAATAATAATGGTTTATTTTCGTAAATAGTTATTTAATTATTTTGCACTTTTCTGTAATTTCAAGTAAATTTATTACAGAGACATCTGTAAACGGATTTTCAAATTACAGAAAGCTCGGTTTTGCAATCGAATAAAATTGAAGTTTTTTACGTTTTGTTCTGTTTTGTAATAATATTTAATTAAGAAAACCATGACAACGTTGATTTTTTGTATACAAAAATAATAATAGATTTTGATGTAAAAGTTGTATTATATGAAAAATATTATTGTTTCTACATGGTGATTCATAAAATTTCGTTTAAGCTCACGTTTTCTCTTTAATTTTGTTATAAATGGAGAATATTTAGATTGCTATTAAGTACATCGTTCATCTCAAAAATTCTGAGGTGCATGTGACCAGAATTTACCAAATAAGTTACATTTTTATAAAACTAAATTTTAAATTGGATGTAAGAGGAATCCGCGGCACCACCCTTTATTCTCTTACTTTATAAACCTACACAACTAAACGAAAAGCTCATTTTTATAGAAAATTAATAAAATTATGCTCCGCTTTAGTTTAAATTTACCAAATATATACTACATTATGATGGCTGATTTTCAAATATGTGTTCTTTGAATAGTTTATTAAAAATATAAAATTAAAATTTAGATGATTTGTTTAATTTTTTATTCATAAATTCATGTTCAAAAATTTTCCAATTACCACGGTTTCTTGTAGTAATTCAATAAAAGCTTCCCCTCTACTGAAAGCTCTCTTTTTAATATTACGGCTCTTCAAAATCATTGATGGCTCTGGTTGAGTGTGTTTCGCCAAGTGGCTACGGCAAATAGGGTAAAAAGTTCCCCTCCATTACTGGTGAACTAACCTTAATCCTGTTAATTTTCCAACCTCGAGTCCATTATGCAGCGGAACGAATAAAATAGTGGCTGGAGTGTGCAAAATCAAATTTTATTTTCAACAAAGACAAACCACTTTAGCGTGTTTCTTGTTCACTATCAAAAATATATGAACACGGTGTATACTTCCATAAATGGGCCTTTTAATTAATTTAACGGAGAAATTTTACCGTATGTTTAAAGGCGTTTTGCGTTTTGGTTTTCAACTTCATATACCGTGTGAATTTTCATCAAATGGTGTAAAGAGAAGATCTTCTCAGATCGACGAAACCGGTATTTATGTGTAGATGAAAAATCGGCGCCAGTCTATCTGTACCTTTCGTTTTTCCAGCCAAGCCCTATGTTTGAGCTGATAGACTTGGGCGTGGTGAAAAATAACACATAAAACTACCGTTTTTAATATCAAAAGGTCGATCCTATTTGAAATAGAAAAAATTAATAAAGAAAATAATTTTTTTAGGTTACAACAAAATACGTGACACGCGGCGTGGTCCTACCTCCGAAACGACAAACAACAGAAAACTAACAAGTACATATATGTTGTGCAACTCACCATAATATTGTGGAATTGGAAATGGAAGAATAAACGATCAGGGGCCCTATCAGGATTTCCGCGGCGAGTCTAAAAAATTTCCGATATGTACTTTTCGATCCACTTCAATTTTCCTATCATGAAATCCTCTATCGAAAAGATTATAAACGCACCCATTTAACTTCATAAACGCAATCATTTAACGTCAGCTGATGACATTTGTCAGTGTATATATGACATAAGTTTGCACATCAATTTTGTTTTGGATTGAGTGATAATTGTGATTTGCGTTGAATTAAAATTTTTTTGCGTTTTTTTTTTATTGCGGTACTTGAATAAAATGTATTTGTATTACATTATTAATTTTATATTTTATTTTAAAACGCAAAACATAACAAACGACAATCAACCGTCAACACAAAAGCAAATGTCAATCGAAAAATTATCCGCCTTCTTTTTGATGGCATTAGGTTTCTCGCTATCGAATAGTTGGCGAAAAGGTATCGTGTTGTGTGATTCCAAATTCACGATATCGTGTACAAATTGTTTCGCGGTGGAAATCATGATAGGGCCCCAGGACTATTTTTAGAAAGTTGTTCCGGTGGACTTAGCACAATACTCTCGCGGTAGCTTTATGTGGAGGTTGCCACCTTAATCTACCTGGAGAACGTCACTGCGCCAAAATCTAAAAATACTGTTGATATATTTCACCTCATACCAATGGTCATTTTCCTAAAATGCCCTAAATGATAAATGGTGGACCAGATTTGGGTAGTGTGATTGCTCAGCGTGGCTCGGAGAATACTTATTAGAATTTTTATGAAGATTAGAGCATTTTTTAGAAAATTGGCAATTCAATGGGAAAATATATTGTTCAAGAGTATTTTTCGAATTTGGAGCATCACTTGACGAGAAAAATATATCTCAGCTCCTTGTAAAAATATCATGAAACGGCTTAGTCTTCTAGATAATGGAAGGGCGATATAGCACGACTAAGTTAAATAGCATATTTATATGAATTACCTGCAATATACTTATACTGATTTTTAAAAGAAGGGCCGTCGAACCTAAAAACATAATTTTACTCATTCCATGCCAGTACTATAGGCTGTCATGGAGCAATGCAATGTGCAGAACAGATTGCAAAGATAAATCGATGTAATGCTGCTATGAATCCTTTCGAGGTTAAATCACTGATGATTTCAAGATGGATTGCTTTTGTGTTCTAAAGCAAGTTGCGCAGAAGACGAATACCACAATGTAAGATTTTAAAGTGCTTTTTACATTGAGTTCCGGGAATTATAGTCAAAAACAGGCCACAGTAATCTACTCCGATTACTGTGAACGCATCACCCGGTCCACAGCTAAATCACCCATGAGTGGTTCAGCAGGCTTTGGATTTTGATGAATGCATGTGACACATTTCGATATGGCTCGTTTCGCTGCTAATTTACCTTTATTAATCGAAAATGTATGTCCCGTATGATACAACAAAGTTTGCACTCCACCATGCAAATTAATGATGTGATAATATTGGAACAGAATATTAGTGAAGTGATGTGTATGCGGCAGTAATATTTGATGGCATTGCTCATATGGTAAGTCACTCTTACTGATGCGACCGCCCACTCATATAATTTCAAGGCTGTACAGGAATGGTGTAAGAGCCTTCAAACTACTGGATCGCGAAACCTACTTATTAGATCCCAAAGCTCTCATCATCTCCTCACTAAATTCATCAGATTGAACTGCGCGAACGAGCATCAGCAAAGCTGTAGTTCTTTCGACTAATGTTGAAATTGGCTCTTTCCTAGGTAACTTGAGGTTGCGAATTTTAATAATTTGATTGATGAACCTGACGCAATATCTGGCGATTCGCAGTACTTTCATATGTATGGCTATGCCGATTTATAAGGCAACCAATAACGTTGTACCTGGATTGCGTTGTAAGAACAAACGGATGTTCCTTCCGTTCAATTATTTCGACTTCAGATAATATCGGTATGTACTGCATCAATGAGCTCCTGTATCTCAGATGCACGTGACACAACAAATTCTTTCAACTGATATGCGGGTGTCCTGATCCATACCAGAACTATAGTCGAGACTGACCATATGGGCAAGCCTTATCAAACTGGATGCCTAAAAAGTTGTTGATTTTGTCGTCTAATCGTGAGAGCAAAAGAGCTCCGCATAATTCGAGCCTTGGAATGGTCTGATGCTTTAAAGGTGCAACTCAACTCTTGGCACATAATAACCTTGCTGCAATGGTCGCCTCGTGATTAATGGCACGAATTTAAATACAAGCCCTATACGCGGCTTGACTGATGTCTGCGAAACCATGAAGCTCGAGCGATTGAGCGCGTTTTGCAATGATACACCTGTCAATGCTGACTGCTTCAATCGAAAAAAATCATCCTGGCCACGATATAGTATCGCGAGTGTCTCGCGTTTTGTCGTAGGCTTCTTATCGCAAAAGTTCTGAAATGAAAATATAAGCCTATCGTTTGATGGATTCCACTTGAGTCCCAAAGCACGAATAATTGTATTCGGGCTCAGTTGATCCAGATCAGCCTCAATTTTTCTGTTTTCGGGAGGAATGGTACTTAACAGTCGTGACGAGTTCGATACAAACTTCCTTAGCCTCATTCCTCGCTTAGCCAATAATTCGCATAACTGATTCTTTACGTTGATAAGACACTCGACGTCATCATGTCCGGTCATCACGTCATCGATATTAAAATCTCGTAATGCTCGTCGCCCTAAGGGAAATTTATCAACTTGATCAATGCCGATTTGGTTGAGAACGGCTGTTGTGAGATAGGAAGCCGAATTAACACCATAAGTAACGGTAGCGTGTTCATAGCCTACAATAGAATTGTCGATGTTCAGAGGCGACCTCGACCTGTCTATACATCTTCTCAATATCACCCGAGGAGACGTATTTCGCAATCCGAAATCCCAGAACGATGTTCAGTAAATCACCCTGGGATCTTGGCCCGCCGAGTAAAGTATCATTCAGAGAGAGTCCCGATGTAGTCCTTGTCGACGCAACGAAGACAACTCTAAGAGCTTCATAGTCGTACTGCACGGTTTGACAATACAGTGGTGAGGCAGTTGTATGCAAATGAATTCCCGATTGGAACCTTGTACATGTGTCCTAATGAAATAAATTCTTCGATGAATTTTGCATACTCCCGTCTCAACTCTTCATTTCGTTGTAATTTGCTCTCGATTGACAAAAAGCGAAGCGACAATTCACCAAGTTCTTGAATGTTGTTGCGAAATTGTAATTTTACGACGTACCTTTCATTATAGATGAGTTTTTGTGGTATGACTGTATCAAGGCTCCATAACAATGGTGGTAAATCTTTTGATATTTTAATGCGTTGTTGCCCGAGTAAATCAAAAAAGTAATGAGCACCAATCAAAACGTCAATTAGTGATGGCAGATTAAATGATGGATCAGCGAGTTGTACATCGTGAGGTATTTCGATACCTTCCAACACTATGTGATAATTTGGTAATCGATCCGTAATTTTTGAAACTAACCAATAATCGATATTGAGGCTATAATCATTGATGCGCGACTTTACTGTAGTTTTTACTTTATGCTTAGTTTTCACAGCTATTGTATCAATACCAGATACGCTGTGATAGCATTGCTCTTTGACAAGTCTCAGTTTCTGCGCGAGTTCATCGGTTATAAAATTGTTTTCCGATGCCGAATCCAGAAGCGTAAGGCACAAATATACCTTGTTATCCTCACCAATTATGTGAATTTGCGCTGTTCATAACAATACGGTTTTATCAGCAGAGGCAATGTGAAACATACGACTTTTTGAACTATTTGGCTATGCTTGAGACATGTTACTTGTCATACTACCAACTGCACTCATAACACCACAACCGTACTGCTTCTACGATATCATCATGCCTATTATTGGCTTTTGGTAAAACGCATGCAGTGTTGTGTTGTGAGGTCTTTGATACATCTTATACTTTATTGATCGACAATCCTTGGCGATATGCCCTTTGCGCAAAACAATTTAAGCATAAGCGAAGCGATTGAATTTTCACGAATCTATCACTGTTAGATAGGGCGAGATAGTCCGGACACATTGAAGAAAAATGGTCATTCTTGTTACATAAGTTGCACTGGATATTTGTGTTTTTCGCTGTTGGTAATAAAACTTTTACTCAATGGTTTCATTACATTCGACTTCGGTTTGTCTTTGGCAACTGTAACTTGCGAAAAAGCTGTTTTCGCGGAAATTTTCTCCAGTATGCGACATTTGGAATTGAGGAAGTCTTCATATTTCCTCCCAGTGATTGTTGCATTCATCTGTTACCTTTTGATATAGTCAACAAATATTCAATATGATAAGATACGATACGCCGTCTGTTTCCATAACGATTACATAGGGCTTGTCAAACAAGCTCATATACCCTCCGTCAGTTAAAGAAATATTTTTGATCAAATCAAATACCTTACCTTATAAATAACCTCGATTAACTCGAAATAACCTCATTTCCTTGAACGTATTCCACCCGGTCAAAATTACCCGAAACATTTTTGATCTTTGGATCAACTGGACAAGACGTGATTGATTTTATATCCTTAACGGATATCGTGGCACTTCCGTCAAATGTGGGACCACCATTAGAATTCGATTTTTCCTCAATCTCGATATATTTGCCTTAACATGTTGTATAGCTTCTTCCTTGAATATGTCGAGAAACGCTTTATGTTTCGTTAAACGTCCCTTTTACACACCGCGTCATGTGTGTTTGACCTAATCTTACTTTGTGTACTGAGACACGTGTTAATTCTGTTGCTTCGACTTTATTTACAACCAAATTAACAATTCGATTATATTATCCTGCTCAAAGAACCAAATATTGGCGTGTTTGATTTGTTCCACTTTTGTGTTGGTCGTATAATAAAAATTAAATTTTTCATGTATTAAAAAATTTAGTTTATTAATCGTACTGATTACAATGAAAAAAATTTACCAACTCAAATTACATTGCTTCAGTTATTTTTATGTAAAAAAGACTACTATGAAACGAACAAAAAAAAAATCAAAATATGCTCAGAGAGCTTAACAATGTGGACTGTATAAATTCAATTCAACCAGAAAGTTTATATGCGACGTAACAACCTTTAATGTAAAAACGTCTCTTGTGGAAAAGGATATGATGCCTTGCAATTTGGAATGGAGCGTACATTTAGATGACAAACTCGAAGAGAGTCAAGTCTATTAATGGAACCATTATCAAGATTGAACATAATAAATGTTAAACATCACCCAAAGATCCATGTCGCAATACTTACATTTTGATAAAAATAATAAAGTCTTCATGAAAGATATAACTGACGTTGCATAGAAATATTGATGAATCACAATAGGAACTTGGTATATCCAACCAACTAAGAATGATGATAATAAAAATAAAAATTATATTTGGACTTTGGTACAAAGAACCGTGTATACCTCATACAGTGTTATACTGGTACCCACACTACGTCAACGAATTCGACGATATGCGTCAAGAGCTCGAGAATTGTCTGTGAGGCGAGATTCCAACGACTATATTCTGATTATTCCAAATAGAGTTTTTGTGAAAATTTCTCAGTTTGTTGTGAACACTTCAAACGACTATATTTATAAACATAAACTTAAAATTTTGTGTTAAAAACTCATGCTACTTCATGGATATCAATTATGTAGTGATAATTGTGTTTCCGCATAGTCCTTTTCAACTGAGGTTAGGGCTGTATAGGCTTCTCAGCAATTGAAGTATATAACTGAAAATATATAAAAATAATTCTGAAAGTTACGCGTGCTGAATCTTATAAATGTCATGACAGGGTCATAACAGTGTCATGATACTGTTTAGTGTCGTGAAAGTGATAGTTTAGTATTGCTATCACGTTTTTCGGTTTTATATCGGGCTAGCTTCATATTCAACTGAATTGTGAGTGATATGGCAAAAATTTCTGCTTTTATATTTCAAAATCTTTTTCAAGTACTGTACTGTACAGTATAGTAATGTACTTTAAAACCCAATCAATACTTCCTTTTCACTTACTTACAACAGAAAATCACCCATTCACCTATAGGCGTAAAAGTAAATATATTTATAGGTAAGAGTATGTGAAATCATTTATACAATAAAAACTCTTGTCAAATCTTATACTATAAATATGACTCTTATCAGCTCTAATTACAGCTTCTTATCAGTTAGTAAAAAAATATATTTTTATCCGTCATCTTGCGCACCACAGTCTTATTCCATTCGTGTGCTTTAGATTACGAATTATTCCGTAAATAGTTTTCAATTAAATTTTATTGTTGTGTCTCGTGTAGTGCCTCATTCTGTATTTTGTGATAAATGAGTGGCGGTGAAGTGTTTAATTACTCGTAATAATTAATTGATAGACATTGTTGAATTACAAAAAAAAAAAAAATAAATCTGAGATAATAATAAATTTGTAAATTGATCTGTGAGTGAAGTGTGTGCGCATGCAAAATGAGTAAGCAAGTCAATGGCGAGAAGGAGACTGTTGTGTAAGTGTGAGATGTATGACGTTATGATATGATGGCAAAATATCTATGAACGACGAACAATCTGTTGCTTTTATTTTATATACATAGTTGTGTCGTCAATTTTAATTTTATTTTTTTTTTGTTTTACTTCCACAATAATTAAATTTTATAACAATGTCGAGTGTAAAACAGCAAGTTCACACAGTATGAGCTTTAAATCCGATTGTATAGACATAGACAGACAGACAGACACATACAGACGAAATGAAATGAAAATTGTGTACATACGTATACGGGTATTGTCGACGAACATAAACCAAAAGCTAAAAATGTTGAATCAAAATTAATGATCGTGGTAAAAAGTTGTAATTAAAAAGTTTTACGTTCTTAATTATAAAAAGCTCATAACACTGTATATATTATATAGACTGAAGAGTGAAAAAGAGTGCGGCGGAAGAATATGAATTAATTTTGCAGTATCAAATATAAATATATTTCCGGATTAACCACCAAACCAATTTAAAATCATAGCTTTGTATATTGTTTTTGTAATACTGTGCACAAACTTTACCAAAATCCGAAACTTTATTTGTTTGTTTGAGCTTTCAATTCAATGTAATTTTATTTTGTATCCGGATTTTTTTTATTTTGTTAAGTTCGTCGTTGTTTTTTATTTGATATTTAAGAGCTAACTGTTCATTGATAGATAAATATAAAATAATAATAACAACAACAACAAAATTGAAAAAAAGCTCCTTTCGTTTTAATGGAAAAAGTTTTCTAATACAGCAGAAGCAACATAAAAATACCCAACTGAAAGAATATTATGTACCTAGACTTTGAAGTTAGTGTAGAGATTAAAGTATTTGTGGATATCTAGGTGCAGATATATATACGAATACAATACCCATCGTCATGTACCGTGGCTGTGGATGAAGACAAGTTTTTGTCTGTGACTTAAAAAAAAAACTTAAAATTATGAAATTGGATTTATGTCGATGGTTTTGTTTGTTCTAATTTTTAATTAAAAAAGAATTTATTAAGTAATTCAATATATAGGTGGGCGATTAATTTGTATGACGGAAAAGAGTTTTTTTTTATTTTGTACTGTGATCGGTCACCACTAGAATACAAATTAAGCAACCCAAATCTACCTCTATTCTTTTCTACTAACTAATTATGGAATTTATCTAGCTTAATTACTCTATACTGAGAGTTTCGTTGATGCAATCAATAAATTTATTTGGCCTCGGTGATTGTTCTTGTAAACAAGCTGTAATTTTCGTAATACCGCACATATGTGAATTTAACCCAAAATAACATTCTTTCTTTGATAACCGTGTTTATCATTTATTTAAATTTCAGTATAATATATTTAATGGAATGAGCGTGTGCACAATCAACTCCAAATTTATTAGGTTTATAATGCAATATAACTTCGAAAATCGAATCGTCCAGACTAAACAGATATTCCTGTTATCGCGAGATTAATTTCAAAGATAATGATGAGAAAGCCCCGAAAAATGCACCAAAAATGAGAATTAAGCAGAAACGATAACTCATGTTAAATGAGTAGTTTCTCAGGGTTGTTTATTTAAATGTTGTTTGCCCAATGGCTTTTTTAAGTTTTGTGTGTTACAAATGTCAGTTTGTATGATAGAAATGGGATTCTAAATGATTTTTGGCAGAAATTATGTGACAAAACTAAGGTAAGATCAGGCAATTTCTTTATTGATGAAATGTTCTGTTTATGATGGAAATGTAATTTTTAAATAAGATGCTAAAATTAGTTTAATTTGTGAGAGAAGGAGTGAAGGAAGTCTGAGATTAGATCTTGTGTTACGAATTTCGGGCGTTTAGTACGAATTCGATTTTGCAAATGAAACACTCTGCGATTTAATTCACTTTTTCTGTTCACTTTTTACTTCGTAACTTGAAGCGCTCTGCACTGGTTAAATTACAACTGTATCTGCGTCTCAAATTGCTACGTCGCCAATTCCTCTGTTTTGATAATTAACGCCGTTCTTAATTCCAGAACTTTCCGTGAGGGCTGTTACCGCCTTTTAATTGATTTCGTTTTAGTACGATTGCTAAAATTATAGTCTCCCAACTGGGTTCGAATTTGCGACCTTTGATTTGATAATACTTGGTAGTATACACCTTAATCACCCGATCATCAAGTGATATACTTGTGTAGTGTAGAATCTGAAAAACTACCCCACCTTAATCTGCTCGTCCCGAACAGACTCATCTAACGTCCACTTCCAAAGCATTATTTTATCCGATAAACATCGTAGCTGATCCTCTTGACAATTTTGCATGTGGACTTTTGAAATCTCGTTATGCATCTTAAGATCTGCTTTTTCATTATCTGGAACGCAAAAAAAATCGGAAAATCTCCCACTCTGGTCATATTGCGTCTGATTTATTTGTGGCTTTCGTGCTGTTGCTCTATACTGCGGTTATGTATATCTTTGTTCATTCATCATCATTATTTAGCTACGTTATTTTTGCAACCCCTTGTTGCTTGACAAATCGGTCTTTTCTCAGCTTCCTGGGCACTTTCCACTATGGACTTATCATGTCACTGATCCTTTCTCTGCCTCGTCGTATTCCAGCACACCTCCTTTTCAACTCCAACGTATGCCATCTCTCTCTCTCTCCCAAAGGCCTCTCCCAAGGGCCTTTGCTTTTTTTGATAAGCCAACTTGCAATATCCGAGCTAGAATAAAGCGTTTGCTTCTAGGCTTGGTTGTTTTTTGAACCCTCTGTGGTTTTCTTTGTTTGCCGCACAAAACTAGCATTTATTGTTGCGTACACTCTCGTATATGTAATCATCTATCTTCCCGCATCCATAAAGTAAAATATACATAAGAGAACTCATGTAGAGATTCCGAGGTTAATCTATTTTACTTTCGGCAACCTGTTTAAGCCTAACTAGAACAATGATCTATAAAATAACTATCCCGATATGTTTATAAGATCGTATATATGGATTAAATATAGAAAATAAATTAAATTTGTGTATATAAGTATATTAAAACTATAAAATAAGATTAACCTCGGAAAAACCTGCTTATAAAATTTGCACTACTTGATTTCTCTTATATATTTGTGCTTGATGCCGCATCTGAAGCATTTTCTTTAATTTTTGATGTAACCTGGCTCACCACTTGACAGTTGTTATTTTCTGTTACTCCAATAGCTTTGCGTTAGTTGTTTCAACTCCTTTGACATTATCGTATTTACCACCGCAATATCCTTGGAATCAACATTACACAACTTTTTCACAACTTTCACTTCGCATACTTTCCTTACGTAGTTGTCGCTTGCTTTGAAGTTGAATCTTGCATACTTCTCTGACATGTGACTACCAGTATCTTATAGTCCCAACTCAGTCGACCCGCTCATAGTTCCAACATTCGACGGTGAAATCTATTTTGAGAATTTTATAGTGCAGTTTTAATCAGCAGAATTGTTAGGGCGCAAAGAAGCTGCTCAACACACTAATTTTGGCTCTTCGCAACAAAAAGGCGAGGAGCCAAAATGAGTGAGCTGAGTTGCTTTCCTGCACCCCAACAATTGTGCTGCACTGCTGCTTAAAACTGGACTATAAAATTTTCAAATCGGATTTCGCCGTGGAATATCAGAGGCTCTAAAATTCTTCTTGAGTTTCCTGGCTCGGTTGAAAACGTTTTATTTAACTGGTCATCTCGAATAGCTTACGATGTATTTGTTTCGAGTCGGGCCTCCAGTTGCTTAATTTTATTTTCGAATTCCTTAAGCCGGTCGTCAACTTTCATCTCTACGAAATTTATTTTATCTCATTGCTCTTTAATCTGAAGCTCTTGCGATAGGTAGATCTGCAAGAAAACTGCATGCCTTGCTGGTCTAATTTGGCGCCTTTATCTGTGCGGAGTAGCGCAAATTTGGTAGCCTTGCCTGCTCCCATTTTCTTTATTTCAGGTAACAGTGCCTTCATCATATCTCCCATGTACAAGGTTGAGTTCTGTTGTTCTTTAGTAGGTGGCTATAGTGAAACGGTTATTTCCATTTGATCCATTGCTCCGATTTCCTCACTTTTCGAAGGTATTCCTTTTATTACATCTGGTGATGTGTGCATGTTGCAATTATTAATCACTTGATTGTAGTTGTACTCGCGAACATTCCACGTCATCAACTCCGCAGTTTTGATGATTTATGCCTATTTCAATTCCAGTATTTTCGAAGATGATTTTTTCCGTCGTTTAATTGATTGATTTTTCTCCATATTCCCCTCCTCTTGGAATACCATTCTAAAATCCGATCCTTAATCAGTATTGGAGGAATACTTGATCCGACAACATCGATGATGTTAAGAATAATAATCGCTTAATAAAATTATAATCCCAACTGGGCTCGGAACTCGCTATCTTTGGGTTGATACCACTTGATGGTGGATACTTTATCTACACGACCACCAAGTGATAAACCGGGGTATGTAGAATTCGTAACAATATTTAATTAGTTGTTTTACAATTTTTATTATTTTTCTAATTTATGTTAAGCTGTTTCTTACGAAAGGTTTTAAACTTTAAATAACTACTGTACAACCTCGTAATTTGTAGCTTAATTAAACGCACTCTCGTCACGCCACTCTCCTTTAGAGAAAACGTAGTATAATAACTCATCTGTTCGCTCTTCTATACTTTGTTGATTCTTGAATATCTGCGACTCAAACTTTGTGGAACCTCAAAATTTTGTATCCACCCTGATATCAAATTGGCAGAAATAGTTCTGCCGTCATGTTTATACGAATCGCATTAAGCCATCGAGTGATTATTTTTATAAGTTGGCAGAGGAAGTGGTTCAATCATATAGATACGCTCGTTTGACAAGACGTACGAATAATTTTGAATTTTATTGTTACGGAATTGGAATAAGTAAAATACTCGCAAGTACACCTAACTACTCGATCAAAATTTTTGTTTTCTTATGTTTTACTTCTAGCTAACAAACTGGCGTTCCATTTAACATCTACTCACAAGTACTTTGCTAACGCCAATGGAACATGGCTATTGTAAACATGTCTGGATAAATTTTTACAATCACAATTTACATATCGCCAAACGAACCGTTTAGTAACCAGCTTTATAATTCCACGAATACCCGTATGTGTTAAATTATTGAGTTTCTTAAAAATCTGACTATGGCCGATCTCACTATGGCCGAAAAGAACCTCAAACAATATACCAAGTGTGGAAATATCTTGTCGAATAGTGAATGAATTGTTCTGTTAAAAACAATTAATCACATTCTAATGAAAATGTTTGGGATTCCTCCACACAAATTAAAACGCATCCAACTTTTGAAAATATTAAATATTCGATAAAATACATGATACACTATGGCCAATCCCTGGAATCTCAAAAATGTAACCAAATGTAAAAATAGATATATCGTATAATTATGGATTATTTAGAACAGTTAACGGCATTAAAATAAAAGTTTTTTGGCAGCGCTGAGATTTCTGGCATCGACCGTAGAGCAGCAAGTACTAGGTGTGCAAGAAGAAACTCTGCTTCTTTGGTCAAATTCAACTTTATTGAAAATGTAATGGTTATAAAGATTAGTTATCTAAATGTTTACCATTACTATCTATGGTCTTTGGTTATTTATCACGGTGATCGTGGTTTCGAAGCAAAATAGTCATTCTCACTGTCGTGAACCGCTGGTCTTTCAAATATGATGACTTCTCAGTCTTAGTAGAAGATGAGTTCCTTGGTTCATTTTGCTATATGTGGACGAGCGTTATCATGCAGCAATATCACCTTCCGCTTCCTTAATCCGTAAATTCTTTTTTCTTCCAGAGCATTACTTAATTTGATCAATCGGGTCTAGTCATATTCTGCTGTAACAGTTTGACCAGGTTCCAGAAACTCATAGTAAATGACTCCTTTCCAATCCCGCCAGATACACAGGCCACTTTCTTGGCCTGATTATTCATTTTTGCATCTGATGTTGATGGTTGATCTGGATCAACCCATGGTTTTTTTTCGTTTAGGATTATCGTACAAAATCCACTTTTTATCCATTGTACCCGTAATGATTTTGTACAAAAAATTCTTGTTTTTGTACCGAGAAAGTTTTTGTTTGCTTGGGTCAGTTTATATGAGGAATCCATTTTCCTTCAATCTGTATTTTTCATTACATTTTACATTACATGCATCGAAGTGATATTATTTGGTAATTAACTCCTAGCTGTTCTGCAAGCTTTATTTAAGTTTGATAACGATTTTCATCCAGTAAAACCTTGAATTATTTAACTGCAGTATTCTTGAAATCTTTGGAAATTTCCCAAATCGGAATACAATTTTCTTTGAAATTCTCTATCTTATTGGATTTTTTCGCCGTCTACTTTAATCATTTTCACAAATTTGTTTTCAAGTTTACTAATTTTGTCTCCCTAATACCGTAGACAAACACAAACTAGATAACCTCGTTATTTAGATTATTAAGTTATTTCTGCCTGTCTGTCTGTACACGATTTTTTCAAAACAGAATAATTAAGGTTTCATAACTAGATAAATGCAATCTATTCCGATAAATTAGGCATACTCGCAAAAATCGGGTTTCTGTCTGTCATCCCAATTTGTTTATCACGATTTCAAAAATTTAATTTTCAATCTAGATAACTGAAAATCGCGATAAATTTTGTGTCTGTCTACGGTATAAGGGAATAATTTCGAATCGATTGACCCAGTCGGAATTTTTCCCTTACACGGCTTCTCCACCTGCTATGTGAATACTATTGCAATCTCTTTTCTCTTTCTATCAAAAATAGCCAAGATGGAGTCTGGTGTGGTAAACTTGCTATAATTTGACGTTAAAAAATCATTCTTTTGTCGTCTTTTGTCATCATTTTTTGTTTGAAAGCGATCAAAAAATTTAGTAGACGCCATATTGAAATAAAAGAAACCTCAAAATATGCATGCTATATACATGCTATCTAGTTCTTACGACATAGCATGTATTCATAGCACACGAATAGCATTATAAATATTATTGCGAGTCTCCAATTGCCATTTGATCGAAATTTTATAGCATAACTAGATAGCAATAGCAGGTTGAGAGTCCATGTTAGGAGGGAGAAAAACTATGTTTTTCTCCCAACGTCTTAAAAGCCTCTTGTTTTAATATTGTGTTTGGGTATTAAGCCGCAGCCACACGATTGCAAATACGTACCAACATTGGCGTATTTGACCAAATAACAAATCGTGTAACCACAAAACAAATGACAACTTTAAATCAAGGTTACATTTTTCCAACATTGGCGGACATTCGCTCAATAGGCGGTTTTTCAAAAAAGATCAAAGAAACTACCAATATTGGAATACACATTGGGCAATCGTCTACACGCATGATGGTATAATATATTTGAATGTTAGGATTTTGACGGAGAGGTGTCACTAGGGGTTTTTAGTAGATTTATTAGCTTCTAGATCATAGATGTCACTAATTTTATTTATCAATTTTTATACAATGTCTTTAATTGTTGTTGATAATACGTTAAATTTCGTTGAGTTGATAAATCGTTAAATCTTGAAATATGGAAAAAGATTGGTCATGTGAATTAATTTTAGAATTCATAAATGTGTACGCCAAATTTCCGTAAATATGGGATTTAAAAAACCTAAAACATAAAAATAGGCTAGACGTGCATGATGCGTTGAATAATATTCGAAACGAACTAAGTGTAAACCTGCCAATTGCATTATTAAAAAAGAAAAAAGAATCTTTAATGACCACATATCGAGTTCTAAAGCGTAAGGTAAGAAATTTTATGAGGTCTGGTGCAAGCTCGAATAAAATTTATAAACCAATTGGTTTGCATTCGAACAAATGGACAATTTTTTAAATAATCGTACATATGGAAATGAAAATAATACGTTGAATACGGAGGTAGCCTATAGTTATCATTTGTCTTTCAACGTCAACTTTAGTACAACCTCTTAATTTGTAGCTTAATAAAATGCACTCTCGTCACGCCACTCTCCTTTAGAGAAAACGTAGTATAATAACTCATCTGGTCGCTCTGCTATTCATTGTTGGTTCTTGAATATCTGCGACTCAAACTTTCTGAAACCTCAAAATTTTGTATCCACCCTGATATCAAATTTTCAGAAATATTTTATATAGTTTTTTAAAAATCTGACTATGGCCGATCTCACTATGGCCGAAAAGAACCTCAAACCTCATACCAAATGTGGAATCTTGTCTAATAGTGAATGAATTGTTCTGATCAAAACAGTTAATCACATTCTAATGAATATGTTTGGGATTCCTCCACACAAATTAAAACGCGCCCAAGTTTTGAAAATGTTAAATATTCGTTAAAATACTTGATACACTATGGCCGATCCCTAGAATCTCAAAAATGTTTCCAAATGTGAACATTTATCGTCTAATTATGTACAAATTGTGCTATTTAAAACAGTTAACTGCATGAAAATAAAAGATTTTTGGTGGCTCTGAGATTTCTGGAATCGGCCGTAGAGCAGCAAGTATTAGGTGTGCAAGAAGAAACTCTGCTTTTTTTGGTCAAATTCAACTTTATTGAAAATATAATGGTTACAAAGATTATTTATCTAAATGTTCACCATTACTATCTATGGTCTTTGGTTATTTAACACAGTGATCGTGGTTTCGAAGCAAAATAGTCATCTTCACTGTCGTGAACCGCTGGTCTTTCAAATATGATGACATCGATCTGAATAAGCAGTAACCAAAGGAAGTCTAAGGAGAAGATGGAGATGATGTGTTCATGGGTTGATTTTGCTGTAAATTTATGTGGGCGAGTGTTATCATGCAGCAGTATCACGTTCCGTCTTCCTTAATCCGTAAATGTTTTTCTTTCTTCCAGAGCATTACTTAATCATTACTTGTTTATTCAATTTTGGTTTTTATCTCGATTACATAAATTGGTTTAAATCATATCTATCAAACCGGTGTCAATTTGTAATAATGGGAAATGAGAAATCAAATGTTATTAAAGTTACATCTGGTGTTCCCCAAGGATCACACCTCGGGCCTTGGATTTTTATTGTTTTCATAGACCGAATAACCGAGATAATCAAAAACTCAGACGTGCTCATATTTGCAGGTGATGTGAAAATTTTTCGTACTATTAATGGATTGTTAGATACGGAGAAACTTCAAGAAGACTTAGATAGATTAAGTGAGTGGTGTGATCTGAACTCACTTTACTTAAATATTAAGAAATGCAAAATCATGTCTTTCCATCGTAAAAGAAATCCGGTTATTACTTCATACAAAGTCAACAACGAAGTACTGCAAAGAGTCAATGAGATTATAGACTTAGGTGTTACATTTGTCGAAAACGCCAGTTTCAATATGCATATTGAAAATTGTATTGCGAAAGCGAATGCCATGTTCGAATTTGTTAAAAGATGGACAGGTGAATTTAAGGATATTCAAACCTTATGTTCACTCTATTTCGCTTATGTTCGATCACAACTGGAATACGCTGTAACGGTCTGGAACCCATATTATGCTGTACACATGTAGTTCCTGATTTTTTCATCGATCGTAATCAAATGATGAAAAATCCCTTTTGCATCCTGCCCCTATCGGGATTCGAACCCGGTACCTCCCGATTCAAACGCCAAAGCTTTAACCACTGTGCCGTTTGGTCGGTCATAATGTACTGTACACATGAAGTTCCTGATTTTTTTATTAAAGAAAAGTGACTGGGATTACGACCACAACTTACCATTCCATGAAAATGTGGCTCGCTTACCTCCGTACACTACAAGATGCACGGATTACAAAATATGCACGCTCGAAAATAGACGACTTCTTTTGGGCGCGGCTTTTATTGGTAACGTTTTGCTTGGTCACGTTTATTCAGCTTACATCTTGGAAAACCTATCAATTCACGTGCCATGCAGAACATTTAGAAACCATGAATTTTTAGCACTTGAACACCATTCCACCAAATATGGAGAAAACAACCCCATTAATAGGATGTCTCAATCTTTCAGCTTAATCGACGACCTATTTGACTTCAACTTATCAAAGGACAACTTTAAAAATATCCTTAAAGATTTTTTTCTAAATTTTTAATTGTTTAAACTAAAATTTGGTTTATATTTTTCTTTTTCTGTTCTAAAGTTTTTTGTTGTAATATAATTTTAACTATAACTGTAAATAATCTGAAATCATACATGTATATTACAAAATAGATTTCTTTAAATAAATAAATAAATAAATAAATTTGATCAATCAGACCTGGTAACATTTAGTTGTAACAGTTTGACCAGGTTCCAGAAGCTTTAAATACTAAAAAATCATTTGGACTGGACAATTTACCCTGGGACGGCGAAGAAAGTCACGGAGATCGTAAAAAGGATACAAGAGGCTGTAGATTACACACTGGATTATTTGCACACATGGCGAATAAAGGTAAACCCCTCTAAAAAAATGGCTCAATTTAAGTCCAACCAACACAAATGTGTGTGTGTGTGAGTGAAAAATCATAGTATGTAATGGCGTTTTTGATAATAAATGTCGCTTAAACCAACAATTATATGAAACATAAAACGTGCAACTGACAACACCGAAAATTCATTAATATTTGCCCCCTACTATACCGAAGATAGCATACAGAGGGAGAGCTGCAAAAAGGACAAAAATCCAGGACCAGAGACGTTTGTATACTTGGATAAAGTTGGATACATCGAAGACCCAAGAACGGGTATCCGAAAATATATCACATAGAACGAAGAATAAATATGTAGGGATTCGACACAGAAATATTCGAAAACCCAATTAACTATTATTTACACAACCGCTTTAATTTTACAAATATAATTCTAGCGCCAGAAAAGCTAGAGCGGCCAAGAAGGAAATACTGGTGGCTGAACTAACAACCCACGACCTAAATGCAAAACAACCATAAAATGGACATAAAACACGAAATAGACAACGATCTACATGAACCCATACGAAATGATGAGCCGAGAGCGGGAGTGGTGGACGAAAGCGGACACCGACGCGAGCGGACCAAAACAACTCCATCAACGCACTGGGACTCATTTCAGCTAAATAGAGTTTTGGTAGTTTCCTTCTTTTTAACCAAAATTAAATAAGTTAAATTTTTGATTACACAAAAAATAACAACCGATTGATTTATATAAATAAAATAATGTGCAGGATTTGATACTCCGTTATCAACAGTTATCATAAGAATTGTAAATGTATCGGGTATTTTTTAATCCGCTTGACCCTAGCGTAATTTTTATATATTGACATGTAAATAAAGCAGAGATTCTAAAAATAAAAAAAAAAGTTCCAGAAGCTCATAGTAAATGACTCCTTTCCAATCCTACTAGATACACAGGTCACTTTCTTGGCCTGAATATTCATTTTTGCATCTGATGTTGATGGCTGGCCTGGATCAACCCATATTTTTTTTTTGTTTAGGATTATCGTACAAAATCCACTTTTCAACCATTGCACCCGTAATGATTTTGTGCAAAAAATTGTTGTTTTTGTACCGAGAAAGTTTTTGTTTGCTTCGGTCAGTTTATTTGAGGAACCCATTTTCCTTCAATCTGCATTTTTCCCATTACATGCATCGAAGTGATATTATCTGGTGATTAACTCCTAATTGTTCTGCAATTATTATTTTAGTTTGACACCGATTTTCATACAGTAAAACATTGAATTATTTAACTGCACCTGTGGCAGTATTCTTGAAATCGGTGGAAATTTCCCCAATCGGAATACAATTTGCTTTGAAATTCTCTATATTATTCGAATTTTTCGAGGTCTACTTTAATCATTTTTACAAATTGGTTTTCAAGTTTACTAATTTTGTCTTCCTACTAAGGGAATAATTTCGAATCGATTTACCAATTTTGCCCTTAGGAGGGAGAAAAAAATATTGTCTTGTTTTAATACTGTTTTTGGGCATTAAAGTTGGTTTTTTCTTACTTACTATTTCAACAAAATTAGTTTCAATTTTGACGTTTTAAATATTTGTACTTACTCGTATAATTAGTTTACAATATGCTTTTCTTCGTTGGACAAAAAATAGTTTATGTTTTTCGGATTAAACGTGACTTCGTTTGACTCGCAATCTTTGCTTTTGCTAGGTGGAAATCGGTGAACATTTGCTACTGGGTAAATCAATGCGGATTTATTCCCCCAAATAATAGAAGACTTGCAAGCAAATTTGAAAAAACGATTACAGTAGCTGGCAAAATATTCAAATAATATGGAGAATTTTAAAGCAAATTATAATCCGTCGACAGAAATATTTACCGATTCCAAGAGTAGGCGCCATGGACGTGGATCGTTCTCAAGACACAGTACGCAAATGTTACTTATCGATATTCATCTCTGAAAATTCATGTACACGGAATGACAGCTTGTAAATGTCTGAAACTTATGTCATAAACACAGCAATGGTTATGCTACATATATCCAAATGTAGTGCAGTGGTTAAAGCTTCGGCACTTGGACCGGACGGTACTGGGTTAGAATCTGAGCAGAAGCATAATGTTAAGCGAATTTTCGTCATCGATTACGATCGGTGATGTTAAATGGAGTGCAGAATTCAGCGCTGACCCACCGTCCATGGCAGTGCACAGGTTGACATGGAGCTTGAAGTGTTCAGATAGTATAATGTAGTTGTGTGAGTAGGTGAATTGGTGGATGTGTGTGTGTGTGTGTGAATTAAAAGGGGGTATTAATTGACCTTAAAAGGACATTAAATCCATTGGATAGTTAATACTTGCTTTATTAAAAAAAAAGAATGGGGAGCGATTTGGTTGCATGGAACTATATTTTAATACAACCAGCTTTGGAGTCGAGCTTCTATTTGCATACCTAATATTTTGACAAATATTCGATATTTTTTAATTTCACGCTATGAAACTTGCGTGTGTTGAGCCACTTCCATTAGCCTTATTTTAATGTGGTTCATTGTTTTGTAAAGCTCAATTCGTTTACTTTTAGGCAAAATATCTAGCTCACTCTTGGTAACATCTATGAGATTTCCGGAGTTGACCATTGTTAGAGGTCATCCAAAGCTTTGTTATGATAATTTTTAAATCCATTATCAGCCTGAAACTTTTAATAATCTTTTAAGCAAAGATTTGCTATTTATTGTTTATCATTGCTACACTTTTTAATTGTTACACTTTTCCATAATATTTGTAGTTTCACATTTCGTTTAGAGCATCTTAGATGGAATTAAAACTTATGAGTTAAGCAGTCAAGCTCCTCAGCAATTACTCCTATAGGCCTTACGCTCGGGAATGTGATATACGATGGTGTGTTTCGGCTTCTTATTGTAAGTGAGGAGTCGGATTGTATCTTGGAAGAATTTTAACGTCTTTCAAGAAACAAAACGAAGTAATGAGAAACAAATCGAACGCACAGTTTACCTTGAATTAGGATTTGGTCGGTAAAAATCCTACACCCTCATTTGTTTGGTAGTGGTTTACATACTGTTGAAGTTAGCCGAAAGTTTCCAGCCGAAAGATAATGCAGATAGTGTCTTGAATACAGCAAAAATAATTCATGAACTCGAATTTAGGATCGGGTTATATCCTTCGGGTGAAGGGGAAATTATTTCAGTTTATAGGAATTTAAAAATCGATAGGAGCGAGAGTAAAAGAGAGTTTAACTTTCGGCTGAAATAGTCAAGACACTATCTGCATTATCTTTCGGCTGGCAACTTTCGGCTAACTTTAACAAGGTGTGGTTTACACGTGAATCAAATTTAACTTTTTGAAACTACTTCTTCGGAATTATAATGTGAATGGTAAACCTGCAAAAATTTCAAGGTCCAAAATTTTTATGAATACTATATACATGTTTTATGACTTTCTGATGGTAGTCCACCCTATTTAGTAGAAGGAAAATATGAAGTTACTGCGTTCAGTTCACTTTCGCGGTTGTGACATTATCACCGTTCATTTATTTTGCTTTCGAACAACCTCTCTTCCAACCCGTTCATAATATGGCTTGTTTCGATATCTTGTGTTATAGTTTATTCTCCTTTTCACCGTTTAAAGCATGTGATTGTGATTTTGATGGGGTTTTCCTATTTTTTATACAACTTTGATTATAACCAACTACTGGAGAACTATAGTTAATTCCTAAGTATTCCACATATTATATTTGTAAAGTTGGTGAAAATATGATACTTATAACTATGGCCTTTTAGACAAAGTTGGGAGGAAAAAATCACAGAGGGGTGAATGGTTTGTCTAGAAGTAAAATCCTAGACAAGTTTAATTTTTAAATTATTTCTTGAAAAATCTAGAAATTTTTTTAAACGAAAACGAGAAAGTTATATAAAGAAATTACGTTACAATCCTATTTCCGTCCAATATGTCGATATAATCAAATCAATCAAGAATTAGCTAGTTGGCCACATATACGAGTATGTAACTTGCATCAAACTCAGGTAACGAAAATTCAGAGTTTTATGTGAAAACCATTTGAAACTCCAATTTTTAATAAATATATGTGTAATAAACGGTTCTTGTTTTTCTGTTATTGTGTAATAGTTCTGTGTCCCTTATGAGGCAAATCCTAAAAAAGATATTACCATATTGTGAGAGCGTGGAGGAGGGGGGAGGCTTACTGGGGAAAATAGGAGTAATGCTCGATGGTAAGTACCTGAGGTGTTAACTGGGAGTGATGAGCGGTGGTAATTGCCGAGGGCCTTGACCAGAGAAGTTGGTAATAGCGGGAGGTATAATTCAATTCCATGGCCTCGAAATCGATAGCCTTCAAAATGGGGTGCACGACCCAAATGTTTTTGACAACAGTTGCCAGTTAAAGATAACTAATTTACTTCGTATATTCTTATTACTTAATATCCCAATATTAAAGCAGTACATTCAAAGCCACACGCACATACGACCGATGTATAACAGGCCAACCAAAGCGGTTCCGCGTATGTTCAAAGGATAAAGTTCAATCAAAAATTTTTTAATATTGGCTTGTACAGAAAAAGATTTATTAATTTTTCTTTCAAATTTTTTTCATCAATTTTTGATCCATTTATCCAATTGACAAATATCTAGATAAGAATGTGAACCAAAAATAAAATGAAATTTAATCGAATACCTTATACATTTTTGAATCATCACAAAAATCTATATCTTTTATTGTTTATCTCGATTTTCCTCCTGACCGGATGAAAAAAAAAAATTGAAGTAGAAAAACAGGTAAAATTTCTATGGATTTTCGTTTTTTTTTCTATATATATATATAATACTATGTGTTGTGGTTGGCTAGCTATAAAGCGCATTGCCATTGTCCAAGATTTATGATTTCGTGGAGATATGATTTTTTTTTTTAAATTGAAAATTGGATTAATTACGGTACAGTGGATTATCACGATATTGGATGTGAAGCTTAAGGAAGATGTGCTTTGCAACAAAAAGCTCTTTTCCCGGGTTTTATAAATAATTTATTGAAATCTGTAAGATATAAGCCAACCGAAGTGTGTTATCGCACACGATTATAACACATAGGCAAAACAGCAACTACACCATACCAATTCAGACTTTACATAATACTTGAACCTGCAGTAACATAACAAACTGTTCGTTATCAACATTAGCATACAATAAATAATGTTTTTTTTTTGTTATGTTACGTGTAATAAATTATTTATGATTTAAAAATAGCAAACACACAAAAAAACTTTAATTACTTATTTCATTAAAAATTAATTTTTTAATAAAAATAAAAATTTGTACCAACGAATATACAGGGTGATCATAAAATGCTTTATTGTTTTCATTTTCTGTATGCTCTCTTTGTATATATATAATTAATACATGACGGTGACAACAACAACAAAACACATTACAGCATCCAGTTTAAAATTGGAAAATCTATAATTGATGAAGACAAAACATACAATGTTTGAGAGCTTTTTTGTAAAATTTCCTCAAGAATCGAATTTAATATTCGAAATTGAGGTATTTAATTTATTTGAAAATTCTTGTAAACCCATGGACGTTCCATCCGCGCAACTGGGGCGGAATTTTTGTATTTATCTGTTTTGTTTATTTATATTCAACTGTAAACGGTTTATAAATTTTTATTAATAATTTTAAATATCTTAAAGGCCAATAAATTAAAGGTTGGATGAGTTGCACGGTATATGTTGTAAACCATAATGAATTTTATTTGTGCAAATTATGGTGGGTCGACTGGTTCGCAAAAAAATAATGTTTTTGAAATAAAACAACATCCTATCATGTAGGTGGGTTCAAAAACCGATAGAAACCAAAATTTATGGTATAATGTTAAAGTGAATTGTTTAACATATTTTATCTAGAGTGTAACAAAAATGTTATCGTTCATAGTGAAAATATAACAATTTTTGTTAATTGTAGGTTTTAATAACCCAAAATCAAAAAGAATTTTAACAATAATAATCATTTTCCCAAAAATCAATTTAAATTTAGATTAAGGTAAGATAAGCCATTTGAAAACGATTCGGAAAATGTGGAATAAAATGGCCGCCATGCGAGTTAGATTCAAAATTAAACAATTGATAAGAAGTAGTTGTTGAGGTATGCTGGTTGTTTTTATTTTTCCTCGAATTGAAAATTTAAAAAATTAAATAATTTTAGAATTTTAATTGTATATAATAATTATTTAGTGTTTTAGTGTTAATATTAATAAATAATTTATATAATTATGTAAATATATAATCATGGTGGGCAATTTGTTGTACGACGATCAATTGTATTGATTGTTAAAACATATCAATATTTATTTATATAGTTTTAGACAATAATTGTATATAAATTAGTGTGGTAAACAATATATGTGCGTATTTTGTGATTTTATAGTGTGTAATTAATATTTCATTATGATTCCTACCCTATCTGCTCCTCCGACCTCCAAATCAAAATTTTATTTCCAATTAGAAAGCATTACGGCTTCAAAGATCTTCTGTAATCAAAAATGTTCATTAGAACTAAATATATAAGCTTAATCAGGAACTGCAATGAATAATAGTATTAACAATAAACATTTGATAAGCCTCGATCATCCTAAATTGCAATCCAAATTAAAACAAATAAATATAATAATTTAATTCCCAAACGCTGAATAAAGTTGGATGAAGGAGTATTAGTAAAATTAGTTAGTCCCAAAATCAAATTGTGGAAAGAATCATTCCCACAAATAACCATAGTAAAATTCACCAAGAAAAATATGCAATGTTTATAAAGGAGTGATCGATGCCCGCTCTTCTAAAATAAAAACCAAACACACTGCAACCCATAAAGTTATTTCCGAATCAAAATACACGGTAACCATGCGATCTCCCGCCAACATCACTAATTAACAACATTTATACTTAACAAAGCCGTAATGAATCCACGACAGATTATAAACGAATCGTGGCAATCCTTCAGCTCAAAACTTCATTGTACGACTGATCATCCTAAAACCTCAAAAATGACTCCACTCCCGCGAAATGGACGGCAAACCTCATCAAAAATAACCATAACATTAAGCAGAGCCTAATTTGGACATACACATCTGAACCTTAGACAAGGGTTCTATGCAAACCTGCAAATTTGCATTCTTATAGTAACAATTGATAACTTCATCAACTCCTAACGATAGAGCATATTATATGAATACAACCTTCCGTAAGTTACAAAACATAATGTTCACTATGAACGAAACTAATTCAAAGCACTCTACCACAAATATCAAGGAAAATTTATTGCAATAAAACTTAGACAACGACACATAGTTTATATGTAATAAATATATTATATAATTATATAAATGAAAGCTTTTTTCTTTGAAGAAATGGTATAATCAATAAATCTAGCATCAAGTTGAAATATCAAAGTCACAAATACCCTCAAATATTTTATTTAGAATTTAATATTAAAATATTTGTTTTTAATTCGAATTGTTAAATCTGACTGGTTTGATTAATTTTAATTATGATAAAAATAGTTCAGGTTCACAATAAAATTTATATTGTTAGTCTGGCTTAACTGTACACATTTTGAAAGTAAATTTTTTATTTGAGACGGTCACAAATATACACATTTACTATAACATACTTAAAAAAATGAAACCCAACGACATTAAAACAACAAATCCTAAAAACGAGCAACAAGCAAATTAATTACAAAACACAATAAAATTAATAAATGATAAAGCGAAGACCGAGTGAGAGACAATTTATTATAATATTACTATACTAGCATAGGACAGTACTACAAGCATATCTGGGACAATCCTCCAAAAAAAATATGGTTCAGCAAATCTAAATTAACAGGATCGGAAATAAAGCAACTTATACAAGAATTACAACTGGTCACTCCTTTAATAAAAAAATATAGATATATAATAAAAGCAGAAGATTCTCCAAATTGCTAAAATTGCAATTTAGTAGAAGATAATGACCATATAATTAATATATGTCCTACAAGTAATACTGTCAGGAATACATAGATATATTTTATTAACCTCAAATAGTCTTCAAAACATACTAAAAAGTGAAGATGATACAAAATACAAGCCAATAATTTTTTTTAAAATAAATCTAATATCACTTTAAACCACATTAAAATAAAAACCGGATTTTTACTAATTCCACAACTTGCTAACAAAACCTTGCAATACTAATCTAGCACATCTTAGTACGAACATATCCTCTAGATCAGTAGTTCTTAACCTTTTTTTACTTGCGGCCCACCAAATAATTCATATTTTTTTTTGTGGCCCCCGTTTTTTTTTAATAATAATTTATATTTTAAATTATCTATAATAAATTTATTTTTTTTATTATTCCTTTATTTTTTTGTTATATAACACTAGCTGTTGTCCGCGACTTCGTTTGTGTGGTTATCAATTGGAAGCGATAATATATTTATTATAAATCCCGGCATGCATTGCAATGCCACACAATGTGCATATTCATACTACGGCAACCCGAATCGGGCAACCACTTCGCCTCCTTCCCCCTTATCAATAAATATTTTTAATTTTATAGGTAACGGGGAAAGAAATGAAGCAGTTACCTTTAATGAAAGAAAGTATTTATTTATAATTCTGTTTATTGAAGTCCTTTTAGATACAAAATATTTTTTGTTTTTCCGTCAGGTATGTTCACAAATAAATCAGACGGTTTTGCGGCCGGTGAGCATGCCACATACAGCTGTCCATATGAGAAGAATAGATATACCAAATTTAGTTGACACATTTGTAGTGATTGTGCTTTATTGATGGTTGCAAATCCGAGTCGTACCGGAAACTGCAAACGTTTTAATTCTTACGGCATATCTGTCTGAATCATTGGGATTCGTGGCAACAGTATTTCTTCTGGCTTAAATCTTCCACTTAGAATTGTAGCTTTGACGATATTGTTCATCATCTTTTTAACTAAAAACCTGGTACGGTAGCAGCCGTGGAGCAGTCGTGGTAGATAGATAAGAGAAGAATGATAGGCACTTACAACTTACAGGCTGCTAACTTACTGCGATATTTAGGAAAATTTTGTGAATCAATTCGTCTGTGATTTCTGTGAGTTTATAGAAGTTTGTTAGCAATGTGGTACATTGTATGGATTTGTAAACTGCTATTTTACCATTTCCAATATCCAATAATTGTTTTGCGAAACGTTGCGGATGCATTATATTGTAGTTGTATACATGTCGTCATTAAACCGATGATTTGACACCTGCATTAAGTTTATCAGCGGCTGTTGAACGTGTTATAACTAGTAAATTTTGTCGAAAATTGATGATAATTTCCTCTCAAATGTTTTAGTGTTCCATGAAGCGCTTCTAATGCTTTTTTGTGTGCCGATGGCAGTTTCAGTACTGAATGTGCTATTCGACCACCATTCAAAAAAGTAAATTCTAAATTATGCGATTGAGAGTGCAATATCTTTTCGTGATTGTATATGTTTGCCAAAATAAACGAAATGAGAAGAGTACTGCCTGTGACTCCGGGCGCATCTAGAATATTCAATCCGTCACTTTGGCTTGTAATAACATGCAAAATTCTAAAATACGCTAAGCGTTGTTCTGAAACCAAGTACTGTAGATTAGTTTGAACAAACGTACCCAATTCTCTGACATGAAAATATTTTTCTAATTGCAAATCACCATCGAAAATATCGTTTGCAGATCCACTCGGCCCAGTCTGAAATTGAAGTCTGTCATTTTACACGTTTGACACGATTAGGTGGGTATACATTGTTTACATCGTTTTCAAGAAGATTTAATTCTCGTCAAGCATCACGATAAAGTAGCACTTGACCGTTAAGAGTTCTCAATTCTTGGAAGTTTATTACAGTGTGGGTAATGTACGCACGGCCTAATACGTCGGTTGAATATAAATTGGGATGTCTATCAACTGCTTTACCATGTTTGTGACGTTAAAACATTTTCGCTAATGGATTCCATGTGTTTACTACACTAGGCACTTTAGAGTAAAAAAAGCTCTCTAACTACAGCTTTCTAGTCATCAGCTGGCATTTTTTCAAAGGGAGTTCTAACCAATCAAATTAATTCTCTGGGTTGATCGAATAAAGTTTGTAAAGTACGATAAGTTCTAGTTTGAAATAGATTTGAACAAATTTGTAATTTTCGTTCGGCAGTGGTAGTAGTGATAAATTTACCATTGCAAATTCCTTGAATGTTGGCATGTAATTTTTGCGTACGATATTTGTTGCATCGAACAATGAAATTTGGAAACACGAACTGTACTTTCTTATATTTACCAAGAAATGTTTCGATTGTCCTATACCACCTGATACCAACGTTGATAATGGTTCGGGTAGTGAATGTAATTCTGGTGATTTCACATTTCCTACCGTGCAGCGGCAGGCACTTCGAGTATTGATTGCATAAATTATCCATTGTCTGGCTTTCCGTTGCTTGTATGTTTCTGACAGCGAGTTATACTGTAATTATACAACAGACACGCCTCTTTCAATATAAAAAAGACGAAAAAATTGAAAAAAATCTGGGATAGAAAGATCCGAGATTTTTATCCGTCGTATGAACTGGCAGTGAAGATCGTGATGCACTTTTATTTCGCACTTGAGATGTATAACGACAAATTGCTTCTCGTTTGGCTAAAATAATTGATTTGACAGCGACAGCAATGCTTTGGGCGACTTGGAGCCCATCAATACTTTAATTTTATTTAAAAATTAATAAAAAATTACTTTTTCAGTAAAATAAGATTTTCGTTTTTCGGATGTCTGCGGTGGGTGATTGAGCTGTCGCTTTCCATATTTCCAGAATAGAACAGGATAATTTTTTGATTTTTTGTTTTGCTGGTAAACACAATTCTGATAAACAAAAGCTGTAATTATTTGCATAACAAAATTAAGATTTAATCAATGTTCTGTTTTAGTAAACAGAATAATAAATTTTTAAAATTAATCAAAATAAAATCTGTTTTAACTTAGGTACCAAAAATTGTTTTAAACGTAAAAGTACTGTACTGAATACAATTACAACGATTACACACACCATCGATTGTGTCTTGGTTATCACAATACTACTCATTTAAATGACGGTGGGCTCTGTCTGATCGGGTCGGAATATCGCATTCAAATGTATCGTATCGCCTTCCATCATATTCAATTGGATTGTATTGTACTTAACGGTTTAATTTTAATATTGATAGTCGATATGATTATAAATCGAAAAACACATTTCAGGCGATTCAGGTATACCTGGATTCAGGGGGCCTACCCCTTCATAAAAATTACGAAAACCTGCTCATTTTAATATAAATTCCCTGTGAAACGTTTGGATCAGGTTAGATAAATGGTGTAGATCCTTAGGAGGGTTCCTCGACCCAGAGGACAGACCCCTCGGATTCAAGCCTGTCACTAATTTCATATAATCTCTTTCCCCATCCTGTACATGCAACTTTTACATGGTAAAAATTTAATGACGATATGGTGAGCGGCTCAAACACCCTTTAAAAATATTAGGCCAACCCCTTTAAAAATATTACGAAAACGTGCTCATTTTGATACAAAATACCTATGCTATATTAGAATTCGATTGGATGAATGGCGTAGAGACTTATAAGAAGGGACCGCTTGATCCATGGGATGGACCTATTAAATTCAAGCATGCCATTAATTTTATATAAACCCTTTTCTTAACTTACTCCTGTGGAAAAACTTATAACACAAAAGTGATCTATAACACAATCAATTGATTTTATGCCGAAAATGACATCTATATCCACGTTATAGGCGCAATTAGTATAATTAGGCATCAAAATCCACCATCTTGACTTGCGAAAAAAAAGTCAGCTATGTAATTTGAACCCTGAAAATGGCATGTCATTTTCAGGGTACTAATTACATAGCTCATGTAGGTACCATAATTGACACCACCCCCTCCACCACACTTTGCGAAAAACCAAAGATGAATAATATAATCAGTACCTCCGAAATTGACACCCAAATTGGCGTTGATATTATAGGTGAGCACCAAAAAGGACACCGCTTCCCATCTCGAAACCCTGAACAAACCCCGAAAATGACACTCATATCGACATAAGCGGCGTAAATAGTAGTTAGGTACCAAAACAACAGGGTCGCCCCCTCCCTTCGTCACGACTTGTAAAACACAAGCCAGTCATGTAAGCAGTACCCCGGAAACCACGAAAATTAGACCCATATCAGCATTATAGGCGTAGATATTAGTAGTAGATACTAAAAATGACACCTCGCACAAACAAATTTTCTTCATCTCGAATCTTAAAACGGGTGCCATAATCCTAATTAGCATTCCCGAAAACCACGAAAAAGACATAATTGGAGAAAACCTAAATCACGGGTCGAATTTTTGTCAAAAAACATTTTCTTGTCAAAAATTGTCGTTTCCGAGCTGCCACTTCCGGTGGACCGTTTTCTTCCAAAAATACAGAATAACTCCTCCAATATATTTTGAAGGAAATTTTGCAAACTTTGGCGGCCCCCGGCAAACTTCTTACGGACCTCTAGGGGGCCGCGACCCCCTGTTAAGAATCACTGCTCTAGATACGCTAACAGCATGCGTAGTTTAAATTCTACATTTTAAAGGTAAAATTAAAATAAAACAAATAAATAAAGTTTTAAAATCTCTAAGCTAATATAAATATACCACACTATTCATAATTTAATACTTCTTATTATTATTTAAATTCAAAAAATTAATTATATTTATAAAAATGTTTATTTCTAAGTTTTTCACTATAAAAAAACATAACTTTAAATATCTTTACATGTATTATAGACATATGTTCAATTATTATGAAATATTTAATTACAATGAATTTATGATACCTACATATTTTTAATATTAACAATAGTATCTAAGTTTTTTTCTGATACTAACAATAATATTAGTTATTTAGTAGCTAGATAAGCATCTATTAACTAATTACATCTATCACTAGAATTTAATTTTATTATTCATTTTCAACTATTGACATGAACGTTATATCATTGTTACAGAAGTTTAAAGTAGTAACATTGACCAGAATACCATAGTACTCTGGTCATTGGCAATAACAAGAAATCAACACTGATTTCACTGAGAAAACTTATATCCAAATAGAATAGAATTTGTATGGTTTTTGAATATAAAATATATTTGAAAAGACGACAACTACAATTTATTTCCGAATTCGAAATTGTTTTATTTGTAATCATTTGTATATTTTCAAGAAATATTTGTTACCTTAAGTGAAAATAGTAGATATTTATTTATCAAATAAATAATAATACCGTTGGCCAAATGATATAGTTAAACTAACGATTTAATATAGACACGGCAGTATATTTATGTATTAAATTTAGAGTTATTTTATAATGATACTGGAAATAAAATAATGTCACATTCATTAAATATAAGATTCGAAATGGTACCAAAATATATTTAAAGTTGACAAAAATTATGTCAGATCCAGATATGCTTTATTGAAATCTGAGATTATGTTGATAGCTACGTTGACCAAACAGTAAATTAGAATCCCATATAATAAATGCGGAATATGAAAATAAATTGCCTTAAAATCAAACTTGGGTCATTTGTAATATCGAAATACCAGAAATTTTAATTGGAATAGAATTATAGATTTTATTAATATAGTTTAAATGTAAAGTGGATATATAATAAATTCGTTTCAATGATCAAATCATTAAATGGGAATGCAATTGCCATAAGCACACTTAACGATCTCGAACTTTTATCGTAGCTTATAGAAGAAGAACTCTTTCTAATACATCTAAATTACACTAACTAAAATGAAACACAAAAGATACGTTTTTGTTTTATTTAACTTACAAAGATAACAGCCTAAATAAGCTTAAATTCAGTTTATTTAAAGTTAAAACAATGCACTTGTAATACAGTGTATCACCTTCTGCACTTAACAAATTATAATATATAGTTTTCATTTTTAACCGTATAAAAGGTTTTTGTTTTAAAATCTATTAAATCAAAAACTTTCAATAATTTGCTCGAAGTAATTTTTTGTACTGCATGTGCACCCAAATCTCTGTTATAAATATTTGGTTAAGTTCATTGCATTTTAAATATACAATATTTTTATGAACGTAAAGATTATCTATAAGTCCAAAAACAGGGAAGTTTTCATCAACGTCAAAATGTAAAAACACTGCTATTCCAATTTTATAGTATATAGAATCAAATTTAAAATATTTAATCTTATTAATTTCCCTCAAATTAGTAAAATTATTAGTTGTTAAAAATATTTTATCTTGAACCGGTAATTCAACGCATTTTCCAAACAAAAAATTTGTTGCAGAGTGATTCTGATATACTGTCTCTTACTCAAGTTTAGCCGATACCTAGTGGAAATTGTGTGACAAATATTTCTTCTAGATGTTGTTAAAGCTGCTATATTTTTCAATTCCCGATGTTTTCCTTCAAATCTCATCGCCCATTGATTGATAAGAGGACCCAGCCTTTCCATAGTATTAGAGTAATGTGTCAATAGATGATGTTTAGGTTTCAATGTTGGTCCATAAAGAGTAATGAAAAGTTCATGATGGAGTTGAATTACACTAGCTAATAGGTCAATTGTCTGTCGGTCAATACTACTTAAAGTAACTTTACAATATCGTTCAATAATAAGTATTCCCAATGAACATTGTTTTCTGTCGCTCTCAGTCGCTCGCAATTTTTTAGTTTTAAGCATTTCAATAGTTACTGATTGTGGTTTATTAATGTTGTCGTTTGACCCGTAATTAAAAAAGTTCAGTCTATGATTAAATGTTGATAACGAAAATAATTTATCTTCAAAGACAAATTGACCCAAAATTAAAGCAATTTCGAAATTTCCTATCCCTTCGAAAATGTCGTGCATAATATCAACAGCATAATTTTCTACACAATGAAAACCATCAATGCTATTCAAAATACAGTTCTCTACAATCCCCGTTAATTTCCGATCATTAATTTCTAAATCGCTAATGTAATTTTCTTTATTTCGTGTTTTATTTTCATTATTTATAACTAAACTATTCATTTCTTCTTTACTACAACGACAAAATCTACAATAATCTTTCGCCGGAAAACTTTCAACGAATCCGAGAATACAATTTAATCCCAAATTGTCACCGATGCAGTACGCTAAAACAAAATAAATTTCAGTCCTTTCATTTTGGTATAGTATGTCAATCCCATTTTTTTTTAAATTCTTTAAGTTCATCGATAATTTTAGAAAATATAACTTTATTTCCATAAAGTTTTCTGTCAATTGTATGAAATAAAGAGACAAAAAATATGTTTTCAAGTTTGGAACTATATTCCGGCGGAAGACAAGAGATTGTTGCATATACAGCACCTAGTTTTTGTAAGCCGGACCGACTGCCTAACGGATTATTCGTCTCAAAATCATCAAAATAAATGGTTAGGGGTAAGACAAGGCCATTTGGACTGAAACCTTTTAATTTTTCTTTGAAGAAATCAGTTTGAATAACATTTCTAATAATAGTATTATCGGAACTTAGTTCATCTTTGAATGTCAATATGGACTTCAACATACAGGGTTATCCAATTCGAGGTTGATAAAGTAGAAATCTGTATACCGATATCTGTCAAAGATAAACGTCAAGTACGCTGTGATTTATTTAGTTGACATTCTGCCATTTAAGAATATGGAGCATTTAACAATCGACCAACGCGTTAAAACTATTAAATCTGCTGATGCTGATTTTTCGAACAAAATTTTCTTCAGTGATGAAGCTCATTTTTGGCTTGGTGGATACGTTAATAAGCAAAACTGTAGAATTTGGGGCTCAGAAAATCCACAATTGATTGTAGAGAAGCCATTACACCCGGAAAAAGTCACTGTTTGGTGCGCATTGTGGTCTGGTGGTGTGATTGGGCCGTATTTTTTTGAGAACAACCATGGACGAACCGTTACCGTCAATTCTGAGCGCTATGGCCGCATGTTAACCGATTATTTTTTTACGAAAATCGAAGATTATGATCTTGACGATATGTGGTTCCAGCAGGATGGAGCAACCAGTCACGTAACACGAGCAAATCGAGATGTTTTGCAAGAGAAATTTCCTGGACGTTTGATTTCGCGATTGGCTGATGTCAATTGGCCTCCAAGATCCTGTGATTTAACGCCTTTGGATTTCTTTTTGTGGGGCTACGTGAAAGATCGTGTTTACGCAAACAATCCTCAAACTCTTGACGAATTGAAAACTAATATTCGTAAGGTAATGGCCGAGATACCGCCCGAAATGTGCCGAAAAGTCATTGAAAATTATCTCAAAAGAATCAAGGCCTGTAAGAAGTCCCGTGGAGGACATTTGAATGATATCTTGTTTAACTAAAAATGGCAAGGATCAATCTGTAAAATGAAATAAAAATTACAATACACTCCGAATATTTTGTGTGTTTTTTTTTAAGTTTACTTTATCAAGCTTGAATTGGATAACCCTTTATTATCAATACTTAAAAAATTTGTGAGTGTCTCTTTTAATGAAATATGACTTTTTGTAACATCTGTATTTTCTATTACAATTTCGTTGCTTAAGTTTTTTGGATCTATCCGATTCCCTATTACAATTTGCATAACATTAGAAAATAATTTTGATTCATTTAATAATTTTAACCTTTTGTACCCAGAATTAATGCTGGATAAAGGTTCTTTAAATAATTCAAAAATGGTTTCCAATTTATTTAAATTGAATTGTGACTCGCCTACGACTTTGAAAACCAGCTTTTCTACTTTGTTCACCAATTTGTTAAACAGACACTTTTCAAACAATCTGATGATGTTTTGTATCTGCGTGCGATTAATTTTTAAATTATATAGAGATGTCACTAATTTTAAATTTTCTTGTTTTAATATATCATCAAAATCATTCAAATCAAAATCTAACTTTAATGGCGGCTCGTTTGATGATTCTATATTTGTTTGTAAACTATCAGAATTAACACATTTTTCTAACAGAACATTCTGGTTTGATTCTAAATTCAATAATGATTCTGATAATGGCAATGTTCCTGTTGTTCGTACAGTAAATTCTCTCGTTTTCTCATTTTCTGATAAAGTTGAAATTGATACCTTAAAATGTTTTGCACAGTGACTTTTAAATGAACCGAACTGTGAAAATTTTCGATTGGGAGTGCATGTAGTACAGGTCCAATATATTTCGCTTTTGTTAAAAAATTTTATATGTTGAATATATAGCCTTAAATTATCAAAAATATGTTTGCAAAAACAACAATTCATTTTATTAATAAAATTGTTAACCAAATTAAAATAATTTTAAACAAATTCACTTTAAAAACTTATACTTAAATCATTAGTAATTAAAACTCAGTTCCGATTATTTTAATTTAAATCTCTGATTAAATTATTTACCGATATGTACGATTTATCGTAGTTAGTATTTATTCCATAAATAGCTTTTTGAATGAAAGTCCAAATTGGTTCTGTCCTGACCAGATAAAAAGCATTTGTTGCATGAAATGCTTTAAAACATAAATCTATAGTCTGGAGAGGTGAACCGCAATCGTATAGATGGTTGTCAATATCCACGAACCCTTTGACATTGGTTCCCTCAACAAATATCACGAATGGTTGAACCGTTTCTTTAAACCGAAACAGTTTTTGCCTTAGAGCTTCCCTTTTTTCAGCTAATTGAATCAAGTTCTATAAATATTTATAAAAATAATAATTGTTTATTAAAATGTTTAAGTGTTATGAACCAAATTTAATTGATTTAGAAAAATTTAATTATTTTTTGAATTAACTAACATTTACTATTCGGTTTTTAACTCACACAGTTAAGGTTAATTTAAATTAGGTAAAATTTTAAAAACCAAACGTTAAATATGTAATTATTTTCTATTTATACATATCTCGAATCCGTTTTATCACTCAAATTAGCATTAATTAAAAGAAAAATATCTTTAAAGTATGAGTTTGTAATGTTGGTATAATAGCTTTACTTACAGGAACTGGTAGTATAAATATATCTGCACATTCAATTTTGGTAAGTCTAATAGCCTCACCACGCGAATCTCTTTTTCGAGAAAAATTGTTATGTACCAGATATGGCAACAAAAATAATCCAGCTAATTCAGTATCTCCATTTTCCAGTATTTTTGTAATTTCTGGGTTTTTGCCTGAAAAATATAAGGTAATAAGTTGATGTAATTAAATAAGTTTGATTGTTCAATTACCGGTTTTGTTTCGAGCAACATTTATAAGTTTTTTGTTTATAGTATGCCAATTTTCGAAAAAATCGTTATATTTGTTTTTAAATATGAATTTGAAATCGATTTCTAATAATAAAATCCCTTTATTTGATTTTAATGCCGTGAATTCATCGAAATATTCAACTAGCTTGGTTGATTTGCAATCACTAAACCACTTCTTTCTTACAGAACAAGTTGAACCCCAATACTCTGTAACTTTGTCCCAAGGTGACACATTAGATTTTAGATATTCTAGTTGACAGTCGATGTCACGTAGCGTGGTAGTGTCGCGTTCCTCCTCGCTCTGATTTAATTCTCTGGCCGATACCGATAAACGTATTTTTTGCTTTAATTTATTGTAGGCCGTCCATAACTTTCCCGTAGCAAGAGATCTGGTATTCGAATTATACGGCACGTAGAATACGTTCGACTTTTCACCTGGAAAAGTCTTTTCGATTAAATTGGCCAGGTAAATAAGTCTCTCGGATGTTATTTTTATTTTCGATAAATCAGATATTTTATCAATTTCTTTTTCAATTATCAAATTCGCCAACGAGGATTGATGATGCCCTAGTCTATTCGCAATACTGTAAAACGAACGAATCATCCGCCCTTTAGTGCAGTTCAAGTATCCGTCCAACTCATTAGATTGCACATCTAAATAAATCACCACATCCGAATTCTGAAAATAAATTTGTGGTTTATTATGAACTAGTGCATTTTTTACCCATTTAAATTAATTACCACTTGAAGTTTATCTTCTAATTCAAAACTGGAAAAAACGCTTGTTAAATTGCTTACTGTATCAGATTCAGACAAATTTTGCAAATTTTCAATAGTTTTAGCAAAAACTATAATATTGCAAAGACTTTCCGTACCATATAACTTGCAAAACAAAACTCTGGGGACGATCGATTTCAATTTGGGGACGATCGCAACGCAGAACCCTGAGATCTAAAACATAATACAGAAATGAATTCTCTTGATTATTGTTATTCTCTCTTTTTATTCTCGTTATTTTACGCTACTACAATTGTAGATGAGAGATTGAGAAAATAAAATCATGCTTAAAACATCATCGTACACGAAATAAAAACGATCAATCTTTTTACTTTTCTATTGTTCGCTCACTATTCAGTGAATGGAATATAAAAAAAAAATTTGTTTTGTTACTCGCGGTTGACGAATAGAAAATAATTCCACAAGAAATGAGTATCACACACAAGGAAACATGATGTGTGAAAGTGATTTATAGCATATGAACAAGTGAACAAAAGTGATTTATAGCATATTTTGCATATTATTTAACACTAAACATACCGACATTTTATGTATACCTAATCCTACCATGAGCGGTTAAATGACCGCTTTAAAAAAACATATGTATTTTAGTAAAGTAGACTAGATATAATTTGTTTTCGGAAATTAAACAATAAAAAAAGTTGTAAACATTGTAAAATAGTTTTGTTTGTATATTTTAGGAAAAGATAATAAGCCACATGATGATAAAGTAACGTTGTATGCGAGAAATTTTAAACGAAATTTTTAAAACGGTCATTTGACCGCGCATGGTATGTTAAGTGTTAAATTAATTTTGTAACAATTAAAACTACAAAACATATTCGCAAACTCAAATACATATTGGTAATCGTTCATAATAGTAACATTATTTCGTTATTTTTTTATTCTGATAAGTTTAAAGTATAATTTGTGTGCTGTGAAAACTTGTACAGCATCTCGTAGAATAAATCCCGAACGATATTTTTTGTTTTTCCTTCGAACTAAGATATGTTTGACGTATGGGTATATAATTGTGGATTGCAGAAGTGGAATTTGCCGAAAAAGCTGTTGGTTTGCGAAAAGCATTTTGATCCGAGATCAATAGGTAAACGTCTGTTAAAAAAATTGTGTTCCGGAATATTACTTGACGTGTAAAACTGATAATCAAATACCTACTCGTTATGAAAACATTAAAATTTATGCAAGGACTTCAGCAAAAAGCAAATCAAATTAAGGAAACAAAAATCAAAAGTTCATTCAGTGCCTAAAAATGTATTAGTTTGTAAAGAAAATGAAAGGTTGCCAAGTTTGAGCCCTGGTGCAAAGAAGTTTGCTAAGATGATTATAGATCGAAAAAAGCAATGGCCACAATATCAGCGAAATATCGCCTAACAGATATATTTCAAATCACTGGCATGTTACAACTATCTATTAGACAATTTAAACTTGCATATGCTATCCAAGACTTCACTGTTTCGCTGGGTTCCGATTAAAAATTTAAAGCCAGGATCAAACGGTTCAGTCTTGATAGGTTTAAAAGAAAAAACTGATGTGATGAGTAATGAAGAAAAGTATGTTGTATTGATGTTTGATGAAATGTCTATCAAACCTGACTTGGAGTACGATCGCGTAAATGATGAAGTCGATTGATTTTCAAAAACAAATAAACGAACTCCAGATATTGCGAAATATGTAACGTTTTTGATTCGCGGACTGATGAAACAATTTAAATATGTCATATATTTTTACGCAAGTCACATAACATGGAAAGTTCCAATCTAAAAGATATTTTATTAGAAAATGTGAGAGTATTGTTCAACCTTGGATTTAAGGTTGTGGCGGTCGTTTGTGACCAGGGACCGAATAATCGGAAATGCTACACTTTACTTAATGCTGATAAAAATTCCCCATTTTTTTATTTCAATGAACACAAAAAATTTGCCTTATATGACGCTCCGCACTTAATAAAATCCATGAGAAATGTTTTAATGAATGGCAATTTAAGCACACCTAACGGGATCGTTTCGTGGGAAAAACTCAGAACTATAAGGTTGTGCCCAAAACTTTCAAACCGGCATATTCACCCAAATTCATTTGAAAAAAGCGAGTAAAATTTGCTACTCACATTTTTAGTCGTACAGTAGTAGCTGGAGTAAGAACGATGGCCGATTTTAACAAATTTTCTACAAATGCTAAGCCGTTCGCTTCATCTACTGATAATTTCATTCAGAAAGTCGATATGCTCTTTGATAATTTAAATAGCAAATTGGTTTTTGACCCGAATCCTCAGAAATGTGCTCTAAAAATAGATAATTAAGTTCATCAAAATCTTAAAAATATGTTTAGTTATTATTCTCAAGTAAAGACCATAAATAAATCTACCGTTTATTGTTTGAATGGAGTAATCCAAACGGTAGGTGGAATTTTATCAATGTTAGATCATTTAACACAAAAGAACAATAAGATTGACTTTATTCTAACAGCTCGTTTGAATCAAGATCCAATATAAAATTTGTTTGAACTTGTTCGCCAACGAGGTGGCAATAGTGCAAATCCATCACCCTATGAATTCAATCATCCCATTGGAAAAATAATGACTATAAAATTTTTGGAAAATTCTGCTTTTGCAAACTGTGAAACCGATGCAGATGAAATATTGGCCATCAATATTATGACGGATATTTTGTATCATCATATCAATACAGTTTTAAAAGACACATTTAACGAGCCGCAAGCTCATGAATCTCAACTTAGCAAACAAAACATCTCAAGAGATAATGAAGATTTGGAAATCTTGATAGAAACAGACGTGGATGATGAACTTGGATGCCAAGACGATTTTGATGATTCTTCCAAAAGATACTTTATCGGTTTCGTTGCATTCAAAAATTTAAAAAAATCAAAATGCGTCATTTGTAATAAAATTTTGATAAAGAGTAATGATATTTTAGAAGCGAAAAGTGAACGTTTTATAATGTATAAAAATTATACTAGCAATAGTAACTTTGGAGCCCGTCACGCACCGAGTGATACATTTTTTAATATTTCAAAATTGCACATTGATATTTTCAAAAGTTTGTTTATAATGCAGCCTCATATGGAAAACATCAAGAGCTACATGAGAGATGTCTGCGTTGCACAAACAGTTAAAAACAAGGAGTACCAGCATTGGTTTAATGAAAACAGCCCTTGTTATCAGCATCATTTAGATATATTAGATTATATATTACTTATTATGCTCAGGAAACATTCAAAATGGAGTACAAAGAAATTTATAGCCACCAACAAGCCGAGAAAATATAACGACTCCAACACAAAAATGCAAAATAAATCGATCACAATTATTAAACATCCGAAATTGAAAATTTTAAACGCTTAATAACACAAACAAGAGACTGCAGATGTTAACCTTCATAGATGGGAGCGGGGTGAATCTGAATTAATTTTTATAATGAAATTTTCTTTATCTGCTAAAGTAATATCAGAAATAAAAAATATGTTTTTTTAATTATGACTTGTGTATTTCTTAATTTTAAATAGCTGTATTTCATTATTAAATATTCGTGTAACATTAGCCTAGTTTTTAATTTAAAGTTTTGTATCTGAAATAAAAAAAAATTAAGATTTATAGAAAACTGACTCGAATTTCATTATACTACCGAAAAACAACGCCAACTATAATGAAAAATTTTCTTTCGCTATGATAAACTCATATACAAAATTTCTAAATCAAAAACTGGCCTAGAATATTTTATTTCCCAATGAAATGCAGCTATTGTGAACCAAGTTAGGAAATTTAATTAGTCAGACGAAACTGAAATTCTAAAATGCATTCTCTATATTGAGTTCTTGCTAAGAAAGCTGTGCCTAAAAAAGCTCATAAGGCACAATTATATTTAACAAGTTAATCTAAAATCTATGTTTGAATTTAATTTTTTTCTGAATATTTGATTTAAATTTAATTCGATTGGCCGTGAGTTCCATTCATAGCGACATAAACTAAAATTTCATATCATCAAGTCCTCCAGTGTTTTTGCTGAATTTTCTAGAGCTAAGGAAATAAGAAATTTTTTTAAATAAGATTAATTTCAAAATTGTTTGTCCGGGTTCATAAAGTAAAAAGTTAGCAACCACTTTTTAGAAAGTATAATTAAGTAGAAATTAGTTTGACTAACACATACAGAGGTATTTCTTACTACGATTTAGAAGAAAATTTTAAATAGCAGTAAACATTGTAAGGCTCCTTGCACACAAAAGCTCAGTTTCAAGACTGATACCAGCTTTTTTCTCACTGCTTCCCATTTTGGTAGGTAAAGCTCAAATAAATCAAACATTATCTATCATACATGGCAAAATAATCAACGCTTTCTATACACCCAGATATTTAAATATTTTATTTCCGTTTAGGAGATAAATGATCAGCTTACATCGCTAACAATATGAAACAATGTTTCTATCTTGCTATTTTAAATAAAGCATTTAATAAATCACTGTTACGAGCGTGTTGAGCTAAGCTCTGTGAGAACGGTTTCACTTATTTCTGCTTTGCACAGTAAAATGAAAAGCTGTGATCTCACGATATAGCTTGCTCCGCTCAAGTGTGCACTGACCTTAAGTCTGTTTCAAGTTCACCGTTTCCAAGGAAAGCCAAAATATTTTTATTTGGCATAAACATAATTTTCGACGAACAATTGGGAAATACACAATAAATTTGTTAAATTATTTCAACAGTTTATAGTTAGAAACATCCTTCCGAACTTTGTTTACCATGAACATTTTATTTTCAAATTGTATTTTGATTTTTTTTTTGGTTTTTAATTGAATTATTCGATGCCGTTTTATTTTTAAGAAACTCGGTACACGATAAAGTTTTAACGATAAATGTAATTTTAATCAATACTGCGATAAATCCATTTTCAATAACTGAAACACCTAAACAACTCCAAAGACCCAAAATGCCTTTGAGTTGACGAAAATATTCGTTTTCATTATTATTACAATTTATATTACACATAAGCACACAGCTATATTTTACTGAAAATAAAAAATACATACAAAAAAAACTCAAAATGAGAACGGAAAGTTTTATTATTTTGTTTTCTTTACTTATTCTCTTCGAATCGTAAGCGATTATTCAAGTTCCACTGTAAATCATCCTTTTGAATCGGATTACCATTTTTTCACCATATGGCTTGTCTTTGTATTTCTTATAGTTTTTGGTTTTAGACTGGAAAATAAATAATTTTAAATATTTTATTTTCGAAATAGAAATATTTTATTTCCATTCAAAAAACAGTTGCTGTGTAAATAAGCTAAAAATAATTATTTACCTCCATTATGGTTTGTATTTAAGCGATCACTAAAATATTTAGGCAAAAATCTAATGCAGTCAAAAAAAATATTTTGTGTAAAAAGTTAAGGAAACTTTATTAATTGCAGACTAACATTGTTCAGTTTTGAAAAAATTTTCTAATAACATCCACGTTTTATTAAAATTTGATATTGCGACATTTTATTTTGTTTCCGTACAATTGAACTGAGGAAGTATTTTATATCGGAAATAGACATATTTTATGATCGAAATAGATATAATTTATTTAGCAAAGATAACGGGTAGTTGAAGAATGGATTTACGAGTATGTTTTATTAACTAATAATTTTTAGTTGCAAGTTTTGATAATAAACACATTGTATTGATCAATAATTTGTTTAATAAATAGTGTTACCGACAATGAAAGTATAAGTAGCAAGTTTAGGTTACAATGATTTAGAAAAAATTACAAAGTATACTATATATATAAAGTTATTAGTGTACATCCACTTTGATTATTCTACATATTTATTACAAAGAATACGAAAATTTAAACCATACTAAACTTTATTGCAATTAATTAAAATGTTAAGAATATATATTATTAACAAATAAAATGGTATACCTAATAGTATCGACTTATTTATATATAATAAATTACACAAATTAAATTTATAATAAATTACACAAATCACTTTACTTTATTTTTTATATGAGACACTCAATTTTGTTCACACAACTACGTAACACGACACTCGCTTATGAACTGATCGTACGATTCATTTATTATTCATTGATTTCGTAATGTCCCGTTATGTCCTGGTTTTTTTATTTTCTTGTTTCCAATTTAGTTTCAATTTATTTGTAATATAGAAATTTTTATTTGGTAGAATGAAATAAATTTTGGAAACAAATTATAGCCAATTTAGACATATTTTATGAAGATTTTCATTATGAAGTATTTCCATACTTAATTTTTTTTTAATGGAATTTGGATAAATAAAATGGTTTGCAATTTTCAATTAAAATCTATCCAAATAAGTTATAAATTATAATTTTTTGCCATACACATTATACCGTAAAACGAAAAAAAATATTTTGAAAATTACTATTAATTTGTTTCTTAAAATTATTTCTGTTTATTAAAATCAAAAATCTATATTCAATATAATTTAAAATGAGGGAGAAAATAATTTTATTGAAATAAACATGTTCGTAAAATAAATATACAAGTTTTCCGAGCTAGACATCGTTATAATTCTGGTGAATATAAATTAAATTTGCTTCGGATATACTTCTGTTGAATTAGTTTAAGTCTCAAATAGACACGCAAATTTTTTTCAGTGTTAATTTTTTTATAGAAATAAAAAATTCCAAGTCAAATATTATATCCCAACTTATCCAAAGCTTGAGCCCTTCACGCGAGAAGAATCTGTAAGAGCTTTTTGAAAAAAAAAAAGAAAAAAAAAGGAAATTTAGGTCATGGATAGAGATATCGGACCGCAAAAGACTAAGAAACAAACAAACAAACAAAACAATAAAATTCTGTTAAATATTTCCAATACAAACATAAAAAACGTGATTTTTTATTTTTCTTCTATTTGAACCATAAATTTAACATTGATTTGGAAAAGAAAATAGAATTTCACAAGAAATAATTCCATATTTGAAAAATTTTCTGCTAACAACATACAAGATTTTTTTCCGCTGTTTTCTAAAGGTCGCAGTTACAAAACTTCCTTACACATTTTTTTTAATGAAAACCGTTTGCTGTTTCATACAGCATATCTATTCTACGATTTCAAAATTTTATTAATGCATGCGTATGTTGCCAATTTTGTGTGGAAACATAAATACTTATAATTTTTCTAGACCTGCCTCAAACAAAACTCGTAACAATATGAAACACAAAAAATAAAATAGGCTTACCTTATTAAGCTGAATCATGCCAAAACATTAAGAACTTTAACTACACTTATAGTTTCACTACACTTTACCACTACACTAAAATATTACACTTGCTACACTTATATTTTCACTACACTATGAAAATTGTCACTACTTTACTACAAACACTACACAAATTACAAATTACACATGTAATAAAATTAAACACACGTCACGCATGCGATCCCGATTAATTTTCACGTAAATAACGCGGATCACTAAACAAATTAAATTTAATTAAATTTATGCGACGCACAACAACACAACACGACTTTTTAAAATATTGATTTTACTGTGACAGGTATATCTATGGCCCGTTATCTTAAAAATGCGAACGTAACTACGTAGTAAAATTAGTAGGTTGCAGCATGAAAATGGAAACATGAATTTCAATTATTAGTGTCCTGTATAAATAATTTTAAAGTTATTACTACAAAACTAATAACAGCACGCGGAACTGAACATTTTTTTTCCTGTAGCAAAATAAACAGATGCCTTACCACATATTTTAAAGCATGCAACAACAATACGTTTTGTAGCAGAAGGAGCATACCAACGGGGAGTAGGACAAGATTTTTTGATCGGTATGGCTCAATCCACCGTATCTTTAGTAATGACAGGGACTTTACAGATTTCAGAATCAAATTTATGTAGCAAATACATAAATTTTCAACGATCCGACCAAACGAAATTCAAATATTTTTAAATAAATATGGGATTCCGGGCGTTATAGGCTGTGTGGATGGCACACATGCTAATATCATAAGACCCCGCGCCAATCTTGAACACCATTTTTTTAATAGAAAACATAATGATCGTAAATATGGGAAAAATTAAAATAAAGAAGTGATTTAAATCCTATCCGATATTTACCGATATTATTTATATTTTATATTTATTTATATTTTTATATTTATTTATTCAAATATAGATTTTTCGTAGGTAAATTTGTCCAATTATTTCGAATTTAACTGCTTATGCACCGATATGGATAACACTATAAATGCACTATTTTTCGCGAGATACCTAAAAGTAGATATACACAATTGATTTATTTAAGTTTTGTTATATTTGATTACACGGCATACCTACAGGATAACATAAATTGAACATGGAAATTTAACTCTTTATTGGTTTTAATATTATATTCTTATAAGCCACGGCACTTAACTTCCAGATTCTCTATACCAACCACAAACACTTTATTACAGGGACATATTTCACAATTTGTTTCGCTTTAAGTTTATAAATGAAGCCTTGCTCTTCACAAATATTTAACTTTGGTTGAAGTAAATGGATAGATTACGCACACTCAAAATAATGAGTTGCTCTATACTCACTACCGGTTACCAAGTTTTACAGTCATACACAGGCACAACACATCAACAGAAACCAATTTTAATGTTTAAGTATGCGAAGGTTGTAAAACCTAATTCTAGTTATACTTGAGAAATACAAATGTTTAAATCAATCAACCATAATTTGAAATGCAATATTGTTAACCTTGCTTCAAATGAACATAAAGTATGGTGAGGATGCCACTATGGCCATTTGACATGTCATAATGTTGGTCAACTTTGGCCTAATTATGAAGAAATTATGAAGGGGATACAGGGGTGTAATTTATCCAAATTTCGCTAATACAATATATTGAAAATGCAATTAATGGCCTGTCATTCTAGATAAGCATGCCTTGTCATTGATGCCTAGAAAGGCCATCGTGTTGACCTTGTTAAAGTTAGCCGAAAGTTGCCAGCCGAAAGATAATGCAGATAGTGTCTTGACTGTTTCAACAGAAAATTAAACTCTCTGTATACTCTCTCTCCTATCGATTTTTAAATTCCTATAAACAGAAATAATTTCTCCTTCACCCAAAGGATATAACCCGATCCTAAATTCATCCTAAATTCTAGTTTATGACTGATTTTTGCTGTATTCAAGACACTATCTGCATTATCTTTCGGCTGGAAACTTTCGGCTAACTTTAACAATATACAATGTTGATCAATATATTTCAGCCGAATGTTACGATACCAGCCGATATTAAAGAAAAATTATTTTTCATTCATTTTATTTACTTCTTTAAATTGATATTAAAATAAAAGTTTTAGTTTATGATATGTTATGTCTTCATTTGGTCTGGAAATTGTAAAGTAATTTTTATGGGGATCAATTTGTGAATAAATTCATTGAATGGCCTAACGCTGTTGTTTAACCTTAATTTGCATTGATGCAACTATAGCCAGTTGATATGCCCTAATGCCTGTTAACAACAGTCCAGTTTTGAGGAAATTCTGATGGGGATACGGGGTGCCATTTGACAAAATTTTAATAGTTCAATTTCTGAAAAATTCATTGAATGGCCCGACGTTCTCGTTGAACCTTAATTCGCATTGATGCCACTATATCCATTTGTTAGGCCCTAATGCCTGTTAACAACAGTCCAATTTTGAGGAAATTCTGATGGGGATACGGGGGTGCAATTGGACAAAATTTCATAGTTCAATTTCTGAAAAATTTATTGAATGGCCCGGCGATTTTGTTAAACTTAAATTCGCATTGATGCCACTATGTCCATTTGTTAGGCCCTAATGTCTGTTAACAATAGTCCAATTTTGAGGAATTTCTGATGGGGATACGGGGGTGCAATTGGACAAAATCTTCGTAGCTCAATTTCTGAAAAAATCATTGCATGGCCCGACGTTCTTGTTTAGCCTTAATTCGCATTGATGCCACTATGCTGATTTGTTAGGCCCTAATGTCTGTTAACAACAGTCCAATTTTGAGGAAATTCTGATGGGGATACGGGGGTGCAATTTGACAAAATTTTCAAAGTTCAATTTCTGAAAAATTCATTGAATGGCCTAGCGCTCTTGTTTAGCCTTAATTCGCATTGATGCCACTATGGCCATTTGTTAGGCCCTAATGCCTGTTAACAACAGTCCAATTTTGAGGAAATTCTGATGGGGATACGGGGGTGCAATTTGACAAAAATTTCATAGTACAATTTCTGAAAAATTCAATGAATGGCCCGACGTTCTCGTTGAACCTTAATTCGCATTGATGCCACTATGTCCATTTGTTAGGCCCTAAAGTCTGTTAACAACTGGCCATAGTGGCATTAATGAGAATTTAGGTTAAACAAGAGCGCCGAGCCATTCAATGAATTTTTCAGAAATTGAACTATGAAATTTTTTCAAATTGCACCCCCGTTTCCCCATCAGAATTTCTTCAAAATTGGACTGTTGTTAACAGGCGTTAGGGCCTAACAAATGGCCATAGTGGCATCAATGCGAATTAAGGCTAAACAAGAGCGTCGGGCCATTCAATGAATTTTTCAGAAATTGAATTATGAACATTTTGTCAAATTGCACCCCCGTCTCCCCATCAGAATTTCCTCAAAATTGGACTGTTGTTAACATACATTAAGGCCTAACAAATGGCCATAGTGGTATCAATGCGAATTAAGGTTAAACAAGAACGCCGGGCCATTCAATAAATTTTTCAGAAATTGAACTATGGAAATTTTGTTAAATTGCACCCCCGTAGTCCCATCAGAATTTTGTTAACCGGTTTTATTAACCGGTTAATTTCATTTCGCAAACGGGGGTGTGATTTCACTAATTCAATATGTCTCTACAATTAGACCGAAGTTGACCCACATGATATACATACTGTTAAAGTTAGCCGAAAGATTCCAGCCGAAAGATAATGCAGATAGTGTCTTGAATACAGCAAATATCAGTCATAAACTAGAATTTAGGATGAATTTAGGATCGGGTTATATCCTTTGGGTGAAGGAGAAATTATTTCAGTTTATAGGAATTTAAAAATCCGTAGGAGCAAGAGTATAAAGAGAGTTTAACTTTCTGTTGAAATAGTCAAGACACTATCTGCATTATCTTTCGGCTGACAACTTTCGGCTAACTTTAACAAGGTCAACATTGTTGAATTTTTATTTTCGGGTATCAAACCAAAGACACAATCTGCATTATCATTTTTTATTATTTTCGGCTGGCAACTTTCAGCTAACTTTAACAAGGTTGGATAGCTAAGCAAAACGATACCCGTCCCGGACGGAACGAAAACAGTAGTTGAGTCTGCTTAGAACAATCAGATTTAAATAAAATTAAAATAGCCAAAACGAAATAAAATAAAACAAAACAAATGAGTTAGATAAAAAATCAAACCAGTTGAATAAAAAAGTTTCTTAACGTGAGCTTTGTCATGTTAAAATCAATGAAGTGGCAGTGTTGATTAGCTTCGTATAGCATTTTAAGAAAAACTCATTCTTACCGTAATCAGATCTATGATGGTCAATTCGAAAGATATGTACCGTTTTATACATTTAGATTGATGTTTTCTAATAGAACCGGAGATTCGATACCACCCGTTAGCAACTGATGAATGAAAACCACGTCTGCAACAACTCCCCACTTACTAAGAGGTAGCAAGTCAATTAGTTTGAGACGATTTTGGTATGGAGGCAGGTATAACATATCCAATCACGGTAACCCGAGGAAAGCAAAGCGAAGAAATCTACGTTGAATTGCTTCGATTATCTTTTTGAAAACCTCATAATAAGGCGACCACGTCTGTCAAGCATACTCGAGCGGGGCACAAACGAACGTTGAAGTAGAATTTAGTTATATATTAGGCATTAGTTAGATGATGTTATTTTCAGATATTTTGATGAATTTCGTTTCTATAGGGGCCTAGATTGGTAGCTTAACTTGTATGTGTGCAAATTAGGATAATATATACGTACTTCCAGTTCTTTCTAGCTAATGACCATAGGGATTTTCATTAGGTGTACATAAAAAAATTCAAATTCCACAATTATTTTCCCATCAAGCAAATATAAATTGAATATTTCTTCTCGAGGTGCAAAAACATTAATTTTTTATTTTAAACCCAATATACCGGAATTTATTCTTTTTACAAAGCATATAAAAAATTCTAACGGAAGTTTTAAAGAAAATTGGTTAAAAAACAACAAGAAAATTTCAAAAAACTAACACCAACCATGAGCAAAAAAATAAAAAAGTAAAAAATAAATAAAAATTGATTGATGATGATTCTCGGAGGAATATGAAACCTCGTATATATAAAACAGCAACGAGGTTATACCTTATAGTTATTCTTATCTTCATTCGGTTGCGCTCCTTTTGTGTATTAAACAAGAGTAGATTCTTTATTTGCTATGTTTCTATTGTTGTTATTTTAGTTTTTATTATTATTATTATTGTTATTACAGAATCGATATATAAATTTTCATCTTTATATTTTTATCACAAACAACAAAAAAAAACAATTTTCACATCGTCTAGGTTTCCTTTGGAGAGCAAATCAAGGAGCGAATCGAATTGAATCGAACGTAAATCGAATTTCTTTATTTTAATGGAAAGTACAAGATCAATTAGATTCATAATCATCGTATCGATAGGTATTATATTCAATAGTATTGTTCATAGCGGTTTGTTATCTGATTATTTTGTGCTTTTTATTATATGGGTTATTTAGAGATACGTTTATGGGAATTTGTTAGGCAACAGATGATTAATATAATGATGACTATTATTTCTTTACCAATATATTTGTTGCTACGTGCAAGGTTAGAGTGGTTCTCCTATAAAAGACCGTACCACAATATTTACCCTTCTCGCCTACTCATCGAACGATCTTGAGCTTTCAACGAATCGTACCGGATATCCTTGATGACTATTTTACTGAGGTCCTTCAGCAAGACGGCGCCAAATACCACAGAGCAAACGCAATCCTGAACTTATTAAGATATGTGTTCGGTGAGCAATTTATCTCACGTTTGGTTCGGTGAATTGGCCGCCTAGATCGTACGATTTAACGCCTCTTGACCATTTTTATAGGGCTACGTGAAGTCTCCCAATCCGTGAAGTTTGCCAATAAAGCAACAGTAATTGCGATTGGCAGACATTAAACGTGTCACTAGCGAGATACTATCCGAAATGCTCGAGAAATTGGTGAAAAATTGGACATCTCGCCTGAAAACGTAACCGTGGCTAACATTTACATGAAATAATCTTTAAAATGTAATAGGCCGATTGATTTAACGGTTTTATACATTATATAAATTTTTACAATTTTACTGTGCTTTTTTTGAAAATTATAAACCAACCTTAAAAAATCACGCATTTCCACGTAGGGCTCAAAACCCCCTTTTTCCAATGGCGTTTTTACTGGAGTAAAGCGCTTTTGTTGCTTTCTTTGCTCTTTTTAGCATGCTAGGTTTGCTGTTCATCACTTTATCAATGAAAGTCAGTCCAATACCGCGGCCGATATAAGAAAATTGTATTATCTAAAAAAAAAAAAAAAAAAAAAAACAGAATAACTCAGCATTTGTATTGTAGGATTACATTTAAACCGCAACTGTTAACCTAATTAGAGAGAATATGAGCGCACTTTGCATGCTTTCTCCTAAGGTGTTTTTACTGAAGACACCAATCACACCATCATCCACATAAGCAACCACAGTAAAGCAGCACTCTGCCAGGTTTAATAACAGGGCATGTTTGACCAAGTTCCAAAGAAGAGGGTTCACCTAGGCCGGCCATAAAGACGCTGCTTTTAAGTATTTGATCTACCTTGCCTCTGAGCGACTCGTCCACGCCAGATCAAATCAAATCAGATCAACCGTCAATATGCCCTGTTTTATAACACCCGTTGATCCGGATCAGTTTATATTTTATATGGAACATTTGATTTAAATTTTGTTTCAGAGCTCAAATTTTGATGTGAAATGTAGTAAGCCCCTTTGCGTTGTTCCAGGAAATATGAACTGAACTAAATCAGATCAAGCAATATGTCTTGTTTCATGACACCCATTGATCCGGATAAGATCAAATTTTAGATGGCAAACTTGATCCAAATTTTGTTCAGCGCAAGCTGAACCGGACCAGATCAAATATCAATATGCCGTGTTTCATGACACCCATTTATCCGGATCAGTTAAAATTGTATATGGAGAATCTGATCGAAATTTTGTTTTATATTACAAATTTTGATTTGAAATGTAGCAGGCCCCTTTGCATTGTTTCAGGAAACATGAACTTAACCAGATCAGATCAAGCATCAATATGCTGTGTTACATGACACCCGGATCACTTCAAATTATATATGGAAAACTTAATCCAAATTTTGTTTTAGATCACAAATTTTGATTTGAAATGAATTAAGCCCCTTTGTATTGTTTCTGGAAACATGAACAGAACCAGATCAAATCAAGCGTCAATATGCCCTATTTCATGATACCCATTAATCCGGATCAGTTTTAATTTTATATGGAAAATTTAATCCAAATTTTGTTTTAGAAATGTTTTACAAATTTTGATTAGAAATGTAGTAAGCCCCTTTGCTTTGTTTCAGGCAATATTAACTGACCCAGATCAGATCAAGCATCAATATGCTGTATTTCATGACACCCATTGATCCGGATCAGTTCAAATTTTATACGGAAGTCTTGAACCAAATTTTGTTTTAGATTACAAATTTTGATTTGAAATGTAGTAAGCCCCTTTGCGTTGTTTCAGAAAAAATGAACTTGATCAAGCATCAATAAGCCGTATTTCATGATACCCAATGATCCGGATCAGTTAAAATTTGATATGAAAAAATTGATCCAGATTTTGTTTCATATTACAAACATGAACTGAACCAGATCAGATCAAGCGTCAATATGCCATGTTTTTGACGGATCCATTGATCCGGATCAGTTTTAATTTTATAAGGGCAACTTAATCCAAATTTCATTCTAGATCACAAATTTTATTAGACAGAAAAAATAACAGAAAATTTGTTCATCTCTTGGTAATAACGTGTGCGGCAGAATTTAGTTTTTTGTTTTTTTTTGTGTGCGGAAAATTTAATGAGAGCGATTTTTTAACGTTTTGCCGAAGCGGTATACAAACAAAAGGGATTTATTTATTAACACAAATTGCACCTTGCAATATCCCTTTTGTGTTTTACTAACACAATTGTGCGAGTAGGGCAAAAGTACCATGTCAAAAATTAGTTTTGTACGTTTTTTGAACCAACTTACACATTTGTGAATTCCTTTTTAACTTATTTTCGTCCGAAAAAAAACACTATATCTATACACACAATTGTGTTGGTTTTACTTCAAATCAAGCGAAAATTTTATCAACAACGCCATTACATACTATGGTTTTTTACTCACACATTTGTGTGGGTTGGACTAAAATTAAGCTAATTTTTTTGTTTTCTTGGTTGAAAAAGGGATATACATGTTGGAATTTCGATAGCCTTCAATCGAACTCCTATTGTGAGCTTCTATCTGTCTCTCTAAAAGTTTTAGTACGGAAGAGGCTAAACTTGTAGGTCTAAGGTCTTTGCGATTGCACTGAGATACAGTTCAACAACTAGCTATCTGCTCGTTGGTGAAAATTTAGGTTTATTTTATGGTAGCAGGATTTTCTCATTTCGCAAGTCGTATTTGTATGTTTTAAGGACTTTCTTGTAGAAGTCCCAGTACTTAATAGCTTTCTTTTAAAGAACCTCCTGTATTTTTTACGGGTGTTTTGAAGTCCCCTCGACCTGGTGGTCGATGGTCGAGGGGTACCCGGATGTCTACCAGGATTATAAAGGTTGGTTTACAGCCAATATTGCATATACATTTGCTTGGAAAATAAAATCAATGAGTAAGTCACCTCTTTCATCCGTATCAGTGCTTCCCGAAATTGTATAATGTGAATTTGCATAGCTTACCAGGATGACTCCAATTTTTTGATTTTAAGCCTGTAAAGAGCTTCCTAATATGACAGGTGAGATTTCATGTTAAAGGCAAGCTGATATTAGCATTTCAATGCTTATTTCAATCACATCTGAATTACTGTAATTTGATAACAGAAATATATTCAGAATATTTATAACCAGAATGCTGGAACTAATTTTACATACCTTCTTTGCATGTAGCAGTTTATATTTAGGAGTCCTTAATCCAAGTACTTGGTCACCATTGACCCTAGGTTCTTGGACTAGGGCAATATGTCTATCTCCTCTTCTCCTAGTTTGAGCATGAGCGCAGCTGAATCTGCTTTGTAATGATGGATGTTAATCGGCACGAACCTTAACACTAGGTTTGCATTTTTTACTTCAGTCTCCACCACAATAATATCAGAGCCCTCTCAATGTGATTCCTCCAGGATATAGAGAGTGTTTTTACCTCCTGATCCATTTCTAAAATATGCCGGTATCGGCGATGTATGTGAAGATAGCCCAAATTCCATCCCCGATAAATGCGATGGCAACACTAGTTGTTGCTATCATGACATTTTTTTACTCTCAGCCCAAAAAATCTCCACATATCATGACATTTTTGACTATCAGCCCCGAAAAGTTCGACATTTTTACTCTCAGCCCAGAAAATATTTACTGTCATGACATCGAAAACTATCACGCACAAACTTTTTCGGGGCTGAGAGTAAAAATGTTGCTTTTTCATGCATATTATCATCAGGAAAATTTTCGGGGCTAAGATAAAAAAATTATATTAATTATTTACCAATCCCCGATTATATTTTTAAGAAATTGTACGTGATTTATTTTATGATCGAACTAATAGCTTTAGTCTGGTGATTCAAAATAATTTTGAGATTATGTTAGAATTTTTCTATGGAACAAATAGCTGCAATATAGTCCATCAAAAACACCAGATATTAAATGGACGGACTAGGATGTTACATCGGGTGAAAGAAGAACATTTAACGTATTTGAAATATTTTTTTGAGAATTTTTGTATGTTTAGTATTCGAGATATAGTCCATTGAATTCAAAAAGTATTCGTGGGCCGGACTAGTGGGTTACATTCGGTGAAAGAGGAACATATCACGTATTTAAAATAATTTTTTGAGAATTTTTGTATGTTTAGTATTCGAGATATAGTCCATTGAACTCAGAAATTATTCGTTGGCCGGACTAGTGGGTTACATTGGGTGATACAGGAACATTTAACGTGTTTGAAATAATTTTTTGAGAATTTTTGTATGTTAAGTATTCGAGATATAGTCAATTGAACTCAGAAAGTATTCGTTGAGAGTTCGTTTTGACAATTTTTGTATGTTAAGTATTCGAGATATAGTCCATTGAATTCAGAAAGTATTCGTTGGCCGGACTAGTGGCTTACATCCGGTGAAAGAGGAACATTTAACGTATTTAAAATATTTTTTTGAGAATTTTTGTTTGTTAAGTATTCGAGATATAGTCCATTGAACTCAAAAATTATTCGTTGGCCGGACTAGCGGGTTACATCGGGTGATAGAGGAACATTTAACGTGTTTGAAATAATTTTTTCAGAATTTTTATATGTTTAGTATTCGAGATTTAGTGCATTGAACTCAGAAATTATTGTTGGCCGGACTAGCGGGTTACATTGGGTGATACAGGAACATTTAACGTGTTTGAAATAATTTTTTCAGAATTTTTGTATGTTTAGTATTCGAGATATAGTCCATTGAACTCAGAAATTATTCGTTGGCCGGACTAGCGGGTTACATCGGGTGATAGAGGAACATTTAACGTGTTTGAAATAATTTTTTGAGAATTTTTGTATGTTTGGTATTCGAGATATAGTCCATTGAACTCAGAAACTATTCGTTGGCCGGACTAGTGGGTTACATTGGGTGATACAGGAACATTTAACGTGTTTGGAATAATTTTTTCAGAATTTTTGTATGTTTAGTATTCGAGATATAGTCCATTGAACTCAGAAATTATTCGTTGGCCGGACTAGCGGGTTACATCGGGTGATAGAGGAACATTTAACGTGTTTGAAATAATTTTTTGAGAATTTTTGTATGTTTGGTATTCGAGATATAGTCCATTGAACTTAGAAACTATTCGTTGGCCGGACTAGTGGGTTACATTGGGTGATACAGGAACATTTAACGTGTTTGAAATAATTTTTTGAGAATTTTTGTTTGTTAAGTATTCGAGATATAGTCCATTGAACTCAAAAATTATTCGTTGGCCGGACTAGCGGGTTACATCGGGTGATAGAGGAACATTTAACGTGTTTGAAATAATTTTTTCAGAATTTTTATATGTTTAGTATTCGAGATATAGTCCATTGAACTCAGAAATTATTCGTTGGCCGGACTAGCGGGTTACATCGGGTGATAGAGGAACATTTAACGTGTTTGAAATATTTTTTTCAGAATTTTTATATGTTTAGTATTCGAGATTTAGTGCATTGAACTCAGAAATTATTGTTGGCCGGACTAGCGGGTTACATTGGGTGATACAGGAACATTTAACGTGTTTGAAATAATTTTTTGAGAATTTTTGTATGTTTGGTATTCGAGATATAGTCCATTGAACTCAGAAACTATTCGTTGGCCGGACTAGTGGGTTACATTGGGTGATATAGGAACATTTAACGTGTTTGGAATAATTTTTTCAGAATTTTTGTATGTTTAGTATTCGAGATATAGTCCATTGAACTCAGAAATTATTCGTTGGCCGGACTAGCGGGTTACATCGGGTGATAGAGGAACATTTAACGTGTTTGAAATAATTTTTTGAGAATTTTTGTATGTTTGGTATTCGAGATATAGTCCATTGAACTTAGAAACTATTCGTTGGCCGGACTAGTGGGTTACATTGGGTGATACAGGAACATTTAACGTGTTTGGAATAATTTTTTCAGAATTTTTGTATGTTTAGTATTCGAGATATAGTCCATTGAACTCAAAAATTATTCGTTGGCCGGACTAGCGGGTTACATCGGGTGATAGAGGAACATTTAACGTGTTTGAAATAATTTTTTGAGAATTTTTGTATGTTTGGTATTCGAGATATAGTCCATTGAACTCAGAAACTATTCGTTGGCCGGACTAGTGGGTTACATTGGGTGATACAGGAACATTTAACGTGTTTGGAATAATTTTTTCAGAATTTTTGTATGTTTAGTATTCGAGATATAGTCCATTGAACTCAGAAATTATTCGTTGGCCGGACTAGCGGGTTACATCGGGTGATAGAGGAACATTTAACGTGTTTGAAATAATTTTTTGAGAATTTTTGTATGTTTGGTATTCGAGATATAGTCCATTGAACTTAGAAACTATTCGTTGGCCGGACTAGTGGGTTACATTGGGTGATACAGGAACATTTAACGTGTTTGAAATAATTTTTTGAGAATTTTTGTTTGTTAAGTATTCGAGATATAGTCCATTGAACTCAAAAATTATTCGTTGGCCGGACTAGCGGGTTACATCGGGTGATAGAGGAACATTTAACGTGTTTGAAATAATTTTTTCAGAGTTTTTATATGTTTAGTATTCGAGATATAGTCCATTGAACTCAGAAATTATTCGTTGGCCGGACTAGCGGGTTACATCGGGTGATAGAGGAACATTTAACGTGTTTGAAATAATTTTTTCAGAATTTTTATATGTTTAGTATTCGAGATTTAGTGCATTGAACTCAGAAATTATTGTTGGCCGGACTAGCGGGTTAGATTGGGTGATACAGGAACATTTAACGTGTTTGAAATAATTTTTTGAGAATTTTTGTATGTTTGGTATTCGAGATATAGTCCATTGAACTCAGAAACTATTCGTTGGCTGGACTAGTGGGTTACATTGGGTGATATAGGAACATTTAACGTGTTTGGAATAATTTTTTCAGAATTTTTGTATGTTTAGTATTCGAGATATAGTCCATTGAACTCAGAAATTATTCGTTGGCCGGACTAGCGGGTTACATCGGGTGATAGAGGAACATTTAACGTGTTTGAAATAATTTTTTGAGAATTTTTGTATGTTTGGTATTCGAGATATAGTCCATTGAACTTAGAAACTATTCGTTGGCCGGACTAGTGGGTTACATTGGGTGATACAGGAACATTTAACGTGTTTGGAATAATTTTTTCAGAATTTTTGTATGTTTAGTATTCGAGATATAGTCCATTGAATTCAAAAAATATTCGTTGGCCGGACTAGCGGGTTACATCGGGTGATAGAGGAACATTTAACTTGTTTGAAATAATTTTTTGAGAATTTTTGTATGTTTTAGTATTCGAGATATAGTCCATTGAACTCAGAAATTATTCGTTGGCCGAACTAGTGGGTTACATTGGGTGATACAGGAACATTTAACGTGTTTGAAATACTTTTTTCAGAATTTTTGTATGTTTAGTATTCGAGATATAGTCCAATGAACTCAGAAATTATTCGTTGGCCGGACTAGCGGGTTACATCGGGTGATAGAGGAACATTTAACGTGTTTGAAATAATTTTTTCAGAATTTTTATATGTTTAGTATTCGAGATATAGTCCATTGAACTCAGAAATTATTCGTTGGCCGGACTAGCGGGTTACATTGGGTGATACAGGAACATTTAACGTGTTTGAAATAATTTTTTCAGAATTTTTATATGTTTAGTATTCGAGATATAGTCCATTGAACTCAGAAATTATTCGTTGGCCGGACTAGTGGGTTACATTGGGTGATACAGGAACATTTAACGTGTTTGAAATAATTTTTTGAGAATTTTTGTATGTTTGGTATTCGAGATATAGTCCATTGAATTCAGAAGGTATTCGTTGGCTGGACTATCGGGTTACATTGGGTGATACAGGAACATTTAACGTGTTTGGAATAATTTTTTCAGAATTTTTGTATGTTTAGTATTCGAGATATAGTCCATTGAACTCAGAAATTATTCGTTGGCCGGACTAGCGGGTTACATCGGGTGATAGAGGAACATTTAACGTGTTTGAAATAATTTTTTGAGAATTTTTGTATGTTTGGTATTCGAGATATAGTCCATTGAACTTAGAAACTGTTCGTTGGCCGGACTAGTGGGTTACATTGGGTGATACAGGAACATTTAACGTGTTTGGAATAATTTTTTCATAATTTTTGTATGTTTAGTATTCGAGATATAGTCCATTGAACTCAGAAATTATTCATTGGCCGGACTAGCGGGTTACATTGGGTGAAACAGGAACATTTAACGTGTTTGAAATAATTTTTTGAGAATTTTTATATGTTTGGTATTCGAGATATAGTCCATTGAACTCAGAAATTATTCGTTGGCCGGACTAGTGGGTTACATTGGGTGATACAGGAACATTTAACGTGTTTGAAATAATTTTTTGAGAATTTTTATATGTTTGGTATTCGAGATATAGTCCATTGAATTCAGAAATTATTCGTTGGCTGGACTATCGGGTTACATTGGGTGATACAGGAACATTTAACGTGTTTGGAATAATTTTTTCAGAATTTTTGTATGTTTAGTATTCGAGATATAGTCCATTGAACTCAGAAATTATTCGTTGGCCGGACTAGCGGGTTACATCGGGTGATAGAGGAACATTTAACGTGTTTGAAATAATTTTTTGAGAATTTTTGTATGTTTGGTATTCGAGATATAGTCCATTGAACTTAGAAACTATTCGTTGGCCGGACTAGTGGGTTACATTGGGTGATAGAGGAACATTTAACGTGTTTGAAATAATTTTTTCAGAATTTTTATATGTTTAGTATTCGAGATATAGTCCATTGAACTCAGAAATTATTCGTTGGCCGGACTAGTGGGTTACATCGGGTGATAGAGGAACATTTAACGTGTTTGAAATAATTTTTTGAGAATTTTTGTATGTTTGGTATTCGAGATATAGTCCATTGAACTTAGAAACTATTCGTTGGCCGGACTAGTGGGTTACATTGGGTGATACAGGAACATTTAACGTGTTTGGAATAATTTTTTCAGAATTTTTGTATGTTTAGTATTCGAGATATAGTCCATTGAACTCAGAAATTATTCGTTGGCCGGACTAGCGGGTTACATCGGGTGATAGAGGAACATTTAACGTGTTTGAAATAATTTTTTGAGAATTTTTGTATGTTTGGTATTCGAGATATAGTCCATTGAACTTAGAAACTATTCGTTGGCCGGACTAGTGGGTTACATTGGGTGATACAGGAACATTTAACGTGTTTGGAATAATTTTTTCAGAATTTTTGTATGTTTAGTATTCGAGATATAGTCCATTGAACTCAAAAATTATTCGTTGGCCGGACTAGCGGGTTACATCGGGTGATAGAGGAACATTTAACGTGTTTGAAATAATTTTTTGAGAATTTTTGTATGTTTGGTATTCGAGATATAGTCCATTGAACTCAGAAACTATTCGTTGGCCGGACTAGCGGGTTACATCGGGTGATAGAGGAACATTTAACGTGTTTGAAATAATTTTTTCAGAATTTTTATATGTTTAGTATTCGAGATTTAGTGCATTGAACTCAGAAATTATTGTTGGCCGGACTAGCGGGTTACATTGGGTGATACAGGAACATTTAACGTGTTTGAAATAATTTTTTGAGAATTTTTGTATGTTTGGTATTCGAGATATAGTCCATTGAACTCAGAAACTATTCGTTGGCCGGACTAGTGGGTTACATTGGGTGATATAGGAACATTTAACGTGTTTGGAATAATTTTTTCAGAATTTTTGTATGTTTAGTATTCGAGATATAGTCCATTGAACTCAGAAATTATTCGTTGGCCGGACTAGCGGGTTACATCGGGTGATAGAGGAACATTTAACGTGTTTGAAATAATTTTTTCAGAATTTTTATATGTTTAGTATTCGAGATTTAGTGCATTGAACTCAGAAATTATTGTTGGCCGGACTAGCGGGTTACATTGGGTGATACAGGAACATTTAACGTGTTTGAAATAATTTTTTGAGAATTTTTGTATGTTTGGTATTCGAGATATAGTCCATTGAACTCAGAAACTATTCGTTGGCCGGACTAGTGGGTTACATTGGGTGATATAGGAACATTTAACGTGTTTGGAATAATTTTTTCAGAATTTTTGTATGTTTAGTATTCGAGATATAGTCCATTGAACTCAGAAATTATTCGTTGGCCGGACTAGCGGGTTACATCGGGTGATAGAGGAACATTTAACGTGTTTGAAATAATTTTTTGAGAATTTTTGTATGTTTGGTATTCGAGATATAGTCCATTGAACTTAGAAACTATTCGTTGGCCGGACTAGTGGGTTACATTGGGTGATACAGGAACATTTAACGTGTTTGGAATAATTTTTTCAGAATTTTTGTATGTTTAGTATTCGAGATATAGTCCATTGAATTCAAAAAATATTCGTTGGCCGGACTAGCGGGTTACATCGGGTGATAGAGGAACATTTAACTTGTTTGAAATAATTTTTTGAGAATTTTTGTATGTTTTAGTATTCGAGATATAGTCCATTGAACTCAGAAATTATTCGTTGGCCGAACTAGTGGGTTACATTGGGTGATACAGGAACATTTAACGTGTTTGAAATACTTTTTTCAGAATTTTTGTATGTTTAGTATTCGAGATATAGTCCAATGAACTCAGAAATTATTCGTTGGCCGGACTAGCGGGTTACATCGGGTGATAGAGGAACATTTAACGTGTTTGAAATAATTTTTTCAGAATTTTTATATGTTTAGTATTCGAGATATAGTCCATTGAACTCAGAAATTATTCGTTGGCCGGACTAGCGGGTTACATTGGGTGATACAGGAACATTTAACGTGTTTGAAATAATTTTTTCAGAATTTTTATATGTTTAGTATTCGAGATATAGTCCATTGAACTCAGAAATTATTCGTTGGCCGGACTAGTGGGTTACATTGGGTGATACAGGAACATTTAACGTGTTTGAAATAATTTTTTCAGAATTTTTGTATGTTTAGTATTCGAGATATAGTCCATTGAACTCAGAAATTATTCATTGGCCGGACTAGCGGGTTACATTGGGTGAAACAGGAACATTTAACGTGTTTGAAATAATTTTTTGAGAATTTTTATATGTTTGGTATTCGAGATATAGTCCATTGAACTCAGAAATTATTCGTTGGCCGGACTAGTGGGTTACATTGGGTGATACAGGAACATTTAACGTGTTTGAAATAATTTTTTGAGAATTTTTATATGTTTGGTATTCGAGATATAGTCCATTGAATTCAGAAATTATTCGTTGGCTGGACTATCGGGTTACATTGGGTGATACAGGAACATTTAACGTGTTTGGAATAATTTTTTCAGAATTTTTGTATGTTTAGTATTCGAGATATAGTCCATTGAACTCAGAAATTATTCGTTGGCCGGACTAGCGGGTTACATCGGGTGATAGAGGAACATTTAACGTGTTTGAAATAATTTTTTGAGAATTTTTGTATGTTTGGTATTCGAGATATAGTCCATTGAACTTAGAAACTATTCGTTGGCCGGACTAGTGGGTTACATTGGGTGATAGAGGAACATTTAACGTGTTTGAAATAATTTTTTCAGAATTTTTATATGTTTAGTATTCGAGATATAGTCCATTGAACTCAGAAATTATTCGTTGGCCGGACTAGTGGGTTACATTGGGTGATACAGGAACATTTAACGTGTTTGAAATAATTTTTTCAGAATTTTTGTATGTTTAGTATTCGAGATATAGTCCATTGAACTCAGAAATTATTCATTGGCCGGACTAGCGGGTTACATTGGGTGAAACAGGAACATTTAACGTGTTTGAAATAATTTTTTGAGAATTTTTATATGTTTGGTATTCGAGATATAGTCCATTGAACTCAGAAATTATTCGTTGGCCGGACTAGTGGGTTACATTGGGTGATACAGGAACATTTAACGTGTTTGAAATAATTTTTTGAGAATTTTTATATGTTTGGTATTCGAGATATAGTCCATTGAACTCAGAAATTATTCGTTGGCCGGACTAGTGGGTTACATTGGGTGATACAGGAACATTTAACGTGTTTGAAATAATTTTTTGAGAATTTTTGTATGTTTGGTATTCGAGATATAGTCCATTGAATTCAGAAGGTATTCGTTGGCTGGACTATCGGGTTACATTGGGTGATACAGGAACATTTAACGTGTTTGGAATAATTTTTTCAGAATTTTTGTATGTTTAGTATTCGAGATATAGTCCATTGAACTCAGACATTTTTTGAGAATTTTTATATGTTTGGTATTCGAGATATAGTCCATTGAACTCAGAAATTATTCGTTGGCCGGACTAGTGGGTTACATTGGGTGATACAGGAACATTTAACGTGTTTGAAATAATTTTTTGAGAATTTTTATATGTTTGGTATTCGAGATATAGTCCATTGAATTCAGAAATTATTCGTTGGCCGGACTAGTGGGTTACATCCGGTGAAAGAGGAACATTTAACGTATCTAAAATTATTTTTTCAGAATTTTTGTATGTTTAGTATTCGAGATATAGTCCATTGAACTCAGAAATTATTCGTTGGCCGGACTAGTGGGTTACATTGGGTGATACAGGAACATTTAACGTGTTTGAAATAATTTTTTGAGAATTTTTGTATGTTTGGTATTCGAGATATAGTCCATTGAATTCAGAAGGTATTCGTTGGCTGGACTATCGGGTTACATTGGGTGATACAGGAACATTTAACGTGTTTGGAATAATTTTTTCAGAATTTTTGTATGTTTAGTATTCGAGATATAGTCCATTGAACTCAGAAATTATTCGTTGGCCGGACTAGCGGGTTACATCGGGTGATAGAGGAACATTTAACGTGTTTGAAATAATTTTTTGAGAATTTTTGTATGTTTGGTATTCGAGATATAGTCCATTGAACTTAGAAACTATTCGTTGGCCGGACTAGTGGGTTACATTGGGTGATACAGGAACATTTAACGTGTTTGAAATAATTTTTTCAGAATTTTTGTATGTTTAGTATTCGAGATATAGTCCATTGAACTCAGAAATTATTCATTGGCCGGACTAGCGGGTTACATTGGGTGAAACAGGAACATTTAACGTGTTTGAAATAATTTTTTGAGAATTTTTATATGTTTGGTATTCGAGATATAGTCCATTGAACTCAGAAATTATTCGTTGGCCGGACTAGTGGGTTACATTGGGTGATACAGGAACATTTAACGTGTTTGAAATAATTTTTTGGGAATTTTTATATGTTTGGTATTCGAGATATAGTCCATTGAATTCAGAAATTATTCGTTGGCCGGACTAGTGGGTTACATCCGGTGAAAGAGGAACATTTAACGTATCTAAAATAATTTTTTCAGAATTTTTGTATGTTTAGTATTCGATATATAGTCCATTGAACTCAGAAATTATTCGTTGGCCGGACTAGTGGGTTACATCCGGTGAAAGAGGAACATTTAACGTGTTTGAAATAATTTTTTCAGAATTTTTGTATGTTTAGTATTCGAGATATAGTCCATTGAATTCAAAAAATATTCGTTGGCCGGACTAGCGGGTTACATCGGGTGATAGAGGAACATTTAACTTGTTTGAAATAATTTTTTGAGAATTTTTGTATGTTTTAGTATTCGAGATATAGTCCATTGAACTCAGAAATTATTCGTTGGCCGGACTAGTGGGTTACATTGGGTGATACAGGAACATTTAACGTGTTTGAAATACTTTTTTCAGAATTTTTGTATGTTTAGTATTCGATATATAGTCCATTGAATTCAGAAAGTATTCGTTGGCCGGACTAGTGGGTTACATTGGGTGATACAGGATCATTTGACGTGTTTGAAATACTTTTTACAGAATTTTTGTATGTTTAGTATTCGAGATATAGTCCATTGAACTCATAAATTATTCGTTGGCCGGACTAGCGGGTTACATCGGGTGATAGAGGAACATTTAACGTGTTTGAAATAATTTTTTCAGAATTTTTATATGTTTAGTATTCGAGATATAGTCCATTGAACTCAGAAATTATTCGTTAGCCGGACTAGCGGGTTACATTGGGTGATACAGGAACATTTAACGTGTTTGAAATAATTTTTTGAGAATTTTTGTATGTTTGGTATTCGAGAAATAGTCCATTGAACTCAGAAATTATTCGTCACTAGTCCGGCCAACGAATAATTTCTGAGTTCAATGGACTATATCTCGAATACTAAACATACAAAAATTCTGAAAAAATTATTTCAAACACGTTAAATGTTCCTGTATCACCCAATGTAACCCACTAGTCCGGCCAACGAATAATTTCTGAGTTCAATGGACTATATCTCGAATACTAAACATATAAAAATTCTGAAAAAATTATTTCAAACACGTTAAATGTTCCTCTATCACCCGATGTAACCCGCTAGTCCGGCCAACGAATAATTTCTGAGTTCAATGGACTATATCTCGAATACTAAACATATAAAAATTCTGAAAAAATTATTTCAAACACGTTAAATGTTCCTGTATCACCCGATGTAACCCGCTAGTCTGGCCAACGAATAATTTCTGAGTTCAATGGACTAAATCTCGAATACTAAACATATAAAAATTCTGAAAAAATTATTTCAAACGCGCTAAATGTTCCTGTATCACCCAATGTAACCCACTAGTCCGGCCAACGAATAATTTCTGAGTTCAATGGACTATATCTCGAATACTAAACATATAAAAATTCTGAAAAAATTATTTCAAACACGTTAAATGTTCCTCTATCACCCGATGTAACCCGCTAGTCCGGCCAACGAATAATTTCTGAGTTCAATGGACTATATCTCGAATACTAAACATACAAAAATTCTGAAAAAATTATTTCAAACACGCTAAATGTTCCTGTATCACCCAATGTAACCCACTAGTCCGGCCAACGAATAATTTCTGAGTTCAATGGACTATATCTCGAATACTAAACATATAAAAATTCTGAAAAAATTATTTCAAACACGTTAAATGTTCCTCTATCACCCGATGTAACCCGATAGTCCGGCCAACGAATAATTTCTGAGTTCAATGGACTATATTTCGAATACTAAACATACAAAAATTCTCAAAAAATTATTTCAAACACGCTAAATGTTCCTCTATCACCCAATGTAACCCGCTAGTCCGGCCAACGAATAATTTCTGAGTTCAATGGACTATATCTCGAATACTAAACATATAAAAATTCTGAAAAAATTATTTCAAACACGTTAAATGTTCCTCTATCACCCGATGTAACCCGCTAGTCCGGCCAACGAACAATTTCTGAGTTCAATGGACTATATCTCGAATACTAAACATACAAAAATTCTGAAAAAATTATTTCAAACACGTTAAATGTTCCTGTATCACCCAATGTAACCCACTAGTCCGGCCAACGAATAATTTCTGAGTTCAATGGACTATATCTCGAATACTAAACATATAAAAATTCTGAAAAAATTATTTCAAACACGTTAAATGTTCCTCTATCACCCGATGTAACCCGCTAGTCCGGCCAACGAATAATTTCTGAGTTCAATGGACTATATCTCGAATACCAAACATATAAAAATTCTGAAAAAATTATTTCAAACACGTTAAATGTTCCTGTATCACCCGATGTAACCCGCTAGTCTGGCCAACGAATAATTTCTGAGTTCAATGGACTAAATCTCGAATACTAAACATATAAAAATTCTGAAAAAATTATTTCAAACGCGCTAAATGTTCCTGTATCACCCAATGTAACCCACTAGTCCGGCCAACGAATAATTTCTGAGTTCAATGGACTATATCTCGAATACTAAACATATAAAAATTCTGAAAAAATTATTTCAAACACGTTAAATGTTCCTCTATCACCCGATGTAACCCGCTAGTCCGGCCAACGAATAATTTCTGAGTTCAATGGACTATATCTCGAATACTAAACATACAAAAATTCTGAAAAAATTATTTCAAACACGCTAAATGTTCCTGTATCACCCAATGTAACCCACTAGTCCGGCCAACGAATAATTTCTGAGTTCAATGGACTATATCTCGAATACTAAACATATAAAAATTCTGAAAAAATTATTTCAAACACGTTAAATGTTCCTCTATCACCCGATGTAACCCGATAGTCCGGCCAACGAATAATTTCTGAGTTCAATGGACTATATTTCGAATACTAAACATACAAAAATTCTCAAAAAATTATTTCAAACACGCTAAATGTTCCTCTATCACCCAATGTAACCCGCTAGTCCGGCCAACGAATAATTTCTGAGTTCAATGGACTATATCTCGAATACTAAACATATAAAAATTCTGAAAAAATTATTTCAAACACGTTAAATGTTCCTCTATCACCCGATGTAACCCGCTAGTCCGGCCAACGAACAATTTCTGAGTTCAATGGACTATATCTCGAATACTAAACATACAAAAATTCTGAAATAATTATTTCAAACACGTTAAATGTTCCTGTATCACCCAATGTAACCCACTAGTCCGGCCAACGAATAATTTCTGAGTTCAATGGACTATATCTCGAATACTAAACATATAAAAATTCTGAAAAAATTATTTCAAACACGTTAAATGTTCCTCTATCACCCGATGTAACCCGCTAGTCCGGCCAACGAATAATTTCTGAGTTCAATGGACTATATCTCGAATACTAAACATACAAAAATTCTGAAAAAATTATTTCAAACACGCTAAATGTTCCTGTATCACCCAATGTAACCCACTAGTCCGGCCAACGAATAATTTCTGAGTTCAATGGACTATATCTCGAATACTAAACATATAAAAATTCTGAAAAAATTATTTCAAACACGTTAAATGTTCCTCTATCACCCGATGTAACCCGCTAGTCCGGCCAACGAATAATTTCTGAGTTCAATGGACTATATCTCGAATACTAAACATATAAAAATTCTGAAAAAATTATTTCAAACACGTTAAATGTTCCTCTATCACCCGATGTAACCCGCTAGTCCGGCCAACGAATAATTTCTGAGTTCAATGGACTATATCTCGAATACTAAACATACAAAAATTCTGAAAAAATTATTTCAAACACGTTAAATGTTCCTGTATCACCCAATGTAACCCACTAGTCCGGCCAACGAATAATTTCTGAGTTCAATGGACTATATCTCGAATACTAAACATATAAAAATTCTGAAAAAATTATTTCAAACACGTTAAATGTTCCTCTATCACCCGATGTAACCCGCTAGTCCGGCCAACGAATAATTTCTGAGTTCAATGGACTATATCTCGAATACTAAACATACAAAAATTCTGAAAAAATTATTTCAAACACGTTAAATGTTCCTCTATCACCCAATGTAACCCACTAGTCCGGCCAACGAATAATTTCTGAGTTCAATGGACTATATCTCGAATACTAAACATATAAAAATTCTGAAAAAATTATTTCAAACACGTTAAATGTTCCTCTATCACCCGATGTAACCCGCTAGTCCGGCCAACGAATAATTTCTGAGTTCAATGGACTATATCTCGAATACTAAACATACAAAAATTCTGAAAAAATTATTTCAAACACGTTAAATGTTCCTGTATCACCCAATGTAACCCACTAGTCCGGCCAACGAATAATTTCTGAGTTCAATGGACTATATCTCGAATACTAAACATATAAAAATTCTGAAAAAATTATTTCAAACACGTTAAATGTTCCTCTATCACCCGATGTAACCCACTAGTCCGGCCAACGAATAATTTCTGAGTTCAATGGACTATATCTCGAATACTAAACATACAAAAATTCTGAAATAATTATTTCAAACACGTTAAATGTTCCTGTATCACCCAATGTAACCCACTAGTCCGGCCAACGAATAATTTCTGAGTTCAATGGACTATATCTCGAATACTAAACATATAAAAATTCTGAAAAAATTATTTCAAACACGTTAAATGTTCCTCTATCACCCGATGTAACCCGCTAGTCCGGCCAACGAATAATTTCTGAGTTCAATGGACTATATCTCGAATACTAAACATACAAAAATTCTGAAAAAATTATTTCAAACACGCTAAATGTTCCTGTATCACCCAATGTAACCCACTAGTCCGGCCAACGAATAATTTCTGAGTTCAATGGACTATATCTCGAATACTAAACATATAAAAATTCTGAAAAAATTATTTCAAACACGTTAAATGTTCCTCTATCACCCGATGTAACCCGCTAGTCCGGCCAACGAATAATTTCTGAGTTCAATGGACTATATCTCGAATACTAAACATATAACAATTCTGAAAAAATTATTTCAAACACGTTAAATGTTCCTCTATCACCCGATGTAACCCGCTAGTCCGGCCAACGAATAATTTCTGAGTTCAATGGACTATATCTCGAATACTAAACATACAAAAATTCTGAAAAAATTATTTCAAACACGTTAAATGTTCCTGTATCACCCAATGTAACCCACTAGTCCGGCCAACGAATAATTTCTGAGTTCAATGGACTATATCTCGAATACTAAATATATAAAAATTCTGAAAAAATTATTTCAAACACGTTAAATGTTCCTCTATCACCCGATGTAACCCGCTAGTCCGGCCAACGAATAATTTCTGAGTTCAATGGACTATATCTCGAATACTAAACATACAAAAATTCTGAAAAAATTATTTCAAACACGTTAAATGTTCCTGTATCACCCAATGTAACCCACTAGTCCGGCCAACGAATAATTTCTGAGTTCAATGGACTATATCTCGAATACTAAACATATAAAAATTCTGAAAAAATTATTTCAAACACGTTAAATGTTCCTCTATCACCCGATGTAACCCGCTAGTCCGGCCAACGAATAATTTCTGAGTTCAATGGACTATATCTCGAATACTAAACATACAAAAATTCTGAAAAAATTATTTCAAACACGTTAAATGTTCCTGTATCACCCAATGTAACCCACTAGTCCGGCCAACGAATAATTTCTGAGTTCAATGGACTATATCTCGAATACTAAACATATAAAAATTCTGAAAAAATTATTTCAAACACGTTAAATGTTCCTCTATCACCCGATGTAACCCACTAGTCCGGCCAACGAATAATTTCTGAGTTCAATGGACTATATCTCGAATACTAAACATATAAAAATTCTGAAAAAATTATTTCAAACACGTTAAATGTTCCTCTATCACCCGATGTAACCCGCTAGTCCGGCCAACGAATAATTTCTGAGTTCAATGGACTATATCTCGAATACTAAACATATAACAATTCTGAAAAAATTATTTCAAACACGTTAAATGTTCCTCTATCACCCGATGTAACCCGCTAGTCCGGCCAACGAATAATTTCTGAGTTCAATGGACTATATCTCGAATACTAAACATACAAAAATTCTGAAAAAATTATTTCAAACACGTTAAATGTTCCTGTATTACCCAATGTAACCCACTAGTCCGGCCAACGAATAATTTCTGAGTTCAATGGACTATATCTCGAATACTAAACATATACAAATTCTGAAAAAATTATTTCAAACACGTTAAATGTTCCTCTATCACCCGATGTAACCCGCTAGTCCGGCCAACGAATAATTTCTGAGTTCAATGGACTATATCTCGAATATCAAACATACAAAAATTCTCAAAAAATTATTTCAAACACGTTAAATGTTCCTGTATCACCCAATGTAACCCGCTAGTCCGGCCAACGAATAATTTCTGAGTTCAATGGACTATATCTCGAATACTAAACATATAAAAATTCTGAAAAAATTATTTCAAACACGTTAAATGTTCCTCTATCACCCGATGTAACCCGCTAGTCCGGCCAACGAATAATTTCTGAGTTCAATGGACTATATCTCGAATACTAAACATACAAAAATTCTGAAAAAATTATTTCAAACACGTTAAATGTTCCTGTATCACCCAATGTAACCCACTAGTCCGGCCAACGAATAATTTCTGAGTTCAATGGACTATATCTCGAATACTAAACATATAAAAATTCTGAAAAAATTATTTCAAACACGTTAAATGTTCCTCTATCACCCGATGTAACCCGCTAGTCCGGCCAACGAATAATTTCTGAGTTCAATGGACTATATCTCGAATACTAAACATACAAAAATTCTGAAAAAATTATTTCAAACACGTTAAATGTTCCTCTATCACCCGATGTAACCCACTAGTCCGGCCAACGAATAATTTCTGAGTTCAATGGACTATATCTCGAATACTAAACATATAAAAATTCTGAAAAAATTATTTCAAACACGTTAAATGTTCCTCTATCACCCGATGTAACCCGCTAGTCCGGCCAACGAATAATTTCTGAGTTCAATGGACTATATCTCGAATACTAAACATACAAAAATTCTGAAAAAATTATTTCAAACACGCTAAATGTTCCTGTATCACCCAATGTAACCCACTAGTCCGGCCAACGAATAGTTTCTGAGTTCAATGGACTATATCTCGAATACCAAACATACAAAAATTCTCAAAAAATTATTACAAATAATAATAATAATAAACAATCAAATATCTTTTTCTTTTATTTCGACTCTCATTACATTTGTGAACTATCGTGATAGCAAGTATTTTCGGGGCTGAGAGTAAAACTGTGTCTATTTTTTGGGCTGAGAGTAAACAAAAAAAAAGGAAAAGAATAATTTTATCGGTTTGGAAGCACAATATTTAATAATATATGGTGATATAAAATAAATTCAATTCGCATTTTAAAATATTTTATTTTGTTGATATTATTAAACAAATCATTTTAATTATGTTTCTTCTTTTGGTAATAAATTGTACTCAAATATTCGAATTTAAACCAAATGTTTTCTTGATAGTATATCTAAAGTTGTATAGTATTGCCATAAGCAACTTTTTCGATTTTCGGGGATAGAAATTTGGGCTATCTTCACAGAGGTGTATCGGCGCCCGTTAGGTGCCACCATCTTTTCTTATATATCTTGTGTGTGACTGCGCTGAAACTATAGCTGATTAAACCACTTGTTCTCGCCAGTGCAGCCAGTGTACCTCTATTTAAAATGATAAACCTATAATCAATCTTTGGTTCTTCCAACTTGGCCAATCTCCAGTCGACGTCCGGAAGTTGAGAATTGCTAACCTATGGCATTTCCAGAATTTCTTTTGGGTCCCTGTGATCCACTGGGATCCAAGCTTCCGGTCGAGGAACACAAGGGATATCCTCACAATCAATCACTACTTTTATTGTCTAGCTCCCGCCCAGACTTCACCTAGGATCTCTTTAGTGTTTTGTACACGGTCAATGACTGTTGGTCGGTAACAGCTGTCAAATTGACACAAGCGGGTCCAAGGTTTGCCCATATATTTTTTTGGAAACTAGCGGCTAAGGCCTTCTCCGCATTCTTCCAATTGCTATAGTCGATATATATTCGTCGTCTTGCGTTCGAATCCTTTTTGCATTTGCCTATTATTCCTCCTCCGATCTCTGTCTTTTGGGTAGAGAATCCGTTCTCTTCATCACCGGAATTTTATTGAGCTGTAATAGAACTTTCCTGACTATTTCCCTGGTTTATAAGTTGATACGAGAGAACAATTTTTGTTTACGCTCATATCGTAGAGATTACTGTCGAGGAACTGGGTCTCACGTGTCCCTTTTTTCAGTATGCTCTGAGGGCCAGGCCTAATGATTAAAGATTCACGTTGGTTGATCTATCACTTGCCAAAATCCTACCAGCATTATTTCCCGGGTTATGAGCGCGGGACTCTTGTTTTTTATATTGTTGGTTTCATCGATGTTTTGTCCTACGAGTAACGCAGAGGGGAATGTCTATCTTTGCATAGATCCGCAGTACATAGATAACGCAGTTTGATGCGGAGAGTGTCAAGTATCCGGGTACATTGATAGAGACTGACCTTTTTTATACTGTTCCCAAAACCCGGAGGGTTATCTGCAAGGTATGATTAGCACCTTAATCCGGCCTAGCTCGCATCCAGTTTTACAGCCTAACGCACTACAAAAATAGAGGAGCAGTGCCTTCTTGCATAGCATAACACCACTTTTTGTCGCTTTTATTTGTAAATGTAAACCGCAATATTTGCATTATTTAGCCTCATGATTTGAAAAGAAGAATCCCAGAGATTTTTGACATGAACAGGACCTAACTGTCCGTTTTGGGCACTAGTTCCAATTTTGGTTAGCGTTGGTTCTGTTTAAGGTTTCGCCAAACAAATCTTTCTATATTTTCCTAAATGATGTTGTTTACACAGCGGTATATCTTGTAGTTGGCGAAACAGGCCGCTACGTTTATGTATTTTAAATGTTTAGTTACAAATATAAAATTGTGTTGGCTTAGATGCTTGTTTGGAGGAAAAGTAATTTTTTTTTTTTTTTAGTTTTATTTATGTATTTATTTATTATTATTAATAATCATAAAAGTGTAAATGACAACTAATGGATTTAATGTCCTTTAATAGCTCGCCATTCATATTTATGAATGGTACAAAACATATACAGCATATAGTGTCATAATGACTAAAACTACATTACGCATAATAAACAATAAAATACAAATATATAACAATATAATTAAATTTAATTAATTAATGATGATTGGTTCTATTAATCTCAAATAATCTTTAACTGATGATAGCAGATGAGATTTTATCATTCGTTCAAACATAAAAATATGTACAGCATTCCTAATATTTTCAGGTAATTTATTATAAATATATGGCCCAATAAATGTTAATGATTTTCTGCCATATTCCGTTTTAATTTGGGGGCACTTCAACTGACAAGAACCTCTGGTTGAATAACCATGTCCTCGAAATTCGAATTGTATAGACGCAAGTAAAGATGGGATATGCAAACACTTAAACATGTAGATCGACACATACATCTCAAAAATTGCTTTAATTGGAAGAATGCCTATAGCAACAGTTCGATAGAGCTCTACTGTAGGAAACGGGTGAGGTAGTTTAAACATTGCTTTACAGCACCTATTTTGTAAAATCTGCAATTTATTCAGTTTTTCTTTAACGACTGAGCCAAAGGTAGAAAATGCGTATGAGAATCGAGTATGAATAAATGAGAAATAAATTTTTTTAACACATGTTCTGGAACAAAATCAGCCAGTTTTCTAATCAAGCAAATAAAAGGGCAAACTTTAATACAAATAGAATTAATATTAGTATTAGTATATTTAAATTAGTATTGGTTTGACTAGTTCTCCTAGGCCCGTAAGTTTGAACAAGCAGAATTTTTCGAAAAATCCGTGTGTAAAAAAATCCATGGATTGTTCCATGGTTTAAATTGGTAAGTTTAAACGACGATTAATCGGCGATGTTTTTTTCGAACATCGCACACAGAGTTACCAACAGATGTTCGAAAAAAGAAAATGTTACTAAATTTCTTATGTCATTTTGGCATTAACTATTCGCACAACAAATTCCACAAAATCGTCCTTTGGTATTGTTGCATTTCATTCAGCCTTTTTTATCGAGTTCGACGACAGTGAGAGTGAGGAAACGAAATATAAAGTGTCGGTAACATCTTTCCTTGTTGTACTGCGGAATTTAAAACAAATAAAGCAATGTAGCTTCTGCCTGGATGTTGCGCTTTCGAAACTAATGGTTCAACTAACCTGTGGTATGGATACGGTTAAAACTCATTCAATTCCAGTTCTAGAGTTCGATTCATTACGAGCTTTCTATTCAGCTAATGCGTATCCAAGTCAAATATTTTCAAAGTACATCAATTTTGCCGGCATAGTAAATAATTTTCGAATCAACGAAGAAGAAATAACTTTCGATGTCAATGAGAAAAAAGTTTTAGTAAAATATAACATGGAAATGGACCAATAAATCCACGAGCGTTACGATCTCAGCTGAATATAAGTGCTCAAGAGTTTGATAAATATAAAATTGAAGAAAATAATTCAGTTATATTTTGCCTGCGAGCATTTTGTGCCTTGTTAAATCTATCTGATGCTTTAAGATTAGATATCTCGATGAATTTCGAAACTGATGGCAAGATGGGCTTAAAAAATATTTTCATATTAGATTGGATGTATACGTTTAACGTGCATTTGGTGCTCAATCAATATCTAATACGAAAAATAACCGGTGCTCAATCAATATTGCGCAATGCAACCAGCATTGAATTTCCGCTGAGTGAAAAAACAAAACGGCAGAAAATTAATTCAGTTTCAGAAGATCACGACTATTGATCAAATGCGGAACCAGATAAACAAATCTATTTCACAATCAAAATCTATTCCAGTTGAGCTCATACAAAATACGGCGTCAACGTTTCTAATTTAGGAACTCAATCTCCTCTAATATTGAGAAACACACCCATTCAAGAGAACCCGGAAGTTCCAATAAATCTTGATACAGAAGATATTGAAGTCTATTTAATAATCAGGACATAAGGGATACGGAAAAAGGGCCGAATCAGGGGAGAAGAGTTTTAACGAAAAATACGAACCATTCCGTACAAGAATAAAATTTATATTCCGACGATGTTATGAGCCAAAATTTCAGACCCAAAACATTTCTAGAGCCTGTGAAATTCTGGCTGAAGATTCAGATCCCGAGTAAAGAAAATTATTAATAAAAATTTTGCTAGTTTTTGATTAAAGTTTATTTTATTCGAGTAACCGATGGACATACCTCTTATGCTTATTCATGTTATCCTTTCGATTAAAATTTCTATTACAAACGGGACAAGGATAATAAGTTCTTGTATGTATTATACTTTGATGCTTAAGATAGCTACTACGAAACTTAAGCGAGGGATCAAGGTCACTTTCATGTGAAAAAAAAAAATGTATATTCAACTGACGAAGAATCCATTTTTTGTAATATTTTTTTTTATTTATCTAATTAAATAGATAATGTAGTTATATAATTTATTATATATTAAAAAATTACATCGTCAATTTGACAATGACAGTTCGAAAAAAAAATTCGGACGAAAAAATCATAGAAAAATAAAAATAATACATAGAAATCGGTGGATTTTTAAAATAACCATGGATCAAATAATCCTCGTTTAACCTTACCAAACCGAGGATAAATCCTCGGTTGTGAATTAATCTTCGTTCAAACTTACGGGCCTTAATGTAAACATATAGTAAATAATATTATTATTTATACGAGCACCTGGAGGCTGTTCGTAAACTCTACATTGTTACGATATTGTTAACAATGACAGTTCTAAATCGTTCTGAAACTATCATTGTAACAACGAGCACATGCTTTTTGTCGTTCGTAAACTCGTTTTAACATTGTTACAAATGTCATTCTCAACCCTACTCGAGACTGCCTTTCCAGCTGTCAAAGTACTAATTATGCTACAATGAAGCGAAAAAAAAAATTTTTCACATCAATATCGGAACAAAATAATTTTTTAATAAAATTTTTTATGTGGTCAATGTGTTTGATAAAAGTACTAAGCGTATAATTGAGTATTATTTAAAAATTATAATTTTAATACTCTAAGTTTACGGATATCTGGTTTAATAATTATTTTCATATTGAGGAGAATATAAATTAGTTTTCTGTTTTGCGTTTTATAACAATGTTAACAATGTAAAGTTTACGAACAGCCTCCTGCTGGAATAATTTTATTTATTTTTCAATTCGTCAATATGCATTAGCTGCTAAAAGTTAGATCCCCTATGAAATTTTTATCAAAATTACTACAGCACAAATGAACTAGTTGGTAGTTGTTGAGGTTTTTAGTTACATATTGATCATAATTATATTACATCCAATGTGCCTAGCCGTAATTTAGTATTTCTCCTTGTATGATGTTTCCTTGGTGTTTCCAATTTGTTTACTGGTAGTCAGGTGAGGCCACTGTATATTTATTTGAGGATCGGCGAGCCAATGCCCTAACGTCTATGGCGTTCTAGCAAGGCCGAATTTGCAGCGGTTTTGGAGAAGGGTGCCAACTACATTCCACAGCGAGAAGATGCCCAACGGTCTGGATGGGGTGCCTGTGGCATGACGGCCCTCTATAAAGCCGCAACTCAGTTAGACGTCACAACTGTACAGGATGACCGGTACTGAGCACCCAAAATTACGGTACCCGCAATACTTGGTTTACGTTGGTCTCGTCTCCAAGATATTTTGGATGCAGGACATCCACAGGGTCGGAGTGGCAGGTCCAGCACATGTGTCATTAATTCGTGGACGACCGTAAAATTCAGCGGTCCCCTTGTGGCACTTCGGCGGTTTCATGCTGTCGAAGTGTGAATTGTGGGGGATTCGTTGAAGGTCTCTTCTGGTGAAGAGAAGCTTTGTCTGGTGGGTAACGTCCCTACCGTTCTATGCTGCTTCGTTGTGGCTGGCATCGGCCTTTAGGTGTCGATGGGTCGTTTGGAGGGGTTTCTTCCTCAGACTTTGAACTTGTCGCTTGGGGAGATTCGGTTGCCAACAGATGGACACACCCGGTTATTATTTTCTTTATATCGTTCCTCAAATTTCGCTCAACAGATTTTGGTGTCCGTCAGTTTTATTTTTATTTAATTTGTGGGTTTTTCTTAATATTTCTGTAATCACGACCAGGAGCCACGCAAGCCTGTAACCCCACGACCCATAGCATTTCTCTTTGAGATTTAGCCGGTTAAATCACCGTGTGAGGCCTCTGCGTGGTTTAGATGATGTCTGCGGGTCGGCTGCTGAGCCGCTCGTAACACCGTTTATGCTTAAGTTACCTTAACCCAAAAAGGTTATTATTGATAATGGAATTCATTGATACCCAAAAAAGGTTTAATCGGTATCCATAATGAAAACGTAAAGAAAATAATTTGAAATTTTTAATTTTTGATTGTGATTAGCCACACATAGATGTAAACGAAGACAGTTAAATTTTTGATGTAAAATGATAATTAACAAAATATTAAATATCAAATCTCTTTTAATTTTTTTTTAAATATTTAGCTGCCGGTTCCACACCCGAAACATCATGAAATGCTATTGTCTATGTTGATTGTGATTTCTATTTATAATTCGGATTAAATATTAAAACAATAAAACAAATAAAATTTAATTTGATTTCCATCTAATTTTAATTTTTTTTTTTTTTTTTTTTTTTCAAATATAACCCATTTTGTCCATCCGTATATTCGATTCAGATCTGCACGACGACAAGTGTAATGTAGAACAAACTTTCAACACTCTAAATGTTTAAACGAAACGAATCCAATAGGAAAAAATACGGAAAAATTGTATTTTAATTCGGATTAAATTTCGAATGATTTTTATCTGGAAAAAAAGTTAAATAAAAAAATTAAATTAAAATTACACAATATTGTTGAAATTATCAAGAGATGAGCTTAACAATAAAAAAAAAATCTTAAAAAACTTTTTTCTCGCCCGTTTCGCTTTCCAATGTTAAAATTATAAACAAATGGAAAGCTTTTACTTTTGATTGTTGTTATTGTTTTATAGCTAGGTTTTTATTAGATCTCATCTTACTGCGTGATACACAACATTTGTGTGCTTTCGAAAGCTCTGGACGATTATATATTTTGGTTATGAGTGGGCTTTTCATGAATATACAACCAAACTGTTTCTTATATACGTCCTATATACCGTAACGGTGGCTAATTTACTTACCTGGCTTTGTATACCGTTATAGAAAAGCTTTTCGAAAAATACTATATACAATAAAATAAAACATTTACATATTCATGTGGAAAATTTTAATTGTTAAGTTACATGCTCGTATATACAGGTAGATAATAATAACATACAACAAAAGCAAAAATAGTTTATAGTATTTTTAAGTGATTTTTTTGCTATCCTTTGATAACATGATAGTAAAAATTGAAGCAGCAACAAAAACTAAAAAACTAAAAGCTAAATCCTTTAAACTTTACATTCAATTTTAGTATTTTTTTGTGTATTGCTTTTTAGTTTAATGGAATACTTAGCGTTTTAATTTTTTTTTTATAATTACCTTTGTGTATTAAAGCATTTTATATTCTAGATCTATCTATAACAGAACGGATTTTCTATATATTCATATTAAATGAAATTACCTGTATCTAGATTCTATAACACAAAATACATGATTAGAAATTATGCAGTTTCAGGTTTTAAGTTGAGTTTTTCATAGAAGGTTGGTATGAACGTTATGATTTTTAGCACCTCTGTTGAACCGAAGTTTAAATTTTTACTGAGCTTATAGGAGACGTTTAGCTCGCAGATATGCAACAAGGGATGAAAGTATCAATAGTAGAGGTTATGAAATTGACTATATAATCTTCTATGCAATTCTCTAAATAAGGGGTCGACCATTTACCGGTTTTCTTACCTCCGTGAAGCTAGCCCGAATTTTCAGCCCGAAATTTAAATTTTTTACGTATGGCAATACAACTTCTGTCATGACACAAAATATAAGCAAATTATAACTATAAAGCAAATTTGTGTCACACGTAAATTATAACTATTAATTAATTGTGTATTAAATAAATATCGAACTAATCGTGGCTTCTAAATTTTGATAAAATAATAAAAAAATATTACTGCTGTAACATCAAATTAAAAAAAATATTAGGTTAAGTTTTCAAAAAAAATTCACTGGAATTATGGGAACTAAATTCAGCTTGCGATAAACTTTATCGGATATTAATTGGAGTAAATTCTATTATATCTCGCCTTATAAAGGATTCATGAGCACTTGACCTATGTACATCACAATTGCTAAAGATTTGACTAGAAACCGACAGAATTTCAGAAAAATTCTATCTGGAATTATCTGGATATAGTCGTTTGAATATCGCCTTACAAAAGGTTCACAACCACTTCACTTATACAAAAAAATTCGTTAAAATCTTGGCTACAAAACTAGAATATTTCCTGAAACATCTTTACAGGATATAGTCGTATGAATCTCTTCTCACAGGCGATTCACGAGCACTTGGCATATACCACCGGATTCGTTGAAGCTTTGACTACAAACTGAGAAATTTGTAGAAAAATTCTATCTGGAATTATCTAGATGTAGTCGTTTGAACTTCTTCTCACAGGCGATTCACGAGCACTTGGTATATACCACCGGATTCGTTGAAGCTTTGACTACAAACTGAGAAATTTGTAGAAAAATTCTATCTGGAATTATCTAGATATAGTCGTGTGAACTTCTTCAAAAAAATTCTAATAGTCGTTTGATTCTCTTCTCACAGACGATTCACGAGCACTTGGCATATACCACTGGATTCGTTGAAGTTTTGACTACAAACTGAGAGATTTGTAGAATAATTCTATCTGGAATTATCTAGATGTAGTCGTTTGAACTTCTTCTCACAGGTGATTCACGAGCACTTGGCATATACCACCGGATTCGTTGAAGTTTTGTCTACAAACTGAGAGATTTGTAGAAAAATGCTATCTGGAATTATCTAGATATAGTCGATTGAACTTCTTCTAAAAATTTCTACTAGTCGTTTGAATCTTTTCTCATAGACGGTTCACGAGCACTTGGCATATACAACCGGATTCGTTGAAGTTTTGACTACAAACTGAGAAATTTGTAGAAAAATTCTATCTGGAATTATCTAGATGTAGTCGTTTGAACTTCTTCTCACAGGCGATACACGAGCACTTGGTATATACAACCGGATTTGTTGAAGTTTTGACTACAAACTGAGAGATCTGTAAAAAAATTCTATCTGGAATTATCTAGATATAGTCGTGTGAACCTCTTCTCACAGGCGATTCACGGGCACTTGGTGTATACCACCGGATTCGTTGAAGTGTTGACTATAAACTGAGAAATTTGTAGAAAAATTCTATCTGGAATTATCTAGATGTAGTCGTTTGAACTTCTTCTCACAGGCGATTCACGAGCACTTGGCATACACCAGCGGATTCGTTAAAGTTTTGACTACAAACAGAGAAATTTATGGAAAAATTCTATCTGGAATTATCTAGATGTAGTCGTTTGAACTTCTTCTCACAGGTGATTCACGAGCACTTGGCATATACCACCGGATTCGTTGAAGTTTTAACTACAAACTGAGAGATCTGTAGAAAAATTCTATTTGAAATTATCTAGACATAGTCGTTTGAATCTCTACTCACAGGTGATTCACGAGCACTTGGTATATACCACCCGATTCGTTGAAGTTTTAACTAGTGATGTTCGGACTTACTCTAACCGGATCATTTTAACCCGATACTCAAATTGTCCGGACAATCAATTGAGTACTTTCAAAACTATCCGGTTAAAATGTGAAATCGGTTAATACGTACAAGAGCAAGAACAAATACTCAATCAAAATGTGTTTTGGTTTTGCTTTTCATTCTCCATTTCGTTTATGTAGTATAGCTACAGTGCCTATGTATGTGTATACGGCCGTCTTTCATTATATACGCTTTATATGTATGCAGGCCCAAAAAACGTAAACACGAAAAATCACTTTCATACGAATGCTATGAAAATTTTCTGTTCAATTTTTTTTTTTTGGCAACGAGATGACGAGACAATGACAACGAGAACGACATAATTGTGTTGTGTTGTATAAATGGCTTTTTTTTGTATGTATGTATCATCAAATGTTTTTTCTATTTTTACTTTTCTAAATCTTTACGCAGTTTCTGTTGCGAGAGCGAATTAGTTATAGTAGCAAAGATTCATTAGTACAAACACAAAACTACATAATATCTGATACACTACTGAGTATATGACATTATCGGTTAAAAAGTATCGGGTTAAAAGTATCCGGTTAATGGTTTAATTGAGTCGGTTAATACCGATACTCCAAAGTATCGAATTCGCCCATCACTAGTTTTAACTACAAACTGAGAGATCTGTAAACAAATTCTATCTGGAATTATCTAGATATAGTGAATTCATACGTTTGAATCTCTACTCACAGGCGATTCACGAGCACTTAGCATATACCACCGGATTCGTTGAAGTTTTGACTACAAACTGAGAAATTTGAAAAAAATTTCTATCTGGAATTATCTAGATATAGTCGTTGCGATTTACGAGCACTTGGCATATACCACCGGATTCGTTGAAGTTTTGACTACAAACTGAGAGATTTGTAGAAAAATTCTATCTGGAATTATCTAGATATAGTCGCCTCTTCTCACAGGCGATTCACGGGCTTTTTGCATATACCACCGGATTCGTTGAAGTTTTGACTACAAACTGAGAAATTTGAAGGAAAATTCTTTTTGAAATTATCTATATATAGTCGTTTGAATCTCTTCTCACAGGCGATTCACGAGCACTTGGTATATGTCACCGGATTCGTTGAAGTTTTGACTACAAAGAAATTTGTAGAAAAATTATTAAGTATATGCCAAGTGCTCGTGAATCGCCTGTGGGTAGATATTCAAACGACTATATCTAGATAGTTCCAGATAGAATTTTTCTACAAGTCTCTCAGTTTGTAGCAAAACTTCAATCGACTATATATAAACAACAAAACAAAATTTCGGACTGAAATTTCTTGCTATATTCATAGTGTTCAATCACGTAATGCTAATTAAGTTTCCGCATTGTCGTTTTCATGTTGTGTTTGGGCTGTGTAGGTTTCCAAACAATTGAGGGGATAATTTAAAAATACGTAAAAGTTATATTTATAATTTCGGGCTGAATGCTCTAAATGTCATTACAGATTACCATAACACATTTTACTGTTGCGATAGTGGTAGTTTTCGGGCTGGGATATAAAACTTTCTCGATAGCTGTAGTTTAGTATTGCTAACGGGGATTTTCAACTGGATGTCGGGCTAGCTTCATTTACCAAGCAAAAGTAATATATCTTAAAAATACATAAAAGTAATTTTAAAATTTCGGCCTGAATGTTATAAATGTTATGACATTGTATCATGACACTATTTACTGTCGCGATAGTGACATTTTTTCGGGCTGGGATAGTAATCTGTCACGATAGTTATAGTTTAGTGTTGCCATATCGTTTTTTCAGGCTGAGTATCGTGGCTGAGTATCGTATCCTTATTTAAAGTCATCGTGGTATTAGCAAGACCAAACATTCCTATAACTGATTGAAAAAAACTCTTATCGTGTGTCTGATCCGACAGTAGCTGATCTTTTGAACCCAATTTATCGGTAATTTGATGGTTTTCGCCTCTATTTTGCGAAAAATTCCAGCAACGTTTTGCTTGGGTATTTGAATCGGTTATCGGAGTGAAGTTTCTGCCAAAATAATAAAATATACACTGTGACCTATTAGTCCTTAGAATTGAAAAAATGCTCAAATATGAACTTTCATAATAATATCTGAAATTTTTTAATAAACACAAATATTTTTACACTATAAGTAGCAAACATTTAAGTTTTGTGAAAAGTTTTGAGTAAATTTTATAAAATGCAATTATTTACAACAAAACACACTACGAATCGCACAGAGATGATCGAAGTGGTTCTGAACTAGTAATTGATGTAAAAAACAAATCTTATTTATCTACATGCTCTGAAATCTGAGATTTTATTATTGATAATGGAAAATCCCGGAAATCTCTGAGATTTTTGTTATTCGCGACAGCACCTATTCTCTTTGTGAAACCGGTGTAGAAAAATGCAGTTGGTCATTTCAAGTCGTACATACAATCAAATGCAAACTGGGTAATATATGACGATTTGCTAACTTTCCCCATTGAAACTTATGCTAATGCTAAGGTAAATCCCTGCTTTTTGTTTTACGTCAAAAGCTTGCAAATATTTTTATTAACACTTAGAATTGAAATAAATTAAACTTTTTAGTTTTTAATTACAATGAATTATTTTAAAATTTTATTTTGTTTTTATAAAGCGTTACCGCAAATCTTTACCAAACCCACAGCCTTGACGTGGCGTAGAAGCTTAGGGGTAGCAAACTCTCAGTATGGTTTTTTCTACTCAACCAATATGTTGTAAATATGTATATACATTTTTTATTTTCCAAACTCCTCCAAGGTTTTGATATGATATTTGAAAATTCTACAAATAATCACAAATATTTATAAACTTTAAAAAATTTATATTTCATAAAATGCTCAAACTCTTTTTTATAAGATCACTTAAAATAAGAAATTGTATGGAATATCAAACAACTTTATAAAATGATTGGTTTCTAAGTAGAAAAATCAAATCAACGGAATCTAATTGCGAACTGACTTAAATATTTCCAAATATTTGAGAATTTTCGTATTACACTCAATGATGTCCTGTCTCGAATAACAAAAACCTCAGAGATTTCCGAGCATGTGGATAAATAATATTTGTTTCTTACATCAATTACTAGTTCAGAACCACTTCGATCGTCTCTGTGCGATCCGTAGGGGCCGAGATAAATATTTTCAAATGTTAAAGAATTTTCATTTGTGTGCGATTCGTAGTATGTTTTATTGTAAATAATTTCATTTTATAAAATTCACTCAAAACTTAAATGTTTGCTATTTATAGTGTAAAAATATTTGTGTTTATTAAAAAATTTCAGATATATTATTATGAAAGTTCATTATTTGAATGTTTTTTCAATTCTAAGTACTTATAGGTCACAGTGTATATTTTATTATTTTGGCAGAAACTTCACTCCGATGAATCGTTTGTAGATTCGCCGCATGACATCGTTCTTTCTGTTGAAATATTAACTTTTAAAGCGTTAATATCTTTGCAGTGGTTCACGTGTTTTACTATTAACAAAAACTACTAATTATCTTATTAAATTATTTATTAAAAAACGTAATACACTTTATAACTTGTTTTCCATACGCTCGGCTTTGTTCTTCTAGAAAAAAAGAATCGTCTACACAATAATGACAGTTACCCATCAAACCAAGTTATACGAATACATAACCAAATCCTATTACTATAAACACTTAGTTGATAAGTACAATATTTCAACATTTCCCCTTAGTTATAAACTAAGTAGTTTTTCTATTTAATTCAATTATTTCCCCTTAAATTATAATTACAAAAACATTATAAACAGTATTTTTTAACTAAGTTAAGATCTGATTTTTAAATTTTACAAATTTAGTATATCCTAATGGTTTAGTTAATATATCTGCCGTCTGCATTTCAGATTTACAATACTTGATTTTAATCAAACCATCTTTTACCTTTTCGTTTATAAAATGATATATGACATCTATGTGTTTACTTCTTCTGTTGACAATCCCGTTTTGAATCATTTTTATTGCGCTTTGATTATCAAGAAAAAGATTCACATTTATCTTTTGATCATCGAGTAGTTCTTCTATGAGTGTTTTAAGACATAACAATTCACGACAGCATTCAGCAGCAGCAATGTACTCTGCTTCCGTACAAGAAAGTGCTACAATGTTCTGTTTTCTAGAACACCAACATATTGGCCCACCACAAAAATAAACTACATAACCAGTAGTACTTTTACGTGTATCCATATCTCCAGCAAAATCGGAATCACAATAGGCTATTAAGTCTAATGTACTGTTGCAATTAAATTCAATTCCATCACTAAGGGTACCATTTAAATATCTAAATATTCGTTTTGCGTTTGTTACATGTTGAGTGTTGGGTTTTTCTAGGTAGCGGCTTGCAAATCCTACAGAAAATGCCAAATCCGGTCTAGTCTTATTTGATAAATATATTAGACTACCTACTGCTTTTCGATAAGGGTATCCTTCTTTAATGTCTTGTTCTGGAATTTGTTCCTTATTCGGTAGGAGTGGCGTCTCCACTGTTTTAGATTCTTGCATTTGAAATTTGATCAACATTTTCTTTGAATAATTTTCTTGTTTTAATGTTAACCCATCTGGTGTTTTTAAAAATTCGATACCAAGAAAAACGTCAGGATTTGTGCTTGATGTCATATCAAATTTAACCTTCAGCTGGTCTAATAGATTTTCCATTTCTTGTTGATTATTTCCAATTACAAATCCGTCATCAACATAAATTGCTAGAATTATTGAGGCACTTTTATTTTTGAATATACACCTTTCTGATTTTAATGGTTCAAGTCCTTGGTTCATTAAGAACTTGGTAAATGTTATATTCCAATTTAAAGGAGCTTGTTTAAGTCCATAGAGTGCTTTTTGGAGTTTACAAATTTTGTTTCCCATGTTGTAACCTTCTGGTGGTTGCATGTATATGTGCTCCTCAAGATGTCCATATAGAAAAGCTGATTTAATATCGAATTTCATAATTTTCATGCTTTGTATCAATGCTATAGTAAACAGAATTCTTAAGAAACTTATGTTTACTACTGGACTGAATGTGTCTTCAAAATTTACACCATATTGTTGTTCACATCCTCTAATGACTAGTCTAGCCTTATATTTTCCGTCATCTTTGATTCTGAATATCCAACGACTGCTTAATACCTTTTCTTTTTCAGCTTCTTCACGATTTACAAGCGACCATGTTGTCGCTTAAGGCTTTCTTTTCCTCTTCTATAGCTGGTATCCATTTATTCTTTTCTGGTCCATTGTTTGCTTCCTCATATGTAAGCAATACGTAGTCTTTGAATTTTTCCGGTAATTTCTAACTTCTTATACTACGTCGCAATTCGGTTGATTCGGTTGACGATGGTTCATGGTCAGTTACAGTTGAATATTGATTATTACTTTGATAATCAGTTTTATCCTCTTCTTTGATGTTTTTATTTAAACAGCAGCCATTTGTATTTATATAGCTATCATTTGAATTCATTTTACCGTGACAATCAAATATTACATCCCTTGCTTGCACAATTTTTACTTTAACTGGATCCCATAGTCTATATGAGTTTGTAGCATAACCCACGAATATACACTTTTGACTACGATCGTCAAGTTTTCTTAAATGACCTTGAATTTTTGGCATATGCGATGGATCCAAAAATTTGAAGTCTAGCAAGATTAGGTACTCTGTTATACCAAGCTTGCGCAGGTGTTACTTCCATGTTTCTGGTTGGACTTCTGTTTAAAATATACGCCGCTGTACGAACTGCTTCTCCACACATTTTATTTTCTAATTTAGACTCATATAGAAGAGCTCTAGATTTCTCCATAAGTGTTCTATTAAGCCTCTCTGCCTTGCCATTATGTTGAGGGGTGTGCGACGTTGTGTAATCCAGAACAATACCTTTTGACTACACCAATTTTTAATAAAATTACTAACATATTCTCCTCCAGAGTCACATCTTAATTTGGATACCTTTAGGTTCCATTTTGATTCAACTTCAGCTATATAATTTTGAATTACCTTTGCTGTTTCACTTTTATTGTTAACTAAATACAGCATCGTAAAATGTGTATAATCATCCAGAAATGTAACTATGTATTTATTGTGGTCCCATGTTGACGGGGTAATAGGTCCACATAAGTCAGTATGGACTAATTCTAAAGGTCTAGATGCTCTAGCCTTTTCTTCATTAAATGGTTGTCTTGTATGCTTTGCTTTTACACAAACTTCGCATACAGCATCTAGTTGATTTACATCACACTTTATATCAAAATCTACTTAAATATAAGTCCTGCTTACTCTTCCATTGACATATACCTATTAAAAAAAACTAACAGTGTGTTGGTTACACTAACAATGCAACGTAAATTTGAATTTTGTTTTCTACATTTTTTTTGTTTGTGCGCTAATACACTTATACTTAGTTTTTCAAAAAAACATTACTATGGAAAAAAAAATTCCAATACATCTTTACTTAGTTATTGTTTATTTCATATGTGTGGAGTTAGCAGGACTTATATTTAAGTAGATTCTGCTTTATATCATCAATACCAATCGACATTGATTTGAGCCTTTTTAAATATGCGTAACTAAGGTGACCTAACCTCTTGTGCCACATTTCAGCAACTTGATTATCAGCAACTAACGCTTCTTCATAAGAGCCTGTTTTAATTTTTACCTCATACAATCCTGTTTCATTCTTGTTACCCTTCATTATAGTTTTATTATTTAATTTTATCTCTACTAGGTCCTTTTTGATATTAACCTCCCCACCATGTGATGTGATTGCATTTACACTAAGTAGATTTTTACTCAGATCAGGAACATAAAGAACTTTGTTAAAAGTGCCTTCCTCTGTTTCTATTTTACCGATCGCCTCGGCTTGCATGGACTCCGACTGTTTAGCTATACCTATTCCTGATGATGACTCGACCATTGAGTTTGGACACTCCTTTTGTTTTACCATATGTGCTGAACATCCAGAGTCTACTATGACATTTCTTGAACCTTTCGTTTCTCAGAAGTATGTGTGAAGAATTTCTTCTCGTTTGTTGAATTCTTATGCATTTGATATTTATTTTTACGAAAAAAACAATCCTCTTCCGTACGATTTGATTTTCGACAAAACTTACAAAATTTTCGTTGACTATTTGAAATGTTCTTGTTTGGACAGAAACGAGCAAGATGATTACCTTTACAAGCAAAAAATTTCTTTTCTGCTGATTTGAACGCAATTGGTTGTTTTGTCTCATCTATCTTAGTGTCTCGCTCACGTGCTTCTTCATTTAATAATCTTGCGGTGAAATTTGACATTGTTTTCTCATTAATTTGCGTCGACTCCCACGCTGTAACAAAATGCTTATATTTATCCGGCAACGTTGTGAGAATTTTGGTTATTAACATCATGTCATCGATTTTAGTATTAAGAGCATTCAAACGAAATGCTAAATTTTCAAGCTGACTTATATGTACTGCAAGATCACCATTCTTATACGAGTAATTATAAAATTCTTGTAGTAAATTGCATTTTTGTTGTTCATTATTCATCTGGTAAATTGAGCAAATTTTCTCAAACATTTGTTGAGCTGTGTTACAATTAGTTATATGCATTAATGGCTGTTTGGTTATTGTAGAGATTATTATTTTCTGCACCTTGGCGTGCAGGTTTCTCGATTTCTCCATCTGTATATTCTAAAAGTCCTAAAGCTTTAAGTATTATAGTTAGTTGGAATTTCCATATTTGAAAATTACTTCCATCTCGAGTTAACTTCTCAACGTTCGATGTATCTTCCATACATATGCGATTCCATATTGTTTTTCAAAATTGTTTTTCCTTTTTTTTAATTAGTTTTACAGTTATTACTTTTTTAATTTTTGTTAACCACGTTTTTAAAAAGGCTTAACCTCACTTCTTTTAACTCGGATATCGTGATAACTGGGATATCTGGGCCCAAAACCTGTTGAAATATTAACTTTTAAAGCGTTAATATCTTTGCAGTGGTTCACGTGTTTTACTATTAACAAAAACTACTAATTATCTTATTAAATTATTTATTAAAAAACGTAATACACTTTATAACTTGTTTTCCATACGCTCGGCTTTGTTCTTCTAGAAAAAAAGAATCGTCTACACAATAATGACAGTTACCCATCAAACCAAGTTATACGAATACATAACCAATTTCTAATACTATAAACACTTAGTTGATAAGTACAATATTTCAACACTTTCTTGCCACCCTATATAAGAACAAGTTTAATGGCATCAAATTTAAAATGCGTGGAGACCAATTGACATCACTAAACAGGCTGATTACATGATTAACGAGTGCGCGAAAATTCGATTGTTGATGTTTCATTTTGTCCGAAAATTGTTTTCAAAATTCGTTCTGGTTCATCAACAAAGCACTCACTTTTGAAATAATTTATCAACTTTTCTTAATGTTGACAAAGCGTAATTATATTTATTTCAAACCGCGGAAATATGGTATGTTGTTCTTGTCAATGTTCCGAGCGGGACTCGATAGCTCTAACATTTTATGTGTTCTTCTGCTAAATAGAAAATGTTTATGCTGAAAACACATGTGCAGAGTTTCACGTGCAGTGCAGCAAAATCAATTTAGAACATAGCAGTGTTTATGGAACGAAACACATGTGAGCTGCACACCGAGCAACATGAAATGAATCGTCCCCATTTCTGATCTTGCTTAATGCCTGCTAAAGTAGAGGCCGCTTACACCAAATGATGACGACACGCTACGAGGGTATATCAAAAAGTCTTGCAATATCATATGATAAAAACGAGTGAGTGAGACAACAATATATTTTTCAAAACCATTTTTTGTCACGATGAAACTTCTAGAAGAACATTTCGATGTAAATTTTACGGTTCGTTTGTTTTTGTCAATTTAGTAACATGTGTTTTGAATTTTTCTTAAAATGAATGAAATTGAATATCGCGCCGTTATTAAATTTTTCTATAAAGATGGACGAAATGCAATTTATATATTCAACTATATATCAAAAGTTTACGGCGAATCTGCACCATCATATGCCACAGTAACAAAGTGGGTAAAATTATTCAAAAGTGGTTGGGAGTCATTATAAGACGATAACCGCTCGGGTCGGCCAGCAGATGCCATTAGCCATGAAAACGTAATTTTGGCTGATTCTATTGTATTGGAGGACCGGCGTATTTCTGTTCCGCGGTTAGCGTGGAGACTTTCTCTTTCATACGGTACCACATATACTATATTACATGACCACCTTCACATGTCGAAAGTAAGTGCGCGATGGGCTCCCCGTTTGTTGAATGCTGAACAAAAAAAAATGCGTGTTTAAACTTCAAAGGCGATTTTAGATATGTACAAAGCAGATCCAGAAAATTTCTTGGGTAACATAATAACAGGCGATGAAACATGGCTTCATCACTGGGATCTGGAATCCAAACAAGAATCGATGCAATGGATTAAACGTAGTGAACCACCACCAAAGAAATTCAAAACTCAACCGTCTGCTGGTAAGGTTTTGGCAACAATTTTTTGGGATGCTGAAGGAATTTTGATAATCGATTATATGCCACCGAAAACCACAATCACAGGCATATATTACGCAGAGGTTTTGCGAAAATTGAAAAAAGCGATCCGGGAAAAACGGCCAAGGAAAGTTAGGAAAAAAATCTTGCTTCTTCACGACAATACACCAGTGCGCAAGGCTAATATTGCTCAAGCTGCATTAAAGGACTGCGGCTTCGTGGAAATTCCGCATCCACCGTACAGTCTAGACTTGGCACCCAGTGACTACTTCTCTTTCCCAATTTGAAAAAAACACTAAGGGGCCGGAAATTTTCCAGTGACTATGAAGTACAGTCTGTTGTAAATGAATATTTTATGGAGCAAAAGAAATCTTTTTTTTTAGAGGGTTTAGGTAAGTTAATTGATCGATGTGACAAATGTATAAACCTTAAAGGAGATTATGTCGAAAAATAAAAATATTGCTGTCTCTCTCACTCTTTTTTTTCATATGATATTGCAAGACTTTTTGATTTGCCCTCGTATGTCGACGTTGTTGCTTTCTCTAGTTATTTTGTTAGTATAAATATCTTAACATTATTATTGCGCAGTCTCGGTTTAGACATAAATTGTCGTCATGTACGAAAAATGATAGTAGTAAGAGGCCTGTAGTTTAGGAGGCATTGCCTTGCTGCACCACGTCGTTGTTGAAAACATTCTTATGACTCCTTTCGGGGTCGTCACGTTGCGTTCACCTGCGATTATTTTTTGTATTTATTTCTAAAAATTTCGTTACCGTCGAATAATTAATGCATTTTACTGATGGTATTGCCATCTGTTGTTCTATTGCATTAACACTAACGTATTGTGTTATTGTGAATTCTTAATCTTATGTGTCCATCTATAGTTATATCACGTAAACTTCGAATAATTGTGAAAGGGAGACCAATGTCTACACCTTGTGCGTGTGTGCGACGCGTGAAGATATAGAAGAATATTTTTGTGGTATACGTTTTTTGTTTTGGCGTGTGGATGGATGTGTGGTGTGAAGGAACAGACGAACGACGCGCATGAAAACAGAACAAAAAGCGCACAAAAAACGAAAATATTTTTCTAGACTTTTTGTTTGGTGCGAGAAATTTTTGAAAGTCTATAGTTTGAAATTTTATAAAGTTAGCGTTTAGTTTTGAAGCGTATTAGATTATAAGAGTTTAGACTGAAAACTGAAAATATGCTGAAAACTTTTTTTTGGAAAAAAAATTTAAATTAAGAATTTATTTTATACGTAGTTGTCAACATTAGTTTATAATTACAATTTAATAAAATTATCAACTAAAGCTTTTTGATTTATAATACAATATTTGGTGTTACGGTTATTGATTTTGTTTTTGGTATATCGGTAGTGATGTTTTTGTATAAGATATTCTCATTAATTAATGACATCAAATTTATTTATTTGTAATATTTTGGGTAAAAAGAAAAGTGTAGTGTCAATCGAGTTAAGTTACCACCAAAAATCGCCAAAATTATTATTGTGATATTTATTGGAAGTTAGTTGTGATGTTCCTGTATAATGGCAAATAAAGAATACCGCATTGGTACAGGGTGGACAGCCACTAGGCTCGCCACTTATTTTTTGCGGGTGGCCGATTCGTGGCCGCTTAAATTATTGTGGGAATCAGTGGGAAGACACTGCGTGTGCGGGTGGCCTACCACGAGGTCATTCATAAATTTGAATGACGGTGAAAGTGCCGCAATTGTAACGGGTGGCCAACAACGTGATCATTCCTAACCTATACGGTTGCCTAACGAGGCAAAGACTTTACGGTTAAGGGTGTTACCCAACAAAAATTTGTGGTCCAAGGCGGGAAGACGCCCAACGTAAAAAATGTACGGTTGAAGGCGGGAATACGCCCAACGAAGAAATGTACGGTCGAAGGCGGGAAGACGCCCAATGAAAATTATTTACGATTAACGGTGAGGAGACGCCGCAAAACTTTTCACCGGGACCTTTTCTGAAATTAAAAAAAGATACAATTTTGGTTTTTTTAATTTTTATTTTTTATGCCATTCAAATTTTTCAATTTTTTTATTTGTTTGATTAAAGTAAATTCAAGTTTTCATTTCCAATTTTAAAATTTTTAATTTTTTCCAATTACATTTGTAATCGAGCACCATTCGGTTGTTTGGCATGATAAGGGGGGCGGCACATTGGCTTCTCTTTCAGAATTCTTCACATTCGGCGACTATATTTTAGTTTAAATGTTTTTTTTTTTTACCATATTTTGGTTTGGTTTTTTTTCAACTAACATTTTTTTCATCACTCCCCTTCCACCCTTTGGCAGGCAATTTACATGGTCAGAGTGGCAAGTCCAACATATGTGTCATGTAGTTCGGGGGCGAACGTAAAATTTACAGTATTTCGGCAGTTTCCAGCTGTCGGAGTGTGAATTATGGGAAATTTTCTATAGGTTTATCAGGGTGAGTTTACATTTTCTTATGCTGATTTGTTTCTCTAGGCATCGGCCTCTATGGGTCGAAGGATCATTTCGGAGGGGAGAGGTTTCTTCAGCAGACATTGTACTTGTCATTTGGAGAGATCTGGTCGTTCCTGGTTGGACACTTTCTGTCATAATTATATTTATCTCATTGTTCCTCACATCTCGACTGATGGATTCTGGAGTAAATTTAATTTAGTTTCAGCATTCAATATTATTTTTTTAGGTTTTTTGTTCTGTTACAAGGTGTAGGACAGGAGCATGTAGGCTTGAACTCCCTCAATACCTTAGCCCTCCCCACGACCCCCTGATATCTAGTCAGCAAAATCACCACGAGAGAGGCCTCGCCATCCTTAATGAAATCTGCGGGTTGGCTTCATGCTGACACGTAACAACATATGCAACCTAACAAAATTAAAATCTATCCTAACTTGAAGGCAAATATTACACTTGTTTTTGATCGCAATAACAAAAAAAAAACATTGAAAATGGAGGGAATATTATTAGAATCTGTGGTACACACGGGTTTAGCTATAACAAATCCCATCGAAATTACAAAATATATTTTTAAGGGACAAGACCTTTGCCTAAGTAGCGGAACAGTTAAAATTGCCTAGTAAATTTATGTTATGTGTTTTATTGAATTTTGATTAACTTCGAAGAAACTGTTTTAGTCGAAGAAACTGTTTAGTGTTAGAAAAATAAAATAAAACTCTGCTCTTTTTCATTAAAATAAAACACATTCGCTTGTTAAGAAAATAGAATAATTGTTTATTGAAAGTATGCTACATCTGCACCTATAACTTTCTCCCATCTTTCAGGCAATTTACTGATCCCTTCTCACGAAATGTTGGTCTTTAGAGGCGATCTAATCAATAAGCCAATAGGAGACGACTGCATCGACCGAAATAAGTAGTAATCTGGAGGAGCTATGCCTGCATGGTGAATACGGCGGGTGAAGTATAACTCCCCAGTCCTGACCTTTTAATCTTCACTCTGTGTATGGTACAATGGAGCATTATGCGTGTATGGGTTAAAAAAATAACTCAATATACTATGTATAAATACTTAAAAATTATGTTCTATATAAAAAAAATTATTATTTTTATTTTACTTCTAATTTATTAAAAATACAAATAATCAATGTCTAATATTCTGAGCTCTTTAATGTTTAACAAAATATAATTCTATTTAATTCATTAAATTTTGATTAGTTTTCTATTTACATTTTTGTAGGTCTGTGGTAATTTTTAACCCCCATACACAGAGTGAAGGTTAAATAATTTTTCAGAAATTTTGCAACATTTGGTTTTGCATTGTCGTGCTCAAAAATTAATTTGTTGTGTCTTCATCCATTCTGGTGGTTTTTCTTCCATAGTTCGCTTCAAACGTATTAGTTGTCGTCCGTAGACATCACCATTGATAGTTTCACTTGATTTAAGCAGTTCATAATATATCACACTTTTCTGATCTCACCGCAGATGAGGTTTTGAAGGCTTTCAATTAACCGGCTTTTCGCTTAACCGATTAATCGGCGATTAGTTTAGTGAGAATTTTAACCGATTAATCGAATAACCAGTTTCTTTTAGTCAAGCAAGGTTTAGGGAATTCATCGAATTTTCAAATATTAAGGATATTCTAAAAACTTAAACAAAAATGTCAAATAATTAACATAAATCCAATTGCACGTTTTTAATTAACAATGGTCCATTTAGAAATAGAAATATATTTATTCATTATTAGGAAATAATATTTTAAAAACATTAAATCATAATTAAGCGTGCGAAATTCCAAACAAGATCATATTTTTTGTGATAAAGTTGGTCGGATTGTAAGCATTGCCTTATATAAATTCTCAAAATTGGGGGATCTTTGTTTCGTCGAATCAAAAAGTTTGAATTCATTTGCAGCTTCGCTTTATTATTTACCCTGTTATCACCTGTGTATCAAAGAACTTAAAGCTGAAATTAATAGGGACTATACAGTGCTAATATCTTCGAAGTAAAATATTCTAGGCGTATCAGCAGTGTTTTCGTCTGCCGACCTAGCAGTTGAAATGTTTGTTCAAGATGCAAACAGGTCAGCTTTATCTTTCGCACTTCTATCCTATTTTCCATCATTTGTTTTGATTGGGAAGTTTTGCGTTTTTGGTCGTTTCAACCCTTTTGTTGCTTTTCAGAGGTAATAATCGGTATCTTTAGTTAGAGCTAGAGAACAAAGATTTTTCCAATAGTTTCATGTTTCACTGTTTTTATGAGTGCCTTAAGTTTGATGCGCAAGTTGTTTAAGGTGGTTTTATCTTGCAGCGTACGCGTTTATCTGCCATTTCTTACTTGCTTTTCGTTTTTCCTGCACTAGTTCTTTTTCTTTTATTAGGTAAATAATGGAGTTTTCTTTCCTGGATGATAATTTGAGGGTGCATTTCCAAGCCGAACATTGTATGACATCAAGAAGCTCCTTTACTTCTTCTCATTTTCACTTTTGATTGGCACTTGAAGTTCTATTTTTTTCCTTCACTAACTGCTTATACAATTTCCAATTTGTTTGTTGTTTGTAGATGTGGTGAATTTGTTTTTTCTATTACATTTTCGCTCACCATCATAATTACAGGAGAATGATCTGATACAAGACTTTCATCATTTTCTGAGAAGATGTAGCGTTCCGAATTATGCGAATTCCGATATGTATGATGTAGAAATCTCTTTATTTTAAATGTTTATTTTAAAAATCCACCGATTTCGATGGATTATTTTTATTTTTCTATGATTTTTCGTCCGAATTTTATTTCGAATTTTCGAACTGTAAAAGTCAAGTTGACTTGATGTAATTTTTTAATATTAAATATAACAACGTTACATTATCAATTAAATTAGATAAAGAAATAAAAATATTAGAAAAAATGGCTTCCTCGTCTTCATTTTCATCATCATTCTCATTATCCAATGATTCAGATTAACTGCTTTATTAACTGCTTACCTGCTTTAAAGTTTATGTAGAGATAGGTTTAAACATTTGTTTTATTTATTCTTCAACAAAACAAAATATAGTTCGAAACTATTTTCATAGTCTAGAAAATTATTTTGTTCATCCATTAAAAAAAAAATCGTTTTGCTGTCAAAATTTTTCTAAATTTTATTGTTCTACAGGCAGATAAATTGCTGCGAAAATGTTTGTAGAGTTTCACTAGCGTAGCCTGTATGTGAATGAGATAACTACATACTTTTTACGTCAGCTGCGTACCACATCTGTGAAATCGTGAGCTAAATATTTTTTGTTATTTCTCTAGCTAAATTTTATGTAAATTTTATCATAGTGCGAGCTGGATACCAACCTCAAGAAGAACTTTTGAGAAATTTTAGATTTACCAAAGAAGGTTTTTATTATATACACAACCTTAAACGAGAATATTATTCAAAAATATCCGCTTTTCCCGGAACAACAACTAATGGCGGTCCTCCTTTATGACGCTGCTTATCATTATAACACGTTCTCTTGAAAAAAAAACACAAATAAATTTACCATTGCGGTGGTTTTTCGTATGTACCAAAATGAATTATAAAATTTAGTCATTTTTTCATTTTTCGAGCATCTGTTGGTAACTGTGTGCAATATTCGTAAAAAGATCGCCGATTAATCGTCGTTTAACTTACCAATTTACCAACTAAGAGTGCAGAATTCATCGCCGACCCACCATCTACGTCAATGTGCAAGTTGACATAGAGCTTGTAATATGCAGGTGATATACTGTAGTTGTGTGAGTAGGTGAATAGGTGAATTGGTTAATGATGTGGCGTGAATGCGTGGTATCACAATCGGCCAAAACTGGCCTAAGTGTCAACCATTGAAACCTTACCTACCAATTTTAACCATAGAAAAGTCCATGGATTTTTTTACTCACGGATTTTTCGGAAAGATTTTCATTGTTCAAAATTACGGGCCTTAATATTTCTTTGATTTTTGATATTGTTTTTTCAACACCGGATCGTGAGTCCATATTTTACTATGAAAATAAGCGTAAAAATGTTGTACGCAGCTTTACTTCTGTTTATATTTTTTTTTTGGTTTAAGCCTCAAATTGAATTAAATTTTAGCGCATGTAGTAGTTACGTCTTGAAAGAGGTATCCCTTAGAATGTCGCTAATTTTATTGATGAAGAAGTTGCTTAAAGAAAATGGCCTAGAGTGTTTACTTGATGGGACTAACAAGGAGGTGTTGCATAGTGTGGTAAACGATTGTACAAATTTTACCATTCAAATATTGAAGATGTTTTCAAGTAATAAGCATTAGTTCATACTAAATTTATAATAACATAGTTCAAAGCACACCACATCAATTCACATAACTCAATATGCCAAATAAGTTCCCAAATTCAATAAACATACTGTATAAAATTCATAAACATAAGAAATAAGTAACTATATCTTGTACCGTTCTGGTTTAGAAAACTATATATTTTAAGTTTCGATAGCACAGTCAAATAAACATGAAAAGGAGTCGGGTGTGGTGGTACACTACACATACCAAAAGCTTAGCAAAAACAAAACGCTGTTTTTCTATAAAATTGTTACAATATAAAGTTTATATTTTCTTATACAAAAAAAAAAATATGAGATGAAAACTTTAATTTTTTTGTTGTGTAAGTAATTTTTGTGCTTATCCAGTTTCTTAAAAAATTAATTATTTTAAAACTAGAGAGTGAGAGCTTTCGGTTATTATTCTATTTTTCTATTTATAAAACGATGCTACATTTATAATTGCATAAAGTTGAAATGCAAAAACAATAAAAACATTGTGCTAAATATATTTTGAGTGTGTTATCTTCATTCAAAGCTTTTTATACCGTTATTTACCGGTTTATATATAAAATTCATATTAAATTTATAAAATTGAGAAAGTTATTTTTTTTATTTTTTTTGGGGGTATCATGTTATTTGTTTGCCAAGCGAATTTTATTTCTCTGTGCCAAACAATATCTATCTTTGTATGTTGGTTGTGTGACCCAAAATTTTAATTGAAAAATAATTTTTTGTGTTAACGAGAATAAATATAAAACTTAACACAAAAAAAAAAAGATTTTTTTATAAGATACTGTAATCAATTTTCCTATCTCACCGGAGAATACTATCCAGAGTGTATAGTTTTTCTTCTGTTTGTGTTGATTTCGTCTTCTGGATACCCTAGATAGTAGTTCGTGTGCTTTTTTGTGTTTGGGTTATTTTTTGAAGTTTTCTCGTGAAAAAAGATTTATTGTTGATGCGATCCTAGAAAAATGTAATTTGTGTTAAAATTGAAATTTTACTGCTCTCTATAGTGCGGTGTGGAATGTATTTAACACTCTCACATTTAAAACAACAACAAAAAAGCACAATGACAATTTTTAATGGATTTTTTCTTGGTCTTGCATGTACGCGTACAGTAATGGAGATACCATGAGGGGTAGTTGAAGCTGGATTTTAAATTTGATTTATTAATTTTGTTTTATACTTTGTAAGCTGACCAGATTAATGATAAAATTCTCTTCGAATATATTTACAAATTTATTGCTCCAGCTTGAAATGGTCTTAATGATGTTTTCACCATACCAAAGGAAAAATTGCCAGTTTTATTGATAATTTATGTTTTCCCTTACAAGACTTCCAGTACAGATATTTCGGTAAATACAATATAAAATAGTTTCAGTCTAGTTTTGTTCTTATTTATACGAATTCGCTATATATTAGAGAGATAAAATAAAAGTTTCAAATGATTAATATATATAGTTACTAATGCCGGAACTCGTTTTAAGCATATGTTTCAATAAATGATTACTAAATTTTATAAATGTAGAAATTTCCAACAGAATAATTGATAATTTTCAATTTTAATACTCTTGCCTCCCAATTTAATACTGAATTAACTAATTAATTCAAAGCGATATCGAACATATTGGCCCTAAGGCCGTTCCGTTGTATTTTCAGATAACACAGAATATGTTAGAATCGCCGAACAATTGTGTAATGCCTATTTCAAAGCAATCCATCTCCCCCTCCCTTCATTTTGATTTTCAAGTTTTTTGAAGTTTACTTTTCTTTGACGTTTTGTTGTTTTTAGTGCAAAGCACTGGAACCCCCCAAGTTATGATTAAAGCTTATATATAAAGTTTAACCCCATTTTACTATAAAACAGAAAATAAAAACGGTTTTCAAAATATTTCCAATAAAGGAAAAAGCTCCTATAGAAACTGCTACTTTCGGTGAACTGATTTCAGCTAAAAATCACTGGGGTATCCCGTTTTATGAAAATAAGCGTAAGTAAAAAGTTTCTCAGTCTGAGCCGCAGAAAGGACCCACCACCTTAGTCAAAAAACTCGAGGTCAATAATTTCCATGCTTACTATATAAAAAGACACAATTTTATCAAAATTTGACTTTAAAGTTAAGTTTTGGAAAATTTATCTGAGCCGATATTCTTAAAAATTTAATTAAGAATCATTTAGTTCATAATCGATTTTCTTATAATTGAAACATTTTTCAAAATATTTGCAAAAATTTGAGAAAGCTCCCATGAAAGCTGCAATTTTCGTCCAAAAATTTCTAGGATTACTGGAAATTTTAACTGAATTTTTTTTTTCAAAAATCGTCATTTCCTCTTTAATTTTGTAAAACTGATCTGAACCGGTGTTGCTTCAAAATTAAAAAATCGATAAAGCATCTATTGAAGTTGGCATTCCGGTGGACTGATTTCGGCTAAAACTCCTCAATTTGTGGAAAAGCTTAGGTATGAAGTATCATCCTGATCAATCAGCTCATATCTGATCTGTACAGGGGCTAATTTTTGTTAGCAAAACGGTGTTGACTGTTCTGGGGCCGAGGCTTTTTCAACTCTTTCGCGGTTCGCTTTTCCTGTTCTTACTTTTATGTCGCTGCCAGGCAATTCGAAGGCGAACGGCTACAGGTTCGATTTTTGTACAACCATTTACACATTGCATAGCGCCATGTCAGCATGTGAAATTGCCACCTAAAGCTGCTAAATTTTGCAAAAACCAACTGAGCCCGTATTGTTGCACATTTTATTTAGAATATTTTAGTTCATAATCGACTTTTTCATAATTGATATAGTTTTCGAAATATTTGCAACACACGAAAAAGCTTTCATGCAAGCTGTCACTTCCATTAGATTGATTTCGGCCAATTTCACTAAGATTTTCGAATTTATGAAAGAAAAACTTAAGTATGAAACTTCATACTAACCGATCAATAAATCAGTCTGGGCAGTATACGGGGCCGAATTTTTGGTAAAAAAAAGTTTTTTTTTATCCAAAATCGTCATTTCCGGTAAAAATTTTAAAAATTAATGTGGTAAAAGACAGGAAAACAAGAACAATAAAATCAATTATGGCTCATTTCATAATGCAAATTTGTTCTTAGTTTCGCTTCTTTGTGTGTCCAGGGTAATGTTTGGTGTGATTTGGGAGTGGTCAGCTGTTTTGATATTGATTCGCCGTTGGCTGCGCTTACACGTTTTATTGCCAAGGTCTCATTTGCAGGAACAACTCTTTGCCAACAAATTATTTGGAAAGTTAAGAGAGAAAAGTACACTAATAATAAATATTTGTAAATAATCATATTTGAATAAAAATGGATGTACGAAATTTTTATTGAAAACTTTAATTTTTTTAGTCAATGTAATGTGGTAACTATCATAAATAGTTAGCTTTCTGTCAGCTAATGGTCTGAACTATTTTTCCATTAAAAACATACTACTTAATTCAACTAGTAATTGTACTGTACAGAAGTTTTGACTAAATATTCGTTAATAGTTACTCAAATTATAATAATTATTTTATCCAAATTTGAAGGTATCAATACATTTTGAGAGTGGCTATGGGTGTCTGAATATCTAATAATACATGGGGGTTTTGACAATGCGATGCGTCATTCTGTTCTAATTCAATTAGTCTAAGACGAGTACTCTATTATCCTTGGATCATCTTCTTCGCTGGCGCTTAACAAGAGAGCTAGGTAACCAACAATTTGATGATCCTATTCGAGGCCGTCCATCCTCCGAATAGGGAGACTACCACTACTTTATAGTTCGGTTTTGGAAGCATATAATGTGTTCAAGCTATCTTAGTCTTGAAGACTTGTAGTTTTGATCCCGAGATTCAGATGCATCCGGTACATTTCAGCATCCGTAATAGAGCCTATTATATCAAGCTCAAGCTTTTAGCTGTCCAGCAGCAAGCTTTTGGCTGTCCCGTGTTGTTGGTGTTAAAGATTTTGTACTAAAAGCTACTACTGGTCTGGTTAGCGCTTTGTAGTAATTTAATTTTGTTTTTGCGCGAAATAGTGCGAAACTTCAAAATGTTAATGTTAGTGTAGAATACGCAGTAACCTGCTGCGATGCACGATGTTATGTCTAGAGAGACTGGTGTTTTACATTAACCATCGATCTCAAGTGTTTAAACTCGATAATAATTTATTTAATTTTCGCTTCGTTAAAATGGAGGTCGATATTTTGGTCTGTGGTTTGCTTGATTTCTAATGTAAACAGCTATACGCTGCGTTATGTGAAGCTGTCGAATAACATATTCTATCACGAGCTTGAATATAATTTTGACTGCACTCCCCATGTTATTTTGAGAGCCTCTGACAGTTTTTTGAGTTACTTTTAGAGCCACCATAAAATGAATGCCCAATTGGGACTAGATACTCTATAACGTGTTCCGCTAGATGTTATCATATACGTTCCGATAATCTATGAATAGAAGATGCACAGCGATGTCTATTTCGTTCCGCTTTTTAAACACAATTTTTATAAAAATTTTCTATTGGTTGTCGACTAGCCAGGACGCACTGGTATAGGCGCCCAAATTGCGCTTTGTAAATCCATAGCTTGTTAGCAACTATGTTGGGCAGGACACTGTAGTCGGTTTTTTGCAAAACTGTTCCGCGATAGTTGTTACAGTTCAACCGGTCTCCCATTTTATGTTGTGGACAGATTAATTCGATTTTTCATTCGGCTCAAACATGCGGCAGAAGAAGTAATCGCCGCCGTTCTTGAATAATTCGTTACAAATGCCATCCTCACCAGGTCCTTTTAAATTTTCATATTTGATTTGATGTTATTTCTAAATTAATATCAGAATAATCCGTGTAGGTTGCTCACTTGAAAATAACGTCTGTCTGCTAGAGAGTGACGAGAAATAATTTCGATCCATTTTTTATTCTCTATCAGGAGCGGGCTATTGAGAGCTGAATGAAAGTTTTTAATTTTTGAATTTTTTTAATTTAATTTTTTTCTATTTACAAGACTTTTGTGCTTGTCAATTTGACGTTTTGAATCGTCAACAAGGGTTTCTAACAATAAGAGAACTGAGAACTTTCTCATACGTAAAATCTCAGTGAAAGGATTTTATGTAATGTACACATGTTCTATAGATTTGTGGAAAACCCCAAAATGTCCCAATTTAATTCCAATTTTTTTAAACGGGCTGTAAATGATCTGAAATATGTCAATTGATATTTAATTTGACATGACGTTATAAACAACAATTCAATTTGCTGAGTTTTCAATTTTTAAAATCAGAAAAAATTTCCTTTTTGAAATTTCCCCAGCAAATAGAAACGAGCTTCCGACCGAAAGCGGCTCCGTTTAAATATGTGGAGCTAAATGGATTTCTACCTTCGCTTGTCTTTGTTTTGGATACACAGTTGATTTAAAAAATGTAGTTTAGCCACAGCATCTGCTAGAGTACTTCCTTGCGATCATGTAGTCGTTGTGTACTGTTCATGTTGGTTGAAAACGGTGTCGTTTTCGTGTGCTATCCGTATTTTGAATGGAAGCTAGACAGTTCTCATCCATCCAGGATTGATCCAGGATTGATTGTTCTTCTAAAAAGAATGGTGTAGTGGTTAGCTGCCCAGGCCGTTATATAAGCTTCGATAACTTGATGGCCCGGATAACTTGATTGATCAATGTTTCAGTATTCTAACGTGAGATTCGTAAGAATCAGTTATTATACGTGGTGGACAGATAGCTGGCATATTTCGCAACAGCGATAAAATGGCCATAATTGATGCTGGCGTGTGGTTAGTTTAAATATGTTTGTCGCGAGTAGATTTTTTTTTGGAAACGATATCCTTGGATTGATTTCGACGTGTTTTTATGGATTGACTTGTGTGGAAACTTCACTCATTTGTGCTGGTTGCCACCAGATTATATAGTAGAGCCAGTTCGTTGGTGTGCAAGGTGTATGGAGTCTGGGCTGATAGTACCGCGATGAATACTGTCCGGTTTGCTGATTTGTGCGTTTAAGTCACCCAAAACAATCGTTACATCGCTATTGGAAATTTTGTTTAAAACACTTTATAAGTGAACGAAGAAGGTGTCTTTCGCATGTTCTGATTTTTATCTCGATTGGAGCATGCACGTTCATAAATGAGATGTTTAAGTGAAACTTAACATCTCATTTGGTCTGAAATTCACTACGAATTGGCGTAAACCGTTGCTGATTAGAAAACCATAACTCCGAACTCGTGCCAATCAAAGTTTTCGCATTGATAGAGAGTAAATGCGATGCGAATGTGATCGACAAGTTATTGCGAATAAGCGTAGATTCTTCTAGTGCAACTTGCTCGAGCTTTTACAGAAATGCATGATCGCACGCTTCATGTTCCAAATTTTAAATCTTTATTCTTATTTCGTGTTCGAGGTTGTTGATGTAAATCTGTTAATTATCGAGACTTTTGTTGAAGTTTCGAAGCAGTTCGTTTTTTTGGTTGGGTTGTTAGCCCAATACAAACTCCCTGTAGAAGGACCATCCCTGTTACGGGTTACCGGTTCGCTGCGAGGAAGTTTGAGCACTTGTTGAATTTGCATACCTCTTTGTTTGCAGTTCAACCTAACCACCTAACCACCGTCGATTTGTGATGCAAGTTGAAAAAAAAAATGATTTTTGGCATGTTCACGGAAATGATATCAGAGCTAGAAATTTTATTGCATATGTTATATATTTTTTTCTAAAGGTTATAATTCTTGGGTAAATCCATTTACGTCGGTTTATATAGTGTAGGTTTATCAAGATTTTTCTAAAAAATGTTCGAATTTTGCTAGGCTGAAGGGAACCTGGCATTTTTAAACAGTTTATGACGAAATTCGATTTCTGGTATATTTTGTAATTTTATAAGTTTGCGTTGATGTTTTAAAGCTCTATAATTATTTTTTATTGTTTTCTTAAGTTCATAAAACTATACACATGTTTCACTGAATCTTCGTGTGCATTGAAGCTAGCATCTATCTTTCCCAATATTTTTCATAAAGATTGGCAGAATTTTGATCTCAAAGTCGTTCCACTTATTATTAAATGGCTAACCCTTTTTCTTGGTCAAAATCGACATCAATCTAAATGAGATTTTGAAAACACGTTTGTAAGAATAGAGTTTTATAACATATAAGCATATGTTTTAGGACTGATTGATGTATATTAGGCAAAATTTCATATTTACTTAGGTCTTATACTGTGGAATATTCTGCTTACGCAGTTCATTATTTGAGATTTTCTTGATCATTAACATCACACTTTTTACACAAATTTAATTTCCTTGGAAATTCTATGGCAAACTGAACTAAATATCGGTTACTCGGAAAAAGATTTTATCAGCATGGTGATTTACCCAATTATTTTTGCTCAATCAAAAATATAAAACTAATTTCAGTTTTACGAATAACAGTTTTGTATGCAAATTTAGTTAAAATATAGCTTTTTATGGTATAGCAGGTTGAAAGTTCTGTTTATACTTTTATGCATGGCAACTTCATCGTTTAAACAAAATAACACCAATATAATATTTTATCGTACACAATTTGTGTACCTCTAATTCACTATTTTACTGGCCTTTAAATGGTGTTAAACTTAAAAGTATATTACCTAACGGAAATTCAAACGTAAATTTTTTACGATCCGTAAAAATTGTGGTTTTTTTGCAAATATTAATTTAATTGCTGAATTATTTTTAAATAAATTATTGAAAATTATACAATTCAATGCAGCCTTCTCTCGCGGCGTAGAATTCCTGCGTCTAGATTCTGATCAAACGACAATGATTTGTGACATTTTTATCAACTTAAACATTTATTATTTCACAGGTGTAGACGTTTTTGTAGTAGTTACAAATGACCCACTAATGACTGCAATTTTATAAATTGACCTTTTATTATCCTACTTTCGATATGCATAATCCATCGAACATGTATTTATTTGTAACGTACGTATTTTGAAATTTTGTTTCTATCATCGCCCAAGGTTCGCACCAGTTCTTATCCTCTATCAATGTTTCTTCAATATCTGTAATACGAATTAAATTTGTGGGCTTTTATTAAATCTGATATTGGGGCCATCCGGTATATGAATTGTATGTTACGTATGTTATTTATTTTTGTTTTTAAAAATGTAGGAAATTTTAACAACATGTACGTGAATTTTTCATTAATCTTAAGTGAAATAAATTTTAATACTGTTATTGATAAGTGAAATTTAGTTAACAAAATTTTATGGTTAAACAATTATTAAAAGTTTACATATTTTCTGAAGATTAGATGTTCTACGCATACAAGGATAATCGAAGTTTAAGGAAAATTATTTAGAATTTAGAATATTAAATTTATAATTTCAAGATATGTAGCCTGTATTAAAAGTTACTTTCATGTATCTACAACTTAAAAGTTCAGAGTGTTTGGTTAGGATAGAAGATTCATATCGTTCATTAACGACCAATATCTCCTATCATCCATTTTTGTCAAAAGTGAGTTGAGATATCTATTACGTCCATTTTTTTACGACAAATCGAATGCACTGAACGAAAAATGTCTTGAAAATATTCTAGTACGTCTTTTTATTTAATTCTAAAACCTCGTAACATATTGACATGCGCAACAACTTCTATCATCCATTTCCCGCCAACAAAAGTGACAGCCAATAATTGTTCTGGTTTTGTTAGTTTTATTAATTTTATTTAATTAATTGATTTCTAAAATAATTTTAAAAATATAGTTTAACTTATTTTTAATTGTATTAACAACTTAAATTAAGTTTTTATCATTAAAATGTCGATTTAAATTTACTTTTTCTGATAGGCGTTATTGTTCGATTTTGTTTCTCTGATACGAAGTATTTTACACATTAATTAAAATGAAAAGCAGATGAAAAACTAATATAGAAGTGGTTCCAAATAATATTCAATGTGTGCGAAATGCATTCGAACCTATTAAATGCTATGATATAGAACAAATCTCAATTGATCACGAATGATATTCGAACGAACCGGTTATCATTGCTCAAGGAAACGAAAATGGTGCTCCCATTGAAATCAATTTATTCATGGAAACAAAGTCTGTCGGGGGCAGATACTAGTTTACCTGCAGTTGACGAATTCTCAATTATTTGTGAGTTGGAGATCGAGTCAGCCAATAGTATGTGTTTACCACCACCAACAGAATTACAGGATCCTTGCAATGATGATTCCGATGGACTTGCTTTCATGGACAATGATATATATTATTCAAAGCAAATTGATCCACTATTGTGTTTGGATGAAATTGATATATAGAATCTGTTGATGTTCCAATTTATGGAAACATGGATGAGGGAAGAAAGAGGCGTCGTATTGTTGATTCCAGCAGATGGAAAAAGAACGGTAGAGGGAAAAGCTTACTTGGGCTACTCTAGAAAAGATGGGAAGATCAAACGAGACACCCCGAGAAACCAACGAAAACTAGGACCCACATGCAGTTCAGCCAAATGTGTCATTTCGAAAAAGAGACAGTGTGGATTGTTTGATGAAATCGCAAGAAAATCTATATTTGATACCTTCTGGTCTATCACTGATTTTACTCAACGTAAGATGTTTGTAAGTAGCCACACGGAACTTAAAACGGCAAAGAAAATACAGACTGAAGGTGATTCACGCAGAAAAAATTCGATATTTTATTTTTTACCAATTAATAGAGGCAGGAAGCCCGTCTGCAAAAACATGTTCCTTAGTACGTTGTCGCTAGGTTCTTACACAGTCCAAGTTGGGTCAAATCAGGCTAACCAAAACATAATTTGTCAACCTCTACTTTAGTAGCCAATGCAAGCAAAAATGCTGCCACGTCATTTAGACGAAATATGTCACAAAAAATCGTATTTCTTCACAGTTTTTTAGAACAACTTCCAAAACTCCCATTGCACTACAGTCGGCAGAACTCGTCAAAAGTATTTCTTGAGCATAGTTTCGACTCAATGCAAGATGTATACAATTGTTATATTCAGGAATGCCGAGCTCAAAACAAGTTATCTGTATCAGCAACGGTGTTTAAACAGAAAATGGATATACGTAACATCGCTCTGTTCACTTTGAGAAAAGATCGATGTGACACCTGCTGGCAATTTGAAATAAAACAAATTCCATTGGAAAATTATGAGGACCATCTTCGAAAAAAGAACAGGGCTCAGGAACAAAAGTCCGAGGATAAAGAATTGGTGAAAAAAAGACTCGTCCATAGTGCTCACGATGGACTTACAGTATGTAAAAGTATGTCCCGCATTACAAGTCAGCGCCGTTTTTTATAAAACGAAATTAACTAATCACAATTTTACTATGTATAATTTACAATCATTGCAAGCTACGTGTTATTGGTTTACGGAAAGTGATTCCCCAAGAGATGCATCAACATTTGTTTCTTGTGTAATTGATTATTTGGAAAGACATTGTCTAGGAAAAAGTTTACCTATAATTATATATTCAGATGGCTGCACATATCATAATCGAAACGCCATTTTATTAAACGCTTTACTTCATTTCTCTAAAAAGCACGAGATTGCAGTCACACATAAGTTTTTAGAAAAAGGTCACACGCAAATGGAGTGTGACTCTATTCAGATCACGATCGAACGCAAACTTAGAAATAAAGATATATTACTTTCTTATGAATATATCTAGGCATCACGAAACGCTCGAATAAAGCCAGAGCCTTACGAGGTTATTTCCCTCGATTATACATTTTTTAAAGATTTTACTAGAAATATAGTATACCAATCTATACGACCAGGTCGGAAAGCAGGAGATCATGTTGTAACTGATATTCGTTGTTTGCACTGTGAGGATGGTATTATCCAGTACAAATTAGATTATGATGAAGCCTGGAAAATGCTTCCAGCACGTCCGAGAACCATAACATACATTGAACCACAACCACTAAATAATAAGCCAATTCCACTATCACTTGCAAAGTGGGACATTTACAGGAACTGAAAGCTGTGATTCCAAAAGAGTGCCATTCTTTTTATGACAACATAGTTCATGAATAATTTAAATATTATAATTAACTAGTTAATATAAGATATTATGATCTTAGAACAATAACTTACAATATAACTGCTATAAGTGCAATAGAGTTTTGTCCTAAGGTCAGTGTGATGCTATAAAAGATTGAATCTATTTGTGATGCGACTATACAAGACTTATTGGGCGCCTTCGGGCCAACCAACAGTTGACAACATGTTGAGTAAAATCATCGCCAACGGTATGAATATTTTGAATTTTATGAGCGATGATTTCACTAATCATGATGCCAACAGTTGGTGGACCTGAATGCGCTCATTGTTATTGAATTTTAAAATACATTATTTTTAATCAAATATTTAAAAAAAAAACTATTATTTAATTGATAAATAGAATAAATTACTTATAAATTCGCATTTTATTATAAACAAATATGGTATGTAAAAAAATCCTACCATCCCCATATTTCGCCTGATAACTACCTCCTATCAGCTAGATTTCCACTGTAATCACAAATTTTCGAGATTTTCTTTTTCAGTTAAGCAAATCAAATAAAATCTAACACTTCGTAGAAAAACTTTTATCATTAAACGAAATATTTCAAAAGATACCTTTATGTCAACACGGCACACCCGGGTGTGCATTTCCATTTTCAAACGTGAAAATTGATCTGATAGAAAAGTCCTAATAAAAATAATTTTAAGTAGTTCTCCAGAAACGGGAAATCATAGTAAACCATATGCAATATAAATTTAGAAATATTGGAACTTTTAGAATTCCATTTAGCCAGTTACATATTATAATCAATACGAACACACTCGGCTTGACGGAAGGAGAAAAATACTCGTGTTGACACAAAGGTTAAGTTTTTAGTGCCTACTGTAAAATTCTAATTTTGGATGGTTGGAGGTATTGGTCCTTAATGAACGATATGTATATTTACCTAAAGATATTAAAATAGTTTCTCCGTACAATATTGTTGATTCGGAATAATTAATAAAATTATGTAAAAAAGTAGAAAGATAATAAAAATAATATAATTAACCTTCAATCCACCATCACAGGTTGCTGCTAGAGCTTTTGAAATTTGCTAAAAATCATCCGGTTTCATATGAATATCATTTGTATAAAAATACTCCAATAATCCATCGGTTAATAGTTTTCTGGGATGTAAGTCCCGTTAAACCTGGATGACTGGTGTTTTTAAATATTTTTACAATTTTTTGTCCTTTTAGTGTTGAAAAAAAATGCGATAAATTCTATAAAAATATTTTTTGTGAATAGATTTTTATTTAAACCAAGAAAAGTTGCAAAAAATCAGCTGAACAATTTTGTATTATGAGAATATGTCCAAATAGCTTGGGCCTGAAATCCCCTATTTCCAAACCCCATTTTCAAAATTTCGTTTGCAAATTCCAGTATTTTAATTATACTCGGGTGAATTTAATATAAGGGTAATATTAAAATAGAGAATTTTGTAATACCGAATAATCCCGCATTTTAAAATCACGTACATATATCAAAATCCCGTATTTAATATGTTACCTGTATATTAAATTTCTCTTTCACTCCACGGACTATTTTTCATGGCATTGGTTATAATAAATTAATTAAAATTAACAAATTAATTAATGTTTCAGTTATAGTTACTTATACAATTATATTTTTCAAAAATACGGAATTTTGTAATAATGATAATTTTTGTTTAGAAATCGATCGTAGTTATTAACATGAAATCGTGGTAATGCTTTAAATAATCATAACGAGTAATCGTTATAAGTAATAAAAAAGCTTTCCGGATTAACTGAGTTTTAATGTCCCTTGAAGGTCAATTAATACCCTTCATTCACGCACACACCACCCATATGTACACAATTACAGTACATTGCAAGCTTCATGTTAACCTGTACACTGTTATGGACGGTGGGTCGGCACTGAATTCTGTACTCCAACAGAGGGTCTTAGTTGTGTTTATTAACATCACTGATCGTAATCAATGACAAAAACTCGCTTTGCATTCAGCCTCTGGTGGGATTCGAACCCAGTACCTCCCGGTCCAAGTGCCGAAGCTTTAACCACTGCACTACTTTCCGGTAAATTTTTATTACTGTTTGCTGTTTAATCCAATCCAGAACTAAACTTTTGAGAGATTGAGTTATAGTAGTAGTGCTTAAAAGTTCAGCGTTCACGTTGAAACCCTAAAGAGGAAAAAAAAATTATGAACTTGAATGAAAAACATTTCAAAAGGACGTTTACTGTTCTCCACTGAATGATCTTTGATCTTACTTTGCTGTTATTGTTTTATTCGCAGCATCCGACGTTAGCGGTAAAATTAATTCTAATTCCCGCTCCATAGTAATTTTTAAATCTAGAAATTTAAAAAAATGAAAATTCCCCTCAAAATTAAAACTATAATTTTAACAAAACTGAACGTACGTTCAAAAGGGGGCTTCAAGTCATACAAATTCCGATTTTTCAGTAAATCGTTAAATTCGGTGTAATTAACTATAATTATATTATAATTATCCAAATCTGATCTACCCGCGACATATCTTTGATTTTACTTATAGCGATAAAGAGTCTTAATAAATCAACCTCACTAAATATTGAAGATCAACAAGATAACTTTTAAATTTAATTTGGTTCTCAGACACACACCTAAAAATTTAGAAAGAATTAATCTCCCGTCTACTTGAATCGTAGCTTGGAACACAGTCATTATTATTATTAAATCATTACGCAAGGCACTGATACATTTTATGAGGCACTGATCCAGTTTACACCGAATCGAAAGCAATTCTTGTCGCAAATTTATTGATTTTATTAACTCTGATTTAATTTCTTTGTGTGCACTTTATTATGTTAAATTTTTAATGAAAATTAATAATTATAATTATTAAGTTAATTTTAAATGCTTTTTATTATTTTAAACACTTTTTATTAACTTTAACACTGCCGCTTAATCAAAAAACTTCCCTTGGCGCGACTTTTCCTTTACACGAAAATTTAATAAATGATCATATCGCATCGCGTCGTAATATCATCATATTTAACAGATAAAGAAAAAGGATTAACATACAGATTGAACAATCAGTTTATTCGTTTTTAAATTGATGTTAAAGTATTTCCTAGTCGAGAGTAATTTTTTGCTTATATTAATAAATTTTTTCATCAATATTAAGCAAAGTAGTTTTAATTTTCAAAAAAAAAAAAATTGTGTTATGCATGATTTAAATGTTCCAATTTTTTTTTTCCAGTAAAAAATGAAAGGTTAGGTTTATTACGATTTTCGTTTGCGAGAGGAGCACGAAACAAATTCCAATAAAATAAAATTGGGTTTTTTTATTTTTAATTTGAGCAAATGTTGGCATAAAACTGGGAATGTGGCCATAAAATATAGTTTCTACGAGTATTTTTATAGCAGTAAAATAAAAAAAATTTAAAAAATTTCAAATAAACATCAAGCAGCCATAAACATCATTCAAACAATACGAACAAACATGAGCGGCAATTAAATATTTCATTTTTTATCTGATTTAAACGCAAGCTGTTCGAACTGCCAAAATTTATGGGAAATACAAAAAAATTATAGCATTGCCTTTTTTGTTTATATTGCTGACTCTTTTTAACTATTTTAACGGTAAAAAATTTGTTGGGGAAAAAATTGGAACATGTAAATCGTGCATTAGTTATAAAAGAAAATTGATTGTATTTTATTGATGTTTCCAATAAAACTAATGTTCATAAAACATTATATTTAAAATTTTGCTTTAACTTTAGCTTACAGATAATTTACTTAAAATTATTAAAAGTGGGTATTGTAGTTAGAGTTTCATTCTTGATCCAATTGCAAAAGCACTTGATTTTAGGTTAAGCTAATTTATAAATTAAGAAAATTTTATGTAAACATTTCATAGATAAGTTTCTAATACTAATTTGTTAGAACATTGAATTAATTAAAAAATTTATTCGAACAAGTAAAATTTCACTTTCAAAGTGAGTCAATAAAATAAGAATTGCATTTCTTAAAACAATGAGCAAAATATTTTTCCGTGTATACACTTTTAACTGAACCTATATAACATTCACTTAAATTAAGTATTTCTAAAGTTTTTCTAATATTCGTGTGCATAACGCTATAATAAATTAAATTAGTATATAACCTCTGACCCACCCATCCACGTGCGCCACAATCAAACAAAACTTTTCCGTAAATGAATTGTTTTGAATATTTCTAGATTTATGATTTTCTACTTATCCAAACATATAAAGCTTTTTGTATATATTTTTCTTTTTGGTAGCTCCTCAGATTTTATTACGAAATTATTAATATAAAATAAATAAGCAACATCTAGAAGTTTTTATTTCATAATTTTTATTTTCCAAAAAACAAAAAAATTCTATAAAACTTTTCAGCTTTTCAATAAAAACGAAAACAAAAACCAACAGATACAAATTCAAGTTCTTATCGAAAGATTATCTTATTTAATAAAAAAATCTAAAGATAAAAAACAAACTTTTAACGGATTTTTGAGCTTTTTTTATTTCATTTTTATTCCATAAAGGAAAAATTAAATTAAATTATTTTAAATATTTTGTGTACTGTGAGCTTTTATAAAAAAAAAAACTTTTATTTTTTTATCATTTGAACTTTATTTTTATTTTTGTTTTCTGATGTAAACCTTTTTTGTGTTCGTCCGTAACAAAAACGTTTTTTTATTTAGACAAAAAAAAATGTATTTTGGTGGATTTTGTCGTCAAACACAAAGGAGTGAAGCTTATACGTTTCTAAATATCAAAAAAGCGTTGACGGGCACAAAATACTCTATATACACATTTTATTTATTTATAAAAACTAATTTGTCTGGGGCATTAGGTTAACCGATTTTTTTTTTTAATATGCCGCCTCCGTACCGTGAATGTATGCCTCATCTCACGTTTACATTTTGGTGTACGGTTATCATGTGCGCGAGGCTTGAAAATATTTTTGATGTTTATAGCTGCCTAACAAAAGGTGAAAAATAAAACCTGCATTCTACAAAATAATAAATTCTTTATTGAAATCAAACAAAATTTTTATAAACAAATAAGGTAATTGAAAAATGTGTATTTTGTGGAAAAGGAATTTAATTTATTTTGCTTTTAATTTTTGGCATAACACGAAACGTCCAAAATCAGATAAACGTTGTGAAAAATATTTGAATGATTTTTATATTTTTATTTTCGTTTGCTTGTATTTCAGGGAATTTAAACCAAATTATGGAACAACAGATACAACTATAACTTATTGCTTACATGGAATACCAAAAAAATCGTGCAACAGTCAGGAATGTCTACCACGGTCGTCGAGTGGTATAACGATATCAAAAGTTTCTTCAAGTACGAATATATAATTTTTAATATTTGCGCGTGGTATCGAAATTTTAAATCTATTTATTTTAAATTGCAGAACACTGTCACAAGCCGAGATCGGAAGGGATTGATAAAATCGCTCGAAGAAAGTTATTAATTGCAAGTGCATTGTGCGTGTTATTTATGATTTTGGAAATTGTGGGTAAGTCGAATTTTAAAAATGTGTTTTTTTGTTTTTTAAATTCCCAATTTCGCAGTATAGAAGTAAGGATTAATTTGTTTCTGACATAAGAATTTTCTGGCTAATTTAAATTAATTAAATCTAATTCCTTTCTGGTATTGATATTTTGAGAGGCTGGTTTTTGGAATGTAGAAACGCAAGGTTTAATTCTTTTAACGCTTTTAACTTTCGTGCATAAAATGTATTATCTATATGTATAACTTACCTAATTAGGAATTTAATATTGATTAGGTTGTCGTGGTAATTTCAGTTTGGAAAGAACATATTTTTCTGGTGAATTCGGTTTCTTGCATGTGACAAATCAATTAAAGCTATGTAGATTCCACCTTTTTTCTGCTGGTTTCTCTTATTGGTAAACTTCTGAACTTCCTGAATAGTTGACACCTTCTAGCAACGTAAAAAATTCTACTCTCGATGGTCGCCACTATCAAGTCTGTTTTCACTTCTAGAAGCAATGTCATCCGGACTATATTTGTATCGTGTATGGTGTCAGTTCTTTCTCTTGTATTATTATTATTATTATTAAAGTTAGGGGACCCCCAATCAGGTTTCACACTCAATGCGATCCTGCTCTCATGGTGCAACAAGCAATTCGCTCTACAAACTGCATAAGCTTGAAGCATGGCAGGGAACGCAGCTCAACAACATTGCGAGATTTATAGTTAAAAAACCGAGACCGAGCTGCATCAAAAGCTGGCCAGCCACAAAGTATATGCTGTATTCATCCTTTTTAAGCATGTTGCTTAATTTAGAATTTCGAACCCCATTTGGAGTCCCATTCATTGCAAATGGATTTTAAATTTTTAATTGATTTTTTACTATAATTAAAGATCAACGGTGCCGCCAGTTCAGTTCCAACGAATTGAAGCATCAGCTATCATAATTTTTTTACTATTATACAATGCGCCGGAATCCAAGTGCTTTAGGCCTGCACTGTCCAAATTAGACCGCCTCAATGAAACCCATACAATAATTTGTTACACATTTATTGTAATTTATAACAACAAATTCCGATTTTATTCCAGGTACTGTTTTCCAGGAAAGAATGGTCGGTTTAGCTTATAAACCTGCACCGCCAAAATTGCAACTTTTGATTTAGCACGATATAAGGATGGTTCTTGAACCAGAATTTATGACAAATAAATTACATTGAAATAGTTAGTTCAAGACCACCCCTATAAATTGCCTAAGAATAAATTTCACCCCATACGATTATTTATAACAAAACCGTCAATGTAACAAAATTAAATAATTTATTACACCAATCCGCCACCAGATATTGAGTCAAATATTACTCCTCGGACCTTGTTGAGGGCCGCTAAACCTTATCATTAACTGATTAGGTCAAATTAGTTAAGGTAGGATAAGGTTAACCTGCCCTCCATAACCTCCATAGAGTATCATTTGAATTGATATCTGGTGGCGGTCTGATGTAATAAATTATTAAATGTGGTAAAATATAACTTTAAATTACACATTTGAGGCCTTTACCGTTTGGAGCCAATTCCGTGAAATTTGACACAAAAATAATTTATTAGAGAACTAGGTAAGGTTGACCTGCCCTCCACAAGGTCCAAGGAGTAACATTTGACTTAATATCTGGTGTCGCTTTGGTGTAATAAATTATTTAATTTTGTAACATTGACTTTTTTGTTATAAATAATCGTAACATAGCTACATCAAGGGTTGCAATTTTGGTGGTACAGGTTTAATTATAAGCTAAACCAACCACTCGTTCCCGGAAAACGGTAACTGTAATAAAATCGGGATTTGTTGGAATAAATTGTAATAAATATGTGCTCAAATTATTGTATTTGTTTCGTTGACGCAAGCTAATTTGGTCGGTGAAGATTTAAAGCATCCGGAACCCACATAATCATAACATTATTGCTATAGCAAAGAAGGCTAATAAAATGTTTAAGGTCCTTGAGTAGTTTGAAAGTGGTCAATGGATTCTGTAAATAATTGGCCACAGATTTACAATCTGAACAACGAATAAAATCTTCGCCGGAAATAACGAGATTAGCAACATCAATCGTACAACGTGTGAGTACTATCAGCTCGGCTTGTAAGATCGTGCAGGTTAGGGCTAGACTCCCATGTGATCGTAGATTATTTAAAGGACAATAGGTTCCAAAAACAAATTAAAAAGGAGCAGACAGTTCGCCTATATCACGACGTCTAGAAAAGTGATCCATTTAACGATGGTTAAGAAGACGTATAGAAAAATATATTTACTGTCAAAGACATCTGCCATAAGTAAGTGTCCGCAAAAACTCCTTAACACTAAGCGATTTTCCAACACTGTAAACATGCTAACTGTTGTCTCTAATATATCTGTCAACAATTCTTCTCAAAGCTTTAAGGAAAGTTGAAGAAATAATAGGACAAATGCCCTGTCGTCGGTATAATCCAGCTGACGAACTTTCGGGATAAAAACAACTCTAACTTATCCTGTAATTCAACAGGAAATACTCCATTCGTATCACCTGGTTTATAGAGTGGGGAAGGAGAATAGATTATAACGTAAAATGTCACGAGTAACAAGCCTACCAGGTAGGTTCTAATCCGGCGAATTAACGGTACTGTTAGATTGCTCGGAAGCAACCAAATCTTAGGATTGAAAGCGTCGCCACCGGGAAAATATAACCAAAGCAGTAATTCAACAATTTCATTTTTGGAAGAGGAAAGTTTACCATCTGGAAGGCGCAGCAAATCAAGTCTGCATGATTCACTTTCAACCAAAGGCTTATTGAGCCTGGCAATTCCAGAAATACTATTAATCGCTTCGCGGAAGTTAATATACGATGACCTGCAAACGGATCTTAATTTTTTTTATAACCGTTTCGAGATGCTAAAAAATTATCTTAATCAACCTGACGTTTCGCTTTAACTTGAGTTCGTCTTCACAGTTTTCCTATTTTGTAAAGATCAGAACATCAAAAATGCTTGTTAAGTTATTCAGAGACACACTTCTTTTATTAATATTCGAGCTACCTCATAATGTTTGATGACGATTGGCATCGCAATCTGCCGCTAAAGGTACTTGGTTTAGCCTGCCCATAGCAGAAGACAAAGGAAAGCGACAGGAGTGGATAACCTACAGGCCAGTTTTAATCTTACTGAAAATCCTGTCCAGTTCATACTGTAAAAAATTTATGGAACCTGTGATGGGCATAAAAGAAATCTGGTTATCCCTTGGCGCTTGTATTGCTCGATCTTTCATCCATTAGTTGACACAGTCGACGTCATCAATCCAGTATTGGTTAATACAAATTTAGGATCGGGAATTCAAGTGAATACTATACCAGAAGGTTAAGAGGATCGTCTACAAACATTTCATAACCACTCCAGAGAAAGCCTCACACAACCATATTTATGAGTCGTCGCTGGCACATTTACAATTAGTGATATTGTCAGACCGGCAACATCCCGGTAATTGCGGAATAAACTTACCCATTTTAACAAAAGGTAATATACTTAACGATGAAGATATCCAAACGAAAGATGTCATATTTGGCCTAATCCAGAATGATATCGGAATTGTTTTCGTGTATCGCTGCTTTCATCATCGTCAGAGTGCGCGGTTTGTTGGCTTCCGTTTTCAGAGTAATGCCAGACGTGAAACGGGGACGTTTAGGAGTGATCAGGATAAATGATGAGCCAGATACCACGGCTATCGGATCAAGTAACGTGCATGCCATCCTTTTTTATAAACGTCGGTTTTTTCCGTTTGCTTTACGTCTAGTTCCACATAGTTGGGATATCCCGTGAGTGATCTCAACATCCAAGTTAAGCAAAGACCCTTCAGAATCAAATGTTAAATCAAAGTTAAAACAACTGGATTCCGCGGTTCCCATAAGGTTATATTTAAATCTAATAAATTTAACTACTAAAAGGAGGGAACCAACAAAGCGACGCACTAATAAATAAATTCAATGCACTTAAAAAAAACTAAGTTGGTACAGGTAATTCTGAGATTTTGCTATAAACAAAACCAAATTAATTAAAAAAAAAAATCAAAGTGACAAGCAGAGCAAAATCCAATTTCATCTCAACTAAGTTGTGCGTGTACTATTAACAAGTCTTTTAATGGCAGTCTTGTTGTGGAATTCATAAACATCAAATAATACTCTGAGTTTAATGGTTGCACTGCTCGCCTTTAACACTCTAAGATGCTGAAGCTAATGCCGTTTAGTTCTGGACTTAAACATGATGTGCTTTGATTAAATAAATTGCCTAATCCTTTGTCTCTCTAAAATCTACCTCCACTTCCTTTACTCTTACAATATCTTACTAAAATTTAAATATTTCAGTGGTAGTTGTATTTGGATTAAGATTTGTATTGCGTCCAACCAACCCCTTCATTTGGTAGGTTTAATATATGAAATTGTTGCGCCTTAAAGGAAATGTTGATTTCAAAGTTTATTATAAAATTGTCAACGCCACCTTCAAAAAACAGAAATACTGGCAGATCACCAGCTTCACCAGCCTCCGGTAGGTCAAATCAAAACATTAGTTTTAAATTTTTGCAGTGGAATTTATTTAATAGGCTGTTTGGCTTAGGTCTCTCTAAAATTTTCTTATCCAACTAATCTTCCAATTGTTATGGTACCTTTTATATGTAGAAATAGGAACACTACATCAATCGTTTACTTACTGCACGTAATATTTTACAAAATCTTCATATGACAACTATGTACAAAAATTTGCTTCTTCCCATTGAAATGCATCTTCAATAAGCTCAAATGATGACCGTTAATTTGCTTAAAATTATATCTAGCTATACTAGTATACCTGTCGCTGGCCATGATCAATTTCTAATGATTTTTAAGTAGGTGCATTTGTCCAAGTTTATCCCTGAATTTGCGGGATTGAATTATGTTCAAATTTACGTTTAATGGCCAATCAAGTAGTAAACAACCAAAATCATTTATCAAGCTCTGTCTACCTTCTCGACCGGCAATTATCCAGTACTCTTGAACAATATATTTTCCGACAATATAATCGCCATGAAAATATTCGTAATATCAAAAATGCCCTTACTGATGGCCCAGATTTGGGTATAGCTTAAAATGATGTTTAATGAAATCGCTCAGCATGGTATAGAGAATACTCCTGTGAATTTCCATTACAATTGGATCATTTTTCGAATACGGTCATTTGTATGGAAAAATATATTGTTGGAGTACTTTTCGATTTTGGAGCATCGCTTGACAAGAAAAACCATAATCTCAGCTCCTAGTTAAAATATCATGAAAAGGCCTATTGTTCTAGATAGGGGAAGGACTTTGACATGACTATGTTAAACAAGATATTTATGTAAATATGACCTGAAATTGACACTGATTTTTAAACAAATGGGATATCGAACTGCCTCGTGAAAGTTAGAAGAATTGAATTTGAACCCGTCATAATAAAAAATTAAAGAAACAAACTTGTATATTGTTCCGCAATCAGCTAATTTTTGCAAACGTTTGCATGTTTTGAAATTTGTTTCGATTTTTTTTTTATCAACTATCATGTTTCTAGTGAAATTTAATATCAAAACTCACGTATCTACGCAAATAAATTAGTTAAATATATTTTTACCGAAGAAATGGTATCAGACGATTCCTTAATCATCTAATAATCAGAACGACATACGAAAAATGACCAGGGAGTATATTGGAAGGGAGGGTAATGACCTGGGTGTAATGGGGGTAATAACCGGAGAGGTTCAAAGTATTTTCACTATTTTTGTAGTTTGGTCACTGCAGTCTGATGAGACGACCGATTTTTTTAATTTAAAGAATTCATTGTTTCATTAGTTCGAAACTAAACATCCAACTTCTTGGTAACCTCATCTCGATGTATTTTAATTGTAATAACTTGCAGCTAAGTAATATGTAACACACATCAAGTTTTTCTTATCATTCTGTTTTCCGAACGTAGCAACACATATTATTGGGTTACGAGTACGTTATTGCCATATAAAAACACGTCCCTTAAGCTAGAAGAACCCATACAGCAGAACATTACAAGATAGTATAGATAATTATAGGCTAATTATAGGCTAATTAAATGCCGTATTAAAAAGTTTCGGGCCCCATCTCTTCCAACTAAAACGAGGGTTCTGCTAGCTTTAGAAGAAGTCAGCGGATCCCAGATAAACCGAGATAAACCTAATTTAAAAACAATTGGATAATTAAAGGTTAAATTTAGGCTAATTAAATGCCCTATTTAAATTTTTTTATTCTTCTTGATCCAATGCAAAAGGCTTTATCATTTCAAAGCAAGCAAAACACAAATCGAAAATCGGACCAAAATTGAAATTAGAACGCAAAACAAGATCTATTGACAATCAAATAATTTTAGGCTCACTATGGGCTAATCAAATGCTCCATTGGGAAATTTTTGGCTCCACCCGTTTTTGACCAGACTTCAGGTCATTTAATCTAAATCCAGCTGAACCCAAATCGAAAATTGGACCAAGTCTGGTCAAGAACGGGTGGAGCCCAACATTTTTTAATGAGGCATTGGATTAGCCCATAGTGAGTTTAAAATTATTTGTTTATCAATAGATCTTGTTTTGCGTTCTAATTTCGGTTTTGGTCCGATTTTCGATTTGTTTTGTGCTGGCTTTAGATTAAATGACCTGAAATCTGGTCAAAAACAGATGGAGTCCAAAATTTTTTAATAGAGCATTTGATTAGCTCATAGTGAGCCTAAAATTATTTATTTATCAATAGATCTTATTTCGTTCTAATTTCGATTTTGGTCCGATTTTCGATTTGGGTTTTGCTTGCTTTGAAATGATAAAGCCTTTTGCATTTTCTAGATCGAACAAAATAAAAAAAATTAAATAGGGCATTTAATTAGCCTAAAACTAATCTTTAATTTCCCAATTGTTTTTAAATCATTTTTGGTATGGGTTCTGCTTACTTTTCTAAAGCAGAACCCTCGTTTTATTTGGAAGGGATGGAGCCCAACATTTTTTAATGTGGCATTTAATTAGCCTATAATTAGCCTATATCCGTCCATACTATTTTGTAATGTTCTGCTGTATGGGTTCTGCTAGCTTAAGGGACATATAAAAACTTGGGTTATAATTTTTCAAATGTGAAATATCCATCGAGGCGAAATGGACCCAACCACAAAGAAATCATAGAATTTTGTTGATTTCTAACAGAAACAATAATTTTCGACATTATCTACATTCTCTACATTGTCGGCGTCACTGTTTTAATTGTCTACAAATATTCCTTACACATGTAGAATATTAATTATCTACGCGGTGTAGACAATACGGCACAACATGTACATATCAGTGAATGACGTTTTTTTGAGTAAAAATTAACGGTTATATTTTTCATTCTTTTCTTACCAGTAGAATTATCATCCGAGCTATTATGAACTTACAATATTTCTTCCCAATTGTAACCATATCATAGTGATCCGCATACTCGCCCAACCATGTTTCAGCTGGTAATGGAAGTCCAAGAACATCGTCAAACAACACGTTCCACAACATACATATTCAATTCTTCTGCACGAATTAAAATATATTATAATTCAAGATTCGCCTATTAGATAGGTCACAACTGCTGTTAATAGATATTGCGTGCTTCATATACGATTAGATATGGGTCAAATATAAATGTCCAGTTAGCACTGTTGAATGCATTTCAACAACTTGTCAAGTCTCACTTAGTCATAGAGATAGTAGTTTTTTGTCACACAACTACCTAGAATCGAATAGCATACTTTACGCCGTACCTACCAGTCTGCTCTCGTTCATTTACATTCTTTCTATGTAAGTGCAAGTGTTTCAGAAACCATTAATGCCACTGGCAGATATGTGAAATTTGCTGAAAAAAAAAATGTATTAATTTGGACTAAAATGCTAGATATGTATAGCTACGCGTTACTTGTATACTACAGTCATCTGTCAAACTTCGCTGTGCTTTCCGTTGAACAATGTAAAGCAGTACTATCCTACGAGTTTAATAATTTGTTCTCGTTATATCTATGGCAGGCACCCCCGGATCCAAGCACCAATATAAAATAGTATTCGATACAAATATTTATCTCTAAAGCACTTCACTTATGGAAATATACCTCTTTTTAGTACATTCCCTGCCCCAACTCGTAAGCCTAAATTTGGGCGCCTTGAATTGCGATCAATGAGGCAACGTTTGATAGAACACTTCAGCTGGATGACGCTTTTGCAATCGAGGTATGCTCTCTTTGAAGTCACTAGAAAAGTTGTTTCCACAATCTCGAATCACTCATTACTCCAAGGGTTTCTCTTTCATTTTCTAGTCTTATTTTAAAGCGTTTTGCTAAAAACACTCTCGTACTTTACCTTTCAGAACTTGAAGCTTAGCATTTGTAGGACATTTCCGTTTACAATATGCGATATTTCCGACTGTATTATTATGTCGATATTTCCGACTGTATAACCGCTTATTCTATGGATCTTACAATTAGAAAATAATTGGGGTAATAATTTTGTAAAATAATAATTTTGCCGGTTGTGATATTTTACCATTGCAAGTCATATACAAAGCAATCTCTACAATAAGCTTTTTCACAATCAAATTGAATTAATTATTCGGTCGTTTCAAACCGAATTTCTACATCGGATGTCAACCAACAAGTTACATATTTTTATTTAAAATAAAATTTAATGAAATTTGAATTTAAAACGCTCATAATATTTTTTAAAATAATCTAATAAAAATTAAAAATAGATTTAACTAAAAAAATTAGCACTGTAAACAAACCGAAACATACATACGTAATGACAAAAAATTGCATAACGTTATAAGTTTTTATTACACAATCTACATACCTGTTTACATGAAAAAAGCTCGCTGGTATGTAGACATCAAAATTTTATATGTGTGCTTTGTCATTTAAATTAAAATTTACTGACGACAAACTATATGTATATATACGTGCAATGGTCCAATCTATCACAATCATTTTTATTCATAAGTTTGTTGAAAAATGCGCAATGATACACGGAAAGCTTTTGCGAACGAGCATTAGTAGAACAGCGCGGAATATATAAACATAAAAGCTGTTATCGTCACTATAAGCGTACCGTGCCCTTGTTTATCGTTAAATTTGTAAATTTTTCATTTAATTTTCGCCTCGTTCTCATTTATATTGTTATTGTATTTATATATGTATGCGATTGTCATTGTTGCTGTCATCGTCGTCTTGCAGCCACTTTACACCGTACAACAACAATAATTTTGTGTTGACAAATATTAAAACTTTTATTGTTTGTTAATTTAATTTTGTTTGTTATAAATTGAATTTTAGTGTGCGGCATTATCATATCTCAAGTGCTTGTTATTTGTATGGGTATGTGTGGGTTGTTGCAATGTACATGTATGTGTACTATATAGATACCTTAGGATTGAAAAGTTTTTTGTTTCCCAAGAAAAACAAACAAATTTTCAAGAAGCGAAACATCTTGTTCAAAACCTACTTATCGATTGTATCTTCTGGTAAGATTTTTTTTTTGTTGTTTGCTATTTGTACCAAAGTTTTTCCACTGAAATTTATCTAAAAATAAACACAGTAAATATCAGAAGACGACATCGTAGAAGAAGTTTGAAAAAACAACATAACCCATAAGAAAATATCTAACAATTTTTCTGTGTGTTTAACTTTAGTTCGAGTACGTGTTAACTCAAACCAAATAATTTTGAAAATCAAAACCATCAAACCATACATTTCTTCTTATTTACTCGACTACATACTTATAGTGGTACCACTTCTTGGTTACTCTACACAGAGTCGTATAAAAGTCGCCTTACATATAAATTTATCGAATCGTTATGAGCTTTATGAAGTTTTTCTATTACTCGATAGTGTGTTTCTGTCAGTTGGTGTGTGTGTGTGTGTGTGTGGTATGGTTTTAATTTTAATGTAATAACAAATTGAATAATTTATTAAATGGATTACTGGTGAAGCTGCTTTGTGTGTATGGTTACTTTCGTCTTTTACGGTGGAAATTTTGGAAGGGCGGGAGAAAACTATTATACCATTTTCTTTAATTATTTAGAAGTAATGTAAATATAAGCCGAGTGCTACAGAAAATTGAAAAAGTTTTTTCATTTCCTTGTTTGATTAAAAAAGTGTCATACGTATTTTAGTACATATTTTAATGGGCCTTTGAATGTTTTTGTTAATCTAGTAAAAACTTTTTATTAAATAAGAAATATCCGAAAAAGTTATTTATATAACCAGCGTGCGTTTCCAAGACCGCCAACTTAATAAAATACCGCCTAATAATAAATACATAATTAAGATATTAGATATTAGGTATCAGATATAAGACATCAAGACATCAGATACATCAGACATTAGATATATCAGACATCAGATTTATAAGATATCTCAGAGATATCAGAGAGATATCTCAGAAATATCGGAGAGCTAGTCTGATGTCTAATGTCTGATGTCTGATGTCTGATGTCTGATGTCTGATGTCTGATGTCTGATGCCTGATGTCTGATGTCTGATGTTTGATGTCTGATGTCTGATGCCTGATGCCTGATGCCTGATGTCCGATGTCTGATGTCTGATGTTTGATGTCTGATATCTGATGTCTGATGTCTGATATCTGATGTCTGATGTCTGATGTCTGAAGTCTAATATCTGATGTCTGATATCTGATGTCTGATGTTTGATGTCTGATGTCTGATTTCTGATGTCTGATGTCTGATATATGATGTCTGATGTCTGATGTCTGATGTCTGATGTCTGATGTCTGATGTCTGATGTCTGATATCTGATATCTGATGTCTGTTGTATGATGTCTGATGTCTGATGTCTGATATCTGATGTCTGATGTCTGCTGTCTAATGTCTGATATCTGATATCTGAGTGTCGATTTTGTACCAAAAAATTAGAGCGTGAGCTGGCGAGGTGCACAATAATTTTGTGTACATATATGTACATTGTATAATATACAATTTTATATTTGTGTTGTATTTTTTCTATCATGTGTCTGTGCATTTTGTTCGTCAATTTTACAGAGACAAGTAGCAAAATAAAAAGTTCCTGTTGAATATTTATGATGATGACGTATATCTCACCTCTTCTATTCGCTTGCTTTTGAGCAGTGGAACCGATTGTTTGCTATGTGATTTGATTTATCATTTTCCAGTGTTTAAACAATATGAAACCGCATTTGACACATCAATTAAAAAAAAAAATATATAAAAACAAAATGACGCGCATGCGCTCTGACAAACCAATATTAATCAAATAACCACTACAATGTTTTTCCGGTTTCGTCACCTCGCGCTGTCATTTTTGGTATGTACAAAATCGACACTTTGATGTATGATGTCTGATATCTGATTTGATATGATTTGTTATGAAGATTTGATATGATGATTTGATTTGATATGATGATTTGATTTGATTTGATATAATTTGATTTGACACGATATATTGGTATGGTGATTTGATATGATTTGATTTGATATGATTTTGTTTGATATGATTTGATATGATTTGACTTGATATTATTTGATTTGATTTGATATGATGATTTGATATGATTTGATTTGTTATGATTTGATTTGATATGATGATTTGACATGATTTGACATAATTTGATTTTATATGATTTGAGTTGTTCTGACAGTTTTATAATCATTTTCATTTTGAAAGGTAATTCTAATGTCACTATTTGAGAGCGCCTTAAAATTTGTTGATTCACTAGTGGTTTTTATTAATTTTTTGTCGAAAAAGTTCGAAATTGTTGATATTGCTGACATTAATGGGTGGAGGCAGTGGTATTTTTGGGTTTTTCTGTTCAGTGTTACTTTTCACACTTTGTGTGTTCTTTTTTGGGGGGGTTTTCGTTTTTGTGCGCCTACGTTTCTTAGGATTTCTGTTATTAGCTTTGGAAACTTCTTCCAGTTCTTCCTCATCTGTGAAATAATCCTCTATACTCAGAGTATTAAATCTATTATTCTGTTGAGAGACTGGAAATTGCTGCATCAACCATTCGGAATTATTTGAATAATTTTGACTGGTTGATGGCTGTATATGGTTGACAGGCAGGTTGTTAGCTCATGCTGAATCCTCAGCTTTACTATTTTTAACATTTTTTTTTATTTTTAGTGTCGAGTTTTCTCTCTTAAGTTCAGCAACTTCATTGCTCAGCTGCGCGATTAGTTTCTCTAATTTCTGAAACTTGGTTAACAGATCCCCACTATATATAATGATTGTTGATGCACTCGGCATTTTTAATGAAGTTCATTTTTCAGTGGAGACTGCGTATTTTGCAGTTACTGTTGACGCAGTCGCTGTTGGCACAGTTGTCTTTAATTGTAGTGTACGTCTACTTACATTTGGAGGTGGTGATCTCAACATTTTCATGCTCTTAGGAAAGTTGTTCCCTTTATTTGCCAAGTTTTGGTTCCCCCCAGAATCTATGGTTCGCATCCGTCTCGTTTCCTAATATTATTAGGCTATTATTTTCATTATCATTTTTATCATAAATTTTTATTTTATGCCCACGAGTAGCACGAGAAATTAACGGTCGCCTATGACAGAGCTCTGCGTTATCATAGGAAGGCTATGGGTTTAAACCGAGTGACGCCAAATTCGGAGTTCACATACTAACGACTAAGCACCCTTTTAGCCACGCAACCATCGGCGTATGTAGTACCACCTTAGCTTTGGTGTGCTAGTTTTTGGTCCGCCCCGAGTATTTAATTTCCCCGGTACCTACCATATCTGGCAAGCATTCCCCTATCCGCCACCCGGGGAGGTGCCTGATGGGGGTACTAGCAAACCCTACACACAGGTTGATTTGATTTAATTTAATATTATTTGATTTGATATGATTTGATTTGGTATGATTTAGTTTGACTTGGTTTGATATGATTTGATTTGATATAATTTGTTTTGATATGTTTTGATGTGATATGATTTGATGTGATATAGTTTGATTTGATATGATTTAGTTTAATTTGATTGTTATGATTTGATTTGATATGACTTGATTTGCTATGATTTGATATGATTTGATTTAATATGATTTGATTTGATATCATTTGATTTGATAAAATTTGATTTGAAATGATTTGATTTGATTTGATAGATTTGATTTGTTTTGATTTGATTTGATATGATTTGATTTGATATGATGATTTGATATAATTTGATTTGATTTGATATGATTTGATATGATTTGATTTGATTTGATATGATTTGATATGATGTGATATGATATGATATGATTTGATATGATGATATGATTTGATTTTGTATGATTTGATTTGATATGGTTTTGTTTTGATATGTTTTGATTTGATATGATGATGTGATATGTTGATTTGGTTTGATGATTTGATATGGAGATTTGAAAGGATGATTTGATATGACAGTTTGGTATGGTGATTTGATATGCTTAGTTTCGTTTGATGATTTGGTATGATTTGATTTGATATGATTTAGTTTGATTTGATATGATTTAGTTTAATTTGATTTGATATGATTTGGTGATATGATTTGATTTAATATGATTTAATATGATTTGATTTGATATGATTTTATTTCATTTTATTTGATTTGATGTGATTATATTTGATTTAATATGATTTGATTTGATATGTTTTGGTTTGATTTGATTTGATTTTATATGATTGATATGATGATTTAATGTTATATGATTTGATGTGATTAATATGATTTGATTTGCTATGATTTGATATGATATGATTTGATATGGTTTGATTTGATATGTTTTGATATGATTTGATTTGATATGATTAGATTTTTCATAAATTTTTATTTGATATGATATGATTTGAACTAATATAATTTGATTTGATATGATTTGATTTGATGTTATATGATTTGATGTGATATGATTTGATTTGATATTATTTGGTTTCAGTTGGTTTGATATGACTTGATTTGCTATGATTTGATTTGATTTGATTTGATTTGATATGATTTGATTTGGTATGCTTTGATATGATTTGGTTTGATTTGCTATGATTTAGTTTGATTTAGTTTGATATGATTTGTTTTCATATGATTTTATTTGTTATGATTTGGTTTGATATAATTTAATTTGATATGATTTGATTTGTTTTGATAGATTTGATTTGAAATGATTTGATTTGATATGATGATTTGATATGAATTGATTTGATTTGATATGACTTGATTTGATATGATTTGATTTGATATAATTTGATTTGACATGATATTTTGAAATTATGATTTGATATGATTTTATTTGATATGATGATTTGGTATGATGATTTGGTTTGATGATTTGATATGGTGATTTGAAATGATGATTTGATATGATAGTTTAATATGGTGATTTGATATGCTGATTTTCGTATGATGATTTGATATGATGATTTGAACTAATAATTTGAAATGATGATTTGATATGATTTGTTACGTTAAGTTACGATTAGTTACGATTTGGTTCGATTATTTCTGATTTGATCCGATTTGATTCGATTTTGTACGGTTTGATTTGATTTGATATGATTTTATATGATTTGATATGAATTGTTATGATTTGATATGGTTTGATATGATTTGATATGATTTGATATGATTTGATATGATTTGATATGATCTGATATGATTTGAAATGATTTGATATGATTTGATATAATTTGATATGATTTCATATGATTTGATATAATTTGATATGATGATTTGATATGGTGATTTGAAATGATGATTTGATATGATAGTGTGATATGGTGATTTGAAATGCTGATTTTCGTATGATGATTTGATATGATGATTTGATCTAAGGATTTGAAATGATGATTTGATATGATTTGTTACGTTTAGTTACGATTAGTTACGACTTGGTTCGATTTTTTCTGATTTGATCCGATTTGATTCGATTTTATACGGTTTGATTTGATTTGATATGATTTGATATGATTTGATATGATTTGTTATGATTTGATATGATTTGATATGATTTGATATGATTTAATATGATTTGATATGATTTGATATGATTTCATATAATTTGATATGATTTGATATGATATCACATCATAGTATATTAATACAATTTGTGATTTTTGATTTATGATTTATGCCTATTTTACAGTAGAATGACCACTTTTTATAGACGTCAACATGTCACATAATTTTTATCTGTACTGTGAAAGTGGATCGCTGTTGATGTGACTAATATTTTGGCGATTTTATTTGTTATATTAAGGATTATCACAAATGTTTGACACTTGGTTTACAGATTAACCCCGACTGACGATTTGTCTTACTTAGTTAAACGGAATTTTTAATGTTTTTTCTATCGATAAAGTGCCTCAATAAAGTATTGATAATTGGACTATCGCCTGAAAGGTTTAAAAATTGTATGCGTTTTGTTCAATGAAATATGTTTGTTTTATCCTTTGAATTGTTTCACTATTTTGCCCTGCTAGTTTGCAATATGGATTTTAAAAAATATTCACAATGTACTAGAAGTATGCTGAAAATCAAATATCTTTAAAGTTTTTAAAAAGTCTACCCATTTCGAAAAATATTACAAGTGGCCTATAATTCTTATGGTACTTCAACAAGATAAAAACTGTAAAATAATATTTTTGTGTGTATAGTTTCAGAGATTCTCAACATGTGCTATACCATACTGGAAGCATTTAAGCATAACTATATAAACATTCTGATACATTTTAAGCATATGTATGTATGTATGTATGTAGATTAGATAAAATTCGTCCTAAAATAATTTTCCGAATAACAAAAAAAAAAATATTTTATTCAGTTTAAGTTGTTATTACGAACAATATATACGAATTATCCTAAACTGATATTTAATCCTTTATTTTTAGAACATGTTATAAATATTTTTTTGTAAGTATGTATTTGTGTCTCGAACACAAAAAATATCAAATTTTTTAAAAATTAATTTTAATTTCAATTCGAATATTAATCCCATTTATCTCTATCCTGTGTTATGTAATAAGGATATGTATGTGCTAATAACGAGCAAAATGGCAGAATATAAAATGTTACCGATTTATTATTAATGTCATGCATAAATCCATTATACATTCCGCATGCTCTCTATATATATATGTGTATGCCATATATGATGCCATTAATATTATTTCGATTCCTCCTAAATAGTGAATATCTTTAATGTTTCAATTTGGAACCGAATTTACAGACAGTCACATACACATGCATACGTATAAAATCATGTATAGTGAAATAAAAGCACTAAAAGCTTCTCAACTCGAGGAAAACTATACTAAGTAGTAACAAAATTTTTTTTATGACATAATCGGTTTTTTTGACTTCTCGTTTCTCACAACACCAAGAACACAAAATGTAAAATTTTATAAATCACGTTCTTTTTTTCTTGTAAAAGCTTCATTCGAATATTATTTTTGTACCATTTGCATGGTGCTTTTATAATTTTTTATTTTTTTTTTTTTGGTATTCGATCGTTCGTTCCGTATACATCGGTATGCAGAAGAAGAGTTAAAAACTGTAATGTAATAAATTGGAAAAATATGATTTTCGATTTTTTTCATGTTCTTCCGTACTTTTCTCTCGGTTTGATTACAAATGGGATTTTGGAAAATTGAATGTATGAAAAATATATTAGAAAGAATTATAAGTTTTTTATTTTTATTTTTTGTGAGGTTATGATTGATTTAGGAAATTATGATGACTTGTATCGATTTATTATATCGGGCGGTGATGTGCTGGAAAAACGTTTCGTATATAGTGTTGCAATTATATTTTACTCATGTGAGATAATTTACTGACGTGATTTGCAAAGTAACAGTGTGTTATTCTATCGCCTTTCAAGTCATCTACTATAGAAAAAAATTTACATTTTGGTATAACGAGTATAATTTAAATTCATTTCCCACGGCGTTTGCAAAATTTGATACATATTTTAAATCCTTCTGACTTTTTTATTCTTTTTGCACTCATAAATAATACGTCTTGTATGTTTTAATTTCAGGTGGTGTCTTATCAAATAGTTTAGCTATTGCAACAGATGCAGCACATCTTTTAACCGATTTTGCAAGCTTTATGATATCGTTGTTTGCAATATGGCTGGCCGGGCGTAAACGTACCAAAAAGTAAGAATAATTAAGTCACCTCATACGAAATGTCTCAACGTTTTTCTCAATTTATTCGTAATCTAGAATGTCATTTGGATGGTATCGTGCGGAAGTACTCGGTGCACTTGTTTCGGTCCTCATGATATGGGTGATTACTGCAATCCTTGTATTTTTGGCTGTGGAACGGGTGATTGGTAAAGATTTTGATTTAGACCCAAAAATTATGTTAATCACATCAGTTGTTGGTGTCGTTGTGAATTTAATGTAAGTATTAAAAATATTGTTTAAAAATCTAATTATACAAATACAGTTATTAATCTTTTGGGAATTATAAAGTATATAATTATAATTCTAAAAATGTTTGTAAGATAATGTGCTTTTTATTACCATTATTGTGGGATATCATTGCACAACTACTAATATTACTTCATATTGTTATTTTTATTTAGTTTATTGTGATAATTAATTTACATATTCATAATAATTATATTATGGTTGGTTAGAGGTTTTGTTCCGGTTGATACAATGTGGGGTGAGAAACATTATATTTAAAAATAATTTGTTTAATGATTATTATTAGTAATGATGTTGTCAATTTACAAAACACTACGCACTCCTCAGAGACATATTCATATTTCGTAATAAGAGGGCATTGATTCTTACTATATCAAGATATCGATTCAAATTTGGAAAAGTTATTCATTTCGGATTTTTTTGTGAAATTAAAAAAAGCTTTGAAAACTTTACATTATAAAACATCGAAACAAACAACTGTTGGTTCTTTATCGTAAGTTCCGGCAGATAACATCATTTTAGTTCTATTCAAAACAGACGGTTTAAAAAGGGAACACGGTTCTTTTGCAATCAACCTGGACAATTCTATTTTTAGGGATTCAGACCCGGCACTCATCTTGAAATTATAAATTCAACATTTTTCAATCAGGGTTTCATCCTAATAGTTTGTAAATTCAAATATTACATTTGTGGTGCCATCTATCATGGAAACATTTTGCGGTTTACTTTTATTGTTTATGGGGCATGAAGTCTCTTCCATTATGTTCCGACAATCATTTACACAAAAGAACAAAAAGATGATATTTTGTTCTTTCTTGTTCGTCCACTAACGAAACTACACGCGAGTACAAAAATAATCAAATAAATAAAAAAAAACATATTTGAATTTAATTTTGTGCGTTTATATTTCAAAATACACTCCCCACACTGGTGACCACCGGTTAGAACAGTCGCAATAGTTAATGTGAATAATAAAATAGCTGTAGTACGCATAATTAGTGACGAAATTTTATTTTGTGAATAGACGCCATTTTCGAGAACATTCGAAGGCGGTGTTAGTTAGCCTAAAAATTCGACGTGGTTTCATAAACTCAAAAATATAGTCGTAATAGCGGCTGCCGGTGTTAAATATTGAAATTATAAGTCAGTGAGATGTCGGACACTGACGAGAAAAATGTTGAAACAGATACTGGCGCAAACCAGTTGACCAAACACATACAGTGAATGTATTGTCAAACAAGGTTCCTATTCCGAGGCTACACGACGATCAAGTAGAAACTTGGTGATCATTGGTTTGCTATAAACAATATCACAGAGAGGTTAAAGTTTGGTACAGTAGTTGCGTCATTGAAGGCAAGAGTCGTCAACCAGGTCCACAATGCAATAAAGAATCCACCTCCAACAAAGCAATATGAACATTTGAAACAACCCGTGATCGCTGCTTATGCAGAGTCGTCGCAACAGCGGTTCCAGAAATTAGAATCGGGCATACAGTTAGGTGATCGACGTCCTAGTCATTTACTCAATGAGCTTCGCCGAGTAAGTGATACAGCGGACGAAAGGCTACTAAATTTTTTTTGACTTAGTCGCCTGCCAGTACAAATTAAAGCTATAGTTAGCGCCACTAGCGGCGATTTGTCAGAGTTAGCCAAACTAGTAGATGCAGTTATGGATTCGTTGAATCTCACTATCAGCCAAGCATCATGCGAAAATTCAATTCAACCCCAACCGCAGACGGTGAACAATTTTGCCATTTTAGAACAACAGATACAGGAGCTGGTGTTGCAGGTACAACAATTGACGGTCCAGCAAACACCTCAATATTTTAATCATTCAAGATCAAATTCACGAGACCGATACGTACATCAACAATGAGTTGAGGCAACGTTGAATAAACCAACCACATGCCGATTTCACCGTAAAATCGGTACATCAGCGTTCAGATGTATTCAGCCATGTCAATTTGCGCAGGCAAAACCGTCTAAATCGGACACTACCTCACCATAGCTAATAATCACAAATATGCTAAATCAGTCAATCTTACCAAGTCTAAAATCAAATCATCATACACATGTTAAAAAGTTCCAGTCTACTGTACACAATCATAAAAATGTAAATCAATTGTGCGTCTGTGATATTGTTAGTAATTTAAATTTCCTGATAGATACGGGCGCTGATATTTCGGTGTTGCCCAGAAGCCATGCAATTGGTACAGCGATGCCTTCATCAAAACTTCTGTACGCGGCAAATAGGTCAATTATACCGGTTTTCGGTACCAAGATACTGCGATTAAACTTAGGATTGAGACGTGCGTTTCCATGGACGTTTACCATCGCTGGACGTAAGACAGCCAATTATAGGATCCGATTTTTTGTCTCACTATAATTTATTAGTGGACGTGGCAAATATGAAATTAATTGACAATGTAACATCCTTGCAAAGAAGAATTCCGACGAGCGTTGATGGTTTATCAATAAAAATATTCAACGTGGATCATAAATACTCATCCCTTTTAAACGAGTTTCCGGAGATCACCCGGTTCAAAACACAAAGGTATACCATCGAATGTTAAAGTTACTCATAAAATCGAAACAGTCGGGCATCCAGTGAGTTCGAAACCACGTAGACTGTCTCCAGAAAAATTAATTGTAGCTCGAGCGGAATTTGAGGAGCTAATGCGACAAGGGATATGTAGGCCATCAAATAGTAATTGGTCGTCACCTCTTCACATGGTCGTCAAAAAAGACGGGTCGTGGAGACCATGTGGCGATTACAGAGCTTTGAATGCGATCAAGAAGCCTGATAGTTACCCATTTCCATATATTAATGATTGTGGGCATATACTCTAATAGTAGTAATAAAAGCATTTTCTCAAAAATCGATTTGGAGAAGGCATTCCACCAAATACACATCGAACAAGCAGATGTGCCTAAGACGGCCATAGTAACGCCATTCGGGTTATTTGATTTCCTATACATGACTTTCGGTTTGTATAACGCCGCCCAGTCATTTCAAGGATTAATGGCAGAAGTTCTACGAGAATTGGATTTGGTCTTCTACTACATAGACGATATCCTGATTGCATCATCCGACGAACAACAACATTATGAATATTTGCGCGAAGTATTCCGTCGTCTTCAAAACTATAGTTTATATATAAATTTGTCAAAGTGCGAATTTGGAAAAGTTCTATCAATTTTCTCGGACATCAAATTACGTCTACTGGAGTACAGCCATTGCTACAGAAAGTCGAAGCGATACAAAACTATAAGCTTCCAACAGTGGCGAAGGAACTTAAGAAATTCTTGGCGATAATCAATTTCTACAGGAAGTTTATGCCGAATGCTATTACGCATCAAATGGTATTACAAAGATTGATTAAGGGTAACAAAAAGAATGACAGGGCTATACATGTTTGGGATAATGTATCAACCAAGGCATTCAACCACTGTAAAAGCCAGCTGTCTACATGTACTCTACTTTGCCATCCATCGCCAGATGCTCCGCTTACATTAACAGTCGATGCTTCAGATTACGCATACAGCAGTAGGCACAGTTTTGGTTATTTTACGAAGAAGTTGGACGATACGCAAACAAAGTATGGTTCTTATGATCGTGAACTCTTGGCGATATATCTAGGGGTGACACATTTTAGGTGTATGATAGAAGCCAGACGATGCTGTAGTTATACTGATCACAAACCGTTGGAGTTCGCTTTTAAGCAAAAGTTAGACAAAGCGTCACCGAGGCAAATCCGATATTTGGATTATATTTCGCAATTATCTATCAATATTCGTCTCATTTCCGGTTCGTCAAATGTAACAGCCGATTTTGTATCCCGCATTACTTCATTGAAGAAATCTTCTGTAATCGTTTATAAAGAGATAGCAACGGAGCACCAAGCTTCCCATGAGTTATGTGAATTATTGACTAACCGAAAATTAACAATGGTGCTTAAAAGGTGCTCAATCATTCCGGGAACCAGTCAGCAGCTGTACTGTGACATCACTAATAATCGGGTACGTCCATACATCACAGCCAGATTAATTAAACCTATCATCGAAAATCTTCACAACTTGTCGCATCCAGGTGTCAAAGGTACCCAGCGTTCGGTTCAATAAAGATTTGTTTGGAAGGGTATGAGAAAGGATTGCCAGCAGTTCGCCAAGAATTGTATACCATGTCAACGTTCAAAAGTTGTTAAACATAATCGTTCAGAGGTTTCAACCACCATACCTCCCAACCATCGATGCGAACACATCAATATTGGTTTAATTGGCCCCCTACCTCCGTCCGGTGAGAACTATTACTCCTTAACCATCATTGACAGGTGTTCAAGGTAGCCAGAAGCTATTCCGATTTCTAACATAACAGCAGAAACAATAGCTTCACATCTGATTTCGGGTTGGTTTGCACGTTTTGAGATTCCAGAAACAATTACAACAGACTAAGGTTGCCAATTCGAGTCGACACTTTTCCAAGAGCTTTCGCAGTTACTCAATATTCACCATTTAAAGACTACAAATTATCATCCTCAATCCAACGGATTGATTGAAAGATGGCATAGGAGGACCCTAAAATTAGCCATTATGTGCCATCAAAATACAAGTTGGGCTAAATTTACTACCTATTATATTGCTCGGATTAAGGTCAACGTTCAAGCAAGATATCGAAGCAACACCAGCGGAGATGATTTACGGACAATCATTACAATTACCAAGCCAATTTTTCGAGGAAGCAAGTAACACGTTGATTCAGTCGGAATTCGTTGTCCAATTCAACAATTTTATGAAATTGATCAAACCTACGGTCACTTCAAACCACAGTAAAGGTAAAACCTTCATGCATGAGGCGTTACAAAAGTGTTCCCATATGTATTTATCAGAAATGATCCAGTACGTTACGCGTTACAACAACCATACACAGGACCATTTCCAGTATTGAAGCGATACGATAAATATTATATTATTAAAATTAATAATAAGGCTTCAAAGATCTCAGTAGATCGCCTAAAGCCAGCCTTTTTCACTAGTTATGCTGTAAATAATGAGTGTACAGCAGTTCAGCCGCAGTCTGCAAGTTCCGAAGTAGAAGAAGCAGTCCAAGGACCTTCATCGAATATATTAACCACTCAAGATGCTGAAAATACGGAATTGACATCCACTGGAGCATTATCACACACTACTAGAACAGGAAGAGTTATTAACAAGCCGATTAGATTCCAGTAATACATACAGTCTTAGGACATTTGGTAATAAAATATTTGCTGCCCTTCGTCGTTGTGAATTTGTTTATTTGATTGTTGGTTTTTTCCGTTTGTAGTTTTTTTTTGCTTGTTGTATATTATTAGACTCTCTTCCTAACTTTATTTATCGATTGTGTTTGTCTATAAATTATGTTCCTGGTTTCAAAATGTTAATTTTTCTGATTTCATTCAAGAAGTCTGCAATTGGGATTTTATTGTCAATCGGTTTTATTTATTGTTTGTCATTTACTGGCTGTTCTATTTTGAGTGGTTAAGGTGCTCCTGCCACTTCTACGGTAACATGAATTATGCTGGTTGTGATTAACATTGAGAATAGGCTGGAATACTGGCTAATATTTTTGTAACTATATGTAATGTTTTACATAGTTTCAAGATATTTAGTGGATTGATGAAAAGGTTTGGTAGGTAGTAAAACCTTTGGACTAAATTCATTCCAGTTCTCTCTGCCATGTAAATGATTTTAAAATTATTTCAACGCGGGGTGTCACGGTTAATTGTTTCGTTGAAAGTTTCGCTCATAAAATTACTACCGTGATGGAATATAATATTTTGGTGAAAGCATATTTTGTAATATAATGTTCGCCCAGTGCTTTTGTTACTATATTTTTACTTTGATTTGGCATTGAAATTAGGCCTGAGAATTTTTAAAGACAGTCTTTTAAGGTTAGTGGGTCGAAGTGGCCCTACTATGTCGAATGTTATACGTAGGAATGTATATGAAGTTGGCTCAAAATATAACACAGAAAATTTGTATGGAAAAATTAACTTTTTTAGTTTCAAAACATTTAAGAATATATTTTCTCTTGTGTTTCTAAATCATTTGACATTTTATAAAACTTCCTGCTAAAAATTATTGATTTCATAAATTTACTTCTAATTTCTAAAAATATCAGCAGACCAGCAATAACACATTTTTCCTGCTAGAAATATTCTACTTTCTTGTACAGCATCCGGAAATGATAGCCACACACAAGCTTTTTTGCTTTTTCAATTATTTTGAGCTAAAAGATTGTAAATAAAATTGGCAACAATACCGTTCGAGATTAGTTTTTAAAAATTTGATATCTGACTAAACCGTTTTTCAACAAAAATTTGAGCTCTTTAAAAGCCCAAAGGAATTGTTTGATCAGATGAAACTGCATTCACAAACTTTTCCATAATTTGGAAAATCCAGTGATTTTTGATCGAGATCGGTCCACCCGAAGTGCTAGCTTCCAGTAGAGCTTTTTTCTTTTTTATCAAATATTTGGAAAGTATATCATTTATAAGAAAAATGATTATACACTTAAAGATTCTATATTATTAGTGCACCAATACTGGCCCTAATCAGTTTTTCAAAATTTAAGCGGAAATTACGATTTTTGAGAAAACCCCCATTTTTCAATAAAAAAAAAATCTGCCCATGTACAGCCCAGCTGGATTGATTAATCGGAAAGGAACTGTATTAAAATTTTTTCAACAATTAGGAGATCCCAGTGGTTTTGTTTCGAAAACGCTCTACCAAAAGTGGAAGCTTCCATAGGAGATTTTTCGTTTTTGAAAATATTTTGAAAAATATGCATCTACAAAAAAAAAGAAAGATTAAAACTAAAAAGATGTTTTTTTAATTTCTTCGGAAATGACGAGTGATAGTTTGGTAAAAAACTTTATATCACAATAAATCGTCATCTCTACTCGGTGGAATGAAACTTCATAATGAAGGTTTTTCTATAAATTTGGAGATCATTACGAAGTTTCATGGATATTTGTGTACCGGAAGTGGCATAATTTTTGATTATATAAGACAGTTTTTGCCCAACTTTTTGTGATAATAAACTTAAAAGTACATAATTAAAAATTATATTATTAGGTGTATGGCTTAATTTTTACAGATTATTCAGCAATTTTTTTTGTACTAATAAAAAATAGACATCTAATTTAAACTTGGAAATATTGTTCATCTCTCAGGTAACATATACGAGTACCATCGCGAAAGAAATTTGCAGTCTTCTGAGTCACGCAAGCAACATGAGGTCGAACGTTGTCATACGGCAGTATGACTTGCCTGCTTCCTTCCTCAGTAAATGGCCGTTTCTGACCAAGTGTTTCACTCAGTTTATTCAATTGTTGGCTGTAGCGTTCAGTCACCATCTGTCCAGTTTGCAGGAGCTCGTAATAAATCACACCCTGCATGTACCACCAGATGCATAGGAGAACCTTCTTTAAGTGGATGTCCTATTTTGGCGTCGATGTACTGGGTTTCCCGGTTTCTATCCACGACTCTTTACATTTGGGGTTCTCGTAAAAAATATACTTTTCATTACCAGTCTGTCATTTTTTACCACAACAAGTCCTTTTTTATTGCCGAGCAAGCAGTGAAAGGCACGTGTTCATACGCTGACCTAGGTTGTGCTCGGCCAACACATGAGCGACCCATTTTCCAAGTTTTTGAATTTTTCTCATTCGGTGCAAATGCTTGGAAATAGCTGTTTGGGTGACCTTAGCTGAATGCAAGCTATTGTTGTATTTGCGTTGAAACTTCATTCAGTAGAACTTGCAATGCTGCATCTTCAAACTTTCGAGGTGGTCCAGGACGCGGCTGGTCGAACTAAGATCGAAATAACCACTTCTAAAACGTTTGTACAAATAATTACTTTCTTAAGCCACAACGTTGGCACTACTTCCTTGTTGGAATTCTGGAATTAACTCTGCTATTCTGAGGGGTTATGTAACTCACGGTGACTTGACACGCAATAAATTTTTAAGTTTTTATAGCTTTCGTAAAATCGAACACTTCTCTTTCCTACAATCGGTTGTGGCATAATCGGGTATCGTCGAATCGGAGATTCGTTAAATCGGGTTACACTAGTATTTTTTTTATGTGTGGAAACAGGATGAATGATTTTTCTGTTTTTTTTTCATTCGTAACAATTTACGGTGTGATAGTTTTCATCCAGAATTAATTTGAATTAAGCTACGGCAATTACTTATTACCAAACTTTTTATCGCTAATTGAGATAAAGCACCACAAAATGATCCCGGAAACGACAAAAAAAGACTTTAGAAAAAAAACCCAGCTTTGAATACTTTTATTTTACCAGAGATTTTCAAATATATTTTGCACTGAGAATATTTAGTCATCATTATCTGGTGCTTTATCATAGCCACCAGGAAACCGAAAGGTGGAGCTCATTCTAATCTACACGGGAGAATTATTAAAAATATCTGACATTATATACTCACTATAAATATTCAGCCAATCATCACTTAATTTAAATGTATTACAACGTAATCCCTTGGCCACTCATCGAATCACACAATATGATCATTGATTTCATTTTACATAAATATAAGGGGGGAACCATAATATTTATATTCAGCTCTATCCATAACCATATAACAGTTCAAGTTCCAAGAATTTTACGTCTCCAATTTTTTTTTGTATTCGATATCCGTTTGGTATTTTTATTTAAGGATTTGCGAAACCCTTTTTTTATGTGGATATGTTTGTATACGTGTGCTCCTCGTTCTTAAGATTTGGTCAATTTAATATACGTATCAAACGATTTTAGGATTCAATAATATTGAATGTATACACGAAAGGAATACATTAGAATGTCCTTTATGAATAAAATTGAAGCTAATATCAGGGTATTATGTCCCTTTATATGAAATTGGGGCAACCAAAAAAAAAATTTGTTACATAATTTCAGGTATCATCTCTCTCATCTATAATATCGGTTCGATTGAAAAACCCTTTTTTTCGTCGTATATACCCGTCCGTTTATATTGTGTGATATTCACAGAGGCGGAGAGCGTTCCCTTCTTCTATTCGGCATGTCGATATCCGATTTTTATTTTATTTAGTGAGTTGGAAAACTTTTTCTTTTTTGTGTTTTGGATCACATCTTAAATCCAATCTACCATAAATGTTTTATTGGCGAATGGGGAAAAGAAAAGCAACAACAAAACATGGATATTATTTTCGAATTTTATTTTGGCGCGATGCGACCAGGAAGTTGAAAAGTAGAATTTTGCATTGTATGTACATCATGTTTTGTCGAACAAAATTCGATTAATATTTTCGATGATTAACTTAAATTTTAGTTCATTGATTTTTCGAACAATACACATTTTATTTTTCTGCATGATTTAATTGATAAAATTGATTTAATAGGCCCTCCCACACAGCAAGTTGAAAATATTTTAAGATATTTAAAAATGATTTGAATCATTTTTGAATAGATTTAATCACTTGTCAATAACATAGACTGGGTTGTTGGTGAAATTGTATTGTGTGCTCGGATTAGTATTTCCCATATCCTTTAGCAAAATTTTATAGAAATTCCTGCGGTACACTACACACAAAAAAATTTTATGCTAATATTCTATAATAATTCGTACGCATATAAATTATTCAAGTGAAAAAAAAAATTCGATTTGAATAAAAAAGCTCGCGATACAGCACCGTCGTACCTAAACGACGAGATATTATAAAAGTTAGATTCGATTATTTTGTGTTTGCGGGAATCGATACGACATACACGATATAATATTCCTTTTGTAAATTTGCATACAAAATGCCTCTAAGAAACACTTTTTATAAAGCTTAATATCTTTTGTATAAAACGATTACAAAATCATTACGAAAATCGAACACAGAAAAATACATAGAAAATCCATTAAGCTTTTTAAAAATTTTCATTAATTTTTAATTCAATTTATCTTTGCAATTAGATTTGAAACATCTTCTTCTGCATAATTGAATTCTGACTAGAAACGACTTTTACAGAAAGATATCTTAATATAAAATTAGTGGGAAAACATAAAAAATCGGAAGCTTTTCACATTGGTTGTGTTATTTCAAATGAGAGAAACGAGATAAGTCCTTCAGTGGTGTATCATAATGAAAAATTATTAAAAGAATTTTGGTGGTAAAATATGGCCAGTTATTTACAGCTTTTTTACAGCAATATGATTGAACATACCAAAATATTGTAACGAAACTTCCACCTCTGGATCAAAAGCCCAGACAAAGGAGAGAGGCTATGTTTGAAAATCGCCAGTGAATAATAAAAACACACAATTACGACGATTCTATTTATTGTCACTAGAAGTAAATTTCACAACACATAACAACAACGGTGGATGTATGGAGCTTTAATATTTGGAAATATTCCCAATAGACGCAAATTCCATTTGGAGAAGAATTGTGGGCAACCAACATTTCCTGGATTAGTGAAACTGCGACTAAGCTGATATAACTAAACCAATTTGTTCTTGAGGACGATCCCTGGAGAGGAAGTAATGGTGTTGGGGAAGAAGTGGCTGGATATCCACATTGGTCAAAAAAATATTCACACCTCGTAATTGTCGCAGAGATGATAGAGGACTTCATCCTGGGACTCGATTTTTTGGAGCAACATGACTTTATAATGAATCTGGAGACAGCCAAATTTTATATTGGTAATGAGGGAATCCCATAGCAGTTAACCTGCTTTTTGAAAATATTAGTGACTATTATTTGCTTTTAAACGTATTATCAAAAACGTCTCAATACAAATTTTTACGTTTGCTAAACCCAACACTATACCAATTAAAATTGCTTTAACAGCTCTTCCGAATTTCAAAATCGTTCAATTAAAAACGTCATTTGTAGAAGAAAACATTCCTGTTCCTACGCAAATAAAAAAACTTATCATTATAAAAAACCACGTTTTGATCAACAGGCAATTTATTTACTGTATTATAAAAAAAGTGAAACAACATTAAATGAACTAAAAAGGTTTAGATCCGTAAATCGTATTATTGTGTCGTTACAAAGTCAAAATAACAAATCATATCCTGCTCATACTGTGAGGCCACCGCCACCACTAGATCATAACAGGTTTCCAACTTTACTGCTTCCTAGGTAACAAGTTTGGTGAAAGAACTCGACCATTGCCGAAACAAATTACCAACAAATTTACGAACATACTAAACATCCCAAACATGATGAACTATTTTTAGTTCCGGGGATAATTATGATCGTTCAAGAAGTCATCGGCCGCTTCCAACTATGCCGAACGAAAATTTAACAACTTTAGATTATTTTTGAAATCTCGGCTAAGTATTGCTATGGCGTTAACAAATAGTCTGTAGATTGTTTTTTCGAATGCCCATAGCATAAGAAACAAAAATAACTGAAACAATTGATTTCATAAATAATAATGAGATAGGTGTGCTGGTTTTGACCGAGATTTGGTTACAGGCTTCGGATAGGACTAGTGCAACTAATTATAAATGTTATAGACTAGATAGAACTGAACGAGGACGAGGGGGCATTGCTGTGTCGATCAGTAGGACGATCCAGCATTCTCTTCTTCCTTGGAACAAGACTAATTTATTTAATTAAGTGCCTAGGCTTTAATATAATGTGTGAATCTGGAAGTTTTAAATTAATAGCGGTCTCCTTTTACAGTAGCTTTCTTACAAAACAAAAATTAAATAATTTCAAGTCGGAATTAAACTTAATTTGTAACTCGCAAGAGAGTTTATTTGTGTGCGGGGATTTGAATGCACGACTCAGGTTATGGGGTTGCTCAAGGGCGAATAAAGCTGGTCAAATAGTGCACGACATAGCATTGAATCGGGGTCTAAGTGTTTATTATCTTAGTACCCCTACCTATATCCCTTATTCTTCAAGGCACCAACCTTCTACCATGGATATTATTTTAACTAACAATATTCATACTATTACAGAGCCATTTTTAACATCCCAATAATGCTCTGACCATCGTGCTGTTCTATTTCAAATCAACACAATGATTTGTCACCGGTCGCCTCCTGTGACATTTTGTTATAGAAAATCTAATTGGAAATGCTATAGGAAAAAATTATTGTGAATGGAGCTCGATATCGAGAGATTTACAGAAATTTTGTAAACTGCACACTGCGCTTTGAGCATATAGCTCATTTATAACAAAGTGTGCAGTTTATAATGGAATATCGAAATCTGCGTTTCTTGTCTCTTAGTTTAGTTTGAATTTATTTTCATCCGCTACTACTGTCCCATCCTGAGAAATTAACTATCTTTTGATTGGCATCGATTAAAACACAAAGGACACCACAAAATTACAAAATTATAGCAAACCTGATGATTTCACGGCGGCATCACTTAATTGTACGAACGATATTGATGAGAAATTGCAAAACGTGATACCTCATATATTCAATGCACGTGATGTACCTAAAGTATACGTATGTGAAAATATAGATCTTGTATTTCCTGAATTGGTAAAAATGTTAATTAAAGTCAAAAATATTCGCAGGCGTCAATGGCAACGAACTCAAGCGGGTTTATCTTGAATTGAAAGCTGAGATTGACTTACAAATCATTCAGTTACGCAATGTGCTCTGTAACTCGTTACTAAGTGAATTTCTCTTCTGGAAAATTACTAAGGTCATACAAGATAAAAACAGACTTTTACCATCCTTAAAGGGAAAATCACTTAAAACCAGGAACAGTCCCGGTGTTGATAATGTAAACAATTTACTGTTAAAAACCAATCTCGTAATTTGGTTATTATATATTGACATATTTATTTAATGCATGTTTTAAATTAGACTATTTCCAACAGGCTTGAAAACATGCTTTAGTAATCCCTGAGCCCAAACCAAATAAAAATGACGGTAGCGAAACGAATTATAGACCGATTAGCCTTCTCTGCTCAATATCAAAAATATTTGAACGGACAATTTTGTCAAGATTACAAAAACATCTTATGAGCCACTCAATATATTGCCAAATGTACAATTTGGGTTCCGACAGCTCCATTCAACTAATCATCAAGTCAAACGATTAGTCCATATCATTCAGAACAGAGCTAAATATACCTGTCTACATTGTAAAATTGTTGAAGGATTACTTGAGTGATACAACATTTTCAGTTATATCCTAATGGGTACAAATTCTGAGAAAATGACTGTACGTTCAGGCGTTCCACAATTAACGGTATTGAGCCCAACATTGTTTAATATTTTTATTCATGATATACCATCCCCGCCCGATTATGACTTATTAGTATATGCTGATGATTCAGCTTTAATCTCCAGTTCTGTGAATCCGAGTCGAATTATCTTGACTCTGGAAAATTGTATTAATATATTAAATGCTTACTTCACCAAATGAAAGATAAAATTGAATTTTGAGAAAACTTAAGTATCTTTCTTTTCTAGGCGTCAGAAAACTAATTTTCTTCCTAATATGAATTTGTGGATAGACAATAATTCGATTTCTTGGGAAGATAATGTTAAATACCTAGGGATAACCTTGGATAAAACCCTTACATTTAACAAACACATTATGTGCACCATCTCTAAAGTTAACAAACTCATGCAAAGTCTGTATCGTCTAATAAAACGAAAATCAAAGCTTACCATAAAAAAATATTAATCATATTCAAAATCATTTTTCGAGCAACACTTACCTATGGTGTGCCAATATGGTAAAGCTGTGCTGATATTCATTTCAAGAAACTACAAATAACTCAAAATAAACTTCTTAAGGTTATTTACGATGTACCATGACATTATTCCATCCGGGATCTTCACAGTTTCGATAATATAATGTTAATAAAAAATCACATAAAAGACATAAATGACACGATTTCAAGAGAATGCTGAATCTTTCGTCAATCCCCTGATCCAGAAATTAACGGGTGATTTTTTAAGAGCTTGAGAACTTTTTTTTAAAAAAAAACGCATAAAATTTGCAAAATCTCATCGGTTCTTTATTTGAAACGTTAGATTGGTCCATGACATTTACTTTTTGAAGATAATTTCATTTAAATGTTGACCGCGGCTGCGTCTTAGGTGGTCCATTCGGAAAGTCCAATTTTGGGCAACTTTTTCGAGCATTTCGGCCGGAATAGCCCGAATTTCTTCGGAAATGTTGTCTTCCAAAACTGGAATAGTTGCTGGCTTATTTCTGTAGACTTTAGACTTGACGTAGCCCCACAAAAAATAGTCTAAAGGCGTCAAATCGCATGATCTTGGTGGCCAACTTACCGGGCCATTTCTTGAGATGAATTGTTCTCCGAAGTTTTCCCTCAAAATGGCCATAGAATCGCGAGCTGTGTGGCATGTAGCGCCATCTTGTTGAAACCACATGTCAACTAAGTTCAGTTCTTCCATTTTTGGCAACAAAAAGTTTGTTAGCATCGAACGATAGCGATCGCCATTCACCGTAACGTTGCGTCCAACAGCATCTTTGAAAAAATACGGACCAATGATTCCACCAGCGTACAAACCACACCAAACAGTGCATTTTTCGGGATGCATGGGCAGTTCTTGAACGGCTTCTGGTTGCTCTTCACTCCAAATGCGGCAATTTTGCTTATTTACGTAGCCATTCAACCAGAAATGAGCCTCATCGCTGAACAAAATTTGTCGATAAAAAAGCGGATTTTCTGCCAACTTTTCTAGGGCCCATTCACTGAAAATTCGACGTTGTGGCAGATCGTTCGGCTTCAGTTCTTGCAGGAGCTGTATTTTATACGGTTTTACACCAAGATCTTTGCGTAAAATCTTCCATGTCGTCGAATAACACAAACCCAATTGCTGCGAACGGCGACGAATCGACATTTCACGGTCTTCAGCAACACTCTCAGAAACAGACGCAATATTCTCTTCTGTACGCACTGTACGCATTCGTGTGGTTGGTTTAATGTCCAATAAAGTAAACTGAGTGCGAAACTTGGTCACAATCGCATTAATTGTTTGCTCACTTGGTCGATTATGTAGACCATAAATCGGACGTAAATCGCGAAACACTTTTCGAACCGAACACTGATTTTTGTAATATAATTCAATTATTTGCAAGCGTTGCTCGTTAGTAAGTCTATTCATTATGAAATGTCAAAGCATACTGAGCATCTTTCTCTTTGACACCTTGTCTGAAATCCCGCGTGATCTGTCAAATACTAATGCATGAAAATCCTAACCACAAAAAAATCACCCTTTAGTTCAGAATTGATTAACAAAACTTCATTTTTCGTAAATAATATTTTATGCATTGAATATGCATATTATTCTATCCATTCTGTATCATAATTTGTATCCGTCATTTAGTTTAATATTTATAAGTTTAATAAGTTTAAGTAAGGTTAGGAGATATGAGGTGTTGACGAGTTTTCCTCGACTTGAGTAAAATATACCACAATTCCAGTCGGGTGTGGAAAAACCGCCGAAGTAGAAGCAGGAGATAATTTAAAAACGTTTGGGTTTAGTTTAGATTTCGAATTATCAATAATTAGCCAATTTATTATAAGGCTGTATAATTATTATAAGGCTGTACTCAAAGCGGTTTAACATTTTTATCCCTAGCACTATGGCCAATAGTACATCTTTAGAACTGATTATGTTGCTCTTAACTGGCTTAAGTCTTTAAAAAATCTGGAAGTACAGAAGGTAAGATGGCTCGAGATGGCTGCTTTGATTTTTATTTTTAAACTGCGGTATAAAATTCTGTCGAAGAACACTTTTAATCATTGGCATATGTGTTTTCGTTGAGCTGTATTGAACTTTACCCATTTAGTTTATATTTGCGCTTGCAATATTTATATTTTCTATATGAAAATGGTTGAAGTTTTTTGTAGATTTTGCTCGGCGTTCGATGTTTGAAGAAGTTTTTTTTGGGGGAGAAAGACAAATCATTTTTCCTTCATCACTTATTAAATTACAATTTGGTATTAGGTTTTTGCACCGTGTGTATTTAATTGTAAAACCTTTCCACACGTTTGAAAAAAATATAACAAAATAAAAAGCACTATGCAGCAACCTCAACGATGTGTGTAAAACTATACTATAGTATATAGGTAGATAGGGGATAATCTGGACAAAGCACCAAGTCTTAACGGAATCCCTAGAATTATTGAAACATGGAGGAGTTTTTCTTACATCTAATCTTTATGACCTCATGAGCACCCCATCCGCGGCATGAAAAGGTTATTGGCTCATATGTGAAAATTACCGTTGGTCACGCTATGGTGAATCTTGGAAAAATGTTGGGAATACAACATAACCATTCACCAACTCTTAGTAGACGTTCAACAAGCACATCAATCAAGGGAAGTTTGTCTCTCTGTGTATGCTAACAAAAGTTGCTCTATGTGTAGAATCCTGATGAAAGGGACAGTATGTGACTCTTTCGAAATAATCATTGTTTAATCTAGCGTTCGGGTACGAAAATATAGGAAAAATTAAATTGACATTTGCATATTCGCGCATATTGTACACTCGACAAAAGCATTTCGCAATTCGAGGCCCGAGTATCTCCTATATACGCATATACAGGGTGGCGCACGAATCGTGCTACAAAAACAAAACGTAATAACTTTTTTTCTGTGTGACTAATCGGCTTTATTTTTTTTTATTGTATAGATAATTCAATTTTATTTTTATTTAACTAATTAGTTTTGAAAATGATAGACCGTAAATGACCTCCATGCTCATTCACGCATGTGCGACACCTGATCAGAAAATTATTCATTGCGCACTGAAGGGTTGAAGTCGGGATCGCCTCAATTATTGTTGTAATGGACTGCTTCAATTCAGTCAAATTCCTTGGTTTCGTTTTAAACACCTCTTGTTTGACATAACCCCATAAAAAAAAATCTGGTGCAGTGAGGTCAGGTGACCTTGGGGGCCAGCGGAAAGTGGAGTTTCTGGATATTAATTTATTTGGAAATTTTCGTTGGAGCTCCTCCATAACCGGTCTGGCTATATGTGCAGTTGCTCCATCTTGCTGGAACCAAATGCTGTTAAAAGGGATACGTCTTCGCCGCAGTTCTGGGTAAAAAAAATCTTTCAACATGTTTAAATAACGGTCCCCATTTACAGTTACTGTTTCACCGTTTACTTCAAAGAAGTATGGCCCGACAATGCATCTTGATGAAACTGCGCACCACACTGTCACTCGTTCTGGGTGCAGTTCCGTCTCATGGAGTATTTCTGGATTAGTTTCACTCCATATACGGCAATTTTGCTTGTTTACATTGCCGTTTAGATCAAAATGGGCCTCATCAGACATAAACAAGCAATTTATGAAGTTGTTGTCTTCTTCGGCCATTTCAATAATTTTCCGGCAAAATTCCAGGCGAATAGGCAAATCCAGAGGTTTTAATTTGCTTGTAATTTGGATTTTGTACGGAAACAAGTTTAAGTCATCATGAATTATCCGTTGTAATGACCGTCTGCTAACTCCAATTTGCGCCGATAACTCTCGAGTCGAAACACTTGGATTTGCCTGAATTGATGATGCTACAGCTGCGATTGTGGCTTCGACCCGAACATAGGGATCTCGATTGTACGGTCTACGTGCGATGCTTCCAGATTCAGCAAACATGCGTACCAACCTCATAATGGTCCATCTACTCGGGGGAGTGCCGCCAAATTCCCGCCTAAATTCCCTCTGGACGGAAATGATGGACTGCAAAGCATGGTAGCGCTGCACTATCCAAATCCTCGTTTCGGTATTCCAAGCATCCATTTTAGTAAATTTAAATAATAATCTGCAAAATAATAAAAATAAAAAACAGATTAGTCACACAGAAAAATAGTTATTACGTTTTGTTTTTGTAGCATGATTCGTGCGCCACCCTGTACCATTGGTTATGCCTATACATATCTCTGAATTTTTTTGTTAATTGGTGTGATGTGTGAGCCATCCCATTCGAATTTCATTATATGAATTGAAACGATATCTAAAATATCCTCACACTCAACCCTTTTTATTAGAACAACACATACCAATTAAGATAGGCGTGGGTCTTCTCTGTCTATAAATGCTAGAGGTGATGCCTAAACATCTCTGAGATTTTAGCTTTTTGTTACGATTTATTATCAATTCCATTCATGTTTAACCTTCATCCGTCCCTCAAAATTAATAACACTAAAGTTCCTCGAGGCCAAAATGGACCCATATGTATTTGCTTAAAAAAACCATCAGAAAATATTTTTCAAATTTTATTTCAAGTTTTATTAATAAAAGAAAAGAATGAATATAATATAGATTAATTAAATTTTTTTAATTATAGTTGCTAAATTTAGTTTTTGGTACACTGTTTACATATATGGTTGGTATGAGCCTTACATATAAATTTAGTACAAATAAAACATTTACATGTATGTTTGTTGTCCGATTTAAGGCAGAGGTAACAGCGTCCCCGTTTTCGGTCACCCACCGTACTAGCTGACGTTCCTGGTGATGTTTGTTCCGCTTGTGAGGCTGGAATATCCGTGATTAAGTTGCGGCTTCCTATGGAGCGTGGGAGATAAACTCTTCTCGCAATTTCACCTTTTATCAATGCGTCACCAAGTATCTCAATAAAAAGGCGTCTTCTATGGTGTTTTTGTATATTCCATTCAAGGCAAACGGTGGTGAACAACACGAATGCATTAATAACAGATATATCCAAAATGTTGGCGAACACACACAACTATCGGCCATCTATTCGTTTTTCTTTTAGAGGTATAGCAAGCAATCTTTTTATCGACAGTATCGACTCCGTCTTTGGTTTCGTTGTAGTCCAAAATTATAATTGGTTTCTTCTCGGCGTCATTAGCGACTTCATTACGGTTATGGAATGTGCTTTGCAAAACAACGCACTTGTTTTTCTTCGGAATATAAGACATCATAGCTGTGTCTTTGGTAAATGCAAATGCTGATGAAAATACAGGTTTGTCCTTACATCTAGAAGTACAGGCGGATCGATGTTTTGTTTTTTCTTATTGTTCCAATCATCGTCATATGTCGTTTCAGCAACATTTGTCCAAGTTCGTACGACGTGAAAAAATTATCAATCGTTACATTTCTGCCCTTCAGTTGAGTTGTACACAAATCAAGTACTACGCGTAATCCTAGATTTATTTTAGGAGCCACGTTAGCTGCCTTTCCTGTATAAACTTGTATATTCCAAACGTATGTGTTTTTGTTATCGCAAAGTATCCAAAATTTGATACCGTACTTTGCAGGTTTGTTTGGCATGTATTGACGAAATGGGCACCTTCCACGAATCCCGACTAATTGTTCATCGACGGTCACATTCTCATTTGGGTTGTATCATCAAATCTTATTACTCTTGAAATGACTTTGAATCGTTTCAACGATATAGTGGCCCGAAAAACATGACGACCTTTGTGCTCATGACACAAATTTTCCAGCGCTTCATTATTTGATTTTTACACCCCAGCTAATATCAACAGTCCAATATACGCTTCAAGTTCTATGTAATCCAATGCTTTCCAGTCGGCTCCATATACCCGTATTCCTTCCAAGTTCGTATTATGAATAACACATTTTTCAATGCCTTTTGTGATTAGTAGTTGAAAGGCGGACAGTTCATTCGAAATACGTGTAATTGCATATCTAGTAACTCCTGGAGTAAGGACTATTATATTCGAGGATGAAGTTTGGCCACTCTGAGGAACTAACGAACTAGATTTCCATTGAATATGCTTATCTTTTGACAAGTATGACGACTGCGGCTCTTCAAGGCAAACATCGTCCAAACTATCGTCTGAATCTTGATCAAATTCCACATGATCGGACAATTCAGAACACGTATCATCGTCAGAGAATTCAGCACTGGAAGCCATTTTGTACTCGTGTGTTCGTATCACCTTACAAAGTGTATCGTTTTCCAAATCGCAGGTTATTCAAATTTATATTATAAATACCACTTACCTTTCTTTATATAATATATGTATGTTTCGTTTTCGGAATTACTTGCTTAGTTTATCAAGCTAAAACTATACACAATAAAAAAAAACTGGACGACTAATTTATTCCAAACAAATAACTTCGCAAAGGAGAAAATTACAAAATCGCAGAGTATAGTTTTCGACACGGACATACTATACATAAAATCGTCGAAAACTCAAGCAATAAAACAAAATATAAATAACACAAATATTATTCTGTGATTTCCCTAAATATATGAAATATGTTTGTAAAGAATATAATATAATTATATTAATACAAGTAACAACTAAAAATTTATAAATTACCATGGGTCATTTTGGACCCCGAGGATACTTAGTGTTCTTTTTTTTATACCAGTGTAACGGTACTTCGCAGATTATTAAATTTTTGTATAATGCGTATTTATATCAAAACAAACAAAGTCACTAAGTCACAAGTTAGAGACTTTTATATTTATCCGATTATTTAAAAATATAAGTTCATTTGGGTCAAAATGGACCCGAGGGACGGAAGAAGGTTAATTACTCTGTTATTATTTTTTTTGTTTGAATCTGTTCTGGGGCCAAGGCTCTTCAAACTCTTTTGCGGTTTGCTTTCTCCATCCTTACTTTTACGCCGTTGCCAGCCAATTCGAGGACGTACGGCTATAGGTCCGATTTTTCCGACCGTCTTGCATACCTCAACATGGGGTCATAGATATATGTTCCATTTTATCACAGATCGTAATCTGAAGATGAAAATTCCCTTTGCATTCTGCCCCTAACTGGATTCGAACCCGGTACCTCCCGATCCAAACGCCAAAGTTTTAACCACGGTGCCATTTGTTCGGTACCTGTTAATATTTGAACGCATACTTTCGTAAATTTAAAATTTGTTAAAAAAATTAACAAACGTGTTCAAAACTTCACACGGGCCAAAAATGTTCATCTTCATCTAACCGAGAACAGGCCGATTCAGCGAAGTGAACGCGTTTCTTAAACCAATAAAACGTTGTGGGCCTTCATACCTATAGGACTTTGTGTAAAATTCGCAAAGTCTTATCGCAAATATTCAGTTCTTATAAACGATGGCGGGTTGAGGTTCTCGATGTTGATCCATACACTTTTAGATACAGCAGCACTATTTCTCATCAAACGAGCGGGACGGTGTTGCGGAATATTTGTACATTATCTATTAACATGCCAGTCGAATGAACTTTATTGACAAATTTCCTCACTCTGTTCTCAGTTGGTCCTTCATTTTTACCGAATTGTGTATGGAATTTTCGGTAACTGAGTGACTATACATTGAAAGTAGGTTTTTGATATAAATATTAAATAACATTAATGGAAATATTAAAATCTTAACGTCGTGAAATGGGACAATTGATAAAAACAATTCGTTCCAAACAGTTTTTTTTGGGTTCGATATACTTCGCAGAACATCTCACAACAGTTCACAGAACATTTCATTTACCGGTAAAACAATTAGTCGCAATGTTATGCTTACGATTCAACACTGCCGCGAAGTGGGTTCGTGTTGGTAAGTATTACCTTTCGTGCCACATTTTCTTTAAAAACTTCCCGTAACTGCGAGAACTTCCTCGTAATTTTAATCGGTAAAGAAACTTTAGCTACAGCAAAGTTCATTAGAATCGAATGCCGATCACTATTGCGGTAAAATGTTGTGTTATCTATTTGAAAACGTAAAAGAGAATCTACGGACATATCTAGGATCAGAATCGTATAACGTTCACTAAAATTTTAGTGTACTGGTCGAGGTATTAGAGTCAGTAAATCACAACCCGTGTACATACATATCCAAATTTGACGGTACAAAATTTCGAAAATAATCAAATAATTCCGTTCATTGTTTTAAATTTTCAATGGCGCAGTGCCTTAGATATCTCTAGGATCCGCGGTAAAAAAACTGTAAAAATTATGAAACCATTAAAATGTGTATAAAATTAATAAAAGTCGTTCAGGGTACCGTATTAGTCACCTCGAGAGTATCGGTTTGTCTGATCTAGTTGTGAACACTGATAAGGACCTTTGAATATATATTTAGCTCGCCCGTCATTAGATTGAATGACTTATCTCCGAATGATATCTCCGATATTGGCTGGATTATTGATTGAAACCCGTCAAAAATTATAATTTTTAATAGAACGAATTTCAATAATAGTTTACTTAAGTCTCAGAAATAGGTCTTAGTCTTACCTTCAACTAAAACACCATATTGGTTATGCCTCCTTATATCTGAGATTTAAAGCTATTTCATAAGAATTAGTAAAATTCATTCATTACACTGTTAATATTTGAATGCACACTTTCGTAAATTTAAAGTGTTTTAGAAAAATTACCAAATATTCTCAACCAAAAATCCATTTTTTCAGACGAAGCTCATTTTCATTTTCACCTCGGCGGTTATATGAACAAGCCAAATTGCCATACATGGTGTACAGAAAATCCTTTTGTGACAATTGAGAAGCCAAAACACTCCAACCGAGTGACTGTTGGGTGTGAAATACGGTCTAAAGGCATCATAGGGCCATTTTCCCCGAAATTGAGCAGAGAGCTGCGCTAGTAGTCGATGGTGAGCGTAACTGAATTACCCCTACGATGGAAGAAGGAAGCTTCTTCCTATAAATGGCGATGTCATCTGACCGGCTAGGAGTGCGATTTCACTCAGTTGGACTTATATTTGTGTGGAGCTGCTAAAGAAAAATGTTACGCTAATCAGCCAGAGACAATTGAGGCTTTGAATCGACAGAATGGGGTACTGTAGGCCGAGCCGAGGTGATCATTCGAATGAAATAGTTTTCCATTATTAATCGAGTGTACTCTCAGAAATAAAGTAATCATTTGAAAATATTTGATTTTTATTTAACATATTATACAACTTTCTAACGAACTGGAAGTTGTATTTTTTTTCGTCAAAAATCAATATTTTAGTCTTTGTATTACATATACACTCATTTTCATTAAGCGAGTTTTCGCACGTTCTGAATAAATTTCATTGTGAATAAAACGTATGCGAAAAGCTCTTATTTTGAATTTCGGCAGCATGTGTTCATTATATAAATTTATACTTATTTTATATGCGGGTGGTGCGTAATGGGGATGAAATAGTCTAGACATATGAAGGAATGTTTTACATATGGCGCTTATTTAAATAATTGTATATTGTTATTTTTATTTACAGTATGGCATGCCAACTACATAGCCATGGTCATTCGCATGAGTCCACGCACAGTGGCAAGGACAACATAAACGTTCGGGCCGCATTTATTCACGTTATCGGTGATTTTATTCAAAGTTTTGGGGTATTCATCGCCGCGCTTTTAATATTTTTCAAACCTGAATGGAAAATAGCGGATCCCATATGCACATTTCTATTTTCCATATTAGTACTATTTACTACGATGACTATTATGAAAGACGCTCTATTGGTAAGTAACTCTCGATTATAAAATTATTTATATTTATATTTAAAGATTATGTACTAAAATATCGTGGCATCTAGAAACTTTATAACTATTAATTAAATAAATTGCCTACGTACGTACCCATTTTTAGAAAAATAAATATCCGTAAAAAGATTTACACAAATTAAATCTTTTCAGTTGAAAATTTAATTTTCAAAACTGTACGAAAAATTATGTACGACTCTCTCCTGCGTGCTCATCCTATTATCATTTTCATCGTTTATCCAATTATACCCATCACTTAACACCAAATATATATACAAAAACACAAAATATACATAAGAAGAAAAATAAGAGCACGAGGCACAAAAGAAAGAATAAATGTAATAAATAAATAAACCAACCAAACCCTTAAACACCACACACAACAGCACAGCACCAACAACAACATCAAATAAAAAAAAAGGAAAAGTCTTCATCTAATTTAATTCGTTCGCCACCCCAAACTCCTCACATTACATCCTATATTTTGTATATCAATTGTAACAATTTAGTTCATTTTCCCTTCTCCACTCCGTGTTTTGTAGTTCACCCCAGCCGCCCGATCGAATTATGTAACACACAGAATTGGAAATTGGATACAATAGAATTTCACATTTTTTTACTCTGATGCCTACCGACTGCCGTATATGAAAATCGGAATTGATTAACTTTTTTTAATACAAATAATTACAGGAATTAAAACAACAACAATAAAGGCACGAAGGTGTAATATAATAAGTAGTTTATTGCCATTCATGTGCGAGCATCCTTTACATAATTTTTGTTTAAATGTATATGTTTGTGTGTCTGCGTGTGTGTACCATTTTCTCTAAGGTAGTTTCTTTTATACATATTTTGGTTTTGTTGTGTGAGTGGGTTTGGTTTAATCAATTCACATGAAAATTAGGTGAAAAATTGAAGAAAAAATCGTTAAAATGGATTACGTGAAAATTGTTCTGTCGTGTGTCATGGGGTAAGGGAATTGAACTGTACGTGATACGTACACCTTGATTGATGGTGAAATAAAATAGCGGTGTATATTCAAAATTGGCACAAATCATTGCATCATCTTTGGTGGAGTTGTCTTAAAAGTTTTACTATAATTGCACAGCAACTCTTGAGATGGAGCTTTACAATTTTTATAATCCAATGGACTCAGTTGCAATTTTGTATTACATAATAAATTGTCGCTGTCCAAAACTCTGGAAGTCCAATGATATGTTAATAAAAAATTATCGTTCCCAAATGCAAATCGAAAGTCTAACAAAATCAAAGTAAAGTCGCCAAATCTGAAATCAGAGCCAAAATTACAAATTATCGTAACGTATCGTAGCACATGTGGCATATTTTTGCAAAGTTAAACTGCTTTAGTCTATTGCACTATGTGTGAATCTAAGTTCCAAAATCTCCACAATTCGCAACACAGAATTTCTATTTTCGAACTTTTCCGTTATAATCTTGTAAAATGATCGGGCACAAATGGATCACCCTGATGTTGGAAGGCTTTAATCCATTGCAATTTGTTAGTGGCTGTGTGTCAGAATCTAAAGGCTTCGCTCCATAGAATTTCTGCTAATAATGACCAAACCAATGGGCCAAGATGGGAAACCATGACGGCCGCTTAGCCATTTGGCGTATTTTTGCGAAGTTAAACACCTTTAATCTATTGCACTATGTTTGTGGCTATTTGCCAAAATCTCCATAATGTACTCCACAGAATTTCCAATTGCGGACTTTTTGTTCTAATTATGAAAAAAATGAACGGAATACTAAATTGGGGACCCTGACGATACGCATAGACGAGTACTGTATTTTGTGTTTTTATGCAATTGAACTGCTTTAATTTACCGCACTATGATGTGGCTATGTGCCAAAATCTCTAGGATTCACTCTAAAGAATTTCCATTTACGGACTTTTTCGTTTGAATTATGACAAATGAGTGTGGCCAAAATGGGGCACCGTGATGATTCGCATAGACATGTTGCGTAGTTTTGCAAAATTAGGCAGCTTTTGTCGATTGCAATATTTCAGTGGCTATTTCCGATTTGCTTTCTGTAATTTGGGAGGTTTAATCGCAATCCAACAGTCTAGATGTTTTTAGCTTAAAACTAGTTAAGATTTAGCCCTTTTCATATCCCGCTCAATGGAAGTTCCTGAAAACTATTCCTATTCCTAAAACTAGTAATCCTTCTGAGCTTTCCCATTTCTGCCCTATGGCAGAAGTGAAAACCAAATTCAATCTCATATTGATTACTTTAGATTGCGTGTTTTTTTCAATCGGGAACCTCATATAGTTCCAAAAGAGATATGAATTGTCTTACTCTATTGAATTTTTTAAAGCGTTCGATTCAATTAATCACCAGTGGCACTATTCTGGTAATTCCCTGGGAATTGGGAATTGGGGAAAGATTTTATATGCAATTTTTATTTAAAATGTTTTTTTCTGGCATACTGAGGTAAAATGCTATAGTGTTAATTTTTTTGAAAACAAAGTTAAATTGGGCATAATTTTCCCTACCAATTTAGATATGGAAAAATTATTCTAAAATTATTCCCAATTTATAAATATTACATCAAACTTTTCTCCTCAGTAGGCCGGAAAAAACATTTTAAATAAAAATTGCATATAAAATCTTTCCCCAATTCCCTATTCCCAGAGAATTACCAGAATAGTGCCACAGGGGCGGTATGTTGTACCTTTACTTCGAATTGAAATTCGAAAAAAGTTCGAATGATAAAGTTTCATCATTTAAAACCAAAGTAATAATAATTGTAGCTGACATTTCATTCTAAACAAATTATTGTAAGATTAAAAAACGATAAAAGTCGAAAATGATACAACTTTCAGTTTTTCGAGTCGAGTTTTTTCGAATTTCGATTCGAAGTGATGGTACAACATACCGCCCCAGATTTTGTTTAATAAGCTTTTTTCGAAGTTTAAATGTTCCTCTCTGCAACTAAATTGGTTTTATATTTCGTGTTTTTTCGTTCAGTGTTTTATGACAATTCTTTTTTTCACTTTTTATCTGTCTGTTTTGGTTTTCCTCAGATGTTAGTTCTAGGTACTTTACTATGTTCTCTATGGAAGTATTCGTTTTTTGTTGTTGTTCGTTTATAATGATTTTAAATAAACATAACAACCCATCTTCCATGTCAGTACAATAGGCTGGCACGGAGCAATGCAATGTGCAGATGGTTCTACGTAAATCGGACCTATAGCCGTACGTCCTCGATTTGGAAAGCAATGCGTAAAATAGGACGGTAAAAGTAAACTGCGAAAGAGTTGGGAGTGCTTCCGCCCCAGAACAGATTGCATAGATTAAAACATAAAAAAAAAAAAACATAAAACAGTTATAAAATTAAAAAACAAAAGATACTAAACATCTTATGTTTTTTAATTTTATAACTGTTTTATGGTTTTTACAACAATATTACAAACAAATTTTTAATGACGTTTCAGCCATTCTAGTCGTAACAAGTATTCCATAAACATTGTTGAATATTGAATGACAACTATTTGTTATAGTGACAGCTATTTATTTGTTGTTTTTTTAGGTAGCACGATATTTTTTTTAAAATTATTTTACTATTTTCTGTGTTAATTTTACTATTTAACATTTATACTATTTACCAATAAATAAGTAAGTTGAGTTTGTACCAATTTTTTGGTAAAGATATCCTACTTTTTTGGTTAATATTACCAATTATTTCTCTGTGTGTGGCATTATTTTACTGGTTGCCGCTGGCAAGACGTCTTCTTGGCAAAATTCTCCATCGTAGGGGACAGAATTTTACCAAGATTGGTATAACTTGATCGAAATTTACTGGCGGCACAAAATATTTTTTTTTAATAAATTGTTTCTCCATAAATTGGTTTTTTTAACTATTTATTAATATATGCCGACGTTTCGAGTATAATTCATACTCATTTTCAAGGAAAATCTCTAAAACAAAAAATTAAATATGAACATATTTTTAAATTAAATAAAAAAAAAAATTATTAAAATTAAGAGATGCCTATCAAGAAGATGGAAAAAACATTTTTGGGAAACACAAACATTCAAAAAAATACAATTATAATAAAAATACTAAAAGAAAAATTTACTTACCAAAACAGAAAAAAATGTTAAAGGTATACACACGTAAAAATATTTTAAAAAAATAACCTTTGTAAACTTTTAAGAATGATTAAAATATACTTCCAAAAATCTTTGACAAACCGTCAATCGTCGAAAAAAATTTTTTGTACATAAAGAAAAAAAATGAATTTTTCAAGGCTAATACTGTACACTATAGTGTAGAACAGCAAAAAAAAATTCTGTACTACAAAATAAAATTACAAACATAAACCATCCTAGAACTGACACACAATAGAAAATGTTAATTATATTATTAAACCATTATACGTGTCCTGAAGATAACTCGAATCTGACTGTTTGTTAATACAGTTCAAGGCACGTTGATTACTTTTGATGTGAATCATCTCTAACACTTGTCTCGTAGAAAGTTTTGGTTCATGTTCTAATATTTTGACATTATTTAAAAATACGTTATGATTTGTTTCATATAAATGAGAAGATAAAGAACTTGTAGAAATACCTGTAGTCTTTTTCAGAAACAATCTCTTAGCATCTCTTTTATGCTGTGTAAATCTTGTAGATAGAAGTTGTTTTGTTTGACCAATATATACTTTATTACATTCACAAGTCACTTTATATACGACGTTACTATTGAGACCTAAAGCTGTTGAATCTTTTAGGGATGAAAAAACTGATTTACCTAGATTAAAATGTGATTTGCCAACAATTTTCAAATTAAATTTATTTAAACAAAAACGAATTTTTTCATGTAAACTTTTAACGTATGGAACAGAAACAAAACGAACATTAACTAAAGGACTATTATCGACAGATTGGCCAGTAAAAATAGAATTTTTATATAAAACTGAATTTATTATTGGATTTATAAAATTAGCAGGATAACCATTTTGGAAAAGAGTATTTTTTAGAAGCCGAAAATTATTTTTATGAAATTTAGAATCTGATAATTGAACAATTTTGTCCGAGAGTAATTTAACAGTATTTTGTTTATAAGATAACTGGAGGTTTGAATTAAAATTAAGATATCTACCGGACCAAGTATTTTTATGGTACCAATCTGTCGACAAAGTACCATCTGGGTTATGGATAATAAGTAAATCCAAAAAAGCTAATGTATTATTAGTCTCATGTTCTTACCAGTTTAAAATATTAATTACAACATTATAGCCTAATAACCATATTAATAATAATTTATACCCATACTGGTGAAAACGGGTATACCTACAAAATGACGCATTCATGTTTTTTCAACACTATGAAATTAAAATACGGTAACCAGTTAGTGGCTACTATGAAAACAGTGTTGAAATTAAAATTAAAACTTGCCAAAGCTCGTAATAAGAAGCTTTTTGTATTGAGATGCAGGAAACAACGTGTGTTTCCAAAAAACCGTAAATTAAAAAATGTCAATAATATAAATAAGACAGTTTTTAGTCGTTTGGAGAATCTTTTCATTTTTGGGATCATCAATCAAGAAATTGCAGAAGTTTTTTCATCAATCAACAAACTCAACAAAATGATTTTCATGAAGATGCAATTTATTAAAAGGAATTTATCTTTTTTGTTCAAAAATTTTGTAAACAAAGCAGAAAAAAGTTTTATGTTAAGGTATGATTTTTTTAAGGCTAAACTTATTAATAAATTTAATAATATAATTGGTTATGTTGAAGTTGTTGATGTAAGCCATCCTAATACTGACATTGATAATACTATTTTTAATAATAATAATATTGCTAGTTCTTCTAATTCAACGCATATTAGTCCTGAAGGTAATAACAATTTTACTTCTAATGATAATCTTGTTGATAACGGAAACTGGTTAGTTAATCTAACTAATATTGAATTACCACAAAAAGTAGTCGATGTTTTACAACTTGGCAAAAAATTTTGCATTCCCATAAAAGCGGATTGTGTACCATATAATCACATTATTGCAAACGTAGAAGGTACATTATTGAGCATGGATGATAATGCTTTAGATAAACCAAGTTTACGTAATGAGTTGGTAAATATCATGACCAATTTTAAGAACCAGTGTAGGCATAAGAGATTACTTAAAAATACAGAACTAGAATTTTTAAAAAATGTGTCTTTCACAAAAAAAATTTTAAAAGATCGTTCTGACATTTTGGTATTAGAAGCTGATAAAGGTAATACTACAGTATTAGTAGATCGTTCAGATTATTTTAACAAAATTGAATATATGTTAGGAGACGTGAATACTTATAGAATAATTTATAAGGATTTGACCAACTCAATACAAACAGAACTAAACAGTTTGATATCATTATGGTTTAAAGATAAACGAATAACGAATATAGAAGCAAAAAATTTACATTGTTATAATGGTGTTTTAGCAAAATTGTATGGTTTACCTAAAATTCACAAAGTAGGTGTTCCATATAGACTCATTGTATGTTCTATAGGTACTCCACTATATCAACTTTCGGTTTTTCTTTCCAAAATTCTCAAAAAAACTTTTGGATTTTCTACAACAGCAGTAAAAAATTCAATTGATTTTAAAAACAAAATTAAAAATGTTGTTCTACCTTCTGATTATATTATTTTATCTTTAGATGTTGTTTCCCTTTTTACAAATATTGATAGTAATTTAGCTCTAAATTTGTTAAAAAGTAGGTGGATCGAAATTAAACGAAATTCTAAAATAAAATTAACAAAATTACGATTCATCTTGGCAATGGAACTAATTCTTAAAAATTGTGTGTTCTCTTTTAATAATAAGACTTATAAACAATTGTTTGGTACACCCATGGGTTCACCCATTAGCCCAATTATCGCTGATTTAGTTATGGAGTTTGTCGAATCGAGTGTACTCAATTCTTTGGATTTTGTGCCTTTATTTTTCTTTAGGTATGTTGATGATATCGTTACCGCAATCCCTCGTGATAAAATTGAAATGTTTTTCAATAAATTTAACACATTTGACAATAACATTAAATTTACTATAGAACATGAGACTAATAATACATTAGCTTTTTTGGATTTACTTATTATCCATAACCCAGATGGTACTTTGTCGACAGATTGGTACCATAAAAATACTTGGTCCGGTAGATATCTTAATTTTAATTCAAACCTCCCGTTATCTTATAAACAAAATACTGTTAAATTACTCTCGGACAAAATTGTTCAATTATCAGATTCTAAATTTCATAAAAATAATTTTCGGCTTCTAAAAAATACTCTTTTCCAAAATGGTTATCCTGCTAATTTTATAAATCCAATAATAAATTCAGTTTTATATAAAAATTCTATTTTTACTGGCCAATCTGTCGATAATAGTCCTTTAGTTAATGTTCGTTTTGTTTCTGTTCCATACGTTAAAAGTTTACATGAAAAAATTCGTTTTTGTTTAAATAAATTTAATTTGAAAATTGTTGGCAAATCACATTTTAATCTAGGTAAATCAGTTTTTTCATCCCTAAAAGATTCAACAGCTTTAGGTCTCAATAGTAACGTCGTATATAAAGTGACTTGTGAATGTAATAAAGTATATATTGGTCAAACAAAACAACTTCTATCTACAAGATTTACACAGCATAAAAGAGATGCTAAGAGATTGTTTCTGAAAAAGACTACAGGTATTTCTACAAGTTCTTTATCTTCTCATTTATATGAAACAAATCATAACGTATTTTTAAATAATGTCAAAATATTAGAACATGAACCAAAACTTTCTACGAGACAAGTGTTAGAGATGATTCACATCAAAAGTAATCAACGTGCCTTGAACTGTATTAACAAACAGTCAGATTCGAGTTATCTTCAGGACACGTATAATGGTTTAATAATATAATTAACATTTTCTATTGTGTGTCAGTTCTAGGATGGTTTATGTTTGTAATTTTATTTTGTAGTACAGAATTTTTTTTTGCTGTTCTACACTATAGTGTACAGTATTAGCCTTGAAAAATTCATTTTTTTTCTTTATGTACAAAAAATTTTTTTCGACGATTGACGGTTTGTCAAAGATTTTTGGAAGTATATTTCAATCATTCTTAAAAGTTTACAAAGGTTATTTTTTTAAATATTTTTACGTGTGTATACCTTTAAATTTTTTTCTGTTTCGGTAAGTAAATTTTTCTTTTAGTATTTTTATTATAATTGTATTTTTTTGAATGTTTGTGTTTCCCAAAAATGTTTTTTCCATCTTCTTGATAAGCATCTTTTAATTTTAATAATTTTTTTTTTAATTTAATTTATAAATATGTTCATATTTAATTTTTTGTTTTAGAGATTTTCCTTGAAAATGAGTATGAATTATACTCGAAACGTCGGCATATATTAATAAATAATTTAAAAAAACCAATATAGGCTTTATACCAGTTTCAAATATTAATTACAACATTATAGCCTAATAACCATATTAATATAAATTGTTTCTCCCTTAAAATAGTTTTACTTACAAATTGCTTATCTTTTGAACAGCATCAAGATTAAAGGCGAAAATTTCTTTTTGGCCAAAATGAGATGTTAAACCACAATATTTTGATGAAAGTTGAAGACCAACCATATACATATATAGTATTCGAAATTGTTAGTTAAAAAATTTAAGGTTTTTTTTATTGAAAGTCTTGTACGTATTCATAAACGCTATTCGAACGTGTCAGCTATGACAAATCCCGTGCACAGGCAATGCTTGGAATCCAGATCAAATAGAAATTGATCTGCATAGTTGAGCACAAATTCTATATACGATCAACGTCATTCAACATTTTCAAAATTTTAATTTATAATCCTTTAATTTTTCTTCTGAATCTGAATCATCCTCTTGCAATTAATTGTCCGGTTTCAATGATCGATACACAGTTTTTGCCAATTTTGATCTGTTTCCAGTCATTACTGGTCGGGCCGCACTCTTGAGGAATTTTTCATCCGTTTTTCCGCAACGTGAACAATAAATAGGTTGTAAATAATTGACTGGACTGGCTACGATTTTATTTATTGATTTTTTTATATAGGTTAATTATGAACTTTTTAAAAATTTCCCCTCACATAATTTATAGCAAATCAATTTTAGATTGTTTCGTAAATTATCCAAATTAATCAAACAGCATATTTTTTTTCCTCGCAAAAATAATATTCAATATAAAGATTTTTCGTAATTTTTACATAATTTTCTAAATAATTTATAGGTTAGTTTTTGTTGATGGCAACATTTCCTCAACTTTTTGTAGTCACTCTAAGGTAAATTTTAGTTCTTGTCTTTGTCACATTCTCAGCAAAATTTTTGTAAAAAATGTATGTTTTCTAGTTGAATAGAACTATTACGGTGGATTCGGTGTTGCGTTCTTTGGTTGCTTTCTTCTATCTGAATTTTATTTAAATCAATTCAAGATGATGAAAAAAATTCAGAAGAAAAAAAACGTCATTTTTAACCAATGAAATTGGTTTAAACAAATTCAGAATGAAGGAAGGAATGAAAGAACGCAACACTGAATCCATCTCTATTCTCCAGGTTTATAAAGAATTATGTGTTAGTGCGAACAGAGTATAGGAATTAAAATAAGGCGATTTGTTGTGATCAAGAAGCTGGAATATTTGACAAATTGACTTTACCTGAATATTATTTATAATTTCTACACTCCTTTTTATCTTTTTTCCAAAATACTATTTTAATGTTTCACTTTAATGGGTAATGTTAAGAGGAATGCTCGCAATAGACTGCTAACGAAAAATGTAGCGGCAAAATTAATGGTTTCAGAAAACTATAAGGTCCCTTGCTCTGAATTTCATTAAAAATAAAAAAAATGTTGCCGAAAGCAGCAAAATCTCAAGAAAATATATTATTTCAATAAAACTAACGAAAATTGATAGAATGATGTAAAAATGCATGTTTTCGTATTAACCTATATTTTTGGCCATCTGACCGATCGGAGTTTTTTAGAAAGTTGGCAACCTTATGTCGATTTTCAAAGATTTTTTCTTACTCCCAAAATGTTACCCTCATTTTTTACTCCCATTTTCTTTCAATGGAACAAAAATGTACTACTCTGCTACTCTCTAATTTTTACTTTATTATTTATAATTAATTTTTTTAATTTCACTAATCAAATTACCAACGCGCCGTTTATTTTGACAAATGACAGAAAAAAATGGCGAATAGATTTATAAGAACAACAAAATCGTATACTCCATTGCTCCTAAAAACCTAGAGTATAGAAAATTACCACGGGAGTAACAAAATATTACACTCGGGGTAATATTTTTGTTCAATGAAACATTTTGACAGCAGTTGGAGTACCATACGGTACTATTTATTCTTCAATGAAAATCGACATTAGTTTCGATCGTTCGTTTGAAAAAATTTCTATCTTCACCTACAACCAAGAAACATTCATCTATGTTTACATCCATTTCTGGTAAAAGTCGAATTTTAACTTTATAAAAATGGGCTTACTGGTTCATGTGCCGCCACTGTACCCACATTCATTATTTACCGCCCAAAAATATCGATCAAAACAACACTAATTTAAAAATGGCTGGAGCACCTCCCATATCAACAAAATCTAAATTAAACCTTACTTCAGCTTTGTAGGATCAACGACATATACAAATCTTACAGTACCTCAAGTATACTTGTGGAAATGCAATGCATGGTTTTGAAGAGCTTCAAATTCAACAGATTGACAGGTTTAGTATTACGTGTAGTAGTATTACGTAGCGGTACCTATTAGTTAAATATTTAATAATAGTAAATCTTGTATCCGGCCGCAAATTACAATACCTATTTACGAGATTTATTTTGCCGTACCCAACTTTTATTCCTAGTTTTCGATCAAAATTGAATCCCTAACCGTGTATTTTCATAAAATCCTGGATCAGAAATCAGTATTTTTGGTTGCCTCAAAATTTATACAAAGATTTCTGTAAAATTTAGTTTCGAAACATTATCTTTAAAACGTTCGTGCAATGATTTTTGAATGCAGACTAAAATTTTTGTAATATTTCGATTTGTACAGTAAACTCGTGTTTATAAAAAGCAAAGAAAATTTTTAATAGGGATACTATTTCAATGCCCAATATGATATCAATTGTTGCTAGTCACGCAATAAAAAGCTTTTTCTTTATTTATAAATACCTCATTCATACTCGTATACAGGTATTTTTTGGTTAGTAAAGCTTTACACCCCGAAAATTTTGCTAAAATATGATTTTTATGTTCTATACATATAAACATTGCTGTTTTATGTATATGGATATGTGTTACATTCGGATATATAGGAAAAATGCGGCTTGTACATTCTACACAAAATGGATATATAGATATAAATTAAAATCAAAAGTAGCAGAAGTTCAAATAAATAAAAATGAAAACAAAAAAGCTTTCTATTTACCCAAAAACCCAAAATGAAAAATTGAAATAAAAATATAATAGGATTAATTTTAGCGAATTTTCCATTGTCTGTGTGTGTTCTGCGCTACAAGTACGTTCTGTTTAGAGTGCGGAATATATTTTCGACCTATGAATTATTATACATTATATTCGGGCATACTGTTAAAGGATTGTGATTATAATACCTACATGATGATGCTGCACACGACATTCATAAAAGAGCTTTCACAAATTTGTGGGATTAAACAGATTATCCAAAATAATGTGGATGTGTTACTTAAGCTGTACCAAAATTTATACCGAGGGCAGCCAGTCCAATCACCTATATATTATTTGACACATCAATAAATAATTTAATTTTAATCAATCGATTTGTATACAACTAGGTCTAACGTCACAAAATTCAATTTATCAATTTTGATTAGATTGAATAAAAATCGAAATGTCCAGCTAATAATCGAAAAGCGATTTAATATTATCTCCGCCACATCCCCGTCATTCACAATTCGTGTATACATCATCTATACTTCATACATATAAGACGGAACAGATACACATCCACAAAAATAAGAAAATAATCAGTATCATCATTATTAAGTGATTTGATTGATGAATCTAAATCTTTATATTTTATTTTATTTCATCATCCTCCCCGCCTCCTCCCTCACATCATAAACATCTCAAATTTCGTATATATGAATGAGCTATTAGCTACCAGATGTGTGATTTCCATTATGTGAACAAAAAGATTTCGTTTGGAAAAGTATTTCATCAATTACGACATTGTGTATTAAGAGATAATGTGCGTGTACTACAAATATTTTCCAGGGGAGCGAACAAACCCATTATTATGTAAATCTCTATACGGTTACATTATATAATGTGTTCGGTATAATGAATTCGAATTTGATAACTGTCTGAATTATGTATGACTGTATATAATTTTCATAATTTCCACATAAACAACAACATATTTTATGTATGCATGTACAACAATGAGTGTATATGTTATACGCATGTTTATCATAAAGAGAATAATGGGATGCCATTAATAAGATGATTTTACCCAATTTGCTCAATTTATATGCGTAATTTATTGGAACATTGGCGTCGTCGGCTACAAGTTGTTGATGTGAAAGGAATATTTATCGTTTTATTTAAAGCTTTTAAGCTCATTTCATATTTAGTGGAATGCAATTTATCATTTTTATAGTGTTTATGCGTAACATGTAATAAAAATTGACTTCAATTTATGATATTTCAAGGGAGAATCTGTATACATATTTATATTCCAGTTGGTGACATATGAGATAAAAATTTATTGTTGCATTGAAAAATGAGTATTACTCGTATGTTTTTAGTAGATTTTCTTTATGGAAAACTTCTTTGGAAACATAGATTAAATGCCAAATTTTTGATTTGAGGAATGTTTGATAAAATTGTTAGAAAACAAAACTGTCGATTGGTTTTAGCACTTCTATAGTTAATATCATGTTTAAGAATCAGGCAAGGTCTTTAATTTTAGCATTTGTAATCAAGAAGACTCAACGCGAACGCAACAAGAGTTTGCAGTTCTGGTAGGAGTTACCCAAACCGGTAATTCCAAGCAATTGCACCGAATGGCAAAATTTCAAAAATTTGGAATATGGGTCCCACATGTGTTGACAGCACAACCTAGGTCAGCGTGTACATGTGTTACATGTGTTCATATGTATTTCACTGCTTGCTCGGCAATAAAAAAGGACTTCTTGTGAAAAATTGTGGCTGGTGATGAAATTTATGTTTTTTACGAGAACTCCAAACGTAAAAAGCCGTGCATGGAAGCCCAGTACAACGAAGTCGAAACAGAAAATCTACTTTGAGTAGGTATTTCCTATGTATCTGGTGGGACATGAATGGTGTGCTGTATTACGAACTACTGAACACTGGTCAGACGATGATTTTGCAACGCTACAGCTGACAATTGAAAGACCTGAGCAAAGAACTTTGTCAGAAGAAGCCATTTACTGAGTAAGGAAGAAGGCAAGTCATACTGCTGCATGGCAACGCTTGATGTCATGTTGCTTGCATGAAGAATCTCTTCAACTATATGCGGTATAACCACCAGGCTTAGCCTTATCCGACAGCAATTTGTTCCGATCAATATAGCACGTGTTAGTGGATAAACAGTCCAAAACTCTGGACGATGTGCGTAAATTCATCGATGACCTTATCGTGTCAAAGCCTGTAAGTTTCTTTCGCGACGGCATTCGTATGTTACCTGAGAGATCGCGCATAAAAACGATGGAAAATATTTCGAAGTTTAAATTCATTGTTTATTTTGTGTGTACTACGAAATCATGGCTTTCAAAATCTCGGCTTCAAAATTCCGGTTTTCAAAATACAGCCCCCAAAATTTCGGCTTTCGAAATCCCAGTTTTCAAAATCCCGTTTTTTTTCTTCTACGAGTAGTTCTAAAGTTTTGATTTTGAAAAAATATTTTTTATTTATTCAGGCCGGCCGGACTAATAATATTTTAACATAAAAATAAGATATCTTGCCCAAAAATTTGAATTCAACATCACATATACATTAGGCCAAGAGAAGTTTTTAAAATTCTGTATCATCTTGCTCAGATTTGCCAGGTGATGTTGGTGAATTAGAGAAACCAATTCGGCTAACTTAGGAAGATATCTGTGGTAATAGTTAATCATTCCCACGAACTGCTGCTTTTGCCTTATGGATGTTGGAGCTGGAAACTCGGTGATGGCTTCGACCCACCCACCTTGGAGGTAATATGCCGTGAACTGAAATAGTTTACAAACGAGATGATATCGATCGGGATTTGTAACGGCTTTTTGATTTCAAAAATCTTCAGATGGTCTCCATTCTATCCCGTTTTTATTTTTGACCATATGTAGGGGAGATGCTACCACCGCAGAAGAAATTAGGTCGGCTTATGCTCGATTGTGACATATGCTGGAATTCGGCAAGCACAATCTTATTTCTGATCGGGTTCAGATGATGTGAGTTTGAGAAAAACAAACGACCTTTGTATATACGTATATATGATAACTGGATTTTCGGTGAAAGAAACATCTTTAAAAGTTCACCAAACCGGTTTTGATAGTGGTCCACGAGAAAACCACATTTCAACAGATATTCAACCCTGATAATCGATCTGTCTACAGACGCGATTGAATGCGTATATTATACATGCTAATTTCTTCGAGATTTTTGGATTATAGTTGAGCGTCCCTGAAATTAATAAAATTATTGAATTTTAATTCTTGACATTATCTGAAAATAATCATGATAAGCTATAAACTATGTTGAGGTATTCGACAGTCCCAAATTATAAAATATTTACCTCAAGTCATTTGTTCATAAAATACAAAACCGTATTTTTCGAAGTCAAATTTATTCAATTGCAAAATACGAAAATTATAGTGTCTGTCAAATGTCTCTATATAGACGACCCAAATTAAATTTTTCGATCCCAGCAATGCTTCATCATAATCTCAAATCAACCATATAGCTGCTGGAAAGCGACAGATAAGATAAAGGTATCTTTGCATTCAAAGTCTAGACGCTTCACAAATGTTTACATTTCAACACCTTAACCGTCCATCATCTAAAATAAAAATTATTATATTTACAATCCATTCTGAATAATTTCACTTTCGTTGACGTGAAAAACTAACGAACAATTTTTGTCCATCACTATTTTTCCAATTTATTGTGGTTGTTATATTTATTCGCATGACGATACATAACTGTATAAATGCATAAATTGAAAAATTTGAATTAAATTGAAAATGAAAAGTGGGAGGTATCGTCTCACGTCTATATAAAATTAAAGATTTAAAGATAAGAAATTCACGGGAAACCTGAGTGAGGTATACGTATTTATATACGTTCCTGCATAATATGATTTGTAGACTTAACATTTTTACCTGTGTACATGGTCTGGAAAATATTATTGTTCAGCACGCTATGGATATTCGATTTTAAAATGTACAAGTCAACAATTATGTTTTGAGTGTGTAATGCAATTTCTAGTGTACGGCTATTTTCATGTGAAAATGAAATTAACTTAAAAATAAATAAAAAAAAAAAAAGGATAAAGGAATTAAACTGTTTTTTTTTCACTTGTTTCACAGGTACTTATGGAGGGTACACCAAGTTATTTAGACTATACGGAAATTCTTCAGGCATTTTTGAAAATTCCCGGTGTGAAATTGGTACATAATCTTCGTGTTTGGGCACTAAGTTTGGACAAGGTGGCATTGTCGGCCCATTTAGTTATTGAGCCGTCCGCAAATCCGGATGAAATTTTACATATCGCCACCACTATGGTACATACTAGATATCATTTCTTTGAATCGACCGTACAAATCGAATTGTACAAAGAGGAGATGGACGATTGCGGGCAGTGTTCAAATCCCGTTTGAATTTATATATATTTTTGCTATGGATTGTATAAAAACTTATTTATATAACAAATTATTATATTTTTTCAGTTTATATTAAAGTTTCAAATTTATTAGACTACATGATTTTATTTATTATGATTCAAATACCGAGAGAGAAGAGACTCGAATATTTTCGTTATCTGTAACAAAATTGAAATATTTTTTTCAAGTTCTGTTAGCAGGATAACCCTGCAGAGGTCTCCACGCGGTGTTTGGTTGCCGGCTAATATATATGATAGGTCGTGGGGGTTGCGGAGACATGCAGAATCTTTTAATCCACAGCTGGGAAGGAATAAAATTACAGGAATGATATAAGGAAAAGAATACGGTACCAAATAATCTTCTGGCCTTTGGGAAACTACCTCAAGCTCACTATCTCGATACTAAATTAATGCATTTCAAAATTCATACTGGTGTGCGGTAAAACAAAAAAAAATAAAAAATATAACGAGAGTAGCATATAAGATATATGGTAAAATAATCTGACTAATCAAAACTAGAAACGAAATAATAGTCGCAAAACTTGGTATATTGGAAAAATAAACTTTGTATTTTACATACCATCGAGAAAAAAAATTAATTATATAATTTAAATAAACAAATATCCAAAATGGCCAATTCATCAGATTAAGAAAAAAAATGATTGCAAAAGTTAATATAAAATAAATGATTGGACAGTAAACTATTTACAGGAAAAGGTAACCCAGAATGAGCTACAAATTAACATTTATTATATAAAATTAGAAGAGAACCTCAATGAATTTAATTTTGATATAAATATATCCTAACCCGAAATAATCCATGCTTAAAATAACAAAAAAAATAAAAAAATACTAAGTTATCAAAAAAGCTTTGAAAACAGCTGTTACGACCGCGGGTCATCCCAAGTAATTATATTCCAAAATGTGAGATTCTCAAACAAAAAAAAAAAAAAAACAAAAAAAAAGGAATTGGCTGTCATAGCGTTAACACGCTGAATTTGTTTTACATATTCAAATGGCTGAATAAGTTAGGCTGCATTGGATCAGGCAATAATTACCTTTCAGGCAATAGTTTTTTTTTGTACGCGCATATTTCGGCGGGAACGCAGAAAAAATATCGAGATGATCAAGAAAAAAGTTAGGGCGAGGCAGTCAGTTTTGGGTCTCGAGACGAGGCGATCATTTTTGACACACCTCATAAAACCATAAAAATATAAAAATAAAAATAATTTTTTTTTATTATCGAAGTACCGGATATTTTATGTAAGAGTACGCGCTCGCGGAGTGTTGGTTTCGGTGATCGCGAATAGTTTTTGTGT